>OU744815.1:4779396-7465637 GCA_916614155.1 Mesoligia furuncula
GCTGCTGGATAACATAGGACTTATCTGTAAGGAAGCACTTACAAAGGCATCTGATATTATCTTGCAGACCACCAATCTTGGTACAGGAGAACAAATAGCCAATTACGCAAAATCTACTTAATAGAAATCATAAATTCACTCGTTCACTTAGAGGCTGGGTCCAGAAGCTTCAAATGTTGCACAAGAGTGTCACCGAAAATGAGCACTAAAGAAGGATTTTTGCAGCGGGACTGTCCGAAAGGGTTACCGCTGCCCCGGGACATAAAGGGCTAAGGAAGGAACACGGGTGTGTTTTAGTCAGTAAGAGTCTGACACCCCCTCCCGCTCCACCCAGAGCGGGGGTCATTTGATGATTTCCCACCCACCAAAAAAAAGGAAAGATTTAAAAAAAAAAATCCCTTAATTGAGTTAAATAGAGGACGATTTTTACCCACACGGCTTGAAATTATTATAAAATCGGGAGCAATGACGATCCATAGACAATTCCTAAATGGTTTTTGAAATCGCATTTGTAGTTCAGCCATTTTTCAAAACAATTCTTCAACATATCTTTGAACAAAATATTATTACCTACTAATAACACAATAACAGTTAAATTAAGACTAACTAATTTCAACTAACAAAACTGCATATTCATCGCATGCAATACTTACTACATAGTTTATTCTACTGACACTGTTTCATTAGTGGAATCAACTTTATGATTTGCGTGGGGCGAGACACTTATAACTGTCATGCTGTCTGGCATGCCAGAAAAACATTCGTTTTCTTTTACTGAATGTAAGTTGTACACTCATTTATGCTAGACTAATAGACTAGTTCAGATGCACGGCGAGACGATGATTAAATCCTAGAATATCTAAAACATCTGTGTATTTTTTGTATAAAAACTTAGATTTTATGATAATCTGAAATCTAAACTGTTCTATCCTATAAATATTTTTACTTAAAGAAAGGCTAGAAAATAAATTGATTTATTTTTGTTAATCAAAACGTTCGCTCACACCCATTATAAGAAACTTTCTCTTTTCAAAACAAAGAATATTTACAAAGCATGCTACGACTGTACCATTTAAACATAACTAAACAGAATGCAAAATGCAACCAACTCGTTTGAGTAGCGTTCCCCGTGAACGGGACGCGCGAACCCAGGTCAATAACCCCAAGATGGCGTCAAAATAGAACGATAGAATGCCCGCCATTTCTAACCTCGAAAATTATTGTAAATGTGTAAACAGTTCACACGTAGCGTAATGATGACGTTAGACTTTTGTTATTTCAGCCCACCCGGCTGTTTTAAGTACAAAAGAAATGGTTCACTTCGAAAGATTGGCTACTTGAGTTTAAGAGACACTTGAAATTATAATATCTGGCGTGTGTAATAAATTAATTTCAAGCACACGTATATTGGATGGTGTATATTTATATGAAATAAGGATGCTGAGGACTGAGGATGAATGAAATGAAGCAGTGAAATCCCGGAAGATGTTTTTGAATTCCTTGAATGACATTTAGGCCTGGTTTTTCAATAGCCAGACAATTTTTATTTGAGGAATAAATATTGCGATTTGACAGCTTTTGTATAGAAAATATGTCAATCTGTCATAATATTCTTCAGATACGTTATCTGTCTATTGAAAAATCAGATTTAGGTCTAGAAACATTCAACAAAAAAATATTCAAAGTTGGAAGAATAAAACGGTAGCCAGTTTCATCTGAAGTAAAAATATCGAACGTTTAAGTTTGAATTCCCATCCGAACACTATTTTTTTTTCGTTCCTCTCAACAAGCAATGACAACCAGTCATTCTTCCGATAACAATATCGAATCGATAAATCGTAATCGATGTTTGATCTCGATTGACACGATTAAAACTTCATCCCTTTTGTGTATTGAGTTCAAAAAACTCATTCAATTGGTGTAATGAAAGTATTCGAAAGCATGCGGGCTCGCAGTGGTAAAGTCAAATTTTTAATGAAATGAAATTGATTTGAATCTCGAGATTACGTGTTAGAAGTTGTCATAGACAATGAGCGTAGGGAGGGGACGTCTTAAATGTTACTAAGTCATTAGTTCTGTGATGCTGTCAAGTGGTTACTTTATGTCACTGTGTATGCATTTGGTGCCAACTAGGGAATGCAATCTCGTCTCGCCGAGATCCCGATCTCGCGAGATCCCGGCCATATTTTACGAGATTGTATCTCGTCAAATTTCGTACGAGATCTCGCGAGATAACGAGATCGACAAATGCAGTGTGACGACGTGTATTTCATAGCGCGGCTGCGCGCGCGAACTGAATCCTGGCCGGCCGTGCGGCCGCGCCTGGCGCGGGCATCTGACTTCTGCTTTAAACTTTTTTTATTTGATTAATACGATCTCACAACATTTATTTAACAACTTGTGAAGTTAAGTTTTTGTTTTGTTGTATTTATTTACCATAAGTAATGTTCCTATTACTCTTAATTATTGAAACTAAAGTAATAATTTACAAAGGACTAAATATAGATAATTATTGTTTTGTTACCAACATTGTAAGAATTTGAACTGATTAGCTACAGTAGGTACAATAATTATAGACATAAACAAATGTTATTAGACTTAGAGACAAAATAATAAGTACTCTGTTGATTTTTAAAATAAAACTTACATTATTTTTATAACTAAGCAACGCAGCTTCTATTTAATTACATATCATGTCAATGACTAGTTCTTAAAACAAGCATTTGCATATGTTTTAATTGCGATTCTCTCAATCTCGCGAGATCCCGTAATTTGCGAGATCTCGCGAGACTGGGTTTTGAGTCTCGCGAGATCTCGCTAGGCGGAAATCTCGTACGAGATTGCATTCCCTAGTGCCAACTGTGCCAAGATGACTTACCTACTGTTTATTTTTATAAATACACGATCTTTTGCCCACGACTTCGTCGGCGTGGATGTCCGCGATTAATGTTCCAGACAAACGGTCAAAAATTTAAAAAACCATACTCGTACTATTGGCGTCATCCAAACAGACAAACGGAAAACAGTAAAAAAAAAAACTTTTTCGGCATCATACATTTAAAAACAATTAAGTACTTACTTTTTTCTAAAATACTATTCAATGTATAATTTTGACGTCGTTACTATTTTAATAAATGTATAGATTAATACATTTTAAAGAATTTCACCAAGTAGATTTTATCATTCTGAGGGGCCCGTGGCTAACTAATAACAGCCGCCCAGGTCGATCGATCAGGTTAAGCTACTCTTGCCGCGGTTGGTCTGTGGATGGGTGACCATCTTTATATACCGTGACCCCTCCGTGCCTCGGAAAGCAAGTTAAGCCGTTGGTCCAGGCTGTCATTCGTGGATCTTTGACAGTCGTTACGGGTAGTTAGAAGCCCGAAAGTCTGACTACCAGTCTTACCAAGGGGTATCGTATTACCCAGTAACTGGGTTGTGGAGGTTAGATAGGCAGTCGCTCCATGTAAAATACTGGTATTCAGCTACATCCGGTTAGACTGGAAGCCGACCCCAACATAGTTGGGAAAAGGCTAGGCAGATGATGAGATTTTATCATTCTTTTCTATTAAGAGCGTTTACGCGCCGTACGGCATTTCATACAAACTTTCAAGCCCATTTTCAAAATTAATGAACCGATTTTAATAAAACTTCATACGCATAAGCAGGATACAAAGGTCTAAAAAGTTAGTAGAGAACATTTACGAAGTGTCTTATTTAAAAAAAGATAACTGGAAATAAATTTAAAATCGGTCTAATTTGGCTGTAACACTATTTTACAAAAATGTTATCTACTAACTTTTAAGACCATTGTATCCTGCTTATGCGTATGAAGTTTCATTAAAATCGGTTCATTCATTTCGAAAAATAACGGTTTGAAAGTTTGTATGAAATGCCGTACGGCGTAAACGATCTTTAAGAGTACTTAAAAGATTAGTAGATAAATTAAAGATAACTAAATAGCCTACAAATGACCAAATAACAATTCAATGCTTGAATAAATTGCTATGTTTATATCAACTGACTTTAAGTTGACAGAAGAAATAAGATGTAGGTAATATATACATTTTATTACTATAACTATTCCCAAGATTATATTCAGATAATTTTGTTGAACGCATCGTCATCCTCCTGATCTCATTTTATATAAATATTATGGCTATTCTTGAAATGTCACGCATTCCTATGGCCCTACGTTTCCCTGAAGCTGTTTAGGCTTGTACCTACTATTTATTCTGCGGTTTAGGTTATAAATATCAGAGACAATGTTCAGAGGTTTATTTCAAATAGGACTTTCTAATCGTAAAGATTGTCGTAAAACATATCTTTATATTGTGAATTTTAAAATTAAATTTTAATTTCAATAATTAGTCATTTATTTATTAAATTATATCACCTACAATAATTTATTTTGATAGCAAAACATGGCGGTTCTAAATTCAATGGTTAGTAAGCTCTCCAGTCGGGGTTTTAAAAATATCATCGTGATTAGGTGAAGTGAGATAACATTTCACCTGATGACACCGGATTGACACTGTCTTGAGAGCTCACTTCACCTAAGTTTTAACGGTGAGATTTTTACAGAATAGATCTTTTACCTATCTTTTTACTATTTTCTTTCATCCATCTTCAATAAATTCTATCTTTCAAAATCGAAATGTCAAAAATTCAAATTAACAACAAAATAATTCACAAAAATATGACGTGAAGAAATCAAACGAAATTCCTTCGCCCTTTGAAGTGAGAACAATTATTGACAGATTTATAAAAGCTGTCAAATAATAATGTTAATTATGAAAACGTAAACAAAGTTCTGTCAACGATTAATAAAGATTACGAAAGGTCTATTGTCTATTTTTGTAAACATTTTGTCTGTTCACAGTTACGTAGTTTGTCTGTCAGGAAGAAGGGATCTAGCACCTTGGGTAATTTATTTATTTTACTAATTACTTTTGGAGAGAATTGCTTATTAATCAGATTATTATTATTTATGATCATGTTTTGGAAAGACAAATAAGTATACATATATCAAGATATAAGTTTTAGGGTGTGATAAATGTCGAAGGATAATAAAAATGGGTTTTCGATATAATTTATCTCTTTTTTTTAACTATCACCTCTAGGGAGGGGAAAAGGTTAGCCGAAAAAAGGTCGATAAAAAGATCTCTCTCTTTTTCATTGTGTGTCACGTAGGTGTTGATTTGAAACACCGAGTAAATTAATTCAGTTACTTATTTCGTTATCATTGTAATTGTTGCACAAGCTCATGGTTCAAGTAACCTAAAACTTTTTTTAGGTTAACATCAAACAATTGTTTCTTCACGCTTCGCTTATTTAGATTAAAATTAGAATTGTTTAACACATTAACACCACTGACGTGGCATTTTGATAGTGGAATTGACCTAGTAGTATACACATGGGCTTTTTAATTTTGGCGGAAATATAGTGAGGCACCTATTCTTTTTGGTAAATCGACGTGGGTAACGTAATTAACGTCAAATTAGAAATGATTAATTATACTTTTAGACTTTTAAGAGTAAATAGCAACTGTTTGTACAGTCGAATTATTCATAGGCTTGGTACATGCAAGTTAATTAATTCAGTTTTTATTATTTTTTTATTTCCTCATAGAATAGAATAGTATACTCTTTATTATGTACCTACACCGTATAAATTACAGACATAAATATAAAAACTGAACTGATACTCATTAGTTATTTTTAAGAGTCTGAATCTAACAAGAAGTTAAAAAAAAAAGAAAACTATTCTAACTAACAATTCTTCAGTTTGTGTCTAATCAGAAAATCTAACATCTCACGTTATAGAAACAATTTAATCCAGTCCAAACATCCAGAATCAAAGTTTCATTCACGGAAAGCACACGTGGGCGAAGATTCTTCCCCAGAAGATGTCGCTAATAAAACAGGTCTAGTCACATTCAAAGATACCAAAACGAAAAGGAATTGAACACCCACCCACGTGCGCCTGCGATCCAAATGATAAAATGGAAGCGTTGGGTTACCCTACACTTTCTATTTTATCTTTGAAAGGAATTCGTTAAAATTTTGGAAAAGCTTGGTTAGATTCGGAGTTTTGGTAAAAGGCTATTTTATTAAGATGCACAGGTTTTAAAATAACGAAATAATTAATTAAATAACCCTTCGTATTGAACGTGGACACGATGGATGTTTAATTGTTTCTGGAATCACGGCATTGAACCGGTTAACCAATGAGTAAAAAGCATAATCAAAAGAAGTAAAACAGTCGATAATCCTTCTAAATATTAATTACATCACTAACAATAACTCTATGCCTCTTTAAAACACAATTTTCCAGCAGGAATAGTTTTATAATGACATCTCTCATCTTCTAACAATAACAAAAATAGAAAATCAACAAATTTGAAGGCATGATGCCATGATGGGGCAAGAATATTAAAACCTTCACTGCCAAGCCTTCGTATAATTATTAAATTAGTAATTAATGAATACCTGTAAAACGGAGGATGTCCAATTAAGAACCAATGTATCGTTTCTTAGAAATCAAGTAGTTAAAATAGAATGAGAGTCCGTTTTATACAATTACATTAATTAAAGGGATTAATTAACTGGTATCCAATTTAGTATAAAAGCATCAATTTGTCTATGCCTCATCGCAGAAAAAAAAGCTCGAATTTTATTAATGGAATTATTGGTGTTCGGTTTTTAAAATCTTATAGGGTGGGGACAAAATAAGAATATTTCAAACAAAATCTATGTGACCAAATACATTTTCGAGGCAATTAATTACTTTAGAAAAGTTAGTAAGGTATAGTTTGTCCAACTAGCATAAATTGTATAACTATACTAGTACCTAATAGCACCTACTAAAAATAGGAATGCTAGATGCCTTGGGCATTTGGCAATAAAACCATCAGGTATGCAGGAAAATGTTTCTAGAAATCACTAAATGATTATAGAATTACTTTACAGATGTTTGTTAACGTTAATAAGGAAGTCTAGAAACCTGTAAACCATTAGAATTATATCTAAGTTTGTCATGTATATATTGCAGGGCCAACATGGCCAGAGATCGCACAAGACGAGGAGGATTGGAGGGAAAAAAGGGATATATTTGCCCAGCAGTGGGGCTCAATAATATAAACCTAAAAAAAGAGTAGTATGTTTTCATAAAATTCAAATATCATTTAGTGTTAACTTAATAGCCCAATCATTCTGTTGACTAAAACACCTTTTTCTCTCACTATAACGCTTCTGTAAAACGGTGGCATTCTAACAAATTCCCGAGCCCATATTGTTTTAGTTAGAGGGTTATTAACCCAGCTAGGGCGCGCCTGTTCGCTCCTACGCACAATCGATACTATTTATGTTTTTTTCTCCTCACTATTTTTGTTTATGCTTGTGCTGTTCTGTTGTTCTAATATTTTTTTTTTCACATAGTAATTATAATGATTTATATTTTATGCGATCCACATATCCTAAAATTATTTATTTCTTATTTTATGTTTTGTTTTTGGTGTTGTATTAAATGTGGACGGCAAATCTAGAACATTCTACAATCTTCTTTGGGTTTATTACGAGTAGCTGCTTATTTTGTCCTGAAATAGCTATTCCTCACAACTTTTACCACACTGTAGAACATAAAAGGTCACGGTTGCCAGTTCTATATTTTTCTGGCACGTTGCCTTGTAACTGACGATAATACTAAACTTCCGATGAAAAACAACGTTTGACAAATACGAAGGCAGGAAGAAATAATTTTAAAACAAAATATAATTAGAGGAACTTCCCGTGGGACTCGTGTAAGCATATAATTCTTTGATTTATTCAAATGTATTTTTAAATTATTAACCATGAAATCGTTCAAAGAAATTCATCGTGAGAACAGAAAAAAACAATATTATTGGTTAGATAGTTAGGGCTAAATGTAGGTAGGTATGTAGATACTTACACTGAAAAAGAATCAGAACTTTAATTTTGTAAGGACATTTATTGCTATTCATACAGTCATGTACCTAACAGTCATCCTTGCTTCGAGTTTACCTATATGATAATTTCATACGTTTTCAAATTAGATTTTAGTAGGAAGGCAAAGTAAGATTAAACAAAATACTCAAGTTTTGAACAAATGTTTATGGCCAGTTTTCCAATGTCCAGTCAAGAACAGAGGAACCCAAGTACACACACAACCGGATACCCAGTGTAACTATAAAAAGATCACCGTAATAAGAAACATACCAACCTCTAAACACCGATAGATTTCTTTCGATACATCCATTCAGAATTATTTTTATCTACAACACTACTAACAAAAGAAAGGGAGCTTACTCTATGGTACAACGATCTTTTTTCAAACCTTAACTAACAAAAACTTTGTAGCTGGCCAGCTAGAGTTGAAAATCGACTCGTTGTAAAAGTAGCTGTACAAAACTATTTTGTCTTTGGGTTTACGCGGGAAACACCGAAATCACATTGTCAATCGTCGCGCCAAAGGAAGCCGTGTTATTTTTAGTCGATTCAATTATTTTAATTGATTTCACAGATGCTCGACGCTTTCGATTCTGGGAATAGATTTTGTGCTGAGTCATCGTATTATTTTGTGTGGGATCGTTAAGAATTTAACGGTTTTTTGTTCAATTATGGGTGAGAAAAATAAGCATTGTCGATTTTTCTATTGTTGAAGACTGCTTCTACGTTGACGTTAACAAACAAACGTTGATTGACGGAGTGATGGCAAGAAGGGTCGGTGATTTAGGTAATCTACAGTTTAACATAGGCAGCCAGAAGAAGAAATGTTACCGTATCAAGAGTTAAAAGCCAAATTGAACAAAACCTAAAACATTCGAATAACCGGCATGTCCTAGAACCAAGAATTCGAAGACATGTAACCTCTGCCAACCCGCACTGGACTCGCGTGGTAGATTACAGTCCACTGTCTCTCGCAGTTCCACGTTTCAGCAGCACTGAAACGTGGTCGCTCACAATGGGCCATAAAAGAAGCCTAAAAGTCACCCAAAGGGCAATGGCTATGCTTGGGTTTCCCTGCGTGATCGAATCAGAAATGAGGAGATCCGCAGGAGAACCAAGATAATCGACATAGCATGAAAAATTGCCAAACTTAAGTGGCAGTGGGCAGGGCATTGCTCTCAGAACAGATGGCCAATGGACCTGAAAGGTTTTGGAGTGGCGACCGCGTACCGGAAGGCGTAGCGTTGGAAGGCCTCCCACAAGGTGGTCCGATGACCCTGTGAAGGCCGCAGGAACCCGTTGGATACGAGAAGCATAGAACCGGTCGAAGTGGAGGTGCTTGGGGGAGGCCTATGTCCAGACGTCTTTCGGCTGAAATGATGATGATGATGACCTCAGACAGGTTGCCTGTGTTTCAGCAGTGGGAATATACAGGCTGATTATTATGCTTATGCTCAGAAGATGATCTTCATCGCAGAGGTCATTAACCGTCTCGTCTCATATAGGAATAGGAATAGATGACTCCTCACTAATATATCTGTCTAAATGCATTTCGCTGAAAGATACCAACCTTGTCCCCATTGGCAAGTGCACAAGCTATTAATTTATTTAAACCATAACACAGCACATTTATTTTACTGGACTCGTATGGAGCAACCGTCATCTCTAGCACGTCACGGGATTACACGGTTCTAATATTAAAAACTTTTTCACGGTTCTAAATTTAAAAACGATTTTGTTTTGTTTTCTAAAACATTTTTGGTAGGTAGTGCCCATTTTTACCGACTTCACAAAAAGGAGGAGGTACTATGTTCGGATGTTTGTATGTTTTTTTTTAATAAGAACTTTCATAAGTACGCACGACGATATACAGCGTTATTTTTAGTAGGTATATGCGAAACCTGAATATAGTTTGTTCAGAATAAATAACTGAATCGATTCCAATAATTTTTACCCCATGTTATATTTTGTCCCAAAAATATTTAAAAAAGGTTAAAAGGTGGACACCGCGCGACACTAGACTAAGTAGGTTATCCAATCCCCGCGCCGAACTGTTCGGTACCTAGGTACTATTATCAATGAGCGCAAGACGGCGCGGCGCGGGTGAGCATGTTTTTGTACGGACAAACAGGTAACTTAACAAGCTAATAACTTTGTGATTACTCAAGATACAGTTTTGAAATTTTGTACATACCTACATTCTTAACATAAAAATACTAGACACGTGTTTCGGGTTTCGCATATACTAAAAATAATGTTGTATAAAGCTATACATTTCCAGTATAAGCTGACTTCTCATTGTACGGAAAGCCTACAGGACCTAAACGCAAAAACGCAAGTTTTATAATGCCTAAAAGTATATGACCGACTACAGTAAACAAAATCAGAAATATATATATATGATATTCTTCAGGATATATGTTAGTTAGATAGTGTGTTGAAAACATACAACTAATTTGATACGATAGAAAAAAATCATGAAGATACCTCTAAAAATAGATACAATCATTCTGATTTTTACCCGACTGCGCGACGCAAAGGAGTGGTTATGTGTTCATCAGCCTATGTATGTATGTATGTACGTATGTTTATATGTTCCTTTGAAGCACTATACAGACCAAACGCCTGGGCCGATTTTTATGATTCACACGTTAATCGATTCCTCTTAGTCCGGCGAGTGTGACTAAAGACATGACGTTGGTGAAAATTCAATATGGCGACTACTGGACGCCAAATTATTATTTTTTTTTATTTTTTTTTTCAAAACGTGTCGTGTGGGGTATCAAAATAAAGGGTTTTAAAAGGTGATTACAAAAATATATACAACATATATACTTAAAAGCAATTCGAAGTGACAAATCGCAAAAAAACGCCTACCAAGAACTAAATCGTCTGCGAAATCTTTCTTTGTAAACTAAAAAGCTGGAAATAAAAAAGTTATTTAAAAAAATCAAAAAACCCGACTGCGGTAAAAAACTTAGGTAAGTTAAAAGAAACTGAAAAGCTAAAAACAAGCCCATTTTAAATTAAATAAAAGTTGGAAGCAGGCGGGACCCATTTGAATTTGAAAATGCAATAAAAATGATGTGGGTCCCGCCTGCTACCAACATTTATTTAATTTAAAATGGGCTTGTTTTTAGCTTTTCAGTTTCTTTTAACTTACCTAAGTTTTTTACCGCAGTCGGGTTTTTTGATTTTTTTAAATAACTTTTTTGTCAGATTATTCTACAAGCAACATACTAAAGCACTAGTGTTTTAATTTTTTAGTCCAAACAATAGATTTTTTGTAATTGATAATTGCTTCATATTTTGCAATAAATTACCAGCGTGTGTCATCGCGCTTCTCTTTCTTTTTCTATGCAGTCCGACAGTGACCGTGCTTTAGGTCATACACTATTGGACTATGGTAGGTGGCCTAAACCAATTCCTGGTTGTGACCAGGAACCAGGGTTGTGGTTGGGACCTTGATTGTAGGTAGACAAAGAGGCCACAGTGTGCTGTAGCCTCTTTGTCTACCTACAATCAAACAAAGACACAACTTCCCTTTATCTAATTAAAACCTTAGTCATACTATATCGATAGTTTTTTTCCGACTACCCTCTTGAATATTAATCAATAATATTATAATCATAGGCTTACTATCATTTAGTAACCAATGTATTTACACCTGCGGTAGATGGCTATCTATGTAAATTAATAACCATCGAAAGTAGATCTATGTTATCGTAATATTAATTTGCTACCAAAGGTCTTGGTAGAATGGTTAGTCTGGTATAACAAGACCTCCGTTGTAGAGTAATTGTATTGGAAATATGGGTCTAATAAATCTGGCTATGTAATTAATAACTTTGATTCATAACTCGACAAATATAACCTGATCTGTAGTGTACAACAAAACGTTTGATAAGAAAGGTCAACTTTATCTGGAAATGGTAATTTTCAACGCTTACAGAATGATGATGCAAGCTAGTCATTGATAAAATATACTGTTTATTATTCATCATGTGGGATCTTCGTTGGGAAATGTAGTTGCTATGATGAATTAGATATGAATACGCAAAGGTATTTAGGGGCATGGAGTGGGTAGTAAATGAAGACATCACTCGTGGAGAAAATGATTAAAGAATGTCGAATAAGAGTGCATAATGAGGGTTTCGCAGTCTGTGATAGTTTCAGATAAGAGTAGGTATGACATAATTTGTAGCAAATTCTTCTTAGCGTGTCGACGGCAATCTAAATGGGCCAGAAGGACTTTTGATTGCCATCGTGGTGAAAGGATAAGCCAATCAGAGTAGAAAACTCGCTAATTACCCAGGGTGCGCTGGACGTATAGAAGCAGTACTACGGATTAAATTTTGACGACCATTTAAAAGATGTTGGCTTGATTACCTTCGACAACTTACTTTAATAGCACGAGAGTATCTAGCATAGGTATAACAATCAATTCGACATGTGTCGTGGGATACCCGGTTTTACTGAAGTTTTTTTGCGTTCGCTTTTGTCACTGTACGCTCAATATGAGCACACTTTTTCGACCTAGCTATCATTCCCCGAGTGTGCAGAGTGTAACGAGCGAAAATGAACTTTGTTCCAAAAAGTCGGTCTCGAGAAAATCACCGACTTTGCTATTATATTTCTGATTAAGGACCATCACACCACTAAACAAGCAAATCAGCAATCGTATAGCTTTGTTTCTTTATATTTTCACAGTTTTAAGGTGTTTATTTATTAAACTTACACACACTATCTTTACAGTATGACCCCAATACAATAGTGGTTTGCAAACACATACCTACCAAATAAATTTAAAGATCAACTTACGGCTAATACTTACAAATCTGAACTTTAAAAATACAAAGCAACACTAAACTCTATTAAAAACACAATCTGAAGTCAGACTACAGAATTATATGTACCTGTGTAATAATTATCAAACTGTGTGTGTTTGTTAATATGCCAATAAACGCGTTTTTCTTTCTTTCCAAACATAAAGTACCTACAAATATGTTCAGATTTGCTTCCATCGCTTTTCATCAGGTGTGATCGAGGTCAAGATCGGACCCTAACAGCAAAAACTGGCCAAGTGCGAGTCGGACTCGCACACGAAGGGTTCCGTACCACAAGGCAAAAACGCCGAAAAAAACATGTTTGTTGTATGGGAGCCCCCCTTAAATATTTATTTTATTTTAATTTTATTATTTATTATTAAAGTTAAAATACAACTGAGTATTTTGTGAATATTTCAAGTGCCTACCTGTTGCCATTTTTGATATCGAGCAAAAAAGGGCAAAAAAATCGCGTTTGTTGTATGGGAGCCCCCCTTAAATATTTATTTTATTTGGTTTTTAGTATTTGTTGTTATAGCGGCAACAGAAATACATCATGTGTGAAAATTTCAACAGTCTAGCTATCGCCGTTCTTGAGATACAGCCTGGTGACAGACAGACGGACAGACGGACAGACGGACAGACAGCGAAGTCTTAGTAATAGGGTCCCGTTTTTACCCTTTGGGTACGGAACCCTAATAAAAAAAAGAATACCTATCAGATATTTCCCGCCGATCCCGATTGACATTCCATTTGCTCATTACTCTGTGTCAGGCGATCGTGGAGTTAGGCATTTCCTGGTTCCTTTATTGAATAGCCTGATGATATAATCTTGATGCTAATAGCCTATTAGTTTTAACAGTCTTTTAATTGTATTTAATGTCGGTAAATAAGTACTTACTGAGAAGGCATGGCAAGTTGCTTGGCTCTTAATTTTAGATTTGGTGTGTTGGTAGCTCCATTAAGTGTCTTTGAAGTAGATAATTTGGTAATTAGTATAATTTTAAAACCACTCCTAAACAACCACTGACAAACACACATATACACTCATCCACACACACACACATACACAAACAGACACACACACACAGACAGGCTTCTTTTAACCGCATTTAGTTTATCTTACTTTTTTGTTGTTTACCATATTCTTTTTATTTTTGTTAATCTTTTTGCTTATGATTCTGTACTATCTCCTACTGGTAGAGGGCACTGGCTCTTGTAACACAGGTCTATCACCTAGCACAGGAGTCAGGGACTTCACACTATTTTGTAACCACTTTCTCGTGTAATAAAGATTATTATTATTAATAATTATGCTCTTTTTTTAACGTTTCCCCACACTAGGAATGGCTCCTGTATTGTTGACTTGTATTTCATTCAATTATTTGTTCCGTGCAGGAATCGAACCCGCAGCGCAGTAGCCACTGCGCCAACCGTGCCGTCCAACACGCTGTGCTGTAAGACATTGTTGTTGTTTACGGGTTTATTATTTATGTACTGCGATGATTTTATCATAGATCTATGGCTAACTTACATTTGTAGAGATGCAGAGGGTCGAAAGGAAATGTGTTGTTACCTGTAAAGAGAAAAATCAACAATTTAGTCATGATATTAATATTCATCAACACACCAGCTATACATAGGTAAAAGATAGGAGGAGATCGACGCTCAAACTGAAACCGTGACTTCAGAAGGTCTATTCTGTAAAAATCTCACCGTGAAAACTTAGGTGAAATGACGAGTTTGTTTTAGCTAGAAATTTACACTATTGACAGTTCACTTCTACATTTTTTTTTTTTAACATACTTTTTGACATAATTTCTTTATTATTCTTTATTATTTGACATTATATACTTTTTGACATAATTTCTTTACTATTTGACATTATATACAGACAATTCCAAATTTTCACCTCTTTATTAGTGGTTTTAATGGGAATCATAACACTTGGTTTTAGTAGGTTTTTATTAATATTTTATTTTTATTTTTTTATTTATCCTTTTGATAGATTCTTATTTTGTAAACGTGAGGACTTTTTGTAGGCCTTATAGACTTTAGATCTGTAGACCATTTTTTATTCTATCAAGTACTTGGTACTTGTTGACAGGCCTGCGCTGTCCTCCCATACCTACTGTAATCTGGAAACATTGTAAAAGCCAATTATTTTTAAAAAGAGTAGGTAACCGTGGAGTTTCTTGCCGGTTCTTCTCCATAGGGAACGACCAATTGGAACCGTGCACCTAGCTTCTGACGTTTCATAAGTGCCCATGTTGGTTTATGTGAAATAAAACATTTTGATTTTTGATTTTGACATAGAACCTACATAATAGATAATTTAATGGAGATTAATTCTGTACTTTTCAAAAATTGATTTAATTCAGTAAAAATATTTCAAAAAAAATTCCCGTCAATCAAGTCAATCACCTGAAAACATTGTAGCTTGCGAAAACATCAATTAATTGAGTAAATTTTTTTAACTGATTAATTTTACCCATAGGAGAAACCCTATTGAAAATGGCTCTTTTATTCAAAGTAGTTTTTTTATACGATCTAATGAGCATTATAATGTGAGTCGTGCACTTTTGGATTTACCATTTTTAGGGTTCCGTACCTAAAGGGTAAAAACGGAACCCTATTACTAAGACTTCGCTGTCTGTCCGTCTGTCCGTCTGTCCGTCTGTCCGTCTGTCTGTCACCAGGCTGTATCTCAAGAGCCGCGATAGCTAGACAGTTGAAATTTTCACAAGTTATGTATTTCTGTTGCCGTTATAACAACAAATACTAAAAACAAAATAAAATAAATATTTAAGGGGGGCTCCCATACAACAAACGCGATTTTTTTGCCCTTTTTTGCTCGATATCAAAAATGGCAACAGGTAGGCACTTGAAATATTCACAAAATACTCAGTTGTATTTTAACTTTAATAATAAATAATAAAATTAAAATAAAATAAATATTTAAGGGTGGCTCCCATACAACAAACATGTTATTTTCGGCGTTTTTGCCTTGTGGTACGGAACCCTTCGTGTGCGAGTCCGACTCGCACTTGTTTCTCACAGCCGGCGAAATATTTTGATGCAGGAGTTTTTAGAATCATATACTGTATCCGGTAAAAAGCTGTCCGTCGATGTCCCCTGTCATGCTGTTTTTTATAACTTCACTAGCTTCCGCCCGTGGCCTCGCCCGCCAGGTATGTCGATAAAAACTATGGCCTTCCACGGGATGCAATCTATGTCTCTGCCAAATTTTATTAAAATGCGTTAAAAGGTTACATAAAGACAGACAGACAGAGTTACTTTCGAATTTATAATATTAGTATGGATTAATTGAAAGAGAGAACCAGTAGTCATGATTAAAGAAAATCTTTAGTCATGATGAATTAAGAAAAATAAGACCACCTGAACCTGTACGAATTATGATCTGGATTTTGAATAAAAGACTCGGAGGTCGGGCCATGCCTGCAGCAACTGACTAATAGATACATCTATTCAGTTGTTGCAGTCATGGCCCGGTCATACCTGGAATGATACAATAAATCTAACTGACTTGCAGCCCGACATTGCCTCTACAGTTGCGACCTTCTGATTTCATTAATGGCGTAACTACTAAAAAGATTACCCCATGATTCTGTTTGCAGTTCTCACGAGGCAAATATTTGGTGTACTTCGTGTACACAAGTAGGTACATAGTGTATACGTGGGCGACAGGGTTTGGTGTGTACTCGGATTTCGCTAGTGCAAACTGCAAACTGACGCAATCTAGGGGGTTACTGTTACGTGAGAATTTATCTTCTGTTGTCCCTAGATTAAGAGGCTTAAATGACCTAAAGCGCGCTCACTGTCGGACTGCATAGAAAAGAAAGAGAAGTAAGATGACATAATCGTCGTCGTCGTCGTCGTTTCAGCCGATAGACGTCCACTGCTGGACATAGGCCTCCCCCAATTTTGGGAGGGTTTGCCATAATCGCCACGCTTGGCAGGCGGGTTGGCGATCGCAGTATGGTATGATGGTGGAATACATAGAGAACGCTGCTGCCTATTCTCCGGTACGATCCTTAGTCGCCTTTTACGACACCCACGGGAAGTAAGGGGGTGGTGCTATTCTTTAAGTCCGGCACCACACAGACACATAACATAATGACATAGATGACATAATGCTGGTAATTTATTGGAAAATATGAAGCAATTATCTATTTACAAAAAATCTATTGTTTGGCCTAAAAAATTAAAACACTAGTGCTTTAGTATGTTGCTTGTAGAATAATCTGACAAAAAATCAGAATGATTCTATGTTTCGAGGTACCTTCATGATTTTTCACGCTTAAACCGCTGAACCGATTTAGATGAAATTTGGTACAAAGATAGTTTGAGTCCCGGGAAGGGACATAGGATAATTTTTATCCCAATATTTCCACGGGATCGACACTTATGCGGGTGAAACCGTAGGACGTTGCTAATTAATAATGAACCAAGAAAGTCGCTCCGAAAGCCAAAGTTCAAACCAATCATACAAACTTCTTACTATACCTATTTCGATACAATTAATAATCTACTGGAGCGCTTTGCTTGAACATGATATATTAATTTTCTGCGTGCATATCCACATTACCCACTGACTGGCTAAGAAACTGGTTGCTTAGCTACCTTTCAGCTTAGCGTAACTTGCGTAACTTAGGGCACGTTTACACGGGGAGATTTTCGCGCCAGGCTCTTTTCGAGCTCATGTATCTGACAAAATATCTACGTAGGTACTATAGTTTTATCATACAAGTGTGACAAAACATATCTGCCTCGAATCCATCCTTAACTAAAAATGAAATACTACCCGAAATATCCGTAAAATCCGGATAAGCGATCATAGCAAAACCTGGATTTAATTAAAAAACGATGGATATCAGCATAATACAGATATCCGGATAACCGAATTGCAAGCCTCAAGACATATCAGTCAACTGATTTAGTCTCGGGAATCTATTCTCGAACTACGATTCTAAAAGTCGGAACTTCCAACTTTTAGTTATTATTTTAAGAGGCGTGGCTATTATTTATAGTATTCAATTAATATAAAGACCCTCACGTGACACCAAATTAAACGAAGCACAATGGAACACACACGCACACGTACACACACACACACACACACACCAGACGCGCACACACACCACTCAGACGTTACACATATACACACACACCACACAAATATCACACATGCACACGTACCATACCATACCTGAAATCACCTCTCTAGTCTCCACTCTGGAACTCGTACTCCGAGCCCCAAGATACGGACTAACTGTCTAGTTTGGGGCTCACTAGTTACCTAATACTATATTGTAACCTAGCATAGGTATAGCCTAAGTATAAGTAATATTTTAAGTTACTCATGTCGTCTTAACTTGCTGTTAACCACTTGTTTACTATATTACCTGGACAATAAATATTTTTTAAGTATTTCTATTTTCTATTGCCTTTAGACATACGACTATCAAACGTACAGTTTACATGAGTCGACTTTTTTATCTGTTTCCGATACACAAGGCGAGAAACTCTCTTCGTGTAAACTAGCCTTTAACCGATATGTTTTATAGCTTGACAACTACTACGTTCATAAGTCAAAGCTATGATTTTAATGGCAAAGCAATCTTAGGCTATTGAGTAATCAAATGAAGTTTTGATATATTCGTAAAGCAATTTGCAATAAACGATCCTTTAAAATGCATAACAGTCACACTTACTAACAGAAATACATCTGATGGTAGTTCTTGCTTGGAAGATTTTGTCACAAGAATCTCCACTAATAAAGTCTTCACATTCTATTAGGCAGTATTTGTTAAACAACAAAGCCGACTCGATGCAATTCCTACACATATTTGGCTTTAATTCAGTTCATGCCGATCGGCAAACTGCTTTCTTCATCTCGTCGTCGTCGTTTCAGCCGATAGACGTCCACTGCTGGACACAGACATCGATTTACATGGTCTTCATATAACCTGACCAAGATTATGTCTGGACTTTAAAAGAGACTGTGACCTCTGAGTTTGTTTCGGCCTTTCTTCTCAGAGTAGTCAGATAGGAAACGCCGACTTCATCTAGTTTTAAAAAAAACATGATTGACGTGTAAAAGTGTTTGTACAAACCTACTTACAAAATAAAATCATTTATCATTTATCAGGCCTCCCCCAATTTTGGGGGGGTTTGCCATAATCGCCACGCTTAGCAGGCGGGTTGGCGATCGCAGTATATTATGATGGTGGAATAAATAGAGAACGCTGCTGCCCATTCTCCGGTAAGACCCTTAGTCGCCTTTTACGACACCCACGGGACGGGTGGTGCAATTCTTTAAGTCCGGCACCACACAGACAACATCTATCCTCGCTTAATCACGTTCAGGGAGGCTCGACAGAATCAGACCTAAGCCGAACGGCGGGCGTTTTCCCGACTATAAATCCACATAAATGTTCGATTTTGCTGACCGGTTGTGCCGAATCATGACGAGCGCAACGTGTATGTAGCACACTTTAGATGATAGAAGAGTAGGTACCCTAATTCCGTCTATTCCCGTTCGTCCCACCGACTTCGTCCCCCTGGTGGGACGAACGGGAATTAATTCTAGGCTTGACTGACATTTACTACGGAATGAATTAAGAACAAAGGCTACAGAACTCTGAAGGCCAAAGCTTGTTCATTATCAGAAATGAAACAAACATGAGCATTTGAACAATAAAACCATTGAGCTGATCGGATTACAAGGTGATCACCATAAATTATATTGATTTACTATGCTAAAGAGCTTTTCTGCCACACAGTAGAATGTAAGCTTCAAAAAATGGTGGAATTGGAGTGTTAAGAAACTATAACAGTGTTACGATTAAATAAAACATCATGACAAATCCTCGACTTATTGGTTTGAAATCACCAACACGCGGTGAGCAAGCGTGGTGATCAATGTTCGTTCTTTCACTGTTTGAGAGGCCTTAGCTTTGTCCATCATCAGCCTCAGCTGTGCAGTTCGCTGCCTCTCCTATTGCACGCCATTCTGCTCGATTCTCGGCAACTCTGCTACCAGCCACCCTGCGAAGATCGTCGCTCCACCTAGCCCAAAGGGCGTCCACTTCCTACCTCGATGATGATGAAGGGACTCCCTTTTCTGCACTTAGACTTCCATTCGATGCGTTGTGCGTGGGGATTCGGGCTAACAGAGCCAGCCTAACTCCGCCCAAAAGCACAGAAGTTTCCTGGGAGCTTCACAGGCTTCGCGGAGCTACCTCATTGTTCCGAGGATTTCTGCACGTTGAGAAGCCACGGCCTCGCATTCCAGGATGACTTGGGCGACTGATTCCTCGGCGTCAAGGCAGCCCCTGCACCTTTTCCTACCTTACGTTTGCTCATTCGCGGTCTCCACGAGCGACGCTCTAAAAATCCGAGCTTTTTCAAAGACTCGATGTGCCTAATAAGCACAATCGGGTTCTGACTGTATCTCCATCCAATTTATTTGGACTCGGCCCAGTATGTCTTCTTTCATACTTCTCTTTTACTCATCATCTCAGTAGCCACCCCTTTTCTAACCATATCATCATTCACACAGTCATTCCATCGTTTGGTCTTCCCCTACTCTTATAGCCATCGACATCCATACTCAAAACTTTCCTCACGACAAGAGTTATGAGATAACAGAGCTGCACAAAATAAATCATTTTTATCGACGAACTGCATCCTGTCTTTGACCCAAATAACTACAACACTGAAAAAAACTTTTTTACAAAAAAAAACAACCGACTTCCAAAAACACTATAAATAAAGAGAAAAATAACTTTAATTTCGGAAGTCGGTGTCATTGGATTTGTATTTTAGTTTTTGCCACCGACTTCCGAAATTAAAGTTATTTTTCTCTTTATTTATAGTGTTTTTGGAAGTCGGTTGTTTTTTTTTGTAAAAAAGTTTTTATTTTTCACTTTTTAGCGGGTCAGTTTGTAATTTATCTAAGTTATAATAGCCTTATGTCAACTGCTTATCACCTTTTACAAAATATGCTTTTCCCGATGCATGGACGTTAATTGTTGAGGAGTTCTCCTAGGAAGAACCAGGAGAACTGGAGCTGATTGAGAAGTCACCATCAGCTCCACTTCACCATACGCATTGTAATGAGCATAAATTGCTTAGCAGCCATATTAAAGTAACCGAATCGCAACCCGTGAAATATTTGTCATTGAGTAGTGCCATTTGTGGTCTTCATCATCAGTTCCACTTTACCAAATCATAATTTCCGAGAGCAAATGCTCAAGTTACTTTAATAATAAAAACAAGGCAAGAAAAATTTTGCTAAGAGCCAAGTTTATGTTACGCTTAGTCGTGTAAAGACGCTGTACGACATTGTATTTTGCGACTTGGAACCTACCAAATTGCTAAATAGACCACATGACGAAAAGGCATTGCGTGAAATGCAACGATTGAGGCTTTTATAAATCATCATCAGCCAATTGCAGTTCACTGCTGGACGTAGACCTCCCGAAGTTTGCACCAACGTTCGCGATCCTCCGCTTCTCTCATCTAGCCACTACCGGCAACCTTTTTTAGGATAATTATACAGAAGAAAAACTCGCAAAAGTATTTCACTTTAAGAAGTATTTATTAGTTTTTAGACTAGATGCTGATAATCCTGGCTGCAGCATCAGGCCAACTTATGTCAACATTCCATTGAACTTAAAATTTAGTCCTGTTTAAAATGAGCCCAAACACGACTACGGTGCTGTAATTTCAAGGTTTGTACTTTTTCTGATGCTCGACTGGCTTCAGCATCAGGTCTCTATGTACTTCGGTGTTCCTCATTAACAGTACGTTTATCCACACATCGAGCCCTTTTCAATGAGCCTAAACACGATATATCTGCTGTTAGTTGTCGAGGAGTTAGGTACTCTGCAGACTATCCTGACTGCAGCATCAGGTCATAACTTGATGATCATGAGACCAAATGTGGCAAATGCCCTATCAAACATCAAAACAATTTACTAAAACAGTCCTTGCCTGTTCGAGTAACTTCTTACTGTTAAGGAGTTGAACCTTCCATCATCAGCCCAGCTACCTGAGATGGTGAAAACCGTACGCAAATACACAAGATACTTCATAAAATATGCGAAAAACAATAAGTGAGCCTATAAAATTTGAGGGTTGCTCTCGATTTCTCTAAGATCCCATCATCAGATCCTAACTTAGTGACAATGGGACCACCTCAGAACTATCTACTTTCGAACAAAAAAATAATTTTGAAAATCCGTCGACAATTGGCGGAGTAATCGATGAACAAACATACAAAAAAAAAAAAAAAAAAAAAAAAAAACATACAAACAGCCGAACATAGTACCTCCTCCTTTTTGTGAAGTCGGTAAAAACTGAACATTCTCACTGGCTCTGTAAGTCAGAATGAGTTTCACACTATGTAAACAAGTATTACATAGTGTGCAACTCATTCATAGAGCTAAATAGGACA
The DNA here is from genome assembly GCA_916614155.1 of Mesoligia furuncula. Taxonomy (NCBI): domain Eukaryota; kingdom Metazoa; phylum Arthropoda; class Insecta; order Lepidoptera; family Noctuidae; genus Mesoligia; species Mesoligia furuncula. The sequence continues at coordinate 4,801,674 of OU744815.1, forward strand.
GCGGAAGTAAATGGTTACTCGGGCTGCTCGATCCGCGGTAGTGAAGCTAGAAAATAGATGAGTTTGATGAGGTATGAAGAACAGGGTGTAAAGTTCACTAATACTCTATAGAAATGGGAGGATCCTCCGACCAGACGGGTGTTGTGTCTGGCGGGCAACTGCCCGATGATTCATGTCGGGCCGTTGTATCTATGCTAGTTTCGCGGTAAACTCTGCTTGCGAGATGCAGGATTTTGCGTGACGACAGTATGACGCGTTGTTCGCATGTGGCGTTGTAGATACCGCTACAAGTTTATTGCGAATAGATTTTCTTTAAGAGCGTTTACACCGTACGGCATTTCATACAAACTTTCAAGCCGTTATTTTTCGAAATGTACAAACCGATTTTAATGAAACTTCATACGCATAAGCAGGATACAAAGGTCTAAAAAGTTAGTAGAGAACATTTTCGAAAAATAGTGTTACAGGCAAATTAGACCGATTTTAAATTTTCCATAGAAACAGATATTTCCAGTTATCTTTTTTTAAATAAGATATTTCGAAAATGTTCTCTACTAACTTTTTAGACCTTTGTATCCTGCTTATGTGTATGAAGTTTCATTAAAATCGGTTCATTCATTTCGAAAAATAAGGGCTTGAAAGTTTGTATGAAATGTCGTACGGCGTAAACGCTCTTAACACCAGTTACTCTACGGCCCCGACTTACGACTCGTGGGTCGTGGGTTCGAACCCAGGCGCTACACGTAATGCTTTCCTAAAATAATGGCATACCAACCTCATCATCTGCAACCATTTTTCTAACTAAGTTCGGGTCGGCTTCCAGTCTAACCGAATGCAGCTGAATACCAGTATTTTACATGGATATCTGACCTCCAAAACCCAGTTACTGGGTAATACGATACCCCTTGGTAAGACTGGTTGTTACACTTTCAGGCTTCTGACTACCCGTAACGACTGTCAAAGATCCACGAATGACAGCTGGGACCAACGGCTTAACGTGCTGTCGGAGGCACGGAGGGGTCTCGGTATGTATATCGATGGTCACCCATCCATAGATGAACCGCGGCAAGCGTAGCTTAACCTGATCGATCAACCTGTGCGGCTGTTATTATTTAGCCACGGGCCCCTCAATATAAAAAAAGGTTGGTATGTCACCAACCCATCCTACTAAAATTACAAATTAAAGTAAACTTACTATTTCGTAGCTTCACCAACAGACCAACATACATATCGTTTCAACCCAAAAACCTAATTTCCTGGCGAAATGTAAACACAATGAAAATAGCCTAAACCAAACTCCAGCCTAATTTGACCTCTCCTTTTCTACATTCCCATCTAGTCTGTAGCTCAAATTAAACTGGACGTTTTAGTCATACTAGACAAGTGAAACCAGTTTAGCCTGGTCTTCGAGTATGTGTATATTGAACCATTTCACAGTTCAAGTTATATCAGTTTTTAGTACAAGACTCATCCGTTTTGTGGATATATCTACAGACAGATTGTTTGTATTTTAAATATAGATTTGTGTAATCATAGAATTGGGTCGAAATTTTGCTGTTTTTAGGGTTCCGTACCTCAAAACGAAAAACGGAACAACAAAGTGATCTAATAAGGTAAGATCACGTTGTTGTCCGTCTGTCTGTCCATCAGTCAAGACCCTTTTTCTCAGGAACGTGTGAAGTTATCAAGTTGAAATTAATATCAAATACTCAGGGCTGCAATGCCTTTGAAGCAGTGAAAAAATCGAACATCTAAGTAAACGCAATCAAAAGATACGGGCATTTATGTTCCGAAATCAAAACCTATAAGGTACTTCCCGTTGACCTAGTCATGAAATTTTGACAAGAAGCAATGTCATGTAGCACAAGTAAAGGATACAATCCGAAAGCCGTGAATTTTCACAGTCGACGGCTTTTCGGTGGCGCCACTCCAATACAGTCCAGGGACGTCGTGAATTGACACTTAACACTGACACAGAATTGTTGAAGGTCTTTGTAGGTAGACGAAACCCTCGGTGCGCGAGTCCGACTCGCACTTGACCCGTTTTTTATTTTATTTGTTTTTAATAATTCTGTATTGGAAATGGGTGAGATTAGCAAATTGTATTTGAAGTATGGATGGATTTATTGCAGGTTTGTTTTCGGTAATGAGGATTTTGGAGTACCTAAGTCTTGATCTGTTAGAATGGTACTCGTATAAATAGGTCATTTCATTCGTCTTGTGATCACGAAATTAATCACACTAATATTTATAAAGGCGAAAGTTTGTGAGTGTGTGTGTTGATATGTTTGTTACTTCTTCACGCTCAAACGGCTGGCCCAATTTTGATAAAATTTTGTATGGAGGTAGCTGACACCCTGGATTAACATATAAGCTACTTTTTAACCCGATATTCCCACGGGATCGACATTTACGCGGGTGAATCCACGGGGAGCAGCTAGTACTATAATAATACTTAAAGCATAAAAACCTCTTTGATTAAAAACTCTTTCATAAAGGCTCCTTCAAACAGGCGCGACACGCGATAAAATCGCGCGCGACACAAAGGCACCGCAAGTCGCGCAACAAGGGGTGCCTTTGTGTCGTTCGCGATTATATCGCGTGTCGCGTATGTTTGTAGGAGCCTTAATTAGCTTCTTCAGTTAAAATAATCCATACTAATATAAGAAATGCGAAAGTGTTTCTGTCTGTCTGTCTGTTACGCTTAGGAGCGTTTACGCCGAACGGCATTTCATACAAACTTTCAAGCCCTTATTTTTTGAAATGAATGAACCGATTTTAATGAAACTTCATATGCATAAGCAGGATACAAAGCTCTAAAAAGTTAGTAGAAAACATTTTCAAAAAATAGTGTTACAGCCAAATTAGACAGATTTTAAATTTTCCATAGAAACAGAGATTTCCAGTTATCTTTTTTTAAATAAGACATTTTGAAAATGTTTTCTACTAACTTTTTAGACCCTTGTATCCTGCTTATGCGTACGAAATTTCATTAAAATCGGTTCAGTCATTTCGAAAAATAAGGGCTTGAAAGTTTGTATGAAATGCCGTTCGGCGTAAACGCTCTTAAACCGCTGAACCGATTTAGATGAAATTTGGTATAGAGATAGTTTGAGTCCCGGGTAAGGACATAGGATAGTTGTTACCCCGATATCACGACGGGATCGACACTTGTGCGGGTGAAACCGCGTGGCGCTGCTAGTGGCACTCCGTGAGTAAGTTTAGTCAATGTCATTTTAATGATCTGTAAAAATCATAAAAATCAACATCTCAACATTCGAAAATCTTGTACAAACAAATCTGTGTTTTGTAACGGCATAAATCAAAGTCATACACATGTGCGAAAACATAGGATGAAGAGAGACAGAAGGAGAACTTTTGCTTCTCACGGATCTAATCTGTGTTCGCGGTCTATATGCCAAAATTGTAAACACATATGAATTAATGGAAAAATAACTTTAATTCCTACACGATAAAGTTCAGTTTACGCTACAACTTCAAACATTTTTACTTATAACGTTTTTCAATAGTGCTAGTCGCTCTGAAATCAACTTAATTTTCATTGGAATAAAGTTGATATTCGTTTAATTTGAAATAGGGTGGGTGGTGTGCAGCACTGCGCACTTTTACTATACATACAACGTTATTTTTAGTTTAAGCGAAACCTGAATATAGTTTGTTCAGAATAAGTAACTGAATCGATTCCAATAATTTTTACCCAATGTTATATTTTGTCCAAAAAATATTTAAAATAGGTTAAAGTAGGACACCGAGCGACACCAAGTAGGTTATCCAGTCTCCGCGCCGAACGGTTAGGTACCTAGGTACTATTATCAATGAGCGCAAGACGGCGCCCGTGAGCATGTTTTGTAGACAAACGGGTAACTTAACAAGCATATAACTTTGTGATTTTCCATGATACACTTTTAAAATTTTGTACATAGATTCTTTACATAAAAATACTAGACACGTGTTTCGGGTTTCGCATATACTAAAAATAATTTTGTATACATACATACTAACTATAGTGCGGCCGACGAGATAGTGCATTTTTGACACCTGTCGTTTTGCGAATTTGATCTTTATAAGTATGAACTGAACTGTAGCACTGACAGTTGTCAGGTACGCATTCTCTCGAAGGCCGGACTGTAGGTAATTTGAAGAATTCAAAAATGTATGTGCTATATTTAAGTTAAATTTATGAGAGCAGTGATAGACCAGAGGTAACGGCCGCGACTTCTGATGACCTGGAAGGTCGTAGGTTCGAACCCAAGCAAGTCCATTCTCGGTTGTTTTTCACACGAAATTCACGACAATTCCAAGCATTCATCAAAATCTCTTGTGAAATGAAATTAAATGAAATGGTGTTTATTTCGAGCCCCCCTCCACCCCCCCTCCTCGATCCCCTGCCAGTTCGTCTTCTGTTTTAATCTCTGTCTTATCCGCTATAAACTTCCTCATTCCGGTTTGATCCGCTTTTACTTTTGTTTTTATAAGATCTTCTAAGACACTTACAAGTAAATTATTGGTAAAGTTTTTAAAATTAGATATCTATTTCCTAGTGACTGATCCCTGAAAAGAAATGCCGGATCAAACTCAGAGTTTATGGTCTCTTACCGTCTTATTACAAAACGAGAACTAATTTTAGACCTAGCCTAAACCTTCCAGCCAGTTACTCTATTTTGAACTTTATTCCGACAAACATAAATCTCTTAATGCAAAATTGACAACTTAGACTCGGGTTTAACGTCAATTTTTGTAATAAGAACTTTAGCTTCGTCGGATTATAGTTCGAAATTTAAAAATGGCTGGATGGTTTAAACCTGGGTCTAAAGATAAAACTTGTTTTGTAATAAGGCCGTTAAAGTCCAAACATTATACATATGTGAGTGGTTGACCAAAAAGGGACCTGGAGGGATTGGAAACGGTTTTTTTTTTTTAATTTTTCAATCTGTGGTCTTTTAGCTTTGTTTTCGTCTAACCAGAATATTTTAGATGCCGTAGTTTTTTTTTTAAGATTTTTTTTGTGAGCCGAGGCAGCAGTCGAAACTTGTTTCTACACGAAACTTCAAACGCGATTTACTCGAAATCAATTTATTTTCCCTTGAGGTCCCTTTTTGGTCAACCACTCACATATTTAAGATGTTATGCGAATCAAACAAAGCTGTAAGGGCCTTTTGAAGAAAGATCCATTGCAGCTTTGTCTACATGTGTGAACTTTTCTCTTCCATTTGTCTGAAAATTACACTTCTGTCTTCACAATTTTCATGTGCCAAATCGTGTTCAGATGTTTCTCACAACGTATTACTTGCGTCACCTTTCTTACTTGACTCTGATGTTGTGGCGTCACGTATTGTGCCTTTGTGAACGCACCTTAGAATACGTGGCGTCGCCTGCATTGTTTTAGTTTATGTATTTATAAGTTAGTTAGGAACGCACCCCTGTTAAGTGGCAACACGAATGTACGATCCGGGGCGCTAAGCGCAGCGTTCCTTAAGTGGTAACGCTCTCTTGCTTGCCAACCGTCACGGGACACGGACTACATTTATTTTACCTGTCCCCACTAGTTTTAGTTAGTTATATTTTGTGCTAAATTATAGTGTATCCGAACTGTGAACTAATACGTGTGGCAATTACAATATTAACTGCAAGTCGTAGTTTCACTTCCGCTCTTCGACCGCAACTTCACCTCCAATACGCGTTAGAGAAGACATGTGGACACCTTCCACCTATGTCTCGAAAGATGTTATGCGAATATGCGCTCTTAAGATGCGCTAATGCGCTCTTAAGATGTTATGCGAATCAAACAAAGCAGTAAGGGCCTTTTGAAGAAAGATCCATTGCAGCTTTGTCTACATGTGTGAACTTTTCACTTCCATTTGTCTGAAAATGACACTTCTGTGCTGACAATTTTCATGTGCCAAATCGTGTTCAGATGTTTATCACAACGTATTACTTGCGTCACCTTTCTTACTTGACTCCAAAGACTACAATATAACTTGACTCTGATGTCATCTGTCACTCCGTCACTATTAATAGGTATATGAGTGTAGCTGTTAAAGGGTTATTGCTTTTTGTAAGTGTGTAAGTGCTCTCAAGTCTTGGTCACGGAGCTTTAGAGAATTAGTGTATTTTTTATTATTTTGCAGCGGATTTAGAGACTGCCCAAAAATGACGCCTCTTCAATATAGTACCTACGTGTTTTTATAATAAGTATTATAATGCAATAGGTATTTGTGTTGTTTGTACGTAATTTATAGGAAGTTCATTTGTGTCAATTTGTACATAATATACAGGAAGATCAAAAAAATTGCAGTTTTATTTTGTTTTCTTATCATTTTGGGTAGATCTATCTCCCTATCTTTCACTAGCTTAAGATTTTAGACATAATTTTGTCTGACGAATTGTGACATAGCGAAACTAGGTGTCTATAAACGCAATGATAATAATCGGCTCCAGACCGAAAAAGAATTTATATTTTACTTATAAATATTTTCTATTTGTTTTCTGCTATTGCACCTACTGTGTATTGTCTCTGCATCACCCTAAGGTAGACTGGTAGAAAATGCTCAAGGTATTAAGTCCGCCTTTGTACAGGTTTTACTTGTGCATAAAGTTTTAATAAAAAAATTAAAAAAAAATCATCTAAATTAACACATCCTATCTAAGAGAGCCAGGTCTGTAACATAGGACCCTACTACCTCAGACAACTTTCTCTATCCTATCCCACTGCAGTGTTTGCCCTGCAGTGGGATAGGATAGAGAAAGTTTCCCTTTCCCATCTCCACACAATTCAGTCCTTTGCCAGTCCTTTCGTTAGGACTCAAGCTTGTCCTGCCATCTTAACCTTGGTAAATAAAGATTTATTATGATTTGGTATTATTAATCTCTAAGAGTCTAAGCCCATAATATTTGTGTCCAAAATATGTTTTTTCGCAAGCAAACACCACAGATTATACTAGTGAACAGTGTCAATATGATTAAGGACATAAGTGACCTCGCACGTCGATTAACAACTTAGTGCTTCGTAATCGAGTAAACATTTCAGAAAAACAAACATCAAATTGTGTCATGGCGGATTGAGAAAAACACATAATGTCATAATGACACTTTGATATTTACTGAGATTAGTATGATGTAATCATCTATGGTTTCTGTGTTTTTTTATAGATTTTGCCTATGAAAAAGGGCCTATTAGATGATGCGTTGGATTCGAATTTGGAGGTCAATTTCAATAACTTAACTGACTACCAAGATAGTGATTTATTCTTTTACATTTAATTATAGCAGTAATTCAGGGAGACACTATCGATTTTTCTGTTTGGATATTTTGTATCAGTTTTACCTAGTTGTCACTTGCTGGAGTGTCATAAGTGCCCGTTCACTTGCACCTTGGATGACCTAAAGAATTCCACTGATGCCGCAATCAACGGCCACCTGCTGGGCTCAATCAGTATAAAAACAACGAAGTCGAATACCATCGACACGAAGAACAAGAAGACTTTTCAGGTATTAAAAAAGTCTTAAGAGCGTTTAGGCCGTACGGCATTTCATACAAACTTTCAAGCCCTGGTTTTTCGAAATGATTGAACCGATTTTGATGAAACTTCATACCCATAAGCAGGATACAAGTGTCTAAAAAGTTACTTAAGAACATTTTCGAAAAATAGTAATAATAAATTTTCCCTAGAAACAGAGATTACTAGTTATCTTTTTTTAAATAAGACATTTCGAAAATGTTCTTAACTAACTTTTTAGACCTTTGTATTCTGCTTATGCGTATGAAGATTCATTAAAATCGGTTCATCCATTTCGAAAAACAAGGGCTTGAAAGTTTGTATAAAATGGCGTACGGCGTAAACGCTCTTAAGAAAATACGCAGAAACAATGTAGAGATCGAGGTCTCTTTGCTGATTGGTCGCTTTTATATTGACGAACATTTAATCATGCAAATTATTGAAGTTTTTTTATTGATGCTATAATAATCCATTCAAAATTGAAATCAACTCATGCGCTTCCATATAAATTATAGATTACAATCAACCCTCTATTTGCCGCCCCATTGGTTTTGACGCTCCAGGTGCAAAAACGCATAAATAACTCACCGTTAGCAGTTTAGGGTTACATGGCAATATTCATTCATTTTCGCACGTTTGTAATATTGCCAATTATTAACGTATTCAGGGGGTTATTTTTTGTGACAGATGAATCAACAAACGTGTGTGGTTTTGTAAGTAGAAATGATGAATCAGTTTTGTTTGCACGTCTGTGTATTCAATGGGGAATAATGTTGATATTTAAACCAAGACAATATGATTATAATTTATGATTAATTCGCAAATAATAAATAAATATTAGTTTAGTTTAATTTCTAACCATGAAAATTGCTATTATTCATTTATATTTAAATTATCATAACTACAAACTGAAAAGATTGTTTTAAAAATGCCTCAGTTATAAAAGGAACAAGAATAGTAATTTTCATCCGCGATTTATTTGCCAAAAATGTAAATAAATATGAGTTTATGGAAAAATAACTTTAAATCCTACACTTAAAAGTTCAGTTTACGCTACAACTTCAAACATTTTTATAATTTTTTCAATAATGCTAGTCACTCTGAAATCAACATAATTCCCATTAAAATAAGGTTGATATTTGTTTAACTTGAAATAATATTAATTTGAAACAAGTTTGAATAAACTTTAGGTGGCCTCACTTAACCAGATAGACAGACGACCTGAGGAAGTCAGGAACCAATAGGCAGGAAGATAGATCAGTATTGTGATGTGACCTATTGACTTTACATAGGAAATGCCTATATCCGGCATAGTAGGTACGATCACTACTGTTAGTATTGTCATTCAGTAATTTTTTATTTTTAAACTCTGACGAAGAGAGCATAAATATACTGATCTGTCATTAAATGATAAATGATTTATTATCTGTAAGTAGGTTTGTACAAACACTTTTACACGTCAATTATATATTTTTAAACTAGATGAGGTCGGCGTTTCCTAACTGACTATTCTGAGAAGAAAGGCCGAAACAAACTCAGAGGTCACAGTCTCTTTTAAAGTCCGGACAAAATCTTGGTCAGATCGTGTTAAGACCATGTAAGTAGATCGGTGTCTAAAATGATCTTTTGAGGAAAGAACCACACAGATTGAGTGGACCTGTCCAGTCAGTGCACGCATTTGTCAGTAACCGTGCAGCTCAACTCAGAACTTAAGATTTATTTATTTATTTATTTACATTAGTTTCAGTTCTGAGCATCAGAAGACCAATTCCCTTAATTAAAAATGTTCAAAATCTAGTCGCAATCTCAGCAAAAAATAAAAACTCAGCAAACAATCAATGTCGTTAAAAAAAAATCTCAGCAAACAATCAATGTCGTTAAAAAAAATCTCAGCAAACAATCAATGTCGTTAAAAACTTGTCAAAAATGTAGGGAAATTAAGGTAGTCTTGACAGATTGAGACAGTCTGATACCGGATTGTGAACGTTCTTAAAATTAAGAGAATTGCGCCTCTGATGGAATGACAGCTCACCTCACTAAGTTTTTCACGGCGAGTTTTTTCTTATAAGACCAGCCGGTCGATTCTTTAAAAATCTCACCGTGAAAACTTCGTTGAAGTGAGTTTGTTTTTGCTAGGAATTAACGCTATTAACAGCTCACTCCACGCTCACTTCTCTCACGATTTTTACAGAATAGCACCGCCGGGGGCTTAAAAGGGCCACTTTGGCAGAATCATAAAAGGATAACATAATGGAATCTTGTCTGTGTGGTGCCGGACTTAAAGAATAGCACCACCCCATACTTCCCGTGGGTGTCGTAAAAGGCGACTAAGGGGCGCCGTACAGGAGAATGGGCAGCAGCGTTCTCTATGCATTCCACCACCATACCATACTGCGATCGCCAACCCGCCTGCCAAGCGTGGCGATTATGGCAAACCCCCCCTCTTTTTTGGGGGAGGCCTATGTCCAGCGGTGGACGTCTGTCGGCTGAAATGATGATGATGATGAATGGACAGTTAATCGTTCAAATCCCATGGGTGAGGCATTTTTCAGTTATTTTTTTTGTCTGTGCTAAAATACCAATTAATCCAATCCCAATCTCTTTGATTATACTTACGTAGTGCAGCGAAAAAAAGAAAAACAAGGACTGTCTTCGCTATATTATGATTAATAATGTTATCCTTTTATGATTCTCCAAAGTGGCCTTTTTAAGCCCCCTGATGACAACACTTTAAGATCACTTCACCTAGGTCAGATTTTTGCCGAACTCGCCGATGATATAACGTTGATTGATAGATTATTAACTCATCCAATACCACACACATCAGTACAGCTCATATTAATTTTATTACATAACTCAATGAATGATGTATCAATAACAAAGTTGTAAAATCGCTCACAATCATCATAAAATAAAGATAGATGACATGTAACATTGGTATATAGGTGATTGAATATATTTTATTTCTATTAGATACAACAATACCATATTTTATGTAGTGCGTGTGATTTAGGTAGTAAATAAAAGTTTGAATGAGAAAGAGATAGCTTTCTTCACATAAAAATAAAACATCACAAATTAGGCAAAATTCTCTTAGATATTATTTGTTTTTACTGTCACAAAATAAAGTGTTGTCTGTGTGGTGCCGGACTTAAAGAATACCACCACCCCTTACTTCCCGTGGGTGTCGTAAAAGGCGACTAAGGGTCGTACCGGAGAATGGGCAGCAGCACCCTCCCAAAATTGGGGGAGGCCAATGTCCAGCAGTGGACGTCTATCGGCTGAAACGACGACGACGAAAATAAAGTGTACAGGACGATCAGTCGTGATGACCAGGCTATGCGTACTTGTCATTTACTTGTTCCATTTTTTTCTAGGACAGTCATAGATTGAAATCGATGTGTTATTCCAGGATATTGATGACTGAAATCGTGTAAATACTTCCCAAAAGTACACAAACAGATGTAATCAGAAAATCAGTCTTTCAAACCATTTTACATAAGCCTTTTAAGTCCATCAAACACACGTAAAAACGTCTCCTCTTAACTCACAGGTTGACAAAAACCATAGACAATCAAGAAATACAAGCCGAATCTATTTCCATAGACAACCGATGTCCGCGTTGGCCCACAGCCAACATTCTATCTAGTCTACGGCCGGAAAGCATTGCATTCTATAAATACCATAGACTTTGATGTGTTTCGATCTTGTTGTCTGTGATTCTGGAAACTTGATTCTTGAGGATGTGGGTTTAATTTCCAGTTTTTTTTTTTTTTTTTTTTTTTTATAAAAAATAAATCACAAAGTTCTAGAAGTAGTCATCTATGTATCTGTCTGTCAGTGTAACTTAATCTATAATTTTTTGTTTTATTTTTTTATCGATCTAATTAATGTTAACTATAATCAAAGGTTAGCTCTACTGTCTAATAGCTATGTTTTGTACGCCAGGATAAAGCTGAGTGCTATTTATTGAAACCTTGCCAACTCGTCTCGTCTTTACACACTGTAAAATGAATGCAACTACTATATTTTCGAAAAAAAACAGAAAGATAGAAAGATTACTTTCTTTTAGTACCTACAGTTTTATCTTTATAACATTATCTAGTTAAAAACGTGCTATACTCACCACGCGGCGAATTAAAAATTGTTATATATTCCTAAATTACAATATGTCTATGATTATGTTGTTAATTTGTTTACATATAGTCTGTTCGAAAAATATCTGATGAAAATGACAATAAAAGAAGACGTACTGTCAATGCCAAGTTTTAGTGCCTTACTTATAAAGTGAATGATTATTGATTACCTATTGTTCTTGATAACTATACCTAAACCACAACAACTTTCAGGATTTCGTAGGATATCTAAAGATTGAGTGTAAATCATAGTTGCGAAGTTCATTACCGCGATGTACGTTACCGCGAAAGTTTACTATCGCGACGTTCGATGTTGCGAAAGTTCTTTGCTGCGATGTATGTTACTGCGAAAGTTTACCATTGCGACGTACATTTTCGCGAAAATTCTTTTTCATCTCTCATACTCGGAAAGTAGTGTTTGTTTGATCCGAATAGCGGGTGGAAAACGCTGCTTCCCACCCTTGGGCGGGAAATACTCATAGTAGTTGCTTCCCTCCCTAGGGCGGGAATGAAATTTAAAAATAGAATTAAATTTTGTTAGGTAGTCAGCTCAATCAGACATACGACACCCTTAATTGATTATGTAAATATTTATTATGCTACCCATCAAATCTTATGAATGTGCGTTAATTAGGAGAGTTGGATAAAAAGCTCATATGTTAACGCCATTAAATCTTTCTTATTTAGCGCACAAGTTAATAATTTACCTTGAATAAATTCAACATACATAGGTACGATAATCGCCATTTTGATGTCAGTTGTGGTCGAGGCTAAAAAACATAAAAATTGGGGATTTCGAACATCCTGACTTTACCATATGGGGCTGTGAATATCCATAATTTAATTATTTGACGAATTTATCCATAGTTTACGGTAAATAAGTAGTGGTAATGAAGTTTTTTTTATATCTAATGTCGAAGTTTCGCGCCAATCGTGTGTGTTTACATTTTTACTTTTCACAAATTTCATACTCACAGATGTAGATTTGATTTAAAATGTGACAAATGTTATTGATAATATTATAAACAGCACGAAAATGCCCAGGTTTTAACGTAATATTCAATCAAACACAGGTTCAATAATACGTATTAATCATTACCACTACTCAATTTGTGTTCAAAATCGCCGACCATTATTGTTTTTTTTTATTGCAATGATGTGTGAAAGCGATTATTCCAAACAATTTTTTTTTTTAATTTCTATGTCTCGAGTAATTAATATGACGAATGTAATCGATATTTGAAAATAAAATAAAATTATTTTAAGCAATAAATACAATAAGCATTGCTTATAATAATGATTTATGCTTTTCTAATATCATTTCAATCTCCTCTAATATCATGTCAATAACAGACAGGCCATAGGTACCTCATTTACTGAATTTCGCGCCGAAATGGTTCTATAATTGAATTTATATTCGGAATGCGCTCGCTGTTTAAAATTATTTTAATTTATTGGACAATTATTTATTGTGGATTTTATTTTTGATACTTTCTAATAGTTTACTACAGAATTCCCAGTAAACATTTTTGAGGTAGGCTTACCAGAAGTTTTTTTTTGAGAATGCTGATAATTAATTAATTCTATAGATTGGATATTCTGCAAACACTTTACATTTCAATACATTTTGTTAGTTTAAAGAGTTTTTATTCAGTTTCTACAATTTTTTTAATTTTTTTTTATTGCGAGTATCGATTAGGCTGTATGCAAGTTTTGAATCGAAATAAGAAAGTTGGGTGGACGGTCAGCACTAAAAAGTGTCACGTCGCAACACATTTTTTAGTAATTTTTATCAAGATTATCGTATTTTCTTATGAAAAATGGTAAAAGTAAGAATGCAGACAGAATGATAACAATACGGGCCCTAGTAAGCGGGACGGCCCGCGGTGGTGACACAGAATCTTGAGTAGATTCTGTGGCGGTGACGTGGTGTGTTCCATACTTCAAATTTAAAAAAGACTATTCTATAGGTACTATTCATGTTATTATTATTATCAATAAATATTTTAGAAAAACTACTATTTTTTGCTTTCCTTAAATTCGAAATGAAAAGTAGAGTGTTTAACGCGGGTGAAAGTCATCAATTCCCACTCGGACTATAGCCGCCCTCGCTGCGCTCGGGCGTCTAAATGCCTCGTACGGGAATTGATTCCTTCCGACCCTTGTATAACAATCTACTATACTGCAATGTATGTTACTGCGAAAGTTTACCGTTGCGACGTATGTTGTCGCGAAAATTTCAGTTTCGATAATACGCTATTCGCTATGTAGGCCATGTAGGAGAGTTGCTGATACTGGTGAAGTGTAAATCAATAATATAATATAATATGCATATATTATATTGTTCTATGTCCAGAATTACACTAAGAACAGTTGAATTGATCCATTCATTCATAGTTTTGTTTGCCATCAGTATCATCATCATTTCGGCCGAAAGACGTCCACTGCTGGACATAGGCCTCCGCCAAGCACTGCCAATTCGACCAGTTCTGTGCTTCCCGCATCCAGCGGATTCCTGCAGCCTAAACAGGTCATCGGTCCACCTTGTGGGAGGCCTTCCAACGCTACTTCTCTCAGAACCTTTCGGCCCCATCGGCCATCAGTATTCCGTCTATGAAACTTCTCTGTCAGTGAAAGTTTTTATCAATCGAACAACTCCATTTCAAGTCCTAGATCGATTGAATCCCTCGAAAGAATCCCGAAAGTTTGACAACCAGTCTTACCGTTTTACCCAGTAACTGGGATGTGATAGTCGCTAGTAGTCGTAGGTAGTCGCTCTTTGTAAAGTACTCGTATTCATCTGCATCCGGTTAAACTGGAAACCGACCCGATATAGTTGGGAAAGAGACTTTTTGATAAAATAAATTATTTATTTTTCTTATTTTTACTTATTTAAATTGACATGCTTGTATTGTATCCATTAATATTGTAGCCAGTGACATTTGATGTACCTAATATTATGACATTTTTTATTGTTGTGATTCAAATGATTTGATATTAATTTGTATAATAATACTCTAATTGCTATTTAAAATTATATTAATTGATTATGATTTGCATGCCCATGTGACGGCAGAAAATGGAGATCTAACTTCTATGACAACATCTATGTACCAATTATTTACCCATGTTTGCAAAGTAATAAATGATTTGATTTGATTTGAAAGCTATGATGATACGTCGAATCCGTCACACAGAGAGGCCGTGAAAAATTAATTGTACCTATTCAATAATAATCAAATTCTGCGAAACCATTGCACTGACCTGAAACTGTTACAGTTTTTCATAAACTGTGTCACTTATTTCGGGCCGTGAACGTATGTGTTAAAATTAAATGGTGTGTGTACCCATTGTTGTGTACGTTACGGTATATCTAATGTATGTAAAGAATCAGTGTGACTGACGTCACGAGTTGTATGTGTGTATTTTATGCTATGATTTTTTTTTTGTCATGTGCGTTTTATTTCTGCAGAATAGTCCTTCAAACAGGCGCGATATGCGATAAATCCTCGCGCGACACAAAGGCACCGCAAGTCGCGCAACGAGCCATGCCTTTGTGTCGCGCGCGATTATATCGCGTGTCGCGCCTGTTTTTAGGAGCCTTGAACATTTTTTCTTTCGTTTAAAAAAAGATATTGAGGAAGAATTGGGAAGATGAAACGCGGGATCACGTGATATGGTAAAAATGGGGGAAAGCCTTTGCCCAAAATAAAGAGGGGCAGCATCATTATCAGCCGAAAGACGTCCACTGCTGGACATACGCCTCCCCCAAGCACCTCAACTTCGACCGGTTCTGTGCTTCCCGCATTCAACGGGCAGCATAATGCTAACAGAAAAATATGCAATGAAAACACACACGCACATCGCATGATACTGTAAAAATGAAAAACAAACGTAAAAAAGAAAAAATATTTACAATCTCACACATGTGTATTGTAGGTACCTACCCACATCTCACACATTTTTACGATTTTCATCATGAGTCAGGTATTACTCATCACTACACTTATAAAATATCTGTTTGTTCGTTTGTTTTAGGGTTGCGCCTTACAAAAAACTTTTTTACAAAAAAAAAAAACAACCGACTTCCAAAAAAGACACTGCAAAGTGAAAAATAACTTCAATTTCGGAAGTCGGTGTCGTTGGGTTCGCATTTATTTTCGTTGTTTGCCACCATACGTACGTCTTCGCGATAACAAATATTAAGAGCGTTTACGCCGTACGTTATTTCATACAAACTTTCAAGCCCTTGTTTTTCGAAATGAACGAACCGATTTTAATGAAACTTCATACGCATAAGCAGGATACAAAGGTCTAAAAAGTAACTTTTAAAAAATTGTGTACAGCCAAATTAGACCGATTTTAAATTTTCCCAAGAAACAGAGGTTACTAGTTATCTTTTATAAAATAAGACATTTCGAAAATGGTCTTAAGTAACTTTCTAGGCCTTTATATCCTGCCTATGCGTATGAAGTTTTTTTTAAATTCAACCGAATTAATAACCTCCTCCTTTTTATGAAGTCTTAAATATGTATTTTATTTTTATTTTATTATTTATTATTAAAGAAAAAATACAACTGAGTATTCCCGTATTACTATCTTTATTATTTATTACTTCTCTATGCATTCCACCACCATACCATACTGCGATCGCCAACCCGCCTGCCAAGCGTGGCGATTATGGCAACCCCCCCCCCTTTTGGGGGTGGCCTATGTCCAGCAGTGGACGTCTTTCGGCTGAAGTGATGATTCCCGTATTCTGCGTATTCCTTTTTATGAAGTCTTTATATGTATTTTATTTTTATTTTATTATTTATTGTTAAAGAAAAAATACAACTGAGTATTTTGTGAATATTTCAAGTGCCTACCTGTTGCCATTTTTGATATCGAGCAAAAAAGGGCAAAAAAATCGCGTTTGTTGTATGGGGAATATTTAAGGATATTTATTTTATTTTGTTTTTAGTAGGTACTTATTTGTAGTTACCTATAGCGGCAACATAAATACATAATTTGTGAAAATTTCAACTGTCTAGCTATCGCGGTTCTTGAGCAGCCTGGTGACAGACAGACGGACGGACAGACAGCGAAGTCTTAGTAATAGGGTTCCGTTTTTACCCTTTGGGTACGGAACCCTAAAAAGAGCTTTCATTGGTGTATTTTATAATAGCCTGCCTCGTTGATCTAGTAATCTAGATCTAGCAAGCGCTACTGCCAAGTGTAAAGTTCTGGGTTCGATTCCTAGATCAGGAAAAATGTTATTGGGTTTTTCCATAAGGAATTACTGAATAGCAGCCATGGCAAAAGGCTCGCCCCTATTATGTGGGACATAAAAAACACTACTGGCATTATGTTTACAGAAGCTGGATCGGCCGCGGATTTTAAATAAAAATCTTTAAAAAAGTCCAACACTTGTAAAAGGTACAGATGCCAGCACATCAAGCTACTACAATCTGTCAAATTTATTTGACAGAGAAAGTAGTTTTAAATTCATTTATTTTGTTAAAAAAGGAGTAAATTCGTTTTGGCACATATACGTCGTTTTATTCCGAGCGCACGCACATTATAGCCATCTCTCATCTTTTGCGTTTCAAAAGTACCTAATTACATCACTATTGCTCGCTACGATTTATTTTCGAGGTAGCGCCCTAAGACACTTTATATCAACATTCAGATTATTACAGAGATATTGTTCTTAAGAGCGTTTACGCCGTACCGAATTTCATACAAACTTTCAAGTACTTATTTTTCGAAATGAATGAACCGGTTTTAATGAAACTTCATACGCAGAACCAGGATACAAAGGTCTAAAAAGTTAGTAGAGAACATTTTCGAAATGTCTTATTTAAAAAAAGATAACTGAAAATCTCTGTTTCTATGGAAAAGTTAAAATCGGATTTTTCGAAAATGTTCTCTGCTAACTTTTTAGACCTTTGTATCCTGCTTATGCGTATGAAATTTCATTAAAATCGGTTAATTTTTTTAGAAAAATAAGGGTTTGAAAGTTTGTATGAAATGCCGTACGGCGTAAACGCTCTTAATCTGACTAGTCCAAATCATCAAATATTTCGCAGTTCAACAAAAAAAATACCGAAAAATCATCTGTACAAAATTGTACGCCCATATTCACACCTCCAAACGATTCATAGATGATACAATTCACACTCGAACCATATGCAACAGGCCATATGTTGCGGCACGTGGCGTAATGGGATCCGCCCACCATGACTGCATAGATAACACCATTGATTAGACCATAGACTATAGAGGCATGTTTGTAGATAGATAGCGGATGGTTAGGGAATTTTAATTTGAAGAAGTTGTTGCGTAATAATGTCGGTACGATAATAGATTTGGCAAATCATTTTGTAAAAATAGACTTTCTAAGATTTGCCGAGCCCACAACCAGTCTTACCAAAAGGGTTCCGATAGCCTTTTCCCAACTATTTTGGGGACGGCTTCCGGTCTAACCGGATGCAGCTGAATACCAGTATTTTAAATTTTAAATGGAGCGACTGCCTATCTGACCTCCACATCTTAGTTACTAAATTATACGATACCCCTTGGTCGTCAGAATCCCAAAAGTCTGTCAACCAGTCTCTGGTTGACAGACTTTCGGGATTCTGACGACTGTCAAAGATCGACGAATTACACCCGGGACCAACGGCTTAGCGTGCTTTCCGAGGCACGGGGAGCTCGTAAAGATGGTCACCCATCCACGGACCGACCGCGGCAAGCGTAGCTTAACCTGATCTATCGACCGTTGCTGTTATTACTAGCCACGAGACCCTTTAAAATCACTAAGTAGTTTTTTTTATTTTTTTATTTGAAGTTTTGATAAAGACTGCATCAAATTACGAAATGAAAATACTCCATATTTTTTTCCTTCTCAATAACGGCCACAAAATACTAACATCTTACTTTCTAAAAACCATGTCAATACTTTCCTTACCTACAGTTCCCATTGACTCAGTCACCCTATAAGGAACGACCACCATCTGACGACCCCATATAAAGAAATACAGAAGTATAATAAACAACCACACTTCTAAGTTGTGAAGCAATTAGAAAAACTACCCATTTACTGCATAGCACAGAGAAACAGCTTTCATTGATCAATTAATATAAAAATACCCACTTTTCTTATACGGGCAAAAGCAATAAGTACTAGTTTATTTTATTTTATATGGGTCGCTGTGACGAGGTAAGTAGTGATGTGACTGTGGAGGAATATTTTATCGATGTTTTTATTTTTTTGGAGAATGTCATTTGACATAATTATTATTATTATATGAGTTCACAGTATGGAAAAACATAAAAAACAGTTTGTCGACCCCGGGAATAGAATCCAAGACCTCGTGCTTAGCAATGGCACCTGCGACCAAGTGACCAAGGAAGCAGCCAATATGAAAATTTAAGGATTTTTTTTTTTAAACAGCCCCAAAAAGTAACATCAAACTAGACACAAAGTCATAACAAACTAAAACACTAGGTACCCCTTTCAGGAGAGAACCCTAGTCCATAAAATTTATTAGGAATCATAGTTATTTTGTCAGACAATCTAGGTAATCCATTTGCGATATTACCTGCCAATTTAGTAACAGGTAATCTATATAATTTCGTGAAAAATAAGCGTGGGCAAAGGAAAGTAACATGGCGATCACGATGGTATATAATTACGATATTAGCGAAAGGTTTAATCTATTTTATTGCCCTTTTTACTTTAATCATACAGTTTATCAGGTTTCATAATTTCCTTTTACTCTTTTAAATTGGTTTTCTTGGAGCTAAGAGTGATGGCAGATTCTTTTCAATTTTGATAAACTCGAACTTGCTAATAATATTTGAACCAAAGAGCTAGCATCTTTTTTTAAGAACTGATGTACTTTATTATAATATTTTTATCTTTATCTGAGTTGCTCGAACCTACTTATTTTATTAAAGATGAAAATTTAAAAGGTGTTGAAGAGATTACACGTAAAAACCAATAAAGGGCTTAAAACTTATTCATACCAATCCATACAATGAGAATCTCACGAAAGCCAATAAAAAATGGCGCCGGATTTAGTCAATGACAACGAAAACGAAATACAAGCAACTATAAAAACAAAAATCAATTCATTGTATGAACAGTTTATCGTAAACCTCCTTGCACTAGAAACTTCAAACACATTTAGCTCAGTCCTAACATTTCAAAACAAAAAGCTAAAACGGTGATTCACTGGAAACATAATAATATTATAATATAGTTGCTATAACTATGTAACGAGTACTAACAATTTCACGGTTGCATTCAGCTTTAAATAACTTCATTAACTAACTTTTGAAGGTTGTTGCAAGTTTGATAGGGTATTTAGTTAATTTGAAACGGTCTGCTTCCTGTCTGCCTATTTGTTTACTTACTCAAATGTTCATAAAAAATATTAACAATATTAGTTAAAAAAATAGAAATTAAATCGTAATTTGGTTTGGAAGCATCGGAAAATACCTATATGTAAAAATGTTTCGATCCAATTCTATATTTTTCTTTTTTGACATAACATATCATGAAGCCTATTGTTATTAACCGGACATAAATCCAGTCTTCGAGCTACTACTGAGAAATTCCAGATGGAAAACCCAATAACACTTTTCCTAACCCGGGAATCGAACCCAGGACACACTACAACACTACAACACTAGCGTTCGCGAACACTAGACATATAAGGCAGTCAGTCATATTTTTATACAATCTAAACAGTTTCTATAACATGCATATAGTTTTGCTCTACATAAAATCTGATTTAAACCTGACATTAAAATAAAATTAGACATAAGTCCAATCATTTATGTATCAACCCATAAAACTTTAATATAATCGTAGAAACTATCGATAACATCTGTCCCATCACTAGTAACTCTTTAAGGTAAGAACAGAAATCAAAGACTAGCCTAGCCTCCATATAGGGCCTGTGACACTTACACTGGAGACAACTGGGACAGGCATAAGTAGGACAGACAGACGTATAATGGCTATTTTTTTTAATATTTATATTGTTGTAACGGCCGCATTCTGAGATGTTATAGAAAGAGAGATGATATTACTAGATTTTTTTTCAAACAGAGAGTGTTATTTTATTTATTTATTTCATGTGACGCAGGCCCTTACATCTCATTGTCTGTGTGGTTTGGACATCGTTTGTGGTTTGGACTTAAAGAATAGCACCACCCCATAAGTGGGTGTTGTAAAAGGCGACTAAGGGGCGTACCGGAGAATGGGCAGCAGCGTTCTCTTTGCATTCCACCACCATACCATACTGCGATCGCCAACCCGCCTGCCAAGCGTGGCGATTATGGCAAACCCCCCCCTTTTGGGGGAGGCCTATGTCCAGCAGTGGACGTCTTTCGGCTGAAATGATCATGATGATGAGGCTCATACATCTAAACATACATATTCTTATTATTATAAAACAGTACTTCACTAGTCTAGAGGGGCCCGTGGCTAAATAATAACAGCTGCACAGGTCGATAGATCAGGTTAAGCTACGCTTGCCGCGGTTGGTCCGTGGATGGGTGACCATCTTTACATACTGTGACTCCTCCATGCCTAGGAAAGCACGTAAAGTCGTTGGTCCCGGCTGTCATTCGTGGATCTTTGACAGTCGTTACGGGAAGTCAGAAGCCCGAAAGTCTGACAACCAGTCCTAAAAATAATAAAATAATAATTATTTATTTATTTGTTAACATAGGTAAATAAATACAGATCTTATGTTTGATGAACAGAGCGCTATGTTATGCCAGGAGGTGAGGAGGCTTACAAATATGGTGAGCAAGTCTCGCCAAGGATTGCAAATTAAAATTTACAAAAAAAAAAAATATTTGAATATCATGCATAGTTGGTATTAAATTAGAAAATAAATTTAACGATTATTATTATTATTATTTCATACTCTTACCAAGGGTATCGTATTACCCAGTAATTGGGTTGTGGAGGTCAGATAGGCAGTCGCTCCATGTATGTAAAATACTAGTTTTTTTAGAGCACTGTTTGATGGCAGTTTTTTAAATCATCATCATCATCATCATTTCAGCCGAAAGACGTCCACTGCTGGACATAGGCCTCCCCCAAAAGAGGGGGGTTTGCCATAATCGCCTCGCCTGGCAGGCGGGTTGGCGATCGCAGTATGGTATGGTGGTGGAATACATAGAGAACGCTGCTGCCCATTCTCCGGTACGCCCCTTAGCCGCCTTTTACGACACCCACGGGAAGTATGGGGTGGTGCTATTCTTTAAGTCACCACACAGACAATTTAAATAACTTGTAATATTTTAAAATATCTTGAACAAATTGATTAAATCCTTCACTAGCCATTCTGAGTACGCCAGTAACATCATTATAGTACTATTTAATGTCTATCGATTTAATAAAACTCACATTACAATCGACGATTTCTATCTATGAAGAAACAGACTATTAAAATCTAGGTTTCTATACCATTCACCTGACAGCTAAGTCATTATTTTACCCCTTAAATGGTGTTAGTATTATCAATTATACTAAACGAGGGCCAAATATAAGGTAAAAATAAACAGGTGTGTGGAGACATTAAATAATCCTGTTTTTTACACTAAATAGGTTGGCAACTTCGTTCAGTGTATTATTTGATTGATGGTTGATTGACAGGCTGACAGGCCATCTGGTGGAAAATGGTTTCCACCACCTTTTTTATATTTATATTTTTTTATCGGAATCGTTATGTGGTCATAGTGATTTAGGGCCCTCTGAAGTGGAGATATTAATTATATTATGGATTAGCTGGCTAGCTCCGCAGTTTCACCCGCATAAATTTCGATCCCGTGGGAATATCGGGATAAAAAGTAGCCTATATGTTAATACAGGGTGTCAGCTACCTCCATACAAAATTTTACCAAAATTGGTCCAGCCGTTTGAGCGTGAAGAAGTAACAAACATATAAACACACACACACAAACTCACAAACTTTCGCCTTTATAATATTAGTGTGATACTTAATCATCGTCTCTGTCTGGTCCTAGTTCAAATATTTCTCTTCTCCTATGATTTCTAGTAAAATAAGACCAGAATATCAGAATTTATTTTAAAGCCTTGCCTCGGAAAGCACGTTAAGCCGACTATCAAACGACTTTCAAAGATCCACGAACGTGGATCTTTGAAAGTCGTTACGGGTAGTCAGAAGCCCGAAAGTCTGACAACCAGTCTTACTAAGGGGTATTGTATTACCCAGTAACTGGGTTGTGGAGGTCACATAGGCAGTCGCTCCATGTAAAATACTGGTATTGCAGCTGCAACCGGTTAGACTGGAAGACGACCCCGACGTAGTTGGGAAAAGGCTAGGCAGATGATGATGATCAGAAGGTATTTTAAAAGTAACTGCCACCTAACCTTTAGCTAAGCTTCAGAGTTCCGATAGCACATACCGATTAGTACAGCGAGAACCTGTCCAGCATATAATTACATGTATATTTGAGTTATTCAAATATGGCGTTATTTCGAGTTAATGTTAACACAAGTGTTAAGCTCGTCGCGTAGTTCAAATGCATTCCTTCGCGCATATGGCTGCGTGCATAGAGTAGGTTTGAAACAGAGACTAAATGCATTGGATTTGAAGACCAATTAAGGGGCTTACATGACCTAAAGCGCGGTCACTGTCAGACTGCATAGAAAAGAAAGAGAAGCGCGATGACACAACGCTGGTAATTTATTGCAAATTATGAAGCAATTATTTAATTACAAAAAAACTATTGTTTGGATTAAAAAATTAAAACACTAGTGTTTTAGAATGTTTCTTGTAGAATAATCTGACAAAAAAATAGTATTTTATTGTAAAAAGAAAGTTTTTAGAGGTATCATCATGATTTTTTTCTATAGTATCAAACTACATAGTTGTATTATAGTAGTTGTATTATGTTTTCAACACACTATCTACCTAGCATATATCCTGAAGAATATTATATATTTTTCTGATTTTGTTTACTGTAGTCGATCTTAAACTTTTATTGTTTCTAAAACTTGCGTTTTTTTTTTGTATAGTTTTTGAGGGGCTTACAGGATTAGGTCCTGTAAGCCCCTTAAAAACGTTCAAAATCTACAGTCTGTCCGTCGAGAGAATGCGTTCTTGGCACCCGTCAGTGCGACAATTCTAGTGACTAATAAAGATCAAATTCGCAAAACACGCATTGGTTTCTAAGAAACAATCTCATTTCAGCAACAATCAATGTCAAAAGCTTGTCAAAAATGTGTAAAAATTAGATATATTTTTGACAGATCGAAAGTCGAAACGGAGATTAGAATCCAAATGTCTAAAAAAAATTACGTATTCCACATTGGGCACCCGCTTAACTGATGGGGTTGCCATGGCGTTGCAGTGCGTCAGGGATGTTTGCGGCGGCGCGTGTAGACTGTTTTTACACAATAATGCGCAAACGCGCAGCATCGATGGTGACTCGAGTCATGGCCAGCCCCAACAGGGTTCTGAAAATGATTGCTGACAGAGTGGACTGTCCGTATATAATTCACTGCTGTCAGTTACATGTGCCATCATGTTGTTTACTAACACTTAGTTATAAGAACAATGTTACTAACCCTATATGAGTCTTCGCTCGAATTAAAGTTTTTGAATTTGAATTTAAATGGCACCCGACACACAGCGGGCACTTTCACTCAGGTGCCATTCAAGCGGGTGCGCAATGTGGAATAAGTAAAAAAAAATGGAAATTGTAAAATAGTTTACATTTTTGTTTAACCTTGTCCGAATTCCTTAGCCATTCATCATCCAGAAATATTTAAAGCAACAATTCAACGTTAACGAACTACATTATTCATGAATCGGCAAGTTTCCGCACAGAACGATTAATATTTATCTGACCTTATTCCTTGGGAAACCTCCAGATTTCTAAACCCACTTTGATAATGATCTCAATGTTACTTGTCAGGAGAAAGCTCCTGCCAATTCATATTTACCCTTCACATACCCACGAGTAGACTCTTCAATACTTATTCCAAAGTCTTGCGCCAATGAAAACAGGTTCGCGCCCTAACATGACTTAAACATAGCTGGTGAAATGTGGGTGAACTATACAGAAAGCCATGGATTAAACTTCTTCTCGTGTCGCTAGCACGACTGTATTTTATTGACTGTATTTTAAATGCAAGATATCACATTTTTCTTTTAAACTAGTTAATTTTAAAAAGTTATGAATATTTTTGTATACAAAAATATTCATAACTTTTAGGGCAATTGAATTAAGGCCAAATATTTTTTGTTGGAAATGACCTCCTTTTTCTCCCTATTTCGTTTGATCCACGACTTTTTGACCACTCTGTATACCTACGCTACTCCAACTGGTAATACATACCTGATGATATGTTTCATCATTAATTCTTTTGCCATTATCACAATTTATTTGCGGTCGGCGCACCATATCTTTTTCTTCCATACTTCTCTATTAGTCGTCATCTCAGTAGTCACCCCCTTTCTAGCCATATCATCTTTCACACAGTCCATCTATCGTTTCTTTGGTCTTTTTCAACATAAACACAGGTTCATGTATGTTGAAGCCAAAGAAAATAGTCCCAGTAATAACAAAACAGCATCAACAGGGCCCCAATTCTGTATGATAATTATTATTCCCCGCGTAATCTTTTGACAGTTGGTATTTTGACAGTTCCAACCTCGCCAACTTCGCGTTAATTTCGCGCGGTTTCGTTCATTGTGTCATAGAGAATACGTTATTAGCAGATGTCTTGATTAGCTAAGGAATTGACGTGGTTTTGAAGTAAGAAATCACTAACTGGTCCTAATGAATTAGGGCTGAAGTCTCTGTATCCCAGACTACTCTGTGGTCTCATTACACAAACATACCACGCTCCTCCCGTTTAACACATTTTTATACTATTTTTATAATACAATTTACTTGAGTTCTACCGTTCGTAATAGATCATTGTTTATGGTTTTTGTTGTCGTTTTGAGTTCGTTCCCATGATTGTGACAATTGAACGTTTATGTAGGTGAGTGAAGTTTTAATGGTAAAAATAGATTAAACTGTTTCTCTGGATGTCGTTTTGATGGTATTTGCAAGGTGTTTTGGACAAAGGAATTTATTTTATATTTTACATATTTAGATACCATAAGAGCGTTTACGCCGTACAAACTTACAAGCCCTTATTTTTCGAAATGAATGAACCGATTTTAATGAAACTTCATACGCATAAGCAGGATACAAAGTTCTAAAAAGTTAGTAGAGAACATTTGCGAAATATCTTATTTAGAAAAAAATAACTGGAAATCACTTTGGGTGGGAAATTATGAAATCCCGCTCTGGGCGGAGCGGAGAGCGTGTCAGACTTTACTGACTAAAATCCACCCGTGTTCCTTCAGTTGCCTGTGCCAGGGGCCACGGTAACTCTTTCGGACAACCCGAGACCCTGGATTTTAATGAAATTTAATACGCATAAGTGGGATACAAAGGTCTAAAAAGTTAGTAAAGAACATTTGCGAAATGTCTTATTAAAAAAAAAACTGGAAATCACTTTGGGTGGGAAATTATTAAATCTCGCTCTGGGCGGAGCGGAGAGCGTGTCAGACTTTTACTGACTAAAATCCACCCGTGTTCCTTCAGTTGCCTGTGCCAGGGGCCACGGTAACTCTTTCGGACAATCCGCGACCCTGACAGGCTTCGGCCCTAGCAGACACTGTCAGTTAGTGCTGACATCTCTTTGAGGCGCGCGTGGATTACAACGCGCCGTCGACCCAGACCTGGTCCTTACCGGACGGCGAGCTGCCCATTGCTCGCCGTCCGCAAGAAGAGAAGAAGACCCCCTGAAGTCCAAAATCAAACAAACATACGCAACGCAGCAGCGAGCAAAACTTTCAAGGACTGTGGTAGGAACATGAGTCTATTTTCTGACTGATTGATCCCTGTTCATATCCTGGAAAGCTAAATCAGTAACTCAATGTAAACCACTTACATTCTGCAAATCTAGAGACAGCAGGGCGACGTTCCTCAGGACAAAACAAGCCAAAAAAAAACTGCACCCAGCTTTGAACCAGTTCACGGAAAGCTTAGAATTAATCATTCCGATGTGGTAGAAGAGAATCTGGCAGTGCGCCACACGAGGAATAGGAGGTTACATCAGGCGTTTCGAATATCGATAAACATTTCGTTGAAATAACAAATGATATTGACTTTTATTAGCTATAAAAACTGATGTTTTTCGCACTGTGAATTTAAAGATAGGCAAGATAGAGGCTATTTTTTGGGATGAGGAAATTTAAATGCAAAAATAAAATTTTCTTAGCGCATCGATGGCTAAAATAACACGAAAGAATATGTTTTTTTTTAAGTGAAAAGTTCTTTAGGCGTGTTAAACATTTTTTGAGATGGGAAAAAAACATTGAATTCGCGCCACTGTTACCGTAAGCGACACCGCGCGTGTTTTGTTTATAACACGATCCAAAAATACCCGCTGCGTTCGGCTGTCCTCGAGATGTACTCGGTTTTAATGTATATCCGATATATGTCAGTGAGTGATGGCAAAGTATTCTGTTTGTGTTTTGTTTTCACTTCTGTGGGCATTCCCTGAGTGCCACTGTTTTTTTATTTATTTTGCCCGAAATTCAGCAACGCGAGTACCGTTCGCTGACGCAGCCATTAGGCGCCCTCACGTGTGCAAGTGGCAGGGCATGCGGTGCAAGATGGGAGGTGAGCCATTGTGTACGGAGAGACGAGGGACATATTCATTGGAGGTCTGAGCCGTCCATGAACCCCCATTTGTGGAGGTTGTTCTTACTGCGGCCGAAATTTTAAATGCATTTTAAATGCAATGGGTTGTGTGGTCGTAAAAATGGTTCCATTTGGGTAGTGTCTTTCTTACCTTTATCGTCTTCAGTAGTATTTGTAGCTTGAGTTTTATCACCTTGCTGACTACTTGATATTATCACCGCAGCGATTGTTACCACAACCACGTGTTTAAAGCTAGCACCTTTTTCTTTTACCGACATTCTATTCAGCAAACAACAAAATATTATACGATTTACTTGTCCGTTCTTCTCCTATGCTTTGGAATGGGTAACTAGCTTCATCTTTTTGTAATTGGTTTGATTGAAATAAATGCTTTTATTTTGATTTTTTGAGCTTAATGATGTCTACTTTAACTGGTTATCCATCTTACTATCAATCTGTGTCTTTTCTTTTTGAAAACGGTAGTATATATTGTATTCGAGATAATTGATATTCCATTGAGCCAACCAAAATATACATATTACTTATAATAAAAAAGGAAAAGAAAAAGGCAGGAG
Organism: Mesoligia furuncula; assembly: GCA_916614155.1. Taxonomy (NCBI): domain Eukaryota; kingdom Metazoa; phylum Arthropoda; class Insecta; order Lepidoptera; family Noctuidae; genus Mesoligia; species Mesoligia furuncula. Next base: position 4,829,640 of record OU744815.1, read on the forward strand.
CTCATTGGGCATCAAAAAATTCGTCCGTATCGCTGTCAATGGCATAACAGCCCAAAAGGCCGATTTTAGTGTAAATTTAAAATAGGTTAAGTGTGTTAGAAATAAATCCAATTTATCTAACAAAGCTTTCATTTCTAGATTGATCTATTCATCTATCTATGTCTACTGCATTTCTATTTTCGATCATCTATCTTTCTAACAATGTCTTCATCCATTTCTATTATTAGATCCAACGTCAGTTAGTATTCAGCATAGCAACTGATCTCCCAACCAACAGCTTACACAACGCATCCTGCACAGAAATAAACTCCTCGTCAAGGTTATATAAACAATATACTCCTTTCATCCTCTTGTATACAAGAACAGTTACTAATATTATGTATGAAAGTTTACAATTTAAAACGGTTCGAGGAAAAATATTTAACGTTGTTACTAGGTCAGTGTGGCGAATTGAAGATCGTAACGTTATATGATGTACAGTTTTGAAATAAACGGAGTTGAGAATGAAGAAGAGTTTCCTGTTTTTAAGATATTTTTTTCTAGGTACTTATAACACCCCAGGGATGTGCCTTACAGGTGTTGCACGGGGGGGTTCCAGAATTGGTCTTTTAAGAGGAACCGGGTCCAACCCTATGTGCTGATGGTGATCACCGGGTTGGTTTTAGTGAGGTAAAAATCCCACACTCCCCGACCTCCCATCCCCGGAGGTCGAGTGCCTTGTGACAGTTTCCCCGCGAAAACAAAAAAAAAATACTTAAAACACTCGACTTTTCTGTTCTTAGGATAGCTTTAGCTCTAACAGGTAAAATTTAAAAGAATGCAGAATGCCAAGAGACAAATTATATAATAGTCCTCCAGATTGGATGACTATTATTAAATTTGTTTCGGCCATAGTGGCCAATCTTAAAGGAGACTAGCCGAGATATATTTATAATGGCAGATCCCGCATTTCTTTGGGAAGGAAGCCCCTAAATGCCATGTAAACTGTGCCATGCCATGGTACGAGTAGTGTTGGCATTAATCACCACGTTTGTCAAATGGAATATAGGTCAGCTGCTTAACTGAGACGTTGCCTGAGGTAGCTGCGAGGTGCGGGAGGGGTGACAGTTGTCACAAGTTGACGAATCACTGAGCTCTCGCATCACGTCACCACACCCCTCCCGCACCGCGCTGCTACCTCAGGCAACGTCTCAGTTAAGCGGTCGACGTATAGCTATATATAGCTTTTACAGAAATGCTGGCAAATCCCACTCCTCTCTTCGAATTGGGAGCCCCTAAATGCCATGTATTTGCCATGCCATATTAGTATTGGTGGTCTGTGTGGTGCCGGACTTAAAGAATAGCACCACCCCATACTTCCCGTGGGGACACCCACGGGAAATATGGGCCTTTTACGAGAGTAAAAGGCGACTAAGGGTCGTACTGGAGAATGGGCAGCAGCGTTCTCTATGCATTCCACCACCATACTATACTGCGATCGCCAACCCGCCTGCCAAGCGTGGCGATTACGGCAAACCCCCCCTCTTGGGGGAGGCCTATGTCCAGCAGTGGACGTCTTTCGGCTGAAATGATGATTAGTATTGGCATTGATCACCATGCATTGCCAATGGATTGGCGGTCGCAGCTAGTTGAACAATCTTAGCCAAAACTAATCCAATATTCCTGTCAAGATTTGCCAATTTCGCTCCTAAATTACACACTCTACAATGCGCGTCGATATCTCTGCCTGCTTGTGCACAATATGCGCTTGAATTCCTTTACTAATTGGTTTACATCAATTAGCACAATACAGATGATTGGTCGCTATTCATTTGTTAACGAGTGCTGCATCTATCGACGCGCTGTCATTGGTGTTTACTTTGCGTCTCAATTAAAATGGCGCGACTTTAATTGATACTGACAGCTGATGAGGGTGCTGCAGTACCAGTTAATACTCCCACAATAAAATAAAATAACTTTTATGTTCGTTGCATATTTTAATTTTTCTTGTACTCTGGATATCCTAAGTGCAATTTGGTCTATTCTTCTTTGCCGAATGTGAGAATGAGGCAAGTCGATCTTACTTTGGAATATGAAAATTTTATAAGGGTGCATCTTGAGCAATATCAGAAATATGATACCTTAGACAAGCTTACCATGTCACATTAACTAAGAATTAGGCAGAAAGTAGTGGGAAAGGACAGACGGAATCATAGTCTAGCTGGTGTCAGAAAGATAAGTGCAATAAAATAACTGGCCACTATTTCAGAACGTCTGGCACAACCTGGTCAGTCAGCCCCGCTACTATTAGTAAATTCTTTATTTCGAGTAACCGTGAGACACATACAGTATTGGTAACAGTAAAATAAACTTACAACTATGTTACTGATACAATTACAACAACGCACAACAAAACAATCACTGCTTCCGCAATCCAGCTGAGATGCTGGAGCAACGACTTATAATTCAGCAGTTCAGCCTATCAGCAAGAACTCCCAGGATGCTGTTGGAACTGGCTCGCTATGAACTCTGCTGATTGGCTAATCTTTTTACCACAGTATGTGCGACTAGTCAATTTGGCGCCAAAATAAGAGCAGTAGGTAGATAGGAGGGGCCCGTGGCTAAACATTAACAGCCGCACAGGTCGATCGATCAAGTTAAGCTACGCTTCCCGCGATTGGTCTGTGGATGGGTGACCATCTTTACATACCGTAACCCCTTCGTGCCTCGGAAAGTATGTTAAGCCTTTGGTCCCGGCTGTCATTCGTGGATCTTTGACAGTCGTTACACGGGTAGTCAGAAGCCCAAAAGTCTGACTACCCGTCTTATCAAGGGGTATCGATTACCCAGTAATTGGGTTGTGGAGGTCAGATAGGCAGTCGCACCATGTTAAATTCTGGTAGTCAGCTGCATCTGGTTAGACTGGAAGCCGACCCCAATAAAGTTGGGAAAAGGCTAGGCAGATGATGAGGTAGGTAATGGTAGTGTAGCCAGTGTGGTGAAAAGAGTCCTAAATCCTATAACCTTGAATAATTCGTAACGGTTACACAAACAGTTTCAGTACAATATATTAGAAATAGCGGCCGATTCATGCTCGTGAGTCGGTTGGCGTGGATCCTGAAATAATTTATATTATAGTCGTATACGGCGCACATGTGCTGTAACGTTAGACGGGTTGCGCAAACGCAGCGTATGTGCGTTCACATTGTTTAGAGGTTACGAGAAATTGGTGAAGAGAAAGAGAGGAATATTGTAATCGTCCAAATAAGATTCTATTGTATTCATAACGACCTCGTCATAATTATTACGTCATCCATCTTGTGATTAGGTACAGTTCTGGCTGAGTTCCGATGTAAACGAGCAGATAAAACTTATAATTATTTCGACGTGATATAATTATAAAAGAATAATTATGTAATTTGTAATACCTTATCACAAGGCATAATATAATCTCAAGTGTCATTATATCCACTTTAAGTTGAAATACAATAGAAGTGACTGTCTCTAGAGTAGTCTAGCCTTGTCTAGACTACTCTAGATTATAACAACGACATCTGATACAAAAGTCCTTATTTCCGCTCTTTACCACTCATTTCTGTCAAAATATCATGGCATATCTTGCAATATCGGATCTTTCTCTGTCCGTACAGACAGAGCAGTGGTGGGCAGTGGCTTAGTGGTATCGGCTACGACTTACGAGTTGTAGAACGTGAGTTCGAACCCAGGCAGGCATTTTGTGTATTTAATTTTCATTACCAGTGCTTTCAAAACGGTGAAGGAAAACATCGTGAGGAAACCGACATGTCTATGAAACAAAAATTCGAAGACATGTGAGATCCACCAACCCGCACTGGGCCCGCGTGGTGGATTGTGGCCAACTCCATATCACAGACGCGAGGCCTGTGTACCAGCAGGTGGGAACAGTTTAATTACCACTGCTCTCAAAACGGTGAAGGAAAACATCGTGAGGAGACCAGCTGTCTTAAAACCAAAAATCCAAAGACATTTGAATTGTGGCCTACTCCGTATAACAGAGAGGAGGTCAGTGTCCCAGCAGTGGGACACCAGCCCGTAGTACCTATCCCAGCAGTGGGAACAGTTTAGGCTGATTATGCTCCGTCCATACCGTACCGTACAACAAGAACGCCCCCCCATTTCTCCGGGGGACAGTGGAAACGCGCTGCATAAGATAAACTTCACACAGAAATTAGGTCGAAGACTTTCTGCGATGTGTTGTCCATTTCCTCTTTTTATGGGACATTACAAGCGTGTCATGTATGTGTATAATCACGGTGTGGACATGAAAGGGGTCGGCAGTGGACTTGGGTTGTTTTTTTTTTACTTTCTTTGTGAAAAAAGGGGAGTTTGTTTGGGATTCACATGTGGTTTAGAATGCCTGAAGGGTAGGGTAGATGTGTTTTTGTTATTCAGACGAGGTTTTAAGTGAGAAAGTAATGGAAATCGTAAGCGTTACTGACAATGTTGTGATCATAGCTAAATTCTGGGATTGCGATCTAAAAATTCTGAAAATATTATGTTGATCTGTGATGGACTGAATTAGCCTTTTCCCAACTATGTTGGTGTCGGTTAGGTCGGGACGGCTTCCAGTCTAACTGGATGTAGCTCAATACCAGTTTTTTACATGGAGCGACTGCCTGTCTGACCTCCACAACCCAGCTACTAACTTATACGATAACACTGGTTGTCAGACTTTCGAGCTTCCGATGTCAAAGATCCGCGAATGTCAGGCTTAACGTGCTTTCCGAGAGACGGAGGAGTCTTGGTATTTAAAGACCCATCCACGGACCAACCACGGCGAGCGCATCTTAACCTGATCAATCGACCTGTTATTACGGAGCTTAAGCTCTCCGTTTAAAAAACATAATTATTAAGGTGAATGCTCCAACCAGCCCGCGAAATTCAATTTTTTTTACGTTTTTTGCAATTTGCAGGCCAGTGCTAGGTTGTATGTTGATTAAAATATCATTCGCGGCTGTAAGACATACATATGGCTGTAGGAATTACTTTTTCTGTTTTTTTTTGTTCTTACACCTTTATGAAGTTGGAGGGTTGTATTGGTGATTTTGATGATTATAATTCTGTAACTACATACGTCTTACAGCCGCGAATAATATTTTAATCAACATACAACCTAGCACTGGCCTGCAAATTGCAAAAAACGCAAGAAATTTTGAATTTCGCCGGCTGGTTGGAGCATTCCCCATAACGTAACCAATTTGTTCCACAAATCAGTTACAAAAGCGACTCATTCTCAAATTAAGAACTCATTAATTTCTTGTAAAGATAAAAATAACTCTAAATTACCATGAAACAACATTATGCCTAAAGTTGGTACCGCCAAGAGTTCTGCTTGCCCCGAAAAGGAATAAAATACAAGTTCAGTTGAAACTTGTCCCTGAACTGACCGACAAAACGGTTGAATGATACAAAAAGCTGTTACAGCCAAAAATTAACAACACCCATTTTGGTTTTGTTGTAGGGTTACCAGGTTTGTAAAAACTGTGAATACATTTTTAAGGCTTTTTTTGTGTAGGTACATAAACTCTATTTGAAACAAGATTCACGCGTCTGTGAAGTGCAAAAATGGAGCAACAAAAAATGGCTGTCTAAGCTTGATTTATTTAATAGGGTCCTATTTTGAATCAGTATAAACGAAGTAACTTTTTTGTAAGGTAAATTCACGCCACCAACTATTACGTAAGTAAGTTGAAAACATGATTTTTTGTTTGTGTAGATATTGTGTTGTTTTAATGTCATTTGATAGGTTTAGGTCTAAAACGGATAGGGCAAAATAAACTGTTTAAATAGGGTAATCCGTTTTGACGTTATTAGGGATTTTCAATAGTGAACATTGACAAATGTAAAATTTTATATGTTTTTGTTCTGTAAACTTTTTGTATTGTAATACTATGTTTATTGTTTTGTTTTAATATTGTAGAATACGCTCATCAATAAATCAAACAACTAGATACGAGTGCCACTACCACGATAGTTTTTTGTGCATAAGCCAAAGTTGACAACCATAACGCGACCGCCGAGCGTGGGTATGAAAAGTGAAGAAGGTACATATTATATGTGACTGCCTTCTGTACTCTCTGTATTTTGTGCATGCACCCCTTATAAATTTCCGAACCTTCTGTCTCTTCCAAGAGTTCCTTTGTCCCTACAATAGGTAATCATGACAGTTCCACTGTCAAAAAAATATCGTCACATTTTCGAGGGCGACAACCCTGCCCTGTGTTTAGGCGACAAAGCGTTATTACCAGTAACTGAGCTTGGAGCACACCCACGTTCCGTCAAGCGTGAACGGCAAATAAAGATATCGTGGCAGTTCAGCATGATGTGGTGTCGTTCTGGGACTGTCCTTACCTGAAACAAAAAAGAAGGCTGTTGTTAGAAACATACTCACTGAATATGGTTATTGGTAAAACATTGACAACCTCTTAAGAGGTCATTGTACTTATCATTATGAACAACTTTTACTATGGGACTAAACCTGAAATCGGGAAAAAAAATCAGCTGATCCCTACATTTTGACGAGTTATACGGACATAAAATGTAGGGAACAGCTGATTTTTTTTCGCGATTTCAGGTTTGGTCCCATAGTAAAAGTTGTTCATAATGACGAGTACAATGACCTCTTAACAGGTTGTTAATGTTTTACCAATAACCCTGTATAAAATAAAATATACTTAATAGAAATAAGTGTGTTCACAAAACTTTCTCAGGATGCTTGGGTGAAATGAAACGATTTTTTTTATCCTGTTATTTAGAGAACAAACAATTTCATTTCATTTCACCACAAAAAGTAAATTGCGAAACTGAAGAAGAAACCCAACTTTGTCTGATAGTCAAAAAATAAAAAAAACACATAAAAAGATCATCAAACGTTCAAAGTAATTGAGCCCCTACAAAATCATGCAAAGCCCTACCACAAAACATAACTTTCAATGTATCCTGTCCAAGCCACAATTTCCACATTTTACTATAGATTTAACTTCCCACTCTCGTGATAAGAATCAACTAGAACTTGAATAGTTAACGTAGGCGGTGATATTTTGTTACCAATCACTACTTATTAGCAATTTTATTACTTAATCCTAAACGTTCTTATGGCTTTAACTATAGTGACAGACAGACGGAGAGATGTTGCGTTTTATTATAAGGAAGAGAAAATCGCAGTTCAGCCGGTCGATTCTGTAAAAATCTCACCGTGAAAACTTAGGTGAAGTGAGTTTGTTTTTGCTTGGAATTGACACTATTGACAGCTCACTCCACGCTCACTTCACCTAAGTTTTCACGGTGAGATTTTTACAGAATAGCACCGCTGATTCGTTTTATTATTTGGTATAAGTCGTAGCAGTCTTGAAAAGCTTTAATGGAGGCAATGACGAGCTCCTTCCAGGACTTTAGCTCATCTCAGATCAGTGGCAATGTCTCGTGTCTTAATTTGGTCAAAGTTAAAGCATTTATTTCAAATCACATCACATCACACTAATATTATAAAGGCCAAAGTTTGTGAGTGTGTGTGTGTGTGTTTGTTACTTCTTCACGCTCAAACGACTGGACCAATTTTGATAAAATTTTATATGGAGGCAGCTGACATCCTGGATTAACATATAGGCTACTTTTCATCCCGATATTCTTGCGGGATCGACACTTACGCGGGTGAAACTGCGGGGCGCAGCTAATCGGCACATAAAAGGCACTTTTGAACGTCAAAAATTACAATAAACTAGAATTGATTCTAGTCGCCCATTCCAAAAGGTAGTTTTCGTATGGAGAAGAATGGGCAAGAAACTCCACCGTTACTCTTTTAAAATGTTTTTACAATATTTTGCATATTGCGTGGTCTGACCAAGCAGCAGGTCGCCTTTTTATGATTCAACTCAAACTCAAAGCATTTATTTCATCCAAATCAATTCTGCCGTCATAAAGAAAAAGGGCACAACTAACATGTTTTCCAGAATTGAGAAAATTAAACTGGCATATATGCACCTTTTTTTCTGATTCCAAATGTATAGTATATAACTCAATTTTGGAAAAAATGTTAGTAGTGCCCTTTTTCTTTATGACGGCAGATTTACTACATGCACTTTTGAATCGACAAGTATCTAAATACGAAGCTATTACAATTAGCTTCGCCAGTGACTTTCATTTTCGAGGATAAAAGAAGACTCCATGTCCTTTTCAGTCAAACACAGTGTCTCACTTATTAAAACTCCTCTAGTTACCGTATTACCGCAAACTTCTGATTTTTAAAAAGAAAACACCCTTTTTTGTTTTTTTTAAACTATCGATACCATTAGGAATGTGTACCTACTTGTGAACCTTGCTAACTATAGCTGAATAACCCTTCGAGTGACTCCCAAGAAGTAAAAACATTTTGCCAGTCCATCAACATTTTGACAACACTGTCCAAATAATTTCCCCGAACTTATGGTCACCAAAACCCCTTGCTAACGGAATATTTTTTGTCCAAGCACATGTCGTTTCGGACCACTGGACAGCTGACCTCTTTATGGGGTCAAGTTTGATCAAATTGGACCCCCAAATTGTAAATTATTGGCTTTTATATCAATTATATCTTTTATGGGCTAGAGAAATGGTTTTTTTTATAGTCTATCGATGATATTAATTAAGTAGGAAGGATAGTTTTTGAAGTATCTATTGTTTTTATTATGTCTTCATAAATCAGACGAATAATACTATAAATATTTAATAGATCATGGGTGTCATTTGCCTGTTTTAAAAATTATTATATAGAATCCCGATAAATAGTTGCTATCAAAAAACTAATTTTTCATTCGACATTTTGTTATAATCAGCATCTTTAAATCTATCAAAACTATGCCCAATCAAGAGGCTGTTCCCAAAATTGTCAAAAACATGTCACTCAGATGGGCTGACAAATAATAGAAGTAAGATGAAACAGACACATCATTATTATGATGTGTGTCAAGAACTGGAGAAATAGTGCAAAAACCTAAATATATAGGTAACGCAGTGTTTATAAGTCCTTCAGCAAAGACAAAAGCCAATTCATAAAACAATGATAACATTAGGTATCGCACAGAGGTCAGCAAGAGAAACATCAAAGAATCACCTCGATTCTTTGATCAAATTAGTCGACTCGATCAAGATCAAGTTCCGATCGGAGTCATAAAGAAAACCTGTCAGATCATAGGTGAACACAAAAACTGTTACACCATATGATCGTACGACTTATAAAACCGGTAAACAACAGATGAGTGAACTCAGATCTATGTCAAGAACAAACGGCTGGTCTAGTAAATCACGAACATAAATCTTTAGTCAGACACACTCAACTATGGATTTCCTATGAAAACTTGTAATTCAGTAAACTACAAATCTTTGGAAACTATAAATTTATTAGTATAAGTGTTCAACATTTAAATTATTGTATTGTAGAATATTGCCAGGGTATTCAATTGGCATATTGCTAGAATTATCAAATGTTTATTTTAGAGTATATGTATATGCAAGGAATACGCTGGATATGAGAAGCACAGAACTGGTCGAAGTGGCGATGCTTGACTTTTTCGGCTGAAATGATGATGACAATGCAAGTATCCGTAATTACTTTACTAAAACGCTGCAGTAGGTTTTGGAATATTATCAAATACTACAAATATAACTGAGAAAATGTGAGAGTCCCTACTATATAATATCTCTGTTTGACTCTTCGAAGACTTCGAAGACAACAATGACGTTAAAATGTTACAAGAAGAGTTTTAAGATATATAGTCTGTAGTCCACTAGCATCAGCAAAAGATTTAAAACTCCCGATGTTCAGTGCAAGAAATAGAACAACCACGACTACTCATTTCAATGATATTAATGAACAACAACTTTGGAAGAAGCATAAGGGTACTACAGCTGCAAACTTGAATAAAAACAGCATTTAGAAGTAACCAACCCAGTTCCAACCACCATTAATGAGACAGATCCAACACAAAACAAATATCCATTCAATTCAGCTAAAGAAAAATCTACACCTCCCAGAAAATTCCGTAAATGAGTACAAACCAACAAATCAATTGGAAAGAACTTAGGTGAGTGTTACAAGCTAATAATGATATTAGTGTCGACACTCAACCGAATTAGGTCTGACCTGACGATAAATCTACAAGACCTATATACCTGGCCTTGTCGTTAATGGGAATAATGGCACGAGATTGAAGCGGTTCGCTCAAGTTATATTTTGATTACAGGTTTCTGTTCGTTTTGAAGCTGTTTGCGAGATTAACCAGTTCGAAATATAGATTTAGAGCAAACAAAAGCTGGGAGAAGCTTTTCTTAAGATGCTGGACGTAACTCAAGGCATTAATTTAATTTTTGCTGTAACTTCGGTTTCGAATTCTGTTAGTAGAGTTACTTAAGTGAGGTTCCAAGTTTTTCCGAATTAATCTCGATTTATTTTAGTGTTATTATTAGCAGACATATATAAAACTAGCAGCTCCCCGCGGTTTTACCCGCTTAAGTGTCGATCCCGTGGGAATATCGGGATAAAAAGTAGCCTATGTGTTATTCTGATGTATAAGCTACCAGTTGCGCCCCGCGGTTTCACCCGCTTAAGTGTCGATCCCGTGCAAATATCGGGATAAAAACTATTCTATGTCCTTTCCCGGGACTCGAACTATCTCTATACCAAATTTCATCTAAATCGCTTCAGCGGTTTAAGCGTGAAGAAGTAACAGATATACAGACTGACACACTTTCGCATTTATAATACTACTAGCTGCGCCCCGCGGTTTCACCTGCGTAAATGTCGGTCCCGTGGGATTATCGGGATAAAAAGTAGCCCATATGTTAATCCAGGGTGTCAGCTACCTCCGTACAAAATTTTATTAAAATTGGTCCAGCCGTTTGAACGTGAAGAAATAACAAACATATAAACACACACCCAGTCCCCCAAACACACACACTCACACACTCACAAACTTTCGCCTTTATAATATTAGTGTGATTAGTATGGATATTACTGTAAATTTTTATCAAAATCCGTTCAGTAGTTTTTGCGTGAAAAAATAACAAACATCCATCCATCCATCCTCACGAACTTTCGAATTTATAATATTAGTAGGATAGGATATTTGGATCTATTTACCTCATGAGTAAATGGGATAAAACGAACTTGTGATCGATTTGGCAAAGCACCAGTTGCAGCAGCACATTAGTTCAAATTTCAGTTTCGTGTTGAAGTCTCGTGTTTATCTTTACAAGGTAAACGTGTAATCAAAGGAAGATTGATCTCAATATGATTGGTGTTGTTCTGATAAAAGCTTATCATCACCTTTTCCAACTATGTTGATGTCGGCTTCCAGTCTAACCAGATGCACCTGAATACCAGTATTGTGCAAGGAGCGACTGCCTATCTGACCTCGACAACCCAGTTACTGGGTAATACGATACCTTTTGGTAAGACTGGTCGTTAGACTTTAGGGCTTCTGTATACCCGTAACGGCTGTCAAAGATTCACAAATGGTAGCCGGGACTAACGCCTTAACGTGATTTCCGAGACACGGAGGAGTCTTGGCAGGTAAAGGTGGTCACTCGTCTACGGACGCACGGTCACTGACACAAAACTGGATCAAAGCGACATTAGTTTGACTCTAAAGAAAGGAATCTCTTAATATAATAATCCATGTCTAGGAAAACCAAAGATTTAAGTCGTTAGCTATCCTTTACCGCATCAAAATGATAGTCGCGTTTCTTTTTCGGTTCGACTCATACATCTCAACTGCTATGGAAACACTATTATCATTGTTTGAGCTAACGCTTCTCAGTATTGACACTTCCTCGCGCGATTATACACGGTGAGGGCAAATCTAACGATTTAAATCTTTGAAGGAAACCGCTTCCTTATTCAGTTCTCAACCTAGTTAGTCAAGGCTCTTAAGTTGAACTTAAACTTCACAGGAATAACTATTGGTTTGAAGTTTACAATTTACCGTAGAGCTAAGGGCTTGTTAAAGAACAAGGTCAGGTCCTATCTCTTCCGTGGGTGTAGGTAATAAAAGGACTTATCCTAGATCACAGTTATCACGGTAGATCAACTACGAACATACTCCAGAATACTCAGTTTTGGGGCTTTGCTGATCTGCACCATCACATCCTATCCCAATCTGAATCATTTAGCGGGATGTTGCTAAACCAATGCTTCATGTGTTCGACAAAATATTCTGCTCAATAACGTTAATAAAGCAATGATTGTTGTTAAACTGAAAAAATTAAAGCTATTGTTACTGAGTGTGTATTACGCAATTGTGTAAAAGTAAAGTTACACGCCCTCAGATTAGATGGAAAGACTGTGGTTGAATGGTGGTTGGTGGTAGCTAGATGAGAGTAGCCAAGGATGAAGTTAACGGCATTCGTTTGCAGTCTATGTTCAGCAGTGGACATTAAAGGTCTAGGCTGATGTTACCCGGTGCCAGTAGCGTCGAGACTGGTGGTTACATTTTGTGCAATCCGCCAGGCTCATTGGTGATCTTAAACCAGCTTTTATTTTAGTCGCAATTATCGTAATGTTGTCATTATCTTTTATAATGACAACATATCACACTAAAATTATAAAGGCGAAAGTTTGTGAGTGTGTGTATGTGTTTATTGTTTGTTACTTCTTCACGCTCAAACAGCTGATGGTGGTAGCTGACATCCTGGATTAACATACAGGCTACTTTTTATCCCGATATTCCCACGGGATCGACACTTACGCGGGTGAAACCGCGGGAGCAGCAACTAACGCTCCGATGCCTGAAGCAATGGACAAAATTGTCAATTTTGTATATGCTTGATGACGAGGCTTTTGACTACTTTGTATGTGTTTATTTTATGTCTTTTTTATGTGCGATTTGTTTGTGTAGATTAAACAATTTTTCTTTCTTTCTTATCGGCGATGGTGTGCAGTGGTAGCACCATTGATATACTGTCTCCTATTTGTACTGTGCTCAGGTCGTTGACAGTTATACAATCCTGATAATATCAGAATTTGATTACCGATGCATACCATACAATTCACTGTGTACTTTATCTAGTAACAGACAACATAGGCTTATCTGATATCATACAATATATGATTACAATGTAAGATAGCAGAATTGTCTGCAAATTCCAAGATTTGAATCGGAGAATCTTTGAATCAGTGTTGAATGCCGTTTCATCTGATTTGCTCGTTTTAGAAGTTATAAATATCGTGTAAAACGTGCTTTTAGAATAAGTTTAATAAAAAGTAATAATACTTACAACCTAATTAGTACTAACACAAGGGCCGCGGGTAGGACATAAATAAGTCAGAACAGCACAGGTCATGTAAGCATGTCACAAAAGAGCCTATGCACACGTAGAACAAGGATGTCAATGATAATGATGACGATGATTATGATGAAAGCATAAGTATAAAAACTAAATAAAGATGAAAAGGATGAGTTATTTATTCTATTGAAGACCACTGGGAAAAAATAACACAAGGAATAAAGGCCTAATAACCAGCAGAGGTCGGTGGAACTGCCGAGTCCTGGAGTGGAGACCGCGTATCGGCAAGCGTAGTGTGGGACGCTCCCCAGCTAGATGGACGGACGACCTAAATAAGGTGGCTGGGGTAGACGCGGAGGACAGGGTGCTGTGGCGCAGTCTGAAAGAGGCCTATGTCCAGCAGTGGACTACGACAGGCTGAGTTGATGGATTGAACCAGCAGAGGTGGTGGATAAGATTGAGTTGATAATAAAGATATATTAGATAATGAATTACAAAGAACGGCTATTGTATGCTAAGAAGGTATGACGTCTTTAGCTGCTACTAAAACAAACTGCGATTTCATTCATAAAACCAACTCATTGAATGACAAGAAAATAAAGAAATGGTTTTCTTTTGCGTCATGAAATGACGCACATGACATCATTAACATTCAGATTTATTTAAACCAGATTATTGTAGACTTCTTCATTACAAGCTGTGTGCCCCTTGGGATATACATCGACAAAAACAAACTTTCATCCCCTATTTTTTTTATCCTTCCTTACGTCTTACTTTCGATATACAGGATATTTTTTTACCCCTACCTAGGATTTATGATTCTAAATCCTAGGGTAGAAATTTATTGTCGGTAAAAAAAAAATTGTTGTGCCATACATTTTAACCTTTTCTATGAAACACCAGATTTTTTCTTTTAATAACCGACGAATAATATCTACCGTGGTCTATAATCTGAAGCTGAATTCATGGTTCATGACCCCAGTAGTTTAGATTGTGCGTTGTCTGTCAATGAATTTACGATTTTTATACAGAGGAGCATATAACAATTTAAGTCATTACAAATAAACTCCAGACAAATTAATTACAGTAAACCCTAATTTTACTTCCAAGAATTTATTCCCTTTTAATTTAGGTCACAATCTTCTAACACAAAATCTGGCCCATATCACTGTGAACAGACACCCAGTTTACTCCAGACTTCAAAACACAGAATGATCTAATACAAATATTTATACACTCCGAAGTGCGAAAAATTTATAGAAAAAAAAAACGATGTCGGTTGAGAGCGTTGAACTATTACTCTAAATATCTTGTGTGATGATTTTACCATGACCGTGATACTTATTCCTGCAGAGTATTTCGGTGTGATTTAGTATGTCTGGGGAGTTAGTTATGGGATGGGTTTTTGGTATTCAAGTGCTTGGTGATTGATGAGTCTGATTCGGTTGGCGAAGGGCGGGAAAACATTGCTGTCTCCTTAAAATTACTTTTAGTATTGGATCTAGACGCCAAACAGAATGAAACATTTATTTTCATATTGTCCAAGATGATACTAAGGTGTATGATATGATTATTTTGACCAAAGAGTAACAGTGGATAGGTTCCACTACAGCAAAAAACGTTTATTTTATATTCCTTTAAGTTTTAACCTTATTTTATTTTTATAAACAGAACATACAACAGAAATACATCATCTGTGAACAACTGTCAACTGTTCATGAGTTACAGCCTGGTGACAGACAGACGGACAGACGCACAGTGGAGTCTTAGTATTAGGGTCCCGTTTTTACCCTTTGGGTACGGAACCATAAAAATAAATAATACTAAGACTCCATTTTCCGTCTGTCTGTCTGTCTGTCTGTCACCAGGCTGTATCTCATGAACCGTGATAGCTAGACAGTTGAAATTTTCATAGATGATGTATTTCTGTTGCCGCTATAATAACAAATAATTAAAATAAAATAAAGTTAAAATTTAAAGGGGTATAAAAGAAACGTTTTTTTTCGGCGTTTTATGCCTTGTGGCACGGAACCCTTCGTGTGCGAGTCTGACTCGCACTTGGCCGGTTTTTTTATTTAAACCACAATTATAGAAAGAAGAAAGAAAAAATTTATAACCTATTTATTTTTATGGTTTCGTACCCAAAGGGTAAAAACGGGATCCTATTGGATTAACGGAATTGGAAGATGGCCAAGAAGTACTAAATATACAGACGATCCTGACTGTGATAGGAGCCGTTAGATGCAAATCTAGAACTGTAGGAGACAGCCATTTTATAATGAAGATAAAATGACATCACAAGGAGACAAAAAAACCTTCAGTTTAACAATTAAAGTACAGACGCCAGCACATCAAGTTACTACAATCTGTCAAATTTCTTTAATAGATTTTCAACTTTATCTCTAAACTATAAGGTGCAAAGTTGATTGGGAAAATTTGACAGTTTCGGGAAGCTTGATGTGCTGGCGTTTGTATAATTCTTGGTAAAGGAAACCACAGTAAAAGATAAAAGTAATTACTTACTAGCGGTTTTCCTGTACCGCTCCAACCTCTGATTCATTCATGAATGTTTCCATTCATTCATTTATTTAAATAACTGATTATGCCTTTTTTTTTTTTTGGATGGGAAATCATCAAATGACTCCTCACGCTCCGGGTGGAGCGGAAGGGAGTATCAGACTAAAGAAAAAAAATAAAGAAAAAAAAAATTAAAATATATATTATTTATTATTATTATTATTTTTTTTTTTTTTTTTATATACATATATTATTATTTTTGTTTTTTTTTTTTGTGCAATAAAGAATTGAGTCTTGAGTCTTGAGACTCTTACTGACTAAAACCCACCCGTGTTCCTTCCTTAGCCCTTTATGTTCCGGGGCAGCGGTAACCCTTTCGGACAATCCCGCTGGCCCGGCAGAACTGACTATGCCTTGAGGTTTTATTGCATTGGATTCCCATTATGTTTCGTTACTCGCTTCTGCCCGCGACTTCGTCCGCGTGAAGTTTCTTGTACCCCCAACCCAACGTCGCATCGCATCGCCTCCCCGCGCTATTACTTCGTTTTTGCTTAGCGATTTTGGTCTTAACGTGATGTTAAATATTGAGTCTGTAGCCTCAAAAATTGGGCTATCCAATGCAAAACGAATTATTCAAATCCGACCGGCAGTTTCAGAGATTACCGCGTTCAAACAAGCAAAAAAAAAAACAAAACAAACTGTTCAGTTTTTTGATTTTACATAACTTGGGGCCATGCGGTCCCGGTCTTTTGGAAGGCGTACGAGAGGCCGAAGCCGCGGGCAGAAGCTAGTAACGAAATATAATGGGAATCCAATGCAATAAAAATGCAATTAAGAAATTTTAATGAAATGCGGCACCAACCAACGATTACCCCTGTGTGCACTATGCAAGTGCACCCAAGGATAACCCCCGGTTGGTGTAGGACTATTGCAGGATATGGAAAAATAAAAAGTTGGACTATGGGTTTCGGTGGCTAAAGTGGACTGGTTACCAAAAACTATGCAAGAACTATGATCCCAGCCTGATCAATGTTTTATAAATAGGTACATACACGGATAAAAAATTGTTCAGTTTTATTATTAGTATACTACAGACTACAACTTACTAATTCTTCTGTATGCTTTATTTAATGAATTCTGCTAAAAAATTAAGTATAGTTTCGCTCACATGCAGGATTTATTTCTGTTTTTTTTTTCTACCCTGCGCACCGCTCCTTCCATCTTTCGCGAGCCCGCGCGTCCTCCTTCCAGTTTTGACGGAACCTATCCAGCTCGTCCCGCCATCTCCTACGTGGCCTACCGCGACCCCGCCTCACTGTCTCAGGGCACACTTTGGCAGAATCATAAAAGGATAACATTATGAATCATAATGGACAGTTAACAATTAAGTTAATCGTATCCACACCCATTGGTGAAGGATTTTCCAATCCAATCCCAATCTCTTTGATTATACCAATGTAGTGCAGCGAAAAAAAGAAATACACGGACTGTCTTCGCCATATTATGATACATAATGTTATAATGTTGGGCCACAAAAGGGATGAATGAAAGGCAATTGCATGCAGCAGAGATGAGAATGCTAAGAGGGATGTGTGGTGTTACACGAATGGATAAAATAAGAAATGAGTACATAAGAGGAAGTTTGAAAGTGGCACCGGTAACTGAAAAGTTGCGTGGGAATCGGTTGTCATGGTATGGGCATGTGTTACGTAGAAATGAGGAAATGTCGTGAGGAGAGTTTTGAGTATGGATGTCGATGGCTATAAGAGTAGGGGAAGACCAAAGAAACGATGGATGGAATGTGTGAATGATGATATGGTTAGAAAGGGGGTGACTACCGAGATGACGACTAATAGAGAAGTATGGAAGAAAAAGACATGTTGCGCCGACCCCAAATAAATTGGGATAAGGGCAGGAGAATGATGATGAATGTTATCCTTTTATGATTCTGCCAAAGTGGCCTTTTTAGGCCCCCTGTTCTATGCTAATTGGGCCCACAGTTCATCCTGTCTTGATTGTTACCGCAACACCTAAGGAATATAAATACCTGTGGCATTTAACCATTATTTTTAATGGACTTTCACCACCTCTTCTGTAAAGGCTAAAAAAGGCTATTTGGACCCCCTAACACCCAGGAAGACCCAAACCACCAAAAAACAATTAAACCAATTTTTCAATTTCCCAAAAATAATCTTTAACATCACGATCACCACAAATTGTTATTTAACAAGCCCTTCGTATTTTTTCCCTTTTTTCATAAACTATTTTCGCTCTATTACCTTTGCTGTTGTCCGGAGTTAATAGCCCAGCAAATGTGGACACATTATTGCGTTCATTGTGAACTAGGGTGACCATATGTTCATTGGAGGAATTTAAATAACTAATCCTCATTGTAAATGCAAATATGGGTATGAATAAGCGTGCCTTTCATTTCGATTTTTGGGGTCCGTATCCAAAGGCTAAAAACGGGACCCTATTACTAAGACTCTACTGTCCGTCTGTCACCAGGCTGTATCTCATGAACCGTGATAGCTAGACAGTTTAAATTTTCACAGATGGTGTATTTCTGTTGCCGCTATAACAACAAATACTAAAATAAATATTTAAGGGGTGCTCCCATACAACAAACCAGTTTTTTTTCGGCGTTTTTGCCTTTTGGTACGGAACCCTTCGTGAGCGAGTCTGACTCGCACTTGGCCAGTTTTTTTTTAATGAGGGCTTGATTAATTGTGGTCGTATTTTAATCTGACACCCCTATACGGTTTAATGCTACGGTTACGCATTATTTTTAACTTATAAATTAATGTTGCATCATTGCTAGCAATACCTTTAAGTTTTATGACAAAAGAGCGTTTCTTTTTGTATAAAAATCGGTTGGTAATTTTAAGAACGTCCACAGTTTGGTCTCAGTCTCAATCTGTCAAAAATATATCTAACTAGCTTTTGCCCGCGGCTTCGCTCGCGTTAAGTATTATTAAAAAAAAAACTAATACATTTACATCCTCCATCATCCCTTATTTTATCCCCATGGGGGTTGAATTTATCAAAATACTTTCTTAGGGGATGCCTACGTCATAGTAGCTATATGCATGCGACGACTCAGACCGATCGGATTAAAATTGACAAAGTTTCATACAAACTTTCATTCCCTATTTTATCCCCTTGGGGGTAGAATTTATCAACATCCTTTCTTAGCGGATGCCTACGTCATAACATCTACCTGCATGCCAAATTTCAGCCCGATCCGTCCAGTGGTTTGGGCTGTGCGTTGATAGATTACTATGTCAGTCAGTCACCGTTGAGTTTTATATATTTAGATTTCCCTACAGTTTTGACATTGATTGTCACTGAGATAAGACTGCGACTATATTTTAAATGTTTTGAATTACGTGATTTGGCCTCCGGGCTGAAATTATACTCGGATTTCGAATTCGTATTCGGATCACTGCACTGCGGAAACGCTCTAAGAATAGCCTGATCCCACCATCGCCCTTTTACCACCGGACAACCAGACGTACTGCAGCGTACCAACCGCACTTGGTTGACAACCCCACGAGTCGTACTCAGCGCTTCTCCTTCACTTTTATTATGCGCACGGCCAAAGTGTGGAACTCTCTGCCGGCTGTGTTCCCTCCCACATATAACCCGTCTGCCTTCAAAGCAAGAGTGAACAGGCATCTTCTGGGCACGCTCGTTCCATCATAGACCTCATCTATCGCTTACCATCAGGCGTGATCGGGGTCAAGAGAATTCAGACGTAATCAAAAAATCAAGCCGAATTCAGACGTAAATTGATATTCAAATAACAAGAGAATTAT
Organism: Mesoligia furuncula; assembly: GCA_916614155.1. NCBI lineage: Eukaryota > Metazoa > Arthropoda > Insecta > Lepidoptera > Noctuidae > Mesoligia > Mesoligia furuncula. The sequence continues at coordinate 4,849,250 of OU744815.1, forward strand.
TCACAGCTGTTGAATTATTTAACTATTGATTGCTATGCAAACTACGAATGCTGTCAATGACCTTAGATTAAACGTAATCAAAAAATTCAGACGTAATCAAAAATTCAGACGTAATCAAAAAATCAAGCCGAATTCAGACGTAAATTGATATTCAAATAAGAAGAGAATTATTCACAGCTGTTGAATTATTTAACTATTGATTGCTATGCAAACTACGAATGCTGTCAATGACCTTAGATTAAACGGCGCTTGTTCTAGTCTATCGATAACATTACGTAGACTGTTAACTGAATCTATTGAATGAATGAAGACGTTACAAGATATAGGTTCTTATACAGGGTTATTGGTAAAACATCAACAACCTCTTAAGGGTATCAATTTCGCGGACTAAAAACGGAAAAATCAGTTTTTTTCAGTGCAAACTCAATATCCCTAAGTTATCTAGTTTTTTTTTTTTTTAAATACACAAGTATTTATCACCTATCTATCTAATAAGTCTACGAATTTAAGTTTTGATTCGGGAAAAAAATTCAATACCCGAGAGACAGTACAAAATGCCTTTGAAGAATTTGTTGCCTTCCGTCCAGCTGATTTCTTTAAGAAGGGCATCAAAAAACTGCCACTGCGTTGGCAAAGATGCATTGATTGCATGGGTGATTACTTCAATTAATACCTACAAATAAAAAATACATGAAAAAAATTCGTTTAAATGTTTTCATACAAAACGGCAATTTCATAGGTAAAGACCTAATACACTATCAACTTAATAATAATAATATTAGAAATTAAATATACCATTATACAGGGTTATTGGTAAAACATTAACAATCTCTTAAGAGGTTATTGTACTCATCATTATGAACAACTTTTACTATGGGACCAAACCTGAAATCGAGAAAAAAATTAGCTGTTCCCTACATTTATGTTCGTATAACTCGTCAAAATGTAGGGAACAGCTGATTTTTTTTTCTCGAATACCAATATCCCTGTATACGACGAGATTTGACGGTACGATTGGCGTAGTGGTTTTGCGATTGACTGCTGCACTGCGTGTAGTGGGTTCGATTCCCGCACGGAACAAATATTTGTATGACCTACAAGTAGTTGTTCCGGGTCTGGCTGTTTGTGTATGTGGGTCTAAATGTTTGTAAACGCACCCACTATGCAGGAGACATTCCTAGTGTGGGTTGCCCCACACTAGCAATTTCTCCTGTATTGCGTTTAAAAAAAAAATATGTATAGGTATATAAAATAAGTATTTTATTACTTTATTTTCTCTCTATAAACAAAACATCATCATCTCGCCTTGTTTTCACTGAAGGATTGCGCAAAGGTGTACCTATCATTATAGTACAAACGCACATCAACCTACCCGAAACTGTCAAATTTAGCCAATCAACTTTGAACCTTATGCTTTAACGATAAAGTTGAAAATCTATTAAAGAAATTTGACAGATTGATGTCTGTGCTTAGAATATCCCATAAAAATCTTAAATCACAGTCCCCCTAACAACTTGTACCAAAACTTCCCGCAAGTTGTGACAATTGACATAACATGCAGTGCTTAATGTTCTATACAACAACAAACGCGCGGCGTTTCCTGTGCTTTTGTAATAAAACGTTATTTCAATAACACAAATTGCTGTTAGATAGAGTTATTGTTGCATTAGGGTTAATTTTAAAATAAATACCGTGGTCTATTATGGTTTCTGGGTATCGTTTATGTATTATTTTCTATTAAACAATTCAATGTAGCATAGACTACGAATGATGATCATCATCATTCATCATCATTTCAGCCGAACTGCTGGACATAGGCCTCCCTCAAGCACCTCCATTTCGACCGGTTCTGTGCTTCTCGCATTCAACAGGTTCCTGCGGCCTTCACAAGGACGTCGGACCACCTTGTGGGCGGCCTTCCAACGCTACGTCTTCCGTACGCTGTCGCCGCTCCAGAACCTTTCGGCCCCATCGGCCATCTGTTCTGCGAGCAATGCCCTGCCCACTGCCACTTAAGTTTGGCAATTCTTCGGGCTATGTCGGTCAGTGTTGCATTACAGCCTATAATCCTATGTTCTGCTGGGACATAGCCCTCCTCTCTGTGAGGGGGAGTGGGCCAAAATCCACCAAGCGGGCCCAGTGCCGGTCGACGGATGTCACATATCTTAGGAGTTTTGGTTCGAGGACATGCCGGTTTCCTCACGATGTTTTCCTTCACCGTTTACCAAAATTCGATGATTTGTCCCACTCCATCTATGGCCGCATGATAAATGATAAATGATTTATTTTCTGTAAGTAGGTTTTTACAAAGCCTTTTACACGTCAATTATATTTTTTTTAAACTAGGTGAGGTCGGCGTTTCCTATCTGACTTTTCTGAGAAGAAAGGCCGAAACAAACTCAGAGGTCACAGTCTCTTTTAAAGTCCAGACAAAATCTTGGTCAGATCGTGTGAAGACCATGTGGATTGGTGTCTGAAGTGGTCTTTTGAGGAAAGAACCACACAGATTGAGCGGACCTGTCCAATCAGTGCACGCATTTGTCAAACATCGTGCAGCTGAACTCAGAACTTGAGGAGCTCAAGGTAGATTACAACCCAATTCCCAGGATCCCAGGATCCCAGTAGTGGTAACATTAAAAGCTGATTATGCATGTTTGTAAAATAAAGAACTTTTCAAAATCTTTGAAAAATCGACACGTGTCTTCGCGCACTTTTAACAGTTCATCCCAGCTGCATTTCGCTTTGCAACAGTAAATCATTTCTGTCAATAATGTCCTGTGGTCGACCTAATAATAGGATACCATATCTACCCGTTGGCATGGCGTCGTAAAATGCGAATACTTGGGAAACAGTTCTGCTATTTAAGTAAAACAGTAATTGTTTTTATAACTTTTTATAAAGTGCCAATAACCGGTATACGTATTAAACGGAGATTAAGGATTCATGATACTTTGGATTCGAATTGGTAGATATAACTTAATATCACACCTTGAGTATGAATATTGATGGCTATAAGAGTAGGGGAAGACCAAAGAAACGATGGACTGTGTGCATGATGGTTAGAAAGGGGGTGACTACCGAGATACAGTACATTTATGCATATAACTTCGTATATAAGAATAATTACCTAATGTATTATATACTTAAACCTTCCTGAAAGTATGTAGATCACATTAATGAAAGAATTATCAAAATTGCTTCATTCGTTTTTGAGAAAATCGCGGACACACAAACATACATACATACGGGTCGAATACAGAACCTCCTTTTTTGAAGTCGATTAAAAATAGGTAGGTATTGAAAGCTCTTTTTAAGAAAATAAATATTTAGAAATTAATAACGTTGTTGCCTGCAGCAGGAATTCAACATTGTATAATGCCTTTAAGAACCTCAATGATTAATCAAGATCAGCTGAAACTCTACCTAAAGATATGGTCCAAAACATTTTCGGGACAACTTTTGTCTCATGCATAATGAATAGATTATAATTAGAGACCGGATTATATGTATGCATTTGCATATTCGCATATGCATTTGCATATTTTAGCCATTCTCAGCGGTAATGGCATATTTTACCTAAGATCTAGTTATGATGCATATTATCGGTACATTTACAATATTTTTCACTCACCCTGTGTTCCGAAATGCGACCAAATTTAATAACAGTCACAAAATATAAGGGCTTAGCTATTGAGTAATAATTGTGACTTTTTACTGCATTTCGGAACGCAGTCAGTCTTTTGTTTTGACAGTTACGATAATAAAACGAGAGACAGAAGAACGGCGCGCTCGCCTAGTACAAAGTCGTTCCACCTATTAGGCCGCTTGTATACGTCCGTTTTTCGTCCGGTGTCCGTTGCGCCGAGGGGAGGCGGCGTTGCATCCGGCGTAAGTTTTTCGCCGGACCTGTGTCCGGTGCATGTGCACATATTCATTATAAACCATACACCACCGCGAATCCGGCGAAAAAAAACGGTCCGTTGTCCGGTGAAAAAAACGGACGTATACAAGCGGGCTTACGCATATAAATTGTTACTTGTTCATACTTGACGTGCGTGCTCTTTGATCTGCAGGTTAGTTAGTTTTACTGTACCTATTATCGCCTATCAAAAAATAATTTACTAATTGAATTTACTGATTTTGAAATTAAAAAAAAATTAATACTTACTTTTCTCTTTTTTTTTTTGGGGATTCCTAAAATTTATCATTTAATTTCGCATATTCTGCCAATTTTCGTGCATATTACAAGCATTTTTCATGCATATTTGCATGCATATAACAAGCTTTTTATGTTGCATATAATTCAGTCTCTAATTATAATGATTTGATATCAAACAGAACGCTGCTACCCATCCCTCTCAAAGTCTCAACATATCCCTTCAATCAACTCAGCTTGTCGCATTCCACTGCTGGCCATAGGCCTCTCCCAGGCTTTTTTTTGGGTTAGAAATCATCAAATGACTCCTCCCGCTCTGGGTGGAGCGGAAGGGAGTGTCAGACTTTTACTGACTAAAACCCATCCATGTTCCTTCCTTAGCCCTTTTTGTTCCGGGGTAGCGGTAACTCTTTCGGACAATCCCGCTGCCCCGGCAGGCTTCGGCCCTATCGGGCCCCGTCTCTGTTGCTGACATCTCTTTGAGGCGCGCGTGGAATTCGTACGCGCCGTCCAGCACGGGCCTGGTCATGGTCGGGCGGTGAGCTACCCATTACTCTCCGCCCGCAGGCCCGCGCCTACGGTGGCCGGGAGTCGTCACGCGGCTCCCGACGCCCGGAGCTTCGCCCGCGGAGGCTGGGACGGGAGGCTCTCTCCCTGAGCCGTCCCGCCACCTCCTTCGCTAGCATGACTGCTTCGCAGAAGGAGGTGACTGCCTCCTACTTCCCTCTCGCCCCGGACCATGGCCAGGGCCGGCCGCGAGAGGTCACCACCGCTGCCGATCGCCTCTACGAGGACACGGCGGTGCTCCGCCCAAGCGGGGCAGACCTCCACCTTGTGCTTCATTGTGTCCTCTGGGCGATCCTGGCAATGGTGACACCCGAGCAGGCCTCTCCCAGACTGCGCCACAATACCCTGTCCTCCGCCTTCCGCATCCAGTCCGTCCCAGCCACCTTTTTAAGGTCGTAGGTACATCTAGCTGGGGGGCGTCCCACAATACGCTTGCCGATAGGCGGTCTCTCTGATACGATCTCGTCTGCTCCACCGGCCATCGGTCCTTCGATAAACATGGCCAGCCCACCACCTTTTTTTTTTTACGTGGAGAAATGCTCATGCATTCAGCACTCATCATCTGCCTAGCCTTTTCCCAACTATGTTGGGGTCAGCTTCCAGTCTAAACGGATGCAGCTGAATACCAGTGTCTTACATGGAGCGACTGCCTATCTGACCTCCACAACCCAGTTACTGGGTAACACGATCCCCTTGGTAAGACTGGCTGTCAGACTTTCGGGCTTCTGACTACCCGTAACGACTGTCAAAGATCCACGAATGACAGCCGGGACCAACGCCTTAACGTGCTTTCTGAGGCACGGAGGAGCCTTGGCATGGTCACCCATCTACAGACCAACCGCGGCAAGCGTAGCTTAACCTCATGCATTCTGCACTACCACGAGGATATACTGCAGCCCACTGCCACTTCATATTCCCTTAGTTGCTTACAAAGAGTTAACGTTTTATTCACCGCAAGTCACACGGAAGATCTTTATAGTTTCTCATTTATCATTAAAACACAATCAAGAAAATATGCGGAAAATTACTCTCACTTTCTTAATTTATTTTATTTTACTGGCAATATTTTATTTTATTACGTCTGCTATTATAACTCGATAACGTTGTAAATTCCGTTAACTTTAAGTGTTAACATTATATTTTATTCTCAATTATTGATACCGGTGCAACTGCAGTTATAAAGTGATTTTAAATCTTCTGAGTTTGTTTCGTTAGGCAGTTGAAAAACAAGCAGAAGTATCTAAAAATCATTTGAATGAAAACAAAAGGTGTATTTTAAGGTTCCCTATCCATTTGCATAAAATTTTAAGACCTAATATAACTTGGCATACTTTTGTTTACTCATAATAGCTTACGCATAATTTTTTTAAGCATAATTTCTCTAATCATAACAATGATTAAGCATAACATTCTAAAGCATAAATTTAGCATGCTGCTTGTTTTATTTCTAACGACGACGTCGGTCGACGAAGCCCCGCTGCGCGGGGCTCCTATTTCTGACTGCAGGGTTTAAAGGAACCTAACCAAACCGAACCTCGGGGTGCCCTTCGCTCGCTCTTGCATCCTACGTCGCCTAGTAGCACAATATATTGAATTTTTACGACAATACTTTAATTTTAAGTTTAGTATTACCTATGCGAATTCAATTTATGCCAAAACAAATTAGCCTTCAAGATTATTATGCCAACATAAGGTAGGTATGCCAAAAAAAATATGGCAAAGTATGGTCAAAACAAATTATACCAGAATAGTGATGCCGAAGTATTTTAAGAAAAAGAACATTATGCGAAAAGAAGGGATCCCGCATTTTAATTATACTTTAGTGTATAAAGTTGTTATATCGGTTCATGGATGGGTGACCATGCATTACCTATCGAGAATTCGAGATCCTTTGCTATTTTCCGGGCTGCCATTCGCAGATCATTAACAGTCGTTGATCATTGACGCTTGCCGCGGTTTGGTCCGTGGATGGGTGACCATCTTCACATACCAAGACCCCTCCGTGCCTCGGATAACACGTTAAGCCGTTGGTCCCGGCTGTCATTAGTGGATGTTTGACAGTCGTTACTGACAACCAGTCATACGAGTATCAAGATGTATCTTATTACCCAGTTACTGGGTTTTGGAGGCAGTCGTTCCATGTAAAATATTGTTGCAGACTGGAAGCCGACCCCGACATAGTTGGGAAAAGGCTAGGCAGATGATGAGTGTGTTGTGAACACAGGTTTATTTTGATAATAAATTAGCTCTCTTCTGTAACAATAATTTAAAAATTGATTTATATTCAAGTAATAATAACGCATACTACGTATCTAAACATGAATGTAATCTCCATTGTGAAACTAATTATCAAGAAATTAATGACTTGTAAATAGTTTTTTCTGTATATTTTCTCAAAGTTCGCAGAGTTTATCAGTCTTCGTATTGTTTGAAGAAGTTACACTCAATAATACATTATACTTATAAATGACGTAACGGTCTGTGTTTGTAGGATACGGGAGCAAATAGTCTATGGTACAAAACATAAGATTGAGGAGTCAAGCCATGCACTTCGATTTTTGGCAATGGCATTTTTGGCAATCAAAAGGAAAAAGCCAAAGAAAATTTTGTTTGACAAAATCTGCTTTATCTAAGTAAGTATCAATATATATATATATTAATTATATATTTTTTAAAGAGGATATAAACACTTTAAACTTCTTATAGTAAATTAACTAACAAACTATTAACATAAAAATATAATATCCTAACCTAACCAAAACTATACACCTTACAAACTAATATATGACGTCGCAAAATTCCTCCACATTGCAAGTATTTAGAAAAAAACGATACCACTTGTGGATAATAAAATACGCCTTTAAGATTCTCTTGCCCATAGTTATTATGAGGCTTAAAGAAGAATTGAAATGATTGGCATTAGCATTCTTCAAAAAGTCAAAATAGCCTAACGCTGCATCTAAAGTAAAAACAGGAAGTATCACTGATAACGGTAAGAATGAAGTTTTTACACCAGAATCAGTTTTGCCATTGGTCCCGGCTGTCAATCTTAGATCTCTCGTTGTGATAGTAAATATTGTAGTCTGTGGGTAGTAAGAAACCTAAAAGCCTTACCAAGGGGTATCCAGTAACAAGATTTTGTTTTGTTAGCTATGTCGTGTCCCACAGCTGGGCAAAAGCCTCTCCTTTTTCCTTCCATACATCTCTTTTGATGATCTCATTAACACTTTTCCATGAGAGATTGTTGGTTGGTGGTAGAAATCTAACTTAGACAGATATACCTATAAATGATTCTAATGATTATAATTCTCTAAATATGTACCTGTTATTGTCGCAATTCTTATTTTGATCAACATACAATCTGACCCTGACCTGCAAATTCCAAAAAACGTAAGAAAATTTGAATTTCGCGGTCTACCACTATCCATTCGCCTTAACCGGAAACTGATCTCATCAATACCGGCACAAGACGGCCTTGAGATACTTTCACTCAATATTATTAACCTTAACACCGAAAAACCGCTCGCCGCTCATAACTTGCGCCTAACCGGAAACGGTCACCCTAACCCTACACCCGTTCCACTAATCACTATGTACCGGACACTAATTACATTAATTAACTTCATAAGCATAAATTTTAGGCCAGCATATACACGTGGCTGACGCCCTTCTGGTTGTACAGTCACGCCTCTTTTGCATATGCGGTGCGTAGTCAGCGAAACTAAGTATGGTAGATAACAGGTCAGTTGGAACTAACTACGAGTGTGAACCGGTATTTTTGTTTTAATGTTCCTAATAGCATAGAGGGGCCCGTTGCTAAATAATAACAGCCGCACAGGTCGATCGACCAGTTTAAGCTACGCTTGCCGCGGTTGGTCTATGGATGGGTGACTATCTTTACATACCAAGACCTCTCCGTGCCTCGGAAAGCACGTTAAAACGTTGGTCCCGGCTGTCATTCGTGGATCTACCTTTTTTTTATTGCTGAATACCTTTCTTGACCTTGATCACGCCTGATGGAAAGCGATGGATGAGGTCTATGATGGAACGAGCGTGCCCAGAAGATGCCTAAGGCACTGGAACTCCCACGCAACGACGAAACACAGAAGGCTGCTTGACGCCGGACTCCGGTAGGAGGGTGGCTTTAAACGAGGCGGGCGTTAGCCGTACCACCGCAAGGAAAGAATTGGCCAATCAAATAAGGTGTTGGGTGTGTCTGTCCAGGATGCGCCGAGCGCTAGGTTCAGTTGAGTAACTGGACAGAACAAACTGCGCTACACGAGGAGGCTTCTTCATGCATCCCATAAAATTCCGGCAGCAAAGTGGTGAAACCAAAGCTAACGGGGTGGTTAGGGATTCTTAAATTAGGACGTGGTGGGTCGCCAGTTGCCAAGAAGTGGTGAACCACTTTGGTATCGGTAGTAAAGAAATACGAAAACTTCCTTACTGATGAGTACGTGGTGTCCAGGACTACTTTTTTCACTTTTACGTATTAGACCCAACCGTTCTTACCCAATCTTTGCGCCCTCACGCCTCTAGCCGCCGTAGGAGAGGCCACCGTAGGCGCGGGCTCTCGCCGTCTGGTAAGGACCAGGCCCTGGTCGACGGCGCGTTGTGTTCCACGCGCGCCTCAAAGAGATATGAGCACTAACTGACGGGGTCCGCTAGGACCGATGCCTGCCATGGTTGCGGGTTGTTCGAAAGAGATACCGTGGCCCCTGGAACAGGCAACTGAAGGAACACGGGTGGGTTTTAGTCAGTAAGAGTATGACACTCCCTTCCGCTCCGCCCAGAGCGGGAGGGGTCATTTGATGATTTCCCACCCAAAAAAAAAACCCAACAGTTAAACGACAGTATTTAAAGAAATAGCTCGAAACTCTGCCATATATTTTAAACTACTTCTTAATTACCCAATAACGAACGACCTTACCAGTTTTACTGCAAATAAAACATCGAAATGCATTTATTATAATTCTACATGTGCATATTGTCATTGGCATCGCTCCAGACTTATGCAATGTTCCCGAGTTATTTATACACAGACGGACAGACTAGTTATTGGTATATTAATGTATACGGAAGCTTTTTGAGAATGTTGTTCTATTAATCGTTAAAAGAATTTGGGTTAGGAGATAAAATTCATAATGGTGTCCATACATCAACGTAGATCAGGGTATATTTTAAATATTTTCTTTTTGAATTACTAATTTTCTTAGATCTGTTTAAATATTTTGGAACGATTCTATGGGATATCGAGTAAACTGAGCAATGAATATTTATATATCTCTTCCCTACATTTAAAATAAGAGAGAAGCGAAAGAAATTCCTTCGTAAAATCAATAATATCTAAAATGTTAAATAGGAAAAGCGTCCAGCTTCTGTGGGACAAGTTAAATCGCCCTTATTTTTCAAACAGCACGGTTTAATACACCATCATCATCTGCCTAGCCTTTTCCCAACTATGTTGGGGTCGGCTTTCAGTCTAACCGGATGCAGCTGACCAGTATTTTACATGGAGCGACTGCCTATCTGACCTCCACAACCCAGTTACTGGGTAATACGATACCCCTTGGTAAGACTGGTTGTCAGACTTTCGGGCTTCTGACTGCCCGTAAAGACTGTCAAAGATCCACGAATGACAGCCGGGCCCAACGGCATAACATGCTTTCCGAGGCACGGAGGGGTCTCGGTATGTAAAGATGGTCACCCATCCACAGACCAACCGCGGCAAGCGTAGCTTAACCTGATCGATCGACCTGTGCGGCTGTTATTACTTAGCCACAGACCTCTCGCTGCTAATATGCCATCAATCATATCAGAATAATTAAACATGTTGGTAAAGATTTAGCTACATAGTGATCATATGACAAGGCATGTCCAAAACAGATGAAGATTAAGTTAATATTCGAAATGAACTTGACCAGCAAACATTAAGCCGTTGTTACGACAAAACGAAGGACTTATCTATTTTTTATTAATAGATTATATTCTATAAACGTACTAATAATAAAGCTGAAGAGTTTGTTTATTTGGTTAAACGCGCTAATCTCTGAAACTACCAGTCGGAGAGTCGGATGTGGAAAATTATTTTTACATTTGATTTTTAGCCTGATAGTTTTGAGGAAGGCTATAGGCTATATAACATCACGCTAGCACTCTTAGGAGCCGAGCGAAATGAAAAGGAAGAAGAGCAGGAAAGAACTGTAAGCGAAAACGAAGTACGAGTAATAGCGCAGGCAAACGATACGAAGTGACAGGGTGGGACAAGAAATTTAGCGCGGACGAAATCGCGGTTGAGAAATATTTTATGAGAGCGACTATTAATCACACAAATATTACGAGTATAAAGGCGAAAGTTTGTGAGGGTTTGTCTGTTTTTATGTTTGTTACTTCTTCACGCTCAAACAACTGGACCAATTTTGATCAAATTTGGTATGGAGGTAGCTGACACCCTAGATTAACATATAGGCTACTTTTTATCCCGATATTCTTACGGGATCAAAACGTATGCGGGTAGCGGGCGTAGCTAGTATAATGTATAAGCCTAGAAACAAATACTATGACGCTTCTAGAGCCCAGATAGACAGAAGTTATAATATCACGCCAAAATCTTCGCATACCGCCCAGACATAGTATTTCATCGTAGTGATAAATAGCATTCTTGGCTCTCAAATTACCATTCCCTTTCAGTTTTCTTTACAAGATCGTATCTATGCAATTACTTTTGGTTACTTGCCAATGTTTTTGTTGATAGTCTGATAGTATTTTAATACATTATAGGAGAAGCGTATTGTATCATTACTTTGTTCTGAAGTATATCTCTCGATATATTCCACATTGAGCACCACCTTAAATACACCTGAGTGAATGCACCTGACACACAGCGGCACATTCACTCAAGTGGTGCATTCACTCAGGTGCCATTTAAGCCCAATGTGGAGTACGTCTATCTTTCGCATGACCTCTTCTATGTCTTTTCTACGATAAATATGACATACTCGTATCTCTTTTCTTCCAAAGTGACATAATGCTTTATATATTTTTGACCGCTTTGTAGAAATCTTTCTACAATCTGTCATTTTGTCTTTTGTTTCTTCCGCTTCTACGATGGTTATAACTACGCGTGCATAATTCATTATCTACCTAGCCTTTTCCCAGCTATATTGGGGTCAGTTTCTGTCTAACCGGGTGCAGCTGAATACCAGTATTTTACATGAAGCGACTCCCTATCTGTACTACACGCCACAGTTGCTGGATGACACGATACCCTTGGTAAGACTAGTTGCTTGACTTTCGAGGACTACTCGTGCACAATTATGATGACCTAATCAACTCAGCATATTGCAGTCCACTGTAAATGTTGGACATTTTCTTATCCCAAGTTAAGAGTGCGCTGGAACAGCCGGTTCTCCGTCTTCCGCATTCAATCTGTCTCAGCTGCCTTTTAAGGTCGGTCTGCCAAGCAGGGATTTTAGCGAAAATTCTAAGACCACAGCAGAATTCGTCGCTCCAAAGACTTTTCTACAGAAAATATAGGAATATCCTCCTTAAGTTTTAAAGGCCGAACGACGCAATGGACCGTACCGTCTAAAATTACTATCCGTGACTGCAATACAAAGTCAAAAACCCTTTGTAATGTTAAAAAAAAAACCTATAAAAATTGTGGCGCGGTCGCTTCCCTTGAATTAGATAGCATCGGTCCTTGCATCAAAGTGCAGCCGACAGTTCTTTGTCTCTTTCAATCGTATAGTGATCATCATTCGTCTTTGTCTTTCTTAGTTAGTCCGATGATTTGATGTGGTGGACCATCATGAGTAAGTATTTTATCTTTTCGACTGTTTCCCGTTTGGGGGGTAGGCGGAATTCCAAGTGTACTTTAAGCTGTGTCGTAATGAACGATCTTTTTTTTCTTGATCGTTGAAGCAGTAAACATCATGTTCTGAATTGGGTTCATACTTAATAATATGATTCATCACTTTCTTGGTTTTAATCACTTCTGGGCAAGAAAATTTCGGGCATAAATGACAATCTGCTCATAAAACTTGATAAGATTTCAACTTTATTTTTATTAGTTATTACTGTCCCACTGCTGAGCAAAGGTCTCTCTACTCTCCATCCACCTCTCCCTGTACAGCTGTCCTTTGCAGCTGCAAAGGACCAATCTTTATTAAACGAGCCCAACTCATCTCGCCATCTTGGGACATTTCTACTAGAATAACCTTTTGAAGCTGAATTCGATATTATCATGGTATTCGGAGAGCTACATCATCTGCCTAGCCTTTTCTCAACTATATTGTGGTTGGCTTCCAGTCTAGCCGGATGCAGCTGAATACCAGTATTTTGCATGGAGCGACTGCCTATCTGACCACCACAACCGAGTTGCTGGGTAATACGATACGCCTTGGTAAGACTGGTTGTCAGACTTTCGGGCTACTGACGACCCGTAACGACTGTCAAACATGTGAATGTCAGCTGGAACCAACGGCTAAACACACACGGCTATCCGAGGCACGGAGGGGACTTGGTATGTGAAGATGGTCACCCATCCATGGACCAAACCACGGCAAGCGTAGCTTAACCTGATCGATCGACCCTAGCGGCTGTTATTACTTAGCCTACTACTAATAGGGTGACAAAATACAATTTTTCAAAAGCATATCTTACAAAATGTCCTAATTGGCTGTAGAGAAATGTGGGAGGTGCCAACTTATCTAAACCGATTCAAATCATTTGGTTGTCAATGTCAACCCATAGGTTCAGGCAGCATTATCTAATTTTTATGACGTCAGTCATAAAAATACTGTAGTCATCATTTTATCAAAAAAATAATCCCGCCCAAATATTTTTTTTATCACGAGATTACGATGAAATATTATCAAAACCATTACGTAATGCTTTAACAAACTGTGATTATCTATTTATTATTAGAAACATTGGTTATTAAAAAATCAGTCACGGAAATAAGAAATTAAATTAAAACCTCATTGGACACCGCCTTTTTCTTTTTAATCTTTTTAATTATAAAACTGGAACGCACAATCAAAGTGCAATCAACCGCAGATACTCTGTCCTTTTCTGGTTCGTATGTTTAGTGTTGTGGTCTCTTTCTGTCTTCACTTCCCTGGTCTTTTATATCTTGTCTTTATTAGGCTGTTGGACAGATTGTGACTGAACAGAATTTATACTTGTTTTTATTTATTCTACTTCCTTTCCTTCATACGGCATTAGTTTTATTGAATAGGATTTCAATTTCTTAGTCCAATTGGACTTTAAGCCGATCCGATTTACTAACTAATCATCGGAGAGGTCGCGGTGTGTAAAGATGGTCACCCATGCACAGACCAACCGCGACAAGCGTAGCTTAACCTGATCGATCGATTTACTAACTAATATTAGGTTAAATACACACATCAAAAGTGTCTAGGGATCAACATATATTTTTGCAATAACTTTTCTCCTGATTGATATTAATTAAAATTTTCTTTAAGGATTCATCAAATAAAGTGTTTTCGTTTGTCACAGTAACGATAAACCAAGTCACCTTTGCATTAATAAAGAAATTTGCCATTTTCCTAATAAAGGGATTTTTGACATTTGAACCACTAACACAAAAGTTCGAAAAAAAGACTGAAATAACAGTTTTCTTTAAAATTTTATTGGGTAACTTAAACAATTAATAATCCGTGTTTCTACCGCGAACACTAACAACACAAGAACATCGGTTTGGCATACTCAAAATGAGTTCATCCAAATCACGCTGTGGAATGGCCGCCCATGTTCGTTGCAACAACAAAAAAAGGTCTTCTTGCGACTGGATACCCTCCATATTCGGCAGAGCTCTTCTCTGTAGCATATCCCATGCATGCTCAATCGGGTTCAAGTCTGGCGACTGAGCAGGCCAGGGCAGGACATTGATGTTAGCTGCGGCGAGAGTCTGTCTTACAACTCTTGCGGTGTGCGGTCGTGCATTATCATGCATTAACTGAAATAAGGGACCGATTTGCACTTGTAGAGGAACGATGACGTCTGATACAATCGTCTCAGCATAAATTTGAGCGTTGAGGTTGCCTCTGATCCAAATCAACTCAGTTCTTCCGCCGATCCAAATACCCGCCCATACCATGATGGTTCCACCACTATAAGGATGGACTTCCTGGCAGGATTTTAATCGCTGTTGGCGTCCAGGGGTTCTCCAGTGTCGTATACGTCTTGTATCCGGTCTCATACCAAAACGAGACTCATCAGAAAAGCACACGAAACGCCATTGTTCTTCTGCCCAATTTCTGTGTTCAAGAGCCCATTGATATCGAATCCTACGATTGTGCATTGCTATAGGTGGTACCCGTAGCGGTCTTCGGGAATGAAGGTTCACTTCATGCAAGCGGTTTCTGACTGTTTGGTCGCTAATTAAGTTCCCTGAAGAGTGATGAAGCCTCACGGCTAACATCATGGCGGTTATTGTTGGAGCTCTTCGAGTTAAGATTTGAATGTATCGGTCTTGTCTCGGTGTGGTGCAGCGATACCGTCCTCCATGGCGCTCAGCCACGGTACCAGTGCTTCGGTAACGTGTCCAAAGTCGTCTGATAACACTCTGACTTGTATTCAGAGCTAAAGCCACAGTACTTTGCCGGGAACCAGCTTCTATCATTCCCACGGCTCTGAGCATTTCTTCTCTGCTTAAATGACGTCGCCGCTCCATAATAACGTTGGTTTTAATCAGTAGTAGGGAAACAGTAGCACTAATAATGTCTTCAATGCGTTGTATGTTTTTATAGGGAAAATATTGACAGCTGATTTTCATCTTTTACTCGAATTTGATTCACAGTTCCTGATTCAAATTATGAAATGCACCAAAAAGGATCCATATAAATTTATAAAATCATAAATTTATTACAAAGCCACATCTCAATCTCAAGAAATCCGCATAAAAATGCTTGATCCCTAGACACTTTTGATGTGTGTATTTCAAATCTTTTAAATATATTTTATGAAAGACCGTTTCTCCATCATCATGATTCTCCGGCCGATATACACACATCAAAAGTGTCTAGGGATCAAGCATTTTTATGAGGATTTCTTGAGATTGAGATGTGGCTTTGTAATAAATTTATGATTTTATAAATTTATATGGATCCTTTTTGGTGCATTTCATAATTTGAATCAGGAACTGTGAATCAAATTCGAGTAAAAGATGAAAATCAGCTGTCAATATTTTCCCTATAAAAACATACAACGCATTGAAGACATTATTAGTGCTACTGTTTCCCTACTACTGATTAAAACCAACGTTATTATGGAGCGGCGACGTCATTTAAGCAGGGAAGAAATGCTCAGAGCCGTGGGAATGATAGAAGCTGGTTCCCGGCAACGTACTGTGGCTTTAGCTCTGAATACAAGTCAGAGTGTTATCAGTCGACTTTGGACACGTTACCGAAGCACCGTGGCTGAGCGCCATGGAGGACGGTATCGCTGCACCACACGGAGACAAGACCGATACATTCAAATCTTAACTCGAAGAGCTCCAACAATAACCGCCATGATGTTAGCCGTGAGGCTTCATCACTTTTCAGGGAACTTAATTAGCGACCAAACAGTCAGAAACCGCTTGCATGAATTGAACCTTCATTCCCGAAGACCGCTACGGGTACCACCTATAGCAATGCACAATCGTAGGATTCGATATCAATGGGCTCTTGAACACAGAAATTGGGCAGAAGAACAATGGCGTTTCGTGTGCTTTTCTGATGAGTCTCGATTTGGTATGAGACCGGATACAAGACGTATACGACACTGGAGAACCCCTGGACGCCAACAGCGATTAAAATCCTGCCAGGAAGTCCATCCTTATAGTGGTGGAACCATCATGGTATGGGCGGGTATTTGGATCGGCGGAAGAACTGAGTTGATTTGGATCAGAGGCAACCTCAAAGCTCAAATTTATGCTGAGACGATTGTATCAGACGTCATCGTTCCTCTACAAGTGCAAATCGGTCCCTTATTTCAGTTAATGCATGATAATGCACGACCGCACACCGCAAGAGTTGTAAGACAGACTCTCGCCGCAGCTAACATCAATGTCCTGCCCTGACCTGCTCAGTCGCCAGACTTGAACCCGATTGAGCATGCATGGGATATGCTACAGAGAAGAGCTCTGCCGAATATGGAGGGTATCCAGTCGCAAGAAGACCTTTTTTTGTTGTTGCAACGAACATGGGCGGCCATTCCACAGCGTGATTTGGATGAACTCATTTTGAGTATGCCAAACCGATGTTCTTGTGTTGTTAGTGTTCGCGGTAGAAACACGGATTATTAATTGTTTAAGTTACCCAATAAAATTTTAAAGAAAACTGTTATTTCAGTCTTTTTTTCGATATTTTGTGTTAGTGGTTCAAATGTCAAAAATCCCTTTATTAGGAAAATGGCAAATTTCTTTATTAATGCAAAGGTGACTTGGTTTATCGTTACTGTGACAAACGAAAACACTTTATTTGATGAATCCTTAAAGAAAATTTTAATTAATATCAATCAGGAGAAAAGTTATTGCAAAAATATATGTTGATCCCTAGACACTTTTGATGTGTGTATTTCAGTACCTGGTCGGCGCACCATGGCTTCTTGTTCTACATATCTCTATAAGTCGTGACAGCAGTATGCACCCCCTTTCTAGGCATATCATCTTTCTCAAAGTCCATCTATTGTTTCGGTCTTCCTGTAGGTATACAACCCAGCCATCCACATGGATACTCAAAACTTTTCAAAACAAGGATAACACACACATTTCTCTAGTTATGTATAAGTCCCATGTGGGGACGAGCCTATTCCCACTCGGAACCCTATCGCTACCCGGAACATAAAGGGTTAAGGAAGGAACGCGGATGGGTTTTAGTCAGTAAGAGTCTGACACTCCCTTCCGCTTCACCCAGAGCGGGAGGGGTCATTTGATGATTTCCCACCACCAAAAAAAAAAACCGATTGCCATCAACTGGGAACAAGTCCAGACTTAGTGCTCATACATGATCTGTGGCTCGTACACATAACATGCCGATCGTGTATTTTAGCATCGCACGCGTTAACGACAGTTGCCTGTGGCGCGAAACTGACCGTGACATAACAATGCAACAAATATTCCACAATAATTCTGACACTGACAGCTCTTGAACGCAGTTACGATGATTTAAATTGGCAGCGTTCAGTATCATTGGTGAAATTCATCCTTAAGTTAACGAGTCAGACACGTGAGTGCGAAAATTAACGAAGTGTCCAAGATGACATTCACAGAGTCTGCCATAAACAACGATTAAACAAAGCTTTTCTTTTCACTTTCCATAGAGTAAACACTTTCTTTTTAACCGGTTGTATTATTGTCGAGTTTTCTTCTTAAAATGGATGTGTGGGTGACATTGTTCAATGGATTACCTTATATTGGTGACAATATATTATACTCAATGAATACGTGTTTGGACCATTTTGTATGAGGTTACAATGTGACTTTTATTTTAGCAGATGGGCTTGTTTTTCAATACTAGGATAAGCACTACGTCCCTGATTAAGCCAAGAATAGTTCAGGATGGAATGTGTCTAAAAATACCTGATAGATAAGTTAACTGGGAGTTCTTACGATATGACCTAAAACAAATTATTACGACTTCTGGACTAACTTTGAAAAATCTCACTGTCAGAATCGTGATCATCCATCGTCCTCAATCTGAGCAATCCAGCTGACCGTCTTAATCTTCACACAACTTATAGAGGTATGAGGAACAGGGTGTAAAGTTTACTTATCCTCCATAGAAAAGGGAGGATCCTCCGACCAGAGTCTCGTGTCCGGAGGCCAACGATTGATCTTGTATATATGTCGCAGCCAGCTGGTTCAATTAGCAGTTTAGTTAACCGCCTACCCTTTTAACTAAACGGCGGCCGTTCAATTAACGGCCTGAATGCTATGCAACTATAGTTCAGTTTGGAAGTCTGTAACCAATCATGCGCGAGCCGAATTGGTCGCAGTAACTAAGCCAGGACACCCCGACCAAATGGGTAAGGGTAGGTTAGAACTTGATCAACAGCGTGCGAGCTGAAAGAGCGAAGCGGGACGAGCACTACTTCCGCAGGCCAGGCGGTTAAGTAAACGGCTAATTTAACCTCTTGGCTGCGATATATATGCCAGTTGCGCGGTAAAATCTGCTTGCGCGATGCAGGATTATGCGTGACGTCACTGTGATGCGTAGTTCGCATATGGCGATGTAGATGCCGCCACAAACATATGAAGATTTCAGTTACCAATACTGTTCCGAAATACCAAATAACTCAAATACACTTACGTTTTGAAGCAAGTTATGAAACACCTAATTATGAACCTGCATATTTAAAGATAATTGTTCCGAATTCCAGTCAATTTAACCGAACAAGTTAATTAATGCGTAAACTTCACGCTAGTGCCTTGGGACGTGGGTAGTGAAAGATAATACAGTTGATTAATGATCAGAATGCGTAACGAGGCATCAAATTAAAAATACCTTCGGAATATATTGTCTGTTGTCAGTCAAAATCAAAGTTGATTGAAATTTTTTGTGATGCTGGTTGAAAATATAAGAGTTTGTTTATATTAAGAAGATAACTAACTGTATATTCTTTATGGATTTTACTGGTCAGGGGCGACTTTTACCGTTTTAAAATAGGCTTTATTGCGTACACTATAAATGTCAATTTGAATAACTTTGAAAGGTATTACTAATCCATTGCTTCATATGTTCGAAAAAATTGTCTGCTCAACAACATAAATAACGCGAATTATTCCGTTCTGATCCCCTGAACCGCCCCTCCACCCCCCCGCCTCGATCCCCTCCTAGATCGTCTTCTGTTTTAATCTCTGTCTTATCCACTAAAAACTTTCTCATACCGGTTTGAACCGCTTTTTCTTTTGTTTTTGATCCTGAAGGATCGTCAGCAACAAAAATAAGTACCTACAGGGTGCAATGAATGTTGTTGAACTGTCAAAAATGAAACCCATTGCTACTGATAGTGTGTTACGTTCTGTTTTTTATTATTTGTTGTTATAGCGGCAACAGGCATAAATCATCTGTAAAATTTTCAACTGTCTAGCTGTCACGGTTTATGAGATACGGCCTGGTGACTGACGGACAGACGGACAGTGAAGTCTTAGAGTCCCGTTTTTACCCATAAAAGTGAAAAAGATTGTAAATGAATGAAAGATTTTCCTTCCAAACCCTAGTACTACTGATGAAACCTGTAAATTGGCCCAAATACTCTTGATGAAACCTGTAAATTGGCCCAAATACTCTTGATGAAACCTGTAAATTGGCCCAAATACTCTTGATGAAACCTGTAAATTGGCCCAAATACTCTTGATGAAACCTGTAAATTGGCCCAAATACTCTTGATGAAACCTGTAAATTGGCCCAAATACTCTTGATGAAACCTGTAAATTGGCCCAAATACTCTTGATGAAACCTGTAAATTGGCCCAAATACTCTTGATGAAACCTGTAAATTGGCCCAAATCAGAATAAAGATCCCAACGGTTTGTAGGGCACAAAGGGCTCTTTTGGTGGACGTTATCGTCAAAGTCACGCGAAACGACCTGGATGAGGGCCTTTGGGTGTATTATGTCCAATTCGCAAAATGTTCAACTCGAGGGTATAGTGCTGAAACCCAATAAGTACGAAATTGTCACTTCCGAGATATTAAATATTTAAGTTTTAAGGTCAAAAATACCTAAGTATGTTATTAAATACAAAGGGCACCGACTTATTGGGTTTTAGATCTAGAGAAATGAAACAATTATGTACTTTGATAAATGGTTTATTATACGAATTACAAAAAAAACAAGTTAAATCAATCTTCGTCACTTTCAAAAGCTGTTGGTTTGGTGTACGTCTTCATACCACGTATCCATGCATGGAGTTCCTCTGGTATGATTAGTTTTTCGCACATTTAAGGTTCTAGTATTATTTTAAGTTTTGACTAAACGTAGTCACTTTATTGGGTTATTACCTCAAGTAATTTTCTTTCTACTGCGAATTCCACTTATTGGATTATACCACTGGAAAGAGCGTTAAAAATGCATTAAGATGTACTAATAATTAAAAACGATTTTTAATTTTTCGGCACTTATTGGGTTTTAACTCTATACCCTCGAACTGTCCAATTCTCAATTGGTCCAGTTCGCAATTACGTATAACTAGATACATCACCACAATAAAGAAAGTACTAAAGAAAATAGATAAACTCTTCAATGAATGAGTCTTTGATTGAGATCTTGATATACTATCAGCTGTTGGAGAAATGTTTCTCTGTACTCCTTATCAGAGGGCAATGAACTCGTGTATGTAGTATGTTATGAAGTAGACGGAATTGAGAGCAACGAGACTATTCATGAGGAGAATTTTTCCAAGATATTATATAGCAATCTTGTGTAACATCTGGGTGCCTAAAAAGGCCACTTTTGCAGAATCATAAAATGATAACATAATGGACAGTTAACTGATAGGTTAATCGTATCAAATCCCATTGCTGAAGCATTTTTCAATTATTTTTTTTGTCTGTGCTAAAATACCAATAAATCCAATCCAAATCCAACCCCAATCTCTTTGATTGTACCTACGTAGTGCAGCGAAAAAAAGAAAAACATAGACTGTCTTCGCCATATTATAATGCATAATCTTATCCTTTTATGATTCTCCAAAGTGGCCTTTTTAGGCCCCCTGAAGAGAATGAAAGAACGTTTCTATAAAATATCTGTAAGATCTGTTATATCACCAAAAATCGCACTAATAAATACTTTGACTTTGACTTTGAATTACTTATAATTATTGATTGAGATGCGTTATCAATCTAAATGCAAATAAAGATGAGAACCGCCGCCGTAAAGTTGAATCGGGCTGTACTTAGTGAACTTTTTTTTTATTTTTATTGATGGGAAATCATCAAATGACTCCTCCCGCTCTGGGTGGAGCGGGAGGGAGTGTCAGACTCTTACTGACTAAAACCCACCCGCGTTCCTTCCTTAGCCCTTTATGTTCCGGGCCAGCGGTAACCCTTTCGGACAATCCCGCTGGTACTTAGTGAACTTCAAAGTAGGTATAAAGTGATATGTGGATAGGAATGTCTTAATTCCTGTTTCCCAGTTAATGTTAAAACTTATCTACTTACGTTACGAAGTCCTTAACTTAGAACTTGGTGGAAGTAGAACTTTGCTTACCTGTAAACAAAACAAAAGGGAATCATTAGTGAGGATATTATATTGCAAAACTTTATTATTTCTGCAATTAAAAAGATGATTTTTTACACGTCTACCTAATTTTCCTAAAAATTGCTCGTAAGATCGTAAGTGACTATCCAATCTAAGCTGACTATTTTTACCATTCAAATCTCATCATTACAAAAACTCGTACTTATAATAAAAAATCAAATTTCGGAAGTCGGTGTCTTGGATCTGTACTTTAGTTTTAGTTTTTTGCCACCGACTTCCGAAATTAAAGTTACTTTATAATTTTGAGTTCATTTCTTTTTGAAGTTGGTTTAATTTTTTTAAATTACTTTTTTATTTCGTAATTTTTAGTTTGAAGCATAAACTGGAATATTTATTACGAATAAGTAGGTAAGTAATAGTTTTTTTGTAAATATTGCACTAGAATTTGACCAAGATTTTGAGATGTTTTCCCTTCGAGGCCGTCACACAAACACGTATTAGTCCTTATCTTGAAAATTACCGAATCGATCTTGATGAAACTTGCACTTTTCCCTGAGATGAAGTAAATGTAAGCCAATAAAAAAACATGGTCACGATCTGATTAATAGTTGCGGAGAAATGCTTGGACATATATACATAAGTCTATAAATTTTTGTATATTTGTTTGGAAGTCCTAATAGATTGTCATATGTGAACATAAAGCAATTTCAATAATATTACATACATACGTGTCGAATTGATAACCTCCTTTTTATTGAAGTCGGTAAAAACAAAACTGGACCACAAAAAACCGAGATTTATAATTCAGTCTTAATTTAAACCAAAAAAAAAAACAATGAATTTGTATCATTAGTTCTACACTAAGGAAGGTTCCTTATTATTAGGACAGTATGGGGTACAAAATAGGGTCATTCATTTAATTTATCAGCTTATTATCGACTGTTTCACACATCATAAAGAACCCTATCTGTTTTATAATAAACTAGCCGCGCCCCGCGGTTTCACACGCGTAAGTGTCGATCCCGTAGGAATATCGGGATAAAAAGTAGCCTATATGACAATCCAGGGTGTCAGCTACCTCCACACAAAATTTTATCAAAATTGGTCCAGCCGTTTGAGCGTGAAGAAGTAACAAACATATAAACACACAAACTTTCGCCTTTATAATATTAGTGTGATTCTTGTTAAAAGATTTTCATTTGGTTTTGTATTAACTAAGTTCTTAGAGTCGACTTTCCTTGTTTTAAGTGTGAACAAAAGTTCTTTATGTATATTTATTTACCTACACCGACACACTAACAATAGCAATGGCTTTAATTTTGAAAGTTCAACAACATCCATTGCGTTATTCACGTTGTTGCGCAGACAAATTTTTCGAACATATGAAGCAATGGACAGTTAACAAAAGAGATAAGTATGCAGGATCTTCGGTTATAGCTGAAATTTAGTAAGAAACTGATGGATGTTGGCGCCGATTCTGTTGTTCACAAACTAAACTAAATTTAAGTTCATGCATCTTTTTCTTTCTATTTCATTAGGAAAAGGACAGAAGATAAATATTAATTTAGTCCTGTCAAATTAAGATACTCCATAGACAACTTTAGACGAGATTAAAAAATTGGCTATTAAAAATACGTCAATTTACGTCAGGCGTTGTCTGTCTGTTGACTTAAAGAATAGCACCACCCCATACTTCCCGTGGGTGTCGTAAAAGGCGACTAAGGGAGACCGGAGAATGGGCAGCAGCGTTCTCTATGCATTACACCATCATACCATACTGCAATCGCCAACCCGCCTGCCAAGCGTGGCGATTATGGCAAACCCCCCCAAAATTGGGGGAGGCCTATGTCCAGCAGTGGACGTCTTTCGGCTGAAATGATGATGATGATGTTGACTAATTGACAGGACTAAACTAATATTTATATTCTGTCCTTTTCTTAACGAAATAGAAAGAAAGAGATGCCTGAACTTTAATTTAGTTTAGTTTTTGCAAAACAGAATCGGAGCCAATGTAGACTGAACTTTAATTTGATAAATGAGCTGTTTGTTTTTATTCGAGAACATCCATCAATTTCTTACTAAACTTCAACTACATATATGTAGTATGCAGGATCGTCGGATATATATATCCGACGATCCTGCATACTCATCTCTTTTGTTGACCGTACATCTAAGGAACTTAATTTAAAATACTAAAGCCCCATCTATTCTGCTGTCACCTTCTAACCAAAAAGCTTGCATATACAAAGTAGCGGATCTGATAACACCGGTCAGTTTCCGAGAAATGTCCAGGTAAACGGATAGGCTGAGTGTGCGGTTTTTTTGCCGTCTGCCACTTATTGTGGCACGGTTTTTTTTTGCAGCCATCTTTGTGATCGATGGTACTGAAAAGTTTGTTTTGAATAAATAGGTTAACTATAGGACTACTTATAAGAATTTAATACCGTAGGACTATTATTTCGTTCGGGTATATCATTGCTTTTCGGTACAAGGTATTTTGTGATAGGTATGTACAGAAGCCAGCACATCAAGCTACCCGAAACTGTTAAATTTTTCCAATCAAATTTGAACCTTATGCTTAAGCGATAAAGTTGAAAATCTATTAAAGAAATTTGACAGATTGTAGTAGCTTGATGTGCGCCAGAACATTAAGCTACTACCATCTGTCAAATTCTTTAACTAATGGGAAGCTAGAGTTTCATAGGATATATTTTATGTTAAAATAAGATATTTTAAGAAGAATTTTAATTGAAAGAAGCTAGTCCAAAATAAAAATAAAAACTGACCAAGTGCGAGTCGGACTCGCACACCAAGGGTTCCGTACCACAAGGCAAAAACGCCAAAAAAAAAACATGTTTGTTGTATGGGAGCCCCCCTTAAATATTTATTTTATTTTAATTTTATTATTTACTATTAAAGTTAAAATACAACTGAGTATTTTGTGAATATTTCAAGTGCCTACCTGCTGCCATTTTTGATATCGAGCAAAAAAGGGCAAAAAAATCGCGTTTGTTGTATGGGAGCCCCCCTTAAATATTCAATTTATTTTGTTTTTAGTATTTGTTGTTATAGCGGCAACAGAAATACATAATTTGTGAAAATTTCAACTGTCTAGCTATCGCGGTTCTTGAGATACAGCCTGGTGACAGACAGACGGACAGACGGACAGACGGACAGACGGCCAGACGGACAGACGGACAGACAGCGAAGTCTTAGTAATAGGGTTCCGTTTTCACCCTTTAGGTACGGAACCCTAAAAATTAACAAGATATTATGCGTTATTGTCTGTACTTAGGAAACAATTGATTTCTGTCCTCCAAAAGGTCAATTTTTAAATAAACCAATTACTTTTAAATAAGACACTTTTGAATTGTCAATGGGTTGGTCTGTCAGAAAGATGAAGCTGGTCGTCTATACGCAGGTATTGGAAGATAACACTATTGACAGGCTAAAACACGTAACATTTTTTTTACAGTAACTTAATCTCAAACTGACCCTTGACTTGACCTAACTCAGTCTGATAACCTCTCTGCCCACCCACAAAGTATAAAACACATTGAACAACATCAACTTAAACATAAAATTATCCCAAACTTAAGTGGCTTACAGGACCTAAACACAAAAACGCAAGTTTTAGAAACAATAAAAGTATACATGATCGACTACAGTAAACAAAATCAGAATGTTGCTTGTAGAATCGTCGGTTCAGCCGATAGACGTCCACTGCTGGACATAGGCCTCCCCCAATTTTGGGGGGGGTTTGCCATAATCGCCACGCTTGGCAGGCGGGTTGGCGATCGCAGTATGGTATGATGGTGGAATAAATAGAGAACGCTGCTGCCCATTCTCCGGTAAGACCCTTAGTCGCCTTTTACGACACCCACGGGAAGTAAGGGGTGGTGCAATTCTTTAACGGCACCACACAGACATGCTTGTAGAATAATCTGACAAAAAAACAGAATGATTGTATGTTTATTGGTAAGGTTTTTATTATAAAAATAAGGTTTTCATGATTTTTTTCTATCGTATAAAATCATGAAAACTTTAATACTTACTAGTGTTTTAGTTTTTTAGTCCAAACGATAGATCTTTTGTAATTAAATAATTGCTGCATATTTTGCAATAAATTACCAGGGTTGTGTCATCGCGCTTCTCTTTCTTTTCTATGCAGTCCGACAGTGACCGCGCTTTAGGTCATGTAAGCCCCTTAACAGAACTATACCCGGAGGCATAAAGGAATCAAACATATAACTTAAAAGCACGTAAAATATAGATAAAGGGTTCCATGGTGTTCTGCGCCATAACTCATGGGTTATGCGTCATTAAAATATTAAAAACAATGATGGAAGGTTAGAAGGTGGGTATTTAAAGGTATTTCTTACACTTTTGGTAATGGTAGGGAGAAAATTGTTAGGTGTTTTATGATTTAGGGCTGATTTTTCAATCGACAGATAATTTTTATTCGTGGAATACAGGACAGATTTTGAAGATGGAAGCACTGTCAAAAAATTTTAAATTATTCCTCCGATAAATGATTAGATGTGTTATTGTTAGTGTTTTTTATAATTATTTTTCAGTTTTTTAGGCGAGTTGTAATTTTGACGTTCGAAAAGTGCTGATTCTCAATCTAGTTTGAATAAATGACTTTTGATTTGATTTGATTTGATTTCATCATCAGCTCCTTAGACATTTCCATGTTGAGATGCAATAGTTCAAAAATCTGACGATGTTTCTTTATACCTAGAGCATTGAAAAATTAGCTGCCTTTTTAATGATATTGGCAGAATTTAAAAAAAAAATGCATTTTTCAGTATTCCCAAAGTTGTGACCCAAATAAAAAAACGTTTTCTGTTTTTTTTCTTCTGAGATGTGTGTAATTTTAAAGATAATTGAAATTGCCTAATGTTTTAACTTAAACTTGAACTTGAAGTTGGGATAAAAACGCTTTCACGCTAAAACGTCTGGACGGAAGTTTCAGCGTGAAAGCATTAAAAACAAAAACAAACGTTTAAAAAATCAAATCTTTTCTTTATAAGATTAGATAGAAATATAAAAAGATCTTACGTCTCTTATTATCATCATCATCAGGCGGGTTGGCGATCGCAGTATGGTATGGTGGTGGAATGCATAGAGAACGCTGCTGCCCATTCTCCGGTACGCCCCTTAGTCGCCTTTTACGACACCCACGGGAAGTATGGGGTGGTGCTATTCTTTAAGTCCGGCACCACACAACCACACAGCCTCTCTTATTAGAGCTTCAACCAATTCCTTACCCTCTACTTATTCTAATAACTTCACTCCCCACAATACTAACAATTTGAAATTCAAATACACAATTTCCTTAACAAAAGTAATTACCACGATTCCTGGGCACGGATCCCATTTGACTTCAAAAAAAGATGGTTCTTACCATAATCCTGACTTTAAAACATTTGTGTGTGCGACTGTACCTCTGTGGAGGTCTTGAATCTATGGTAATTTGTAACACGAAATCGTTATGGGGTGTGTTCAAAGAGCATGGTCATGGTTCCAATTATTGTTAAGTTATAATTATGATGAATATTATATGGGATATAAAAGTTATCTATACCTATTAGAGACAGGAATTTGAGATAATTTTCAAGTCATGGCACAACAAACTGATTGTCATACTAAACAAAGTTCAAATTCCATTGCAACCAAAAACTTATTAGGACCTTTTAGTTACAAATTGTCATTCAAAAATCAACTTAGAATACATTTCACTAAGGTAGATAACTGATAACGTGGCGTTGGGTTTGGCGATCTGAGATTATGAACACTGCTTTAGAAGGTTTATTTTGAATTAATTATTTATTGATAGACTAGCTGCGCCCCGCGGTTTCGTAAATGTCAATCCCGTGGGAATATCGGGATAAAAAGTAGCCTATATGTTAATCCAGGGTGTCAGCTACCTCCATACAAAATTTAATCAAAATTGGTGCAGCCGTTTGAACGTGAAGAAGTAACAAACATATAAACACACACACACACAAACTTTCGCCTTTATAATATTAGTGTGACGAAAAATTATTTTATATCTGAAAGTAGGTTTGCACAAACACTTTTACACGTCAATCATGTTTTAAAACTAGATGAGGTTGGCGTTTCCTGTCTGACTACTCTGAGAAGAAAGGCCGAAACAAACTCAGAGGTCACAGTCTCTTTTAAAGTCCAGACATAATCTTGGCCAGATTAATTAAGTAGGTACAGATTAAGTCTGATTGTGAGTACTCCGGATTACTTAACTTTTTCGGATGGGTAAAGAGACATCGGGAATAAGGACAACTGTCAAGTCAAATCGTGCTCCCATACATTCCTACTTCGGGCTCCCAAGTAATCTTATGACCGTAGTAGGTGATATGAAGCCTACTTCGTGTAGACATGCCCGTAATTGCGGCCAAAATTTAAAAAAGGTTAAAAGTTGGACACCGAGCGACACTAAGCAGGTTATCCAATCTCCGCGCCGAACGGTTAGGTACCTAGGTCATCATCATCATCTGCCTAGCCTTTTCCCAACTATATTGGGATCGGCTTCCAGTCTAACCGGATGCAGCTGAATACAAGTATTTTACATGGAGCGACTGCCTGTCTGACCTCCACAACCCAGGTACTGGACAATACGATACCCCTTGGTAAGACTGGTTGTCAGACTTTCGGGCTTCTGACTACCCGTAGCGACTGTCTAAGATTTACGAATGACAGCCGAGACCAACGGCTTAACGTGCTTTCCGAGGTTAGGTACTCAAACTCAAACTCAAACCATTTATTTCAATTAAACCATTTACAGGCACTTTTGAATTGTCAAGAAGTCGGTCAGTCAGAAAATATTACCTAGTACCTAGGTACTGTTATCAATGAGCGCAAGACGACGCGGGTGAGCATGTTAAAAACATCGACAACAACGGACAAACAGGTAACGTAACAAGCTTATTTATAACTTTGTCATTTTTCATGATACAGTTTTGAAATTTTGTACATAGATACTTTACATATAAATACTAGACACGTGTTTCGGGTTTCGCTTAAACTAAAAATAATGTTGTAGACAGACAAACGTCACAACACCTTAATGTACGCGATATAAACAAAACTATTATCTCCTTCCGTCGAAAATTATTACCTTTTCAGAAGACATCGTGAAATCCCTCCAGCAGCCATTTACAAATTCGTGACAACGGATGCAATCTCCGTGAACACGAACTGTATACGAGACGTTTATTTCAAAGAAATAAAAGGAATTTTTTCAATGGTCTCGAAAGTGAAAAAAAAATGGACAAAATTCGGGTGAATATCGCAATTGTTGTTACAAATATGGGATTTTTGTAAACTTTCTAGACAACATGTTTACTACATTTTCCGCTTACTTAAATTTTTCCTCTTACTACGGTTTATTAACCGTGTTAATTACTTTTTCTTTGAAGAATCTCACAGGGTCAACACAGAATAATTAGCTTAGGTGTTGGTCCGTAGTTTGTTACAAAGTCCATTCAACACTGTGATGTGTGAATGATTTATTTAATTTCTCATCATCATCATTTCAGCCGAAAGACCTCCACTGCTGGACATAGGCCTCCCCCAAAAGGGGGGGTTTGCCATAATCGCCACGCTTGGCAGGCGGGTTGGCGATCGCAGTATGGTATGGTGGTGGAATGCATAGAGAACGCTGCTGCCCATTCTCCGGTACGCCCGTTAGTCGCCTTTTACGACACCCACGGGAAGTATGGGGTGGTGCTATTCTTTAAGTCCGGCACCACACAGACGTTATTTAATTTCTAATATTGTTAAATTAATAGTGTATTAAAGGGCAGATTTCTGAGTTTCTATAACGTCTGTAAGACCTGTTATATCACCAAAAATCACACTAATAAATACTTTGACTTTGAATACGTTCCCGTAGAGATAATTTCCATCCTCCACGCGGGCAGTCATGGGCAAAAGTTAGTCCACTATAAACATACCTATCGTAAAATCTAACCTACATAGGTACAGATAGACGCCAGCATATCAACCTCGGCTGCTTAAAATCAAAACATAGTAACTCCTTCCAACAAAAATGTTCAGGAGAGCCAAAAAACTAGTCGGCTACTTTGATTCGTTCGCCCGAAGAAACTAGAAGAGATAGCAATTTGGATGTTTGGCGAAAAGTTGTGCTATATTGTTGACATTTTAGTTGTTATACTCGTAATCATTTTTAGAGTATATTACACTTTGAAGCGCTCATACTTTATTTTTATTTGTGAATTTACCCAAATATAAATGTAAAAACAATATCAAAACTTAGTAAGTCTGCACAACATACCAGTTTAATGTTAGTTTTATTATGAAAATAATGCAACGACAATTATATTTTGAGGTTATGTCACGTTTCTTTTACATTTTCGTAACTATAATGAATAAGTTATTTCTTACCTGCATTCGTTTACGTTCTGCAAAGCACGCATTATACGCCTGGACCGATAAAATTACCTGTAACTCATTTTATTATTTTTTAATACGGAGCGAAACACTCAGTGTTTCGCTCCGTATTAAAAAATAATAAAATGAAAATTTCGTTTAGTATGTCCAGTGTCACCAGCGCACGAGTCTCGACGTGCGCCGGTGACACTGGACATACTAAACGAAATTTCATCTATTTTGCAATTGGCGCCAAATTCAAAACATAGCAAGTTGGTATTTCAAATTCATAACTTAGTAAGTCGCTTGAGCTGCTAGGGTTTTAAATTTGTATTTTGACATACTAAGTTTAAAATTTGTACTTCAAGGAAATTTTCGTAATCATGCCAAATTGCTTAGACTTGCTAAATTATTTTTTTTAAATTACGTATGAAACTGGGTGTTTTAAGGTCCACATCATTTTGATACTATCTAGTAAGTCGAAAAATGCCAAAAACCGTTTTTTTTTCAAATCACCTGTTACTAGGTTTTGAATTTGGGCAGCCGACCTACCCGAAACTGTCAAATTTTCCCAATTAACTTTGAACCTTATACCTCGGCTATAAAGTTGAAAATCTATTAAAGAAATTTGACAGATTGTAGTAGCTTAATGTGCTGGCGTCTGTACATAGATCACGTCTCACACAGCCACCGTTCATTTGTCCATCTGTCCATCCATCGTTGAGCCCCCAACAACAATGGATGCGCGTGCGTCCATCACCTGCCCAGGCGGGTGTGGGCAGAAAGGTGCACATAAATCTTTGGCAGGAACGTGCTGTGTAGTGTGGCTATGGTTTTGAGAGGCAGAAGGACTGTCCTGGTGTGTTTGTTCTTTTTTTTTAAGTTTAAAAAAAACTTGTGTGAATATGAGAAAATTTTGTGATGGGACTGTTAAAATAAACAATTAGAGCTATTAGAATAAAAAAGGAATAAATAGTATATTATCCATAGAAATATAAACAGGTATCAGGAACGCATTCCCTCGACCGGAGGATATAAATACAAATTCAATACTAAAAATACAGCTGCTAAAAATTCCTTACAAATGCGAAAGCATAGAACCTGATTTATTTCGAGTTTCACAAAAGAGGTATTTATTCGGATCCGTTTTATTTTATTCAGAGAAAAAAAACCTAAATTATAATGTCTCATGATTAAGGGCTGATTTCTCAATCGACTGATAATTTTTATTTGTGGAAAAAAATTTGACGTCTGACAGATTCTTTAAGGAAGAACTGTCAAAATTTCAAAATTATCTGGCGTTGGAAAAATCAGCCCTTAGTGTCATTTCAACATTTATTTTTGCGTGAATGTTATCTCTACAACGTACTCAATCTTTTTTTATTTTAGCACATAAAAATAAACACTAATAAGATAGCATAATTGAATTAATTAGAACCTCGTGTTGATGACCCTTCATGGTTTTAACTGTCATGGCGCCCTTTATTGTAATGTTTCTTTTTCATGCAGACGTACTTATGTCGATGACTTTTGGCTTCACCCAAAAGCGTGCAAATACCTCGCAAATTAAAATTTTAGTAATGCATTTTTCTTTTATTAACTTGCATGCAAAGTCTATAAAGACATACTCTGGTAAGTATTAGACATGCAAAAAATATATAAACTGTGTTTATATACGTACATTGATAATTTAATATTGTAAGTATTATAAACGTGGGATTTACAAATGAGCGGGGCATTTGAAGTAATGTTTTTCCATTTATTTTCTTTTGCTGGGACACAGGCCTCCTCTCAGAGAGAGGGAGTGGGACGTATTCCACCACGCGAACCCAGTGCGGGTTGTATGTCACATGTCTTCGAACTTTTGGTTCTAGAACATGCCGCCGGAAACCGGCGGCATGTTCTAGAACCAAAAGTGTTTTTCTCACTCACGATGTTTTTCATTCACTGTTTTGATAGGAGTGCTGATGAAATATTTTACACAAAGTAAAACGCCTGTCTCGGTTCGAACCTACGACCTACAACTCGTAAGTCGCGGCCGTTACCTCTGGGCCACCAATGCTCACATCATTGCTCTTTCTTCCAAATGATATAAGTTCATTTATATCCAGTAATTTTTTACTTCTCTCTAATTTATATAACAACTAGCTACGCTTCGCGGTTTCACCCGCGTAAATGTCGGCCCCGTGAGAATATCAGAATAAAAAGTAGCCTAGTAGTAGTTTGTTTAACAATCGCCCACAGAACCTACTAACCTTTTAAAATCGTTTTAGCAACTTCCATAAAAGATTCATAGTTATGTACTTATGAGAGCAGTGGTGGCCCGATGGTAACGGCCGCGACTTACGAGTTGTAGGTCGTAGGTTCGAACCCAGACTGGTGCTTTACTACCATCTTTAAATACCAAGACCCCTCCGTGCCTCGAAAAGCCCGTTAAGCCGTTGGTGCCGGCTGTCATTCGTGGATCTTTGACAGTAGTTACGGGTAGTCACAAGCCGGAAAACTTGACAACCAGTCTTACCAAGGGGTATCGGATTACCCATCGGTATCAGTAACTGGGTTATGGAGGTTAGATAGGCAGTCGCTCCATGTAAAATACTGGTATTCAGCTGCATCCGGTTAGACTGGAAGCCGACCCCAACATAGTTGGGAAAAGGCTAGACATAAATCCCTTTATCTCTGGTTTTAGCTCGTAATAATGTTGTAATATCCTCAAAAGCCACTAATTCACAATCACAAAGACGAAAGAACCCTTTTAAAATAATATAAAACATCCCAAAATGGCGCCGGACAGAATTATAAGGCGGGAAATCCATGTTCCCGTCAAAATACAAAATCAGACAATTCTACAACATAGTTAGGAAAGGCTAGGCTGATGATGATGATGACAAACATTCTTTTGTCAATGGTGATGGGTCCCAGTCTGAGGCCCCTTAATTAAGCGACAATATATGACAAAACTGACACATGAAGTTTGTTCGAGAAAGTAACATTCAAAGCCCTTTCCTCAAAAGGCCAGTTCACACATACTTACTCCCCCCTCATTGTTAAACTCTTTGTCTAATAAAAAAATTTTTTTATAATAAAATAATAAAATAATAAAATTTTTTATTCAAGTATAAAGTAAACTAAAAATAGGATTTACATTAATTACAATCGAGGAAAATTAAATTCTAACTGTAATATAGACCTGCCTGATCTAGGTTTATGAAAAACCTGTGTTTCAGGCCATCAATTTACACCAAATATTTAAAAAGAAGACAACAATAAATGTATTAGACGCTAAATTGAAAAGAAGGTATAGTATTTTCAATGTCTTATAGAGTATATTATTATAAAACTAGATTATACAAGATATATTTATGTTTAAATAAATTAACGAATAATATTAAAGCAGATAAAGTGGAGACTATTATTAATTAGGTAAATGAAGAGACATATTATTAGATTAGGTAGAAAGATTTTATTTTAAAATTTCTAGTAGTTTTTCCGTGTCTGCATAATTGAGTTTTGCCAAATATTCCTGTGCTAATAAATTACACCTATTATAACTTAAACTATAAATCTTTAGCACTCTGTTAAACTGGTTATACAAGTAGGGTCCTAAAAATAAATAAAATCGGTTAGCAAAAGCATGTTTAGTATGCGAGTTAGCACAAACCAAATCTTTTCTTCTCTTATCTGAAGGTACTGGGTTAAAATAAATTTCAGTGTGTTGCAATAAAACTACATTCAAAATAAATAATTGACGTACTGTTAGCACCTTACATGCCATATAAAGCTGATGTGTAGGAAATCGAAATGGACGAAAAGTAGCAACCTTTAAAACTGCTCTTTGGGCCCGTTCTAGGTGCAGTAAAATTGATTTAGCGGCACCACCCCAGGAGGTTATACAGTAGGTAATAATAGATTGACACAAAGCCAAATAAACCTGTCTAATTAATTTAAAGTCGGCAATGTTACGTAAGTTTTTAAAAATGTATATTAGTTTGCGCACTCTGGTGCATAATAAATCGATGTGTTTGCGGAAGTTCAGATTTGTGTCAATCGTGACGCCTAGATATTTAATATGGTCGGTTTTAGCTAAAGTGGGGCAAGTGCACGCAATGTCAGCATAATGTAAATTGCAATTGTTATGAGCTTGGATGATTAGGTTAGTAAGCGTTGGATTAGTGTTTCTCATTGTAAATAAAAGGTACTTGGTTTTATCTGTATTTAATGTTAAGAGATTTTTATGAAGCCAATTAGACACAGTATTAAAACCATTCTGTGCTACTTCATAGACTTCAGCCTTTGATTTAGCTGCGAATAGTAGAGCTGTGTCATCCGCATATGAGATAATTACACCTTTTTGGAGTGTCAAATTGCACAGGTCATTTATATAGATCAAGAACAATGTAGGTCCCAAAATACTGCCTTGTGGGATTCCGTAACAGCTATTCTTAAGTTCGGAACTCATGCACGTACCTATTTTTACACACTGATGGCGGTCGGTAAGGTAATCAGATAATAGTTGCAATTGTACCCCCCGTATTCCCAGCATTTCCAGCTTGTTCAAAAGCAAAGTACAAGAAATTGTGTCAAACGCCTTGGCAAGGTCTAAAAATATCCCTATGGTGTACATGCCGTTATCCAGGTTTGTGCTTATAAAATTTGTCAGTTGGTGAACAGCTTGACTTGTTGATCTTTTTGGCCTAAAACCAAATTGCTGATCAGAGAGTGATTTATTACTTTCAAGATATTTTACTAATCTACTGTTTATAATTTTTTCCAAAATCTTTGAGATGCCTGTTAAAACTGAAATTGGCCTGTAGTTATTAACACAATTTTTGTCTCCAGCCTTAAACACAGGGGTGACTATGGCTTTTTTAAGCAATTTAGGAAATATTCCTTTTGTTAAACATAACTGAAAAATGTGAGTCAGGGGAGGGGCAATGATATATTTAAATCTTTTGAGTATGCTATTAGGTATGTCGTCACATCCTACGGCACAGGTTTCCTTTAATCCATCTATTATACTTATTACCTCATTAACATCTGTATCTAATAAGACAAAAGAGTTTCGTGCTACATATGACTTAGTTTGGCTTTGAATGGAAAAAGCTTTATTAGATATTAAGGTTTTTTCTGCTAAGCTTTTTCCTACATTAATGAAGAAGTTGTTAGCTTTATTTGCTGCTTCGGTAGGGCTTTGCTCCGAAGATAAAAGATCTAGCGCCGGTTCGGGATTTTTTGACCTAATAGTGTTGGTTTTTATGAATTTCCATATAAGTTTACTGTTTTTACCTGCTTTCTGTAATTGGCTATGATCATATTGGTTTTTTAGCTTTTTCAACAGATTATTACAGAAATTCCTATATCGTTTGTAAATACTCGATAATAGTTCATTATCCGGTGCTTTTTTAGATTTTTGGTGTAGTTTATCTCTATGTCTGATACAGCGAACAAGTCCGGGCGTAATCCAAGGTTTAATATTACTATACTTTTTAGGTATTACTTTAGTAAATGTATTTTTGATTATCGTAGATCGTAATAAATCGACAAAATATTGTAGAGAAACATTTGGATCGTGTGAATTGTAAACGGGGTCAAAATTAATGCCGCGTAAGTCAATCTCAAGACTCGTCATATTGAGTTTAGTATAGCTGCGCATGCAGTTATTTCTGGGTGACGAAATTAGTAATGTTAGCAAAACAGCTTGATGATCGGTAAGTGACGAATTAGTAACCAATGTTTTGGATGGACTTTTCGATTTTATAAGGATATGGTCCAGACAAGAGCCGCTCTGGTGGGTTGGGTGATAATGAGCTGGTAATAGTCCATGAAATGAGCAAATATTCAGGTAATTATGTGAATTAGTATCGATTTTTCCGGCAGCAATGTTTATGTTGATATCACCTACCAGTACGATATTTTTAAACGAAGATAATTTTTCTAAATTACTGTTAAGCGAATCCAAAAACCCATGAATACTTTGGGATGGAGGCCTATAAATAGCTATAATTACTGTTTCGGGAATAATTTTAATTACTAAGCAGTTGCAGTCTAGAAAATGGGGTTCATCTACTAAAGTTTTTAAATTATTTTTAATATAAACCACTATGCCATCATTCTGGTTGAATGTTCTATCGCTTTTGTGAAGATTAAATCCATCGATAGATGGTATATTTGCTGTTTGTTTGGATAACCAACATTCTGTTAGAACGATAATGTCGCAGCTTATATCAAGATTTTGTAACAAAACTTGAAAACCGTTAAAATTTCGAGTTATACTGCGTATGTTTTGTGTAAGTAAAGTCAATGTTTTATCCCCAGTATAGACTATGTTTTTGCACTCCTCAATATTACAGATTTTAGCTTCAGACACGGAAAACCCATCTAGATCACATATTAGCTGATTAGCCATAATAAAATTTATAAATGTAGAAGTTA
Organism: Mesoligia furuncula; assembly: GCA_916614155.1. Classification (NCBI taxonomy): domain Eukaryota; kingdom Metazoa; phylum Arthropoda; class Insecta; order Lepidoptera; family Noctuidae; genus Mesoligia; species Mesoligia furuncula. Next base: position 4,886,028 of record OU744815.1, read on the forward strand.
ACCTACTATCTATGTGCTTAATTGATAAGTTAGTCGGCGGCGCTCCTAGGCGCCTTCATAGTCAATGGAATTAATGTAATTGTCTTCTGCATATTTACGTGCTGGGCAAATTACATCACCAGTTGGATGATCGTTTTTCCTCTTGAATCGTCGGCAGGTCGCACATTGGGGCGGAGAACCTTTATTATTACATTCCTTGAAAGAATGTCCTGTTTCGCCACAGAGGTTGCAGGTAGGGCTCGTTTCTCTGCAAAATTTGGCTGCGTGTCCGAACTGCTGACAGTTGAAACACCTGGTCACAATAGTGAAATCTCTCACTGGACATGATGTCCAGTTTATGAAAATTCGGCCTTGGTCCATCATAATTTTCCTGATATTGGCAGGAACTTCCAATATATAATTGCAGGTAGGACGATCTTTCTTCCCTGACTTATGGCTCAATTTTATACTTTCTAAGAAGGACTCAAGAGTAATGTTCGGCAATTTATCTGTCAAGTTTTGGACGTAAATGCAATCAAATACCTCTTTTTCAGTCAGGGCTACGGGGACACCAATTACAGCAATCCTAGGACGGCGTTTAGATGGTTCTTCAACTGTAAGGCCTGAGGAAACTAGCTTCTGGGATGTTTTTAATTTATTAATGTCGTCTTTGTTTTCCGTCCTAATGATGACGCCTCCGTTTCTAATTTTCCTTAGGCCGCGGACATGGAGTTTTAATTCCTCAGGCGAAATAATTTTTTGTAACAAGGACTTAGTGTCGTCACTGGTTTTGGTTTTATCGCTGGGATATATAGCGACCGAACTGAGATTTGCTGGGCGAATAAATTTATCAGAGCCTTTCTTTACCATGTTAGCGTAGGAAGTACTTTCTGGTTCGGTTCGGCTCATCTTCGTTTCCACGACTTCCTTAAACTGGCAAAGGGATTCCGCAACATTCTGCTGCACCTGAAGGTGCTGGATGGTTGTGTGCGCCTGGATGGACTTCTGCTTCAGGGATTGGTACAGCACGGCCATCTGAGACGTCCCATGGTTTACTTTGCGACAGAGATTGGTGACACGGAGTTTTTGGTCTGAATTCATTTTTCCTTCCGCCACAATCGAGCAAACTTCGGTCAAAATTGTGTCGATGGACCCAAGCCATCTCTGAATCTCCGTCGTAGAGACGACTTCAGTCGGTAATTCGTTCTCCGTGGCTACTGGCGGCGCCGGTTCTCTTGTCTGGTTTTGTTCGGCAGGCGATGGCGTCGGTGGAGGACTTCGTCCTACCAATTTGCTGCGGCCGAAGGGGCTATCTCCTGGGTTAGACATACTACTAACACCGAAGACGCTGATTGTCTATAAAAACTATTTAGCACATCTTTCACGATCAAAAAAGATGTTAGTCACATTCGTCACTTACACAATAAACTGACTCTGCAAATTATTGCAATAACATTATTCGTAATTACATAAATCAATATCGTTAGAATCAACACAAAAAACACGTCCGCTTAGTCTCGCGTCGGACTGCTCGACCTAATTCTAAATAGATGGGTTTCTAAATTTATATTCACCTTTATATCTGACAATGTTGTCATTTCCAAAGAGGCCACCAGATATGAAATTTCAGCCTCATCTAGGACCAAAATGTAATTAGAAACCTTTTACATCTCTAGTCATCATCATCTTCCTAGCCTTTTCCCATCTATGTTGGGGTCGGCTTCCAGTCTAACCGGATGCAGCTGAATACCAGTATTTTACATGGAGCGACTGGCTACCTGACCTCCACAACCCAGTTACTGGGTAATACGATACCCCTTGGTGAGACTGGTTGTCAGACTTTCGGGCTTCTGACGACCCGTAACGACTGTCAAAGATCCACGAATGACAGCCGGGACCAACGGCTTAACGTGATTCCCGTGGCATGGAGCGGTCTCGGTAAGTATGTAAAGATGGTCACCCATCCACTGACCAACCGCGGCAAGCGTAGCTTAACCTGATCGATCGACCTGTGCGGTTGTTATTATTTAGCCACGGGTACCTTTTACGTATCTAGTAGATATAATCATTATATTATGAATGGGAAAGTGAGTTTTTTTTTTGTTTTTTGACGTAATTTGACAGATAGATGAGACCTTCATTGCATAACACATTATCAATCTCAATCTGAATCATATTGCTAATCCATTGCTTCATATGTTCGAAAAATGTATCTGCTCTACAACGTTAATAACGCAATGAATGTCACAATGAAATCCATTGCTACTGATAGTGTCTTACGCAATAACCCTGCTGGAGAAGGACATAGGGAAGGAAGAAGAAGAAGGGCTGCTTTTCATTCTGGATCGCAGACGCAGTCTTGGGCAACAGCTAGTAGTTTATAGTTTCTCTAATGCCGATGTCAAATCTTTTTAACACGCTTTCATTAGGTCGACCTGTATGTAACTAACTATGTAATGGAATCTAAGGTAACTAATTTAACCATCTTCCAAGGGTCGTAGCGTAATGAAAATTGGCAACTGTATGTAGTTCTGATGACAATACAATAATATGGTACTGTCGAACTGATCTGATGATGGAGCCGGAAGATATGAACTGGAACTTCATGAAGGAAAATCGTATCATAGCTGTTTTGGATTTCTTAGAAAAGTCTTGTAATGAACTTTGACCACGATTAGGTTTCAAGGTCCGATGATGAAGCCGGAAGATAGGCACTGGCATTCCATGATAGAATATCGTATCATAGTCGTGTTTGCACGCGTGAGAAAGGCCAAACGTGTTTTTCTAGTGTTTTTTAAACTATTAATTTATTCACCTCCCACAGATGTCTATTATCTTCAATGATATTATAAAGGAAAGATACGCTACGTTCATACTGAGCGACGTTCTGTATTGTTGCGTTGTTATTACAAAGTACTTACTGCGATAGATAATACGGAACGTATGACACAAAAAGAGATAGCTATCTGTAGTGTGTTGCTCGCTGCTATTAGCGGACTAAATGTAACGACAACAATTGTCTGAATTTGTCTGCAACAATTTGCGCGCGCTAGTGACATATCTACATCTTTAATATAATATCATTGATTATATCTTCCTCAAAACTTTCCTAGACTACCATTAAGGCGAGGTTTTCCCGGACCGATAGGCATAGAAAACACTACCTCAGCCCCCGCCAGTTGAACGCGGCGTATTTAACTACGACGCGCTGAGCGGGACCGCGCCACGTGACACGTTGCTTGCCACCATGCTTGCACATAACAAAACGCCTTTGCAAGCACTTTCTTACCTTATACTCCACTCTGTTAATACAACGTACTAGAACCTTCTAAAACGGTGCTTCCATGAAACGCCAAAGAAAGAAATAAAGAACACAAAAGATTCGGTACCGTAAAGGTAACTTCAATTGGTACTATTCATGTAAGTTATAATGACTATGGAAAGGTACTGAGGGTTACCACGGAGACTTAATTTTGAGAGACATTCCAAGTAATTATTGTTTTGCCAAAATAATTTTAAAGACATTTTTCGACGCCATGTTTTAATTAAGTTACGTTACTGTATTGTCATTTACTTGTGTAAATAGAGGTAGGTATTAACTACCACACTAATGTTATAAAGGCGAAAGTTTGTGTGTGTGTGTGTGTTTACATGTTTGTTACTTCTTTACGCTCAAACGGCTGGACCAATTTTGATAAAATTTTGTATGGAGGTAGCTGACACCCTAGATTAACCGCGATTAATAAGCCGATTAAGAACATGCCGCCGGAAACCGGCGGCATGTTCTAGAACCAAAAGTGTTTTTCTCACTCACGATGTTTTTCATTCACTGTTTTGATAGGAGTGCTGATGAAATATTTTACACAAAGTAAAACGCCTGTCTCGGTTCGAACCTACGACCTACAACTCGTAAGTCGCGGCCGTTACCTCTGGGCCACCAATGCTCACATCATTGCTCTTTCTTCCAAATGATATAAGTTCATTTATATCCAGTAATTTTTTACTTCTCTCTAATTTATATAACAACTAGCTACGCTTCGCGGTTTCACCCGCGTAAATGTCGGCCCCGTGAGAATATCAGAATAAAAAGTAGCCTCTAGGTTAATCTAGGGTGTCAGCTACCTCCATACAAAATTTTATCAAAATTGGTCCAGCCGTTTGAGCGTAAAGAAGTAACAAACATGTAAACACACACACACACACAAACTTTCGCCTTTATAACATTAGTGTGGTAGTTAATACCTACCTCTATTTACACAAGTAAATGACAATACAGTAACGTAACTTAATTAAAACATGGCGTCGAAAAATGTCTTTAAAATTATTTTGGCAAAACAATAATTACTTGGAATGTCTCTCAAAATTAAGTCTCCGTGGTAACCCTCAGTACCTTTCCATAGTCATTATAACTTACATGAATAGTACCAATTGAAGTTACCTTTACGGTACCGAATCTTTTGTGTTCTTTATTTCTTTCTTTGGCGTTTCATGGAAGCACCGTTTTAGAAGGTTCTAGTACGTTGTATTAACAGAGTGGAGTATAAGGTAAGAAAGTGCTTGCAAAGGCGTTTTGTTATGTGCAAGCATGGTGGCAAGCAACGTGTCACGTGGCGCGGTCCCGCTCAGCGCGTCGTAGTTAAATACGCCGCGTTCAACTGGCGGGGGCTGAGGTAGTGTTTTCTATGCCTATCGGTCCGGGAAAACCTCGCCTTAATGGTAGTCTAGGAAAGTTTTGAGGAAGATATAATCAATGATATTATATTAAAGATGTAGATATGTCACTAGCGCGCGCAAATTGTTGCAGACAAATTCAGACAATTGTTGTCGTTACATTTAGTCCGCTAATAGCAGCGAGCAACACACTACAGATAGCTATCTCTTTTTGTGTCATACGTTCCGTATTATCTATCGCAGTAAGTACTTTGTAATAACAACGCAACAATACAGAACGTCGCTCAGTATGAACGTAGCGTATCTTTCCTTTATAATATCATTGAAGATAATAGACATCTGTGGGAGGTGAATAAATTAATAGTTTAAAAAACACTAGAAAAACACGTTTGGCCTTTCTCACGCGTGCAAACACGACTATGATACGATATTCTATCATGGAATGCCAGTGCCTATCTTCCGGCTTCATCATCGGACCTTGAAACCTAATCGTGGTCAAAGTTCATTACAAGACTTTTCTAAGAAATCCAAAACAGCTATGATACGATTTTCCTTCATGAAGTTCCAGTTCATATCTTCCGGCTCCATCATCAGATCAGTTCGACAGTACCATATTATTGTATTGTCATCAGAACTACATACAGTTGCCAATTTTCATTACGCTACGACCCTTGGAAGATGGTTAAATTAGTTACCTTAGATTCCATTACATAGTTAGTTACATACAGGTCGACCTAATGAAAGCGTGTTAAAAAGATTTGACATCGGCATTAGAGAAACTATAAACTACTAGCTGTTGCCCAAGACTGCGTCTGCGATCCAGAATGAAAAGCAGCCCTTCTTCTTCTTCCTTCCCTATGTCCTTCTCCAGCAGGGTTATTGCGTAAGACACTATCAGTAGCAATGGATTTCATTGTGACATTCATTGCGTTATTAACGTTGTAGAGCAGATACATTTTTCGAACATATGAAGCAATGGATTAGCAATATGATTCAGATTGAGATTGATAATGTGTTATGCAATGAAGGTCTCATCTATCTGTCAAATTACGTCAAAAAACAAAAAAAAAACTCACTTTCCCATTCATAATATAATGATTATATCTACTAGATACGTAAAAGGTACCCGTGGCTAAATAATAACAACCGCACAGGTCGATCGATCAGGTTAAGCTACGCTTGCCGCGGTTGGTCAGTGGATGGGTGACCATCTTTACATACTTACCGAGACCGCTCCATGCCACGGGAATCACGTTAAGCCGTTGGTCCCGGCTGTCATTCGTGGATCTTTGACAGTCGTTACGGGTCGTCAGAAGCCCGAAAGTCTGACAACCAGTCTCACCAAGGGGTATCGTATTACCCAGTAACTGGGTTGTGGAGGTCAGGTAGCCAGTCGCTCCATGTAAAATACTGGTATTCAGCTGCATCCGGTTAGACTGGAAGCCGACCCCAACATAGATGGGAAAAGGCTAGGAAGATGATGATGACTAGAGATGTAAAAGGTTTCTAATTACATTTTGGTCCTAGATGAGGCTGAAATTTCATATCTGGTGGCCTCTTTGGAAATGACAACATTGTCAGATATAAAGGTGAATATAAATTTAGAAACCCATCTATTTAGAATCTTAGACAAAGAGTTTAACAATGAGGGGGGAGTAAGTATGTGTGAACTGGCCTTTTGAGGAAAGGGCTTTGAATGTTACTTTCTCGAACAAACTTCATGTGTCAGTTTTGTCATATATTGTCGCTTAATTAAGGGGCCTCAGACTGGGACCCATCACCATTGACAAAAGAATGTTTGTCATCATCATCATCAGCCTAGCCTTTCCTAACTATGTTGTAGAATTGTCTGATTTTGTATTTTGACGGGAACATGGATTTCCCGCCTTATAATTCTGTCCGGCGCCATTTTGGGATGTTTTATATTATTTTAAAAGGGTTCTTTCGTCTTTGTGATTGTGAATTAGTGGCTTTTGAGGATATTACAACATTATTACGAGCTAAAACCAGAGATAAAGGGATTTATGTCTAGCCTTTTCCCAACTATGTTGGGGTCGGCTTCCAGTCTAACCAGATGCAGCTGAATACTAGTATTTTACATGTAGCGACTGCCTATCTAACCTCCATAACCCAGTTACTGATACCGATGGGTAATCCGATACCCCTTGGTAAGACTGGTTGTCAAATTTTCCGGCTTGTGACTACCCGTAACTACTGTCAAAGATCCACGAATGACAGCCGGCACCAACGGCTTAACGGGCTTTTCGAGGCACGGAGGGGTCTTGGTATTTAAAGATGGTAGTAAAGCACCAGTCTGGGTTCGAACCTACGACCTACAACTCGTAAGTCGCGGCCGTTACCATCGGGCCACCACTGCTCTCATAAGTACATAACTATGAATCTTTTATGGAAGTTGCTAAAACGATTTTAAAAGGTTAGTAGGTTCTGTGGGCGATTGTTAAACAAACGATGATCAAGTTCTGAGTTTTGTTTGTATAACCACCTTTCAAGTAACCCTCAGAGGTGTAGGAAGTACTCTTTCATGTGTGGTCCTTGAGATTTAGCCACGGTTTATGTGGGTGTGGGAAGGTTCGTTCATTTCAGCCGATAGACGTCCACTGCTGGACATAAGCCTCCCCCAATTTTGGGAGGATTTGCCATAATCGCCACGCTTGGCAGGCGGGTTGGCGATCGCAGTATGGTACGATGGTGGAATACACAGAGAACGCTGCTGCCCATTCTCCGGTACGACCCTTAGTCGCCTTTTACGACACCCACGGGAAGTAAGGGGTGGTGCTATTCTTTAAGTCCGACACCACACAGACGTCCGACACCACACAGGTGTGGGAAGGTAATCGACTTTGTAGTAATAACAACCGCACGGTTCGATTCATCAGTTTAAGCTACGCTTGCCGCGGTCGGTCCCTGGATGGGTGACCATCTTTACATACCGAGACCCCTCCGTGTCTCGGGAAGCATGTTAAGCCGTTGGTCTCGGCTGGCATTCTTGGATCTTGACAGTCGTTACGGGTCGTCAGAAGCCCGAAAGTCTGACAACAAGTCTTACCAAAGGATATCGTATTACCCAGTAACTGGGTTGTCGAAGACAGATTGGCAGTCGCTCCATGTAAAATACTGGTATTCAGCTGCATCCGGTTAAACTGGAAGCCGACCCCAACTTAGTTGGGAAAAGGGTAGACGGACTGACTTGTATACATTCAATAAATCCCTTTATCTCTGGCTTTAGCTCGTAATAATGTTGTAATATCCTCAAAAGCCACTAATTCACAATCACAAAGACGAAAGACCCCTTTTAAAATAAAAAATATATACCAAAATGGCGCCAGACAGAATTATAAGGCGGGAAATCTATGTTCCCGTCAAAATACAAAATCAGACAATTCTAAACTCTACCCTTTCTGTGTTAAAATCTTCTTTTGTTTGCAACACCTTTATTATTTGCCTTCCGATCAGGTATCAAGTCTCAGGAATTTGTGAAAGAAAAAATTAACAGCAAAAACTCGCGGTTTCTTTTGTGGGTCGAAAAGTTAAAAGATTACCTATACAAAATGGGCAAACTTCGTTGTTTGGTACTGATTTTATCACCGTTTTAAAAAGAAATAATATGAATTGGACTTGACAAAAACTTTGTGGATTTCAAACATTCGATTTTGAACCCAATACCGACAGAAATTAAGTATTTTTTTGCTTACATTCAACTCAAAAAGAAATTCGACAGCATTTTGTTTTTATCTTAAACAAGACCGTGAATTGCTCTTGCTGAATGCCCGTTAAAGTTTTGATGGCTTTCTCGTGTTTTTACTGCACTTCTAAAACACTAAGAGATGTGACAACGATCGTTTTTTAGGCTAGTTAATGGCCCATTAACTTTGGACTACTGAACAAACCTTTAACTTGAAAGCAATAAATTAAGTGTTAATTGGTATAATTATTACTTTCATCACAGTTCTGGTGCTATAGTCATCTTCTTATTACTCTTGTCAATTCAAGCAGTAATTATGCCAAGATAAGGTACACTTATATCAAGATCAATGCGTGTGTAATTTCGATCAGCTTGTTAGCCCTTCGCGTTAAAACTAATAAATAAATAAATAAATATCTTTATTTCCCAAAAATACAGATATAAAACATGTACATAAAACAATTTGGATGCTGCAGGAATCTGTACACAATAGATTAATCTCTGTCGCTTAAACTAGGGTATCCTGTATCTTAAGAGACAGCGATTCGCAATGAGGTTCCAATTGATATTATGTATGAGTGGACTGTGTCAATTTGCCTTCAGATGGGAAGAAAAGAAGAAACAAAAAAAAAAGAAAAATTTATAGTTTACGTTACTGGTTATTAACTTTTTGTGAGAGTATGTGAGAGTGTGAGGATGTGGGTAAATGAAATTAAATGAATGTGATTATTGGTGTGTAGGTGTGTGTGTGTGTGTGTGTGAGTGGGGATAAGTAGGTAATGTGGTGTAGATGTGTAAATGAGTGGGGGAGCTGTATATGCGAGTGTGTATGAATGCGAGGATAGAAGTATTCGTGCAAGCAAGAAGATGAGTGAGTGCTTATAATTATTGGTATTAGGAGATATAGGTCAGTAAAGTCTCCGTTGCGGCATAGTCCTGATTTAGTAGCCATTCTGTTACTTTTAATTTTAGGTTGTGTTTGTTGAGGTCTAAGATATTCAGTTGTATATGAATCTTTTTGTAAATATAAGCGCTAATTACATAATACTGATGCTTTGCGAACGTGGTTTTGTGTTGGGTGCCTGAGGGAAGGTTTGTGCGCTTTTTTGGGTTAGACGGGGGAAGGCTGCTGTGTTTCCTAAGAACAGCTTGAAGCACAAATAGCTGTCGGACTGTAAGAACCTTGCAGTCTGCGTATAGTTGTGTTGTTGGGTATCTCTGGGGCTTCCTTGTCATTACTTTTAGTACAGCTCTTTGTGCCCTCTCTGCCCGCAGGAGGCAACCTTTCGTTGCAGCACCCCATACAGAGATGCAGTATCCTATGACCGATTGGCATAGTGCAAAATAAATCATTTTCAAGATATCGGCATTAGCTGAGTTACGGAGGGATTTAAATATATGAATGAGGCGCAGAGTTCTAGTCGTGACAGCGCCAAGTTGTTTTTTCCATGTAAGTCCGTCATCTATGTGGACACCTAAGTACTTTACGTTGTCACTTCTAGTTAGCGCTAGACAACGGCATGGTCTCGATCGGTTTGAGCATGAGTGGGCAGTAATTGCAAAACTGGGTGACGGTGCGGTCTTACGCCTAATTGCAAATGGGATGTAACAGGATTTGTTTATGTTTAAGGTAAGGAGTAATGAGCACACGCGACACGCGTCCACTTCCAGTGACGGCCAGAGCTCGAATTCTCTGTAATTACACTAGCAATCAACTTCACTGTATAACTCCAACAAGAAACTATTAAAATCAGGTTTAAAGCTCGAGCAATAGCAATTTAGAGCAAACTTGTAGTAAAAATTAACACTATAGTGAGAATTGATATAGAAAAGAAACATTCTTACCCAAAAAAAAAGCTGTTTTCAACCCCATAGTTTTTTGTAAAACAAAAATGTGTAAAAAAAACTTAAGTATTTAAGTACTAAATCATAAAAGACAAGGGGTTGACACGATTACAATAAGTAACATAAAGATAGGAGAAAACAAAAGAATTTCGGATATTCAACAAACAACAAAAAACTGGACGTTTTACGATATTCCCTAATTCGATCACCGCAGGGAGCATGCCATATAAAAAGTTTTGGAACTAAACAATAAGTTTTATTTGAATATTATTTATATCAACTTTAGGCATGCTTGAAAGGTTTATTCTCCAAACTTTTTCTTTTTTTTTTTCTTTCTCTACTTTCAAGAAATAATTAATGAGAGACTACCGAACAAAATTAAAGTCTTCAGTTATCAATACAGCTGTCATTTGTTTAAAAAAAATACAATTATTTTCTTTAGGCAACAGACAGAACCATAAATATTCTATGACCTAAGGCCGAGATCCATATACGTTACTTTGCACGTACTGTGACTAAGCGTTATTCCCGTCCCTGCCCCACAACTGTCAAACTACAAATACATGATAGGGACGGGATCAAGTCTAAGTCAAAGACGTGCTAAGAAACTTTTATAGATCTCGGCTTAAAATTATGATTACTTAAACTTTAATGCTCAAACCTTAACCGCAAATTCTGATTACTCTCAATTGTCCCCTCTCGCGGTGACAGAAATTCATTCCCAGGTCTTTCCTTGGTACGTAGATATAATAATAACTTCACTCATGGAAGCTCTTTAAATGCACTCCAAAAAATAAAACTGATGAATATGATAAAAAAACTGACGATTCTACTCATCACCGTTTCAAAAACCCACAACGTATATTTAATTAAATGTTAATCATACGTAGGTCGAAATTAGGTCAGTAATGACCTTTGAGTATTAAACCAACCGGAGACGCCACGAGTACTAATATCTATGCAAATAAGTCTGTCACTTTCATCGCGGGGGACGAGGGAACGCAATAATACACTAATGCAATTCGATCGCGTTGTTACGCACGCACACAAAACAAAAAACAAACACAAGCATAAACTATACGCACACATGTATTCATGGAAGCTCTTTCTTTATAAATGCACTCCAAAAAATAAAACTGATGAATATGATAAAAAAACTGACGATTCTACTCATCACCGTTTCAAAAACCCACAACGTATATTTAATTATATGTTAATCATACGTAGGTCGAAATTAGGTCAGTAATGACATGTGGATATTTTAAGTTGCCCTTTCGTTGCCTGTCATGGCGTCCCTTGGGGCTAGAGGCTTTTAATTAGGCGCCCATCAAAATGATGGAGGTATTGACTTTGACGTTTCGACGATCATGCTTGCTTGAATGGCTATTGTTTTTCATCCAATAACTGTTTGAGAGATCTGTAGTTTTCATTCTCTAGCATTAAAGTTAAAGTTTTATGCATGAAGTTTACGTTTCTCGGGGTTTATTTATATAGAAGATACGTTTAAAAGTCATAAATTTGTGGTTAAACAGTCGCTAATCATTACTTAACTTTAAGTAACGTTTATGAATAAAAAAACAAATTGACAATACCTACCGTTAAAGCTAAAATAGTTTAATTATGAGAAAAAAGTAGCTCATTTAGTTAATTAGATACTCAAATCATATGAAAAGTTATCATCATTATCTTGTGCTTATCGCAATTTATTTGTGGTCGACAACATGTATTTTTCTTCCATAGGCCATACTTCTCTATTAGTCATCATCTCGGTAGTAAGTCCCTTTCTAGCCATAATTGTCATCTTTCACACAGTCTTTCTTCGTTTGTTTGGTATTTGCCTTCTCATAAAGCCGTTAGACGTACATACTCAAAACTTACTTAAATACTACCTATAGAATTATCATTCCTTCTAAACAAATTAGGTTCCTACGTGAATCATCAATATCCATACATTTGCAAGCGCCATGTTACCCGATACCCATCAATAGCTACCTTCCTAATCCATTCTACATCTATTAAAAATAAATTACCTCCTCTGCGCACAAAAGCACTTTTTACACAAATCAGAGACAATCTCTATAGTCTATGACTTTATCGGATGGCGCCAACAATACAGGCTGGTAACACAATATTGCACGATGTCTGTTCGATATTCGAACAGCTGCCCTACCTAACGGTATGTGACCGTTAGCGCGCACGGTCGGGAAATTCGCGATATTACTGGTTTTGTGGTGACGGCATTTTCGCTTGACATGTTTAACATGACAAATATTGACTTATCGATTTTAACTACCTGACCCGACAGATGGTGTCCTGTCCTTTCAATAATTCATTCAAAAATCCGATATAAAATGGACGTTCAGTTTTTCCCGAAGATTTTTTTTCCAATTTTCATTAAAAAATATAAGTACCTACATAATAAAAATAGCTGATTCGGTCCAGCCATTCTCAAGTAGTGCGCGCCAAGGAACAGAATTTAATTTTTACTTAAATTATAGTATACCTATAGTCGGACTTTTTATTAGCTGCAATAAATTGACAGGTATTACTTAAATGACTGAAATTGCCGTCTTTTTGTTTTTTCGAAGCCATCAACCAAATCTTGTATTTCTAGTAGGTACAGAATAGTGTAGCAAACGAAACTTATTTGACATGCATATCTCTAAACTCCGAAATGAGTTATTAAGAAGTGTCATTTTACTGCAGTTCAAAAGTCGGACTATATGTATATTGTCGATGTGAATATCAGCGACCAAATCGTAACCTCCGATTATTATCACATGGAATTAAAACTGAAAACACTATGACGAAGTAAAAATCTTGTAGAAACCAAGTTTTTAAAAGCTTAGAAGAGCTTTGTTTTAAAAAAAATATTATAAAGTCTTACGTTATTGTTGTAGTTGTTTGACAGAAATAACAAAAGCCAATCAAATACACACATCAAAAGTGTCTAGGGATCAACATATATTTTTGCAATAACTTTTCTCCTGATTGATATTAATTAAAATTTTCTTTAAGGATTCATCAAATAAAGTGTTTTCGTTTGTCACAGTAACGATAAACCAAGTCACCTTTGCATTAATAAAGAAATTTGCCATTTTCCTAATAAAGGGATTTTTGACATTTGAACCACTAACACAAAAGTTCGAAAAAAAGACTGAAATAACAGTTTTCTTTAAAATTTTATTGGGTAACTTAAACAATTAATAATCCGTGTTTCTACCGCGAACACTAACAACACAAGAACATCGGTTTGGCATACTCAAAATGAGTTCATCCAAATCACGCTGTGGAATGGCCGCCCATGTTCGTTGCAACAACAAAAAAAGGTCTTCTTGCGACTGGATACCCTCCATATTCGGCAGAGCTCTTCTCTGTAGCATATCCCATGCATGCTCAATCGGGTTCAAGTCTGGCGACTGAGCAGGCCAGGGCAGGACATTGATGTTAGCTGCGGCGAGAGTCTGTCTTACAACTCTTGCGGTGTGCGGTCGTGCATTATCATGCATTAACTGAAATAAGGGACCGATTTGCACTTGTAGAGGAACGATGACGTCTGATACAATCGTCTCAGCATAAATTTGAGCGTTGAGGTTGCCTCTGATCCAAATCAACTCAGTTCTTCCGCCGATCCAAATACCCGCCCATACCATGATGGTTCCACCACTATAAGGATGGACTTCCTGGCAGGATTTTAATCGCTGTTGGCGTCCAGGGGTTCTCCAGTGTCGTATACGTCTTGTATCCGGTCTCATACCAAAACGAGACTCATCAGAAAAGCACACGAAACGCCATTGTTCTTCTGCCCAATTTCTGTGTTCAAGAGCCCATTGATATCGAATCCTACGATTGTGCATTGCTATAGGTGGTACCCGTAGCGGTCTTCGGGAATGAAGGTTCACTTCATGCAAGCGGTTTCTGACTGTTTGGTCGCTAATTAAGTTCCCTGAAGAGTGATGAAGCCTCACGGCTAACATCATGGCGGTTATTGTTGGAGCTCTTCGAGTTAAGATTTGAATGTATCGGTCTTGTCTCCGTGTGGTGCAGCGATACCGTCCTCCATGGCGCTCAGCCACGGTACCAGTGCTTCGGTAACGTGTCCAAAGTCGACTGATAACACTCTGACTTGTATTCAGAGCTAAAGCCACAGTACGTTGCCGGGAACCAGCTTCTATCATTCCCACGGCTCTGAGCATTTCTTCCCTGCTTAAATGACGTCGCCGCTCCATAATAACGTTGGTTTTAATCAGTAGTAGGGAAACAGTAGCACTAATAATGTCTTCAATGCGTTGTATGTTTTTATAGGGAAAATATTGACAGCTGATTTTCATCTTTTACTCGAATTTGATTCACAGTTCCTGATTCAAATTATGAAATGCACCAAAAAGGATCCATATAAATTTATAAAATCATAAATTTATTACAAAGCCACATCTCAATCTCAAGAAATCCGCATAAAAATGCTTGATCCCTAGACACTTTTGATGTGTGTAATTGGACATAATGTCATATGACAACAGAGGGACAATTCTCGTAATTTAAAGAACAGTCCGATCATCATCTGCCTAGCCTTTTCCCAACTATGTTGGGGTCGGCTTCCAGTCTAACCAGATGCAGCTGAATACGAGCATTTTACATGGAACGACTGCCTATCTAACCTCCACAACCCAGTTACTGATTAATCCGATACCCCTTGGAAAGACTGGTTATCAGACTTTCGGGCTTCTGACTACCCGTAACGACTGTCAAAGATCCACGAATGACAGCCGGGACCAACGGCTTAACGGGCTTTCCGAGGCACTAAGGGGTCACGGTATGTAAAGATGGTCACCTATACACAGACCAACCGCGGCAAGCGTAGCTTAACCTGATCGATCGATCTGTGCGGCTGTTATTATTTAGACACGGGCCCCTCCGTCTCCGTCTCAGATTGAGACTGAGATCGAGTCCGATCTCAGTCTCAAAAATACCTCTAATTTTTCTACATTTTTGACATTGGTTTGTCGCCGAGTGGAGACAGACTAGATTTTAAACGTTTTATATTACGAGAATTGGTCTTCAGATTTCATTGAGACTTTCATGTGTTTACTGTTCAAAAATTACTAACTAACAATGAGCAGAATATAAGATATTTTGACAAGCAATTTTGTCTTTGTATTCCAAAACCATGACTTGAAAAGCCCACATTCTATTCACTCAATCATACAATGTAGGTTGCACATCAAAATGTCAAAATACCCATAAAAGTATGAAATATTAATAATAACAAAATGTAACATCACGCCTATAATTTTATTTTATTTGGGTAAATAAACGGTTACATTATCACAATGATGAAGTAGAACTTTAAACTAAAATGGGAGTATAAATGTATAACCTACCTACTACATTTTCCGCATAATATAAAAAGTTAAACAAACACGAACGGCGTGCGATATATACAGGGTGATCAAAAAGTCATGGATCAAACGAAATAGGGAGATAAAGGAGGTCATTTCCAACGCTTTTAAAGTGACAAATAATTTATGGCAACGATTCAAATTTTTTGGAAATAAATTAATTGCTCTTGAAATTTGGTACCCAGAGCCGCAATAGAACTTTTGTGGTGCTGATACATTGTCTAGTAATAATACAACACCGTGTGATTTATCACATTTTTTTAATTAGTCTAATAAAATTGTAAAAGGACTTGGTATACAAAAATATTCATAACCTTTAAGGCAATTGAATTATGGCCGTGCTGTAGAAAGATTTTTTGTTAGAAATGACCTCCCTTATCTCCCTACTTCGTTTGATCCACGACTTTTTGACCACCCTGCATAATTCCCGAAGGGTTAACCCCTTGTATGTCGTAATTACAGCCACAATTAAAAAGCCATTGTGTCTCGCGTAGATCTACGTTCCGGCTTACTAAGGGTTAATCAGAAATGCACTTATATTATATCACACGCACATTTCGCCAGTTATATTTAAGTCCCATATAATAGGGGGCGAGCCTATTGCCAGCAACTGGGCACAAATCCAGACTCCGGGCTGCTAAAGAGAAATTCTAGATCATCTTCTTCTTAGCGTGTCGATAGCAATCTAAATAGACTCGGCCCAGAATTCGGCTACTTGTTTGACGCCATCACCAGCGTCCACCAGTTCCTGTAACGTGCAGCAGACACGCACGACACGATATTAAGTGTTCCATCGTTTTTGGAACAACACCACATTAAAGGCCTGCGCAGACGACGGACTTTTTGTCATAGATCGCTTACAATTGTCGCGTACTTTTAATCCCTCGTTTGCGTTACTCGATACAGTTGTAAGCGATCTATTTTGGCGGACAAAAAAGTCCGCGGACAAAAAAAAGTCCGCCATCTGCGCAGGCCATTACACTCCAAGGCGGAGTCGTCTATGAATCTCCACCTGAACAGGTTTTCCTTGCTTCGGCCATCCTGGGTCCGGAGTCTGTTTAAAGACTTCCAGGTTACCCAAGGTAACTCATGTCCAGGTGGGAGGTCCTCGAGATGGAAAACTCCATTAAAATATTGCCCGCGCTTGCGATTGCTAGACCAATTAGGTAGTCCTTGTCAGTTGCACGTCAAAATGTCAAAAAAAACCATAAACGCATGAAATATTAATAATAATTTGTATTCATAACCATTCGTGCCCCAAAACTGAGCTCCCCACAGCATTTAATGAAGACATAACTCGTAATGACGATTGTAATCAAAATGCGGCAGATGTCGACGCCATATTGTTTTTGACGTCGCATGTCATGAAAGTGTTTTTTTTAAGTTACAGATGATTGAGCAAAGGAATGCCTTGTGCGAAGGCTGAAAATTACTTTTTTAATCGTTGTAGCGTGGAACGAAAACGTGAGTCACGATCACGACATACCTAATTATTTTGGCAGAAATCTCAATTTACTTACCTATTGGTTATGGTTTGTTGTTGTGTATTGACAGTAGTCCCTATATTTTTGCAGCTAACAACAAACTAGAAGGACAAATTCGTTATAAAAGTGTGGTTGTACCAGCACCCGATTTGTGTACCACACTATCTGATCTCAATCTGAATCATCTTAAAGGATATTGCTAATCCATTGCTACATTTAATTCGAAATTTGTAAATAATTTGTAAATATGTGAGCACCATGTATCTATCAGATAATTGATTTACCTGTCATTACTAATTTTTTTTATTTTTTTTTTACCTTTTGTAGTAGACTAAGTTTATTCTAGGTGCATCGTCTTCACATATAATTAGGTATATTATGTGTACAAAAGAGTTACGGTGGAGTTTCTTGCCCTGTCTTCTCCATACGAACACTATCTTTTGGAAGGGGCGACTAGAATCAATTCTATTTTACTGCAATTTTTGACATTCAAAAGTGCCTTTATTGTGCCTATTTGAAATAAATGATTTGATTTTGACTTTGAAAAATTTGTCTGCTCAACAGCGTAACGATGATTGTTACATACAATGATAGTTGTTGAACGTCAAAATGAAAGCCATTGCTACTGATAGTGTCTTACGCAATGACCCCGCCCCGCAGTATCGCTTCTGACCGTTCTTAGTACATATTGGTAACTAGCTTCGCGGCTGCGCCCGCGAGGTATGTCGATAAAAACTATCCTATGTCCTTCTCCGGGATGCAATCTATCTCTCTGCCAAATGTTATCGAAATCCGTTCAGTGGTTTAAGCGTGAAAAGGTAACATACAGACAGACAGACAGAGTTACTTTCGAATTTATAATATTAGTATGGATTGCAAGACCCTATGTTCAGCAACAAAAAGTCAGGCAGAAGTATTTGGAAAAGAAAAAAAACTGCGAATGAAAAAAAGCCTTCTCAAACTTCAATATTCATAACACAAGTCCTTAATCTGACCCACAAAACAAACCACACGAATTAAAATAAAAAGGAACTGATTACCATATCTTCCTTCATTTTTGCATACAAACATTCCAGCCGAATGCTGTCCCACATTTTTTACGACTTATTGTTTTATCCATTGCCATTCATAACTCGCCATCAAAAGACATGGAAACATGTCGTTGATGTATACTAAAAATGTTTCTTTGTAACTACTAAGTATATATACATACATATAAAACTACGTCATTTTGTCTTTGATAGAATCTAACGGTTCCAAATGACGTTTGGCACGGACCATAGACATTAAATTGCAAGGAAGAGAGTTGATATGCATCCTTTCATTCCTTATAAGGATTTGAAGAATACCTTTAGAGAAGTCATTTCATTCAAAAGGTGTGTCTTCCTTAATAGTGTCAAGAGAGGTTTCATTGAACTGGAGTCTTGAGTTTGTACTGGACAGAGCAATCTTTGGGTAGATTGAGCATATTGCTTTGTATGAAAAACTTTTCTTATTTCTGATAATTTAAACGACAAAGTATTTTTAAAAGACCATGTAAAAATTGGCGTAATTAGCAGTGTTTAGAATTGAGGTAGTGGATGCCCAAAGAGAGTTCTTCGACAAGAATTTCTTCATACACTGACTCGATTTATTAATTTGAGTAAAGTACAATAAGTATGAGTCCTATTTAGAGAAAAACTGCTAAGCAGGTGTTCATAATGACGATCTTAGCGCTATAATGAAAGTTCCAGTGTTCCCATTGCTGGGACACAGGGACCGTAATCCACCATGCGATTGGTATATGTCA
Source organism: Mesoligia furuncula (assembly GCA_916614155.1). NCBI lineage: Eukaryota > Metazoa > Arthropoda > Insecta > Lepidoptera > Noctuidae > Mesoligia > Mesoligia furuncula. The sequence goes on from OU744815.1 coordinate 4,904,898, forward strand.
CATGTATTCGAATTTTTGGTTCTAGGACAATGTCCTCGCAATGTTTTCCTTCGCCGTTTTGAGAGCAGTGGTACTGAAATAAACTATGGGACTGAGTTTGAACCTAAGTCAAAATTAAATCATTTATTTCAAATAGACACAATAAAGGCACTTTTGAACGTTAAAAAATTACAGTAAAATAGAATTGATTCTAGTCGCCCCTTCCAAAAGGTAGTGTTCGTATGGAGAAGAATGGGCAAGAAACTCCACCGCTATTCATTAAAATGTTTTACAAGGTTTTGTATACATAATTATATGTAAAGATGAAAAAGGTAAAAAAATTAAAAATGAAGCAATGACAGTAAAATCAATTATATGATAGATACATGGTGATCACATATTTACAAATTACTCACAAATATTGTAAAAGTAGATGATTACGACGTTAATGGATGTTTACCACTCAAAAAGTTGACATTTCATTCACTTCCAAATCTCTATGTGACTTACCATCCTTACATCATCCAAGATAATAGAAACACACTTATTTTAAACCAACTTACTTGGTCTTACCATAATCCTACAGTATTTCCCATATAAGTAAGTTATGTGGGTAGATGACTCATGGGGACCATTGTGGCTATGGTTTATGATGTCATAAAGACCATAGAGTCATAGAGGCTCAGTTGGGCCTATTGTTGTCTAAGATTGATAGAAGATTGTCATCTTGGATAAGATGATAATTATTTAACTGTAGGAGTTGTAAGGTATGTGAGAGTTTTGTAATAGATTTCACAGTTTTTAGGATTTTGCTAGCATAGCGATCCTGAAGTGCTTCACGAATGATAATACACTAGTTATGTCAATAAATGATCGACTATAAAAACGATGCCTATGTTCAGCAGTAAACTTAGATAGGCTGAGTTGATTGATTGATAGATGTTATCAATAAATTCTACCCCAAATAAGCTAAGAAATAGACAAACGATGCCCACAAATAAATGTTCGATTAATATCAATAAATTGCACACTTCATCACATTCCTGCAACTTATTATTTCCTCACGAAATATCTAGTACAGACGCTAGACGCCAGCACATTAAGCTACTACAATCTGTCAAATTTCTTAATAGATTTTCAACTTTATCGCTAAGGTTCAAAGTCGATTGGGAAAATTTTACAGTTTCGGGTAGCTTCATGTGCTGGCGTCTGTACATTGTACTTACATTGATTTTGTGTGAAATGAAGTGAGGATAGCAGTAAATATAGTAAGTGTACGTGCATGTCTTGACATACCTACAGACATTTTTCGGCAGAGTAAACTTATGGCACGCGAACGTATTTTGCCATGTTTCCAATGCCACGTTTCCTATTATATTGTGCCTTTGTAAGCCGAATCCTATGACCTTGCATGTTTCACAGATATTTCTAATAAATATTATGTATATTGTATACTAGCTTCTGCTCTTTCTGACATTTTTTTTTCTTTTTGCTCGGCTCCTAAGGGTCATAGCGTGATGCTAAATAGCCTATAGCCTTCCTTGAGAATTAGGCTATCAAATACAAAAATATTCTTCAAATCCGACTGGTAGTTCCAGAGAAAAACCCCTACATACAAACTTATTACCTCTTTGTTATATTAGTATAGAAGTATCCGCAAAATTCAAGACCTACGCACGACGCATCCTGGAGAGTAAAGAAAATCTTTGAATTTATCAATGAATGAATGAATTGCACCGATCCCAGCGTGGTTATACCAGACTCTATTAATCGAATGAACCCCAAGATTCACACTAGCTCCTGTAGCCTCATGTTCATGGTGCTACAGCAACCAGTGCATATCAAGGAGTAGACCGGGGGGCGCGGTAATGGTAGGGAAGACGTGCCCGTAGGATAGGTAAGGATTTAAGAGCCTACCGGATATGCATCCTGGAGTAAGCATAGGAGAGTAAAGAAAATCTTTGGCACTAAAATTCTCTTTTACTTTTTCCATGTCTAGCGGGATAATTACGTAACACACTAACAGTAATTCGTGTGTTACGTAATTATCTTGCTAAGTAATGGCTTTAATTTTGACAGTTCACTAACGTTCATTGCATTATTTAAGTTGTTGAGCAGACATATTTTTCGTTCACATGAAGCAATGGATCAGCAATATCCTTCAAAAGTGTCTTACGCAATAAGGGTGTTGCTATGCTATATCTTACTAGCTATGTATTTGGTCGCTTCTAAAACTTACATAAACAAACGACCCCTTTAAAATGGGGTGACCAGGACTTACTGCTATTACAACCCCTGACATACATTACTGGTAATAAAAACCTCCGGCGGACATACAATTTCAGTTCTACCCCTCTTTCATAATAATCAATATGAAAGGTTTGATGAGAATTTGTTTTTGGTGATTGGTGTTTACAGAATGGGCCACGATGGTCGTTTTTCAGTAGTTTTTTTTCTGTAATAATATTGGCGATGGGATAGCCCATCTAAAATTTACTTTTTTACATTTCTAAGGTTTTTAAAGTTTACTTTTAGCAATTTTAATTCATTATTTTATTATTATTTATAGGTATAAATAATAATATAGAGATAAAGAACTGTTTCGTTCATAAGAGCTGAACAGAAAAAAATCATTGATAATATTTTTTAAATAATGATCTTCGTTCAATTCTAGACTTTATGTTTGTTCGTGATTTTGGTGTGACATTTTGGTGTAAAATTGACACCAAAGTCTGATGCTTTTAACAAAACAAGCCTGATTCTTCTTTCAGAAATTTCGTATAGCTGACTAAAACAAATAGTACTCCTGAAATAGTCATAAATCTATTTTACCCAAAATAAACTGCCTACTTCAAAGATTCCTACACATATCAGCAAAATTCTTTCACAAGCACAATATTTATGCAACTATTTCTCCATTTCCCTTCAGTTTTCAGGGGTGGTTTCCTACACCCCGACGATTTGGCGGTGGCGCCGCCATGACGCGCCGCGTTGGTATGGCAACCAGCCTTGTTTGGGTAGGCAGTGTGTAATATGAACTTATTTTTTGGAGACCATCCATCATGCAATATGATTTATGTGCAGTAATGTTTAATTATTTTCGTTAAGATTGAATGAGGACATTATTTTTTTTTGTTGTTAAAACGGGAAAAAATTCAATGAAAATGCCTATGAAACAGACAAAAATGTAAAAAATCGTAATTTCTCATTATATCCTGTTTTTCAAAGTCGGAATCGATAGGCAAGGTCTAAAAAAATCACAAGGAAGTGGTCTAACAGGCCATTTCAAAAATTTCGTCTCATAGAATTGGTTTGCTTCCAAAGTTTTTGTCAAGTAGGTACAATAAGTCCTTAGAGCCGAACGAATAGTGCTTAAATGTGTTTAAACTTATAATCTCTGCTGACCTGAATGGTGTTAGCTGTCGTTATTAGGTTTATTGAGGATGTTCTTCAGACAGTTCAGGAGCATAGTACTCGCAACCGGCGTGCGTATGGCCAGATGACGTATGCGCACGTAAACGAACCAAAATGAAGTGGAGAGGGTCTTGGCAATTGCCAGGATCGCCCAGAGGACACGGTGGAGGTCTGACCCGCTTGGGCGGAGCACCGCCGTGTCCACGTAGAGGCGATCGGCACCGGCGGCGACCTCTCGCGCCCGGCCCTGGTGCAAGCCATGGTCCGGGGCGAGAGGGAGTGGGAGGCAGTCACCTCCTTCGGCGAAGCATTCATGCTAGCGAAGGAGGTGGCGGGACGGATGAGGGAGAGAGCCTCCCGTCCCAGCCGCCGCGGGAGACGCTCCGGGCGTCGGGAGCTGCGTGTCGACTCCCGGGCACCGTAGGCGTGGGCCTGCGGGCGGAGAGTAATGGGTAGCTCACAGTCCGATCAGGACCAGGCCCGTGCGGGACGGCGCGTTCGCGTTCCACGCGCGCCTCAAAGAGATGTCAGCAACAAGGGGGGCCCCTTAGGGCCATAGCCTGCCGGGTCTGCGGGATTGTCCGACAGGGTTACCGCTGGCCCGGAACATAAAGGGCTAAGGAAGGAACACGGGTGGGTTTTAGTCAGTAAGAGTCTGACACTCCCTTCCGCTCCGCCCAGAGCGGAAACAAAGGGTCTTAGCAGGCGGCAATCAGTAGTTTCTGCTTACCCCTATGGGATAAACGGTTTATGCATGTATGTATGTATTAGGCCAAAGTGTATTCCTCACCTCAAACCATGGTCACCATACATTTGCACTCATATTTCGGGTGTCCAGAGAAAGTATGCCACGCGTGTTTGTTCACGTCTACAGGATGTGTCTGTTAGTGTGCTGCTAATGTTAATTACTTTCTTTTGCGCTGTTTTACATCACCCTGTCTGAGGTTTGTGTTGAGCTAAATTGTGTTTATACGATTGGTCTCGAATTGGAAATAGATCTATGCCTACAATCCTAACTAATCCATACTATAATATTATAAATGAGAAAGTGTGTCTGTCTGTCTGTTACCTCTTCACGCTTAAACCGCTAAACCTATTTAGATGAAATTTTGTATAGAGATAGTTTGAGTCCCGGGAAAGGACGTAGGATAGCTTTTATCCCGATATTCCCACGGGATCGACACTTATGCGGGTGAAACCGCGAGGCTGTTGTCTGCTATATGACAACACTAGCAGCGCGAGCCGCTGTTAGTGTTGTCATATAGCAGACAAGACGCCTTTGGCTGCCTCGTCTCGTCTAATGCTCGCTATTAGGTCAGCGGGATTGTCCGAAAGGGTTACCGCTGGCCCGGAACATAAAGGGCTAAGGAAGGAACACGGGTGGGTTTTAGTCAGTAAGAGTCTGACACTCCCTTCCGCTCCACCCAGAGCGGGAGGAGTCATTTGATGATTTCCCATCCGCAAAAAAAAAAAAAAATGCTCGCTATTACGACTGCTGAGCATGAAGCCCTAGCTTTGATTTTCAGGTCCGGTAAACTGTTATTATATTCTTTCACTAGCAGCTGCCCGCGGTTTCACCCGCAGAAGTGTCGATCCCGTGGGAATATCCGGATAAAAACTATCCTATGTCCTTCCCCGGGATGCAATCCATGTCTCTGCCAAATTTTATCGAAATCCTTTCAGTGGTTTAGGCGAGAGAAGGTAACATAAAGACAGACTGAGTTACTTTCGAATTAATAATATTAGTATGGATCAGGAATTTCTCAGTAGTCAGCCAGGACTCGAGGATTGTGACAGGTTTATAGCAATAGGCTTGCCCTAAAAACTTAGAGATCACTGGCAATATTAGTGTGCTATACAAGTATTCCCTGCTTTACCCCTTTGGGAAATGTAAGCGGTTATAATGTTCATATTCTAATAATAAAAAAAAAAAATTGAAAGCGCCACTGATTAAAATTTAGGGGAGAGACGACCTTTCACTACCGCACTTGATCATGTCAAGAGTGATTGATTACTTATTTAAATAAAGGCTCCTTCAAACAGGCGCGACACGCGATAAAATCGCGCGCGACACTAAAGCCCTTCTCCCATTACGATACGCACAGGCAACTCAAGTATCCTGCAAGTATCGGAGACTAGTCGCCACCAAGTATCTCACATACATTTGAATACAGGCTCGCATACTACGCTACTGGTATCCTACGCGTTCGCGACTAGTATCGCGCGACTCGGCGTGTCGGTCGCTTGGGCGTCGCGTCTCTTCCGCGGTAGGCAACGACGCGGTAGGCATGTCGATTCACTTTAAAAAATATCGATCTCCGATTCGATTCAAATTGAACATACTAGAATCGATTCTTGTTTATATCGAGCATTAAAAGATCGATTCTCGATTAATCGCGCCAATTTCGAACATGCCTAATTACCTAGGTAATATAGATACAGGATATTATTGATGACCATTTACCGTAAATACGAGTAATTGGATAGAAGTATTATACTTCCTCGTCACTGGAATCGCTTGACATAACGTCCGTCCACAAAAAACGAGTTAGCACAAATGATGAATTTAGTCATTTTTCAGTAGCATAATATGCGAGCGTCGAGTGGCGAACTAGTATCTAACCAGTATTCTACTCAAGTATCGTATCCTACAAATATCGTAATGGGAGAAGGGCCTTAGGCAACGCAAGTCGCGCAACGAGCGGTGCCTTTGTGTCGCGCGCGATTATATCGCGTGTCGCGCCTTTTTGTGAGAGCCTTAAAGTGTGAATCATATCGAACCAATAATTTAGTCCTCATCTAAAGAATGTCGAAGGAAAGTTTTAAAAACATAATTACAAGGTAAGTGTGCCGAAGGAGAGCGTATAGTATGTAAAAATCGATGTTACACGAATTGCATGCATAAAATATTTAAAAGGGCTACTCGCCCGAAACGGGCGAATCGTCTCTCATCTTTTGAATAATATTATTATTTCTATAGGCGACTCGCACGAAGTTAATATAACTGTGGGCGAGTCGACAACTCTAGAAATTTATGTATGAGGCAATTGGCACATTTTGAATTTTATGGAATAATGTTCAGAATACATAATACACGTTTTATAATATTTTAACCCTTATCTCTTCTGTGCACTAGTGTCCGTTTTTCTATACTTTATTGCGTAAAATTCAAAATGTGCCATATGTTTTAATACATATTTTTAGAGTTGTCGGCTCGCCCCCAAATATATTAACTTCGTACGAGTGGCCTATAGAAAAAATAATATTTAAACGTTCCGTGTTCGCCCGTGTCGGGCGACTAAATTCGTGCGAATCGACTAATAAGCCAATTAAGTGTGGAATTCGAGATATATACATCCGGACGGAAAAATACGGAGTGCATAATAAGTATAAAAGGGATGTTTTGAAAAAGATTTCTTTGAAGCAGACTACGTAGAAAGGAAGGATTACGTGGAAAGCTTTTTAAACCATAAATCTGCTGTCTTTTGCTGAAAAATGCTGAATTTAAAAGGAAGTCGACTTTTACGTTATAGTTTGCGATTTTAAAACAGTCGTAGCAAGACTTGCTTTAGGCAAGAACAAAGAAATTGATTGTTAACCAAATTGACTAACAATTTAAATTGCCCGTTCATAACAGTCGTTCTTTGACAGGTAAATGAAATTGGTCGTCGGACCACCTTGTGGGAGGCCTTCCAACGCTACGTCTTGCGGTACGCGGTCGCTACTCCAGAACCTTTCGGCCCCATGGGCCATCTGTTCTGCGAGCAATGTGCCCTGCCCACTGCCACTTTTGGCAATTATGAGTTCGACACCATTAAATTATCATTGTCATCAGAACTACACGGCCCACGGCTATCAAAATTCAATTAAAATCAATCGGATTCCTGGAACAGGTTGAGAAATCGATAAACAAGACATTTTTCACATGCAAAAGACATCGCATCATACCTTCAAAGAATTGAGGACATTTTCCAAATAACTTCACTTAAAATTCAAGCCACAGCTCAAACTTAAAGTCAAAAAAATAACACCACAAACCGAAAAAATGCAAGAATAAACATCGAAATTTCTGAGAATAAAAATCGAAATGGCACCATTGTTACCGCCACCACTAGAAGTGGCATAAGTCTCACGTTTGGAATATTTTCACGTAGACTTGTCGATTCATGCTTGCTTTGATCTACGAGTATGTATGGTGATTATAAGGTTTGTGAGAGTGACAAGCTATGCTATAGCTAAAAAGGTGCTAGTTGTGCAAATAATTAGCTCTTAAAATAGATGATTTTGAATTAGTTGATTCTAATTTTAAAGCCTTTTATTTAGATGTTTGTTTTGAACCAAAATATTTTTTTTCCTTTAATATTTCACATAATTTAAGCCACAATAAGAAAACGTTTCCGATTTAAATATTTCTCTAGACACAACTCAACAGTGTGGTTGTCACTTAAACTTAAGTTATTATTTATTAGTCACTCAATAAGTTACTCAATTGGTTTTTTTTTGGTTTTCCTTTAACATTTCACATAATTTAAGCCCCAATAAGGTTCCATATTTAACGCCGCCTGGGAGAGGGCATAGGCACAGTAATATTACCGTGCCTATGTCCATCAGTGGACCGCGATAGGCTGAGTTGATTGATTGGAGCTTACCTAACGGACAGTATACTACTTAAACGTAGTTTATTAGTAAATTAACCTAGTAACCGCTTGGCTAAATATCAATTGCCGTGCCCCTAGCGCGCGGCTACAAATCTAATAATACATACAATAAATAAGGAGGAGCAATCGTTGAATAGAACGAAAAAATCATGCATGATCTCTGTCGCAGAAATACGACACGAGCGGTAGGGGCACGGAAATATGTGCTGCACAAATGCGACACAAGCGGTGAAAAGGGTAAATAGCTTCACCATAGCTCTTTTACCACAGTATGCAACATACTTTATCAGGTAGACTTCTCCTACATAAATAGTTAAAAGTTCTCAAAAATTCTCATTACCTCGCATTTAGTTAAAGTTGGCGTGATGTGAGTTAGTTATTCAGATATTTTGAGACCAGATAACGTTATTGGCGTCGTGTGATGAATGGATAAATAGATAAATGGGTTTTATTAGTAAGTAATGTCTTTATTTTATGGCCAAATCGTTGGGTGAATTGAAATTGAAGGAAACTGGGGATTTTATGGCATTTTAGGCCCGGCGCCCATTATCGGCATCGGTACGACTGAGGATTTTAGGTGGCAAATAGCAATATACTATAACATAATGGCAATAAAGTAGAAATTTCCGTGATATGTGGTCGTAATTTAACAAAAATACCGCTTCGGTATGCTTGAGGCTGGTGTATCGGCAGCCTTGAGAATGCTTCGGGATGCTTCGGCATCCTTCGGCAACCTTCGGTACGCCGCCGGCGCCGAGGCAACACTCGGGGCGGCATCCTTAAGGACGCTTCGTCATCCCTAAGAACGTTGCAGCATGCCAAAGCATAATTGCCGATAGTGTGCGCTTGCATGTAGGATGCCAAAGGATCCTTTTCCCTGCCGATGCCGATAATGAGCGCCGGGCCTAAGTTTTTTACACGGAGGGTGGCCCGAAGGTTTTATTCATTTATCCATACTAATACTAATATTATAAATTCGAAAGTAACTCTCTGTCTGTCTATATGTTTTCACGCCTAAACTACTAACGGATTTAGATGAAATTTGGTATAGAGATAGTTTGAGTCTGAAAGGACATAGGATAGTTTTTATCCCGATATTCCCACGTGGAAACTTACGCGGGTGAAACCGCGGGGCGTAGCTAGTGAAAAATAATAATACTAAACCTTCTATGCCGTTTTAATTTGAAATTTAATTTGATAAATGAGCCGTTTATTTTATATTAATAAAATTAAATTTTATTCGGGAACATCCATCGGTTTCCTACTAAACTTCAACTATATCCGACGATCCTGCATACTTATCTCTTTAATTAATTGAATGTAGGCTGTAGGCTGTAGTGTAGTAGGTACACTTATCTTACAAAACGGGGAATTACCCTTTACTTAAAAAAATCACATTACTTTTGTCACATTATCATAAATTATGCATAACTACCTAACAACGGCAGTATTTTTCTAATTACGAATGCATGCTAACTTAGTTATTGACACAACAAACAAAATTACATCACAAGCCGCACCCATTTGACTAACAAATTACTACAACAAACTGACAAACATCATTTACATTAATTCCTCACTTAGTTCCCGCTGTTTTTGACAAATACGTACTACCTACTTGAACTGTTAGTCCGTGATTTAATTTGCATATTTATAACCTTTGGTGACACATCATCACGCTGATACTCCCCGGAAGGTAAGGCAAAAGTGTAGGTCAATTAAGCTACTACAATCTATCAAGTTTCTATAATAGGTATAGACCTTATCGACTACACAAAAAGGTACACAATTCAGGGGGTGAGACGCGCGGCGCCGCGCGGTTTAGGTCGACGTAGTAGACACTGAATTGTGTACCTTTTAGTGTAGTAGATAAGATCTATAATTGTATTTCTATCATGAAAACTGCGCGCTGCGTCGCGTCGCGGTGTGAACTGACCGTAATGCGTACTGGGAAAATTTCAATTTCAATTTCGATTTTTCAATTTCGAGTAGCTTGATGTGCTGGCGTCTGTAGAAAAACATTTAGTTTAGGTTGTCAAAGACCTTCGTGCAATTCTCTCTCTCTCCCTCAGCCATCCCGCCACCTTCTGAGAAACCCTGACCTGAGGATCGAACCCAGAACCCCATGTAGATATTTGCGTTTGCAACCACTAAGCAACGAGGCAATCAGCTTATGGGTGGAGATTCGTTTTTGTTTTTTATAGGACCTCGTCATACTCGTCATCATCTGCCAAGACTTAACTAGGTATGTTAGGGTCGGCTTCCAGTCTAACCGGATGCAGCTGAATACCAGTTTTTTAACTTTATACCTTTTTATGTGTCTGTGCTTTGTCTGCCAGTCAGTCATAAGAACAATTCCATAATGACTCAAAGTAATAAAAAAGCCGGTCAAGTACGAGTCGGACTCGCGCATCGAGGGTTCCGTACAAATTTGTAGGTATGTAACTACAAATTTACGGTTTTCGGATTTTTTCCTTTACTTGTGCTATATATGACATTGCTTCTTGCCAAATTTCATGATTCTAGGTCAACGGGAAGTACCCTATAAATTTTGATTCCCTTGAGAGTGTCGAAATAAACGTTTTTTGAGACATAAACGGCCGTATCTTCTTTTTACTTAACTTAGAAGTTTGATTTGTTCACAGCTTCAAGGAACTGTAGACCTGACTATATGGTTTTAATTTCAACTCGATACCTCCACGCGTTCTCGAGATAAAAGGTCTTGACAGACAGACGGACAACAAAGTAATCTTATAAGGGTTCCGTTTTTTCCTTTTATTAGAGGTACGGAACCCGAATATACTAGAAAAAAAACCATAATAGTTATATTAATGGCCACTAAACGGCGATTTGCATACCAATCGATCATTGTAACTCGACCCAGCGGTGCGAGACCGAATCGATTGTTGAAATCGATTCACGTGTCGCGTCATCCTGGTGAGCGAGTTTCAATGATCACCGCTATTTTTATATTCAACTAAATGGGTATAATAGAAAAATAGACACATAAAAACAAAATACAATGGATGGTATGTTACGTTTCCATTTTGATTTATAACCTATCGATACGCGTGTGATTTCAGAGAGGGCATTATCCATCTTGACACATCACACTATCACACTAATATTATAAAGGCGAAAGTTTGTGAGTGTGTGTGTTTCTTACTTCTTCACGCACAAACGACTGGACCAATTTGGATAAAATTTAGTATGGAGGTGGCTGACACCCTGGATTAACCTTTTGAACGCCAGAGTATAAACGTATCGCCGTACCCCTGACGCCAGGCCACTTTTTTAAACTTTTAAATTATATAAATAAAAACACACAAAAGTATTGATTAAATTGTTTATTTCATAATATGGTGCGACGTGTATTTTGTCATATATTTGTGACGTTGGCGTTCAGGGTAAGATTTCGTTTGTCACATAATTATATGTGACAATGGCGTTCTAAAGGTTAACACATAGGATACTTTTTATCCCGATATTCCCACGGGATCGAAACTTATGCGGTGAAACCGCGGGGCGTAGCTAGTGAAAAATAATAATAAGTAATAATCCTTTGACACCGTTTTGAAAAAAAAAAATTGTACCTAGTGAAAAGTAAAGTCGTAATTTCTATGCGATACGTTCCAATCATTGGTTTTAAATCAAATACCGTACGCAGACGCTTTTTGGCCTCAATGCCAAGCCAATAGGTATCTACAAGCCTAAACAAACTCAAGATTAATGATTTTATGTACTCACATTTGTCTGGCTAGTAGAGTAGTTAAGAAGGTTATAAATGTGCTAAGATTGAGATATCAACCTTTTGACTGCCACAGTCATGTATATATGACAAACCAAAATATGCCCTGCACACCACGGTTCGACTACATGACAGACTTTGAGGCCGAGGACACGTTTTTGATTTTTTGACGTGAGGCGGTCAATAGGTTAAATAAGAAACTTCACTCCAAAAAAATCATAATTTCCGTGACCAAAAATGTCACAAATTTCATCGATTTCATGTCGTCGTGACACAAGTCTTGTCACAGATAAGTGTAAGCTTGCTAAATCAGTTTATACTTAGGACGCCATTTGCCATTTCTCATAGGTACGTAAGTTGTATTATAGAGGTCAGTGTCATATCAGTTACATGGCAAGGTGAAAAGGACACTAATGTGCATTAGCACTTCTAACCCACGATAATATGGCGCCACGGCGTTTAATTACAATAATATGTCGTTTATAGATAAAGCTAACGACTTTATATGCAACTAAGTTGATAGAAAATGTATTCCGGTGTTTTCATTCATATAAAATCCAATGCGTAGGTAAAGATTCAGCCTAAATATTGGATCGAGCTTCAGACGAGTGTGAGTCTCCTATAGTGCTTCCAGTCCTTCAAGAATAATCTAGCTGTCAAATTTATGCGTGTAAATATCACCAGCCAATTAAATTAATTAACAGCCTATTTGAATTTTCGCTTTCAAAAACCACGATCAATTTACAGGAGCAACGAGTAACTAACTTAAAATTGTAATTAGATAATAACGAAAAGAACATAAACAAAAGTCCCAAATAAATCAAGCACAAATTAAAACTACCAAAAACTACGTGTTACTTATTTAGAATGAGTTATAGTATAAAAATATAGTAAAAAAAACTGAACGCATCGGAAGTGGACCATAAATCTTTTGACGTTTGGACAAAAAGCGCGCTTCGAAACAAAGATGGCCACCGAATTTGAATGCGTTCAAAATGAATGAATTCTCATCACGTGACATACGGTTGATTTTAATTGTTACACCTTTTGAAATATAGCACTTTTCCTGTATTTTTGATTTGTAAAGAGATCTATGACACTACTAACAAGTACTTTCAGTGTAAACTCTATTGTTTACGAATAAGTTACACTGCTTTTGTTTATATGGGTTCATTGAACTCTCCTAACTACGTTTTCAAGAGCTCCTGACTTACAACGTCAGTTGGTTTCTGTGTATTTTTTTTTACAAAAAATCTTAAACAATAAAATTGGAGTTTTTAGGGTACTTAAGTGGTGGTAATTTAACACAAAGAAAGTGTAATAAACCTTACCTACCAAAAAAATAAAATAACTAAGATGTTTGCAAGCCATAGTTTAGATTTAAGTGGTAGTGAGGTCTAGTGTTTTGATTTACAACCAGTGTAATGACGAGCAGCCGTCGACTATTTCTGCTTTGTGCCGGTGATTATACATATATACAGGTTGTTAGGTTAAACGAGGGACACACTTTGAGGGGAGTTAGTACTCATGAAAATGAGCAACTTTTACTATGGGGCCGAACTGAAATCGCAAAGAAAAAATCTGCTGTTCAGTACATTTTGACGAGCTATGCGAACATAAATGTAGGAAACGGCTGATTTTTTTTTCGCGATTTCAGGGTTATTCCCATTTTCATGAGTACTAACTCCCCTCAAAGTATGTCCCTTGTTTAACCTAACGCTCTGTATTTTGTTTTTATTTTTCCTTATTATTAGAGTTTATTATCTTTTTAACCGACATCAAAAAAAGGACGTCGAGGTTCTCAATGTCACTGTATGTTTCTTTTTTTGTACGCGATATCTCCGGCAATTGTAAATCGATTTCAATTTTTTTTTTAGGGAGGGTATGCCTCAAGGGTGGTCACATTATCACATAGAAAGAGTTATTTTATTCTATTCTAAACGTGCCTATTTCATGCAGATTTTTATTTTCTTAATTAGAACGTGATTAGAACCTATCTCCGGCAATTTGTAAATCGATTTCAATTTTTTTTTAGGGAGGGTATGCCTCAGGGGTGGTCACATATGAATTTAATTAACTTTGCTTGGGTAGTTTCTGAGTTAGCTTCAATAATACGAATTTTTGTCACTTAGTTTACATTGATGATGTTATAAGAATAACTTCCTGTCACTGATATTCACCTTGCAAGTAGTGTTAAGTATACGAATTTGTGAGGGGTAAGTACGTACAAGTTAAAAGTGAAAAATAAAAACTACAAAAAAAAAAACCGCCTTCCAAATAAGACACTACAAAGTGGAAAATAACTTTAATTTCGGAAGCCGGTGGCAAACAACGAAAATGTTAAACCCAACGACACCGACTTCCGAAATTAAAGTTATTTTTTACTTTTACTTTCTTCTCTCTTAGTCTTATTTGGAAGTCGGTTGTTTTTTCTTGTAAAAAAGTTATTACTTATATATGCACGTGTTTCGGTGACAAATAAACCTAATATTCTTTTTCTTTCTTTTCTTTCAGTGTCGCAGTGGAAAAGGTTTTTATACTTACCCTTTTGTTACAGGCCTTTGGTAAGAGACACTAACTTTTTAATTCCATATAGATTTGTCAATAGGAGAACCATCGATTGGGTCCCACTAAATGCACGACGCCATCGCGGCAGGCCGAGACGAAGATGGAGGGACGAGCTTCACTCCTACTGTAAGGACTGGCCCGGTGCTAGCAAAAGAGAGAATTGTGTGGAAAAGGAAGAGGGTGGCCTTTGCCCTGCCTTTGCTTTGCTTTACGTCCAGAGAGAGAGAGAGAGTATCCATGGAGTTTCTTGCCCGTTCTTCTCCATAGGTACCTACGCTTTGGAATGGGCAACTGGCTTCATCTTTCTCACTGATCGACCCCTTGAAAATTCAAAAGTGCCTGTAATTGGATTAATTGAAATAAATGCTTTGAGTTTGAGTTTGAGTTTACAATACAGGCTAGATAGATAGATTTGTCAATTAACGGTAAACTCAGGCCGAGTTTACCGAAATCCAAACCACCGCAGGTATTTAAACAGTTGGTTTATGCCTAAGGAAATTTTAAATTTAGAACTGATTAAATATTTAATCAGTTGATTGAAATGTTGGTGAGCACAAGGCTTAACCATGCTTTGTCTTACCTACCTCACTAAATCTATGTCGAATACTACAAGTAGGTACAAAAACCCACTAAATCAATGCAGACATAAGCAATTAACACTAACAAAAGTGAACTGAACCAAGTGAAACTCCTTATTAATCACTAAACAAAGATGATACGCACTTTCACTGAGTTGTATTAAGAGGCTTACAGGATCTACACGCAAGTTCTAGAAGCAATAAAAGTATGCTATGATCGACTACAGTAAACAAAATCAGATAAATATATAGATATATGCTAGGTAGATAGTGTGTTGAAAACATAATACAACTAATTTGATACGACAGAAAAAAATCATGAAGATACCTTTAAAAACTTTCTTTTTACAATAAAAACCCTACTAATATACATACAATCATTCTGATTGTTTGTCAGATTATTCTACAAGCAACATACTAAAAGTATTTTAATTTTTTAGTCCAGACAATAGATTTTTTGTAAATAGATAATTGTTTGATATTTTGCAATAAATTACCAGCGTTGTGTCATCGCGCTTCTCTTTCTTTTCAATGCAGTCCGACAGTGATCGCGCTTTAGATCATGTATTCTCCTTAACTGGATGTTTAAAAGATGCATGCGTCAAAAATGGTGCTAACGGGCGGGTAACCGAGATATAAGTAGGGATTAAATCTGAGGACTTTTTTGGTCATCAAAGATAACCAAAGATTTATTCTTTGCAATTACTTATTACTGAAAAGATGACTGTGGTTTTGTGGGACGAATAAATCAACACAAAAAATCCGGCCAAGTGCGAGTCGGACTCGTACACGAAAGGTTCCATACCAGCGCCGTACAATATTTAACACAATTTTTTTTTTTATTAAAACAAGTTTTGTTAATTTTTAACTAGATTTTATTTTTTTGTTGTTATAGCGAAAACACAAATACACATTCTGTGAAAACTTCTACTGCCTACCTGTTACGGTTCATGAGATACAGCCCGCTGACTGACAGACGGATAGTGGAAGCTTAGTAATATTGTTCCGTTGACACCCTTTGGGTATGAAACCCTTATTAACTCACAAATTAAATGGATGATCAACAGCCAATCGCATCACTTGACTTGCGTTTGATTTTGACGCGTCGATTATTTTCTTTCCAGAATCCGGGCGTCAATCTGTTAGAGAGACAATAGAGTCACGGAATCACACTAATATTATAAAGGCGACGGTTTGTGAATGTGTGTGTGTGTTTCTTTCTTCACGCTCAAACGGCTGGACAAATTTTGATAAAATTTTGTATGGAGGTAGCTGACACCCTGGATTAACATATAGGCTACTTTTTATCCTGATATTCCTACGAGATCGACATTTACGCGGGTAAAACCGCGGGGCGCAGGTAGTTTTATATGAAAGCTTCCACATACTCCGGACATACTCATGTCTTGTCCATATTATGGGAAGTTCACAGCTGTTATAAGTGTTAATTAAGTTTACGTCGATTACGGTACGATGTTTGTGAGATTAGCCGATTGTTACTACTTCTAATTAGCGCTTTCGATTTCTTTAGCGTAAGTGTAGATTTAAGAGATGTCAGCAACAAAGAAGCCTGCCGGGTCAGCGGAATTGTCCGAAAGGGTTACCGCTGGCCCGGAACATAAAGGGCTAAGGAAGGAACACGGGTGGGTTTTAGTCAGTAAGAGTCTGACACTCCCTTCCGCTCCACCCAGAGCGGGAGGGGTCATTTGATGATTTCATCATCATCATCATCATCATCATTTCAGCCGAAAGACGTCCACTGCTGGACATAGGCCTCCCCAAAAAGGCAACCCCCCCCCCAAAAAGGGCGGGGGTGCCATAATCGCCACGCTTGGCAGGCGGGTTGGCGATCGCAGTATAGTATGGTGGTGGAATGCATAGAGAACGGAAAGTATGATTTCACATCCAAAGAAAATTTGTAGATTTATAACCTACTCTCATACTATGGGAGAGCAGTGGTAACGACTCCAACTTAAAGAGTAGAGTAGAGGTCGTAGGTTCGACCCCAAGCAGCCACGTTACTTTGTCTAAATAATTTCATCACCACTGCTCTCAAAACGGCGAATGAAAACATCGTGAGGAAACCGGCATGTCCTAGAACCAAAAATTCGAAGACATGTGTGACATCTACCAATCCGCACTGGGCCCGCGTGGTCGCGAGGTAGACTATAGCCATAGAGGGAGAGCCCTCTCACAGAGAGGAGACCAGTGTTCCAGCAGTGGCAACATTATAGGCTGATTATGGTAATGCATTCTGTGGAAAGTATTTAAGCATTTACTACTCTTTAGGACAAGGGACCTAGTAAAAACTCTTATTAATAATAATCCTTCCATGCCATTTTCGGCTACGGTTACCGTTTCATCAACACCCTACTAATAATAATAATAATAATCTTTATTACACAAGAAAGTGGTTACAAAAAAGTGTGAAGTCCCTGACTCCTGTGCTAGGTGGTAGACCTGTGTTACAAGAGCCAGTGCCCTCTCCCTACTTAGTACCTACAGAATCTTATGCAAAAAGATTAACAAAAAAATTAAATTCAAAATTTAAAAAACCCCCGACACAAAAAAAATATAAAATTAAATGTAAGTAATTGGAAAAGGACCAAATAATTTAAAAACCCCCAACTTAAAGAATCTAGGTAACGAGACTAAAACAGATAAATTCATATGGCAGTCGGGGGACCTCTCTTAGAATAGAAGGTGTTCCACAGAACGGTCCCCCGACTTCCATATGAATTTATCTGTTTAAGTCTCGTTACCTAGATTCTTTAAGTTGGGGGTTTTTAAATTATTTGGTCCTTTTCCAATTACTTACATTTAATTTTATATTTTTTTTGTGTCGGGGGTTTTTTAAATTTTGAATTTAATTTTTTATTTCATGCTTTTTGTAGGGACTCCTTAATTTTTGTATTTCATTTCTTTTATTTTCTTGCGTTTTAAGATTCAGGTTATTTGATGTTTAATCGGGTTTTTTATCCGTCAAAAAATAATTATTAATTTATAGTTGAAGAATAATTTTTAAGACTAAACAGATTTTTTTGTTTTATTATATCCTTTTTCACGTTCTTCCTTTAGTTATTCAACTTTCATACAAGTATTTCACAGCTATTAGATATCTTAGGTATTTCAGATCTAGTTTATAAAATGGGACTGCGACACAATCTGATGTAGAAATACCTACGCGTTTTAAGTAGGATAATTCCATTCGTAATAAAAATAGTCAAACTTAGTGATCGTAGGTACCAGTCATCACTCCACTTCCCTCATCATTCTAGAGCATTGATCAGACAAAAAATTATTTTCAAGTTTCTAGTTTTCATTACGTTAGGTAGTTAATATTCCTCATTCCCTTTCAATATAGTGTACTTACATTATTCTACTTGTCAAGCCCTTGCATTTGATACCTACAGGAAAAGTTTTTAACCAGTGCGCAAATTTTTTTTGGTGGCTCGGTGTAAGCAATAGAACACATTTCCATTTTTAGTTTATGACTTTTTTTTTTTTCATTTTTCCACTTTGTCCCAATTTGAAATAAGCAAGACATGGATATAATTTAATAGTAATACTATGAATGAGCATGAATGAAAACACGAAGGCCGGCCGCCGGCCGCTGGACGCCCAGCGCACGAGACGGGGCGGGGGTGCGGGGGCATGCGGCGCGGCGCCGGCGTTTTATAAACAAAACGCATGCACATGCAGTACGTCACTTGCGGAAGCGGAGGTCGGATGTCTCTTCGCCGTCCCTGCGCGCGTGCCGCGTACTAGACTAGCGTAGTGACAATGTCTCATTTTACTCACCGCGAGTATTATGAAATAGTGCGAGTGTATTTGTTAAGCAATGAAAATTTACGAGCAGCATGAAGAAGATACGAAAGGGAGAGCGTACCTCGTATGCGAGCCCAAAGGATCCTTAATCCCACGGTCCCTAATGAGAGGACAATTTTAGTAGCAAACCAAGGTGTATGAAACAAGTGAAATGCCGGCTGAGCCTAGATGACTTGAAAGAAAAAATAATTAACGCTTTCATTGAAGTAAAAAGTGGTGTTAGTGTCCTAAACAAACTAAATGCTTACTTATTTAAACGTGCACGTTTATGCCTTGAAAAAAGGAGGTCACTTCAAACAATACCTACTTAAAATTATTGTGTTGTGATTAATAAAATGTAGAGGTAAGAAGAAATTATAAACAATCTTAGTGTCTTAGGTTCTCTTTGATTAGACATTGACGCAAATTGTATCATGTCTAAGTACCTATCATACCTAAATGTTTTATTTTGAATGGACTAAAACGTATTACTTTCTTACTTATTATGATTTATTTTCTGCATTTTGATGGTCCTAAGCCCATGAAAGTATGAAGGATAAATTGGAATTTACGAAAAATTACGTTTACAAATAACTTTACACAGTCTAAACTTAAAAAATTGTAGCGCTAAACTGGGGTCAATAATCCGCCGTCGTTAGAGCGAGCGCGCGCGCGTGAGTACTTCTGATAGCAGCTGGCGCGTCAGGCGACCGGTCGACGCGCGGCGTGAATCGGGCGACCGGTCGACGGACTGGCAAGCGACGTCCATAAAATAAATTTCTGAGTAAACAAGTCTCGTAAGCGTTAACTTAATTTTTTACTATTGAAACATATCAAAACAAAAAATACGTGTTTATTAAAATATATTCAAGTTTATTATGTCAAAATTTGCGCACTGGATAAAAACTTTTCCTGTATATTGAAGGAGTTGTGAAAAAAAAATATAATTCGCTTTTTTGTGGTGGCGGCCATCTTGGATTTGTAATTTGTAATACCGTATAGTATTCTACTAGTCAAGCCCTTTCATTTGATACCCATATTGAGGGAGAAGTGAAAAAAAAAAAATGTAATTCGCCACTTTGTGGTGGCGGCCATCTTGGATTTGAAATTTATCATAGTGTATAGTATTCTACTACTCAAGCCCTTTCATTTGATACCCATATTAAGGGAGTTGTGATAAAATATGTAGTCCGCCATTTTGTGACGGCGGCCATATTGGACCGATTTTCATCAAACGTAGCTAAGAACACTCCCGACTAATTCACCTTTCAAATAAAAAAAACAAAATTAAAATCGGTTCATCCGTTCGGGAGCTACGATGCCACAGACAGACACACACACACACACACACACACACACACACACACACACACAGACACGTCAAACTTATAACACCCCGTCGTTTTTGCGTCGGGGGTTAAAAATAAAAAGAATATGGTAAACAACAAAAAAGTAAGTTAAACTAAATGCGGTTAAAAGAAGCCTGTGTGTGTGTTTGTGTATGTGTGTGTGTGTGGGTGAGTGTATATGTGTGTACTGGCGTCTATCATGGGCTCTCATGTAGAAAAACCACCTTTGTTTACAAATATTCTTGCACAGAGTGGACACGTGAGAGCACCATTAACATAATTGTAACTGATTGCCGCTGGTGGTCGGGCTTTTGGTAATGGAGAAGGAAGAAGAAGAAGAAGACCAAGAAGACCTGAACAGGGTCATAACAGGTGAAAGTCCCTTAAAACTTTTTGAAGTGAAAACTTCTTTAGGTGCGTCGGGAATTTTTTGAGATGGGAAAAACCATTGAACTCGCGCCACTGTTACCGTAAGCGACTCCGCGCGTGTTTTGTTTATAAGACGATTAAAAAAATACCCGCATCGGATGTGTTCGGCTGTCCTCGGGATGTACTCGGTTTTAAGAGTAAACTAGTCGCGAGCTCGAACTCAATGGTGGCTATGGCCAAAAAGTACGCTGTCTCACCTGATTTCGTGTCCGATAGAGCTAGTATCATGATGAGCAGTTAAACGCTAGTCTACATGAATAACGTCTAATTCTCACGCCCTGAAACGCCATTCCGAACTGATAGGCGCGTAAAAAAATTCGAAAAGTGCTTCGGAAAATCGAGTTTTATGAAAAAACCACTGCATAAATCAATTACAAATAAAGTTTATTGAACTCTTCGATAACTGAGCATTGTCGGTACGGACTTGGTTTTGAAGATTTTACAGATCTTTTATTACTTATTCACACCCAAAGTTACGTTAAAAAGGCAAAAAAAACGAATCTTTGTTGGCTCATATCGTTTGAATGCCTTTTATTTTACTATTCTGTTTCCGTACAGACAGCATTAACAATAAGACAAAATGATATCATGTTTAACTTTGGATGCACAATGTCAAACAGTGGAGTAATACTCTCCCGAAATTTGTATGGAAAAAATATCGACTAGTGGCACCTTAATGTATTTATCCGATATGTCAGTGAGTGATCGCAAAGTATTCCGTTTGTGTTTTGTTTTCACTTCAGTCGGTACTACACTGTACAGTGCCACTGTTTTTTTCATTTTAAGGATTTTACTCCTTGCACACACTCCATCCTTCTACTTATCTTCACTTGAGGCTACCTTAAACATGGATTTTCTCGTACCAACCCTTTCCCAGGATAATGCCAGATCATAATTCAAAAATGCAGGAAGAGAAACAGGGGTACCTGCTCTTTATTATAATTATAAGACAACATTGACACATCCAAAGCAGTAAATAAAATAAAACTGTCAACTTTAATTACTTATATTTACCTAAGCTCACCATACATGGGTGTATGACACGACTAACAAAATAAACACTATGTATGTAAGACTTGTAGGTACCTATGTGTGTATGACTGTATGTTTGTATGACTCAGGCGCATCTGAACGCGGAACTAAACGTTCAATAAGCTCTATTGGAGTTGATTTGCTATACTTTAGTGAGAGTGTCGCGGGCGCACGTATCAGGTTTAATGTTGCAGACTTACGAGTATAAGAGCTTTTATGGCTAAACAATTTCAATATGAAAACATGTGCGCAAATCGTGTAATATTATTATAACTATTATTTTTTACTACTAGTCCTCCAGACCGTATTTCGGCCGGGTTAGGGGGCAACTCGTCCACTTCGAAACTGGGACCCCTGGTCCCAGTTCCACCTACCACCAATTCCACCTTTTTTTAATTTGATTAGGGGGCAACTCGTCCCACTTCGAAACGGTTTAGGGGGCAACTCGTCCACTTCGAAATTGGGACCAGGGACCAATTCCACCTTTTCTAATTTGATTAAGGGACAACTCGTCCCACTTCGAAACGGGTTAGGGGGCAACTCGTCCATTTCGAAACTGGGACCAGGGACCAATTCCACTTTTTCTAATTTAATTAGGGGGCAACTCGTCCCACTTCGAAACTGGGACCACCTCCACCTTGCCATGGCGGCCAATCTCAACGGACTAGCCTTCGACGCGGGAGATATTATATGTTGGTAGACACTAGTAGACAGTACAGTGAACAAGTGTAAGCGCAGACACAGGTACACTTTCTCTTACCTCACTGGTTTTTTTTTACTAATACATATCGGTATTGAATCATTATTGATCAATATTTTGTTATTTTCTTAATAGGGCTAAGTTAGTACCTTTTTGATGATAATAATTAATATTGTGGCTACTTATCTTTCAATGCGGAATACCGCATAATTTGTGTTTAGCTTTTATGATGTGATGAATAATTAATTGTCTGCACTATTTTATCCTTAAGCTTCTAAACATACTTAAACAAATCACCAAGTGGCAAGTACAGCCCGATTCAAACTTTGTGGTAGCTCGGAACATGAGGAGATTCATTGCGCACTAACAGATTCATGTGTCGACGGGGGTGAGAGGTGAGGTGTTGCGCAGCGAATAGTGAACTTCACACCCGCCATAAAGTTTGAATCAGACATTATCTCTACAAAATTATTTTTAGTATTTATGCGAAACCCGAAACACGTGTCTAGTGTTTTTATGTAAAGAATCTATGTGCAAAATTTTAAAACTGTATCATGAAAAATCACAAAAATATAAGCTTGTTATGTTAGCTGCTTGTCCGTACAAAAACATGCCCACCCGCGTCGCGCCGTCTTGCGCTCATTGATAATAGTACCTAGGTACCTAACCGTTCGGCGCGGAGATTGCGTATTATTAACCTACTTAGTGTCGCTCGGTGTCCAACTTTTAACTTTTTTTATATATTTTGGGGACAAAATATAACATGGGGTAAAAATTATTGGAATCGATAACAATCGATTCCAATAATTTTTACCCCATGTTATATTTATAATATAGTTTGTTGAGAATAAGTAACAACTTATTCTCAACAAACTATATTCAGGTTTCGCATATACTAAAAATAACGTCGTATATTATGTTTTTATGCCATTGTATATGGCAAGCATGACGACTTGTTTTAACAACTTGCATGCCGATTTTTCGTGTGTGTATACCTACTCATGTTTGAACACACAAAAATTGTCTTATCTCCTCTGAATTTTGATTTCAAGAACAACTTACTTAAAGGTTACTTATTTTACCTGCATCTGTAGGCAGTCCAGCAGTAGACCTACATGACAGTATGCCATACTTGGTGGAAAAATGGATCGCCATTTACCTGCAACAAAAAACAAAACAATAATTTAAAAAAACGCACATTAAAGTTAATGAAACTTCACACCATATAACCCTAGCATTAATTTCCTCAGACCAGGTTTTACTCTAGTTAAAAGGAACTGGTCACACCCGTTAATGAGAACCGCAGGGCCCTTAATCCGTTAGGTAAATTACACACTGACGCGTCGTTAGCACCCACGGGATTAAACGTGAGAAAATGTCCCTAGGGACTATAAAATCTAGTTTAGCTTGAATTGAAGCTATTCCTAGTGGTAGTAAGCGAAATATTGGTAGGATTAGGGTCATAATCAAATTATTTATTTCAATTAGGGGTGATTTTTATATCATCTGATAATTTTATTCGAGGAATAAGTTTGAAATTTTGACAGATAATTCATACAAAAACTGTCAAACGTCAATTTTATTCCTCGAATAAAAGTTATCTGGCGATGGAAAAATCAGCCCTTAGACTCATAAATCAGCAATTTGCTTAACACACTATCAAGCACAGTCTGAATTATTTTGAAGCATATTGCTAATGCATCGCTTCATATGTTCGAAAAATTTGTCTGCTCAACAACGTAAATTACGCAATGAACTGTCAAAATGAAAGCCATTGCAACTGTCAGAGGGTTACGCAATTACCCCGCTGGTGTTGGAACTGATTGTTTTTTTTTTTTTTTTAAACTAATTTATGAAGACAAAAGGTTTGATTTTTTGTATGATGTGTTACACCGTCACGCTAAAACGGCAGAACGGATTTGGATGAAATTTGGCATATGGGTAGACCATGACCTGGACAAAGGATACTTTTATTCTGATACTCCTATCGGATCGAGACTTATGCGGGTGAAGTCGCGGAGCGCAGCTAGTTATCAATAAACACAGATTACATGCAGTGGCGTGCCCTTCATAGAAGCCACAAAGCCCGGCTTGCCCTAATAAAATCATAATTCACAACAACAAAATCAATAAAAAATATATTCAAAAAATTCCAGTCAATGAACTCGAACGCAAACATTCATGTCATAGGAATAATAATACAATTATTTCGAAATCCGAACTTGCGCGCACTGGCCTAGGTTTGCGCCAAATTCCGCTCTACGCTATACAATGCATTCAATTGCGCCATCTCGCTCACACTAGTCTGGCTTTTTACCTGGCTTCTGTTTCCTTTCTCTGTCTCGCAGTTTTCGCCTACAAATTGCTATAAAAACACAATACATTTGTTGATATTGGTAAGTACATACAACACAGATTTCTATGAAAAGAAAAGCCAGGCTTTTATAGGCATGAAGTTCGCGCAAATGCACTATCCGCGTTGACCCGCGTAAAGTTAGTTTCACGTGTGGCGGGCGCGATGAGTCGATGACGCGACGCGTCTCAAATTGTTATTGTTTTGAAGTTTTGAATACTTACTTTGAGAATTAGTTTTCTTATTTGAAAAAGTGATTGATTGTGGCGATGTCATTCCCTATGATTTTGTAAACGGTTAATGAATATAGTGTTCTTTTATCATTATGTGAATTCGGAAACTGTCATCGAAAAGGTACGTAAATACATTGAGTTTTCTGCAATTTTCTGCCAATAAATACTTCCGCCCCTAAGACGACCCACTGACCACTTCACCGTAACCAATCTTAAATTACTGTAGGTACTTCTCGGAAATAAAAACAAGTATTTTTGTCAGTCAAGAAGACAGATTATATAAAATAGGTACCTACTCATTCGATTGTTTACTAGGTATGAATATGACAAACATAGGTGTTAAACATAGGTATGTGTTGGCTCATGATTGACTTTAAAAATGTAAGTACCTAATTCATAAAACAGTGCGTACGAGAAAAGAAAAAAGAACAATGAATCGATAATTTGGAGGCCGTCTAGTGCATTTTGATTGAACAAATGCATGTGACAAGCGAAATGAAGAAAGTTCCGGGTAGGCGCTGTGGTTATGCGCATTCATTAATATAGATGGCGCTTGTGACAATTACGTACTGATGTTTGAAATATGTAGTACTCTTCGTATTTTAAAGGTTTTCTTGCGGAAATTATAATAATGATGTTAGTACTACTAACAACCATTAACAACAAGAAAATCAGCCAATCCCTCAGTTGGCCTTTTTTTTATACCTTGAAAATCTGTGGGCTTGCCCTAATTTTGACCCCTAGGCACGCCACTGATTACATGACATTTTTGACAACACATTTCTGATTTAGACACTTTTTTTTTTTGCGTATGGGAAATCATTAAATGACTCCTCCCGCTCTGGGTGGAGCGGAAGGGAGTGTCAGACTCTTACTGACTAAAACCCACCCGTGTTCCTTCCTTAGCCCTTTATGTTCCCGGCAGCGACACTTTAGACCCTTGATTCAACTTTCATAAACATTGCAAAAACCAACCAAACCCTGCCAATGGAAACTAGTCACAAACTAAAAGCAAATATTGACTAATTCGCTCCTCACTGACCTTCATAGGCACAGGTAAACAAATAGACTGGGCCTATTGACCAAGTGTACGGTCTGCGGAAACAATTGCGGTCGACAAACGGAATGAGAAAGTTTATAGTGGATAAGACAAAGATTAAAATAGAAGAAGAACTAGCAAGGGGGGGGGGCTAGCTAGGGAGGGGGGTTCAGGGGATCAGGCCGGAATAACTTGACAAATATTTGTGCAGCACCATGTGTACTATGTGTGACAATTATTAGATTGATTTGTTAGAACTGTTTTGCTGACTGTATATATTATGGTACCACAGACTAATACTGTATTATACCCTATTTCAAATTGTCAATCAGATAAATATAACAATTTAGAAAGATCCTAGCATGCAAACGAAATAATTATACGCTCGAACACTTGTACAAATCATTATATTGGTACTTTACACGTTAAAATTTAAACTCGAGGCGACTTTCGTTGTCTCTAGCTGAGAATGCAAGACCTCTTTTCCCGCCGTTTTACTTCCAAAGTCTTATATGGGTTGCCACAAATCAAAAGGTTATAGTATTCGAAAATGACAATGTTGCAACCCACAAATAATATAAGTTAAATAGTTGATTATTATTGTAAGCTAACACAAATGTGTAAGTTTTTTTAAATAAATGTTTCACTTTTAAAAAAAACGCACATGTCTATTTTTAGGTTATGTGTAGTTTGACAGTTGGTCAGTAGGTAATAAGTATAATCATCGTTATTATCAGGACCATCAAAGTAAAGATACTTAATTTTCTTTATTTTTCCATTTATCGCTGTTGTTTTATATTATACCAATGACAAATGTTTATTGACAAAGGTTCTTTGCTTTATGCATATCTATTATGTTAATGATTAAGAATTCCTAATTATTAGTCATAATTGTATACTTAATGTTTAAACATAAATAAGAAAAATACTCTATGAATCACTATGACGTATTTTTCTGTTTTAACTACTTACTCATGTATTTACAAAATAGTGACGCCATCTTCTAATACTGACACATTAAAAAAAACAAAATTATTGTTCTAATTTTACAACGGACACTTTATTTTGCAAATGGCGACTGATTAAAATTGACCCATATTTCCATTTGTAACTGTAAAATGGCAAATAAATTGATGAAAAATATGTATTAACGTTATTAATCAGAATTCAAAAACGTCATCATCATCATCTGCCTAGCCTTTTCCCAACTATGTTGGGGTCGGCTTCCAGTCTAACCGGATGCAGCTGAATACCAGTATTTTACATGGAGCGACTGCCTATCTGACCTCCACAACCCAGTTACTGGGTAATACGATACCCCTTGGTAAGACTGGTTGTCAGACTTTCGGGCTTCTGACTACCCGTAACGACTGTCAAAGATCCACAAATGACAGCCGGGACCAACGGCTTAACGTGCTTTCCGAGGCACGGAGGGGTCTCGGTATGTAAAGATGGTCACCCATCCACAGACCAAACGCGGCAAGCGTAGCTTAACCTGACCGATCGACCTGTGCGGCTGTTATTATTTAGCCACGGGCCCCTCGTCATCAATACGTAATTCAATACGTCATCAATACATAATTATAAATTAAAGTCGCTTTTCGCGTCTGTGTGAGGGTCCGCGCCCACTCGACCCGCTTAGACTCGACCCGAAGAATAATATCAGATGTTTTACTACCATTCAGTGCCATTTGTACAGTCAGGCAAAGTGATATTATCCTAATTTGATTTCACTGATTTTAGATTCCGTTGCGATCGCAACACATCAATCAGCCAAAGGAAGAAGAAAAGTATTGAAAATGATAACACTTTAGGTTTATTGACAAAAATAAACATATCAAGAAAAAGTTATTACAAGAAACTGCTCGATTATTGATTATTTCAAAAACTATTTAATTATTTGTATTTTTTTTCATGTCGATTATTTATAGAAAGAAATTGTTGATTTTTACTGAAAACAAACATATTTTTTTTTACATTTTAGAAGTTAGTTCCTACTTGTTAACCTAATAATTATAATCACGTTTAAAGACTGATTCAATAAATACCACCGTGCCACTAGCTTCATGATTGTAATGATAATTAACAATAATCTGTGATTTTGACTACAAAGTACAAAGCGTACCTAATTACCTATACTATACGAGTATTAAAAAAGTATAAGTACTTATTTGTTTAATTATTAATTTATTTATCCAAACATTATTTAATTTTGACACTCTCTGTGGTGCAAGCGTTAAATCGACACTTTTTTGTCTGACTATACATCTAGGTACGTTTTTACGCTTACCAAAACAGAAATATTCTTCGGGTCGAGTGGACGCGGACCCGTAAAAACCTTGCGAAGTTTTTAACAAAAAAAAAAAAACAAAATACTCGCATTCCAATTTTAAAACTGATGGTCTCAATTGCAAATGGCGATCGAAGTTACTCTAGCACCATAGCCAATGACTCAAATAGACGCATTTATTTCCACTTGCAACACTAAAATGACGAATAAATTGAGCAAATTCAATTGTCACGAATTGCCATGGGGGATATGACCCGTGTCTCTTTTCAATTTAGACATATTTGACCTACCCTAACACTTGGTATAAATTGGCAAGCCCGCAGATTGAAATATATACCAGGCAATCATTTTAATAGATTGACCAGGGGGATATATGAAGACATTTATTTTGGCAATATTTGCGCTTTATTTAAGAGCGTGCCGACCAAACGCCGACCGCGCAGTCTTATTTTCTGCATTTTCATTCTAAAATAAAAGAAATAACCAAACAAACGACGAGGGCGCCACTAGGCGGTCGGCGTAGCCTTAAATGTAATTAAATAAATACTTAATGGATTGCAGATAAATTACCTATTTGTCGAATTGGTATTGTTATTTCTGGTAAGATTAAGCTATGCAAGCCGCAGTCGGTTCTTGGATGGGTGACCATCCTTTATATATCGAGACCCCTCCGTGCCTCGGAAAGCACGCTCAGCCGTTGGTGCCGGCTGTCAATAGTAGATCATAGATCTTTGACAGTCGTTACGGGTTGTCAGAAGCCCAAAAGTCTGACTACCAGTCACTAAGGGATATCGCGTTACCCGGTAACTGGGTTATGGAGGTCAGATAGGCAGTCGCTCCATGTAAAATACTGGTATTCAGCTGCATGTGGTTAGATTGGAAGCCGACCCCAACACACTTAGGATAAGGCTACACAGATCTGACCTATTTGGCAAATTTCAATGTTTCTTTCTGGTAAAAAAAAGGCTACTATAAATAAATTAAAATAAAAGGGTTGGTTTCGTAACAAAACGAACAAGCCCTACAAACTAAAAAGTAATTAATCTAAACAAGTTAGATCAATCAATCAATCTTTGAATCAATCATTCGATTAATTGGTCGTAAATTAGAACGCTTGTTACACCTTTAAGGCGACTACATGACCTAAAGCGCGGTCTTTGTCGGACTTCATAGAAAAGAAAAAGAAGCGCAATGACACAACACTGGTAATTTTTTGCAAAATATGAAGCAACTATCTATTTACAAAAAATCTATTGTTTGGATTAAAAAATGAAAACATAATATGTTTTCATTTTGCTATAATATGTAGCTTGCTTTGCTATAATATGTAGCTAGCTGCTATAATATGTAGCTAAAAATCATAATGATTGTATGTATATTAGTATACTCGGTCGGACTGCATAGAAAAGAAAAAGAAGCGCAATGACACAACACTGGTAACTTATTGCAAAATATGAAGCAACTATCTATTTACAAAAAATCTATTGTTTGGATTAAAAAATGAAAATACTAGTGCTTTAGTATGTTGCTTGTAGAATAATCTGACAAAAAATCATAATGATTG
The DNA here is from genome assembly GCA_916614155.1 of Mesoligia furuncula. Taxonomy (NCBI): domain Eukaryota; kingdom Metazoa; phylum Arthropoda; class Insecta; order Lepidoptera; family Noctuidae; genus Mesoligia; species Mesoligia furuncula. The sequence continues at coordinate 4,934,639 of OU744815.1, forward strand.
TATGTATATTAGTATGGTTTTTATTGTAAAAAGAAAGTTTTTAGAGGTATCTTTATGCTTCATGATTATTTTCTACCATATCAAATTAGTTGTATTATGTTTTCAACACACTATCTACCTAGCATATGTCCTGAAGAATATCATATATTTTTCTGATTTTATTTACTGTAGTCGATCATATACTTTTAATGTTTCTAAAACTTGCGTTTTTTGAGTTTAGGTCCTGTAAGCCCCTTAACAGGAATATTGACAATTAATTAATAGGTAACCTCCTAGAGCACCGTTGTTTACTTCAGGACAGTAATATAGTGTTTATTTTATGTAAAGAGGTACTGGTAAATAAATTAATGATTAATATTCATGAGGAATGAAACACGTGTTAACTTAATAACCAAGTTAAATTATTCTGCCCGCGACTACGTCCGCGTGAAATTTCACCCTCCCCCCATTCACCCTCTTAGGGGTGGAATTTCGAAAAACCCTTTCTTAGTGGAGACCTACTCTTCACAAAGAACACACCCTCCAAATTTTTTGTTTCTGGAACGGTGAATTCTTATGCGAATCCCGCACCCCCAGCCATAGGTACCTAGAGGTGGAACACCGCGGTGGTTTTAGACGGTAAGAGTCCAGTATAACTCTGAAGAAGAAGAAAAGAAGAAGAAGAATTTCCCATGAAGAACGAAATTCTCATGGATTTCCAAAGCGCACAAAAAAAAGGACCAGCGGTTTAGGCTGTGCGTTGATATATCAGTCAGTCAGGACTTTGAATTTTATATTTATATAGATAGCAAAACATGAGTAGAAAGAATTAATTCGTTTTAGATTTCACAGTAGGAAATGTTCTTTAGAAATTCTTCTCTTTCATAGAAATTAAGAGGGTCTACGCCGTACGGCATTTCATACAAACTTTCAAGCCCTTGTTTTTTGAAATGAATGAACCGATTTTAATGAAACTTCATACGCATAAGCAGGATACAAAGATCTATAAAGTTACATAAGAACATTATCGAAAAACGTACAACAGCAGTTGAATGTATCGACTTCGCGCGGTTGCTGCGATGCAGTCTAACTGTGACAGCAAAAAAAATAAGAGTATCACAGATGTGACCAAACATTTAATATTTTAAAGTTCCACAGTTTTCGCATCCTACTGCAACATCCCATCAACTTCTAAGCCTTGACCTCCGACCCTGCTAACAGCGAATCCCACTTTCAACTCGTAAAGTGGCAAATAAATTGATGAGAAAAATGTGCTATGTATTTTTTTCCTATTTATTCACAAAACATGACGTCACCATAAAACCACGCCATTTTATAAAACAAAATTCTATCATTCCAATTTTAAATCTGACAGTAGCAATTGCAAATGGCGATCGAAGTTTCTCTAGCCAACCAACGAACCGTGTAGACTCATAACCGTTTATACCCATAAGCTGACAAACTTACGTATGATGGGATGAGTGATGTTAACCCAAATGCCTATAAGTTGTGAACTTATGAATAGCAGAAATAAGCGAAGGTGTGGACCGTTACGTGTAGTTAGAGGGGCCGGAGGTCGAGACTCAGAAGTTGATGGGACATTGTGGTAGGAAGCGAAAACTGTGGACAGTCAAGACTTTACTTTTTAGATGGGTCTGGGGGCCTAAAAAGGCCACTTTGGCAGAATTATAAAAGGATAACACAATGGACAGTTAACGAAGCATTTTTCAGTTATTTTTTTTTGTCTGTGCTAAAATACCAATCAATCCGATCCAATGCCAATTCCCAATCTTTTTGATTACACCTACTACGTAGTGCAGCGAAAAAAAGAAAAAGAAGGACAGCCTTTGCCATATTACGATTCATAATGTTATCCTTTTATAATTCTCCAAAGTGGCATTTATAGGCCCCAGTGCTGATACTACTAGTGCAACAGTTAGTCGCTTAGGACGGCCATTATTTTATGGGGTGGATGAATTGCAATGGAAAAAAACTTCTTTAGACGCGTTGGGCATTCTTTAGATGCGAAAAAGCCATTGAACTCGCGACACTGTTACCGTAACCGACACCTCTGTTTTAAGTTTTGGCCATTATAAAGTAATCAACGCGCGGTATATTTTCTTTGGGAAGAATGACCTTCAAACATGTTTATAAAATTACTATGCTTTTTCAAGTTTTCACTTCTGTCGCTAGAATGCCAGTTTTTTTTTTGGAGTAGAATCATGAATTATTTTAGTTGTAGCAATAAAATTGGTCAGCCTCAGATAATTTTGTTGGTCTGATGGGGCAGCTGCCTTTTTTAACGATTTTAGCGTTGGCCCTGGTTGGCCAGTAAAATTGGTACATAATGACGAGTACAATGTATCCTTTTCAGGTTTTCAGTTATTTCAATTACACCTTGTAGAGAGTTCAATCATGTAATGAAAGAAGGTACAAGTTCAGTAATTGTTCATAACCACGGATATCGAAACCATGTCCAAACTTACTTTGTGAGACTTTCGTTTTCAAAATTCTTGTATTGAAAATAATTTGTTACCTGAACTAGCTACCTTAGAATAGAATAGAATAGAATACTCTTTATTATGTACACCATATTAATTACAGACATAAGGACATTATTACCTTGTTTATTACTTTTCTGATTTTTTTTCTTTTTTCCATTTTATCTACAATCGGCTGTTTAGCCATGATTAGATGGATGATTGGATGGATGGATTACTTGTGTGGAATTGTTTTGATGGCCATTCCAATGAATAGTCTCAAATCTACATGTGGGGGAACACTTCAGTTCCTTAGATAGAGTTCCAGTATGTGCAGTCTTTTGAGGCGTTTTACATGGTCTATGTCTTGGAGTAGATCCCTGGTTAGCGAGTTGCTGTGGTTGTTCAGTCTGTCTTTATACTTTTTGCTAGTTTTTCTGTAATGGTCGGCATTTCTAGGTATTCGCGTAATTCCGAATTTCTTACAAACCAGTGTGCGCTGGAAATAGTTCTTAATAAGTAATTTTTTTTTTTCGAAATCAAAATTGTACAATCTTGTTCGCACGATAAACGACAGTAGTTCAAACTCTTCTTAGTCAGTCATTACGCCTTAATATCACATCTACTTGAGCTCAAGTACCTCTCAAAGCAACACAGCTAACGTTAACTCTTAGTAAATATGTAAACATTTAACTTTAGTAGTTTTAGTACCTGCGTAGTTAATAGCTTTATCAGCATCTTCACCACACCTCGGTGATTCATAAGCCTACATATTAAAGAATTTCGTGACTGGCTGGCAGGTGACAGACAAAACACAACCAAAACTGGTAAAGAAATCAAATAATTTAAAAATTTTAATTTCTGGTACAGACATCAAGCTACTACAATATGTCAAATTTCTTTAATAGATTTTCAACTTTATCGCTAAAGCATAAGGTTCAAAGTTGATTGGGAAAATTTGACAGTTTCGGGTAACTTGATGTGCAGGCTGGCGTCTGTACACTCATTTTGGGTTGTTTTTATTATTTTTTTACTAGCTATTACTGTCCCACTGCTGGGCAAAGGCCTTTCTTTCCACCTGTCTCTATCCAGAGCTGCCAAAGACCAATCTTTATTAAGGCTACGCCGTCCGCCTAGTGGCGCCCTCATTTTTTGGTTTGACGGAAAATAGTGGCCACTATTATCCGTTTTAATGATTATAATAAAACTAAACAATGTAAAACTACTTTTTATAATAATATTAACGTATAATCTTGTGGAGCACAACTTAACGTGCTTATTTTCTGCATTTTCAATCTAAAATAAAATAAATAACCAAACAAACGATGAGGGCGCCACTGCGCGGCCGGCATTTGGTCGGTGCCCTCTTAAAGGAGTCCAGATCATCCCGCCCTCTCCATCTGCTGGACCTGCCGCGATGTCGTTTGTCATGTATAAGGTGGCGATCCTATCGCCTTCAACCGGGCAGAAATCCAGAGTCCCTGCTATTGAGAAATTCCTGACGGATAAATCCAATAACAATTAGCCGAATTAAACTCAGCAGTAGTTGTATAAATTGTCTGTGTGGTGCCGGACTTAAAGAATAGCACCACCCCATACTTCCCGTGGGTGTCGTAAAAGGCGACTAAGGTAAGGGGCGTACCGGAGAATGGGCAGCAGCGTTCTCTATGCATTCCAATACCATACCATACTGCGATCGCCAACCCGCCTGCCAAGCGTGGCGATTATGGCAAACCCCCCCCCCCCCCTTTTGGGGGAGGCCTATGTCCAGCAGTGGACGTCTTTCAGCTGAAATGATGATGATGATGAGTTGTATAAAAGCTTGTATTAAATGACCTAAAAACAAATGAATAGCACGCATTCTACTCAAACTTTCAATCATAACGCTGACATGGCTGACATAACCACAAACAAACAACATTGTCTGTGGTCAGAATTAAATTATTTCGACTCGTATTTCATTCAAAATGTTGCGGTTTCGAATTAGAATGACAAAATAAATCTCAAAGTTAAAATTACGTGCAAGAACTTCCCTGTTTAAATATAAATACTTAATATGTATTTTAATGTAGTTTCAGCAGTTGGTCTCGGCTGTCATTCGTAGATCTTTGACAGTCGTTACGGGTAGTCAGAAGCCCGAAAGTCTGCCAACCAGTCTTGCCACTATGTTACCTAGTAACTGGGTTGTGGAGGTCAGAGGTCAGATAATTAGTTGTTCCTTGTACCCAGCTGCCGACCTCAACATACACACATCAAAAGTGTCTAGGGATCAAGCATTTTTATGCGGATTTCTTGAGATTGAGATGTGGCTTTGTAATAAATTTATGATTTTATAAATTTATATGGATCCTTTTTGGTGCATTTCATAATTTGAATCAGGAACTGTGAATCAAATTCGAGTAAAAGATGAAAATCAGCTGTCAATATTTTCCCTATAAAAACATACAACGCATTGAAGACATTATTAGTGCTACTGTTTCCCTACTACTGATTAAAACCAACGTTATTATGGAGCGGCGACGCATTTAAGCAGGGAAGAAATGCTCAGAGCCGTGGGAATGATAGAAGCTGGTTCCCGGCAACGTACTGTGGCTTTAGCTCTGAATACAAGTCAGAGTGTTATCAGTCGACTTTGGACACGTTACCGAAGCACTGGTACCGTGGCTGAGCGCCATGGAGGACGGTATCGCTGCACCACACGGAGACAAGACCGATACATTCAAATCTTAACTCGAAGAGCTCCAACAATAACCGCCATGATGTTAGCCGTGAGGCTTCATCACTCTTCAGGGAACTTAATTAGCGACCAAACAGTCAGAAACCGCTTGCATGAAGTGAACCTTCATTCCCGAAGACCGCTACGGGTACCACCTATAGCAATGCACAATCGTAGGATTCGATATCAATGGGCTCTAGAACACAGAAATTGGGCAGAAGAACAATGGCGTTTCGTGTGCTTTTCTGATGAGTCTCGTTTTGGTATGAGACCGGATACAAGACGTATACGACACTGGAGAACCCCTGGACGCCAACAGCGATTAAAATCCTGCCAGGAAGTCCATCCTTATAGTGGTGGAACCATCATGGTATGGGCGGGTATTTGGATCGGCGGAAGAACTGAGTTGATTTGGATCAGAGGCAACCTCAACGCTCAAATTTATGCTGAGACGATTGTATCAGACGTCATCGTTCCTCTACAAGTGCAAATCGGTCCCTTATTTCAGTTAATGCATGATAATGCACGACCGCACACCGCAAGAGTTGTAAGACAGACTCTCGCCGCAGCTAACATCAATGTCCTGCCCTGGCCTGCTCAGTCGCCAGACTTGAACCCGATTGAGCATGCATGGGATATGCTACAGAGAAGAGCTCTGCCGAATATGGAGGGTATCCAGTCGCAAGAAGACCTTTTTTTGTTGTTGCAACGAACATGGGCGGCCATTCCACAGCGTGATTTGGATGAACTCATTTTGAGTATGCCAAACCGATGTTCTTGTGTTTCTTGTTAGTGTTCGCGGTAGAAACACGGATTATTAATTGTTTAAGTTACCCAATAGAATTTTAAAGAAAACTGTTATTTCAGTCTTTTTTTCGAACTTTTGTGTTAGTGGTTCAAATGTCAAAAATCCCTTTATTAGGAAAATGGCAAATTTCTTTATTAATGCAAAGGTGACTTGGTTTATCGTTACTGTGACAAACGAAAACACTTTATTTGATGAATCCTTAAAGAAAATTTTAATTAATATCAATCAGGAGAAAAGTTATTGCAAAAATATATGTTGATCCCTAGACACTTTTGATGTGTGTAGTTGGGAAAAGGCCATAAAAGATTAATTGATTAATCAGCATTGATGACTATTTCACGAAATCATGACATGACATTTGAGGCCACATTGCTTATTCTAATGATTATATATAATTTTACAAAGTCATATTTGTTACGGTCGCGAATCATATTTTAATCAACATACAATCCGACACTGGCGCCAATTCTGTTGTTCACAAACTAACTAAATTTAAGTTCGGGCATCTTTTTCTTTCTATTTCATTAGGACAAGGACAGAAGATAAACATTAGTTTAGTCTTGTCAAATTAGTCAGCGCCTGGTGTCTAAAGTTGTCTATGGTCTCTATGGAGTACCTATCTTAATTTGACAGGACTAAACTAATATTTATCTTCTGTCCTTTTCATAATGAAATAGAAAGAAAAAGATGCACGAACCTAAATTTAGTTTAGTTTGTGAACAACAGAGTCGGCGCCATTGTCCTGCAAATTGCAAAAAAACGTATTGAAGCAAAAAACGTAAGAAAATTAGAAGTTCGCGAGCTAACCCTTCCGCTTTCGCCCATTAATATGCTGTTCCGACCTGACCCTTCATCATCAGCCTATAGCAGTCCACTGCTGGACATAGGACTCTCCTATTGCACGCCATTCAACTCGATTTTCGGCAACTCTCATCCAGCTGCTACCAGCCACCCTGCGAAGATCGTCGGTCCACCTAGCCTGAGGACCCACCTTACGTTTACCGATTCGCGGTCTCCACTCAAGAACACATTTACCCCAACAGTTATCTGTTCTAGGGCTAATATGGCCGGCCCACTGTCACTTCAGCTTGCTTATTGACACAAAAATAATTTGCCAATGCCCGTCCCACAAAGATGAATTCCTAAAACCGGCCCCCTGAATTTGGCCCACCCTTCACTATCCCCATAGAGTTAGCTAATTGAACGATTGTATGTCTCATGGGGGAGTCGATATCTTCATTTTTATGGGTATCGATTGACCGTCACTTTCGAAGTCCTATTGATTAGATAGCCATTCCGGTATTTATGGGGTCTGAGAGCTATTTAGATTCAAATTGGGTAAGGTTTTAGAGAAACAGAAATTATAAGTGCTTTTATAAATCAGAACTTGAGAATTGCGTAGACTACATCATTGATTTCATTTAGGCCATCAAACGACACTGTTGAACATAAAAATTCTCAAGAGAATTGATTCTAGTTGCCGTTCCAAAAGCTATAGTTTCGTATGAAGAAGAACTGGCAAGAAACTCCATGGACTACAGAAATCTAGAAAATTCGCAAGATTTTGATGTTTTTTTTATTGTCTTTTTCAAGTTTTGTCTTTTTGACGTTTTTTTTTATTGCGTAGCAGTTAAAACATGTCTTGTGAATTTAGAGAAGTCTTTTCGTTTTGTGTTTTCGGATACAAATGTACATGTTCATCATAAAATCAGCCAGTTAACTTTTAAAAGGCTGCTGTTATAACTTGGACCTGACAATGAAGTCTCAGTCAAAAAAGTACATGATTTCTGTCACTTTTCCAAACACCTCAGCAGAAATAACGATTCGGCTCTCTCTAGCCTCCTAAAATTATTACACAGTCGCATTTTCAATCAGAATCTAAGTATGCAGGTGGAATATCCATTCTTTGCTGGTAACCGTTGTAATGCCATGCATATCCAAATTCTCATACAATTTATACACAGCAGGACTCAGTTAGGGCCCTCTTTTACACCCGCATAACCTAAAAACGAGTTAAGGATCTTTAATTATAACAAATGGTACTCACTCATTACGTCTATCTCTGTCTATTAAAGTACGTGAGAAAAGGACAGATCTAGACCTGAAGTTTCGTGGGAAAGAATGTTTAAATAGGTATTTATTGCACTTTGTTTATATTATAGCCCTTAGTTGAAGAGAAATTGGAGTCAATTGCGTCAGTTTGTTTTGAGTATAAAGTGCTTGGGTTGTAAAAGCTAATTCGAGAAGTGTAGTGTGATATTTGTTATGTCTAGGTGGTGAACAGCATGGGAATATACGACTAGGGATATTATTTCAAAACCGTATCACATGGATTAAAAGTAAAATCCAGTCCGGAAAAATATCTGTTTATCAAATTGACACTACTACTACTACTAGAATTAAGGGTCTAAAGGATTTGTCACACTGACATTTCGCATCCAGTGTGACAAATCTTTTACGGTAATTTATACACAGTGGTCAATTTAAATTGGTAGTTGATTTCCCTGACTTTACTTTTAAGAAATCACTATAACACTAAACCTTGTCAGGCCTATAGAATTCTATGGTTGGGTCATTGCTAAAAAATAGTAAGTCAGACAGCAAGCGGGTACATTTTCAAAAGGGAAAATAATTTGACTGCTAAAATGTTTCATGGGTGAAAACTATGTTTTCTTATGATTAGGATAGTTCATAGTTCATACATATTATATAGTACTCTAGCATTCAAAAATATTGTAAAATATTTTAAAAGAGTAATGGTGAAGTTGTTTAGAATATTTTCTCATCCAAAGTGCGTTTTAAGTGCCTGTTTGAAATAAATTGATTGTGTGAAATTCGTGAATCATGCGCAAATAATAATTTTAGAAGGTAAAACTAACAATATCCTTTTAGCACCGCAATTCGAAACTACAAACAGACTATAAGCAGTTTCTGAGAAAATCACACATGACAAACACATTTTTATCTCGCGTCTACCGTACCGGATGCTGTAGAGAGCTGATACAATTAGATTTTATTGCAATTCCTTTTGAGAAAGATAAAAACTGTTGAGTTGGAAAATTACGAGCCGACTGTGCAGAAATGGTGTTATGTGTTGCAAGAATGTTGATGTACCTAGATGAAATAAAATTTATTGGTCTTTGATGGTAGCGATACAATACTTTGATCAATTTATTTCATGTTCTCATGTCGGCCTTAAGGTGCCACTAGTCCATATTTTTTCCATACAAATTTCGGGAGAATATTACTCCACAGTTTGACATTGTGCATCCAAAGTTAAACATGATATCGTTTTGACTTATTATTAATTTTGTCTGTACGGAAACAGAATCCATACTAATATTATAAATTCGAAAGTAACTGTCTGTCGGTCTGTCTGTATGTTACCTTTTCACGCCTAAACCACCGAACGGATTTCGATAAAATTTGACAGAGAGATTGTATCCCGGGGAAGGACATAGGATAGTTTTTATCGATATACCTAGCGGGCAAAGCCGCGGGCGGAAGCTAGTAGTAAAATAAAAAGCAATTAAAAAGACATGAGCCAACAAAGATTCGTTTTTCTTGCTATTTTTAACGTAACTTTGGGTGTAAATAATTAATAAAAGATTTGTAAAATCTTCAAAACCAACAAAGCTCAGTTATCGAAGAGTTCAATAAACCTTATTTGTAATTGATTTATGCAGTTGTTTTTTTCATTTCACTTTTCGAAATTTTTTACGTGCCTATCAGTTCCGAACGGTGTTTCTGTGCGTGGGAACTAGATGTTGTTTGTGTAGACTAGCGTCTAATTGGCTAGTCTTTTCCCAACTATGTTGGGGTGCTTTCCGAGGCACGGAGGGGTCTCGGTATGTGAAGATGGTCACCCATCCAAGGACCAACCGCGGCAAGCGTAGCTTAACCTGATCGATCGACCCGTGCGACTGTTATTATTACTTAGCCACGAGTCCCTCTGCTCAAGTTCAAGCTGAGAGGTTGGTATGTATGATGAGATAAAGGTACCTACCATAACACAAACACATCCTTTTCAAGGAGAAAGCCATATAATTTATGGGGGAGGGTTAATGTAGGGTCAACTTCAGCGTATTAAAGACTTTCCTCCACAGCACGGCCATAACTTTACATAAATCAATGGTCGCCATATTTTAGCATAAACGGTGAATCTTATGAAGAAAGCTTTGTTTATTAACTTGGGTTTAATAGGAAGAATTGTTTTATAGTAAAGAAAATAAAAATATCTACTTAAACACTGTTTACTAAAAGGTACACAGGCAATGGGTTTTATTTTGACTTGTTCAACAACATGATACTTTTCCCCCTCCTATTCACTACCTACCACCAAAGGAGCACCTCCCTGCAGGGTGTAACCTTCCGTGGCCCACTTGGAAGTCTCTGAACCGTCTCCGGACACAAGTGGGAAGATGTAAGTCCAACCTGGTAAAGTGAGGCTACCTTGACGGAACGGCAGAAGTGTGTGATTGCGGAGCTAATGTCACAAACCATGCTCCACCTCCTATCCTGCCCTCTGTGTCCCAAGACATGCAATCTAAGTGACCTCTGCGCTGCCACTGAGAACGCCGTGGAAGTGGCAAAGTTTTGGGAAAACAAGATTTATAAAATACAGTCGTGCCAGCGACACGAAGAAGACACGAAGAAGAAGAAGCAGACGAATTTTTAGAAGATATGAAGCGATACGCTCAAATATACAATACATACAAATAGAAGTTGTCGATAACTTTTGTCCAATGATCCAATCTACATTACATTCCGTCTTTTTTCGACCCCAAATCAAAGTGTCAATTGAAGCCACTAAAAGTAAATTTCTTCGATAAAAAACCGCATCAAATTCGTTACAGTCATGTACAACATTATAATGTATAAGTATCCATTGTATGTATGGCTCTCCCCCTTACGAAAGTCACGTCGATTTGATCTGCATTCTTGTGTCGTGATTCAGTGACGGTTTTGGAGGAGTAGATGTAGATATGCTATAAGAAGATTTATTAAGCTATAGAAAGATTTTAAGTGGTATAAAGCGGTGCGTAGGTGTGGTATGAAACAACTGATATTTTTTTGGATTCCGCACCCAAAGGATAAAAACGTGACCCTATTACTAAGACTCCACTGTCTGTCTGTCTGTCACCAGGCTGTATCTCATTAACCGTGATAGCTAGACAGTTGAAATTTTCACAGATGATGTATTTCTGTTGCAGCTATGACCACAAATACTAAAAATAGAATAAAATAAATATTTAAGGGGGGCTCCCATACAACAAACGTGATTTTTTTGCCCTTTTTCGTGTGCGAGTCCGAATCGTACTTGGCCAGTTTTTAAATAATTGACTAAAAGTTTCAACGCTGGGGTATCTAGAATCATGTGCCGAATCCATGCTGCTTGCGCGTCGCTGCTTATACCGTGTATATTACAAAGCAACGTATTTAATTAACTAATTTTACTTTAACCAAATCTAAAAATAACAAAATTAAATCCTAACTTAACTAAATCTATACAGAAACTAAAAAATTGCGTCGAAAGATTCATCCGCATCGCTGTCGACTGGTAATGTACCCAAGAGACTGGCGGCATTACCACGTTGTATGGCGATGCTTAGCCTCTGGCCAAGGTAAAAGCCAGCCCTTGGGTCACGGGAAGTGTCAACCACAAATAATAATATAATAACTAATTTACAAGAATTAAAAGCTAAAATCCTCTCTCTTTTCCTTATAATTTCTGCATTTACAAAAATAATTTATGAACGAGTATACTTTAATGAGTTGACTCTCACGAGGCAGCTTTCACAGAAATCTGTCTTTGGTTTCAATAAAAATAATTAATTTGTCACGGTCGTACTTTTGATGTCTTGATCTCAAGGTGTCATGTCGTAGAAAAATCAAAACTAATAGACTTTATTTACCACCTAAACTCAATAACCTTCTAATTTATATTGATGAGATCTTCATCTTAGTTCTCTAACCTTATCCCAACACCAAATTTTCATCATTTCAAGAATGTCCAAGGAGTTTCTTGCCCATTCTTCTCCATAGGCACCTATTAGACTTTGGAATGTGGAACTGGCTTCGTCTTTCTGTCTAACCGGGTTCTTGCCAATTCAAAAGTGCCTGTATTTACTGGCTCTTTTAAATATACACAATGGCCCAAGAATGTTATCGTATAACATAGCTCGCTACATCTAGTGTCCCGACACCCTTACCATACACTTCGTCAGCTCCGTCTTCACTCGATATTTTGGGGTGAACTTGTTATTTTTCTTCATGGGGTGCAGAGAGATATTTTATTTGCTTCTATTACCATAGCTATCTAGTTTTTTTTTTTTATCGTTGTACGTCTGGGGTTGTCGGGAGATTGTGTTCGATTTTATATTTATAGGAATCTGTGATGGATTTATAACTTTGTGATAGTAAATGATTGAATTTTGTTGTTCGGTGGGATAACGCCATAAACTTCTAAGTGTCTAAGTGTTGCTTTTAAAAGTATTCAGTCTTTTGCTTGTTCCAAAAACTATGTGGAGTTAATTAAGTTTAACAGAGAATTTTGAAAATCAGAAACTTTAGCAACTATTAATGTTTTTTTTAATGCTAGATCGAAACAGGACACTTTAAAATTTCAAAAGAATTAAAAAAAAATAAAAACTTTTTTACAAAAAAAAACAACCGACTTCCGAAAAACACTATAAAGTGAAAAATAACTTTAATTTCGGAAGTCGGTGTCTTTGGATTTGTTTTTTATTTAGTTTTTTGCCACCGACTTCCGAAAATAAAGTTATTTTTCACTTTATAGTGTTTTTCGGAAGTCGGTTGTTTTTTTTTGTAAAAAAGTTTTTATTTTTCACTTTTTAGTGGGTCAGTTTGTAATTTATCTAAGTTACAATAGCCTAATGTCAACTGCTCATCACCTTTTACAAAATATTGCTTTACCCGATGCAGGGACGTTAATTGTTGAGGAGTTCCCCTAATAAGAGCCAGGAGAACTGGAGCTGTTTGAGAAGTCACTATCAGCTCCATTTCACCATATGCATTGACGAGCAAAAATTGCTTAGCAACCATATTAAAGTAATCGAATCGCAACTCGTGAAATATTTGTCATTGAGTAGTTCCGATAGCCATCTGTGGTCTTTATCATCAGCTCCACTTTACCAAATGATGATTTCCGAGAGCAAATCCTCAAAAAAGTATTTTTTTCAAATCGGTTCGTAAATCGTTAATGTAGATAAATTTTTAGGTTTTTGTTGATTTTTCAAAAACCGCATGTCTGATTTCGATAAAATTTTCATGGGACCATTTGGGAAGCATTCCCTTTCCAACAAAAAAAGAATTTTTCAAATCGGTTGGCAAGCGACGGAGTTATGCGCGAACAAACATAAAACAAAAAAAATACAAACATCCGAATTGAGAACCTCCTCCTTTTTTAGAAGTCGGTTAAAAGATTAAAAAGTTTCATCATCATCTGCCTAGCCTTTTCCCAACTATGTTGGGGTCGGCTTCCAGTCTAACCGGATGCAGCTGAATACCAGTAGTTTACATGAAACGACCCTCCATAACCCAGTTACTGGGTAATACAATACCCCTTGGTAAGAATGGTTGTCAGCCTTTCGAAAAAGTAAACAGTTTAATCTTTAAAAAGTTTCAAAATAAGAAAGGGGAGAACAACTAGGAAGGGGGCAGCAACTTCGCAACCTATCGCAGTCCACTGCTGGACATAGGCCTCCCCCAGACTGCGCCACACTTTGAGTATTAAACCAACTGGAGGCGCCATTGTCAAGCGATCCCCGCTGCCAAAGGTACGAGACCGCCGGTCATAGCGGTTATATAAAACTAGTTGCCGCGCGTTGCGTATAGTTTATGTTTGTTTTGTATGCGTGCGTAACAACGCGATCGAATTGCATTAGTGTATTATTACTACTTGTGTGCGTTCCCTCGTCCCCCGGGATGAAAGTGTTGCGTATAGTCCCCGTCACGAGAAGGTATAAATTATGTAAACACACATTCACGGGTTCGCAACTTTTGGATCAAATTAAAAAAAAAACAGTTTGTAATGATTTTTATTTTTATATAGGGATATAATTAAGGTAACACACACATCTAATCAGGCCCTGATTAACCCTTGGGCTAATTAGGCTGCAGCCTAGGGCGCGAGGATCGGGGGGGCGCGCTAAAATCGTGTCTTCTCATGCACTAATCTAGCATCATTGCATCTACCCTACATATTTCAACTAGACCGAAAACTAAATGCGCTTGAGAGTCCCTGATTTTACCAATAAATTTTGAAATGTTAAAAAGGGCGCGTAAAACAAACACTCGAATCGGTCGGTGGTCGAGCGAGTGGGTGAGCTGGCAACAGAGTGCCCAGTGCGAGTTTTATTTAATCCGCCTCGCATTATAGGGCGTAAATTTTAACTTAATTTTGTATGGGAAATTCGGAATTTAAACAGTGCAAATTGTGATCCTTTCATGGCTGAACATTTAGTGAGATTTGGACAAAAACGCAGACGTTCTCCATCTTTATAATCGATGAATTTATTTTACTTCTCGCTGACGAAGTTCGACTTTCGATTATAGGAGAAATAAAAAAAGCAAAATATTATTCGATTAGCATTGATTCTACTCCAGATATTTCACACACCGATCAGTTGACATTTATAATTAGTTATATTGTGCCTGACGGAGAACCTGTCGAACATTTTGTCACATTTTTACCCAATTGCGGTCATAAAGGTGAAGACATGGAGAAGGCTGTTCTTGCGACAATTGATAAAACTTTAGAACTTGTTATTAAAGACTGTCGTGGTCAAAGTTATGATAATGCTAGCAATATGTCTGGTCAATACAAAGGTCTTCAGTCAAGAATTAAAGCTGTAAATCCATTGGCTACTTTTGTTCCTTGTGCGGGCGGCACAAGGAACAAAAGTAGCCAATGGATTTACAGCTTTAATTCTCTACAACTCTTGGGATCGGCTGCCGCGGAAAGTAGTGACGAGTCAGCTGCTTTTTTTACACTGGAACAACAACAATTTTTTTTTCTGGATCTACAAGCAGATGGCAAATTTTGTTATCCAAATTGGATGAAAAATTGTCGGTACCTACCTACTAAAAAATCTGTCGGAAACTCGATGGAGTGCGCGAGCAGATGCAAGCTAAGCCTGTTATACAAACAAGTTCTGGAAACATTAAACTCTATTTGCGAAGATGAAAATCAAAGTAAAGAGACCAAAATAGAAGCAAAAGGAATATTAGACAAAATTAAAACTCTAGAAATTACAATAATGTTGTGCTTTTGGAACTCTGTGCTCGTAAAGTTTCAAATCGTTAGTGCACAGCTACAAGCAAGTTCTGTTGATTTCTCTAACGTTTTTAGTCTTTTAGAGACATTACGTGCTTATCTTGATATGTTGCGTGACGAAAAAGAGTTCGAACATTTTGAATCAGAGGTAATCAAGAGTTGCGAAGTCACCACATTCAAGAAAGATGTAAAAAGAAGACAGAAACCAAAATTAAATTTTGATGAAGTTAAAACGGGGCACATTGAGTTAGAAGGGAGACGATCTTCAATCGTTGATAATTATAATGCAGCTATTGATTGTCATAGTGTGCACTTAAAAAACCGGCAAATTACCTATTTATAATACAGTAAACACAAAGTTTGGCTTCTTATGATAACTGCATGAACTAGACGACAGTAAATTTATTAGAAGCAAAGCAAAGGAGTTAAAACAACTATATGCCACTGATTTAGAAGAAACCTTTGCAGAAGAATGCGTCCATTTGGCGCAGTTTTTAAAATCTGACACCGAGGCCGAGCACTCTATTTCTGCCAGAACCCCAAAGGGTTTGTTGCAGCTAATAAAAAGTTTTTTTATTTCATGCATGTTCCCACTTCCCGAATGTGGAGATAATATTAAAAAAAAAATTGACAATGAGTGTTACCAACTGCGGCGGCGAAAGGTCTTTTTCAGTACATAGAAGAGTAAAAAATTACGTGCGCTCCACACTCCGCCAGCAAAAACTTGCAGCACTCTCGCTAATGTTCATAGAAAGTGGTTTTTTACAAACTATTAAATTTGAAAAAATTGTGGAAAGATTTGCAAACGCTAAAGCACGAAAAAGGACTTTTGTATAATCTAATAATAATTACTATACTATAATTTTCAAATAAATCATTAATCTCTTTCAAAAATGTTTCACTTGTATGATGCCTCTCCTCTTTTTTTAACAATAACAGAAGTGTTAATATTTAAAAATACTCAAGTCGAATCAACTTCACACACTAGATGACCACGCTCATGGTCATTGGCAATGTCAACTAAGTTGTCTATAGAAACAAAGCCATTACAAGTCATGAGGCCAAACACGACATGGATTTGGTTTTCTACTTGGTAGCCTGCAGTCACTTGTCATGATTTTGGTCTTATAATGCGTGAGGTACTTTGCCTTTATGTACGGTCAGCTTAAAATATGGTTTGCCACTCTAACGACAACGTTAGTTTCGCTTGCAGATCGATCTGAAAACTTTTATAGGTAGTATGAACCATGTTAAAATTTTCACACTACTACTCTACTCACTTACTACTTTTTAGGCCGTCCGTAACACTTATGGCGGGGGCGCGTCCTCATAATTAGCCTAGGGCGGTCAGAACTCTTAATCAGTCGCTGCATCTAATTACTGCCGTCAGACGATTCCGAGTATTCTGTAACTTACTTCAAAATGGCGATGGCGGCCCAAATGTTTACGTTCCATGAGTCAGACGCGTTCCAGTACCACAAATCCGACCAAGTGAAATTGCTCGTTAGTTTCGTATTACACGTACGTTACATTGAGTTGATTGAATTTAGGATTACTTATTGAACTTTAGTATAAAGTTCTTTATTTACAAAGTTTATAGCTTCTCGTGACGGGGACTTTAGATATTAGTACTCGTGGCGTCTCCGGTTGGTTTAATACTCAAAGGCGCCACAACACCCTGTCCTCCGCCTTCCGGATCCAGTCCGTCCCAGCCACTTTCTTTCTAACAATCCCGTTGAAAAATAAAAAAAAAACGTTTTACCAACCGTCACCCTATGAAATCTTCCCAATCAATCTTAGCCCTTTAGTCATCTAATTACCTTACTCACTAACCCGTAAATGCTGTCCTGACATCACCATGACATATTGACAAAAAAAAACTATACATAGACAAAGTGTTACAAATTAATTTCTACGGTTTGTTTGTTTACGGATAAAAATAAAGAAGGTAAAAATAACTTTGTTTAATAAGGGTGCTCGGTAAGCGGTGAGTTACAGCGTTATTGTTTCATGCTTTGTGTGGTCTTGGGTTCAAAATAATAAGTTTAAAAACTGAAACCCGACCACTGAAAATTTTTAACAAAAAAAAACGACATCCAAAAAAAAACACTGCCTAACTCAAAAAAAAAATCTACTTGAGGTAGGTATTGAGCTTTTGTATGAAACAGCTGATTTTTTTTTCGTGATTTCAGAATTGTGACAGTGTCCCATAGTGACAGTTGTTCACATTCATGGGTAGAACACCCTGTAAAAATTTGGATCAGGTAAAAAAAAAATAGATTTAATAAAATGAACCTCAATTATTGTCAAACAAAAAATAATCTTTAGGGAATTTTAAATAACAATTCCGGGATTAAGTATTCAAATACATATTTAAAACAAAGCACTCGATTTGTAAGTAGAACTACAAATTGGCTACATAGAGTACGTTTTCTGGTCTCTTCGTTTACATTTTCGTCAGACACTTTTGGAACAGACTATAGTGACTGTCATTCATGTCGACCATTTTGTTAAAATCGCATAATTATATCACTTTACTCAGTACTTTACACCACACGTTAACATTAAAGGGTTATAACCCTCTCGTGCTGACGGCTCGCTTCGTTAACCCTAGTTACGTATTAAGTGACGAACGATACGGTTATTTTACGGTTTGTTTGTGGTATCGCTTATAGAATTATGGGGTTAACTTCACAGCTGATCAGGGTGATGTGTGAGTCATGTTTTATTTTTAAAAAAACCGGTTAAGTGCGAGTCGGACTCGCGCACTGAGGGTTCCATACAAATTTGTAGGTATGTAAATAGTTTATCACGGGTTTTTTTTTAGTTTAACTACAAATTTAGGGTTTTCGGATTTTTTCTTTTACGTGTGCTACATGACCTTGCTTCTTGCTAAATTTCATGATTCTAGGTCAACGGGCAGTACCCAATAAATTTTGATTCCCTTTAGAGTGCCGAAATATACGTTTTTGCGGCATAAACAGCCGTATCTTTTTTTTACGTCAACTTAGAAGTTTGATTTTTTCACAACTTCAAGGGACTGTAGACCTGAGTATATGGTTTTAATTTCAACTCGATACCTCTACACGTTCTTGAGATAAAGGATCCTATAAGGGTTCCGTTTTTTTGCCTTTTGAGGCACGGAACCCTAAAAACTGTTGACGTTTTTGAGGTTATGGTCCGTAGAATCATGCATGTATTCTCTGAAGGCGATGGATACAGAATTAGGGAGGTATACCTAAATTTTGCCAGTTATTAAGTCACATGTAAGTAATAGGAGCCAGGTCTGTTGTCATTAATCAAGCAAAAATCCAGACACCGGGATATTTCTGAGAATATCCGTACGGAAAAACCCAATAATGCTATAGAGGTATGAGGAACAGGGCGTAAAGTTCACTCATACCCTATAGAAAAGGGAGGATCCTCCGACCAGACGGGTGTTGTGTCTGGCGGGAAACTGCCGATAATTCATGTCGGGCCGTTGTATCTATGCTAGTTGCGCGGTAAACTCTGCTTGCGCGATGCAGGATTTTGCGTGACGTCATTATGACGCGTTGTTCGCATGTAGCGTTGTAGATAGTTAGATACCGCTACAATGCTTTGGCCAATCTGGAGATAGAATTTCGGGTTTGCAAATTACTGGAGCTACAGGCTATAAAGAAACCTTTAATCATGAGCTATTTGGAAGGCGTTGAAGTCATATTTGAGATGTTGAACTGGTCAGACATTTTAGAAATAAGAAATTCTACAGGTTCGTAATCTCATAATTTCTACCTGCATTTAGCATGTTCTCTAAAAGTTCTGGAACATTTTTTATACCTATTCCTTCATTTATCATCCTCTGCCTACCCTTTTCCCAACTATGTTGGGGTCGGCTTCCAGTCTAACCAGATGCAGCTGAATACCAGTATTTTACATGGAGCGACTGCCTATCTGACCTCCACAAGTTACTGGGTAATACTGGTTGTCAGACTTTCGGGCTTCTGACTACCCGTAACGACTGTCAAAGATCCACGAATGACAGCCGGGACCAACGGCTTAACGTGCTTTCCGAGGCACGGAGGGGTCTCGGTATGTAAAGATGGTCACCCATCCACAGACCAACCGCGGCAAGCAGAGCTTAACCTGATCCATCAACCTGTGCGGCTGTTATTATTAAGCCACGGGCCCCTCTTAATGATCTTAGTCAGCTTTCATCGTTTCAGCCGAAAGACGTCCACTGCTGGACATAGGCCTCCCCCAAAAGGGGGGGTTTGCCATAATCGCCACGCTTGGCAGGCGGGTTGGCGATCGCAGTATGGTATGGTGGTGGAATGCATATGGAACGCTGCTGCCCATTCTCCGGTACGCCCGCGGTACGAATGATCTTAGTAATACCTAATACATATATTACGACACATTATATTATGTTTTCCTAATCTGGCAATTCCCATTATCAGGATCAAACCATTCATCTGTCAAAATTTAAAACTACTGAAACATGATTCTCCTTGCACAGTATTATATTACCAGATTCTAGTCGCAATAACGAGGTGACGACGGTTCACTTTTCTGCAGACACGGAAGCGCCTTCATCAGTCGCGCCAATTAACTAATTACAATTGATAACTAACACACATTCGCTAAAACAGAGAACACAGTACAAAAAAGAACCGAAGATCTATTAAACTTTCGTGTCGACGCGAGTTGGATGAGAAAGTGTCCTGCCGTGATGATGATAAACTACTAACAGGGAATTCGGGCTCGTGTCCGCAACTCCGCGTCAATGCGCGTATTTTGCGTACGATAAACTACTAAGTAAAGGTTATAATATTATCTGTGGTAAAGGGAAAAAGGTTATAATATTATCTGTGGTAAAGGGAACAGGTTATAATATTATCTGTGGTAAAGGTAACGAGTTCGGGACTGACTTCACAGGATGTGCGCATGTATTGTGAATTATTATTATTAGTGGTTGAATTCGGTTTATATTGATAACCTCTTCTGCCCCACTGCTTGGAAAAGGTGTCTTGGTATCCCTTAAGGGGCTTACATGACCTAACGCGCGGTCACTGTCGGACTGCATAGAAAAGAAAGAGAAGCGCAATGACAGAACGCTGGTAATTTATTGCAAAATATGAAGCAATTATACAGGGTGTTTGGTGCATCGTTTGCCAAATGGAATTGGCCGGAAGAAAAGGTCATTTGCTATCTCTTAAGGCCCAGTAACTCATTCCTTGTTTCACTGCTTTTTTTTTAATGACTTTTTAATTTTTATTTGGAGAAATACAAGAACTCTGCATTTAAGCTTAATTTTTTTTTTAAAGTTATGAGTATAGCCTTCAAATTTTATTTTAATTCTTTTGTTTATTCTTGTATGGTTCTATGAAATTAAAAATTTACTTGCTAATAACATCTAGTTCCTTTTTAATAACTCCCAAAGTTTTTGAAAAAAGGAAAAATACACTTAACACTCAACTTTAAATTGCTGTAAAAAAAAACTAAAAGCGATCGGGATCTTCGAATTATTTTAAAAGGTTCTCTAGTTTGTCCCCTTTCCAACGGTGTGCAATATACCAAAAAAAAACGTTTAATAACTTCGGTAATTCGCTAAATTTGTAATCGAGACACATCAGGCTGATATTCGATATTACGGTAAGAACACTAGTTTTCACATAAATAACATACTTTAAGTAGGTGGATAGTGTTATCTCACTCTTACGCAGTCTTTTATCTCTTTCTAGGGTTCTAACTTTCCTCGAACTTGAAATAAAAAATAAACTTTTACTTAATAAGTACTTAATTATAAATTTTGTTCAAATTGTCCTCCACTATTGCGTACACACGCGCGACATCTTCGTCTTATCTCGACTGTAATGGTGTGTAAACGTATTTCTGCTTTGATAGTGACGAAAGCCGCCTCAATGCGTTGGATTAAATCATCCCTAGTCTCAACTTCCGTGGAGTAAACAAGTTCTATGGGCCATCCCCAGATGTAAAAATCGAACGGAGTCAGGTCTGGGGAACGGAGGCCAAGGAATAGGGCCATCCCTCCCAATCCATGATTCTGGGGATGCAACATTTGGATGTTATACTCCCTGGCGGTTAATCTCCAGTGAGCGGGATAATCGTTTTGATGAAAAACAAAAGACAGGTCTTCACTGAAAATTGGTAGCTGACCTAATAATTAGGGTAAGTCTGTTTGTAAAAATTCTTTTTAAAAAGTTCGGATCATCCACGTCCGCGTGTAATAAGAAGATGTCGCGCGTGTGTACGCAATAGTGGAGGACAATTTGAACAAAATTTATAATTAGGTACTTATTAAATAAAAGTTTAATTTTTATTTCAAGTTCGAAGAAAGTTTGGACCCTAGAACTGCAAGAGACTGCATAAGAGTGAGATAACAGTATCCACTTACTCAAAGAATGTTATTTATGTGAAAACTAGTGTTCTTACCGTAATCTCGAATATCAGCCTGATGTGTCTCGATTACAAATTTAGCGAATTACTGAAGTTATTAAACGTTTTTTTTTGGTATATTGCACACCGTTGGAAAGGGGACAAACTAGAGAACCTTTTAAAATTAGTCGAAGATCCCGATCGCTTTTAGTTTTTTTTTTACAGCAATTCAAAGTTGAGTGTTAAGTGTATTTTTCCTTTTTTCAAAAACTTTGGGAGTTATTAAAAAGGAACTGGATGTTATTAGCAAGTAAATTTTTAATTTCATAGAACCATACAAGAGTAAACATAAGAATTAAAATAAAATTTGAAGGCTATACTCATAACTTAAAAAAAAAAATTAAGCTTAAATGCAGAGTTCTTGTATTTCTCCAAATAAAAATTAAAAAGTCATTTTAAAAAAAGCAGTGAAACAGGGAATGAGTTACTGGGCCTTAAGAGATAGCAAATGACCTCTCCTTTCGGCCAATTCCATTTGGCAAACGATGCACCAAACACCCTGTATATTTACAAAAAATCTATTGTTTGGACTCAAAAAGTAAAACACTAGTGTTTTAAGTATGTTGCTTGTAGAATAATCTGACAAAAAATCATAATGATTGTATGTATATTTGTATTTTTTTTAATGTAAAAAGAAAGTTTTTAGAGGTATCTTCGTGATTTTTTTCTATCGTATCAAATTAGTTGTATTATGTTTTCAACGCACTATCTACGTAGCATAGGTATATCCTGAAGAATATAATATATTTTTCTGATTTGTTTTATTGTAGTCGATCATATGATCGACTCAAAACGTAAGTTTTAAAAACAATAAAAGTATATAAGTACTTTCATTGTTTTTAGAACTTATGTTTTGTCCTGTAAGCCCCTTAAAAATTCAGCGGGATTGTCCGAAAGGGTTACCGCTGGCCCGGAACATAAAGGGTTAAGGAAGGAACACGGGTGTGTTTTAGTCAGT
This sequence comes from Mesoligia furuncula, assembly GCA_916614155.1. Lineage (NCBI taxonomy): Eukaryota > Metazoa > Arthropoda > Insecta > Lepidoptera > Noctuidae > Mesoligia > Mesoligia furuncula. The sequence goes on from OU744815.1 coordinate 4,957,316, forward strand.
AAGAGTCCGCTCCACCCAGAGCGGGAGGAGTCATTTGATGATTCCCATCCAAAAAAAAAAAAGCCCCTTAAATCGGGTAATTTTGTGATCCAAAAGTTCTTGAAAGCAGGCTTAGGTATAAATGTGCAGTATGTGACCTTTAAGATACATTCAAATTGACTGTAAATCGATGACTGTACAGATTGGTATTTCTGTATCATTCGTTTTAATTGCCTCTTGTGCCAAAACAAAACCTCTTGTATATTGACATTGACCTCCAAGTAATAAGTATCAATAAACGATGCACCTTCTATCATTGTGTGATTCATACAGTCTCTCTTGTACCAATCGGAGAGTAGTGACTCGTTTTTATGATGCTTAGAGATTGGGAAATTGGACAGTTATAGAATTGTCCATTTTTTGGAATGTACACACTGACAATTTTAAATTGTTAGTGTCGTTGGAATTTATGTTTTTAAAAAATACTTTTCTATTAAATATTCTTTGTGTAATTTTTTTTATTGCTGCTCTTTACCTTGTGTTGTATCGCAATAAAAATAAATTAAATCCGCTATTTTAAAAATCGAACTTCCCAACTAGTTGAATACAAACTGGCCAAGTGCGAGTCGGACTCGCACACGAAGGGTTCCGTACGAGGCAAAAACGCCGAAAAAAAACACGTTTGTTGTATGGGAGCCCCCCTTAAATATTCATTTTATTTTGTTTTTAGTATTTGTTGTTATAGCGGCAACAGAAGTACATATATAATTTGTGAAAATTTCAACTGTCTAGCTAACGCGGTTCTTGAGATACAGCCTGGTGACAGACAGACGGACGGACAGTCAGCGAAGTCTTAGTAATAGGGTCCCGTTTTTATCCTTTGTAGTTTCAATCCTAAAATAAAAACTAACGTTTATCATCACATAAATTTAAAAAAAAAAACCTGCAAATACAAACTACAAAAGTAACAATTCTGTCATACAATCAAAACCATGTAAAACAACAAATTAAAACACCATCGGAAACATCACAAATTACTTCTTATGACCATAGACAACCTTTCCATCAACTAGTAGCGTTATGTCAAATTTCGCGCCAAACCGCCATGTTTGTCACGCTTCTAAACACGCACGATAAAAGTAATTGTTATTGTGTTGTTATATTAAAATTCTCGTGTCACGCTAATTAGAGAGTTTAGTCTAATAAGGCCTTCGCCAGGTGTTTATGAGTTCGATGTAATTTAATGCTGTCAAGGTCTGTTGAAGTTATTCTTCTATTATGTCGTGAGATGAAGTTAGATCCATACTAATATTATAAATTCGAAAGTAACTCTGTTTGTACCTTTTCACGCCTAAACCACTGAACAGATTTCGATAAAATTTGGCAGAGGGATAGATTGCATCCCGGGGAAGGACATAGATTATTTTTTATATCGATATTCCCAAGGGATTGTCACTTATGCAGGTGAAACTGCAGGGCGCTGCTAGTAGTTTACAAATGTTGGTTCAAAGATTCGACTCACATAACACGTAATAAGCCTATAACGTTCCCACTGCTGGGACACAGGCCTCCTCTCTGTGAGAGGCAGTGGGCCGTAATCCACCATGCGGGCCTAGTGCGGGTTAGAGCTACCCGAAACTGTCAACTTTTCCCAATTAGTCTTGAACCTTATGCTGTAGCGATAAAGTTGAAAATCTATTAAAGAAATTTGACAGATCGAATCGGAGGCGTCGGCCACAGGTGCGTCGACCACTGGGGGCCTAAGCCACGGACCCTCCAATCTGCATGGTGTTCACAAGGTCTGACCAAGATTATATCTGGACTTTAAAAGAGACTGTGACCTCTGAGTTTGTTTCGGCCTTTCTTCTCAGAGTAGATAGGAAAAGAACCGGAGTTACCGACATAGCTTGCAGAGTAAACATACTAAAGTGGCAGTGGGCTGGCCATGTCTGTCGAAGGACTGATGGCCGGTGGAGCAGACGAGTCCTGGAGTGGAGACCGCGTATCGGCAAGCGTAGTGTGGGACGCCCCCCAGCTAGATGGACGGACGACCTAAAGAAGGTGGCTGGGGTAGACTGGATGCGGAGGGCGGAGGACAGGGTGCTGTGGCGCAGTCTGGGAGAGGCGTATGTCCAGCAGTGGACTGCGATAGGCTGAGTTGATTGATTGAGGTAGGAAACGGAAACGCCGACCTCATCTAGTTTTTATTCAAATATGATTGATGTGTTTTTAAATGTTTGTGCAAACCTACCTACTTACAGAAATATAATCATTTATCATTTGTTACAATGAAAACCGGCCATGGGGCGCGACAAACAAAACCTTTGCATAACAAAAAACCGGCCAAGTGCGAGTCGGACTCGCACACGAAGGGTTCCGTACCACAAGGCATAAAACGACGAAAAAAACGTTTCTTTTATATCTACCCCTTTCAATTTTAACTTTATTTTATTTTTATTATTTGTTGTTAAAGCGGCAACAGAAATACATCATCTGTGAAAATTCCAACTGTCCAGCTATCACGGTTCATGAGATACAGCCTGGTGACAGACAGACAGACGGACAGTGGAGTCTTAGTAATAGGGTCCCGTTTTTACCCCTTGGGTACGGAACCCTAAAAAGCACAAAACACCACAATTCTTTCAGTATTCTCCAACTTTCTTCGAAACAAACGGTCCAAATTATTTGCATGACTATAGGTCATTCATTACAGAAATACTACGGTAATTATTCACTGTAATTATTTAATGAGCGTGAACCGACAAGAATGGATGTCACGCTGGGGGTAGCCACCCCACCGCGAAGACACCTCGTGGCTATAATACCAGTCTTGTTTGAACTATGCATTGTTTATTTTTGGGAAATTCTTCTACTACAAATAATTCAACAAAATAACAAGTAAGGTGCCAGCCAAATACTGCCTTCGTTTAGTTTTTAGGGTTCCGTAGTCAACTAGGAACCCTTATAGTTTCGCCATGTCTGTCTGTCCGTCCGTCTGTCTGTCTGTCCGTCCTCGCTTAATCTCTGTGACCGTTAGCACTAGAAAGCTGAAATTTTGTAGGAGTAAGTACGTATATCAGTTACACCAACAAAGTGGTAAAATAAAATTTTTGAAAAAATTTTTTTTAGTGTAGCTCCCCTACATGTGAAGTGGGGATGAATATTTTTTTCATCATCTACCCCATCGTGTGGGGTATCGTTGAATAGGTCTTCTAAAATGGCTTAGGGGTTGCTAAAATTATTTTTCGATTTAATGCTCCATTTACGAAATATTAAAGTTTAAAGTGCAAATTTTTGTTCCAGTAGGGCGTCCCCCCCCCCTCTAAAAGCTAAACTACTAGCTTGAAAAATCTGGAAAAATTCTCGATGAAAGTGCATTTCATGAACTTTAAAGGAAAAGTATAGCGGTTAAGATAACTTTAGTAGTTTAGCAGTAATAGTCGTTGAACTTGGATGTTGGATAATTTTGTACCAAATACAAAATCCTTAGCATTAATTCTTTAAAGTGACTAAGTTGAAGTAGTTGCTTGTTTATAATATATAATATATATATAATATTTATTTGTTCAAGGCTTAAACCTATTACATTTTGTACCTTATTAAATTAGATTTTGTAACTCATTGGCAAGATACAAAACATGATGCAACTGGGCTTAAACTAGGAGGACTCCTGTGCTATAAGCACCAGTTACTTCCGCCACCACCGTGATTGAACTGCCATTACAAGTGTGGTGCGGTGCAAAGGTAAGAGTATTACTTACAATATTAATATTAATTAACCTAGGTGTGTGTGTGTGTGTGTGAGAGGTGTGTAGTGTATTTGTGTTTGTGTGTGTGGGGGTGAGTGTGTGTGTATGTGTTTGCCTGTATGAATGGGCCTGATTGGTTTTATTCTATTTTATTTTTATTTTATTTTATACTTTTTAGTATATTTTCAGTTTCTACATAATTTTTAGAGAGAAGGAAGTTATCTATGGTAAGTTTTAGTTTTTTTATCGGTAACTTATATAACTGTGTATTTTTACTTATTTTATTATATATGTAAGGACCCATGTAGCTCGGTTGCCTCCTGAAAAAGTCTGTTTTACATGGTTTCAGGTCAAAAACCAGGTCCTTCCTACGTTTGTTTTTTATCCTTTCCGGGTCGTATGTTGAGGTTTTATGGCTTATAAGCAGGACCCTCCTGATATAAAGTTGTCGAACTGTTAGAACCTTACAATCCCTATATAACTGCTCCGTCGGATACTGGAAGTTTTTTTTGTGTATTACTTTAAGGACTGCTCGTTGGGCTCTTTCTAGGTTTAATATATGAGTTTTGTGTGTACTTCCCCAGACAGAGATACAGTATTCCAGCACCGACTGGCACAGAGATAGATAGACTGTTTTCAACAGCTTTGAGTCGCACACCCTGCGTAGTTTCTTAAAAATGGTTATTAACTTTCTAACCCTAGAGCTTAGTGTTTTTACGTGGTGATGGAAGTTTAACTGGTCGTCCACTTGTATTCCGAGATATTTTATACAGTTTGTTTTTTCAATAGGGAGACAGTTGCATTCAGAGACATTGTTTGGATTACAGGTGTGTGCTCGGATTTCAACCAAATCATTGGCGGATGGTGGAGCCTTCCTTATCGAGAACATGAGGTATTTTGTTTTTTCAACGTTAAGGGTAAGTAAGTTTAGATTAAGGTATCCAAGAACTGTTCTCAGCCCGGCGTTTGTAAGAGCGGCAACCTCTGACCATGTGTTTCCATGGAAGAGGATTGCCGTGTCGTCCGCATAAGTTATTATTTGACAATTTTGTATATTTAAATTACATATCTCGTTGATATAGATTAGAAATAAACTAGGACCGAGCACACTCCCCTGTGGTACACCAAAATCTATATTTGCACTATTACTTATGTACTTGTCAATTTTAACTGTCTGGGTTCTATTAGTAACATAGTCCGTAAATAATTTAAGAGGGGTTCCTCGAATTCCTATATTCTCCATCTTCTCCACCAGCCTGGGGACAGAGACGGTGTCAAAGGCTTTTGCTAGGTCTAGAAAGACTCCTATGCATTTATTTTTACTGTCTAATTTACCTGCAATATGATCTGTTAGTTTTATTATCGCGTCCTCTGTAGATTTCCCTGCTACGAAGCCGTATTGGTTTGGAGAAATTAATTTATTTTTATTTAGATAATTTATTAGTCTGCTATTCATAAGTTTTTCTAATATTTTGGAAAGTATTGGGAGTACCGAAATTGGCCTATAATTGCTGACACCGGCCCTGTCACCAGACTTGTAGATTGGATGAACTACAGACTGTTTAAATAGTGTGGGGAATATTCCCGAGCTAAAGCTCAAGTTGGCAATATGAACCAGAGCGGGTACCAGAACATCTCTAGCTAATTTAATTATTTTGGCAGGTATATTGTCCGATCCTCTAGCGCAGTCTTCTTTTAGGTTTATAAAAATTTGTTCAACTTCTTTCTCATCTGTTTCTAGTAATGGGTAAACACTTGCATTGAAAACCAAAATATATATTTTTTTTTTACGTATTCAGAATAAAGAACAACAGAATCGTACTACATTGTGATAACGGGCTACTACGGAACCCTACACTGTGCGTGACCCGACACGCACTTGGCCGGTTTTATAGTTGTTCTTGAGTTCTGGGACAAGAAACAAACTCACTTTCGCATTTCTTTCTTTTTTGGACTGGTTACGCCTCACGGTTTCACCTGCATAAGTGTCGATCCCGTGAGAATATCGGGATGAAAAGTAGCCTATATGTTAATCCAGGGTGTCAGCTACCTTCATACCAAATTTTATCAAAATTGGTCCAGCCGTTTGAGCGTGAAGAAGTAACAAACATATAAACACACACACACTCACAAACTTTCGCCTTTATAATATTAGTGTGATAAATACACCTATAATATAATTATTATAATACTTAGGATTATTATAAGTACCTATCCAGTCCAGTATCGCTTACTTTAATGTTATTGTGTAACTATTTTTGAATCTCAATCGCCATAAATTACCTGAAACAGAAAAAAAACAATGGTTAGGTACTAATTGTTAACAAAATTCAGTGACTTGTGGCATATACCTATCTCCTATATTTAAATTATCAACAAAAAAATTCAACGATTCCAAAAAAAATGCGGCAAAGAATATCGATTATTTATTTGTTTTTATGCAAAATATGGAGTAGGACATCGGTCCTACTCCATATTTTGCAATACCTAATACCTCTTTTTTGCACTTCAGCAAAAACTTACAGGAAGTTACAATTCTGATAAGTAATTTCCACGAAAACAAGAATTTAATGATATTGCAGAGGTAACAACACCATTGTTTTATGTTGTGTAAACACTTTGGCAAAACAGGTTAAATAAAAAACGACTTATTGATAACGTTATCGAAGAAAAATACGATTGGAATTCGCATTCTAAGCAATCCATGCCTGGTGGGCCCTCCTATGAACTCCTATCCACTAGTCGCCTCGTATTTTTCCAAAACATCAACGAGCAATTTGTAAAGATTGGCGCACCTCTCTAGAGTGACTTTCGGGTCTTGTAATATCTTGCTGATAAACAGCCTTGCCATTCATGTGCTAGCAAATACTGTTTGGTGCTGTTTCTGCCTTATGGTGCCCGCCGAGACATGATGCCCTAAGCAATTGCTTAATTTACTGGGATACTCCGGCACTGAAGCGAGGGCAAGAAACTTCACGGCACCCCTCCAGGTCTGAACCCAGATAGACTTTTTACAATACTTATATTTCTTTTTCAATGTATATTTTTTCTTTTTTTACAAAAGGACATCACCCATTCTGGGATATTTTTTTTTTATTGTTGGCCAATAGTAAATTATGTACATATTTTTATAGAACGCATTATTTTTTACTAAGGCATCAAAGTCGAAAACAATTTGGGTTCGGAGATATAATATTTTTGGAGGCGGATCGAAAGATCAGATTGTGGTATATGTTTGTTCTAAAAGTCATTACAGCGTTGTCGTTATACAAATAAATGTTTTTACCGCCACCATTCAGATAAAATTTTTCGCTGACTTTTTAATTTTTTATCCCAAGTCATCATTCTCCTGCCCTTTTCCCAATTTATTTGGGGTTGGCGCAACATTTATTTTTCTTCCATACTTCTCTATTAGTCGTCATATCGGTAGTCACCCCCTTTCTAACCATATCATCACTCACACAGTCCATCCATCGTTTCTTTGGTCTTACCCTACTCTTATGGCCATCGACATCCATACTCAAAACTCTGCCACCCTTCCTCCTCACCCTCCTTTCCCTCCTCTCTCTCACTCAATTTTTTAATATGAATATCGGGATAAAAAGTATCTTATGTGTTAATCCAGGGTGTCAGCTACCTCCATCCAAATTTTATCAAAATTGGTCCAGCCGTTTGTGCATGAAGAAGTAACAAACATACAAACACACTTTCGCCTTTATAATATGAATGTGATTCTTTATTTCGGACTACACATACAAGTACACAAAATCCATATAATGTTACCAACAATGACTAAAACTATGTATGTATGTATGTGTGTTTCTTTCTTTCTAATAGAGGAACAAATGAAACTTCTTTATAACCACATATTTATTTTTCCCGTGTCAAAGAAAAATGTACGAGTAAATAACCATAATGTAAACATTATTCTTTTCTACATTACCGTAAAGCTTTTACTTTAATTGAGCCACAGAAAGTGATATTATAATTATTATAACATGAAAATGTAAACACGAAAGTGTTAAAATTAATCAGCTCACTAAACATTAAAGGGTAGTTAACACCTGTAATTAATAATGTAAACGTTTTGTTAATTAAAACTTCAGTTTTTCTTTAACGACTTCGTATAAATAAATTGCCTGTAATTTTCTACACGAAAGCGTTCGAGTACTGTTTGTTTTAACTTAGGCATTTATTTAGCTAGAGGCATAATTATGCCGATTTATTCCGGTCTGGTCCCCCTCCCCCCTCCTCGATCCCCTGCTATTTCGTCTTCTGTTTTAATCTCTGTCTTATCCAAATTATCTAAGTTTACTTTTTTGACAGGTAAGTACAGCCAAGAGCGTGTAACTTAGATTAAAGATCAGCCAAATATTATACAGTGTCAAATTAAATTAACTAGCGAAACTCCGCAGACTTGGCCTTCTGGTGGGAATTGGCCTTCTGGCTCTTGGCCAGAAAGCCAATTCTTGTAATTCCCGTAATTCCCATAATTCCCGTAATTAAGATGTTCAAAATCTAGTCGCAATCTCATCTCAGCCAAAAATCAATGTCAAAAACTTGTCAAAGTTGTAGGGAAATTAGAGATATTTTTGACAAATTTAGACTGAGATCAGACTGTGAACGTTCTTAAGAGCGTTTACGCCGTACGGCATTTCATACAAACTTTCAAGCCCTTATTTTTCGAAATGAATGAACCGATTTTAATGAAACTTCATACGCATAAGCAGGATACAAAGGTCTAAAAAGTTAAAAGAGAACATTTTCGAAATGTCTTATTAAAAAAAAGATAACTGGAAATCTCTGTTTCTATGGAAAAATTAAACTCGGTCTAATGTGGTTGTAACACAATTTTTCGAAAATGTTCTTATCTAACTTTTTAGACCTTTGTATACTGCTTATGTGTATGAAGTTTCACTGAAATCGGTTCATTCATTTCGAAAAATAAGGGCTTGAAAGTTTCAAGTATGAAATGCCGTACGGCGTAAACGCTCTTAAAAATAAGAGAATAGCCACTCTGGTATCAAGATTTAGTCTAGAAGTCTTAATAAAGTAACTAGTTAAGGACCACACACAACGCAAACCCAAAACATAAGTCTCACATAAAAAAAATATAAAAATATCAGATAAAGTTATTTTTATACCAAACCACGACGAGCCGATAATCATAACCTAATTAAATTCTACCAAACGGTACAACATAAACTGGTTAACATAAGCCACTGTTTATGTTACGGTTGTAATTTATAAAAACCCCAGACATTTTTCATTTTAACGGTATTCTTGTTTAGTCTGCGACTTACGTAGGGGACTTTTTAGGTTATTAATTTTATTTTTCGAAGAATTAATTATTACTGTTAGTTATTTTGTGTGTTGAACATAACTGGCGAAATATGAGTGTCCCTACTTATAGCACAGACACCAGCACATCAATCTAATACAATCTGTCAAATTTCTTTAATACATTTTCAACTTTATCGATAAAGCATAAGGTTCAAAGTTGATTGGGCAAATTTGACAGTTTCAGGTAGCTTGACTTGCTGGCGTCTGTACATCTGTTATATTATTTTCCCCTTTACTCACAAACGTTGCCTAAAGTTAAGTAGTGATAAGCGACTTTTTAACCATAAATTTGTGACGTTTAAACATCAGTTTATAAAATAAACCCCTTACCCACTTACTAATACACGTTGTATAGCGTCTGTATAGTTACACAACGCTTTGTCTTCTTCTTTCGAAAATCAAATTACTGACGACAGAAAGAGAGAAATCGGTGTGTAACTATTCATCGGATATAATACGTTTATTAGTAAGGAGGTTAGTGTTTAAATAAATATTTTTTCACACCACCTGCTCGAAAATGTCAAATTATATGTCAAGCAACCTTAACCTAAAGTGAGTCATTAGTGGCCGGGGGCACAGCCGGTCAATAATGTTGTACTGGATTTCATTATGACCCGCTGGTCAATAATGTGATTTGAATTTGGAATCTCACATGCTCAGCTAAATAGGCAGTATAGTACTAACAAACACCCTTTGGTGCCAGAAAGAGCAAAGCTATTCTCGAAACCCTTACTACGCGTGGATGATATTCTCGATTTCCTACAAAATCATAACGACTGCTTCTTCATATCGTTGCCATGTTTTCGAAGACATAATATTGTAAGAATAATTAGATAACTACGAACCATTTTTTAAAAGGAATGGAATAACATTAAAACTGGCATTAATAATAACAAATACCGTACCGCGCCGTAATACCGTAATAGTAATTGGCTGTAACATTAGTTAATTTATTTTAAGTAAACTGCGCTAAGATTGCTGTGGATTTTGTGAATAAATAAATAAATAATAAAACCTATCTATACTACATCCGATTTATCACAAATACTCTATTTTCACGAGCATCTCCAATGACGTTCTAAATTCAAAATGCATACAGCCAATCATCCAAAACCATTCTACCAGCCCTGCATAAAGCTTAGTTTACACAAACGCCACTTCCATGAGAGTGATATCAATAGACACACGACAAAACCGTAGAAGAGATTTTTTTTTTAAATCGAATTGATCGTGTCTTGGCTACTTATTGGTAGACGCAATAAAGGCGCGAATTTTCGTACTATGGCTATTATTTTCTCACAGTAGGTGTAAAAAGTAGAGTAGCCTCCTCTGGGCTAAAGGTGTCTTTGCCTTGGGCTAGCTTGTGGTGGATGCCTTCTTGGTGAAATAATCAAGCTGAATGTCATAACAATGAATGTAATTATTAAGTATTTTATTATTATAAAATAATTGTACTGATTGTTATCAATTGACTATGACTGGTCTAAGCAATTAGAGTTTGCCAAAGCCCATTGCTGGATAAAAAGCCTCTTCCAAATTTTAAAACCGTTTATCGAAGAATTCTTAGTTAATTTACGATAGTATATTTTTTTGACGTAAAGCTTTATGTATCTAACCGTTGTTACCTCCAGATGCCGTGAGTTTTTTAATACAATCGGCAATAATTCTAATGTATACTTTATAACAGTGATATAAGAGTTCTTTTGCAATGACTTAGTAATAGCTTTACGTAAAAAAAAAATAGCTTTACGTATTATTTTTTTATCGTGAATGTGCTACTTAAAGGGGATGCAAAAGGTTTTTTTTTTTTGCAAAAAAACGTGCGTTTTGAATTCCGCGGGCTACCTTAGCGCCCTTAGGAAAATTTGAATAGGTTCTATCTTTAAGTAAGGCCTAAGTTTTTAGGGGTTGTCAGTCAAGCAGCCACACAGAGAACGTTTGGGAACTTACAAGTTAAGTCAAACGTTTTATTATTCCACTCAATTCTAGAAAGAGTGGCAGTGCACAAAGAAATAATCACGACATTTATTAATCTTGAAAGTGTATCTGGACTCTATTAAAAGTCATCTTGACGTATGATCGTTGACTTTACACACAGACCCGTTTAACTTGCTACTTCCATTCCGCCATTTTGATTTTGAACAGCTGATTTTATTCCTTACTAGCTGCGCTGCGCCCCGCGGTTTCACCCGCGTAAGTGTCGATCCCGTAGGAATATCGGGTTAAAAAGTAACCTATATGTTAGTCCAGGGTGTCAGCTACCTCCATACCAAGTTTTATCAAAATTGGTCGAGCCGTTTGAGCTTGAAGCACACACACACACACACTCACAAACTTTCGCCTTTATAATATTAGTGTGATGTTCTCAAACTGCTTTGGGCTGCTAAACATTACAGTCACACGGGTTACACCGGCCGAAGGTTAAGCTACGCTTGCCGCGCACGGTTCGTAGATGAGTGACAATTCATTACATCGAGTCCCCTCCGTGCCTCGGAAAGCACGTTAAGTCGTTGATCCTAGCTGTCATTTGGAGATCTTTGACAGTAGTTACGGGTAGCCAGAAGCCCAAAAGTCTGACAACCAGTCTTACCAAAGTGTATCGTAGTAGGTACCCAGTAACTGGGTTGTGGAGGCAGTCGCTCCATGTAAAATACTGGTATTCAGCTGCATCCAGTTAGACTGGAAGCCGACCCGAACATAGTTGGGAAAAGGCTAGGCAGATGATGATGTACTAAAAAAATAAAAGCTACTGGAGGTCTGGGCTTCAGAGTGAGGAACCTCCTAACAAAACATTACGCGTAATTTTCTGCATAAGTCCCTTCCATTTTTCCTGACTATTTCCATTTTATGCCACTTCCTTTCATATATTACTAAAGGATGACGTCCAAATTATCATCAACCCTCATTCAATAGTAGATTATGCACCGATCACTCGCTGCATTCAGGATTCTTGTATTAACTCCCTCGCTTCGCTCGTGAGTTAAATCCCGAATCATTCATTGCGCTCGAGATTCAATATGACGCCCGTGACATAAGACACAATTTTAGCCCCTCGGTGCATAATCTACTATTGAATGAGGGTTGATGATAATTTGGACGTCATCCTTTAGTAATATATGAAAGGAAGTGGCATAAAATGGAAATAGTCAGGAAAAATGGAAGGGACTTATGCAGAAAATTACGCGTAATGTTTTGTTAGGAGGTTCCTCACTCTGAAGCCCAGACCTCCAGTAGCTTTTATTTTTTTAGTACATCATCATCTGCCTAGCCTTTTCCCAACTATGTTCGGGTCGGCTTCCAGTCTAACTGGATGCAGCTGAATACCAGTATTTTACATGGAGCGACTGCCTCCACAACCCAGTTACTGGGTACCTACTACGATACACTTTGGTAAGACTGGTTGTCAGACTTTTGGGCTTCTGGCTACCCGTAACTACTGTCAAAGATCTCCAAATGACAGCTAGGATCAACGACTTAACGTGCTTTCCGAGGCACGGAGGGGACTCGATGTAATGAATTGTCACTCATCTACGAACCGTGCGCGGCAAGCGTAGCTTAACCTTCGGCCGGTGTAACCCGTGTGACTGTAATGTTTAGCAGCCCAAAGCAGTTTGAGAACATCACACTAATATTATAAAGGCGAAAGTTTGTGAGTGTGTGTGTGTGTGTGCTTCAAGCTCAAACGGCTCGACCAATTTTGATAAAACTTGGTATGGAGGTAGCTGACACCCTGGACTAACATATAGGTTACTTTTTAACCCGATATTCCTACGGGATCGACACTTACGCGGGTGAAACCGCGGGGCGCAGCGCAGCTAGTAAGGAATAAAATCAGCTGTTCAAAATCAAAATGGCGGAATGGAAGTAGCAAGTTAAACGGGTCTGTGTGTAAAGTCAACGATCATACGTCAAGATGACTTTTAATAGAGTCCAGATACACTTTCAAGATTAATAAATGTCGTGATTATTTCTTTGTGCACTGCCACTCTTTCTAGAATTGAGTGGAATAATAAAACGTTTGACTTAACTTGTAAGTTCCCAAACGTTCTCTGTGTGGCTGCTTGACTGACAACCCCTAAAAACTTAGGCCTTACTTAAAGATAGAACCTATTCAAATTTTCCTAAGGGCGCTAAGGTAGCCCGCGGAATTCAAAACGCACGTTTTTTTGCAAAAAAAAAAACCTTTTGCATCCCCTTTAAGTAGCACATTCACGATAAAAAAATAATACGTAAAGCTATTTTTTTTTTACGTAAAGCTATTACTAAGTCATTGCAAAAGAACTCTTATATCACTGTTTTAAAGTATACATTAGAATTATTGCCGATTGTATTAAAAAACTCACGCCATCTGGAGGTAACAACGGTTAGATACATAAAGCTTTACGTCAAAAAAATATACTATCGTAAATTAACTAAGAATTCTTCGATAAACGGTTTTAAAATTTGGAAGAGGCTTTTTATCCAGCAATGGGCTTTGGCAAACTCTAATTGCTTAGACCAGTCATAGTCAATTGATAACAATCAGTACAATTATTTTATAATAATAAAATACTTAATAATTACATTCATTGTTATGACATTCAGCTTGATTATTTCACCAAGAAGGCATCCACCACAAGTAAAATAACAGTTAAATACAAGCCGAAATAACTCAAACACGATACTGCAAACCACAATAATTCTTACCCCGCATACTCCACATCATAAGGGCTTAAACTTAAGCCACCGACGTGCTCAAGCGCCGACTTAAGTAAGTCAACAGTGAGTCACCGAGCAAAATATTAGCCCTTTGTAGTTTACGGGCTTTTGCAACGAGAGACTGGACGTATTTACACCGGTACGTAACATTTGTAACGTTTGAAAAGAGGTTTTATTTGAAATTTTTTGGATGCTGTTTTCTATCTTGTGATTTGGTCATTATTCTATGATAATGATAAATGATTTTATTTTTGTAAGTTAGGTTTGTACAAACACTTTTACACGTTAATCATGTTTTTTTTTATAACCGACGCCGACCTCATCTAGAGGTCGGCGTTTCCTATCTGACTACTCTGAGAAGAAAGGCCGAAACAAACTCAGAGGTCACAGTCTCTTTTAAAGTCCAGACATAATCTTGGTCAGGTTATATGAAGACCATGTAGATCGATGTCTGAGATGGTATTTTGAGAGAGATTGAGAGGACCTGTCCAGTCAGTGCACGCATTTGTCAGAAATCGTGCAGCTCAACTCAAAACTTAAGGAGCTCAACAATTCGACGAACAATACCAAAGAAAGGACATCTCACTAAGCCTATCTCGCTATTGAACTATAACTGAATTGACCTAAGTCACAATAAGCCCCACATCTTGTCTGGTCTAGGCATCACGAGACTTAGGCACACTGCGTTGTAGGTATACAGCAAAGGAAATAAATGACTAACTATTTTTAGTATGGTATGGGACGCCCCCCCAGCTAGATGGACCAACGGCTGGGATGGCTGGGACAGGGTGTTGTAGCACAGCCAAGGAAGAGGCCTTTGTCCAGCAGTAGTAGATGTGATAGGCTGAGTTGATGATGATTCCTATTTAGATAAAGTGTATTCAATTCAAACTTATGTTTCAAATTAATATTATTTAAAGTTAAACAAATATCAACTTTGTTGTACGCTTGTGCACTATAATATCTCCCGCGCCGCAGGCTAACTCTCCGTAGAGATTGGCCGCCGTGGCCGAAAAACAGTCTGGAGGACTTTATTTATAACTAGCAGCGCCCCGCGGTTTCACCCGAATAAGTTTCCTGTGGGAATATCGGTATAAAAAGTGTCCACTATCTGTGTACCAAATTTCATCCAAATATGTTCAGTAGTTTTTACGTGAAAAAGTAATAAACATACAAACACACCATAAACACACAAACTTTCACCTTTATAATATTAGTGTGATATGCTACTAGAATTAGTTGGAGATGGCTATTTTAGCTAAGTAACTTTTGTGCACCATTTTTTTTTTCATGAGCTGTCACACTAAATACACTGCGGTGTAAATGCACCCGCTTTATATTAAGAACGGTGCTTAAAAAAACAAAAGGGTGCGAATTGTTTTCGCAAAACGACCAGCTCATTGTCCTACAGACGATTTTGACGTTTATTGCTCACACAATAAAGATTTATTTTATGCGCACAGTGGCTCATATTGTATTTAGCTTAACGGAAAGTGATTTTGAGAAATAACACTTGAGGAATTTTATTTTTCTCTTTTAAGAAGTGTGTGGTGTATTTTTAGAAGTGGTGGTCTGCTCAAGCAGTCTTGAATTTTAAAATGACTGAATTATCGTCATTGACTCGAGCAGACTTCCGCGGAAGAAAATGACACCATAAAAATCGCGTATGTTAAGCGCCTTCAAAGAAAAGCCATCAAATAGTGTTGAGAATTATGAATAGATGTCCTCGCTGGAGGACACACTCTGAATGAGAGAAGCATGCAACACATCTGCTAAAAGTGAATGCACTGATAGCAGATGCAAAGAGAAAAAAAATGAAAGCCGCGTAACGACAAGCGTAGTGAGGGACGCCCCCCAACTAGTTAGAACGACGACCATAAGAAGGTGGCTGGGATACACTGGACGCGGAAGACGGAGGACAGGGTGTTGTGGCGCGAGCTGGAACAGGCCTACAGAGTTATGGGGAGGGATCAGGGTGTAAAATTCACTTATACTCTATGAAAAGGAAAGATCCTCCGACCAGACGGGTGTTGTGTCTGGCGGGCAACTGCCCACAGCCCAAAGATTCATCTCAGGCCGTTGTATCTATGCCCGTATCTATGGCCGTAGTGTCTATGCTAGTTGCGCGGTAAACTCTGCTTGCGAGATGCAGGATTTTGCGTGACGTCAGTATGACGCGTTGTTCGCATGTGGCGTTGTAGATACCGCTACAGGCCTATGTCTGGACTGTGATTGGCTGAGTTGATTGTTACCATAAAAGCTTTATTAATGACAGCAATAGCACAACTGTTAAAAAAAGGGATAGCAAGTAAGAATTCGTGCTTTCAATTTCAAGCCCACCTGTTGAAATGCCAACGTAAACCATCCTTGGTGGGAAATCCTCATGGATGTCTTCCGCCCTGGGGCGAGCGGAGGGGTCTGTCAAACTCTTACTGACTTTAGCGGTATCTACAACGCCACGTCACGCAAAATCCTGCATCTCGCAAGCAGAGTTTACCGCGCAACTAGCATAGACACTACGGCCTAACATGAATCATCGGGCAGTTGCCCGCCAGACACAACACCCGTCTGGTCGGAGGATCCTCCCTTTTCTATAGAGTATGAGTGAACTTTACCCCCTGTTCCTCATACCACCCCGGTGTACCACCTCACACCTGCGCCGGGGGTCGAGGGAACGTACGATCCTGGGGTGGGGTGCCAGCCCCCTCCACTGCGGGCCTCCTCAGAACGTAAACCGTCCTAACCGAACCATTAGGTTTACTTGCAGGAGGTAACAAAACTCCTTCTTTCCAAGCCAGATTTTTCCCTCCTTTTTTCGACATCATCCCTTCGCCTTTTACAGAACCCAAGACAGGAAAGGGCTGGATTTTCTGTATCCCAGAAGCAATTTGCAACCTCATTAAAATTAATTATTAACTTGAATGAATGAAATACGATAATATCTTTATTTACCAAAACTATTAAAGATGTCCTTCACATACTTCGTGAGCGTTAGTCATAGCAAATATCAAATATGGCGGCAAAAACATTCCATATTTACGCATTATAACTCATGTTCTTTTAAACTCAAACTCAAATATTATTTCATAATATCATCAAAAAGAAAGAAAAAGTATATTACTGTGACTCGTACAGGAAGATCATAAACTAAACTAAACACAATCACAAATAAAAAACAAAATGATAATGAATAGAAAGCCGTTTACGAGGCAAAAAGGCTCCTATCCCGGCATCAGCACGCATACACTTCAAACTGCAGGAATAAAAGGAGCGGGACTATTGACAGAGCACCAGTGGCTATTAGCCCATAAGCAAATTAAGCAATTGCTTAGGGCATCACGTCTCGGGGGGCACCATAAGGCAGAAACAGCACCGAAACAGTATTTGCTAGCACATGAAAGGCAAGGCTGTTTATCAGCAAGATATTACAAGACCCAAAAGTCACTCTAGCTAGAGATGTGAGCCAATCTTAACAAATCGCTCGTCGTTGTTTTGACAAAATACGAGGCGACTAGTGGGCCTACAGGCGTGGATTGCTAGGGGCATCAAGTAGTCTTAATCCGGCACTGCAGAGCACAATTGATTAGTCCATACGTATCATCAGCCTATAATGATGACACAAGCATCCTCTCTGTGAGAGGGAGTGGGCTGTTATCCACCACGCGCCAGTGCAGGTTGGTAGATGTCATCATCATCATCATTTCAGCCGAAAGACGTCCACTGCTGGACATAGGCCTCCCCAAAAGGGCGATTATGGCAAACCCCCCCCGTTTGCCATAATCGTCACGCTTGGCTGGCGGGTTGGCGATCGCAGTATGGTATGGTGGTGGAATGCATAGAGAACGCTGCTGCCCATTCTCCGATACGCCCCTTAGTCGCCTTTTACGACACCCACGGGAAGTATGGGGTGGTGCTATTCTTGCCATAATCGCCACGCTTGGCAGGCGGGTTGGCGATCGCAGTATGGTATGGTGGTGGAATGCATAGAGAACGCTGCTGCCGATTCTCCGATACGCCCCTTAGTCGCCTTTTACGACACCCACGGGAACTATGGGGTGGTGCTATTCGTTAAGTCCGGCACCAAGCAGACGAGATGGTAGATGTGACATGTCTTCTTTCACCATTTTGAGAGCAGTGATGATGAAACTGATATTACTATATGATGGAACTAATATTATAAATTCGAAAGTAACTGTCTGTTTGTCTGTATGTTACCTTTTCAAGCCAGCCACTGAACGGATTTCGATAAAATTTGGCAGAGAGATAGAATGCATCCCGGGGAAGGACATAGGATAGTTTTTATCCCGATATTCCCACGGGATCGACACTTGTTCGTGAGAAACCGCGTGGCGCTGCTAGTATTCCAATAAAATCTCTAGTAGATACTATAATAAAACATTAATAGTAGGTCTACATTCATAACAGTCTTCATACGCTCATACGCAGCGACTCGTTGGCGCAATATTTGCGTCTCGGAGATAAAATATGGCGACGAGGAACGTGACGCAAGATGATAGACCAAGGTACAAATATAAGAGATTGAAAGTGGAAAGGAATCCACAATGTTCATCATCATCTGCCTAGCCTTTTCCCAACTATGTTGGGGTCGGCTTCCAGTCTAACCGGATGCAGCTGAATACCAGTATATTACATGGAGCGACTGCCTATCTGACCTCCACAAACCAGTTACTGGGTAATACGATACCCCTCGGTAAGACGGGTTGTCAGACTTTCGGGCTTCTGACTACCCGTAACGTCTGTCAAAGATCAACGAATGACAGCCGGGACCAACGGCTTAACGTGCTTTCCGAGGCACGGAGGGGTCTCGGTATGTAAAGATGGTCACCCATCCACAGACCAACAGCGGCAAGCGCAGCTTAACCTGATCGATCGACCTGTGCGGCTGTTATTATTTAGCCACGGGCCCCTCCAGCACTCCACCCACCACACCACTCCACTATGAATCCATTATGTTATTAACATGGTTATTTATGGTTTCAGTAAAACATATCACGTGTTCTCATACTCAAACAAGAATTAAGGAGCTTAGATGACCGAAAGCGCGGTCACTGTCGGACTGCATAGAAAACAAAGAGAAGCGCGATGACACAACCCTGGTAATTTATTGCAAAATATGAAGCAATTATTTAATTACAAAAAATCTATTGTTTGGACTAAAAAATTAAAACACTAGTATTTTAGTATGTTGCTTGTAGAATAATCTGACAAAAAATCAGAATGATTGATTGTATATTAGTATGGTTTTATTTATAAAAAGAAAGTGTTTAGAGGTATCTTCATGATTTTTTTCTATCGTATCAAATTAGTTGTATTATGTTTTCAACACTATCAAACCTAGCATATATCCTGGGGCCCTAGTCTGCTATTTTTATAAATTCGTCATTCCAACACGATTCCACCACCATCCCATTGTCATTTTGCTAAAAGTTCGTAATCTGCTAAATTCATAATGGTTGATCAGTGGTGGTCGGTCAATGGCACAGAAATTATACGACACTCGTAACGAATTAAAAGCAATGACTGCACAATGACGTTCTAATGGAGGTCACTGATCAAAGGAACTGTCAAAATTTTTGCAAATTACCGCGTAAGTCAGCAATTCATTTTTCATTATGTACGAGATTACCATTCTATGCCATTTCTTTTAATGGAGTATCAGTGGTTGACCATTGGAAAGTCATAATGACGCCATTATATTAGTAGATTACCAAAATTGTCAAAATCAACAATTATGAAATCAATGATAGACCATTCTGACACTATTGTAATAGCAGACTTGAGGCCCTGAACAATGTCATATATTTTTCTGGTTTTGTTTACTGTAGTCGATCGTATACTTTTATTGTTTCATAAACTTGCGTTTAGGTCCTGTAAGCCTTTTAAGTGCTCCCTTTCTAACTCGTCTACCACGTGTCTCCACCCACCACAAGTAGTAAGGGCCCCAGATACAATGTTATCATTGTTACGACACGTTTGATAACACGCATAAAATCTTACATCTTCCGCGTTAAGTAGAACGGCAGTCGGTATACGTTGTTATCAAAAGAAATGCGGGGAAATTGCGTAACAGAGTAACGGCAACAATAGAGGGGCCCGTGGCTAAATAATAACAGCCGCACAGGTCGATCGATCAGGTTAAGCTACGCTTGCCGCGGTTGGTCTGTGGATGGGTGACCATCTTTACATACCGAGACACCGCCGTGCCTCGGAAAGCACGTTAAGCCGTTCTTCCTGGCTGTCGTTCGTGGATCTTTGACAGTCGTTACGGGTCAACCAGTCTCACCAAGGGGTATCGTATTACCCAGTAACTGGGTTGTGGAGGTCAGATAGGCAGTCGCTCCATGTAAAATACTGGTATTCGGCTGCATCCAGTTAGACTGGAAGCCGACCCCAACATAGGAAAAGGCTAGGCAGATGATGAGACCGGCAGGACTGCCAATGTAGGGCTCAATCGACCCTGTACCATAACACAATTCGTTCAGATTTGAAGCTTCTAGGAAGAACTCTTTTAACAAAATATAGTCACTGCTATCTCCTCTAACGCACCCCTACAGCCCAGACATTCGATTTAATGGATCATATACGCACGTAAATAACATTGGTTCGGTCTAATTTTAGCTGCAACCATTCCACCAACACCACATTGGAAGTATGCCTGTAAAGTATAAATGCTCTTGAGACACGACCAATAACGACTTGGATTTAGGCTTACTGGAGTGGATTTACATACCTAGGTATGAAAACTCTGTTAGCACATAGGTACACGTTAATCTATCATCATCATATTCATCATCATATAGTTTTTTAATCCATCCAAAGGTTGTCTTTAAAAGATCGCTCTTAGTGATAAGAACGCCCATTGTGTCATCCTTTGTTAAATTTCTACAATTATATCTGTGTACATAAATAATAAAGATATTATTTATGTACAAAAGAGTACAAATACAAGAGTATTTTTACTATTCTTAGTATTTTAGAGTTCGTGTCTTATCTGCTTGTATTTTTTACTACTTTTAGTATTTTAGAGTTCGTGTCTTAACTGCATTCGTGATTTATTTGCGAAAAATGTCAACAAATATAAGTTTATGGAAAAATAACTTTAAATTCCACAACTTCAAACATTTTTATTACTTTTTCAATAGTGCTAGTCACTCTGAAATCAACTTAATTACCAACAGGATAAAGTTGATATATGTTTAATTTGAAATAATATTAATTTGAAACATAAGTCTGAATAGACTTTACCATTACTATGTATATTTAGAACGTCGAACTCCCAAATTAACGACTTTGACTTTGATATCATTTATTACAAAATTCGAAATTGATAGCAATATTCTATTAATGCAAAGCAGCCAGTGGATTATGGCCCATTCCCTCTCACCGAGGGGAGGCCTGTGTGATGTCCCACCAGTGGGGAACATTAACGGCTGATCATGCTATGTTATACAAAATACGAATATGAATATTTCGAATGCTTGCATTTACTCGATAGGTATTGAAAATATCGATACCGAATCACTGATATCTCGAAAACTGACAGCTTGTTCTAAAAACGGTTTACTTACTATACCCGTATAATAAAACAAAATAATAGAATTGGGTCGCTCAAATTCAATATAACAGTAATAACACGTTACCACACACAATGAAATTACAATATAAACAATACACAATTCAGTTTTAATGGCTTCATCAATCAATCATTCGATTTACGTCGGATTGATTCATGAATTTGCGATTCGATTTTGATTGCTTGCATTATCTTGGATTCAATCAATACGGATATGAAACGAATTTGAAGTGTTTTTTTTTTTGATAAAATGCGTTGCTCTATTAGATTATTGTTGTTTCTATGTTGGATTTAGTATGTTATTGGAAATAGCTTGATAATTTATAAGCAATAAAAATTTTACTTAGATAAAAATTGTAAGTGAGATAACATTACATTACATTTTTTGGTAAATGTGACTGTTGTGTGAATCTTGAAAGAGAACAGGGACGGCTAACGTGATTATAGACACGCAATAAGACCGTGTAGGAAACCTAGCAATATAGTTTTCACTTCTTTCATGAAGGGTGAGTTGCGAGGGAGATATTTAAATCTAAGGCGATTTAGATGCAAGGCAAAGAGACAAAGCTTGGAAGAAAAAAAATTATCGAATCGGACGATAAAGCCAAAAGATAAGACATCACCATCAAGTAGGGCTAAAGCCGAAAAGACTTGGTTAAAAGTTAAAACTACGAGTTAATACATTATTACTATTTTTTTTAAGAATTAATTTTCTCACATTTTGTATTTATTGATTCTGAGGCGGTACGAAGTTCGCCGGGTCAACTAGTTTAACAATAAATAAAAGACGTTTATCACGTCAAGGGCCAAACTAAACAACTTTAACCTAACAGCTTATAAATCATAATATCTTCAACCAGCTCATTATTGCCTCAAGGCATCCCACCCACGCGCAAACAAAGATTGTTCTTATCCATCATAACATAATCGAAGTTACGCCATTTAATAATAATTACAAAACTTTGATGACAAAATGACAACCGGCATTTCGTTTGAGAATGTCGTTAATCTAGTCAGATTGCAAAATATCTCGTATATCTTGTAATATTTACTGACGTTGATAATAATTTTAGTACTTATTTATGTTTTACGAATATGCTTATGTGTGCGGCTTATCATTATTTTGTTTGATTAGACTGTTCGGCGACATTGTTTTGTTATTTTGGGTAAATGAACGACTGCCTATCCCCTCTTTATTGTGTCCAGCTGCGCCCCGCGGTTTCACCCCCATAAGTCTCGATCCCGTGGGAATATCGGGATAAAAAGTAGCCTATATGTTAATCCAGGGTGTCAGCTATCATCATACCAAATTTTATCAAAATTGGAGCAGCCGTTTGAGCGTGAAGAAGTAACAAACATATAAACACACACACACTCACAATCTTTTGCCTTTAAAATATTAGTGTGATAATATCATTTACCTTGTCTCTTCAAAGTAAGAGTGAACAGGCTTCTTCTGAGTAAGCTCACTCCATCGTCGACTTTGTCTCTGTCACCTCTGACCTAGACTAGAGTCAAGAGCAAACCCATTTCAAATTAAAAAAAAAAACCTAGCCTATAAAATGTCAGGGCAACCTAGACAGCTCCCAACAACTTCCCGCGAAAAAAAACATTGTAAAGCCTACTCACACAGAAAAACTGTATGATTAATATATTTAATGTAATGAGAATGACCGCAGGAACCCGTTGGATGCGAGAAGCACAGAACCTGTCGATGTGGAGGTGCTTGGGGGAGGCCTATGTTCAGCAGTGGACGTCTTTCGGCTGAAATGATGATGATGATGAATGAGAATGAGAATGACATTGTTTTCCAGGTATTTTCCATCTTCTTAGCGTGTCGATGGCAGAAATATATAGTTTTTTTTTTCTTATTGCTTGTCCCATAATTCAGCAAAGCGGATAGTATTCCCTGACGCAGCCATTAGGTCCTCACGTATGCAGGTGACAGGGCACGCGGTGCGAGAAGGGAGGTGAGCCATTGTCTGTGGAAAGACACCGCATACACACCGGAGGTCTAAGCCTTCCATGAACCCTCACTTGTGGAGGTTGTCCTTGCTGCGGCCTACTTGGGTCATCATCTGCCTAGCCTTTTCCCAACTATATTGGGGTCGGCTTCCAGCCTAACCACATGGAGGACACTACCACAACCCAGTTACAGGCTAATACGATACTAAGACTGGTTGTCAGACTTTCGGGCTCCTGACTTCCCGTAATGACTGCCAAAAATCCACGAATGACAGCCGCGACCAACGGCTTAACGTGCTTTCCGAGGCATGGAGGGTATATAAAGCTGGTTACCCATCCACAGACCAACTGCGGCAAGCGTAGCTTAATCTTATCGATCAACCTGTTCGGCTGTTATTATTTAGTATAATATAAAATAGTTCAATTGATTGCTGAATTAGTTTATTAGATTGAAGATCTACCTTTAGATGGGTCGCGAGCGTTACTGCGTTACCGTGTGATACTAATTTATTAATGTCTCAAGAGTTATTACTTATGTGCATAATTAGACGGCTCTACCCAATGGCGAAAAAAAAATCTGCTGTTCCCTACATTTATGTTCGTATAACTCGTCAAAATGTAGGAAACAGCTGATTTTTTTTCGCGATTTCAGGTTTGGTCCCATAGTAAAAGTTGTTCATAATGATGAGTACAATGACCTCTTAAAAGGTTGTTAATCTTTTACCAATAACCCTGTATAATCGAAGTTTTCCATAATGATCCCTAAAACGAGAGATCGTTTAAATTACTATAATTTTGTGACTTCGTGAATAACCCAAGCTGTTTGCAAAGAAAGTCTCCGAGATAGCGATAAGTCTCTTATCAGTCATGCGTTATCAAATCACGAACGTTGCGCAAGATGAGATTCCGGTTTGACGAAAAACAAGTTTGTCTTCTATCTGCCCACTATAAAAATAGTTTCGTCATTAACATTTGAGGCTACGCTGGAGCAAAATATTAATAACATTTTAATTTTAGTTTGAAGTTTTTGGGTGCAAGGAAAGAGCTTTCATGACGATACAATCTCACTAATTATAAAGGCGAAAGTTAGTGAGTGTGTGTGTGTTTATATGTTTGTTACTTCGTCACGCTCAAACGGCTGGACCAATTTTGATAAAATTTGGCATGGAGGTAGCTGACACCCTGGATTAACATATAGGCTAACTTTTATACCAATATTCCCACGGGATAGAAAGTTATGCGGGTGAAACCACGGGGCACAGCTAGTATATTATACAATGTGATCGTTTACTGAATCGATTTCTGTCATTATTAATAGCTCAGCCTATAATGTTCCCACTGCTGGGATACATGCCTCCTCTCTGTGAGAGGGAGTGGGCTATAATCTACCATGCGGGCCCAGTGCGGGTTGGTAGATGTCACATGTCTTCGAGTTTTTGGTTCCAAGACATGCCGGTTTCCTCACCGTTTTGAGAGCAGTGGTGATGAAATATTTTATTCATTGTAAAGTGCCTGTCAAGGTTCGAACCTACGACCTACAACTCGTAAGACACGGCCGTTACCACTGAGCTACCACTGTTCTCAATTATATCTTTAGGTATATTTTTTAAAACTTCGTAAATTACGTCAAAACATACCAAAACTAGCAGCGCCACACGGTATCACCCGCGTAAGTTTCGATCCCGTGGATACTACCTAAACTATCTCTATACCAAATTTCATCTAAATCGGTTCAGAGGTTTAAGCGTGAAGAGGTAACAGACAGACAGACAGACACACTTTCGCATTTATAATATTAGTATGGATTAGATACGTATGCGACAGTGTGCATACAACTCATAAACAATGTTTTATACATAATATAAATTCAGTGAATGTAATATGATTAGGTCTAACATAATATTCTAATTGGGTGGTAATTTCTATTGTTTGGTGGTGTTTGTGGTGAAATTAAGAAACATATCAAGCCCATCTGCAATTCCTATAATATGTTTGCGCAGAGCCCATGTAATAGGAAATCATTAGCACCGAAAGAAAACCTAACAATAGTAGGTAGATTGTTTGCCAAGGGAGCAAACAACTATTTTGACGACGAGAGTGTTTCTTTGTATCCAGAGCGGAGCGAAGGATTCTAGAGTAAAATCCCAGTTTTAGTACTTAGGGATTGAAGAACTATTTTAGTCCCTGTTTACGAAGAATACAGTAACTCTTTTTGAATAGATGTGATTTTTTTTTTAAAGTCTATCTAGAAACTTGAATTATACTCAGGAATCTCAGGAACTCAAAAGCGTCCTCATTATTTAACACACTCAAAACCACAATAGCATTAATTTGACAGTTGAACATCATTTAATAGTTCATTTAGCTGTCAAATACGGTGCAACTTACATTGTTCAACTGTCAAAATGCATTGTCACTATCAAATTAAGTTGCATAGACCATAGACCACACAGCAACTCTATTGTCTATGTATCAAAGAAGTAAAAAACAAAATAGGTTAACAGTACTACGCACTAACAGGTAATGTGTACGTAATTGTAATTAATTAAAGTATTACAAGACAATGCTAGCTGTACGCTTAAACGTAGAATTTTAATGTTCTTATTTGCATTCATTAATTAGTCAAACGTAATTTATATTGCCATAGTGACGAGGAGAGAACATGGGGTATTGTTTTGAGCACATTTTACACTATTCAAAGTGTTTTTTTTTTTATATCCCATAACTGTAGGGGGTCATTGTACTCATCATTATGAACAACTTTTACTATGGGACCAAACCAAAAATCGCGAAAAAAAATCAGCTGTTCCCTACATTTTGACGAGTTATGCGAACATAAATGTAGGGAACCGCTGATTTTGTTAAATATTCTTTACCATGCACACTATCTAATCATAGTGTAAAGGATGCTTTAGATTTACAGTTACTATAGTTGTACTATAAGAGATGGCAACCTGCCACAACATGCCATACGTTTCATTTGTTCTGAGAATGTAAACAAATTTCTCGAATTGAAGAATTTAAATTAACTCTAATTAATTAAGAAGCTTTTAGGTAAAAAGGTGCAATAATACTAATGAGTCATCATCTGCATAGCCTTTTCCAAACTATGTTGGGGTCGGCTTCCAGACTAACCGAATGCAGCAGAATACCAGTATTTTACATGGAGCGACTGCCTATTTTACCTCCGGAGAATGGGCAGCAGCGTTCTCTATGCATTCCACCACCATACTATACTGCGATCGCCAACCCGCCTGCCAAGCGTGGCGATTATGGCAAACCCCTCCCAAAATTGGGGGAGGCCTATGTCCAGCAGTGGACGTCTTTCGGCTGAAATGATGATGATGATACATTATAATTACATGTGAAGACGATGTACCTTGAATAAAATCAATGTTAGCCCAATTCCTAATCACCTAAATCTAATCAGACTTAGCTTCGATTTATCACCTTAGATTGCTAATTGCCAATCTGTTCACAGAAACCAAATTAAGCTAAGTGTGCCACTAATCATCAGTTATTATAGGTTTTAAGAATTTCGAGTGAAACACGAAATGTGCGTGTCTGATAACCATGAACGCTGCCAAGCCCGTTTTGATGATAGCCGTGAATATGCGAAGAGGATTGGATGCGGTAGTTGATGATTTTGTAAAAGAACTTTTGGTGTATCGTTTCAGCCGATAGACGTCCACTGCTGGACATAGGCCTCCCCCAATTTTGGGAGGGTTTGCCATAATCGCCACGCTTGGCAGGCGGGTTGGCGATCGCAGTATGGTATGATGGTGGAATACATAGAGAACGCTGCTGCCCATTCTCCGGTACGATCCTTAGTCGCCTTTTACGACACCCACGGGAAGTAAGGGGTGGTGGTATTCTTTAAGTCCGGCACCACACAGACCTTTTGGTGTAAGTCAGGTAAAATCTTGTTCTCATTTTGAAGCAAGAACAACCTTTAGGGAGCCAATCAATATTAATTATTATATCAGCTATCAATGATATTATAAAGGAAAGATACGCTACGTTCATACTGAGCAACGTTCTATATTGTTGCGTTTCTTATTACAAAGTACTTACTGCGATAGATAATACGGAACTTATGACCAAAAAATACAGATAGTACAGAAGTCAATCTACATACAAAGTGCGCTCGAGCAACGCACTCATAGACACCGCTCACGGACACGTTATCTCAGACGGGTTGGGAGTAGTGCGAGCGCGCGTGTCATCCGCTTGAGACACGCGTCTGTGAAGAGCAAAAATGGAGCAACAAAAAAATGCCTATCTAAGCTCGATTTATATAATAGTTTCCTATTTTGAATCAGTATAAACAAAGTTACTTTTTTAAGGTAAATTCAGACCACCAACTATTACGTAAGTTGAAAACATGATTATTTGTTAGTGTAGATGTAGATATTGTGTTGTTTTAGTGTCATTTGATAGGTTTAGGTCTAATACGGATAGGGCAAAATAAATTGTGTAAATAGGGTAATCCGTTTTGAAGTTATTAGAGATTTTCGATAGTGAAAATTGACAAATGTAAAATTTTATATGTTTTTGTTCTGTAAAGTTTTTGTATTGTAATACTATGTGTACTGTTTCTTTTTAATATTTTAGAATAAGGTCAACAATAAATCAAACAACTAGATACGAGTGCCACTACCATGATAGTTTTTTGTGCATAAGCCAAAGTTGACAACCCTAGCGCAACCGCCGAGCGTAGGTATGAAAAGTGAAGTACATACACGTGATTGACTTCTGTACTATCTGTATTTTGTGGTATGACACAGAAAGAGATACTAATAGCTATCTGTAGTGTGTTGCTCGCTGCTATTAGCGGACTAAATGAAACTACAACAATTGGCTGAATTTGTCAGCAACAATTTGCGCGCACTAGTGCCATATCTAACTCTTTAATGTAATATCATTGATCAGCTATAACCAATGTGGTAGCATCATACACTACGCTAACGCTACGAGACTACGCAACGAACGACGAAGCATACGCAACGCAACGCAATCGCTACGGGAACGATACGCTTGCGCTACAGATACATGGCGCATCTGCTACGTCCACGCTACGGATACGCTACGGAGCCGCTACGTCCACGCTACGGAGACGCTACGTTCACGCTACGGAGACGCTACGCAACCGCTTTGTAGACGCTACGAATCATGTACTACGTTGTGTGACATGGTGACTTACTCGTGTAATATTAATTTTCATATCCGAATGAACTGACTTTTCTGAATATGATGCACTATTATATCACATCGATTCAATTCAATTCAAATAATCTTTATTGCATCCTTAATGTACACATTATACAATCAAAATTACACACAGCAAAATTTAAAAAAAGTAGGAAGGAGGAAGAGCGGTTTTATGGTTTTCCTTATTATTAAATAATTATGCATCTTATTTCTATATAATTTATGTAAGACTAGCTGCACCCCACGGTTTCACCCGCATAAGTGTCGATCCCGTGGGAATATCGGGATAAAAAGTAGCCTATATGTTAATCCTGGGCGTCAGCTACTTTCATACAAAATTTTATCAACATTAATCCAGCCGTTTGAGCGTGAAGAAGTAACAAACATATAAACACACACACAAACTTTCGCCTTTATAATATTAGTGTGATGTGTCGATCTTTTCCTCAAATGAATAACTAACTTACTCAAAAACCCTTTGCCTATTAAGAACAACATTTTATCAGCTTCACGCCACGCCAGACTCAAACAAAAAAAAAAGAAACTCCATTATAAATGCCACATCCAAACATCCAAGGTTACTGTTGACACTTACAAATGTATGGGCGATAATATACAGCTAATTAATTGTATGGGTTTCTTGAACCCTGAGCAGCCGTGGGGCAGAATTACCTTGTGTTTTGAGGTATAAAATGTAGGTAGGTAATATAGCTATCCGTTATATGGAGAAATTTTGTAACTTGCTCATGGAGAGAAACTTAGTGATTAAAAGCCTACGCAGACCGGGACGGCATGGCAAGGGATTAAATTTTTTACTAATGGACATTCAAACGTATCGATATAGAAATATGACATAAATTGCTATGCTTTAAAATGATGCCGTGACATCGAAAGGGATTTCATTGCACGGCATTGAAAGACGCGCCACGGGCTCCCGCGGCGAGATGCCGTGGCTTCCGTGGCGTTGTGACATACCGCGGGGTGAGGCGGCGGGGGTAGAAGCGGGGAAGTCCCTGGAATGCCGCGGTATCTAAGCGGCTAGTGTGCGCTGGCTGACGGCAAAATCCCTTGCCATGCCGTCCCGGTTTGCGTAGGCCTTTACGGGGGAAGCGCTAAAGTAGGTAGCGAAAATCAAATTTTCTTACGTTTTTTGCAATTTGCTGGTCAGTATTAAGTGGTATGGTGATTATAATATGATTCGCGACCGTAACAAATATGTATTTACAGAATTATAATCACACACATACAAAACCTTATAAAACATTTTAAAAGAGTAACGGTGGAGTTTCTTGCCCATTCTTCTCCATACGAACACTACCTTTTTGAAGGGGCGAA
Source organism: Mesoligia furuncula (assembly GCA_916614155.1). Classification (NCBI taxonomy): domain Eukaryota; kingdom Metazoa; phylum Arthropoda; class Insecta; order Lepidoptera; family Noctuidae; genus Mesoligia; species Mesoligia furuncula. The sequence continues at coordinate 4,987,190 of OU744815.1, forward strand.
TAGAATCAATTCAATTTCACTGTAATTTTTGACGTTCAAAAGTGCCTTTAATGTGCGTATTTGAAATAAATATTTTGACTTTGACTTTGTGGGACTCTAACCCACTAAAACTCCACGGTGTCCTCCTCGGCCGCTTACGGCGGGAACACTGGCACGCGTTAGCACTCATCTGTGAACCCGCCGCGAGCCACGAGCCCCTCCATCTTAGAAATTAAGGGGCTTACAGGACCTAAACACAAGAAACGCAAGTTTTAGAAACAATAAAAGTATATGATCGACTGCAGTAAAAAAAATCAGAAAAATATATAAGTACCTAATATTCTTCAGGATATATGCTAGGACGCTAGGTATATAGTGTGTTGAAAACATAATACAGCTAATTTGATACGATAGAAAAAAATCATGAAAATACCTCTAAAAACTTTCACATACAATCATTCTGATTTTTTGTGAGATTATTATACAAGCAACATATAAAAGTACTAGTGTTTTAATTTTTTAGTCCAAACAATATATTTTTTGTAATTAAATAATTGCTTCATATTTTGCAATAAATTACCAGCGTTGTGTCATTGCGCTTCTCCTTCTTTTCTATGCAGTCCGACCACAGAACAGATAAAATCTGTTCTGTGAGTCCGACAGTGACCGCGCTTTAGGTCATGTATCTAAGCCCCTTAAGTAACATAACATAATTATGAAGTCTCGCCTGATTTCCCCGAAAGATTAAGCAAAGGTATATAAGGGACACCCAAATTTCGCCAGTTATAAAGAAAAAGAAAAGAAAGAAAGAAAAACTGTTTATTCTGCACAAACAAAACGCACATTGCAAATAAAAAATATAAAAAAGACATAAAATATACACACACAGCGTAGTCAAAAGCCTCGTACTCAAGCTAAAAACATGTGTTATGTGTAAGTCCTATGTGATAGGGCGAGCCTATTGCCATCAACCGAGCTCAATAGCAAATTCCAAATGATTTAAACCCAATAACAGTTTGCTCAAACCCAAGAATTGAACCTAGAACTACTTAATATAAAGGTATTCATGAACAAGTTACTAAGATATTCCGATCATGTGCGAATGCGAGAAAGAGGGCGCCACCTCTGCGTGCACTGTAGGCCAAAGAGATTAGATTGACGTATTTAATATTAATGGTACCTACTGTAAATAGTTTGGGTTTTTCCCGACATCTTGCTAAATTTCAAAAGGTTTGAATTAAATGATAAAAAAAAATTGGTACTGAGTGTGTTTCGCAAAATATCCAATTGAAATTAAAATTCCTTTCCTGATGAAAAAACTCAATAACATTTTGTCCGACCCGGGAATCGAACCCTGGACCTTATGCTAAGCAGTGTAGTGTTTGCGACTAGACCAACGGGGCGGTTAGTAACAGACAAAATGACTTAACAATAAACCCAATGATGAATCAGCCATAAAAAACTCACGCGCAAAAAATGGGTACAATCAATACAGACATTGCAAAAAGACTTAGCCGCCTAGCTGTCTGACTACACCATAAAAGCTTTATAAAGCTAAGTGCACATTATAGCCGCGGCGGACCGCAGCGCACCGCATTGCAAGAATGCGCCAAAGGACATTAGGAGTGCCGCACGGCGCGTACGTGTTCCACGCGCGCCTCAAAGAGATGTCAGCATCGGGGACCCCTTAGGGCCGAAGCCTGCCGGGTCAGCGGGTTTGTCCGAAAGGGTTACCGCTGGCCCGGAACATAAAGGGCTAAGGAAGGAACACGGGTGGGTTTTAGTCAGTAAGAGTCTGACACTCCCTTCCGCTCCACCCAGAGCGGGAGGAGTCATTTGATGAATTTCCATCCGCAAAAAAAAAAAAGGACATTAGGAGCCGCGGCAGGCCGCACCGCAATAAATTTCGATTTAGAACTAGATTGTGTCGAATCCAGTGCATTTAAGCTGCTCCACGCCACGCCGCAACGCATTGCAAAAATCCTCCTTCACCTCTTTTGCATCTAGCGGGCCGCATCGCATCGCATATTGCGGGCTTTACACAGGTAAAAATCGACTGTCTAATTGGCAATTCGGTATGTGATCAAAATCGCAGGATCCAAAGTATAATAGGTCTCGACTTTTGTCGTGTGGCTACAGGTCTTATGCGGCGATGACTAAAATCGACCCTGATAATGCTCAGTCGCAGACGATCGCTCCGCCGCATGAAGGTCAACATTTTGATGCAACAGAAACTAGTCACCTGTTTTTATCGGCCTGTGTAAATGGGGTGGCGATTGGGCTTGTGAGGCGATATGATAAGCGACTGCAGCGGCAGCACGGCGAAAACCGATCTAGTGTAAATCCCCCATTATTGCGGCTGCAAAAATACGCCTGCCGATGCGGTGCGGCCCGCATATATGTGCGCAAGCCTTTAAAACCTGCCACCATTGACGAAGGTAATTGTTTTAAAAAAAATTACTTGTAATGAGTGCCTTACATTTTTATTATCGCCATTACACTGTCGTGCAAATAAATTGTGAGTGCATCCTTACGATACGATTATATGGGACTGTTTTATTTATTTGTTTCGAGTTTTTTGTGATGAAGGCTGGCGACAGAAAATGTCGGATGAATAGTTACACACCGATTTCTTTCTTTCAGTCGTCAGTAATTTGACTTTCGAAAGAAGAAGACAAAGCGTTGTGTAACTATACAGACGCTATACAACGTTTATTAGTAAGGGGATAAATGTATGAAACAATATATAGGTAGGTACGCAAAGACTTGAAAACCTCCTCCTTTTTTTCGTCGGTTAAAAAGTGAAGTTTTCACACTGGAAGTATGAAAGCATTTGGAAGACTAACTTTTGCCAGGCTTCGCGTGGATATCGGAAATTTCACGAATTTTATATTTTTTTCACGCGGAACCCGAGTTTTTTTCGAAAGTAAAAGTAGCCTAAGTTACTCCTTATAACATTAGCCATCTGTTCCCATTGAAAGTCCCGTCGTCCGTCCCGTCGTCCCGTGGTCCAGCCGTTTCGGATATTAGCCGGAACAAACAGAAAGACAGACAGGCAAAAACTAAAATTTTATTATAAGTACCGTACTATACTTTCATGAGCATTTAGTAAAAAGCTGTTATTTATTTATTTATATACATAATTATGTGTGTATGTATTAATAATATATATGTATAGTCTATAGATATCTATAGATATCATTATCATCATCATCATTTCAGCCGAAAGACGTCCACTGCTAGACATAGGCCTCCTCCAAGTCATTCATAATCGCCACGCTTGGCAGGCGGGTTGGCGATCGCAGTATAGTAAGGTGGTGGAATGCATAGAGAACGCTGCTGCCCATTCTCCGGTACGACCCTTAGTCGCCTTTTACGACACCCACGGGAAGTATGGGGTGGTCCTATTCTTTAAGTCCGGCACCACACAGACAATATAATATATATATCTAATAAATATAAAAACAGTCTCTTGACCAAGAAAATCAACAACTTCAGTTTAACTAATAAGGCTATTTACTATCGCAATTCATACCATTACCAGCTAACATAGTAATTTGAATAAATAAATTACACTCATTATAGGAAAATTATCATGTGTTTTAACTCGGACAGTCTACGCCCGTCTACGAGTTGAAATACAAACGTTATCTGTAACCAGTTTTAAGCCATCAATTCTTTATAGAAAGAAAATACCTAACCGCGTTAAATGATATTGAATTTGAAAACAACACTAAACTGAAAAAGTTATAAAAATGTTTGAAGTTGTAGCGTAAACTGAACTTTCATCATCATCATCAGTTCAGCCGAAAGACGTCCACTGCTGGACATAGGCCTACCCCAAGCACCTCCACTTCGACCGGTCCTGTGCTTCCCGCATCCAACGGGTTCCTGCGGCCTTCACAAGGTCATCGGTCCACCTTGTGGGAGGCCTTCCAACGCTACGTCTTCCGGTACGCGGTCGCCACTCCAGAACCTTTCGGCCCCATCGGCCATCTGTTCTGCGAGCAATGTGCCCTGCCCACTGCCACTTAAATTTGGCAATTCTTCGGGCTATGTCGGTTACCTTGGTTCTCCTGCGGATCTCCTCATCGACTTCGAGAAAGAGGTCAATCGACGAATCCGACTCGGCTGGGCAGCGTTCGGGAAGCTACGCAATATCTTCTCGTCCCACATACCGCAGTGTCTCAAGACGAAAGTCTTTGACCAGTGTGTGTTGCCAGTGATGACTTATGGAACTGAAACGTGGTCGCTCACAATGGGCCTTATAGGAAGGCTAAAAGTCACCCAAAGGGCAATGGAGAGGGCTATGCTTGGAGTTTCCCTGCGTGATCGAATCAGAAACTGAACTTTATGTTGTAGGATTTAAAGTTATTTTTCCATAAACTATTATTTATTTACATTTTTGAAATGAACAAATGAATCGTGAATGTAGATTAGGAGGGTTGTTGTAGGAATGCTGTTGCTAACCATAAAATAATAACTATTTATTTCCACTTATTGCCGTGGGACTTCTTTCGTGAGACGGACTGAAATGCAAATCATCGACAAATTTTATGCGCATACAGACAAAAAGTATCTAGAACTGTCTATAAAATAATGATAATACAATCAAACAAGTCTGTTCAAATGACTAGCCTTGAATAAAATCCACTTCCGACTTAAAAAAGTTTAATGTAGGTTTTATTTTTTGCTAAATTGCAATAGACAATTGGCTAGAATCAAGTCCCTACGTTGTTATTATCTATAAATAAGAAAAACAAAAAATATAAAGACGGAATTAGTTCACTTTCACTTCAAACAAACTATTAAGTATATGATTCTCAAAACTGCCACTGTGTTAATCGTTAAACAAAACTATCAAATTCCATTCTCATAACAACATCCGACCCCAAACAAGCCTAATAACGTGACCCAAAAACTAATTTCCCGAACCGCACACGTTAAAGAACCCTCGAGTTGACATCTGTCATGTTGACAGACGTTGAGACAATCATTTTGACAGCGGCTGTCATTGAAAGCTTGCAATTAGGGTTCCGTTATGAGTATCTGTGTTAATACTGCACTTAAAATATCTGCACTTCGAATGTAAGCTAACTTTATTTGTTTTATTGGTCTTCAATAAGGAAAGTATTTGATTAAACTAATTTGTAGGCAGTTTTGTGCACAATGAAATTGGAAACAGCTGCAATTTTATTATTAATTTGGCTTAGAGTCGACTTTGTAAAGATTGCTTAGTTTATATGACTTTAATATTGTTATAATTTGTCACCGGGCGTGCGTGTATGACAAGATGTATGAACGTGAACGAAGAAAAAGGAGTATTGTAAGGATCATCGCAGATGGCATGCTGTAGTTTTTGCCTACTATGCAGTCACTTTACTTTGAACACACGAAGAAGTGAAGAAGTTTATGTTATTTGTTTATGTTTGTGTTATTTTGCTACTTTCTAAAGTAGGTACTCTTTAGACGATGTTTTATATGCGGTCAAAAGTAGAACCAATTTTCTTGACGAAACCAAAAATCAATTACCTAAGTTGCCTTTTGTATAGGTATGTTATAATGGGGTTTTCAAATTTGAAACGCACCAAAAGTATTCCTCAAGAAGAAAAAAAAAATTAGGTAGGTAATCAAAATAAAAATATTATAATTTTATTCCTCGAAATGCATCAACGATGAAACATAGAAAAGAGCATGAAGACATTTCATTTGGTGCGTTTCAAAGTTGGTGCGTTTCGAGGAACACCCTGTTATTATTACCGTAGAAAGTTGCTCATTTCTTTTAAAAAAGTTACGTTCTCAGTCAAGGACAGTCTCATTCTCATTTTGATCACATGAGAGAACATTTTTCCATCGACAAGCATTGTAAAAAAAAACACGTTTAAAAAAATAAATCCGAGCCCGCACATCATACATTTGTATCTATTTACTCATTCAGAAATTGTCTGAATGGCTGGCCGAGTGAATTTATTAACTTGCCTTAACCTTCACGGTGTTGTTGACTCTTAAACTAAATATAGGCACACGCAGTTTCGTAACTTTTTATTTTTTTTATGTTAATAAATCTGTAAGAGTAAAAATACTCCTTTTGCCGTGACCTTCTTTGTTTTATTATAGAGAACTAGCTTTTGCCCGCGGCTTCGCTCGCGTTAAGTATTATTAAAAAAAACTAATACATTTACATCCGCCATCATCACTTATTTTATACCCATGGGCGTTGAATTTATCAAAATCCTTTCTTAAGGGATACCTACGTCATAGTAGCTATATGCATGCAAAGTCTCAGCCCGATCGGTTTAAAATTGACAAAGTTTCATACAAACTTTCATCCCCTATTTTATCCTCTTGGGGGTAGCATTTATCAAAATCCTTTCTTAGGGGATGCCTACGTCATAGTAGCTATATGCATGCAAAGTCTCAGCCCGATCGGTTTAAAATTGGCAAAGTTTCATACAAACTTTCATCCCCTATTTTATCCCCTTGGGGGTAGAATTTATCAAAATCCTTTCTTAGCGGATGCTTACGTCATAACATCTACCTGCATGCCAAATTTCAGCTCGATCCCTCCAGTGGTTTGGGCTGTGCGTTGATAGATCACTATGTCAGTCAGTCACCTTTGAGTTTTATATATTTAGATAGAAGATAGACATAATGACATAGGTTTGCAAATATGGCCAATATGTCCGGTCGAAGTAAAGGTACTTGGGGGAGGCCTATGTCCAGCAGTGGACGTCTTTCGGCTGAAAATATGATAATGATGACGATGAGCAATACATAAAGGTGTTATACATTAAAGTTCAGCCATATTTGACCATGGAGGACCGTTTATGGTGTTGTCTAATTTTAAATGATTGTGGACGTGTTCTCATCGGCAAAAATTACGAAATTTTATACAAACTTTCCTCCTCTATTTGACTCCTTTAGGGGATGAAACATGCTTCCTTAGAGCTTACTGTCGTTGGAAACTCTTGTGCGAAATTTCATGCATACTCTGCGCGTTGTCTGTCAATGAATGAAGTAAACCTAACTTTGCAAGAAACTATCTCCTACCCTTATTTCATTTTTATTAGGGTTCCGTACCCAAAGGGTAAAAACCGGACCCTATTACTAAGACTTTGCTGTCTGTCCGTCCGTCTGTCCGTCTGTCTGTCACCAGGGTGTATCTCAAGAACCGCGATAGCTAAATAGTTGAAATTTTCACAAATTATGTATTTCTGTTGCCGCTATAACAACAAATACTAAAAACAAAATAAAAGGAATAAGCGTAAAGGCCTTAAAACAGTTGCATCTAAAACATAAGGAGACAACCTACCTAAACATTTTCTATTTACAGTTGTTTCATTATTCACTACATCCAAAACCAAATATATAATACAGGCTTCTTGTGGGTAAGCTCACTCCATCGTCGACTTTGTTTCTGTCACCTCTGATCTAGACTAGAGTCAAGAGCAAACCCATTTCAAATTTTAAAAAAAACTTCAAATTCTTCTCTTTTTTCTTTTCGTTTTCGTTTCTCAATAACTTCAAATTTCCTTTCAAATATGTGCCTGAATCACTTGAACTGACATATTATACCTAAAGTTTATCACACTGCCTGTAACTTATAAACGTTCGGAGCAACGGACTCTTAAGTGAAAATAACAGGACTTAAGTACCTGACTCCTTGAATAAACACTGAAAAATATACGTTTTATCAATGATTCATTATATTTGTCTTACAATTTATAAAGTAACACACGGTAAGTGTTACACTTTAGTAACTGTCATCAAAGTTCATCTTCATAAAAATCTAGGAAAATGTAGAAATATTAGGAAACTTCGATTTTTATAAATATTCTAGCAGCGCACCGCGGTTTCACCCGCATAAGTCTTGACCCCGTGGGAATATCAGGATAAAAAGTATCCTATGTGTTAATCCTGGTTATAAACTATATGTGTGCCAAATTTAATCCAAATCCGTTCAGTAGTTTTTGCGTGAAAGAGTAACAAACATCCATCCATTCATGCCTAGCTGCGCCCCGCGGTTTCACGCGCGTAAGTCTCGATCCCGTGGGAATATCGGGATAAAAAATAGTCTATGTGTTAATCCTAGTTATAAACTATCGGTGTCAATTTCATCCAAATCCGTGCAGTAGTTTTTTCGTGAAAGAGTAACAAACATTCACCCATTCATGTACCTCGTTAACTTTCGCGTTTAAAATATTAGTAGGATTTATAAAAATATCATCGTAAAAACTTCTTGAACTGAGCTGTCATTTCACTTGATGCGGGAATGACACTATTGACAGCAATCACTCACCTTACCTAAGTTTCACGGTAAGATTTTTACAGATTACCTACACAGCTTCCGAATCTCAATCCTCACGAAAACGTGCCCTCGGTGTCAAAGTCTGTCATGTAGTCGAACCGTGGCGTGCTGGGCACATTTTGGTTTGTCATCTATACATGACTGTGGCGGTCAAAGGGTTAAAGCTGTTTGTGTTTCGTTGACTGATATATTGACCAGCCAATTGCGGCACTTGACATAACATTTGGAGAATTCGTGGAAGAGACTCTGCGTACGACGTACGGGTCGATCGATCAGGTTAAGCTACGCTTGCCGCGGTTGGTCCGTGGATGGGTGACCATCTTTACATACCGAGACCCCTCCGTGCCTCGGAAAGCACGTTAAACCGTTGGTCCCGGCTGTCATTCGTGGATCATTGACAGTCGTTCCGGGTCGTCAGAATCCCAAAAGACAACCAGTCTTATCAAGGGATACCGTATTACCCAGTAACTGGGTTGTGGAGGTCAGATAGGTAATCGCTGACAGCTGCATCCGGTTAGACTGGAAGCCGACCCCAACATAGTTGGGAAAAGGCGGGCAGATGATGAGACTCTGAGAAAGCGGTGCTTGGTATTCTAATCGCCAACACACAAGGAGCAAGCCTGGTGATCAATGTGTGGGAAGAAGCCTGGGTTCGTACCTGCCTGGTGTATTAAGCTTGTCTATGGATATGCATATAATATAGGCCAAAACAAAGATGCTGCCTACCATTTTCCAGAAACCTGCACTCGAAGATCCGTATTCTAGAGCGATGCTCAAACATGTCATAAGATCTCGAATCATAACTGTCAAATTCGATGTAAATCTCTATTTAAATCAAGTTGTATCTCGATACTCAAAACTTGAGCAGAAACCTTATACTTACTCGAAGATCCGTATTCCAGAGCGATGCTCAAACATGTCATAAGATCTCGAATCATAACTGACATATTCGATGTAAATCTCTATTCAAATCTAGTTTTAACTCGATATTCCAAACTTAAGCATTGATCTTAAATACAGGCCTAAAGCACCAGATATATTTTTTTGCTGTAAAACTCGACCTCGTAATTTACAACTGTCATTACGTACTCACAGTTGGCTGGTCACAACGACCTATAAATCTAAACTAGTCTGTTACTCATCCTAAAACTTTAAATTTCCTGGTATTGTTTTATTTTTGATGTCTAGATTACTGGGTTAAAGTTTTATAGCTATGTAGGTTTTGTGTCATCCGTTTTTTTTGGGTATTTTAGTGGTGTGGGAAACTGTTTACACAATGCTTCATGCCAAACATTGTTACGTCCGGTGAATAACCGCTTTTCTGAATTAAAATGAATCATACGGAAAATAAATAAAACCTTGTAAAAATTGTTTGTCAAAAGAAACCTGTTGGGGTATACACGTGCTATTTTGCATGGCCTTTAGAACGATGCTCAACCATAAAAGTTTTAGTGTATTGATTTCAGGTGAGTAGACTAAATGAAATCTGTCAGTATTCCATCGAGACATCTGAGTCAGGAGACCATAGAAATGTAGTTCTACCCAGAATATGATTCGCCGAGTAGAAAACTCGAAGGATCTAGAAAATGTGTGAAAAAACTCACCTGAACTTTGTGAGATCGCTACGACGAACAGCGCCATACAAATGGTAAAACTCCTTATCTCCATAGTGCTGCTTTTCTAAATATCACTTAGAAATGAAATAAAAACACTATTTAGTTCACTTAGTAACAAAAATATTACTAAAATTGATCAATAACTGTTAAAACACTGGCACTATCACTGAAGGCACTCCTTTCTTCGTAATTCAGGCACTTTTTCGTTTAAATCTGTAAAAGAAATATAAAAAATATAATAATACAGAGCCTACATATGAGTATTTTCAGTAATTCAAAGCTCGTATTTTAGAGCCATCAGCAAGCAAAAATAAATCTCGATTCGAATGACGGTATTGGTGAGAAATTCTCTACTCAAAAGTACTTAGTTTTTAATCGAGATTTATGCTTGAGCATCGCTCCAGAATATGAACTCCGTGTTCTCTTTTCGAATACGTTCCCGTTTATTTATTTTTAAACGAATGACACGTTTAAAAAAGAAAAAAATACTACAGCGGTGCATTTTGTTTCGGTGGAGCGGTTTTGCAAAATACAAATCAATAGTCTACATTCTCAGTCATACACATAGGCCTAATTAGGTCTAATTATGTAGCCATGCCACCCCAGCACCCAAAACCAGTATGCCAGCACCCAAAACCATCACAGTCAACTGAGAACCGTTGTTTTTACATAAATCATTAAACTAGTTCGCCCAGACCTAATGTAGAATCAGTCATACTACAAAAAACCAGGCCTACCAATAAAATTAGCCGTTAGCGAACACCTACTAAACATAATCTGATTTGGTCGACCATTTGATTGCGAACATAAAAAACCGGCCAAATGCGAGTCGGACTCACACGCGAAGGGTTCCGTACCACAAGGCATAAAACGCCGCAAAAAAATGTTTCTTTATACCCCTTTAAATTTTAACTTTATTTTATTTTTTATTATTTTTTGTTAAAGCGGCAACAGAAATACATCATCTGTGAAAATTTCAACTGTCTAGTTGTGACGGTTCATGAGATACCTACAGCCTGGTGACAGACAGACAGACGGACAGTGGAGTCTTAGTAATAGGGTCCCGTTTTTACTCATTGGGTACGGAACCCTAAAAACTTACTAAACGTAGGCATTATAAATGTTATACCACATACCATGACTGTTCTAACAAATAACCACAACTCATTCTATGCTAATTTATTCAGATTCGAGTTTCTTTTTTTGAATTTATAGTTACATCTGTTGTTCCGAAATATACGAAAAGGAATCGAATCGTACCTACTTAAAATTAAATTAGGAATCGTGAATTTTAGATGTGAAGGGATGGCTTATGTCATGTCCACACACAGATTTTGACAGCCAATTTGTCATTAGCGATGTCAAAATCTTAGCAGTTGTCGGTCGTAGATCAAACCCAGACAGGTGCTTTACTTTGTATAAATTATTTCATCACCACTTCTTTCAAAACGGTGAAGGAAAACATTATGAGGAAACCAGCATGTCCTAGAACCAAAAATTCGAAGACGTGTGACATTTACCAACCCGTACTGGGCCCGCGTGGTGAATTACGGCCCACTACCTCTCACACAAAGGAGGCCTGTGTCCCAGAAGTGGGAACATTATAGGCTGATTATGATGTCAAAATCTGGGGTATTCCTCGAAACGCACCAACTTTGAAACGCACCAAAAGTATTCCTCGAAAAAAAAAACTAAATACATAATTTTCTTCCTCGAAATAAATCAACGCTGAAACATAGAGAAGAGCATGAAGGATTCGTAATAAATGATATCGATGGACGTTTAAAAGTTGGTGCGTTTCGAGGAATACCCTCACAATCTGTGTGTGGACGTGAGATTTTGAAATTGCCAGCTTGACACTGCGTGTGTACCGAGCATTAGACTGGCAACCTTTAATCTTTACTAAATAATATAGTCCAGAACCTGTTATAAAATTGAACATCAAAATTTGAAAAACGAACACAATAGACAAAAGTCAAGACACAGGCTCCGATAAGTACATTACCGTTCGAAATGCAAACACTGCAAGTACCAAGTACTAAACTTAATGGCATTCTCCCCAACTCTTTAAGTGTTGCCATCTAAATTATGGCCAGCAATAAACATTTTTATTGCCAGAATACACATTATTTGTGAACGATATAATTTTAGTACTGTTATGATCTTTTATATTGGTTATTTTTGGCAGGAATTGGGGTTAAAAAGATCGTTATTTACATGTTTACATTTCCTAAAACGATCACAAATAACTTAGACATTTAGGGGTTTATTTATAAACGTTAACTAATGATTAGCGGCTGTTTAAACATACATTTTTAACGTTGATTCGTCTCTTAACTTTAATCATCGTTTATAAATAAAGCCTTAGGTGAATATTTAGGATATTTGGACAAAAAAACTATAAGGCTGAGCGCGCTCCACGAATTTTAATACTTGCGATATATTATAATCGCCAATTTGTGAACTAGTATATTCCGCCAATCTAGTATATTCCGCCCCGTTTAGTCCGCGCACTGTTGTCAAAAATCGCTTGAAAAATTATTTGCGTTTGCAATTTTATGACGCATGATGCTATTTAAAAAAAACGCATCACAGTGCGCGCTTAGCTAAAAAAATATCAATTCAATTTAGAGTACATTGCTCTAGATTCGAACGTACGCAAGAAAAAAGCAATCTATTAAAATAACCTCAAAGATTGGATGGATGTCGACAAACATACAGAATCCAGTGCCTGTACAAATATTTGTCCCCAAACGGGAAGTGAACCCCTGCCCCTACAGAAGGCGAACCCTCCTCGACTATGTAGCTTGGTTACTTAACACACAATTTTTTTTATTGATTTACTTAGTAACAATATTTTTGTGCTCAAAAAATCCATTCTTAGTGGGTACTAAGAATGGATTTGACAATAGGGTTACTGTCAAATCCATTCTTAGTCTGTTAACTGGCTTAGTGCTAGTTTAGTGTGTTAACTAGCGAAACTTCACAGGCGAGCATAATGGGTAAAGATAACGGTTACGTATTATAATATCTAAAGCTATTCAAACTATTTTCGAGATAACTACGGTCAAAAGACCTACTGTTTAATATACCTACCTAAAGATCGTTTCACAGATTTTTTGATTTTGTAATAAATTATTAACGAAATACATAAAGGAGAATTCACCTGCGGTTAATTCAGCTACAATTAATAAACCTAACGATTCACCTACTATTGGTTTTTGAATAAAAACCTGATTTTGTCTGTTTTTGTGCTTTTGAGCCAGAAGAAGACGGTCGACGTCAGGGGCACACCGAAGTTCGGTTTGGTTAGGTTCCTTTAAACCCTGCAGACAGAAATAGGAACCCCGTCGACCTGACGTCGTTAGAAATAAAACGAGCGCGCAGTATTAATAAGCTGTAGGCGAGTCGTCCATTAGGTATTTCATACATAGTTGAAAATATCCAAAATCTTAAAAAAACCGGGCAAGAGCGAGTCGGACTCGCACACGAAGGGTTCCGTACGACAAGGCAAAAATGTATTAAATATTTATTTTATTTTAATTTTATTATTTATTATTAAAGTTCAAATACAACTGAGTATTTTGTGAATATTTTAAGTGCCTACCTGTTGCCATTTTTGATATCGAGCAAAAAAAATCGCGTTTGTTGTATGGGAGCCCCCTTAAATATTTATTTTAATTTGTTTTTAGCATTTGTTGTTATAGCGACAACAGAAATACATACTTTGTGAAAATTTGAACAGTCTAGCTATCGCAGTTCTTGAGATACAGCCTGGTGACAGTCAGACCGACAGCGAAGTCTTAGCAACAGGGTTCCGTTTTTACCCTTTGGGTACGGAACCCTAAAAATCATTAGATTAATCGTTTGTTAGCGCAATTAATTTTAGTTTAATCAAAATTAAGTAAGTCCTGCTTATGCGTATAAAGTGTCATTAAAATCGGTTCATTAATTTCGAAAAACAAGGGCTTGAAAGTTTGTACCGTACGGCGTAAACGCTTTTATACCTACCCAAAATATCAACTTCTCTTGAAACAATTCCCTAATACACATCTACACAAACCCTCCACAATTCAAACATAAAATCCAACTCAGACATTACAAACGCGGCTATATAAACATTAGCCTTACAAGATACTGACATTGTGACACCACCGACACGTCGGAGAGATACGACACGACCCGACAGGCTGTTCTGTTGCATGTATTTATACTGCAACACGTTATAGGTCAAGCAGGATAGCCTGGGAGTGCCACGGAGAAATATGAGGAAGATAATTTTGTAAGTGGTTTGTGGCTAAATTGCCACAGCCGCACGAAAATCCCCGATTTGCGGGGAATTCAGGGTTAGAGATCAGGGATAGAGCGCGGGGAGTTACAAAAATCGGGGAATTTCGGGGAATCCAGACCGATTTTTTGTACTAATAATGTAATACGCGTCTGTGGAGGAGAGGGTTTTCAGCAACCTAAATAACATCAAAACACAACACCATAGAAGTCTCAAGAATGACACCAATGCTGCTTTAATGATACCAAATAAAATAGCTGATAGCTAAATCGGGGAATCTTTTATTTGAACCTAATCAAAATATACTACTACTGCGAAAATATAGCAAAAATAATATACTATTTCAAATAAAATAAGGGCCACTAAAGATTTAAATAAAAACTTAATTTTTTTGTGAATACCTAACCTGCACTAAAATTTAAATAAGAACGTGGCCCTTACTTTGTTTTGTATGGATGTAGTCTGTAGATGTAAGAGTTAATTTTTTTATAAAAAATTTAGTAGTGAACAAATTTTGTACAAATCAGTGTTCTTAGTCCAAAAATATCATTCGGGGAATTTGTGGCGAATGAATCAAAAAGGAACGCGGAATTTCGGGGAATTGACAACACTGACGCGGGGGAATCGAGAATTTTTTATTGGCAGCGCTGGTCTTGAGCAATGGTGGCACAGTGGTAACAGCCGCTTCTTACGAGTTGTAGGTCGTAGGTTCGAACCCAGACAGGCGCTTTACTTTGTGTAAATTATTTCATCACCACTGCTTTTAAAAGGGTGAAGGAAAACGTCGTGAGGAAACCGGCATGTCCTAGAACTAAAAATTCGAAGACATGGGACATCTACCAACCCGCACTGGGCCCGCGTGGTGGATTACGGCCCACTCTCTCTCACCAAGAGGAGGCGTGTGTCCCATCAGTGGGAACATTATGTGTGCACGGATCTATCGAAGGTTAAGCTGCTTTTGCCACGGTCGACTCGTGGATGGGTGACCATCAATTACATATCGGGACCCTCCGTGCCTCGGAAACCACGAAGCCGTTGGACCCGGCTGTCATACGTAGATCTTTGACAGTCTTTACAGGAAGTTAGAAGCCCAAATCTGAACACCAGTCTTACCAAGGAGTATCGTTTTACCAGGAACATGGGTTGTGGTGGTTAGATAGGCTGTCGCTCCATGTAAAATACTGGTATTCACCTGCATCCGGTAAGACTGGAAACCGACCCCAATCCAGTCGGGAAAAGGTTAGGCAGATTGCGACAGAGCCGACTGCCTATCAGACCGCCTCCACCACCCAGTTACTGGGTAACACGACACTCCTTGGTAAGACTGGTTGTCAGAATTTAGGGCTTCAGACTACCCGTTACGACTGTCAAAGATCTGCGAATGACAACCGGGACCAACAGCTTAAAGTGCTTTCCGAGGCATGGAGGGGTCTCAATATGTGACGAATGGTCACCCATCCACGAACCGACCGTGGCAAGAGCAGCTTAACCCTCGGTCGACTGTTATCGCTTAGCCACCAGCCCTAACGAACGTAATAAACAAAACACAATCAATAAAGAATTCATCAACCCAATAACAAACTACCTACATATCCAAAAAAGTTTCAACTACCCTCTATAACAGATACAATAATGTCTTCAAGATCAAAGGGAGAACGGACGGAAGGCCTAAACCAATAAATCTTTGGTTATTTTTAACTTGCAGTACCATAAGTACCGGCTTCCTGGTTTATGTAAGATGGGTTATTAATTAGGAATGTACAGCCAGCACAACAAGTTACTTCAAATTTCTTCAATAGATTTTCAACTTTATCGCTACAGCATAAGGTTGAAAAATTTTGAGCAAAAAGTTGGGAAAATATGACAATTTGATGTGCTGGCGTCTGTATTTGGTATTGAATATATAGTGGTATCGAAGGATAGAGAGATTAGTTATGGCTGGGTAGTAGTAAGTTATACTCCGGCGAGCCACAATGCGACTGGTGGAACCACATCACAAACGATGCCTCACCTCTTGTCGTGGCCTCTGTGCAAAAACACCTGCATTATAGAAGACCTTTGCGAGGCCAATGCTAACGCTGTCGAATTGGCCGAATTCTGGTCACAACTTATACAACGTTAATTTTAGTATTGCGAAACCTAAATATAGTTTGTTCAGAATAAGTAACTGAATCGATTCCAATAATTTTTACCCCATGTTATATTTTGTCCCAAAAATATTTAAAAAAGGTTAAAAGTTGGACACCGAGCGACACTAAGTAGGTTATCCAATCTTCGCGCCGAACGGTTAGGTACCTAGGTACTGTTATCAATGAGCGCAAGACGGCGCGATAAACAGGTAACTTAACAAGCTTGTAACTTTGTACTAGACACGTGTTTCGGGTTTCGCAGTATATGCGAAACCCGAAACATGTGTCTAGTATTTTTTAAATAATCTTGTATGAAATTACGAGGAAACAAGAAGTAAGTTATTTGATAGGACCTTGGGAATCCTTTACAAAACATCCGTCTAACTACAGTGTTGTCATCATGAATAAATGTAAGTATGCTAATTTTTGTACTAGTCTCTTTCTAGCTAAACTTTAGCTTCCAGTCTAAACAATCTAGTTTGACTGAATGAACTTTAATTTTTAAGACGTACCATATCTTCCAATAATTTAGTTCTGTCAAATGGTAATTGCTTCGTGATCTGTAGTATCAATAGCTTAATCAAATCCCAACTGGGAAAAATACCTAACTAAAATTACAATTCCTAAGATTGCATCTACAAATAAAATGACGATGATAGTGATGAAATGAATGATTTAACACCAAAACATTTTAAAAACTTAATTGAATGGTTAAGTGCTGGTTGAATGCTACAATATACTTAAATAGTTAACTTGTTCAAAGCCTTATCAATGGTAGTCGTCGTAAAAGTGTTACGTCACACAGTACTAGTAGATTATAAGTAATGGATTGACAACCTGTTGCGTTTTTATTTCGCTTCCACGACCGACCATTTTATTAGCTTTGTAATGTGTCTTCTTATCTATGTTATTAGTGGCTGGACTAGCTTTAGTAACTTCAGTTTTCGAGGTACCGACTTCATTGGTATATATACGTGCTGACCGTTTTTACTTTTTCTACTGCATCACTTATGGTAAGTACGGTTATAGGTTTTTTTAAGGCTACATTTTCTTTTACTTTGATTTCTAGTTATACGAGACTAACTGTTTAACAACTTTTCCATAAGAGATTGGTGGTTGGTTGTAGAAATCTAACTTAGAAAGATATATTAATGATTCTAATGATTATAATTCTCTAAATATGTACCTGTTCAATAACAAAATATGATTCAAGATACAATCTGACACTGACCTGCAAATTGCAAAAATCGTAAGAAAATTTTAATTTCGCGGTCTACCACTATCCACTCACCTTAACTCATAATTTCAAGAATTGACACTATAACCAGCATAATTGAATCAATGAATCATTTTGAATCATCCGTTGGATGCGAGAAGCACAAAGCCGGTCGAAGTGGAGGTCCTTGGGGGAGTCCTATGTCCAGCAGTGGACGTCTTGCGGCTGAAATGATGATGATGATAAACTGTTTAACCAGTCAATAAGATTACTAGAGAGACTGACTGCCCAGATTCTCTGAAACTTCCTTAGTTTCGTAAATAAAATTCCGCCTTATTATTATTACTGAGCAGTTCATACGAATCCATTACTTTTTCCAGGACTGCGGCGCACCCTGTATTTTCAACCCCGCTAACAATATTACTGACAGGCCCATCCTTCTACCACGGCTTGAGTTTTGATAAATAGCTTGATCCGACACTATACAGGCAGTAGAAGCCAAAGCCATTGTTCTTGTTCGCGTTCAAATTCACTATTAGTTAATGGTGCAACACAATTTGAGGTCACAAGACCGGTTCTTCGGACCTTTAGTTCCCATGGAGCTTTAATTATGTCGTGATTATTGCGTATCTTGGCTAATAAATATTGATGACTTGGTACAAGCGAGGAGCTGTTTGAAGTTTTAGGTGAAAGGGAACCAACAACGGATTTTGATGAGAATTAGCTTGGACGTGGGGTTAAAGGTACATTATTTTGATGGACTCCTACCTAATCTAGAAAGAGGATTTTCTTAAGAACTAGTAGGTAGAGTAATATTGCTCTATGTAGAGACGCCAGCACATCAAGCTACCCGAAACTGTCAAATTTTCCCAATCAACTTTGAACCTTATGCTTTAGCGATAAAGCAAAAATCTAATAAAGAAATTTGACAGATTGTAGTAGCTTGATGTGCTTGCATCTGTACGTAATATATCTGTTGCTCTACATTTATTCAGACATCATTTATCCTCAGTATGACTATATTTTAGGACTATTCGTATATCTTTTTGATTCTCTTCAGTTTTCATTTGTTTTTCAAACAAGAGAAGAATAATGCAAGCACAAAGACTTACCAATCAAAATGAGGTATTATCATTGAAGCAATATTATCATGATTATCATCTTTTTCATCTTATACAGCTCCTAGATCTTCACTGACATTCAGCCCTGAAATAGATCCTTGATCCTACAATTTCTTCAGTCAAGAACCTCGTATAGATGTAAGTTAACTTCCTCTTTTAACTTGAACCCTTTTATCAAACTGTGGTACAAAATGACGGATGCTACTAATTTTCGAAAATAACGGGCTTGTACAAAAGTTTATAATGTTAAACATTGATTGGTGAAAACGAATTTAAAATAAGATAATGATCTAACACGAGTTCGGTTCTCTATGTTCATAAATGGAGAAAAAATTAAGTTGTATCAGAAATATCAAGATTATGATGGACTTCACACGCATTTTGAAAACGAGGTTAATAACTATGTTATTAAAGTTCTTTTAAGTTACTAATTTAGTGATAGATATTAATAATGTCAAAGCTTTGAATCCATCAACTCCAACTTATGAAGAATGTGAAGTTATATATAAAAGTGAAATGCGACACAAAAACATGAGTTTCATTTCAATTTCAATAAGAGAAAATTGGCGGATCAAAGATCAAATTTTTTGAAAATTCAAAATCTTTTTTCTCCGATCGCCCTTAAATTATGCTTTGTTCAAGAGTCAAACATTTTTTTCCCGATCGTCATCAGTGTGGACGACAAGTCGTGACTGATTGGGAATATTCGGATGGATTGTGTCAAATATGATATATATAGCTTGGAAGCCAGTCACTGACCTCTATCATACAACTTGTATAATACAGGTCAGTGAAGGCAGTGAACACTGAGATGACAGCTAATAGAGATTAGAGATGTATGAAAGAAAAACGTGTGCTACGGCTAGGTCTGTCTGTCTATCTGACTGTCTGTCTGTCTGTATGTTACCTTTTCACGCCTAAACCACTGAACGGATTTCCATAAAATTTGGCAGAGATAGATTGCATCCCGGGGAAGGAGTTTTTATCGACATACCTCGCGGGCGAAGCCGCGGGCGGAAGCTAGTTTACAATAAAATAGAATTGATTCATATGGAGAAGAAAGGGCTAGAAACTTCACCGTTACTCTTTTAAAATGTTTTACAATATTTTGTATACACACAAAGGATTTATGGAGGTAGGTTCATCACGAATTCGTTTCAAGTTTTACAGGCTCCAGCACATCAAGCTTCTACAATCTGTCAAATTTCTTTAATAAATTTTCAACTATATCGCCACAGCATAAGGTTCAAAGTTGATTGGGAAAATTTGACAGTTTCGGGTGGCTCGAAGTGCTGCCGTCTGTATACTAATTACCTTGATGTTGAATGGTATAAAAACGCGTGTTGTCATAAATAAAATTAATTTGCCGTGTCCCAGATGCAATGGTGAAAAATGTTAATCGTTGGATTAAATGGAGGATGGTTCACGAATTAAGGACGCTCATGAGCTTATTTTGGGGTTTCCGTATTGTTTTTTGCTTGTGAGTTTAATTATTTAATACCACAATCAGCCTTTAGTGATCCCACTGCTGGGACACAGGCTTCCTCTCTGTGAGAGGGAGTGGGCTGTAATCCACCACGCGGCCCCAGTGCGGGTTGGTAGATGTCACATGTCTTCGAAGTGTTGGTTCTAGGACATGCCGGTTTCCTCGTAATCTATGTATCATTGTCATCATCTGCCTAGCCTTTTCCCAACTATGTTGGGGTCGGCTTCCAGTCCAACCGTATGCAGCTGAATACCAGTATTTTACAAGGAGCGACTGCCTATCTGATCTCCACAACCCAGTTACTGGGTAATACGATTCCTTCGGTAAGACTGGTTGTCAGAATTTCGGGCTTCTGACTACCCGTAACGACTGTCAAAGATCCATGAATGACAGCCGGGACCAACTGCTTAACGTGCTTAATCTATACAGGGTTATTGGTAAAACATCAACAACCTCTTAAGAGGTCATTGTACTCATCATTATGAACAACTTTTACCATGGGACCTAACCTGAAATCGCGAAAAAAAAATCTGCTGTTCCCTACATTCTGACGAGTTATACGAACATAAATGTAGGGAACAGCTGTTTTTTTTTTGGGATTTCAGGTTTGGTCCCATAGTAAAAGTTGTTCATAATGACGAGTACAATGGTCTCTTAAGAGGTTGTTAATGTTTTACCAATAACCCTGTATAAAATAAAGTTGGGTTAGTTACACCATTTATAACTCAAGAACGGCTGGACCGATTTTTATGATCTTTGATTTGTTAGATTTGTCACCGCCCCGAAAAGCAAACAACTTTTAAAACATGGGAAAATTTCACGAAAAAAATAATAATGAAGATAATTCATTTTCTCATGCATTCTTTCATATTGATTCTGAGGCGCTACGAAGGTCAACTAGTTATTGCATAAATATGTGTAAAGGTTCATGAATTTTAAATCTCCCGCTCTGGGTGGAGCGGAAGGGAGTGTCAGACTCTTACTGACTAAAACCCACCCGTGTTCCTTCCTTAGCCCTTTATGTTCCGGGGTAGCATTAACCCTTTCGGAGAATCCCGCTGACCCGGCAGGCTTATTCTCCAGCCCTTAGCCCAATTTATTTGGGATCGGCGCATTATGTCTTTTTCTTCTATACTTCTAAATACCTCCCATATATTTTACTAGCTTTTTTCCAGCAGTAGACCGTTATAGACTTTTGTGTTTGATTATAACATAGAATAGACGGTTTTTTCGAATCCATTCGAAATAATCAACACACCATAACAGAACACATACTGTCCATTCACATGTAGTTACTTTTGACAGCAGAAACCTTATTGTAACAACAATAGAGATCACAATGACCTTGACAAACTTGTCAGTGGCAGCAACCTAAACACAACCTTAGTGAAACGAGAATAAAGATCACAATGACTTTGACAGACTTGTCAGTGGCAGCAACCTAAACACAACCTTAGTGAAACGAGAATAAAGATCAAAATGACTTTGACAGACTTGTCAGTGGCAGCAACCTAAACACAACCTTAGTGAAACGAGAATAAAGATCAAAATGACTTTGACAGACTTGTCAGTGGCAGCAACCTAAACACAACCTTAGTGAAACGAGAATAAAGATCAAAATGACTTTGACAGACTTGTCAGTGGCAGCAACCTAAACACAACCTTAGTGAAACGAGAATAAAGATCAAAATGACTTTGACAGACTTGTCAGTGGCAGCAACCTAAACACAACCTTAGTGAAACGAGAATAAAGATCAAAATGACTTTGACAGACTTGTCAGTGGCAGCAACCTAAACACAACTTTATTGTAACCAGAATAAAGATCACAATGACTTTGACAGACTTGGCAGTGGCAGCAACCTAAACACAACCTTATTGTAACGAGAACAAAGATCACAATGACTTTGACAGACTTGTCAGTGGCAGCAACCCAACAGCAACCTTATTACAATGAGAATAAAGATGACTGTGATTTAGACAGCGATGCAATGAACGGACTACAATTAAAGTGTTGAAAATCGACCATTCCAATTTCAAACAAATACCCATAGATTAGATGAAGGCATGTAAGAATCTCAAAGACGTTTAAGACACAAATGGCAATAAAATCGGCCATTTCACTAAACAAAGGAACTTTCCCTCGATCTAGCAGTCTAGAGTCTAGACTAACCTATCACGAGAACACGATCAAACGGAAACAAAGGTTTTAGAAAGGGAATTAGCATAAGACTAAACTAATGAAACAAAAACAATAGACTGTTAATAATTTGTTATCTAGAATCTAAATAGTTTAATTATTCCGTCCATGAAATCGAAATACGTTCCCGATAGACTAAATAGAACTGACTTGGAAGCCCACAGTCAATTTCAAATCATTGAAAACATTCGCAAGAAACTATTGTTGGATTTTACTTAGACAGAAACCAAAAAAAAAGTGGTTTGTCAGAAAAATAACTTGCTAAAAACTTTTAACATCTATTTATTTAACTATTATCAGCGCCCCGATGTTTCACCGGCATAAGTTTGGATCCCGCAGGAATATCGGGATAAAAAGTATCATATGTGTTATCCTGGTTATAAACTATTTGTGTGCCAAATTGTGTCCAATCCAAATCCGTTCAGCCGTTTGTGCGTGAAGAAGTAACAAACATACAAACACACTTCGCCTTTAAAATATTATACAGAGAGATTTGAGATGAGATTTATTACACGCATATAAACAGACAAAAAGAAAGGGTCAGTAAATGCGTACAAAGGTGATGCTTATTTTTAAGGAAATCTCTCTCAGCATACGACATCTTCTATTTATTATAGTTTTGATGATCTTATTTAGAAATAGTTTCATAGCTGAAAATTCTCTACTTTTCATAATTAAGTTTCACAAACAAACCAAGCATGCCTTTAAAGGATCATTTTTATCCGTTTACCCACATCTCAAAGCTCTCTCAACTATTCCACGATTACAAACAACAAATTAATCTTTTACAATTGTCGTAACTACTTCAACCATAGCCCACAGACGCCATAGCCCGACCTTCAACACAAACGTTTCACGTCCCATTGAACTTTGAAGCCATGACCCTGACCCTGATGATGATGGTTACAACAATTGTCTTATTAAATGTGGAAATAGACTGGAAATATTCTTGACTGGGATAAATATGGCGGAATTTGGATTAACTTAGACCCGTATGACTTCACTGAGGACTCAGTTTAGTCATTACTACAGCCATATAATGAGGTTCTGTAACCCGCTCTAGAGAGTACTCAAAACCATGATCTGTAAAATGAATAATTTAATGAATTACGTAATATCTTAGAAAAACAAGATGAAATCCTAAAAGTAGAGGATGATGTAGTAAATATGCTACTGATGAAGAATTTAGTGAATTCTGAAATGGCGGCTAATAGAGATGACTTTATGGAAGACAAAGACGTGCTGCGACAGCTAAGAAATAAATTGTGATAAGGGAAGCTGGATGAATGTTTCTAATGCAGAAGTCAGTGATGGCTTTGGGAGATGTAAGAAGTAATTTTCACTAGTGGAAAAGCTAACTGCTACCATCGGGTAGCAAACATATTTACCAAGCAACATCTCAGGACTTAATATTGGCTTGTGGCTAAGTAATATTCAGTCGCACGGGTCGATCGATCAGGTTAAGCTACGCTTGCCGCGGTAGGGCCGTGGATGGGTGACCATCTTTACATACCAGGACCCCTCCGTGCCTCGGAGCCTCGGTCCCGGCTGTCATTCGTGGATCTTTGACAGTCGTTACGGGTCGTCAGTAACCCGAAAGTCTGACAACCAATCTTACCAAGGGGTATCGTATTACCCAGTAACTGGGTTGTGGAGGTCAGTTAGGCAGTCGCTCCATGTAAAATACTGACATTCAGCTGCATCCGGTTAGACTGAAAGCCGACCCCAACATAGTTGGGAAAAGGCTAGGCAAATGATCTCAGGAACCTCGAATTCCAAAGTTTCATGCTGTAACTAGTAACAGGGGTTTTCAATATAATTTTGCTGATCAAAGTTGATTGCTTAGATTTAGAGAGCACTCTACTCCAATAACATCTAAGATAGGCATATATGCTACCGCTTCCCATAAAAAAAAAATTTAAAAGGTCCAGCTGATAACCCTTTTAAGTCCCTATTACAAAACTAGAAAGTCACGATCCAAAGTCACGTATTTCTCACTAATCCGCTATCTCTTTCACTCTAAAAGTGAACGTGACATTGGTTTTGTTTGTCTGTCCGTCTGTGTGTCTATTTACTTTGACAGTTTGACCGTGGTTCCGTATTCTAGTGACCTAAATCTGTGGCTAGGAGTCTTCGATAGATTTGTGTACAAGGGTCATTTGACGCTTTATGACGCGGTAAGAAGGAAATGATTAGGTAATTGACAACAGCGCACCGCGGCAACAAATAAGGTTCAAACCAGCGACGCGTTTGATGTTAGTTAAATCGAATGATCACTAAAATAAAAGTAATTTTGCAGTTTTTATTAAATTAAAAATAAATACACGACTCAGTGGAATAATTTTTTGATATTTCTTTCCCTTATTATTATCATGACATAAAATATGATAGTTATGTTCAAAATTTTGAGAATCATGCGACGAAAATTATTTTCTGAGATCTGTTTTAAGATTGTTATATCATGATGATACATTTGTATTAAGGAATATTCTAGAATAAGTCTTTTCTTTGAACATTTGACATTACACTTAATTTTTTCTGGCTTTTAATATAATACCAATACGCCTAGCTGTGCGATAAAAAACTGACCGTTTATCCACTTTCTCCCTTTTTCACTTTCTCGCTTTTCTTTTTCTCTTTCTACGGTGTCTATCTTTGGGCAGTTGGTTAACATTTGTGCAATTGTTTTGTGAATTGACACTTGAAATGTATTCAAAAAACAAGATGGCGGCGTTAGTTCCGATTTCGGCCACGCGCCAAAAAACTTTCTATCGCTATACTGACTTGTGACGTCATCTGACACGTCGCTTATGTCAAAGCTGATGGAGTTGACTTTGCCATAGTCATAGTAATTGGCAGAAGGTTAGAATGATAATAATTTTAATTATAACTATTTACTAGAGTGATCATAAAAATTATTGCGTTGTTTGTAGTATAGAGCTGGTCCAGATAAGGCGTTACGGGTACGGATGCGCGTGCACAGACATGCGCGTAGGCAAGATATAATATCCGTCCATCAGTCCACATGCACGCGTTTCCTTCGGCTGTGTCCAGACCTGCACCCCAATTAGGTACGAAGTCATAATCCATTGCTTCATATCTATATATATACCCCCTTACTAATAAACATTGTATAGCGTCTGTATAGTTACACAACGCTTTGTCTTCTTCTTTCGAAAGTCAAATTACTGACGACTGAAAGAGAGATATCGGTGTGTAACTATTCATCTGATATAATACGTATGTAAGGGGGAAACCACATAGGTACGGTCAGCAACAAAAGTCGATTAACACTTCAGTTTTTTTAAATCTCAGTTGAGCAAAATATTTGTGCAAAATTGCAGCAGAAGTACAATGCAATTTCGAACAAATATTTTGCTCAATAACCGAGATTAAAAAAACTGAAGTGTTAATATTTTGCTCAATAACTGAGATTAAAAAAACTGAAGTGTTAATCGACTTCTGTTGCTGACTGTGCTAATAATAAATCTGTAGTGTTCATTTGTTTGTTTGTTTCAACGCGCTAATCTCTGGAACCACCAGTGGGATTTGAAAAATTATTTTTGCATTTGATAGCCCCGTCCTTGATGAAGGATACTTAACATCGCGCCAGGACACTTAGAAGCAGAGCGTAAACGAAAAAAACGTTGGAAAGAACGCTAAGCGAAAACGATGTAATAGCGCGAGCAGACGATGCGATGCGATCATGCGACGAAGCTATCACCATCATAATAAACGTATTTATTTTCTTTCTTTCTTTCTTTCTTTCTTTCTTTCGTTCTTTATAATCGTAATCAGCCTATAATGTTCCCACTGCTGGGTCACAGGCCTCCTCTCTGTGAGTGGGAGTGGGCCGTAATCCACCACGCGGGTCCAGTGCGGGTTGGTGGATGTCACATGTCATCGAATTTTCGGTTCTAGGACATGCTGGTTTCCTCACGACGTTTTCCTTCGCCGTTTTGAGAGCAGTGGTGATGAAATAATTTACGCAGAGTAAAGCGCCAGTCTGGGTTCGAACCTACTACCTACAAACTTGTAAGTTGCGGCCGATACCACTGGGCCACCACTGCTGCTCGGGCAGAAAAGCTAGTGTTTGATAAATCATCTGCATGGCAATGTTAATAACGCGCCATAAACAAATGAAGATGGTTGAATTGCCAAAATTAATGATTGAATTGATGTATTGTCAATGACTGTGTCTTCTCTAAAAAGGCCACTTTGGAGAATCATAAAAGGATAACATTATGAATCGTAATATGGCGAAGACAGTCCGTGTTTTTCTTTTTTTCGCTGCACTACGTTACGTAGGTATAGTCAAAGAGATTGGGATTGGATTTCGATCGGATTGATTGGTATTTTAGCACAGACAAAAAAAAATACTGAAATAGCTTCACCAATGGGATTGATTTACATACCTAACGGTTAACTGTCCATTGTGTTATCCTTATATGATTCTGCCTAAGTGGCCTTTTTAGGCCCCCTTGTCTGAACTCTAGAAATCCACATTGTTCTGGTTTTGTTAAATACAAAACATTATCTGGCAATCGAGAGTCATAATGGCCAGTAATCGTCAACACCCAGCGATTATTATCAATCCGTTCCTTTATCTGAAAAGAGGTTTTAACCCAGCGGTGGGACAACACTGGCTGTTGTTGTTGCACCTTCAGCTTGCACATCCTGTAGGCTATTTAATTACCGTCTATATTTACAGACGTCCCCAGGTATTCCCCTACACTTAGGGTTGCCAACTTTTTATCCTACTAATATTATAAATGCGAAAGTAAGTTTGTTTGTTTGTTGCCTTTTCACGCCTAAACCACTGAACCGATCATCCTGAAATTTTGCAAGTTGTCAGGTGTACAGAAACTGACATTTAACGTTATTATGATAATAGATGGCGCCACGGGTCTTTCAAATCATGAACGTCCTTTTTATGGGATTTTTTATTGGACGGGACAGCGTCTGTCGGGTCATCTAGTATCAAAGCTAATTGCCTGTAAAAATGTAGTTATAGATGGCGAAAAACTAAAAAGTTAAAATGTTTTTTAAATTCATATTTTTTCTTACGTTGAACCCAATTTTAACACAATCTACAAGGTTACAAAATACCATGCATTCAGCTTTTATGAGATCAAATACTGGCACGATTGCGATCATGTCGCCATTTTGTATTGAAATGAAAAAATTGTAGTTTGTCCAAGTTTTTTTTATTTTTATTTAAGATAATAGCAGGATACTAACATTATATTGTGGGGTTAGCAACCCTACCTACACTCCTGAGACCATGAAAAAGGGCGTTATGAAATAAAATTCTACGTAAAATGTAACGTTATCCATTCAGCTAACATTATATCAACAGTGCTGACGCAAGACGAGATAAGTTATCGATTGTATGTTAGATATTTGCAATGTTTTTGTATCTATGGCATTATGTATTAAGTAGTTCGTGGAATTAGACCACCCTCTGCCCACCTAGTCGTGGGTGGTTTTAAATGGGAGCTTCTGACGTGCGAATGTGCGATGTCCAATTAGTGCTTGTACGCACGAGCGGACTATGGAGGACCTCAGTACATTTGCTCGATGACCTCAGTAGAGCCTCCAAAAGAGGGGGTCTTAAAATGAGCATGGACAAAACGAAGGTCAAGTCAAATGCCCATGTAACACCCACTCTCATAAAGATCGGAGACGCTACACTCGAAGTCGTGGACGAGTATGTTTACCTAGGACAAACTGTCCAGTTAGGTAGGTCTAACTTTGAGAAAGAGGTCAATCGTCGAATCCGACTCGGCTGGGCAGCGTTCGGGAAGCTACGCAATATCTTCTCGTCCCACATACCGCAGTGTCTCAAGACGAAAGTCTTGAAAGTTGGAAGGCCTCTCACAAGGTGGTCCGATGACCTTGTGAAGGCCGCAGGAACCCGTTGGATGCGAGAAGCACAGAACCGGTCGATGTGGAGGTGCTGGCGGGAGGCCTATGTCCAGCAGTCGGACGTCTTTCGGCTGAAATGATGATGATGATGACACACGAGCGGCATGTTGTCGAACGCGTCGTCAGCTGCAGTTGCCTCTGCAGTTGACGCGTGTCGCTCAAGCTCGAGTTTAAAAGGAGCTTGGTCTACTGGACACCGTCACGACTGTTGAATAACAATTCCAGCCTAGCATGAGGCAAAAGGCATCAGGTGGAATGGACACTTCAATTCAATCTCACTTCACCCAAGTTTACACTGAGATTTTTACATAATGGACCAGCTAATTTCGATCCCGAGTGCGGGAGAAAGGGGCGTGATTTTGAGGAAGCGTTTTCTGGATGTGTGGCGTAAATAGCAGTAGACCACCTTACATTGGATGATTGGACTAACTATAACTGGGGAAAGGTGAGGCAATAAAACCAATTATAACAGCTGAGATTTAACAGCTGTTTCACTGATCAGCGGGGGGCTTTCATTTTAACAGTTTAACAATATGTATTCCTTGCGTTATTTACATTGTTGAGCAGACAAACCTTTCGAACATAATATGGAGGAATGGATTAGCAATGTCCTTCAAAATGTTATGGATTGAGATTGATAGTGAGTTACGCAATAATTAGGGTGTTGATTTCGGTCCTCAGGGCCTCAAGTCTGCTATTACAATAGTGTTAGAATGGTCTATTATTGATTTCATAATTGTTGATTTTGACAAGTTTGGTAATTTGGCGTCATTATGACTTTCCAATGGTCAACCACTGACACTCTATTGAAAGAAATGGCATAGAATGGTAATCTCGTACATAATTAAAAATGAATAACTGACTTATGCGGTCGTCGTTTCAGCCGATAGACGTCCACTGCTGGACATAGGCCTTTTGGGGGGGGTTTGCCATAATCGCCACGCTTGGCAGGCGGGTTGGCGATCGCAGTATGGTATGATGGTGGAATAAATAGAGAACGCTGCTGCCCATTCTCCGGTAAGACCCTTAGTCGCCTTTTACGACACCCACGGGAAGTAAGGGGTGGTGCAATTCTTTAAGTCCGGCACCACACAGACTTATGCGGTAATCTGCTCAAATTTTTACAGTTCCTTTGATCAGTGACCTACCATTTGAACGTCATTGTGCAGTCATTGCTTTTAATTCGTTACGAGTACCTATCGTTTAATTTCTGTCCCATTGACCGACCAATGATCAACCATTGTAGATTTAGCAGATTACGAACTTTTAGCAAAATGACAATGGGATGGTGGTGGGATCGTGTTGGAATGACGAATTTATAAAAATAGCAGCCTTGGGCCCCAGGTCCGGAGAAGGGGTTGTCATGTTGTTGAGTAAACATTTTCTGGATGTGTGCTCAATAAATGGCAACGAGCCCCCGAACTGACCAAAAGGACGTATTCCACATTGGGATGGCACCTGAGTAAATGTGCCGCTGTGTGTCAAGTGCATTCACTAAGGTGCCATTTAACGGGTGTCCAATGTGGAATACGTCACGAAAAGTACGGCTCAGAATTGTCAGCTGGTTTATTGATCAGATCGTTGACTTTTTGGTCTAAAACGGTAGAGTTAAATAATGTCCCAGCCATAGATTACTGGTCCAACTAACGCCTAGTAACCTACTGTTAGCTTGTAGCATATTTAATAACTAATTACTCTTATGTGCCGTGATAAGACAATCGTAAATTATCAGCAATTAGTTATTCGTTCCTAGGTCAGTGAGGAAATATTTACTTTAGCAATCTGTGACGAGATAAACGAAGCTAATGACGATCGAAGATCAGTACATGGCTTCTTCTTTTAGTTTTTTTAGAATGTTTTTGGAAGATTTTAGCACCAAACTAAACGGCCTCTCATTTTGTCATAATGACGTTTCCAGTTTGACAGCTGTCAAATATGTGACTTAAAAATACTGGCCATTTTCAATGAGTGTGTTTTTCGATAAACATCGTTTCGAAACTCGAACGGTGTCTCGTTGTGAATCTGCGATGATTTACTATGGGGGATGCGATAGGTAGCCCGCGAAATTCAAAGTTCATAATAATCCATGAAAAAGTCATTCAATAGGATTATATGAACATGAGGGATTGTATTGATAATTTACACTCGCAAATCATATTTTAATCAACATTTATCATGACATTTACCTGCAAATTGCAAAAAACGAAAGAAAATTTGAATTTCACGGGGAACCCTGGCGTTAAAAACAAATGAGAATCGCTTTCGAATTGCATGCGCTCACTGAAGTGAGGTTCCAAGTGAACTTACAAAATAGCACAACATTCTACTTGTATATAAACAGTGATTCATCACACGAAAATGAAACTTATTATCGTTACATTTTCGATACTATCTGCTAATTTAACGCCTACAATTGGCATAGTTACTGCTTTAGGCTTGTTTGGCACTTTCTGCCTAATTAACTAAATAAGTATTATTACACGCTTGTGAGAAGTACATATTTATTAGATGCTCTCTTTTTTCTCTCATCTAAATATTATTTTGGGTATCATTAATTTAACAAGAGGCCCGTAACTAAATAATAACAGCCGCACAGGTCGATCGATCAGGTTAAGCTACGCTTGCCGCGGTTGGTCTGTGGATGGGTGACCATTTTACAAACCGTGACCCCTCCGTGCCTCAGAAAGCACGTTAAGCCGTTGGTCCCGGCTGTCATTCGTGGATTTTTGGCAATTGTTATGGGTAGTCAGAAGCCCGAAAGTCTGACAACCAGTCTTACCAAGGGATATCGTAACCCAGTAACTGGGTTGTGGAGGTCAGATAGGCAGTCGCTCCATGTAAAATACTGGTATTCAGCTGCTTCCGGTTAGACTGGAAGCCGACCCCAACATAGTTGGGAAAAGGCTAGGCAGATGATGATTAATTTAACAAATATTGAAGCCAAGCTCAAATGGGACTAGGTCGGACACGTTTACCGAATGTCGTATACATTGTGGACTAAGACCACCGTAGGCTCAGTTTCATTCTGACAATTCAACAACATTCATTGCGTTCTTCACGTTGTTGGGCAGATAAATTTTTCGAACATATGAAGCAATGGATTAGCAATATCCTTCAAATTGATTCAGGTTGTCATTGAAAGTGTGATATGCAAGTAGGGTGCGGATGCAGCTGAACGATATTTTACATGAAGCGACTGCCTATGTGACCTCTCACAACATGCTGGTTGCTACTACAATAATACAGCATTAAAACAGCCTTAAAATCTAATCCAATCCAATGCATCAGATGTTTGAAAGAAAATCTGCTCAACAACGCAAACGTGTTGCTGTAAGCAATGACTGTTGTTATACTGTCCAAATGAAAGTCATTGCTACTGTAGTATACGGGGTTACTTTTCAAAGACCATCCATATTTTTACATGGTGTTCTACCCATGAATATAAACAACTTTCACTATGGGACCAACTCTGAAATCACGAAAGTAGTGAAAGTTGTTTACATTCATGGGTAGAACACCATGTAAAAATTTGGATGGTCTTTGAAAAGTAACCCTGTATAATACATATATACTATCTACTATTAGGGCTGATTTTACCAAACTCAGATAACTTTTATCCGTGGAATAAAATTGACGTCTGTCAGTTCTAGTATGGGAAAACTATGGTCAAAAATTCAAAATTTATTAACAAAAAAAAAAGATTATGACTTATTAAAGGTATAAAAGTTTGGTGAAATTCGCTCTTAGTGTGTGCAATTACCCCGTTGATCAGTCACTAGTTTACAATTTGTATAAAATCTGGAACAATGTGCATAATAATTACCGAACAAATTACTTTTACTGCGTCTGCCTTATCATTGACATACTGCA
The DNA here is from genome assembly GCA_916614155.1 of Mesoligia furuncula. Lineage (NCBI taxonomy): Eukaryota > Metazoa > Arthropoda > Insecta > Lepidoptera > Noctuidae > Mesoligia > Mesoligia furuncula. The sequence continues at coordinate 5,019,329 of OU744815.1, forward strand.
ATAAAAAAAAAGTTACAAAACACCCACTGTTTGTTCGAATTAATTTCCTAACGTTAATAATATCGTTATTATGAAATATGTTGAGTGTCACAGGTCAGTGGAGCGACTTTCTTGATAAACGGACTCTTGAATGCAACGATTTATTGCAATTTTATCTATTTTAGAAGAGAATTGTTGAATTAAATTGTGTTTCTGTGCGATTGGTGTTGTTTTAGATGTTCTAATGGGCCTAGTTTGAAAGCTAAATTGGCATGGTTACCTACCGTTAGTTGGCACAGTCACCGTTAGGTACTTACTCTGTCAGATATACCTACGAAAATTGTCGAAAATGTTGTCAGAAAATGGCGGATGAAGATTGATTTTCTTTTGTTTTATGGCGGAGTCAAACAATTTGGTAAAACCTTTCTTAATTAGGTAACTACATCTTAGAATTATGCAGCTGAAAAATCGTCAAAATTATCGACAACATAATATCGATTTTCATACGAATTGTGGAGCAACCCTATAACGACCAATAACCAAATCATCAGCAATTTAAAAATAGAACAAACATCTGTCCCATAGCACGTTTCGTTCACTTCCATGCATAAAAACAAACACAATTTATATATTTTGAATTTCGAACATCGAACCCGAAATTCCAACTCATTCACCGGCCAGTATTGAATATTGAGTGAACGGAATGATTACCATAACTAGTTTCGTTCTCGATTCTTGAAACATGGGTTCACACTGGCTGGAGTTGAAGTGTACTCCATTTTATGGTGTTTTAAGTCACAGGATAACTGGGAATAGCCACTTGAAAATTAACTATTCTAAAATAATTTTCTATGATAATTTTTTTAACCATAGTATGAGATAAAAGAGTGTCCGTGAAGTTTCTTGCCCGTTCATCTCCAGGTACCTCTATACGCTTTGGAATGTGCAGCTAGCTTCATTTTTCTGACTGACCGACTTCTTGACATTCGACAAGTGCCTGTATTTTGTTCATGTGAAATAAATGCTTTGAGTTTGAGTTTATGGGAAAAATAGCAGTTGTATTTTTTATTCCTGGGAGTCAGGGATCACGCTACTAGCAGTCAGTTCCTAAATCCATAGGTAGATCGATTCGGCCACCAATACTTACGCAAACTTAAAAACTTATTTCGCATAGACTCGAAAGCTTTTTACTGAAAAAAATCAAATAAACTACTGATGGCCAGTTCTTAAATCCGTAACTAGTCGATTTTCTGACCAAAAGTTGCCAAATGCTCAAAGCTCCCAGTAACATTTCTATTGTCAAAATTCAGATAAACTAAAAGCTGAAGATATTCTTCGCTTCCCTACAACCTAAAATTAAATTCTTTAATTTTGGGTACGACCTTAAATTGTCCACAATTTCCGAATACCAGCGATTAAATTTTTTTCAACATCTGGGACACTGTAATTTTAATTAAAGTATGACAATACCGTTTTTTTCTCTCTACAATTGAGGTTATCAATGTTAATTTTATTGTTGCTAATTATCATTTTCGAATGAAGAAAAAACTTGTCGTGAAATCGTTTAAGTTTCTGAATGCTTCTTGACATCCGTTTTTAAAAGGACCGTTATATGTATTTGGCAGTACCTAAGTAGGTAGGTACAATTACCGGCACGTAACTTGGCAAGAGATTTTCGTAGTGGGGGAAGTTCGCGCATATAAAAATGTATGAAATTGTGCATGCGCAAACTTCCCCCACTACAAAAACTCTTGCCAAGTTACGTGCCGGCAACTTTATACGCCACCATTTCAATAAAAACTTGGAAGCCGCTGAAGCACTGCAGTAAATTGCTCGTTCATTAATTCTGTTCATTCAAATTTGTGTCAAAAAAAAAAGAACTTGACATTACTTTTTTCAAATGTTCGCAGAAATGGTCCGTTGAACGTTATCAAACCAGAAAAAATATTACCGCTATCCTTTTTGAAGTACATAGGACCACTGGTTCTCCAAACTGTTTCTACTCCTACACATTGGAGGACGTAAAGAACGCTACAGAAGCCACGATGAGCGTGGTCATCTACTAGACGTTCTTTACGTCCTCCAATGTGTAGGAGTAGAGACAGTTTGGAGAACCAGTGGTCTTATGTCTTTTATAGTATACTATCGATTCGAAAAGAAAAAGAAGAAGACTGGGACTTTAAAAAAGCAAAACCATAGGAACATGAAACGAAAATGTAAAAAAAAAAGTTGTCGATGTTTAAATCTTTTCAAAGGTCAGGAGAGTCAAACAATATGTGTATTTATGAATGTGTACGTGTATATAACGAAGCAGAGAAGAGATATTTTATTTTATGTGCTGTATAAATCCGTTATGGAGAAAATAAGTTTGAGAAATGCAGCCTCGGTGCCAGCTGCATCTTATAAATAATTCCAATCCAATATCTACTAGAAAATTCCTAGTATTTATTACATATTACATAACTATTTTCTCTGTAACTTCCTATTTACGTGACAAAATTTAGCTGGAGCGATTCCTGTTATTCTAGAAAAGTTCGATAATAATAAAAATTACATGATAAAATGGTCCCACCATTTTTACCTAGTCATAAATTCATAATCAGAAACTAGTTCCTATTTTAAAAACTGCCGAATACCGTGGGACTTTTGACAGTAGCCAACCTTGAAAAAAAAATAATTTAGCAAACATAAGGGGGAGATGACAAAGCCGGTAACTCGAGAATTAAAAAAAAAGTGAAAAGGTGTGAAGAGTACTTTCAAAAGGGGTGACAGAGACCTTGAAAAATACCGGTTCTTGTCTATATGAATTTAAATTTCAATGGCATGAATCGTTTAAATGGGATTAATAAATAATTAATTACATTTACGTCACGTAATTTGGCGTATAATGGTAAATTATGCGGGTTGATTTTTTGTTACTTCATTTTGTATGGTATTTAGTATTTACCACGGTAAATGGTAATGCCGCTGTCATCGGTGAAATGTGGTGAATAAAATTTTGGAATCGTTTTTTTTTTTTATATCAAGGATTTTTTATTAAAACTTTTAAGTAATAACAGCCACACGGTTCGATCGATCAGGTTAAAATACGCTTGCTTGTTGGTCCGTGGATAGATGACCATCTTTACATACAAAGACCTCTCCGTAACTCGTCGGTCCCGGCTGCCGTTCGTGGATCTTTGACAGTTGTTACGAGTCGTCAGAAGCCCGAAACTCCAATAACCAGTCTTACCAAGGGGTATCGTATTACCAGTCACGGGGTTGTGGAGGTCAGATATGCAGTCACTCCATGTATTTAATACTCATATTATTATTCAGCTGCATCCGGTTAGACTGGAAGCCGACCCCAACATAGTTGGGAAAAGGCTAGACAGATGATGATTACTGTAGTGTTGTGCATGTAGTCTTAAATAAAATGGTCTCTCTCTGGTCCCCAAGATACAGGCGCCGCCGCCTTGTTTGGGGACCGCGCGCCGTAAAGATCCAATTGATGATCGCTGACAACTATAGACCGCCGTTAAGTTAATTATAAGATAATACATGTAACATTGGTTCAATAAAATTCGACAAATTCATTCAAATAAATGATGATGACAGACTGCACTCTACTAAAAAAAAAATTTTGTGTTATCTTTAAAAACTTCGAATAACCTTCCTGTCCAAGCAGTCGAGTTCTATGATATTGGGATTGGTTTCCGCACTTTTTCGGACAGAAAATGGGAATCTTTTGAGATACCTACTGAACTTTGAGTCGCAATAACTAAAGTTCATTTCAAATAAACTTGCGATAAAGTTTGTTCACCTCCTTCTACTAATGTATCCCAATATTTCCAAACCATACGAGAAAAATGTATGGGCAGTGTCGGTAACACGATCAAAACATTGACTTACTCTGTGTTTGGTATTATGAAACTCAACCGATGCAATGTTAGCGACAGTTTTGTATGACGAACGATATCTATCGTAAGTTATTTGGACTTTTTGGTACAGGGTGGTTGAATGACATTTATCGCAAGTTTATTTGAAATACACTTTACTATTTTCTTTCTTTGTTTTTCGTAAAAAAATATTATGTCACCTCAAAGATAATACATAATGACGTAACGTTAGTGCTCCAAATAATGACAAGGACACCTAGGTATTAGTCTAGAACCGTAGACAAAAAAAAGAGAAACAATTCGAGCAACATTTTCTCAAAATAAGAGCGTATACCTACCTACACATAATTTTCCTTACATCTCATTGTGTAAAATCATGCTAATATTTTGCATAATTTAAAGTTAACGCTTGCAGTCTTTACTTTTGTTATCTGTACCCTTGACTTTTACATGTCGCCATTTTGCATTTTTACACTAACACTAGTGATGGGAATGACGGGATTTCTTATCGATACTTTTTGCTATAATTATTTTTTTTAATAGATCAAGTTTGCAGATGTTTTATTTGATATTTTAAATTAATAAAAATGTCTTAGCAACCGTGCGAAGTTATTCTCAGTTTTTAAGAACTCATTTGAAAAGGCATAAAAACTATGATCCGTTAGGAGTGATATTTTATTTTGTTCGCTTACATTCCTGTATAATTGAACTCGTAATTATATTACTGTAACAATATTGTTTACTTCGAGCCGGCGTCACGTGGTGCATAATTACAAAAGTCGAATAAAATTATACGGACTTGTTTGTTCAGATGTTACATTTTTATTCTTGTTCATTTGTTTTTAACATAATTTTACTATAAACTAGAACTTTACTAGTACCTATTGATGAGACATTTGCTCCTCTAGGTGTGGTCAAAATCAACAGTTTTAGTATTTCTTTAATTGTAGGCATTCTAAGTAGGTAAAACCCCAAAAAATCATGACAGACACAGTTAAATAAGTAATATTTTTTGATACTACCTACTTCTATCAGTTTCCTTAACTTCACTAAAAAAACAGAGTAAGCTTGAATGACTGTTAACGTGTTTACAAAATAAAACCGAGGTAGGTACATTAACTCTGCTGCCGACCTCAAATTATTATCAGTTACGATTGCGAGTTATCTTTTTGATAACGGCTATAGATATAAATCGATATGCGAGTAATACTACTAACCTAGGAACTGGCTCTGGTATTTTTAGTTTGGACGATAATCGGTCGATATTAATAAGATTCGCGAGATAAATTATTATTTAATTAATGTCAGGTCGAAACTTGAATGTGACCTGAGCTTCTATTAGATATTTTGCGTTGAAGCTGTTGTGTATTTAAAATTAGTGAAGATTTTAAGAAGGAAACAAATTATGATTTTTTGACGGTATTCTTCCATCTTTCATATTTTTTTTTTGCAATAGCGTAAAGAAAGCGTGATAATTGTGTTTAAAATAATCCCAGACTAAAACATTTCATTATGTTTAACTAATCTTTAAGAAGATTAGATCTATTCATAATCTTTATCATTCTCCTGTCCTTATCCTAATTTACTTGGGGTCAACACAACATGTAGGAAGGGGAAGAGTTGGGACTACACCGTACTTTTCTTCCCTTCTCTATTAGTTGTCATCTCGGTATTAACCTAACCATATCATCATTCACACAGTCCATCCATCGTTTCTTTGGTCTTCCCCTACTCATATAGCCATCGATATTCGTACTCAAAGCGGTCTAGTTATTGGTATTCAATGAGACGAGAATCAGGTCAGCAGATAGACTCCTAACAAATACAATATTCCAGTAGGTAACTCCAAATATAGCTATTTTAACCGTTTTCACAAAGCATTCCTGTTCCAACTAAAGCCTTCTAAAACTAACAAGCGATTAACGTCAAACTGTCGAATAATTTAAATTCCTTCCATTTGGCCTTCAATTTAATAGTATACCTAGCTACCGCAATAGTATCAGAGTCTAAGCATACCTCCATTAGTCATGGATAATAGGTATTATGAGAAAAACTAGCAATTTCCTCTTACTACAAGTATTATATCAAAATAATCTCTGTTTTTAATTCGTAATTAAGGATAAAAATATACTTCATCATATAATTATTTTTGCCTGTTCACTTCTAATTTGTGTGAGAAGACAGAATGCTGGTAATAGCAAGGTAGATAGGTATATGACTTAGGGGCCGTCTCCACGAGCGAAAGAATCGCGGCGATATTATCGTCGTGCCACGTATTTCTATACACTCTCTTAGAGCTTCTCCACACGGCGATAATAATTATATCATCGCGGAGAAAATTTGATGGCACGGCGCTCGCTCGTGGAGACGGCCCCTTAGATATTTCACGGAGAAACTTGCCTATTGGCTGCCACAACGCAAATATACATAATCCGCCTATAATGTTCCTACTGCCGGGAAGTGGGACACAGGCCTCAGGCTACTACAAACAACAACGCAAATATATCCAGGAGTATCCCTTTGTTTTCTTACTTACTGATAGGAGATTTAACTACCCTCTACTTCTTATAAATCATAAATGACTATTATGTTCAGTCCGGAAATAAATTCAAGCAATAAAATCTAAAGCATCCCGGTGGTCTTGGCAATGAATTTGAACTAGCTACTAACTGCGGAAAATCGTAATAATTAATGTAATTTTCCAAGAATTCAATAGTTCTATGAATAAAAAGATTAAATCACAAGATAGTATACCTCTGTCATGGCTTCATACTTTTTTTTTACCTATTGTGGTATAGTAACTTTATTCTAGGTGCATCGTCTTCATATACATATCATCATCATCATCATCATTTCAGCCGATAGACGTCCACTGCTGGACATAGGCCTCCCCCAATTTTGGGGGGGGTTTGCCATAATCGCCACGCTTGGCAGGCGGGTTGGCGATCGCAGTATGGTAATGATGGTGGAATGCATAGAGAACGCTGCTGCCCATTCTCCGGTACGACCCTTAGTCGCCTTTTACGACACCCATGGGAAGTGAGGGGTGGTGGTATTCTTTAAGTCCGGCACCACACAGACAGACATATACATATAATTATATACTATTATATTAATGCATGCAAAAATTGTAAAACATTTTAAAAGAGTAACGGTGGAGTTCCTTGCCCATTCTTCTCCATAAGAAAGCTACCTTTTGAAAGGGGCGACTAGAATCAATTCTATTTTATTTATTGTAATTTTTGACGTTCAAAAGTGCCTATTTGAAACAAATACTTTGACTTTGAGTAGAAAAACCGCTCTAGATGAAAGATAAAAAATCGAAGATTTATATCACACTAGTGGCGACAAGAATAAAGAAACTTTTGTATAAACATTTGTCTCAAGAAAATAACAAAAACATAAACGCTTTATAATAGTAAAATAGTAAAACAGTCGTAGCTTGGCCGCTGTGACAGCCAGATAGGTCAACGACATCGACGGACGCGAAACGTGGAAATGTTAACACATTTAAATACGCGTAATGGATAGTTCTCTTTGACGTTTTTAGGAAAACAGATGTCCTCTTCAATATTTTAGAAAAAAAAAATTTAAAATAGAAATAAAATGATATATTGTTTCGAAATGCTCAAGCTCCTGAGGGGCTATTCTCGTATTTTTAAGAACGTTCACACTCTCAATCTGTCAAAAATACCTTTAAATTGCCTACATTTTGACAATTTTTTTACATTGATCGTCGCTGAGATGAGACTGCGACCTATAATTACAGGAATTGGCCTTCAGCACAAGACAACAAGAAATAAATGTTAATATTTTAGGAAACACTGATGACTTTTACTTTCGTCCCGAGTACTTATTTACTATTCTTTTCGGTAGAAGCAGCCAAAAAACCCAACAATTTCATGCCTCTACTTCAATAGTCCGTAACAAAAAATAATTCTAAGTGCAAGAAAAATATGCTTTCAAGTAAAAACCAACTAAGCCAAACATTGCGCAAACCTTCAAGTAGGTTGTTGAACAGAAGCGGTGTTACTCGTTGACCAATCTAGCCTTTATCTGATAAAGAATTCATGCCTATCGTAATAGTAGTTACCATAAAACTTGATAGTTGCGTAAATTGTAATAAAATTCATAGAGCAACATTCATTTTTTTACGACATTCGGATGTAAAATTATGATTTCGGATACTGGCTGACTGTACTGTGGAATTCCAAAGACACGGTTAAAAATCGACGTCCACTGCTGGACATAGGCCTCCTCCAATTTTGGGAGGGTTTGCCATAATCGCCACGCTTGGCAGGCGGGTTGGCGATCGCAGTATGGTATGGTGGTGGAATACATAGAGAACCCTGCTGCCCATTCTCCGGTACGATCCTTAGTCGCCTTTTACGACACCCACGGGAAGTAAGGGATGGTGGTATTCTTTAAGTCCGGCACCACACAGACATATAAACACAGAAAAATCTATCGATATCGATAAAAAATGTTTGAATATCGAAGTAACTGGCCCGGAGGGCCCGATATCCTGATAAAGCAGGACATAGTTTTAAGCAACGTTAATCCAGACAATGAAATAGGAAACATGAAGCACTTAAAAACAGAAAAATAAATGAAAAACACTAGCGTAATTTTAACAAAAACGTAAAGCAGGCAACTACATGTTTAAGTTAAATTTATTGAGAAAAAGACCTTCAAGTTAACTGCCTCGAACATAGTTACTTAATGTTGGTACCTAATTCTACTGGACCGTCATCTCATAACTGCAGCCAGTTTTCGTAATAATTATTGTGTCCGATATTCTAAAATTATGACTAGTAAATTATTAATTTTCAACCTAAATATTTATTATAATTATGTCGATATTCTAAAAAAATATGGCTAGTAAATTATTAATATTTAACCTAAAAATTAAATTTTATAAAATGACTTTTTTTATCAGCTCCTTTAGCTCTACAAACATTTTCCCTCAGATAAAGTAATAAGTTCCTAAAATTGACTCTAGGACAGAAAATTATCCAAAAAATATAATTGGCAAAAAATAAACACCACATATTGATTCAAGGCCCCATGCGATAATAATGATAATGAAAAAAAATGGAAACAAGATAATATCTTGAGATATAAAATAATCTATAGATTAATAATTTGTTATATCAATGATTTGTTATCAATTTTCATAAATTCATTTGAATATCTAGTGTCTAGGGTTTTTTGTTTTTTTTTTTTTTTCTGCGCGGCGTTTTCGCGACAAAAATGCTAGCAATTTTTACAAGGTCGTCTTTGATGAATGATAAATAAATATATTTATCTCTGAGTGAAAGTACCTGGATATAGAATAAAATATTAGGTTCGCCGCCAACCGCTAAATCTAAAATAATCCCTTACCGCTCGCTCCACAGTTATTTTCGCTTTCTATAATAAACAACTGAGACACAAAACGCTTAAACATAGATATATTTAGAACTAAACCGCGACAAAACAAAATGCACCGCAAAAAGAATCCACTGTGTTTTCATTTCTTTTTTTTTTCACTGTCACGTCACTTCGAAATTTGAATATCGGTACGCAGATTTAGTTTAGCACATTTTACCACAGATTATGAATGAAAAAAAAATTGGAACACAAAAAAAATAACGGGAACGTACTCGATTTTTTTTTAGTTTTGTTTTATTCGTGTTAAAATAATTTTGAAATAATTCGTTTGCTGCCGACATACCGTGTGTTATCGTTCAACGCGACTTCACTGCCGCGCTCTCGGGCTGAACTGAGAAGTGAGACGGCTTTCAATTCGAACTTTTATTTTTCCGACGCGTCGCTTTACGAACGTACGGAGCGCAGCTACGCCTGTTGAATCTTCTGCGAGGTTTTTCAGTGTGTGCGTGAATAGTGATGGGGTGATATCGATGTTTTTTTATCGATAGTTTAATGCAGCGCTTATAAATCTTTTGTTGGTAAATAAGAGCTATAATATAAATTTGAAATGTTATTCACAATAATTATACATACAAAATATAAGTTCAAAGCAATATTGTGTTATCAATATAACAGCGAGTATAAAAGCTAGACGATATCTTCAAGACTGTGTGTTCTTTAAACAAAAGAAAGTCTTAAGTACAATCACCGTATAAAGTTTAAAATTAAATACATAAAGTTGTGTTTTTTAATCCGGTAAAAACCAAAAATGTTTAATATTTTACAAGTGCGTAATTTTCAACATTTATGTATACTTAAGGGCTAATTTAACCAAAGTCAGATATCTTTTATCCGCGAAATAAAATTGACGTCTGACAGTTCTAGTATGGAAAAACTGTCAAAAATTTAAAATTTTGTTCTTAGGATATATTTATTTTTAGGGTATTATTAAGGTACTTATTGTAGGAATTAAAGTTTCGTAGAATTCGCCCTTAGTAGTATAAGTAATATTTATGTAGGATATTATGAAATGAACATCTCAAATTTTATCGAAATCCGTTCAATGGTTTAGGCGTGAAAAGGTAAAATACAGACAGACAGAGCTACTTTCGAATTTATAATATAAGTATGGATTTTAAATAACCATACTTTAGCCTCGTATTTTTTTTCTCGTCATTTATTCGAAGCATACTCTGTGAAAAACATCGACCCGTGCCTAACTGATGAATAGCGAAATAATTATGACACACTCTTATTTTATAATTTACATCATCTTCGGCCTAGCCTTTTCCCAACTATATTGGGGTCGGCTTCCAGTCAGTCCGGATGCAGCTGAATACCAGTATTTTACATGGAGCGACAGCATAAGTGACGTCCACTTTATAATTTTCAAGCAATATTTAAAAAGTTATTAATTTATTTAGACAATATTTTTTCTTATTACTTATTAATTTACCTCACCTTTACAGTTCTTAGACTTAATTCTATAGTGTGGCTATCATCTACTATTACCTAATATTATTTATATAAGATACTTCGTTTTATTACGAAATAAATGTACAGACGCCAGCACATCAAACTACCCGAAATTGTAAAATTTTCCCAATCAACCCTGAACCTTATGCTGTAGCGATAAAGTTTAAAATCTATTAAAGAAATTTGACAGATTGTAGTAGTGTGTACATTATAAATCTACTACTAAAACAATAATACCTACTCAACAAAAATTGAAACAAATTAGTACCTACTTAATTAGCAAATATTTTTTGTGCATCATCAATTCATCAGTCTAAGAAATATAATAACAACTAAGCGTAACAATTAAACCAACTTTTAGATTTAAATCAACTTGTAGGTTAGGTACCATAGTAAAAAAAATATAAGTATATAAATATTCAACAATCTCATTTTAAAACATTTTATCAAAACGTTTTTAAAAAATAAAATATAATAATAATATACGCTCAATTATTTATTTATCGACAAAACAAACGCCCATCACTACGCAGTAACAGTATCCCACATACACGTACGCACTCACACTAATGTAAATGCTGTAGCTTTAGTCACACATTCAAACACCAAGCTTTGAGCTTTACAACAAAATTGTCATTCAAAACCCAACCTTATCTCTAAAGCATAAGGTTGATATTTAAATGTGTTTATGAAAGCCAGTGATGCACAACAGATTCGAAATACCGAAATAAATGAAAACGTTTCTGCTTGTTTTCTTTTATCTTTTATTTTCATATCTCGTTTAGCAATTATGAAAAGATTTGTCCGACTGTCCGTTCGTAACTTTATGTAGGAGAGTTATGGCTTGAATAATAAACTTTTGAAGTTTATGAGAAGTTTGCCTTTTCTAATAAAGATTTTGTTGAACTTATGTTGAAGTATCTTTGGAAGAGTTGTCTTTGGGTACAACAATAGTAAATTATAATTACAATAAAAGTACTACTAGATAATTCAATGGCGATTATTCTGTGCTTTTCAAAAATTGATTAAATGCAGTAGAAACGAAAACAGCATTAAAATATTTTTTTTTAATCCCATCATTAAGTGTGAAACCTGAAAACATTGTAGCTTGCGAAAAAATCAATTATTTGAGTCTTTTTTAGGGTTTCCCAAAATGGTAACAACGGAACTCTTATGGTGAGACTGTCTGTCACAGCTAGATATCTCAAGAACTACTAATGCTATCAACTTGAAATTTGGAATAGTTTTAGATGACGTTTGCCCAACTATTTTGCAAATAAGAAAGAAATAAAAATATGTTTATATTTTTTGCAACAGCCGCGAGCCGGTCGATTCTGTAAAAATCTCACCGTGAAAACTTAGGTGAAGTGAGATTGTTTTTGCTAGGAATTGACATTATTGACAGCTCACTCCACGCTCACTTCACCTAAGTTTTCACAGTGAGATATTTACAGAATAGCACCGCAGGAGACTGAAAGGGGGTCTGAAAAAATCTAAGTGGGCTACTAGGGCATGTGGGGTATCAAAGTCAAAGTTTTTTATTTGTAAAACATAGGTGGTGTAGAAACAGGTGTTGTTATTAAAATATATAGGTACACATGGTATGATATGAAAGAGCGCAGTTTGCACATTCTCAAACATTTTTCTCTTTTTTTTGGCCGCATAGTACTTGACTTTTGACTTTTGATGAAAAATGTAAAAAAAAAATCCGTCGCCCCCTTATCTCCGAAGTTTGCAAAGAGAAAAATCTGAAATAATTGTATGTGATAGAAGTTTATGTAAAGATTACAGGAAAAATAAAACGAAGTCTGTACATAGCACACTTTTTCAGAAATCATCAACAAAAGATACATTAGTTACACTATCGGTCAAGAGATGGCGCTGACATAAAACTGCATTATTCTACACCACAGTGCACAGTGTTAAAATTCTCTGACGAATATAGGCCTGGCCGATGAAAATTTAAAAAAATATGATGTTACGGAACCCTCGGTGCGCGAGTCCGACTCACCCTTGCCCGTGGCTCTTTTATTCAAAGTATGTAGTTTAATTATAATAAAATTAATAAAAACATACCTATGGTTTTTATAAATGAGCATTATGAGTCGTACACTTTTAGATTTTCCAAATATTTTGATGTTTTGGATGTCATCCTTTAGAAGTAGCACAAAATGACAATAGTTAGGAAAAATGGAAGGGACTAATGCAGAAAATTCCGCGTAATATTTTGTTAGGAGGTTCCTCACTCTGGAACCCAGACCACCCAGTACCTTTTATTTTGAGTACATCATCATCTGCCTAGCCTTTCCCCAACTATCGGCTTCCAGTCTAAGCGGATGCAGCTGAATACCAGTATTTTACATGGAGCGACTGCCTATCTGACCTCCACCTCCCTGTTACTGGGTAATACGATACACCTTGGTAACTGGTAAGACTGGTTGTCAGACACTCGGGCTTCCGACTACCCGTAACGACTGTCAAAAATCCACGAATGACAGCCAGGACCGATCCGTGCCTCGGAAACGGTCTCGGTATGTAAAGATGGTCACCCATCCACAGACCAACCGCGGCAAGCGTAGCTTAACCTGATCGATCGACCTGTGCCGCTGTTATTATTTAACCACGGGCCCCTCTCAGCACGGCAAATAGAAATTAGCCATCCATACTAATATTATAAATTCGAAAGTAACTTTGTCTGTCTGTATGTTACCTTTTCACGCCTAAACCCCTGAACGGATTTCGATAAAATTTGGCAGAGAGATAGATTGCATCCCGGGGAAGGACATAGGATAGTTTTTATAGACATACCTACCTAGCGGGCGAAGCCGCGGGCGGAAGCTGGTAAAATATAAATTACTGCTACTTATCCATTCTACATTAACAAAACAATTGCCTTTAGTATTATTCTGAGAAGCCGAGGCTACATCAAACAACAATCGTAGGCCAGATAAGAAATGGTTAAGGCTAAATAAACAGTACAAACATTCATAGGTACCTCTACTAACTACAATATCAGATCTTACTGAGGCACAACTAGATAAACTTGAGCGACTTCAAAACTTTTGCATAAGATTTATATTTGGCCTTCGCAAATATGATCACATTTCAGAATTTCGTACAAAGTACGTCCCATACGTCTTCGCCGGAATTCTCATATCTTGTTTCAGCTCTACAGTATTTTGTTTAATCCTAAAACTTAACTTATCTTAAAGAACGTTTCAAGTTCCTTCATGACACACATAATAGATATCTGAGGTCATCGGAAAATCTGAGACTAAGATGCCGATGCATTCCACCAGGGGCCCTAGTCTGCTATTTTTATAAATTCGTCATTCCAACACGATCCCACCACCATCCCATTGTCATTTGCTAAAAGTTCGTAATCTGCTAAACTCATAATGGTTGATCATTGGTCGGTCAATGGCACAGAAATTATACGATACTCGTAACGAATTAAAAGCAATGACTGCACAATGACGTTCTAATGGTAGGTCACTGATCAAAGGAACTGTCAAAATTTTTGCAGATTACCGCGTAAGTCTGTAATTCATTTTTCATTACGTACGAGATTAGCATTCTATGCCATTTCTTTCAATGGAGTGTCAGTGGTTGACCATTGGAAAGTCATAATGACGCCATTATATTAGTAGATTACCAAACTTGTCAAAATCAACAATTATGAAATCAATGATAGACCATTCTGACACTATTGTAATAGCAGACTTGAGGCCCAGTTTCTATGACAAATCTTTTTTGCTAGCACATGAATGGCAAGGCTGTTTATCAGCAAGATGTTACAAGACCCAAAAGTCACTCTAGAGATGTGCGCCAATCTTTACAAATCGCTCGTCGATGTTTTGGAAAAATACGAGGTGACTAGTGGATAGGAGGGCCTACAGGCGAGGATTGCTTAGGGCATCAAGTAGTATTAACCGACTCTGATCACAGGTACTACTTAGTATGGAAAAGAGACCACGTCTGGCATTTTCTCGCAAGATAAAGGATGACATATGCGCTTGAGCAGGTGGCGAGTGCTTTTTCCTGGTAAGCAATACAGTCAGGATAATGACAACCATGATAGGTGTCGGTCCAGCTATTTCCTTGGACTACCTGCTTTGCATTTTAAATTAAATTGAAGGCACGGTCGACAATACCAATGAAAGTAAGTTGATCATTTGGTTGGTTAGAGGTTCAATATAGTTATAGTATTGCATACAGCGGAGCGTAGCCGCACGGGTCGATCGATGCGGTTGGTCCGTGGATGGGTGAACATCTCCACATACAGAGACCCCTCCGCGCCTCGGATAGCACGTTAAGCCGTTGGTCCCGGCTGTCATTCGTGAACCTTTGACAGTCGTTACGGGTCGTCAGAAGCCCGAAAGTTTGGCAACCAGTCTTACCAAGGGGTATCGTATTACCCAGGAACTGGGCTGTGGAGGTCACATAGGCAGTCGCTCCATGTAAAATACTGGTATTCAGCTGCATCCGGCTAGACTGGAAGCCGACCCCAACATAGTTGGGAAAAGGCTACGCAGATGAGATGATGATTACATACAGCGGAGATGATAATGATAACAGGGATTTATTTACACACTAGCTGCGCCCCGCGGTTTCTCCCGCGTAAATGTCGATCCCGTGGGAATATCGAGATAAAAAGTAGCCTATATGTTAAACCAAGTAAAAAACATATAAACACACACACACACTCACATACACACTCACAAATTTCCGCCTTTATAATATTAGTGTGATACTTTTTAGCATTATTAATTTCTTTTTACCGACTTCACAAAAAGGAGGAGGTACTATGTTCGGATGTTTGTATGTTTTTTTTTTTTTTTTTTTTTGTATGTTTGTTCATCGATTACTCCGCCAATTGTCGACAGATTTTCAAAATTCTTTTTTTGTTCGAAAGTAGATAGTTCTGAGGTGGTCCCATTGTCACCAAGTTTGGATCTGATGATGGGATCTTAGAGAAATTGAGGGCAACCCTCAAATTTTATAGGCTCACTTATTGTTTTTCGCATATTTTATGAAGTATCTTGAGTATTTGCGTATGGTTGTCACCATCTCAGGTAGCTGGGCTGATGATGGAAGGTACAACTCCTTAACAGTAAGAAGTTACTCGAACAGGCAAGGACTGTCTTAGTAAATTGTTTTGATGTTTGATAGGGCATTTGCCACATTTGGTCTCATGATCATCAAGTCATGACCCGATGCTGCAGTCAGGATAGTCTGCAGAGTACCTAACTCCTCGACATCTAACAGCAGATATATCGTGTTTAGGCTCATTGAAAAGGGCTCGATGTGTGGATAAACGTACTGTTAATGAGGAACACCGAAGTACAGTCAACAAAAGAGATAAGTATACAGGAGCGTCGGATATAGTTGAAGTTTACTAAGAAACCGATGGATGTTCTCGAATAAAATTTTATTTTATTAATAGAAAACAAACAGCTCATTTATTAAATTAAATTTCAGTCCAGAACATCCTTCGGTTTCTTAGTAAACTTCAACTATATCCGACGCTCCTGTATACTTATCTACTTTGTGGACTGTACATAGAGACCTGATGCTGAAGCCGTAGTCGTGTTTGGGCTCATTTTAAACAGAACTAAATTTTAAGTTCAATGCAATGTTGACATAAGTCTGGCCTGATGCTGCAGCCAGGATTATCAGCATCTAGTCTAAAAACTAATAAATACTTCTTAAAGTGAAATACTTTTGCGAGTTTTTCTTCTGTATAATTATCCTAACAAAGGTTGCGGGTAGTGGCTGGATGAGAGAAGCGGAGGACCGTCAACGTTGGCGCAAACTTGGGAAGGTCTACGTCCAGCACTGCAATAGGCTGATGATGATTTATAAAAGCTTCAATCGTTGCTATTCACGCAATGCCTTTTCGTCATGTGGTCTATTTAGCAATTTGGTAGGTTCCAAGTCGCATAATACAATACCATCCAGCATCTTTACACGACTAAGCGCAACATAAACTTGGCCCTTAACAAAAATTTTCTTGCCTAAGTCTATTACGGCTTTGTTTAAGGTGGTGCCCTGGAGTTTATGCACCGTTACAGCCCAACTAAGTATAAGCGGCAGCATCCGTCTTTCCACATCCCCATAGCCTTTAGTTGCCTGTTAAGTTGCTGACACAGGCGCTATGGTGACTAACCCCTCAGTGTCTTTCACATTTATGCTGATAGTACTATCGTCAATTTTTTTTAAAGTAACTTGAGCATTTGCTCTCGGAAATCATCATTTGGTAAAGTGGAGCCGATGATGAAGACCACAGATGGCCATCGGAACTACTCAATGACAAATATTTCACGGGTTACTTTTTTATGGTTGCTAAGCAATTTATGCTCGTCACAATGCGTATGGTAAGTGGTTGTATAGAGGTATAAGGAACAGGATGTAAAGTTCACTCAACCTCCATAGAAAAGGGAGGATCCTCCGACCAGACGGGTGTTGTGTCTGGCGGGCAACTGCCCGATGATTCATGTCGGGCCGTTGTATCTATGCTAGTTGCGCGGTAAACTCTGCTTGCGCGATGCAGGATTTGCGTGACGTCAGTATGACGCGTTGTTCGCATGTGGCGTTGTAGATACCGCTACATCACTCCCCCCCGGAGACCGGAGGTCGATAGTGGGCTGAGTCTTGTATATTGCGATGCTTTGCCAGGCCAGCTGAGGTTCCAGTGAGTCGGAACCGGTTGCCGCATAGTTCACGGTGAGTCGGAACTGTCTGCGAAGATGTCCCCAGTGAGTCGGGGTTGCGCTGCATTATGCTCCAGTGCGTCGGATGTGGTACAGCGCCGGGTTGAGGCTGACTGCTGGCGTCGACCAGGAGAGGGTTTCTATGGCTCTGCTTGAGGACCGGCCGAAAGTGCAGTATGCTGTGCCGAGGTTGATGATGAGGCTGAGGGTGATGACCAGGTATGCGCGGTCGCTGCATGCTGGTGGTCAGGATACCCGTTGAAGCCGTGGATGCTGGCTGGCTGGGTGACTCGCCGCTCTAAAGCTTGCGGGAGTGATGATGACGTCACGCTGGAGTAGGTGCACGAAGGCTGCGCTGACGTTCATGTTCGGGGTCACCAGTATAGAGGTATAAGGAACAGGATGTAAAGTTCACTCAACCTCCATAGAAAAGGGAGGATCCTCCGACCAGACGGGTGTTGTGTCTGGCGGGCAACTGCCCGATGATTCATGTCGGGCCGTTGTATCTATGCTAGTTGCGCGGTAAACTCTGCTTGCGCGATGCAGGATTTGCGTGACGTCAGTATGACGCGTTGTTCGCATGTGGCGTTGTAGATACCGCTACAGTTGTAGAGGAGTTGTGGAGGGAATTAACGTCCCAACATCGGGACTATAACATCGGGAAAGCAATATTTTGTAACATGTGTTGAGCAGTTGACATTAGGCTATTGTAACTTAGATAAATTACAAACTGACCGACTAAAAAGTAAAAAATAAAAACTTTTTACAAAAAAAAACAACCGACTTCCAAAAAACACTATAAAATGAAAAATAACTTCAATTTCGGAAGTCGGTGGCGAAAAACTAAAATACAAATCCAAAGACACCGACTTCCGAAATTGAAGTTATTTTTCATTTTATAGTGTTTTTTGGAAGTCGGTTGTTTTTTTTTGTAAAAAGTTTTTATTGTAATTTTTATTCCTAAATATTTTTTGCTTCTTCTGTATCTAACGAATAGGCTATTTTAACCTTTTTTGTTTGACCTATACCTACTATAAATTAGAGGATTATATCCAAGATGAGAACGCTTGCTGGTCCTGCTCCATAGGACAATCTAGACAAAATCAAACTGGTTGCTGATTTAATTGTAAAATTTATTCTTTTTTTTTTACATTTAATTACACTCTGTAATTACTTTAACTGACACCCTAACGCGGGCATTAGCTAGTGAGTATATAAGAGGAAAGTCTGGGACTGGCACCGGTGACTGAAAAGTTGTGTGGAAATCGGTTGTCCTCTGAGTTTGTTTCGGCCTTTCGTCTCCGAGTAGTCAGATAGGAAACACCGACCTCATCTAGCTTATTTATTTAATCATAGGACGAGTAAGGGTTGATTTCTCCAACGCCACATAATTTTATCCGAGGAATAATTTTAAATTTTTGGCAGTTCTTTCATACAAAATCTGTCGGACTTTATTCGACGAATAAAAATAAATTATCTGTCATCTGAAAAGAGCCCAGCGTCAGCCCTAAAAGAGATTCCGCTATCCTATTCACAGAATAAAAAAAATGAATTTCACAATATTGGCGTGGAATGCGGATGAGTGAGGAAAATGTCGTGAGGAAAGTTTTTAATATGAATGTGGATGGCTATATGAGTCGGTAGGAGTAGATCAAAGAAACGATGGCTGGATTGTGCGAAGGATGATATGGCTAGAAAGGCCTACGCAGACCGGGACGGCATGGAAAGGGATTTAAATTTTTACTAATGGACATTCAAACGTATCGATACAGAAATACGACATAAATTGCTATTATGCTTTAAAATGATGCCGTGGCATCGAAAGGGATTTCATTGCACGGCATTGAATGACGCGCCACGGGCTCCCGCGGCGGGATGTCGTGGCGTCTTACGGTAGGCAACGGCATGCCAAGGACTCCGCTCGTTGTGACATACCGCGGGATGAGGCGGCGGGGGTAGGGAAGCCGCTGGAATGCCGCGGTATCTAAGCGGCTGGTGTGCGCTGACTGACTGCAAAATCCCTTGCCATGCCGTCCCGGTCTGCGGAGAAGTATGGAAGGCCAAGGCAGGGTGTGCTACAGACCATAAAAATGACAACTTTCTCCATGGGACCAACATCACCAATCGCGAAAAAATTCAGTCCTCCCATACATTTGGGTCGAGTACCTACGTATAGAAGAAAGAAAGAAAGAAAATACGTTTATTTGCGGTAAACATGACGCAATGAAGAACATAAACAAAAAAAAATAAGAAAGGGTTGGGGGAAACATGCGTCACATCCACGCAAAACGGCTATCGCTCAGCATTATGCTATTGAAGTTTTGTATGGGGCAGTTGATTTTTATTACCCACGTCGGCACGGAGACGGTATATGCGTTTGGGGTGAGAGGATGTTTGTGCAAACCAATGTTCCCATTTATCTCAAAAACTGCTAGTCCGATTTTGATGCGGTTTTCAGTGATGGGTTCGGATTTGATTGGTGCATGTTCTTAGATAGGTGTTATTCGCGATTACGATGTTGATCCCATGGAGTAAGGTGTTCAGTTTGATGGTCTGTACCCACTCCCTTAAATTTGGCCACACCTTGCCTGTGGCCAAATTTCTTTCTGAAACAATGCATAATTATCACTGCAAGTACCTATAGGTCTACCAGAACCTCAGGGCAAAAAAAAATTGTGATTTTCCCAAGGATTGACATTGCCAATGTATGAATATCACAATAATTTTTTTTTTGCCATGAGATTCTGGTACGAGTAGGCCTATATGAAAGCATTGGAAGAATATATTTATGACTAACAGCGCCCCGCGGTTTCACCCGCACAAGTATCGATCCCTGGGGAATATCGGGATAAAAACTATCCTATGTCCTTTCCCGGGACTCAAACTATCTATGTACCAGATTTCATCTAAATCAGTTCAACGGTTTAAGCGTGAGGAGGTAACATACAGACAGACACACTTTCACATTTATAATATTAAACTAGCAGCGCCCCGCGGTTTCACCCGTATAAGTGTCGATCCCGTGGGAATATCGGGATAAAAACTACCCTATGTCCTTCCCCGGAATGCAATCTATTTCTCTGCCAAATTTTATCGAAATCCGTTCAGTGGTTTAGGCGTGAAAACGTAACATACAGACAGACAGAGTTACTTTCGAATTTATAATATTAGTATGGATAAGTATAAGGTAAGTAGGTATAGATAATATGGATTATGAATTTATGACACATCAACAATGTAATAAGTACTTATTTTACAAACCTAATTCATATTTTGAGTCTGTCAGCACTAAGTACTAAACCTATAGTTTTCCTCCTACTATATTAAAGACGGTGACACATTTGCAGGACAATTCGTAATAACAAAAGTATTGCGTAGGGATGACATAATAGCATTTAATTGTTTATTTTCTTAGCTCATCAGAAACACTAGATAGACTCCTGAGGTTACTTCCTACTATCGCACTATCCTATCCTACTTCCTACTAATCCTACTGTACTACTAATATCCTACTTCCTACTATCCTGCTATGCTACTAATATCCTAAAATCCTACTTCCTACTATCCTACTTCCTACTAATCCTACTATGCTATTAATATTCTATCTATCTTACTTCCTACTATGCTACTAATATCCTACTTCCTAATAATCCTACTATGCTACTAATATCCTAAAATCCTACTTCCTACTATCCTATTTCCTACTAATCCTACTATGCTACTAATATCCTACTATCCTACTTCCTACTATTCCTACTCCTACTAATATTATAAACACGAAAGTTTGTGAGGATGGATCGCTAGATGGATGTTTATTACTCTTTCACGCAAAAACAACTGAACGGATATTGATGAAATTTTACAGCAATATAGCTTATACATCAGCATAACACAATAGGATACTTTGTATCCCGATATTCCCACGGGATCGACACCGGGTAAAAGACCTCTTTCTGTATGCATGGACAAAATAAATCGACACGTGTAGACCTCTTTCTGTATGCATGGACCAAATAAAGCCTATCCCATTCGAAGCGAAAAGCAAAAATTATCGAGCTCGCTCTTGCATCCTACATTATCTATAATTGTTAAGCTTTTCTTCATATATCAAAGTTATTCCTTGTATGGATGGACAAACGATAACTTAATATATCCGAACTGATGTGCAAAAACCTCCTCCTTTTTTGAAGTCGGTTAATAAAAACTTTTTTGCAAAAAAACAACCGACTTCCAAAAGCACTATAAAGTGAAAAATAACTTTAATTTCGGAAGTCGGTGTCTCTGGATTTGTATTTTAGTTTTTTGCCACCGACTTCCGAAATTAAAGTTATTTTTCACTTTATAGTGCTTTTGGAAGTCGGTTGTTTTTTTGTAAAAAAGTTTTTATTTTTCACTTTTTAGCGGGTCAGTTTGTAATACATATATAACTAAGTTAAAATAGCCTAATGTCAACTGCTTATCGCCTTTTACAAAATATTGCTTTTCCCGATGCAGGGACGTTAATTGTTGAGGAGTTCTCCTAGTAAGAACCAGGAGAACTGGAGCTGATTGAGAAGTCACCATCAGCTCCACTTCACCATACGCATTGTAATGAGCATAAATTGCTTAGCAGCTATATTAAAGTAATCGAATCGAAACCCGTGAAATATTTGTCATTGAGTAGTTCCGATAGTCGTGTAAAGACGCTGGATGGCATTGTATTATGCGACTTGGAACCTACCAAATTGCTAAATAGACCACATGACGAAAAGGCATTGCGTGAAATGCAACGATTGAGGCTTTTATGAATCATCATCAGCCTATTGCAGTTCACTGCTGGACCTAGACCTCCCCAAGTTTGCGCCAACGTTCACGGTCCTCCGCTTCTCTTATCCAACCACTACCGACAACTTTTGTTAGAATAATTATACAGAAGAAAAACTCGCAAAAGTATTTCACTTTAAGAAGTATTTATTAGTTTTTAGACTAGATGCTGCTAATCCTGGCTGCAGAATCAGGCCAGACTTATGTCAACATTGCATTGAACTTAAAATTTAGTCCTGTTTAAAATGAGCCCAAACACGACTACGGTGCTGTAATTTTAAGGTTTGTACTTTTTCTGATGCTTCTGGCTTCAGCATCAGGTCTCTATGTACTTCGGTGTTCCTCATTAACAGTACGTTTATCCACACATCGAGCCCTTTTCAATACCTAAGCCTAAACACGATATATCTGCTGTTAGTTCTCGAGGAGTTAGGTACTCAGCAGACTATCCTGACTGCAGCATCAGGTCATAACTTGATGATCATAAGACCAAATGTGGCAAATGCCCTATCATACATCAAAACAATTTACTAAAACGGTCCTTGCCTGTTCGAGTAACTTCTTACTGTTAAGGAGTTGCACCTTCCATCATCAGCCCAGCTACCTGAGATGGTGACAACCATACGCAAATACACAAGATACTTCATAAAAAATAGGCGAAAAACAATAAGTGAGCCTATAAAATTTGAGGGTTGCCCTCGATTTCTCTAAGATCCCATCATCAGATCCTAACTTGGTGACAGTTGGACCACCTCAGAACTATCTACTTTCGAACAAAAAAATAATTTTGAAAATCTGTTGACAATTGGCGGAGTATTCGATGAACAAACATACAAAAAAAAAACATCCTCCTTTTTGTGAAGTCGGTAAAAATGATCGAGCTCACTTCGTGGAGCTGAAGATGCACCCCCCTGAAAATAAATTTGCCGGCGCCTATGCCTTGCAAATTATTATTTATTAATTGCACTGTTATTTTTCTGACTACATTATTGGCAGCATTTTGATTGAAAATGGCAGTTCGAAAAGGTGACATGCCTCTTTGTGGGAGAGGATTTTGTTTGAAAATTGCATAACATTCTCGATTGTGGGGCCCGTGGCTAAATAATAACAGCCCCACAGGTCGATAGATCAGGTTAAGCTACGCTTGCCGCGGTTGGTCTGTGGATGGGTGACCATATTTACATACCGTGACCCCTCCGTGCCTCGGAAAGAACGTTAAGCCGGCTGTCATTCGTGGATCTTTGACAGTCGTTACGAGTAGTCAGAAGCCCGAAAGTCTGACAACCAGTCTTATCAAGGGGTATCGTATTACCCAGTAATTGGGTTATGGAGGTCATATAGGCAGTCGCTCCGTGTAAAATACTGGTATTGAGCTGCATCCGGTTATACTGGAAGCCGACCCCAACATAGTTGGCAAAAGGCTAGGCAGATGATGATTATTGATTCTTGACTGTCTTGAAAGTCTGATGACTGCTCACTTCTTGCTGGATTTGTTTATATACGATATACTATGATGGACAGACAAACAGTGAACCATCACATTAGACAAACCGCCAAACATGCATCTCTAGAAAAGCTTACTCATACACTCGATCTGTTGTCTAGTCACGTGCTACCGCAGGGCTGGCGGCCATTTTGAGAAACAATAACTTGTAATGGATGACATACTGTGGGTGACATAACTAGAGCCTTTGTTACTAATTAAGAGGTGCAAGGTTAGTCATAGTTACTGTTAGTACCTACTGACCTATATTTATAGTCTTATGTTAGGTTTCAAGGCAACTTTCATGTTCCGCCATTTTGAGTCTGAAGATTTTCAGGGTTCCGTAGTTCCTACGAGGAACCCTTATAGTTATGTCCGTCTTTCTGTCTGTCTGTCTGTCCGAGGTTTGGCTAAGAGACCGTTAGTACTACAAAGCTGTAATTAATTACGCCGACAAAGTGGTAAAATAAAATTTTGGAAAATATATTTTTTAGGGTAGCTCCCCTACATGTGAAGTGGGGATGATTTTTTTTTTTGTCGTCTACCCCATCGTGTGGGGTATCGTTGAATAGGTCTTCTAAAATGACTTGGGGGTTGCTAAAGTAGAGTCGAACCCAAGACGTCATGCTTAGCAGTAGCGTTAGCCACCACAGACAAGATCATAAGACGCACAAAGCATACAACTAAATGATTTTAACCGCAAAAATGCAGCTGCGTTTGATCCTGTGTCACAATTACAAAGATGACAGAACAGAGGTTGCATCATTTTCATACCGTGTGGTCCGTGTCATGTATCACATCCCAAAAAGGTAATTGCGTAATCAATAACAATCTGAATGTTTTTGAAGGATATTACAAATCCATTACTTCTAATGTTCGAAAAAGGTGTCTGCTCAACAACGTAATAACGCAATGAAAGTTGTTGCACTGTGAAAATGAAACCCATTGCTACTGATTTGTTTCACGACTAGTGTTGTGCCAGGTGTCCCGATTTGCGCGGGACGTCCCGATTATCAGGGGTCTGGGGACGCGTCCCGATTTGTAACTGATCGGGACGCTAAATGTCCCGATTAATCAAAAAATTAAAAAAATATAAATAAAATGTATATTTACGCTACTTACGTAATTTTTTAACACGGAACGCCATCTATTGGCTTTGGATATATTCTAATATTGAGAATTTCGAAACTGTGTAAAAAGACTTAAAACCCCTTGTTTTTTTTTTGTTTACTGTACCGATCTACAACCCTAAATCGCGATTTTTTTGACCTCATGTACCGATTTACAACAAATCGGACCTGGCAACACTATTCACGACCCCCGTTGGTTCCCCAAAGTGCTTCACAAGCCATTCAAGTTTCTTTCCAAAGTCCAATGGTCGTTAGGTTAAGGTCCAAGTTTGTACAGACGCCAGTACATTAAGTTACAAATTGCAATAACAATGAGTTTAACCCTAAACTGCCAAATTTTCCCAATCAACTTTGAACTTTATGAATTAGCGATAAAGTTGAAAATCTATTAAAGAAATTTGACAGATTGTTTGCATTGTCATTGTTATTGCAATTTGTAGCTTCATGCTGGCGTCTGTACTTTTATTTTTTCTGTTTTACGTATTCCATGCACCATAATAATATGATTTGGGCCCAAAAATAGTGTCGTAGCATCTTGGAGTTTGGGACGTAAAACGTGTGCGTGAAAAACCTGTAATATTTATAAGATCAGTAGTCGTAGCTTTTAGGGTTCCGTACCCAAAGGGTAAAAACGGGACCCTATTACTAATACTCCACTGTCCGTCTGTCTGTCTGTCTGTCACCAGGCTATATCTCATGAACCGTGATAGCTAGACAGTTGAAATTTTCACAGATGATGTAGTTCTGTTGCCGCTATAACAACAAGTTACTAAAAACAGAATAAAATAAATATTTTAAGGGTGGCTCCTATACAACAAACGTGTTTTTTTTGCCTTGTGGTATGGATATGGAACCCTTCGTGTCCGAGTCTGACTAGCACTTGGCCAGTTTTTTATTTTATTTTTATTGCTGAATGGGTCTGCTCTTGACCTCGATCACGCCTGATGTAAAGCGATAGATGAGGTCTATGATGGAACGAGCGTGCCCTGAAGATGCCTGTTCACTCTTACTTTAAAGGCAGACGGGTTATATTAATTTTAATTTGGAAGGGAACACAGACTGCAGAGAGTGAGTTGGTGTTCTATTTTCTTTTACTTAGGTACTTATTTTAATTTTAGTTTCGTATAGTTTCTGCGGTAGTGTTTCCCTCCTTTTATTTTCAGCGAAGTAAAGAAACTAAACGTGACATTATTTAATGCGCAAACCATGCGAAGACAAAAGAAAAAAAAACTTGCGCGGGAAATTTGACAGTTCTTTTTTTTTCCAAATCTAAGTAGACCATAGTAATTCATCATTCAGCCGCTCCGCATTCAAAAGATGGGCCGATACTTGGCCGATATGAAGACAATTATGCCATTCATTATCTCAGTACAATATAATAAACAAACAATGAATAAGAAATATTTCCTAGAATCGTCTTAATGTTATCTAGTGTTAAACGTTACACTTGTTATTGCAAATTGCAATTGTTACTGTATTTGTAAGATGCAGTCATTCATTATTTTATTATTGTGTGAATGAAATCATCGTGTGGTCCAGGGAGTCAGTGAATAAGAATACCTATGATATTAATTTAGTACCTACAATAAATGTGATGTTTACGTTTGTTACAGTATTTTTATGGAAACTTACCGTGCATATATCTCAACTCAGCATATCGCAGTCTACTATGGCACTCTCAGGCTGTTTTTATAACAAGTTGCCAAAGCCGGTTACAGAACTTAGCGATGGAAAGTTCAAAACCCTCATCAAACGTGCCCTTATCAAAAAAGCATAAGTATTATAAGATTAAAGACTACGTTGATGACAAGGTAGTCTGGCAATGATTCCTTCTGCACATGTGGCTTCCCTGGCTTCTCATAACGGCATAAATGTCTATTAACTGCTCTCAAATTACGATGTTTAATTTTTATTAAATTTTTTTTTACATACTTTTTGACATAATTTCTTTATTATTTGACATTATATACTTTTTAACATAATTGAAAATTTTCACCTCTTTATTAGTGGTTTTAATGGGAATCATAACACTTGGTTTTAGTAAGTTTTTATTATTATTTTTCTTTTTTTTATTATTTATCCTTTTGATAGATTCTTATTTTGTAAATGTGAGGACTTTGTAGGCCTTATAGACTTTAGATCTGTAGACCATTTTCTATTCAATATCAGGTACTTGGTACTTGTTGACAGGCCTGCGCTGTCCTCCCATAGGTACCTACTGTAATCTGGAAACATTGTAAAAGCCAATTATTTTTAAAAAGAGTAACCATGGAGTTTCTTGCCGGTTCTTCTCCATAGGAAACGACCAATTGGAACCGTGCACCTAGCTTCTGACGTTTCATAAGTGCCCATGTAGGTTTATGTGAAATAAAACATTTTGATTTTGATATTGTGCATAATACCCTTTCCTCGGCCTTCCGCGTCCAGTCTGTCCCACCCAGCCACCATTTTAAGGTCGTCGGTCCATCAGCTAGATGCGTCGAACACTCATATGATTTGTTCTGTGCTGAATACACGCGTTTGACCAATACCAGTCAAGAAACCACATAATCAACTTGGTTGCCACTTAATTTGGCTGCACAACTCGCTTTTACTAACGAGAATTCAGCACCATAATCGTAAACAAAATAATACAGCTCACCTTTATTTTCTAACGTGCCTGAGGGCAGTTGTACGACGCAAATGTTCACTCGCCGCTGCTGCTTGCAGCACGCGCTCCACCTCCACCATCTGCCTGGCTGCCACTGCTCGTGCACCGGGCCGCGACATGTCCTGGATTCCCTCACTTGCAGCACACGAAGGGCTTCACCGACGGCTGCAGGGCTGCTTGAGTCGATTCTTGAAATCACTCCTCGTCACTGGTAGCTCCACGCTACGTCCTTGGTATGCTATCTACGATAGCCACGTTGATGCTGCTTCTTTGTGCACCTTACTGAAGGCCACAACAAGTTGACCGTCTTGCAGTGAATTTTCTGCAAAACTCAAATCAGCATTCGTGCAATGTTACTGTTATGTTTGCACTTTGTTTTTAAATGTCAATGGTCACTTTCACTTTAAGCGTTCTCATTTTTGCGCATGAACCAACACAGATATCCCAACACGGATTTATCCCGCTTCTGATATCGGAGCAGGTAGGATTTAAGGTCTGTCCCGATATCATCAGGGATATTTTAATTACTACTGTGGGCGTAGTGTGGGTAGTGTTGGTTATTACGCAACAGAAAAACGGTTTGCAGTTCAAATCAGATTATAATTTCATGAACAATTAATCACACTAGCAAATCACACACTGTAGGTACATAACACAACTAGATACACAGTAAAATAATGATGTACAGTAACAAAGTAATTGCGAACAAATCGTAGGATCGATTACTGTTCGTATAGTGACAGAGTCACCCAAACATAGCGTATTTAGTATACAGGTATAAGGCTAAACTTTAGTAAACCGACAG
Organism: Mesoligia furuncula; assembly: GCA_916614155.1. Classification (NCBI taxonomy): domain Eukaryota; kingdom Metazoa; phylum Arthropoda; class Insecta; order Lepidoptera; family Noctuidae; genus Mesoligia; species Mesoligia furuncula. The sequence continues at coordinate 5,047,658 of OU744815.1, forward strand.
GTTTGTCGGGAGCTAGTGCTCTGTCAGGAGTCGAGTCCGATGACCGACTGACCAGCACAAACGAATGCGCTCAGTTATAAGGGGTTTGTCCCCACTATGCATTCGACAACTCTGTCCGATGACGCACGGAAGTACGTCAACGTGTTTACTTGAGTTGATACAAAACACTAAAATGTGTCAAATCTAATAAAACATTACATTATAAGTAATCAAATAATACAAGAATAATTGTAGTAACTAAACAATGGTGATTTCACAAAGTAAATCATTTTAAAATCAAAATAACATGTCATCAATTGTTTTGAACAAAAACATCGGTTACAATTATCGAGATAAGATGCGTACATCGAGTACTCAATCAATTATGTTACAATTTATTAGACAATAATTGATAGTAAAAATCACTTAAGTTCGTAATAAAAACAACAAATCATAACAAATTAAGTTGACTACGCACAATTATTGTAATAATTGAAGCCAACTCCGACAAGTACATAAATTTTTATTTCTTTCTTATTTGCAAAATAGTTGCACAAACGTCATCTAAAACTATTTCAAATTTCAAGTTGATAGCATTAGTAGTTCTTGAGATATCCAGCTGTGACAGACAGACAGACTTAGTCTCACCATAAGGGTTCCGTTTTTACCATTTTGGTACGGAACCCTAAAAATGGCCAGCCTACTAAGTCTGGCCCTCAGACATCTGGCATGACATAGCGCTCTCTTTTCTTATTTTCGAGTAGATGGTACTTTTTAAATTACCTACGGGGCCCGTGGCTAAATAATAACAGCCGCACAGGTCGATCGAACATGTTAAGCTACGCTTGCCGCGGTTGGTCTGTGGATGGGTGACCATCTTTACATACCGTGCTTCGGAAAGCACGTTAAGCCGTTGCAACGACTCGTTGGCCCTGGCTGTCATTCGTGGATATTTGACAGTCGTTACGGGGGGTAGTCAGAAGCCCGAAAGTCTGACAACTAGTAAGTGCCAAGAGGATATTACCCAGTAACTGGGTTGTGGAGGTCAGATAGGTAATCGCTCCATGTAAAATACTGGTATTCCGCTGCATCCGGTTAGACTGAAAGCCGACCCCAACATAGTTGGGAGAACTTCGTGTGCGTTAGTTTTTAGTTGTTAATTTTTTAGTGTAAATATAGGTGTGTTTTTATATTATTTTTTTAGTTATATTAATATTGTATTATATGGTTTATATGAGCCTTGACGCCTGAAATATATGGATAAATAAAAGACCAGGCAGTTGATGGTACTTTTTAAATTACTTAAGTAGGTAAATAGCCTGGGACCTGTTGCCAGAAGGACATACGTAGTAGGTACTTTTCATCTTGAATATTTGTATACAAAATACGTTGACGAAGGCGCGGACAACTGGTAGTTATTACCGACATGCGTTGACGACAGCAGTCGGCACCTTGTCGACGGCTGCACTGCAGTTACCTCTACCGTTGATGCGTGTCGCTCTTTTAGATGTTCATTGATCACTAAGGGTGAATTTCACCAAACTTTTATACTTACCAAGAAGTTTAGTTTTAGCCTTAGACTAAATTTTGAATTTTTGACAGTTGTTCCATACTAGAACTGTCAGACGTTAATTTAATTCCACGCCACTCCACGCATAAGCCTATAAGATATTCTGACTTTGGTAAAATCAGCCCTAAGTAGTAACAGAGTAAATACAAATTTCTATGGTAGTAGTCCTCGTGAATGACCTCCAAGGGCAGGCGATTATTCGAATTATCAATAATAGTTAGAAATCCTCAGTTAAACCTACCAGTTTACGTCCCTTTTACTATACATATTAACACTTTCGAATTTCCCATTCCGATACTATCGCAATTATAATTACCTACCTACGTAAACCATTGATACATTAGGTAGGTACCATATGCAACGATTAACGGGTTATTCTTCCTACATTAGTAAACTATTAATTGTCGTTCATAAACTAAACGAGGCGTTGAAAACGAAACCCGTTATCCTTTTTAATTGTAGGTAATGTTATCTGTACTGACCTTAAGGCAATTAACTGGCAACACTGAAGTAGAAAAAGTTTTGAATGTGGCAACATTAACATTTTACAACTTTTTTTCTGCCTTGCAACATTGAGGATAGGCAGATGTGTAGCTACACCACTGACCTGTATTATACGGCGTACTTGTTTATTAGAGGTCAGTGAGCTACACCCACCTCAGATAAGAAATCGAACCTAGGAACATCCGCGCTTGCGAGACCAATGAGACCACAGATTATATTAAAGATTAAGAAAATCGTGATACGTATATCCTTTAACTATAACTATATCACGATGCAAGATGCTATGCAAGTGCCCCACTGGGCACTTGCATTCAAGATCAGAATGCCTCGAGATTAAGAACGAGGCATTCTGATCTTGATTGCAATAAGTGCCCCACTGCTTTGTGAAGGCGTCCTTTAACTATAATATTTATTTATTTTATAATTTATGTACACACAGTAAAATACATAGGGATGTGACATAATTATAATTTGAGTACAAAGGTGAAATTTCTTCCAGCAGACCTGCGAAAGGAGAAGTAAAAAAAACTGGCCAAGTGCGAGTCGGACTCGCACACGAAGGGTTCCGTACCACAAGGCAAAAACGCCGAAAAAAACATGTTTGTTGTATGGGAGCCCCCCTTAAATATTTATTTTATTTTATTATTATTTATTATTATTAAAGTTAAAATACAACTGAGTATTTCGTGAATATTTCAAGTGCCTACCTGTTGCCATTTTTGATATCGAGCAAAAAAGGGCAAAAAAATCGCGTTTGTTGTATGGGAGCCCCCCTTAAATATTAATTTTATTTTGTTTTTAGTATTTGTTGATATAGCGGCAACAGAAATACATAATTTGTGAAAATTTCAACTGTCTAGCTATCGCGGTTCTTGAGATACAGCCTGGTGACAGACAGACAGACAGACAGACGGACAGACGGACAGACGGACAGACGGACAGACGGACAGACAGCGAAGTCTTAGTAATAGGGTTCCGTTTTTATACGGAACCCTAAAAAAAGAAATGTAGACAATAGTGTGTGAGAACAAGAAATATGAATGTGTGAAGTCTAAAACTAGAATATTAAATAAACCTACACAAATAATGCAAAATAATAACATAAGTATACTTAAATAAATACATAATGCTAAAATATATAAACATATATATATACATACTCACAGTATAGAGGAAAGGTAGGTAATGCTCTTTTAATCGACATTTAAATAGAGAAATAGTTTTTAAATCACGAATGCTAGGCGGAAGTGAGTTCCACAATCTTACAGCATGGACAGAGAAGGAATAAGAATAGTAGCTTGTTTTATGAGGTGTGACCTACACTGTGCGTCGCTAGGGCGAGCGTAAGAAAAACGCTCATGCAAGTAGGAAGGGTAAGACGGGTTGTGTAAGATGTTGAAGAGGAGACATAAAATCCGAGTATTCCTGCGAAGGCGGATTGGGAGCCACTTGAGTTCTTTGCGAAGGTGAGAAACATGGTCATACTTTCGAAGACCGAAAACGAAGCGAATGCACAGGTTTTGCAAGCGCTCAAGCTTGTTTAATAGCTCCTCAGTAGCATCTAGCGTCGGCATAATCTATAATCGGCTGAATAAGTGTTTGTGCCAAAGAAATTTTAGTCTTCAAGGGCAGAAGACTCTGAAGGCATTTCAGCGAATGAAAGGAGGAATGCACCTTTCGGCTGACCTCATTGACCTGAGCACGCCACGAAAGGTTGGAGTCAATAACTACACCCAGATCTTTAGCGGTTTCAGTATAGTCAATGCGGACACCATCGAGATATAAAGGCATCAGAGATGTAACATCAGCCGCATTGCGAACGAATCTGCTGCCTATAATCATGGCCTGGGATTTAGTTGGGTTAATTTGCAAACCAAATGACTTAGCCCAAACGCTGATGCGAGCCAGGTCATGATTCATTGCAGCAATTGCAGCACTCGTGTTAGCTACAGTAAAATGTCGATAAAGCTGAGATGAAAACTAGAGGATATTACTCTGGTAACAAGTTTATGAAAATTGAAAAAAGAAGAGGAGAGAGAACGCTACCCTGAGGAACACCCTCAGTGAGGCTACACCAATCAGAGAAGGACTCCTCCAGGCGAACACACTGAGAGCGTCCCCGAAGATAAGAACTGAGCCAAGAAAAAAAAAGGGGAAGAAGAGAAATTGATAGATTTGATTTTTAATATCTACATAATTATAAGTACCACGATTTTATTTCCCAAAGGGTTAGTCAGAGCCAAGCTGTAGTGTACAACACCCACATTTCGCCAGCTATGTTTAAGTCCCATGTGGCGTAACTATAGGGTGACATTGGGGCAAAATGCCACAATGCTGGGCCCCCAGCCAGAGGTGTAGGGGAGGTGTAGGGGGCCTCCGGCCCGAGAGGGCCATGAGCACAGGAGGATCCTAACATAAGGACAGAAGCAGTCAGGTGTTAAATTTTGTAGGGGAAAATATGAAATGTACGCGGGAGAAGTGATAATAAAAGAAAACTATATAATATTGGTTGAGCTTCTTTACATTGAGGGAGGGCCCTATCCCTTGATTTTGCCACGGGCCCCAAACGTTATAGTTACAACAATATAGTTACAAACATGGGACCCATGCAATAGGAGCAGCCTAAGAGACCATGACCTCTGTGTTTGATTCGGCGTTTCTTCTCAAGGATCAGTCAGCTAGGAAATGCTGGCGCCATACAGTTTTAAAACATGGACCAACAAACTCAGACCAAATAAAAAAACAAGACAGAGGGCTGTCAACAGTAAGTGAAGCCGGTTTCGTAAACATGTGTGCACATAGTGAGGTGTAGTTTGATTGTAAATGGTTGTAAATGTGTGCGTGTCAGCGTGTATTGCACAGAGCGGAGGTGTAGTTTTTCCATGCTTCGCACTATATTGTTCGCAGCGCTATGTCTTGACTTTTTATTTGGTCTGCCGTCTGAGTCAACAAAAATATTGACGTGTAAAAGATGTAATTACAGAAATAAACATTTCCTATTGCCTTAAACCGAGCACACATCTAGACTGGACTGCTACTGAGAAATTTCAGATGGAAAAACCCAATGACAGACCCGGGAATCGAACCCAGGAGTGCTATTCTGTAAAAATCTCACCGTGAAAACATAGGTGAAGTGAGCGTGGAGTGAGCTGTCAATGTCAGTGTCAATTCCTAGCGAAAACAAACTCACTTCACCTAAGTTTTTACGGTGAGATTTTTACAGAATGGACCGGCTGGACTTGAGGCCCAGCAATAGCGCTTGCGAAGACTAGACTAATAAGGCAGTCCTACATGTTTGACTCTATCTTCAGTAGTTCAGAATCCACTGGTTTCTCATCTTGTATTTTCTTTAAAACAGCCCATAACCACCTTAATCTAAATTTGTAGCCATATTTTTGAGAAAAGAGTCGAATTCCTCTCGCTATCTCCTTCCAGCCTGCCACATTACCTTCTAAAGCCTACTGTGTAGCTATTTAAGCCTGTGGCGACATCTACACCGTCACATATGAACTAAACTGACGTATTCTAAATCGCAATAACAGGATTGTCCGCGCAATTAACTTTTATACAGAAACCCGACTACTCAGTCTGTGTGGTTCTTTCCTCAAAAGACCATTTCAGACACCAATCTACATGGTCTTCACACGATCTGACCAAAATTTTGTCTGGACTTTAAAAGAGACTGTGACCTCCGAGTTTGTTTCGGCTTTTATTCTCAGAGTACCTAGTCAGATAGGAAACGCCGACCTCATCTAGTTTAAAAAATATGATTGACGTGTAAAAGTGTTTGTACAAACCTACTTACAGAAAATAAATCATCTATATATATTAAATTCTGAGTCCTCACTGACTGACTGAATATCAATGCACAGCCTAAACCGCTGGTCCTAGAGATATGAAATTTGAAGGGTGTGTTCTTTGTGAAGAGTAGGTATCCACTAAGACAGGGTTTTTCGAAATTCCACCCCTAAGAGGGTAAATGGGGGGAGAGGGTAGAAAATTCACGCCGACGAAGTCGCGGGCAGAAGCTAGTTTATCATTTACAACCGTCGTGTCGGGCAGTAGTCCACCAGACACAAGTTTAGTCTAGTCGGAGGAATTTTCCACCCTGCAGGCAATTGCATAACACACTAACACTAGCAATGGCTTTCATTTGGACAGCTCAACAACATTAATTGCGTTATTTACGTTGTTGAGCTGACAAATTTTTCGAAAATAGGAAGCAATGGATTAGCAGTATCCTTCAAAAAAATTCAGGTTGTGATTGAAAGTGTGTTAGGTACGCAATGCTGGTCGGAGGACCCTCCTTTTTCAATGGAGGATGAGGAACTCTTAACCCTGTTCCTCATACCTCTAAAAGCCCAGAGCACCCCTTTCTTAGAATGTTGAAAGCCATATTGACCTATGTGCTCCCCCCTATCTGTACAGACAGAACGTCTAGCTAGAGCTTCACTTTCATATTACAATGTGCTAGAAATATCCTTTTATCGCCATTCCGTATTGTTATCTCGCAAGTGATGCACAGCGATGCCTGTGACGCAACTGAGCTCAAATTAACATTGACACTACGACCTTTGATGTGTAGGTACCTTTATGATATAGATACCTAAGGTCTATTCAAATTCGTGTTTCCAATTGCTGTTATTTCAAGTTAAACAAATATCAACTTTACCAAGGTGCAAATTAAGTTGATTTCAGAATGACTAGTACTATTGAAAAATCATAAAAGGCCTACGCAGACCGGGACGGCATGGCAAGGGATTTTGCTGTCAGTCAGCGCATCCTAGCTTAGATACCGCGGCCTTCCAGCGGCTTCCCCGCCGCCTCACCCCGCGGTAGGCATGTCTAATGAGCACCGGAGTCTTGGCATGCCGTTGCCTACCGCAGGGCGCCACGGCCCCCTCTTTGAGGAGTGGCTAGAGAGGCGCCACGGCGCCCTCACCTACCGCCTGACGCAGGTCCTCACCGGACACGGAAGTTTCGGGAGGTTCCTGCACATCATCGGGCGGGAGGAAACGCCCGGGTGTCACCATTGTCAGGATCGCCCAGAGGACACGGTGGAGCACACGGTGGAGGTCTGCCCCGCTTGGGCGGAGCACCGCCGTGTCCTCGTAGAGGCGATTGGCAGCGACGGCGACCTCTCGCGTCCGGCCCTGGTGCAAGCCATGGTCCGAGCGAGAGGGAGTGGGAGGCAGTCACCTCCTTCTGCGAAGCAGTCATGCTAGCGAAGGAGGTGGCGGGACGGCTCAGGGAGAGAGCCTCCCGTCCCAGCCGCCGCGGGAGACGCTCCGGGCGTCGGGAGCCGCGTGACGACTCCCGGCCACCGTAGGCGCGGGCCTGCGGGCGGAGAGTAATGGGTGGCTCACCGCCCGATCAGGACCAGGCCCGTGCCGGACGGCGCGTACGTGTTCCACGGGCGCCTCAAAGAGATGTCAGCATCGGGGAGGGGCCCCTTAGGGCCGAAGCCTGCCGGGTCAGCGGGATTGTCCGAAAGGGTTACCGCTGGCCCGGAACATAAAGGGCTAAGGAAGGAACACGGGTGGGTTTTAGTCAGTAAGAGTCTGACACTCCCTTCCGCTCCACCCAGAGCGGGAGGAGTCATTTGATGATTTCCCATCCGCAAAAAAAAAAAAAAAACAAAAAAGGGCGCCATGGCATCCCGCCGCGGGAGCCCGTGGTGCGTCTTTCAATGCCGTGCAATGAAATCCCTTTCGATGCCACGGCATCATTTTAAAGCATAGCAATTTATGTCGTATTTCTATATCGATACGTTTAAATGTCCATTAGTAAAAATTTAAATCACTTGCCATGCCGTCGCGGTCTGCGTAGGCCTTAAAACGGTTGAAGTTGTAACGTAAACTGAACTTTATTGTGTTGGAAGTAATTTTTCCAAAAACTCATGTTTGTTTACATGTTTGGAAACTCAATCACGAACGCAGATAGACTGCCTCAAAAAGTTTCTATGGCTTTCATTTTTTGACAGTTCAACCACAGAATAAATAGTATGTACAAGGTTCAACAATATTCATTGCGTTATTTACCTTTGTTGAGCAGACAAATTTTTCGAAGATATAAAGTAATGGATTAGCAATATCCATAAAAAAGAATTCAGATTGCGATTGATAGTGTTTATGTGCGTGTGGTGTGAGGGCCACTTTGTTAAAACTCTTTGAAAATGTGCTTAGGATTTAGTGAACATTCCCAAATAATTGTGAAAGTTGGTATCAGATTTTGTGAGTCTAATAACCGAGTTATAGACTGTAAAGTTGGGCCCTCAGTTCTCACATAGAGGATTGAGGGCCCACCTGAAACTGATAAACTATGGACACTACTGAAAAAGTCTTTATGCCAAAATCTAAGCTAATGCCAAACAAAATATTATCTCAAAACACTGTCCTACTTTGTATATCTTCGTACAAAATGGGCCCTCAATTCTCATACACGTAAAAGTTTATTACGCAATTATAATGAAATCATTAACTTACAGCTACTGTTTGAAATCCTATATGCTACTAAATAAATTGTGAAAGCAAGAACAGGTCACCACTTTTTGTTGTTAAAAAGTTATGACCTTGATAAAATTCGGGCCCTCAGTCCTCCATTTCTTTTGTTTTCGATTTATTACGCGTATCGTATGAAAGATAAGACAAATACTTACAAAATTGTCTCTTTTTGTGTCAAAATTGTGCAACAAATTAGATACCAGAAAGAAATTAAAAGACCCTTTATTGTATAAGTAAATTGAGTTTTATTTTTATAGGAAATAGGGTGACCACAATTTCTTTTAGATTGCAGTAAAGATTAGTAAATGTAGAGTCATAGGTTTTAATAAACTTTTCAACACACTTGCTCGTAAAGTGGCTCTTATTGAACCGCTTTTAGGTCCATAATGCAGTGTATTAAAAACGCGTGCTTTTTCTTTACTTTAATCCACATGTGCTTTATTTCCACAGATAACTATTTACTAGTCGGAGATGCGCGCTTTTTTAATCTCATTAATTCACTTTTTTTTTAATAGTCAGTATGGAATTATGATGAAATAGAGTTCTGTGTGTGTGTAATTTATGGTCTTTGCGATATCGTTTACAAAAAATCTATAATTTATTTATAAGTTGAGGTCGGTCAAACTGCAAATATGCAAAAGGAAAAAATAAAGATATTGTCATTCTGTCTGCATTCTTACTTTTACCATTTTTCATACATAAACTACATAAAAAAAACGATCAAATCTTGATATAAATTACTAAAAATTGTGTTGCGACGTGACACTTTTTAGTGCTGACCATAGATACGTATATAAGAATGTGTTGACCGTCCACCCAATTTCCTTATTTCGATCAAAACTTGCATACAGCCTTAATCGATATTCGCGATAAATGAAATTAAAAAAAATTAGAAACTAAATAACAACTCTTATAACTAACAAAAAGTATTGAAAGTGTTTGCAGAATACCCAATTTATGGAATTAATTTATCATCATTCTCAAACAAAATTTTACTAAGCCTACCTAATAAATATATACTGGGAATTCTGTAGGAAACTATTAGAAATTATCAAAAATAAAATCCACAATATTTATAATAGTTGTTCAATAAATTAAAATAATTCTAAACAGCGAGCGCATTCCGAGTAAATTCAAATATAGAAACATTTCGGCGCGAAATTCAATAAATGAGGTACCTATGGCCTGGGTGTTATTGACTCTGTTTAAGTGAAATGTCCAAAAAAACGATTGAAATGACAATAGAAAAGCATAAATAATTATTATAAACAATGCTTATTGTATTTACTGCTTAAAATACTAAATTTTATTTAATTTCCAAGTATCGATTACATTCGTCATATTATCAATCGAAATAAAAAAAAAATCGTTTGGAATAATCGCTTTCGTACATCATTGCAATAAAAAAAAACAATAATGGTCGGCGATTTTGAACACAAATTGAGTACCTAGTGGTAATGATTAATACGTGTTATTGGACCTGTGTTTGAATATTACGTTAAGACCTGGGCATTTTCGTGTTGTTCACAATATTTTCAATAATATTTGTCACATTTTAAATCTTACATTTAACTGTGTGTGTGAAATTTGTGAAAAGTAAAATGTAAACACGCACGATTGGCGCGAAACTTCGACATTAGATATCCAAAAACTTCATTACCACTAAGTACTTATTTACTTTAAACTATGGATAAATTCGTCAAATAATTAAATGATGCTGATTGAGACGATGATTCACAGCCCCTGTGGTGAAGTTAGGGTGTTCGAAATCTCCAATTTTTATGTTTTTTAGCCTCGACCACCACTGTCATCAAAATGGCGAGTATCGTATGACTTGAATTTATACAAGGAAATTAGTAAACTTGTGCGCTAAATATGAACATATTATGAGGTGTTTATCCAACACTCCTAATTAACGCACATTCATTAAAATTTAAGATTTGATGTGTAGCATAATTCATTCTCAAACAGGTTCGTGTGATCGGGGCGGATCGGTTTTGTTAGTACCTACCATAGACCAATATATTTAAAATGAGAGTCGGTGCTTTTATTTACAACTGCGCGCGCATCGCTAGTGCTGCTTAGCACGGCGCGCGGAAAAACAAAAACTAGCGCGCCATTTTCCAAAGAAGTTAATATTTAACAATACAAGTCTGTTTTTTCCCTCGCAAGTGTGTTGAAAAACGTCGTATGAAACGCGTGTGCATTGATCATTAGACTCTCGGCTTTCTTATCGCACTCGCCTGCGGCTCGCGCGAATAATACCGCCTCGAGCATAATGATCAACATAGCACACATGTATCATAATGTACTATTCTTCGATTTTTCGCTTATTATCGTCATAGCATTAGTACTCAACTTTACAGGTTCTCGGTTATTAGACTTTCACAAAATCTGATACCAACTTTCACAATTCTTTGGGAATGTTCACTAAATCCTAAGCACATTTTCAAAGAGTTGTCAGTCCCGTACATTGTTGAATTTCCGACTGACATTAATCTGTGCTGACATCGTCGTTCATCGCTGATAGAATGCCACTTTGGCTACTAGGCCCTGTCATCGTGTTAGTGTTAGGTATGACCACCCCACTAGTGGGACGAATATCTAGAACTTCCACTTTTTATTGGACATAGGACACAGACATAATGAAAAACAAATTATAACAACATATCAAATCTTTAATTGAAACAATCACAAAATTAACATTAAATTGATGTGTAAGCATATTTGATACAATACTTACGAACATCTTAAGCTTATGAGTAAGTATACTGTACATAGTACATAATAACAATAACCATTCAAATTCATTTTAAATATGAGGGCTTGCAACACTAACGCAACGCTAGTTACACTTCTATGTATTCGACTGAAAGACTTGTATCTATGGTCATGAAAAAAATTATTAAAATAAAAAAAAGCTAGCTACACTTAGCGCGCACTCTCTCGCACACCGCTCTATGTCTCGCTGTACAGACGCCGCCAGCACATCAAGCTAGGTATCCGAAACTGTCAAATTTTCCCAATCAACTTTGAACCTTATGCTTTAGCGATAAAGTTGAAAATCTATTATAGAAATTTGACAGATTGTAGTATCTTGATCTGCTGGCGTCTGTACGACAGAGAACACGCGAAGCGTATTTCACGTTATCGGAACGATGTATGGTGTGATGATGAAGCCCTTTTGGCATTATAATCTTTGTTTTGTTTTTATAATTCTATAGCATTACAGCAAAATAAATACCTACACAATAAATATTAATATTAATATACATATTACCAAATAATATCTATATCATATATATATCATATAAATACCCACACAATAAATATTAATATTAATATACACAATAAAATAAATATTTCCAAAACGAATGTGCTTTATTGCAAAACATTTAAAAGTAAACCTGTTCGCCTTAATGTTGCACTTGACAATAATAATATAGAACAGGTACGTAGTGCAGAATTTCTGGGTGTAACACTTGAAGAGCATTTTACTTGGAAGAATCACATCGAAATAATTTCAAAAAAAATCAATCAGTTCGTATTTGCCTTAAAAAGAATTAATAATATCACATCTTTGCGTACCGCCTTAATGGTGTATCACGCATACGTCTGCTCACTAATACGATACGGTATAGTAGTGTGGGGAAACTCTTCCGAAATGGCGAAGATCTTCATCGCCCAAAAAAAATGTATTCGTGCAATATTCAAAATGCAGTGGTCTGACTCATGCAGGCCTATATTCAAATCGCACAATCTATTAACTGTCCCATGCATTTATATCTATGAAATTGCCAGGTTTGTGAGGTCCAATCTTAAACTATTTGAACGGAAAGATAACACAAATAAAAGGAAAATTACACATTTAGATTTTGAAATGCCCATTCCAAAGCTAGAACTCTTTCGGCGGAGTTGCGTTTACATGGCTCCCCTAATTTACAATGCTTTGCCTAAGTCAATTACTCAACTACCCTTCAATAAGGAAGTGGTTGTTACAAGAAGGTTTTTATTCGATAGATGAGTTCTTTCAAAAGTGTCCCTCTAAATTTTATACAATAAAGCACAGATATATTTAACTGTTGAATAATTAATATTTTAAATTTTAAAACTTGTACTATTGCATGCTAAATATTGGCCAAATGTGTGTTACTAAATATTTTATTATAAGAACTTTATGTACCTACCATATTTGATGCAATAAATGAATTGAATTGAATTGAATAACAACAACAAGTCTTACCGAGGTGATACCCCTCGGTAAGACTGGTTGTCACCGAGACTGATGGTTGACACCCAGTAACTGGGTTGTAGAGGTCCGATAAGCGGCAAAGTCCCACTGTAAATAAAATACGGGTATCCTGCGGGTAGCTGTGAGTACTGGCCACATCACTGTCGCAAATACTCGATGACATGTTTCATGTTCTATAGATTTAGTTGCTGTCACATATATTGTATTGTCAACACGTATTGAATAAATCGCTATTATAAAATATGTCTTTCCACGTGAATTAACTCTAACAAGTGGTAGCAGAGCGTGGTTGGCGAAAAATACGTCGACTCTAAATTTAGATACGCAAAAATGGCATCGACGAGTTATCGAAATATAGAACCGCTAACAAAGTCGAACTATGACACATGGTGCCTACAAGCGCAAGCTGTTCTAATTAAAAACGATTATTGGGAATTGTAAGCGGCGAAAAAGTGTTGTCGCCAGATGCGGATGCGGCGGTAAAATCGGCATTTATCAAGGAAGACTTAAAGGCAAGAGCTGAAATATTTCTTCTCCTGTCACCGTCAGAACTGAAACAAATAAAGATCTGCACGTCAGCTAAAGCCGTATGGGACAAACTAAAAACAATTTATCAAATCACTGGGCCCGCAAGAAAGGCAACTTTATTGAAACAATTAGTTTTAAAGCGAATGTCAAATGACGAAGATATCCGTGACCATATAAATAACTATATGGATATTGTGGATAAGCTCGCCGACATGGAGATAAAAATTCCTCCAGAACTGCTAAGTATAATGCTGTTGTATAGTTTGCCAGCAACATTTGAAAATTTTCGGATCGCTATTGAGTCACGAGATACATTACCAAATCCTGACGAGCTAAAAGTAAAAATTGTTGAAGAATACCAGGCCTGAAATGTTAGTGAACAGCCAGGAAGCTCCGAAGCCTATCTCCTCAAGAAAAATAAAATGAAGCGATTCTGCAAAACATGCAAGAAGAAGGGCCACACTACAGAAGCATGTTGGAGCAACAAGAAGAAAAGCACAAATGAAAAAGCAAGCGGACATCTAAACTTCAACGTCTGTCTGAATACCGCAAATCTAAACATCAAAGAAAATGCATGGTGTCTTGATAGCGGATGCTCTTCTCACATGTGCGGAAACAAAGCCAGACTCGTAGCACGGGGCTTCACCCAGCGACCAGGGATTGACTTTAATGAGACTTACGCTCCCGTTGCTAAACTAAGCTCGATCAGATCAGTCGTCGGCATAGCCGTAGAAGAGGGATTACAATTGAACCAAATGGACGTAACAACTGCGTACCTAAACGGCGAATTGGAAGAAAAGATAGTCATGAAATACCCCGACTACTTAGAAGAATACTTGACTGAAATCATGGTCGATGAAAGTACAAAAGAGGACTTAACCATCTACAACAAAACTAAAGAGATGCTAAAAGACATTAAGTGCAACCCAAAAGAAAAGGTTTGCGGTCTTATCAAAGCTCTCTACGGACTCAAGCAGGCAGGGAGGCAATGGTACATCAAACTCGACAAAGAATTGAAACACATAGGGTTTCGAGCATCAGAAGCTGACCCATGTATATACATTTGGGAGAAAAGAGGAGCCAAAATTTTATTAGCGATTTATGTCGACGATTTGTTAATTGCCTACTCGTGTCCGAAAACATTAAAAATAGTTAAAGACCTGCTAAATTCAAAATTCGAATTAAAAGACTTGGGAAACCGAAACGGCTGATTGGCATAGATGTATCGTACAATGGAGATGATATAAAATTAAATCAACATAAATTCATTGAAGATACGCTAAAGAAGTTCAAAATGGAAGACTGTAAAACAGTTTCAACGCCCATGGAGCCTGGACTAAAATTAGAAAAGAGAGACAAAAATACCAACCAGCATATCCCATACAAGAACCTAATAGGAACACTCATGTATTTGGCCGTAGCAACTCGCCCTGACATCATGTTTGCTATTAGTTACCTATCACAGTTTAATTACTGCTATACGGAAGAGCACTTCAAGTGTGCCAAAAGAGTGCTCCGGTACCCAAAAAGCCACCAAAACCATGGGCTTAACATTCACGAAAACAGGGAAAGATCTGTATGGAATGGCAGATGCAGATTGGGGCGCCTGTAAGCTAGACAGAAAGTCTTTTTCGGGTTACTGTTTTAAATATGCTGGAACGACTATAAGTTGGATGTCGAAAAAACAAAAGAGCATCGCTTTATCGACAGCCGAGTCAGAGTACGTAGCTATAACCGAAGCTGTAAAAGAAGCTATCCACTTGAAGAACTTCTTTAACGACTTGGGAGCTAACTACGAACGCATAGTTATCTTGAATGATAATCAAGCAGCTATCAAACTCAGTAAAAATCAAATGGTGACTTCAACATCGAAATACATTGATTTGAAAATGCACTTCATAAGGAACTGTATCCAAGAAGGAGCATTAGAACTGAAATATCTGCGAACCGAAGATATGGAAGCAGACTTGCTGACCAAGACTCTAGCTGGTCCGCGAGTGATGAGGTTGCGCAGCAGCCTAGGGCTCTCCTGATGATCGCGATAGTGCCGTGAAGAGGAGTGTGAGTACTGGCCACATCACTGTCGCAAATACTCGATGACATGTTTCATGTTCTATAGATTTAGTTGCTGTCACATATATTGTATTGTCAACACGTATTGAATAAATCGCTATTATAAAATATGTCTTTCCACGTGAATTAACTCTAACAGTAGCCGCATCTAGTTATACTAGAGTACGACCCGACCTACTCGACGGACGGTCAGCGCTGACATGAAACCTTATGAACAACTACAGTGCAGCGCTGATGAATCGCTACGCGCGTTAACGTCGCGCGTCGCGCTGACGAGGACCGTTGCGGTCATCGTCGGTCGACTGACGCGCTGTGACGGTATATGCGGATTGCGGGCATTTAGTGCGAATATCTCTTGTGAGTAGTATTCATTTTGCCGTCAGCTTAGCACGAAATGTTCGGTCACGACCTCGAACCATAGACTGCAAAATGCTTAGTAGATTTTTTATTCAAACCCTATAATAAACAATCTCTTCCTGATTGTCGCTACCAACAGTAGATATAGCTACATAGCTATCATCAGAGGCGATAATACTCGCTAAATGCTTATGCACCTTGGTAATAACTTTCACAGAAAATTTCAATCGCACTCCAAAAAAATTTGAAATTTTATCATAACCAAAACCAGTGTGCTTCTTCATTAGATACATAGCTAAAGCTTTTTTGACGCACCATACCTGTTTTCTGATTGGTATAATATCTTTTAGCATTTCCTCATACTTCACATAATCAACTCCTAACAAATAATTACATAACTGATCGTCTTGCTTGATTTTAGTTTCAAACTTTTTGCAATATGTGTTGCATCTAGTATGTTTCAGTATAGAACACAAGTTTTCCAAATGGGCTACGGTGAAATCTGTGATTTTGCTGTCGTTAACCAGTTCCCGCCACTCTTTGTGGGTGTTAATTTGATGCTGTTTGCAAATACGGCTGTGGGTGGGGATGTAGTACGAATAATCAATTAGTAACCGCTCTACGATAGCTCTATTCGGTGTCGTCCTATCTGACTGCCGACAGTTTTTAAAGATACAGCGGGCAGAAGTATCAGCTGCTCTTTTGTAAGTACCTAAGGAGATTGAGTGTGGTTGAGGGTTTTTATCCGGTACAGTTTCCTCTTCGTCGTCGGACTGTGAATATGGTGATGCAGGAATATCTAGCTCACCGTCTCCTAGTAATAGGAATGATTCTAACGGTTCTATTTTTACTTTTACGTCGTTGGCCCTGGAATGGACTTCGTTTTTCTGTTTCACGTGCCGATATGCTTTCCTCCAACACCTGAAACAAACACGCTCCAATCGCTTCACCTGAAAACAAAGTGGAAGATATAGCTTTGACACAATTTCAAACAGGGGCTTATGGCTAATAACAACGGCACAGGTCTATCGATGAGGTTAAGCAACGCTTGCCGCGGTTGGTCCGTGTATGGGTGACCATTTTTACAAATCTAGACCCCTCCGACTTCCGTCCGTGTGTCGTGTGGAACTTTGGCAGTCGTTACGGGTCATAAGAAGCCCGGAAGTCTGACAATACCTTGCCAAGGGGTATCGCATTACTCAGTAACTGGGTTGTGGAGGTCAGATAGGCAGTCGCTGCATCCGATAAGCTGAGCAGATGTAGGTAGGATTTAAGTAGCGGCCCTAGGGCGGTGCGAGCGGGGCGAAGGCACCGGGCGCTGTCATGGGGGGGCGCTGAAATCAACCAAAATGCGACCACCAGGCACCAGTCACTACTACTGATGGTAACTATTCGATGACCGATGATAGTAACTACTATAAAGCGCAGACGCGGAGTATCGACCTAGTCGCGACGAACGTTTGGGCGCACAAGCCACATGAAGACTTAGCGCCACCTAAAAATATTCTGGGGCCGCCGCCGCCGTAGGAACGTAAATAAGGGAGTATGTAAAGATATAGTAGCAGGTGGCGTTCTGTAGTTTCTGCGTAGCTCCATTGGAAGAGGGCGTGAGTTTTATGTCTGAGGCTATTTTATCACCTTCCGAGATCTCATTAAATACTGATTATTTTATACAAATTCTGATTCATTTTGAATTTATTTGAAGTGTTTGAAGAAGAAGAGTAGATCAGCCCCGAATTACGAGTTCCACTGCAGGACATAGACCTTCCCCTAGCACCGTTCACCCGGTTCTATGCTTCTTGCATCCAGCAGATTCCTGCAGCCTTTACCAGGTCATGGGTCCACCTTGTTGGAGGCCTTCCAACGCTATATTTGGGCGTTCTTAAAATGTTCGTCAGTGTTGGTAAAAACGGGCGCTTGTTTTATAAAAAATTTAATAGCTAACGGAAAGTTGATTATGGGCTGATTTTTCAATCATCTGGGGGCCTAAAAAGGCAACTTTGGCAGAATCATAAAAGGATAACTTAATGGACAGTTAATGGACTGTCCATTATGATATCCTTTTTTTTTTATCTCTGCTAAAATACAATCAATCCAAATCCAATCCCAATCTCTTTGATTGTACCTACATAGTGCAGCAAAAAAAAAAGAAAAACACGGACTGTCTTCGCCATATTATAAATTCATAATGTTATTCTTTTATGATTTTCCAAAGTGGCCTTTTTAGGCTCCCTGATAACTATAATCGAGGAATAATTTTGAAACGTCAATTCATTTTGACATTTATTTCATACAAAAACTGTCAAACGTCAATTTTATTCATTGACATAAAAAAGTATGGACTGGAAATACCTACAAAAAAAGGGTGCATACCTACAACTCGTTTTGTCGCATAAAATGGCTGCCACTGCTAGGGTTGTGTCAATCAAGGAACATAGGTGTTACTATTATCGAGTATCGATACTAAATATGAGTCTTACTAGTTATTACGTTTGGATCATAATAACTTACTAAATTAAAGTCAGTTGTAATTACGGTTGCCAACCATACTTTATAATAACGTTTGTTACTTTATTTTCGGTAACTTTATAGTTTTTCATAAAAATAAAGTGTGCAAAAATACTTTATTTATAATCTTTTGTGATGCGTGAAACGAAAGACTCATGGTTAATTACTGAACTATTTATCGGTAGGTATACATGTCAAAAAAGAAAATCTTTTATTAGAGTTAGAATTTTCAGAGAAAATATTATAGTTATGTACAAACCTGTATTATGTACAAACAATGTGTATTATGTACAAACCAGTTGTGAAGACAAATGGCAATATAATAAGATACCTACTTATAAATGCATCTGATAGCGTAAGTACCAAATGTAAAAACTCTCTGTTACCGTCACTTCAGCTTTCACTGAGTTTTTTCGGTAATAAATCTGCAGTGGCGAGAAGAGAGAAACAGATAGTCCATAAATTTAATAAAAAACGAGTTATTTATTTATTAAAATCAGTACCAGGTACTTAACAAATTAGAAAACATTGTAAAAATTGTGGAGTTTCTTGCCAGTTCTTCCCCATAGGAAGCAACCAATTGGAACCGTGCACCTAGCTACTGCACTGGCAAGAAACTCCACAGTCTGTGTGGTGCCGGACTTAAAGAATAGCACTACCCCATACTTCCCTTGGGTGTCGTAAAAGGCGACTAAGGGTCGTACCGGAGAATGGGCAGCAGCGTTCTCTATGCATTTCACCCCCCCCCCCCCCCTTTGGGAGAGGCCTATTTCCAGCAGTGGACGTCTTTCGGCTGAAATGATGATGATGACCTAGCTACTGACGTTTCCTAAGTGGCCATGTAGGTTTATGTGAAATAAAATATTTTAATTTCGGTGCTGTGAACCAGAGGACGGACCTGGCAAGGTCTATCGGACCGAATAAGACACAGAATTATTTATGTTCACATCGCAGAATATGTCGATGACGTTTCAGCGGAGAAAACTATTACGGCAACGGTACAACCCTATTCCATTTGACATATTATTGTAAACAAACAAATGAATTAACAAAATATACTAAAAAGGTGTATTATACGGAAATGAACCCAAATATCAATACTTTAGCCATAAATTCATGATCGCGTCACAACTGTATCACCGAATGTGTATTATTAAATGTATTTTTGCATGAAAACCGGCTATTAACCTCTGCAAAGACATTAGAGGTTGATTTTCATTCTTTCTTGCACCACACTTCACAATACAACACACAGACATGTTGAATTGTTGTTTTCCAACATTTGCATGCAGTTTTAAAAGGTAAAATCCTTGTATATTTCTCGCAAATCTCAATAATACAAAAAGTAAACAACCATTTGACAGCAAAACTACCACGAAACTTGTCGCAAAAGATGGCTGATACGGCACCTTACCTACAATTGTATTACGTCACGTCAAAATGTTGCCAAAATGAGCAACAACTTAAAATATTGTTGTCTCTTTTATCAAATACGATTATCTTATTAGAAAGAACGAGACAAAACGATATTTCGTATTCTGAATCATATTTCACTCATATTTGTATAAGCAAATGTATGTATAGAATAACGCGGCCTCTCCATGTTTTTCCTATCTCAATGATTTTATTCCTCGAATAAAAGTTATCTGTCCTGTAGTATCAGTTGTTGCCTGCGACTTCTTCTGCGATCCAGGATGAAAAGTAACCTATGTCCTTACCCAGGTCATGGTCTGTCTGTGTGTCAAATTTCATTCAAATCCTTTCAGCCGTTTTAGCGTGAAAGTGTTACAAACTTACTTTCGCATTTTTATTAGTATTTAGGATCGCAATAGATAGTAATAGGACTCCAATTGCACGCCATTCAGCGTGCAATTGGAGTCCTTTTACCAGCAGTGGACTGCTGTAGGCTGATGATGATGATGATGATACATAATTGGTGTTTATAATTACCTACTTGATATTTTGTGTATTGTCTTTAAGCGATCGCTTTTAGCGATAAGATTTATAAAAAAATATTTTTAGTATATGCGAAACCACGTGGCTAGTATTTTTATGTAATGAATCTATGTAAATACAAACAATTTCAAAACTGTATCATGAAAAATCACAAAGTTATAAGCTTGTTAAGTTACCTATTTGTCCGTACAAAAACATTCTCACCCGCGCCGCTCGCGCCGCGCCCTTTTGCGCTTATTGATATAATAGTTCCTAGGTACCTAACCGTTATAACCTACTTAGTGTCGCTCGGTGTCCAACTTTACCCTTTTTTAAATATTTTTGGGACAAAATATAACATGGGGTAAAAATTATTGGAATCGATTCAGTTACTTATTCTGAACAAACTATATTCAGGTTTCGCATATACTAAAAATAACGTTGTATTCTGGAATACTTATGGTGTAAATAATAATGAATATTCTATTCTATCTTTAACCTGATGAGACGGGGTCCACTCAACAATGACAAGCTTTTCTTCAGGATGACTGTCCAACATTGGTGAAGTCCGGTTCCTGAACAATGATCTCCCACATGACAGACATGTGCTTTTGTGGCCAAATCTTCTAGATTTATTCTCACTTTCATGAGCCACATATAATAAGTTATAACATTCAGAGCATAAAGCATCAGTATCTTCAGGCTGCAAAAAAAAAAGAAATTTATGAATTCGGAATTTCTCAATAACAGTCAGTAGCCTCAGTGTGAATTTTTTCACTCACGTTCGAATGCGAGCGCGTTATAGCGCCACCTGGTGGTGACTAGGAGAAACCTAATTTCCCATACAAAATTCTAACGCGCTCACAGTCGAACGTGAGTCGAAAAAACTCACACTAAGGCCACAGGAGTCTGATTTATTTGTGCCCTGTTAAATAATATAGTCCTGAAGTGCAGACTGCATATCAGCAAGTGTAGTGTGGAATGCCCCCCAATTAAACGGACCGACGAACTTAAAAAGGTGGCTGGGTCAGGCTGGATGCGGAAGGCAGAGGACAGCTGTACATTTCCAGCTGTGGACTGTAATAATGATAAGCTGAGTTGAAATAATACATGGGACTTACAATATTGTGCGTATGGGATTCTGGCTAAGTAATATCGGCCGCACGGGTCGATCGATCAGGTTAAGCTACGCTTGCCGCGGTTGTTCCGTGGATGGGTGACCATCTTTTAATACCAACACCCCTCTGTGCCTCGGAAAGCACGTTAAGCCGTTGGTCTCGGCTGACATTTGTTGACAGTTGTTACCAGTCGTCAGAAGCCCGAAAATCTCTGACAACCACTCTCTCCTAGGGGTATTACCCAGTAACTGGGTTGTGGAGGTCAGATAGGCAGTCGCGCCATGTAAAATACTGGTATTCAGCTGCGGTCAGACTGGAAGCCGACCCCGACATAGTTGGGAAAAGGCTAGGCAGACTGATGATGATGGGACTTACAATATCCAAAATGTCACCCACACTGCTTTGGTTATTTTGTGCCAAAGATTTTAATCTTTGAGGTGTACTATGCTTCTAGAGAGGCCTTAATCCACAGTGAGTCTTTTTTTTTTCAGGGTGGGCAATCATCAAATGACCCCTGACGCTATGGGTGGAGCAGAAGGGAGTGTCAGACTTTTACTGACTAAAACCCACCCGTGTTCCTTCCTTAGCCCTTTATTTTCTGACAAAGGCTTGCACAGACTGAACTGTTCCACTCAAATCTGTGACCACACAAACCTCAACTGACCATTTCAGGCACTAATCTACATTGTCCTCACATGATCTGACCAAGAATATGTGGACTGGACTTTAAATAGAGACATTGACCCTTGAGTTGTTTCGCCATTTCTTCTAAGGAGTAGTCAGATAGGAAATGTCGACACTTTCTTACTTTTTTTTATAATTTGACATGTAAGTGATTCCGATATCCTATTTACAGATTAAACAATTTCATTTCATTTCAACACCGCACAATTTATGCTATTTAAAATAATAATAATATGTACATTTATATGAAAAAGTAAGCAAAATATACATAGGGCATCAAAAAAATCGTCTGCATCGCTGTCAACAGGAACAATGCCCAAAAGGCTGGCAGCATTGCTATGTTGTATGGCAATGCTAATTCTTTGGCCAAGAATTGGAATGGCCAAAGCAGAGTATATTCATCATCGTTTTGAAGTGTCGACTAGCTGTTCTCAACTTATAATACCACGGCTTAGAAGGTATCTCCTCTTGAATATTTCCAAACTTTTGTTTCTTGATCTTTCTTCTAAAAACTACCCCAAAAGCATGTATATTTATTCCTATATCAGTATAACAGTCAGTGCATGGAATTGAACAAGTTAGTCTCACATCTAATGAATTGATCCCTTCTTAAGCAGTTTTATCAGCTACTTCCTTTCCAGATATGTACTTTATGTAAAGGAACCCATAAAAAGGAAACTTCAACTCCTTTTTGAAGGTAATTGTAAATTAATTGCCTAGCAATAGATAAAATATAGTTACTTTTATATGCTGCAGGAAGATGTTTAGTGATGGTACAGGCAAACGTAACAACATTATTGGGCCAACCGTTAACCCCTAACTATTTTAAGAGCAATACCCTGTCGTAACATAATTTTGGACTGTTTTAATATTTAAGTTAATAATTATGATTACAATCACCTCTTTGCATGTCCAATCACTCAATAACTGACGTAATTCTTCACTTTCTTCTACCATCCATCGTCTTTTTATTCGTCTTATGCTTAAGCCGCAATTCACACATTGCATAGAAGTCTGAGGACTTTCAGAGTTCATTTTGATGAACGAATACCTATTACTTCACGAATTCATGGAAATTAATTGATTTTTTTCACAACAAAACAAACCGTAAACAAAAATAACACATGGACCGTTGAAAATCTGTCAAATTGGTCAAACGACAAACAAAACAGCAAACTGTCAGTCAAGTGTAAAAAAAGTATCGACCAACCAAAAAAATACTGACCTAAAGTGTTGCCAAAATGCGTTTGGAACGGTTATGAATGCAGAAAATTATGTTCTTCCAAGAATGTTTCTAATAACCATCGAAAACATGTTAAAATACTACAAAATCAAAGCTACGAGAAGTTCCTATCGTAAGAGCATCAATTATTTTTGCCGTCAGTCAGCGATGTTGTATCGGAGCCCGGGGCTGACCGCCTTCTCAACGATAAAATGTAGCTTGTTATTCTAATCCATCTTTGTAATTCTGTTAGAGCGTTTGACCACACACAAATTCAACTTCTATTTTTAGTGCACAAACTATGACTAATAGATGGCTTTCTACATACCAAATTCGGTACCGGTAAGGTGTGACACATACTAAATAAGTAAACTGTTTAGCAACACTAATAAATCAACCGTATTCAAATGTATTGAGCCTACATACATAATCCAATACGCTAATACATTTTGTCTATCTGTCTGCTCGCGTTTTTAGTCAACAGAAAAAAATTAAAAAACAAATTAAACGAGATTAATTTACTAAATAGTTTTGCGCGGGAAAAGTATTTAGCTAATAATATTAAGGGTCTTACATGGCCTAAAGCGCGGTCACTGTCGGACTGCATAGAAAAGAAAGAGAAGCGCGATGACACAACTCTGGTAATTTATTGCAAAATATGAAGCAATTATTTAATTACAAAAAATGTATTGACTAGACTAAAAATTTTAATCACTAGTGTTTTAGTATGTTGCTTGTAGAATAATCTGACAAAAAATCAGAATGATTGTATCTTTATTAGTATGGTTTTTATTGTAAAAAGAAAGTTTTTAGAGGTATCTTCGTTATTTTTTTCTATCGTATGAAATTAGTTGTATTATGTTCTCAACACACTATCTACCTAGGCTGGCATATATCCTGAACAATATCATATATTTTCTGATTTTGTTTACTGTAGTCGATCACTTTTATTGTTTCTAAAAATTGCGTTTTTTGCGTTTAGGTCCTGTAAGCCCCCTTTTTTTTTGCGGATGGGAAATCATCAAATGACTCCTCTCGCTCTGGGTGGAGCGGAAGGGAGTGTCAGACTCTTACTGACTAAAACCCACCCGTGTTCCTTCCTTAGCCCTTTATGTTCCGGGCCAGCGGTAACCCTTTCGGACAATCCCGCTGACCTCCTGTAAGCCCCTTAAAGACAGTTATAGCTGGCACTCATAATCAACCTATAAGGCCTCGGTCTCGATGTCAGCGATTGTGGGGCGGTGGCGGCAGCGGCGCGGGGAGGGGCACATTTCGTCACCATCGAACAGGCTATCGTATCAAAAATGACACATTTCGATTAACTGATTTGCCTTATCCCCGACAGCAAATAGTTAGGTATTCTGTAAAAATCTCACCGTGAAAACTTAGGTGAAGTGACCTTAAAGTGAGGTGTCAATAGTGTCAATCGCTAGCATCAGGTGGAATGACAGCTCTCTTGAAGCTCACTTCACCTAAATTACCACGGTGATCTTTTTACAGAATAGCACCGCAGGTGTCGGAAGAATAACTGTCGTCCATTTGATTTAAACTGACAAAATTTTCGGGTTTTGGACTTGTGAACAGCGTTCAGAGGACTCCTACGTTAACATTGATCGTTGTTCGATACGGTAAGGAAGCGTATCGAGTGGTTGTGAATAGCTACGCCGCCGGTCTCGAAGCCAGCGGGCAGATCGCGCGGCGCTAGAGCGGCGTAGTATTGTGTTATGAGAAATTTGTGTCTTTGTTCGCGAACGAAATGTCTAAACAGCGACAACAACAACTTTTTGGTACAACGTTTTGAAACGTCAGTCGTTAAAAAGCAAAAAATAAAATGCGTCGCTACGTCAATGCAGACGCGCGGGCACTGCTAGACTAGTGCGCATCGCTCGTACTCCGCTCCCCGCGCCGCTGCCTTCGAGGCCAGTTCCATAATTATAAATGTATGCATTGAAACGCGCCGCTGCCCGCGCCGCCGCTGCCGCCGCCCCGCGCCTGCTGACTTCGTGCCCGTAGCCTTACAGTCGACACAAGCAATTACCCGTACTCCGATCCAACTGCTACCAGTAAGCATGCGAACTATATCCCTCAATCCACTTTTGCCGATTGCAAGATGTCAACTTCAACGGATTTCGGTTCTGCGTTTTAACATCAAACTAATCGAGAAACTCCAGGGTAAAACAATAGTCGAACTAAACGACTACGTGACTAACTTAGCATATAAAATGTAGTTTTTATTACTTTATTTATTACACTATATACATACCTAAGCACATTTATTTTAATCCACGAGGCAGACATGGTTAGAGTCATACCTAAAGGTCATAGCACACGTATCAAATCGGAAAGGGATCGGCACATTCGGCACCGTATCGCTTTTCGCCTCGCCGTCAAACAGGCGTCAACCTAACGTAAGCACGTAACCAAAGCGGATGAGAAGCTCCGATACGTCGACTCGGCTACGGCTAGGCGAAGCTGCGCTTACGGCTCGCCGACCGCTGGTTGATGGTGGAGCAGGCAGGCCGTAGGGGTGAGAGGGGCAAGGGTGGACGAAGAGACGTAAGCTCGGGTACGGAGAGACGACAGCGCGGGGACGGCGAGCCGTAAGCGCGGGGACGACGAGCCGTAACGCACCGCACCGCGATTCGTGAGCTTGTCCCGAGGCGAGGCGATTATGTTACGATTCCGATTAGTGTGCGTTGCAGTAGGGAGTTTCATACAAAGTCTCAAAGAATACTGAACGGCTCGAGTTGATACGGTGCCGATCCCTTTCCGTTTGATACGTGTGCTATGACCTTTAAATACAACAATATTTTTTTAGCGGAAGTTCCCATTGGTACTTGTTAATATTAATATTGTCAGGTGTCTATTACAAGCATAATAATATCGTATTTCTAAGTTCAGTTGAAATGATATTGATAATTTCCTTATCCCTGTGGTAAACCGCAAAATGGACGCAAATGACGTTCTAAATCGCCAGAGAACTTGATCAAACCAAGCATTCACTGAACTACAGTTAGAATGTTGATCCGTACTAGACATTTATCCTAACTAATATTATATACCTACACGCACATAGTTTTTTCACAAACCTTTCATCCCGAAAAAAAATGCTGTTCCCGAGGAAAACAACAATAACGTTATTATGATAATAGATGGCGCCACGCCGTGTCTTTCGAATAAAAACAGGACAACGTCTGTCGGGTCAGCTAGTAATCAACTAATCACATAAATAAACATAAAGCTATGTGCGATGGTCTCAATCGTGATTCCGGTTCGAAATCGTCCAAATCAAATCAAATCAAATCAATTTATTTGCGAGAATGTAGGTTTACAAGATGATCTTAAACTATAATGGCCCCTTTACATTCTACCATTACACATGGTGTGCAAATAATTAACATGCACAATACTATAATTTTAAATTAAAAAAATGTCAACATAATCAATTATCATAAGGTCATATTAATTCAATCATTACAATTCCAATTACCAATATTATTTATTATGTTTCCTTCTCCGCGATCTGACATGTATTCATTAAGATTATAAAAGCATTTTTCTTTTAACCATTGCGTTACCTTTTTTTTAAACATGGTTAAAGGTAAATCTTTAAAAACGTCGGATAATTTATTATATACCTTTACAGCATTTACGAACGAGTTCCTCTTATACAATTCGAGCCTGCATTGCGGTACACAGAGCTCATGCTTAAATTTATTTTTATTTCTAGGAGCTACATTTCGTTTGGTTATATCTTTGTGTTTAGTGAAATATTCCGGATGTTGTTGTACAAATATGCATAATTCTCTAATGTACATACACGGTAATGGCAAAATATTGTACTTTTTGAACAACGGTTTCCAACTATCCGTATACCAGGCTCCACATATTGCACGTACACATTTTTTTTGTACTCTAAACGCTTTTGTAATATCCACCGAATTACCCCACAACAAGAGACCATAAGAGAGTACGGATGAAACATATCCGTGATACGCACAAAGAGCGGCTTCTGTTGATACCGTGACTCTTAATCTTTTTATTGCGTAGACAAATCTATCGAGTTTATCACAAACATAATCCACGTGTGTTTTCCAGTCGCAATTCTGATCCAACATTATACCTAGAAATTTTGTACTTGCAACTTGTTCGATGATAGTATCATTATGTTTAACATTTAACGTCACTGGCTTTCTTTTATGGGTTTGGAATTGGATCATTTTAGTTTTTTCCATATTAATGTGTAAGTTGTTAGAATGTAACCAGTGTATTA
This sequence comes from Mesoligia furuncula, assembly GCA_916614155.1. Taxonomy (NCBI): domain Eukaryota; kingdom Metazoa; phylum Arthropoda; class Insecta; order Lepidoptera; family Noctuidae; genus Mesoligia; species Mesoligia furuncula. The sequence goes on from OU744815.1 coordinate 5,075,164, forward strand.
TGTTGTCTATTGCTTTGTTTATGTCTTGTTCATATGTGTCTGCATTTTCACATTTCACAATGAGAGTTGTGTCATCGGCAAACAAGATTGTATTATGGCAAGTGATATTTGGGAGATCGTTAATATATATGAGGAATAAGAAAGGCCCCAATACACTGCCCTGTGGCACTCCAAAAACATTTAGTTCATAGTCACTTCTATATAAAACTTTTTTATTATTATGTATTTTAGAAATTTCCACACATTGTTTTCTGTCATTCAGGTAGTCTCTCAACCAGTCGTTCGCTTTGCCTCTTATTCCATATTTTTCTAGTTTGTGTAGGAGCAGTTTGTGGTCTACAAAATCGAAGGCCTTACTCATGTCTAGGAAAATCGCCAAACTCATAGTCATAGTCATTTCATTATTGTTAAACTAGGTACAGTCACACACAGTCACAGTGCTGTTGACTGTACCTATCTCAGCGGTTTCATAAGGTATCTCATAATAATTTAGATCATTAACGTTAGCATTCCTATTACTGCCGCAAAATGTCCACTGTTGAGCGAGTACTGGGGGCCTAAAAATGCCACTTTGACAAAATCATAAAAGGATAACATTATGAATCATAATGGACAGTTGACTGTTAACTTAATCGTATCAAATCCCTTTGGTGAAGGATTTTTTAATATTTTTTTTTGTCTGTGCTAATATACCAATCGTATCGATCCAAATCCAATCCCAATCTCTTTGATTATACCTACGTAGTGCAGCGTCGTATTATACGAATAACTACTACTAGTAACTATTCGCTAATGAATAGTTACTAACAGTAAAAACTGAAAAGCTAAAAACAAGCCCATTTTAAATTAAATAAAAGTTGGAAGCAGGCGGGACCCACATCATTTTTATTGTATTTTCAAATTCAAATGGGTCCCGCCTGCTTCCAACTTTTATTTAATTTAAAATGGGCTTGTTTTTAGCTTTTCAGTTTCTTTTAACTTACCTAAGTTTTATACCGCAGTCGGGTTTTTTGATTTTTTAAATAACTTTTTTTATTTCCAGCTTTTTAGTTTACAAATTTGAAAGATTTCGCAGACGATTTAGTTCTTGGTAGATGTTTTTTTGCGATTTGTCACTTCGAATTGCTTTTAAGTATATATGTTGTATATATTTTTGTAATCACCTTTTAAAACCCTTTATTTTGATACCCCAGTCGATAGCTTTTGAAAAAAAAAATTTTAATAAAATATTAATAGGTATGGTAAATGATAAATGATAAATGATTTTATTTTGTAAGTAGGTTTGTACAAACACTTTTACACGTCAATCATGTTTTTTTAAAAACTAGATGAAGTCGGCGTTTCCTATCTGACTACTCTGAGAAGAAAGGCCGAAACAAACTCAGAGGTCACAGTCTCTTTTAAAGTCCAGACATAATCTTGGTCAGGTTATATGAAGACCATGTAAATCTATGTCTGAGATGGTCTTTTGAGGAAAGAACCACACAGATTGAGAGGACCTGTCCAGTCAGTGCACGCATTTGTCAGAAATCGTGCAGCTCAACTCAAAACTTAAGGAGCTCAACGATTCGACGAACAATACCAAAGAAAGGACATTTGGGTAGGCCACATAAGTTACTCAAACTGCCAGACAAAGATCAAGAAATAAAACTAACAGAACAGAGAGAGTAATATATAAAAATATATAAAATTAATAATAATGACCCACTTTAACTAACTTAAACTAAAACTTAAACTAAAATTAATAAAATAACCCACTTTTAATACTTTACAAAGTAAGCAAATGCCAATGTTTATAAAAAAAATAATAATAATAATAATGTCAATGTGTATATAAAAAAAAACATTCAAAATGCAGAAATAGGAAGCAGCTCAATCCCAAGCCTTTTTGTCCTCAATATAATCTTTAACGGTATAAAAGGCTTTCTGGCACAACTTACGTTTAATGAATGATTTGAATTTATTAAGGCTTAGATCTTGAACTTGGCTTGGTAGTTTATTATAAAAGCGTATACATTGGCATCTGAACGACCCACCTATTTTCTTGAGCCTTGTTGTAGGTACAACAAATTTGTGTTTATTTCTAGTATTTATATTATGGATATCACAGTATTTTTTAAACAATTTTATGTTTTTATGGGCATATAAAAGATTTTCATAAATATACTGAGAAGGCACAGTCATTACATTAATCTCTTTAAATTTGTCTCTGAGAGAGTGTCTCGGACTCAATTTATAAATTGATCGAACAGCTCGCTTCTGCAAAACAAAGATAGTCTGAATGTCGGCGGCATTTCCCCACAAAAGAATACCGTACGACATTACACTATGAAAATAGCTAAAGTACACTAAACGGGCAGTCTCTATATCAGTTAAATTACGAATTTTTCTAACAGCGTATGCTGCGGAACTAAGCTTTTTGGATAATTTATCTATATGTGGACCCCACTGAAGCTTAGCATCCAAAGTTATGCCCAAGAATACTGTATTGTCTTCAGGATTCAATTCCTCGCCCTTTATCAACACATTAGTTTTCACCTGCCTAACGTGGGGTAGCGTAAACTTAATGCATTTGGTTTTTTTCTCGTTTAGAAGCAAATTATTAACATTGAACCAGTGGACTACTTTCGAGATCGCGCTATTTACATCGTCAGCAACCAACTGCTGACGTTTAAGTTTAAACAAAAGAGAAGTGTCATCTGCAAACAGCACTATATCATGATTATCCTTTATGAGGTACGGCAAGTCATTAATATAAATTAGAAACAAGAAAGGACCAAGAATTGAGCCCTGTGGGACTCCCATTGTTACTGTAGATCCGGATGATCTTTGGCGTCCAGTAGTCGCCATATTGAATTTTCACTAACGTCATGTCTTTAGTGACACTCGCCGGACTTAGAGGAATCGATTAACGTTTGAATCATAAAAATCGGCCTAGGCGTTTGGTCTGTATAGTGCTTCAAAGGAACATATAAACATACATACATACATACATACATAGGCTGATGAACACATTACCACTCCTTTGCGTCGCGCAGTCGGGTAAATATTCGCGGACGCGGAGTATCGACCGAGTCGCGACGATCATTTGGGCGCGCAGCCGGAGCGAGCGTCGCGGAAAGGTATTGGAAAAAGCTTGTGCTGATTTACAAATCAGTTTGACAGGGGCGCCACATCAAGATTTAGCACCGCCTAAAAAAAAATCTAGCGCCGCCGCCGCTTTGGTGGAACATTGTGCGTGGGCCATGCCGGCCGTCGGTGGTTATTTTCAACCGGCCCAGGTAGTAAGTATAAGGTGGGTCCATTTAGCTGAGGATGATCAGGCTACTCTTGCCGTTTCGCGGTTTCCACTCCAGGATCTGCCGTCGCAACTCCAAACTGCCCTTCGAGAGTCATGGCTGACCCACTGCCACTTCATCAGCTATCTGTACAAGCTATGGCGGACATTAGCGGTGTGTCTTTAGCGCCTGATAATGTTATAATAGCTACCATTTGCATTCTCGCCATCAACACAACATAAATAAAAACCGGGCAAGAGCGAGTCGGACTCGCGCACCGAGGGTTCCGTACCATCATATGTTTTTAAATTTTCATCGGCGAGGCCTAAATTCATCAGAGAATTTTAACACTGTGCACTACGGTCATACGGTGTACAATGTTGCAGTTTTATGTCAGCGCCAAGTCATGTCTTGACCGATAGTGGAACTAATGTAACTTTTGTTGATGATTTCTGAAAAAGTGAACTGCATCGTCTGCGAAATCTTTCACATTTGTAAACTAAAAAGCTGGAAATAAAAAAAGTTATTTAAATAAATAAAAAAACCCGACTGTGGTAAAAAACTTAAGTTAAAAAAAAAACTGCAAAGCTAAAAACAAGCCCATTTTAAATTAAATAAAAGTTGGAAGCAGGCGGGACCCATACCATTTTTATTATATTTTCAAATTCAAATGGGTCCCGCCTGCTTCCAACTTTTATTTAATTTAAAATGGGCTTGTTTTTAGCTTTTCAGTTTTTTTTTTAACTTAAGTTTTTTACCGCAGTCGGGTTTTTTTATTTTTTCTTACATTTTTCATCAAAAGTTGAAAACTATGCGGCCTAAAAAAAAAGAAAAAATATTCGAGAATGTGCAAACTGCGCTTTTTCATATGATACCTCATAGGCCCTAGTAGCCCCACTTTGAATTTTCAGACCCCCTTTCAGTCCCTGTTGCAAAAAATATAGATATACTTTTATTTTTTTCTTATTTGTAAAATAGTTGGGCAAACGTCATCTAAACTATTCCAAATTTCAAGTTGATAGCATTAGTCGAGAGATATCCAGCTGTGGCAGACAGACAGACAGACTTGGTCTCACCATAAGGGTTCCGTTTTTACCATTTTGGTACGGAATCCTAATAAAAAGTGTCTGTCTACCAATAGTTATTATAATTTATTCATTGCATTTTATTAGGAAAGCTGACTTAGGTCACAGAATAAATAGTTGCCCTAAATAGGATCTAGACTTTGTAAGAAAGTCGGTTCGCGGCACGGTTGATGTCACGTAGGGTGTTGATTGATTGAATCGGAAATGTCGTAGCTATGTTGACCACGCGTTTGATGCAATAATTTTTGGAATAAAAGGCGTTTGTCACTTCCGGAGTTTTTCGCAAATATCCACAAAAGGATTGTGTCAGGAGTTAGAGGGGAAACAAGGACCGATCTTTTTTATGATTAAAAGATAGATTGATATGTTTAGGTTTATTTATGTTTTATTTATTCAATGGCTGTCAATCCGACCATTGTAACCAACAATTGTCAGAAATATTTTGACAGATTTTTTGACATTGTCAAAATTTTTAATAATAAATAAAACTCGACATGTTAGTCGAGTTTTATTAAAAGCGTTTTCATATGACAAATGTGTCAAGATTTCACCTGTCGACTTTTGACATATTTGTCACTTTTATATTAAACAGCTGAAGTGCGACAATTCTTCAATTTTGTAAATTTTTGACTTAAATGTCGAATTGTCAGCTTTATTAAACAGGGCCCTGGTGACAGACAGGCAGACACACGGACAGAGGAGTCTTAGTAATAGGGTCCCGTTTTTACCCTTTGGGTACTGAACCCTAAAAAGACCCCTAATGACCTATTCGTTTTTTTTAAGTCAGTTACAAAGCTATTATGCGATTAGCAATACCTTTAACGGTAATGATGGCATAATAATAGTAATTATATTTGTCATAACAAGCAACAGCTCTATGTATGGATACCAAATAGGAATATTAGGAGGCCTCTGCGGGATATAAAAAATAATTTAATTCAATTAATCTTTATTACAATCCATGTACACATAAAGGTGTTAAGTATTAATAAATAGAAACAATTATGGACCCTGTCGGGCACAACACAATCACACTAATATTATAAAGGCAAAAGCTTGTGAGTGTGTGTGTTTATATGGTTGTTACTTCTTCACGCTCAAACGGCTGGTCCTATTTTGATAAAATTTTGTATAGAGGTAGCTGTGACATGATTGTGTTTGTGATTTGTGTTGTGGATTAACAAATAGGCTACTTTTTATCCCGATATTCCCACGGGATCGACATTTACGCGGGTGAAACCGCGCGGCGCAGCTAGCTTTAAGTAAGTAGAAGAGATAAAGAACGCTTTTATGATTTTCCTTAATTACTAATTATTTGAAGGGATTTTTATAATGGAAGAGGCATGAGATTCACAGTGAAGAATTGATGATGACGAATTTAATTATGACACGTATTCGGCCTTCAAGGACCTTTAAAATCATGTTAGAAGTCGATTTTTACGATTCAAAAATGTGCGGGAGACAAATAACAGAAGGCCAATCAAAATCAGTCGCAATCCCTTCTCAGCGGCAAAATTTATTGTCGAAAATTTATTGTCGAAAAATTGTCGAAAATTTGTCAAAAATGTAACGAAATTAGTGGTATTTTTGACAGATTGAGACTGAGCTGAGATCAGACTGTGAACGGTCTTAAAATTACTATAATTTGCCCCTCTGAAGAAGCTTAATTTAGAGAACTTTAGTAACTGTGCAAAACCATTGCCACCACCTCAAATTCCATATTCAAATTCAAAGTGCGCGGTATCGTCCAAATCTAACCGTTTTTTGGCTACACGAAGTCATGAGTCATTCCATTAGATATTTGACTCACACGTCCCTTTTTGGTACGCTGTCCCGCATGGAGGCGTGAACGAATTACTAATTACTGTTAAATTGTATGGGATCGATCTACGGCATCGTAAGAGGCCCTTAGGGATTTTATTATTAGCGGGAATTCCGTTGAAGTTAGACTTGTAGCCAACCGCCCGAGTTGTGTAACTATCAAAATTATTTAAATAAGCGGGCGATACGTATTACACAGTAGGTCTGTACCTAGTAGGTACGGATGTATGCACCTAACACGTTTATTTTTTGCCCTTTCTGGCTTTAACGATGCAACTTTGGTTCCAAATGGAGCCAGTATTTAATTCTAGGGTGAGGTACCCTAGAATTAAATCTACCTCTACCTATAAGGAAGGAGACGGACGGATGGAGTATCGGCAAACTTATTAAGGCCCGGACACACGCTGTCCTGGGGGCCTAAAAGGCCACTTTGGAGAATCATAAAAGGATAACATTATGAATTGTAATATGGCGAAGACAGTCCGTGTTTTTCTTTTTTTCGCTGCACTAAGTAGGTATAATCGAAGAGATTTGGGATTGGATTTGGATCGGATTGATTGGTATTTTAGAACAGACAAAAAAAAAACTGAAAAATGCTTCACCAATGGGATTTGATACGATTAACTTATCGGTTTACGATTAACTTATCGGGCAGAATCACAAAAGGATAACATAATGCATTATGTTATCCTTTTGTGATTCTGCCAAAGTGGCCTTTTTAGGCCCTCTGTTCATACAAAAAGGACGTTCAGTGTTTTCCGAATTTGAAAATTTTCCGGGAAACTCTTTCAGTCTTTTTTCCTTAAAAACCTAATTCGGACTATTATTAACATTTTAATTTTTTTTAAACTGGTCAAGTGCGAGTCGGACTCCGGACTCGCCCACCGAGGACCCCGTACTTACTAGTGAAAACAATGACGTAATATAAATATAGATAGATATCATTGAGTGTAAATAGTTAAAAACATTTTTTTTAATGTACCTAGTAATTACAAATTTACGGTTTTCGGAATTTTTCCTTTACTTGTACTACACGACATTGGTTCTTGCCTTTCATGATTCTAAGTCAATTTGAATTTGAATTTGAATGCATTTATTTGTCAGAATATTGTACAAAGTTGTTATGTGCATTTAGCCTGCATTGTGTATTACGATCATAATATTCTGCCGTTTCCGGCGTACAAATATGGTTTGTGAAATTGTGGGTCATCATTACATTAAAATTAAATTACAATCATTAGAATTAGAATTACAAATAAAATAAATATATTGAACAATAGTTGTAAAAGAGATTAATTATATAAGTCAAAATTAAATAACGTCAAGGAGATAAAATATGATTTCTAGGCAATAATGTCAAATATTTAGGTTAATTTTTCATTCATAAAATCTTCAGTCGAGTAATAGCATTTGCTTAAGAGAAAGTTAAATAATTTACATTTAAATGTTCTGAGGCTAAGAGTTTTGAAGGCATCAGGTAATTTGTTATAAACAGTAATGGACATGCAGTATACATTATTAGAAAACAATTTAATTCTACGCCTAGGAACATTAAGCATATGCACTTTGCGGCTGGGTCTGGATACAACATCATTAAACAAGTCAAATTCATTTCTGTTTTGGTGTACAAAGACACAAATTTCAAATATGTATAATGCTGGAAGTGGCAGTATTTTAAGTTTTTTAAATAATGGAACACAACTGTCCAGTGGGTGCGCTCCACAAATTGAGCGCACGCATTTTTTCTGAGCTTTAAACACTCTTTTAAGTTCAACCGAATTACCCCACATTATAATGCCATAGCGCAAAATTGATGAGACATAGCCGTGGTAGGCACATAGTGCCGCATCAACACTAGCCACACGTGTTAGTCTATACAAAACGAATACAAATCTATCTATCTTCTTACATAGATTATCAATATGAGATTTCCAGTTACAGTTTTTGTCAATTATTATCCCCAAGAATTTTGCGTATTCGACCTCTTCTATTGTCTCATTTCCATATTGTATTTTAAGTCGTGGACGCGTACTGTTATATGTCTGGAATTGTATCATTTTTGTTTTGTTAATATTAATATGAAGATTATTGTGTTCAAGCCATGTAATAATTTTATTCAATGTCATGTTTATTTCATTTTGGTACTCAACAATGTCGTCATTTTCATTTATAATACTGAGGGTCGTATCGTCAGCGTATAGTATGCAATTGTGGGAAGTTACAGTAGGCAAGTCATTAACATATATCAAGAATAAAGGCGGCCCTAGTATGGTCCCTTGGGGAACACCGCAGTTATTTTCACGAAACTGAGATCTATATACGAGCTTTTGATTTCCTGTTTGTCTCGAAATCTCAACACATTGCTGTCGATGTGTGAGGTAGCTTTCGAGCCATTTCAACGTGTTTCCCCTTATGCCATATCTTTCTAATTTATAAATTAACAGTGTATGGTTCACGAAATCAAAAGCCTTGGACATATCTAAAAAAATGGAGACAATTGGTAGTTTATTATTAAGGCTTTTAGTTATTAATTTTAATAGAGCAAAACAAGCTGTTGTGGTTGATTTATTTTTTCTGAAACCAAATTGATCTTCATTCAGAATTTTGTATTTGGATAAGAACTCGGAGAGTTTTTCATGCATGACCTTTTCAAAGATCTTTGATAATATTGGTATGAGTGTTATGGGACGGTAATTATTCATATCACTTCTGTCACCTTTCTTGTGGATTGGTTTAACAATTGAAAATTTTAACCGTGAAGGGAATAAACCTTGCATAAATGACAAATTAATAATATGGGCAATATGAGTTGATAAAAATGTAGAGCATAATTTAAGAATTTTTGTGTTAATGTCATCGTAGCCTGTAGAGTTGGTTGATTTTAAAGAGTTTATTATTTTACATACATCGGAGTCATTAGTTGGGGTCAAATACATAGTATTTGGATGATAAGTCATTGGTGGTGTGTAGTCAATAGATGGATCAATGGCGTCATTCGTTATGTCAATAAAAAAATTGTTAAAAATTTCAGCTATCTGTTCAGGTTGAGTGTAAGTATGATTGTCTAATTGAATTTTATTTATGTCATGAGAATTTTGTTTTTCGATGGTATTACTTTTTATTACTTTCCAGGCAGCCTTACATTTGTTGCTGGACTGAGATAAATAACGCGTGTTTTCGCCTTTTTGTGCCTGCAACATGCATCTTTTTAGAAGAGCAGTATATTTACAGTAGGTGTTTTTATGACGGTTTTTATTTGCCGTTGAGAGACGATATTTTAGAAATAGACGACGTTTGTTTATACAACATTTTTTATGCCTTTTGTCATCCAATTATGCTTTAGGGGCTTAATAGTAACTTTAAACTTGATTTTGGGGAAACATAAATTATAAAATAATAGTAGAATGTCATGGAAATAATTAAATGCAATGTCAGTATCTTCAGTCTGGTAAATATCTGAGAAAGACAATGAAGACAGACAGTTTACAAACTTGTCTATGTTATCTTGATTAAAATCGCGTCTTTGTTCAAAATAAAATGACCTTCTAAAATTCGTGGTGTCTACCGTTACCTCAAAGCATATAGATTGTCCTGTTTCGTGATCAGATAGAGCTAGGTAGTGTATTTGGGGTTTCACATTTGGTATATTACTCGTAATTAAGTCGATACAAGAGAGTTTTCTTGTTGGATTGGTAATATGATTATTTATGTTATAGTTTTTTAAGATAGATTCTAGCTCTTGGAAATGTTTGTCTGCTTTTATAGCGTCCATGTTCCAGTCACCACATAATATGATGCTTTTATTATTTCTTTTCATGAGTTTTCTCAAGAGGAGATTTAAATTCTCTAGAAATAATGCAATGTTTGAATTTGGTGTGCGGTAAATGCAGACAACATAAAGTTTTAAGGTTGTAATTTCAATTGCACAGTATTCAAAATAATATAACTTGGGCTCAATTAAATTACATAAAGGTTTGCAGTCAAGGTCTTTTTTGGCCAATATACAAGTCCCACCTCTACGTTGATGCGGCCTTGAAAAGGCAGACACCATTTTATAGTTTTTCATGGTAAGATTAGATTCTGCCCCTTGTCGTATAAATGATTCACTCAGGCAAACAATATCAATATTCATGTAAGTTTTTTCTAGTTCCGTTATTGATAATTCTAGAAGATCTTTTTTACTCAATACACCAGCTATATTTTGATGTAGAAGAGAACATTTGCGTCTAATCTCGAAAAAACATCGTTTGGCTAGTGTTTTCAGAGAGGGAGGGAGAATTACAATAGTCATATTCCGTTGGATAGGTCTTAATATCAACGACTAGGCGGCGGTAAATACTATCATAAATACGTTCTTGACCGAGTTTGTTAAGTTTGCCTGTATTATAAGAAAATGTTTCATCGGATAGGTCACGATTACTGTCAAAAAAATAAGCATAATTATGGTTTTCTATGTCCATGTAAAGTAATCTATTAAAAATTTCTACTTTATAATTGTGAATCAGAGCCCCTTGTACATATGTAGGGCAACATATAATAACATTTGTATAAGTTATATTTTTGAGAGTTTCTCTAAATAATCTGACCATTTCAATTGATTCGCCGGTGCCTTTAAAATCCCGCTCACCAATCATAATGATACAATAGTCATCTAAGCTATAATGCTGTATCTTATTAACTATATTTGCTAAAATGTCCTTTATGCTACTATCACGTGACAGGTAGTGACAGAATTCGAAGTGTCTGCCAAAAGTGTTTTCCAATATATCTAGTGTACCGTTATGATTGCAGTTACTGAGAACGCATAGCTTTCTTTTTCTCCTACAGTCTCGTGATATTACTCTTTGATCTTGTGGTGTCTTCTTGTGTTTATTATTTCCTGTTTCGGTATAAGTGTTATACTCGGTAGATTCCGATGCCTCTGTCTATGTTTGCTTATCCTTGTATATAGGTACCGAAACTGTTGTCTTTTTACTGGATACCAGATCGCAAGCAAGTTCTTTAGATGTTATAATATTATTCTTGACAAGTAAGTCGTTGTTCATTGGTTTCAAGTTAAGGTTTTCCTGTTCATCGGATATGGATACAAAGGTTTCTGATGATCTGTCAAAGTGTGGCTTTTTAGGAGATTCATCAAAATGATCTGACTCTAGTAATATGTTTGAGCTCTCGATGCAGTCCTTTTCTTTGTGGCTGGATGAGTATTCTTGGCCTAAGGATACCAGACGTAGATTGTCCGTAATAGAGCGCCTATTTTTTTTTCGTACAGACAGTAACTTATGTCTTTGCGACTGTATAGGACTAGTACAAAGATCCTTCAATGTATTAATATAAACTTGCTGTCATGATACTGTTTCTTTAAGTTCATTGTTTTCGCATATCACCTTGTCCAATTCATTTTGTATTAATTCAAATTGTTCTTTTAACTGTGATATTTCAACCTTCATTTCTTCTAATTCATTTTTACTTAAACCCGTTGATAGATCAAGACTTCTTGTATTTATGTCCGAATTTGTTTCGTCCAATGATGAGTTATTACTTAATGAATCTATTGACTTTGATCTAAACAACTGTTTACGTCGTCGCAATGTTACGTTGTGGTTTATTTCTGTAGACATAGTGAGAAACAACACCAAACAACTTACAAAAAGAGTTTGCGAACCGTGAGGATCGAACTCGAACTACGCCGTTCTCAGGTGTAGTTATGTTAATGCCGGAGCTATTCGCACAGTTAGATAAGTCAATGGAATAGTGCACCTTAATGTAGATATGAGATTTTTAAATTGACTAGTGGTGGTTAGTTATGATTTATGCATGGAATTTTTGCACAGTTTCTCTGTTCACCTGCTTTTAGAAAATAATACTTTTTTATTTATTTGGGATTATTCTTCCGCTTTTAAATGATGATTAACAGATAGTTATTGTTCATTCGTATTGTCTTTCCTCTTTTTTTTATAATCACTGTATTCACACTTGTTCATAACGTTTATCACTCTTTTCGTGTCACTGTTTTTTAGTTTTATACGTTGTCACTTTTTTGCTTAGATAATATAATAATATGCTCAGTTATAGTTTACACTTATTATTACACTATTGTACTAGAAAAATATCGAAAACAGTAATGACAACTATTTTTATTATTTTATCAGAACTTCGCAGGGATCGAACTCACGACTCAACCGTCAGCCGTCATCAACGGGAAGTACCCTATAGGTTTTGATTTCGGAACATAAACGCCCGTATCTTTTGATTCCGTTGACTTTTATGCTCCATTTTTTCACTGCTTCAAGGGATTGCAGCCCTGAATATTTGATATTAATTTCAACTAGATAACTCCACGCATTCCTGATAAAAAGGGTCTTGACTGAAGGACAGACAGACGGACAACGAAGTGATCTTATAAGTGTTCGGTTTTTCCTTTTGAGGTACGTGTAGTGTATGCGCAGGCATTGGCGTGGCAGTCGCTTACCGGCCGTAGGCGACGGCAGACGTTCTCTGGGTTTCGTATAGACTATGTCACCTCAGTGATCTGTCAAAGTGTGTTTTATTAACCCAGCGAACATTACAGTACGGAACCCTAAAAATGCCAAATCGGTCCAGCCTTACCAACTAAAAGCATTTAATTTTTAGGGTTCCGTACCTCAAAAGGAAACCGGAACCCTTTTAAGATAACTTCAGTGTCCGTCTGTCAAGTCCCTTTTTCTCGAGAACGCGTGGATCGAGTTATCAAGTTGAAATTAAAATCAGAACTCCTACCAATTACCAATTATTTTAGTTACCTACACGTTTGCCGTTGGTCTCGGCTGACATTCGTGGATCTTTGACAGTCGTTACAGGTAGTTAGTAGCCCGAAAATCTGACAACCAGTCTTACCAAGGGGTATCGTGTTACTCAGTAATTGGGTTGTGGAGGTCAGGTGGGTTGTAGATTCAGCTGCATCCGGTTAGACTGGAAGCCGACCCCAACATAGTTGGGAAAGGGAACCCTCGCGGCCTCGGTGCGCGTGTTCGAATCGCACTTGACGTCAGACCAACAAAAAAAGATAGACAGCGCGCAACGAACATTAAAACTGAAGCCACCTTTTTATCTATGTGTGTATCGAAGGCTTGCCATTTGTTAAATGTTTTCCCTATAATTTGGGGATATTTGTGCGAGTAGGAACTAGTATAATATTGTACGAGTAAGATATTGTTGAGTATGGTATTGCTATTAATTGGAAACCCAAAATATTCAATACCGTAAAATGCTGTAACTTTGCCTGGATTTTGACGTTTTTTGTTCGGATCTCTGAACCTATTTATTATTACGGCTTCTAAAGACTTGCAGATGGAAAACAGACCTTATGCCTTGCCAGGTAGAACCCAAATATATTTAAATCATGCCGTCATTCAGAATTACAAGCACTCAAAGTCGTAGGCAAAGTTGTAGGTAAAAGACACAACTTTGCCTAGAAGGATATCTCAATAAATATATTGTTGATCTTTTTTGTATTTTTTTTCCGTGTACATGAGACACCGTGCTTGACCCCAGCAGTTAGATTATTGCCATGACGGTAATATATTTTTTTTTACGGCTAATAGGCAATGTTGTAGCAGGCACCAGAAACTTTCATACAAAAATGTCGTTGACTCTAGGGTTGTCCCAAAAAAATACGGATTATTTTCTTAATCTTTTATTCACTTTGTAAAAAAATAAAACAAATTGCTACTTATGAGTAAAAATCACAAATGTATTGCTTTTTAGCAATGCTGGCTTTTACGATGTGGGCTTCTTCCTCAGTTGTCAACTCTGTAGGTCGACCAAATGGTTCGTTATGCATGTTTTTTGATTTTGTAACGCCACGCCATGTGATCAGCCCACGCCAAGCCAAGCCAACGCCAAGCCAATGCCTCTTTACGACAATTTGGAGCTACAATTGTCAGCCAAGCCAGCTAGCGACCGTTAGTGACGTCACATCCGACCGTCGAAGGGTATAAATACTCGGATCGCTCATTTTGCGAGCACATTTCGCTGCCGTACATGACATAAGTAAAAACTCTGTCCAACTTTGTAAAAAATACATTATTATCAATAAATAATTGTGATTATTCGTCAAGTGTGAAGTATATTATTCCTCTCCTGTTTCACTCCGAAGTGGGATATGAAGCGTAATCGCCCTACTGCATCTGTTGGTCGTGGAATCCGTCCACCTGGCTGGAGTGAAGAAGAGCAAGACCATAATATTAGTGAAGATGAAGAATTCCCGCCGCCACCTGCTAGAAAACTACTCAAAACTATGCTAGAAAACGAAGTGGGTAGGGCGATACACGAACTCAACGACGATATCTTACCGCTCAACCATTTCAAAGGCCACCGTGCGGCGTCCCTTATCCCGGAATTTGACCCCGACGGAGAAGATTGCACAGTGTCGGTATGGTTGAAGAAAATTGACCAGTTGGGGGACATACATGGCTGGAGCGACAAAGTAAAATCATTTCACCTTCAAGATAAACTCCGTGGTCAAGCACGTAAGTGGTACAACAGACTCGATGAATATAACTATTCCTGGGACGAATGGAAAGGCATGCTAGCAAGAGCATTTCCCAAACATCGTGACTTCAGTGCTTTGCTAGACTAAATGATGAACCGGAAGAAGCTCCCTAATGAAACAATGACTAAGTATTACCAGGATAAAATCGCCATGTGCTTTCGTTGTAACCTGTCTGACACCGCTACCGTTTCGTGTATAATCAGAGGATTACCGCCTTCATTACAACCAAACGCACGAGCTTTCCAATGCCAGCGACCAGATGAACTGTACGAGGCCTTCCTCTGTGCCCTCGATGATTATCGCTCACCGACATTCGAAGCACGTGACAAGCCGAACAAGGACGCTAGACAGCTGCCGAACCCGGATAAGAAAGTGAACCCTGAGACCGATCCCTGTCCGCGTTGTAAGAAGACTGGTCACATCCTACGGAATTGCTCATTACCTGATCAACGCATTTGTTTCAAGTGTGGTGTGCAAGGTCATATTGCCCCCCGCTGCCCTGGCTCTTCAACTACACATGCCAAGATAACTGCCGAATCGAACAGCAGCGTCAAGGAAATCAAGCTAGTGCAAAATTACAATGAGGTTTACAAGAAGGTAGTGAGAGTAAACGGGATTTTTTTGAAATCCTACATTGATACAGGAAGCCAGGTAAATGTTATAAATACACATATTGTCGGACTCTTGGCACTCAAAGTTACACCTACGAGCACCATACTAAAGGGTTTTTCTGGTGGTTTACTTACAAGCCGTGGTGAAGTAGAATTCGACCTAGAAATTGATGACAATCACGTGAAATGCACTGCGCATGTAACAGAGACTGACATGCAGGACATTCATTTACTGATTGGTCAGCCGGTCATCAACGCTGATCGTGTTTCGCTTGTGGTGACTAATAAGACTGCTACGTTAAGATTAGAACCTGACCCTTTTGCTGAACTTCAGGTTGTCGAAGATATTCAGAAATTCAAGGTAGTGACATCAAGCAAAGAATCCTTGCCACCCGGTGGCTCCATCATCAAAGTCCGGGTGCTGGGTAATGCCGAGAAAGATGATGTCTGCACAGCGCCGCGTCACTATGAACTGAATGGAGTTTCCTACTCGTTACCAGCCACGTTAATCCGAGGCGGAGAAGGCTTCATGAAGGTTATCAACACCGGTACCAAGAACATCGAGTGGGAAGCCGGCGAGATCCTTGCACGAGCAAATAGCTGCCACGAATCGGCGATCCAACCAAGCCGGGTGAGTTCAGCCAAGCCATTATTGTCTTACTTGCCCAATATTTTGCCAAATAAGCCAAATTATTCAGTTACTAGTTCCTCTAATCCATGTGGATGTGGCCTTACAGTCCCGTCTGCCTTGGTCTTAACAACTAATAAAATCAGTGATAGTATAGGCGGGGTACCTATATCCGTAATCAGTATGGGGAGTTTAAATGAAAACGAGCGTGATCGATTAATGCATTTATTATTACAATATAAACACACCTTTGCAGTTGACACAAAAGATCTCGGTTGCACCAATTTGTTCCATATGAAAATAAAACTTACCACACAGCAGCCAATATACCGTCAACCTTATAGGTTATCGCACACTGAACAACAAATAGTTAATTCAAAAGTTCGTGAGTTGCTAGATGCCGGTATTATTAAAGAATCCGAATCAAATTATGCCTCTCCAGTTATCTTGGTAAAGAAAAAGAACGGTGATAGTCGGTTATGTGTGGATTATCGTGCCCTTAACTCGGTCACTATAAAAGATAGATATCCGTTGCCAAACATCGACGATCAGATTTCAAAGCTAGCCGGTAAGAAATATTTTACGAGCCTCGATATGGCCCAAAGTTATCACCAACTACGAATTGCACCCGAAGACACTCACAAAACTGCATTTATAACACCTAAGGGCCATTATGAGTATATGCGCGTTCCCTTTGGTTTAGCAAATGCACCATCAGTTTTCATGCGAATGATTAGTAAACTTGTTGATTCCATCCGTTCCCAAACGTCACAAACTGACAGTTCAACTAGTGAAATTCTGGCATTCATAGATGATTTATTACTACCCTCGGTTGATTTTAGTTCTGGTATAAATATGTTAGAATCGGTGTTGCAAAAGTTTGAATCGGAAAATCTAAAATTAAACATGAAAAAGTGTTCTTTTTTACAAGAGAAAGTGACTTATTTAGGACATGAAATCTCTCATGAAGGTGTGCAACCGGCAAAACCAAAATTAATTGCAGTTTCGCATTTTCCTGTACCAAAAAATGTACATGAGGTACGTCAATTTATAGGCCTTTGCAGTTACTTTCGAAAATTTATATTTAAATTCGCGGTTATAGCTCGCCCTTTAACAGAATTGACTAAGAAAAATGTACCGTGGGTATGGAGTGATAAACAGGTCGATAGTTTTAACGAATTAAAAAAATGTTTATGCTCTAAACCAGTGTTAGCTTTGTATGACCCCACATTAGACATAGAAATTCATAGCGATGCGTGCAAATTAGGAATAGCAGGAATTTTATTACAAAAACAGTCTGACGGTACTTTGCGCCCTGTTATGTATTTTAGCCGAGTGACATCTAGGGAGGAAAGTATGTATCATAGCTATGAGCTAGAAACATTAGCAGTCGTGGAATCATTGCGTAAATTTCGGGTGTACATAGTAGGTAAAAGTGTGAAGGTAATCACCGACTGTACCGCCGTCCGAGCCACTCTCACTAAACGTGATATTATACCGCGTATCGCAAGATGGTGGCTGTTAATTCAGGAATACGATATCAGTGTAGAATATAGGCCTGGTGAACGAATGAAACATGTCGATGCATTAAGTAGGAATCCAAGTGATGCTGTAAATATTAATCGTTTAGAAGTCACCGATTGGTTTTATACAGTTCAATATCAAGATGATAAATTAAAAATTATTATTGACCAATTAAAAGCCGGGTTGACTGAACGCGATATAATAAACAATTACGTTTTAATAGATGATAGGTTGTATAGGAAGACGCTCAGTGGTAATCGACTTGTAGTGCCTGCGGCAGCTAGGTGGAAAATTCTTCAAATGCACCACGACGAAATAGGGCACGTAGGATTAAAACGATGCACAGACCTGATTAAAAGTGATTTTTGGTTCCCTAAAATGACACGGTTCATTCGTAAATATGTAACCTCTTGTTTAAGTTGTGCCTATGGAAAGGGAGATCATGGCAGAAAGGAAGGCAAGTTACATCCAATTCCTAAGCCAAATGAACCGTTTAGAATGATACATGTCGACCATTTAGGCCCGTTTTGTAGGACAAAGAAAGGTTATCAATACATGTTAGTTATAACTGACGCGTTTTCAAAATTTGTAATTGCAGAGTGCAGTCGATCAATTAATTCAGTAGAAACAATTAGAATACTTAAAAGAATGTTTTCGTTATTTGGCTACCCGGATAGAGTCGTAACTGACCATGGTAAGGCATTTACCAGTAGATATTTTAAGAAATTTTCGGCAGACAAACAATTTAAACATACGTTGAATGCAATTGCGTGCCCGCGTGCCAACGGGCAAGTCGAGCGGACGAATCGTACCATACTAAATGCCCTACGCGCTACTGACCCTAGTGAAGCCGCTAATAGCTGGTCTAACCGTCTACCCGATGTGATTTGGGGAATAAATAATACTTTAAATGAAACTACTGGGTTTAAGCCGTATGATTTAATGTTTGCACGTAGTGGTAGGCCAGTGTGTGATGTAACCATCCCAGATCAAGTACCTGAATCGACACAGGCCAAGCGTAGCAAGGCCAGTGCACGTATTAATAAAGCTAGCGCTAGAATGAAACGTAACTTCGACAAACGTCGTAAAAATTGCCATGTTTATAAAAAAGGAGATTTGGTTTTATGGAGGCAGGCACCTACTAGTAGTGCTGCTAAGGTCAACACAAAGCTAGATGACTTGTTTTCAGGCCCCTATATAATAACTAAAGTAGTTGGCAATGACAGATACAGGATCAGGAGCATTAAGGGTTTAAGGGGCTACAAAAACTTTACGGGGCTTGTTTCAGCAGATTCCTTGCGACCTTATCGTAGCATAGCTCCTGTATCTGACAGTGCCAGCAGCTCTGATGACCAGCTGGAGACAGAAGACTTAATCGATTTATTAGAAAGCTAATAAAAATCGTATGCTCCATTGCGGGAGCAATTGTTACAGGATGGCCGATTGTAACGCCACGCCATGTGATCAGCCCACGCCAAGCCAAGCCAACGCCAAGCCAATGCCTCTTTACGACAATTTGGAGCTACAATTGTCAGCCAAGCCAGCTAGCGACCGTTAGTGACGTCACATCCGACCGTCGAAGGGTATAAATACTCGGATCGCTCATTTTGCGAGCACATTTCGCTGCCGTACATGACATAAGTAAAAACTCTGTCCAACTTTGTAAAAAATACATTATTATCAATAAATAATTGTGATTATTCGTCAAGTGTGAAGTATATTATTCCTCTCCTGTTTCAATTTATTAAAAATGGTCTGACGCGGGATCCCAAATTTCTTTTCCGCTTCGTATGACGAAATGACTTTTTTTCGTACGAGATCTGCAGCAACTTCTAATATTTCTACGGAGTAATCGGCATAACTACGAGCTCCTGGTTTTCTCCTGCTTCGTTGTGTATTATTTGGCATTTTTGCATATAACTGCAACAAAGTTAAGACTTACTTAAATACAAAATCATGCCTGTAATCACTGAACGGTCAGGCAGAGATACACCTCTGCCTCACCCTTACAGGCGATTGAAAAGTTAACTGTCGAAATAAAAATATGAATGTTCTATTGACATAAAAAAAAAAAAAAAATTCAATTGAAGCTCTAACTCCTATGACTGTGTCTCACCCGATTTCGGAACATTAACAATGTATGCAATAAAATTAAAATATCGTAAAACGAAGGGAGTTTAGTGCATGGAAGCTCTTGAGTTTCGATTCGAAACTCAAGAGCTTGCATCCACTAAATTCCCTTCGTTTTACGATATTTTACCCGGTTATATAACCGGGTTCCAAGCTGTGAAAATTTCATGCAAATATGACATTTATATGTATAGTAAAAATATATCAATATTAAAATCAGACTAGTGACAACCCTAGACCCAGGCAAAGTTGTGTCACTCAAGTTTCCGAAACAGTGCACAACATTGCCTACTAAGTTATTTTAATGAAATCGTGTCTTTTTAATAAAAATATCAAGCAATATGGAAAGTAGATAGTATGTTCTTACTCTGGGATGTTATAGCTGCACGAAAACACCTTTACTTTAGCTAAAACTTCAAAAGTTACACGACACTAAAAATTTGCACCTACGCGCACCGGTGTTTGTCGCACAACTGACAGAGTAACAATGAAGCTACCATTACAAAAAATGAAAAATCTGTTGCCCTAATAATGTAAAATCACTACCAAATGGTAGAAAATAAGAAAAAACTAAGCAAACGCGAAATATCGCAATTGAAACAAAATAGGCAAACTTGGGCGTAGTTGGCAAAGTTGCAGCGTTTTACGGTACATAAAAAAGAAAATAGGAATATAACTCGAAGTAACAAATCATATTTATATGTATGTATTAATTGAATGGGGAAAATTTAAATCGTATTATGGCAACCCCCGCACCTTATGTCACTACTTTCGTTCGTTGAGGTTTTTTGTTCCAAGTAATCTAAAATTTAATATTAAAGAAACGATATTATTTCAAGTACTTACAAGTGAAAAGTGATTCCGTGAGACTTTTTATGTGATTTGCTGTTGTTTTTGCAACTTTTCACTGCACAGGAAGGCATAATTATATTTTTTTAATCTATGTTAACTTGACGACGACTCGTGACGTACTAAGAGCGATGAGCATGGTTTTAGTGTAGGTGTGGGCGTGAACGTGTACGTTTACTTGCAGGAGCACGGTTTTATGGCTTCACTTTTGATGTTCGCGGCGCGCCGTCTATCTTTTTTTGTAGGTCTGAGCACTTGACTGGTTTTTATTTACATAGATCTGCATCCAGTTAGATTGGAAGCCGGTCGGCTTAGCTGGAAAAAGGCTCGGCATATGAAGTGAATACTATTAGGTACGCGACAATATTGTAATAATTTTTTCATTCTTTTTAATTGATTAATTTATCATCCCAGTAGTAATACAAAATAAATTACCATAAAGGCGGGATACACATGTCAGTTAATCGGGAAAGTAGCTGGCATGAAAGTTATTGGCATGGTACGAGTAACTGACACACTGCGAATACATTTGCAAGTAATACTGGCATGCAAGTTGTGCCCTTGCATGCCAGTATTACCATCGCGTCGCACAAAGTAAATCAAATGTTGTGCTAGCTACTTAGCGTTATGCCGGTTAGAGTATACACATGACAGTAGCTGGCACGTGCAAGGAGCTGTAGTGTGCAAGCTACGGGCATGTGTATCCCCAGCATTATAGCAACAAGCCGCAAGGCCCACAAGCGCCTGAGCGGATCGCAACACGCATCACGAATCACGATGTTCACGCATCATCCGTATGTACAGTCGCCAGCACATCCAGCTACCCGAAACTGTCAAACTTTCCCAATCAACTTTGAATTTGAAAACAGATTATAGTAGCTTGATGTGCTGGCGAGTGCTGGCGTCTGTACATGTTGCGTTTAATTTATTCGCCGCTCATTGTCATAGATCACACCAATACCCATTTTCCTCATTAAAATATTTATGTCTATACTTACATAAATATTTTAATGAGGAAAATGGGAAATTCCTTCCTCAAACAAAACTATTTTTGTTTGAGGAAGGAAATGAATACACGTCCGTTTATTGCAAGTTTCATACTTTATAATGAGAGGTTTTTCTTTTCAGTATTTAAAAAAAAAAATAGTTTCCAAGAACCCTGAAGATGGCGTTGAACTGACTATGTTACTCTTAGACAAAGAAAAGTATAGACGGCGGGTAGCTCCATTTCATTTCCACAAGAAAGGGATAATGTATTGAGTTATTATAAGTAACAGAAAAGGATAAAGCTATACTATTTCCGTCTCTCACTGCGTGCCAGTTTTTTCAAGGCAGCTACTTATGTAGCCAATGTTAGTTAAGTTAGTTTTTTGTCTCATGTGTGGCCACGCTACCCGATGCTCTATAGCTTTCTTACTCTAAGATGTTACTAGATGCCAAAGTCAAAACGCTTGGAAAAAAAACATTGCGTCACGTCATATACGCTCGTTGAGTGACAGTTTCGTTTGCTTTCGTTTTACGATCTTAAAATTACATCCAAGTGAATTAATAAAAAAATTATGTAACTTCCGTTCCTTGCAGTAACTTACCAAGTTCAGCGCCATCTATCCAGCGACTAGGGAAGCGTTAAAAAAAAAGAAAAAGAAAATCCCTCATTAAAGTTCAAGGAAAAAACAATAAAATATAAAAAAAAACATCGCATCACGTGTTTCGAAATCACGACCGAAACGAAATAACAAAACGCAAATCAGAGATGGAGATGACAATCAATTTTGATTTGACAGTGACACTGACAGTTGCTTGTTTTCGATTTTTCTACTTTGGACTTTGACCGATTGTGTTTTGTTGTTTTAATTTTTTTTTGTATCCAACATTGCAATTTCTGCCGTGGTTTTAACTAAAATATACAATTCAATAAAAGAACAATGTCTTCGTTGATCAAAACAATTGCTTTTAACCAACCTAGGAAAGTTATTTCAAGTAAGTACCTAGCCAATGTTTAAGTTCCTTTAATTTAATCTATTTGAATATCAAAATTATCTGTAATTACTTGATTTTATGTCTTACGGTAGGATAATAAAGGTTCTAATAATGACATCATCGTATGTGATAATGTTCGATAGTTCTACTTACATTTTGTATTTTATAGTTTTTAGAGGATAACCTGATTTTTATAAAACTACAGCAACTTAGGGAGGGATAACATGAACTTTGTACTGCAATAAAATCTGCCGCAACGCCTTCTAGCTGTGTCAGGGCACCTACTATTTAAAAAATCCATCCTTCCTTACATTAATTTCCTTGACCTTAATGACAGTAGTATTTAATTAAAATAATTTCCATTTTCCAGATATACTGAAACGCACATTCACAAAAGCAGAACTACCTCAGTTTGAAACCCTAGCTGTGTCTGAACCAAAGAAATATGTGTACCACGTTGAGTTGAACAGGCCAAAGAAATCTAACACACTAACTAGGACTATGTGGCAGTAAGTATTGCACATAACATCGCACCTGTATTCCCCAAAAGGTTAGACAGACGTGTACCTATCATCATAATCCGCCTATAATGTTACTAGTGCTGGGACAAAGGCCTCCTCTCGGTGAAGGGAGTGGGCCATAATCCACCATGCAGGCCCAGTGCGGGTTGGTGGATGTCACAAGTCTGAATTTTTGGTTCTAGGACTTGCCAGTTTCCCCACTGTGTTTTCCTTCACCCTTTTGAGAACAGTGGTGATAAAATAATTTACACAAAGCAAAGCGCCTGTCGGTGATCGAATCTACGACCTACAACTTGTAAGTCGCGGCCGTTACCACTGGGCCACCACTGCATCTATAATACACCCACGTTTCCCCAATTACGATTAAGTCCCATGCAATGGAGGGTGAGCCTATTGCCATGAACAAATCCAGACTCCAGGCTGTTATTGAAAAATTCCAGATGGAAAAAACTCAACAAAACTGCCTGACTCGGGAATACAACGTTACAATGGCGACATTAATTAAACACACGGGTACGGCTAGTCGCTAGTAATATATCTATGCTAGTAATCATAAAAAGTTAAGGAGCTTACAGGACCTAAACACAAAAAATGCAAGTTTTAGAAACAATAAAAGTATATGATCGACTACAATAAACAAAATCAGAAAATATATGATATTCTTCAGGATATATGCCATCAAAAACATAACTTGTAAAAAAAGCCAAGCCTCGCAACTCAGTTCTTCTACCATAAAAAGTTGTGAGATCCATGAATACCAAGTCGGTTAATTTATTCAGTCCCTACTTAAGGGACCTTCTGTCTTAAATTATTACGTAATTAGCTAACCTAACAACATCTTGTAGTGACCATATCAATATTAAAATCCCACATCGCATGAAAACGCACTGGGCGATTGCCAAGTCAATCTATTTATTTAAAACATAAAAGATTTTTAATATTGATATGGTCAGTGAAACCTGGTTAAGTGAGACATCAAGGGACCTGCAATGTCGTTTCACTTATAGAGGTATTCCACTTACCCAGTGTCTCAGATATACAGGTATAAATAAATATCTGTCTCATTCACAGAGGGTTCCATTAACACTACAGTAGTCGCGCGTTCTACCATTGTAGAACGTGTGTACATTTTGTTGAATTTTGTCGCAAGTTGAAGGTCACTCACGCACACATTCTCAGTATTCCTCTATTACTAGGCAATAAACAATTGCAGTGCCCTTGCAGCGACGGACGCGGCCGCATGTCTGTGAAATTTGGCGCCAAAAGTGAATTTCTACGATTGTAGAGCGCGCGACCACTCGCGTCATATTTTTCTCGTAAGTTGCCGTTCATGTTTTTTGTTGTAATAATGTTTATTACCTTTTTATTTATTGTTATGTTTATTTATTTTTATTGTTATGACATGTACAACTTATTGTAAGGTTAGTAGTAACAAGAGTGGCCCTTTTTTTCAGAGAAATGGCTTCCCGGAGTGAAGAAGAGAGAATTAGTAGATGGCTGGAGGGAGAAGACACTGATCCTAGTGATATAGCGGAGAGTGACCCTGAAGATCGTATATTAAAAGAGGACTGGTTGGAAGAATCCCAGCATGATACGGACATGGGTCTAAATGATCCCTCTGAGTTGAACCCGGGCCCAGCACAACCCTCAAACACCGGACGTGTTGGTAAATGTTCTTTCTGTGGCAGAGCGCGCAACAAGTCCACCAGGAAGCTTTGTTATATATGTAACAAGTGGATTTGTCCCGACCATCAGGTTCTTCTTTGTCCCGACTGTGCCAAAAACGAAGAAATGGAGGTGGAAGACATGACTGATCAAGAAATATGAGACTTAAAATGATAAGAGCAAAAATTTTTGCGTTTTTTTTGTTATTTTCAAAAAGGCTGTTTTTTAGTTCCTATTATGTTTAAATATGATTATGTTTTGTTTCTTTTAGCTTTATAATAATAAAGTTTATCTCAATATTATACAAACACTTTTTATTTATGAAGCTTTGCTTTAAAACTCCATCACTAAATATGTTCTACAAATGTAGAGCGCGCGACTACTAACGTCCCAAATAGAGGCGCGCCTACTGTAGTGTTAATAGAGGTGAGAATGCAGGTTATTTCAGTTATACAGGTGCGATCATTAAATAAAATGGCTACATTTGTTAACATCAACAGCGTTACTTTCTCCACAAATTGCTTTGAAAACTATACCGTTTCTTTTCTTAAACCCTTCCATCCAACCATTGCTGCTACAGAAATTATGAATATCGAGCCTTCGCGCGAAATCTTGTGCCTTTTCTTTTAATCATCGGTCCACTTACCGGAACGTTTTTGTTACGAAGTTGCTTGACCCATGTTAGCAAACACTGTTCAAGTTCAGGATATTCTGATAAACATACACGTTTTAGTTTTCCTTGTCCTTCAGAACATTGTGATTCAATTTTATGTTTACTCTGAATTATTCTACAGAGTAGATTTTGGCACATTAAATTCGGCACAAACTTCTTCGCGTGTCTTCCCACTTTCATAAACGGATATTAACTTCAGTTTTTCACGTAATGATAACGATTGTAGCTTTCGTTTTGGCATTTTTCAAATAAACATCTATATGATAGTAAAGCGAAACTAAAACTGAAGGTAATTGAAGCCCAAAATTACTTACGTACTTGGAATTACGTGTGGAATTTGTGGGTAGAATAAGAATGAGTAAACAAACAATGTTATCTCAGTTACAGAGGTTTATGCATATAAAATTTACTCGCTGTCTCAGTTATAGAGGTAACTATGATGATAAATCGAAAGAACAAATCCCAGATATAGAGGCTTACCTCGTCCCACTAACAGAGGTAATTCAGTGCCAAAGTGTTGGGACCTCAGCATGAGTTCCAGTTATGGAGGTTTCTCACTTATCCAGGTCCCACTTAACCAAGTTTCACTATACTATCGCGGATTTTTTTGTAGATCTTTCTAAGGTGTACAATCCTGTAAGTACATTATTTTGATCTATCTCGTAGGGTTCAGCTAGCTTTTGCAATATGAGCGGAAAAAATGTGTTTATTTACGACATCACATTAGAAATCACATCAAAATCCGTTGCGCAGTTTTAAAGGTCTAAGCATACATGCGGACAGACAGACAACGGGAAGCGACTTTGTTTTATACTATGCAGTGATAAACAGGTACACTGATTCATTAACTGCAAATGTAACTTTGTAATACTATATATTTATATAGGATTACAAAGTTATTTTTGCAGTTGGTGTATCTAGGAAAGTGAAACGAAATTGAAAAATATTTTAGTTTTTCCTTGGTTTATACACTAAATACTATAAGTTTTCCTATTATAAGTTGTGTTCATGACTTTAATAATTATAATTCTGTAAATACATATTTGTTACGGTCGCGAATCATATTTTAATCAACGTACAACTTAATACTGACCAGCAATTTGCTTGTTATTACTGTATTCGTGTGTTAAATTAATGTCGCCGTTAAAGCGGCACACTGTATACCTTTATAACTTGTTATAACATGCATTACAAGAACTTCAAGTCGTTCATGGTGCGTGTTCCGACACATCATCTCGAGAAGTTCCTCAAGGAAGAGTTCTGGCCGAAGGGTGTTGTGTACCGCCGGTTTCGTGGCCGGATACATGACACCGGACAGCGAAACACGACGCAGACTCTTTGCGTGCATTAGTTTGTTAGTGTAAATTTAATGTTGTATGTATTTATAGTATTTTTAAGTTATATTAATATTGTATTGTATGTGTTTTATATGATGATGCCTGAAATAAATGGATAATAATTATTATTATTCTTTCAGAGAAATAAACATATGCTTCTCAACACTGAGTCAGATTCCTCAGTGCAGAGTCATCGTGTTGTCCGGACAGGGAAAGCATTTCTGTGGTGGTGAGTAAATAATGTATTTATTTATTTTTATTTATAGCTTTTTAGGGTTCCGTACCCAAAGGGTAAAAACGGGACCCTATTACTAAGACTTCGCTGTCTGTCCGTCCGTCTGTCTGTCACCAGGCTGTATCTCAAGAACCGCGATAGCTAGACAGTTGACAAATTTTCACAAATTATGTATTTCTCTTGCCGCTATAACAACAAATACTAAAAACAAAATAAAATAAATATTTAAGTGGGGCTCCCATACAACAAACGTGTTTTTTTCGGCGTTTTTTCCTTGTGGTACGGAACCCTTCGTGTGCGAGTCCGACTCGCACTTAGCCAGTTTTTTCAGAGTGATGAGTTGTATTACAAAATGTTTAATAACAGTTCTGAGTCGTCCTGACTAGTCCATGTCTTTCCAGCTGTCCTCACCAAGTCATCAGTTCATCACACTAATATTATAAAGGCGAAAATTTATTTTTGTCTGTGTGGTGCCGGACTTAAAGAATTGCACCACCGCTTACTTCCCGTGGGTGTCGTAAAAGGCGACTAAGGGTCTTACCGGAGAATGGGCAGCAGCGTTCTCTATTTATTCCACCATCATACCATACTGCGATCGCCAACCCGCCTGCCAAGCGTGGCGATTATGGCAAACCCCCCCCAAAATTGGGGGAGGCCTACGTCCAGCAGTGGACGTCTATCGGCTGAAACGACGACGACGAAAATTTATGAGTGTCTGTGTTTATATGTTTGTTACTTCTTTACGCACAAACGGCTGGACCAATTTTGATAAAATTTGGTATAGAAGTAGCTGAGACCCTGGATTAACACAGACGCTACTTTTTATCCCGATATTCCCACGGGATCGAAACTTATGCGGGTGAAACGACGAGGCGCAGCTAGTCCTGATATATTTTCTATGGTTTCCCTTTCTTTCTCCTCTCTTCCTAGGATATAGTTACCGGCACGGATCTTGAGCGCTCGGCGGTAGAGTGGGGATCGCTTTGCGCATCGTATACTTAGGGCAAAATAAAACATAATATTAAATGGTGTTTACCTGTTAAAGCTTACTCCCAATAATACTTATTTTAAAAATAGTAAAAGTGTGCAATCCAACCTAAGTGAGTGTTAAAAGTCTGAAGGGACAAGTGTCCTCACTGTGCTTATAGTTTTAACAAGTTTTAATAACATTAAAAAGTGTATTATCAATTGAATAGCGGTGTGTACATACTGTATTTCAATATAAAACAACAGAAATAATAAACAAAAGTGCAACCATCTCAGTGAAATAACAGTTTTTGTGGTGTTTCTGGTGTATCTCTGCACAGATCTAAGTGCAGGATCCTTAAACTGTAATTAAAGTGTTGAGCGATTTTTATTCAAATTCTGCATATCATTCTTGCCATAGTGTGCCTGAGAACAGCGACATCTATCCTAATTGATCGGAACTACTACGTGCAACATTCCCACATCGTAGATCATAGCGAAATCGATCCTCGCGCACAGAAATTTTGCAACTCGCGTTCACACTTGTCACTAGGTGGCGTTGGTAGTACCATAATATTTTTTCTGTTCTCTCAAAATGAGCTCGAAGTGTAATCTCTGCGATGAAATGATTGAGACGGTGGCACTATCACTAAAATGTCATACCTGTGATGGAGTTTACCACTGTGAGTGTCTCAATATCACACAACAACATTTTGCAGGATTTACTCGCGAACAAAAATCCCACTGGAATTGTCTTCCCTGCAGCAATATCACACGTCGGGATCGCTCGAACTTGGCGACGCTGAATCGCTCTGTGTATATCCCTACAAGCTACGACGATGATGCTATGAATATGTCCTGTGATAACATAGGACAACAAACTTTGTCACCGATCTCTCCATCAGGCTCCGCATCAACAATTGTCACTGGCGGCGACGCACACACTTCCGCTATTGGCGACCTGAACGCATTCTCCTCGGTACTTAACAATACGTTAAAGGGATGGCGTAGTGATATGGATCACGCTATGGCTATGTTCACTGATGATATCAGAGGATCCTTGCGCTGCTGGCGTGAAGAAATGGAGCTAAGCATATCCAAGTTCAACGATGGTATTAAAAGCACTCTCTCCGAAATAAAACAAGATATAAGCAGTATCCGAAGTGAACAAGAGAAGCTTAAAGAACGCGTTCATACTGTTGCTCAGAACGTCTCAGATTTAACATGCTCAGTACAATTCCAAGCTGACGAGCATAAAGATCTTAAGGAACGCGTAGATATCATAGCCCGCAACAGCTCCGACCAATCTCAAATATTAAGCAACAACCTTGAGCAAAAATTAGACTTACTGGAACAGCAGGCAAGGAACTGCAACATTGAAATCTGTAACGTCCCTGAAAAGCGTGGTGAGAACTTGCTGCAGTTAATGGACATGATTGGCAATGCCATCAGTTTCCCAACATCACAGAGAGATATAATATCTATTCATAGAGTTCAACACGCCCAGCAAACTAATAATAGACCAAAGAATATCATTGTTAAATTTTCTACAAGGATTATACGCGATAACATACTGAGCGCCTTCCGCTTAGCTAAGGGCCTCAAAACGGATCAAATTGGAATATCAGGATCGCCGAATAAGATATATATGAATGAACATCTGACACTGAAAACAAAGCAGTTGTTTCGAAAATGTAAAGACGCTGCTAAACAACATGATTTTAAATATGTATGGGTTAAAAACTCAACTATACTTGTACGTGAACGGGACGGAATACCCTCTTTTGCGGTTAGATCAGTGGATGATATTCGCAAAATTAATAGTATTAATAAGTCCCCACCTCTTAGTGCTCCAAATAATAATGATCAATAACTTTTGTTTTACCGATACATTTATAATTTGTTCTATGCTACTGTATACTGCTACTTTTGTTTATTGTACTAACAGAATTGAATTTCCTAATTATCTGCATGTGTTAACCATATTGTTATTTCTTGAATTTCCCAACATTTCCACATCACTAAAGGGTGGTTTATCAAAAGGGCTAATCATATTGGTACGTTATGTAATTTTGAACTTCTTATCAGGCCCACTCTTAGGATATCTTCATAAGTATCTCACTGTAAAGCTCTACGTCAAAATGCCATGTAATATTATTTCAAAATTATGTACTTATTGTAGGATGGAATTAGTATCCCCATTTACTTGTTCGTGCTGCTGGATAATTGGAATTAATCTTATATGTTTCATAGTTTTTCCACATAACACACATAGCTCGTTCTTGCCTGGCACCCTTGCGCTGCTAACATATTTATCTAACACAATTAAATATCCCACCAGCGCCTGTGACTCGTAACAATTTATCTATTTATTATCAAAACTGTAGGGGCACCCGTACGAAACTGCATACTCTAAGCATGAACATCCTTTCGCGAACGTACGATATCATCGTACTGACCGAAACATGGCTAACACCGGAAATCAATAATAGCGAGTTCATCGACCAGCGCTACACTGTATACAGGTGTGATCGCGATCGCACGGCTACGAAGAAGTTGGATGGGGGTGGTGTTTTAGTGGCAATATTAAAGACTCTCAGATCCACTGAGATTGACCTAAGTGCATACCTAAATATTACTCCGTGGCATAGCCACATCGAGCAGGTTGCCATTGAAATACCGAGTGACCAGAATAAGAAGCGTCATGTTGTCGTTGCTGCATACATACCACCCACAACCCCTGAGCACATATATGCGAGGCACTTTGAACTACTCTACGACGTTTTAGCCAATCCTAATGTTGATTACTTTTATATACTTGGGGATTATAATATTCCCGACACGGCATGGAACATGTCAGCTTCGCCGGGCTCCCCACCCAGTGCTTCTTTTTGCGTCAGTTCCAACATGACTTGTAACCACCTAAACAACTTTTTATCACTTTTAAATGCCTCGCAATACAATAACTTGCTTAACGCTAAAGGCAAAACACTTGACCTTATAATATCTAATAGTTCCTGTTACGTAAAACTCGAGTCCACTTCTTTACTACCTATAGATGTATACCACCCTCCGTTCGTTTGTGATACAAATATAAATGTAAAAACCCCTCCCCTGAAAAAACAATATGTACAAAAATACAATTTTTACAAGGCGAACTATGATCTAATCAACAAAATGATACAGGAAACGGATTGGCCTGAGCTCCTTACACATGAAAATTCTGAGAACGCTTTATCTGTATTTTATGACAAGCTGGATGAGATCATTAAGCCTCACACGCCTCTGACTAATTATAAACCTCTCACATTTCCAGTTTGGTTCTCTCGTCCCTTGATAAGATTGTTTAAAAAAAAACAGAAGGTTTGGGTTAAGTGGAAAAAGTACAATAATATATCAGACTATGAAGCATTCGCTCTGCATAGAACAAACTTTAAAGATTTGTGTGGTAAATGCTTCGCTACGTATATAAAGTCGATTGAAGACAGTTTACGCACTAATGTTAAACACTTCTGGACATATGTGTCAAACCGAAAGGACAAACCAATTATTCCAGCAAAAGTTCACTATAATAATACAGAATCCAACAAGCCTGAGGTCATTTGTAATATGTTCTCTGATTTCTTTTACTCAGTATATGAACCTGCTTCTCCACTACTATCACAATGGCAACCTGCAACAGAAACTTCTGTAACTAGCGAAATTACTACTGACTTTAGCGAGGAAAAGGTGTTGAAAGAACTCAAGTCATTGGATCCTTCCAAAGGACCTGGACCTGATGGAATACCAGCACTTTTTCTTCGGAACACTGCAGCTTGCATTTATAAGCCGTTAAGTATTATTTATAATAAGTGTATTACCGAGGGCGTGTTTCCCAACCGGTGGAAATACGCTAATATCACACCTGTACACAAGAATGGTTCCAAAAATAACGTTGAAAATTACCGTCCAATCTCCATCCTCTCCACCTTGTCAAAGGTTTTTGAGAAACTTGTTCATAACGAAATATATCCATTGCTGCACCATGTCATTATACAGGAACAACACGGCTTTGTCAAACATAGATCTACTACCACAAACCTTCTATCTTTCTCTAGTTTCTTGTTTGATAGCATTGATTCTAATGAACAGGTGGACACTGTGTACACAGATTTTTGCAAGGCCTTTGACAGGGTGGATCACGAATTACTACTCAATAAAATCGCCTTCAATGGAATCAGAGGAAATTTATTGCGTTGGTTCTAGTGAATAGTCCCGGGAAATCCCGGAACCGAAAGTACCGGGAAATCCCGGAAATTTACGTCGTTTTTGGAACCGGGATTTTTAAAACCAATTCCCGGTTCTTTCGGTACTTTCGGGAAAAGATACTTCGCGTTTCGAATATTTGTAGTTTTATAGCATAAAGCCCGACCGCTTAAACCGTGGAATACACTTGCTACCTAGCATGCACAAAAAGCATGCATGCTGCAAGAGCATGCTGCACGAAGGTGCGGTAGGGGCTGGTGGCGGCCATCGCGTCTTCGGAATGTTGTGCTTTGCGTTGTGTTTATGATTTTGGTGGACAGTGCTTCGCAAAAAAGACTCAAACAAGACTGCTTCTTTTGGGCAGAGCCAGCTTACGAAACTAAAGACCGATGATGGCAGGATCGTATCCGCCAAACCTGAGCTGTTGAGAGAGATTGAGATGTTCTATGTACAGTTATACACGTCAACAAATAACCCCGTTATGGCTCTGGCAAACGACCCAAGAGCTTGATTGACCCGACACTATACCGAAGACATCCCGGACGTCAGCCTGCACGAGATTAGGATGGCTCTAAAGCAGCTCAAAAATAACAAGGCGTCGGATGATGACGGAATTACGGCCGAGCTCCTGAAGGCCGGCGGAAAACCCGTTCTTAAGGCCCTTCAGAAGCTGTTTGATTCCCTCATACTCGAGGGCAAAACACCACAGGCATGGAACAGAGGTGTGGTAATACTTTTCTATAAGAAGGGCGACAATGCCCTTCTTACTCATCCATCCCATCTCACTTCTGAGCCATGTCTAGAAGCTGTTTTCGAGAGTCTTCACGAACCGTCTCGCGCGCAGGTTTGCCGCCTCCCGAATAAGCCGGATTCCGTAAAGGCTTTAGCACCTTAGACCACATACATACGCTGCGACAGGTTATACAGAAGACCGAAGAATATAACCTGCCTCTCTGCTTAGCGTTTGTGGACTACGAGAAAGCCTTTGATTCGATTGAGACATGGGCTGTGCTGCAGTCTCTTTAACGGTGCCAGATCGACTATCGATACATCGAGGTGCTGAAGTGTCGGTACGAAAACGCCACTATGTCGGTCCGACTCCAGGATCAGACCTTGAAACCTATCCTTTTGCAGCGAGGTGTGAGACAGGGCTGAGACTATGGAGGACCTCAGTACAATGCTCGATGACCTCAGTAGAGCCTCCGAAAGAGTGGGTCTTAAAATGAACATCCGCCGGCTATCGCTGAAAACCAGCGCTGGGGTTCTGTCTTGCATAGGGTCGCAGCATAATGCTGAGCGATAGCCCTTTTGCGTGGATGTGACGCATGTTTCCTCCAACCCTTTCTTATTTTTTTTCTCGTTTATGTTCTTCATTGCGTCATGTTTACCGCAAATAAACGTATTTTCTTTTTATCTTTCTTTCTTTCAACATGGAGAAAACGAAGGTCATGTCAAATGCCCATGTAACACCCACTCTTATAAAGATCGGAGACACTACACTCGAAGTCGTGGACGAGTATGTTTACCTAGGACAAACTGTCCAGTTAGGTAGGTCTAACTTCGAAAAAGAGGTCGATCGTCGAATCCGACTCGGCTGGGCAGCGTTCGGGAAGCTACGCAATATCTTCTCGTCCCACATACCTCAGTGTCTCAAGACGAAAGTCTTTGACCAGTGCGTGTTGCCAGTGATGACTTATGGCACTGAAACGTGGTCACTCACAATGGGCCTTTAGCTCGTATCTACTGGGCGGTGAATAATTAAAACACTCCGAGTACGAGCCACTTTATAATATAGTCTACACTGTTCTCTTACATATCTAATCTCGAACGGGTGGTGCGCGTGAGACGAGATGCGGGAGCGCGCGAGCGAGCGTGATGCGTAATTCAGCGTAATCGCGTCACCAGCGTGTCTGTCTTACTGACGGCCAAGCGGTGCCAGCCGTTCGTTCTCGTGAGTTCTTGCGTCTCGCTCTCACGCGCACTCGTACCACTCCGTGCGTGTGTGGCGCTATGATCGCCACACCACCCACCCACGTAGAAAGGTACCCCCAACTAATACACGAACAGAAGAATATAATTATATACTTTATGCGTCAATGGGCGTCTTAAAATGGACACGGCGCCCTGACCGTGTGACGTAAGGCTTAGCGACGTTTGACTTGGGATTGGCCTGAGCAGATGTTGTGGGTGGGGCTGATGCTGGTGATGTGGGCGATGGTGGTGATGTGGATGTGGCTTGGGAAGGACTGGACGGCAGTTGGCATGGCGATGCCGGTGATGTGTACTCGATGTAAGCCGGTTTCACTCTGTCCAAACTGACTTGAACTTCCCTGTTCCCCACAGTAATGTGAATCGTTTTGTCGTTTCTGCTAATTACTGGGTGGGGACCGGTGTAGGGTGGCTTTAATGATGCCCTTACGGTGTCGTCTCTCAGAAACACATGTGTGCTAGTAGGTAGGTCCTTGAAAATGAATGGGCGTTGGTGAGAATGGTGCGCCCCATCAACTGGTTTTAGATTGGCCATGTGGTTTCGCAGTTGTGACGCAAAGTTGTGAACCTCCTCCAGAGAATCATTTCCGGTAGGGGGACTCAAAAACTCCCCAGGTAGTCTGAGCGGTTCACCGTATACGAGTTCGGCAGCTGAGGTCCGCAAGTCCTCTTTCAATGCTGCTCGCATGCCCAGTAGCACCAGAGGCAGAGCCGCGCACCATGTGCCTCCGTGGCACATGAGGGCTGCCTTTAATTGACGGTGTAATCTCTCCACCATACCGTTGGCACATGGATGGTAGCTGGTGGTGCGTGTGCGGTGCACAGAGCAGTGCTTTAGAAGGGCTTTGAACAAGGCCGATTCGAATTGTCGGCCCTGGTCTGTGGTAACAGTTAAAGGGACGCCAAAGCGGGCAATCCAGTTGGCCGTGAATGTGTCGGCCACTTCTTCTGCCGTGATGCCCACCATTGGCCAAGCCTCTGGCCATCGGGTGAAACGATCCACCGCCGTTAGACAATATTGGAACCCTTTGCTCGATGGCATTGGGCCAATAATGTCGATATGGACTTGACGAAATCGGTTGGTCGGGGCAGAGAAATTTCCTAACGGGGTTGAGGTATGCCTCGACACCTTGCTGCGTTGGCATGGGAGACACTCCCGTGCCCATTTCCGGCAGTCCCGGTTCATATGTGGCCACACGAAGCGGTCAGCCACCAAGCGTGCAGAAGCTTGTGCGCCGGGGTGGCTGAGATTGTGGATCTTGTTGAAATAGCTGTGACGAAAGGAAGGTGTCACGAATGGTCGTGGCTTTCCGGTTGAAGTGTCACAGACGATGGTGATGTCGTGGCCAGGAATAAACACCTTTTCCAGTTGAAGAGAGGAGTGGGTAATGGCATTCTGGAGCTCCTCATCTGTGGTTTGTTCGTCTGCCAACGCTGCGAAACTCTCCTCGAGACTGATGGCTTCGACCCTCGACATTGCGTCAGCAACCACGTTGTCTTCTCCCTTCACGTGCACCACATCGGTTGTAAATTGGGAGATGAAAGACAACTGGTTGAGCTGAACCGGGGGGAGTTTTTCTCGGCGTTGGATGAATGCATAGGTAATCGGCTTGTGGTCGGTGTAAATTGTTGCGTGTTGTACCTCCAGTAAATGGCGGAAGTGCTGCACACTTTCGTAGACCCCGAGGAGTTCGCGATAATACGCGGGCCACTGAGCTTGTTTGTCAGTCAATTTCTTACTGAAAAACGCCAGAGGTTGCCATTGGTCGCCAATTTTCTGCTGGAGGCATGCTCCTACGTGAACTGAAGAGGCGTCTGTGAAAAGTCCCAATGTAGCATTGCTAACTGGGTGGGCAAGGAGAGTAGCATTTATAAGGCTATCCTTGCACTTCTGGAACGTAAGTTCGAGTTCGGGTGTCCAAGGCACTGGTTTCGCCCCCTTGAGCTTAGAAGAAGCTAGAACGTTGATAAGAGGTGCTTGCAGTTTGGCTGCCCTGGGAAGAAATCGGCGATAAAAATTTATCATTCCTAAGAATCTGCGGAGTCCTTGCACGGTTTTGGGCAGGGGGTATTTCTGCAGTGCTTCAATTCGCTCCGTAGGAGGGCGTGTGCCGTCTTTGTTGATACGGTAGCCTAGGAAGGTGACCTCATCAGCACCTAAAACGCACTTGGATGCGTTCACTACCACTCCATAGTCGGCCAGGCGCTGAAACAAGGTACGCAGGTGTTCCAGGTGGTCTGCTGCTGTCCTGGAATAGACCAGCACATCATCCACGTATGGATAACAGAAGTCTAGTCCCCTCACGACTTCGTCAATGAAACGCTGAAAAGTTTGTCCAGCGTTTCGGAGGCCGAAAGTCATGAAGGGAAATTCATACAAACCAAAAGGTGTTGTGATTGCGGTTTTGCAAATGTCAGCGTCCTGGACCGGCACCTGCTGGTAAGCCTTCACTAGGTCTATAGTACTGAAGACGGTGGCTTCAGCAATGTTGACAGAGAAATCAGCAATATGTCTTACGGGATACCGATCTGGTACAGTCCTCGCGTTAAGGGCTCGGTAATCGCCACATGGCCGCCAGCCTTCCTCTCCCTTCTTTGCCATGTGTAATGGAGAGGCCCAAGGGCTATCCGAAGGTCTGGCTGTACCACAGTTTACCATATCGTCGAATTCCTTTTTGGCTGCGACTAGCTTCTGCGGTGCGAGGCGACGTGGGCGGCAGGATACTGGTGGCCCATCGGTTGTTACAATATGATGTACTGTGGTGTGTTTTACTTGCCGTGGCAAGCCTGGGGGTCGTGTCAAATCCGGGAACTCCAGGAGAAGTCTAGAATAGGGTGAGGATTCGTTGCCAGACACTGCTTTAACACTCAACTGGTTGACTCGTGCGACTACGGCAGCTGTTGTTAGGCTTGTGTTTCCGTCTATTAGACGTTTGTATCGAAGGTCAGGTAGCAGATTGTAAAAACTGAGGAAATCTGACCCTATAATTGGCATCTCTACATCAGCGATAGTGAAGTTCCATTGGAAGTCACGGCGGAGGCCTAGGTTGAGACGAAGACAGATGCTGCCGTATGTGTTTATGGTGCTACCATTGGCCGCAGCCAGTTGGTATCCTGTTGACGAGGTGGCGCGACCTTTGGTTAAACTTTGAGGATAGCAGCAAAGGTCGCTACCAGTGTCGATGAGGAATTTGAGTGCGGTCGATCTGTCTGTGACAAACAAGCGGCGGCAGAATGTGTCACGGTCAGCCGCCGCATTTACTGACCGCTGGTTTCGTTTTCCGCGCTCTTCCAGCTGCATGGAGTGGTGCATCTGTTGGCCTTGCTGCCGAACCTCTGGTGGTACCAGCAAACACCGGACGAAGATCGCGATGTTGAACGGGACCTGTTGTTCTGGCTGCGTGATCGCGATCGTGACCTTGAGTCAGCTGTGAGTGCTTCGACCGATCTTGTGAGTGCTTCGACACGTAAAGTTAGTTCAGCCACTCCAGCGGATGGGCCCTGTACGGCATGAACAGCCATTGGTATAGATACTTCTACAATTCTGTCGGCTATATCTGCTGCCTTTTCAAGCGGTAGGTCCGCTTGTGCGGCCAGGATGGCCTGTACATTGCTCGGAAGGCGACGGATCCACAGTTGACGGATGATGTCGTCGTCTTTCACAGTGGTGCCTGCCAAACAGCGGAGGTGACGGAGAAATTGGGACGGTTTCCTGTCCCCAATATCTTCGTCACCCAGAAGTCTACGAACCCTGTCCTCTCTGGAAGCGGAGAGACGTTTTGTGAGTTCGGTTTTTAGGTACTCGTAGCATCCATCTTTGGGCGGATTCTCAATAATGTCCGCTACCTCACCTGCCACTCTGCTGTCCAGCATCGCCACTATGTGACTATATTTAGTTCGCTCTTGGGTTATACCAGCGATTTCGAACTGCGCCTCGGCTTGGCCAAACCAGACGGAGGGTCTGTCGGTCCAAAAGGGTGGCAACTTTACTGTGACTGCCATTGTGCGTCTATCTTGGCTAGCCTGTAACTGTGTCAGCTGCTCCTGCAGCAGCTTAATCCGTTCCTCGGATGTTGCCATTATCGTGGAGGACAGGGAAGTCCAAGAAACAAAACCGGAAAGAGATTGACGACAGGCCGCACTGCACCCTAATAACGACCGGAAGTGAACTAAGGGGAGTCTTAAGAACGAATAAATGAGTTGAATGAATGGGTGAGTTAAATGAACGAATGAGTTTATGAGAACTATGGTTAAGTCAAACCGCGATCAAACCCCCGATGATGAGACGATAAATCTTACGTCACACGTTGTTATAATGCGTTTTCGCTTGCTAACTAAAACTACTTAACAAAACGAATCTTAATCAAAAATAGCTGCACTATAAAATTAAATGTTCTAGTGAAAGTACAGAGTGGGTCACTGTTGGAAAAGGAAATATAATTAATCAGTGAACTGTTATGGTTAGGTACGTACAATCGCGAGCTTTTCCAAAAAAAAAAAATAATAATAATAAACTTAGTAGTGGTCAGGCGGGAGTGTCCGCGATAGTACCTACCTAGCACGAAATAAACACAAGATTAAAATGGTAAATAAAGGTAAACAGGTAGGCATTCACTTATATAAATAAATATTACTACAATAAAATAAACAAAATTGGTAATTACGTAGGTATACACGTAACGTTTGAGTAAATGTTTGTTCACTGTCGAATGTTTGAACTTGAATTCGAAGTAGATTCCACGAAATGCACGTAAACGTTTAGCTCTTGAAGTAGGTAGGTATTTAATTAGTCTTGATCACCAAATGCGATGTGTTTGTTGATTGAAGTAACTAGGTAGGTTTAGGAATTTGCTCACCGGATTTGTGTGGTATACTTCCTTGTTCCTGTTCGCTACACGGATGTATTGTTGTGTCGTCCCGATTCCCAGTAACAGGATAACGCTGTCTGCCGGCCGTTGTTAGCGCGATTCGCGCCGACGCGGCGACGCCGAGAAGTGGTTTGCAAGATGGTTCGTGAACTCGCGGGCGCCGCGGCCCGGGCGGCGGTGACGATGGTTTTTTTTCGATGGTTGCTCGACGGGATGAAATCTGCGTCGAGGCGAGGGGATCCTTGGGGGATGAATTGCACGATCGTCGTTTGTTGATTTTGGAGCACAGGAACGAACGCGCAGCGGCGTCGCCGGCGACGTTGTTAAGTGTAGTATGGGTTCACAAATTTAATTAATCACGTCGGGGTCACCAATTTAGCTCGTATCTACTGGGCGGTGAATAATTAAAACACTCCGAGTACGAGCCACTTTATAATATAGTCTACACTGTTCTCTTACATATCTAATCTCGAACGGGTGGTGCGCGTGAGACGAGATGCGGGAGCGCGCGAGCGAGCGTGATGCGTAATTCAGCGTAATCGCGTCACCAGCGTGTCTGTCTTACTGACGGCCAAGCGGTGCCAGCCGTTCGTTCTCGTGAGTTCTTGCGTCTCGCTCTCACGCGCACTCGTACCACTCCGTGCGTGTGTGGCGCTATGATCGCCACAGGCCTTATAAGAAGGCTGAAAGTCACCCAAAGGGCAATTGAGAGAGTCATTTGGGGAGATTTTTACTAAGCACTTCCATATAGAAGACTCTATCTCAGGGTTGGCTGCGAATTTTTAGTGAAATATGGAGCACCTATTATTACTTGGGTAGGTACTGCGTGATCGAATCAGGAATGAGGAGATCCGCAGGAGAACCAAGGTAACCGACATAGCCCGAAGAATTGCCAAACTTAAGTGGCAGTGGGCAGGGCACATTGCTCGCAGAACAGATGGCCGATGGCCGAAATGTTCTGGAGTGGCGACCGCGTATCGGAATACGTAGCGTTGGAAGGCCTCCCACAAGGTGGTCCGACGACCTAGTGAAGGCCGCGGGAACCCGATGGATGCGAGAAGCACAGAACCGGTCGAAGTGGAGGTGCTTGGGGGAGGCCTATGTCCAGCAGTGGACATAGGCCTCCTAAATGATGATGATGAATTATGTTAATAAATAACAATTTAAAAAATGTCGGTTAAGATTATCTAATCAATAATATTGAGACTGATTAATGCTACGCTAAAACTCCACTGTTCCTTTTCTTTTTTTTATAGATATTACGCAAGTTTTAAATTATAATTTGGTTATGCAGAATTGCAATAGGAGTCATGTTGATTTAAATCATTTGTTTGGAGAAGATGTTTAATAAATGTTTCTGATAAATATTATCTAGGATTAGGTACAAAAATGTTTTAAGAGCGTTTACGCCGTACGGCATTTCATACAAAATTCCAAGCCCTTGTTTTTCGAAATGAATGAACCGATTTTAATGGAACTTCATACGCATAAGCAGGATACAAAGGTCTAAAAAGTTAGTAGAGAACATTTTCGAAAAATAGTGTTATAGCCAAATTAGACCGATTTTAAACTTTCCATAGAAACAGAGATTTCCAGTTATCTTTATTTAAATAAGACATTTCGAAAATGTTTTCTACTAACTATTTAGACCTTTGTATCCAGCTTATGCGTATGAAGTTTCATTAAAATCGGTTCATTAATTTCGAAAAACAAGGACTTGAAAGTTTGTATGAAATGCCCTACGGCGTACGTAAACGCTCTTAAGGTGAATGCTCCAACCAGCCCGCGAAATTCAAATTTTCTTACGTTTTTTGCAATTTGCAGGCCAGTGCTAGGTTGTATGTTGATTAAAATATTATTCGCGGTTGTAAGACATATATAGGTACAGAATTATAATTATGAAAATCATCAATAAAACGCTCTAAGTTCATAAAGCTGTTAGAATTACTTTTTCTGTTTTTTTTTTGTTCTTACACCTTTATGAAGTTGGAGGGTTGTATTGGTGATTTTGATTATTATAATTCTGTAACTACATACGTCTTACAGCCGCGAATAATATTTTATTCAACATACAACCTAGCACTGGCCTGCAAATTGCAAAAAACGCAAGACATTTTGAATTTCGCGGGCTGGTTGGAGCATTCCCCTTAATGTTAGAATGAATGTTAAAGGTTTTGCTGGTAGAATTTCGTAAAACAAGAAATAAAACGTTTTATTTGATTTGATTTAAATGTTTTTATTTTGCCCTGTCATTTCGTCCTTCTTTTACTTTCTCCGTTTCAACTCTTCATCTTTACTTAAAGTATCTAAAGTACCGGGAATCCCGGTTCTTTAGCCTGAAGGTCCCGAAAATCCCGGTTCTTGAAAACAGAACCGGTTCTGCATTCCCTAGTTGGTTCGTATCGTATATCACTAACCGATGCCAGAGTGTCGTAATCAACGGGTACAGGTCGAACATTACCAAGTTAACATCTGGTGTTCCACAGGGTTCTATCCTTGGGCCTTTATTATTCGACATATTCATCAACGACATAGGGAAATGTTTCCAGTATACTCAGTTCCTTTTGTACGCAGACGATCTGAAGGTGTACAAATCAGTGAAAACTGTTGATGATTGTGCTCTTTTCCAGCAGGACCTGGACCGACTATCCGAATACTGTGCCAGTAATAAGCTCAAGTTAAGTTTACCTAAGTGTAATTACATTACTTTCACCAAAAAAAAGAACGTTATTCATTTTAAATACACCCTATGTCACACACCACTTGCTAAATTGAACTCTATTCGGGATCTGGGTGTTATATTTGACTCAAAACTCTGTTTAGACCTGCATATCGATAAAATTGTAAGCAAAGCTTATCAGATGTATGGATTTATTATGCGGTCCACCCTTAACTTTAAAAGAACCTCATCTTATTTATGCCTGTATAAAGCCCTAGTTCGATCACAATTAGAGTATGCGGTTTCGATATGGAACCCCTTTTATAAGAAATACACGGAAATTATTGAAAATGTACAATACAAATTTCTACGTGCTATGCACTACAGGTGCCACAAATCTTACATACCTTATGCCCAATTACTCAGCAAGTACAAACTTTTATCATTAAGCTGTCGTAGAAAATACCTTGAAGCTATCACGCTATACAAAATTGTTAGAAATAAATTCAATTGTATAAACCTTAATAACATGATCTGCTACGCAATACCTAGAACCTACCACAGGCGTCAGGTGCGCGCAGGAACGCTGTTTGCAATACCCTCCTGTCGAACCAACTCCGGCCTACGCTCGCCCATCCGCCGCATGGTTGACTTGTACAATAAAAGTTTTGTAAATATTGACATCTTCAATAGCCCAATAGGAAAATTCAAAGGTCTTATCCTCAAAACTCTTAGAAATAATACATAATATATTGTTGTAAACTTCAAATTATCGCTTTAAATCTGACCTGGTTGTACACTTTTTATTTTATTTTTGTTTTTATTTGTCATTTTTCTTTTATTTTATTATTTTTAACTTTTTTTAATCTTATTTTTTTTTCACCCCTAGCGATTATTGTTTTTTTTTTATATGTTTATGATAACCCGTGGACAGTGTTGTGGGTTACATTATTAGCAAAATACAAATACTGTTATACTAGTTTTAAGTTTCCATAATGTAACTGTTTGCTGTTCCTCTTAATAAAAAAAATAAAAAATATGAATTTACGACTCGTAAATTACTCGTAATTTGTGCCGGTAACTATACGATAGGGTAATTCGTAGGCTTCCATACCCAATAGGTATATGGGTAATACCAAAGGGTTCCTACGTTTGTCTGTCAGTGGGGTGTATCTCATGAAGAGAATTTTTTTTCAGACCGTGTATTTCTATTGCTACTATATCAACAAAAAATAAAATACTTAAACTTTTTTTTTTTTAATAAAATAAAATAAAATAAACTTTTTTTTTTTAATTGGAAAGGGGTTTCCATACAAGAAGCTCATCATCATCATGCTGAGATAGGAGCCTTTTGGCCTCGTATAGGACTTTCTGTTTTATTTTCCTTTTGTTACTTTTTCTTTTTTTTTATATAACTTGGATTTTCATTTGACTGTGTTTAGTTTAGTTTGTGATCTTCCTGTACGAGTCGCAATAAATACTTTTTCTTTCTTTCTTTCTTTAAGTGTTTTTTTTTTCGGTGTTTTTTGCCTTGTGGTACGGAACCCTTGGTTAACCCGGAGTTAAAAATGTAATTTTAATTGTTCTCTGTTTCAGGCATAGATCTACAAACCTTAGTGCAAATGGCAGCTGAGGCAGACGAACTAGAAGACGTAGCAAGGAAGGCTCGCTTCCATTATAACTTCATCAAATATGCACAGGTAAGGACCGATTCAAACTACGCGCCTAAAGAAGTTTTCATTTCAAAAATCCGTTATAGTTCGCTACAAACTTTATTGCGGCTCTGAAGTGCGCGTACGCACGCACCCCTCATTGCACCCCCGCTGAGAGGTGAATTTGTTACTGCGGAGCGACTCGCCTCATGTTCCGAAACGCCATCCACGTGGGGCATATTTGAGATGGGAAAAAACCATTGAACTCGCGACACTGTTACCGTAACCGACACCTCTGTTTTAAGTTTTGGCCATTATAAAGACATCAACACGCGGTACATTTTCTTTGGGAAGAATGACCTTCAAACATATTTATAAAATTACTATGCTTTTCAAATTTTCACTTCTGTCGGCACTCCTGCAGTGCCAGTTTTTTTTTTCTTTATAAACGGGGGGAGGGTGAAATTTCACGCGGGCGAAGTCGCGGACAGAAGCTAGTAAATAATATTGTATGTGTATTGTCAATGTCAATTAATTATGTGTGTTGTCTTTGGTCCCTCGCCCTGACATGAAGCAATGGACAAAATTGTCAACATTTTTTAAGCTTGAGTACGAGGCTTTTGACTATGTTGTGTGTGTATAGTTTATGGTTTTTTTTTTTGCAATGTGCGTTTTGTTTTTGCAGAATAAACAATTTTTCTTTCTTTCTTTTCTTTCTTTATGTTACAGGATACCATATCATCATTGGAAGAATGTGTGAAGCCTGTTATATCATTATCACACAACGCTTGCATTGGTGCCGCAGTCAACTTGATCACAGCGGCTGACATGAGGTAAGGCATAAACGAAAAAAAAGGCATATTCTGCCTGATGATATTCAGACTAATCTCTTCATCATCTGCCTAGCCCTTTCCCAACTATGTTGGGGTCGGCTTCCAGTCTAACCGGATGCAGCTGAATACCAGTAGCTCTAATTAATCAAGTATTATATAATACTAGCAGCGCCCCGCGGTTTCACCCGCATAAGTGTCGATCCCGTGGGAATATCGGAATAAAAACTACCCTATGTCCTTTCCCGGGACTCAAACCATCTCTATACCAAATGTCATCTAAATCGGTTCAGCGGTTTAAGCGTGAAAAGGTAACATACAGACAGACAGAGTTACGTTCGAATTTATAATATTAGTATGGATTTCCAGATACTGCACAGAAGACTGTTGGTTCTCGGTGCGTGAGGTTGACGTCGGGTTAGCTCCGGATGTCGGCACGCTGCAAAGATTGCCCAAGGTCAGACAGATATCATACCTTAACCTTTTGACAGCCACACGTCAAAAAGTCAAAATCGTGCCCTCGTCGTCTAAAGGTCATAAGCCAGTGATCGGAATAGACTGAGGTAAATAAAGTTTAAAGAACAGAGATGGAAATCGGAGACTTCCTTATGACTAAATTTTTATTACCCGTGAATTTACCGGAACTTTAATTATGTAACTTTCAATATCTTATTTCTATCAATATCTTATTTTTATCTTCCCGTGGGTGTCGTAAAAGGCGACTAAGGGGCGTACCGGAGAATGGGCAGCAGCGTTCTCTATGCATTCCACCACCATACCATACTGCGATTGCCAACCCGCCTGCCAAGCGTGGCGATTATGACAAACCCCCCTTTTGGGGGAGGCCTATGTCCAGCAGTGGACGTCTTTCGGCTGAAATGATGATGATGACGAAAATCTTTTTTC
Organism: Mesoligia furuncula; assembly: GCA_916614155.1. Lineage (NCBI taxonomy): Eukaryota > Metazoa > Arthropoda > Insecta > Lepidoptera > Noctuidae > Mesoligia > Mesoligia furuncula. The sequence continues at coordinate 5,120,146 of OU744815.1, forward strand.
ATCATTAACATTATAAATGCTTTAATAAATCGTAATCAATGTTTTGATAAATAAAATAACCAATATTAAAAAATAATATATTTTTAATATTAGTTATTTTTTTTATTCAGCATTTATAATGTTATTGATAAAATAAGATATTGAAAGTTACATAATTAGGTAAATTCCGGTAAAACTGGTAGAAAAAAATTTTGTCATAAGGAAGTCTCCGATTTTCGTCTCTGTTCTTTAAACTTTAGGTAAATATACTCAGCATATTCCGATCACTGGTCACAAGCACACGTATCAAACCGGAAAGGGAGAAGCACCGTATCAACTCGAGCCGTTCAGTATTCTTTGTATGAAACTCCCTACTGCAACGCACACTAATCGGAATCGTAACGTAATCGCCTCGCCTCGGGACAAACTCACGAGTCGCGGTGCGGTGCGTTACGGCTCGTCGTCCCCGCGCTTACGTCTCTCCGTACCCGAGCTTACGTCTCTTCGTCCCCCCTTGCCCCTCTCCCCCCTCCGGCCTGCCTGCTGCACCATCAACCAGTGGTCGGCGAGCCGTAAGCGCGGCGTCGCCTAGCCGTAGCCGAGTCGACGTATCGGAGCTTCTGCTTTGGTTACGTGCTTACGTTAGGTTGACGCCTGTTTGACGGCGAGGCGAAAGTCGATACGGTGTCGATCCCTTTCCGATTTGTTACGTGTGCTGGACACATTTTGGTTTGTCATTTATACATGACTGTGGCGGTCAAAAGTTAATACCTACTCTTCTAAACTAAAATCGCTTTTACAATTTCGCTATTGCAATTTTTTGTCTGCCAAGTTTGATGAATATGCACGGGCGTAGCCAGGTTTTAGTATCGGGGGGAGGGTTCAAGAAAATAAAACGACTATAGGAAATCTCGGTTATGGCACTTCAATAAAACGAGTTAAAGGCTTTTTATAACTGTAAGTATATTATTAGCCAAGTAGAAAGTCACTAGGAAGGATATGCATCCATCATTTATAAAGCTCAAAAAACAAGTGAAGAATATCATAGATGGCGGTTCATAGAGAATTTTTTTTTAAATTAAGTACCTACATATCGATTATTACAGAATCGACTAAAGATTGATTTTTGTAAATAAGTAAATCAAATAAACTAACAACGACTAAAAGTACCTACATAAAATAACCCATAAATAAGAAAAATATTAAAGATGTGATAAAAAAAACTCCTCGAAAGAATTGGGGGTCCTTTTTCGAGCAGTGGGACAATATAAAATATGAGTTAAAAAAAAAATAACGTTGTGTTATACATCACAGAAACAGAATATTACAAAATTAATCTTCTGTTTTTCTTTTTAAATATATCCACTACTTCATTCGCATCAATTTCTATCCCATAGTGAATGTTCAGGAGAGCCAAGCCGTTCAGTCTGTTTTCACTTGTTGTGTTCTTATTTTGATTGTTTGAATGTTAATATCTGAACTTTTCGGGGGGGGGGTTTGAACCCCCAAAACCCTCCCCCTGACTACGCCCGTGTGAATGTGTCATGCATTTTGAAGCTAACTAATATTAAATAAAAATTAATTACAGATCGTAGGCAACGCGTCAGTGGCCAGAGAACTCTGCTTCACCGGCAGAAACTTCGACGCTAAGGAGGCAAAGGAAATCGGTCTGGTCAGCCAAGTGTTCCCCGATAAAGAGACGTAAGTTATCTACAGGGTCAAGTAAAAATAGATAGCGGAACTCCAGTGGTGGCCAAGTGGTAACGGCCGCGACTTACGAATTCTAGGTCGTAGGTTCGAATCCCGACAGGCGCTTTACTTTGTGTAAATAATTTCATCACAGCTGCTCTCAAAACGGTGAAGGAAAACATCGTGAGGAAACCGGCATGTCCTAGAACCAAAAATTCGAAGACATGTGACATCTGCCAACCCGCACTGGGCCCGCGTGGTGGATGGCCAGTTTTTTACCACCATTTAGTTGGCCACCATTTGTTGAAGTGGAACTGATGAAGAAGACCACAGATGGCCACCGGAACTACTCAATAAAAGTTATTTCTTTAATGTGGTTGCTAAGCACTTTATGCTAGTCACAATGCGAATGGTGGAATAGAGCTGATGGTAGAATACCAGGAGAACTCCTCAACAATTAACGTCCCTGCATCGGGAAAAGCAATATTTTGTAAAAGGCGATGGGCGAGTTGACATTAGGCTATTGCAACTTAGATACATGATAAACAAACCACTAAAAAGCGAGAAATAAAAACTTTTTAACAACAAAAAACCGACTTCCAAAAATTACTTAAATTTCGGAAGTCGGTGGCAAAAACTAAAATACAGATCCAAAGACACCGACTTCCGAAATTAAAGTTCTTTTCACTTTGTAGTGTTTTTTTTGGAAGTCGGTTTTTTTTTGTTAAAAAGTTTTTTAAATCTCAGTTAATGAGCAAAATATTAACACTTCAGTTTTTGTAATCTCAGGTATTGAACAAAATGTTTTGTTCTAACTAACTAACTGAGATTAAAAAAAACTGAAGTGTTAATCGACTTTTGTTGCCGACTGTACACGAAGCATATGGACTTTGCGGCTAGGTCTAGGTATAATATCATTATGCAGATTAAATTCATACTTATTTTGTTACAGTGGATTAGCAAAAGTGTTAGAAATAGCAGAGAACATCGCAGCGAAGAGCCCCGTCGCTGTGCAGACTGCTAAGGTGAACCTAGTGTACTCGCAGAGCAGACCCAACCAAGATGGATTGGAACATATTGTAAGTACAGTCAAATTTAAACAAGTTTCAACTATATTCCGAGTTTTAATTGATTTATTCCGGTCTGATCCCTTGAACACCCCTCCACAACCCCCCCCCCCCGCCCTCCACGATCCCCTGCTAGTTCGTCTTCTGTTTTAATCTCTATCTTATCCACTTTATCTAGGTTTACCCTTTTTGACAGGTAAGTACAGTCAAGAGAAAATAAACGTTTCGTGATTTACAAAATCATAAATAAAGATTGTTTTTAAATGTCTCACGCGTGCTCATTAGCTGCAGTAAAATGACACTTCTAAGTCTCCAAACACACTATGCCGAAGGTACGCGACCGAAGTTCCGCGGCTGATTTTACCTTCCGACGTATTCGGCTGATATGACTCACCATAAGTGCCGAACTTACGCGGCAGAAAATCAGTTGCGCACCCGCGCCCAGGCGCTCCCCGCTCGGAATATGGTGCCGCCGAATTGACGCTGAACTTAAGCCCGACCGCAGTTCGGTTCGCTATAACGCAGCGTAATTTCGGCATAATGTGTCGTCAGTAATTCAAATAGCATTGCAGGCGTGAATGCCGAACTTCGGTCGCGTACGTTCGGCATACTGTGTTTAGACACTTACTGTCATTTCGTTAAAAAATGTTGCCGCACTATCTCTACTAGTGATGATATTAAAACGCAATGAAACATCGTTAAGTACTCGTTTATGTAGTTTAGATATTCGAATTGAGCAGTTCTGATTTAACCGTAAACAATGAAATATTCTTTGTAATGATCGGATAAAAATATATGTTGTAAAAATCAGAGTAAATACATAGTCTACTAAAAATAATTTTGTTTAAATTTTTACTCTAAAACTCCTACTAGTTATATCGATCTAAGAAATCATTTTTTTAAATAAATTAAATTTTTATTAGGAATAACGTTTGCAAAACACCTATGTTGGGGTCGGCTTCCAGTCTAACCGGATGCAGCTGAATACCAGTATTTTACATGGAGCGACTGCCTATCTGACCTCCACAATCTAGTTACTGGGTAATACGATACCCCTTGGTAAGACTGGTTGTCAGACTTTCGGGCTTCTGACTACCAGTAACGACTGTCAAAAATCCATGAATGACAGCCGCCGGGACCAACGGCTTAACGTGCTTTCCGAGGCACGAAAGGGTCACGATATGTAAAGATGGTCACCCATCCACAGACCAAACGCGGCAAGCGTAGCTTAACCTGATCGATCGACCTGTGCGGCTGTTATTTAGCCACGGGCCCCTCCTCCAAATACCTCATAAACAAGAATATTTAAAAGATATGTTTGTGATTAGAATGAATCCATACTAATATTATAAATTCGAAAGTAACTCTGTCTGTCCGTATGTTACCTTTTCACACCTAAAACACTGAACGAATTTCGACAAAATTTGGCAGAGAGATAGATTGCATCCCAGGGAAATCACTGATGTGATAACAAAAAAATAATTAGTAATTGCTCAATGTTTTTGTTGTAAACTTATACTATCCTGTATTTCATTATAAATATCATCTTCTAATAATACTATCCTCTTTTATAAAATCAATATAACATGGTTCGATAGTATTTATATAAAGATAGTTGTTATTTCGAAAAACTGTCTGCCTGACTGACTGCTTATCTGACCTCCACAACCCAGTTACTGGGAAATACGAGGTGAGGCTGGCAATGACTGGTTCTTAGAAATTTAGAAGAAATTCGAGAAGGAATTTTTGAAGAGTTAGAATCTTTATATCATTATAGTAATTTGTGTATTTTCTATTACAGCGCCTACTAAACTGCGTGAACAACCAAGGCGAGGACCTAACGAAGGCAGCTATCGCGCAAGCCACCAAGAGTCCAGTACCAGAGTTTGACAACGTTTAATATCTTTAATAACAATGCTTCCTTCTATGCCGAAAAATAGTGATACCATAATGACAGGATAAAATGATAATAGTTATATATACAACTGTTGTATAATAAGGGGTATTAAAACACGAATGAGGCCCTCATTCGTGGGCCCTCACTCGGCTTCGCCTCGTGTGATAATATCACATGAGTGTACAAGACTTTATCTACACCCGCGATATGAATCCTCTTTATAAGGTACTGAAACCATAGAGTGTTGGACAGTGTTGTAAGAACTCTATGTAATTCATGGATTGCTGAGTATCAAAGCTTGTATCACTCATTTTTGTAAACAACAAAGTAATAGATTTTTACAATACTAATATCAAACAAAAATGGCGGCAAATGACGTGAACTCGAATAAACTATAAGTTTTTTTTAATTTACGGAGCTGTGGTAGTGAAACTCGCGTGCATATCAATGTTTTTTTTTTTTTTATTCATAAAGATACCACGAATTGAGTAGTGAGAATGTGGCTGTTTGACAAGTAAGGAAGGGATCGAAAAAGCAAAGGAGTTGCATAATGTACAACATTATAACACTCGTTTGGATGATATTATGGTTATTATGACACTGGTTGTTTTAATGTTGGCAATAAGCTAACTGTTTCAGAAACTTTTATAGAAGACTAGCTGCGCCCCGCGGTTTCACGCGCGTAAAATTCGATCCCGCGGGAATATCGGGATTAAAAGTAGCCTATATGTTAATCCAGGTTGTCAGCTACCTCCATAGAAAATTTTGTCAAAATTGGTCCAGCCGTTTGAGAGTGAAGAAGTAACAAACATATAAACACACACACACACACTCACAAACTTTCGCCTTTATAATATTAGTGTGATTTACAGCATGGGTGTAGATAAAGGAGTTTATTTCTGTAAATAGGTTTGTACAAACACTTTTACACGTCAATCATATTTTAAAAACTAGATGAGGTCGCCGTCTCCTATCTGACTAGTCTGAGAAGAAAGGCCGAAACAAAGTCAGTCACAGTCTCGTTTGAAGTCTTGGTCAGATCATGTGAAGACCATGTAGATTGGTGTCTGAGATGGACTTTTGAGGAAAGTACCACACAGATTGAGTGGACCTGTCCAGTCAGTGCACGCATTTGTCAGTAATCGTGCAGCTCAACTCGTAGGATATTAATTTATTTATTTATTGCATTCATGTTGTTTACAAGATGTTACATAGTAGGGGCCATTCAAGTATTACGTAAGCACTACGGGGGGGCGGGGGTGTTTGCTTTGCTTATTTCGATGACATGGGGGATGGGGGGGTCTGGATGGTGATTAGGTCAGTGTTATTATTTTATTTTTTTACTTTTTCGGATTTTCTACAAAATTTTGTCGATTTTGGTTTGAACACATGGCAACCCTTCTTGTCTATGCTTGAAAACGAAACGCATATAACTGCTGCTCATGAATCAATAAAGAAACCAGAACACATTGAAAAATGCATTTACCAATGTTTACGTAACCATGGTGCGGGGGGGTAAGCGCTTTGCTTCCTTTTGCTGACGGGGGGAGGGGGGGGGGGGGGGTAATAATTGCAAGAAATCTGCTTACGTAATACTTGAATGGCCCCGTATAGGTTTCAAACACGAGCCCTGCTAGGGCACTGCAACATATTTGTAGATAGACACAACTAGATTTATAGTTATTGCATGCATAAACACGACAATAAACATTTACTGACATTGTTATTATATTTTTTAACATGAATTCTTGAGAAATGAATTTTACATTGAGTCAATATTATATTATATTTTACTTATTATTAAATCAGTACTTACAATAAATTATTATTACTTACATATTATCAACTCATTATTATCACCAGCCTAGCCTTTTCCGAACTATGTTGGGGTCGGCTTCCAGTCTAGACTGGATGCAGCTGACCACCAGTGTGGCAATTCTCGTAATTTTAAGAACGTTCACAGTCTGGCACTTTAACAGAATCATAAAAGGATAACATTATGAATCATAATACGGCGAAGAAAGTCCGTGTTTTTCTTTTTTTCGCTGAGCTACGTAGGTATAATCAATGAGATTGGGATTGGATTTGGATTGGATTGATTGGTATTTTAGCACAGACAAAAAAAAATAACTGAAAAATCCTTCAACAATGGGATTTGATACGTTTAACAGAATAAAATCAGCTGTTCCCTACATAACTATATGTTCGTTTATCTCGTCAAAATGTAGGGAACAGCTGATTATTTTTTCGTGATTTCAGGTTTGGTCCCATAGTAAAAGTTGTTCATAAAGATGAGTACAATGACCTCTTAACAGGTTGTTGGTGTTATTCCAATAACCCTGTTTGTGACGGAGTTATGCCCGAACATACATTAAAAAAATCATAACCCTCCTTTTTGCTTCGCCGTAGCAGGGTAAACAAATATAAACATCCAAATTGAGAACCTCGTCCTTTTTTTGAAGTCGGTTAAAAAAAAGGTAAAAGGAACCAAGGAGACCGACTTCCGAATTTTAAAGTTATTTTCACTTTGTAGTGTTTTTTTTTTGGAAGGCGGTTGTTTTTTTTAACCGACTTCAATAAAGGAGGAGGTTCTCAATTAGGTATTCGGATGTTTTTTTTTGTAAAAAAAAATTCTACTTCGCGGTTTATACAGGAAAAGTTTTTAACCAGTGCGCAAATTTTGACATAATAAACTTGAATATATTTTAATAAACACGTATTTTTTGTTTTGATATGTTTCAATAGTAAAAAATTAAGTTAACGCTTACGAGACTTGTTTACTCAGAAATTTATTTTATGGACGTCGCTTGCCAGTCCGTCGACCGGTCGCCCGATTCACGCCGCGCGTCGACCGGTCGCCTGACGCGCCAGCTGCTATCGAAGTACCTACTCACGCGCGCTCGCTCTATGCGACGGCGGATTATTGACCCCAGTTTAGCGCTACAGTTTAGACTGTGTAAAGTTATTTGTAAACGTAATTTTTCGTAAATTCCAATTTATCCTTCATACTTTCATGGGCTTAGGACCATCAAAATGCAGAAAATAAATCATAATAAGTAAGAAAGTAATACTTACGTTTTAGTCCATTCAAAATAAAAAATTTAGGTATGATAGGTACGACATGATACAATTTGCGTCAATGTCTAATCAAAGAGAACCTAAGACACTAAGATTGTTTATAATTTCTTCTTACCTCTACATTTTATTAATCACAATAATTTTAGGTATTGTTCGAAGTGACCTCCTCCTTTTTCAAGGCATAAACGTGCACGTTTAAATAAGTTAGCATTTAGTTTGTTTAGGACACTAACACCACTTTTTACTTCACTGAAAGCGTTAATTATTTTTTCTTTCAAGTCATCTAGGAAGACGACCCACTGACCCACTTGTTTCATACACCTTGGTTTGCTGCTAAAATTGTCCTCTCATTAGGGACCGTGGGATTGAGGATCCTTTGGGCTCGCATACGAGGTACGCTCTCCCTTTCGTATCTTCTTCGTGCTGCTCGCAAATTTCAAATACACTCGCACCATTTCATAATACTCGCGGTGAGTAAAATGAGACATTGTCACTACGCTAGTCTAGTACGCGGCACGCGCGCAGGGACGGCGAAGGGACATCCGACCTCCGCTTCCGCAAGTGACGTACTGCATGTGCATGCGTTTTGTTTATCAAACGCCGGCGCCGCGCCGCATGCCCCCGCACCCCTGTCTCGTGCGCTGGGCGAGGTCCAGCGGCCGGCGGCCTTCGCGTTTTCATTCATGCTCATTCATAGTATTACTATTAAATTATATCCATGTCTTGCTTATTTCAAATTGGGACAAAGTGGAAAAATGAAAAAAAAAAGTCATAAACTAAAAATGGAAATGTGTTCTATTGCTTACACTGAGCCACCAAAAAAAATTTGCGCACTGGTTAAAAACTTTTCCTGTATACCGTACCGTAAAGAAATCGTGTCGTGTATAAAAGGCCTTAGTTTATGGGTGATGGATATTAGTTTGCCAAACTGAACTACAGTTTCTTATTTAAATAGTGCTATGAATATGTGAAAACGGCATTATGTATTTTAAGAGGAAATGCGGGTGGTCTATTCTCCATAGAAACGCTCTCGCCCTTTTCTTTCTGGTTAATGACCATAAAGCAATGATTTTTTACAGAATAATAAATATTAACTACTTGTATGTCCCTATGTTTTCCTTTTTGATGATACATTATTTTTATAAGCACTAGAACCCTCAAAAAATGCTCAAAATTGCCGATTTAAGCCGCTGCATTGTCAACAGAGGCCTATAGTGTACAAATTTGAAATAAAAATTCACAAATCATGTATTTCTGTTGCCACTATAACAACAAATACTAAAAACAAAATAAAATAAAAATTTAAGGGAGCTCCCATACAACAAACGCGATTTCTTTGCCCTTTTTTGCTCGATATCAAAAATGGCAACAGGTAGGCACTTGAAATATTCACAAAATACTCAGTTGTATTTTAACTTTAATAATAAATAATAAAATTAAAATAAAATAAATATTTAAGGGGGCTCCCATACAACAAACATGTTTTTTTTCGGCGTTTTTGCCTTGTGGCACGGAACCCTTCGTGTGCGAGTCCGACTCGCACTTGTTCTCATTTATTATTAATAGTTGTCTCAATAAGAAGGATATAAGTATACTATGCCCCTACATAGTATACTTATATCCTTCTTATTCAGTTTATGAAATATCTTTTAAATTGGTCCAATATTGGAGGAGGAAGTAGGCGAGAACCAAACCTCGATTTATGACTTTTTACTTAGGCTTTTCAAAAGTCTCTCCGACCGCATTTCCTCTTTTAAGATTAATATTTTTGAAATGTATACAGTTGTTATTACCTTTTTTATAAAATATCTTTACTATTCAATAAAATGTTTATTTATAATGTGTGTTTTATTTTAATACTAGCAGTGCCCCCCGGTTTCACCCGCATAAGTGTCGATCCCGTGGGAATACCGGGATAAAAACTATCCTATGTTCTTTCCCGGGACTCAAACTATCTCTATACCAAATTTAATCTAAATCGGTTCAGCGGTTTAAGCGTGAAAAGGTAACAGACAGACACACTTTCGCATTTATAAACTACCTTCCGACCGCGGCTTCGCCCGCGAGGTATGTCGATAAAAACAATCCTATGTCCTTCCCCGGGATGCAATCTATCTCTGCCAAATTTTATCGAAATCATCCGTTCAGTGGTTTAGGCGCGAAAAGGTAACATAGAGACAGACAGAGTTACTTTCGGATTTATAATATTGGGCCAAAGCCTGCTGGGTCAGCGGGATTGTCCGAAAGGGTTACCGCTACCCCGGAACATAAAGGGCTAACGAAGGAACACGGGTGGGTTTTAGTCAGTAACAGTCTGACACTCCCTTCCGCTCCACCCAGAGCGGGAGGAGTCATTTGATGATTTCCCATCCACAAAAAAAAATGGTAACATAGAGACAGACAGAGAGTTACTTTCGAATTTATAATATTAGTATTGATATACCTACTTATATAATACAAACATCACGCCGGTATTTACCGAAAGCGTAGGCAGAGGAGCAGTGGTGGCCAAGTGATAACGGCCCCGTGAACGTCAGAAGCTTTGAAATTGTGCCTATAAATTACTTATCAATTGCTTACCATATTGAGAGAATTGCTTATTTCATCTGTTAAAAGAATTAAAACATTTAAGATTGGCCGTCGATTCAGATATCAGAATTGCTGGTCAATCTCTGTAGAGTAGTAACTATGTGGAATTACTGAAATTTTCATGGGCTAAAGATTGCTTATTTCACAATTTATAAGCCTAGACCTTGTTATTCTTTCTAGCTAGCCAAGAACTTAAAAGCCTTGCGCCTGTTAAATTTATGAGAGCAAAGTGACGTATGTCGAAAATTGCGTTTCTAAATCAAAAGATATTATTATTTATTACTCGTTTCTTTATTTTCTGTAATAACACGAGTTGAAGGTCGTTGGTTCGAACCCAGACAAACGCATTACTAAGGTGTAAATCATTTCATCAACACTGCTCTCAAAACTGTGAAAGAAAACATCATGAGGAAACCGGTATGTCCTAGAACCAAAAATTAGAAGATATGTGAAATCTATCAACCAGCACTGGGCCTGCATGGGTGATTACGGCCCACTCCCTCTCGAAGAGGCCTGTGTCCCAGCAGTAGGAACAATAAAGACTTATTATGGTAGGCAGACCGCAGAGGTGAAAGGTGTTGTGCGGATATTCCGTTTAACCACCACAAAAAATCCACCCTGAGGTGGATACGCGGAAACGCATGTCCGAGAATCCACCCTAAGCCTTTAAATTCCGTTTATCTATCTCAATGATACACCCGCGGCTTACCAAAAAACTTCTCAGTTTGAGTAGAAATAACCTTAGAGTAATAATAGGGACAATTACGGGCCATAACCCTCTTAACAAACATCTTTTTAACATAGGCGCCACAGACAGCCCCCTCTGCAGGGGCTGCCTCGACGCCGAGGAATCAGCCGCCCACGTCATCCTGGAATGCGAGGCCGTGGCTTCTCAACGTGCAGAAATCCTCGGAACAATGAGGTCGCTCCGTGAAGCCTGTGAAGCTCCCAGGAAGCTTCTGTGCTTTTGGGCGGAGCTAGGCTGGCTTTGCTAGCCAGAATCCCCACGCACAACGGACCGAATGGGAGTCTAAGTGCGGAAAAGGGAGCCCCATCATCATCATCATCATCATTCCGTTTATCTAACGGCCTAAGATGGATTCTCGGACATGCGTTTCCGCGTATCCACCTTAGGGTGGATAAACGGAATAACCCGTGAATGCATAAGGACATCGCACCAACATTCCACCAGTTAATATGTTTATAAGTTTCACGTAATAGGAGGTACCTAAGCAAGCCTACTACCATGGCTCGTGGCTAACTAATAACAGCCGCACAGGTCGATCGATCAGGTCAAGCTACGCTTGCCGCGGTTGGTCTGTGGATGGGTGACCATCTCTACATACCGAGACCCCTCCGTGCCTCGGAAAGCACGTTAAGCCGTTGGTCCAGGCTGTCATTCGTGGATCTTTGACACGTTAAGGGTAGTCATAAGCCTGAAAGTCTGACAACCAGTCTTACCAAGGGGTATCGTATTACCCAGTAACTGGGTTGTGGAGGTCAGATAGGCAGGCGCTCCATGTAAAATACTGGTATTCAGCTGCATCCGGTTAGACTGGAAGCCGACTCCAACATAGTTGGGAAAAGGCTAGGCAGATGATTTTCTATATGCGCTATACGCCTGGACAGCTTTTAACACTTTACAAAGCGCAAGTCCGATCCTGCATGTTGTATTGCAGCCACCTTTGGGATGGCTCAGCGAAATACCAACTTGCCGCGCTTGACTCGGTGGAACGCAGAGCTAAGAGGCTCATTGGCGACATAGAACTGGTGGATGCCAAGCTTCATAGCTTGGCTCATCGCCGCAAGGTTGCCTGTTTGTGGATCTTCTACACATTGTACTTCGGTGAGTGTGCCCAAGAACTCCACGACCTCGTTCCACTGGCACCCTTCTACCTTCGGTCATCCAGACGCACTGCAAGTTAGTATCCCTGCCTAGTTGCTATTCCACCAATTCGCACTAAGCGTTTTCAAATGTCCTATAAAATGCGCACAGCAAAAGAGTGGAACTCTTTACATGCGTCTGTGTTTCCGAGCGGATACAACCCGAATCTCTTCAAAGTAAGAGTGAACAGGCTTCTCTGGGTAAGCTCACTCCATCGTCGACTTTGTCTCTGTCACCTCTGACCTAGACTAGAGTCAAGAGCAAACCCATTTCAAATAAAAAAAATCTCCCTTTTCCACACAATTCTGTCTTTTGCGAGTGCCGGCCAGTCCTTACGGTAGGAGTCAATCTCGTGATGTCCCGCCATCTTCGTCTTGGCCGGCCGCGATGGCGTCGTGCGTTTAGTAAGACCAAATCGGTGGTTCTCTTAGCCCAATTGTCATCTGACATACGGCAAACATGTCCGGCCCAGTCCCACTTAAGTTTAGCGGCTATCTGGTATCCGTTATCTTGGTTTTGGCGCGCACAATAGTGTTCCTTAAACGGTTAGAAATTCGAACCTCCAGGTTACTGCGCTCCATGGCTCGCTGGCAAACCTTGAGCTTGGACCTCTGCTGAAGTGTCAAAGTTCAGGTTTGAGCACCATACGTGAGAATGGGTTTTTTTTTTGTTTCGTTGGTTATTCCAAAAGAAGTGCATTACCACCCTACGTGGTCAAAATGTATGAAACAGTTATTTTTTCAGAATCATGTAGTTTCAGGTTGCGCGACGACATCTCTGCCACTCTGTATCATCATCATCTGCCTAGCCTCTTCTCAACTATGTTGGGGCAGGCTTCCAGTCTAACCGGATGCAGCTGAATACCAGTATTTTACATGGAGCGACTGCCTATCTGACCTCCACAACCCAGGTAGGTACTGGGTAAATAATACCCCTTGGTAAGAATGGTTGTCAGACTTTCGGGCTTCTGACTATACCTACCCGTAACGACTGTCAAAGATCCACGAATAACAGCCGGGACCAACGGCTTAACGTGCTGTCCGAGGCACGGAGGGTCTTCGGTATGTACCTAAAGATGGTCACCCATCCACGGACCGACCGCGGCAAGCGTAGCTTAACCTGAGCGATCGAGCCGTGTGTCTTTTATTACTTTCCCTCGAGCCCCATATATTGTAGTTGTACGAAAAGTTTTTTTACATAATTTTACGTTAGTCTAAAATGGTCGATAACTAGATCGCCATTGCACAAAAAGTTCACCGTAACCTTTACAGCTTTATAATACCTATGTATTTCCAACAATTTACTCATCGATTATATTACAGGTACCTAGTGAGCTGATATTTCCGCCCCCGGCTATAAAGGTCAGTCAGAAGCACTGGAAATTATATCCTATGTTTTTATTTTATTACGTAAGCATTTCATATTCGGATTCAATTAATATTTGATCCAATTATTTTGTATACCTACTCAAGCTAAAGTTCAATTTAATTATGATAGTTAGTCAATGTTAAATACCTATTTACCTACCTACATAATAAAATTGCCCAAGAAAACCACTAGATATCCGACTATAATCCCATGTATGCAGACCTCTTTTGTTTTATCAAGTATCTCCATGTCTCACTGGCTCACTGGCTGAATGAGGCAAAGATAATTGTATCTTTGCCTCATTCAGCCAGTAATAAAAATATGAACCTCCATAAAGAAATCTTGAATGAATGGTTGCGAGGTCGAATTACGCCATTCATTTTAATCTTATCAATGCGCTTGGCAAACAAATTAATTAGTGTATCATTCATGAGTGTAGGTATCTATGTAATTAATAAATACTAACTAAGCACGAAGGTGGATTCCACTGCCTATCCTCTTGAAAAAATCCCAAGGACTCGTAACTGGACCACAGATGGGAAGAGACAAAAGAGCGTTCGATTTAAATCTTTACGCCTCAGAAATTACTTCGCAAATGTAGTAAATCAATGTTAATGTTGATGACACTAACTATAGGTGCTTTGGTTTCTCCTGAATCCTGCTTATTACAAACTACAAACTTAAAAACTGCATCCCTCAGCGCGCGTCACAGATGATACGTAACTGTGACGATTTTGGGTCAAGATACTGGGCGAGCTGAAATAAGGGCGTCAACAAACGACGGATTATTAAAAAAATTGTTTTTTACACTTCTTATAATATGTCGGTTGCTAATTAATTCACTCATAATTAGTACCTAAGACTTACTGCAGATATTTATTACGATTATTATCTATGACGTATTCCTTTGTTCTCTTCACGCGAAAGACTGGAAGCCACCAACACCATTGATAAATTCGACGAGTTGGGTCAATCGTCGAGTCGACTGGTTGACAACAGCGAATACGTCATTCATGTCCTACTGCCGCGGCTTATCTGGATTTAGGTCAATTTAAAAAAAAAACACGAAATCATTCAATTATTTCCTTAAGTGACTTTTGACACGCACGTAATCGAATAAAATGGATTACGTAAATATTATCCACTAAATTGGCTCCATAAATATCCAAATAAGGTTAATTTAATTAGAACCGTTTAGGTAACTTACACTAAGAAGTTGTTTTGTATAGTTTCTTACGGAGAGTGGTAGTTAGCAAGCGCCACCAGAGACAAAATCTTCTAATTACATATAATAATATGTATAATTAATATTTTTTATTAATCTTCACGTTTTGCGCTAAGATCAATCACTTATCTACTTATTTTCTAAATAAAAAAAATAAAAAAATATTTTAAATAGGCACATATAAATATCAAAAACTATTTCTTTGTTTCAAAATAACATCAGTGTTACAAATTTTTTTTTTCTCAATTTTAACACCATACTATCACCCCCTATTTAAACTCTATTATTAAAATACTTAACATTTTAAAAAATCTAGAAAATAATCAAACAGGCCAATCAAAAATCACCGCTGACGTCATGACAAACGCGAACTACGTCACTGCACCGGCTATTAACAAAGAAAATCAGGTAACCTACTTTACGGAGGCTGCATTTACGTTTGCTGCGAATGACCTGCCCAAATATAGAGCAGCTATAAATAGAACCGGGGGCCTGTATGCAAGCGCCGCCTATGAATGGTGCAGGCAACCTGCATGTAGGGCACGTTGCAATGATTTGACCTATTTATTTTTCAATGGGTCGGTGCATGAACGGGGATGGGCCCATTGCGAGCCTTGCTTCATTCAGTAACAGTCGAACCCTCGAGGCCGGCGTGACCTACTTCCGCTCTCCGCTCGCGAGCGGCAAATATCGCGAATTTTGGTCAGAATACAGTGATATTAGTGACTTTATTGCATATTTCAGTTTTATTTTCATAAAATAATTGTGCGTTCCTGAATCCCAGAAGCTCAGAGCGAGGGTATTGAAAAATTACTGCCGGCAGCCTAATATTTTAAAAAGCCCGCCATTTATTTTTATTCGCCCTGAAGGGGAGGTTACTGGTGGATATAGAGTGTCAAGCTACGTCATTGGTGGAAAAGCGATAGAGCATACAACCGACCAATCGCGAGGCTAGATAGCAAAGTTGTGCGCGACTGACACGCCACCTGTCGCGCGAACACGCCGCGTTCATTGAATAACCCGCCCGGACTGTTTTATTGACGCAAGCGCACTGAGGCCCAACAAAGGGCCGAAATAAGAACGGTTCGTAAGTGAATCTGATGTATTTATGTCATAAAAATGGTGAAATCTGTGAAGTGGCGAGTAGAAATTAGGATATTCGACGTGTCGAATCATGACCGAGGCATCTGAAAAGTAAGTGGTGTATCTGTAACTCAGTTTTTGTGATTTGTGCTTCGCCCTGTTCGGGATAGGTAGGGCTTTACCCCGGCCATTTTCCATAGCTCATGGAATGTGTGATGTGATTTATGGTGTTTTCTAACGTTCTACAGCTCCTCAATGGGGTGTAGAAGTGATGGGGATGGGTTTTATTAGCTGAATAGTATGATAAAATGCATACAAGTAAGTGTCGACCGCCGCCCATAAGTCAACCCCGTCCTGTGTAGCTAGATATAATCAATGAGTGCTCCGTTCATTCACAATTAAAGTAGGTAACTCCTTTCGGGGTCATTTGAAGCTACTTCAATTCAAGCTGTACTGTATTGCTCAATGAATTGTTTTACCTATTCGCCCACCGTTATGAATCGCTCGCGTATTTTTCGCGCAAATAAAAACTGGTTGTATGAGAGGCCCGTATGTAGTGTCAAAAGTCAAAAAAATTATTAAACAATAGGTTTTTGTGGTTGACGCGATGTTAGTAACATCTGTTTTAATTAATAATTAGCTCATTTGACTATTCTTTAGGCATGTTATTGGATGATCCATGTTTAAAAGTGGCTCTGTATTCCTGTCTGAATATCAATGTCCTAGCATAAAAGCTTGCTTAGAGATGCGTCAGATCTGTGTTACTTCGTAAAATTAAATAGGTAGTGTTTTGTTTGTAATGAAAATGTTACAAGATATGCTTTCAAAAATAAGCTATCTTTAACTCTTATTAATTTTCGAAGAAAATTGTTAGTCATGGTTTCTGTTCACAACTGTTTGACACAAATATTTTATTTTTCACTAACAAAATCTCAAGCAAAGTACACTAAGATAATGAACAAAATCGAAGTGTGACATAGCAATGTTACATCCATTGATAAATGAGCTCTTTGTTTTCTTTTAATAAAATAAAATTTTGTTCGAGAACATCAATCGGTTTCTTACTAAACTTCAACTATATCCGATGATCCTGCATACTTATCTCTTTTGTTGACTGTACATACTTAGGTGGTAACATTATCATCCAAATCCCATGTTTCCATCTTCAGTGATTTATGGTATCAGTTATCTATCAATCCATGGAGTCCAAATTGACTCTAACTTAAATTTTGAAAATCATATACAAACTATATCCAATAGAATACGAAAATTAACATACATTTTTAAAGCACTACGTGACGTAGCAGACAAACATACCATAAAGATAGTATATGAGGCTTTGGCCCAATCAATCCTATCCTATTGCATCACTACCTGGGGAGGAGCTTGTAAACAAAAATGATAACCCTTGAAAGAGCGCAAAGAATGATACTGAAAGTAAGCCTATCAAAACCTCGGCTATTTCCTACTTCTAAACTTTACGAAGAAGCACAAGTCCTCACTGTGCGCCAGCTTTACATTATGCTATCTATACTTCATAAGCTGAGTGACTTACCAGAGGACAGAAGAAAGCGCATAGCACAAACTAGAAGAAAGTACGCGGTATGTGAGTCGGTTGCCGTAAACACCTCATTTGCTCGAAGATTTTTTCCATACCGAGGAGGTATGCTGTTCAATAAAGTAAACAAAATAGTTCCGTTTTCCAACCATTGTAAAAAAGAATGCAAAAGTATAATATATAAATGGATACAGACTCTTAGTTACTCCGAAACAGAACAGATCCTAGAGGTAACAACATAAATTGAGGTGTACTATATAATATAATACATACATTATAACACTACGTTTTATATATCACATTAGGTATTAGATTATATATGACATTTAATCACAATTATTATACACTTAATTATAATTATTATATATTTATCTACATACTACCCACAATACTTAGGAACCATAGAACTTAATAAATATGTTAAAATATGCAAAATTGTTATTTGACAAAGATTATAACCTTTGACCACACACACACACACTAACACACACACGCCCTAACACACACACACACACACACACCCCAACTCACTCCCACACTCAAAGTTATCATTATGATACACTAAACCATGTTTCCCGTTGACTCATTCACTACACTCACATTCGCTTCTCACTTGTTGGCAATCCATACAATGTTATGAAATGGGGGGCCTGGAGATCTATAGCACAAGCCTCGGCTTAGTTTAGACTCCAGATCTCCCACAAATTACAAAATTTCTTGTAAAGATTTCCTGTCAGCTGTAAAATGGTATAACTTGATGTAATTTGTGGAGATGAAATAAACATTTATTATTATTATTATTATTAATCATTTACAGAACTGCTTTATCTCCACACCATCATATCAGAGGAGAAATTCCCATAGTTTTGAGAACATTCAAAGTCTGATCGCAGTCTCAATCTGTGAAACTCAAAAATACCTGTAATTTCCCTAAATTTTTGACAAGTTTTTGACATTGGTTGTCACTCAGATGAGATTGTGACTAGAATTTGATTTTTAGGGTTCCGTACCCAAAGGGGAAAAATGAGACCCTATATTACTAAGACCTGTCTGTCTGTCTGTCACCAGCCTGTATCTCATGAACCGTTATAGCTAGACAGATGAAATTTTCACAGATGATGTATTTCTGTTGCCGCTATAAGAACAAATAATAAAAATAAAATAAAGTTAACATTTAAAGGGGTATAAAATAAAAGTTTTTTTCGGCGCTTTAAGCCTTGTGGTACGGAACCCTTCGTGTGCGAGTCCTACTCGCACTTGGCCGGTTTTTTTTAAGTACGAGAATTGGCCTTCAGTTTAAATAATTGATAGATATGTTTGTCTGAACACAGATCTCACAGTTTATTTTTACCGACTTAAAAAAAAAGGAGGTTATCAATTCAACACGTATGTATGTATTATTATTGGAACTGCATTAAATTCACATATGAAAATCTATTATGGCTTCCAAACAAATATACAAAACTTTACAGATGTATGTTTGTCCACGTATTTATCCGCAACTATTAATCAGATTGTGACCATTTTTTTCATTGGCTTAGTTTTACTTCAACTTAGGGAACAGTGCAAGTTTCATCAAAATCGATTCTTTAATTTTCAAGATATGGATTTATACTTGTAAGTGTGACGGCCTGGCTTATTGATACGAGCTTCGGGTGTAGTGTCAAAGGGAAAACATCTCAAAACCTTGGTCAAATTCTAGTGCAATATTTACAACAAAACTATTACCTACCTACTTATTACAAACAAATATTCCAGTTTTTACTTAAAAGTAAAAATTACGAAATAAAAAGTAATTAAAAAAAATTAAACCAACTTCAAAAAGAAATTAACTCAAAATTATGAAATAACTTTAATTTCGGAAGTCGGTGGCAAAAAACTAGAAAATTAAAATACAGATCCCAAGACACTGACTTCTGAAATTAAAAGTTATTTCATAATTTTGAGTTAATTTGTTTTTTAAAGTCGGTTTAATTTTTTTAAATTTTTTTTTTTGCATTTCCATTGAAATCAAAGACACCGACTTCCGAAATTAACAGTCATTTCATAATTTTGAGTTAATTTGTTTTTTAAAGTCGGTTTAATTTTTTTAAATTACTTTTGTTGCATTTCCATTGAAATCATCAAAATACCATGTATTCAGATTCCGCAACCATTAATATCATACCCCTTAGTAAGACTGGTTGTCAGACTAAAAACAAATGAATTCTTCATTTCTCAAGCAGCTGCAAATGTACGACTACAAGTTCCTGCGCTCAATTCCCGAATTGGTTAACACTTCGCCATTAGGGGCTGTCCATTAATCACGTGACGGTCGAAAGGGGAGGGAGGAGTCCATAAAAAATCACGAAATATCACAAGGGGGAGGGGGGTAGTAATATATCACGTTTTATTTTTTTTCGGCAAACGCGCGATTTTCAACCGAAAAGCGAGTTACGTGTATTTATTTTTTCGTCAAACGCGTACGAAATCGAAAGCGGCTTGTAGTGTGACTTTGATTCAACGAACGAAGTGAAGTTCCCGCGACAAGTTTCTATAATAAAATTAGATGATACTTATACCTGTATTTTATAAATATTAAAAAAAAAATAAGATTCTTTGTAGGTACTAAAAAATACACGTGATAAAATACACGTGATTTGTTACTCTTAAACCTCACCATTTATTTATTTATTTATTCTTTAATTAAAACGGTTTAAAACCAATTACAAAAATTAAAGACACGTAAAACATTAAATATAAAATCAATTAAAAGTTAACAACACTTTCATAAATCCCTCTCACAGTACTTCTGACATGCCGAAAAAATCTTCGTCCATTCGTCCGCAAAAGTATCACCAAGGGGGAGGGGGAGTTATAAAAATGCCAAAAAAAAAAACATCACGTGATTAATGGACGGCCCCTTATGCAAAAAAGGCTTTTCTCAGGCAGGGGAGGAGCAAGGGTTGACCATCACGCTCGTAGCCAAGACTACTTGATGCCCTACGTGTGGCCCACGTCTATGCGCCCTCTATCCACTAGTTGCCATGTATTTTTTAGGGTTCCGTACCCAAAGGGTACAAAACGGAACCCTATTACTTAGACCGCTTTCACATTTAGGCGACTTTAGCAGCGCGACAGAAAAACAGAAGCGCAGCGGACGCGCGGCCGGTGCGCTTCTGTTTTTATTATGAAATTCTGAATGGGTGACGGTCGCGCGACTGTCGCGCTGCTAAAGTCGCCTAAATGTTAAAGCGGTCTAAGACTTCGCTGTCTGTCCGTCTGTCTGTCACCAGGCTGTATCTCAAGAACCGCGATAGCTAGACATTTGAAATTTTCACAGATGATGTATTTCTGTTGCCGCTATAACAACAAATACTTAAAACAAAATAAAATTAATATTTAAGGGCGGCTCCCATACAACAAACGCGATTTTTTTGCCCTTTTTTGCTCGATATCAAAAATGGCAACAGGTAGGCACTTGAAATATTCACAAAATACTCAGTTGTATTTTAACTTTAATAATAAATAATAAAATTAAAATAAAATAAATATTTAAAGGGGGCTCCCATACAACAAACATGTTTTTTTTCGGCGTTTTTGCCTTGTGGTACGGAAGTTACGGAACCCTTCGTGTGCGAGTCCTACTCGCACTTGGCCAGTTTTTCAAAAAAATCAACGACTGATTTGTAAGATTGGCGCACGTCTCTAGAGTGACTTCTAGTGTCTTGTAATATTTATTTACCTTGCTGACAAACCGCCTTGCTTTTTATGTGCTAGCAAATATTTTTTGATGCTGTTTATAATAATAAAATACTTTATTTCAGACCATGGTGTCCATTTTGTTAGTAACAACTAGTGTTAGTAATGCTTAAAACTACCCACAATAAAACATAAAAAGAAATAAACTGAAATAAACTCAAACAATCACTACTGCACCATTCCATGAAATGGCTCAGCAATCCAGCCGCTACGGTCCAGCCGACTAGCTATCATGCTAAGGATGCTGTTAGCGCTGCCACGTGTTCTTCGCACCAGGGATGCGCATCTTTTACGCATCGTAGCGTAAAAGCAGTCTACGCGATGTTCAGGAAACATCCCTGATGCGTTTATGGTGAGCCCCGAGACGTGATGCCCTATGCATTTGATTATGGGCTAATCCGGATCTGCTCATAGCGTACTAGCAAGCGTCGCAACTTGTAATAAAGGCAGTTTTACTTGAAGCAAGTAACTTGATTACTTGAGCATGTGCAGGTGCGAGCTACTCGCGCGAGTTACTCATACGGCGGCACACGGTGTACGATAAATGCATTTCTAGTTTTTGTCTCTGATATCCGGTTTCTGAGTTCTGCAGATAGACTCACAATATACTATTGTGCAAAGTTCTGCTTTAACTGAGTATTCCGATTCGCAATTAATTCGTTGTCGGCGCAAAATGTATTTTTCTTCCATACTTCTCTATTAAGGCCTACGAAGACCGGGACGGCATGGCAAGGGATTTTGCCATCAGTCAGCGCACACTAGCCGCTTAGATACCGTGGCATTCCAGCGGCTTCCCCACTTCTCTACCCCCGCCGCCTCACCCCGCTGTATGTCACCGTTGCCTACCGCAGGACGCCACGGCATCCCGCCGCGGGAGCCCGTGGCGCGTCTTTCAATGCCGTGCAATGAAATCCTTTTCGATGCCACGGGATTATTTTAAAGCATTCAATTTCTAACCATCATTCATACAGTCCATCCATCGTTTCTTTGGTCTTCCCCAACTCTTATAGCCATCGACATTCATACTCCAAACTTTCCTCATTCCTCCGTATCACATACGCCCCATACCATGGCAACCGATATCTATACAACTCTTCAGTTACCGGTGCCACTTCAGACTGTCTCGTATGTACTTAATAGCTGTATCAAATAGATCAGATACATTAATTTACCCATACCCGAGTTCCTGAAAAATTAAGAAATAATTCCTCAGAAACCGGACACAAGGTTTTACGCCCTTTCCTAACATTGAAATCGAAACTTAGAAATAGCCACTGAATATCATAGTGCACATCTGCACCTCTGAACTGGAGTCTAGACCAGTTATTTCGGTCCAAAATCGATTGGTCAGTAAAATGGCTTAGTTTTCTGACCACAAAGGCATATCTTTTGGAACGGGCACGAAGATGAGAATCGGTTTGTCTTTGCCCGTTCGGCTTCCAGTCTAACCGGATGCAGCTGAATACCAGTATTTTACATGGAGCAACTATGCTTGTTAAAAGTATCCAGGACAAACTCATATCACCAATGAGTAAAGTATTGAGACGAAACCGATTACCTACTCTCTTCTTGGTTGCGTACTTCATTCCTGAAGGTCGTGTCTCTGAAAAGCCTTCGTGGCTTTATGCACGATGTTCTTGCACGTCGCTCGGTTCTGAGCTTCAGGGAGTTCAGTGAGGGCGGTTACTTGGTCTGACCAGCGGTTAGGTGACCGTCCGCAAGGTCTTTTCCCATCTACCTTGCCCATCACTACCAACTTTTCTAGATTATCTGGTTCCCGACGGGCAATGTGACCAAAATAACCGAGAATCCTTCGGATTACGTACTACAAACTAGTTAATAACGCCGTAAGCCAGATTTTCACGTTGCTATTTAATTACTTGCCTGTGTGGTGCCGGACTTAAAGAATAGCACCACCCCATACTTCCCGTGGGTGTCGTAAAAGGCGACTAAGGGGCGTACCGGAGAATGGGCAGCAGCGTTCTCTATGCATTCCACCACCATACCATACTGCGATCGCCAACCCGCCTGCCAAGCGTGGCGATTATGCAAACGCCCCCTTTTGGGGGAGGCCTATGTCCAGCAGTGGACGTCTTTTGGCTGAAATGATGATGATGATTTAATTACTCGTGTGGCATACTATGAGTTCGAGCTGTGGTGGCCCAGGTGGAGAGCAGTGGTTCGAACCACGACAGCCGCTTTACTTTGTGTAAATTATTTCATCACCACTGCTCTCAGCTCTCAAACCGGTGAAGGAAAACATCGTGAGGAAACCGGCATGGCCTAGAACCAAAAATTCGGAGACATGTGACATCCAGCAACCCGCACTGTGCCCGCGTGCTGGATTACAGCCTACTGCCTCTCACGAGAGGAGGCCTGTGTCTCAGCAGTGGGACGTGCTGACCTGCACGGACCAAAAATAAATAGAGATAAGCTCAAGAGAATAATGACCCCGCATCTTCTCTTAATATCTGCGAAAAGTGAAATGAAAACCGCAGCATAACTAAACATACATTAAAAAAAACCGTGTGTTAAAAAAAAAACCATCATGTTTTTAATTTTTCATCGGCGAGGCCTATATTCATCAGAGAATTTTAACACTGCGCAATATTGCAGTTTTATGTCAGCGCCATCTCTTGACCGATAGTGGAACTAATGTAACTTTTGTTGATGATTTCTGAAAAAGTGTGCTATTTAGAGACTTCGTTTTTCATCAAAAGTCGAAAACTATGCGACCTAAAAAAAATGAAAATATGTTTGAGAATGTGCAAACTGCGCTCTTTCATATGATAGACGCATGCTCTAGTAGCCCCACTTCCAATTTTTCAGACCCTTTCAGTCCCTGTTGGAAAGAATATACATATATTTTTATTTCTCTCTTATTTGCAAAATAGTTGGGCCAAACGTCATTAAAACTATTCCAAATTTCAAGTTGATAGCATTAGTATTTCTTGAGATATCTAGCTGTGACAGACAGACAGACTGTCTCACCATAAGGGTTCCGTTTTACCATTTTGGTACGGAACCCTAAAAAACAGTGGCACTCCGGGAGTGCCGACAGAAGTGAAAACACAAACAGAATACTTTGCCATCACTCACTGACATGTCGGACATACATTAAAACCGAGTACATCCCGAGGACAGCCGAACACATCCGAAGCGGGAATTTTTTTAATCGTCTTATAAACAAAACACGCGCGGTGTCGCTTACGGCATCAGCGCCGCGAGTTCAATGGCTTTTCCCCATCTCAAAAAATGCCCGACGCGCCTGAAGAAGTTATCACTTCAATAACTCCATGACACAACCACAGTACAACAAAACCACGCAGCATAAAGGTCTCTGCACACAGCGGGCGCGGCGCGGCGGGACGGGACGGTGACGCGACGCTGAGCAGTTGTAATGTACTAGATATATAGAGACGCCACACAGAGCCGTTCCGCTCGGCGCGACGGTAACCGTCGCCACGCCGCCGCCGCGCCGAGCGGGAATACAAGTCAGAAGCTTCGGGGCGGGGCGTGAACACGTCGCGTCGGACGAGACGGAGCATGAATGGGATTTTGTATTGTTTTACAAAAATGGATGTCGAAAAACGAATCGAATGTGTTCGTGCTCACGTATGTTTATACGATTTGGGCCCTAGGCAGTATAAAAACAGTGTTCATGGGCGCGGCGGGGCGGGACGTCACCTGATCGCGCCCGCAGTGTGAACCATAGATTATACAGTATATTAGTGTGAACGATGCCGTCGCGCCAGCGCCGCGTCGCCGCCCCGCCACGCCGCGCCCCGCCACGCCACGCCGGCTGTGTGCAGAGACCTTAACCACAGCATAGAAAAATCTCCTCATAGAGTCTACCCACCCTACCTTATGAATGCACTGAGGTGTAACTGTGTTACCTACAGGACCCCTCTATGGCCTGCGTGCTTCAGAGAGCACGTTAAGCAAGCCCTCCCGGATCAATACGTCAACGCTATTCGTATTTAAAATGGACGTAAATGTTGCATTGATGACTTACTGGCTGCGCCCCGCGGTTTCACCCGCGTAAGTGTTGATCCCGTGGGAATATCGGGATAAAAAGTAGCCTACATGCTAATCCAGGGTGTCAGCTACCTCCATACAAAACTTTATCAAAATTGGTCCAGCCGTTGGAGCGTGAAGAAGTAACAAACATATAAACACACACACTCACAAACTTTATAATATTAGTGTGATTAATATTGATCATGATGTTACCGCCTGCAATTTATTTATTTACTAGCTTCTGCCCGCGACTTCGCTCGAGTGGAAGTCGCAAGATACACAATGCGTATACTAAAATAACAGCCACATTGTAACAAAACTCCCCGTCGCCGTCGCTAACGTTTTTTTTTTACTTTTTGCTTGGCTCCTATTGGTCCTAGCGTGATGTTAAATAGCCTATAGATAGCCTTCCTCAAGAATTAGGCTATCAAATGCAAAACTAATTTTTCAAATCCGACTTGTATTTCCAAAAAAAAAAAAACCGGGCTCGAGCGAGTCGGACTCGCGCACCGAGGGTTCCGTAACACCCGGGTTTATGCATAAGGTTTATGTTTATATTTGAGTTGATTCAATGAAAGGTAAATTGCGGCTTACGATTTATGGCCTATTAAAAAAAACTGCTTACTAGATCTCGTTCAGACCAATTTTCGGTGGAAGTTTACATGGTAATGTCCAGCATATTTTTTTTTTTGTTGTATTATTCTCTTATTTTAGAAGATACAGGGGGGGGGGGCATTTTACCACTTTGGAAGTGTCTCTCGCGCAAACTATTCAGTTTAGAAAAAAAAAAAAAATATTAGAAACCTGAATATCATTTTTGAAGACCTATCCATTGATACAAGTATGGGTTTTATGGAAAAAAAAATGTTGAGTTGCAGTTCTAAGTATGGGGAACCCCGCAAAGTTTATTGTTTTTTTTTTTTCTATTTTTGTGTGAAAATCTTAATGCGGTTCACAGAATACATCTACTTACTAAGTTTCAACAGTATAGTTCCTATAGTTTCGGAAAAAAGTGGCTGTGACATACAGACGGACAGACAGACATGACGAATCTATAAGGGTTCCGTTTTTTGCCATTTGGCTACGGAACCCTAAAAACTCTTCAGCTTTATTATTAGTATTTAGATAGATAGATTCCTCACATAAAAATCAAAGAGGTGCAATATAAGGGCTCCCACACACATGCCTGTAGCTTGCACAAAGGTATGCAAGTGGCTGGCATGCCAGTAAGGTATTCACCAATCAGAAGTTGTTATGGCACACGGCATTTTTTTTATTTTTTTTTGCGGATGGGAAATCATCAAATGACTCCTTCCGGTCTGGGTGGAGCGGAAGGGCACGGGTCTGGTCCTGATCGGACGGTGAGCTACCCATTACTCTCCGTCCGCAGGCCCGCGCCTACGGTGGCCGGGAGTCGTCACGCGGCTCCCTACGCCCGGAGCGTCCCCCGCGGCGGCTGGGAAGGGAGGCTCTCTCCCTGAGCCGTCCTGCCACCTCCTTCGCTAGCATGACTGCTTCGCAGAAGGAGGTGACTGCCTCCCACCCCCTCTCGCCCCGAACCATGGCTTGCACCAGGGCCGGCCGCGAGAGGTCGCCGCCGCTGCCGATCGCCTCTACGAGGACATGTCGGTGCTCCGCCCAAGCGGGGCAGACCTCCACCAATCAAATCTAGCAGGGCAGACCTCCACCGTGATGGCACACGGCATGCAAGCTGATTGGTGAATGAATACCATGATGACGTGCAGGCTACTTGCATACTTTTGTGCCAGCTACTGGGATGTGTATCCTTAGCATAAGCCTCCACAATTTACGTATGTAGGTACGGCCAGTGCATGCTGGACTGTCAGAAAGGCGCAAACTATCTTGCTGACTGGCTGATGTCTTCTCCGTCTCTTCTTACATATGCACTAGCATTTGTAAGAAGAAGAGACGGCACTAGCATAGTACGTAGCTCTAAAGCTACGAAAGTAGAATTCCAATAAAACAAAGGGACATAGTGTAAAACTAAAAAAAAATCCAAGTTGAAGAGTTCCTGATCGATAAATCGTCAGATAGATAGATCTTCACGCTAGATCTACTGTATCTGAATGTGAAAAGGCTTAAGACCAGCAGTGGAACAAAAACAGGCAGATGTTGGCAACATAACATCATGCCTGTTGTCCCAAGGGGTAGGCAGAATTCTGTACAGTACACCGACAGCCGTGGCAAAATAATAACAGCCGCACAGGCCGATCGATCAGGTTAAGCTACTACTTGCCGCGATTTGTCCGTGGATGGGTGACCATCTTCACATACCAAGCCCTCTCCGTGCCTCGGAAGCACGTTAAGCCGTTGGTCCCGGCTGTCATTTGTAGATCTTTGGCAGTCATTACGGGTAGTCAGAAGCCCGAAAGTCTGACATCCAGCCTTACCAAGGGGTATCGTATTACCCAGTAACTGGGTTGTGAAGGTCAACATTCGGTTAGACTGGAAGCTGACCCCAACATAGTTGGGAAAAGGCTAGGAAGATGACTCCAACATTTTGCCAATAATGTTATAGAACACGAAGTAATAAAAAACTGGCCAAGTGCGAGTTGGACTCGCGCACCGAGGGTTCCGTAACATCCGGGCTTATGCATAAGGTTTATGTTTATGAAATTAAATGTTTTTTTATGTTTTTATATTTGAGTTGATTGAATGAAACCTCTATATCATTTTTGAAGACCTATCCATAGATACCCCACACGTATGGGTTTGATGAAAAAAAAATTTGAGTTTCAGTTCTAAGTATGGGGAACCTCCAGAATTTATTGTTTTTTTTTTCTATTTTTGTGTGAAAATCTTAATAACAGAATACATCTAAGTAGATGTATTCTGTGAACCGCATTAAGATTTTAGAACAGATCAGAACTATACTGTTGAAACTTGGTAAGTACCAAGTTTCAACAGTATAGTTCTGATAGTTTCAGAAAAAAGTGGCGGACAGACAGACAGACATGACGGATCCATAAGGGTTCCGTTTTTTGCCATTTGGCTACGGAACCTTAAAAACTACTATAAACTCCGCATCAGTTGCGTTTTGTAAACGCATCGCGGATGCATCAATGTCTGGCCACCGTTCATTACAGTGCAATTGACCAACTCCACGCTACAGGCCTCATAATGGTCTATTTCCTTTACTCTTTAGCTGACTCATACCTTGTTATAACGAACCGTTGTTTTTTCGACGACGACTAAACTGATCGACGAATTACCGATCGTTTTGACGCGAAAACGTCTCAGAGACGCCTTGTAAGGACGCGAGACATAAAATCGAGATAAAAAAGTTATTAAAAAAAATTAAACCGACTTCAAAAAGAAATGAACTCAAAATTATGAAATAACTTGATTCCGGAAGTCGGTGAATTTTTTTAAATTACTTTTTTATTTCGTAATTTTAGTTTTACTTAATTAAAAACTGGAATAATTGTTTGTAACAAGTAGGTGATAGTTTTGTTGTAAATATTGCACTAGAATTTGACCAAGGTTTTGAGATGTTTTCCCTTTGACACTACACCCGTAGCTCGTATCAATAAGCCAGGCAGTCACACTTACACGTAGTCCATATCTTGAAAATTACTGAATCGATTTTGATGAAACTTGCACTGTTCCCTAAATTGAAGTAAATGTATGCCAATAAAAAAGAAATGGTCACTATCCGATTAATAGTTGCGGAGAAATGCGTGGACAAACATACATACATACGTCTATAAAATTTTGTATATTTGTTTGGAAGCCCTAATAGATTGTCATATGTGAATATAATGCAATTCCAATAATATTACATACATACGAGTCGAATTGATAACCTTTATTTTTTTGAAGTCTGTAAAAATACAACTATTCAGACCTCGTATCGGCAAGGGTAGTGTGGGACGCCCCCCAGCTAGATGGGCGGACGACCGAAAGAAGGTGGCTGGAACACACTGGATGCGGAAGGCGGAGGACAGGGTTTTATGGCGCAGTCTGGGAGAGGCCTATGTCCAGCAGTGGACTGCGATAGGCTGAGTTGATTGTTTATTGACATATCGCATTTTCATTGCATATCATATCAACTCCGCTACTAAGCTCTGGTGGAAATAGACATATTATAATTTCGTAGATTACCTTCAACGTGAGGTATACTAGGCTGCGTCAGCGAACGGTATTCGCGTTGCTGAATTTTGGGACCAAACAAATTTAAAAAAATAAAAACTCATAATAATATTTTTTGTGTTATTTTTCAATAATAAACAAAAGAAACGCGATTCTTATGTGAGTTCATTTTTCCTTTT
Source organism: Mesoligia furuncula (assembly GCA_916614155.1). Classification (NCBI taxonomy): domain Eukaryota; kingdom Metazoa; phylum Arthropoda; class Insecta; order Lepidoptera; family Noctuidae; genus Mesoligia; species Mesoligia furuncula. The sequence continues at coordinate 5,149,617 of OU744815.1, forward strand.
ATCCATATTATCCTTCATCATCTGCCGAGTCTTTGGTCAACTGGACCCACTCGAACTGGACCCGCGGGTCCAGTTGACCACATCATTTATTTTCTGTATTTTTATTGGTTAACTGGACCCACATTCAAACTTAGCCTTTTCCCAACTGCCAGGACAACAGGAAAAATCAGAAATTCGAAAAAAAAACCGCTCAACTGCGAAGCTGGGGCAAGCCGCAGCTAGTTCATAATAAAATGTAATTTTTAGTTTTATTTTTAACTCACCTATCCGTCACTCTTTGCCTGCTATTTATTTTTGTCCTTACCACAAAATGACGTAAATCATCAACATTCAACGTCATTTACGATGCTGAGCAGACAAATTTTGCGAACACGTGAAGCAATGTATTAGCAATATCCTTCAATGACTCATATTGTGATTGAAAGTCCCAGCAATGGGAAGTCTGCAGGCTTATTATGCTTAATGGTTTTGAATCGTGCGGTCGACTCACAGTAATGGGAACATTATAGGCTGATTATGTATGTATTGTATATTACAGAAGATTTTAAACCTTATTCCTTTGTCCACAGTGCCTATTTGGTGCGGGTGCGAGCACAGGTTATGTGCCGCGACGAGGGCACCGGTGGGTGGGTCGCGCTCGGGGGCGGCGGGCTCGCTGATGTCATGGTCGGGAAGCGAGCTCGCCCCCATAGGTCCTCAGGTAAGCACAGCTTCATATTGTCCAATCAAGGTTCTCGGATGAGCACAACTTCTTTGTGTCCAATCAATGTCCCCGGGTGAGCACAACTTCTTTTTATCCAATCAAGGCCCTCAGGTGAGCACAGCTTCTTATTGTCCAATCAAGGTTCTCAGGTGAGCACAGCATCTTATTAACAAATCAAGGTTTTCGGGTGAGCATAGCATCTTATAGTCCAATCAAGGTCCTCAGGTGAGCACAGCATCTTTTATTCAATCGAGGTTCTTAGGTTAGCATAGCAACTTATTGCTCAATCAAGGTTCTCAGGTAAGCACAATTTCTTTTTATCCAATCAGGGTCCTCAGGTGAGCACAGCTTCTTATTGTCCAATCAAGGTTCTCAGGTGAGCACAGCATCTTATTAACAAATCAAGGTTTTCGGGTGAGCGTAGCATCTTATAGTCCAATCAAGGTTCTCAGGTAAGCACAACTTCTTTTTATCCACTCAATTTTCTCAGGTGAGCACAACTTCTTATTGTCCAATCAAGGTTCTCGGGTGAGCACAACTTCTTGTTGTCCAATCAAGGTCCTCAGGTGAGCACAGCTTCTTATTGTTCAATCAAGGTCCTCGGGTGAGCACAACATCTTATTAACAAATCAAGGTTTTCGGGTGAGCATAGCTTCTTATAGTCCAATCAAGGTCCTCAGGTGAGCACAGCATCTTTTGTCCAATCAAGGTTCTCAGGTTAAGTACAGCTACTTATTGTCCAATCAAGGTTCTTAGGTGAGCATAGTGTCTTATATCTAACTAACAGCGGCACCACAGCTCCAACAGCATACGTGTCGATCCCATGGGAATATCGGGATAAAAGTTAGTACCCTATATGTTAATCCCGGTTATAGACTGTGTGCCAAACATTAAAATCCGTGGTTGTCAGACTTTCGGGCTCCTGAATACTCGCAACGACTGTCAAAGATTCACGAATGACAGTCGGGACCAACGGCTTAACGTGCTTTCCGAGGCACGGAGGGGTATGTAAAGATGGTCACCCATCCACAGACCAACCGCGGCAAACGTAGATTAACCTGATCGATCGACCTGTGCGGCTGTTATTATTTAGCCACGGGCCCCCCTATCCCGCCAAATTCAAAAATTCTGTTTTTTATCTTGTATGCTGATCAAAATTCATGACACGGCAATCAATCTGCCGAGCCTTTTCCCGGAGTCAGCTTCTAGTCTAACCGGTTGCAGCTGAATAACAATGTTTTACATGGTGACTGCCTATCTGACATCTACAACCGAGTGACTGAGTAACACGATACACCTTGGTAAATCTGGTTGTCAGACTAAGGCCTTCTGACCAAGTCTTCTTGGTTCTTTCTGGTTTTAACCTCAACTTTTTCTATTTTAGTTGTGTCTTTAATTATTGTAATTGGTTTTAAACCGTTTTAATAAAAGTAAGAAAAATACTAAAAGACTCCTCAGGTCAGGTCAGGTCTTAGACTTTTTATGAGTAGTAAGGTCGTAGGTCCGAACCCAGACAGGCGCTTTTAACGGCGCCTTTACTTTGTGTCAATTATCTCATCACCGCTGCTATCAAAACGGTGAAAGAAAACATCGTGAGGAAACCGGCATGTTCTAGAACTAAAAATTCGAAGACATGTGACATCTACCAACCCGCACTGGGCCCGCGTGGTGGATTACGGCCCACTCCCTACCTTATAGCTATAATAATCGGTGTTTTGAATTTACGAGTGCACACATCGAAAAACAAGTCAAGCATTGTAATATGATGTAAAAGGTCTCCAAAAAACCGGCCAAGTGCGAGTCGGACTCGCACACGAAGGGTTCCGTACTGCCGCTTGGGCGACATCACAACTGAGGCGGGCCGCGATGTCGTATGGGAGGCGTTGCGGCTGAGGGTTGGAGGGCCGCGGCGGGAGAGGAGTGCTGATATTGCGGTGCGCCGCTCTCCCTACCTTCCACGGCCTTGACGGGGTCGCCACCGTCTGATGGCGGACGCGGTGGGGCCGCAGGGGAAGAGGAGTGTTGGTATGACGTTGGCCGCTCTCCCTATCCTCTGCGGCCGAAAATTGGCAGGCGGTGGGGCCAATGACATGACCCGTCACTGGGGGATCAAGGGTGTCCAGACACGGGGTCGTCTGGCGCCCATGTGCTGGTTTGGTCCCTTTGGGTGGTCACGGCGTGCTATGTGTTCTGGTGCGCCGGTACTCCCCAGAGGAGGGTCCGCTGACGGACATCCGCGGCGCGGCTAGTTCACGGATGAGTGTTAACGTGTGGAGTTTTAGTGGATTAGAGTCCCACATAACTGCACTATCTCCCCGTAGTAGTGCAGAACGCATGAGCACTTCTCCACGATAAAAAAAAAAGGGTTCTGTACCACAAGGCAAAAACGCCGAAAAAACACTTTTGGTGTATGGGAGCCGGGCCCCTTAAATATTTATTTTATTCAGTTTTTAGTATTTGTTGTTATAGCGGCAACAGAAAAACATCATCTGTGAAAATTTCAACTGTCTAGCTATCACGGTTCATGAGATACAGCCTGGTGACAGACAGACAGACGGACAGTGGAGTCTTAGTAATAGCGTCCCGTTTCTACCTTATGGGTATGGAACTCTAATAAAAACAAATAAAAGTAGATCCTCAAAAATGTCACGTTTGCGTGGGCGATGTTCAATTGTTAACCTTTCAAATATATTGATGCATTGGAAAGTGAAGTATTGCTAAGTAGTTTTTAAGGACATACACCGAAATATGAGAGGTATTAAAAGACTTGGTAACTTTAAAAACCGGTCAAGTGCGAGTCGGACTCGCGCACCCAGGGTTCCGTACAAATTGGTAGGTATGAAAAAAATTTTTTTTTGTAATGTAACTACCACAGATATAGATATACCTAGATAACGCAAGAGTAACTACTTCGCGTGTCAAAAATTGCACCAACTTATGATTACAAATCGTAAGCCGCCCCTTTCGCGCTCAGTCCTTTGTACTGCTGGCTGGGTAAGTGTGAGCGAGAGCGCGAGCTTATGACGTCATAGTAGGTAGTCAAAAAAATGGCACGCTTGGTTTTCATACAGTTCGTGATACTTGCGTTATCTAGGTAAGTATATCTATATCTGTGGTAACTACTTACGGTTTTCAGATTTTTTCCTTTACTTGTGCTTCATGACATTGCTTCTTGCCTTTCATGATTCTAGGTCAACGGGAAGTACCCTGTAGGTTTTGATTCCGGAGCATAAACGCCCGTATCTTTTGATTGCGTTGACTTAGAAATTTAATTTTTTCACTGCTTCAAGGGATTGCAGCCCTGAGTATTTGATATTAATTTCAACTTGATAACTCCACGCGTTTCTGAGAAAAAGGGTCTTGACCGACGGACAGACAGACGGACAACGAGGTGATCTTATAAGGGCTCCGTTTTTCCTCTTGAGGCACGGAACCCTAAAAAAGAAAAATTCATATCTCATTTTGTTTATAATATTTTTCGCACTTCAAGAATGGGTGCTCAATCAACACCATAATCTACCAAGAACACCTCATGAATGACAAACCATACCAACAAACATTGTAGTCCTCATACGCAAACAGAACATGTCGATCTTAGGCAAGTAATTAATGCATAGTAAGTTAACACAATGGGTTCTGTGAGAGGCCCATTCATTAAAGTGATTCATTAGTCTTTGTTTTGAAGTAGACAAGGCTTATTAGCATTTTCCTTAAGTTATGAAATAGGTGAATGAGATATTGTGTTCATATTGGTGTGTTGGTTAATGGATTTATGTTTGAGGTTCGATGCCCGCATTATGTATCATCATATGCCTAGCCTTTTCCTACCTATATTGGGGTCAGCTACCAGTATTTTACATGGAGCGACTGCTTATCTGACCTCCATAACCCAGTTACTGGGTAATACGATACCCCTTGGTAAGACTGGTCGTCGAGACTTTCGGGCTTCTGACTAACCGTAACGACTGTCAAAGATCCACGAATGACAGCCGGGATCAAAAGGCACGGGGGGGTCACGGTATGTAAAGATGGTCACCCATCCACATACCAACCGCGGCAAGCGTAGCTTAACCTGATCGATCGACCTGTGAGGCTGTTATTTTTTAGCCACGGGCCCGCATCTATGTATAACTATACTAATAATAAAGTTGTTTGTTTGTTTGTTACGCTCTAATCTCCGGAACTACCAGTCGGATTTGAAAAATTGTTTTTGCATTTAATAGCCTTCTTGTAGAAGGCTTAACATTACGCTACGACCCTTAAGAGTCGAGCAGATAGATAAAAAGATACGGGCGTTTATGTTCCGGAATCAAAACCTATAGGGTACTTCCCGTTGACCCAGAATCATGAAATTTGGCAAGAAGCAATGTCATGTATAAACCGCTTTGTAGTTAAATTACAAAAAAAAAAAAAATGCATTTGACCGGTTTTTTTATGGTAGGAGCAATCTATGTCGTTTCAGCCGATAGACGTCCACTGCTGGACATAGGCCTCCCCCAATTTTGGGAGGGTTTGCCATAATCTATGTACGGTCACCAAAGGATAACTCCTTTCCTCCTGCTTTCGCCCGCGGCTTCGCCCGGGAGGTATGTCGATAAAAACTATCCTGTGTATTTCCCTGGGATGCAATCTGTCTCTCTGCCAAATTTTATCGAAATCCGTTCAGTGGTTTAGGCGTGAAAAGGTAACATACAGACAGACAGACAGAGTTACTTTCGAATTTATAATATTAGTATGGATAGCAGGATAGGATTTGATTCGAGTCATGTAATAAAGAATCTTATTTCAAGGAATGCAAGGTTTTAATATGTAAATGTTTGTTCCAGCTGGGGGTGACAGCAATGGCGACACCACAACATCTTCGTCAGCAACCGCACCGACACACGAATACTTCATACATGGGAAGCGAATCAGCGATAATATGGTACGTAAAGTCTACTCAAACTTGTTTCAAATTAATATTATTTCAAGTTAAGCAAATATCAACTTTATTTTAATGTTAATTAAGTTGATTTCAGAGTGACTAGCACTATTGAAAAAGTTATAAAAATGTTAGAAGTTGTAGCGTAAACTTGAACTTTATTGTGTAGGATTTAAAGTTGTTTTTCCATAAACTCATATTTGTTTACATTTTTGGCAAATAAATCGCGAATGCAGATTAAATATAAATAGTCAGCAATCATCGTCATTCTCCTACTTGCAATTATCCCAATTTATACAGGAAGATTTTTTTATCACCATCTAAATTTAGGTTGTTCTACCCATGAATATGAATAAATTTCACTATGGAAACCACTCTGAAATCACGAAAAAAAAAACTGCTGTTTCATACATTTTGGTCAAGTAGGTATTGAAGTTTTGTACGAAACAGCAGATTTTTTTTTTCGTGACCGACTCTGAAAGTCGGTCCCATAGTGAAAGTTGTTCATATTCAGGGGTAGAACAACCTGTAAAAATTTGGATGGTGATAAAAAAAACTTCCTGTATGGAGTCGGCCCAGCATGTCTTCTTCCTCCATTCTTCTCTAATACTCATCATCTCAGTAGTCACCCAGTCATAAGTACAGACGCCAGCACATCAAGCTATTACAATCTGTCAAATTTCTTTAATAGATTTTCAACTTTATCGCTGAAGCATAAGGTTCACATTATCAAAAAATAACACTCATTCTTAAAAGTCTTTCAGTTTCTAGAATACATCTCCAACTTGCAGAGTCGAAACTTGAAGACAAATTAAAATTGAATTTCATTTAAGAATACAACCATAGTCCTATAGAAGTATGAGGAACAGGGTGTAAAGTTCACTCATACTCTATAGAAGAGGGAGGATCCTCCGACCAGACGGGTGTTGTGTCTGACGGGCAACTGCCCGATGATTCATGTCGGGCCGTTGTATCTATGCTAGTTGCGCGGTAAACTCTACTTGCGCGATGTAGGATTTTGCGTGACGACAGTGTAACGCGTTGTTCGCATGTGGCGTTGTAGATACCGCTACAGTCATTAATAATTTCTCTTTGCTCTGCAGTAAGCAAATTACATGCTCATATTTTTAATGTTTACGTCCAACGCATCCGCTGAAATAATTTAAATTGATAGTCACAAAAACAACCAGTACCACCAGACGGGGTGAATAGGGATGCAGGGGTGAATTTGGACAAAACTTTAAAATGGATTTTAGCGTTGATATAATACAGTCTGTTGCCGAAAAGTACACTTAATCGTTAATTATAATACAATAAACCAGGGTTCGAAAGGATAATTATCAATGATAATTATCATGATAATTATCATGATAATTATCGTGATAATAACATATGGATAATTATCGATTGATAATAACAAAAAATGCACTCGTAAAAGTGAACTGTATTCAAATGAACATTTCTGCACTTGCGTGTATCGGAACGCCAATGGAAATAGAATCATCATCGGACGAAGAAGATATTCCTTTGGCTTTACTTCATTCAATTTAATTTAATTATAATGTCGATTCTGACGGACACTGACTTTTACTCAATCTACCTATAATTAATGGTACTTTGTGTTGGATATTAAATGACCATTATAATTTTTTTCTGTGAGAATTGCCCAAATCATAATGTCGTCGTTTCAGCCGATAGACGTCCACTGCTGGACATAGGCCTCCCCCAATTTTGGGAGGGTTTGCCATAATCGCCACGCTTGGCACGCAATTATAATGTATTTGTTATGTAACAATACAACAAATGAATTTCTAACACAGGTGATAATTATCCGATAATTATCAAAAAGCTTAATTATCTTGATAATTTCGAACCCTGCAATAAACACATTAGACTCCTTTTTGGCAACAAACTGTATTATTTCAACGCTAAAATCGCTTTTAAAGTTTCGTCCCGATTCACCCCTGCATCCTCCCGTTTGTCGGTACACTCAGAATTCTAAACCTCCATTTTCCACATTCCAGGTGGTCCTAGAATGCACGATAAAGAAAGACTTCCAGTACAACAAGGTGATGCCAACGTTCCACCATTGGGTGACAGACGAGAAGCGCTTCGGGCTCACGTTCCAGACGGCTGCTGATGCCCGCGCTTTCGACAAGGGCGTGAGGACGGCTATCGAAGAGCTGCTGGACGGTAAGCTTTAGTCGATCGTGGGGGTCGTTCTTCAGAGTTAGATAGACAATAGGGACTTTAAATAGGTACATCTATATGAAATAGTATAAAGAGAGAACTGGGGCCCTAAAAAGGCCACTTTGGAAGAATCATAAAAGGATAACATTAATGCTTTGAGTTTAATCGAACAAATCTAACAAATGCATTCTCAGTTCATCATCTGCCTAGCCTTTTCCCAAGCAACTGAATGCATTCTCAGTTATAAAGATTTAATCATTCCCAACATTAGTTCATTAGTAACAGAGGTATTTCAATGCGTGTCGGGACCTCTTTGTAATTATCCGGCGAGGTAATGAGTTATTCCGTTCTGATCCCCTGAACCCCCTCTCCACCCCCCCTCCCCCCACCTCGATCCTCTGCTTGTTCGATTGTGTAACACAAACACACTAACAGTAGCAATGAGTCTCATTTTGACATGATTTTTGTCTCATTTTTAGGGTTCCATACCCAAAGGGTAAAAACGGGACCCTATTACTAAGACTCCACTGTCTGTCTGTCACCAGGCTGTATCTCATGAACCGTGATAGCTAGACAGTTGAAATTTTCACAGATGATGTATTTCTGTTGCCATATAACAACAAATACTAAAAACAGAAGAATGGGCAGCAGCGTTCTCTATGCATTCCACCATCATACCATACTGCGATCGCCAACCCGCCTGCCAAGCGTGGCGATTATGGCACCCCCCCCCCCCCCCTTTTGGGGGAGGCCTATGTCCAGCAGTGGACGTCTTTCGGCTGAAATGATGATGATGATGATGATGATGATATTGCTATTTTGTTACGCAATTAGTCTGCTGGGCCCACTGAAGCAGGTTACACTACATACATGAGAACTTAAGTCAAACAGATCTTTTCCTATCATCTATGGGATTTTTTTAAATTGTATCTTATTAACTTCTTCGTAAGATCTACTTTGACAGTGATGTACCACCTCTTTTTTTATTTAATTTGAAGAATCAACAAAACTTTCAAGTTAGTAATCTTTCTGAAGAATGATCCTTCGGCTTTATATGGCTTTGGCTGTGCTGATCTATATATGGATGCTGGGACAACGACGTACATCCTGTTACTTTGGATTCAGTTCATGTTTCTGTTCCGACTATTCCCGATGACGATTTCATCCGGCTCGAAGGACCAATGTTAGCGCGGGGAGCAATAAAAGAGTGGACTGTATTTTAGGCAACGGTTTAGTGCCGTCTTGTTAAAAGAAAAACACTTCTAAATGTAACAGATGCAATAATGTTACAAAATCAAATTGCAGGGGCAAAAACACGCGGCGGACAGACAGATGGCGATGGCAAAATGGTCTCAATCCAGTCGGGATTGCGGCCATTTTGGCAACGCCGCGTTTACCGGTTACACTTATTAACACTTTCATATCTGTTACAGATATATTACGGTAACACTTTTGTAAGTGTTTTGGGTTAAAACATTAAAACCACATATAGAAGTGTTACATATTTGATTCTGTTATCAATTCAATATGTAACACTTATAATTCTGTAACCTTTATGAAGGTATTTTTAAGTCCCTAGGTGCACTTCGATGTCCCAGGCTCCCTGTATACGCAGTATACTACTAAAAGCTGCTAGTATTATAAGCTATATGCCTTATGTACTTGCTATATAATTTATTGCTCTATGTACTATATATTAATAATGAACTAATTTATCTAATGTGCTTTCTTTTGCCTCCTCTACCGTATACTGGATTCCTACACGGTGAGTTTTGAGTTATAACATCACGCCATGCTTCTTGTGGGGTAGGCGGAAAGAGTTTGTTGTTCACATGTATTACTAAATTATGTCGAATTTTCTTTGGAGACACTTATTATAGTTTTAAAATATTACTGTTCATATTTTTGAAGTTGATGTAAGTTCGTTACTATTTTATTTATTGTAGAGTTAGAAAAGTATAATGATAATTGATAATTCTTATCAGTGTGATTTGTGTGTTTAACTAGTATGGGAATAGGGCTGCCAGGCGTCCGGATAAAGCCGGATACAGTCAGGCTTTTTGGTTGCGTGTCCGGCCAAATCAGACGGTGTCCGGCCTGTCCGGCTTTAGTTAGGCTTTTTAATTTTTTATCATATTAAAATTTAAAAAGATTTTATGGTTAATAAGCGTTGTGTTTTAATTTGTTTTCCATTGCAAATTGCAATAGCAACAACTACGCTAAACTACTAATTAATGTAATTAATATTGAATGATTACTGAATAATAAAGAAGACTGATTCATTCAATTTGATCATTGATTGTTTCATTAAAATTTAGGAAGTGTTTATGGTAAATGATAAAAAAGCATTGTTTTACTTTAAAAAATTGTCGTGATAAACTAACACTAAAAAATTAAGAGTGTCCGGCTTTTTTACCCAAACGTCCGGCTAAACTGGCTGGTCTGTCCGGGTTTTCGGTTTTAAGACCTGGCAACCGCAACCCTGTATGGGAATAGTTAATGTTGAATCAAAAGAGCTTTAAGAAAATGTTCTTTGGAGGGTTTTAAAATCTATTTTTCTCTTTGACTCTTCAACCCATTTTTAATTGTTGAAAAAAAAACCTACTGAGCTGTACGTGTTTAGTTAAATTGAGATAGTTAGCGTGATTAACGGACAGTTCTCAACTACATAATAATACTTGCAAAGTTTCATTTCGATACGACAATTTAGAAGTAGGTTAAAATTGACTTTTAAGATTTTATTACATTGTTTGTTAGTTAGTTACAATTGAAGCTAATAAAAGCGTGCTAAAAATGGGGTATTGCTTCAGCAACTAACTAACCAATAAATCCAATTCTCCATACTAACAGAAATGTTATAATTTATAAAGGTTTGGGCGGGGCGTGGCCATCACTTCACGCGTACAAAAAACACAACCCAGCACCACAAGATGACGACGAAGAGCAGAATATCTTCGAGGTAAGTTCATTGAAGTTACTTTTACCCGACCACGGCGAAGCAAAAAGGAGGGTTATGATTTTAACAGGTATGTATGTATGTTCATCTGTTCCCTCATAACTTCAAAAGTGCTTATAATAATTTATCGTTAGAAGCGTCTTGACCGTCCGCTGGTGACGCCACACTAAATTCAATATGGCGCCCTCTAGAGGACATAAAGTCGTCGTTTCAGCCGATAGACGTCCACTGCTGGACATAGGCCTCCCCCAATTTTGGGGGGGGTTTGCCATAATCGCCACGCTTGGCAGGCGGGTTGGCGATCGCAGTATGGTATGATGGTGGAATAAATAGAGAACGCTGCTGCCCATTCTCCGGTAAGACTCTTAGTCGCCTTTTACGACACCTACGGGAAGTAAGGGGTGGTGCAATTCATTAAGTCCGGCACCACACAGACAAGGACATAAAGTAATGAATTTAAAAATAAATATTCTATAAAATAAATAGTCTTTCATTGACTTGAATGTGCCCTGGCGGCTGATAGTATGACATGCTCACACAAATGTCTCGCTGACGGTGGCGTGTGTATTGGATCATTTAGCTCCCTTCAAAATGGTTGAGCTGAATGGTGCTGATCTATGCGTCATGTTCGTGAACGGGCGCCGTCAGTTGGGGCTGGTCATCGCTTAGTTGCCTCGGCTTATTTTTAATAATTTTATTTTTGGATTGTTATTCTGGACGCTTTTAAAGCGTACGTCTTTTTTTACATCGTTCTCACATATAATTATAAATTCAACATGAATAATGTAACTAATATTTTTGTCATAATATAATTTAAAAGAGTGTCCATGGAGTTTCTTGTCCGTTCTTCTCCATAGGTACCTACGCTTTGGAATGGGCAACTGGCTTCATATTTTCTGACTGACCGACTTCTTGACAATTCAAAAGTGCCTGTAAATGGTTTAATTGAAATAAATGTTTTGTGTTTGAGTTTGAGTTTGATGATAATCTACCGTGTATAATGGTCACTTATTCACCTTGAAACACCAAGCAAACATGTTGTTTTTCTTCGACATTTTAACATAATTCTTTCTTATTTCTACAGTGTCTGAACCTACCATCGGAGTCTCGCTCTAGCTCAGAGAACTCGACCGCAAGCCGCGCACGTCGCCGACCCGCTGACGACATCACGCAGACGCCCATACTATCCGCTATCACGCTGCCCAGACACCCGCTATCAGGTACAACATACTACATCACACTCAGACGCTATATATAATAATATTAAAAAAAAATAGGGTTAGTATTGGGGGTTGGTAATAAAATAGTGTCTGCCGTAACCAATTGCAACTCTCGTATGTTACGTTACTAGAAATGTCCTCTGACCCGCATGTGATCTCCGCACAATGACTGCGGGTGCCGCACAGGCAGACGCTTCAAACATAATGATTGATTTATATTCAAGTTTGCCGTATAATTACTAAATACATCGATGTATATCTTCACGACCGTTAAAGTAAGGTGCTAATTTAGCTCTGGTAACTGATGACAATAGAAAGAAATAAAGAAAACCTCCTCCTTTTTTGAAGTCTGTTAAAAAAACGTTTATTTGCGGCAAACAAGACAATAAAAACCATAAACACAAAAAAATTAAAATAAAGAAAGGGTTCGGGGTAACATGCGTCACATCCACGCAAAACGGCTATCGCTCAGCATTATGCTGCGACCCTATGCAAGACAGCCCCAGCGCTGGTTTTCAGCGACAGCCGGCGCTGACGTAATGACGTCGTCCGGTGCAGCAAACTCATATCAGGACGCTGTACTGGTACTGGTGCAGCGTACACAGACACAACTCTGAAATCACAAAAAAAAAAAACAGCTTTTTAATACAAAAGTTTAATATCTGCTTGACCAAAATGTATGAAACAGCACATTTTTTTTCGTGATTTCAGAATTCGTCCCATAGTGAAAGTTGTTCATATTCATGGGTAGAATACACCCTGTAAAAATTAGGAGACGGTAAAAAATCATCCGATATTATACGATACACATTTATTTACACGTAACTTATGTATATGACGGAGAAGGTATAGTGTGTCTCGTTATTATCAGCCATATTTTAATTACTGTGGGCGTACAGTGGGTAGTGTTGGTTATTGCGCAATAAAAAAACGGTTTGCAGTTCAAATCAGATTATAATTTCACGAACAATTTAATCACACTAGCAAATTACACACTGTAGGTACACGACACAACCAGATACGGAACGCGGGACAGTTTCTGAGCACATGTTGTTCGTACGATGTCCAATGTCCAAGAGCCCCACATCGTTCTGTCGAGCTGTTGTCGACTCCCACGAACTCAGGCTAGACTCTGTCAAGCGCCACCAGATGGCGCTAGCGTTCCGGATAGTCAAAAGATTGACCGGATGCGACATAAAATATATAATGTTGTTGTTTCAGATTCGTTGAAGCAGTACGAGGCTCAATACGACGACAAGTTGCACGTGGATGACTCCGATCCTGATCGATGTCCTTACGTACATTTGTCTGCAGTAAGTTGCTGTTAACTCATCAAACTCATCAATACACGTCCGATTTTATGATAAAGGCATCGAATCGTGAAAACTGTTTAAGGCGAAAGCGCCAGGGTAGCCCGCGAAATTCCATTTTCAGTCAGTATAGTCATCAACACAACTCTCTAAGACCAAGTAATTCCACTGAATGACTTTCATGAAATCTTCTAGGCGGATGATGAAATAACATAAACCATTGTACAATATTCCAGGTGCACGAGTACACGTACCCTCAGGTGAGCGCGGGCGGAGTCATCAGCTCAGAGAAGTCTTCGCCCAACACCAAGCCACCGCTGCTCAAACGAGATTCTGGTAAGATAACTCTTCTATCTTCATAGAGACAGGAAATTTCCTTAAAAAATAATTTCCTTTTTAAATAGAAATGTTTCAATCATCGGCATAGCAACTAGCGAACAATTTTGATGGGCGATGTGTGTGAAACTAACCAATACCAACGCTAACTTAGTTCAAGCTATTGTTACGAGCTTCGGGTTCGTGACAATAAAAACTGCCGATTTCATAACCAAAAAAATGACACTTTAATCAACAACACTACTAACAACTCAACACACACTAATTTACAAAACACAATCGCACTACTGATCGCTTTAAGTCGCACTTGAAGATCGCTTCGGATGTTTTCGCCTGAGTCGCTTATCTAACACTGTCCCGCTCGCGGCCCACCGCCGGCGTTATATAGTGCCGCAGATAGTTCTAGAACCTTCCATTGTAGAAACATCTAGAATGTTCGAGTGCATACCGACCCCGACTGACCAGATGTCGATAGTTCGAGAAATTTCTAGAAAGTTCTCGCATCGAAATTTCTAGAAGGATCTTGAAGATTCTTCCGCTACCCGATACTAGATGGCGCTAGTGGTAACTAATGTACTAGGAATTAATTGTGGCGCGCAACACTATAAAAATGAAGCGATGTTATTGGTGTTGGTGTTGTTACTTTAGGGCGTTCGTGGTGCGCATACCAACATGCTACCTGCATCTGGTGATGGAAGACACCCTTTGGCCGCAGGATGTGGTATTCCGCCGCTTTCGCGTACAAGTGCCACCAGAACGCACAAAGACTTAGTGCAACTAAGTAATACTAACATACTTATTAAGTTTTATTTACTAACAAAATTGTTACTATATTATTATGTACTAGCTGCACCCCGCGGATTCACCCGCGTAAATGTCGATCCCGTGGGAATATCGGGATAAAAAGTATCCTATATGTTAATCCAGGTTGTCAGCTACCTCCATACCAAATTTTATCTAAATTGGTCCAGCCGTTTGAGCGTGAAGAAGTAACAAACATATAAACACACACACACACTCACAAACTTTCGCCTTTATAATATTAGTGTGATACTTAGGTTAAGGTATGTATCTATGGGTCTTTGTTACCTGAAAATAAATGGTTTATTATGATTATTGGTTGGTTTTACACACATCCCTCGCTACGCATCCTCGCTCATCTCTGGTGGAAAGGCAGACGTAACGTGAACAACCATTAAAAGCACACTATTGAATTTTTACGTGCTCCTTTAGGTGTCACGTAACGTTAGTGAAAATGGCCATAAAACTCATTTACCAATTTAAGGATACTTCGAATATAAATCAAATAATGATGACGGTGATATGTTTCCAGGGTCGATAAAGAAGGGCGGGTACAGCAGTGGTCCTCCGCCGCTACCGGACAAGAAGCCGGCCGAGACCTTTCAGGCGAGGATCAAATGCAGGTGCGTTATTACAGTGCAAAAATCAAAATAGAACATGGTTGCAAAAACGTCAAACGATGATGCACAAAAGTATAGTCAGATAGATAATGTATTTATAGGAAAAGGTATTTCTGTGTCTCGTTATTATCAAGCATATTTTAATTACTGTGGGCGTACTAAGTGGGTAGTGTTGGTTATTGCGCAATAGAAAAACAGTTTGCAGTTCAAATCACATTATAATTTCATGAACAATTTAATCACACTAGCAAATCGTACACTGTACGTACACGATACAACCAGATACGGAACGCGAGACAGTTTTTGAGCACATGTTGTCCGTACGATGAGTTCCTCGCCGCTTCGTTGCTCGCTCCTTTATACTGGTAGCAAAACAAGTCGAGCAGTGGGGCGGTGGGAGAAGTCGAGTGACGTACTTGTCGATGGCGTGATCGGTGCACGTGTTGTTTACAGCTTAGAGAAATGACGCATGGCAACGCCGCCGACGTATTTATTATTTGTATTTTTTTACGGAATCTAAGATAATATTATTATTTACTATCAGCGCCCCGCGGCTTCACCCGCGTAAGTTTCGATCCCGTGGGAATATCGGGATAAGAAGGATCCTATGGGTTAATCCAGGAAATGGTATATCTATGTGCCAATTTTCATCCAAATCTGTTCAACGGTTTACGCGTGCTTGAGTAACAAACATCCAAATATCTTCACAAACTTTCACATTTATGCTATGGAGTATCTTAATTTGACAGGACCAAACTAATATTTATCTTCTGTCCTTTTCTTAAGGGGATTACAGAACCTCAACGCAAAAAACGCAAGTTTTAGAAACAATAAAAGTATATGATCGACTCACTTCAGCTGAAAGCCGAAAGACGTCCACTGCTGGACATAGGCCTCCCCCAAAAGGGGGGGGGGGAGTTTGCCATAATCGCCACGCTTGGCAGGCGGATTGGCGATCGCACTATGGTATGGTGGTGGAATGCATAGAGAACGCTGGTGCCCATTCTCCGGTAGGCCCCTTAGTCGCCTTTTACGACACCCACGGGAAGTATGGGGTGGTGCTATTCTTTAAGTCCGGCACCACACAGACAACTATGATCGACTACAGTAAACAAAATCAGAAAAACATGTGATATTCTTCAGGATATATGCTAAGTAGATAGTGTGAAACATAATAGAACTAATTTGATACGATAGAAAACAATCATAAAGATACCTCGAAAAACTTCCTTTTTACAATAAAAACCATACTAATATACATACAATCATTCTGATTTTTTGTCAGATTATTCTACAAGCAACATACTAAAACACTAGTGTTTTAATTTTTTAGTCCAAACAATAGATTTTTTGTAATAAAATAATTGCTTCATATGTTGCAATAAATTACCAGCGTTGTGTCATCGCGCTTCTCTTTCTTTTCTATGCAGTCCGACAGTGACTGCGCTTTAGGCCATGTAAGCCTCTTAATGAAATAGAAAGAAAAAGATTTACTGAACTTAAATTTTGTTTAGTTTGTGAACAAGGGAATCGGCACCTTTATCAGGTAACGGTTTTTGTTTACTGATGTATTTCTCGTACATTTCCAGACACTGCCACGAGTGGTACCTGGAGAGCGCGAACCGCGCAGGCGCGTGTGAGTTCGCTCCCGACTGCTTCCGGTCCTGCATCGACTGCGTGTCCTGTATCAAGTGTGCTCAGGTAAACTTGCGACTATTTATTTACTAGCGCGAGCCCCGCAGTTTCACCCGCGTAAATGTCGATCCCGTGGGAATATCGGGATAAAAAGTAGCCTATGTGTTAATCCAGAGTGTCGGCTACCTCCATACAAAATTTTATCAAAATTGGTCCAGCCGTTTGAGCGTGAAGATGTAACAAACATATAAACACACACACACTCACAAACTTTCGCCTTTATAATATTAGTGTGATCAGTCGTAGATATAGGCTGAAATAGCGTAAGGGTAAAGGTACATAAATTCTCGTCTAGAGATATAGATACAGGCTGAAATGGAATTCAGTACAGACTACAACGATAATCATCATCCGCCTAGCCTTTTCCCAACTATGTTGGGGTCGGCTTCCAATTAACCGGATGCAGCTGAATACCAGTATTTTACATGGAGCGACTGCCTATCTGACCTCCAGAACCCAGTTACTGGGTAATACGATACCCCTTGGTAAGACTGGTTGTTAGACTTTCGGGGCTTCTGACTACCCGTAACGACTGTCAAAGATCCACGATTGACAGCCGGGACCAACGGCTTAACGTGCTTTCCGAGGCACGGAGGGGTCACCTATCAACAGACCAACCGCGGCAAGCGTAGCTTAACCTGATTGATCGACCTGTGCGGCTTTATTATTTAGCCACGGGCCCCTCATTACAACGATAATATGAAGTCTAATTGGCCTACAGGAAGCCAAAGGTGTCTAAAAAAAGAAACCGTGTGCGATCGGGAGACGAACAAACAAGAACGAAGTTCTTTACGCGATACTTGCACTCATATATTAGAAAGAGAGAGAGAGAGAAAGTGTGAATTTATTACGCATTTTTAATAAATGTTTTAGAGTTGTCATTAAGTTGTCGCCATTTTGGAATTTTATTTTGACCTCGTTATCGGCTTTAGCACCCTCAATAACCATGAAAACGACACCCATTGCGAAAGACTGAAATGTTGGCTTCACTATTAGCTTCAGCACCCTTTAAAACCACGAAAACGACACCCATCATGTAAAAATTTAAAGTTTCCGCCATCTTGGATTTTTATTTTGACCTCACTAGCGGTTTTAGCATCCTCGAAAGTGATCGTTTTCGTTAAGTGACTATTTCTACCAGTCAACTTATACCGCATGTCGCGTTAAAGATCTTAGTTTCAAAAATAATTTACTGCTTACTGTCAAACGGGGTGAATAGGGATGTAGGGGTGAATCGGGACGAAACTTTAAAATCGATTTTAACATTGAAATAATATAGTATGTTGCCAAAAAGCAGTCTAATGTGTTTATTGTATTATAATAAACGATAAACTGATATTTCAACGCTAAAATCCATTTTAAAGTTTTGTCCCAATTCACCCCTGCACCCTATTCACCCCGTTTGGTGCCCTTGGGGTGTGAGGTCCGAGACTCCGAGTGCTCATGGTCTTTTTAAAGAAATTTCGAAACGGCTGGTTGACACTTCCCGTGACCCAAGGGCTGGCTTTTACCTTGGCCAGAGGCTAAGCATCGCCATACAACGTGGTAATGCCGCCAGTCTCTTGGGTACATTACCAGTCGACAGCGATGCGGATGAGTTTTTCGACGCTATTTTTTAGTTTCTGTATGGTTTTAGTTAAGTTAGGATTTAATTTTAGATTTGGTTGTATTTACTGCTACACCCACGGCAAATGCTGGGGAAGTTAACACTCTGCTTATTAATTATAAAATCAACAATAATCCCGTATCCCCACAGTGTATGCTGTACCACTGCATGTCGGACGCGGAGGGCGACTTCGCGCTGCACCCGTGCGCATGCGCACCGCCCGACGAGGCCTGCGCTAAACGGTATGTTTTTTTTTTTTATTCCTTGACTAGCAGCGCCTCACGGTTTCACCCGCCCAAGTGGCGATCCCGTGGGAATATCGGGATAAAAGTATCCTATATCCTTTCCCGGGACTCAAAACTATCTCTATGCCAAGTTTCGTCTAAATCGGTTCAGCGGTTTAAGCGTGAAGATGTAACAGACAGACAGACAAGCACACTTTCGCATTTATAATATTAGGTATGGATACTGGATGTTGGATTTGTCTGTGAGGTGCCGGACTTAAAGAATTGCAGCACCCCTTACTTCCCGTGGGTGTCGTGAAAAGCGACTAAGGGTCTTACCGGAGAATGGGCAGCAGCGTTCTCTATTTATTCCACCATCATACCATACTGCGATCGCCAACCCGCCTGCCAAGCGTGGCGATTATGGCAAACCCCCCCCAAAATTGGGGGAGGCCTATGTCCAGCAGCGGACGTCTATCGGCTGAAACGACGACTGGATGTTCGTGTTTATTATTTTATTTATAAAATTAACAAGGCTAGTCCCACTGCTGGGACACAGGCTTTCTCTCTTCGAGATCACCAATCTACGTAATCTATTACGCGGGCCCAGTGCGGGTTGGTAGATGTCACATGTCTTCGAATTTTTCGTACAAGAATGTGCCAGTTTCCTCACAATGTTACCGCTGGCCCGTTGGCTTCATGGTCGCAAGTCCGACTGATAAAAGATGAACTTACAGATATTTTTTTAGTCAAACAGCAGGCCAATCCCGTAATTTAAATATTCAAAATCTAGTCGCAATCTCATTTCAACGGCAATCAATGTCAAAACTTGTCAAAATTGTATGGAAATTAGAGGTATTTTCCCTACAATTTTGACAAGTTTTTGACAAGAATTACTTTTGGTGTCGTGTGTGTTTTCTATATATTTTAAAATTGTAATAGTAGTGTACGGGTTGTGTGACCACGATACACGAAAATGTCAATATTGAGATGAGATAGATGTCAGCTAGTCAGAGGTGGATGTTGTCAAGAGAAAACGACCACTCGCTAGTAAACTAAACTAGCGAGTGTCTTTAATTCACTGATCATACACAATTTACATGAAATGATAAAATATTAAATGTAGGTCGCGCATGAACTATGTAATGGTATGTCATCAAAGATTAATTATGTATATAAAATAAATGTACGTTTGTCCGTACAAGTAATAACCTCCTTTTTTTTGAAGTCGGTAATAATTTGTGTTAATCACAAAAATAAAGTTTAAAATATTAAAAAAATACACACAGCAATACTAGATAGTTTAATGTAGGTGTTTCTTCTAAGACTCGTCATCATCATCTGCCTAGCCTTTTCCCAACTATGTTGGGGTCGGCTTCCAGTCTATTAACCGGACGCAGCTGAATACCAGTATTTTACATGGAGCGACTGTGTTTCTTCTAAGACTATATTATTTAATGGTCACACTGTTGGTCTCAAAACAGTGAAAGAAATCATACGTAGCATCGGCATGTCCTAGAACCAAAACCCCATAGCATGTGACAGCCACCAATCCGCACTGCCTGGCCCACTCCCTCTCACAGAGAGCGGGCGCGTGCTAGGCGGGCCCGGGCCCGCCTAGCACGCGCCGGCGGGAAGACCTGCCGCTGGCCAGGGCATCTAGTGGGAGGAGGGTAGGTATTGCACTTGTGGAGAAGAGTTCATGTCACTAAAACTCCAGATTATAAATAATGGTGAACACTATGGGCTGATTATGCATCTACTGTAGTATGGACAGTGATACATGTATGTGTTGTCTCCAGCTGGATGGGTGTGAGCCTGCTGAGCCTGCTGGTGCCGTGCCTGTGGTGCTACCCCGTGCTGCGCGGCCTGCACCGCGCCGCGCGCCTCGCGCACACTGCGGGCGGCATGCACGCGCCCGCGCCCGCATAGCGCGCGCCCGAGCCCGCCTAGCACGCGCCCGGGCCCGCCTAGCACGCGCCCGGGCCCGCCTAGCACGCGCCCGGGCCCGCCTAGCACGCGCCCGGGCCCGCCTAGCACGCGCCCGGGCCCGCCTAGCACGCGCCCGGGCCCGCCTAGCACGCGCCCGGGCCCGCCTAGCACGCGCCCGGGCCCGCCTAGCACGCGCCCGGGCCCGCCTAGCACGCGCCCGGGCCCGCCTAGCACGCGCCCGGGCCCGCCTAGCACGCGCCCGGGCCCGCCTAGCAAGCGCCCGGGCCCGCCTAGCAAGCGCCCGGGCCCGCCTAGCACGCGCCCGGGCCCGCCTAGCAAGCGCCCGGGCCCGCCTAGCACGCGCCCGGGCCCGCCTAGCACGCGCCCGGGCCCGCCTAGCACGCGCCCGGGCCCGCCTAGCACGCGCCCGGGCCCGCCTAGCACGCGCCCGGGCCCGCCTAGCACGCGCCCGGGCCCGCCTAGCACGCGCCCGGGCCCGCCTAGCACGCGCCCGGGCCCGCCTAGCAAGCGCCCGGGCCCGCCTAGCACGCGCCCGGGCCCACCTAGGACGCGCCGGGGCCCGCCAAGCACGCGCCGGCGGTAGGAGCTGCTGGGAGGAGGGTAGGTATTGCACTTATGGAGTAGAGTTCATAACTCCAGGTTACAAAGAATGATGAGAAAATTGGAAGCGAGGGTGGGAAGTTGAGATAAAAAGTTGGCGATCAGTTTGAGAGGATAATTGCACTTGTGGACCGAAATTGAGTCAAAAGAAAGGATAAAGATCAATTTGAGTGGGACAAAATTACCTAAAAGATGCACTGTTATGGTCAACACTCATCAGTCACACAATTTTGGCTTGATAAGAAAGAATGACAGGTATGTGTGATGCTCAATACATAAGTTTGGGTAAGAAGGAAAATTATGTTGGGTGATGGTTAATAATCACATCAGCAGTATGGAAAAGATATGCATTTATACTTAGCCGTCGCATGGTAAAAATACTGTCCGAAGTAAAAGATATTGAATCGAAAACGTGTATACAATCATGTATTCATGTTAGAATTTGAAAAAGAAAAAAAAATCTGACAGTAAATTCGAAGGTATTCGGTATGGAAAACTCAAAAACTTTATTAAATGCGACAAGAGCACAAAGTTAGTATTATAAACACTCGAGATACACAACAATTGCATAACATCCACCTAAAAACCTATACTACCCACAAGTGCATACTAAAAAAAGTGCAAACTACCCTCCAAAAGTGCGAAAATTCCAAAACGAGGTTGCAGGCAAAGGGCATGTCTCTCTAGGCGTTTATAAAAAAAAAGCGGTCGAATCTGCTCACCGCTTCATAAAAATGGACTCAAGGAATGGATTTCACCTAAGATAGATGGATATCTGAGGAAAGATGAGTTGAAGATCGGAAAGAAAGTGAAAATTTCACTTCTATGAAAGGAAAGATTGGTTGACTGTCATGTGGAGTTACATTAACAGGTCTTGAGACACGATTGTATGAATAACTCTACTAAAAGTTGAGAGATTATTATTGAAAAATATCAGAGAAACTGAAAGTTGAATTGTGTTATTCACAGAAAAAGAGTTTCGTCTCAAAAATCCACGTACATCACCAAGGAATATATACGAAAAACTCGGAAAGAACAAGTTTCGAAACTTACTGAGAGAAGTAAGAACTATCATGAGATAAATGCATCAGATTAATGAACAAAATAAGTTTAAAAAACACATCGAACCGTTCAAACCAAAACTGTTATCGAAAAACGCATACTACGCGTTCGATAAACTCATAAACAAGTCGTTTATTGAAATAATGTGAACCCGTCAGTGTAATTGAAGTTACATCTTCACAAAATTGCACAAAATGTCGTTGTATTTTGTTAGAAAGCGCCATTTTGGCCAATACAATTCCGTATTAAGCTGTAAGTGTTATTAATATACATGCACAAAGAAAACCATGCATAAAATTATATAAAATCAAGCATAAGTGATTTTTTTCAATAGATGTATGTATTTTTAGATCTGACAACACACGACGCTAACACCTTTATAGTATTAATTCTTTTTTTTATAAGGCCAGGAATGTGGTTTAAGCCAGTGAGGCCAGTGTTGCAAGACATTATTCCATGATAGCAACACTGAAAGCAAACAGTGAAGTGACAATGTCGGTGTGGTTATCACATGAAACATTTTTTGGGGTGGCAACGTTTTTTCTTTCGCTTTTTTATACCCAGTGTCAAAGTTATAGTGTTGCTGTGTATGGTGTTGCCACTGTAAGACTTATTCGGTGTTTTAGCGAAGTATCGCATCGAATTGGGCTCATCAATTCGTCATGGTCTTTGATGTTAAATGTAGTGTTGGGTCACATTTAGCTTTTTAATTTAATTTTTTAACGCCCAGCACTATTAAATAAAATATAATATTGTGCCATAATATGTGTTTTCAGAATGATCTGCTTTTTTTTTTACAATTTCTGTCTTCCATGACTTAGCATTGATTTTTGAAATTGTTATTTAAAAACTTCGAATTTGTTGTCGCGATGAGTTGATGTCGAGAATATTACGCAGATGCTATTTCTATTAATTGATGTAATCATAACAAAGTATATGATATACAAAATGTTAACATATCCCATTTATTGTTATATATTTAACATTTTAAAGCTTCTTTACTTGTCTAGCCTAAGTTTAAATAAAACTTTAAAGTTAATCTCAGTTCTATTTTAAAATATTTCGTATTTAAAATTTTATTTAAAACTTGTCGTTTTTCTTATTAAATTATTTAAATTTAGGCTAGATTTTTTAAAATATTTGTACTATAGATTACGCCTTCTTTTTTAATTAGAATTATTTGAAAATACGGGTAGTATTGTTACCTAGGCAGCGGCATTTTTTTTTCAAAGTTGTAATTTTTTCTATTATTATTACCTAAAAATTAATGTGTATTGTAAATTTTAATATTCGTAATGTCATTGAAACAAAACGTCATATATTTATTATTAGTGTTAAAATATAGTTGACATTAATCTGGTTGAAATTAAATATAATATCAATGTTTCAAAAAATTATGTACGTTTACAATATAGTTTTAAGTAAAAAAAAAAGTTTTTATAAATTCACGCAAACACATTTTTCACCGTACAAAGCTAATGTTGACTAGTCTATGGATCAGTATTTTTTCCAAAATCATTCACAGTACCTATTTTTTTTTTGTTGAATTCGAAAAAATAAAATGACCAAAATGTTTTTGTATATTTATAAATAAGAAAATATTCGCGAAAATGGTTCTGGTTATCTGTTTACGAGGTGTCACACTCAAAAACAAATTCAAAAAACTTTTTAATGCAATATTATTTGAAAGGTTATAAAATATAAAATCTTGAAAGTTTTTGTAAGATACGAGGGCTCACTTATGAAAATTACGAAAGATTTTATATTTCGATTTGCGTTTGCGATTATTCGATCGCAATCGCGAATGCGTCAGGATCGAACTCTTAATTAAAAAAATAAAGGCAGGTTATAATAAAATACTGGTAAATTCAGTGTTAGACCTCTATACAGCGAAAGCCTCAACCTTTTTCGTAAAAATTTGTTACTCCGTACTAACGAGCGAAAATTTAATACTGTATCAAAATAAGTAAATGTATTCAATGTTTAATTATAATAAAAATAATGTATTTTAACTGTTTTTTAACGTAAATAAAACATCAAATGAGTTTGATACAAATCAATCACACTAATTAGATATATGAAGAGACTTTAAAATATTTACTGTAGTACATTTTAAGAATAATTAAAGAAAAGTATCAGTGTTTAGTCTCTCTAAGCGTATTGGTATCAAATTTGAATAAAAACCAAAGTTATGTGTAAAGGAAGGCTCGTGCATAAGCACAGCCTGATATGGTTGTTTAAAAATGAAGATAAATGTATTGAAAAATATGAAATAAATACCTAATCGTACATACATGCGTTGTCTTATTTAAAACCTGCACTCTATTCCGTACGGGTGCTTATATAAAGCATGGAGTTTTTCCCGGTACAGCGGGCTATTCTGTAAAAATCTCACTGTGAAAACTTAGGTGAAGTGAGCGTGGAGTGAGCTGTGAATAGTGTCAATTCCTAGCAAAAACAAACTCACTTCACCTAAGTTTTCACGGTGAGATTTTTACAGAATCGACCGGCTGATCACTGCAGTTGATCTACGTAAAGAAACGGTCACAATGTTTTACCTGTTTCTTTATATTTTGTGAGCGCATCGGTACCGGTTTGCCTTTATGTAAGCACCCTTCCACGCTATCAATCACAATATGAATAATTTTGTAGGATATTGCTAAACCATTGCTTCTTATGTTCGAAAAATTTGTCTGCTCAACCACGCAATGAATGTTGTTGAACTGTCAAAATGAAAGCCGCTATTGTATAGACGCCAGCACATCAACCTACTACAATCTGTCAAATTTCTTTAATAGATTTTCAACTTTATCGCTAAAGCATAAGGTTCAAAGTTGATTGGGAAATTTTGACAGTTTCGGGTAGCTTGATAAGCTGGCGTCTGTACTTAACTAGCCGAAAACAAACACTCTTGTAATTAAAAAAATATATATTTATCAATTCTTAAAACTATTATTTACAGTTGAGTAAAGGAACCTTGTTAGAATGTAAAAGTAAAGTAGTTCCTTGAAAAAACACGAGACTTTTAAAATAAAATAATTGATCTCTTAATTTATATTACTTATAACATTTACAGTACTTTCGAAGTTATTTGAAATTATTCCTACCTAATAACAAATTAAAATAAATAATTTATATTTACCAAGGAGTGTCTATAATATAAGAAAAAAAATCAACTGAAAAATTTATCAGCTGTCCCCCCTGTCCTATAGAAAACTTCAATACCTACTCGACCTAAACGTATAGGACGGCTGGAAGTATTCCACATTGGGCACCTGAGTGAATGTGCCGCTGTCAGACGTAGTGTTGCCAGGTGTCCCGATTTGCGCGAGACGTCCCGATTTTCCGGGGTCTAGGGACGCGTCCCGATTTGTACCTCATCGGGACGCTAAATGTCCCGATTAATGTAATAATAATAATAATAAATATCTTTATTTCCCAAAAATACAGATATAAAACATGTACATAAAACAATTTGGATGCTGCAGGAATCTGTACACAATAGATTAATCTCTGTCTCTTAAACTAGGGTATCCTGTATCTTAAGAGACAGTGATTCGCAATGAGGTTCCAATTGATATTATGTATGAGTGGACTGTGTCAATTTGCCTTCAGAAGGGAAGAAAAGAAGAAACAAAAAAAAGATTAATCAAAAAATGAAAAAAAAATCATAAAAAAAATGTATATTTACGCTACGTAATCATTTTAACACGGAACGCCATCTATTGGCTTTGGATATATTGAAATATTGAGAATTTCGAAACTGAAAAAATACTTAAAACCTCTTGTTTTTTTTTTTGTTTACTGTCCCGATCTGCAACCCTAAATCCCGATTTTTTTGACCTCATGCACCGATTTACAACAAGTCGGACCTGGCAACACTAGTCAGACGTGCCATTTAAGCGGGTGCCCAATGTGGAATAATCGCGATTACGATATTGGTCCCATGGAGAAAGTTGTTCAGTTGATGGTCTGTACCACACCCTTAAATTTGGCTGGTCTTTGAAGACTAACCCTGTATAAACCACTACAGGAGGTTGGTCTGACCAAGATGATCTTGGTAAGGCAATCCGCTTTGTTAGCCAACCAAGTTAGATTTTCCCGAACTTAAAAAAATACCAACCATATATCCGGTTTTATTATGGTCTTGATCCGGTTAATGCTATGGAAACCTAAACTGCTCGTAACTTATATTTAAAACTACCGTCTACAAATCAGCTAAAACTAAATACAACACTGCATGAAAACAAGATGGCCGTCACAGACATAGTTTCCCGCGCTCCGCCTGACAGTTCGTTGAGTCGTTCAAAAATCTGCGCCTGTGAAATGTTGTATGGTTCCGGTTCCGTTTCTACTAGTATTGGAGTTATGTCGGAGTAGTCTGCCGTTGAAGGCTTTGTTCTACCAGCTGGAAAAATAGGGAATTATGAGACTTCGAATGAGTAGTTTTACTGAATTTAGGGACACAGCTGTAAGCATCAGACTACCTGCGAAATTGATCTAAATAGGATTCGCGGATATGAAAAAAAATATAAGAAAAATTGAATTTCGGTTGTCACTATGACCTCTACTGAAAAGCGACCAATCAGCGTCAAGACAAAACACTTGCGCGAACGTGCTATTATCAACTGAATGAAAGAAACAAACATTCAACGCCATCTGCGCGGAACTAATTTGACAGTTTTCTGCACAGAGTACCACAGAGTACTTTTTGATAGACTGAAACTGAGTACGGAGTTTTCTGCCACATTGCATATTAGCCAATAATTCCATAATTCCATGCTAATAATTACCTATTCTGGAAAAGTATCAATGAGGGGTAGGGATATGTACGGAAATAATAAAGGGCTATCAATGGGTTGGTAGTAACAAAAAACTGGCCAAGTGCGAGTCGGACTCGCACACGAAGGGTTCCGTACCACAAGTCAAAAACGCCGAAAAAAACATGTTTGTTATATGGGAGCCCCCCTTAAATATTTATTTTATTTTAATTTTATTATTTATTATTAAAGTTAAAATACAACTAAGTATTTTGTGAATATTTCAAGTGCCTACCTGTTGCCATTTTTGATATCGAGCAAAAAAGGGCAAAAAAATCGCGTTTGTTGTATGGGAGCCCCCCTTAAATATTTATTTTATTTTGTTTTTAGTATTTGTTGTTATAGCGGCAACAGAAATACATCATCTGTGAAAATTTCAAATGTCTAGCTATCGCGGTTCTTTAGATACAGCCTGGTGACAGACAGACAGACGGACGGACAGACAGCGAAGTCTTAGTAATAGGGTTCCGTTTTGTACCCTTTGGGTACGGAACCCTAAAAATAGGGAGTCTATAGGTAACAAAAAAAAATCATACCTCCTGGCTCAGTATCAAAGTGTAGGATCGAAGATGGTTTGCTCCAACCGAATCT
Source organism: Mesoligia furuncula (assembly GCA_916614155.1). Taxonomy (NCBI): domain Eukaryota; kingdom Metazoa; phylum Arthropoda; class Insecta; order Lepidoptera; family Noctuidae; genus Mesoligia; species Mesoligia furuncula. The sequence goes on from OU744815.1 coordinate 5,177,225, forward strand.
AAAAGAAAAATAACATTCATTAACCGACTTCAAAAAAATAAGGTTCTGTATTCGACCCGTATGTATGTATGTTTGTATGTCTGCCATTTTCTCAAAAACGAATGAACTAATTTTGGTAATTCTTTCATTGATGTGATCTAAATACTTTCAGGAAGGTTTTAGTACTTATATAATACTATTAGGTAATTATTCTTATGTACGAAGTTATATGCATAAATGTACTGCATCCCCGCCATTTCTATGCAAATGATGATTCTTGTAGTCGGTGTCTTAAATTCTTCAATGCACTAGTGTTCATTGAATTTGTGTGGGGTAGGTTCAACTAAAAAGTGAAAAATAAAATCTTTTTTACAATAAAAAAAAACAACAGACTTCAAAAAAAGTCGGTTGTTTTTTTTTTGTAAAAAAAAAGTCGGTTGTTTTTTTTTTTGTAAAAAAGAAGTCGGTTGTTTTTTTTTGGTAAAAAAGTTTTTTTCATTCAATGATATCTCCCTCACGAACACAATTACCTTCATATAACATACCTACTAAACGCGTTGAACAACATATTGATAACGTACCTATTTCTCGAAGTGACAATGGCTTCGTAAACGGTGGACGGCGTAAGTCCTCTCACTGTATAAATTGCGCTGTGGATGGGTCCTGGAAAGATAAGAAAGAAGAATTTATAGCCATGGAAACGGAACGAGGCGAGCACATAGGTAAGAACTTGAGGGACTAAATGGCCGAAACTGTCAAATTTTCCCAATCAACTTTTGAACCTTATGCTTTAGCAATAAAGTAGAAAAATCTCTGAAATGCGAGGCCCGCATTCCTTAGCTCGCCCACCAAGTGTTAGGCTGGCTAGTTTTCTGTTATTGTTTTAATTATATTTTTATTAGGTATTATTAGGTATATACAGGGTGTTTGGTGCATCGTTTGCCAAATGGAATTGGCCGAAAGGAGAGGTCATTTGCTATCTCTTAAGGCCCAGTAACTCATTCCTTGTTTCACTGCTTTTTTTTAAAATGACGTTTTAATTTTTATTTGGAGAAATACAAGAACTCTGCATTTAAGCTTAATTTTTTTTTTAAGTTATGAGTATAGCCTTCAAATTTTATTTTAATTCTTATGTTTACTCTTGTATGGTTCTATGAAATTAAAAATTTACTTGCTAATAACATCCAGTTCCTTTTTAATAACTCCCAAAGTTTTTGAAAAAAGGAAAAATACACTTAACACTCAACTTTAAATTGCTGTAAAAAAAAACTAAAAGCCATCGGGATCTTCGAATAATTTTAAAAGGTTCTCTAGTTTGTCTCCTTTCCAACGGTGTGCAATATACCAAAAAAAAAACGTTTAATAACTTCAGTAATTCGGTAAATTTGTAATCGAGACACATCAGGCTGATATTCGATATTACGGTAAGAACACTAGTTTTCACATAAATAACATTCTTTGAGTAAGTGGATAGTGTTATCTCACTCTTATGCAGTCTCTTATCTATTTCTAGGGTCCTAACGTTCTTAACGAACGAACTTGTTTACTCCACGGAAGTTGAGACTAGGGATGATTTAATCCAACGCATTGAGGCGGCTTTCGTCACTATCAAAGCAGAAATACGTTTACACACCACTACATTCGAGCTAAGACGAAGATGTCGCGCGTGTGTACGCAATAGTGGAGGACAATTTGAACAAAATTTATAATTAGGTACTTAATAAGTAAAAGTTTATTTTTTATTTCAAGTTCGAGGAAAGTTAGAACCCTAGAAAGAGATAAAAGACTGCGTAAGAGTGAGATAACACTATCCACCTACTTAAAGTATGTTATTTATGTGAAAACTAGTGTTCTTACCGTAATATCGAATATCAGCCTGATGTGTCTCGATTACAAATTTAGCGAATTACCGAAGTTATTAAACTTTTTTTTTGGTATATTGCACACCGTTGGAAAGGGAACAAACTAGAGAACCTTTTAAAATAATTCGAAGATCCCGATCGCTTTTAGTTTTTTTTTTACAGCAATTTAAAGTTGAGTGTTAAGTGTATTTTGCCTTTTTTCAAAAACTTTGGGAGTTATTAAATAGGAACTAGATGTTATTAGCAAGTAAATTTTTAATTTCATAGAACCATACAAGAGTAAACATAAGAATTAAAATAAAATTTGAAGGCTATACTCATAACTTTAAAAAAAAAATTAAGTTTAATTGCAGAGTTCTTGTATTTCTCCAAATAAAAATTAAAAAGTCATTTTAAAAAAAGCAGTGAAACAAGGAATGAGTTACTGGGCCTTAAGAGATAGCAAATGACCTCTTCTTCCGGCCAATTCCATTTGGCAAACGATGCACCAAACACCCTGTATATTACCAAAAAACCAAAATGACGACATCAAGGCCAAGCGTCGAGTTAATGGTGACCGCGTAGTACATACCGTCACTAAGATCTCCTGGCACCACGATCTTGCGCCACTGGTTGGCAGGAGGCTCCGTGGTAAAGGCATCCGGTTCCGGTGACACAAGGCGGGCGTAGTAGGGACGCAGCCAGAGATTGTACTCTGAAAATATTATAAATAATAATAATAAATAAAAGTTTTATTCACAACCCTTTTTACAAATTGGTACTTATTCTAAGGTGTACATCGAAGTGACTTAAAATAATGGACATTGGATTATAAAATCATTGGGTACTGTTATGTAGCCAGGGCTTATTTTTGGCAATTAAAGTATGAGTATCCCTGACTCCGAAACTAGACATAGCCTGTATCTTCAGAGCCAGTGATTCCTTCTGGGGGTCTTGTCAGCCGTTACAAAGTTAAGCAAAAAAGCAAAGTGTTGCAAATTTACAAAAAAAAATAATAAGAGTAAGTAAGAATGAGTACATGCCGCAAAGGTGTAATGTTATTAAATGTAAAAGGGTTATCAACTAGGTACAAAAAGTATTTATTGAGAAGTCTATGAAAAACGAGGTGTTGCCATAAGTGTGCGTGAGTGTTCGTGTATATGTGTGTGTGTGTGTGTTTGTGTTAGTGTTTTTTGTGTTTGTGTGAGGTATATGTTCGTGTGAATGGATGTGGAGGTGTTATGTGGAACTGTAATCGAAGGTAACGTGTTATGTAATGCGCGTGAGTAATTTTTCAGTTTCGTCGTATGTCAGATTTAGCAAGTAATTTGTAACTTTTCTTTTTAGGTTATATTGGTTTAGCGAGTGTATATTTATTGATTTGTTTAAGCTGTTATATAGTTTAGATGCTAAAAAAGAGTATTGGCGTGTCGCGAAGCTTGTTTTAATTTGAGTATAGTTGCAAATGGGTTTCCCGCTGCGCATTGCTCTATTTTTAGCGTGTGGAAGAGAGCCATGCTTTCTGAGTATTGTGCGTAGGATGAATAGTTTCCTTACAGAGAGACAATTGCAGTCTTTATATAGGGTCAGAGTTGGGTATCGACGAGGTCTGCGGGTCATGACTTTTAATAGAGCCCTTTGCGCTCTTTCGAGGCCCAACACTGCGGTTTTATCAGTGCCTCCCCAAATGGGGATACAATAGGAGAGGATAGACTGGCACAGGGCGAGGTATACCAGTCTCATCGTGTCTATATCGGCGACATCGCGGAGGTTTTTAAAAATGTAAATGAGTCTCCTTAGTCGGGTTTTTAGTATTCCTAAATGCGTGTGCCAGTCCAGCCTCTCATCTATGTAAACACCTAGGTATTTGGTATTGGATACCAACGTAAGAGGGAGACATGTACAAGGGAAGGGTGAATTCTGGCATACGTGTGCAGTTAGAGAAGATTCCGCAGCCCGGGGTGCGGACTTAGCGGTGATTCTAAAGGCAATTGCTTTTGTCTTGGATAAATTGAGGGTCAGCAAGTTAACAGAAAGCCAGGCCATCACTGTTCTAAGTGAGGCTTCAGCGTTTAGTTTGGCCGTTTTCCAGTCGGCACCATAGGCAAATAAAACAGTATCGTCTGCATACATGAACGTGTCACAGTCTTGTAGTTTTAGGTTACATAGATCGTTTACATATAACAGGAATAGTGATGGTGAAATAATGCTACCCTGCGGGACGCCATAACTAATAATTTCCTCGCTGCTGATGACAGAATCAATTTTAACGCACTGTCTGCGATCTGTGAGAAAATCTTGAAGAATCTTTAGTGCATTACCCCGTATGCCGGCTGCTTCCATTTTGCGTATAAGGATCGGAATAGAGACGGTATCGAAGGCCTTAGATAGGTCCAGGAAGATGCCAAAGCTTTTCATCCTGGAGTCCATTTTCTTTGTGACTTGATCGGTAAAGCTTGCTACGGCGTCCTCCGTGGAGATGCCCGGTCGGAAACCGTATTGATTTGTAGCTATTATATTATATTTGCTAAAGAAATTCACTAAGTTGTTGTTTAGGATACGTTCCAAAATTTTTGAAAGAGTTGTGAGTACAGATATCGGCCTATAATTTGACACGACGTCTCTATTCCCATCCTTATGGATAGGGTGAACGAGGGCCTTCTTGAATGCACGTGGGAAGGTGCCTGTATTTATCGCGAGGTTGCATAAGTGCGTGATTGGCGGTATCAAAGTGTTTTTACACATTTTTATGATTTTTGAGGAGATGCCGTCCCATCCGACTGCGCAATCCACTTTAAGGGACATAATAATACGTTCTACTTCTTCGTGGTTGACTTCTAAGATAACTAGAGAGTTAGGTTGCGAGTTAGAGTTTTCGGACCAAGGAATATTGTTTGGAGTGATTTTCGAAGCCAGTTTTTTACCTATATTGACAAAATAACTATTGACCTCGTTGGCGGATGCAGTAGGATCACCTTCGAGTTTCAAGAGTTGGCGCGCGGGTTGTCTGTCATGTCGGGTATGCGTGATTGTTTTAATGACGTTCCATGTTGCTTTTGAGTTGCCTTTAGCCTTTATAAGTTGGTTTTTTTCGTATTCCCGTTTCAGTTTACGCAGCAATCGGTTACAAAAATTCCTGTAACGATGGTAGGTAATTTTGAGGATTGTGTTATCAGGGGATTTTTTTAGCTTTTTGTGCATTTTGTCCCGGTTCCTTATGCATCGTAATAGGCCCGGTGTAATCCAGGGCTTAATTGTTCGTTGCCTTTTTGGGACGTAGATTAGCCTTGTGTGTTGTTTGATTACAGATGAAACCGTTGATATGAACATGTCTGTAGCCCTATTTGTATCCGAACATTCTAGTACAGGCGTAAAATCCGTGTTTTGGATGGTGTCTACAATAGATGGGTAGTCGATTTTGTTACTTGACCTTGGAGGGTCGGGCTTGGGTTTCCCCATGTTGAGGCATAGCATTATATTAGGCATTGAACCTGTTGCTCATCTCATCTGCCTAGCCCTTTCCCAACTATGTTGGGGGGGGTACCAGTACTTTACATGGAGCGACTGCCTATCTGACCTCCACTACCCAGTTACTGGGTAATACGATACCCCTTGGTAAGACTGGTTGTCAGACTTTCGGGCTTCTGACTACTCGTAACGACTGTCAAAGATGAATCTGATTAATGACAGTCGGAACCAACGGCTTTGAGGCTCCGAGGAGTCGGGCCTTCTCTCTGTGAGAGGGAGTGGGCCGTAATCCACCACGCAGGCCCAGTGAGGGTTGGTGGATGTCACATATCTTCGAATTTTTGCTTTAAAGACATGCCGGTTTCCTCACGACGTTTTCCTTCACCGTTTTGAGACTGGTAATGAAGTAAATAACTCAAAGTAACGCGCCTGAACCGCCGACGAAGTAAGAGTAGGTCTCTGTCCCAGCAGTGGGGACATTATAGTGGGCTGATTAACCTTTTGACCGCCACAGTCATTTATAGAGGGTACGTATCAAAATCCCGAAAGTTCATAATACCCATGATTGAAATACCGACGTCCATAACACCGAAATTCAAAATAGGTACCGAAAGTTTTAAATGTCGATAGTCGTTATATCGAAACACAAAATACCGATGTTCAAATGCCCGAAAGGACGAAATCCCGAATGGATGAAATCCCGAATGGACGAAATACCGATGGATGAAATCCCAAAGAGCGGCGACGTAGTTCCAGCGATTACTCATAGATGGCACTACAACACAGTTATGACGGTGGGCATTCTGCGTAACATGTTTTAATATTTTTTATAGCGGGGGTAGATCTCGAAAAATTATTTTATTCCGTAATGTTTTATTAATTTGTAGTTACTGTTAGCTACTTAGTACCGAGTGGTTGCTATAATGAGTGAAGATACTTTTAAAGTGTTCAAATCTCAAAAAGGTGGATATAAAGTACAGGTAGGCGGTTTTGTGTTTACAAAGAACCGGCAAACCCATTTGCTACTTAGTAGCTAACACATTTGTAATGACAACTTAGGATGCAAGAGCGAGCGAAGCGAGCTCGGGACTTGGGGCACCCCGACTTGGACAAGTTAGGTTCGAAGGGGATGACGGGGGCTCGAGTGAGCGAGCAAAGCGAGCGAACGAGCCCCCGTCATCCCCTTCGTGTTAGGTTCCTTTAAGCCCTGTAGACAGAAATAGGGGCCCCGCGAAGCGGGGCTCCGTCGACTACACCTAACAACATATTTTTGTAGATAAAAAAAAAACTTTGGGATTTTTTTCTCGGCCTCTATGATTTTGCGAACTTTGCGGTTTTCAAATTTACACTAAAAAGGGTCTTATCTATCCTAAAAAAATAGCTACTATCAAAAAGCGGCGGGTGTGGAAGTACACTGTACCTACACTGAAATAGGGGCCCCGCGAAGCGGGGCTTCGTCGACACAGAATGCAAGAGCGAGCAAAGAGCACCCCGAGGTTAGGTTTGGTTAGGTTACTTTAAACCCTTAATACAGAAATAATAGCCCCGCGAAGCGGGGCTTCGTCAACATAGGAGACAAGAGCGAGCGAAGGGCACCCTGAGTTTAGATATGGTAAGGTTACTTTAAACCCAGAATTTCAACAATATGACAATTCAATTTTTTGACAATTTCTGGATTTTGAGCTTCGGGATTTTAAACTTCGGGTTTTTAAACTTCAGGTTTTTAAACTTCGGAATTTTAAATTTTCGGGCAAATGAACTTTCGGGATTTTAAACTTTCGACCAAACAACCATTCGGCGTTTCAATTTTCGGGATTTCATCCATAGGTATTTTAAAATTCGGTCTTTTAAAATTCGGGATTTTGATACGTACCCTTTATAGATGACGAACCAAAATGTGCCCACTGTTCGACTACATGACAGACTTTGACTCCGAGGGCACGTTTTTGATTTTTTGACGTGTGGCGGTCCTACTTTACAAGTTTACACGACCTGACAATCGATCCCAGCAGGCCTGGACACGACGTGCTTGTGACCACGAGGCAGTCATGATTAGGGTTGATGAGGAAGTCGTTATTAGGAAGAGGATGCGGATGAGGAACTGTTAGAAATACTTTTTAAGAAAGTGGATGCGGAAGAGGAAGATAGAACCTGTGATTTCGAATTGAATTTTTTTCACCTAATTCATATTTTTATCCTCTTATCACTGTAACTATCTAATGCAGCGAGAAAAAGACGGTTATTTAGGTACAGACGCCTGCACATCAAGCTACCCGAAACTGTCAAAGGGAATCACCAGTTTCGGCTAAGCGTGGACACGATGCCCGGTAAAAATTATTTTTACTAAACAATATTATTTATTCTAAATGAAATATTTTTGCACATCACATAGTAGCCAGGTATACGAACAAAAAGTCGAAATAAAGAGTATTTAAATTGTATCCTACAGTTAAAAAGCATAGCCATTTGTTTGACGCAGTGTTACCAGCGGGGAAATAAAACATCGATTTCAGTCTGTAATCGATTAGATAATCAATAATTATGGCAAAAAAAGTGTTTGTCTGCAAAACGAGTACCGGTTAATGTTGTATGAGAAGATTATACTCATTTACATTGTTTGAAAATAAAACAGTCGAAAACGTTATTAGTATTGTGACATATTTTTTTTAGATTAGAATAACGGTTCGATAAATCGATTACTGTCAGATTTTTTTCCTGGCAACTCCTACTGTATCGCTTATAGAGATGATCGATCCTGTTGCTTTGTATCGACATTCTGCTTCGCAATGGCTGATTTCGATCCGAGTACCTATCGATATAAAATTGCTTTTTAATTTAAATTAATATTTTTTAATATGTTCGCCTTTAATTCCATTCAATTTCTTACAAACAGACAGACAGACAAACAAAGCAGTCCCGATTTTGCCCGAACTATTTTGCCAATGTCAGTTGTGATTGAGAAGAGTGTTTTTGGAAAATAACGGCCCGCCTTAATAGTATTTTTCCTGAGATTTTCATTTTTTCTCATTTAACTTTCACACACAACAACCTTTATCAATTTACTGTAGTGGATCGTATATATAGTTGAATCGATGTGAAAATCAATCAAATCCTGTTTTACCGACCCACTTGAGTATCGATTCGTATCGAACATCTCTAACACGTCAAGTGAAATGACATCTGACAACTGTAAAGTAACAATGAAAAAAAACATTTGCTTTGTTTTCGTGCACTGTGGATGTTGTTTTGTTTTCTCGCTGCTTCAAACATTTGTTTTTCTTATCAGATTATATCAAAATACTACTGGCAAATAATATATTATAGAAAAGAATAAGCTTATTACAAAGATTTTACCCGGCAAGGTGCCAATTTTTCACATGCCAGTTGAAGCATATTCTTGCATCTTGCTACAACTTTATTATAATATTTACTTTCCTATAGATAAGTAATTTTTGAAATGCAAGTTATTTATTAATAAAGATCTTGTCCACGCTTAGCCAGATCACCCTAACAAAGTGAGCAATTCCCTTTCCCAATCAACTTTGAACCTTATTTTTTAGCGATAAGTAAAGTTGAAAATCAATGAGAGGTTTTTCTTTTCAGTATTTAAAAAAAAAAATAGTTCCCAAGAACCCTGAAGATGGCGTTGAACTGACTATATTACTAGATGCCAAAGTCAAAACGCTTGGAAAAAAAACATTGCGTCACGTCATATACGCTCGTTGAGTGACAGTTTCGTTTGCTTTCGTTTTACGATCTTAAAATTACATCCAAGTGAATTAATAAAAAAATTATGTAACTTCCGTTCCTTGCAGTAACTTACCAAGTTCATCGCCATCTATCCAGCGACTAGGGAAGCGTTAAAAAAAAAAGAAAAAGAAAATCCCTCATTAAAGAAATTTGACAGATTATAGTAGCTTGATGTGCTGGCGTCTTAAATGCCTGATTTTGGGGATGTAGAAGAGGATGAGGAATCGCTTAAAAATGAGGAAATTCCGCATTATGAGGATAAGGAAGAGGAATCCTCATCAACCCTAGTCATGATCATGATTATTTTATTGTACTTAGTCTTACCATTAATAGTGGAATAGGAGTCCACTTCCCAAATGAGGGTGAAGCTGGTGGCAGTACGCTTGTTCAGAGCCGCGTCCACCTTGAATGACGCTGCGTTAGGAACACCTGGATAACATAACGAAACAACTATTTTCAGAGACATTGTAACTAAAACAGTCAAACAAACCGGTGTAGATGGCCGGTGGTAATGTGTGTCGATGACCGGTGTCGACGTGTGTCGACGGCTGGTGTCGATAGCCGGTGTCGATGGGTGTCGACAGCCAGTATCGATGGGTATCGACAGCCGGCGTCATTGGGTGCCGACGGCCGGCGTCGATGGGTGTACACAGCCGGTGACGATGGGTGTCGACGACCGGCGTCAATGGGTGTCGACGGCCGGTGTTGGTGGATGTCGACGGCCGGCTTCTTTGGGTGTCGACAGCCGGTGTCGATGGGTGTCGACGGCCGGAATCGACGGCCGGAATCGACGGCCGTAATCGACGGCCGGTATCGACGGCCGGTGTCGACGGTCACGCATCCACGGACGAACCGCGGCAAGCGTAGCTTAACCAACCCGTGCTGATGTTATTACTTAGCCACAAGCCTCTCCAGTCCAGTCCAGGGTATAATTGCCAAAAAGTCCACTAAGATTTTTGGCAAATATTCCGCAGAATAGTCAACACAGTGTAACTTTTTTTTTTTTTTTTTGGGTGGGAAATCATCAAATGACCCCCCTCCCGCTCTGGGAGGAGCGGAAGGGAGTGTCAGACTCTTACTGACTAAAACCCACGCGTGTTCCTTCCTTAGCCCTTTATGTTCCGGGGTAGCGGTAACCCTTTCGGACAATCCCGCTGCCCCAGCAGGCTTCGGCCCTAGTGGGCCCCTACACAGTGTACCTCAAAGAGAATTTTATTAGTCTTTGGTGTACCTGTACCCCCTAATCTTATATCTAAACTCACCAGTAAGCTTGAACATCAAATCCGCCATCCCCAGTTTATTTTCCGCTCTAAAAGTGTAGTTCCCGAAGTCCGGTTTCCGAACGCTTCTGAAGATCAGCTGGTGTACATTTTCGTGAACCATTAGCACTACCCTGGAAGAATAATTACAAATATGTTAGCTCTCGAGCTGGCAAGAGTTCTCAACTTTCAAAACTCAAACTTAAAGCATTTATTTCAATTAAACCATTTACAGGTACTTTTGAATTGTCAAGAAGTCGGTCAGTCAGTAAATATGAAGCTAGTTGTCCATTCCAAAGCGTAGGTACCGTGGAGAAGAACTGGCAAGAAACTCCATGGACACTCTTCCTGGTGGCGGAAAGAGGAAGCAAATCGAAGAGCGTAAAAATAGAGGATAACGAAAACTTGTTTGTCTCAGAAGATAAGAGTCAGACCTGGACTGACATAAGCTTTTTTTTATTACTAAATGGGCCTGCTCTTGAGCTCAATCACTCCTGATGGAAATCAAGTATTATTATTATTATTATCCATTTATTGCAGGCATCAAGGCCCATATAAAACATATACAATACAATATTAATAACTTTAAAATATTATAAATACATACACTCATTATAATTACACTAACAAACTAAAGCACACGAAGTGCAATGGATGGGGTACCCAGAACATGACTGTTCACTCTTGCTTTAAAGGTAGACGAGTTAAATGTGAAAGTTACCGAAAAGATATTATCAATCTTGTTAAAAAAAGTCGTTGTAGAAATACGAAACGGTTTAAAAATGGACCAGTATATACTTTAGGGCAGGGGTAGCCAACTTGGTTAGACCCAAGATCTACTGTTCACTGACGACACCCTGTGCGATCTACCAATTACATACTTCTTGAAATCTTATATGAAACAGCATCAGTATTTTTTATTTTATTAACAGGAAAAATATAAAACTGAAAGTTATTCTTAGTAACTACTTATTTATAAAATTTCTATCAGTGTGAGCATCGTTTGAGCATCTTTCGCTAGATCACAATACAAATCAGGTTTGTAGTTCTTTGGAAATATTTTTTGCCTTGCCACGATCGACTGGACTAAGAGTCGCGATCGACCATTCGATCGCGACTCTTAGTCCAGTCGATCGACCGGTTGGCCACCCCTGCTATAGGGCGTATAGGGCTTCTGTTTTGACTGCCCCGTTGGTCTCGTGGTTGCAAGCGCGACTGCTGAGCGTGGGGTCCTGGGTTCGATTCCCGGGTCGGACAAAGTGTTATTGGGTTGTCCATTAGGAATTTCTTAGTAACAGTCCGGAGTTTGGAAGTTGGCGGTTTAATACCCCCGTGCCTCGGAAAGCACGTAAAGCCGTTGGTCCTGCGCCTGAACTCTCCCCGGTCGTGTTGGATTGCCGTCCCATCGGACTATGAGAGTAAAGGAACAGAGATTGCACCTGTGTTTACGCACACACTTGTGCACTATAATATCTCCTGCGTACCTGGCTAATCTCCATTGAGATTGGCCACCGTGACCGAAAACGGTCGGGGAGGCTATTAGGGCCTCTGTCTAACCTTTCGTGGCTACAGGTGTAAGTGTTACCTGTCGTCGGTGCGCACGGGCACCCCCCCCCGGTACCACGCGGTGCGCGCGGGTGGCGCCGCGAACTCCAGCGTGGCGGCCAGCGCCGCGCGCAGCCCCAGCGCCGTGTGCACGTACGTGCGGGGGGAGCTCACTACGGGCGCGTCTGGGGGAGAGGACATGCCTTCAGAGTGCAGACTTTATGCCATTTTTTGCACAGGATGCCAGGCAGATTCTTTATACCACAATATTACCCAATTTCCTCATGAAGTAGTGCTCAACGTACCTTGGATAACAACTCTAATGGTCGCCCTGGCCGGATCCCCCACGCCGTTGTTAGCGATGCACTCGTACACGCCCGCCAGCAAGCGGTGCTCGGCCCTGAACCTGATGCGGGAGCGGTGCTCTAACAACGCCATCATCTCTCCCTGGATCGTAAATGTGATTATTTTTGTGAAAATGAGCTATTTTCATGTTACAAATTAGCTCATGGTGTCACGCGACAAAGAAAAAGAGTGTGTAGTGTTGGGGTAGGTTTAGGGTAACCGGGTAACCATAATAGAGGAAAGAGGAACAGGGTGTAAAAGTTCACTCCTCCTCCATAGAAAGGAGAGCATCCTCCGACCAGACGGGTGTCATGTCTGGTGGGCAACTGCCCGACGATTGATGTCGGGACGTTGTGTATAATGCTAGTTGCGCGGTAACTCTGCTTGCGTGATGCAGGATTTTGCATGACGTCAATATGAGGCGTAGTTTTCATGTGGCTGTCTTAATATTCTAGTCATTTCTAGTGGTAGCAAAAACGTCGTGTCCTGCCGCGCGTGTTCTGGGTGAAACTGAAGGACGTTATTTTATTATGCTTTAAGGTTTAAGAAACCAATCAAGGTCTAGCTCGTAAGCCTGACCAAGGCTTCTGCCTGCAAAGCTACTGATACGCTGAATATACAACATTATTTTTAGTATATGCGAAACCCGAAACACGTGTCTAGTATTTTTATGTAAAGAATCTATGTACAAAATATCAAAACTGTATCATGAAAAATCACAAAATTATAAGCTTGATAAGTTACCTGTTTGTCCGTAAAAAAACATGCTCACCCGCACCGCTCGCGCGCCGCGCCGTCTTGCACTCATTGATAATAGTACCTAGGTACCTAACCGTTCTGTGCGGAGATTGGATAACGTACTTAGTGTCGCTCGGTGTCCAACTTTTAACCTTTTTTAAATATTTTTGGGACAAAATATAACATGGGGTAAAAGTTATTGGAATCGATTCAGTTACTTATTCTGAAAAAATTATATTCAGGTTTCGCATATACTAAAAAATAACGTTGTATTCAGTAAAATGTTCAGGGTAGGCGTTACGAAAAGGGAAAGGGCGGCTTTAGTTCTGCAGTAGGACAGTACAGGATAAATAGATTAGGCGTTACTTACATTCTTCCTCCAATCTACAATCGGAGCTGGTGTGCCGGTGGTCTCACATGCAATATCCACGTAGTCACCCTTGCGAACTTCCAGGAAACCGTCCTCTGGAACTGTCTTGATTGTTGGCGGGTCTGCAATATGAATTTCAACAATTTGAACAAACAATGTAACAGACCGAGCCTATGTTTCAACATAGACAGAAGAAGATACGGGATTTGTTTAAAAAAAAACCTTAGAATGTAGAAAGCATTGCATACACGACTCAGAGACTTCGTGTGCGTTAGTTTGTTAGTTTTTTATTTAGTGTAATTATAATGTATGTATTTATGGTATTTTTAAGTTATATTAATATTGTATTGTAATGTGTTTTATGGCCTGAAATAAATGGATAAATAAATAAATAAAGATAAATATAAAATTACCGACGTCCTCGTCAAAAGTTAAATCCCTAATTAAACCCTCCTCATCATACTATGAGTATATTTAATAAAGAAACTTACATAAAACTTCTATGGAATGTGTTTGCCTGATGGGACCCCATGGCTCCGGCCTGATGATCTGCGAACAAAGAAGAAAATAAATTACATTTTGGCGGGATTTACAACGCCCATCGCACAAGTAGTCATCCAAGCATCATCATCAGCCTAGCCTTTTCCCAACTATGTTGGGGTCGGTCCAGTCTAACCGGATGCAGCTGAATACCAGTATTTTACATGGAGCGACCGCCTATCTGACTTCCACAACCCAGTTACTCTGTAATAACCAAGGGGTATAGCCCCTTGGTAAGACTGGTTGTCAGACTTTCGGGCTTCTGACTACCCGTAACGACTGTCAAAGATCCACGAATGGCAGCTGTTCCGAGGCATGGAGGGGTCACGGCATGTAAAGATGGTCACCCATCGACAGACGACCGCGGCAAGCGTAGCTTAACCTGATCGATCGACCTGCATTTCAATAGTGTCGGTTAGAAATCGAACTCACTACCTCTCGATCGTTGTATAATCGATGTATAATGTGGGTAATAAAAACATTAATTAATACATTTTTCAAAAGCAAAGAAGATAATATTTAAAGTATTTGCCACGTAGGATTCTCATTCCGAATACCTTACTTTAAACATTACGTAAAATCAGAAATATTTTTTAAATCATCCAAAAATATTTGTTTCGAACATAAAATATTTGTTCCAATTCTAATTAAATTCAAAATTCCAGATACAATTCTTTCTAATCAACATTCCTTCCATCTGGGCATGAGTTACCGTGGGTAACCTGGAAGTCTTTAAACAGACTCCGTACTCAGGTTGGCTGAAGCAAGGAAAACCTGTTCAGTTGGAGATTCATAGACGACTCCGCCTTGGAGTATATATGTGGTGCTGTTCCACAAACGATGGGACACTTAATATCGAGTCCTGCGTGTCCTGTCAGCTGCACGTTACAGGAACTGGTGGACGCTGGTGATTTTTTTTTTTTTTTGCGGATGGGAAATCATCAAATGACTCCTCCCGCTCTGGGTGGAGCGGAAGGGAGTGTCAGACTCTTACTGACTAAAACCCACCCGTGTTCCTTCCTTAGCCCTTTATGTTCCGGGCCAGCGGTAACCCTTTCGGACAATCCCGCTGACCCGGCAGGCTTCGGCCCTAAGGGGCCCCTCCTCGATGCTGACATCTCTTTGAGGCGCACGTGGAACACGTACGCGCCGTCCGGCACGGGCCTGGTCCTGATCGGACGGTGAGCTACCCATTACTCTCCGCCCGCAGGCCCGCGCCTACGGTGACCGGGAGTCGTCACGCGGCTCCCGACGCCTGGGGCGTCCCCCGCGGCGGCTGAGACGGGAGGCTCTCTCCCTGAACCGTCCCGCCACCTCCTTCGCTAGCATGACTGCTTCGCAGAAGGAGGTGACTGCCTCCCACTCCCTCTCACCCCGGACCATGGCTTGCACCAGGGCCGGACGCGAGAGGTCGCCGTCGCTGCCGATCTCCTCTACAAGGACACGGCGGTGCTCCGCCCAAGCGGGGCAGACCTCCACCGTGTGCTCCACCGTGTCCTCTGGGCGATCCTGGCAATGGTGACACCCGGGCGTTTCCTCCCGCCTGATGATGTGCAGGAACCTCCCGAAACTTCCGTGTCCGGTGAGGACCTGCGTCAGGCGGTAGGTGAGGGCGCCGTGGCGCCTCTCTAGCCACTCCTCAAAGAGGGGTCTTATCGCCGCTATCGCGGCGTGCCCTGCGCTGGGTTGCGACAGTCGCTCTTTCCATGCCGCCATGAGATCGCGCCGGAGATCCGTCCGCTCCGCAGCGATTTGCCGCGGAAGCGGATCCTCCCCCCGGCGTAGTGCCTCCTCCTCCTACAGGCGCGCGAGGACTATCGCCTCCAGATCCCATGGCGGCAGTCCAGCAAGGAGGCTTGCCGCCTCGCCAGAGATCGTGCGGTAGCCCCGGATAGCCCTTATGGCTACCACCTTCTGGGGCGCGTTCAGGTAGTAGGCGGCTCGCCGCCGCAGTGAACGCGCCCACACCGGGGCTCCGTATATGGCCATGGACCGCACGACCCCCGCGTAAAGCCTCCGGCAGGAGGCGTTTGGCCCCCTCAGGTTGGGCAAGAGCCGCTTGAAGGCGGCCCCGGCCCGTTCCAGTTTGGGGGCCAAACGTCGGAAATGCTCCACGAAGTTCCACCGGCTGTCGAGGACGAGACCCAGGTATTTCATCGTCATCCCGACGCCGATGTGAACCCCTCCTACCGTTAGTTGGGATCCCGATGGCGGCGCGTTCCGGGGCCCATGAAACGACATGGCCTCGGACTTGTGCAATGCCACCTCGAGACCCAACTGCCGGATCCTCTCCACGACTATCGCAACCCCGCGTGTCATCGCGTCGGCCGCCGCCTGATGCGACCTCCCCTGCGCCAGGACCAGTGTCGTCAGCGTAGCAAACCACGCTGACGCCATCAGGGAGGTCGGCGCGCAGCACCCAGTCGTACCCGATGTTCCACAGAGGCGGCCCCAGGACCGATCCCTGTGGGACACCGCACGACATCTCTCGCCGGTTCCACTCCCCATCGCGACCGGGGTAGCTGACGGCTCTTTCCGTCAGATAAGCCTCGACTATTCGACGGAGGTAGGGCGGCACCCGGTGATACCGGAGTGCCTCCACAATGGTGCTCCAGGGGAGGGTGTTGAACGCGTTGGCGATGTCGAGTGACACCGCCACGACGACCCCACCCTGGGACACCGCGTCCCCCGTCGTGAGGGCTCTCACGCGCATGATGGCGTCCACCGTCGAGCGCCCCTTGCGGAAACCGAACTGGCTGTCCGCAAGATCCGGCCCCGTCCTCACCAGGTGCCCGACGAGGCGGCCCGCAATCACTCTCTCAAAGAGCTTGCCGACCTCGTCGAGCAGCACGATGGGCCGGTATGCGGACGGAGAGTCCGCAGGGCGCCCTGGCTTCCGAATGAGGACCAGCTTCCCCGTCTTCCAACGGAGTGGAAACTGGCCTCTCTCCAAGCATGCGCTTAAGAACGCCTCCAGTCGAGGCCCGAGAGCCCTCGAGGCCAAGAGCCCTCGAGGCCAAACAAGTAGCCGAATTCTGGGCCGAGTCCATTTATATTGCTGTCGACACGCTAAGAAGAAGAACATTCCTCCAACATATCTAGATAAAACATACAGACTGCCATCCATTAATTATCTCGCGGGGTGGTCAATTAATTACCCTTCAGTCATCTAAGTACCGCCCATTGAGCTAACTACGTACTTCCTTTTGCATAAGACGGGGTAACAGTACACTCATCCTGGCTTCTGGCACAGTTTTTTTTTTAGTTAAAAGGGTAACTGAAGATTATGTGGGTCATGAAATGTAACTCTAGTTCACAGTATTAAATGACATCTTTCGAGAAACTACGGTCGCATCCTTAAAAAAAACTTAAAATAAATAAATCGACGATAACATAGCAACTTGTCTGTGTGGTGCCGGACTTAAAGAATACCACCACCCCTTACTTCCCGTGGGTGTCGTAAAAGGCGACTAAGGATCGTACCGGAGAATGGGCAGCAGCGTTCTCTATGTATTCCACCATCATACCATACTGCGATCGCCAACCCGCCTGCCAAGCGTGGCGATTATGGCAAACCCTCCCAAAATTGGGGGAGGCCTATGTCCAGCAGTGGACGTCTATTGGCTGAAACGACGAACATAGCACTTTATGTTTAAGGTTACTACATGACCTAACGCGCGGTCACTGTTGGACTGCATTGAAAAGAAAGAGAAGCGCGATGACACAACGCTGGTAATTTATTGCAAAATATGAAGCAATTATCTATTTACAAAAAATCTATTGATTGGACTAAAAAATAAAAACACTAGTGCTTTAGTATGTTGCTTGTAGAATAATCTGATAAAAATCATAACGATTGTATGTATGGTTTTTATTGTAAAACGAAAGTTTTTAGAGGTATCTTCATGATTTTTTTCTATCGTATCAAATTAGTTGTATTATGTTTTCAACACACTATCTACCTAGCATATATCCTGAAGAATATCATATATTTTTCTGATTTTGTTTACTGTAGTCGATCATTATACTTTATTGTTTCTAAAACTTGCGTTTTTGCGTTTAGGTCCTGTAAGTCTCTAAGTCCCATGTAAACCGGGCACAAACCCAGTCTCCGCGCTGCTACTGAGAAATTTCTAATGGAAAATACGAAGTTTAATTTGTTGTATTGTTGTCGCCACCACGTACCTAGATTATACAGGGTTATTGGTAAAACATTAACGGCCAACAAATTGGTAAAAATTAAACCTGGGTCTAAAGATAAATCATGTTTTGTAATAAAAACATGATTTATCTTTAGACCCAGGTTTAAACCATCCAGCCATTTTTAAATTTCGAACTATAATCCGACGAAGCTAAAGTTGTTATTACAAAAACTGACGTTAAACCCGAGTCTAAGTTGTCAATTTTGCATTAAGAAATTTACGTTTGTCGGAATAAAGTTCAAAATAGAGTAACTGGCTCGAAGATTTAGGCTAGGTCTAAAATTAGATCTCGTTTTGTAATAAGACGGTGTATACTACCTCAAATGGCTTAACATGATCCTCCGTTATGTCGAAAATATCGCAGCATTAATTTTGAAATAAATATATGCTAAAGTTAAGGATTAATGTTAAGTACTATGTTAGACGAAAACACGATTCCATAAATTTTTCTCGATAGAAAAAAATTCCAAAGTTACCTTTAAATCGACTAATAAACCGCTGGTATTCAAAAAATACTTCAAATTTGATTATGAAACTTTGCATACTAACTGAACTAACTATAAAGCAGGTCTTATGTTATTTAGTTTTTTTGAATTACCTTTATTTTCACCGTAAAAAGCAAATACCTAAACTATTGGCGCTGCCTTCCGCCCAGCACCGCACTCTGTCTCGCTCTCACACAGTCCGCGAGCAGTACCGTGCTAGCGAAATAAAGAGTGAATTTTAGCTGAGGTAGTATAGGCTCTTAAGAGGTCATTGTACTCATCATTAAGAACAACTTTTAATATGACCCCAACCCTGAAATCGCGAAAAAAAGTCAGCTGTTCTGTTCCCTACATTTATGTTCGTATAACTCGTCAAAATGTAGGGAACAGCTGATTTTTTTTTCGCGATTTCAGGTAAGTTTTACCAATAACCCTGTATATCTAGTCAGATTTATTATGTCATCGGTGCCTAGAATAATGTTATATGAATCACAGGCTAATAATGGTCTTGAACCTTTATTACACCGAAGTCATGACAACATCGCCTCAATGAACCCCACATTTGTGCCAGTTACAAAATACGGTGGTCGGTAACAAAAGAGTTAGTACAAATTGATTAATTGCATAATTGGACCGGCTTGAGAGCCACTGAAATGGACATAGTATAGTTAGTGCTGGGACGAGGAGTGATCCACAATTTTATCGATATTTTTTTTATTTTACCGGCTTTTGTGTAAATTGTAAAGGTGACTGAAGGTTTTTGTATGAACCCAGAGCCCATTTTTTTCGAGGCTAAGCATATTTTAGCTTGCGGTAGTTCTATGTTCTATGTTCTATGTTATGGGTTTGGTTTCCGCACTTAGTCCTGCAGTGGACCATTGTGCGTGGGCCATGGCGGCCGTCGGTGGTTATTCCAACCAGCCCACCTCCCTCCAGAAGCTGATCAAGTCTCCTGGTCTGTTTAGAACATCTGTGTACGATCTGGGTGTCCCGAGGGTTTCTGACCTTATCTGGGTGATGCCTGTGCACTCAAAGAGCACATGCGCAATGGTTTCATCAGCCTCCATGCAAGCCCTGCACAGGGGACTATCTGTTATGCCCAATGTGTGAAAGTGTTTATTTAGCGAGCAGTGTCCCGTGATGGTCCCCGTCACCAGGCGCAGTCCTTTCCTGTCCAGTCGTAAAAGACGCCTGGTTAGCTTGCCATCCAGTGACGGCATGGCTTCTTTGGACTGCCTGCAGCCTGGTGACGACGTCCACCAGCTTTCTGCTTGTGTGTGGGTGTGCTCCTGTAGCCACCTGCGTAGTTGGTTGAAGGGGATGGGCACGATAGGTTCCGGTCCACAAACTGACATGCTGGAAGCCCTTCTGGCCAGCTCGTCAGCTGCGTCGTTGCCTAGCGATCCACTGTGTCCTTTTATCCATTGTAGTGTCACTGAATTGCGGTTCGATACAGTTACCTGCTCAAGCACATTGTGACATTCTAGTATTAGGTTCGATGTGATGCATTTTTTATCTAAGGATTGGAGGACTGAGGCGCTGTCGGAGAGTATGCGAACATGGGTGTTTGTAACTCTCCTGGCCGCTAAGGCATAGGCCGCCTGCATTATGCCCACACACTCTGCTTGATAGACCGTGTTGAGCATTCCCAGCGGTTTGGATATTTTTATGTTGAGATCGTGTGAGAAGACTCCGACTCCAGTTCCGCAGTCGGTCTTCGAACCATCGGTGTAAATTCTCAGTTCTTTCGGTCCTGAGTGGTCGCACTGCTCCTCTTCGAGCACTATGTTATAATGCTTTTGAAAGCAGTATTGTTTCGGGGCTTTGTCGCAAGGTGATGCCATCATTGGCTGCCGTTTGATCGCATCTTCTTTTAAGCGTGTGTGTTTGACCCTAGAGTCTTTGCTCAGGGTCCCTGATTTGGAGAGCCTAAAGGCAGCCAGGGCCGCCTCCTCCCGCACTATAAGGTGTAGAGGCGGCAGTCCAAGCATAGCCTGTAGGGCAGCAGTGGGTGTAGTTCTCATGCAGCCAGTGATTGCCACACACGCAAACCGCTGCAGCTTTTCAAGGTCTTTTTGGGCTGTGCTCAGGTCTGTTCTGGGCCACCAGACTAGTGAGCCGTATGTAATTATCGGTCGGATGACTGTGGTGTATAGCCAGTGAGTGACCCTGGGGCTTATCCCCCAATTCTTGCCAAGCATTCGCTTGCATTGCCACAGGGATATACTGGCTTTCGTAGTAATGTAGCTGGTGTGTTTTGCCCAGTTCAGCTGTTTGTCCAGAAATATGCCCAGGTATTTGGTTTCAGTTGAAAGGCTTAGGGTTGTACCAAAGAAACGTGGTAGCTGTAGTGTCGTCAGTTTCCTCTTTTTTGTGAAGAGAACTAATTCGGTTTTCGTGGGGTTCACTGATAAATGGTGTTTACCACACCAGTTTTCTATTATTTTCAGTGCCTGGCGCATTAGATTGCACAGGGTGTTTTCGTGGGTGCCATTTATTATTACGGTTATGTCGTCGGCGTATCCTACGGTATAGTAGCCTTTGTCGTTGAGTTCTTTTATTAGACTGTCTACGACCAGGTTCCATAGAAGCGGCGACAGGACGCCCCCTTGCGGGCAGCCCTTCGCCACTATGGCCCTCGTGGTGTCGTTTACGGTCACTTGTACTGCCCTCCGTTTGAGCATGTTGGTGATCCAGCCGCTCAGGGACGGGTCTATGTTGTGCCTCTCTAGGGCCGTGTTGATGCTGTGGAAGGTAGTTTTGTCAAAGGCGCCCTCGATGTCAATGAAGGCTGCCAGTGCAGAGCATTTGTGGTCCACTGCGCATTCAATTTTGGATACCACGCTGTGTAGCGCGGATTCCGTTGATTTGCCTGTGGAGTACGCATGCTGTTGTTTGTGGAGTGGCTTTGCCCGAAGAGGTCCATCTCGGATGTGTCGATCACATAGCCTCTCAAGGGTCTTTAGTAGAAAGGATGTGAGGCTTATGGGTCTGTACGCCTTGGGTTGTGTGTAGTCGGCTTTGCCCGGTTTTGGTATAAAGATGACTTTCACTTCGCGCCAGGCCAGGGGTATGTACCTGAGTGCTATACAAGCCCGATAGATTTCTACCAGGCTTGGAGTGATGAGGTCAACACCCCATTGTAGTAGGGCTGGGAAAATGCCATCTAGTCCTGCGGACTTATATGGCTGGAAGGTGTTGATGGCCCACTTTACTCGGTCTTCTGTTACCAGACTGTGGGCGCTGGACCAGTCTTGTGCCGTTGGGGTCCAATCTGGCTCATCATCCCAGGTCCTGTCCTCTAGGAGTTTGCAGTCGGGGAAGTGAGTCTCGAGTAGGACCTTGCTGGTTTCATGGTCTGTCAGTGTGTATGAGTTGTCGGGTTTCTTCAGCGCGCCAAGGGTTCGGTCCTGATCTGTTGATAAGATCTTCCTTACTCTTGCGGCTTCATTATTGGTTTCGATGGATTCACAGAATTTCCGCCATGCTGTCCTTCTGGCGGTTCTGATTTCCTTTTTGTATGTGTATTGGGTCTCTTTGTATAGCTCCCAGTCTTCCGGGAGTCTGGTGTTTTTGGCTCTGTTAAATTGCTTCCGTAGTGTGTTTCTGAGTTTACTAAGGTCGGCGTTCCACCAGGGATTCCTCTCACTGTTGGTTCGTGGTGCCCTTAGTTTGCAGCATGCATGGTATGCTTCGGTCAGGTATTCTGACAGCTTTGTCACCGTGTATTCAAGTTGTGCAGGTTCTCTTATAGTTATTTGTGATAGGTGCCTAGCTAGAAGGGCGGCAAGGAGGCGCTTGAACCCGGGCACATCGGTGCGCCGTGGGTTTCGTCTCGATATGGGTTTCCTTATATTGGTAGTTAAAGTGAAGCGGATTCTTCTATGATCTGAGCAAGAAGGTTCGTCCGATACGTGCCAATTTGTTATAAGATTTGTCGCGTTTTCTGTAGCAAGTGTTAGATCAATGATCGTTTGCCCTCGGACTGTAACCCAAGTGGGTTCAGAGCCTCGGTTAACGATGTTAAGGTTAGTAGAGAATAAATAGGTGGATAGTACCTCTCCTCTGGAGTTTGATGCGTCGCTGCCCCAGAGCGGGTGATGGGCGTTCGAATCGGTGCAGATGATCAGGTCTAATTTGGTGCTCTCGCAGTGCTGTACCAGGTCGGCCATTTCTTTCGGCGGGCAGTCTGTGTCTTCGCCCGGCATGTATACCGAGGCCAGTACAACGTCTGGGAGTTCACCTTCGGTCTGGAGCCTGAAAGCTGTCAGGTCTCTGGAACAGAATTGAGTGAGTAGCGTGGTAGGGATATCTTTGGGTATATAGGCGCAGGATCTGGGTTTGTCTGAGCTGTGTGTGTTGAGAATTAGCTTACCTCCGATGTTACTGAGACCGCAAATCCTGTTGTTCCTGATCCACGGCTCTTGGATCAGTGCAATCGTTCGGGGGTTAACCTCCAGTGCCCTGCGTAAGCTAGCCGTAGCAGTTTGGCTATGTTGGAGGTTAGTTTGGATTATGTTGAGTGTTAGAGACGGTGATGAGGGGGAGGGGTTAGTCGGTGATGGATCCATCGGACAGAACCTCCGCCTCCTCTCTGTACTGGCCTTCGTGTTGTTCCCCCGGCGACGATGCTAATAGTTGCTCGTTCCAGCCGGGAGATGCGGGTGGTAAGCTGGCTACATCATCAGCCATCGCCGCGCGGGCCATGACCTCCTCTAGTTGGGCGATGTCTGTGTCGTCCGTCTGTGTCACTGTCGGTGTCGTCGTCGTCGTCGGGTCCGTCCTGTTGTCCGAGGGCTGGGTCGTGGGCCAGAAGCGCACGTATATCGAACCCAGTAGGTACGATATACGTCGCTCCCGCCCCATGACCTTTTCCACTTCCTCCGGTGGCACACCTAGGGTCAGATAAGCCCCGTAGTTGTCACCACCGACGGTAGTTGCCCTGTATAAGGACCATCTGGCAATGTCGTACCACCTGTTCTGACGAATCAGAATGCTGTGGAGCCTCTGTATGTCACCTCTATAGCGAGGGACAAAGAGGGAGGCTCTGACGCGGGTGGGCACGTCTGACTGCCGGAGCACTGTCAGTGTACGGTCGGTGTTGGGGATCTTAAGGAGGGGTACATTTTTAGTCAACCAGGTCAGGGCGTAGTCGTCCTCGCACCATATTTGTACTGTGCCCTCCGCTACCCGTGGGTATCCGCGGAAGGCAGGGAGTGGTGCTGTCGAGTCTGTGTCCATATTATCCATTAGTAAATTTTCCAGGCCTGCTTTGACAAGCTCGGCCTCGTCCTTTGTCAAGTCTCTGGAGGGGGGAGGGAAACAGATTGCTACGGCAAGCCGCGCAGGAATATCCTTTGTGGCCCGCGCGTAGGTCCTCGGCTCCTCCTGGGCGGCGTGGACCCGTGCACGTTTGGCGTCCCCCTGGAGCGTGCTCGGTGAAGCCGAGTCATCGGGACGCTCCCTCTTCGCCGGCCCTGTACCACTCGGTCCAGGTTGCTGGTCTGGGTGCACGGATCCACCTCGCTTACCTCTGTGGTGTCTGGGTCGGGAAACGTCGTGGGATGTGTCAGTGTTAGCGTGGTGGGGTCGGTTGGCGCCCCCGGCAGACTCTGTCGTGTGCAAGGGTTTTTCGCGCCGGGTTTCCCCTTCGCGGACTTGCCCCTGCACGCGCGGTTCCGCGTCCGGCTGCTTTTCGCGCTGGGTTGCCCCTTCGCGGACTTGCAGCTGGTCGCGTAGTCCCACGTTTGGCCGTTTTTCGCGCTGGGTTTCCCCTTCGCGGACTCGCGGCTGTTCTCTTTTTTCCGCGTCCGGCCCTTTTTCGCGCCTGGTTTCCCCGTCGCGGACTCGGGGCTGGTCGCGTACTACCTCTTCGGCGTCCGATCGCGCTTCGCGCTGGCTAATGCCTTCGCGGGTGCTGCGCTTTCGGTCGCCTACTTTCCTCCCCCGGGTGATTTTTCCGCGCTTCTTCAGCAGTCGTACTCTATCAGCCGGGAGAGTGGTAGGGTCGCCAGGTTCGTCATCCTTCCCCAGCACTTTCTGTCTGTGTCTGTCAATGTCTGGGTTGGTGATGCTATTCCGCACGATGCTCTGTTGCCAGAGGCTCGAGGGAGGCATACACGTCGTTGTGGGTATTGGCGCGTGAGTCGCAGCCGTGGTGGTGGTTGTTGGCGCGTTGGTCGCAGCCGTAGTTGCGTTAATGGGCGCGTGAGTCGCTGCCTGGGTAATGGGCGCTAAATCAGCAGCCGGCCGTGCTGAAGAGCACGGCAATGTTGAGCAGTTGGTTGCCCCCCCCAGAATACGTTGGGGGCTGACCGCCGTAGCGGTGTGGGATTCCCCGGCTTGGCCGGGACCCACCTGGGTAATTTCTTTTACCTGCTGCATTTTCATTTTTTTTTAGGGGGTGGGCTTTTTTGGAATCGAGGTTACCCATCCTCTGGGACCGATGGGATGATGTAGGAATAGGAGGGAGGGTGTTTGGTGGTAGGGTGTAGGTTGCTGGGGGGTCACCCTAGGTCTGGGATTTGGCCTAGGGATTTTAGGGATAGACGGGATTTTATGGATATGGAGGGGTTGGGATGATCAGGATTATTTGGTACATAGGATAAGGTATGTGGGTTACCCTAAACCTGGGACTTGGTGTTCGGGCACTTCTCTTGTCCGGGATCTCTTCTGAGATGCTCCGGGTGCGAGATCGGCTGTTTGCAGCCGGTCCCGCAGCCGGAGTTGGGCTATCCGCAACCTGCCCACCCGCTCGGGTGCAGGAGAAGAAGTGCCCGGCAGTCTGGGTCGCTCCACCGCGGATGTACGTATACATTCGCGTTGGTTCGGTCCAGCTAGCCCCGAGGCTTGCGGTAGTATTAACTGGGTTAATTTACTAGTGGATAGTGTAGATACGGAATGGTTAGTAGATACGGTTGCGTCGATATCAGCCGTAAAGAGCAATTTCTTGAGCAATAACGCTTTGTGCTGTAATGTAGTTAAGGAACACTAGTGATTAACTGTGTAGGAGGTAGTTTGCGAGCAATGTATATACTGCCGTGCTAAGCTCAAAAGCGGTATCTCAAAAAAAATCGTAAAGTTGATTTTTGTGGCATTGGATAGCTTAAAGAAATATGTATCCAATGAGCTAAGCCAAATAGCGGTATCTTAATAAAAAAAGCCCTTAGAAAAGTGTTCAATATCTCAGCATTAGCTCAAATCACTAAGAGAATAAAAGCAAAACTTAAATTTTCTCGAAACTAGCTTTTCCTGAGATAGGTACCGCTTTTGCGTTTAGTACGGCAGTATATACGTTACTAATTAAAGGAACAAGGGCAGTCAGTTGTCAGTTGACTCTTGGAGAACTACAAATCATGTTGTTTACGTAACCCCTCCCCCCTACATCGCACCCTGGACACGGACCCTGGGATACCTACCTGGCCGCCATTTTTTTTTTAATGGCGGCCATGATCTTTGAGAAACATGACACTTTACTGGGTTTGGTCTTATTATGTTTGCATTGATATCAGCTATCAATTTATATAAGTATCATGCGTGGCCACGTAGAACATTTTCGAAATGTCTTATTTAAAAAAGATAATTAGAAATCTCTGTTTCTATGAAAAAAATTAAATCGGTCTAATTTGGCTGTATCACTATTTTTCGAAAATGTTCTTAAGTAACTTTTTAGACCTTTGTATCCTGCTTATGCGTATGAAGTTTCATTAAAATCGGTTCATCCATTTCGAAAAACAAGGGCTTGAAAGTGTGTATGAAATGCCGTACGGCGTAAACGCTCTTAAGTTTGACAAGTGCATGAACAGTTTTGTCTTGGAACTTTCTAAAGTCCCCTAATCAAATCATATAGCAATGGGGCCGCCTAAACCGATTTGGAATTTGACTGGCTTCGGGATCATATTAACTTTCCAACGCCTACAGCTTACCTTTGTCCTACATGTATTACGTTAGAATCAGGGCCGTCTTAAACATATTGGGCGCCGGAGAGCGAGAATCAGCATGCGCCCCCCTTACAACAAAAAAAAAATCGGTTAGTCGCCCAAGTTGTCACCTATTTAGTTCATTAACTGACTAACAACTGGTAAAAGTTGTTTTAGTAGCAAAGGTTCTACTTGAAAGGCTCTTTTTCTTGTAGTAATAAGACGTTTGCACATCGCAAGTCGCAAAGCGAATTTGGCCTAAAGCTGCATGAGGCGTTTAAATTGGTGCCTACATTTTTAAAGGTGTAATGAATATTTATTCAGTAATTTTTAAATCTGATTATGATTACACATGGTATGTGTAGGTACAGTCAACAAAGGAGATAAGTATACAGGAGCGTCGGATATAGTTGAAGTTTACTAAGAAACCGGCGGATGTTCTCGAATAAAATTTAATTTTATTAATAGAAAACAAATAGCTCATTTATTAAATTAAATTTCAGTCCAGAACATCCATCGGTTTCTTAGTAAACTTCAACTATATCCGACGCTCCTGTATACTTATCTCCTCTGTTGACTGTACCTATAAGGCGATTGACTTGCGCCCCTAAAACCCTGCGCCCGGGTGCCATGCACCCCTTAGACCCCCGGGTAAAGACGGCCCTGGTTAGAATACAAAATCATGTCAACAGAGAGTCATGAGTCTCCATCTTATAACTATTCGAGTAGGGTTTTCTGAAGCTGGACGTTACGGCTATAAAATCCAGATGGCCCAATGGTATTGGCCCCGACTTACGAGTTGGGTCGTGAGTTCAATTGCGTAACACACTATCAGTAGTACAATGGGCCTTATAAGAAGGCTAAAAGTCACCCCAAGGGCAATGGAGAGGGCTACGCTTGGAGTTTCCCTGCGTGATCGAATCAAGAATGAGGAGATCCGCAGGAGAACCAAGGTAACCGACATAGCCCGAAGAATTGCCAAACTTAAGTGGCAGTGGGCTGGGCACATTGCTAGCAGAACAGATGGCCGATGGGGCCGAAAGGTTCTGGAGTGGCGACCGCGTACCGGAAGACGTAGCGTTGGAAGACCTGCCACAAGGTGGACCGACGACCCTGTGAAGGCCGCAGGAACCCGTTCGTTGCGGGAAGCACAGAACCGGTCGAAGTGGAGGTGCTTGGGGGAGCACTTTCGGCTGAAATGATGATGATGATGACTATCAGTAGCAATAGGTTTCATTTTGACATTCATTGCGTTATTTACGTTGTTGAGAAGAGACATTTTTCGAACATATGAAGCAATGGATTAGCAATATGCTTCAAAATGATTCAAATTGAGAGTAATAATGTGTTACGCAAATAGGGTGCCTTGGGTTACTACTACTAGCTACGCTATTTTCTGTAATTAATTTTATCAGCACTGCTCTCAAAGCGATATAGCAAAACATCGTGAGGAAACCGGCATGTCCTAGAATGAAACATTCCAAGACATGTGACATCCGCCTACCCGCACTGGGCCCGCGTGGTGGATTATGGCCCACTGCCTCTCACAGAGAGGAGGCCTGTGTCCCAGCAATAGGAACACTATAGTCTGATCATGCTAGTTTTTTTTTTTCAGGATGGGAAATCATCAAATGACTCCTCCCGCTCTGGGTGGAGCGGAAGGGAGTGTCAGACTCTTACTGACTAAAACCCACCCGTATTCCTGCCTTAGCCCTTTATGTTCCAGGCCAGCGGTAACCCTTTCGGACAATCCCGCTGACCCGGCAGGCTTCGGCCCTAACGGGCCCCTTCCTTGATGCTGACATCTCTTTGAGGCACTAGCTATGCTTACGTTAGTGCGTTTTGGCTATAAAATACCATCAACAGACATGTCGATAAAATTCGCAAATCGTGTTTATCGATACGTACCATCAATCAATATACAAGTGACATCACTAGCAACAAATTAAAAATAGTTAAGATCGAAGGGCGGCCGTCTTTTCATCAGTTTAAAATAATTGCTACACCCAATGAAATAGTTTTTATTGTTCCGCTTGCAATTTAGCGTTCGGTTCACTTTCAAATTGGTTGAATTATTTATTGGAACTTGTTGAACATTTTACGCGATGAGTTCTTATGAGATTGCACCCACCTACAACCATTTTTTTTTGAGTATTTTTTAGCTTAAAGTAAAAAACTATACCTACAGATTTTATAGTAGGTACTTACAGGGCAAATAAGGGAGAGAACCGTGGCTAAATAATAACAGCCGCACAGATCGACCGATCAGGTTAAGCTACGCTTGACGCGGTTGGTCTGTGGATGGGTGACCATCTTTACATACCGTGACCCCTCCGTGCCTAGGAAAGCACGTTAAGCCGTTGGTCCCGGCTGTCATTCGTGGATCTTTGACAGTCCTTATGGGTAGTCAGAAACCCGAAAGTCTGACAACCAGTCTTACCAAGGGGTATCGTATTACCCAGTAACTAGGTTGTGGAGGTCAGATAGGCAGTCGCTCCATGTAAAATACTGGTATTCAGCTGCATCCGGTTAGACTGGAAGCCGACCCCAACATAGTTGGGAAAAGGCTAGGCAGTTGATGACTTACAGGGCAAATAAATTGGATGATGACGATTATGAACAAGTTAAGGATATAATTTGAGCAGTGGCAGCCCAGTGGTAACGGCTGCGACTTACGTGCTGTCGGTCGTGGGTTCGAACCGAAGCAGGCACTTTACTTTCTGTAAATGATTTCATCACCACTGCTTTCAAAACGGTGAAGGAAAACATCGTGAGGAAACCGGCATGTACCAGAATCAAAAATTCGAAGACATGTGACTTCTACCAACCCGCACTGGGCCCGCGTGGTGGATTACTTCCTCTCACAGAGGAGGCTGATTATGATGAAGGATATTTTGAGAAGTCAGATTCTCGCTCTGAAAAAAATAAGTTTGTTTGGCGATACCTACTTTTCCTCAGGGCTTGGCGTCTGCGTCCTACACTTGCCAATTCGCAGAACACTGGCTGTTTGTACCACCACCGCGAATAGCAAAAGAAATAAAAAAACTGCCAGTATTTATCTCACGGCAGACCAAGCAGAAAATGGCGGGACGAGATAGACAAAATTAAGTCAATGGCCCACACTTATAGTCCTGCGGTGCTATTCTGTAAAAATCTCACTGTGAAAACTTAGGTGAAGTGAGTTTGTTCTTTTCTAGGAATTGACACTATTGACAGCTCACTCCACGCTCACTTCACTTAAGTTATCACGGTGAGATTTTTACAGAATAGCACCGCAGTAACCAGTGGTGCTATTCTGTAAAAAGATCACCGTGATAACTTAAGTGAAGTGAGCTTAAAGTGAGCTGTCATTCCACCTGATTGACATTATTGACAGCTGTCAATAATGTTATATATAAATCAAATCAAATCAAATCAAATCGTTTATTTGTGATACATGGGTTACATACAGGTGTTCATTATATAATTATATAATATTGAATAATGTTCATTCCATGATCAGCCACTTAGGCATACAAATTATTAAATATTACATTAAAAATATGATTATAAAATTCTAATGATTTGGTATAAATTCCATTAAAGATTAAATATAAATTCTATTATTAGTCATGCATGACAGACACAAGACAATCAAAACACATTATAGTCAATCGGACATAAAACATTTAAAAAACTTTAGACGATAAAAATTCAGCAACAGAGTAATAAGAGTTTTCTATAAGAAATCGGAACAATTTATTTTTAAAGACATTCAAATTGCTACACTCTTTTATGTCATTAGGAATCGCATTGTAGATTTTTGCGGCCATAGCAAACACACTTTTCCCAAAGAGGGTAGTTCTATACTGACGGGTAAGGTTATTATACAAATGACTTCTATTTCGCGATTTAAGCTCTAATGTAAATAGTGATGGATGATGTCTAATAAACAAGGCCATTTCAAAAATATATAAAGATGGCACGGTAAGAATTTTTAATTTTTTAAAGTATTCCTTGCAGCTGTCAGTTCTATTGAGACCACACATAGCTCGCAAACACCTTTTTTGACACTTAAAAACTTTATCCCAGTTGGTAGCGTTTCCCCAGAATATGATTGCATATCTAAGTCTAGAAGCGACATAACTATGATAAGCTACAAGTAATGTGTTATGATTGACCTTTTTCGCTAGCATGTACAAACTATAAGATGACTGTGACACTTTTTTGCAAACAAACTCTATATGACTTTGCCATTTCAAATTGTCATCTATGTGTACGCCGAGAAATTTTGTTGTATTCGTCAATTCAACTCTTTCACCGTTAAATTCTATTGGAGTATGTAAAGTGTTTTTTGTTTTCTGTTTAAATTGCATTAATTTAGTTTTATCGATATTAATTAATAAATTATTATTTTGTAACCATTGAATTATTGAATTTAAACTACTATTTATAATATTTTCATCATTGTATACAACAGTGCAGTCATCAGCAAATAGTACCATATGATCTGTAGTAGATTTTGGCAGGTCATTGATATACATAATGAAAAGTGGCGGACCCAAAACACTACCCTGCGGAACTCCATATTTTATGTTTCTGCTCCTGGACTTATAATTTATTTCATGTTTCGTATTAGGACAAATTTTGACAATACTCGTAAACTGAGTTCTATTACTGATGTAAGATTTTAGTAAGTCTAAAGTGTTGCCCCTAATACCGTACGTTTCCAGCTTACTCAGTAGTATGTCATGATCCACGTAGTCGAAGGCCTTTGACATATCCATATACAAAGCATACACAGGCTGTCTTTTATCAACTCTAGGATATATTAAACTTAGGAAATCATAAATAGCTAAATTTATGGACATATTTTTACGAAAACCTTTCTGATCCGGCGTAAAGATATTATTTCTTTCAAAGTAGTCATATAAGTTATTGGATATGGCTTTTTCAATTATTTTAGAAAATGTTGGAGTTAGGGCTATAGGCCTGTAATTTTTAATATCTGATTTAACATCCTTTTTAACCCCCGACGCAAAAACGACGGGGTGTTATAAGTTTGACGTGTCTGTGTGTGTGTGTGTGTGTGTGTCTGTCTGTGGCATCGTAGCTCCCGAACGGATGAACCGATTTTGGTTTTCTTTTTTTGTTTGAAAGGTGAATTAGTCGGGAGTGTTCTTAGCTATGTTTGATGAAAATCGGTCCAAGATGGCCGCCGCCACAAAATGGCGGACTACATATTTTTTCACAACTCCGTTAATATGGGTATCAGATGAAAGGGCTTGAATAGTAGAATACTATACACTATGATAAATTTCAAATCCAAGATGGCCGCCAACACAAAGTGGCGAATTACATTTGTAATTTTGTGGAGTGATGACTGTACCTACGACCACTGAGTTTGATTATTTTTATTACGAATGGAATTATCCTACTTAAAAAGCGTAAGTATTTCTACATCAGATAGTATCGCAGTCCCATCTTATAAACTAGATCTGAAATATCTAAGATATCTAATAGCTATGAAATACTTGTACGAAAATTGAATAACTAAAGGAAGAACTAGAAAAAGGATACAATAAAACAAAAAAGTCTGTTTTGTCTTAAAAAATATTCTTCAACTATAAATCAATAATTATTTTTTGACGGATAAAAAACCTGATTAAACTCCAAATCACCTGAACCTTAAAACGCAAGAAAATGAAATACAAAAATTAAGGAGTCCCTACAAAAAGCATGAAATAAAAAATTAAATTAAAAATTTTAAAAACCCCCGACACAAAAAAATAATAAAATTAAATGTAAGTAATTGGAAATGGATCAAATAATTTAAAAACCCCCAACTTAAAGAATCTAGGTAACGAGACTAAAACAGATAAATTCATATGGAAGTCGGGGGACCGTTCTGTGGAACACCTTCTATGCTAAAAGGTCCCCCGACTGCCATATGAATTTATCTGTTTTAGTTTCGTAACCTAGATTCTTTAAGTTGGGGGTTTTTAAATTATTTGATCCATTTCCAATTACTTACATTTAATTTTATTATTTTTTTGTGTCGGGGGTTTTTTAAATTTTTAATTTAATTTTTTTATGGAGTGGTTTAATTATAGTAGTTTTTACCACAGATGGAAAGATTCCTTGTTCGAAGCACATATTTATAACATAGCTCAGTATAGGTGCAATTATGTGAGATACAGATTTTATTACCAACACACATATGTCATCAAAACCAGTGCTCTTAGTGTTATTTAATTTTTTTATAATAGTATAGATTTCAAATGGACTAGTGGGACTAAGAAAAAAGGATTTCGGTGAATTATACGTGCATGTAGAGATTGTTGGGATATTATTACCCGTAGTACTAGTCTGAGGTTTAACTATATCTACATAGTAGTCATTAAACAATTCAGCGATTCGTTGAGGGTCTGTAACCTTATGATTATCTATTACCAATTCACTTATAGTTTCAGGGGGAAAATTTTGTTTTCTCCCATTAATTATGTTCCAGGTGGCTTTCGATTTGTTTTTAGAATTTAGAATATAATAATTGTTCTGAGATTTTTGAGTTAGTTTAATAATTTTGGCATATCTCAAAGAATATTTTTTAAAATTCAATTTATCTGCGCTATTTTTTGATAGTCTATATTTCCAAAGAAGAGAACGTTTACGTTTACTACATTTTTTAATACCACGTGACATCCATTTTGATCGAACTGTTGCTTTATTTTTAATTTTAAGTATTGGAAAGCACAATTCGTAAAATAGCTTAAATGTATCGTAAAATGAGTTGAAAGCATCATTTGCATCCTTTGATTCAAACACTTCAGTAAATTTGAGCTCTTTAATACACTCTTTAAATTTTTCTAAATTATCTTCAAAATAGTCACGTTTAAACGAAAACCAATGGTCAAATGTACAGGTCTTTTTTACTGGACATGATATATATTGCGCCTTATGATCAGATAAACTAAGTTCCAAGACAACTGATTTGGCACCACGAATATTGTGAAAAATATTGTCAATGCAGGAACCACTACTTGGTCTTGTAGGCTCATTAATTGCTTGTGTTAGATTAAATCCCGTAGTTAGTTGTTCCAATTCTAATGTGTACTTATTCTTTTTCAACATATCAATGTTAAAATCACCACAAACAACGATTCTGTTATTTCCATATTTTGTAAAGAGACACAAAATGTCATTAAAATTATTAAAAAACAAATTAATATATTTATTATAGTTATTACTCTTTGGTACCCTATAGAGACATAAAATTATCATATTGTGGTCAATTAATTTAATTGCAGAGCATTCAAACACATTAGGCATACTATACTTCTGAACAGCTTCAAGTACGATAAAATTAATATGGTTTTTCACTAGAATGCATGTCCCCCCTCGTCGCTTGTTACGCGAAAAATGAGTAGCCAAGATGAAATTTGGAATTTGAAGGAGTTCAATATCGTCATTTGTCATATTGTGTTCCGAAAAACATAAAACGTCAATATTTTTACCTGTATCTGCTAGGTCATCAAGGCAGACAGTAAACAAATCTGACTTCGCAATGAGGCCACAAATATTTTGGTGAATTATATTTATATGGTTATAAACGAAAAAAATCATTACGATTTGAGTCAGATTTAACAGAATCTATTTCTTCAGAAGTGAAGTCATAACATGTAGCAATATTAATGTCCGTTTGAGTACTTTTCGTAGAGAGTTTAACATCACAATTATTATAAACAGTACATGGCATTATCAATTGATTATTATCATTATTATTATTACAATATATCTCATTATGATAATTATTAGTAGCACTAGTAAAGAGAAATTTACATTTTGAATTATAGTACAATCGCAATATGTCCCTTAATATGTATCGACATATGTATGTCGGGAAATGAATACGCTTCGGTTTAGTGTGGTTAAATTTATAAAAGTCCATTACTACAAATGAGGTGTTTAAACATGTATCACATATTTTGGATATTTCATTATTTAATTTTTCTTCCTTAATATATCTATTAAATAAAGGCTCACAAATAATTATATTAGTATTTTGAACCGATTCAATCCATAGTACAAGTTGATTACGGATGGCTGAGATACTATCATCTTCTGTGAAACCTATCACAATCACAAAATCATTCATTGTAAGTTTTGGTATTTCAGCCATACAGGAGTTCAATATATCAGAAAGTTTGCTAAAAGGTTTCACGAAGCAAAATACGTCATATTCATCACCTAGGAGTTGGTTAAGGATCTTCTGAATACCACGACCCTGTTGATCTGCAAGAACAATTACTTTGCGTCTAGTGCCATTTGGGCCAGATAAGTCTGTGGATTCCATTTTCCTCTCACTTTTTCTTATTATCCCTTTCGATGTTGACGTCATGCGCAACGGCCCTGTTTCACTTATTGGTTGGTCAATCATTTCATTTAGCATAGTTTCATCCGCGAGCGACGTATTATCTTTAGTGAAAGTCCTGGAGAAGTTGTTGTCCATATTAGTGTTTATATCATCATACGGCTCATTTTCCTCCTGTATGATTTCCAGTTCATCCATAAGTTTTTTATTTTGAGTTTTTAACATCGAAATTTTATGAATTAAATTATTTATTTTTCTTCGTCGCTTTTTGATTTGTTGTTTACACTTTTTAAAAGAGAAAGGCTTTTTAATATGTTTCGTCATAGAATTTTCGGTTGTTTGTGTTGAAATATCATTTGTTTCTGGAATGTTTTGTCTAGGTGATCCTGGATATTCACCGGAAAATACTTTTTTTACCTTTCGTATAACTGGAGTAGAAATAGCATATGTTATGTTATAGCCTCAGACCAACAAAAAAAGAAAGACGGCGCGCCGCGAACATCAAAAGTGAAGCCATAAAACCGTGCTCCTGCAAGTAAACATACACGCTCACGCACACACCTACACTAAAACCATGCTCATCGCTCTTAGTACGTCACGAGTCGTCGTCAAGTTAACATAGATTAAAAAAATATAATTATGCCTTCCTGTGCAGTGAAAAGTTGCAAAAACAACAGCAAATCACATAAAAAGTCTCACAGAATCACTTTTCACTTGTAGGTACTTGAAATAATATCGTTTCTATAATATTAAATTTTAGATTACTTGAAACGAAAAACCTCACGAACGAAAGTAGTGACATAAGGTGCGGGGGTTGCCATAATACAATTTAAATTTTCCCCATTCGATTAATACATACATATAAATATGATTTGTTACTTCGAGTTATATTCCTATTTTCTTTTTTATGTATTGAATATTTTGGATTTCCAATTAATACCAATACCATACTCAACAATATCTTACTCGTACAATATTATACTAGTTCCTACTCGTACAAATATCCCCAAATTATAGGGAAAACATTTAACAAATGGCAAGCCTTCGATACACACATAGATAAAAAGGTGGCTTTAGTTTTAATGTTCGTGGCGCGCTGTCTATCTTTTTTTGTTGGTCTGAGGTTATAGCTTAAAGTGAGCTCACTTTAAGCTCACTTCACCTAGGTTTTCACGGTGAGATTTTTACAGAATAGCGTCACAGTAGGATCTTACCTCACACGTATAGTCAGCCGTATCCTCAGCCTGCAGAACATCCACCTGCAGGCTGTAGTTGGCGTGCATCCTCACACGGGGCGGCAGGATCTCGTGAGGGGTGTGACTGTCACCCAGCAGCTTCTTGTCTTTGTACCAGCGGACGCGGAGCTTGCTTTCTGGAAGGAAAATATTTATTAATATTTTTTTTTTTTTTTCCGGGTGGGAAATCATCAAATGACCCGCTACGGGTGGAGCGGAAGGGAGTGTCAGACTCTTACTGACTAAAACCCACCCGTGTTCCTTCCTTAGCCCTTTATGTTCCGGGCCAGCGGTAACCCTTCCGGACAATCCCGCTGACTGGGTATTTAGCCTTAGACAATATTTTTAACCGTTTTCCAAAAAGGAGGAGGTTATAATGTTCGATTAAATGCCGGGTTTTTTTTTATGTGTGTTCACCGATTTCTCCGTCAAATTGAGGACTTATTTTGAACATTCTTTTTTTATTTGAAAGAGTATGGTCTCGAGGCGGTCCCTTTGTCACCAAGTCGGAATCTGATGAGGACAAGTGTGACAGACAGACAGACTGAGTCTCACCATAAGGGTTCCGTTTTACCATTTTTGGTACGGAACCCTAAAAACACCAACAGAATTGCGTTAATCGCCAAACATGCGAACGAACATGTTAACGTATGATTTAATTTATTTTTAGAGTTCCGTACCCAAAGGGTAAAAACGGGACGCTATTACTAAGACTTCGCTGTCTGTCCGTCTGTCTGTCACCAGGCTGTATCTCAAGAACCGCGACAGCTAGACAGTTGAAATTTTCACAAATTATGTATTTTTGTTGCCGCTATAACAACAATTAATACTAAAAACAAAATAAAATAAATATTTAAGGGGGGCTCCCATACAACAAACGCGATTTTTTGCCCTTTTTTGCTCGATATCAAAAATGGCAACAGGTAGGCACTTGAAATATTCACAAAATACTCAGTTGTATTTTAACTTTAAGAGCGTTTACGCCGTACGGCATTTCATACAAACTTTCAAGCCCTTGTTTTTCGAAATTAATGAACGGATTTTAATGAAACTTCGTACGTATAAGCAAAATACAAAGGTCTAAAAAGTTAGTAGAGAACATTTTCGAAATGTCTTATGTAAAAAAAGATAACTGGAAATATCTGTTTCTATGGAAAGTTTAAAATCGGTCTAATTTGGCTGTAAGCTGTAACACTATTTTTCGAAAATGTTCTCTACTAACTTTTTAGACCTATGTATTTTGCTTATACGTACGAAGTTTCACTAAAATCGGTTGATTCACTTCGAAAAAAAGGGCTTGAAAGTTTGTATGAAATGTCGTTCGGCGTAAACGCTCTTAATAATAAATAATAAAATAAAAATAAAATAAATATTTAAGGGGGCTCCCATACAACAAACATGTTTTTTTTCGGCGTTTTTGCCTTGTAGTACGGAACCCTTCGTGTGCGAGTCCGACTCGTACTTATCCAGTTTTTTGCATTTGCCTTATGTGCATGCCAATTTCCAATTTTGTTTCATCTGATAAAAGAACATATTGAAAGATTGGTCAAAGAAAGCGTACAATAGCCCATTCTTCGAGGGGTCGCCATCAATGGAGACACAATTAGGACACAAAGATGAGGATCTACGCTCCTTCCTGTATGCCGTATGCTGCTAACAAGCAAGTCGAATGCAATGAGAAAATTGTAGAGGAGGCATTTGGAATAGCTATTGGGTTTAGTTTTTCTACGTCATAAAAACGTGAGCAATACCGTGCTCTTTATAACACACTTATATTAGCTTCATCATCATCATTTCAGCCGAAAGACGTCCACTGCTGGACATAGGCCTCCCCCAAGCACCTCCACTTCAACCGGTTCTGTGCTTCTAGGGCTCAAGTGTTTTTTGTGCTTGTCATTCTTGGGGGGGTTGCCATAATCGCCACGCTTGGCAGGCGGTTTGGCGATCGCAGTATGGTGAGATGCATAGAGAACGCTGCTGCCCATTCTCCGGTACGACCCTTAGTCGCCTTTTACGACACCCACGGGAATTAAAGGTATATTATTATAAAGGTTTATTAGCTTTCTTTTATCCTGGAGAAATGCTCATGCATTCTGCACTACCACGGGGACATAGTGCAGTTATGTGGGACTCTAACCCACTAAAACTCCACATTGTCCTCCTCTGCCGCTTGCGGCGGGAACACGGGCACGCGTTAGCACTCATCCGTGAGAGGTATTACTTATTACCTTCACTTAAATTGTAACTAACTAACAATGTAAAAAATCTTAGAAGTAAATTTTAACCCACTTCTAATTATCGTATCGAAATGAAACTTTGTATGTGCATGTATTTTGGATGACAAAACTATAATTTGGTATCTTGGAGCGAATCTGGTGATGGAGCCAGGAAGTGAATAGTGGAACTCTTCAGTGGCGGAACCCCTCAGGACTTATATGATATGTTATGACGAGTCCAATAGAATAGGCGTGGTAACGAGGGTCTGGTGATGGAGCCAGCAGATGATCAGTGGAACTCTTTAGTGACTACTAGTAAACCACTCGAGTTTGGGGTCATATGTTAATTACTAAGCTAAAGTTCATCGAGTCTATGATCTTCGGCAAAACTATCCATCATTTCTGTTAAGTTTCACAAACTAATTTAAACACTAGACATCTTACACACTAGAAATCATCTATGGGGATGTTGGGCAATACAGCGGTGCTATTCTGTAAAAAAAATCACCGTGATAACATAAGTGAAGTGAGTTTAAAATGAGCTGTCATTCCACACGATAGGTACTAGGAATTGACACTATTGACAGCTTACTCTTCACCTAAGTTTTCACGGTGAGATTTTTACAGAATAGCATCTAGGTTAGTAAAAAAATACGTCTAGGAAAGGGGTAAATACTGAGATGAATTTAAGGTTATTCGAGATGAATGAACCCAAAATAAATTGCGACGAAGACAGGAATTATGGTGATGACAGCACCATGTATACCAATAAAATTTTTGTTAGTTTTTGTTATTTATAAACTTTAGTAGGTATTAAAGACGCAGGACTACATTTAGTCAAAAAACAAGTCAATACATGACAATGACATTGGGAACAATTTGTAGCTCTAGCACACTAGTTCAACGATGCTCAGTCTCACGAAATATTAATTGATCGTTATTAATGATCACAGAGTTGTTTATTAGTAATAGTATAGTATCCTGGATTCTG
This sequence comes from Mesoligia furuncula, assembly GCA_916614155.1. Lineage (NCBI taxonomy): Eukaryota > Metazoa > Arthropoda > Insecta > Lepidoptera > Noctuidae > Mesoligia > Mesoligia furuncula. The sequence continues at coordinate 5,216,458 of OU744815.1, forward strand.
CCAGTCTTCAAATGAGTTTTATTGACTTTCGACGATCGTCGATGTCATTTTTATATAGCCCATAATTATGATTTCAGCTTTCTGTTTTGAAATCCAAAAGACGTGATACCGTTTTGTTCATCATCATCATCATCATTTCAGCCGAAAGACGTCCACAGCTGGACATAGGCCTCCCGCAAGCACCTCCACTTCGACCGGTTCTGTGCTTCTCGCATCCAACGGGTTCCCTGCGGCCTTCATAAGGTCGTCGGTCCACCTTGTGGGAGGCCTTCCAACGCTACGTCTTTCGCTACGAGGTCGTCACTCCAAAACCTTTCGGCCCCATCGGCCATCTGTTCTACGAGCAATGTGCCCTGCCCACTGCCACTTAAGTTTGGCAATTCTTCGGGCTTTGTCGGTTACCTTGGTTTTTCTGCGGATCTCCTCATTCCTGATTCGATCACGCAGGGAAACTCCAGGCATAGCCCTCTCCATTGCCCTTTGGGTGATTTTTAGCCTTCTTATAAGGCCCATTGTGAGCGACCACGTTTCAGTGCCATAATAAGTCATCACTGGCAACACGCACTGGTCAAAGACTTTCGTCTTGAGGCACTGCGGTGTGTGAGACGAGAAGATATTGCGTAGCTTTCGCGAACGCTGCCCAGCCGAGTCGGATTCGACGATTGACCTCCGTTTTGATCAAGAAGACGAATTGCCTTATGATACAGTTGTTTTTCTAATAGGCCTTATTATTTTAGAAGTTTCTTTAGATATATTTTTGGAGGAGAGAAATTAAAAAGCTTTTTGAGCTGTTTAATTCCTGCGACTAAAATTGGAGCATCTAACGTCTACGACTCTATGAGTAAATAAAAACTTCTGTAAAGTACAAAAAAAAATACAACCTACTTCGACTTCCAAAAAACTCTACGCACTACACTAAAGTCGGTGTCTTCGGTTATGTATTTTCGTTTTTGGCCACCGACTTTCCAAAAGATTCACTTTGTATTCTACTGTTTTTTTTTTTGATTCCCCTACTACCAAAATAAAAGAAGAATTTTCAAAAAGTGTCCCACAATAAGATGAAAATATCGATGACCATACCATATACAATGATGATAGATGTCGGTTCTAAAAATACCACATCCATTTTACTATAATATTCATAACTGAATGCCACGATCTATCTGATCTACCCACTCAGAGTACGTGTTGAACACAAAAATATATCGCTTTTGTGAACCGTGATGATTTATCGACAAGCATGGGGGCTCATTTATGATTTTATGTGTTAAATCTTGGTTAAATCTGACTGTGACAATGTTTGGAATACCGGTTTTCATAGTAATGTGTTATCAAAAGGAATTGTTTTGTTACGATGTTACAGTTGGAGTTTGGACCTTGTGGGGACCTAATTTGAAGGTCTTTTGTCATTATGTTTATTCTTCCAACCGTCAGTCTGCAAGGGTCTGGTTCTAAATCATTTGATTATAAAGCTAAAAATCTCCATGAACTGGATCAGGTTTTGACTGTCGCGTTTTAGCTACACACACTGCTATTATTTTATTACCTACTCATGCAGTTTTAAGTTTTTTTTAGCTTTTCTACGTCGTGTGATATTTTGTCTCTCTAACTTCAACATAATGACAATTAAGCTAGGTACCTACTTCCGAAATCATTCACCAAGTCCCATTCGTCCAAGAAGACTATGACTCGTGAACTTTTACTTATTACTTATTTACCTACGTGTTTTCTTCAGTACCTTATTGACGGAACAGCGGTGCTATTGTGTGAAAATCTCACCGTGAAAAATTAAGGTGAAGTGAGCGTGGAGTGAGCTGTCAATAGTGTCAATTCTTAGCAAAAACAAACTCACTTCACCTAAGTTTTCATGGTGAGATGTTTACAGAATCGACCGGCTGAGAGAGGGGTAATTGCGTAACAGACTATCAGTAGCAATGGCTTTCATTTTGACAGTTCAACAACATTCATAGCGTTATCTATGTGTTGAGCTGACAAATTTTTCTAACTTATGAAGCAATGGATTAGCAATATCCTTTAAAATGATTCAGATTGAGATTGATAGTGTGTTATGCATTTGTGCAAGGTCTGTCTCGAACATCTGCCAATTAAGTAGGTCAAACCCACCAAGGAAGTGGTGAAGTGGAAGTCCCATGCGTCATCAACTCATTGCGACGCGAAATTGAAGTCACATACATAGATACATTCATTATACAGGGTTATTGGTAAAACATTATTGTACTCATCATGATGAACAACTTTTACTATGGGACCAAACCTGAAATCGCAAAAAAAAATCAGCTGTTCCCTACATTTTGACAAGTTATACGAACATAAATGTAGGGAACAGCTGATTTTTTTTTTCGCGATTTAGGTTTGGTCCCATAGTAAAAGTTGTTCATCATGATGAGTACAATGACCTCTTAAGAGGTCGTTAATGTTTTACCAATAACCCGGTATACTTATACTTAAGTTCACAATACAGCTTATAACACTGCTTCTGGGCAATAGAAACTAAGTACTTGGCCAGACTGGCAGCGCGGGGCGGGAAAGCGACGAGGATGCGCGAACGCGAACGATTTGCCTGTCCGCAGTCCAGCGCGGCTTCGTTTTGAGTGTTGTCGTCTCCAGTGTTTGTCAAAATATAATATGGATTTACTAGAAAAAAACTCCAAATATTGAGAACCCCGGCACGGGCCGCTCGCGCAATCACTGCGGCGACTTGTGTGGACGAGCTATGGCGTGAGTTGCCCGCGCGCTCCCCGCGCCAAGCAGCCCGCGCCGCTCACCGCGCCCGCGTACCCACTGCCCATGCCCATGCCATGGGAATGCCCACAGAAGTGAAAACAACACACAAACATAATACTTTGCCATCACTCACTGACATATCGGATTACATTAAAACGGAGTACATCCCCAGGACAGCCGAACACATCCGAAGCGGGTATTTTTTTAATCGTCTTATAAACAAAACACGCGCGGTTTCGCTTACGGTAACAGTGGTGCGAGGTCAATGGTTTTTCCCATCTCAAAAAATGCCAAACCGCCTAAAGAAGTTTTCACTTCAAAAAAGTTTATATTGCAATGTAAGAAATTAGCAGGAAAGTTTTTAGTTCAGCAAAAATGCCATGTCTGTGTGGTGCCGGACTTAAAGAATAGCACCACCCCATACTTCCCGTGGGTGTCGTAAAAGGCGACTAAGGGTCGTACCGGAGAATGGGCAGCAGCGTTCTCTATGCATTCCACCATCATACCATACTGCGATCGCCAACCCGCCTGCCAAGCGTGGCGATTATGGCAAACCCCCCCCAAAATTGGGGGAGGCCTATGTCCAGCAGTGGACGTCTATCGGCTGAAATGATGATGATGATGAGTGCCTGACGCTGGTTTTCAACTTAAATCTTTCACATTGCTGTAAATATAAAAGATTTAAATCAGTTTTCTCAAGCAATGTGAAAGATCCTGTCATCTCTTGGTTCGTAGTCTATCCGACAGTAGTTTCAAAACAGGAACTTCGACAAACTGATTAAATAGGCCTTGCGCAAACATTTCCATTGGATAAGTGGATCGTGTCAATAAGATGAAGATGATACAAGGAAGGAAGCTGTGAGGTGACTAATGGAATATTTCTAGAGGGGCGATACAAAGGGGATCCCCTTGGGTGAGTATGTGGGATTTTACAACAAACAGAATAGCACCACTGATTACTGATAGCGACATCATCCCACAGCTGGGCAAATGCGTCTCCCATGTCTAACAGACTAACAGTATAGCAATAGCTTCCATTTTGACAGCTCAATAACATCCATCGCGATATTTAGGTTGTTGAGCACACAAATTTTTCGAACATTCAGCAATGGAATCTTATATTCCGACTGGCTCATTGGACTGCTGAACACGTGATGATTGATGATGATGATGATGGGACTCCCTTTTCCGCACATATACTCTCATTCGGTCCGTTGTGCGTGGGGATTCTGGCTAAAAGAGCCAGCCTATAGCTCCGCCCAAAAGCATGGGAGGGTTTAAGTTTGCAAACTTATGTTTTGACTTCCAACAACACACTTCGCTTGCTTACTTGCTTGGCTTGGTTTTGTAGACGCAAACCTTACTTGCTACCTCCTTCAGAGGTGTGGCAGGGTGGCGTGGCCTTGAGGAAGAGCGATCCTCAAGACAAGTCTGGTGATGTTCCTTCCCGAGGTTGTTCCCCGTTATTGGCCTAATTCCATATGAAATAGACGTAACAGAAATCACCGGGCGATTTACCTCAGGGGTGGCGAGGTCATGCCGCCGAGTGTTCACCATCAAACAAGAAATCACTGGGCGATTTACGTCAGGGTTGGCGAGGTCATGCCCCTGGGTGTTCACCATCAAACAAGAGCATATGACGGACAGCAATGACCTCCCGCGTGTTTGTGCCGTGCGCGGGGACCCGTACGGAGGGATAAAGGCAACCTAGTGGTTGAGTGGAGCAGGTTGCTGAACACGTGGTCGTGAATTCGATCTCCAAGTCGGGCAAAGTACTTTTTGGCAACCCGACAGCCTGGATTTGTACCCGATGGGTTTTAGACAAGTGCCCTTAGTACAAGGCACTAAAACGATAACTAGCGAAAATTAGGTGGTATATACAAGTTATCCTTATCACCTCTAACCAACCCTTCAGGATATGCAGACGTGATGTTATGCAACCTTGAAAACATAAAACAACTGTCAGACTGCACTTATTATGAGTTTATTATGCATCTGACGTCATTTCATCAACCGTATGCGCTTACGCATGGTTAGAGTTCTTTTCTTATTTTGTCTCTTTATTATGCACTTAAGTGTGATAGAAAGAGATAGATATAGAACATCCGTTTCGTCACTCATCTGTCGGTCAGTTTTACCCGACTGCCCCAGAAGGAGGGTTCTTATATTCGATTCCGGCAGTGATGGGCGTAACTAGTTACTACCTAAGTAACTAATTAATAATTTAATTACATAATAATTTGATTAAAATGTAATATAATTACATAATACTTCAATTGCATTGTAATTAGATTACTAGTGAATGTGCTATGAAATTAATTACAATGTATTTAATTACAAAATAATTTGATTACAATGTAACCTAATTACATAGTATTAAATTTTAATAAGTATGTATTATGTGTTTCATTTTCATATTTGTCAAAAGTGTATTAATTTTTTGCAAGATGCAGGTGTCCCATTACGGCCATTACTAATATAAATGTGTAATTTACGTTTTTCCAGATTACTTATAATAATTATGTAATCTGTTATAATGTAATTAGATTAACTTGCAATTAAATTACTTTGTATTTAATTAAAGTAAGTACTCATTGCAATTACTCGTTCCAGTAATTGTTCCAAAATATTTTAATTACTAATTACAATGTAACTGTAATTATTAATCTAATTACTTTTTGCCCATCACTGAACTCCTGCAACCTAACTGCGTAACACTCTTTCAATGAATATCTGAATCATTTTTAAGGATGCTCAACAACGTAAATAACGCAATGAATGTTGTTGAACTGTCAAAATGAAAGCCATTGCTACTTAGTGTGTCCAACCTATTATCCCACTGCTGGGCAAAGAGCTCTTCTCATACAGAGAAGGCATGAGCATTGATCACCACGCCAAGACGAGTTGTCTAAGTAAAGACGCCAACACATCAAGCTACCCGAACTGTCAAATTTTCCCAATCATCCTTGAACCCTAAGTTATGCTGTAGCGATAAAGTTGACAATCTATTAAAGAAATTTGACAGATTGTAGTAGCTTGATGTGCTGGCGACTGTACTTGTCTAGTTTTAATACGGCAATTTGTCTTAATACCTTTTATCACGGTTTTTATGGATTCTTATACGTTAGGCCGAAACTCGAAATCCCGAATCACTTTATCCCGAATGAACGCTATCCCGAATCACTCTATCCCGAATGAACGCTATCCCGAATCACGCTATTCCGAATCACGTTATTCCGAATGAACGCTATCCCGAATCACGTTATTTCAAATGAACGCTATCCCGAGTAAATGGCTGTGCAATAGCGTTTACTGACCGTGTAGGTACCTGGTACGTCTGTAAATACCTACCTACTTGTCTGTTTAAGATAACAATCTCAGTGCACATGCACATTAATGTTCTATTTATGTGGGTATCATGTATTTCTAGCACTTGTAGAGAATTATATTACCTACCTAGCTGTGCCCGCAACTTCGTCCGCGTTGATGTTGGAAAACAATAATGTGTCTTTTGATTAATTCGTTTTATAAAATAAAAGTTACACGATATAACATTAGCTATCTGCCCGTGAAAGTCCCGTCAAAATCGTTCTAGCAGATTTCAGAGATTAGACGGAATAAACAGACAGACAGACAAAAATTATAATGAAACTGTTTTTATGTTCTAAGTACCCTAACATACTTTCATAATTAGCTCAACTGTCACTAATGAGACATAATTATTTTTTCTATCTCTAATCTAATCTCGGAGATTTCTTGACAGTTGATGGGATAAGAATTTAGTAAAAACCTGTTATTTTGATATTACAAACAGACTGTTCGCTTTTATTTATTTGTAAGTATAGGAGACAACATATTGTGCACTGACTGAATTCAGTTAATTTTGATCGACCGTGGACTTGAACCCAACAAACTTTACGAGCGGCAGCTGAACTTGTATGTCCAGACGCCAGTACATCAAGCTACTACAATCTGACAAATTTCTTTAATAGATTTTCAACTTTATCGCTAAAGCATAAGGTTCTAAGTTGATTAAATATTTTACAATTTCAGGTAGCTTGATATGCTGGCGTCTGTACAACGCTACAAAGTTATTTTGGCGGGTTTAACTAACGTCGCCATCTTGTTTTGACAGTAGATACAATGAGGGGTTTTCTTTTTGAGTATTAAAAAAAAACATAGTTTCCAAGAACTCTGTAGATGGCGTTCTGACTACGTTACTAGATGCCAAAGCCAAAATGCTTGAAAAAAAAAACATTGCGTCACGTCACATAATTATGCTCGTTGACTGACACTTTCGTTTGCTTTCGTTTTACGATCTCAAAATTACATCCAAGTGAAATAATCAAAAAATGATGTGACGTTCCGTTCCTTGCAGTAACTTACCAAGTTCAGCGCCATCTATCCAGCGACTAGGGAAGAGTTAAAAAAGAAAATCCCTCATTATCTGTGACAGTTTCACAAAATGTTTACTAACACCACAACGCCCCTCTGTAAAACTAGATGAGGTCGGCGTTTCCTATCTGACTACACTGCGAAGAAAGGCCGAAACAAACTCAGAGGTCACAGTCTCTTTTAAAGTCCAGACGTAATCTTGGTCAGGTTGGTGTGTGAAGACCATGTAGATTGTTGTCTGAAATGGTCTCTTGAGGAAATAACCACCAGTGGCGAAGGATCCATAACTCGATTCCTACCGGCTTCCCTTTGAAAAATGGCACAGTCAGTATTCTATAGACAAATAATATAATCGTATTAAAGATATCCACTCCGGCTTACCTACCTCTTACAAAAACCGGGCAAGAGCGAGTCGGACTCGCGCACCGAGGGTTCCGTAACATCCGTGTTACGGAACCCTCGGTGCGCGAGTCCGACTCGCTCTTGCCCGGTTTATGCATAAGGTTTATGTTTATGAAATTAAATGTTTATTTTTATTTTTGAGTTGATTGAATGAATGGTAAATTGTGGTTTACGATTTATGACGTATTAAAAAAAACTACTTACTAGATCTCGTTCAAACCAATTTTCGGTGGTAGTTTACATGGTAATGTACATAATATATTTTTTTTTGTTTTATCATTCTCTTATTTTAGAAGTTACAGGGGGGGGGGGGGGGACACACATTTGACCACTTTGGAAGTGTCTCTCGCGCAAACTATTCAGTTTAGAAAAAAATGATATTAGAAACCTCAATATCATTTTTGAAGACCTACCCATACACGTATTGGTTTGATGAAAAAAAAGATTTTGAGTTTCGGTTCTCAGTATGGGGAACCCTAAAACTTAATAAATTATTTTTTCTATTTTTGTGTGAAAATCTTAATGCGGTTCACAGAGTACGTCTACTTACCAAGTTTCAACAGTATAGTTCTTATAGTTTCGGAGAAAAATGGCTGTGACATACGGACGGACAGACAGACAGACGGACAGACAGACAGACAGACATGACGAATCTATAAGGGTTCCGTTTTTGCCATTTGGCTACGGAACCCTAAAAATGACCCTTGGCTACTGAGAACCACACAGATTGAGTGGACTTCTGTGATCTTTATTCCCGCGTCCACGATATGGTTGATGCTTAGAGTAAGAAATCTATAGAGCATCGGGTAGCGTGGCCACACATGAGACAAAAAACTAACTTAGCTAACATAGGCTACATGAGTAGCTGCCTTTAAAAAACTGGCACGCACTGAGAGACGGAAATAGTATAGCTTTATCCTTTTCTGTTACTTATAATAACTCAATACTTTATACCTTTCTTGTGGAAATGAAATGGAGATACCCGCCGTCTGTACTTTTCTTTGTCTAAGTGTCTAAACACACTATGCCGAAGTTACGCGACCGAAGTTCGGCAAGATTACGCCCGCAATGCTATTTAACGCAACGTAATTTCGGCATAATGTGTCGTCAGTAATTCAAATAGCATTGCAGGCGTAATCATGCCGAACTTCGGTAGCGTAACTTCGGCATAGTGTGTTTAGACACTAAGGGTTGATGGTTGCTGCTGTCAGGCGAATGAACGGACTGTAGCACTCTATAATCACTGGGCCGAATTTAATTTGTTTTTAAAACTATGGCTGTACAAAACACAACAAACAATTAATTTAAAAACTCAAAACTACAAACAACTTTCGATCATTAAAATTAAGCCTATAGCGTGTTTGTTTATATTAAACTGAATTATAAATCATTATTACAATAGTATGTAATAAGGCTTATGGCGTAATCTATGAGGGCAATTTGTTATAATGTAATGTGGACCGATCTTGTGTAAGGATGGGTGCACACTGTCGGATTGTTTGTATGGATGAGGGATACTTTAAAATACAGTTTTACGACGAATATATGTAAAAGAAGGTATGGTATTAATCATGTATTTTGTGGCTTACCCACTTAGGACTGATTTTTCAATCAACAGATAACTTCTTTCCTTAGTACTCAGCTTCATTGTAAAGGAACGTTTGTGTATAATTTCATGCTTCTACTTAAATCCAGCGGTTTAGGCTGAGCGTTTTATGTCAGTAAATGAAAATTAGCAAAGAACTATCTTTTCAAAACTTTTTACTAGGTATTTTTTTTAATGCTTGCTTGCTTACATTTTTAGAATCAACTGTTAATTCTCGAGATTTTCTATTAGAAAACTTCTAAAGCATTGGTACCAAAGTTATCTACTGATTCCTGTACCCTAATTGCGTGACACACTATTATCAATCGCGTTCTGAATCATATTATGATTAATATATGTTCGAAAAATTTGTCTGCCCAACAACGTACCTAAATAACGCAATGGACTTTGTTGAACTGACAAAATGAAAGCCATTGCTACTGATAGTATGTTACGCAATAACCCTGATGTTCTAATGGAAGGAGTTACTTAAACCTGATTGACGCTTAACAACATGACAACTAGCGAAGCACCATATTATCACGTCACATTGCAGTGGTACACTTTAATTAGGTGTATTACAACGTTAATTTTAGTATATGCGAAACCTGAATGTAGCTTGTTCAGAATAAGTAACTGAATTAATTCCAATAATTTTTACCCCATGTTATATTTTGTCCCGTTAAAAGTTGGACACCGAGCGACACTAAGTAGGTTATCCAATCTCCGCGCCGAACGGTTAGGTAGCTACAGCTAGTACTATTATCAATGAGCGCAAGACGGCGCGGCGCGAGCGGCGCGGGTGAGCATGTTTTTGTACGGACAAACAGGTAACTTAACAAGCTTATAACTTTGTGATTTTTCATGATACAGTTTTTAAATTTTGTACATAGATTCTTTACATAAAAATACTAGACACGTATTTCGGGTTTCGCTACTAAAAATAATGATTCTCACTGCTTTACAGCACTACTGTAGAGCAGTATTCTGTGTGTTTGTGTGAGGCTTTAATCTACCACACGACGGTCCAGTGCGGGTAGGTAGATGTCCGCCAGTGTCCTCAGGATGTTTTCCTTCACCGTTTTGAGAAAGTGGCCGGTAGTGGCAGCGGTGACGAAATTTTCATAAAGTAAATTGTGTTCGAACATAAAATAAATAAATAAAATTAAAATAATTTTCACATTACATACACAACACTACAAATTCAATTCAATTCAAAATAACAATAATAAAAAAGAATCACAATTAAATTAAGATTTTACTTTTTTTTTTTAATTATGACCTTACAACATACGTAGTAGGTATCTCTTAGTAGTCTGTGCCTACAACTCGTAAGTCGAGGCTGTTACCTATGGGCCACCACTGCTGCTGCTCTGGGCCTTACAGTCGTGATAATATGTGTTAGTTCGAAAAACCCACTCATATTGGGATTTTGGAAGAAGAAAACTGAAAAGCTGAATTTTGTTGGATGAATAAGTTGTATGACTGTATTACTGTCTGTAACTAGCCTTACCAATAAAGTTGTTTTACGTACTTACAATAATAATAAGCTCAAATAAGCAATCATACATTTCCGCAGTAAGTTATGTTATGGTGCTTGGCTTGAAAATTAGACGACGACCGAATTGGATATCTATCAACCTACCAATTTTAAGCGTTATGTAATTACATAATACCCATGTAAGTAATTTTTTTTTTAAGTTTTAAAATTTAAAACTATTTATTTTAAACAACGTCATGGAACATTTACATAGGTAGGTACTTAAGTATTTGTTAGGATATTGTAGTTATGCGTGCATTGTAGTTTATGCACGACTTTTTAAATTTTTTACTACAATGACTAACTACTTTTATTGTATTTTGTTTGACATTTTAATTGTATTTTGACATTAGAATTGTATTTTGCATTGTACTTATTTTGACATTTTAATCGTATTTTGACATTTTGATCTTATTTTGACTATTAGGTATTTATTAATTGTATTGAAATGTTAATTTTTTATGCGATAAGTGTGTTTAAATGTTCTTATTTCATTCAAATTTTGCATGTCGAATCTTTTTGGCAGAATGTACGGCTCAACTTTAATTCTTCACGACCTTATTTGTATACTTACCTGCATTCTAGCAAATAAATAATTTGATTTGATTTGAGTTGTGTGTTACGAAGTTAAAAAGTTAGTTACGAACATTTTCAAAAAATATTGTTACAGCCAAATTAGTCCGATTTTAAATTTTCCATAGAAACAGAGATTTACAGTTATCTTTTTTTAATAAGACATTTCGAAAATGTTAGACCTTTGTATCCTGCTTTTAATTATGAAGTTTCATTAAAATCGGTTCATTCATTTCGAAAACAAGTGCTTGAAAGTTTGTATGAAAAAATATACCGACTAGCGTCGCGCCCCTGCTTCGCAAGGGTTTTTAAGACTTGACAAAGCATCATGTATTTTTTTTATATGCAGTTACGCTAAATTTTAATGTATTACAGTATTAATTATACACATAAATCTTCCGGAATAAATTCACAAAATGATAGTCAAAACCGCCTCAAAATTCGTGGCGTACTTAGTTTACAGTTTAGTCACGGAGACACACATGAAAAGTGTATTTAATTTACATATCCATACTTGTATTATAAATTCGAAAGTAACTCTGTCTGTCTGTATGTTACCTTTTCACGCCTAAACCACTGAACGGATTTCGATAAAATTTGGCAGAGAGATAGATTGCATCCCGGGGAAGGACATACGATAGTTTTTATCCCGATCTTCCCACGGGATCGACACTTATGCGGGTGAAATCGCGGGGCGCTGCTAGTACAAATAAGTAGTACTTATAATAAAATGTAGTAGGTAATTTCATGGTTTGCAGTTATCTGGAGTAGCTACAGTCAATCAAAGAAATGTTCAATTTCATGGTAGTTAAGGCATAACTGAACACAACAAATCTAAATTAAGATTAAAAACCGGGCAAGAGCGAGTCGGACTCGCGCACCGAGGGTTCCGTACCATCATGTTTTTAAATTTTCATAGGCGAGGCCTATGTTCGTCAGAGAATTTTAACACTGTGCACTGCGGTGTACTAGAATATTGCAGTTTTATGTCAGCACCAACACTTGACCGATAGTGGAAATAATGTAACTTTTGTTGATGATTTCTGAAAAAGTGTGCTATTTATAGACTTCGTTTTATTTTTCCTGTAATCTTTACATAAACTTCTATCACATAGAATAGTTTCAGATTTTTCTCTTTGCGAACTTCGGAGATATGGGGGAACGGTATTTTTTTTACATTTTTCATCAAAAGTCGAAAACTATGCTGCCTAAAAGAAAAAAGAAATAATGTTTGAGAATGTAAAAACTGCGCTCTTTCATATGATACCCCACATGCCCTAGTAGCCTCACTTCGAACTTTTCAGACCCCCTTTCAGTCCCTGCTACAAAAAAGTTAAATATATTTTTATTTCTTTCTTACTTGCTAAATAGTTGGGCAAACGTCGTCTAAAAATATTCGAAATTTCAAGTTGATAGCATTAGTAGTTCTTGAGATATCCAGCTGGGAAAGAAAGACAGACAGACAGACGGAGTCTCACCATAAGGGTTCCGTTTTGGGTAGCTCATCACCGTCCGATCAGGACCAGGTCCGTGCCGGACGGCGCGTACGTGTTCCACGCGCGCCTCAAAGAGATGTCAGCTTCGAGGAGGGGCCCCCCTTAGGGCCGAAGCCTGCCGAGTCAGCGGGATTGTCCGAAAGGGTTACCGCTGGCCCGGAGCTTAAAGGGCTAAGGAAGGAACACGGGTGGTTTTTAGTCAGTAAGAGTCTGACACTCCCTTCCGCTCCACCCAGAGCGGGAGGAGTCATTTGATGATTTCCCATCCGAAAAAAAAAAGTTTTCCGTTTTACCATTTTGGTACGGAACCCTAAAAACTATTTATTTGTGACACAGGTAAGATATCAGTTTGACTTTGGCAGCGCAGCGCCTTTGCCTCCTAGCAATAAGGATGGTTGCGGATGGTCATACAATAGGGCCTAGTCTCGGGCCAGCAACACAAGGCTTAAAACAACAATATCAAACGCCTTTTCATTATTTAATTGACAGCTCCAGACATCGATAATAATCATTCTAGAGCACTTATAAACATTCCATAGACAACATTATAAAATGGACGATACAGATTCTTTTCTTTGATAAAACATATACTTAATTCTTCATCACGAATCAAAATAAACATTATTTCGAAACATAACCTTAATTGCATAGTTCTATGGTTCAAAACCCTATGATTCCGTTAATTTATTTTAAAAATTCCCGCCTTTTTGATGCTAATGAGACGTCGAAGGGATAGTAGGGTTGAAGCACCGGTTAGTGGCCTTCGTGAGTCAATTAAGGAGGAACAAGGATTCAATTGCTTAGATCACGAATGTTTACATTTAGTGGTGTTTAGACGAGTTAATTAGGCATATCATTAGATTATTTTGGGAATGGATTGGTACTTTTGTTAAAGTCAGAAAACTTACTTTTTTTATTTGAATAAAGCAGGTACTACATACTTATACAGTTGGAGGACGCTAATCAAATCATTATTAGACTAGATTATGCCTGAAAATAGGAACTTTTTAGCCTTCAAAGGTTATACTGACAGACCGTCTTTACCCGGGGGTGCAAGGGGTGCGTGGCACCCAGGCGCAGGGTCTTAGGGGGCGCAAGCGGATCAGGTCATCACTGATCAGTCATTATAACTGAGTCATTGTATGTATGTATCTATGTATTAAGTACTTTTAGTCTTGTATTTTATAATCATTTCATAATGTTGCATCTACCATATTTTGTCTCTGCTAAGGTTGACTGGTAGAAAATGCGTCCGCCTTTGTACTGTATTTCTTTTACTTGTACATAAAGTTTTAATAAATAATAACCGCAACGCTCCAGCTCCGCACGTCACCGCCTCGACAAAATACCTTGGAAAAAATTGGTGGAAATCATCGTTTGAAAATGGAACACAAAAATTAAGTTTTTTTTTTGTTGGCAAGGGGGGCGCAAGCTGATTATTGCACCCCGGCGCGGCGCCGATAAAGTTAAGACGGCCCTGGCTGCATTAGTCCTAAGATTTGTCTAATTATTTCGACCGCTTACCATCAGATGAGATTGCTACCAAATTGGTTAAGTTTAAAAAGTTTTGTTTCTTACTTACCATTTTCATCAATATAGCACGGTAGAAGAACTGTGTCATTTTCATAAGTTTTAACAGTCACTGGGATACTTTTGAAAGGTTTCTCACTTTTCACTGGCTTTTGTGTAAATAAAAACAACACTATGCATGTAAACAACTTCATTTTTTTAGGTTTTCTGGTTCTAGAAGAAAAATATTCGGATTAATCGGAGGCTACTATTGTAACAAGCTTTTTTATTTTTTCATTAGCCCTATATGTTTCACTTCTGGGGAAAGGCCTTCCCAACTCTCTTTCTACCTCTTTCTGTCCAGAGAGGGGTGAAAAGTTGATTTGTTTAATTATTTATTTTTAACTACATAATATTTAAAGTATAAAAAAACGGTGGCTTTTCAAGATTTTTGTTGTATGTATAACAATTTTGGTGACTGTAAATTTCATTTTATTTATTTGTTCAATCAAGAGGAACACTGGCCGTAAGTGACCGAAAGAGCGCGCCAATTTTGAGTTTAGAACAAAATTAATTAGTTGCAAAGAGGACGGATGGTATAGTGACTAAACTCAGTTCTTTTTACTTTTATTTTTGTATTGTCTGTGTTTCGGTCGCTGGAATTATAGGATGTACGGTCTACCGCCTATAATGTAGCGCCAGAGTAATTTACTATGGTAGCGCTCTAGAGTTAATTACAATTAGTTTTTTTTTTATAAAGAACTAAGTTTCTACAACTTTTGGTTTGCTTATTAAATCTAAACTTTTCTAAGAATTTCCCAAATAAAAAAAACAATCAATTATGTAACAATCCAAGTTAATATTATTAAAGACCGGACATTATTCTATTAATTTTATTACAAGGTCACAAAGCACGTACAAAGTTTTAATTGAAAATCGTAAATTGAAAACGAGTTCAATAAAATTGATTGGTCGTATGGTATGCCGAACGCGCGCGTCTTGGCGGGAAACCGAAGTGGAACTGTCATTGCTGGCGCATGCGCCCGACGCGCGGTTCCCGATTATTAGTTGGGCCTGGGACACAATGAGAGGAGAGAATAAACTTCACTATTATAGTTGATGTTATTTAATTTATTGGTACTTGATTTATAATATTTGTTCTTTAAATATTTCGTAGATATTACCTAAATAAGTTTAAAAGGTTTATTAACTATTATGTATTAACATTCTGAAATGTTTATTATTTGTGTCCATTCCATTATATTACTTTACTCTTTGATTTGTGTTCTCAGTAGTAGTAACGTAGCGGGTGCTAATTGAAGTTTGAACATTAGCTAGTTATCGACAACTTTATAATAAGAAATCTATTTCCTTCACTGGATCAGCAATTCTACTCTCTACCTAAATCCTTGACTGCACATCTTGGTGAGCGTTTGGGCTAACCGGTGGAGCCGGGGTGAGAATAAGATTCGAAAAGAACAGTAAAAGTGACGTCATAATCGAAATTTCATACAATTCACAAACTGTATTTTCCAAAATCTGCATTATAGAGAGGCAATTTAATGAATTTGAGCTACCTAATTTCGTACCACATTATCAATCACAATCTGAATCATTTTGAAGGATGTTGCTAATCCATTGCTTTATTTGTTAGAAAAATGTGTCTGCTCAACAACGTAAATAACGCAATGAATGTTTCTGAACTGTCAAATTAAAAGCCATTCCTACGTTAGTACCTATGTTACGCGATTACCCTGAAGTCTTGGGCTGTCAGTCGACATACAGCAGGTTTGCTCAGGGTGCGACAAACATCATGCATTCCTATAATCCCACGGGAGCGTTCTTTAAAAAAGTTATGCATGGTCATACATAAAAAAAAACTGGCCAAGTGCGAGTCGGACTCGCGCACGAAGGGTTCCGTACCACAAGGCGAAAGCGCCGAAAAAAACACGTTTGTTGTATGGGAGCCCCCATTTTATTTTGTTTTTAGTATTTGTTGTTATAGCGGCAACAGAAATACATAATTTGTGAAAATTTCAATTGTCTAGCTATCGCGGTTCTTGAGATACAGCCTGGTGACAGACAGACGGACTGACAGCGAAGTCTTAGTAATAGGGTCCCGTTTTTACCCTTTGGGTACGGAACCCTAAAAATACTAACGCGTCGACTTGAGAACTTCCTCCGTTTTTTCGTCGGGTAAAAAGGGCCTGTGTGTCCCCAACCTTATAAAGTATCCAGTCAATTAATGTATCACCTTTAATTTAGTCGTAATGGATGAAAGATGGTTTCTGAGCTAAGACCATTGTTTTAATGTTGTATCTACATAACATCGCGTCTGTATTCCCATAGAGAGCTGGCAGAGGTGTAGGTCCTTAGTTACCCATACAGTGTTACTTTTCAAAGACCATCCTTTTTACATGGTGTTCTACCCATGAATATAAACAACTTTCACTATGGGACCAACTCTGAAATCACGAAAAAAAATCAGCTGTTTCATACATTTTGGTCAAGTAGGTATTGAAGTTTTGTATGAAACAGCTGATTTTTTTTTCGTGATTTCAGAGTAGGTCCCATAGTGAAAGTTGTTTATATTCATGGGTAGAACACCATGTAAAAATTTGGGTGGTCTTTGAAAAGTAACCCTGTATACAGGTTGAAATTGAAAACATGCGACAAATCAAAATGGGAGATTGTACTCATCATTATGAACAACTTTCACTATGGGACCAACTCTGAAATCGCGAAAACAAAAATCAGCTGTTCCCTACATTTTATGTTCGCATAACTCGTCAAAATGTAGGGAACAGCAGATTTTTTTTCGCGATTGCAGCTTTGGTCCCTTAGTAAAAGTTGTTCATAATGACGAGTAAAATCTCCCATTTCGGTTTGTCGCATGTTTTCAATTTCAACCTGAATACCCCATCGTACACCAATATTTCGCCAGTTATGTTTAAGTCCCTGTTAAGGGCGAGCCCACAGATATAGATATACCTAGATAACGCAAGAGTAACTACTTCGCGTGCCAAAAATTGCACCAACTTATGATTACAAATCGTAAGCCGCCCCTTTCGCGCTCAGTCCTTTGTACTGCTGGCTGGGTAAGTGTGAGCGAGAGCGCGAGCTTGTGACGTCATAGTAGGTAGTCAAAAATATGGCACGCTTGGTTTTCATACAGTTCGTGATACTTGCGTTATCTAGGTATATCTATATCTGTGGGCGAGCCTATTACCATCAATGGGCACAAATCCAAATTCCGGGAAGCGACTTACATAATGTTCCCACTGCTGGGACAGTGGGAACGTTATAGGCTGATTGCTGGGCAGTGGAGTAACCATACCGTTTGGGGCCCGTGGCAAATTCAAGGGATATTAAGTGGCCTTCCCTCAATATACAGGGTTATTGGTAAAACATTAACAACCTCTTAAGAGGTCGTTGTACTCATCATCATGAACAACTTTTACTATGGGACCAAACCTGAAATCGCGAAAAAAAAATCAGCTGTTCCCTACATTTTGACGACTTTAACGAAAATATGTAGGGAACAGCTGATTTTTTTTCGCGACTTCAGGTTTGGTCCTTAGTAAAAGTTGTTCATAATGATGAGTTACAATGGCCTCTTAAGAGGTTGTTAATGTTTTACCAATAACCCTGTATAATATTAGAAAAACCGGAGAAATGATTGCACGCCGGCGGAGTCTCCCGGGCAATCCGGGAGGGTTGGGAACCCTACCTACAACTCGTAAGGCGCGGTTGTTACCACTGCTCCACCACTGCTCATTGCTGATCAGGGAAGACTACTTAGGAATTCTTAATCGAGAACCGAATGTCAGTTTGACCAGGGATCGAACCAGGATTTCATGCTCAGCAGTAGTCACTTTTACCTAAAGGTTTTTTTATTTGAAATGGGTTTGCTCTTGACTCTAATCTAGGTCAGAGGTGACAGAGTCGACACTCTTACTTTGAAGAGATTCGGTTGTATGCGCTCGGAAACACAGACGCAGGTTCATTAGAAAACCAGCGTCAGACAGCAGCTGTCTGGCATTAATGCTGAAATGAACCTTTTTGGCGCAGCCGTGAGGTACACACTATAATATAGTGGAACCCTAAAAATAATGTTTCAACAACAACATAAAACGGGACCCTATTACTAAGACTACACTGTCTGTCCGTCCGTCTGTCCGTTCATCCGTCTGTCTGTCACCGCTGTATCTCAAGAACCGCGATAGCTAGACAGTAGAAATTTTCACGAATTATGTATTTCTGTTAAGTACAGCTATAACAACAAACATACATAGCCCGAAGAATTGCCAAACTTAAGTGGCAGTGGGCAGGGCACATAGCTCGCAGAACAGATGGCTGATGGGGCCGAAAGGTTCTGGAGTGGCGACCGCGTACCGGAAGACGTAGCGTTGGAAGGCCTCCCACAAGGTGGACCGATGACCTTGTGAAGGCCGCAGGAACCCGTTGGATGCGGGAAGCACAGGACCGGTCGAAGTGGAGGTGCTTGGGGGAGGCCTATGTCCAGCAGTGGACGTCTTTCGGCTGAAATGATGATGATGATGATGATGATAACAACAAATACTAAAAACAAAATAAAATAAATATTTAAGGGGGGCTCCCAATACAACAAAAGTGTTTTTTTTTTCGGCGTTTTTGCCTTGTGGTACGGAACCCTTCGTGTGCGAGTCCGACCCGCACTTGGCCAGTTTTTATTTTGTTAATTTTGTTTTGTATTTTGTGTTTCACGAACTTTGTCCTTTGAACTTTTTTTGTTTCTTTCGTTTCATTCAGTTGCGCTTTTGCTTGTAAAGTTTGTAATCACCAGCCAATGAAGAGGCGAAACTACTAATAAACCAAAAATGCAGTCGAGTTTTAGTAAGTACTAACTTCTGCCCGCGGCTTCACCCGCGTGGTATGTCAAAAAAAACGCTAATTAGCCCGTATCCTTCCCTGGTTCAAAGTATCCCCATACATTCTACGTTATCTGTATTCACACTAAGCTACACGAAACTATCAAATTGTCCCAATCAACTTTGAACCTTATGCTTCAGCGATAAAGTTGAAAATCTATTAAAGAAATTTGACAGATTGTAGTAGCTTGATGTGCTGGCGTCTGCACCTACATTCGTTGCAAATAAATGATTTGATTGATTGACAAAATTTCATCAAAATTGGTCCAGACGTTACGGAGATTAGCCGGAACAGACAGACAAACAAATTATTTTAAAAATGTTTTTTTTTTGTGATAAGTCCTACCTATCGTAATACACTTTCATATGCATTTAGTAAAAAGCGGTTATTTTTATATTACAAAGAGATACTTTAATTTTATTTATTTGTATACAGATCATTTACTAGATTACCTCGTCGTTTCAGCCGATAGACGTCCACTGCTGGACACAGGCCTCCCCCAATTTTGGGAGGGTTTGCCATAATCGCCACGCTTGGCAGGCGGGTTGGCGATCGCAGTATGGTATGGTGGTGGAATACATAGAGAACGCTGCTGCCCATTCTCCGGTACGATCCTTAGTCGCCTTTTACGACACCCACGGGAAGTAAGGGGTGGTGGTATTCTTTAAGTCCGGCACCACACAGACCTACTACTAGATTACCTATCTATAAGGAACCCGCCAACTGCCAATAGTTTACAACAACAACGAGTCAAGGTTGTGTGTACTGAAGAACTGAAAAATTTAGGGTTTTGGAGGCTAATAAATCTATCAACTTTAATTGATTAAGGCGAGCTGTTGAATAAGGCCTGGTTTTCACAGGCCCAGTAGCTGACCACCAGTAGTCAGCATCTGCACATTCTGCTGTCAATACAGTACTGTCGCTGTCCCGACGTGTTCTCACTACTGCGTCTGCATAGGAGACAGCAGTACACAGCTACTGTGTTCACAGTACTGGCCTGCTTCTAATCTGACCCATTGTGCGTTTTCACGAGGCCAGTAAAATGGCTGATCAGTGCGATCAATCTACATATTTATTGAAGAAATTCCACAACATTTCTCTATCTCTGTATACATTGAGGAATTTTATATTATAGAATTTTTTATTACCCCCGCCATTTTAAACGAAGAATAAAACGATTTCAAACTAGAAAAAATCCGACTGTCCAGGCGTTTACTGTCCTTCGGCACTGACCGGCCACTGTCTAGTTGCGTTCCTATGGAGCCAGTGACGACCCAGTAGCTGTCCTTGTGGGAGTGGGGGATGGTCAAGTGGACAGTAGAAACAAAATATTTTGAAGTTGCTGACCGACAGCAACTGACCTGTCAGTACTGGCTCAACTTTGTTTTCACGGACCCAGTAGCTGTCAGACAGTAACTATGTCCTTCACCGTCCGCCAGCTACTGGGCCTGTGAAAACCAGGCTTAATACCCCGGTTCTTTTGCTTCCGCTATACAATTCAGCACATTAATTGCGTAACGCACGCACGACCAATCATAATCTGAATCATTTTAAAACAGATTGCTTGTTAATCCATTGCTTCATATGTTCGAAAAACTTGTCAGCTCAACAAAGCAAAAAACGCAATGAATGTTGTTTAACTGTCAACTGTCAAAATTAAACAGATTGTGATTGATCGTGTGTTACACAATTATGGTGCAGGGGACCTAAAAGGCCACTTTGGAGAATCATAAAAGGATAACATTATGAATTACATTATGGCGAAGACAGTCCGTGGTTTTCTTTTTTTTTTCGCTGCACTACGTAGGTACAATCAAAGAGATTGGGATTGGATTGATTGGTATTTTACCACAGACAAAAAAAAAATAATTGAAAAATGCTTCACCAATGGGATTTGATACGATTAACTTAACAGTTAACTGTCCATTATGTTATCCTTTTATGATTCTGCCAAAGTGGCCTTTTTAGGCCCCCAGATATTTTCAAGGTCATCGTCATTCTTCTGTCCTTATCTTAATTTATTTGAAATCGGTGTAACATGTCTTTTTCTTTCATACTTCTCTATTAGTCGTCATCTCGATAGTCACAACCTTCCTAGCCAGGCCCCTCTTTTCCATTGGGCACTCTGGGCAAGTGCTCAGGGCCCCGCGATCTTCGGGGGCCCCGGCCTGCTCTCATTAAAAAAATTGCAGGCAAATTGCGTAGAATGGAACGGTCCATTCTATTCAATTACAAAATAAGTGATTTGCATTGCGATTTACAATAAGTTTCTAGCCCCCCAGATAAGTAATATTAACTAGTAGGTATGTTTCTCTTATTATCTCTTATCTACACAGGGGCCCCGTGATCCTAATGTGGCCTCTAATAGGATAAAGATGGCCCTGTTCCTAGCCATATCATCTTTTACACAATCCGTCAAGCCTTGATGATCGCAATCTCACCTCAGCGACAGCGAATGTCTAAAATTTACGGAAATTAGAGGTATTTTTGACAAATTATTGAGACTGGGAGCAGACTGTGAACGTTCTCAAAATTAAGTAGGAGAATTGCCCCCAGATATTTTATATTAGCTGTTGTTGACTAATATCCGGCTGCCTTTCCTGATTTTGGACACAAACACAACACGTCTTTGAAGTCAATAAAACTAAATAAAGTCATAATAATTTAGAATCTGCCCACACTACAAACGTAAGTGCTTCCATTTTTAAAACACCTACATTACCTCACACTCAAATGAAACAACTTTAAAAACATCGTCATAAAAAATAATTCGATAACACATCCAGATTAATAATAATTAAAAAAGCAGGAGGCACAAGCAACTCTCTCCAATGACTTAATTAACTCGATTCATCGATTCAAACACCTGCATCGAATGCAATCAATATAACACATACCGATAATGAATTCGAATTTTGAAAATGCCTCTAGATTGTAATGACGGTCATTGTGGTGCAGCTTATTATTGATTAGTATAAGTAGTCGCTTAATTAAGGATTAAGGAGGAGTATGTAGGTGAAGATGATAATTTTTAATATTATTTTAGTGCAAAGATGGAATAAAGCGCTATTGACTTTTTTCAAATTCTTTGACATTTTGACCCTATGACGGCTATGACTAAATTAGGTTTTCAATTTAGGCAATGGTGTGTTTTTATGGAGCCTTTACACAGGGTCAAATTAAATTAACTAGCGAAACTTCGCAGACGTCATGGATTTTGATATCGACAACACGATAAAACAGAATATAATGATTTGATGTTTTTTTTGGGTCAACGACCGCTGTTTGTTTAGTTACTTGAGGTAGCGTAAAATGCTGCAATTTTGCCGTAGTTTTATAGTAGTATTGATATATTTTTATTAAAATCAATTTTCAGCCTTGTCAGGTTGGGGATAAAGCTTATATTAAGGGGCCAGCGAACTACGCATGCTAATGCGTACCTACTTCATACAAACATAATACCAAAATAATTTGTAATTCAAACATATTCTTAAGGTAGTGTGTATTTGTTCCGATTGGATTACAGAATATCTAGGTTCCCAAATATATTATTTTGAAAAGACTGATATAAAGCCGAGATATGAGGAATTTCAAATTTCTATAGAAAACTTATTTTTTTCATAACTCGTCTTTAAATCAGGGTCCATTCAAAATATACATTTGGGAACCTAGATATTCTGTAATCCAATCGGAATAAAAACACACCACATTAAGAATACGTTTGATTTACGAATTATTTTGGTATTACGTTTGTATGAACTACGCATGCTCCGCCGGCCCCTTAATGGTCATTGGCAGTGTACTTAGAACTATACTGTTTCATTTTCGAAACATAACAGTCTTAATCACTAGGCAAAGTTGGGCCACAAAACTGTAACATTACCTGCTTCAATTTTGACAGTCTGAACGACAAAGTGCATCATTCTTGAACTTGAAGTTAACCCTTATTAGTAGGACTTAGGGATAAGAATTGCAAAACAGTCACTTTTTGCTTATACCACTAGAAACAATGACAAGCAATGTTGTATTCGACTTTGCTGTTAGTTTCATACTTTATTTAATATTGCATAGGGTTGTCGCATACACCGTGGATAAAACGACCTAAAATGTATTTAATACTGTTTATTATATAAAATCAACAATTTGAAGTTGCTACAACCGATATTTAAAAAGATATTGGTAAATTCATATAATAGGCAAAGTTGGGTATGCGAGGCAATGTTGCAGAGTTTTACCGGTATGTGATCAGAAAAATCTGTTTTTTTTTCTGTGAAGTTTTGCTACCTAATTTAATCTGACCCTTCATGTCGTATTTTTTTCTTGCAAGTACATACATTAAATAAGCAACAAATGCAGCTATAAATGCCAGCCCTTTAGTTAAACTGTCCCTCTTCTACCAATGAAAAATAAATTGTACATAAATTGTTCAAGTTATTGAACTCTATAAAACTACGCGCCAATAGTTTATGATTAAAATTCATTAAGAGTATAATAGAGCAATCTCTATAATATATTTTTATGATTATTCTTTATTAAAAGTACTAAAACTCTGTGGGTGTTGATACAAGTGACTTTAATTTCATTATTATACCTACATTTACATTTTTCGATACCTATCATAAATGTTTTGATCTAATAAATATAATAAAAAAAATCTTTATTTATTTATTTCGTATCTACATGTGGAAGTCGTTAAAACCAATTAAGGTAAAAGGTTTATTATCAATCTCTTCTATGTCCTGCTGTATTTGGGATTAATTATATCAAAGTTTTTAATTAGTATTTTTTATTTATTTTATGATGATTATAAAAATCATATCGTTTGTCATATGCCTATGGATATTTATCACACTAATATTATAAAGGCGAAAGTTTGTGAGTGTGTGCGTGTGAGTTTATAAGTTTGTTATTTCTTCACGCTCAAACGGCTAGA
The DNA here is from genome assembly GCA_916614155.1 of Mesoligia furuncula. NCBI lineage: Eukaryota > Metazoa > Arthropoda > Insecta > Lepidoptera > Noctuidae > Mesoligia > Mesoligia furuncula. The sequence goes on from OU744815.1 coordinate 5,240,547, forward strand.
CCAATTTTGATAAAATTTTGTATGGAGATAGCTGACACCCTGGATTAACATATAGGCTACTTTTTATCCCGATATTCTCACGGGATCGACATTTACGCGGGTGAAACCGTGGGGCGCAGCTAGTCTAAAATAAATGATTTGATTTGATTGATGACAATTGGTGTTTCTACCCTACCTTTAATATTTTATTCAAAATTCGTAACTGAAGATTGCAATTGGGTTTTTATTGGCGACGACTTGACATGACATGACTTTGACAACTATACGAGTCTTTGCAATTAGCTTTGTGCAATCCCATACCATCCCATACTTAAAATAGGTACCTACGCAACTTAAAATATATATTCACAAAACATCAATTGAAAACTTTAAAATTAACATCCGATTCCACCCCTTAACAAAGTATGACCAATCATAAAACCTTTATTTAATTTTATTTATTTAACTGTTAACACAATTAGGCGAGTTGTAATGTTACTGGCCACTAACGAGTTGCCATAATTACGATATTAGATGCCCCTTGAGGCGATGAAACGAGGTTGTGATGCGTCGTCTGTGCCTAGCGGTGAACGAATCCAATTTAAAAAAATATTGGGCAAGATGGTGGAATAAAAAATGAAAATAAATATAGCCTGAGCCACTGAGCTTTGGGTGTTAATTTATTGCACTAGCATAAAAATAATAAATTATCTTACTACATTATGGAACATTCAAATACTCATGAGCGTTTACGCCGAAAGGCATTTCATACAAACTTTCAAGCCCTTGTTTTTCGAAGTGAATGAACTGATTTTAATGAAACTTCATACGCATAAGCAGGATACAAAGGTCTAAAAAGTTAGTAGAGAACATTTTCGAAAAATAGTGTTACAGCCGAATTAGACCGATTTTAAACTTTCTATAGAAACAGAGATTTCCATTTATCTTTATTTAAATAAGACATTTCGAAAATGTTTTCTACTAACTTTTTAGACCTTTGTATCCTGCTTATGCGTAGGAAGTTTCATTAAAATCGGTCCATTAATTTCGAAAAACAAGGGCTTGAAAGTTTGTATGAAATGCCGTACGGCATAAAATAACATTGAACTTGATTACAGTTCATACAATTTATAAAATAAACAAACTATTGCTTGAAGATATTTAGACTTTCAATAATTTATAACAAGATTTCTGTACTTTGTATCTTACTACATAATAGTATTTATGGTATCTCCCACTGTGTTAGGTAATAAGACGAGTAATTTTCGATCATCGCATAATTTTTTCTAATCCCAAGAAAAATACCTATAAGTAGGCTATATAGAGATGTGAATATGTTGAGGAGAAAAACTCAAAGGTCGACAAGTAAATATATTATAATGTAGGTACTCTGTGACAAGTAAAGTCGACAACCTAATAGGTACTTCAATAATATTATCACTAAAGGTGGCTGAACATTGAATCTGTTCAACAAAATAGTTCTTCTACAAGTTATAGAGAGTAAATGTGTACCTACAAGTATTGCCACGACCTTTGGCCTCCGTCGCGTGTAGGGTCACGTCTTATGAACATGTTACCGTCTTCTATAATATACAGCGGGTGTCTAAAACTATTGAATACTTAGTTATTTTTCTTGAGCTTGGAGCAGATAACTGCTCCAGGCTCAAGAAAAATGACTGCTACTATTAAATCACGCTAACTGCCTTGAGTAAAGAGAATTTGGATGCCAATAAGAAAAGTGGCAGATCAAAGAAAAGATGGATGAAAATACTAGATGATATGAATAGACAGAATTAATGAAGTCACTACACTGAGGTTACGGCTAAAATCCCGTTCATTCTAAAGCTTTCGATTAGCACACACATCTGCAAAGTGGGTTTAGTATGTTCTTTGGATGGACTTGGCTGTGTAATACCGCAGGGGTCGATTCTTGGCCCTCTCCAACCTTGCACATTTTTTGTTTAGACAAACTGGAACAACACTTAAATAATAACTTACACCCACCCCATCGCATCGTATCGCTCGCCCGTGCTACTATTTCATACTTGTTTTCCGTTTGCTCGGCTCCTAAGAGTCGTAGCGTGATGTTAAATAGCTTAAAACCTGCCTGAAGAATTCGACTATCAAATTCAAAAAGAATTTATCAAATCCAACTGGTAGTTTCGGAGATTATCGCCTACATGTAAACAAAGAAAGTTTACCTCTAATATTATTAGAAAGTATAGATTAAGACGTCACAATAATAAGTACCTAGGTACACATCAGGCTCTAAATCATCACCCGCAAAATTAAATAAAAATTATAGCTAACATAATCTTCCAAAAGCTACATTTCCCACAACACCCTTTATCCGCGTCGATTTAGTGAATAGGACCTATTTGTTGTATTGTCCAGTACGAGGCAGGACGATAAGCGATCAATTCATCACCACTCACTGCACGACAACCGGCGCTTTGTCCATCATTTACGACTAAAGTATTCGTATAATACGTTAGTCTTTAGCAATTTGCTTCGTGGTCTGTAATTGTTATTGAAATCTGAAAGAAACTGAAAACGAATAAATAAGTTCTATTCTATTCTATTTTTATTTATGGCAATGGTGCCGATGTCGACAATTCTGCCAATGTCAGATGTGTTATGAGAATACGTGCTAAGAGTTGGGACAAAAAAAAAAAAAAAAAATAAAAAAAAAAAAATATCTAAATTCGATCGTTGAATGTGAAACTTGTTGACGAGTGTTAGTAGGTACACTGAAACAAACGAATAAAAAATTTGTTAATTATATTATTAAATATGTATATAAATTATCACACAAATATTATCATAATTTGATGTCATTGACGCGGATAAAATACATCAAAGCCTCAAGGAGCTTTGGGGAAAAATGTGTTAGTAGGGATGGAAAGTTAATTGGGACAGGGATCTTTAATTTAGGGAGATGTCTATATAAATCATGGGCTGGGTTATTATTGGAGCAGTTAAAAAAGATGTGCTCCAAAGTACCCTCATCAAACCCACATTCGCAGAGCGACGTGTCTCTGACCCGGATCTTGTGAAGGAATACCGGTGAACAACAATGGCCTATGCGGAGACGGGAAATAGTAGATATTACCCTCTTTGATATTTTTTTGTAGGGGTAAAACCATGGCTTGGGTGTAACATTAGGCTGTATTGCGTAATAAAAGGCACCTTTCCTTTTACTTGAATTTTGCCACTGTACCTGCCATGAAGTTAGTAAGCTCTTTTTAGGAAGGCTCAGCAAATCGTAGCCCTGACATTGGAAGTGCTTAAGGTCAACGGCTTCGGACGTAACAGCATCCTTAGCAAGAGCATCCACAAATTCGTTTCCTCTTATGCCACAATGACTTGGAATCCAAACCAAGTGGACGGTTTTATGATTCTTGGCACAAGAGAAAAGAGACTTTTTGATTTGGAGTAAAATTGAACTGTGTAGTTTACTCTTGAAAGGGTTCTGCTCCAAAGCTTGCAAGCAACTAAGGGAGTCTGTAAAGATGACACCAAATTGTATGCTATGAGCTTCTATAAATAAACAAGCTTCTAATATGGCCACGCACTCACCCGTAAACACTGATGATTGCATAGGGCATTTGAATTTCAAAACTATTTTAGAGTTTTGGTAGCATACGGCAGCACCAGTGCAACTTTCATCCGAGAATTTAGAGGCGTCCGTGAAAAATCTCTCAAAGTTGCACCATCGCTCATCAACCGCCGCATTGAAAATAGAGTCCGCCGAAGGAGACTTTTTCGATATGCCAATATTGTAAAAAATATCAGGTTTAAAACATATAATTTCATAGTCAAAATTGTAAATAGGGAGTTTCGGAAATTTAATAATGGGGGAACCTAAATTTTGAAAACAACGGAAGGATTTTAAAAACAATGGAATTTCTTTATGGTTCCAATAATTGGAATTCCGGCATACCACATCCAAGTCATCCACTTTTTGGACAAGAGGGTGGGAGGATTTGGTAATGACTCTAGCCCAAAATCTCGATGCCAGATACTGTCTTCTCAAGGCCAACGGTGGTTCTGCGCACTCTACCTGCAATGCGTTAATTGGTGAGGACTTCATACAGCCCGATATTATCCGTAGGCACTTAGCCTGAATTTTGTCTAACCTTGCCAAAGCACCTTTGTTGCAAGGAATTAAAAGGAAAGATCCGTAATCCAAAACGCTCCGAATTAAGGCATTGTAAACCAGCTTCATAGAGTAGGGATGTGCACCCCACCAGACACCGGCAAGTACTTTTAACACGGGAATAGTTCTCTCGCATCTATTAACTAAATAATTAAGATGGTGTATGCCGCTCAATTTAGAATCTAAAAAAACGCCTAAAAATTTTACTTTCGATGAAACCGGTACACCCTGCCCTTGGATGTCAACTGAAATTTGTGGTATTAGCCTCCTACGAGAAAACACAACGACAGCACTTTTTGGGCAGACAAACTCAGCCCGTGAGAATTTAGCCATTGGTTTAGAGAGTCCAGGGATACGCAGAGAGATGTTGTAGCGTCGCTAACTGAGTTGTTGGTGACATATAGAGCCAAGTCGTCAGCATACTGGAGAATCTGACAATCGTTATTGAGGCACGAACCGATGTCAGCTGTATATATATTAAACAGTAAAGGACTAAGCACAGAACCTTGTAGTAGGCCCTTCCATGACATCCTGACGTCAAATTCTTCACCAGGCACTCTCAAAACCAAAGACCTAGACATGAGCAAACTACAAATGCACTGTACCATTCTTTCCGGTATACTCAGCTGTTGCAATTTTTGCCTGAGAATGGGAAGAAGGACATTATCATATGCAGCGGAAACGTCTAAAAAGGCAGCGACTACGGATTCATTTTTTGAAAACGATGAGCGTATATCTGTAACCAAAACCCCAACACTATCCATGGTACTGAGTCCCTTTCTAAAACCAAATTGAGACCTAGGAAGTAAGTCTCTGGATTCTACTATAAAATCTAGTCTATTCTTTAAAAGGTGTTCAAAAATTTTTGCAAGGACTGATGACAAAGCAATTGGTCTGAAGCTGTTTGGGTCATCAGCGTGTTTGCCAGGTTTCAAAATCGGTATGATAATTTGAGTTTTCCACTGCTCCGGGACCCAGCCATTAGTATAGCAATAGTTTAAAATCTCTAAAAAAAAATTTTTTGCTCTATGACCTGCGTTTGACATAAAGGAATAGACAATACCGTCTATACCGGGGGCAGAGTCATGAACATGTTTTAAAACAAAGTTAAGCTCCTGCATAGAAAATGGTGCATCTAAAGGATCCTCAGAAGAAATGGGAGCCGGCTGATTAAGTTCAGTTTCCGATGGTACATACGGAGGAGCCAGTTTATCAAAGAACTGCTCAGCAGTCTCTCGAGGGATGGGAGAAGAAATCGAAGGGGAACATCCAGATCTATATCGGTTGATCTTCTTCCATACAACTGATAAAGGAGTGGACGGGGACAGAGAACCACAAAAGTTAGCCCAGCCGTCGCGTTTCTTCCTTCGCAGCAATCTTTTAGATTTAGCGAGGGTCCTGTTGAAAATTATTAGGTTATCGCTAATCATCGCCTCATTGTACATCCTTTCAGCATCATCCCTTTCCCTTACGGCTGTTGTACATTCTTGATCCCACCATGGTGGAGGAGGAATCTGACCACGTGCTGAGTTTTTAACCGGAAAGCATGAGTCTGCACTAGCTGTTATGGCCGAAATGAGATTATTATAACAGTTTGACACATGGAGGGGACTAAGGGAATCAAAATCACGAGAAATTAAATTTGGGAGTGAATCAATTTTGTCCTCCATAATGATGAGGAATACTTTGCCCAATCAGGATTAGATAAATTATACCTCAAGAGTGGAGGGCTGGATTTTTCTAAGTAGGTTTTATCAGCCAAAGATATTATAATTGGATAGTGGTCACTCCCATGTGACAAACTGGTACATTCCCAATGACACGATGCTGCGATATCCAGTGTGCAAAATGTGAGGTCAACACAACTCTTATGTTGTCCCGGAAGAGACCTACGAGTAGGGCAACCATTGTTTAAAATACACAGGTTAAGGTCATCCAAGATTTCAACCAAACCTTCCCCAAAAGAGTCACAACGTTCAGAACCCCATCTAAAATCCCCATAACAAGTACAGGGCCTTCTATGTTTTCCAAAGTACGCTTTAAGCTTGGAAGGAAACTTTGGTGAGGGTGAGCAATATAGACGGACAGGAGGGTTATACCCTCCACCCTACCAGCCACGATGCTAATATCATCACCTAGAGTAGGCAAAGATACAGCCGCAAGTGGAACACGATTGTTCACGCAGAGTGCCGACCCGCCATAGCCATCAGATCGGTCACATCTGAGAAGATTAAAGGAAGGAACACGGAAACTAAGACTCGGAACTAGCCAAGTCTCAACGAGGGAACAAGCTAAGGGTTTGTATTTGTTCAGTAGGAATGCGAGCTCATGCTTCTTATGAAACACGCTCCTCACATTCCACTGAAGGAACACGAACCGAGGCATTATTATAGGGTAAAAGTGAGTTAATAAGTGAAGTGGCAACGTTGGACGGTAATTGAGTTTTATTGGAAGAAGACATTAATGTTAATAGGAGTTTACTAAGAAGTTCAATTATTGAAGACAAGTTTTCAGGGGATTCTACAAATTGACTGTTGAGAGCACAGCCATTAGGCTGAGAAGATTGAGGAGTGCTAGTAAGCTGCTGATGAGCTGTTTTGTCATAGGAGGGAGAAAGGGGAGCATGGGTCTTTGGCTTAAGAAACACAGTTTTGCGGTATGACTGAGTCTGTGATTTAGCTATGTCGGCATAGCTACGAGTAGAAACAGGAACAGTTTTACTAGCCTCAGAATATGAGATCACTTTCTCAGCCATAATTGTTTTAATAGTCTTTTGCCTGTTGTACTCCGGACAGGCCCTGCTATTTGCAAAGTGACATCCAGTGCACAACACGCAGAAAGCTTCGCTCTCAGCAATGCTGCAACCATCACCAGGGTGATCATTGCCACATTTGCTGCAGCGGGGTTTGGAACGACAAAGGGATTCTACATGCCCAAATCGGCAACACTTGCGGCATTGAATGGTGGGGTAGACGTACTGTTCTACAGAAAGGGATGTATAGAAACAGAAAATTCGCTTTGGTAGTACTTGGCCATCAAATGTGATGACACAAGTTTCAGTGGGCCTGTATTCAGTTAAACTGTCTTTGTTAACTTTTCTGTTCAAACGCCTAACTTTTATAATTGGACCACAGCCTGTTGGAACTTTTAAATATGTTAGGACTTCCTCTTCTGAGAAGTCGGTAGGAATTCCACTCACAACACCCATACGAGTTATATTAAAAGACGGAATTTTTGCTTCATATAAATTTGTGCCTAAAACATTATTTGAAATGAAAGCGTTGGCATCCTGAGGGGATGTAAACTCAACGGAAATTCGGTTTCTACCAACACGCTTGACTGCAATAATATTTGAAATATTCTGGTTTGCCAAAAAGCGCCCAAATGTAACTGGGTGTAAGGTAGTTCCAGAGTTGACTTGGGTTTCCTGACGGGAAACATGCACAATAAAAGGACCTTTTCATGTCTCATACTCGGAAAGTAGTGCTTGTTTGATCCGAATAGCGGGTGGAAAACGCTGCTTCCCACCCTTGGGCGGGAAAGACTCATACTAATTGCTTTCCCTCCCTAGGGCGGGAATGAAATTTAAAAATAGAACTAAATTTAGTTAGGTAGTCAGCTCAGTCAGACATACGACACTATGATTATGTAAGTATTTATTATGCTACCCATCAAATCTTATGAATGTGCGTTAATTAGGAGAGTTGGATAAAAAGCTCATATGTTAACACCATTATATCTTTCATATTTAGCGCAGAAGTTAATAATTTACCTTGAATAAATTCAACATACATAGGTACGATAATCGCCATTTTGATGTCAGTTGTGGTCGAGGCTAAAAAACTTAGACAAAGAAAAGTATAGACGGCGGGTAGCTCCATTTCATTTCCACAAGAAAGGGATAAAGTATTGAGTTATTATAAGTAACAGAAAAGGATAAAGCTATACTATTTCCGTCTCTCAGTGCGTGCCAGTTTTTTCAAGGCAGCTACTTATGTAGCCAATGTTAGTTAAGTTAGTTTTTTGTCTCATGTGCGGCCACGCTACCCGATGCTCTATAGCTTTCTTACTCTAAGCTAAAAAACATAAAAATTGGGTTTTCGAACATCCTGACTTTACCATATATGGGGCTGTCAATATACATCATTTAATTATTTGACGTATTTATCCATAGTAGTGGTAATGAAGTTTTTTTGATATCTAATGTCGAAGTTTCGCGCCAATCGTGTGTTTACATTTTTACTTTTCACAAATTTCACACACACAGATGTAGATAAGATTTAAAATGTAACAAATGTTATTGATAATATTATAAACAACACGAAAATGCCCAGGTTTTAACGTAATATTCAAACACAGGTTCAATAATACGTATTAATCATTACCACTACTCAATTTGTGTTCAAAATCGCCGACCATTATTGTTTTTTTTTTATTGCAATGATGTGTGAAAGCGATTATTCCAAACAATTTTTTTTTTAATTTCAATTGACTCGAGTAATTAATATGACGAATGTAATCGATATTTGAAAATAAAATAAAATTATTTTAAGCAATAAATACAATAAGCATTGTTTATAATAATGATGTATGCTTTTCTAATATCATTATAATCTCTTCTAATATTATGTCAATAACAGACGGACAATTGGTACCTCATTTACTGAATTTCGCGCCGAAATGCTTTCATAATTGAATTTATATTCAGAATGCGCTCGCTGTTTAAAATGATTTTAATTTATTGGACAATTATTTATTGTGGATTTTATTTTTGATACTTTCTAATAGTTTACTACAGAATTCCCAGTAAACATTTTTTAGGTAGGCTTACCCGAAGTTTTTTTGAGAATGATGATAATTAATTAATTCTATAGATTGGATATTCTGCAAACACTTTACATTTCAATACATTTTGTTAGTTTAAAGAGTTTTTATTCAGTTTCTACATTTTTTTTTCATTTTTTTTATTGCGAGTATTGATTAGGCTGTATGCAAGTTTTGAATCGAAATAAGAAAGTTAGGTGTACGGTCAGCACTAAAAAGTGTCACGTCGCAACACAATTTTTAGTAAATTTTATCAAGATTATCGTGTTTTCTAAGTAATTTATGAAAAATGGTAAAAGTAAGGATGCAGGCAGAATGATAATAATACGGGCCCTAGTAAGCGGGAATCTACCCATGTGGCGGTGATGTGGTGTGTTCCATTCTTCAAATTTAAAAAAGATTAATAAATAGGTACCTATTATTCATGTAATTATTATCAATAAATATTTTAGAAAAACTACTATTTTTGACTTTCCTTAAATTCGAAATGAAAAGTAGAGTGTTTAACGCGGGTGAAAGTCATCAATTCCCACTCGGACTATAGCCGCCCTCGCTGCGCTCGGGCGTCTAAATGCCTCGTATGGGAATTGATTCCTTCCGACCCTTGTATAACAATCTACTATTGTCTATTACTGAATACCTAACACGGCCTACATGGGTTCTCGGTTGTTTGGTAGGGCGATTGGACACATCCTCTTCATTACCTGGGCGTTTTCGTATGTTAGTCTGGGATGGGGGGATTTGGGACTCCAGGCTACAGACAACATCTGCAAACTGACTTAATGGGTTGGGAGTGATACTTGAATTAAGTGTAGGAAAGCCGGATAGGGGGGTAATAGGGATATCATCAGGAGGGTCTGGGGGTTTATTTTTATCCATATTCATAATGAATATAGTTAAAAAAAAACAAACACAAAACAAACCTGACAGCAGGTAACAACGGGACAAAACACAAACAATCACAATAACAAGTCACAATAAACACAATATCACCGAAAAACAGCAAAAAAATTCGGACACGTGTTACCCAAAAGCACACTGTGGCGAGAATCCGAATAAATAAGTATTTACATTATTCTTAATTCTTTTTGAAAGTCAAAATTACTTTAGACAGTTCCCCAAAACATCCGCCCTTTACTACTTTCGTTAGGTACCTAAGTTAGTGTCTGCGCCTTAGAGTACCTATGATAAAAGACTCTCGCACACTTTGTGCAATTTATTTAATAATTAAAGCCTTAAATTCAAATCTCTGGGTAAAGTAAAACAAAGGTTTCCTCATGTTTTGCTTTTACAATAGTCCATGCCCATGGGCATGCCCAAAAATTGGACATTGTGTGATATCCACACTGGGTCCTTGTGGTGGATTCCTTGCCACATAAAGAGGAGCCCTGTGAGGCTGTGACCCAGCAGTGGGAATATTGTAAACAGATTATGATATGCTAGATATGCACAGAAATATTGATAAACTCAAAAATCCAAAAACATCGTACTATTTTTCTTTACGATTTTTTGCTTTGCAACTTTTGTACGCTTTATTTATTATTTGCAACTGGCAATTTATTACAAAATGTCCGACAGCAAAAACCAAAAGTCAGATTCGGAACCGGGCAGTAAAAAAATTAAAATTGACCATGTAAATGATAATGGTGTGCATGATAATCAGTTAGAACTGAAAGACTTTGAGTTGGAGAAGATTTTAAATAATAATTCTGTTAGGAAGTCAGTCTGTGTTCAAGGAAAATTCAAAGACAAAAGTGGCGTGGGTTTGATTGTTTTAGAGAAAAATGCTTTCACGGAAGAGGATTTGGACAACCAAGGTTACTTTTCCGCGGACACGGAACTGAAGAGTTTCTTCCAGAACGATATTTACGGGAATTACGAGTGTTTTCCCCGTCCTTCTTTGAACGGTGAGTGGCTTTTGAAACTTCAAGGTTCTTTTTGTTTCACCATATATTAGTCATCATATCATTCGAGTGTATTTTTGGGACTGTTTCGTGACACTTTCATTAAGTATTCCTTACAAGATGCTCGTCAAACGTAATAGGTAATTAAAAAGTTCATTCAAGTTTGTGCTTACAAAACTCCTTCGTCATGAATTGCTTACCATACGGTACATTTTCTTCTTCGTAATTAGTAAATTGGTGTTTCTGGGCGTTAATTGGTCAAAACGTCGTTTCGTCTGGCGGACACGCAGGTCAGATAAGGTTCGATAAGCATAGGTAGGTACTGAATAATTATGTTTTATTATTTTTCTTTAAGAAATACTTAGTTTTGCGTAATATTAATTAACTGGTCTGTTCGCTAGGAATTTTATTAGGTAAGACTTTTTATTCTTGTTCAATATGTAGGAAATTAACTTCTTTGTTTGAGTTCAATAAGAGAGTGTAATCACCTTTGCAAACAATGAAAAATCAAATAACTTTTTGTTAAATGAGTGTAATGTACAGTCAGTCAGATTTTTTAGAATACAAATCAATAGAATTTTATAATTCTTTTATATTTTATTTACTTTGCTCAAATAAATAAAATTTAACAGAATTATGAAATTCGATCAATTTTTAAAAATCTCAACCGTTTATGCAAAGGTGGGTCAGCTAATTGCTATAATTGACTGTACTCTGTCTAAACGCATGTATTGTTTAAATTAACAATTGTTTTTGGAGTTCATAATGGAGTACAAGTTCAGATTTACACAAAACAATTTTTTGAATACACCCAAATTTCTCCTGCTACGTAGGTACATAATAGATATTAATATTAACGTATGGTACTTGTTCCACATTTCAGGAGTAAAGACGTCCATCATCTACCCAGCTACAGAGAAGCATATTGCTAAGTTTAGCCAGCAGGAGTCACACATTGTATTGGAGACACCACAATTGTATGAGAAGCTTACACTGCCTCATATTACGAAGGAGCAGTTTAATTTACAGGTAAATCTTTTATATCATACTATCTTTCACTAGTGGCTTCGCCCATGTGGATTTCATAAATTATCCCAAGGGAATGTACAGACACCTCAATCAACTTTGAACGTTATGCTTTAGCGATAAAGTTGAAAATCTATTAAAGAAATTTGACAGATTGTTGTAGCTTGATGTGCTGGCGTCTGTACAACCCAGATCATGGCCTATATACATTTTATATTAATCTGTTAACAGGGAAAAAAGGAAACCAACAGTTACTTTCGCATTTATATTATTAAAGTATAAATGCATAATTAGCCTATAATGTTCACCACTGCTCGAACACAGGCCTTCTCTCTGTGAGAGGGCCATAATCCACTATAGGGCCTAGTGTGGGTTGGTGGATGTCAAATGACTTCAAATTTTTCATTCTAGGACATGTCTGGTTTTCTCGCAATGTTTTCCTTCAGCATTTTGAGCGTCGCTATTCATGGAGACTATTTTACAGGACCGTGGGTAAAATAATATACCACTGTAGATATAATTATGTATTAGTTCTCACTTCTCACACACCGCATTTCTAGCCCTCCTACTGGCTTAATAATATACCTATCAGCAAAGGGAAGCCTGTTTGTTTATCATCAAAATTAAAACAACTAACAAAGTAATCTACTAACAATAGATGTTTAAAACCATTGTTCTGTGAACGCAGACCCATTTGAAAATCAAATCTTTCACTTTAGTTAAATAACCCTGTGAGGGCTGCGCGCGCGTCATTTTATAGTACAAAAAAAATACTACATAATGTCGTCCATACTAGTCAATTGGTAAATATTTGATTTGAGAACTTTGTTTGTCTGTCTAATTACTTCTTTCTATCAAAAAATCTATTTTTTAAATTTTTGTCTGTTTGTTCCGGCTAGTCTCTGAAATGGCTGGAACGATTTTGATGAAATGTGGTATGGGGGAATACTTACTTTTTATCGGCGTACCACGCGGGCTAAGCCGCGGGCGAACGCTAGTCTGAACAGCAAAAGTGTTCACTTATGTTGATAGATTTTTTGTAGAGATAGTTTGAAAGAGGCTTACTTTACATAAACCAACTCGTAAAGTGTGGAAATTGGTTACTTATAGATGTTTGTCCCTATGGCAAAATGCAAAATCCACATGGACAAAGTTGCGGGCAAATGCATCATCATCATCTGCCTAGCCTTTTCCCAACTATTGTAGGGTCGGCTTCCAGTCAAACCGGATGCAGCTGAATACCAGTATTGTACATGGAGCGACTGCCTATCTGACCTCCACAATAATGCGATAGTTGTGGACTAGTATAATAATCTGTATCTACCAACACAAAGTTATACATTGGGGACTGTTATACATTACTAGCGACTTCGCGCGAAATTTCACCCTCCCGCATTCACCCTCTTAGGGGTGGAATTTCGAAAAACCCTTTCTTAGTGGATACCCATACTTCACAAAGAACACACACTCCAAATTTCATTTCTCTAGGACCAGTGGTTAAGGCTGTGCGTTGATATATCAGTCAGTCAGTCAGGACTTTGAATTTTATATGTATAGATTTCATGTCTTATCTACCAGTGACACGTGTGTGGGATAATCGTGCAACAATGCACTATTACTAGTATCATGAACTCATGACTTGCTTCCCTTGACCACGATAAGAGTCATGCTCACTTTCTTTCGCGCTTCGTAAATAATACATAATACTCACTTCTTTCGTTGACTCGACGACGTTCGTTCTGATTTTATCTATGGTTAAAAAGTGTGTAGTGTAAATTACCTTTAAATATAATTCTGCTGTACGTGTCACTGAACTAACGGCATCCAGCCGTTTAGGAGGAGTTCCATTTTGATGTAATTTTTAGGGTTCTGTACCTACCTCAAACCCTTATAAGATCACTTCGTTATCCGTCAGTCGAGACCCTTTTTATCAGGAACGCGTGGAGTTATGAAGTTGAAATTAACATCAAATACTCAGGGCTCCAACACTTTGAAGCAGTGAAAAGATCAAACTTGCAAGTCATCGCAATCAAAAGTTACGGGCGTTTATGTTACAAAATCAAACGGCGTACGCGGCGTACAGCGGGTAGGCTCCGAGAGTTGAAAATCGAACGATAATATTTAGACGTTCATTTAGGTGTTTCCTAGGGTTAGTGTAAGGGGCATCCATGTTTCTTTGTTTTAACCGGTAGTTTTCTTTCTGTTCCAGTGGGTATACAACATCCTAGAAGGCAAGAGTGAGCAAGACAGAGTGATCCACGACAACAAGTGCGAACGAGACGGATTCGTGTTACTCCCTGACCTGAAATGGGACGGTGTTACTAAGGAAACGCTGTACTTACTAGCTATTGTAAGGAGAAGGGGTATCAAGTCTTTGAGGGACTTGGACGAGACTGACCTGCCGCTTTTGAAGAGGATTCGGGACGAGGGCAAGGTAAGAATAAATATTTCTCTAAAAAAATGCTGTATGTCCTCTAAACTCGGTTCAGTCATTGAAAATTAATGTGACCGTAACATATAAAACCAACTGATTTTTACATACTGCAAATTTACAAATCCCTGAGAATCTCACGGACGTCTTTGTGGTGCCGGACTTAAAGAATAGCACCATCCCATACTTCCCGTAGGTGTCGTAAAAGGCGACTAAGGGGCGTACCGGAGAATGGGCAGCAGCGTTCTCTATGCATTCCACCACCATACTATACTGCGATCACCAACCCGCCTGCCAAGCGTGGCGATTATGGCAAACCCTCCCCTTTTTGGGAGAGGCCTATGTCCAGCAGTGGACCTCTTTCGGCTGAAATGATGATGATAAATGATGAGAATCTTACATCCGCATCAGGCCGCAGCGTATCGCATTCGTTAGCAAAAAAGTCTGGTGCGGCACGCCTGTTGTATGCGATACAAAATCTACGAAACTGGTGGAACATTTTTGCAATGTGGCACGGCCAACCCTATTGTGTCAGCCTTGATATTTCAGAGTCATGATAATATGAAGTATCAATGGACAACCTCTAGCTAGTATGACTATCTATAGTATCTATACTAATATTATAAATTCGAAAGTAACTCTGTCTGTATGTTATGCCTAAACCACTGAACGGATTTCGATAAAATGTGGCAGAGAGATAGATTGCATCCCGGGGAAGGACATAGGATAGTTTTTATCGACTACCTTGCGGGCGAAGCCGCGGCCGGAAGGTAGTAAGATGATAAAACCGTTTATTTCGGAACTTTGGGTACGTTGGTTGTTAGAAGAAAGTATTTGGACCAAACGAAAATCATAAGACCATCAAATTATGTCTGGACTTTAAAAGAGACTGTATCCTCGTGAGTTTGTTTCGGCCTTTCTTCTCAGAGTAGTCAGATAGAAAACGCCGACTTGTATGTGTAGTTTTTACCTACTTACTGAAATAAAATCATTTATCATAAGATGTCCTGCAGCTTGGCCTTTTGGCATAAGCCTCTTCCAACTGTCTCCATTGTGCTCTGTCCTCTGCAACTGTAGTCCAGTATGCCCCCATGGTTAGGCGGATATCGTCTTCCCATCTTGTTTCTACCAAGCTGGTATAATAAAACTTTTTAAATCTCCTGACAGCGAAGAGGACCATTATTCTGATTTTATACACTCAAATTTTAATTATTTCCTTTTCCTCTATTACAGAAAAAGATATACGAGAAATACAAGGTGCCAGCATCGCAGTTACGTATCTACCTCCACTACCAACCCTCGTTCTACCACCTGCACGTACACTTCACTTACCTCCACCACGAGGCGCCCGGTATCTATGCCGAGAAGTCACATCTCCTCGACACAGTCATCGATAATATCGAAATGATCGGTGACTACTACAAAAAGGCCACATTACCATTCACCATTCGCGAAATGGACAACATTTTTAACATCTACGAGACGAACGGACATGTCCAGAGAATTAAACCCAATATTGAGAACATTGAACTAATTGATAAGTAATCTTTTCTATTTTTTAAGCGTAATTTATCAAAAATGTTGATCAAAAACATTTTCATTGAACTCCGCTCCAGGTTGAGGAGTTGCAACGTTTTTATTACAACCGGAGTTGATTTTACCAAGAATTGTAATTTGAAAATAAGTATACAAACCAATTGTATCGTCTTAAATTATTATAAAGACGATTATGATAAGTCTAAGAGAAGGGACAGCCTCTCTTCAATTGAGAGTCTTTCGGACTGCTACTCTGAAGATGAAAATGAAGTCAGCTGCGTTATTCCGGTCCGCCAGTTCTGTCAGATCATACCAAATTCTATGTCGTGTCTCAAAATAGACAAGAGTACAATATCATTCAGAATTCTGACTGAACCTAAGAATGGTGGCAATTTTTATAAAGAATTGTTATCCACCAACAATTTTGATAGTTCTACCAAAGGAAATGTTTTAAAATTGAATGTCAAAGTGGGAGAAGAATTGAAACTAACATGCGCAAATTGCTCCAATGTGGTTTCTGGCAGTAGTGTGAAATTCGCCAGAATTCTAGAGTTACCATCAGCTAATTTGGACATGTCGGAATGGTTTTGCCACGGACATGGACACAGCCACGACCACGGCGACACCCCACCACCCTCGGACGGCGTAATAAAACCAAACAAAAGTGATTTTCTATATAGACTGACCTTTTTCGTCGTCAACAATAGTATATTATCAGAAAAGACTAACAAATTCAACTCTAAAAGAGAAGTGTATCATTGCAACAGGTGCCTGGCTTGGCTGGGACTGAAGGACAAAGATACCGTCAAACTGTACAACTCAGAGGTGAAAATACAGCAAAATGGCGCCGATTCAGTGGTCTTTGCACACAAAACCGTACAAGACATACACACAGATGATTTTATTTACACCATAGAGTTTATGACCAGAGAATTCAACCTTGGCTTCCAGTACACAGTAATGTGTAAAATAGTTCTTGAATGCACAATTTCCGCTACAAAGAAACAGTATATGCTTATTTGGGTGATGGACAAAGAATTGCAAGTGCTAAGAAATAGCGTGGATACGATTTTGAGTGATAAAATTGAATTGCAATCTACATCTGTGACAAAAATTCTGTTTAAAGTTGAGTTTTGTATGAATGATGAGGTAGAGTCGTGGGTCTCAGACCCTGGTGTGGTGACGACTGAAATCTCGAAGGGTATGTTTACCAACGGTCTGGCGCATTTGCAGAATATGTCGCAGAAAGTACCTGAATACTTCCGTAACACCAATGGTTACTGTGTTAGTTATCTCAAAGTTTGATCCAATAAATCTGCGAAGGAATTTTGTTGTTTTATTTATTGGGTCTAGGTCGTCTC
Organism: Mesoligia furuncula; assembly: GCA_916614155.1. NCBI lineage: Eukaryota > Metazoa > Arthropoda > Insecta > Lepidoptera > Noctuidae > Mesoligia > Mesoligia furuncula. The sequence continues at coordinate 5,257,767 of OU744815.1, forward strand.
GCCACCTCTTCCTGGGCCGGGGTGGGCGGCGCCGTCCGCCCTCAGGCCCCACGTGTGGACACTGTTGCCCAGCGGTCACTGCGCATGCGGCTGACGTGACCCGCCCAATCCCATTTCAGCTTGGCGGTCTTCTTGTCGTCGTTTTGCGTACCGCAAGGGTTGGATCAAGAAAGCACGAAAAGGATGCATGGAAGGATTTGGGAGAGGAGTGTTCAGCCGTGGGCCGGTGCAGGCTAAATAAAAAATGTATTGAGTGTATTCAGGGTACGTCTGTCTTATTTGTTATTAATAATTTGAGAGCGGCATCCTAACTAATAATAAAAATGCGAAAGCAAGTTTGTTTGTTACCTTTTCACACCTAAACCGCAACCGATCATCCTGAAATCTTGCATATACGTTGTCAGGTGTACAGAAACGGACACAGGGTACCTTTCATCCCGAAAAAAAGTGCTGTTCCCGAGGAAAACAAGCATAACGTTATTATGATAATTAAGAGATGGCGCCACCTGTCTTTTGAATAAAAAACAGGACGTCTGTCGGGTCAGCTAGTACATAATAATTAGGTAATTAAAATGTTGCAAAAACTTGGTTAACATTAAAAAGTTATCTACTTCCCATTGTTAGGCGATTCGCACACTGCACCGCATCACGCAGCGGGGCGCAGATAACGCACTCACGCGCGTGATTTTTTACATACTAATTCAATAAATACGCACTCACGCGCGTGGAATTTGGTTCAGTTTCCCGCACACCGCTGCGTGAAACGCAGCAGTGTGCCAATCGCCTTGGTTATAATGTGAAACTGCATATTCATTAGAAATAAAAAAATTGCAAATCAAGATAATATGAAAATTAATTAATAATAATTATGTGTTGATCGTTAATTAGATTAAAATTTAAAACTTATCAGTATTCATCAAATAAAACTAATTAGGTAGCTTTTTGTGGGTAAAGTTAGTTAGGATATTTTTAATTAAAACGTCTTGATTTAATAAATAAAAGAATTTATTTGGTAACAATTATAACATGGGATGAAAATGAAATACAGAATAAGTTTGTGCCCACTTAATAATAGTACTAAAACGGATTTTTACCATATTTATATTTAAAAACATTGATTATCACAAAATACATAACTCCGTGCTTTTATTACAATTATGTACATTTCTGTGCCTAATTAGTTTAGAATTACAGTAAATTTAATTTTGACAAATATTTTACTTACAAGTTTATAAAAATATTTTTTTCTGGACTGCAGTTTACTAATACTTATGAGGAAATAGTGGATGCAAGTTACAATGAAGGAAGTTAGCTTTACCTTCTAATAGGACAATCCTATAGATGTAATACGTGCAAAGATCATATAAAATAATGCAACATCCCACTTGTTTTATCTATTCAGAAGTTCTCAAGTTTCGCTAGACGATACCTGCTCTGCACTCTATTTGCGTAAAACACTATCAATTAATTACAATCTGAATCATTTTGAAGGATATTGCTAATACGTCATCATCTGCCTAGCCTTTTCCCAACTATGTTGGGGTCGGCTTCCAATCTAACCGGATGCAGCTGAATAACAGTATTTTACATCGAGCGACTGCCTATCTGACCTCCACAACTCAGTTACTGGGTAATACGACACCCCTTGGTTACCTAAGACTGGTTGTCAGACTTTCGGGCTTATGACTACCCGTAACGACTGTTAAAGATCCACGAATGACAGCTGGGACCAACGGCTTAACGTGCTTTCCGAGGCACGGAGGGGTATGTAAAGATGGTCACCCATCGACAGACCAACCGCGGCAAGCGTAGCTTAGCCTGATCGATCGACCTGTGCGGCTGTTATTTTTTAGCAAGGATTTGAAAGTTTGCTCAACAACGTAATTTATAACGCAATGAATGTTGTTGAATCGTCAAAATGAAAGCCATTCCTACAGTTGTGTTACGCAATTAACCCGCAGTTTTATACATTTAGTTAAAGCACCGTCAATTAAGCAATAGATACAGCAATATGAATCTAATCTTAAGTACATACTCAATGTATGAAAGTAGGTATCTTTGTGACGCGCGACAAACGTGAATACTTTGCTTTAGCAGTGATTCTTTGACCAAAGTCAGTCAGTTACATCTGCAATCTCTTTTATAGGCACTTTCTCTTGAGAAAGACCGCTAATCTCTCTGTATAGGATAACTAGCTCTTCGCTCGCGGCTTTGCCCGCATGTAAAGCAGACTCATACAAAGTTTTGAAATAAGTACCTATAGACTATTTTTTTTATATTGCCTATTACTCTCAGGGTAATGTAGATTCCCATTAGTGAAAAATTTTCGGAATCGGATCAGTAGTTCCGAAGATTACATCCTACATAGAAACTCACAAATTTTACCTCTATTCTATTATACCCATTAAACCCATCCATTTATATTCGAAACTAACTCTGTGTGCCTATATGTTACCTTTTCCCGCCTAAACCACTGAACGGATTTCGATACAATTTGGCAGCGATAAATCTCTCTGCCAAATATCGAAATCCGTACAAAACTATCCTATGTCCTTGCTTCTTTCCCCCCGGGTTGCAATATATTGCATCCCATAGAATAGTTTTTACCGACTTCACAAAAAGGAGGAGGTACTATGTTCGGATGTTTGTATGTTTTTTTTTTGTTAAGTATAAACATATTATCTCGCGGGCCCTTCGGCCTGCGTGATCGAATCAGAAATGAGATCCGCAGGAGAACCAAGGTAACCAACATAGCCCGAAGATTTGCCAAACTTAAGTGGCAGTGGGCAGGGAACATTGCTCGCCGAACAGATGGCCGATGGGGCCGAAATGTTCTGGAGTGGTAATCGCGTACGACGCGCGTTGGAAGGCCTCCCACAAGGTGGTCCAACTACTTTGTGAAGGCCGCAGGAACCTGTTCTGTTTGAACCAGCCTATGTCCAGCAGTGGACGTCTTTCGGCTGAAATGATGATGATCTCGCGGGCGAAGCCGTGGGCGGAAGCTAGTTTACAATACATTCGATCAAAAATACGACTTACAATTATACGACTTGAGTAGAAATAGCCTTTTATTAGCAATCATTGGTGTAAAATACTAGTAGGAAATCTTTGAAAGGCCTAGCACCTTCCTATCTTCTAACATTACCATATATTTAGATTCTTTCATAGTAGATACATAATTATGTGTAGGTGACTATATTTTTACATAGGACAAAGTGATATTAAATCCGCTAAAGAGTGTCTTCGAACGGAGCGATTGTTCAGCGTAAGCGTACATGCCACGTAAACGCTACGTTAGCGTGGCGTTGGACGTGATTATATCGAAAATACGTCGCGTTTTTGCGGCGTGTACGCTGCGTACACATTCTCCAAACGCCTACGCTGCACCAAAGCCAGATACGAAGACATACTAAGTCCCGTATTACAGAACCTCACTCAAGACGAGCATTGCCGGGTCAGCGGGATTGTCCGAAAGAGTTACCGCTGGCCCGGAACATAAAGAAGGAACACGAGTGGGTTTTAGTCAGTAAGAGTCTGACACTCCCTTCCGCTCCGCCCAGAGCGGGACCCCTCATTTGATGATTTCCCATCAAAAAAAAAAAAGACAAGCATTACTTAAAACTACATTCAACCAGCCAAATGCTCTCTAAACTAGTTTTAAGTAATGCTCGAGCCTTGAGTGAGGTTCTGTAATACGGGCCTTAGTGGGAAACATTAGCTAAAAGGTATACAAGTAAATTATCCTACAGCATCATATCAAGATAAAAATTTAACAATAATTTGAGTTCATAGCTATAATTGATAGCCGCTCATAAAATCTGTTCAATGTCGTGGGTCGTTGAGCTGCGCAGTTGAGAGATTCCACTCACGATGATGGAGTAGTTGAAGTACCAGAACAATGCGAAAATAACGGCGAAGAAGATATCTGTGATGGGCTAAGGATTTCATTGATAAGTTTTTTGTTAGATGGATCGATTGGCGCAGTGATTGAATGAATGGTGAAGATTATTGAGAAAAATAATATGTTTTTCTTTTAATTTTTTAAACTGATAGGACTCACGTTTGACCACTATTATTTGATGCAAGCTTTTATGCGGTCGGCGTTGAGGGGATCATCTATCTAAATAAAAATCTAATGATGTTCGTTGGTAAGTGCATCACTGCAGTGATGGAGAGATTTAGCTATTTATTGTTTTAAACTCTTTGTAATAGTCGGACTATTACAAACAGTTTAGGTTTTTATGAAAGAAAAAAATTAATTAAGTTTCCCGGAAAAATTTAAAGTCAGGAAAAACTGAACCTCCATTTTTCAATTGACAACGTATGTCGGATCCGCTAGTTTAAAATAAGTATGACTACTAGACTAGATCAATTTTGTCTAGTAAGGATAAATGTAAACGAATTTTACAAAACAAACTACAGGAAAATACATACATGGCTTGCACAGTTGCACGTGGTTGCACTGTGTAGAAACCTTGGAAAGAACTTACTTTGCACTCAACTTTGTAAGCAAACGCTTAAAGTGTTACATGCTCAGTGCAAATTGAAGTGTTTTTGTTATAAGATTCTTTGATAAATTACCCTTTGAAGTTTTTAAATTAATTATTCATGCAATCTTTTGCTATAAGTATAAACTATTTCGTGATATTTACTTAATTATAATATTAATATGAATGCATAATTTATGTAAAAAAAAAACAGTTTTATGAAATGAACGCAGATTTATCTAAAAGAATGGGACGGGTAGATGAACATACCTATATCGACTGAAAAGATTGTTAAACTCACTAGGTACTCTTAATTTTTTTGTAGTCCAGTAATTACGCACTGTTAGCCTGATGATGCACCTATGTTTAGTAGTTAGCTAATTAAGTAGGTATTTTTTTTGTTTCATTTTAGTTGAGTAGGTATTTTAATATTTATTGCTCTCAAAACGGTGAAGGAAAACATCGTGAGGAAACCGGCATGTCCTAGAACCAAAAATTCGAAGATATATGACATAGTACCAACCCGAGCTGGGCCCGCGTGGTGGATTATAGCCCACTCCCTCTCGAAGAGAGGAGGCCCTGTGTCCCAGCAGTGGGATCAATATAGGCTGATTATGATTTAGGTATTGATTTTTTAGTAGTAGATTCATAATGCCTAGCCTTTTCCCAACTATCTTGGGGTCAGCTTCCTGTCTAACCGGATTCAGCTGAAAACCTGAACATGGAGCGATTGTCTATCTGACCTCCACAACCCAGTTGCTGGGTAATACAATACCCCTTGGTAAGACTGATTGTCAGTCTTTCGGGCTTCTGACGACCCGTAATGGATGTCAAAGATCCATGAATGACAGCTGAGGCCAAAGTGGTACCAAGTACCAACCTGGTATGTAAAGATGGTCACCCATACAAGCGCTGTTATACTTATTACTTAGCCATTAACCACTGCACCAACCGTGCCGTAATAAGTCAATAATATAAGTATCTGATGAATAATATTAGGTAATAATAGTTGATAGCCACACTATCGTATTAGGTTTAAGATCTGTAAAGATAGTTGTAAGAGTTAAAAAATAAATCAATCTTTTCGAAGTTTCACTCATACATTTTTAATATAAAAACTGGCCAAATGCGAGTCGCCGACTCGCACACGAAGGGTTCCGTACCACAAGGCAAAAACGCCGAAAAAAACACGTTTGTTGTATGGGAGCTGAAAGCACCCTTAAATATTTACGGTCTTATTCATAATAAGTTATAGAACATCTAAAGGCTTGCTAATGTCTCGTTGTCAAAAATTGTTATTCATAAACGCATTTTAGCACTAAAACGTTCGATAAACCTACTATAAAGTTATGAAACCCAGACCCCTACTATAACAGTACTATAAAAATGGCCGACTCTACATCAGCTGATAGAAAATGACGTTTGACCTACAAATGTAACATTTGTGCAGTTGTATTTAATTTATGTTGCACTTCTGTTTAACCAATTTAGTTTATTATTATATACCTACAATGCAAAATAGAAGCAAGGAAAAATATAACGAAGCACATAAATTATTGCAACAAGAATTACTGTGGGACGCTGCTGCTTTGGGCTGTGGAAACAACGCTTTTCAATGTCTTTTACATGGCATACATGCAAACTAGGAAATGTGAAAACAACCATAGTGGCTAGAGCAGTACCTTACAATATTGCAGTTGACCATGGAGACATGCAGTTAGTAGTTAGGGTAGCAATATCAATGAATATCATACAAAGTCAGCCCAAGAAGCCTAGGTGCAAGGGGAAATGCAAATGCTATTTTACAAACTTTTGAGGAAACATTCCGCCGAGATAGCCTCACTTTACCGGGTTAGAGGTACATCTTCCCACTTGTGTCCGGAGACGGTTCAGAGACTTCTGTGTGGATCACGGAAGTTTACACCCTGCAGGGAGATGCTCCAGTAGGATGCAGCAGTAGGGAGTGGTTGTGAAGCTATGTAGCAAACCATGCTCCTCCTCCTATCCTACCCTATGCGTCCCTAAACATGCAGTCAAAGTGACCTCTGCGCTGCCACTGACGACGTTGTGGAAGTAGCAAAGTTTTGGGCCAACAAGATCTGAAATACTGTCGTCCCCGCGACACGAAGAAGATAAAGAGGACACATTTTAGCGAGTAGTGCATTAATAAAAAGCTTTTAAACAAATATCAGTTTAATTGATTTATTTTTATAATAAGTACTCTAAACTTTAATTCGGCTTCTAGAACTTGTGCTAGCAAAACAACATTTTTAAAATGTTTCTTTTCATTTGTCATCTATGCCACCTCTTCTGTAGGCCGTTTCAGTTTCTGCTATTTGTACTGAAGCACCATCCTTCCTACTGTCCTGAAATACAAAATCAATGTTATAATTCTTTCTCTTCATCAAACGAAGTTCTTGACATTCTTACTCAGGAACTTTGTAACTTATAAGTAAATTGGATAGGCACCTAATTAGTAAATCATGCCATGCCGCCGTTTTCGCGTTGGTGTCAGTCAGTATGTGTTTTTATTTTCTATCTTCTTCTTAGTGTGCCCAGAATTCGGCTAGGTACTTGTTTGGCGCCATCACCAGCGTCCACCTTCATTTTCTATTATGGAAATCCTCTCCCTAACCAATTCTTCTAAAAGATCTAAGGAAAAGCAAAAGCAAGCATAAGTATAAGAAATTAAGAATGTTTACAAAACAAAACTTACTTTGAACATAACTGCTTTGAACACATTTTAGTTGTAGGTAATACACACCTTATCGTCCTCCAACCAAAACGAGTATTCACTTCTTTGCCCTTTCTTGGAACTAGTCTACGGTCTTAATTCCATTTCTTTTAAATACAAAATTCAAAGGTTTTCGCTCGCCTGACATATCAAATTCATTGACTTAAAAAACCATGGTTACCATGGTAACGCGGCAAAACTGTCGAAACTGTAGACAATAAATTAGTTTTCAGTACGTCATAATGTCTATGGTCACAATTATTCGGTGCGTAGGCAGATATTCTCGTTTGACAACTTAATGTGTTGGCCAATTTGTTGGATGACTTCAATAAAATGGCAACATTTATATTTATATTGAAGTTATAGGTAGACATGGGTCGGATTAGGTAAAAACGATACCTAATCCACCTAATCCTAGTATTTAAAAATACCTAATCCATTTACCTAATCCGAATATTTATTCAGTAGAGCCGCTGGCCTGTTACCGATATTATGGTATCGTATGTGGATTGGGTAAGAAATATATTGTGGAATGGTGGATTATATTAATTTCGTTTTTTTATGGGCAAACGGTACTTTAACGTGAATACTTTTGTTTTTAACGTTTAATAAAGAAAGGTAGTGATCAAAATTACCCTTCAACTTTGTACAATGATTGAGATGGGTACTTTTTACCATTTTTTTATTGGTATATATTTTTTTAAGGTTAAAGTTCATTGTAGAGAACAACTCAAATTACATTTTTTTTTGTCTTTTTTTACCGTAACATGGCATGGAAATTAAAACTGGTGTGCTATGAATAGAAACCAGAGCATTATTATATTAACATGCATTTGACCCATTTTTCTGATTTTTACACTTTTTTTTTCAATAAAAAGACGTCAAAGTTTTGTTATTTTTCTTCGAGATTATTTAAAATAACGCCACCTAAAGACGACTATATTAATTACGACATAAATCGCTAGAGCTTACTAACTAGTATAGTGATATTTTACAAAGATGGCGCTGGCGGCAGTGCTAATTAAACTTGAAACTTAACTCCCACATTTTAAGGTACAAAATACCTTTGTGTAGACTGTGTACGAATATTTTGTGCAATACCTAATCCTCGACGCTTTGGATTAGGTACGGACTCGCATCGAAAAATACCTAATCCACATACCTGTTCTAATATTTATGCCTCACGTCTAATAGTTATAGGACACTCTAACTATAGAGGGTTTATGAAGCGTTTATGAATACAAAATTTTATCGAACGTTTTAAAAGCTTATCGAGCATTTTAACTAATGAACGTTTTAAACCTTCTATAAGCTTTTTTTATGAATAAGACCGTTATTTTATATTGTTTTTAGTATTTGTTGTTAAAGCCGCAACAGAAATACATCATCTGTGAAAATTTCAACTGTCTAGCTATCACGGTTCATGAGATACAGCCTGGTGACAGACGGACAGTGGAGTTTTAATAATAGGGTCCCGTTTTTACCCTTTGGGTATGCAATCCGAAAAAGGAGGGAACAAAATATACTTATTTGTTTTGCCCACTTATATTTACAGCCATGTATTAAATTCTACCCAAGATACATTATCTGTAAGTAAGTGCTGTACGATATTGATAACATCAATGAGTCAAAGCTGTTTGAAACTGTTGTTTATGCATGCATGCAATACAATCTACATAACCATTTCCCAACTAGGATATGGTCACAGTCGGCTCTGGATAATAAACCTATAATGTTCCCACTGGTGGGACCCATCCTCCCCTCTCCTCCTCTCGGTGAGAAGGAAAGGGCTGCTGTAATCCACTACGCGGGCCCACTGTGGGTTGGTAGATGTCACATGTCTTCGAATTTATGGTTCTAGGATATGCCGGTTTCCTCACGATGTTTTCCTTCACCGTTTTTATTTATTGAATAAGTGTTACTACTCCGTATCGGACTTTCTAGCTGATACTTTTTAGTTGTTTGTATGTGTAATAACTTATGATGAACTGCATCAATGTTTGCATGCCAAAATGGTAGAATGTACAAGGATTCTTCAACATTTATGTAACCACCTTATTGTAAATACCTACATTCCGAGCAAATAAATGAATATTATTATTATTAATAGTGGTGATGAAATAAATTACACAAAGTAAAGCGGCCTGGCTGGGTTTGAACTGAAGACATCCAACTCGTAAGTCGGGGATGTTACCACTGGACCTCCACTGCTCTAAATACCAGTATTGTTGGCTCTGAATACCAGTATTTTACATGAAACAACTGCCTATCTGACCTTCACAACCCAGTTACTGGGTAACAGAATACCCCTTGGTAAGACTGGTTGTCAGACTTTCGGGGTTCTGACTACCTGTAAAGACTCAAAGATCTAAAAAAGATCATCAGATTAACATGCTTTCTGAGGCATGGAGGGGTCTCGATATTTAATGGATGGTCACCCATCCATGAACCGACTGCGCTAGCTTAATAAAGCGATCGTTCCGTGGGGCTGTTATTATTTTGCCATGAGCCCCTCCTCTCTTACATGCAATGCAAAGGAAAAATATTAATTTAAAGATTACATCAGCCCAATGTATTAAGAGTCGTCTCTTAATACATTGGGCTGATATAATCTTTGGCCCATTGCCATAAATATAAACAGGATCTTGAACAAATTCAGAAAATGAACTGCTACTGAAGCATTCCTACTAATTTAACAACCCAAATTGCCCGTTTTTCTTTATACGAAACCACCTTTGCAACTAAAATCAATTCTTCTTGTTCTTGTAATATGTGATGTTCAAATTGCTTTGAAATGGTCCTAATTGAAATATAGAGGGGCCTGTGGCAAAGTAATAACAGCTGCACGGGTCGATCGATCAGGTTAAGCCACGCTTGCCGCGGTTGGTCCGTGGATGGGTGACCATCTTTACATACCGAGGCCCCTCCGTGCCTCGGAAAGCATGTTAAGCCGTTGGTCCCGGCTGTCATTTGAAGATCTTTGGCAGTTGTTACGGGATGCCACTAGCCAGTCAACCAGTCTAGTTAAATACCCATATTGTATTACCCAGTAATTGGGTTGTGGAGTTCAGATAGGCAGTCGCTCCATGTAAAATACTGGTATTCAGCTGCATTCTAGAATACAAATTCTACTTAGGGTAGAAAAGGTCAAAATGTATGGCATGGCTAACATTATATATTTTTATAAATTTCTGACAGTTTCAACACCTGGGGGTTTAGTGGGGGTTGTGCGTTGATGTGTAATGATTTGACTTTAAACATTGTAACGAGTCTTTTAAGCCTGTTACATGATATCACGTTCTTTGCTTTAATTTGTAGGCAACAGGGTGGTGTTGCCATGTAAAAATTCATTTTTTTGAATCGGAAGTCGTGTAGTGGTCACACTGATTTTTTCTTTTGACGCTGTCAGTTGATTTTGACAAGACACTTTCCGGTCTAAGTTTTGCATGGAGTGGAGTGATTTGAGAGCTCCTATGCAAATCTGGAAGTTATTACTTCCAGATTCCAGATCTAGTCTTAATTATGTGGTAGCTGATTTGCCCTTGTCAGCATCATAATGGGATTGGCCATATTTTGTAAAAGGTTGGTAAAATTCTTCGTGGTTTCATACCTACTCACGTGTCGCGTGGTTATTTGGATGACAGACGTTAATAGTTTTCGATATTTGTTTCAGGATCTTTTGAACCTTATATATTTTTTGGATTAATTCATCTACTGATGTAAAAGCTTTTTTTTGGAAAAGAAACGGTGAGTTAATTTGCATTTGGTCGTAAACATTCCGATCGGCATTTTTGTCGACGCTGAACATCAGCTAACAATTATTCATGTTTGATTTCAGCCGTGAGGCGTTTCTTATTTATTTCTACTTCAAGACTTAAATTTTTAACGCTAGCCCCTACCGACATATATCATGGACCGCCTGACGTCCCCGCGAAGATCAAAATCACCAGGGTTTGCCCATTCGGTTTGTTAGTTTATGCGCCGGAATATGGTATGGTTTATAATACTTAACTTATATTGACAAAAGTGCAATAATGACAGGACAGGAATTAATTTCTATTCCATCTTAGTTTTACACCTACTGTTAATATTAGAAAGGAATTTTCTTGTATATTGAGACCAGCAGCCTTCGGGTAATAAAATCGTTCAATAACTTTTGTGTCGATTTTTATTGATACTCCCCGCTTGAAGATTAAAAGTTTCCAGTTACCGCAGGTTAGTCTATCCTTGGCATAGTTTGGTGTGTGCTCCTGGCGCCCGAATTTTCACTTCTACTTATTGTTTATTTATTTGGAGTACAACACACACATTTAATAATCACATTTCATAATATACATTTTTAATAACATACATCCATACACTCTTTAAATGATATATTTTTTTTATTATTACAATTGTCGCAAGATTATATTTTTTTATTATTACAATTGGCGCCCGAACAGGGACTTGAAGTAGGTTTGTCTGGTACCTTTATACTGTCATTATTGCACTATTAATTAATTAACTTATGAGTCTATTGTTTGCATTGGTTTGTTCTACATTGTTACTTTAATAACTTTGTGTTTATTTTGATTTTTGACTCATAAGTAGTACTTAACTTAATTTGGTGAATCTTTGTAAACAATGTTTGGTGTTTACAATTGATGATTTTGTTTAATATCATGTTTTTTCTTAGCAAAACCAACAGAAATGTATAGCATAGACTGCGTTTTGTTGTTCTCAACAGTAAAGTTATTTTAAAAACTAAGTTTAACTTTTTAAGTAAATAATTTAATCTAATTGTTAAGTACAATATTGTGCATTAAATTTATCTAGATTTAAACTGCTTGTAAGTGATTATTGCACTTTTAAAACGATAAAATTAACATAGTAATTTTTTATGGGATTACCCACATTGACTTTTATAATTAACCTCAAACTTGAGAATTTATTTTCAAACATTTAACTTTTTGAAACTTAGTTTTTGCTTTTCGTTTGCTATTCGCCTTGCTGTTTGTTAATCATTTAATCATGGACACTTGGGAATACATAAAACTTTAAATAAATTAAAACAACATTATTTTTGGAAGGGAATGTTTAATGATATTCATCAATACATTTTGTCTTGCGATACCTGTAAAGCTTATAAACATACTACATCTCCACCTTTTGGTATGATGATTAATCCTAAAAAGGTTGATCGTCCCATGCTTATGCTCTCAGTTGATATCATAGGAATTCTACCTAAAACTTATTCTGGTCATAGATACATACTTTCGGTCGTAGACGTTTTTTACTAAATATTGCTGGTTCTTTCCAATGATCAATGCTACCACTAGAGTAATTTGTAAACATTTTGAAAAAGAAATATTTCTCAAGTTTGGTTGTCCAAAAATAGTAGTTTGTGACAATGGAACTCAATTTACTTCAAAACATTTTGTAGATTTTTTGAAAGGTTTTAATATAACCAAAATATTTTATAATACTTTGTATACGCCTCAAAATAATCCTGTTGAGAGATATAATAAAACGGTCGAAACCTGCATATCGTGTTTTGTTAAAGATGATCATAGAACTTGGTCAAGTTTTTTGCCCAATGTTCAATTAGCTTTAAATAATAGTGTAAACCTTGCTACTGAGTTTACTCCTAACTTTCTGATGTTTGGTAGGGAGCTTATTCTTGATGCGTCATTACATCACTTTAGTAGTTCTGTTGATAACTTATCTCAACTAGAAATTTCAAATAGAAATGCTTATGCAGTTTCTCTTAATTCACTTAGTGATATTTTTGTTAAAGTTCAAGCTTACTTGTTAAAGGGGTATAAGCGTAATGCCGCTTATTATAATAAGGGTCGGAAAGTCATTTCTTTTGATGTGGGTGATGTGGTGTGGAGAAGAAGTTTTCTTCAATCTAATGCACAAGCATATTTTTCAGCTAAACTTGCACCTAAGTTTGTAAAATGTAAAATAACTGAAAAGGTTTCAGATAACGTTTATGTTTTGAAAGATTTAAATAAAGGTTCAGTGGGACGTTATCATGTTAAAGATATTATTAAATTTTAATTTGGTTTCAAAGTGTAAGTCTTGATTTTGATAATTTTGTTTGAAGGTCGCTTTTGACAGTGTATGTACGAGAGGATGGATGATAGGTTATTGGCGATTTGAAAGATGTATGTTAGGTAACTTCTTATAAATTTGTTGAATTTGAGACATTCTAAAAATAAAACTTAGGTCATTCTGGTTAATTTAATACTATTTTTTTTCACACCAAATATTTTTCACATCGAAGGATCTTATTTTATGTTTTGTTTGTTTTTGTTGGATTGTCTAAGATCTTATTTTTCTTTTTTAAGGGTAACCTACCTGTTTATATTTTATTAAGATCTTATACAACCCTACAGTTCAGGTAATTTCTACCTTGAGGTTAAAAAACTTAAATTCAATTTCAAGTTTTTGTAATCTTTTTTCTCATAGTTTAAAATCATTCTATTTCCTCTTCGTCATAAATAGTAATCGATTTTTAAACCTATTTTGTGCTGTTCGTTGACAGAATTGTTTCTCATTTTTACTGGAGTTTCATTCTTTTTAATGATCGGATTTGACTTTGTTAGTAACGCGTTCATCCTGGACTTTACTTTTTAGGGTCATTCTGTAACCTTTGTTACAAAATGCCTTATTATTTTTTGGATCTTGGTGTAGTTTTTGACCTTGATTTCGACTCTTTTCCATTGTGTTGGACTTTGTTGTTCCAATCACGATGCGAGATTTTGTTTTGACTTTCGTCATCCTTTTTCCTTTGCGTTCGGAAGTTCGGTGGTGGTATGCCGGTCGCATTGTGAAACTTTGGCTTTCGCCTATTTGTTATTGAGATTTCTCATTGGAGATCTCAATGTTTTTTTGGTGTTTGTCTGTGTTTGGGAGATTGGTAGTGTTGAGCCAGTCACAGCATTCACATTCTTTTACAGCTATTGTGCTCGGGAATTCGGTGGTGATGAGCCGATCACAATATGCTTTCCTTGGTCTCGTTGCAGGTTGTGCCTGTAACAGTATTTTAAATAAGGTCTTTCAGCTTTATTTAAAAACTTTTGTTCGGAGTTTTCAAATTTTTTTGGATTGTTGAATACGGAGTTAGTCAGTGGCAATAGAGCCTAACTGCACTCATAGAGATGGTTGTGTTGGAAGCGGTTGACATAGTAGTCAGTGGCGATAGTGCCTAACTGCACTCAAAGTCGTACTGTTCCAAGTGGTTTGAAATTTTTAGTCAGTGGCGATAGTGCCTAACTGCACTGTTTTGGAGTTTTGGAGCTCTAAGAGATTTCTCTCTTCGTTTCATTTAATGAGTTTTTATAACTTATAATTTTTGTTTTTCACTATTTCGTTTTTGACTTTTTGTCATTTACATTTTTTTTACTTTTATTAAATTCTAGAGATTTTGTCGTTTGACCTTTTCAGAGTTGATTTGCACTTTGAATCTTATATGATTATTTTTCTTTTTTTGAATTAGAAAGTCTTAACAGGTTTATTTGGTTGAAGATTTCTTTCTAATAAAAGAAAGTTCCTTTCTTTTATTTTCGGGAGGGGATGTAATGTAACGAGTCTTTTAAGCCTGTTACATGATATCACGTTCTTTGCTTTAATTTGTAGGCAACAGGGTGGTGTTGCCATGTAAAAATTCATTTTTTTGAATCGGAAGTCGTGTAGTGGTCACACTGATTTTTTCTTTTGACGCTGTCAGTTGATTTTGACAAGACACTTTCCGGTCTAAGTTTTGCATGGAGTGGAGTGATTTGAGAGCTCCTATGCAAATCTGGAAGTTATTACTTCCAGATTCCAGATCTAGTCTTAATTATGTGGTAGCTGATTTGCCCTTGTCAGCATCATAATGGGATTGGCCATATTTTGTAAAAGGTTGGTAAAATTCTTCGTGGTTTCATACCTACTCACGTGTCGCGTGGTTATTTGGATGACAGACGTTAATAGTTTTCGATATTTGTTTCAGGATCTTTTGAACCTTATATATTTTTTGGATTAATTCATCTACTGATGTAAAAGCTTTTTTTTGGAAAAGAAACGGTGAGTTAATTTGCATTTGGTCGTAAACAT
Organism: Mesoligia furuncula; assembly: GCA_916614155.1. Taxonomy (NCBI): domain Eukaryota; kingdom Metazoa; phylum Arthropoda; class Insecta; order Lepidoptera; family Noctuidae; genus Mesoligia; species Mesoligia furuncula. Next base: position 5,273,070 of record OU744815.1, read on the forward strand.
TCCGATCGGCATTTTTGTCGACGCTGAACATCAGCTAACAATTATTCATGTTTGATTTCAGCCGTGAGGCGTTTCTTATTTATTTCTACTTCAAGACTTAAATTTTTAACGCTAGCCCCTACCGACATATATCATGGACCGCCTGACGTCCCCGCGAAGATCAAAATCACCAGGGTTTGCCCATTCGGTTTGTTAGTTTATGCGCCGGAATATGGTATGGTTTATAATACTTAACTTATATTGACAAAAGTGCAATAATGACAGGACAGGAATTAATTTCTATTCCATCTTAGTTTTACACCTACTGTTAATATTAGAAAGGAATTTTCTTGTATATTGAGACCAGCAGCCTTCGGGTAATAAAATCGTTCAATAACTTTTGTGTCGATTTTTATTGATACTCCCCGCTTGAAGATTAAAAGTTTCCAGTTACCGCAGGTTAGTCTATCCTTGGCATAGTTTGGTGTGTGCTCCTGGCGCCCGAATTTTCACTTCTACTTATTGTTTATTTATTTGGAGTACAACACACACATTTAATAATCACATTTCATAATATACATTTTTAATAACATACATCCATACACTCTTTAAATGATATATTTTTTTTATTATTACAATTGTCGCAAGATTATATTTTTTTATTATTACAACATGTTGGAAAGTGGGAGTAAACTGAGTAGTAAGGACTGTATAATATATCTCTGCCTACACCATCATGAAATACAGATATATTATGATGATTTGAAAAGCTTTATAACAGCTGTTGTGTGATATAATTATTTTTTTAATACAACAAACATCCTTTCCAATTCATGTTAAATAATAACAAGCATTATTATATAAACACAGAAACAGGTTTTAAGGCTGCCGGCAAAAAGTGAAAGTGAATGGGGAAAGTAGCCTTCTTTAACACTGTGTTTGTGTCTCAATAAGAAGATTACAAAGCATGTTGCATTTGAATTTTGTTTCAAAAAGTTGGGAGTTTTTGAAGAAAAATTATTAGTAATAATGTAGGTAATAAGCTTCAGTGCACATGCTAAACAAAAAAGGGATGTTCCAGACAATAATTTTTAAATACAAAGAACTTTAGAATTAATTTGATCATATTATTCGAAGTAAGGTGCACAAACACCTTATTTAGTAGCTCATTAACTATATTATTAGGCAAGGCCACCGTCGCACACCGTTAGCTCACCATGACGAAAAATAATTTATTTAGGTAGGTCGTTTTTTTCTGAATTTTTAATGAAAACCTTAAAATTATATTAATTAATTTTCGTAGCGTTTTCCCGGTTAACAGAACATTTTAAAGAACAATTACATATAGCAAAGTTTTCCTTACTTTCAAAAGTATTCAAGTTGGAAAATCTAAATTAATGTACTTACAGTTGAAACGTTTATATGATTTTGTGAAAAGGATACGCACTATAATTTTCTCCCAGGTCTCAACCATGTACAGTTCAGTCACCAATATGTACCGAAGGTACCAGTAGCTTATGAACTGTTGTATTTTCTTTACAAATTCCATTTTCCTGTCTTGTTTCGAAGCACTTCAGTTGAATGCTATGGTTGAATGAGTACAACTCAAGTTTTAAGTATTCGAGACGGTAACACGTAGGAATGTGTTGTACAAAATAACATGTACACGTGTAAACTTTACTTATTCCGGAGAAGTAATAATTTAATTGTCTGTCTGTGTTTCACAACTCGTCTTCTCGGCAGTAAAATTAGTAAAATAAAATTCTTTAACATGAACGAATATGACTCAAGCACAGTGACAGACGTCAAAGTCAGTCAGTGACGTTGTTGAGTGTTGACGTTTAACCAGTGCTGCCAATAGATAAACTAGCTTTCCACCAGATTCAACTTCGAAAACCACCAGAAAACCACTAACAAAAATCGGCCTACTCCAAAAATCGCTAAAATTTCCACTTAACATATTATTGGTTTTACGAAAGAAAACAGTAATTAAAGTAGATAAATTAGTAAAAAATGTTTTTTATTATTACGTAATAAGATATTTAAAATCAGTAAACCAACATACAATATTATTAGTAAATCAAGAAGTCAAGATGAGGAATATAAAAATTATTCAAAAAGAATAACAACTATAAAAAAGTGATATTCTAAAATTAGTCTATTTCAGATGAATTTTTGTCTGCACCATCGTCGGTTTCACATTTATATGATTCTTTGGTACCAATTTGTTTTTCTTTTATTGAAATTTACCAACACAGTAAAAGTAAATAATCTAATCCTGAAAATTAAATGAAGTAAAAATAATATAATTATTTCGTAACGTTTTAGTGGCTTAGTGGTTGAGTGATAGCATTTTCAGTAATTGAAACTGAATTCTACTAAACCACTAGAAAAATCACCAGCCACTAAAAGCAATATTTCGCCACTAAAAGGGGGGTCGAAACCACCAGTTTTGGTGGAAAATCTACTAAGTTGGTAACACTGCGTTTAACCAATTGGCATTGTGTGACCAGTTTGAAAACTTCCACTCAAAACATCTTCAATTTTAGAGTGGCAATACACTAGCGAAATTGGAAAGTACAATCGCCTCGGCCCTCGTCCCTTTTCTTAGTTCTTTTCTCTTTTTATAGTCTACACATGTAAGTAGTTATTTTCCGATCACCTTGGGGTACTCCCTAATCCTTGAGCAACATAGACAGTATTGCTTAAGGCCTGCCAAATACGCACAGCAAAGGATACAATTGATGCCCCCTTGAGATAGTTGGTCTACGAATCCAGGAGGCGGGGATAGTGGAAGGTGCACAAGTTCCCATAAACCCCAGTCCATGTTTTGGAAGGGAACACCCCGGTGTGGTTTTTAGTCAGTAAGAGTCTAACAGACCCCTCCGGCAGGGCATGAGGATTTCCATGAAGCTTGTCCACCCCGGTACAAAAAAAAAGGTCTGTTGCCGGTTTTCTTTTGCTGCTTGTGCTGGACTATGCGTAACCAGCAGCTAGTGGGTGGTAAATTGAGGATTCTACCCGCATTGCGCGGTCTGTTGTGAGGTGGTGATCTCCTCCGTGTACCAAACGTCGTTAAAGGAGTTAGGAGGCGGGGTGCTGAGTCATCTATAGAACTGATGCAGAGCAAGTTTTTATTTAGTATCATTTATTGTTCTCACTGCTGCGACACATGCCTCCTTTTCTGTGGCAGGAAGTGAAGTGCGGGTTCGTGGATGCCACATTCATATTGTCTACAATTTTTTTTATTTCTAGGTCAGGCCGGTTTCTTCACGATGCTCACCTTTACAGTTTTAAAGCAGTGGTGATGAAAATACTTACCAAAAGTAAAGTGCCTGTCTGGGTTCGAATTTAAGACCTACAACTTGTGAGTCGCGGCCGTTTCCACAGGGTCATCACTTCTCGTACTAGATAGTATCACAGGATTAAATTCAAATAAAATCACGTTTACAATAAAATGAACTTTAATTCATTAGGTTAATAATACAATGTGATTTATTTATCTTAAATCTAAAGTAAAATTGGTATCAGCCCTTTTAAACTACGCAAGAAAAATACAATGTTGCAAATCTATAAAACGATTTTTACACTGGTAATACGATTCGATAAGTAATCACAATTTTGTACTTAACAATTACGACATAAAACGGTAATTTTGTATAATTTCATTAGTTTAAAATAATTAGTAACTTAGGTGTTTAAGCAGCTATTATAGTTGCCATATTTAAAAGCTGGTATAGCCAGACCAAAAAAAAAATGAATGTTACAAGAAAATAATTTATTAAATAATAAATTAATTTCGATTGTTTGCTCTGGCTATGTTATTTAAAAAAACGGTAGGCATGCAAAATAAGCCTTTCATCCGCTTAGAACTCATCTAATACATTTTTATACACTAAACGGTAACATTTTTGCATTTAAGCGTGCAAATAACTATAAAATACCGATACCTTTGGGTTAGAAATACGAATTTACAAAAAGTTTCGAGATGGTATTCTACCCGGCAACCATATGGCATTCTGTGCACCAGATGTTTTTAATAAAAGTATATTTTACAAGCATTTATATCCTTTTACAATTCTTGTGGGACTTGCCCACAAAAAAAGAAAACTCTTCGGCGATTTTATGTACTTCTTTTTATGATAAATAGGTAATTATAAAATGCATATAGTCTTCATTAGTGATGCTACAGGTACAATAATAATAATTGCGATCTCTAGTGACGGTGCTGCCACCTTTTAAGCAAGAAAATGCTCGAAAATCTGACAATAGTTGAAAATTATATCTGTGTACGAACTGCTCCCTCCTCACAGACCTCTGAACATTTTACAACATAACGTGCCCATGTCGGGGGCTCTTGTCGGAAGCTCATGTCGTACTTGTCAATCTGTCCGACTTCTTGACAGGCTACCAAAGAGGTCCATTAGGATTAAAAAGTTCATACATCACTATAAAATGTATTATTTCACGATAACCCCATTATCATGAAATGTATCGTTACTTGGTATCGCAAATAAGATTGTCCGCCATTTAAATTCGACAAAGGCATTACTAGCCTCTGTAATCAAAGTTAAAATACTCATGCTATATTGCAGTATAATTTTACATAATAAATACATACAAAATCACTTAATTTCAATTTTAAAACGCTTACCTAGATAACATAATTTTGGAATAAAACGAAAATTCAAAATCACACACTTATTTCATTACGAATTATATTATCATGCAAGCATCTATAAAATACTAAAATAGTAAATAATCATGACATTTTCGATTTATGTTTTTTTGTATATTTTTCAGTCTTATACAAGGCACCGATTTCGTACGATTTTGTATAATTATTGTAAAAAAAATAGCTGCCGTAAGGTTTCTTATGACGAATAAAATTGGCACTTTTCATTATTATCAGGACACTATCAACATTAGCCGGTTAATGTAGTAAAAGTCAGGTAATTTGTTTAAATAGTGACAGATTCTTACAATGACCGGGCAATGCTGATAGTTTTTTTGCTAAAATCGAGACATGACATTCCATATATTAAAATAGTTACCAAAATATATGTTTAGATAAAATACTGCGTGTTGTAGGTATAATAAAATGGTGTATATGATAAAACTCTCATGTATAATAATAAAATATTCCAGACCACGCAATATTGTGACTTGTACCTGTTGAAATACGATTCATTTTGCCTTATTTTAGATACGTTTAGTACCCAATAAAAGTATAGAACCGTTTGATTTCATTTTTATTTCAACTTTAAACGGCTTGAAATAGATGTTATTTTTCTTAGTGTTTTTATTAAGCAATTCATCGAGCTCCATATTAATTGGTTTAATTCAGCATTCTCCACATTATCAGATTTAATTGTTTAATCTATACATTGACCATTCCCTTCAACCATCACAATATTTTATAACTACCTTTTAATTGACAGTTTAATTATAAAATGTACTTATAATCTATGGTACTGCTTGAGTTTCTACTTTAGCTAGCTATTTCGATAAGTACTATTATTTTGTGACGTTAGAATAAAAGTCAAAATGGACGGGTATTATTTAAAATGGTATTTTTACAATGATGATAATGATTCTTATTTATCAAGCCTTTCTTGGCAGTTCATTTTATTGTGGTATAATGTGTGAGCAAATGTAAATAATCAACATCTTTTTAATCCTGCAATTTCACGTGTAATTTCCATGTGTCATATGCACTTCTAAAAAATTTAAAAATCCAGAAAATCAAGCTACTACAATATGTCAAATTTCTTTAATAGATTTTCAACTTTATCGCTAAAGCACAAGGTTCAAAGATGATTGGGAAAATTTGACAGTTTCGGTTAGCTTGATGTGCTGGCGTCTGTACATTTATCATGTTTTTTCCTGACGTTTTAGCGGCTTCAACAAGAACTAATCAGTTTCCTAACTTATAAAGCGTAAATAAAAATAATAGATTTCCACAGGCAATTGGTCGAAATAACTGCTATATTCAATACCAATGAACATAAAAATTAAAAATAATAAAAATATTTTTACGCTTTAAAAGGAGGAAAGTTCTGTCTCGTCATCTTGCCATGACGATTTTGGTTGTAGCTGTCATGACAAATTACATCACATTACAACATGACAAGGTAAAACCAAATTGACTGACACTTTTTGGCTATGACCAAGACGACGCAAATTGTACAAAAACTTTCTTGACAGATTAAAGACAAGACTCTATTAAGTAGATTACGTCATCTCACAATTTGATAACACAAAACCTAGATTCTACTTGCTCATGAACTTATGACAAAAAGTCATCAAACTGGACATGACAAAACCTAGACTTTATTTCACTTTGACAGCTGTCATCGTACCTACATTTTTTTCTCCTACCTACCCTCATTTAGTTCACTCTAAATATTCGGTGTAGCCTTGTGCCCCGGTGAAGATGACGTCGATCCATATCCTGGCTGCCTCGCCAGATGGTGCCATGAGGTAGTACCGTCGCTGTCTCGTCTTCACTATGAATGTGGTTACGGGGTTCGGTGATTTTGACGTGTTCCCGTGGTCTAGGTACACTTCTTCTATTACCTGGGGTAAAAAAATAGTAATTGTATAAAAGATATTACAATTGATTCCTTCATAAGGTGTCAGATGGATAGTAGAGCGAGAGAATGTTATTCAGCCACTATAATGATACATCATCTGCCTAGCCTTTTCCCAAGTATGTTGGGGTGGTCAGCGGGATTGTCCGAAAGGGTTACCGCTGGCCCGGAACATAAAGGGCTAAGGAAGGAACACGGTGGGTTTTAGTCAGTAAGAGTCTGACGCTCCCTTCCGCTCCACCCAGAGCGGGAGGAGTCATTTGATGATTTCCCATTCAAAAAAAAAAAAAAAGTATGTTGGGGTCGGCTTCCAGTCTAACCGGATGCAGCTGAATACCAGTATTTTACATGGAGCGACTGCCTATCTGACCTCCACAACCCAATTACTAGGTAATACGATACCCCTTGGTAAGACTGGTTGTCAGACTTTCGGGCATCTGACTACCCGTAACGACTGTCAAAGATCCACGAATGGCAGGCGGGACCAACGGCTTAACGTGCTTTCCGAGGCACGGAGAGTTCTTGATATGTAAAGGTCACCCATCCACGGACTAACCACGGCAAGTGTAGCTCAACCTGATCAATCGACCCGTGATAATAGTGGGCTAATAAAATGATTTTACGGGAATAAAGTCTAGGATTTCAGCAGGCGTATTTAGCTGTTTTTTTTGCCCAGTAGAATAATGAAAGAAAAAACTTATGAAAGTTTTGTTTCATTAAGTACATAAATAGTTTTACCCCGACTCTATGTAACAAAAAAAAAATCGAATAAAAGTTCGCAGGTATAGTTCGCGTCAAATAACTTTGCCGCTCTGAAGCTAGGCTTGACGCTAGCCGCGCATGCGCGCTGCTGTTTTATTCATAGGATTAAATCTTAGGGTAAGAAAGCTATAGAGCATCGGGTAGCGTGGCTACACATGAGACAAAAAACTAACTTAACTAACATAGGCTACATGAGTAGCTGCCTTGAAAAAACTGGCACGCACTGAGAGACGGAAATAGTATAGCTTTATCCTTTTCTGTTACTTATAATAACTCAATACTTTATCCCTTTGTTGTGGAAATGAAATGGAGATACCCGCCGTCTATACTTTTCTTTGTCTAAGGATTAAATACTGCGCAGTGATTTGTTGCCTACTTCAGAGCGGCAAAGTTATTTGACGCGAACAGTATATGAGTAGTTCTTGAATATTAAGCGCAGTATCGGGCAGTCAGGGAGGCGCTGCACTTTACTAGTCAATAAGGATTAAGGTGAATGGATAGTGGTAGACCGCGAAATTCAAATTTTCTTACGTTTTTTTGCAATTTGCAGGTCAGTTGTATCTTCATCAATTCGCGACAATAACAGGTACATATTTAGAGAATTATAATCATTAGAATTATTAATATATCTTTCTATGTTAGATTTCTACCACCAACCACAAATCTCTTATGGAAAAGTGTTAATGGTAGAAATCTAACTTAGAAAGATGTATTAATGATTGTAATGATTTTAATTCTCTAAATATGTATAGTTACCGGCACGGATCTTGAGCGCTCGGCGGTAGAGTGGGAATCGCTTTGCCCATCGTACACTTACGGCAAAATAAAACATAATTTTATATAATAATAATATTATTATTATCATAGTCACTGTACGACAATATATATACCCCGCTCCCGCGCCTCACTTCATCCCACCAAAGGGACCCAATAACTCACTTTTGCGCAGGTGAAGGTCAGCGCTCAAGATCCGTGCCGATAATTGTACCTGTTATTGTCGCGAATCATAATTTTGATCAAGATACAACCTGACTCTGACCTGCAAATTGCAAAAAACGTAAGAAAATTTGAATTTCGCGGTCTCAACTACCCATTCATCTTAAGTAGCAATAGCTTGGCGTCGCGACGGATGTGGGATCGATGCTTAGCTGCAGAGAAAAGAAGAAGTACAGACGCCAGCACATCAAGCTACCCGAAACTGTCAAATTTTCCCAATCAACTTTGAACCTTATGCTTTAGCGATAAAGTTGAAAATCTATTAAAAAATTTGACAGATTGTAGTAGCTTGATGTGCTGGCGTCTGTACAAGAAGAATGTTGTATACTCACTTGGAAGTAGGCCCCTCCTCTGGGCTTCTTCTCACTCTTGTCCCAGTAGTAGACGAACGTTTTCGTTTCTCTATCGAAAACGAACCACCTGTAAACACGAAAACATGGCACTGTTATTTATTTGTATAATATTTTTTTTTTAAATAATAGTCGTACTCGCTTTTCTGTTTCTATAATGACAGCGATCGGTGTTCTAGAAAAACAAATGATATAGAACAAACAATAAATCATCATCTGCCTAGCCTTTTCCCAACTATGTTGGGGTCGACTTAACAGTCTAACCGGATGCACCTGAATACCAGTATTTTACATGGAGCGATTGCCTATCTGACTACACAACCCAGTTACTGGGTAATGCGATACCCCTTGGTAAGACTGGTTGTCAGACGTTCGGGCTTCTGACTACCCGTAACGTCTGTCATAGCCGGGACCAATGGTTTAACGTGCTTTCCGAGGCACGGAGGGGTCTCGGTATGTAAAAATGGTCACCCATCCACATACCAACCGCGGCAAGCGTAGCTTAACCTGATCGATCGACCTGTGTGGCTGTTATTATTTAGCCACGGGCCCCTCTATACTACTAACCCTCTAACAAACAATAAATATTTATTAGAAAATCGCCACTGAGGAACACTGTAGGTGTTGCATGTTGCAATTAATTATAATGTTGCCACACAAAAATATATATTAAGGTGAGTGACGATCTATTCATGTGAATACGATATCTCTTTACCCATAAGCAAAGAATAAATGAAATCAGTATTCAGCTTGAGTTCACAAATTTTTACAATTTCTTTGTTTTTTTTTTGCGCGTGTCTGTTTATTAATTTTGATTTTTCTTTCGAATGATGTATGTAGGTAGTTACCGTTTGGACCATGTGTGGAACTTGGCGCCGAGCTTGTGCAAATAACCGCGACACGACGTCGGCGTCACCGTCACGTACGGACACACCTCGATCTGGTGACCTAAACCAACAAAATAATATGTTAACGTTGGACACAGAACAACTTTGAACTTGGATTCAAAGTAATTTGGATATTCAAGGATTGTCCACTAAACAGGTAGAACTCTTTCATCCGTGAAGGTGGCTATTTGACTTTGTTTCGTCTGCAATTTACAAACGTCTAAAATAACGTAGGCCACAGGATACTTCTTTGTGGTACACCGTACCAGATTTTTTCATGTTGACACATATTATAAATTTCTTTTACGTTTTGTGACCTGTCAGTCACGTAGTCCATTAAAATTTGGAGTGTGATCCCGCAAACACTAATTCATTATTATTACATGAGATAAACGGGAACATAAACTGTCAAAGGCCTTGGCCGAGTCGAGAAAGTTGCCTATGGTTTATTTTCTTTAGTACAGGCATTGGTATCCTAACAGGTACTGGTGGTCCGACGACCTAATTAAAATCGTTCAAAATCAAGTAGCAATCTCATCTCAGCAACAATCAATGTCAAAAACTTGTCAAACATGTAGGCAAAGTCGAGGTATGTCTACTAGATTGAGACCGAGATTCGAATGCAAACTTGATTAAATTACAGGATCAGCCCCGCTAGTGAAGATCAGGAATCTGTTAAATGTCAGAGGTACACGAATGGTCGTTCTGGCAATGTTTAGCGGTTTAGACTTATGTCCAGCAGTCTGAATGATGAGTAGGGTACTGACCAGCTGACTCGACGTGTCGTCGCAGGTCGAAGTCGTCTCTGTCTGAGGGCAGGTACCGCGTGAGAGGGCGCTGTGACTCGCTGTAGGGCGCCACTCCGCGTCTGCTGCGACGAGGGGCGTTGCTGAGCGACACTAGAAAAGAGATGGATTGGATAAAGCCGAGCAGTTTCAAATACAGACAATAGGTTTACATTTTGGGAGTTAAGAAACGATCGGTTCGGAAAAGGCTAGGCAGATGATGATGATGATTCTGGGAGTTAAGAGCCAAGAGAGTAGGCAGTTTATTTAAACAAACAGTAAATGCTATAGTGTACACCAAGACTATAACAAAAAGGACAAACATATTTAAAACTAGTAACAGTACATACAAAGGGCAGATCATGTTCTAAAGTTCTGATTGAGCAAAGCAGTTTGGGAGCTGTTCAGCCACTTCCTAACTCAGGCCTGTCGTGGCAAGTTGTCAAAAGGAAAGGAGTAAAGCTTGTTAGAAAACTATCTCGTTTTCTTTTGTTTATAAGTAACACACTATTTTACATATCTCGGGACTATGGGGTCCCGGTCCTTTGGTAGGCGTACGAGGGGCCGAAGCCAACTCGCAGAGGCCCCTTAGGAAATTTTAATGAAATGCGGCACCAACCGACGATTATCCCTGTATGCACTATGCAAGTGCACCTAAGGATAAAACCCCCGGTCGGTGTAGGACTATTGCAGGATATGGAAAAATGAAAACTTAGACTATGGGTTTGGGTGGCTAAAGATTACTGGCTACCAAGAACTAGTTGTCATACTATTATTATTACGGGAAGTCAAGTACAAAAGCTTCCACGAGTAAGTAATTCTGGAGTCTACTGCTGAAAGATTTGACTAGGATTTGGGTAGTCGTGGCCGTGGGAGGTAAGGTGCAAGGCAGTTTGTAGGGTTTTGTTATGTGTGTATACTTACAAATATTGTCCCTACTAAAGTCGGAGGCATGGCTGAGCGGTCGGCTGTCGTCACTACGCTTGTCGTCCTCTGTCGACTCGGTGCGCGAATTTCTAACTTGAAGCTGTTGACAAAAAGATATAAAACATTAGCAACGGTATAATTACCACTTTTACTAATTGACGAAATATTTTAATTCAAAAATGTATTATGTGGCAAACATTTTTTGGAAGGTTCACAGAAAATTTCAGCCTGACAGTTTTCTCTTGATATCAGAATAGCTAAAAGCACTGAAACAGTATTCACACTTGAGCATCGTTTGAGATTACGGATTTAAATTTAGATCGATATTCCATGCGGAAAACAGCACCTATATCGATTCGATAATTTTCTTTATACAGCCAGTAGCCGAAGACCTTCAAAAACAAACATCCCAAAATAAACTGTACTAAATTCAATGGTAACTCGATTTGGATCGTCTTTCTAACGATTCGATTGAACAAAACTAAGCCTAGGAGTTTGCTGCATAGTCTCATCAAGTGATTAAAAGAATGAGAGGTTTTCTATTTGAGTATTAAAAAAAAAACATAGTTTCCAAGAACTCTGTAGATGGCGTTGAACTGACTACGTTACTAGGTGCCAAAGCCAAAATGGTTGGAAAAAAAAACATTACGTCACGTCACATATGCTCGTTGACTGACACTTTCGTATGCTTTCGTTTTACGATCTCAAAATTACATCCAAGTGCAATAATCAAAAAATGATGTGACGTTCCGTTCCTTGCAGTAACTTACCAAGTTCAGCGCCATCTATCCAGCGACTAGGGAAGAGTTAAAAAAGAAAATCCCTCATTGTTTAGGTACTGTGAGTAAAAATAGCCTGTTGTTTTGTGACCAAAATAGTCTGGGTTACAAATACTAACTTCCGTCATTGTTTTACTAAGTTTGTTACAACGGATATTGAAGTGAAAACTTGTTTAAGTGCGTTGTGCATTTTTTGAGATGGGAGAAAACCATTTAACTCGCGCCACTGTTACAGTAAGCGACACCACGCGTGTTTTGTTTATGAGACGATTAAAAAAAATACCCGATTCGGATGTGTTCGGCCGTCCTCGGGATGTACTCGGTTTTAATGTATACCCCTTAGACAAAGAAAAGTATAGACGGCGGGTAGCTTCATTTCATTTCCACAAGAAAGGGATAAAGTATTGAGTTATTTTAAGTAACAGAAAAGGATAAAGCTATTCTATTACCGTCTCTCAGTGCGTGCCAGTTTTTTCAAGGCAGCTACTTATGTAGCCCATGTTAGATAAGTTAGTTTTTGTCTCATGTGTGGCCACGCTGCCCGATGCTCTATAGCTTTCTTACTCTAAGGTATACCCGATATATCAGTGAGTGATGGCAAAGTATTCTGTTTGTGTTTTGTTTTCACTTCTGTCGCCATTCCCGGAGTGCCACTGTTTTCTTTATATGATCAGTAACGAGTAGGACGGAATAGCGTATAAAATACTGGATCTAATTGCACGTGTTTGTAGAAATTCGTGAAGTCGGCACTAAATTGCGAGGCAATTCCGTCGTTAATTTTCGAGCTAACTACCAGCCAGAATAATTTCGTGGCGAATGGGTACCTCATTACCAGAGATCGGAATAGGTAGAGCTGTTTTATGTACTTGGCATAGGTTAGAATAATATGGATATTCCCCGAGTCCCGGGATTTGGTTTTTATTTTGTAAATGCGCTTATTGGCTTGCTTATACCATTTTTATAGATATTGACATAAAAAATGAAATTCAATAAAATCCCGTAATATCAGTCGGAATCCCGTGGAATATCCATATTAACATTAATGTTTGCGGTCAATGAACCTAAATAGCTCTACCTATTCCGATCACTGCTCATTATCCCTGGAATGGCGATGCCATTTCTGGGATGATTTCTGGCTGACAGCAAGCATTCCGATTAGCACTCTACATAGAATTAAGAACGATGCTCAGAATTAATCTCTACTAGTAAGTATACTGAAGGATTAAGGGTCTATTTATACCTAACTATTTACACTAGATACTAAATTAAATGACTGACTAACTTATTATACAAATAAATACAAAAACAAAGGACACTTAGGCGTCGAAGTACTCGTCCGCATCGCTGTCATCCGGAAACGTGCCCAGGAAACTGGCAGCATTCCACGTTGAATGGCAATGCTAATTCTTTGGCCAAAGAACCAGAACCAGAAGGCTGGGTCGCTTTCTGGTCACGTGAAGTGTCGACCAGCCGGCGAGAGATTTCCTTAAAAAGGAGACGCGCACTCGGGCCCCATGACCCGAGCGTTTCGACCCCAAACGGCTCAAAGCTGTAGTTGCCCATTAGGTTACAGTATTACTAGTATACTTAGATGGCGGAGCATCGTTCTAGTATTCAAGCCGAGAGATAATAAAAAAAAAACCGAGGGTTCCGTAACATCACATGTTTTTAAATTTTCATCGGCGAGGCCTATATTCGTCAGAGAATTTTTACACTGTACACTGTGGTATAGAATATTGCAGTTTTATGTTAGCGCCATCTCTTGACCGATAGCGGAACTAATGTATATTTTGTTGATGATTTCTGATGATTTCGTTTTATTTTTCCTGTAATCTTTACATCAATTCCTATCACATATAATTATTTCAGATTTTCTCTTTGCAAACTTCGGAGATAGGGGAGAACGGTTTTTTTTTACATTTTTCATCAAAAGTCCAGCTGTGACAGATAGACAGACAAACAGACAGACAGACTGAGTCTCACCATAAGGGTTCCGTTTTTACCATTTTGGTATGGAACCCTAAACATCGTCAAGAAAAAGTAACTATTGCGTAAAAAACCAGATACTATCATAGATCACAGTAGAAACGCCGCAGACGCGGCAGATATGAGTGGAAACGCCGGGAGAGGACCCAGAGGACATACCTAGTGGCCTTTTTGGTGATGTTCTCCAGAAAAATCAGGTGAACCAGCAGTGCGATTCTGTAACCATCTCACCGCGAAAACTTAGGTCAAGTGAGCGTGGAGTGAGCTGTCAATTGTGTCAGTTCCTAGCAAAACCAAACTCACATCATCTAAGTTTTCACGGTGTGATTTTTACAGAATCGACCGGCAGATGTATGAACTTAAATCAAGCAAAAGGCGAATGTAAAGATCGTAGCAGGTAAGGTTCTATTATTTCTGCCTACCCACATGGGGATAACGCGTGAGATTTATATATCACAGTAAATTTAGTAGTATTCTAAGGCCCTTACTAATAAACGTATTAATATCAGATGAATAGAACACACTGATTTCTCTCTTTCAGTCGTCAGTAATTTGACTTTCGAAAGAAGAAGACAAAGAGTTGTGTAACTATACAGACGTTATACAACGTTTATTGTCAGGGGGTAAGAATAGGTCAGCGGGATTGTCCGAAAGGGTTACCGCTGGCCCGGAATATAAAGGGCTAAGGAAGGAACACGGGTGGGGTTTAGTCAGTAAGAGTCTGACACTCAATTCCTCTCCACCTAGAGCGGGAAGGGTCATTTGATGATATCCCACCCAAAAAAAAAAAGAGGGGGTAAGAATAAAGATGCAGTGCGCCAATACTTACAAAAACAGGCCGAGGATTACACCCAAGTCCCCAATGCGAACTCTTCACTAAAGTCAACCACATCGACATAATGTTTCACTATATTCACATACACTTAAAAATGATTTACTGTTTTATGTAGTTCAACATTATCTTATAGATAAATAATCACTTTAGTTTCATGTTCCTTGTTTTTTATAGTTTTATGGTGCTGTCGTAAATATGTGTTGAGTAATATTTATTTGTCCGGTGTTATGATGATTCGTTTTCAGTGAGTTTTATTTGTACTTCCTGTGTAAATATAAAGATGTTTGAGATATCTAAATGGTTGATGGATTACGTATTAATTTGATACACTTCTTGGTCTTGGAGTTTACTTTTTGGAATGGGCTCGAAGCTTCAACTTTCTTAAGAACTCAACGACTCTTAGAACAGTTCAAAAGAAATAAATGGTTTGAGTTTGAGGATGTAACTGGAATGATTCATGGAAAAGAAAGTGTTAAGTATATTAAAGAAGCTACGATGTAACTGTTTAGCTGGCTTGAAAAACTCTTTGTCTTCGAGTTCCTATTTAGAATTTTTTCTTAGACGTTACTCTGTTTTAGCTACAATTACCAAATTCTCCAAGAGTTCGTTCAAAACTTGAAGGAATTCGTTTTACTGTTGCTTATTAACGGGCCCTGAGTTTCCTATATATTTATTTCTCTAACTTTTTTTTATTTTATTGTTTTTTTTTTCGATTACAACGTGAGTTGTTCAAGAATAGATGCTGACAGAATTGAACATAATTTTATTATTCTATCGAGTCCAAGGACACGACAAGTAATAACAACAACTAATAATCATAAACCTAGTTTCATAAAGCATACCTAGAGGAAATGCCGAAAACATCTCAATTAATCAAACTAATAATCTACACTTAATATTAAAGCTGAAGAGTTAGTTTGTTTGTTTGAACGCACTAATCTCTTGAAATACCAGTCGGATTTCAAAAATTATTTTTGCCTTTGATAGCCTAATTCTTGAGGAAGGCTATAGGCTATTTAACATCACGCTAGGATTCGAAGGACCCGATCAAAAAGAAAACTAAGTAATAGCGGGCAGGCGATGTAATGCGAGAAATTTCACGCGAACGAAGTTGCGGGCAGAAGCCGTAAACATATAAGTTATGTGTTGTTATTCCATATTTCCCGGGAACCATTGAACCTTGGTGCCTATAATCTTACACAACATCATATTTCCGGCTGAGTGGACTTGTACGCGAAAATCTGGATGTTTACACTCGCCGACGTCACGCCGACGTGTAATCTGATGTTTACAATATTGTTATACTAACATCTATCGTTCGACAGCGGGATCCGAAGTGGTGCTTAGGATACGTGATTTATCAAGGAGTAGGATGGAACAGACATTGGAGAAGGTAACGTATCTGACTCTCAAGAAGTTGTAATAAGTAAAGGGATGCATGAAGAAGCCTCCTCGTGTAGCGTAGTTTGTTCCGCCAGTTACTCAACTGAACCGAGCGCTCGGCGCATCCTGGACAGTCAAACCTTATTTGACTGGCCAATTCTTCCCTTGCGGTGTTAGGGCTAACGCTCGCTTGGTTTGCGACCGGCCCTCCCACCGGAGACCGGCTTCAAGCAGCTTGCTGTGTTTCGTCGATGCGTGGGAGTTCCAGTGCCTTAGGCATCTTCTGGGCACGCTCGTTCCATCATAGACCTCATTCAGTAAAAGTTGTTCATAATGATGAGTACAATAACCTCTTAAGAGGTTGTTAATGTTTTACCAATAACCCTGTATAAAACATAGTTTCTGCTCGCGACGTCGTCCGCGTGAAATTTTTTAATCCCCTGACCCATCCTGTCGCATCGCACTATGAGCTCGTATTCGCGTTCTTTCTTCCTTTTTCTCGGCTCCTAAGATTCCTAGCTATCTAATGTAAAAAGAATTTTTCAAATCCGACTGGTAGTTCTAGAGATTAGCGTGTTCAAACAAACTCTACAGCTTTATTATTAATAGTATAGATTCATGTGATTCCAATTTTCATTGTTTCCGATGGAATTATAGATTTGGATGGGTTCTCTTTCAGAAGGAAAGAGAGCTCTGTGTCCCAGCTGTGGGAACGATGACGGTTGTATGGAACAGGAACAACAACATGAATCATGTAACCAATATTTTGTAACAATTTTATGATTTAAAAGTGTCCGTGGAGTTTTTTGCCCGTTCTCCTCCATAGATACCTGCTACGCTTCGGAATGGGCAACTGACTTCATCTTTCTGACTGACTGACCCCTTGACAATTCAAAAGTGCCTGTAATTGGTTTATTTGAAATAAATGGTTTGAGTTTGACTTCTACGTGAGGTCCTTGTTTAAGCTTTTATCAACAGAGAGCTTCAAGAAATTAATAGACCCTGCAAGAAGGACTAAAAAAAACCTGCGAATGCTTTACCATAGTTCCACAAGGCGTAACGAGTAGGTATTCTTGGGATATAGTCGCATTTCTGTTTATTCCGAAATAAGAGATGTTCATGAAATAATACGCCATGATAAAAACAGTTTTCATTTCGATGCTCTTTTGTTTATTCCCTCAAATCACTTGACCTATTCGTAAATATATAACGTAAAGTTCAAGACTGCAAGTGACTCTTAGATGTTTCATATAGCGACGCACAGTCTGGTTTGCGAGGCGGCTCTAAAAATAACTTGTATTTAACCCACGCAAATAACTTGCGTTTATTTCTGCCATAAATTTCTTTTTCGCAGTAGTTCATCAAAATGTTTGAAAAATAATTTTTAACGTAAGTCTAATGCGGGGCATATTTTTGTGTGATGGGGATTTATTTTCTGGTGGAGGCACCGGTTGCTCTCTTCCCGTTATTGACCTGCATTGTTGTTGTTGTTGTTGCCTGTGATGTCCCACTGCTGGGCAAATACCTCCCTTCTCTCTCTTTCTCGTGCTTTTTGAAGGAATCCAGCTTATCCCGCCATCTCCGTCTTTGTCTTCCCCTTGATTATGTAATTTTTGTTAATTTGCTGTATTACGTTAAAGAGTTGAAGGACCAAAGTTTTCGATGTTTTCATCAGCTCGCATTGTCAAATGTTTGGTTCTTTTTAAAGTTAATGAGGAATTAGTATCCCTCATGTGATGTTATTCCCAGTTCCTTAAATAATATTACATTTAACCGGTGGTCAAATCATTACGACCACAGAATATGATTGCCTGACATGGCATTTGACAGCAGTTTTACTGATCAAAGACTTGATCAGGCTACCAGAGAGATTTATTGTACTCTCACAAACCAAAACACATTAACATTTTCTTAATGGTTACTTCTACCTGGCACACCTCGACACTAACTAAACGGCAATAACTTAAATTCTAAACAAGCTATAAATCATTTTATCAACATATTTAACGTCTGTTGGCGTCCGGCCAACAACTGGTCATCTCACCCTAATTTATTTTATTACTTGGTTTATGATTATGAGTTGAGAGTGACATCTTGCTTTTTTTAATAGTTCATAATTGTAGCGGTTATGCATGTACTAGATTTAAGTGCTTGGCATTGACCTAGGTATGCCAATCGTCCTGTATTCGCGGTACATTTTAGGGGTGTCCGAAGTTCTTAGGACCGACGAATACGTAGGAAAAGTAGGTCTTCTTATTTTTAACCACCGGATAATACCAAAAGAAGCACCATTGGCTGTTGGAGCCCAACTGGGACTTTTTGGTCCCAGTTGGGCGCCAAATCTTCATATAGACAAATTCAAAGCATTTATGGATTACAAGGAAGCATTTATTGCTTAAAAAAAAAAAACAGGTACCACCCATAAAAACAACTTCTTATAGAAGCAAAAATACGTGAATCCTCTCTCCCCCCCCCTCACCTTCGAAACAATAGGCTTACCTATAGCACGATTTTTACGCGTTTAAGACAAAGAATTTTTTCTTTTTCCAGATATTAGGTAGATACGCAAGGCAACCCTATCCTAAGAATAGTTACGCCCACAAAGACGTTACGATGACTCCACCGAACATCACAAATTCCTGACACTTTAACAGTCGACTATCATATGTTACGGACATATGTATGTTTTCTTTATCATTTTTGCCTCGGGAATAAATGTTTGAACACAAAAGTTTTGCATTTATTCTGGTTTTTGCGCGATTATTTTTAGTTTGTCCTTGGTGATTCAGACAGACGCGAAAATAAATGAAAGTTTCATTTATGTTTTTAACAATAATGACGGAAAATCACTCACAAAATAGGTACCTAAATGATTGATTGGAAAAGTCTCAAAACACTTCCATACTACTTCGTAATACGGTAGCTATTGATCTCTCAAAGCAAATAAATCTTGCTTCATTATTTGTCGATTCTCTTTGATTTCAAATCGGTGTTTCATTGACTTTACAAAATATCTTGGCACTTATGAACAAATATTTGAATAAACGCTAGAAAGTGTAATGTTAGCATTTGTTTTGTAATGTTTTGCTTGGAAATGGCTGCTTCACTCCAAAAGCAACTGCAGCAAAAAATGGATTACGAATTGCCAAACTTAAGTAGCAGTGGGCAGGGCACATTGCTCGCAGAACAGATGGCCGATGGGGCCGAAAGGTTCTGGAGTGGCGACTGCGTAGCGGAAGACGTAGCGTTGGAAGGCCGCCCACAAGGTGGACCGACGACCTTGTTAAGGCCGCAGGAACCCTTTGGATGCGAAAACCGAAGCACAAAACCGGTCAAAGTTGAGGTGCTTGGGGGAGGCCTATCTCCAGCAGTGGACGTCTTTCGGCTGAAATGATGATGAAGATGACAATGGGATATTGGCGTGTAATTCCAACGCTCATCTTTGCAGCTTAATGGTAGCAAAAGGTTGCACAGCTTTAAGCGATGCTTAGCCAAACATTCATGAAGGGCATATAACTCATTTGCGATGCAGAATTTGAGATTGGCCAGTGTTATACGCGTCTGTATATAAAACTTAAAAGTAATGTTGTTTAATAAAGCAATAAATCTCTCGAGCTGTAGTTTAGCTTTGTTTTCTTAAGCCGGTATGCTGTATATTTCATGTTCTTTTAGAATAATTACGGACATAAGGCAAAGTTTGGACGACTTTCAGAAAGTATGGCTTGTTTCTGCAGTTAGTTTTGTTAAAGTTTCAACATCTTCATAATTCGCACTACCTCATGAGCTGTCTAGCTTTTTCCCAACTATGTTGGGGTCAGCTTCCAGTCTCACCGGATGCAGCTGAGTACCCGTATTTTACATAGAGCGACTGCCTATCTGACTTCCACAACCCAGTTACTGGATAATACGAGACCCCTTGGTAAGACTGGTTGTCAGAGTTTCGGGCTTCTGACGACTCGTAACGACTGCTAAAGATCTACGAATGACAGCCGGGAGCAACGGCTTAACGTGCTTTCCGAGGTATGGAGGGGTCTTGATATGTAAAGATGGTCACCCATCCACGGACCAACCGCGGCAAGAGTAGCTTAACCTGATCTATCGACCGTGCGGCTGTTATTACTTAACCACAAGCCCCTCATAAGCAAGAGTCTACCTACATTTTACAAAGATTTCTTTCGGGCTAAGTGACCATCATTTGGTGGAAAAATACCATCTCTGGTATTTTTTTCCACTTTTTTAACTGAATATACAAACGTTTTTTAAACTGTCCATGGATGCCTTTTGTAAATATGTACAATATATTGTGGCCAAAATTTGTCATTGACTTGCTTACTGGCATAGAATACTCTCTTGTAGCTCGTGCAGACAAAAAACATGAAAGTGGAATATTGCCTAACCGAAACACTAAAATAGCTCTTTTTCGATAGGAGAGCCAATTAGCTATCTCTAAAACATTCGTATTACATAAGCGAAACACTACAACACATCAAACGCTCCTATCATTAATAAACACCACCAGTCGCCTCCCGCGCGCGTCATTACAAACATTGCACATATTTACATGGTTGTTCGCATTTATGTTGTCTACCTTTGAGTAAGCAGGACGATGTAATAAACTTGTACTAGAATCTTAGCTTTTAGGAAGAGAAAATTCACTAAGTTTTGATGTTAAACTCAGACGGCGGTGTTAACTTGGTAATTTCAGAAGGACTGTTCGTTAATCCCGCCAATTTCGCGTGGTTTTGTTCACTGCGTCATAGAGAATTACAGCCCAGCCTGTGTTCTCCCACTACAGGGCAGAGGTTTCCCTTTCTTTATTCAACTCAACTTGATCCCTAGCCATGATAGGTATGTACCAATCCCTCATAATAGGCGTCAAGTTCGTCCTGCCATTACGCCTCGGTCTTCCGTGATGCCGTTGGACGTTTTCAGGGACCCCAGGGTTTTTGAAGTGAAATTTCTATAGGCGTTTTGGGCGTTTTTTGAGATGGGAAAAACCATTGAACTCGCGCCACTGTTACCGTAAGCGACACCGTGCGTGTTTTGTTTATAAGACGATTAAAAATATACCCGCTTCGGATGTGTTCGGCTGTCCTCGGGATGTACTCGGTTTTAATGTAAGTATATCCGATATGTCAGTGAGTGATGGCAAAGTATTCTGTTTGTGTTTTGTTTTCACTTTTGTTGGCACTCCCGGATTGCCACTGTTTTTTTTTTTGTGGTGGTCTTAGCCCACAATGTATCCGATAGGTTGCCTGCTATAAAAAAATCTTAAATCTCCAATGCTGAAAGCAAGCCTTGCGTCCTCATAACAGCTAACCAGCTCCTAACTCTTACTCCCAAGTCCGTATAGATATACGGACTTAGGCGTTAAGCATTATAGCAGATCTTCCGCTATAATGATAATTCATAAGGCAATTCTGGCATTGATGCACTGTATAGTAGGTAATTATGGCTACTAATTAAACAAACACCTCACATAATTAGAGATCAAAGGCACATCGTTTATGTTATCATTCGAGTTAAAAGCATCCCATTCTTCTCATATATTTAACGTCATAAAACCGTTCATATAACGCCAACATTGTTTCCTTTTGCAGTGTTTATGTAAATTATAATGTTTTCTGAATGAATGACGCATTTTCTTGTTTATGATGATCGCACGTGGGCTCATCCAAGGCATAAAGAATCCGTCTGAAATGGTTCAGAGGTCTCCTTTTGTATTAGCACAAAATCAGCAGTCTGGTCAGTCACGCAGGCTGTGTCTAACCAGACTGCTGATATTTTTATCACGAAATAAGTTTTCTTCATTAGAGTTATATTGATTGATTCATAATATAAAATAAAAATAGCACCACCCCATACTTCCCGTGGGTGTCGTAAAAGGCGACTAAGAGTCGTACCGGAGAATGGGCAGCAGAGTTCTCTGTGCCTTCCACCACCATACCATACTGCGATCGCCAACCCGCCTACCAAGCGTGGCGATTATGGCAAACCCCAAGAATAACAAGCACAAAAAACACTTGGCCCCTAGTACCCGGCGACCCGCCTACCCTTGGCTAAGGTAGCGGCCAAGGTCACGGTGAGGCAAGGGGTGCTAAGAATCCCCGGAAGAAGCACAGAACAGGTCGAAGTGGAGGTGCTTGGGCGAGGCCTACGTCCAGCAGTGGACGTCTTTCGGCTGAAATGATGATTGATTCATACATATCGTGTTGGTACGAAAGTAGAAAAACGCACGCACACACGTAAGAAGCGTAGGCCGAAGCGGCGGAAGCGGAGGTTCAGGTTGTGGTCGTCGTCATGTCATGCTAGGCAGAGCATTCAGCAGCATGGTTGGTAGAAGGTCTAATACATGCCACTGAATGATGGCGCGACTGGCGTGGTCACCTACTATATTTACCTTTACTATCGATTCGAAAAGAAGAAAGGGAAGGGGTCCGTGGCTAAATAATAACAATCGCACAGATTAATCGATCAGGTTAAAAGCTACGCTTGCCGCGGTTGGTCTGTGGATGGGCGACCATCTTTACATACCGAGACCCCTCCGTGCCTCGGAAAGCACGTTAAGACGTTGGTCCCGGCTGTCATTCGTGGATCTTTGACAGTCATGCGTAGACAGAAGTCTGACAACTAGTCTTAAAAGTGGGGTATCGTGTTACCCAATAACTGGGTTGTGGAGGTCAGATAGGCAATCGCTCCATGTAAAATACTGGTATTCAGCTGCATCCGGTTAGACTGGAAGCCGACCCCAGCATAGTTGGGAAAAGGCTAGGCAGATGTGTGGCAAAAAGAAGAAAGTCTTATTTTCTGACTGCTTCGTTTTTCCATTCGCCTGATCTCTCTCCGGAGTCCGGTCGTGTCGGATTGCCGTCCCATCGGACTATGAGAGTGAGGGAAGAGGGAGTGCACCTGTGTCTGCGCACACACTTGTGCACTATAATATCTCCAGAGTCGAAGGCTAGTCTCCGTTGAGATTGGCCGCCGTGACCGAAATACGGTCTGGAGGACTTTATTTTTTTTAGGAAGAACCAGACGCAATTAATAATCGCCTATAGGATAGTATAGACCGTAGCAGTTCATTTCTGAACCTGAACTAAAGCCTTTTTCACTATTTGAACTGTTACCAGTTTTCTGGAGTAAAACTTTGACTTATCTTGAAAATTATAAAACTTACCACTATCCCTTGAATAGAGGTGAGAACTAAAATAACGATGTTTTCTGAACAGATGACGCAAGCTTGTTTATGTTCGTTTGTAACCTTTGTCTGTCAGTTATAACATTTGTTACCCCGACTTTTGTTAGCTTTTTTTACGTGACAGAGTGAATTATCACTTAATTTGTGGCTAAAATAGTAGAGAAGAAATATGTATTGTTGTTTTTATGTGTCTAGATTTATTACTTGAAATACCTTCCTTAAATTCTTAATAGATTTGTGAATTATTTATAATTTAAAAAGTATTTTTGTTTCGTAAAGTTTCATGAAGGAAATGTGAATGATTATGATTGATTATGTGCATTTTTTGAGGAAATTACATCATTAGATAGCACAAAATGTTTGTTTGTCACATATTACTCCATTAACACAAAAGGTTATCAAATAAGTAGGTAATCCATCAATAGATATCGAACTGCGTTCTTATACAGTAATTACTATAATCGAATAGATAACACTCAAAGTAGAAAAAAATATTTTCATTGTTGCTAACATTTTTCATAACATAATACGCATAAGCTGGATACAAAGGTCTAAAAAGTTACTTAAGAACATTTTCGAAAAATAGTGTTACAGCCCAATTAGACCGATTTTAAATTTTCCATAGAAACAGAGATTTCCGGTTATCTTTTTTTAAATAAGACATTTCGAAAATGTTCTTAAGTAACTTTTTAGACCTTTATATGCTGCTTAATATGCGTATGAAGATTCATTAAAATCGGTTCATTCATTTCGAAAAACAAGGGCTTGAAAGTTTGTATGAAATGCCGTACGGCGTAAACGCTCTTAATTCTGACAAAATACACCCGGCATAATTTATGTAGGTACTCACAAAAGGATATATTTTTTTTCTTATACCTGTATTAAATTAACAATATAAATTCTGATTATTTTATTTCTTTGGTATTTAAATTTCACTGGCACAGCACAAAAAGAACACATCAATTTAAAAAATCGAAACGTCAAACTTTTCGGCGCGAGTTCAACCAAAGACTATGGTGTAAACCTTTTTTTTTTTTAAACAGCCTCGCCCTTTTTCGGTACACGCTGTTATGCGGGCTACGTCCAAAGTCGTACTAGAGTTAAGGAAGACAAAATTAAAAATGTTTATTTTAGTAGAGTTGATCCGTGGGCGGGATGGAGTGTGAACTAACGTTTTATTATTTACACCCGGTTTTACACCGTCTCGCGTCGTTATTGATCTTTTTTTGGTAATTGTGATAGGTTTCTCTCGGATATTTTGATGGAACTCGTTGAGAAAGAAAGTCTACGAATAAAATATGACTTCCAGTTGCATTTTATAAGAATACCGAAGAAAACTGGAAAGGAAACATAAAAAGCCCAGTCCAGCTTTCGTATTTTTTGTTTGAAAACAACTGTAGCATTGCTTAGGTAGTATTTATAATACTGAAAATAATGATTCTTAGTTTTTCTTGTTTTTCAGAAATATTCAAAGTCAAGTCAAAGTCAAATCATTAATTTAAAATATGAACATTAAAGGCACTTTTGAACGTCAAAAATTACAACAAAATAGAATTGATTCTAGTCGCCCATTCCAAAAGGTAGTTTTCGTATGAAGAAGAATAGGCAAGAAACTCCACCGTTGCTCTTTTAATTTAAAATGTTTTACAAGGTTTTGTATATATAATATAATTATATGTGAATAGAATGTTAACAAGTGTGTGAGTATTTAAAAGAAAGTCTACCTAACGTCCATCATAAATTCCGAATACCTATCTATACTATATTACAAGAAATTGTACTCGGAAGAAGTCGCGGGCAAAACCTAGTTCTTTATTTAAAAAAAACATTTTCGTAAGAAAACGTTGCCAAAGTGTGTGTTTAATAAACAGTCTTGGACACTTATTTAAATCCTGTTTACATGACGGAGATATTTCAGCTCATTATAGATTCTGACAGTAAAGTATAGGTTTTAAATGGATATCCACAGCGGTTGACTGTATTTGTGTCGCATTTTGATGTAAATTAATGGTTTAAATATTTCGAGGGAAATAGATGGCGGGAATGTTAATAATTGGAGGGACCCGTGGATAAATAATAACAGCCGCACAGGTCGATCGATCAGGTTAAGCTACGCTTGCCGCTGTTGGTCTGTGGATGGGTGACCGTCTTTACATACCGAGACCCCTCCGTGCCACGGAAAGCACGTTAAGCCGTTGGTCCCGGCTGTCATTCGTGGATCTTTGACAGTTGTTAAGGGTAGTCAGAAGCCCGAAAGTCTGACAACCAGTCTTACCAAGGGGTATCGTATTACCAAGTAACTGGGCTGTGGAGGTCAGATAGGCAGTCGCTCCATCTAAAATACTGGTATTCAGCTGCATCCAGTTAGACTGGAAGCCGACCCCAACGTAGTTGGGAAAATGCTAGGCAGATGATGAGATGGCGGGAATGTTTTCATGGTGTATTTTGGTTTTAGGTTTGTTAATGAGCAAGCAATTGCGTATTAACCTCTTGACAACACTTTTGCTTTTAATCAGTGAAATTAGCGGCAGTGGAGAGCAGTGGTGGTCCAGTGGTAACGGGCGCGACTTACGAGTTGTAGATCATAGGTTCGAACCCCGACAGGCGCTTTACTTTGTGTTAATTATTTCATCACCACTGCTCTCAAAACGGTAAAGGCAACCATCGTGAGGAAACCGGCATGTCCTAGAACCAAAAATTCGGAGACAGGTCACACCTAGCAACCTGCACTACGCCCGCGTCACCGCGTGGTAGATTACGGCCCACTTCCTCTCACAGAGAGGAAGCAGGTCCCAGCTGTGGGAACATTATAGGTTGATGATGCTGATGCTTATGCAGTGAAATTAACCCAAATGGCTCTTTTAAGGTGTCACTAGTCGATATTTTTTCCATACAAATTTCGGGAGAGTATTACTCCACTGTTTGACATTGTGCAACCCAAAGTTAAACATGATATCGTTTTGTCTTATTATTAATGTTGTCTGTACGGAAACAGAATAGTAAAATAAAAAACCATTAAAAAGTTATAAGCCAACAAAGATTCGTTTTTCTTGCTATTTTTAACGTAACTTTGGGTGTGAATAAGTAATAAAAGAACTGTAAAATCTACAAAACCAAGTCCGTACCGACAAAGTTCAGTTATCGAAGAGTTCAATAAACTTTTTTGTAATTGATTTATGCAGTGGTTTTTTCATAAAACTCGATTTTCCGAAGCAATTTCGAATTTTTTTACGCGCCTATCGGTTCGGAATGGTGTTTCTGTGCGTGAGAACTAGAAGTTGTTCGAGTAGACTAGCGTCTAACTGTTCATCACTGATACTAGCTCTGTCGGACACGTAGCCAGGTGAGACAGCGTGGTTTTTGGCCATGACCACCAGTAAGTCGAGCACGCGACTAGTTTGCTCTTAAGAGCCAATTCCCGGAACTTAAGTTTTTTTGTTACCCTTTGTTAAGAGAAGGATTTATTTATTTAAAATTTTCGCACAAAAAGGTACAAACGCGGACTTAAAGCCTTAGGCATTAACGGCATAACTATGTAAATGTCTATTAACTGCTCTCAAATTACAAGGTTTATTTTTTTATTTATTTTTTACATACCTACTTCTTTGACATAATCTTTTTATTATTTGACATTATATACAGACAATTCTAATTTTTCACCTCTTTATTAGTGGCTGTAATGGCAATCATATCACTTGGTTTTATTAGGTACCTATTTTATTTATCCTTTTGATAGATTCTTATTTTGTAAATGTGAGGACTTTGTAGGTTCGTAGACTTTAGATCTGTAAACCATTTTTTATTTTATAAAGTATCTGGTACTTGTTGACAGGCCTACGCTGTCCTCCCCCATACCTACTGTAATTTGAAAACATTGTAAAAGTCAATTATTTTTAAAAAGAATAACCGTGGAGTTTCTTGCCGGCTCTTCTCCATAGGAAACGACCAGGGCCTCAAGTCTGCTATTACAATAGTGTCAGAATGGTCTATCATTGATTTCATAATTGTTGATTGTGACAAGTTTGGTAATCTAGGTACTAATATAATGGCGTCATTAAGACTTTCCAATGGTCAACCACTGGTACACTCCATTGAAAGAAATGGCATAGAATGGTAATCTCGTACATAATGAAAAATGAATTACTGACTTACGCGGTAATCTGCAAAAATTTTGACAGTTCCTTTGATCAGTGACCTACCATTAGAACGACATTGTGCAGTCATTGCTTTTAATTCGTTACGAGTATCGTATAATTTCTGTGCCATTGACCGACCAATGATCAACCATTATGAATTTAGCAGATTACGAACTTTTAGCAAAATGACAATGGGATGGTGGTGGGATCGTGTTGGAATGACGAATTTATAAAAATAGCAGTTGAGCCCCAGTTGGAACCGTAAACCTAGCTTCTGGCGTTTCATAAGTGCCCAGGCGGGCTTATGTGAAATAAAATATTTTGATTTTGAGTCAACCAAGTGTGGTGAATAGATAGGATGCAGGTGCAAGGATTCTCGAAAGAAAAGGCACAAAATTAGCCTGAATGTATAATGTCTTGTCCATAAAAATCCTAAAACCGTCTTAGGTCTACTGAAGATTGAACTGAAGGTCTGGTATTTTTTTATACGATGAGTTTTTAAGCATGAAACTAAATAGCTAAGGTTGTAGTTCAATGGCAAACTTATTTTTGACCATCATTAAATTGTTTACAAGACCTTTTTAAAGGACTTCTAATAATGACCAGCTTTTAAAACAAGGCTAAGATCACAAGCGTACTGTTTTATTGAGTACTTTATGTGAAATATTTAATAATAGATGGCTATAGTGAAGGTTAAACTCAATGGGAAATGGTTTTATTTCTTAGGGGAGAGTAGCCCAAAACGGGTAAGCTAAGGTTGATGGTAAATAAAAGCAATTTATAGATACAAATTGAACATTTATTTGTACATTTTGAAATGTTTAGTTATCAAGGGCTATAAAATAAATGACATATTTAGTAGTTTTGTACATTAAGAATAAAAAAATAACAAAAATCTTTACCATTCGAATTACCCGTTTTGCCCGTAGGGGGGGCCTAAAGCAGGTAGGGCTTTTGGGCAAAGCGGGTAGGGACTGAATTACATTAGGTCAACGTCAATCAATGACTAGAACTGTTTCATAACAATCATAACTCAGATGGAGCTCCACCAGGATCATCAGCTACTTGCAGTGATAATGGTTGGATCAATGGACCAGTATTCTTGGAATGGTTGCGGCACTTTGTAGACAACGTAATGAGTTGGCAACGTAAACAGATAATCCATATGAAATAGATACTCAACTAGCTCTAATTCTTGAGCTGCTGTAAAAACTGTTGTGAATCTTCCTAGATTTTTTTTTGACATCCCTTCTTTACATGTATCTGTAAAGTCGAAAAGTTGATGCCATATTTTTTTGCTGCACCATTGACGGAAGTTTTGAGACCTTCTTCTATCGCAAGCTTCATAACTCCCTCATCCCGATGCATTTGCAGTCTTTCTTTTGTATTTATTAACCATCTGCAAAAATAAAAGAACTAATAAGCAGTCAATGAAATTATACAAGGCAAATCGGGTATGGACAAAACGGGCACCCGCTTTACCCCTACCCTTTTTGCCCACAAGCATGTACTTTTTTCAATCCACTCATATCCTTAAAACCCAAATAATAAACGCCAACCTATTACACAAATAAAACGTCTATTTATTGCAAAATAATTACACAAAACTAGTAAGACCATATTGTAAACCATTTTCAAGTATTCAAAAGTAATGTAACTCAATTTTTTTTAGTGGAAATAGCAAAAAACTTGTTTCTTATCTTACCGTGAACTCGTGTCCGCCAGAGAAGCGCGCCGACTCCCTGAGATTGGCGAGCGGCAGGCGCCGCGCACTGCACGCACACATTCTTATTAGCAATAACGGTGCGCAATTTAAAAAGCATACCCGTTTTGGGCGGGCTACCCGTTTTAGGCTTACCTCCCCTACGATAAAAATATATACACTGACTGGATAAACTTCTAATAATAAAGAACAACAAAACTATTAAAATAAAAAAATATAAACATCCGAAATGAGAACCTCCTCCTTTTTACAA
Organism: Mesoligia furuncula; assembly: GCA_916614155.1. Lineage (NCBI taxonomy): Eukaryota > Metazoa > Arthropoda > Insecta > Lepidoptera > Noctuidae > Mesoligia > Mesoligia furuncula. Next base: position 5,302,639 of record OU744815.1, read on the forward strand.
GCTTTTATTTAACTTGCAATGGTAACTATGTTTGTTCGCGTGGACTCTTGCAACTCAATTTTAAAGCAGATATCTTTAACCGATTGAGCTAAAATTTTGCATGCACGTTTAGTTTGGATGACAGTGCATGGTTTGCTGTGTGACGTCATTCTAAATCCAACATGGCGGAACACCCAAGATGGCGGACTAGTTATTTCTTGAAGTCAGTTAAAAATATAATACCCTAACCTAACTAAAACACAAACTAAAATATGGCGTCGAAATATTCCTCCGCATCGCTGTCGACTGGTAATGTACCCAAGAGACTGGCGGCATTGCCACGTTGTATGGCAATACTTAGCTTCTGGTCAAGGTAAAAGCCAGCCCTTGGGTCAGGGGAAGTGTCAACCAGCCGTTTGACGATTTCATTGAACATGAGTTTCATTTCATGGTGAATGAAATCAACAAAAAAATTTGCGCAAATAAATAAGTGATAAAATTGCACTCATTTTGATAAAGGTAGACGACCGATTGCTTGACTTCCAGTTATCGAATTTGCGATATGACGATAAATTGGCTTAAACAAGGCTTATTTATTAAAAATCTAAATCCAAAGCATACTAGCATAAAAATTTATAACCAGATAAGAATCCACTCATAAATTCTCTTTTTTTTTTACCTCCGTTAAAATAACAAGAAATAATTATTGTCACCATAATTTTGTTTTCAAACCATAAATTAGAGAACTTGCAGGTCTTTGGTACATCTTTATTTTATTTTTTATTCAAGACCAGCAGCGCCCCGCGGTTTCACCCGCGTAAGTTTCGATCCCGTGAGAATAGCGGGATAAAAACTATCCTATGTCCTTTCCCAGGACTCAAACGTTCTCTATACAAATTTCATTTAAATCTGTCCAACGGTTTACGCGTGATTGAGTAACAAACACAAACATCTTCACTAACTTTAACATTTATAATTTACTAGCTATTTTTTATAATTTTCTATTAATTTAATTTTATTTTATTCGAGAACATCCATCGGTTTCTTACTAAACTTCAACTATATCCGACGATCCTGCATACTTAACTCTTCTGTTGACTGTACATTAATTGCATGGACTCGTAGCTAAATAATAACAGCCGCAGGGGTAGAGGTTAAGCTACGCTTGCTGAGGTCGGTGCGTGGATGGGTAACCATCCATTTCATATAGAGACCTCTCCGTGCCTCGGAAAGCGCGCTAAACCGTTGGTCCCAGATGTCATTTGTAGATCTTTGACAGTCGTTACGGGTACGCAGAAGACTTCTTCTCCAAGGGGTCAACCCAGTTACTGGGTAAAGGCTCCTTCAAACAGGCGCGACATGCGATATAATCGCGCGCGACACAAAGGCACCGCTCGTTGCGCGGCTAGCGGTGCCTTTGTGTCGCGCGCGAATTTATCGCGTGTCGCGCCTGTTTGAAGGAGCCTTTACCCAGTAACTGGGATGTGGAGGTCAGAAAGGGAGGATGCTCCATGTAAAATACTGGTACTCAGCTGCAGCCGGTTAGACTGGAAGAAGACGTCAATCTAGTTGGGAAAAGGTCGCTCATCCATGAACCGACTGCGGCAAGCGTAGATTAACCTTCAACCCGTGCCACTGTTAACAGTTAGCCACGAGCCCCATATTTAAGACTAGCTTCCGCCCACGGCTTCGCCCGAGAGGTATGTCGATAAAATCTATCCTATGTCCTTCCCCAGGATGCAATCTATCTCTCTGCCAAATTTTACCGAAATCCGTTCAGTGGTTTAGGCGTGAAAAGGTAACATACAGACAGACAGAGTTACTTTCGAATTTATAATATTAGTATGGATTAATCTATCTCTATTTAATAAAAATACGACAAAACTATACCATCAGTCAGCAAGCCCATAAAACATTTTTTGAATAATAAAATAACCAATCAAAATTCACATACACCATTTAGTGTTGCCAAGCTTATAAAAAGTTGCCACCGGAAAAACATTCCCTACGTTTTTTATTTATTTTATTAAATTTTAAACTTTCTTTCTTATTTTTTATTTAACTAATGGTAGCAGTAGCAGGAAGTCAGTCGTAGTGAAGACGAAGTATACGTCTAAGATGAAAGAACTATCGATATAAAAATAAATTTGGACAAGTTTCAAAAGAAAAGTGTGCTTTATAAATCTCCTAGCTGCGCCCCGTTGTTTTACCCGCATAAGTATCGATCCCGCGGGAATATCGGGATAAAAAGTAACCTATGTCCTAATCCAGGTCATGGTTTACCCATTTGCCAAAATTCATCCAAATCCATTCAGCTGTTTTAGCGTGAAAGCATAATAAACAAATAAAATCAAATCTTTTCTAGTTTAATGTCGCAGATGGATTGTAGAATCCGCTGTTTTATAAAACTGCTACCGACGCGACGACGTTTAGACGTATTGCAGAATGGCTTATTTGCAGTCACAATGGCGCCGATTCCCTCGTTCACAAACTAAACTAAATTTAAGTTCAGTGCATCTTTTTCTTTCTATTTCATTAAGAAAAGGACAGAAGAAAAATATTAGCCTGTCAAATTAAGATACTCCATAGACCACACAGTCAGACACCATTTTGAGGACGTCAGCCCATCTAGATGGGGGGTTTAGACGAGATTAAAAAATTGGCTACTAAAAATACGTCAATTTACGTCAAGCGCTGACTAATTTGACAGGACTAAACTAATATATATCTTCTGTCCTTTTCGTAATGAAATAGAAAGAAAAAGATGCACTGAACTTAAATTTAATTTGGTTTGTGAACAAGGGAATTGACGCCAATGAGCGTCTTTCACAAAACTCTGATAACTTTTAATTAATATTGTCCTTAAAATCAGTTTTCACTTGAGTTATGGTAATTTTTACTCGTATTACTTACTCGTTTTATTTATTTCTGTTTCGGACGCCATTATTGTTGTGACGACACAGAGCCACGAGCGACAAAATTTCGAACTAAAATCTACAATCTGACGTTACATTTCACGCAGTTTTACAAAACCGCTAATCGTTGACCCGCTGCATTGATAAATGCAAACGTTTATGCAATTCTGCGTGTTCAAAAGTTATTGGTAAAACATGAACAATTTCTCAGGACTATATTAAGTACACCATAAATAACAATTACTGTTGTTCGTTCGTTCATCGTTTCAGCCGATAGACGTCCACTGCTGGACATAGGCCTCCCCCCATTTTGGGGAGGGGGGGTTTGCCATAATCGCCACGCTTGGCAGGCGGGTTGGCGATCGCAGTATCGTATGATGGTGGAATGCATAGAGAACGCTCCATACTGCGATCACCATACCAACCAATTGAACTTGCGACACTGTTACCGTAACCGACACCGCGCGTGTTTTGTTTAGAAGACGATAAACCCTTCATGGGCATGTCATGCTATGCAGTAAGGGGTCTTTATCTTGCTTCGTTACCTGTGATCTTTCACTTTGGCAGAACTCGTGCCGATCCTTGGTCACAGCATTTTCAAATGTTATTCATAGCGCTTTTTCAGGTGTAATCAAAAAAAATACACACATAATTGTTCAAGTTTTCGCTTCTATCGGCACTCCCGGAGTGCCACTTTTTTTTCTTTATAAAGGACTTGTCTTTAATTTTACAAAACTAAAGCATAAACTCCCTCTCACAGAGAGGAGACCTGTGTCCCAGCAGTGGGCACGTTATAGGCTGATTATAGAAAGAATAAATTATCTTGAAGTAAACAGTTTGTCTGTGTGGTGCCGGGCTTAAAGAATAGCACCACCCCATACTTCCCGTGGGTGTCGTAAAAGGCGACTAAGGGTCGTACCGGAGAATGGGCAGCAGCGTTCTATATGCATTCCACCACCATACTATACTGCGATCGCCAACCCGCCTGCCAAGCGTGGCGATTATGGCAAACCCCCCCTTTTGGGGAAGGCCTATGTCCAGCAGTGGACGTCTTTCGGCTGAAATGATGATGATGATGATAGAGAACGCTGCTGCCCATTCTCCGGTATGACCCTTAGTCGCCTTTTACGACACACACGGGAAGTAAGGGGTGGTGCAATTCTTTAAGTCCGGCACCACACAGACAAGTTACTGTTGTTCATCAGATTTTAATTCACAGACTTTCATACAAAAATAAAAACATTTCAATTCAACGAATTTACATATTCGATTTTCTGTTAGTACAAACTCGACGCGAAGCCAAAGAGACCGCTAGTTAGGTAAGCGAACTGCCGTGTCTAGTACAAAATTCTTTGGAGGAGACCCGGGTTAGATAGAACAACGAAATCTTAAAGGTATGTTTTTGGTAAATGTATTATGTTCTGTAAAAAGTCATAGAACAAAAAGTTGTTGTTAATGACGTTAGTCCAGTCCTGCAAAGTTGTTAGTGTTTTCAAATAACCCTGTAAGTATATGTAATAAGGGCTAAAGAGATTAGCGCGTTCAGACAAACAAACAGACGCGGCGGAGAGACTTTGTTTTATAATATGTAGTGATGTAAGTATGTACAGTCACGAGCATACGTATGTATACACTTGGCTTTATTCAAAGACGATTTTCTCCTTCAGTTTTGAATGAAATTTTATGTTATTACGAACAAAGTATTTTCGAACCCATATGTTTGTGTAAAGTGTCGTATTTTAACGTTGCATTCGTTATTTCACGAAAAAATCGCAACTGAAAGTTGCCAAGTGTTGACATACTTGACATATTAGTGCTCGAGACTGTACAGTCAACAAAAGAGATAAGTATGCAGGATCGTCGGATATAGTTGAAGATGAATAAGAAACCGATGGATGTTGTCGACTGAAATTCAATTTGATAAATGAGCTGTTCGTTTTCTATTAATAAAATAAAATTTTATTCGACAACATCCATCGGTTTCTTACTAAACTTCAACTATATCCGACGATCCTGCATACTTATCTCTTTTGTTAACTGTACGGTCGAACAAGCTATACAGGCAAAAATATTCATCTTTCCACTACACTGCCAATATTTAGTTTTATTTTGTGCGTTATAACTTTTTCAGCTTATGGCATCCTTAATAGAGTGGTGTAAAAGAATGCACACCCACATCATTGTTTAAAAGTAGTTGCATGTTAGCTGTCTGTATACCAAATAGCTTGTTCGACCGTACATGACCCTGACTTTGTGTTTGTGTTTTTCAGAGCTTTCTATCTAATTTATGCGAACGCCAGTCTGTCTGTCTGTTATATAATAATTTTGCAAGTGGCAAATTAATGTTTATCACATTTTGCGTTGTAAAATTCCAAATTCTTGAGTTTATCTTGCATGCTACGTATGTATGTGGGGAAATAAATCGGTTTAAAGACAAAGTATATCCGCTTCTTTATTATAGAAAAATGTAAATATCAAGAGATTTTAGAGATTTTTTTTGGCTATTCATTTTCGTAGCGACATTTTCGTCGAAATAGTTTATGCTGTCAACATATTTCTTTGCTATAAAATGAAGCTACAGATACACACAACCGGGCTTTTACAATAAAGGCGTCGGGGCAGACCCGGTAGAAGATGGCAGGACGAGCTGGACAAAACAAACGACCAGTGGCCCACCTTAGACCTAGATCGAAAGAGCTGGAAGTCATGGGGAGAGGCAGTGGCGTATCTATAGGGCGGCATTGGGGCAAAATGCCACGGGCCGAGAGGGCCATGAGCACAGGAGGATCCTAACATAAGGACAGAATCAGTCAGGTGTTAAATTGTGTAGGGGAAAATATGAATAGTACGCGGAAGAAATTTGCGGGAGCAGTGCTAATAAAAAAAATAAAAAAACTGGCCAAGTGCGAGTCGGACTCGCACACGAAGGGTTCCGTACCACAAGGCAAAAACGCCGAAAAAAACATGTTTGTTGTATGGGAGCCCCCCTTAAATATTAATTTTATTTTAATTTTATTATTTATTATTAAAGTTAAAATACAACTGAGTATTTTGTGAATATTTCAAGTGCCTACCTGTTGCCATTTTTGATATCGAGCAAAAAAGGGCAAAAAAATCGCGTTTGTTGTATGGGAGCCCCCCTTAAATATTTATTTTATTTTGTTTTTAGTATTTGTTGTTATAGCGGCAACAGAAATACATACTTTGTGAAAATTTCAACAGTGTAGCTATCGCGGTTCTTGAGATACAGCGAAGTCTTAGTAATAGGGTTCCGTTTTTACTCTTTGGGTACGGAACCCTAAAAAAGCAGTGGCACACCGGAAGCGCCGACAGAAGTGAAAACTTAAACAATTACGTGTGTTTTTTTTTTATTACACCTGAAAAAGCGCTATAAATAACATTTGAAAATGACAGCTGTGACCAAGGATCGGCACGAGTTCTGCCAAAGTGAAAGAGCACAGGTAACGAAGCAAGATAAAGACCCCTTACTGCATAGCTTGACATGCCTGCTAGGGCATGAAGGGTTTATCGTCTTCTAAACAAAACACGCGCGGTGTCGGTTACGGTAACGGTGTCGCGAGTTCAATGGTTTTCCCCATCTCAAATAATGTTCAGCGCGGCTAAAGTTAAGTTTTCACTTCAAAAATAAACAAAAATCGGAAACGATAATTTTCGTGACAGCTTTACCGTTTCCTTTCCCTTGTGCAAGATACTAACAAACCATTAATAATATTCTCGACGACATTAATAAAAGAAACGGTTTTGTGTAAACTGATATCTCTGCAAAGGTTTTAGATTTCAGTATAAATTAAAAAGAAAATCTTTCACAATTGAGGAAAGACATCTTGCTGTAAGAATGGGGGGAACCTTTAGAAAAATCTGCCAAACGCAAGTCTACACGCGTAAGCATAAGACGAGTTACGTTTTTTGGGTTCAGTTTAAGCCCCTGGCCTTTTCCCAACTATGTTGGGGTCGGCTTCCAGTCTAACCGGATGCAGCTGAATACCAGTATTTTACATGGAGCGACTGCCTATCTGACCTCCACAACCCAGTTACTGGTAACTCGATACTCCTTGGTAAGACTGGTTGTCAGACTTTCGGGCTTCTGACTACCCGTAACGACTGTCAAAGATCCATGAATGACAGCCGGGACCAACGGCTTAACGTGCTTTCCGAGACACGGAGATCAGGGCCATGCATACTACAATAATTTATTTTACAAACAAATGAAAGTAACATAGAAGACCAGTCTTCGTGACCTTGGGAACGTAAAAAAGTCTAGAAAACCCTGGAGAAATCTACATTTTAAAGCTTTTCAGTAACATCAATGAATCCCGCTTATTGGCAAGCGTAGTGCGGGACGCCCCCCCAGCTAGATGGACGGACGACCTAAATAAAGTGGCTGGGACGGACTGGATGTGGAAGACGGAGGACAGGGTGTTCTGGCGCTGCCTGGGAGAGGCCTATGTCCAGCAGTGGATTGCAATAGGCTGAGTTGATTGATTGATTGAATGAATCATCATCATTCTCTTGCTCTAAATACCCATTTATTTGGGATAGGCACAATATTTATTTTTGAAGTAAAAACTTCTTTGTGAATAGTGAATGAAATCGAACCGTGACGCTCGAGTCGGTGACGCTGAATCACGTTTACTCGGCTTCAGTCGTAAGTTTTCACTTCTATCGTGTGGGCTTATGCCCACAACACACCCTCTTTTTACCCGACTGCGCGACGCAAAGGAGTGGTAATGTGTTCATCAGCCTATGTATGTATGTATGTATGTATGTATGTTTATATGCTCCTTTGAAGCACTATACAGACCAAACGCCTGGGCCGATTTTTATGATTCACACGTTAATCGATTCCTCTTAGTCCGGCGAGTGTCACTAAAGACATGACGTTAGTGAAAATTCAATATGGCGACTACTGGATGCCATATTAAATAATTTTTTTTAACTTTTTTTTTCAAAACCTATCGAGTGGGGTATCAAAATAAAGGGTTTTAAAAGGTGATTACAAAAATATATACAACATATATACTTAAAAGCAATTCGAAGTGACAAATCGCAAAAAACACCTACCAAGAACTAAATCGTCTGCGAAATCTTTCAACTTTGTAAACTAAAAAGCTGGAAATACAAAAGTTATTTAAAAAAATCAAAAAACCCGACTGCGGTTAAAAACTTAAGTTAAAAGAAACTGAAAAGCTAAAAACAAGCCCATTTTAAATTAAATAAAAGTTGGAAGCAGGCGGGACCCATTTGAATTTGAAAATACAATAAAAATGATGTGGGTCCCGCCTGCTTCCAACTTTTATTTAATTTAAAATGGGCTTGTTTTTAGCTTTTCAGTTTCTTTTAACTTAAGTTTTTAACCGCAGTCGGGTTTTTTGATTTTTTTAAATAACTTTTTTAACATACTTCTCTATTAGTCGTCATATCGGTAGTCATCCCCTTTGTAGCGATAGCATCTAGATACATAAAAGTGTAATATTAAAATGCATTATCTACAATTTTCAGTAATAAGTTTTGAGACTGGGCTCACATCCGTGAGTTGTGACATACGAAAACGATTGAATAAACATGACAAAACCAACCTACTTTTAATATAGCACCCTAAAACAATCCAGCATGCTTCACATCATGTTTATTTCGTAATATCCGACTGAGGAACATCAACTGCCCGTCGAGACATCAACGAAGGGAAGCGATCGAAGTCTGATGGACACCAGATTGTCATGACACGATTCTGATGTCGGCGCCATTACTGATCAAATGGGACAGTGATTGACCTCTTCAATAGTTGAATTTTATTGTTCTGATAAACAGTGAACTGTTAATTGATGTTGAAGTGGAGCCAATGTTAAATGGGAAGGAAATTGAGCAATTGAGAGAGGCGCCATATGAATCATCCTATATTTTATTGCAAATTGTAATCGAAGTAGAGGGAATTGGCTGAAATTTAGATCTTTGACAGTCGTTTCGGATAGTCAGAAGCCCGAAAGTTTGACAACCAGTCTTACCAAGAGGTATCGTGCAACCCAGAAACCGGGTTCTGGAGTACAGTCAGGCAGTCGCTCCATGTAAAATATTGGTATCCAGCTGCATCCGGTTAGACTGCAAGCCAAACCCTATAAAGTTAGAGAGAAAGGGCTAGACAGATGACGATTCGACGTGGATCGAATGAAAAAATTAAAAAGTAACATAACGGGAATCAGGGAATGATTCGTTTTAGGCCAACCTACAACATATGTATGTCGAGTATGTCGACATTGATGGCAACACCAACACCCTAAATGCTTAACACAAAGATATTGCTAATCCATTGCTTCATATGTTCTAAAAATTTGTCTGCTAAACCACGTAAAAAACGCAATGAATGTCAAAATGAAAGCCATCCCTACTGTTACTGTGTTACGCAACCCCACAGGGAATGATTCGTTTAACCTTTTGAACGCCATTGTCACATATATGTGACAAACGAAATCTTACCCTGAACGCCAACGTCACAAGTATATGACAAAATACACGTCGCACCATATCTTTTGTGTTTTTATTTATAAAACTAGCTTCCGCCCGCGACTCCGTCCGCGCGGATGTCGGTCTTCGCGTGGATGGTTTATTTCTCCATTTTGAGTAACTCTGACAATGACATCTTATAAATATCTATTGGACCCAAATATGACTAAGCCTATAATAATTAAGGAGATCCCTCTATTGAGCTACTGCTGTTGAGCTCGCGTTCTGTAGTAAGTATTTTTTTCATAGTAGTTCCGACCTTGATAAGTAGCATGTAGCAGTAAATTACTGACAGTGACGAAAAGTTTGCAATAATAAAAAAGTGATCGTGACAATGCGACAGAAAGTTAATTGAGAGCTTCAGCATGCACAACATTGTTATTGAGCTCGTCCGGAATATGAACATGAAGATTTCTTGGACTGCTCACACGGGAAAGAGCTACGTAAAGTTGCCCGTGTGAAAAACAACTCGCGGTAAGATCTACGCCAGCAACTCCTAGGGTCTGACCTTGAGCCTTATTTATTGTCATGGCGTAACACAAAGCTACAGGAAACTGTATTCTCTTAAATTGAAATGTAAAATTATCCACTACGGGTAATGCAACGTGTGTTCGCGGTTCTACAGAACAACGTCTATGAATAAAACCGAAAAATAAGATTTTTTTTTCTACGTATTTTTCCAGGATAAAAAGTATCCTATTTTATGCCCAGGATAATAAGGTATAATTATACCAAGTTTCATCGAAATCGAACCGTTAGTTTTCACGTGATGCCTGCATATACAGACAGACAGACAGACAGACAAAAATTTTTTTAATCACATATTTGGGTTTGGTATCGATCCAGCAACACCCCCCGCTATTTATTTTTTCAATATTTTCAATGTACAGAATTGACCCTTCTACAGATTTATTATATGTATAGATTTAAAAGTGTAAAAAAGTGGCCTGGCGTCTGGGGTACGGCGATACGTTTATACTCTGGCGTTCAAAAGGTTAAGGCCAAATTACAGCACATAAATGTCAAGCATGTCGACATTGATGGCAACCTAGCATAAGTAATCTATACCAGATTCGACGCCTAAATTCGACTAAAAATACACCTACCCAAACCCGAAATTCCGTTTCCTTAACAGGAAAACAACGTCATATTAAATCTAAATCCTTAATCCCCTCCTTTCCCCTATAAATAGTAACATCAAAGCTGGTATTTCTGTATAGCACATAATGAAGGAAGCGGTAATTTAGTCCATCCTGCGCATGCGCTTGTAAGGGAAATGCTCGTTTGTCTTCCTAGAACACAGGTGTTATTTATACTGCTTCGTTAGTAGAATTAATGAGTGTAAGGATATGGGTTTTCTGTTATTTTTGTATTTGTCACGAGACACTGCTACTAGATTGTGGACACAGTTTTGCCTTACTTTGTACAGTTTTGCCTTACTTTGTTCGGTTCCGTACCCAAAGGATAAAAACGGGACCCTATGACTAAGACTTCGCTGTCTGTCCGTCCGTCTGTCTGTCACCAGGCTGTATCTCAAGAACCGCAAAAACTAGACAGTTGAAATTTTCACAAATTATGTATTTCTGTTGCCGCTATAACAAAAAATACTAAAAACAAAATAAAATGAATATTTAAGGGGGCTCCCAAACAACAAACGTGTTTTTTTCGGCGTTTTTGCCTTGTGGTACGGAACCCTTCGTGTGCGAGTCCGACTCGTACTTAGCCAGTTTTTTCTGTTAATTCTTGTCTGTTTAAATCATCATGTCATATCATAAGCAGCCTGTTGAATGTTGAACTGCTGGGACACAGGCCTCCTCCCTGTGAGAGGGAGTGGACCACAATCTAATACGCAGGCCCAGTGCGGGTTGCCGGATGTCACATGTCTTTAAATTTTTGGTTCCAGGATATGCTGGTGTAGCGGTATCTACAACGCCACATGCGAACAATGCGTCCTACTGACGTCACGCAAATCCTGCATCGCGCAAGCAGAGTTTACCGCGCAACTAGTATAGATACAACGGCCCGACATGAATCGTTGGGCAGTTGCCCGCCAGACACAACACCCGTCTGGTCGGAGGATCCTCCCTTTTCAATGGAGGATGAGTGAACTTTACACCCTGTTCCTCATACCTCTATAAGCCAAACACGACCAACACCAAACAAGATTAGCTAATCTTGCAGAGGAGACTCCTAACGCACACGCACACAATAGGATCCAGTGAGATATAAATATAAACAGGTGTATTACGTCTAATTTTTTTCAATCTTACGAGGTTTTAAACTATTAAGTGTCTTTGAAACGACAAGTTGTATGGTGACGCGCGTGACAATGCTCACAATGCGGCGGAGAATTCTATTTATATGCCATGAAAGTTTATTATGTTTTTAGGAATTTAAGAATAACAAATGGAAATTCCTATGTCACCCACTCACGTATGTGTATAAGCCTATGTTGTATTTAACCATAGTATACTGAAGTGATAAAAAAGATGTTAAATACTCACTTTACTTTTAAGAACCACGGGTAAACAAATTTGCCTTTAGTACTATTGATAGAACTTGATTCCCCCATGGTCCGATTGATAGAACCACCGAAAAGAAAAATACCCTTGGTCCTACTAGTAGAACTAAGCGGTCGAACCAGGGACAATAAACGGCCTTATGGATCTATCTATCACACCTTAGGTTACCAGAGAGGCAATTCTCGAGATTTTAAGAACGTTCACAGTCTGATCTCAGTCACAATCTGCCAAAAATACCTCTAATTTCCCTAAATTTTTACAAGTTTTTGACATTGAGATGAGATTGCGACTAAATTTTGAACGTTTTTCATTCCGGGAATTGGCCTCCAGGTATCGTGCACAATCAGCCTATAATGTCCCTACTACTGGGGCACAGGACTCCTCTCTTCGGGAGTGAATGGGCTGTAATCTACCACACGGGCCCATTGCGGGATGGTAGATGCCACATGACTTCGAATTTTTGTTTCTTTATGGACAGTTGTGATGAAATAATTTGCAAAAATAAAACGGGTTCAAACCTACGACCTAGCTCTCTCGTGAGTCGGGGCCGATACCATTGGGCCACCACTTTTAGGATCTGAGACTCTCGGTATCGTGAAGAAAGTCAAATCTAAAACTAACTATCTCGACCATGCAAGCTCAACTCAGAGGTCAGTCGAGCATAGGCTTTATGTTGACCTAGCTAGAGAGACCTTGTTCTTGACTTGCGGCAGACTGTTCCAATACAGCTGCTTTTGTATCATCTCTAGTGGTTGTCCACGAGAGATGATCACGACTGGCTAAACATTACTTAACTTTACGCAACGTTTATAAATAATACCCCTAACAGAACTGCTAACAACTTCCTGGCATCAAAATGATTCATTTGACATTCCTCCGACTCGACTACCCGCATAGTGACACCTATTCAGGGGTCACCAACCTTTTATAATGAATGCTCAATTCTTCTCATCTTCAAAGTGCTGAGTTGTTGAGGTAGACGATCATTTAAAATATCATCGCCTGCGCATTTCCTTAGTTCATTTTAAATATTTATTTCTATGTAAAAGCGTGGGTTATTTTATTGCTTTTAACGTTTGATAGTTTGAGTTGAAACAGCCTGTCTGTGAAAGAGACCGCAAAAGTGTTTGCAACGCATGCAAACTTTTATGATGCGTTTTTTTTTTATGTTCTTTTTAAAGAACAAACAACTTTTTATTGAAATGCCAATGTAATCTGCATTCGCCATTTATTTGCCAAAAACGTAAACAAATATGAGTTTATGGAAAAATAACTTTAAATTCTACACAATAAAGTTCAGTTTACGCTACAACTTCAAGCATTTTTGTAACTTTTTCATTAGTGACAGTCACTCTGAAATCAACTTAATTACCATTAAAATAAAGTTGATATTTATTTAACTTGAAATAATATTAATTTGAAACATAAGTTTGAAACTCTGAATAGACTTTAGGTGAAAAGTTCGTGACAGGTCACTTTATCAAAAAGATAGACCTCTTTACTGGTCGTTAAGACGTCTACGTAAGATTACAGAAACGTAGTTATCCATTACTAGCTATTATTAAACATTTGTCGAAGAATTCTTCACTTCTAATTGGGCTCACATGGTGCTATTAAATATTTTGAAGACTAAAAATATTTATTTCAATTAAACCAGTCACAGGGAGTTTTGAATTGCAAAGGAGTCGGTCAGTCAGAAATATTAAGGCTAGTGGCCCATTCGAAAACGAGCAAAAAAACTTTTAAATCAAAATATTGTCACTGAGTAATGGTTTACATTACATCATTAATGTTGAAATTATACATACATGTGAGAACAATGTACAGAACGCCAGTACATCAAGCTACCCGAAACTGTCAAATTTTCCCAATCAACTTTGATTCTTGTTTGTTGAAAATTTATTAAAGAAATTTGACAGATTGTAGTAGCTTGAAGCGCTCGCGTCTGTGCAAAGACTTGCACGTTAAAAGCGTCCATAGTAAACAATTCAAAAATATTAATATGCCGTGGCAGATAAGAGATAACCAGTCCCTACTGACCGCGCCTGTTGAAGAACGTGACGATGGATCACCCATTCACCTCAACCTGCTTAGATAATTATAGTTGTCCGATTGCTAAGACAATGTACTGCTAAATGATCTTTCCAGAACCAGTAACTCGATTTCTTTCGAGCAAAAACCTGCACCAGTTGTGACTATGCTTATTATAAGTGGAATACTTTCTTTTTTTTTGCGGATGGGAGATCATCAATGACCCCTCCCGCTCGGAGCGGAAGGGAGTGTCAGACTCTTACTGACTAAAACCCAACCGTGTTCCTTCCTTAGCCCTTTATGTTCCGGGCCAGCGGTAACCCTTTCGGACAATCCCGCTAACCCGGCAGGCTTTGGCCCTAAGAGGGCCTCCTCGATGCTGACATCTCTTTGAGGCGCGCGTGGAACTCGTACGCGCCATCCGGCACGGGCCTGGTCCTGATCGGAAGGTGAGTGACCCATTACTCTCCGCCACATAAGTGGAATACTTCAGATTTACGGTACAAAAAGGCGTTATTTACAAATAAAAAGAAAACACACTCACCTCCTCAATGGATGATGACATAAGCCCGGAACTGTAACAGAAAACAAACTTGTTAGCACATGACATAAGAGTGACAACTGGGAAATGGATTTCTTTGTGGCAGAATGTTTCAAACTGTCAAAATATTTTTTTTGTATGCTATATGAAAAGTAAAATGAAAGGAAGTTTCAGACGCACGATTCATAATATTTTGCATGTGATGATAACACCCGGTGCAAAGAACGAAAATCCACGACGTGACAAATTTAAACTCATGTCAGGATTGTCAAGTGATCTGAGCTATTCTCGTAATTTTAAGAACGTTCTCAGTCTGATCTCAGTCTTAATCTGACAAAACCACCTCTAATTTCCCTACATTTTAATAAGTTTTTGAGATTGAGTCGCTGAGACGAGATTGCGACCAGATTTTGAAAGTTTATAATTACGGTTTTACTGAATTATAATTCAGTCAACCAATCATAGCAGTTGACATGCGTTTGACAAATTCAATATAAAAACTGCTTCAGGATGCTGTTGGGACTGCCGCGCTGTTGTAGTGCGTCCGGTATGTTCGCATTTGCGCATACCGATGATTTTTACGCCATAATACGCAAAAAAAAAAACAAATTCCATCTTGTCAAGAGCGCGGTCACTTTCTTACGGCATCCTAAGTATGTTGATAGAGAAGTACGACGCACCCTGGTTGAAGCACGCTGTGGAGGTGCTGGTCAGAAGACCCACAGCTAGCCTTATGTTGCCTTTTTTTTTTGTTTCAGTGTTGGTTTAGGCCCCTCGCCCACGGCGACTTTTTGTAGCGATGCTGTCGAACTACGTTAGTCGCATTTGCAACGCCCTACAAAAGAGATGCCTACGCGCTACTAACGCGATACAGCATCGCGACTGTATCGATGCAAACGCGTGACCGAGTCACCGGGGAGAGAAGAGAACGGAGGGAGGGTGGCGCGTGAGTGGAGACGCTTCGGCTGCCTACGTAAAAGCAGCACCAAAGACAACGTGACTAATGTTGCATCTTGCAACCGGCATTTTTGTGCCGTTACAAAATCGCGTTTGCATCGCGACACTATCGCGTTTGCATCGCAACTGAGAATCGTGGTGTGGGCGAGGGCAAACAGCAGGCGACCGCATCGCGACATTCGCGACTGTATCGATGCGAACGCGCGACGGCATCGCTACTGCATCGCTACAAAAAGTCGCCGTGGGCGAGGGGCCTTACTAACACTAGTTTTTAACTAGGAGGAGACAACTATCCCCAATTGTTACTAACTATTGGGCCTAGTTGTCATTAATAAACAAATATTTAATTTAATTTAAATTGTTAGCTTATTTTTAACCCTCGACGGAAAAACGACGGTGTGTTATAAGTTTGACGTGTCTGTGTGTGTGTGTGTGTGTGTGTGTGTGTGTCTGTCTGCGGCATCGTAGCTCCCGAACGGATGAACCGATTTTGATTTTGTTTTTTTTGTTTGAAAGGTGAATTAGTCGGGAGTGTTCTTAGCTGTGTTTGATGAAAATCGGTCCAAGATGGCCGCCGCCACAAAATGGCGGATTACATATTTTTTCACAACTCTCTTAATATGGGTATCAAATGAAAGGGCTTGAATAGTAGAATACTATACACTATGATAAATTTCAAATCCAAGATGGCCGCCACCACAAAGTGGCGAATTACATATTTTTTTTCACAACTCCCTCGATATGGGTATCAAATGAAAGGGCTTGACTAGTAGAATACTATACGCTATTACAAATTTCAAATCCAAGATGGCCGCCACCAAAAAATGGCGAATTATTTTTTTTATTTTCACAACTCCTTCAATATAGGTATCAAATGCAAGGGCTTGACAAGTAGAATAATGTACTTACACTATATTGAAAGGGAATGAAGAATATTAACTAACGAAATGAAAACTAAAAACTTGAAATTTTTTTTTTCTGATCAATGCTCTAGAATAATGAGGAAAGTGGACTGATGACTGGTATCTACGACCACTGAGTTTGACTATTTTTATTACGAATGGAATTACCCTACTTAAAAAGCGTAGGTATTTCTACATCAGATAGTGTCGCAGTCCCATTTTATAAACTAGATCTGAAATACCTAAGATATCTAATAGCTATGAAATACTTGTAACGAAAATTGAATAACTAAAGGAAGAACTAGAAAAAGGATATAATAAAACAAAAAAATCTGTTTAGTCTTTAAAATTTCAACTATAAATTAATACTTAATTATTTTTTGACGGATAAAAAACCTGATTAAACACCATATTACCTGCATCTTAAAACGCAAGAAAATAAAAGAAATGAAATACAAAAATTAAGACGTCCCTACAATAAGCATGAAATAAAAAATTTAATTAAAAATTAAAAAAAACCCCGACACAAAAAAATAAATAAAATTAAATGTAAGTAATTGGAAAAGGATCAAATAATTTAAAAACCCCCAACTTAAAGAATCTAGGTAACGAGACTAAAACAGATAAATTCATATGGCAGTCGGGGGACCTCTTAGCACAGAAGGTGTTCCACAGAACAGTCCCCCGACTTCCATATGAATTTATCTGTTTTAGTCTCGTTACCTAGATTCTTTAAGTTGGGGTTTTTTAAATTTTTAATTAAATTTTTTGTTTTGATTTGATTTAAGCAGCTGGGTGTAAGTTTCTTACATTTTGATATCTAGCTAAACTGCTGAACCTTGTCAGAGAGATTTGGTAGGTAGGTAGGTAGGTAGTGCAGGTACAGACTCCAGCACATCAAGCTATGCGAGACAGTAAAATTTTCCCAATCAACTTTGAACCTTATACTCAAGCGTTAATGTTGATCTATTAAAGAAATTTGACAGATAGCTTGATGTGCTGGCGTCTGTACTTTGTACGTTTAAAAGGACAAAGGAGATTGAAGATTTTTAAATGGAGCCTGGCATACCTAACTGTCCACCATTTTGATTTGTTTTTAAAATGGCGGCGAAGCAAGATGGCTTGCTGTATAGATTTTTGAAATAATCACTCTGAATGTTTAAAATAATCAAACATACAATCAACAAGATGTAAGCAAGTTCAAAAAATATGGATGGAAAGTTGAGCATGTGCGTGCACATGCTCAACTTTGAATGTAAATATCTCGGAACGTGCCGCTTTACGGAGTTTGGTTCTAGTATGTTTTCTATTGATGTCAGCTATCAGCCGGAATGTTACCATTGATATTAAGGTATGTTGGGGTAAGATCGTTGCTGGGGTAAGACCGTAGGAATCAAATTCTTTGCCTGCAAAATTAAATTTTGCTCTGATCTTCGTCGTAGCAGAATAAAAAAAATGATTGAGAACACCAATGTTTATTACTGCAATAAAAACATTGCCACATTAGGTGGGAATTTGATTCATACGGTCTTACACCAGTGCCGATCTTACCCCAACATACTTTATATTTTCATGTTTTCTTTTTGTTTTGTATATTTTATTTCTTATTTTGTTGTTTTTGTTTATATCTAATCGCATGCTGCACTGGCTGACGTCATCACGTCAACGCCGGCTGTCGCTGAAAACCAGCGCTGGGGGCTCTGTCTTGTATAGGGTTTTAGCATTATGCTGAGCGATGGCCGTTTTGCGTAGATGTGACGCATACTTTCTCCCAAATTGTTTATATTTTTATGCGTCATGTTTGCCGCAAATAAACGTATTTTCTTTCTTTTCTTTCTATTGATTTATACAAGATTCACAAGTTGCCGCCATTTTGAAAAAAAAAACAAAATGGCGGACTGGTAGGTATGCCAACCTTCAGAGCGCTTTAAACAAAATTAATGTGTCGGTTACTTCGTAGGTATCTTGTTCGTGACATTTAGCAAAACATTTAATTAATATGGCGAAGATCTTCCATAGCTACATTAGAATATCAAATTAGTAGATACATCCGCTTCATTGCAGCTGCTCATACCTATTGTTATTAATTAGGTTGCACCCATCATGTAATACTTATGACTCATTATGATCGTATCATGTCATCCGTAATAGTCAGGAACTATTTTAGATACCTCTATGATGACACACATTATTCTCTAAATGGATAATGCAAGCGTCTTTTATTTCAACCTCTGTATGGATGGATAAGGAATAGATAAGGACATTGGCATTATCACCTGGATTACCAAGCTTATTTTTAATTTTATGGTTTTGGTGCATATTGTTAGCAATCTCTATCTAATCATTATTAATTAAGACAGAAACTGCTATCCATTCTTTAGTCTTTTTGGTTTTTTCAATAAAAGTATGAGTAGTAATCTACTGCTTACATACTTAATTTAGTTATAACTGAATTATTGAAAATTCGCTTAGAATAGCTGTCTAAATCAATATTGGTCGCACTCAGTACATTTTATTATGTTTAGGTCTAAGAATCAGCATTGCCATCCAACGGCAACGCTGGCAGCCTTTTGGGCACTTATCCCGTTGACAGTGATGCGGACTAATTTTTGGATTATTGTTTTCTACACTAATATTATAAAGAGGAAAAATTTGTATTTTTGTTTGTTTGTTTGTCATGGATAAACTCAAAAACTACTGGACCGATTTTAAAAATTCTTTCACCATTAGAAAGCTACATTATCTGCGGGTAACATAGGCTATATTTCATTTTAGAAAAAATAGGGGTCCGTAAGATATTTGGGTTTTTCGGACCCAAGGTGTAAGAAATCATCCAAAAAAGTTCCTTATTTGGCGTACGCCGCCTAAACTATAAAAGATAGAACCATAAAATGTTCTAATTAATTAAAGACCTTAAAAATATCTACAAAAAAGTCCGCGACACATTATGCCTATCGAGTTAAGCACAAAAAACATTTTTTTATTTAAAAATCTTGAATTTTTTTAGGACTTCATTTAAACGCATTTATTTTACACAAATGTCATTACTCCTACTCCTACTATTTTGTCACAAAGTACTGTTTATGTAGATAATATTTAGTCCTTAATTCATTAAAATTGGACGTTTGGTTTGAAAGTTATGGCGAAATCAATTTAATATTATTTCTGCGCTATCACGAGTTGGGTCTCCCGCACATCAATACATTTTGTTGCCACAAGATAAAATTACATCAAATGTTGTTTATAGGGAAGCTCTAATTCAGTAACTTTTTTACAAAAAATTTATCGTTTAAAACAATATTTAACACATGAAGTTATATTATTCTGCTAATAAAATAAATGCGAAAGTCTGTTTATCTGCCTGTTGTCGGCTAAAATGCTGAATTTACTTTTGGATAGTTGGACACATGGGATCAAACTTAGGCTTTTTGTAGCGGTAATCGACATCCACGCAGGCGGAGCCGCGGGGAACCGCTATAGGTTCTATAAATCAGAATAACACAGGCTACTTTTTGTCGCGAAAACCGACATCCACGCGGGCAGAGCCGCGGGCGACCGCTAGTATAATATTATAAAGGCAAAAGTTTGAGTGTGTGTGTTTATATGTTTGTTACTTCTTCACGCTCAAACGGCTGGACCAATTTTGATAAAATTTTGTATGAAGGTAGCTGACACCCTGGATTACCATGTAGGCTACTTTTTATCGCGATATTCCCACGGGATCGACATTTACGCGGGCGAAACCGCGGGGCGCAGCTAGTAAACCATGTATTCTAAAAAAAAAACGTATTTTTTTTTACACAATTAATAATTTAAATTGCTCTAGGTTTTCAACTTACCAACACAATAACGAGCATTTCCTATCTTTCTCCTTAGTTTTAGACATTTTGAACACAAGTGCAGCACAACACTTTCACGGAACCGTCTAACACACAATAAATATAAAACTAATAGTGTCACTTTCACACCGAGTTCACTTGTCAGCTGTTTTAATAACTACATCTGTTAAAACCATGTGGTGACGCCTAGGATGTAATTAATAAATTAAGTCTTAATTATTGTTTCAACTCATTTGACATTTGCTTAATTAGTTTGGATATCCTGTTATGAGGGTCACTAGACAAAGTGACGTTCTATCAGAGATACAGTCCTTTCCAATTATTTTTCCTCTGACAGTAGCAACCAAATCGCAACCTTATTGTAACTAGTATAAAGATCACTGTGATTTTGACAGGATCGAAAATTGCAGCCAATAGCAACCTTAGAGTAAGGAAAATAAAGATCACTGTGATTTTGACAGGCTTGCCAGTGGCAGCAAGCCAATAGCAACCTTAGAGTAAGGAAAATAAAAATCACTGTGATTTTAACAGGCTTGCCAATGGCAGCAGGCCAATAGCAACCTTAGAGTAAGGAAAATAAAGATTACTGTGATTTTGACAGGCTTGCCAATGGCAGCAGGCCAATAGCAACCTTAGAGTAAGGAAAATAAAGATTACTGTGATTTTGACAGGCTTGCCAATGGCAGCAGGCCAATAGCAACCTTAGAGTAAGGAAAATAAAGATTACTGTGATTTTGACAGGCTTGCCAATGGCAGCAGGCCAATAGCAACCTTAGAGTAAGGAAAATAAAGATTACTGTGATTTTGACAGGCTTGCCAATGGCAGCAGGCCAATAGCAACCTTAGAGTAAGGAAAATAAAGATTACTGTGATTTTGACAGGCTTGCCAATGGCAGCAGGCCAATAGCAACCTTAGAGTAAGGAAAATAAAGATCACTGTGATTTTGACAGGCTTGGCAGTGGCAGCAAGCCAATAGCAACCTTAGAGTAAGGAAAATAAAGATCACAGCTGTGATTTTGACATTGACGCAAAATCAGAGGTTATAATAACTGTGATTGTAACGATGATGGAAGTGAAAAATGGATTGGATTGACATAGGCTTACCGGCTAGTGTCAATCCTGCGGGCAGTGGCGTAACTATAGGGGCCCCGGCCCGAGGGCCATGAGCACAGGAGGATCCTAACATAAGGACAGAAGCAGTCAGGTGTTAAATTTTGTAGGGGAAAATATGAAATGTACGCGGAAGAAGTGCTAAAAAAAATATATATAACGTTGGTTGAGCTTCTTTACATTGAGGGAGGGCCCCATCCCTTGAATTTGCCACGGGCCGCAAACGGTATAGTTACGCCACTGCCGGGGTAGTTGCGTAACACACTATCAGTAGCAATGGGTTCCATTTTGACAGTTCAACAACTTTCATCGCGTTGTTTATGTTGTTGAGCTGACACATTTTTCGAACATATGAAGCAATGGATTAGCAATGACTGATAGTATGTTACGCAATAAAGGTGCTGTTGAAATTCGTTGTAGAAATACGAAACGCTTTCAAAGCGATTGTCACTTGTTCAGGCCCTCAGATGATAATAAAAAAAACGCCGAAAAAGACACGTTTGTTGTATGGGAGCCCCCCCTTAGACTTTGTTGTTATAGCGGGCAACAGAAATACATCATCTGTGAAAATTTCAACTGTCTAACTATCACGGTTCATGAGATACAGCCTGCTGACAGACGGACATCGGAGTCTTAGTAATAGGGACCCGTTTTATTTTACACATCAAAATCTTACTTGGCAAAACGGTCTAAACCAGACAAAATTTTACGAAAATCTGTCCAGCGAGCGGAGTAATTGCGTACACTAACAGTAGGAACGGGTTTCATTCTGACAGTTCAACAACATTCATTGCGTTGTTGAGCGAACAAGTTTTTCGAACTTACGAAGCAATGGATTATCTTTTCCTTCAAAATGATTCAGACTGTGATTAATAGGTAGTCATCATCTCCCTAGCCTTTTCCCAACTATGTTGGGGTCGGCTTCCAGTCTAACCGGATGCAGCTGAATACCTGTATTCTACATGGAGCGACTGCCTATCTGACCTCCACAACCCAGTTACTTGGCAATACGATACCCCTTGGTAAGACTGGTTGTCAGATTTTCGGGCTCAGCCGGAAAAACGGCTTTGTGCTTTGTGAGGCACGGAGGGGTCACGGTATGATAAAGATGGTCACCAATCCACAGACCAACCGCGGCAAGCCAAGGCAAGGTTAGTCCGCCTAGACAGGCAAACAGACTGACAGGCGTCATTAGAAACTTTCTTTTGTATTGTAATGAGTTTCCTTATTATCTTCTAGTAGGTTAAGCGAGTTAGGAATACTAATTAGTTTTCCAGCTAACAATGCTTTAGCACACAATCAACAAAATCTTTTTAATTTTGAAATTAGTCTAAATCTAAACTAATAGAAAGAGAAAAGATTTGCTTTACTGTATGTTTGTTTGTTGCGCTTTAGCGCTAAAACGGCTGAACGGATTTGGATGAAATTTGGCACATGGGTAGACCGTGACCTGGATTATGACATAGGATACTTTTTATCCCGATATTCCCACGGGATCGACACATATGCGGGTGAAACCGCGAGGCGCAGCTAGTTTGGAATAAAATTGTAAACCAACATGACTGGTTAAATGTGGTTATGCTATACAGTTCTGCCCGCCCCTTCAGACCATTTCAGACACCAATCTACATGGTCTTCACACGATCTGACCAAGATTTTGTCTGGACTTTAAAAGAGACTGTGGCCTCTGAGTTTGTTTCGGCCTTTCATCTCAGAATAGTCAGATAGGAAACGCCGACCTCATCTAGTTTAAAAACAATATGATTGACGTGTAAAAGAGTTTGTAAAAAAAAAAAAACAGAAAATAAATCATTTATCAGGCGAATGCACGCTTGATGTTAACGTTACATAAAATTATAAACAAACTAAAAATATTTCCAAAAATAAATCATCCAACACTTTTTAAGACTTTACATTGTTAGGAGCTCCTTCTAACTAACAGTCTCGTATCTGTTTTTTCGACGGTTAAGAGGAAATCACACTAATATTATAAAGGCGAAAGTTTGTGAGTGTGTGTGTGAGTGTGTGTGTGTTTATATGTTTGTTACTTCTTCATGCTCAAACGGCTGGACCAATTTTGATAAAATTTTGTATGGAGGTAGCTAACACCCTGGATTAACATATAGGGTACTTTTTATCCCGATATTCCCACGGGATCGACAATTACGCGGGTGAAACCGCGGGGCGCAGCTAGTAGGGTATAGGTAAGCGACAAAAATGAAATGTTCAGAAGAGCCGTTCAAAGTTTTAAATTTTAGAAAAACTGACGTGAAAATGATTTTTGCTAGGGCATGAACTCCAAAAAAGTCATCGTAGAGTAATGGGAGTAAGCGCAATCGAAAGAGCGGAAAATTTTAAGTAGGACGTCGCAAAATGTCGCTTATACCCTACTTCCTTTTTACCGTCTTATATTATATCAACTTTCTCTCACTATCTTTTCACAACACACATACACATCATAAACCATACTCCTTATCCAACACGATATAAAAAAAAATAGCACTTGATTTAACCGACAAAAAAAAGGAGGAGGTTCTCAAGTCGAAGCGTATCTTTTTTGCTTTGTTAGTATGGCCCACGCTTATCTTTTTATAATACAAAAACAACAGACTTCCAAAAAACACTATAAAGTGAAAAATAACTTTAATTTCGGAAGTCGGTGGCAAAAAACTAAAATACAAATCCAAAGACACCGACTTCCGAAATTAAAGTTATTTTTCACTTTATAGTGTTTTTTGGAAGTCGGTTGTTTTTTTTTTTTGTACAAAAGTTTTTATTTTTCACTTTTTAGTGGGTCAGTCTTTAATTTATCTAAGTTACAATAGCCTATAAATCCGTGGAGACGCGCGCACTTTATATTACCGACTTCGTTGTAAAGAATAGTGAACGCGTGGAGTCGCGAACGCAAACATCTGTTGGACTCAATTGGATGCAAGGAAGTTTATAATATGCGTTGACACAATGAGTTTATGGCATATACAGCGTGTTCGTAATGTGAATGATAATGTTGTAGTCTTGTAGATGTATCGGATGACTTTGAACTCATTAGCATCTTAGATATTTTTATTGGGGGAAAGTTGTTAGCTATTGGCGCCGATTCTGTTGTTCACAAACTAAACTAAATTTAAGTTCATGCATCTTTTTCTTTCTATTTCATTAAGAAAAGGACAGAAGATAATTATATTAATTTAGTCCTGTCAAATTAAGATACTCCATAGACAACTTTAGACGAGATTAAAAAATTGGCTACTAAAATACGTCAATTTACGCCAGGCGCTGACTAATTTGACAGGACTAAACTAATATTTATCTTCTGTCCTTGTCTTACTGAAATAGAAAGAAAAAGATGCCAGAACTTAAATTTAGTTTAGTTTGTGAACAACAGAATCCGCGCCATTGTTTAAATACACGCATGTAAGCCCGAAGGGCTAGGCAGAGATACCTATAGTACAACCATTTTTCTCCAGTAATGTTTAAGTCACATGTAATATAACCGCAGATATACAGGGTTATTGGTAAAACATTAACAACCTCTTAAGAGGTCATTGTGCTCATCATTATGGACAACTTTTACTATGGGACCAAACCTGAAATCACGAAAAAAAAATCAGCTGTTCCCTACATTTATGTTCGTAAACTTGTCAAAATGTAGGGAACAGCAGATTTTTTTTTCGCGATTTCAGATTTGGTCCCATAGTAAAAGTTGTTCATAATGGTGAGTACAATGACCTCTTAAGAGATTGTTAATGTTTTACCAATAACCCTGTATATGCACCTAGATAACGCAAGAACAACTACAATACGACCGATGTGTCTTGGCGAGTCCGAACTTCGCGCAGAAGGCTGCGCAGTAATTGTTTTAGGAACCAGATGGTGTTATGATTATGAGGCGAGTGTGAGTGAGAGATCAAGCGCGAAAGTTCGTAGTGCCTATGTTCAGACTCGCCAAGATATTTCGGCCGTAGTATACTTCGAGTGCCAAAAATCGCACCAGCTTACGTACAAAAATCGTAAGCCGCCACTTTCGCGCTCAATCCTGTGTACTGCCAAAAAATACAGACGGTACAGAAGACAATCTACATACAAAGTGCGCTCGAGCAACGCACACGTTATCTCAGACGGGTTGGGAGCAGTGCGAGCGCGCGTGTCATCCGCCACGCGCCTGTGAAGTGCAAAAATGGAGCAAAATAAATTGTGTAAATAGGGTAATCCATTTTGAAGTTATTAGGGATTTTCGATAGTGAAAATTGACAAATGTAAAATTTTATATGTTTTTGTTCTGTAAACTTCTTGTATTGTAATACTATGTTTATTGTTTTGTTTTAATATTTTAGAATAAGCTCAACAATAAATCAAACAACTAGATACGAGTGCCACTACCACGATAGTTTTTTGTGCATAAGCCAAAGTTGACAACCATAGCGCGACCGCCGAGCGTAGGTATGTAAAGTGAAGTACATACACGTGATTGACTTCTGTACTATCTGTATTTTGTGGTACTGTTGACTGCGTGAGCGCTGGCGCTAGGCCCCGGGGGTGGGGCGAGCCGGGTGCGGCACGCGGCGTTTTTGAATCGATTTGATTTTCCCATCACTGAACAGTGCTTGTGACGTCATAGTAGGTACTCAAAAAAATGGCACGCTTGGTTTTCATACAGATCGTGGTATTTGCGTTATCAAGGTCTATCTATATCTGTGAATATAACCATTGTTTGAAACTGCTAACATGCTTTTGTCGGACTCGTTCACCGAGGGTTCCGTACGCACGCACCCTCGGTGCACGAGTCCGACTCGCACTTGACCGTTTCTTTAAAGGGACGTAGCGTGTTTTCTCATTCATTGTGTTCTAATTCATATTCATTCTCGAATCCCAAATATTTGTATGACCTACAATATATATACGAGTATCTAAATCTGGATGGCTATACAATGTTTACTTCAAACCAAATACGAACACTAAAATAAACCCAAATTAAGCATTTCGAACTGGAACACTCGAGACAGCTTTATGTCAATTGGAGTGACAGTTCTGTTAAAAATAAATACTACTCTTTGATCACTCTTCTATTTTGGTAAAAGACTTACGTTTTTAATTTCAGTTTCTTCGTGTGTCAACAGCGACATTTCCCACTTTATAAAGTATCAAATTAAGGTTATTTCTACACTTATTTTGAAACTTTTTAGGCCAAAATGCTAAAACGGAACCGTTATGGTGAGACTGTCAGTCTGTCGGTCTGTCTGTCCGTCTCAGCTGGATATCTCAAGAACTACTAATGCTATAAACTTAAAATTTGGAATAATTTTAGACGACATTTGCCCAACTATTTTGCAAATAAGAAAGAAATAAAAATATACCTATGTATATTTTTTTCAACAGGGACTGAAAGGAGGTCTGAAAAATTCGAAGTGGGTAGCCCCACTTCGAATTTTTCAGACCCCCTTTCAGTTTAGGGCATGTGGGGTATCTTACGAAACAGCGCAGTTTGCACATTCTCAAACATTTTTTCTTTTTCTTTTAGGCCTATAGTTTTCGACTTTTGATGAAAAATGTAAAAAAAAAATAGTGTTCCCCCCCTGGGGGCCTAAAAATGCCACTTTGAAGGATAACATTACTGAATTATAAAATGGCGAAGACAGTCCGTGAGATGGTGTTGAGATAAAACTGCAATATTTCACACCGCAGTGCACAGTGTTAAAATTCTCTGACGAACATAGGCCTCGCCGATGAAAATCTAAAAACATACGATGGTACGGAACCCTGGGTGCGCGAGTCCGACTCGCTCTTGTCCGGTTTTTTTTTATTATAGGTAAAATTAGGGAGAGCTATGATTAAAATTGGAGTGTGACGTGATTTAGATCTTCCGTAAAAAGTAATGAAATATGCATGTGATGATGTGACTTTAATGTTACAGTGATGATGATGATGATGATGAACGTAATGATCTTAATTAGGTGCTTTTTTTCACGCTAATCTGTATATTTCAGCATACAATAGTAGTTATTAGATGTACCTACAACTACATACTATAATAGGCTGCGTTACGAGTTGGGAAATAATCGATTTGAGCGTGCAAACCCGTACCGAATTAGCGTGAGCGGGATAACGATGTCCCGTGAATCGTCATAGATGACGTCATGACATGCGCCATCTTGCGATAACGCCGACCATGCCTTATAATAATATCACCGTGAGCGCTGTCAAAAATGACAGTGTGTATGTGAGGATGTGTCAGTGTGTGTTTTGTTTTAAGTTGCATCTTATCTTTAAATTAAAATAACGTGGCACTTTCGAAATTGTGCGTCGCCAGCTAACCAAAGAAAAAGAAATGTGGTGTTTATACAAAGAAATACTGTAATAATATCGTTTTGACATTGAGTAAGCACTGTGAGCGCGTTCACGAGCGTTCCGAATTGTTGACAGCTCTCAGCTGTCATAATAATAATGTAATATCTAAATCGGAACGCATGTGAGATGATGTGAGTGCTAATGCATGCGGCCATAGAGACCATTGTAATATTGGATTAACATTTAATCTAGAATAATATTTTTCTATAGTCATCGATTCACATGTATATATTTTGACAGAGTAGTTTTTGGGACTGCCTCGTTGGTCTAGTAGGGACTCGCAAGTGGTAATAAGTGTGAAGTCCTGGGTTCGATTCTCAGGTCGAGAAAAGTGTTATTGGGTTTTCGATCTGGAATTTCTCAGTAGCAACCCGGAGTCTAGATTTGTGCCCAGTTGATGGCTCGCCCCAATTTAAATATGGGACTTAAACATAACTGGCGAAATGTGGTACACCTCTGCCAAAGCATTCGGTTATTACAGGCGTGATCATGTAGGTACGTTATTTGTACACTAGAAAATAACTGCTGTCCATTGATTTACATACTACATCATAGTAATACTTTTAATTTGATTAAATGTTCTTTAGGCTTGCCGCGGTTGGTCTGTGGATGGGTGACCATCTTTGCATACCGTGACCCCTCCGTGCCTCAGAAAGCACGTTAAGCCATTGGTCCCGGGTGTCATTCGTGGATCTTTGACACTCGTTACGGGTAGTCAGAAGCCCGAAGGTCTGACTACCAGTCTTACCTAGGAGAATCGTATTACCCAGTAACTGGGTTGTGGTCAGATAGGCAGTCGCTCCATGTAAAATACTGGTATTTAGCTGCATCCGGTTAAACTGGAAGCCGACCCCAAGTCAATAGTTGGGAAAAGGCTAGTCTAGATGATGATGATGTTCTTTAGGATACCCACTCGAGAACAGGTGCCCTTTCCATACCAAGAAACATTGGAAAAAGGTCTATAAATGAAAAAAAATCGATAGAAACCATAACCCCATAAAACATTCACCGTCCGATCTGAAACCCAAGCGTCTGATAACGTTATCAACATGTGTAGTTGATCTCTTTAAATAAAACCTGGTTTTTACCGGTATTATCCGATAAAAGAGAAAGGATTATGACGACAGAATTTTGTTAGTAATTATCATAGATCGGAGTAGCTAGATTGATTTTTGGTACTTGTATCATAAATGCCCACAGAAAGAATAACATGGATAAGCCATTTTCCAGGAAAGGAATTCCGATATTTCCGGATCCAATTAAATATTTTTAATGTTGGTAGTGATATTATTACTACTCAATTCAAAATTTAAATTTATCCGTAAGTTTATATTTATTATTTATCTGTTTTCACGACAATTCCAATTCCGAAATTCCGGAGGAATGTACGTTTCGGATCAATGCTCCAATTTAATCTACCTACTCCGATCACTGGTAATTATCAAGGAATGTTGGATATTGTCTTGTGTTATATCATTTTTGTGACTCGTGTAATTCTAAGAGCAGCGGTGGCACAGTGTTAACGGGCTCGACTTAGGGAGTTGTAGGTCGTTGGTTCGATTCCAGGCGCTTTACTTCGTTTCAGCCGATAGACGTCCACTGCTGGACATAGGCCTCCCCCAATTTTGGGAGGGTTTGCCATAATCGCCACGCTTGGCAGGCGGGTTGGCGATCGCAGTATGGTATGATGGTGGAATACATAGAGAACGCTGCTGCCCATTCTCCGGTATGACCCTTAGTCGCCTTTTACGACACCCACGAGAAGTAAGGGGTGGTGGTATTCTTTAAGTCCGGCCACCACACAGACAAGGCGCTTTACTTAGTGTTCATTATTTCATCACTGCTGCTCTCAAAACGGTGAAGGAAAACATCCAATTGAGGAAACCGACATGTCCTAAAATTCGAAGACATGTGACATCTAGCAATCCGCATTGGGCCGGCTTGGTAGATTACAGACCACTCCCTCTCGACGAGAAGAGGCCGGTGTTCCAACAGTGGGAACATTATAGGTTGATTATGCTTATGTAATTCTTGGTAAGTATATTTCTGTGTCTGTGTGGTGCCGGACTTAAAGAATAGCACCACCCCATACTTCCCGTGGGTGTCGTAAAAGGCGACTAATTGTCGTACCGGAGAATGGGCAGCAGCGTTCTCTATGCATTCCACCACCACCATACTATACTGCGATCGCTAACCCGCCTGCCAAGCGTGGCGATTATGGCAAACCCCCCCCTTTTGGGGGAGGCCTATGTCCAGCAGTGGGCGTCTTTCGGCTGAAATGATGATGATGATGATATTTCTGTTTAAATAACAAGAAGAAGTTTGTTTCTTTCTTTATATAATTTTACTATTTAACCCATAAAATGGGGCAACTGAATTAATTAACTAATGATATTCGGGGCCAAAAAGGAACAAAAATGTGGGGCGAATAAGGAATATCGTATGTGGAGCGAATGCGGAATAAATCGTATTATAAAAAGAATCATGCTGTATATAAACTACGGCCTAAATAAGATCCGTGTCGCATACCGACGCAGTTAGCTGTGATTGTGATGCCAAAAGGTCGATATAGTTATTGATAGACATAATTTTAACACTAGAAATAAAGATAAAATACATCAACCATTTTTCAGATTAGCCAAAGTACATACATCTTTTATGGGGTACTGTGTTAAATGTTACAATAAAATACCTAATGATATATTGCAATTAAATGAAAGAAAATTTAAAACTCACATTAAACGTACACTTTGTAAACAAGCGTACTATAAATTAGAAGATTATATCCAAGATAAGAACGCTTGGAAACATGCTGGTCCTGCTCCATAGGACAATCTAGAGTCAAGACAAAATCAAACTGGTTGCTAATTTAATTGTAAAATTTATTCTTTGTTCTTCTTTTTACATGATTTACATTCTGTAATTACTTTAACTCACACCCTGACTTATTACTATTATTTTTTTTTTTTTGTTTTAATGACAATCGTTTATTTTTACCATGCTTGTAAATATGTGAGCACCATGTATCTATCAGATAATTAATTTATATGTTATGGTTTCATTTTTAATTCTTTTACCTATTGTGGTATAGTAATTTTATTTTAGGTGCATCGTCTCCACATATTATATATTATATAATTAATGTACATGCAAAATATTGTAAAACATTTTAAAAGAGTAACGGTGGAGTTTCTTGCCCATTCTTCTCCATACGAAATCTACCTTTTGGAATGGGCGACTAGAATCAATTCTATTTTAGTAATTTTTGACGTTCAAAAGTGCCTATTTGAAATAAATGCCTTGACTTTGACTTTGATTATAATGATTATTATTAAGAGAGTACTCGCGGGACGTTAGGGTGTTGTGTTGTGGAAGGGACGTACGTTGTTGTGTCACAGACAATGGGCTCTCATAAGTGCTTTGATTAATAGAAAAGGTTTTCTTAAATTAATAGAAAAGGTTTTCTTAAATTCACTGAGATTCGTAAATGGATAGCTGATGATTAATGATAGTCATAGGTAGTAACTATAGTATCTACATTATTTTGATGGCTGGTTTTGATAGTTCATAGGACACTGATTCCTTGAATAAACTTCACAACAGTACCATGATGGTAGCAACAGTAGGCTACCGATGGGGACATAGTACTTATCCTTCATATTGACAGGTAAACACATAGTATCACACTAATATTATAAAGGCGGAAGTTTGTGTGTGTGTGTGTGTGTGTGTCTATATGTTTGTTACTTCTTCACGCTCAAACGACTGGACCAATTTTGATAAAATTTTGTATGGAGATAGTTGACACTCTGGATTAACATATAGGCTACTTTTTATCCCGATATTCCCACGGGATCGGAACTTATGCGGGTTAAACCGCGGGGCGCAAAAATGGACATCTTTTGTTGGGAGATCAACTCGAAAATAAGAAATTCAGGCAGCAAACGATGCACTAAAAGGGATTCAAAGGATTCACATAAAGGGGAAAACTTTATGAATAATTCTGGAAATCAACCTATTTCTTGGTACACAAAATTACTAGTATTCCACCGCTCTCTTATCACTAAATAGATTCGCTATCACTTGGTATCGTAGACCTATTGACATAGATAACTAAATAGGCAACTGGGCGACACTATCTAGATACGTCGACAGTGTTTGCTTTGCTAATGCAGGAAAGTTTATGGGTTTATATAAGTGCAATGGGTTATTTTGTAATGTGAGCGGGGAAATTAAGGAGACTACAGGACAAAACGCAAAAAAATGCCAGTTTTATAATGCCTAAAAGTATATGATCGACTACAGTAAACAAAATCAGAAAAATATATGATATTCTTCAGAATATATGCTAGGTAGATACTCGTAGTGTGTTGAAAACATAATAGAACTAATTTAATACGATAGAAAAAAAACGGGCAAGAGCGAGTCGGACTCGCGCACCGAGGGCCCCGCACCATCATATTATGTTTTTAAATTTTCATTGGCGAGGCCTATATTCGTCAGAGAATTTTAACACTGTGCACTGCGGTGTAGAATATTGCAGTTTTATGTCAGCGCCATCTCATGACCGATAGTGGAACTAATGTAACTTTTATTGATGATTTCTGAAAAAGTGTGCTATTTAGAGACTTCGTTTTATTTTTCCTGTAAACTTCTATGACATAGAATAATTTCAGATTTTTCTCTTTGCAAACTTCGGAGACAAAGGGGGGGGGGATGGTATTTTTTTAACATTTTTCATCAAAAGTCGAAAACTATGTGGCCTAAAAAAAGAAAATAAAATATGTTTGAGAATGTGCGCTCTTTCATAATAATATGATACCCCACATGCCCTAGTAGGCCCCACTTCGAATTTTTGTTCAAATTTCAAGTTGATAGCATTAGTAGTTCTTGAGATAACCAGCTGTGACAGACAGACTGAGTCTCACCATAAGTATATGAGTGTGAGTGAGTGAGTATATGAGTACTAACATATGGTAATTATATTGTTACTAACATCTTTTACGTATTTTTGTTTTTGTCTGTGGACCTTTTGTTGTCTGTGAAATAAATAAATTATTATTATTATAAGAGTTCCGATTAACCATTTTGGTACGGAACCTTAAAAACTCAAAGTAATAAACATTTCATTTAGGATTGCAAAATAAACCGATCTCGCAATAAATACTTCATCAATCTATAGGCAAAGTAATTAATAGTTTTGTTTTGAAATGAACAATATATTGCTATCCAATAAATCAGGATTAGATACTGAGAATCGAATGTTTCTTTTTACAGCTGATTCATACGGTTTGTGGCTAATGTAACTAGTTTAGTTTATTTATTACATTCTAGGAGCATTATTATTACTACAACTGAGCAATGGATTCGTCACTAAACACTAACAAAAATAAGGTTAGTGAGGGCGCTTTTCAGAGGTCATTGTGATCGACCGATTCCCCTGTTCACAAACTAAACTAAATTCAGGTTCAGTGCATCTTTTTCTCTCTATTTCATTAAGAAAAGGACAGAAGATAAATATTAGTTTAGTCCTGTCAAATTAAGAAACTCCATGGCAAGTTTAGACGTGATTAAAAACATGGGCTACTAAAAATAAGTCAATTTACGTCAGGCGCTGTCTAATTTGACAGGACTAAACTTATATTTATCTACTGTCCTTTTCTTAATGAAATAGAAAGAAAAAGATGTATTGAAATTGGATTTAGTTTAGTTTTTGTGAACAAGGGAAACGGCGCCATTATCAAATTTTGACTGTAGCGAAAATTTTAAATATTGTAGCGAAACAACTTGAAGTAGGGTCATGAAAATAATTAATTGCGTAACACACTATCAATCTCAATCTGAATCATTTTGAAGCTTATCGCTAATCCATTGCTTCATATGTTCGAAAAATTTGTCTGCTAAACAACGTAAATAACGCAATGAATGTTTTTGAACTGTCAAATTGGAACCCATTGCTACTGATAGTGTTTTACGCAATCACCCCGAAGGTGCTCAACGAGTATTTAGGGATAGCGCTTCGGGCCCAGTGCGTGTTGGTAGATGTCACATGTCTTCGAAGTTTTTGGTTGTAAGACATGCCGGATCCTCACGTGTTTTCCTTCACCGTTTTGAGAGCAGTGGCGTTGCGCTTGGGTTCGAACCCACAACCTACAACTCGTAAGTCGGGGCCGTTATCACTGAGCCACCACTGCTCTACATTCACAAAGAGAAACTTGTACAAAAACGTTTTCTGAATTTTTCTCACCGAGCATTGGTAGTCTAAACTAACTAAACTAGTATTATAAAGAGAAAGATTCAATCAATTAATCAACCAGCCTATCGCAGTCCACTGCTGGACATAGGCATCTCCCAGACTGCGCCACAGCACCCTGTCCTCCGCCTTCCTCATCCAGTCTACACCAGCCACCTTCTTTAGGTCGTCCGTCCATCTAGCTGGGGGGCGTGCCACACTACGCTTGCCGATACGCGGTCTCCACTCCAGGACTCTGTTCCACCAGCCATCGGTCCTTCGACAGACATGGCCAGCCCACTGCCACTTCAGTTTGCTTACTCTGCAAGTTATGTCTGTAACTCCGGTTCTTTTCCGGATAATTTCATTCCTGATTTTATCCTTTAAAGAGACTCCGAGCATAGAATGATTAGATTTTTTGTATGTTACGCTTTCACGCTAAAACGGATTTGGATGAAAATTTGGCACATGGATAGACCACGACCTGGGTACCTTTTATCCCAATTTCTATGGGGACCGAGACTTATGCAGGTGAAACCGCGGGGAGCAGCTAGTAAACACATAACATTCATGAAGTGAAATGAATCATGATAACTGATGACATCAGTCCATTGTGGACATAGACAGTCTGATGTCACGCCAAAATTTAAACAATTAGGGAATGCAGAACAATTACTAATTAATGGGTCCCGCCTGCTTACAACTTTTATTTAATTTTAAAATGAAATAGACCCTTTTCTTGCTAATACTTTTTTAATCGCACAACTGTACTCTTTCACAATCCAACCACGACTGGCTTTGCACTACATTTTACCATTTTAAAACGACATTTGCCCCACCCAGAAATAACGCTCAGTAATATCATCACCGTTATTTCCAAGTGTTGCCAAAGTAAAATAATACATTTAGTTGCCATAGCGGAAATACATTTTAAAAGTTTGTTACAATATTAATAATTTGTACTTTGATAGTGTTGCCACAGTGGATATTGTAATGCGGTATTAAAATAATGTTTGTTTTTTAAAATTAAATCAATGAAATCACGACAACTCGGCCATCCGACGGCGTGCTAACTCCGAAGCACGCGCTAATCACGACCACTGAGGCAATATATCAAATAGAAACAATATTGGAAATTTATTTTGGTATGCTGGTTTACTGGGAAGCTAAATAATTTAACTAACCATCTGTATGTGCCTGCGCACCGTTTCTATTAGAATTATCATTGATCCCATTAAGTAACACAACCTACTGCCATTCGGCCATCAATTTCACACCTACTGTGCAATGCTAACTTATCATAAAAATAGTCCAAAAGTTTCATCCATACAGGACTTTCATTTAAGCATCTCTAAAAGTTTTCTGAAATTTTCATCAATACCATTTATGTCCACGAGTAATTGAGCGTTAGCAAAGTTTCATACCGCTTTTTGGCCAATCCAAAAACTTTTTAAAGGGCATAGTGTTTTATTTGATTTCATTCCAATCAAACATTGGCGTATTAACTATCTTAGCTATCGCTCAATATCTTGGAATCTACTATCAGGGTCAAAATCTGGGACTCATTGCAGCATATCTACATGGCTTATTAACAGCACACAAATGGCGTACTAACAGCACACCCACATGGTTGCATAAGATCACATTAGCGCCTACGTTAAACTCCGAACTACAGTTTTGAACTACAGCTCACTTACATGGCTGCGCAAGATCACATAAGTACCTACGTTAAGCTTTGAACTGCAGCTCACCTACATGGCTGCGCAAGATCACATAAGTACCTACGTT
Source organism: Mesoligia furuncula (assembly GCA_916614155.1). Lineage (NCBI taxonomy): Eukaryota > Metazoa > Arthropoda > Insecta > Lepidoptera > Noctuidae > Mesoligia > Mesoligia furuncula. The sequence goes on from OU744815.1 coordinate 5,338,320, forward strand.
AAACTTTGAAGGGCAGCTCACCTACATGGCTACATAAGATCACATAGGTACCTACGTTAAACTTTGAAGTGCAGCTGACCTACATGGTTGCATAAGATCATATAAGTACCTTCGTTAAACTTTGAACCGCAGCTCACCTACATGGCTGCATAAGATCACATAAGTACCTACGTTAAACTTTGAACTGCAGCTCACCTACATGGCTGCATAAGATCACATAAGTACCTACGTTAAACTTTGAACTGCAGCTCATCTACATGGCTGCATAAGATCACATAAGTACCTACGTTAAACTTTGAACTGCAGCTCACCTACATGGCTGCATAAGATCACATAAGTACCTACGTTAAACTTTGAACTGCAGCTCACCTACATGGCTGCATAAGATCATATAAGTACCTACGTTAAACTTTGAACTGCAGCTCACCTACATGGCTGCATAAGATCACATAAGTACCTACGTTAAACTTTGAACTGCAGCTCACCTACATGGCTGCATAAGATCACATAAGTACCTACGTTAAACTTTGAACTGCAGCTCACCTAAATGGCTGCATAAGATCACATAAGTACCTACGTTAAACTTTGAACTGCAGCTCACCTACATGGCTGCATAAGATCACATAAGTACCGACGTTGAACTCCGAACTACCGGCTCACTCACATGGTTGCAACAAACTATACGCATACATCACCCATGATTGAACTAGAGTGTAAGCCGCATAGAACTCTAAACTATTATCCTATATCATTATCTTTATTTTTAAAATCTGAACTACAGCTCGCTTATGTGGCTGCTATAAACTATACGCATACATCTCCATAAAGCTCACTTGCATGGCTGAACTAGAGTGTAAGCCGCATAGAACTCTAAACTATACTCGTAAATCTTCATTTTTAAATCTGAACTATAGCTAGCCTACATGGCTGCAATAAGCTATACGCATACATCTCCATAAAGCTCACTTACATGGCTGAAATAGAGTGTAAGCCGCATAGAATTCTAAACTATACTCGTACATCTTCATTTTTAAATCTGAACTATAGCTGGCCTACATGGCTGCAATAAACTATACGCATACATCTCCATAAAGCTCACTCACATGGCTGAAATAGAGTGTAAGCCGCATAGAACTCTAAACTATACTCGTACATCTTCGTCTTTAAATCTGAACTACAGCTGGCCTACATGGCTGCAATAAACTATACGCATACATCCCCATAAAGCTCAATAACATGGCTAAACTAGAGTGTAAGCCGCATAGAAATCTAAACTATACTCGTACGTCTCTGAACAGCTCAACTCGTGGCTGGACCCGAGTGCACGCCGCATAGAGGTCTAAACTATACTCGTACATCTCTGAACAGCTCACCTCGTGGCTGGACCCGAGTGCACGCCGCATAGATAAAGGTCAAAGTCACTATACTCGTACATCTCTGAACAGCTCACCTCGTGGCTGGACCCGAGTGCACGCCGCATAGAGGTCTAAACTATACTCGTACATCTCTGAACAGCTCAGCTCGTGGCTGGACCCGAGTGCACGCCGCATAGATAAAGGTCAAAGTCACTATAATCGTACATCTCTGAACAGCTCACCTCGTGGCTGGACCCGAGTGCACGCCGCATAGAGGTCTAAACTATACTCGTACATCTCTGAACAGCTCACCTCGTGGCTGGACCCGAGTGCACGCCGCATAGATAAAGGTCAAAGTCACTATACTCGTACATCTCTGAACAGCTCACCCTCGTGGCTGGACCCGAGTGCACGCCGCATAGAGGTCTAAACTATACTCGTACATCTCTGAACAGCTCACCTCGTGGCTGGACCCGAGTGCACGCCGCATAGATAAAGGTCAAAGTCACTATACTCGTACATCTCTGAACAGCTCACCCTCGTGGCTGGACCCGAGTGCACGCCGCATAGAGGTCTAAACTATACTCGTACATCTCGAGAACAGCTCACCTCGTGGCTGGACCCGAGTGCACGCCGCATAGAGGTCTAAACTATACTCGTACATCTCTGAACAGCTCACCTCGTGGCTGGACCCGAGTGCACGCCGCATAGATAAAGGTCAAAGTCACTATACTCGTACATCTCTGAACAGCTCACCCGAGTGCACGCCGCATAGAGGTCTAAACTATACTCGTACATCTCTGAACAGCTCACCTCGTGGCTGGACCCGAGTGTACGCCGCATAGAGGTCTAAACTATACTCGTACATCTCTGAACAGCTCACCTCGTGGCTGGACCCGAGTGCACGCCGCATAGATAAAGGTCAAAGTCACTATACTCGTACATCTCTGAACAGCTCACCTCGTGGCTGGACCCGAGTGCACGCCGCATAGAGGTCTAAACTATACTCGTACATCTCTGAACAGCTCACCTCGTGGCTGGACCCGAGTGCACGCCGCATAGATAAAGGTCAAAGTCACTATACTCGTACATCTCTGAACAGCTCACCTCGTGGCTGGACCCGAGTGCACGCCGCATAGAGGTCTTAACTATACTCGTACATCTCTGAACAGCTCACCTCGTGGCTGGACCCGAGTGCACGCCGCATAGATAAAGGTCAAAGTCACTATACTCGTACATCTCTGAACAGCTCACCCTCGTGGCTGGACCCGAGTGCACGCCACATAGAGGTCTAAACTATACTCGTACATCTCGAGAACAGCTCACCTCGTGGCTGGACCCGAGTGCACGCCGCATAGATAGAGGTTAAAGTCAAAGGCCAAAGTCGGAGGTCTAAACTATACATTTTACTATACATATGTATGCTCATACAGTCATTAGAAATTACCGCAACCAACATGATCAAACTTTTAGCTTAGCTATCAAACTATATACCTGCTCAGAAAATCCAATGAACGGTACAGACCTCTAAAATATCATTGTTCAGAGTGAATCTTGTAGCGAAATTCCCAACATTTACTTCAAGTTGTCCAATGCAATGATAACTCTATCGAGGAGTTGCCCCGACCAAGAGTAACACGTGCACTGGCTCAACTATTGACTTATTGTTTATAATTAGTCCAAGGCCATGATAACCCTATCGAGGAGTTGCCTCGACCAAAGGTACCATGTGCATCGGCCCAATTACTATTAACTATGATTTAAATATTAACCGTCAGGGAAATACGCCACAATGATTGCTACCGAATCAAAAACTACGTAACAACCACACTTACCGCTCACTGAACTTATCTGGGACTAAAACAATGAAGTAAGGTAAAGAATTCATAAGACTACTTACGATTTTGCCGAGACATGGCTCGTGGTCCATCCCACTTCTGAATTAAAATGAAATAGACCCTTTTCTTGCTAATACTTTTTTAATCGCACAACTGTACTCTTTCACAATCCAACCACGACTGGCTTTGCACTACATTTTACCATTTTAAAACGACATTTGCCCCACCCAGAAATAACGCTCAGTAATATCATCACCGTTATTTCCAAGTGTTGCCAAAGTAAAATAATACATTTAGTTGCCATAGCGGAAATACATTTTAAAAGTTTGTTACAATATTAATAATTTGTACTTTGATAGTGTTGCCACAGTGGATATTGTAATGCGGTATTAAAATAATGTTTGTTTTTTAAAATTAAATCAATGAAATCACGACAATTTAAAATGGGCTTGTTTTTAGGTTTTCAGTTTTTTTAACTTGAAGTTTTCTTCCGCAGTCGGGTTAATTGTGACCGTAGTTCCATTAAAAAAGAAATATGTTTATACAACATTATGTTTAGTATATGCGAAACCTGAATATAGTTTGTTCAGAATAAGTAACAGAGTAAGTACAGAGTAAGTAAGTAAAGTATTATATATATACAATGTATATACAACGTCCCGACATCAATCGTCGGGCATAACACCCGTCAGGTCGGACGATCCTCTGTTTTCTGAGTGATCTTTTCACCCTGTTCCTCATACCTTTATAATACCATACTGTAAATAACCTACTCAGAATGGACACCAACAAATCACAAAACCCTCAAAATAGGTATATCGCATGGAGTTAGGCTTATATCTCACTAGGACACCATGGTGGCGCAAAAAGGCTTGATCTCACTAGGACACCATGGTGGCGCAAAAAAGGCTTCTATCTCACTAGGACACCATGGTGGTTAAGCTACGCTTGCCGCAGTTGGCCCGTGGATGGGTGATCATCTTTACCAGACTCCTACGTGCCTCGACAAGCACGTTAAGCCGTTGGTCCCGGCTGTCATTCGTGGATCTTTGACAGTCGTTACGGGTCGTCAGAAGCCCGAAAGTCTGACTACCAGTCTTAGCAAGGGGTACTGTATTACCCAGTAACTGGGTTGTGGAGGTCAGATAAGCAGTCGCTCCATGTAAAATATTGGTAATCAGCTGCATCCGGTTAGACTGGATGCCGACCTCAACATAGATGGTTAAAGCTAGGCAGATGATGATGAAGTTTCAAAGAATTCTAAATACTATGCCTGACTCACTGGTTATTTTCTTAACAAATTGCTCAAGAAACATTATGGTTGTAATGTTTTCATTTCTTATCATTGTTCGGTTTTACAGTTAGCCAGTTTCTAGGAGTTATATTAGTAAGAAAGTAATTAGTTCTTTTGTTTAGTTTACTGTTTTAAATGAATTGTGTTCGGGGCTTCTATAACCGATGCAATGCATGTGTACCTCTTTTTAAATTCTTGTCAATTAGCCACGCATTTTTTAATTTGAATTACCGGAATACTACCGAAATTGACGAAATACTACCCGAACCGGGAACCGAGTCCTCCAACTTGCGACCAAAAACAAAACGTTTTTGAGCTGTCAATACCTAGAGTAAGACCTGTACGCACGACTAAACATGAAGCTATACCTACATAACAAATATAAGCTAACTTCTGAATGTACGAAAAACGCGTGGTCAGCTAAAACTAGAAATGTATAGCTTGATGTGTGTCCGTGTGTAGAGTATAATGAGTTTGTAGCGGTATCTACAACTCCACATGAGAACAACGCGTCATACTGGCGTCACGCAAATCCTGCATCGCGCAAGCAGAGTTTACCGCGCAACTAGCATAGATACAACGGCCCGACATGAATCACCGGGCAGTTGCCCGCCAGACACAACACCCGCCTGGTCGGAGGATCCTCCCTTTTCATAGAGTATGAGTGAACTTTACACCCTTTTCCTCATACCTCTGTAAGTTTTATGACATTTAATTTTCCTATTTCTTCAAACTCTTCTTCCAAGTAAGATTTTGTTATAAAACCGTTAAGAATTTTGAACCTGTTAGAATTTCAGAAAACTAGACTAACAGCCCAGTGCAGCCCGGGTATATGTACTTAATCCCTTTACTAATAAACGTATTATATCAGACGAATAGTTACACACCGATTTCTCTCTGTCAGTCGTCAGTAATTTGACTTTCGAAGACAAAGCGTTGTCTAAGGGCACCTTCAAATTAGGCGCAAAGTGCCGCGCGACAGCAGCGCGCCGGCAGCGCTGCAGCCGCGCTGCTGTCACTAGGTTCGAGCATCATAGTGTTGTACATTTCACGTTTTACAGTTTCACGGTGGACTCTGACGAAGAAACATTGCTCTTAAGAGTATGTTACTGCTATTCAAACGAAAAAGGATTTTGGACAAAGAAAAAAAAAGGAAACCGAAGAAAAAGTTGCCAATATTTTCTATAAGTCAACGAACTGAATTCTTGTTTGTGAAATTCTCAATAAATATCACACTAATATTATAAAGGCGAAAGTTTGTGAGTGTGTGTGTGTGTTTATATGTATGTTACTTCTTCACGCTCAAACGGCTGGACCAATTTTGATAAAATTTTGTAAGGAGGTAGCTGACTGAATTTAGGGTGGATTAACATATAGGCTACTTTTTATCCCGATATTCCCACGGGATCGAAACTTATGCGGGTGAAACCGCGGGGCGCAGCTAGTATTGCATATTTCTTCCCAAGCCTTTTTCTTTTCGATTCTACTGCTGTACTTGTCGGACTTCGAATCCCATATCGCTGGACGACTCTCAACCTCATCGATAAATTCTTCAACCTGACTTCACTAGTCGATCGATGAAATGACGCGTGGCTGCAGCGCTGCAGTCGCGCATTTTCCTTTATATGGATTTACAAAGCAGCGCGGCCGCAGCGCTGCAGCCGCGCTGCTGTCGAACGGCACTTTGCGCCTAATTAGAAGGCGCCCTAACTATACAGACGCTATACAACGTTTATTATTAAGGGGTTGTTTACTGTTTAGGTATGTTAATATTAGTGGACGCTCTTTTTACGTAGACTCTTTTAACGGTCGTTGCCGCTGGTTAATATCCCGTGGTTAACACTATTAACTACTGGGAATGGTTAAAAATGTTGACGAACGAGACATTTTTTCCCAATAGTTAATACCCTCGTCTCGCGAATAGTTCAGGAGTCAGGTTAAAGAAAAGTAAAAAGAAATCTATATCTATACTTAATATTATAAAGCTGAAGAGTTCTGTTTCCTTTTTTTCTCTAGTGTCTAGCTAGAGCAACACTATAGAGTGATATTTGTATCACAGATCAACTAGGTATATTTACAATAATTAAAAAATAACATGATAACTATTTCTTTAGTAGGTATCACATTAAAAACATTTACAGCAAGAAACAGCATAACTATAAAATATTTTTTTAACGCAGATCATCTAATTTTACAATAATAAGGAGGGAACACTAGAGTACCTAATTTGTATCACAGAAATAAATTCGAAAAAAAGAAAAAAAAAAGAAAAACTCTTCAGCTTTTATTAAGTAAGTAGGACAAGTGGGGATCTATGAAACACGGGGTACAATGAAACAATCATAATAAAATCTTGAGTTTTTCAAATTTCCACGCTCTTTTTACTCGATCAATCAGGTTACTTTTCTTTAACCTGACTCCTGAACTATTCGCGAGACGAGGGTATTAACTATTGGGAAAAAATGTCGCGTTAGTCAATACTGTTAACAATTCCCAGTAGTTAATAGTGTTAACCACGGGGTATTAACCAGCGGGAACGACCGTCTTTTAATTATGTTACCGCTGAGAATACAAGTAGGTATTTCCCAATTCATTTTTTTCAACACCAAAAACTCAATCTGTACAAAGCACCTTTACAAAATATACATGTATTTAACAACTTAATACGACTAAGTTATCGTCTTTTCCGTTTAGGAAGCGGTACGGCCGCCTGCGTCCAAGTTCGCGGTATGACTGGTTATCTTATCAGCGACCAGTGTGCTGATATGAATCACTACTTATATGAGTAAGGTGTTTCGTGGTATTGTTCATGAGAGTTGAGTTTATTAATGTAGTATCATGCTTGTAGAAGTTAGAGGGTACGCAGAGATCTGGAGACTGGTATGTCTATAAGCAGATTGTCCTGTAAGACCATGAACATTATTATTATGAATTTATATTTCTCGGAACCTTGGGGTCCCGGTCCTTTGGAAGGCGTACGAGGGGCCGAAGCCAACTCGCAGAGGCCCCTTAGGATTTTTTTATGAAATGCGGCACCAACCGACGATTATCCCTATATGCGCTATGCAAGTGCACCCAAGGATAACCCCGGTTGGTGTAAGACTATTGCAGGATATGGAAATATAAAAAGTTGGACTATGGGTTTGGGTGGCTAAAGTAGACTGGTTACCAAGAACTAGTTATTATTATTATTTATTTATTTAAACCACAATTATAACACCTTTACAGAATTATCCAAGGCGATGTTATAAGTCACTAAGTCTAAATGGTTTCCAGTTATTAAGATTAATAATGGTAATATTCGTATGACGTCATAATATGTCACAGGACACATTTCGGACCAGTACCCGATTTTTATCTAACGTAGCAGTAATTGATTGGCCATTACTGCCACGTAAGATAAAAATCAGTAGTTCAGTAGTTTAGACTGTATGTTCAGACGCCAGAACATCAAGTTACAACAATCTGTCAAATTTCTTTATTAGATTTTCAACTTTATCGCCAAAGCGCAAGGTTCAAAGTTGATTGGGAAAATTTGACAGTTTCGGGTAGCTTGATGTGCTGGCTGGCGTCTGTACAATGTAACGATCTATCTCACATACATAAAGACAAATGTATTGTCATCGAAATGGAACAAGAATATAAAGTTTCAACTCGGTAGGATAGGAGGAGCTTGTCCAAAATTGGCTTTTAAGATTTAACTCAAATACTTAAACGCCAGTTAACTCTAAGGCGCTGTTAAAGGTATTTTTGTCGCTACAATACACCTTAAAAAAAACAAAGACAGCATGAAACTTGACTTGCATTTGACTGCAAAGAAACTACCCTCCTTTTGGACTTCGCCGAAATCGATAATTTAAAAAATAAAAAATCAACTTACCTCTCTTCAAACATGCTAGAGTTCGCCATAAAACTGTCATCAACCAGACTAGAATCCTCCATGACACTTCTGTCGTAGCTCTTGTCATCTTCACGCGGCAACAAAGGGGGTAAGCTGTGACACTGCTCCTCAAACGACTTGCTTTGCTCCGAACGATACTTTTGGTCCCAGAGTTTTTTGGTTTCGTCTTGCACTCGACGTTTTAGCTCTGATATTTTCTCGCGTTCGTTTTCGATTACTTGGCAACCTATGGAATAAGAAAATGTGTTAAATTGAGTCGCTTGAGGGTTTTTTTAAGGTTAAGACTACTGGGATTACTTTTCGTTTAAAGGTCCAGTGGAATATACAACGTGTTTTATCTGATATCCCATAAATGCCCCTAGATTTATGTCATTGTACTCATCATTATGAACAACTTTTACTATGGGACCAAAGCTGAAATCGCGAAAAAAAATCAGCTGTTCCCTTCATTTTGACGAGTTGTGAACAGCTAAATGTAGGGAACAGCAAATTTTTTTGTAGTAAGTACAAAGGCCCCCTAGAGTTATGGGATATCCAGTATTATAAAAAAAAATACAATTTTTGAATATAATACTGGAATTCCGCTGCATCCGGTTAGACCGAGGAAGCCGACCCCAACATAGGTGGGAAATGGCTAGGTAGATGATGATGGTTCAGTGGACTATGGTATTAATATTTTAAAATATATGTACCCCTTTATTAACCAGTTGAATGCTGTAATTACAGAAACAATTAAAAAGCCATTATGTCTCGCGTGGATCAACGATTGAAAAATAAATGGTTGAACTGTAATTAAAACGGAGGTAACTTTACTCCGCGTTTGTTAATAAGAGGGATAGTGTATAGTACTTCTGAGTTACAGAAACATGAGACAAGTATAAGCAGAATTTTAAGGTGAGTAAGAAATATTTGTCATAATCAACTCTCAAAGATAAAATATAATCATGGTAAAGTTTTAAGTTCTCGAACACTCCAATTATGAATCAATTTATTACCCTTTCTATGTAACACACTATCAATCACAATTTGAATCATTTGGAAGGATATTGCTGATCCATCCATACTAATGTTATAAATTCGAAAGTAACTCTATCTGTCTGTCTGTATGTTACCTTTTCACGCCTAAACCACTGACCGGATTTTGATAAAATTTGACAGATAGATAGATTGCATCCGGGGGATATAGGATAGTTTTTATCGACATACCTCGCGGGCGAAGCCGCGGGCGGAAGCTAGTTGTTTCATAAATTCGAAAAATTTGTCTCTCAACGACGTGAACAACGCAATAATGTTGTTGAACGGTCAAAATGAAAGCCATTGCTACTGATAGTGTGTTACGCACTTACCCTGCTGATTCAGTGTCAATATCACACTAATATTAGAAAGGCGAAAGTTTGTGAGTGTGTGTGTGTGTTTGTTACTTCTTCACGCTCAAACGGCCGGATCAATTTTGATAAAACTTTGTATGGAGCTAGCTGACACCCTGGATTAACATATAGGCTACTTTCTATCCCGATATTCCCACGGGATCGACATTTACGCGGGTGAAACCGCGGGGCACAACTCGTATTAATCAAAATTTTACCATTCCCTAACATTTTATTATGAAAACTTAAAAGACTAATATTAGGGTTCTTCTCAAAACTATGCTAAATGTCGCAGATGCGCATGTAGATTGCTTTTACGCAACAATAATGCGTAAAAGGTGCGCTTCCCTGGTGCGCAGGGTGTGGGCCGGCTCCAACAGTGTCTTAAACATGGATGCGAGTCGCCTGCACAGTGTTTACGTGGGTCACTGTTGTGCCGTCTCTCTTGGAATGTCGCAACGTTGACCAACCATTATTTCTTGTAGATATTATTTTCCTTAGTGTCTGTGCTTACACTAGCAATCTTATCTAGTCTTGGTTGCTCTAATAAAGAAAAATTCTAATCATCATCTGCCTAGCCTTTTCCCAACTATGTTGGGGTCGGCTTCCAGTCTAACCGGATGCAGCTGAATACCAATATTTTACATGGAGCGACTGCCTATCTGACCTCCACAACCCACTTACTGGGTAATAAGATACCCCTTGGTAAGACTGGTTGTCAGACTTTCGGGCTTCTGACTACCCGTAACGACTGTCAAAGATCCACGAATGACAGCCGGGACCAACGGCTTAGCGTGCTTTCCGAGGCACGGAGGGGTCACGGGATGTAAAGATAGTCACCCATACACAGACCAACCGCGGCAAGCGTAGCTTAACCTGATCGATCAACCTGTGCGGCTGTTATTATTTAGCCACGGGCCCCTCTGTACGTGTCCAGACTGCATCACTCCACGAAGGTTGAGGAGATCGTGGGGTACGTGCGTGTGAAGACCAGCTGGACTTTGAGGGTCGAGAAGTTGGAGTCGCGTCACAACACGAACTTCAAGTCGTTCGTGGTACGTGTTCCGACACGTCATCTCGAGAAGTTCCTCAAGGAAGAGTTCTGGCCGAAGGGTGTTGTGTACCGCCGGTTTCGTGGCCGACTACATGACACCAGTCATCGAAACACGACGCAGTCACTTCGTGTGCCTTAGTTTGTTAGTGTAATTATAATGTGTGTATGTATTTATAGTATTTTTAAGTTATTAATATTGTATTGTATGTGTTTTATATGGGCCTTGATGCCTGAAATAAATGGATAATAATAATAATATTATACTCCTTAAAAAAAAACTATACCTTGTTCCTCCAACATTTCAAGCCTCTTCCTCTCCACCTCCATCAAGCTATCCAGTGTCCGTTTCCCCAAAGAATTCATATCAGTATCGCTCGGCAGTATCGGTGCATCGGTCGTGACCTTAGATATTCTATCAATATCATCTTGAGAAGGTACTTTATTAGTGTCGGTGATCTTGTTGAACTCTTTTATGCTCGGTTCGTCTCCACAGCTCTTGCGATGAAGAATTTTTGCTAACTGTACTGTTGATTCGGATTTTGGAGGCGTATTTTCAAATGTGACTCTTGTTTTCTGTTCATTATTATCGATATCCGTTTCTTCCTGTATATCTTCTTCTTTCTTTTCGGGTGATAAAGATTTGGCTTTAACGTATTTGTTGTCTGCGTTCATGCATTTTGTGTTTTTGATGTAACGGTTTTTAGAATTGTTCTCTTTATCTGATTCGTCGTTCTTAATACTGTTTTCTCTAGATTTCTTGAAGGAGTCCTTTTTTATTATCTTGCCCAGAGCTGCGAATGTAGGGATTTTCGATGAGGAGTTGCTTTTCACTGGCCCTGGATGTTTGTCCTTCTTCTTAGAATGTCTTAGACTATTGAATTTGTCAAGACTAACATCAGCTTCAATGTTATCATTATAGAATAGATTTTCGTTCAAACTCTGCGACATTATATCAACCTTTTCAGGAGATTTCGGTTTCTTGCTCTTCCTTTTCAACGAATCAAAGTTCCTCTCCCAGAAACCTTTCTTCTCTTTGGAAGAAGTTGATGATTTTGAGGGACTTTCGCTGAACCTCTCATCATGATCAACAATATCAGTTATTACTCTTCGTTCTATATCTACCGTCATAGATTGTGACATCTGATCTATAGAATTAAACTTGTCTTTCAATTGTTTCGTATGGTCTTCGAATGTTGACAATTTTAAGTCAATATCGTCACTGTCTGAACTTTGAGGGGAGTAACCGAATTCTCCAGATTTCGCTCTAGTCTGGTCCGTGTAGAATGCACTATCTGGAGACTGAGTTCTTTCTATATCATTAAGTTTAGCTACAATAGGTTTAAGTTCTTTTTCTACTGTTTGCACTTTACCAGTTAATTCTTCGACCGAGTTTAGTAGTCTTACGTATTCTGCGTGTAGTATCTTCGTTTCGTCAAGTGCTGATGTTAGATTGTTGTTCGCTTCGGATTTCAGGGTTAGGATTCGAGTTTTTTGCGCTTCGATCTTCTTTGTTAGTAAGATTACATCGTTTTGGATGTCTTCTCTATTTGATAACCTGGGGAAATATGAATTTATTATCGTCAATGAGCTAAACTTGTAGGTCTGTCTTGGCTATGGAGAGCACATTACGATGTCAATTTCTTACAGTTGTCATGCTTTTCATATTTGTGTGCACAGTTAGAAGCTCGTCTAATAGGCAGATCGCACCGTGGAAGGCTGCCTTTCCACCAGAGATGAGCGAGGATGCGTAGCGAGGGATGTGTGTGAAACCAACCAATAACATCGCTTCATTTTTATAGCTTGAACTAAGTTAGCGTTGGTATTGATTAGTTTTTCACACATCCCTCGCTACGCATCCTCGCTCAACTCTGGTGGAAAGTCAGCCTCTGGCCCGGTTTTTTCTAAAGGGTTACCACTGGCCCGGAACATAAAGAGGTAAGAAAGGAACACGGGTGTGTTTTAGTCAGTAAGAGTCTGACACTCCCTTCCGCTCCACCCAGAGCTGGAGGGGTCATTTGATGATTTCCCACTCAAAAAAAAAGGCCCGGTTTTCACCAAAGCGGAGACGAGAGAGGTCTCGTACAAAACAAAATGTTACATTATACAGGGTTATTGGTAAAACATTAACAACCTCTTAAGAGGTACTCATCATTATGAACAACTTTTACTACGGGACCAAACCTGAAATCAGCTGTTCCCTACATTTTGACGAACATAAATGCAGGGAACAACTGATTTTTTTTTGCGATTTCAGGTTGGTCCCATTGTAAATGTTGTTCATAATGATGAGTACAATGACCTCTTAAGAGGTTGTTAATGTTTTACCAATAACCCTGTATATTGAAACTATCAGAGAGGTGTCAAATACGATATGGTATTGGTTGTTCGACACATCGCCTCTCCGCTTTAGCAATAGTGAAAAATGAGCCGTGTTTAGTTGAACTAGGCGACGATAGTGATATTGTACTCCCTAACTTTACATATTTGGAAAGAGTACAAGCATAACATCAATTAAGTCAAAACGTTTCATCAATATGTAACATTTGGTTATAATATCTTCTACTCACAGTTCCGACTCTTCCTCAAGATGCTGGAACTCCAGGTCCTCAAAGATCTTGGTCTCGTTGTCCAGAATGTCCTGTGCGTTCTGTAACTCTTCAAGAGTGGCGGTGTGGTCTTTCCAGTCTTTCTCTATCCTGGATATGAAAGATAAGCGCATGGTTAATAGAACTACTTAATCTTAAGAGTTTTAGAATTTGTCGATATTGTCAAATTTTCCCAATCAACTTTGAACCTTATACTTTAGCGATAAAGTTGAAAATACATATATCAAAAAAATATGACAGATTGTAGTAGCTTGATGTGCTGGCGTCTGTACTTATTTTCATAATCATATTTTAAAGATACAACCTTTTTATAGGTGCCATGAGAAGTTGAAGAATTTAAAAATTATAGCACGTAAAGTCTATTCAAACTTATGTTTCAAGTTAAGCAAATATCAACTTTATTTTAATGTTAATTAAGTTGATTTCAGAGTGACTAGCACTATTGAAAAAGTTACAAAAATGTTTGAAGTTGTAGCGTAAACTGAACTTTATTGTGTAGGATTTAAAGTTATTTTTCCATAAACTCATATTTGTTTACATTTTTGGCAAATAAATTGCGAATGCAGTTGTAAGTGATTTCTTAAGGCACATGCCTTAACAAACTGAAAGGTTGTAAGGATCATAAATTGGTCACATTTAGGTACTAGTTCAGTCACATCCAGGCTAATTAAAGCTTTAGATTGTTTTGTCAATAATATACATGCGTCTAGCGTTTATTGCAGTCAAAGGATTTACTAAAAACGATTTTGTGATGGCATTTAATTAAACACTTTATTATCAGTGTGACAACGTGCTAAGTTAAACGAACATTGAAGCAGACCTCAATTGGCTCCTTGAGCGTCTCTTGAACTTTAAAACATCTTATTTTGTTACTATTTGTTGTACTCTAAACGCTTTTAACGCGTACGTCTTTTTTATTTTTTACATCGTTCTCACATTATAATTATAAATTGTAACTAATTTTTTGTAAAATATAATTTAAAAAAAGTGTCCATGGAGTTTCTTGCCCGTTCTTCTCCATAGGTACCTACGCTTTGGAATGAGCAAATAGCTTCATATTTTCTGTCTGACCGACTTCTTGACAATTCAAAAGTGCCTGTTAATGGTTTAATTGAAATAAATGCTTTGAGTTTGAGTTTAATAAAGTTTATTTTTGAATGCCATCAGAAACTTTTCTATCATCTGCAAAACTGTCTGCCTGTCTGTCTGAATCACCCTAGCAAAAAAAAAAAAAAAACAAATAACAACAATACAAAAGCACCCACCTCTCAACTTTTAACGTAGCGATCTCCACTCGATCCCTCATCTCATTCATCCTCGTCTCTTGCTTCTCTTTCAACTGTCGGATCTCTTCTTCTATCCTCTTGGCGTTGTCCACTAAGTCCATCTTCTTCTTCTGTTCTATGTTGAGGATCGCTATTTCTGAATCGTATTCTCCTTTGATTAGAGCTTTTTCCATCTCCAACTGTAATATAAAAAAATAGTAAAAAAAAGTTAATTTGTAATCTCTGGCAGTATTTTATGTGATGACTTCTTTTGGGGTCCGTGGCTAAATAATAACAGCCGCACAGGTCGATCAATCAGGTTAAGCTACGCTTGCCGCGGTTGGTCTGTGGATGGGTGAACTTCTTTACATATCGAGACCCCTCCGTGCCTCGGAAAGCATGTTAAGCCATTGGTACCGGCTGTCATTCCCGGATCTTTGAAAGACGTTACGGGTCCTCAGAAGCTCGAAAGTCTGACAACCAGGCTTACCAATTGGTATCGTATTACCCAGTAACTGGGTTGTGGAGGTCAGATAGGCAGTACTTCCATGTAAAATACTGTTATTCAGCTGCATCCGGTTAGACTGGAAGCCGATCCCAATATAGTTGGAAACAGGCTAGGCAGACAGTACTTCTTTTATTATACAGCGAAAAAGAAGTTAAAAATGTACAAAATTATAATTTTATATTTTCATGAAGTTCTTAAGTAGCTAAGGCCTGCTTGTACCACAAATCACTAAATACGTTTAGGGCTAAAAGTATGTACCTACATACTTTCACCCGAAACTGACAAATTTTCCCAATCAACTTTGAACCTTATACTTTAGCGATAAAATTGAAAATCTATAAAATAAATTCATGTCAATCATGATGTGCTGGCGTCTGGACAACATTATTCTGCTTCTGCCATCTTCTAACGTTTAACAGAAACATAACGATTCTTAGCAATGTTGGCTCAAAGTCTTACTAATAACTTAATGCACAGAATCACTTCTAATAAGCTAGAATTTCTCTACAATAAGGGGTCTACAGGACCTTAACGCAAAAAACGCAAGTTTTATAATGCCTAAAAGTATTCTAAAAGTAAAGTAGGTTTTTCTAAAAGTATTATGATTGACTACAGTAAACAAAATCAGAAAAATATATGATATTCTTCAGGATATATGCTAGTTAGATAATGTGTTGAAAACATAATACAACTAATTTGATACGATACAAAAAAATCATGAAGACATCTCTAAAAACTTTCTTTTCACAATAAAACCCATACTAATATACATACAATCATTGTGATTTTTTGTCAGATTATTCTACAAGCAACATACTAAAGCACTAGTGTTTTAATTTTTTAGTCCAAATAATAGTTTTTTTTGTAAATAAATAATTGCTTCATATTTTGCAATAAATTACCAGCGATGTGTCACCGCCCTTCTTCTTTTCTATGCAGTCCGACAGTGACCGCGCTTTAGGTCACGTAGTCCCCATAAATATACCACATTGTTAAATCAGCATGTTTTTGAACTCTCAATTCAAGTTTAAGACTTATAATCTAATCAATTCAGATTAAGATCAATTTCTGTTGCATAAATAGGAAGTAATTTATGTTGTTACTTACCTCTCTCAAAATATCATCTTCTTGCAACCTAATTTCCGACATCTTGCACTTAATTTCATGTATCTCCGTCACCAACTTCTTCCGATCTTCTTTCAATTTGTCATACTTAGTCTTCAACTCATCAGCATTGTCATCTAAAACCGCACTGTCCAACGAATCAGCTTCAATATCAATCTTCTTCATATCTTCAGTTATATTTTTAATTATTTTCTCTCTTTTATTTTCTTTTAGATCTTTTTCAAATTCTTCTAGTTCAGGGATGTCGGCCATTAATTCTTTCTTCATGTCAGCAAAGCTCTGGTTCTTTGTCAAGATTACTTCAGGACTCTTCTCGCGAGCTTCTTCCTTTTTATCGTCATTCACTACTTTGGAATATCTGCATTCTAAGTCGTTTGTCAAGTCATCGTCTATCATTGGTATTTCTTCTTCTAGACTTAGCTGTTTCTCGATTCCATCGCATTTCGGTCTTTCAGAATCTGTACTTTCTTGTTTTTGTTCAAAGTTAGGGATTTTAGAATTATCTACGGGAGGTGGAGTAGGGAATATAAAGTACTGAGGTGATGTCAGATTTTTATGAGCAAAAGTAGTCTTTATTCTTGTCCTAGGGCTTTGTGTGTTCGGGGACTTAGGTTTAAGGTTACCGTAAACGTTGTTTCTATAGTAAACGTTTTCATAAGGGGATCCTATAGGGGAGGACAGGTTAGGCCCACCCCCACTTTGGTTGTGCAGTTTCCTAATCATAACCGGACTAGACAGATCGTGCATTCTGGGGGATGGTTCTTCAAAGACTGGGATGCCTATCTCATCCATCCTGCCAATGTTTTCATAGTTGTTTTGGGGGATGACGACCTCGGGGGTGAGTTCTGTGGGGGAGGATGTGTCGAAGTTCTCGTAGCTGGAGAGATTCCTTTGGATTGGAAGAGATTGGCTCACTGGGGAGCTTTTGTTATGACTAGTTTCGAACCTGGAACAGAAAATAATGGTTTCATTACATGTAAAAAGTGATTATTGTTTCAGTAACTTTGATTCATGCACAGACCTAATTCTTAAGTACTATTCATGTATTTTCTTAGCACGCATACAGCGAGATAAATTTATGCATAAATGAAATAACTGCAGTGACTAGCCTTGAGGTACTTCCCCCAATTTATTTTTATAACGACTTTTACAAATTAAGGTTCTGTGGTTATTCTATAGTTTAATTCATTTTAAATAATCAAGATATATACAACTTTACTTTAACCAAATCTAAAAATAAGAATATTAATTCCTAACTTAACTAAAACTATACAGAAACTAAAAAATAGTGTCGAAATATCATCCGCATCGCTGTCGACTGGTAATGTACCCAAGAGACTGGCGGCATTACCACGTTGTATGGCGATCCTTAGCCTCTGGAAGGTAAAAGCCAGCCCTTGGGTCTCGGGAAGTGTCAACCAGCCGTTTCGAAATTTCTTTAAAAAGACCATGAGCACTCGGACCCCACGGCCCGAGGTTTCAACCCCAAACGGGAATAATAAAATAAACGGTTCTGTGGTTAAGCTTGAGCAGCAATCTTCTTTTACGAGAGTAGCAGAAAAAGTATCTATGTAATAAAAGTTAACTTACTTATAATAACCGTCGCTGGTCTGCACAAAGTTGGGGTTGTTGAGGGCAACACTGCGGGGTAACGAGCCATTCGTTATGATCTTATTGTGTGGCCTCTTCTCCGTCGGGGTTATTGGGATGCCTGTAAATAAAACATTAAATAAAATAAATAAATATATAAAAACTTTATTCAGTTCAGAAAAAAAACACGGTAAAATGTAAAAACAAAAACTAGTAGCAGTTTACAAGGAGCCTTAGGTGCTAGTTTTTACAAATGCCCTGGACCCCACACTAGGATTCCCTGTGTCGTGGGGTCCAGTCTCTTCCCAAGTAAGGCAAACCCACTATGCTATTTTAATTTATGTACCTAAGTGAAGTAATTAATTCGAAGAAAAATTAAACAATAGAAAAAAAAACAATTTTATTAAGAACCTGAGTGGTACAGTGTATATTATTTATTAACTGCATGAGTTTCCTGACCTATTTTTCAGATAAGGAATATCTACAAATAAAAACGAAAAAAATAACTTTTTTTAAATTATCTGTCAGATAAGTTAACCAGTACTAAATTGGAGGCTATTTACATTAATATTTCGCTTATACCCGTTGTAATTTTATTTTTATGTTGTTAGTTTTTATCTAAGTACCTACTTAAGTGGTTATAATTCTTTAAATTATGTAGTCGATGATTTTGGTGCACGGTAAAACTCTAATGAGTTTATGTTGGCACCAACATAAATGTATAAAATGTATGTGTACTACTGAATGAATAAATAAATATATAAAAAAAAAATATAATGAGTGCGTCTTTTAGTTTCACTATGAGCACCTTGGAACCCTATAAGTATCTTGTACTAGTATTATTATCATGTTTTGTTATAGTAAAAAAACTGGCCAAGTGCGAGTCGGACTCGCACACGACGGGTTCCGTACCCCAAGGCAAAAACGCCGAAAGACACACGTTTGTTGTATGGAAGCCCCTCCTTAAATATTTATTTTATTCTGTTTTTAGTATTTGTTGTTATAGCGGCAACAGAAATACATCATCTGTGAAAATTTCAAATGTCTAGCTATCACGGTTCATGAGATACAGCCTGGTGACAGACAGACAGACGGACAGTGGAGTCTTAGTAATAGGGTCCCGCTTTTACCGCTTTGCTACCCGCTTTGGGTACGGAACCCTAAAAAGTATCAGAAATCTTACACAAAGCTGCAAATATTTTTCAGTAACATTATATATTTTGTTAATACCATTTTACATACCGACTCAGAACTTGATCACTTATAAATCAAAAAAATTAAATGTTATACTTAACACATAATATTACGTGTAACAGAAACTGCTATTATAAAGTAATTTAATATTAAACAAACACACGTTAGTAGGCTTGGAGGAAACCTTGAACATGTGAATCAAAGTGAAGGTTTATTGATCAAGGAAAATACCGTGAGAAAATCCATACTAATATTATACATGCAAAAGTGTGTCTGTCTGTTATCTCTTCACGCCTAAACCACTGAACGGATTTCGATAAAATTTGGCAGAGAGATAGATTGCATCCCGGGAAAGGACATAGGATAGTTTTTATTCCGATATTCCCACGAGATCGATACTTATGCGGGTGAAACCGTGGGGCGCTGTTGGTAGGATATAAATGTGTTATTGTTTAGGCAAATGACATCCAAACTTACTCGAATGATCATTTCATATAGCATAAACATAATCAGCCTATTATGTTCCCACTGCTGAAACACAGGCCTCCTCTCAGTGAGAGGGAGTTTCCTTTCATTTCATATACTAGGTTCAAATCCTTGAAATGGAGGCCACTGGGCCACACTGCTCTACATTTGCTTTACATTGTATGTTACTTCTAAACTATTTGGTGGGTTTTGATGATGTTTTCATCATCATTGGAGTGCGTGAAAGTTCGAGTCTACGCTAGTAGATATTATTATTAAGGCTACGCCGACCGCCTAGTTGTGCCCTCATCGTTTGTTTGTTTACTTTTTATATTTTAGAATGAAAATGCAGAAAATAAGCACGTTAAGTTGTGCTCCACAAGATTATACGTTAATATTATTATAAACGGTAGTTTTATATTGTTTTTTTTTTATTATAATCACTAAAACGGATAATTATAGTGGCCAGTATTATCCGTTTATAATATTAACGTATAATCTTGTGGAGCACAACTTAACGTAGGTACTTATTTTCTGCATTTTCATTCTAAAATAAAATAAATAACCGAACAAACGATGAAGGCGCCGCTAGGCGGCCGGCGTTTGGTCGCCGCCCTCTTAAAAGTTGATTGTAATAGTGCTTGGCCAGACTGGCAGCGCGGGGCGGGGAACGGCGCGGGTGCGGAAACGCGCGCGATCTACCTGTCCGCAGTGAAGCGCGGCTTCGTTCCGAGTGTTGTCGTGTCCAGTGTTTGTTAAAATATAATATGGATGAAGAAGACTTATTTTTACTACAAAAAAGCTTGAAATTGTTTGAGAACCCCGGTCCCCAAGAGGGCCGCCCGCGCACTCACTGCGGCCACTTGTATGAACGAGCTATGGCGTGAGAAGCCCGCGCGTTCCCCACCCCAAGCAGCCCGCGCCGCTCACCGCGCTCGCGTGCCCAGTATGGACGCTCAAATGAAGTTCTTATGTTTGAGTACGCCGCGCCGCGCCCGCCCCGCGCCCGTGTTTCAGTCTGGCCAAGCACTTACATTGCGTACCTGAAGCGATCTGCCTTTCATACTCGGCGCACATGTTGAGGATCTCTTCTAGTCGCGCCGTCTCCGCTTCTTTCTGCTCTTCTTCCTTGACTCTGTCCTGGTACGCCTGGAACAAGTTACAGTATAATTACATGGGTTTGCACGGACCTCGAAACCGCACTGGGCCCGCGTGGTGGATTACAGCCCACTCCCTCTCACAGAGAGGAGGCTTGTGTCCAAGCCTTGTGTGTGGGAACAATATAGGCGTAGCGGTATCTACAACGCCACTTGCGAACAATGCGTCATACTGACGTCACGTGAAATCCTGCATTGCGCAAGCAGAGTTTACCGCGGATCTAACATAGATACAACGGCCCGACATGAATCATCTGGCTGTTGCCCGCCAGACAGAACACCCGTCTGGTCGGAGGATCCTCCCTTTTCTATAGAGTATGAGTGAACTTTACACCCTGTTCCTCATACCTCTATAGGCTGATTATGCTTGTTTGGTCCTCAGAAGCAAGGATTGATAAATACACCCAGACCTAAGTAGGGGATCTAGAATCATCTCCTGGATTCGTGGTTACAGTTTGTGCGATTCCCCTGCCATTGTCGCTTGCTATTTCACATCACATGATGCAATTCTGGAGAGCAGTGGTGGCCTAGTGGTATCGGCTGCGACTTACGAGTTATAGGTCGTAGGTTCCAACCCAGATAGGCGCTTTACGTTGTGTAAATTATTTCATCACCGCTGCTCTCAAAACGGTGAAAGAAAACATCTTGAGGAAACCGACATATCCTAGAACCAAAAATTCTAAGACATGTGACATCTACCAACCCCCACTGGGCCCGCGTGGTGGATTACGGCCCACTCCCTCTCACAGAGAAGAGGCCTGTCCCAGCAGTGGGAACATTATAGGCTAATTATGATGATGCAATTCTCAATATTTATCTTGATAGCTTGATGATGTTCATCATTAATAAACCATTTAAGTAATAGATGACAGTCTTATAATTTGTATGTAGATTCAGTAAAGATACATTATCTGCCTAGCCTTTTCCCAACTATGTTGGGGTCGGCTTCCTGTCTAACCGGATGCAGCTGAATACCAGTATTTTACATGGAGCGACTGCCTATCTGACCTCCATAACCCATTTATTGGGTAATACAATACCCCTTGGTAAGACTGGTTATCAGGCTTCCGGGCTTCTGACTACCCGTAACGACTGTCAAAGATCCACGAATGACAGCCGGGACCAACAGCATAACGTGCTTTCCGAGGCACGGAGGGGTCTCGGTATGTAAAGATGGTCACCCATCCACAGACCAACCGCGGCAAGCGTAGCTTAACCTGATCGATCGACCTGTGCGGCTGTTATCATTTAGCCACGGGCCCCTCCAGTAAAGATATGGGTAACATACTATTTGTACAGACAACAAGCACATCAAGCTACCCGAAACTGTCAAACTTTCCTAATCAACATTGAACTTTATGCTTTAGGGATAAAGTTGAAAATCTATTAAAGAAATTTGACAGATTGTAGTAGCTTGATGTGCTGGCGTTTGTATGACTGTCCATAGTAAATGCCTCCATAGGCTCCTTTTGGTGTCATAATAATATATGAACGCAGTGGATGAAGTTGGCAACACTTTTCAATTTATATACCTACACAAATAGGCTGATTGATATATTAGAAGAAGACGTAGAAATTATTATAATATTTTTTGTTTGTATAAAATAACAGTGAATACAAGTAACTCACCAGCCCACAGAACAGCTTATCAATCTTCCTAATAACAGTATTATACATCTCGTTCCGAACATGCAACTGACTGAACTGGTTGCACTTCAAATCATTACCAACAAGAATCACATTGCTATTCTGTATCGGCGACGAAATATTCTGGCTGGCAACACTGACAGACGTCATCTTTGTTAGTTCCAATTTCAAATTGTCGTATGACTGTTTGATTTTTTCTTCTAGTTTGACGATTTTTGTTCCGATGCAGTTTTCGTGGTCTCTCGTTACTTTTATGTAATGATTTGTTAAAATTGTGTTTATAGTTTTGTAGATTTTGATGTCGTTTCGTATTTTGTGGACGACGTCGAGTTTTTCGTTCACGGAGTTCGATAAAACGATTATTTTCTCGTATTCGTCTGGTCGTTGCGAAGTTTCGATTGATTGTTTTAGCTCTTTTAGTGCTAAAGTGTTTTTCTTGAGGTTATTTGCAAAGAGTCTTAGTAGGCGCTTATGTGTTGGTTCCTTTTTGTTTTTTACCGCCATTTTTGTCAACTTTTTTTTTCACTTTGTTGTCGAATAATTTTTACGATGCACTAAAAATACATTTTTAGCTTGTCAGCACTTTTACTTTAATTAATTTAAAAACAAAAGTCTCATAATGCCATGCAAAACTGTATTGTAATCACTTTCACTTTAAATGTTAACAAATCACTTAGAAACAATTCTAAACTTCACGTTCACACGTCAACAGCTATTCTGTCTACCCCTACAGGTTTAAACCGTGAACATATCCTCTACATTTTGACTAAAACAGTTCGAGGCTCAACGAATACTGTCTAAAATTTTAAAATAAATGAAAGTTTAAACAAAATCTTGACATTGATCACTATATCACATGTCATAAATATTTGCATATATGCCTAAAGATCTTAGCTTTGTAAACATAAAGTTCAATTTTGTTTGGCAAAGATATTAGCTATGGAGATAACATTTTATGAATAAGACTTTCTTAAATCTAAGTTTGTTTTAGCGATTAGAATTTTTAGTGTTGACATCAATGAAAGGCAAAGGATGTCTAAATGTATTTTTTAACGGAAATGGGACTAGTTTTACAAGGTTAAATAGGTATGCTAATAGTCTAAAATATTCCAGTTATTTTTTGAGGTTGACAAAAAATATCAACAATACTTGAATAGTAATATTTATTTCTTCAAGTAAAACTACTTTTGTCCAAACTCTATAAATTATTTTTATGATGTGAACGAGATTGTTAACCTACATTAATTTAAAGAATGGACACATTCATCCAAGAATAATCTCACAAAAATAAAAAAGTTTTGAACAAAACACAGACAATGTCCACACGTCTTTTGTTTCTAACAGGGCAACTTAGTGCGATTTAAAGGTTTTTTTTCGCGTAACGTATAAAAAAACGTAATCAAAAGTCATTTTGATTACCGTTTTTTTATACCTGGGGAGAAGTGGCGCAACAAACTCCCCAGCGTAATACAAACATTTTTTAACCGACTTCTAAAAAAGGAGGAGGTTCTCAATTCGGATGTTTGTATTTTTTTTTTTTATGTTGTTCGCGCATAACTCCGTCGCTTGCCAAGCGATTTGAAAAATTATTTTTTTGTTGGAAAGGGTATACTTCCTAAATGGTCCCATGAAAATTTTATCGAAATCGGACAAGCGGTTTTTGAAAAATCAACAAAAATCTAAAAAAATATCTACATTGTTTACATTAACGATCTTTTCGTTTACTCTGCATTGCGTTTTTTGTTCGCGAATAACTCCGTCATTTACGAACCGAATTGGAAAATTCTTTTTTTTTTAAAGTAAGTTGAGCATTTGCTTTCGGAAATCATCATTTGGTAAAGTGGAGCTGATGATAAAGACCACAGATGGCCATCGGAACTACTTAATGACAAATATTTCACGGGTTGCGATTCGATTACTTTAATATGGTTGCTAAGCAATTTATGCTCGTTACAATGCGTATGGTGAAATGGAGCTGATGGTGACTTCTCAATCAGCTCCTGGTACTTATTAGAGGAACTCTTCAACAATTAATGTCCCTACATCGGGTAAAGCAATATTTTGTAAAAGGTGATGAGCAGTTGACAATAGGCTATTGTAACTTAGATAAATTACAAACTGACCCACTAAAAAGTGAAAAATAAAAACTTTTTACAAAAAAAAAACAACCGACTTCCAAAAAACACTATAAAGTGAAAAATAACTTTAATTTCGGAAGTCGGTGGCAAAAAACAAAAATACAAATCCAAAGACACCGACTTCCGAAATTAAAGTTATTTTTCACTTTATAGTGTTTTTTGGAAGTCGGTTGTTTTTTTTTTGTAAAAAGTTTTTATTTATGACTTTAATTAAAACCTACACCACACTATTTTAGTTTTCATAAAAGATTATTTCTACCGAATATTTTTTCGTTTTTTGTTTTTGTTTAGCCTATACAGGATGAAATTGAAAACATGCGACAAACCGAAATGGAAAATTGTACTCATCATTATGAACAACTTTTACTATGGGACCAAAGCTGCATTCGCGAAAAAAAATATCTGCTGTTCCCTACATTTATGTTCGCATAACTCGTCAAAATGTAGGGAACAGCTGATTTTTTTTTCGCGATTGCAGGTTTGGTCCTAATAAAAGTTGTTCATAATGATGAGTACAATCTCCCATTTCCGTTTGTCGCATGTTTTCAATTTCACCCTGTATCTATACTGTCCAAAGCTGTTGGGCAAAGTCCCCAAGTCCTTCCAGGAACTCTTTTCCCGCGTCACCGCGAAAAACATTGGTTTAAAAAAAAATCCACCGTATTTTTTTTCCGTATGACGTTTATACCGCACTGTAATACTATTTATATCGTAATTATCACTTATTAGGACCAATACACACTTGACACACACACTCCTAATTTGTCCAAAAAAATCACCAATTTTTTTTCATACCATAATTATTTTAAAATAAATTAGGTTAGGTTAGGAACATTCTTGAAGTATAAAAACACACTATAATTATTTGTCGCGTTGCGATTCCGCAGTAGTTAGCGTATCAGAGCGAAGGCTCTTATCAGTGATAAGACCAGTGTTTTTAATTTCAATTATAATGCCTTGCCTATCTTGAGATTATGTGAATTTTTGATATAACAGGCTTTGGTTGTCGAGTTCCGTATAAAATAAATAATAATAAAATAATACCTACAAATGATTGATGACCTGCACAAATAAAATGAACTTGTTTATTCTGTAAATTGGATAGGGGAATCACTTTTAGAACTCATATACAGGGTCCCATTAAAATAGATGGACAAAGGAGATGTTTCAAAACGGGCCCAGTATATGTACAGTACCTCGAAAAATCGATAAAAATCCCTGGAATTCGGGAAAAATACAGATAAATTGCATAAATGCATATTTTTCTCGTAATCATTTGATATTTTTCAATTATTTTTATCGACTTTCAATATGGCGTCTCGCCAATTTAGCTACTCTGTGGTTAAAAAACAATGACTGTATACCATAGATCGACCATTGATTATAGACCGTGAGCTGTCTACTGTCACTTCAGTCGCTTTCGTTGTTTGTTTACATTAGTAATCAAAACATATCTGTGTATTTGATAGTTGAATCAAACTAACGCTACATTGTTTTTGTCTGAGTTAATATTTCGACGGTAGAATGATTGTATTCTGTACATTTATGCTCTAAGTAAAAATCTTAAATCATTTTTTTATGGCATCTCGCCGGTCAACCTATGAGGTTGTCGTCTGCTTAACTGGACTATACTTTACGTACATACTAAAACTAGATCTAAAATAATATTACAAAATATTAAAATTACGGTAACGTAGTGCTTCTCTTTGACAATGTAATATGACAAAAATAAACATGTCAAACGTCAATTAATTAATCAACATGACAGCTTACCGCCATGACGGGTTTTTGTTGTGTGTTGCAATTTCAAGTGTACACATTCTTGTGCTTTACTACCAAACAAAGCCAATATATAGTAATTGGATGATAGCAAACTGTTTTAATTGTGTTTCCCCATTTTTTAGTATTGTGTACAAAGACCTGGCCGGGGCTCCATACATTTTGAAACATCTCCTTTAACACAGCGCTCAGTACATCTAACTAAATATCCAAGCAACTATATCCAAGCAAAAAAAAAAAACACTGATGAAAGTGATTTTATTTTGTAGAAAATAATAAATTGCCGGCGGACATTAGTGTATTTTCGTTAGCTGATTATTTTTCTTGTAAGTATCTACGCGTTTTACTTATATATTTTTTTACCATCGTCCTTATTCTGGTGGTCTGATTGATTTCTAAAAGTTTGTCCATGTATTTTAATGGGACCTTATATAAAAACAAAATTAGCTAGATGGAGTCGACATTTCCTATTTGACTACCGCTGAGAGGAAATAACGAAACAACACAAATAGACACACCTAGATAACGCAAGTGCAACTACTTTGCGCGCCCAGCTTACGTACAAAAATCGTAAGCCGCCACTTTCGCGCTCAGTCCTGTGTACTGGTGGCTGGGTGTGCATGAGCGCTGTCGCTAGGACCCGGGGTTGGGGCGAGACGGGTCCGGCACTCATTTGATTTTCCCATCACTAAATAGTGTATGTGACGTCATTAGGTAGTCAAAACAAGCACACTTGGTTTTCATACAGATCGTAATACTTGCGTTATCTAGATAACGCAAGTATTACGATCTGTATGAAAACCAAGTGTGTCTATCTATATCTGTGGTCTAGACATAATCTTGGTCAGATGAAAATTATTGAATGCATATTTTTTATGCTGCGTTCATCTTTAACCATTGCACCATTGCATGATTATATCTATTAAATTTTGAAATTACTTGTTAATTTGATAGGCACATAAAAATATCTTTTAAATCAAAGGTTTGTGCAAACTTAAAGAGTAAATAAAATAAATTGAAAATTGGCTTTCTATTTCCAATACGGAAGTGTCATTTTAAAAGAGAAAAGCAAAGGCAATGTAAATATAAAATTTAGGGAATGGGCCGCAAGAGTTCAAAATATGTGGGTAAAAAATATTGCATATATTTGTAATCGGTTTTACGTAGCCGTTATAAAATTGATCTTCAAACTGCATCGTTTTACGGATCCTTAGTTTTTATCGCTTTTACATAACATTCTGCGAATATAAAACAAAACAAACTGATGTAACACTTATTTGAATAAGATTCACGTTTTAAAGCATTCTTTGTAGGTTTTCAGCCAAATATTGAACAACATTTAATTGCTGTCTCACTTTGTTTGTCTTTTATCTCCCTCTATCACAAGTTCGTGGAAGAATGTCACGTTTTTAACCGACTTCAAATAGAAGGTTATGCATTTGATGGGCTTTAGCATCACATATTAGAATAGAATATAATAGAATACTCTTTATTATGTATGTAGTATGTGAGGGGCCCGTGGCTAAATAATAACAGCCGCACAGGTCGATCGATCAGGTTAAGCTGCGCTTGCCGCGGTTGGTCTGTGGATGGGTGACCATCTTTACATACCGTGACCCCTCCGTGCCTCGGAAAGCACGTTAAGCCGTTGGTCCCGGCTGTCATTCGTGGATCTTTGACAGTCGTTACGGGTAGTCAGAAGCCCCAAAGCCTGACAACCAGTCTTACCAAAGGGTATCGTATTACCCAGTAACTGGGTTGTGGAGGTCAGATAGGCAGTCGCTCCATGTAAAATACTGGTATTCAGCTGCATCCGGTTAGACTGGAAGCCGACCCCAACATAGTTGGGAAAAGGCTAGGCAGATGATGACTCTTTATTATGTACACCATATTAATTACAGACATAAGGTATAGAAACTGTACAAAGGGTGACATAATGGGCGGTCTTATTGCTAAAAGCGATCTTTTAAAGACAACCTTTGGATGGATTAAAAAGGGGAAGGACAGACAAATAAACTGTAGGTAGTCTTTGGTGTACCATTTACATAATACAATAAATACATACTTACATAAAGTATATTATACTCATCTAAATAAATATAAGTACAATATATTACATGATCATCACGCTTTGAAAATCGTGAAACGGTAAGCAGAGGTATGACGTGTAGTAATAATAGTCCTGCAGGCCGTATTTCGGTCACGGCGGCCAATCTCAACGGAGACTAGCCTTCGACGCGGGAGATATTATAGTGCACAACTGTGTGCGTAGACACTGGTGCACTCTCTGTCTCTTCCTTCACTCCCATAATCCGATGAAAATGTTCTTAAGTAACTTTTTAGACCTTTATATCCTGGTTATGCGTATGAAGTTTCATTCATTTCGAAAAACAAGGGCTTGAAATTTTGTATGAAATGCCGTACGGCGTAAACGCTCTTAATAATTTATTGATTTTAACCTCCAATCAAAAACAAGGGCTAGAAAGTCTGTATGAAATGCCGTACGGCGTAAACACTCTTAATAATTTATTGATTTTAATCTGTAATCAAAAACAAGGGCTTGAAAGTTTGTATGAAATGCCGTACGGCGTAAACACTCTTAATAATTTATTGATTTTAATCTCTAATCAAAAACAAGGGCTTGAAAATTTGTATGAAATGCCGTGCGGCGTAAACACTTAATAATTTATTGATTTTGATGTCTAATCAAAAACAGGGGCTTGAAAGTTTGTATGAAATGCCGTAAGGCGTAAACACTCTTAATAATTTATTGATTTTAATCTCTACTCAAAAACAAGGGCTTGAAAATTTGTATGAAATGCCGTACGGCGTAAACACTCTTAATAATTTATTGATTTTAATCTCCAATCAAAAACAAGGGCTTGAAAGTTTGTATGAAATGCCGTACGGCGTAAACGCTCTTAATAAATTATTGATTTTAATCTCCAATCAAAAACAAGGTCTTGAAAATTTGTATGAAATGCCGTGCGGCGTAAACACTTAATAATTTATTGATTTTGATGTCTAATCAAAAACAGGGGCTTGAAAGTTTGTATGAAATGCCGTAAGGCGTAAACACTCTTAATAATTTATTGATTTTAATCTCTACTCAAAAACAAGGGCTTGAAAATTTGTATGAAATGCCGTACGGCGTAAACACTCTTAATAATTTATTGATTTTAATCTCCAATCAAAAACAAGGGCTTGAAAGTTTGTATGAAATGCCGTACGGCGTAAACGCTCTTAATAAATTATTGATTTTAATCTCCAATCAAAAACAAGGGCTTGAAAGTTTGTATGAAATGCCGTACGGCGTAAACGCTCTTAATGATTCATTGATTTTAATCTCCAATCTAATGTCGGCATTCATTTTTCACCGGTTCCCTACAAACGCACGTGTATTTTGCGATAAATATAAATATTTATCAATACCATAGATTAGATAGTAATATGTTAATTTCCACTTGGTCTTGGTTTTTATGCATTTTAAAATCTTTCTCTTCTCGTCAATTTTATATTTCTTTTAGTCATCGTCTTCTGCCTAACCAAATGCTACCCTACCCACTAAAACAAAAGTGTCATAATATTATTATTATGAACGTGTCGACAGTTACCTTGTAAAGGCCGTGTATTGACATCCTTATCACAAAGGTCGTTGCAAGCTGATAAGAGTGAATACTTTTATTACGTTTATTTATTTATATAAATTAATTATATTTTACTAAAGTCACGGTTCAGCGATGATGAACTTACGAGTACAAATTAACTGACTATCCTGACCTATTCTTAAATGACGCATGTCGCAATTCGTTCGAGCACCAGTAAAAATTACTATGGCAAAAGAACCAATAAGTATTTGACCCCTACATAGTTCAATAATATCGACTGGCTGAGAAAAGATAATAGTGGAATTAGTAAGCGAACACTAAAGATGAAATTAAAAACTGAACTGCTTAATGAATTTGTCGCAACATGCGACAATAAATAGTTGCGCTGCTGTTATTATAAGCTTCTCACCGTCCTATTAATGTACCTGTATCTTACTTAGATGTATAAGCAATTTTATTGTTGATACCAAATACTTAAGACCGTGTGTAAGAGACAAGCGCTAATCCTGCCGACAAACTGTCACGCAGTTTGGCAGGTTTATGTAATGTGTACAAGTGTTTGGTCCAAAATA
This sequence comes from Mesoligia furuncula, assembly GCA_916614155.1. NCBI lineage: Eukaryota > Metazoa > Arthropoda > Insecta > Lepidoptera > Noctuidae > Mesoligia > Mesoligia furuncula. Next base: position 5,368,783 of record OU744815.1, read on the forward strand.
AATCATTTTTTTTTTTTTTTTTTTTTTTTTTATGTTTTTGATAAGATAATTTTAAACTCGTTGGGGTGTGAAAACCTTGTGAGAAATGGTTTAAGAGCGTTAACGCCGTACGGCATTTCATACAAACTTTCAAGCCCTTTGTTTTTCGAAATGAATGAACCGATTTTAATGAAACTTCATACGCATAAGCAGGATGCAAAGGTCTAAAAAGTTACTTAAGAACATTTTCGAAAAATAGTGTTACGGCCAAGGCCAAATTAGATCAATTTTAAATTTTCCATAGAAACAGAGATTTCCAGTTTTTTTTTTTAATTAGGCGTTTTGAAAATGTTCTTCTAACTTGACCTTTGTATCCTACCCATGCGTATGAAATTTCATTAAAATCGGTTCATTATTTTCGAAAAATAAGGGCTTGAAAGTTTGTATGAAATGCTGTACGGCGTAAACGCTCTTAAAATGGTCTAGCTGCAGTGGGCTAGCGAAGCAATCAATACTTATGCCAATGCTTGTGTTAAAACATTTATAAAGAGTAACGGTGCATTCAGTTCTTGCCCATTCTTCTCCACACGAAACTACCTTTTGGAAAGGGCGACTAGAATCAATAATTTTGTTTTTGTAAATTTTTGACGTTCAAATGTGGCTTTTATGTGCCTATTTGTTGAAGTAATAGATTTGACTTTGACTTTGATACGACGGCTTTAACTAAGGTATAGCTATATTCCCTTGTACATGCGACTGCTCTTCATAATTAGCCCATAATGTTCCCACTGCTGGGACACCGGCCTCCTCCTTTCGAGAGGGAGTAGGCTGTAATACTATCCAAATGTCCTTTCTTTGATATTGTTCGTCGAATCGTTGATGTCCTCAAGTTCTGAGTTGAGCTGCACGATTTTTGACAAATGCGTGCACTGACTGGACAGGTCCGCTCAATCTGTGTGGTTCTTTCCTCAAAAGACCATTTCAGACACCAATCTACATGGTCTGTACATGATCTGATCAAGATTTTGTCTGGACTTTAAAAGGTCTCTTTTAAAGACTGACTGTGACCTCTGAGTTTGTTTCGGCCCACGGATATCGGTTTCGGCCTTTCTTCTCAGAGTAGTCAGATAGGAAACGCCGACCTCATCTAGTTTAAAAAAATATGATTGATGATGAGGGATTTTGCGTGACGTCAGTATGAGGCGTTGTTCTCATGTGGCGTTGCAGATACCGCTACATCACTCCCCCCGGAGACCGGAGGTCGATAGTAGGCCGAGTCTTGTATCTTGCGATGCTTGCCAGGCCAGCTGAGGTTCCAGTGAGTAGGAACCGGTTGCCGCATAGTTCACGGTGAGTCGGAACTGTCTGCGAAGATGTCCCCAGTGAGTCGGGGTGTAAAGTTCACTCACACTCTATAGAAAAGGGTGGATCCTCCGACCAGACGGGTATTGTGTCTGGCGGGCAACTGCCCGATGATTCATGTCGGGCTGTTGTATCTATGCTAGTTGCGCGGTAAACTCTTCTTGCGAAATGCAGGATTTTGCGTAACGTCATTATGACGCGTTGTTCTCATGTGGCGTTGTACCTAGATACCGCTACAAATTTTTGGCTGATACATCGCGAATGAACGGTAGGTACAGTTAAATGAGTGGACTTTATAAACTGATGATCATGCATATTACGTCCTTCTACTGTCAATTTTGAAGCGAAGAAAGAAGAATCCGGCTCGAAGGACCAATGTTTACCGTTTAATGTCTTTTAACGTAATATACGTGATCATCATATTTATACAGTACACTTATTTAAGTCTCTACCTTTAAATACTATCGTCGCGAACACAATGTTACCTTGCAAAGGACGTATGTTATCTAGAAGGTCGTTTAAAGCTAACTAAAAATATCATTACCGTAAATAACTGATTATGTTATCAATTTGCACAATGATACTGAATATTACAGGTGTTTGTTCGTCAGTGATAATAATAATATCTATGTTCCATGTTTATTCATGCCTTTTTAGTTGACGAGATTAGCAGTAAGAGTCTAGACTCCTCCTGCTAAAGCGCTTCCGGTCTAAAGACCGGGATCAATGTTTATGATAAGACGCACAACCTGTTATAACCGACCAAACAATTGAACGCTTGGGGGTCTAGAATCACGGGAGGGGCCCGTGGCTAAATAATAACAGCCGCACAGGTCGATCGATCAGGTTAAGCTACGCTTGCCACGGTTGGTCTGTGGATAGATGACCATCTTTACACACCGAGACCCCTCCGTGCCACGGAAAGCACGTTAAGCCGTTGGTCCCGGCTGTCATTCGTGGATCTTTGACAGTCGTTACGGGTAGTCAGAAGCCCGAAAGTCTGACAACCAGTCTTACCAAGGGGTATCGTATTACCGCTCCATGTAAAATACTGGTATTCAGCAGTATCCGGTTAGACTGGAAGCCGACCCCAACATAGTTGGGAAAAGGTTAGGCAGATGATGATGGGGTCGTCTAGAATCATGGGAGCGGTGAATGCTTATGCGAATCCCGCACCCCCGGCCATAGGTAGAGGTGGAACACCGCAGTGGTTTAGCCGGTAAGAGTCCGGTATGCCCCTCTGTCACCCCCACGATGGAGTAAGACCATGAGGATTTCCACAGAGTACCAAAAAGAAAGGGGGTTCTAGAATCATAAGCTGAATGTATGGTTACAGATTGCGTGTGGTCTGCTAAGCAAAGACCGCCCTAAATCCTTCCAGACATCCTTTTCCAGAGCCTTTGAAAATTAACTTTAAATCCTACATAATAAAGTTCTGTTTACGCTACAACTTTAAACATTTTTATAACGCTTTCAATAGTCCTAGTCACTCTAAAATCAACTTAATTACCATTAAATAAAGTTGATATTTGTTGTTAATTTGAAACATAAGTTTGAATATACTAGGTCGTCTCGCCACCTCTCTCGGCCCTCGGCGGCGTCCTCCATTTAGTTTATTAAGGGGAAAACGCCAGGGTACCTACCCCGCGAAAATCAAATTTTCTTACGTTTTTTAGGGTTCCGTTGCCAAATGGCAAAAAACGGAACCCTTATAGATTCGCCATGTCTGTCTGTCTGTCCATCTGTCTGTCCGTCCGTATGTCACAGCCACTTTTCTCCGAAACTATAAGAACTATACTGTTGAAACTTGGTAAGTAGATGTATTCTGTGAACCGCATTAAGATTTTCACACAAAAATAGAAAAAAAAAAAATTTTGGGGTTCCCCATACTTAGAACTGAAACTAAAAAAATTTTTTTTCGTCAAACCCATACGTGTGAGGTATCTATGGATAGGTCTTCAAAAATGATATTGAGGTTTCTTATATCATTTTTTTCTAAACTGAATAGTTTGCGCGAGAGACACTTCCAAAGTGGTAAAATATGTGTCCCCCCCCCTGTAACTTCTAAAATAAGAGAATGATAAAACTAAAAAAAATATATGATGTACAATACCATGTAAACTTCTACCGAAAATTGGTTTGAACGAGATCTAGTAAGTAGTTTTTTTTAATACGTCATAAATCGTAAACCGCAATTTACTTTTTATTTAACCAACTCAAAAATAAAATAAAACATTTAATTTCATAAACATAAACCTTATGCATAAACCCGGATGTTACGGAACCCTCGGTGAGCGAGTCCCACTCGCTCTTGCCCGGTTTTTACAATTTGCAGGTCAGTTTCAGGTCGTAGGTTGAACAATAAAAAACCGGCCAAGTGCGAGTCGGACTCGCACACGAAGGGTTCCGTACCACAAGGCATAAAAAACCGAAAAAAAAAAAAAAAACGTTTCTTTTATACCCCTTTAAATTTTAACTTTATTATTTGTTGTTATAGCGGCAACAGAAATACATCATCTGTGAAAATTTCAACTGTCTAGCTATCACGGTTCAGATACAGCCTGGTGACACACAGACTGACAGACGGGCAGTGGAGTTCTTAGTAATAGGGTCCCGTTTTTACCCGTTGGGTACGAAACCCTAATGATTTGCAAGCGTAACAAGTATGTCTTTACAGAATAATCATTAAAATCATCAATACAACCTTCTAAGTTCATATAATCCTATTGCACGACTATTTCATGAAATATCATAACCTGTAAATTGCAAAAAACGTAAAATTTAAATTTCGCGGGCTATATAGTTCATCCCCCTAAGTGAAAATTGTTTTTATCACATCTATTCAAAAAGAGCTAGTGTATTCTTCGTAAACAGGGACTAAAATAGCTCTTTAATCCCTAGGGACTAAAAGTGATTTGAGTTTGGAATGTGGATATTGTTAGTAAAACTTCCAATCATCAAAGACTTCGCTTCGCTTTGGATTCAAAGAAACACCCTCGCCTTCAAAATAGTTGTTTGATCCCTTGGCAAACAATCCACTATTTAGAAGCCTTTTTTTTTCGGGATGGGAAATCATCAAATGACCCCTCCCGCTCTGGTTGGAGCGGAAGGGAGTGTCAGACTCTTACTGACTAAAACCCACCCGTGTTCCTTCCTTAGTCCTTTATGTTCCGGGGCAGCGGTAACCCTTTCGGACAATCCCGCTGACCCGGTAGGCTTCGGCCCTAACGGGCCCCTTCTCTGATGCTGACATCTCTTTGAGGCTATTTAGACTATTTAATATTTATATAATATATATTTTGACTATTTAGACCCTTACACATAAAATAATGTAAATAAAAGAAGATACGTACCCTCAATCTTCTCGTTTCAGCTTCTATACTGCGATCATAGCTATTGGCATAAACTGGCGAATACTGAGGATTTCTATCATAAGCGGGCGACGGCAAACAAACTCCCTTCGTTAAATTCATATTCCTCTCAGAAATCTTCCCGTACACCTCATTCCTCTCCATCATATTCGTGCTATACGATTCTAAATTATTTTTACCCGGTTCTATCACATTTTTGTTCGGTTCCGAGTGGTTTTTACCCGGTTCCAAGCCATTTTGACTGGGCTTTTCGTCGGGTCTTCTGTCAACGTTGATTTTCCCGTAGATATTGTCATTCTGTTGGTCGTTGTTCACTTTTTTCGGTAACTTGTTATAGTCTTTTGTTGGTTCACTGAAGTTTTTGACGATGTCGTCAATTTTCGTTTTGTGTCTTATAGCGACGTTGGCGTAAGAACAGTTTTTGTGGTCGACGGCATTGTTTTCGCTTATTAAGACGTTCTTTTGTATTTTGTTCATGTAGTTTGGTAGCGTCTTGCCTCCTAACACATCCTTAGCTGGAGTATTCACTGTTAACGAATTCGAGCTGAATACTTTCGGTGATATTTCGTTTTCGTTCGACGTGTAGAATTGACTCCTTCCAATTTTCTGCTGTTTCGCGTAGTACTCGAATTTGGAAACTTTAGCCATGATTCCTGACATTTTCGGCCTGGATTCTTGGTCTGAATTCGAGTCAGATTGGTCTAGATCTCGGTAAGGTTTCTTGGGGGCTACTGGGGGCTTTTTCCTGGACATTTCTTTGAGAGTCATGTCTAGTTCTTGTTCTAAATGCGTTAGGGAGTTGTCTTTGTATATCTTCTGTATGTTTGTGGTTTGGTAACTTTCTGTGTGGTGGGTGACGTATGCTGTGGACAAAATGAAAATGTTATTAAATAAAGCACCGCAATTTAACAAAAAAAAAAAAACCGGTCTAGTGCGAGTCGGACTCGCGCACCGAGGGTTCCGTAATGTAACTAGAAATTTACGGTTTTCGGATGTTTTCCTTAACTTGTGCTACATGACATTGCTTTTTGCCAAATTTCATGATTTTAGGTCAACGGGAAGTGCCCTATAGGTCTTGATTCCCTTACGAGTATCAAAATATGCGGCATTAACGGCACATAAACACCCGTATCTTTTGATTGCGTTAAATTAGAAGTTTGCTTTTTACACTGCTTCAAGGGATTGCAGCTCTGAGTATTTGATATTATTTCAATTCGACAACTCCACGCGTTCCTGAGAAAAAGGGTCTTGACAGACGGACGACGAAGTAATCTTATAAGGGTTCCATTTTTCTTTACGGAACCCTAAAATACAGATAAACATAGGTATGCATATTGTTTGTCCTAAGTGAAGTCTTAAAAAGTCTACCATGAAATTTTATCCATATATTCATCACCTGCCTAGCCTTTTCTCAACTATACTAGAGTCGGCTTCCAGTCTAACCGGATGCAGCCAGTATTTTACATAGAGAATCTGACCTCCACAACCCAGTTATTGGGTAACACGATAGAAAGAAAGAAAGAAAAGTTGTTTATTCCGCACATACAAAACGCCAAAAAAATAAAAATAAAAAAGATTTAAAATATACACACACTACGTAGTCAAAAGCCTTGTACTCAAGCTTAAAAAATGTTGACAATGTTGTCCATTGCTTGATACCAGGGCCAGGGACCAACGATACCCTTTGGTATAACTCTTTGTCAAGACCTTCAGGCTTCTGACTACTTGTAAGGACTGTCAAAGATCTGTCAGTTCTTCAGTTTGGGAATGCAGGGTATAGTTATTATTTTTTATTTTTTTTGTTGTGGCGAAACCTTCACAAGGCATCCGACCTCCGGGGAGGGAGGTCGGGGAGTGTGGTCTTTTTACCTCACTAAAACCACCCCGGTGATCACCATCAGCACATAGGGGTGGTCCCGGTTCCTCTCAAAAGACCAATTCCGGAACCCCTCCGTGCAACGTGCGTCGTCCCTGGGGAGACTGTAAAGGGGCCTCCCCTGAGCCTCGCTATGCACGGCAGCACGTGACCACTGTGCCACCGTCTTCCCTGGGGTCAATTGGTGGGCGGACAATAATAATAATAATAACTACCTGCGGCGCATTGGTCGTTGGGCTGAAACTGGACAGGCGCCATGGACACGTGAGCTGACGGGAGCACTGACTTCATCAGCTTCGCCTCGGCCGGGTGGTTGAAACGGAGGTAGTTCGACCGGCCTATTGTCAGCATGCTACCTGTAAATTAAGAGACAATATATGTTAGTTATGTCTGTGTGGTGTCGGACTTAAGAGCGCTATTACAAAATCGAAGTGCTCAGTTTTAGGTAAATTCGACGGCGCGCGGCAGCGGATGCGCACGTGTGCATCTAAAGAGGTATGCTACGCACACATGCAAACGGCTATGCGTCCGATGCCAGGAACAAACCAACAAGAGCCTTTGCTACTTTGTTTTCGAAATAAATTAAATTACTGTTATACATAGTTCATGAAATATTATTTGTACCAATGAATGTTTCCTAGAACAGCAGTTTATCTATAGAATTACTATAGGGTCATAAACATGTATACTTGATTTTTTTTTTCGCAAACTAGCACGCAGACCGCTTGATTGTGTGTAGTTACCGCAACCTATAGACGCTTGCGATGCCAGAAGCATTACTTGCGCGTTGCCAGTTTCTAAGAAAGGAATCGCACTGATAGTTTTTGTTGGTAGGTACCTAATTTTTTACGAAGTTTCTTTATATGTAATTTATTCAGCAGGTAGGTAGACATTTAAGTACTTATTTATAGAAATAAGTGCAATGTGATGTTGTATCTACAGTTTGGATAAAAAAGTCAAAAGAAAGTAAAAAAGGGCAAATCAAAAGTAATTTTATTCAAATTAGGCTGAGAATCTGCACTTTTCGAACGTCAAAATTACATAAGACAGTCCCCAAAAACGCCCGCCCTTCACCATTTCCTAGCGCTTTCACTGAGAAGAAGAAGTGGCGCAACAAACTCCCCAGCAGTACATGTGTCTGTTGTTAAAAAAATAATACCGGCCGAGTGCGAGTCGGACTCGCACACGAAGAGTTTCGTACCACCGCAATAATATGCGCTGAAAAAATCACATCGCAATATAAAATACACATTTTGAAAAATTTCAACTATCTGCCTATAACGGCTCATGAGCCACTGACAGACAGACGGACGGACGGTCAGCGGACACTTAGTAATAGGGTCCCGTTGGCACCCTTTAGGTATGGAAAAAAAAAAAAAAATTCTGAAGTGGCATAGACCGTGCTTTTCTCTAATCTATGATTTCAAGAAGCACGTACTCCTAATAAAACTAGTTTTTTCAGGTTCTGGTATTTTGAGGTTCCAGGGAGCCTAAAAAGGCCACTTTGGCAGAAGCTTAAAAGTATAAAATTAAGAATCATAGTGGACAGCTAGCTGTTAAGTTAATCGTATCAAATCCCATTGGTGAAGAATTATTCAGTTATTTTTATTTGTCAGTGTTAAAAATAGTTAAAATACCAATCAGTCCAATCAAAATCCAATCCCAATCTCTTTGATTATACCTAACGTAGTGCAGCGAAAAAAGAAAAACACGGCCTGCCTTCGCTATATTATGATTCATAATGTTATCCTTTTATGATTCTGCCAAAGTGGCCTTTTTAGCCCCCCAGAAATCATTAACTTTGAAAACTTTTATTACTTTTAGTTGATATTGAGTACCAGTCCACACTGCAACTACTTATGTCTGAAAATAATTATCTGAATTAAAAAAAAAAAAGTCAGAAAACGAAGACAACAACAACTATTAATTAAAATAGATGGACATTTTAACACAGCGCTCAGTACGTCTAACTAAAGATATCCAAGCAAAAAAAAAAACACTGTTTAAAGTGATTTTATTTTGACCTAAAATAATCAATTGCAGGCACATTAGTGTATTTTCGTTAGCTGATTATTTTTCTTATAAGTATCTATGCGTTTTTCTTGTATATTTTTTACCATCTTCCTTATTTTGGTGGTCTGAATGTGTTCTGAAAGTTTCTCCATCTATTTTAATGGGACCTTATATCTACGTATGTTTTTTTTTCTATAATACAGGATATACATATTCGCGTTAGAATATCATAGGAAAATACTTATGCATTACAATCCGACCTTCTCTAATAAAAAAAAAAACACTTGTATTAAGATGTGTTGGTCGCGCTTTATTCTTGGCGAATTGGTGAGCGAGACCACGTGACGGCAACAGCGAGCGAGCGATACGTCCTCTCTTTGGAAGCGCTCGGCGCGGATTAAATCTAAGACCGCGCGTCCCGAGATTTATATTGATAAATAGCATTGCATACAACAATTATTTAAAAATATTAATTTACTTTAAATTAGAGTTATTTTTTTTTTCAAGCAAGGTTACAAAGTAACCTTAGTTATTAAATACTTTTTGTTTGAATTTCTTTTATATATTCATAGATAAAAAATATAATTTCGGGCGAAAAATTATCATTAACTCTCTGTTTTTAACCGACTTCTAAAAAAGGAGGAGGTTCTCAATTCGGATGTTTGTATTTTATTTTTTTTATGTATCTTCGCGCATAACTCCGTCGCTTGCCAACCGATTTGAAAAATTATTTTTTTGTTGGAAAGGGTATGCTTCCCAAATGGTCCCATGAAAATTTTATCGAAATCGGAAAAGCGGATTTTGAAAAATCAACAAAAACCTAAAAATTTATCTACATTAATGATCTTTCCGTCATTTACGAACCGATTTGGAAAATACTTTTTTGAGCATTTGCTCTCGAAAATCATCATTTAGTAAAGTGGAGCCGATGATAAAGACCACAGATGGCTATCGGAACTACTCAATGGCAAATATTTCACGGGTTGCGATTCGATTACTTTAATATGGTTGCTAAGCAATTTATGCTCGTTACAATGCATATGGTGAAATGGAGCTGATGGTGACTTCTCAAACAGCTCCAGTTCTCCTGGCTCTTATAAGGGGAAGTCCTCAACAATTAACGTCCCTGCATCGGGTAAAGCAATATTTTGTAAAAGGTGATGAGCAGTTGACATTAGGCTATTGTAACTTAGATAAATTACAAACTGACCCACTAAAAAGTGAAAAATAAAAACTTTTTTATAAAAAAATACAACCGACTTCCGAAAAACACTATAAAGTGAAAACTAACTTTAATTTCGGAAGTCGGTGGCAAAAAACTAAAATACGAATCCAAAGACACCGACTTCCGAAATTAAAGTTATTTTTCACTTTATAGTGTTTTTCGGAAGTCGGTTGTTTTTTTTTATAAAAAAGTTTTTATACGGAATTATTTTTGGTGTATTACTGTATGAAACATCATAAATTGATGTATGCATACAATAGTAGAAGATACTGTTGTATCGTAGATATTTTTAGAAATGATTAAACTATTATATCTTCGATGTAACAGGGCATCGCGAGATGCCCGAAAGTAAAATTTTATGAAACAGCCTTTGCAGAAACAAGTTTTTTACTGATTTATGTGAACAAACTGGAATATTTATTGAATGCGCTCCCAAAAGGAGGAATCAAACTTTCTCGGGCATGTATTTTTTTTACTATTGTGGCTTTAGTTAAATCATAATCACACATCAAAACTCGAGTCAAACGCTCTAAACAAGAAAAAAGTGTGATAGCCCTCTTAAAGAATAGCACCACCCCATACTTCCCGTGGGTGTCGTAAAAGGCGACTAAAGGGCGTACCGGAGAATGGGCAGCAGCGTTCTCAATGCATTCCACCACCATACCATACTGCGATCGCCAACCCGCCTGCCAAGCGTGGCGATTATGGCAAACCCCCCCCTTTTGGGGGAGGCCTATGTCCAGCAGTGGACGTCTTTCGGCTGAAATGATGATATGTTAGAGCTAGCTTCTGCCCGCGATTTCGTTTGCGTTAAATTTCACCTTCCCTCCGAATGGAGGAACTCCACCCCTAAGAGTGTGAATACCCTCTTAGGGGTGGAGTTTCGAAGGACTATTATTCCAGTAGCTTATTTATTACCCACCAGTAATTTTAATCAGTATCTATACTAATATTATACTTCTTTAATTTGGAAATCTTCAAGAATTGTATACTCACGACATTTGAATAATGTACACATATTTACAAGATGTCTATTAGACTTATAATATGCACGAACCACAATGTTCTAGTTCACACATTGATGCTACTGAGCTAGTTCAATATTAGCGAGCATGTCTGAACATGTCATGTTTACTTTAATAGCAGATGTGGATCACCTATAAAATCTTATGTTTATGTGTCGGTTTCTGACATATCAAGCAACGGGTTTTCCCGTATAGAGCCAGGACCGTCTTTAACCTATTGGAGGCCCTGGGCACATAAGGAACACGGGGCCCCTGTGTAGATAGGAGATAATAAGAGAAACATACTAATATCTACTATCCATACTAATATTATAAATTCGAAATTAACTCTGTCTGTCTGTATGTTACCTTTTCACGCCTAAACCACTGAACGGATTTCGATAAAATTTGGTACAGAGATAGATTGCATCCCGGGGCCTTCCCCGGGATGCAATGTGTGAAAACTATCCTATGTCCTTACATAGGATAGTTTTTATCCCGATATTCCCACGGGATCGACACTTTTGCGGGCGAAACCGCGGAGCGCTGCTAGTATTTCATAACTGGGGAGCTAAAAGTTATTGTAAATCGCACTGCAAGTAGCTTATATTGTCATTGAATCGGGTACTAATAATGGAACGCTGGCTGCAAAGAAGTTTTTTTATGAGAGCAGGCTGGGGCCCCCAAAGATCGCGGGGCCCTGGGCACTTGCCGAAAAGATGAAAGAAGAAGAAGATCACTGTAGGCACCCTTAGACAACTGACACTGGTGAAGACAAAAAATCGTCAGGAAACCAGGAAGCAAGGACTTGAAACGGTACTCAAAATAACGTTACGCGTACTTACGGTAACGATAATTTGTACCGTTCCACCAGGAGAAAATTAATTCCTTGGCTATAACGATACTGACAAACTTAAACGATAATGAATAAGACTTTGCCCGACCCGGGGATTGCGTTTTTTGTTTAGATCTCCTTAATAATAGAAGTAGAAAAACAGCGGTTCTTTAACGTTTTTTGATTGGGCGTTAGTGTACAAAGGCTAGTTTGAGACGGAAACCGATCAGTTTCGGATGTCAACTGCGACAAATTGAACAAATTAAAGTCTAGACAGGAATTGTTTTTATTTCCCTATTGCGGTATCTTGTGTATGCTTTCAAAGCAATGTATTGAACTTAACTGATATAAAGCATGACAAATAATTCTTCAAAAATACCCTATAATATTATATTAAATTAAATCCATACTAATATTATAAATTCGAAAGTAACTCCGTCTGTCTGTATGTTACCTTTTTACGCCTAAACCACTGAACGGATTTCGATAAAATTTGGCAGAGAGATAGATTGCATCCCGGAAAAGGACATCGACATACTTCGCAGGCGAAGCCGCGGACGGAAGCTAGTAAGTTATATATTGGTGCTTGCTAGGTTAGAACCTGGAGCTTCGTGCTAGAGACGCCTTTACCCTCAAGCCATCTCGTCATCGTCATAGGCAAATAACGTTTTTGATAAAGCCAAACGTGAATCGTGATAAGAACATTAATAAAATCGCGCTATTAGCACACAACTTTGGGCGTATGATACGCCTAGTATCACAGTATACACACCTTGCGACAGCCTGGTGGGTTTCTCGACGGGCAGTCCGTCTAGCAGCGTGCTGCCGCTGAGCGGGTACAGCGTGACGACTCCGTGAGAGTTCTCCACGCGACAGTGCACGCTTGACACGCCCGTGCCGACCACGTAGATGTCACATGTCGGGTCTGAGCCGATTGTTACTCGACCTGGAATTCAGAGAAGGAGAGATTAAATAACCAAGATATGAGTAAGACCAAGACAGTAAATGAAACGTCTGTATCTTACTAATGACTCCCAGTCTACAATCATAAAATTAATCAAATATGTGGTCACCAAAAGAGACAGGTAACCAGCCGGTCGATTCTGTAGAAATCTCACCGTGAAAACTTAGGTGAAGTGAGTTCGTTTTTGCTAGGAATTGACACTATTGACAGCTGGCTGATTGGCAAAACCGATTACATAGTTTAGGTTGTTTAAAAAAAAATACATATGTTGATGTTTTGATTTAGGCATTTGGTGGTTTCAAAATAATAATAATAATAATTTTCACGTGTTTTCCGTGCCTCGGAAAGCACGTTAAGCCGTTGGTCCCGGCTGTCATTCGTGGATCTTTGACAGTCGTTACGTAGTCAGAAGCCCGAGTCCGACAACCAGTCTTACCAAGGGGTATCGTATTACCCAGTAACTGGGTTGTGGAGGTCAGATAGGCAGTCGCTCCATGTAAAATACTGGTATTCAGCTGCATCCGGTTAGACTGGAAGCCGACCCCAACACAGTTGGGAAAAGGCTAGGCAGATGATGGTGGTTTCAAAATATTCCTATGTAGTAGTATTGCAAGTGTTGTCATGTAATTTAGTATTGTCTTCCTCATACGGTGTACTTCTAAAAATTAGGTATCAACAACTATCGGGTTTATAAGCATTCATTGGGAATGTGTTCATAGTCGGCTGATTGGCAAAACCCATAATTGGCTCGTCACTACTATTTACTTTGAGTTGTTTTTTTTATTCGATATTTTGATTCATGCTTTTGTCGATTCAAAATACTGCCAGACTGGTATTGCCAGTTTTCATTTAATATCGTATTGTCATCCCCGTAAGGTATACTTCTAAAAATCAGGTAACATCAACTTTTGGCTTTATAATTGCTCATTGGCAATTTATCATCACAAGTGATCGGAATAGGTAGAGCTATTTAGGTTCATTGACCGCAAATATATATGTTAATATGGATATTCCACGGGATTCCGACTGACACTACGAGATTTTTACGGGATTTTATTGTCTCTAGAGTGACGCACCTGTTTTTGTTTCTTTCTGCGCCACTAGAATTCAATTCTTTACCAACAGTAACTTCGAATCTAAATTTAACTTCGTAACTAAAAGGGAATCCATATTATTTTAACCTATGGCAAGTACATAAAACAGCTCTACCTATTCCGATCTATGATCATCACAATTCCATCAGTTATCTACCATGGTACTGTTTCATCATGCAATGTCACATCGCAAATCCAGATATAGAGGGAGGCGTAAGGAGCTGTGGATATTTTTCAGTTGATTTCCCTTAAGCACCCCGTGAAAATGTACATACCTTGCTTGATAGGATGCAAGGTGACTGCGGTGCTGAGCCGACCTGTCCCGAGGCTCACCAGATGCGGAGTATTCGTCGCCACCCTGGAAAGTAAAAACGGTACTGGTTAATACGACTTCCTTTCATACTGTATTTAATGCAAAGAGTGCCATGAGAAGTTCGGCAGTATTGGTATATGGTGAATACAGCGATGTTACCAGTTTCTTAGATATAATTTATGTTATCTTTTTATCGTGAATTAACATTTATTTTATTCAAATTGAGTTTTAAAACTTTCTAATAATAGGAAACCAAAATGGCCTTTCCTCAATAGCTTGGAGAAGTCTCCAATATAGGTTGTGCTTGAAATCTCACTAGAATAATAAAATTACTACACAAGCGAACAAAAATCTGCTGGATCTGCTCTTTGTAAACCTCTGGGTTAGTATTTTAGCAAAGATAGTGTCGTATTTTAAACTTTGTCAGGTTAAGCATATTAAAGTATCGTGACGAGAAAAAACAAAAACTTACAATACATAAAACACAGTTTTTTTACGACGCAGTCAATGATCAGCAAGGTTCTACGTCTTATTTAAATATTTCCTTATATCTTCAATTAAGATTGTCATATTAACGGTGATTATGACAGCCTTACTAGTGACCTTTTAGCCTGATGTTGTTTATATGTCAAAAGGCTTGTTGTTTAACGATATAACTTCGAAGGCGGAACACGATGAATAAGGTAATTGAGGGATTCTCTCTGTATGTTTAAAATCAAGTCATCATCTATATCTATACATATAATAAATCTGTAGAAGGGTCAATTCTGTACATTGAAAATATTGAAAAAATAAATAGCGGGGGGTGTTGATGGATCGATACCAAACCCAAATATGTGATAAAAAAAATTTTTGTCTGTCTGTCTGTATATGCAGGCATCACGTGAAAACTAACGGTTCGATTTCGATGAAACTTGGTATAATTATACCTTATTATCCTGGGCATAAAATGGGATACTTTTTATCCTGGAAAAATACGTAGAAAAAAAAATCTTATTTTTCAGTTTTATTCATAGACGTTGTTCTGTAGAACCGCGAACACACGTTGCATTACCCGCAGTGGATAATTTTCCATTTCAATAGTTTCCTGTAGCTTTGTTTTACACCATGACAATAAATAAGGCTCAAGGTCAGACCCTAGGAGTTGCTGGCGTAGATCTTACCGCGAGTTGTTTTTCACACGGGCAACTTTACGTAGCTCTTTCCCGTGTGAGCAGTCCAAGAAATCTTCATGTTCATATTCCGGACGAGCTCACTAACAATGTTGTGTATGCTGAAGCTCTCAATTAACTTTCTGTCGCATTGTCACGATCACTTTTTTATTATTGCAAAATTTTCGTCACTGTCAGTAATTTACTGCTACATGCTACTTATCAAGGTCGGAATTACTATGAAAAAAATACTTACTACAGAACGCAAGCTCAACAGCTGTAGCTCAATAGAGGGATCTCCTTAATTATTATAGGCTTAGCCGTATTTGAGTCCAATAGATATTTATAAGATGTCATTGTCAGAGTTACTCAAAATGGAGAAATAAACCATCCACGCGAAGACCGACATCCGCGCGGACGGAGTCGCGGGCGGAAGCTAGTACTAATAATAAAGCTGAAGAGTTTGTTTGTGTGAACGCGCTAATCTCTGGAACGGTAGTTCCCAGTCGGATCTGAAAAAAAAAAATTTGCATTTGATAGCCTAATTTTTGAAGAAAGTTATAGGCTATTTAACATCACGCTATGACCCTTAGCAGCC
This sequence comes from Mesoligia furuncula, assembly GCA_916614155.1. Classification (NCBI taxonomy): domain Eukaryota; kingdom Metazoa; phylum Arthropoda; class Insecta; order Lepidoptera; family Noctuidae; genus Mesoligia; species Mesoligia furuncula. The sequence goes on from OU744815.1 coordinate 5,384,568, forward strand.
GAGCAAAAAGTGATAGCGCGGGCAGGTGATGCGATGCCAAAGGGTGGGTCGGTGCAACAAGAAATTCAATGCGGACCAAGTCGCGGGCAGAAGCTTTTTCCAAGAATCGGGCTATCAAATGCAACAAGATATATTCAAATTTGACTGGTTGTTCCAGAGATTATGTAGGGGACATATAAATTTACAAACTACCTCTTTTTAATATAATAAAGTATAGATTTTGACGTTTTGTGAACGTTCGCAAGTCTAGAATTCAAGTACAGACGCCAAGACATCAAGATACCCAAAACTATCAAATTTTCTCGATTAACTTTGATTTAGCGAAAGAAATTTGACAGTTTGTAGTAGCTTAATGTGCTGGCGTCTGTACAGTGAGAAGACCAATTGATTTCAATCAAACAGAAAACTGTTTTTAAAAATCTGATAACATTATGTCTTCCTTATTGATTGATTTGTGCTACAAAACAACAAAATAAACACATCAATCAACAAACCACTCAAAACGGCCATTTTCCATTCACAAACGACCTGCCACTATAATAAAACTGTGAACCGATATAAAAACTAATTACAGATATAACGCAGTTATTTTCAACGCGGCTTTTATTGCAAAGTTACGAGTAATGCATTAAAGAGCGTTTATTACTCCACCATCTGGTTAGTTCAAGGAGTTTCCGACTATCGACGAATGATCCCGACGGATGTTTGTGGGATTACAAAATCTAGGTATGCGTGTATGGGAATATGATGAAAGGCCTTACGCATATCCAAGCGAGTTAAACTCTTTTTTTTTTTAAATTAAATAATTTGTAGGAAGCATTAGGGTTTACTATTGTTTACGAATACGGTTGTAGAAGAAGACATACTGCACCAACCTCCAAAAACTTGAGGTGAAGCCAGCGGGGTAATTGCGTAACACAGTAGGAATGGCTTTAGTTTTGAAAGTTCAACAACATTCATTGCGTTATTTTCATTGTTGAGTCGACAAATTTTTCGAACATATAAAGCAATGGATTAGCAATATTCTCGAAAATGATTCAGATTGTGATTGATAGTGTGTTACGCAGGGCGATGATGATGAAATTAACAGTTTTTTAAAGGCGACTCCAGCCGTTATTCACGTATAAATAACATGGGGATTGCCAGATTGGTTTCCGTCGCACATGTCAGTAACAAAACTGGGCAATCCCCAAATGTGTACGGGAGTTATAAGGCAATCATTTTTTGCTTCAAAACTATGTCAGAAGAAGACGATGAATGAGCCTCATTCTGAATTCTGGTAAATTGATTTGTTAACGAATCGCTTCATTATAATTTAAAACACAGTGTTAAACATCTGCATGAGTAAAAAAAACTTACTTAATGAGTATAAGTATTTAGGTCTGATGCCTTATAGGTATTTTCTAGCTAGTTATAATGCCGCGCCTTTTGCTGTTTACACAATCCTTCTTTTGGAGTGTTATGTAGAACAAAATCTACATCTCTTGGATTATCGTCCACCAGCTTAACCAGCGCTGGGGCTCTGTCTCGCATAGGGTCTTAGTATTCTGCTGAGAGATGTTTTTGCGTGTTTTTTTTCTTCATCATGTTTACCGCAAATAAAAGTATTTTCCTTCTTTCTTATCGTCATAATATTGACCATACATTATCGTGTGTAACTTAGTCTCCATTCATTTGTCATCTTGCTACTACTTCGTGTTACTGGCACGACAGTTATTTAAATTTTGCTGGCCCAATACATCGCAAGTTCCATGGCGTTATCTGAGGCAGCGCAGCGGTCACTTTGGGCACAAACGGCAGGATATGAGGTGGAGTACAGTTTGTGACACAGCTCCACACCGATACCCCGCTGCCGTTCTATCGAGGTAGCCCACTTTACCGAGGTTCGACTTACATCTTCCCACCTGGGTACGGAGACAGTTCAGGGACTTACAAATGGGCCACGGAAGGTTACACCCTGCAGGAAAATGCTCGTTTGGTGGAAGATAGTGAGTAGGTGGGTAGGTCCCGTTGTATACCTTTGTATACAACGGGATTACGACCGGGTTAGCTGGTAGACGCTGTCGATTTCAAGAAACTGTAACTGTGTAACTTGCTACTTATACCAACATATTTTTAATTATTTTAAATATTCACCAGTGGTTTTATTTAGATGACACCAAAGGTGGTGGTTTTGATAATTTGGTCATAAATCTGTCATAGGATTTGACTGCTTTACTGATTTAGCGTTCAGATACCATCCATTTTTATTATACGCTGACTACGAAGGGATCATAACTCATAATTATAGGAAGAAAGACGCGAGACATTCTATTTATAGTTGATCTCGATGCGCTTGCGCCGGTCGTCGGTCCACGCGTGCACTTTTACAGTCTTCGTTTTGCGGCCAACCCCTTGCAATGTAGACATAATTATGAGATTAAGAAACTAGTGTTTTGCTTGGCTTGGGTCCTCCCAAGCCAAGCAAAGCACTAGTCCTACTTATGTTCAGCAATGGGATGTAAGAGTAATAATGTAAGTTAATAAAGAGATGGGAAACTGGTTGTGACTGGCATGTAAGAGTGGAGAGAGGCCTATGAGTAGCAGTAGATGAAGCCAGGCTGTAGATGATGGCGACGATGATGGGGCTAAGTAAAGTATATTCAAATTGATGTTATTTCAAGTTAAACAAATATCAACTTTATTGTAATGATAATTAAGTTGATTTCAGAGTGACTAGCACTATTGAAAAATTTATAAAAATGTTTGAAGTTGTAGCGTAAACTGCACTTTATTGTGTAGGATTTAAAGTTATTTTTCCATAAACTCATATTTGTTTACATTTTTGGCAAACAAGTCGCCAATGCAGATTAGGTAGTTTTTCCTTATGCAGTCTTTGTCTGTTTGACAATCAGATTAGTCGGACACAAACCTTTAAAACGTGGGTGAACTCGTTTAGACGTGGTCTAAATGTTATACCTACATCTCAGTTTCTTTAAAAAAAAAAAAAATATTATATGATTTGTTGCTCTCTAATTAGCATAGAACGAATTTCATTAGAATACTTAACAACAAAAAAAATGGAAGAAAATTGCTTGCCAAGCAATTTTGCTTGCCAATAAAACCTCTAGGAAGTGAAACATGGCGGGGTCATGGGAAGGAAGCGACAATCTATTTCGAGTGGCGCCTGCACTTCGTGCGCACGCGTCTTGCTCTTGTTGTGGCTGGAGAAGCTAGGGGACAGGTTTACAGTTTAATAGTCGACAAAGTGTTGAAGGCACGTTGACTTGTTGGGTTAAACGGTCATTAGTCTAAGTGCTGTGTTCTGTGATTCACAGTCAAATAAAAATTGACTTTAAGTCTGGAACTCTCTGCCAGCGTCTGTGTTCCCTTCCACGTTTAACTCATCTGCGCACGTTCCATCATAGACCCCAACCATCGCTTTCCATCAGGCGTGATCGAAGATCAAGAACGGGACCATCCAGCAATAAAAAATATATACCTATTTATATTATCTTTTTGCAATAAAAATATATAAGTATACCTATATATGTATATAAATATATTTTTGTTGCTGAATGGATATTTTTTTTTAACTAGCCAATGCTGTGAAATAAAAAATCCTGGGCAAAGGCCTTCTGAAACAGATAAGGAGTACCACGACAGTGCCACGCCAAAAAAAAACAGAAGATATAAGAAATATAGAGATACATATAGTTCGAGGTGAGATTTTTTGACACTTGCCATATGGATCCCACAGTGGATTTGCACGCATTTCCTTCATACTCCAAGGTTTGATAGGAGCTCATGCATGAGAGTGGTCCTCAGAACAATCTATTTCAAGTGGAGATGGCGCTTACATAGCATGCAATATTGGATTATTGAAAGTCAGCCAAGAAAACTAATTGAATTGTGACCTGCAATTCCAGTTGAGGAGTTGGCAGTGTTGGCATGCTATCACTGGCGCCAGTTTTTTTATACATAGCTCTTCATTGGCGCCAGGTAGCACGACTGTTTTTTTTAATCATTGCTCTAGAATGTATTTATGGAGTTTCTACAGACAGTAACAAATGTCGCACTCACCTCACCTTTTTTTTTTTGCGTATGGGAAATCATCAAATGACTCCTGCCGCTCTGGGGGGAGCGGAAGGGAGTGTCAGACTCTTACTGACTAAAACCCACCCGGGTTCCTTTCTTAGCCCTTTATGTTCCGGGCCAGCGGTAACTCTTTCGGACAATCCCGCTGAACCTACATCACACCTTATGACATCTGTAACAGCGAGAGTTTTGTATCCGTATCACAATCAGTCTGTCTAGCCTTTTCCCAACTATGTTGGGGTCGATGCAGCTGAATAACAGTATTCTACAAGGACCGACTGCCTATTTGACCTCCACAACCCAGTTACAGTAACTCAGTACTCCTGGTAAGACCGGTTGTCAGACTTTCGGGCTTCTGACAAACCGTAACGACTGTCAAAGTTCCATGTGGCAGCCGGGACCAACCGCTTAACGTGCTGTCCGAGCCACGGAGGGGTCTCGGTATGTAAAGATAGTCACCCATCCACGGACCGACCGTGGCAAGCGTAGCTTAGACTGATCGATCGACCTGTGTGACTGTTATTATTTAGCCACGGGCCCCTCTTCAAGTATCTAATTATTGCGGTTCAAAAGTAACTCTTTCTGTCTGTCAGTCTGTATGTTACCTTTAATGGATTTCGATAGAAATTGGCAGAGAGATAGATGACATCCCGGGGAAGGACATGGGATAGTTTTTATCGACATACCTCGCGGGCGAAGCCGCGGGCGGAAGCTAGTATGATGAATAATGGTGATAAATCATAAGTGTAGGTAGCACGACAAACTATGGAAAGAAAAATCTTGACTCAATGACGAATTCAAGCAACAGCTTACAGATGTACGTGAAAATTAATAAGGTGCAGGAGGAAGCGACAATCTATTTCGAGTGGCGCCCGCGCATCGTGCGCGTGCGCATTTTGTTTTTGTTTCAGTCGGGCCCTTTTGCAAGCGTGCTGTTTACTTTATTTCGAGTTAATTAGCTTTGGGACTGTAGTTGGTTTATTAGCGATGTTTAAGGTGAACGGATAGTGGTAGACCGCGAAATTCAAATTTTCTTGCGTTTTTTTTGCAATTTTCAGGTCAGTGTCAGATTGTATCTTGATCAAAATATGATTCGCGACAATAACAGAGAATTAGAATCATTAATATATCTTTCTAAGTTAGATTTCTATCACCAACCACGAATCTCCTATGGAAAAGTGTTAATGGTAGAAAATCTAACTTAGAAAGAAGGGGCCTGTGAAAACCAGGCTTAACATCAGGTGGAATGAATGCTCACTTTAATTAAGTTATCACGGTGATCTTTTTACAGACTAGCACCCCTGTACCTGAAAGCCAATTCTCGTAATTCAAAACCTTCAAAATTTAGTCGCAATTTTATCTCAATGACAATAAATGTCGAACATGTAGGAAAATTCGGGGTATTTTTGACAAATTGAGACAGATCAGGGGGGCTAAAAAGGCCACTTTGGCAGAGTCATAAAAGAATAACATTAGGAATCCAAACCCTTATCCCAATTTATTTGGGGTCGGCGCAACATGTCTTCTCTATTAGGCGAAGACAGTCCGTGTTTTTCTTTTTTTCGCTGCACTACGTAGGTGTAATCAAAGAGATTGGGATTGGATTTGGATTGGATTGATTGGTAGTATAAGCACAGAAAAAAAAATACTGAAAAATCCTTTACCAATGGGATTTGATACGATTAACTTAACAGTTAACTGCCCATTGTGATTCATAATGTTTTCCTTTTATGATTCTGCCAAAGTGGCCTTTTTAGGCCCCCAGACTGTGGAACGTTCTTAAAATTACTAGAATTGCCACTCCGAACTCACTGGAGATCAGTTAGTTCAGAAATATTTGCGAACTCTATTCTGATAATGAGCTGTTCCTTAAATGCGGCTGTAGTGTCAATAAACAAAGCTAAAACTAAGCTAACAAGAATCTGACACTACGATGACGAATCCCAGGTTCGAATCCCATACTGTTCACCATCAATCACTAAACTAAATCTAATGTTATCCGTCTGTCCCTTTAACGGGATACTGGTGTTAAGAACTATATTTAGATACACCTTTAACACTTTGAAATAAGATTCAAATTCCTGTAGCAAAGTTTTCACTAAGTAAACATTAAGATGGATGAGTCAATGTCTTTTGCGGTTGGTTTCGGTCCTATATCTATAGTTTTAAGGTGTATTTTTGTTTGTTTTTGTATAATACAGTGGTTGTAAACAGGAATAGCTGCAGACAAACTCACGTGTTGTTTTGTAAATATAGTTTTTTTTGGTTTGTGTTGTGGTTTTCTAAAATTATTTCAGGATTTTTTAAGACAGTAGCAGGATGACATCCGCTGTCAGATAAGGATTAACTAGCATAGTAATTAATGAGCTCCTTTCGAAATAGCTCAACTGCTAATGAGTTAGATTGTCGGAGAAAAGGTCATGACTTCGAACTACATTCGTTGAACTATTGACATGAGGTGGCAAGTGTGGTAAACCTACGTTTCGTCGTTTCAGCCGATAGACGTCCACTGCTGGACATAGGCCTCCCCCAATTTTGGGGGGGGTTTGCCATAATCGCCACGCTTGGCAGGCGGGTTGGCGATCGCAGTATGGTATGATGGTGGAATAAATAGAGAACGCTGCTGCCCATTCTCCGGTAAGACCCTTTGTCGCCTTTTACGACACCCACGGGGAGTAAGGGGTGGTGCAATTCTTTAAGTCCGGTACCACACAGACACCTACGTTTACCAAAAGTTAATCGATATAATACATATATCTATGTACGAAATTTATGTGGATATGTATCGATTGATAAAATTTAGGCGGCATTCTAATCATAGCATCGGGAATTCACCAAAGAATGTGCAATTACCTACGGTTAGTTGGTTAATTAAGACTTTATCGGGAAAATATCAAATATCGGATATTTTGAGATTCATTATAAATATCGGATTTTTATGAACCCTGATTATTAAAGTTACTTAAGAAAAGGGGATGTTAACATTTTACATTTCTTCTGGTTTGAAGACCAGATTAGTCAAACAAATGCGAGTCGGACTCGCACACGAAGGGTTGCGTTATGCGTACCACAAGGCAAAAACGCCGAAAAAAACAAGTTTGTTGTATGGAAGCCCCCCTTAAATATTTATTTTATTTTGTTTTTAGTATTTGTTGTTATAGCGGCAACAGAAATACATAATTTGTGAAAATTTCAACTGTCTAGCTATCGCGGTTCTTGAGATACAGCCTGGTGACAGACATACGGACAGACGGACAGACAGCGAAGTCTTAGTAATAGGGTCCGGTTTTTACCCTTTGGGTACGGAACCCCAAAAAGAACGCTAAGGCGGCAAGTAGTGATACTTACCTGAAAGAAAGAAAAAAGAAAATAGGTTTATTTGCGGTAAACATGACGCAAAAAGAACATAAACACAAAAAAAAAAAAGTTTGGGGATAGATGCGTCACATCCACGAAAAACGGCTATCGTTCAGCATTATGCTTCACCCCTATGCAAGACAGAGCCCCAGAGCGGGGCTACCTCTACATCTCTTCATCTGATTTTATATCTCCCTTCGGGTCTCTTAGCAGGAACAGATAGCTGCAGTAACAAGTTGCCAAAGTTATCTGATAGTCTTTTCTTTACAAATGACCGGATCTAATATTTTCATCATAGTATCAGAATCTGTTCTAAGGAAAGTAAGAACATCATAGACTGAATATAGATACTTACTGACCGTGTATGGGGTTTTGGTATACCCCATTCAACTAATTGTTTTCAATAACAAAAAAACCGGGCAAGCGCGAGTCGGACTCGCGCACCGAGGGTTCCGTACCATCATGTTTTTTTAATTTTCATCGGCGAGGCCTATATTCGCCAGAGAATTTTAACATTGTGCACTGCGGTGTAGAATATTGCAGTTTTATGTCAGCGCAATCTCTTGACCGATAGTAGAACTAATGTAACTTTTATTGATGATTTCTGAAAAAGTGTGCTATTTAGAGACTTCGTTTTATTTTTCCTGTAATCTTTACATAAACTTCTATCACATAGAATTATTTCAGATTTTCCTCTTTGCAAACTTCGGAGATAAGGGGGGGAACGGTATTTATTTTACATTTTTCATCAAAAGTCGAAAACTATGCGGCCTAAAAAAAAAAGATAAATGTTTGAGAATGTGCAAACTGCGCTCTTTCATATGATACCCCACATGGCCCTAGTAGCCCTACTTCGAATTTTTCAGACCCACTTTCAGTCCCTGTTGCATTAAATATACATATATTTTTATTTCTTTCTTATTTGAAAAATAGTTGGGCAAACGTCATCTAAAACTATTCCAAATTTCAAGTTGATAGCATTAGTAGTTCTTGAGATATCCAGCTGTGACAGACAGACAGACAGACAGCCCTAAAGTCTCACCATAAGGGTTCCGTTTTACCATTTTGGCACGGAACCCTAATAGCCGTTCTCAGTCAGGTCAACTACTCCAACAAGATCCGTCTGACCAGGACCATAACTCTTAATATCTGTCTTTATCGCCCGCATCAATATAGTTTTATTCACCTATCAATTGGCTATATCATTACCGGTTTCGAGCAGACTTAAGTGGGAGGCTGGGAGCTTCAATCTGTTGCACTCAGTCCTGCAATATTGGATTCAATCATTGTTTGTATGAAGACGACCTTGGCCCACTTTGTTAAATGTTCTCATTATCATCCAATCATTTCTTTGATACAGAACATTACGACATGAAGTTTTGTCAAAGGTAAGAAAACCTCGTAAGTGTAAAAGAAGTAACTTTTCAGAAGGAGGAAAGAACTGCGTTCTGTAAAAATTTTGTACGGCGTTTTTTATGTTTTTTTAACTGAGTTCAAATAAGGAGGTTCTGTATTCTTATTAACTAATATGCAAATTTAACCCGCTTTTATATTCAGAACTGTTCGATACTATAAGCACAGTATAAAATCTGATGTATAGACTGTGAGAAAATGCTTCTTACGAGGTATGGTATTCCCGAGGTTTTGACTCTAAGGCGACGATATACCTACGAAATTTTTGTGTTACCCACATGCATGAGTTTCTTTTACACTTAGATCAGCTCTCAATATAGCAAAGTATACATTTTGTGTTGAGAAACGCAATCACTAAAGGAATTAATAAAACGAGTCAATAATTTCACTAATTCTTTTCTAATTCTGATCAGGGTAGTCTTAATAAAAAATATTTGTTCAAAATTGCAGCAGAAGTACAACGCAATTTTGAACAAATATTTTGCTCAATAACTGAGATTAAAAAAACTGAAGTGTTAATATTTTGCTCAATAACCGAGATTAAAAATACTGAATTGTTAATCGACTTTTGTTGCTGACCGTACCATCACAAGATGCATACCTACTAGAGATGTGCTAGAATTCCCATAAAAACTATTAGCAGAGACAGAAAAAAAACATAGAATTTGTTAAGTAGCAGTGGAATAATATCAATAAAAATAAAAACTGTCCAAGTGCGAGTCCGACTCGCACACGAAGGGTTCCGTACCACAAGGCAAAAACGCCGGAAAAAAAAACACGTGTGTTGTATGGGAGCCCCCTTTAAATATTCATTTTATTCTGATTTTAGTCTGTATTTGTTGTTATAGCGGCAACAGAAATACATCATCTGTGAAAATTTTAACTGTCTAGCTATCACGGTACATGAGAGGAGTCTTATTAATAGGGTCCTGTTTTTACCATTTTGGTACGGAACCCTAAAAAGATCTGGAATCCACCCTTCTATCGATAACCAATACCAATAACGCAACAGAGAACATATCCACCAGGTATCAAATATCATAAGGTGCTGTAACTCAACCCTGCACTACTACAGTATCATATTACTATATCAGGTATCAAATGAGCGTAATGTTATAGGCTTTATCGTTTAGGCTCCACTGCTTGCGGTGAGGGTTCACCTGTTTGCGGTGAGGACTTACCTGATAGTTAATAGGGAGTTTTGTTAATATGGATTGGTGGTGTGATTTATGTTTTAAATGCTTCGGAAGATTTAAAGGGACATACATGTCGTGACGTGAGAAAAAAAGGCTATATTAAGGTGAATGGATAGTGGTAAACCGCGAAATTCAAATTGTCTAACGTTTTTTGCATTTTGCAGGTCAGTGTCAGGTTGTATCTTGATCAAAATACGATTCGCGACAATAAAAGGTACATAATTTAGAAAATTATAATCATTAGAATCATTAATTTAGCTCTCTAAGTTAGATTTCTACCACCTACCACCAATATCTTATGGAAAAGTGTTAATGGTAGAAATCTCTCAACTCAATAGATCTCGATTCATAGATCTCAACAACCCATTCACCTTAATAGAGGAAGACCAAACAAACGATGAAGGCGGTCGCGGTTTAGCTCGCTACCTCGATGACATGTCACCTCCATGTAAAACAAATGCATGCATGCTAATAGACACGCACGCTTGTGCTGATACCTCATTGCGATACATCGCGGGGGTTTACCTCGATGCCTGGTGTTAAAATCCTTACGAAGCCGAGAGTCACTTGTTCTTTCTGATATGATACCTAATATTTCTTTTGTACTGGACCATACCTTCTGTTTACGGAGATATAATTGAAGGACCAAGTTCCAAATTGTTTATTATAAAACAATAGAAGTTATACGATCCCTGCTGTTGCATGCACCCATAAGCACAATGTTTTGTGTGCGTTACGTTGCGCACTACCGTATACAGCGAATTTTGACACCAAAAATAAAAGTCGTTTCCCAGCAATTATTTTTGCACAAAGTTACTTAGTTAAATGCACAGAATGCGTAGATGACGGCTTCGTAAAGGGTCTTTTTACACCCTGTTTGTAATATCTCAGACCGTGAAAAAAGATTAGCGAAATGTTAGCGGGAGACTATACCGAAGTCAAGATGTATCGCTAAACGTGGAGGCTTTCATAAAACAACTTATTCTAACCTAAACGTTTCCAAATCATCCTATTTACAAGCATTAATAAAGTTATTACGTAATGCCTATTTAGAATAATGATAAACATACAAAACAAGTATGTTTTCTTCGTACACAAATACGATTTTAATAGCATCTAAGATAATGGTGATCATAATATAAGTCGGGCGCCATAAAATAACTATATAAACTTTTGTCGTAACTGTGGTTACTAAGTTGTTCTGAAGTCTTTATTTTCTATTGTTATTTCCATGAAATAAGGAAACTTGTTCCCACTTCTCTGTATTTTTATGAGTTAAGCAGGGGTCAAATCTTTATAGAGAACCTTGCTTATCGAAGATGATATTATTTCCGACTTAGTTTAGCAATTTTCGAGTGTCTCTTTAAAATGTTATTGATGATTATAATTGACGAGCTATGGCTGCTAGTAAGCCTGATGCAGTGGTAACATATCAACTCATATTAACGCACACGCTAGGAAATAATAATTTCATAGGGTCGCCGTTATCAAAAACGATAAGGAGGACTATATAATATAATAGATCAAGTAGAATACCGCACTTATTATACCTGATATGACAGTCCCGGACGATGACTACCTCGTGAAAACCGAAAAAGAGAAAGAAATTAGAGATCCAGACTTTGGACAAGGGGTTGTTGACATGTATGATGTTTAATCAGCGATCAACGAGCAGACTGCTACAATAAAAGATCTACTAAAAGCAGTTATGGAGCGTCTCTTTAAAAAGTATTGATGATTATACTTGACTGAGCTATGGTTGCGAGTAAGCCTGATACAGTGTTCTCCTCAATAGAATACCGTACTATTATACATGTTATGACTTTCCCAAGTGATGATTACCTCGTGAAAGCCGAAAAAGATAAAGAAATCAGAGTTCCTGACAAAGGACATAGGTTAGTTGATATGTAGGATATAGAATCAGTGATCGCTGGGCAAATTGCTGAAAAAGAAGATATACAAAAAAATATAACGAGCGAGCAAGAGTATAATGTATACATTATACTCTTGCTCGCTCGATTATATATACATGATATATCATGTCAACCAATGGACGTCTTGTGGGCAGATGATTATGATGGTGAGCATTCAATAACCGATGCTGATGAGGCACTCTACTCTCTTATAACAAAGCCAGATTTGAAGAAATTACTACTTCGCCATAAATACGTTATCTCCGAGTTCCAACAAACACCGTACAATGGAATAGTTTATTACAAGTAAGCAATCTTTGCATACACATCTCATGCAGATAAGATAGCCAGCATGTTTGGCTATTGAGTCATTTCTAACTGGAGCAAAGATGCGGGTTGAGTTTACTGAATATATTATCGTGTTAAGGTCGTGCTTGCTTATGTGGGTATGTTCAATAGTGTTAATGTAACATACCTACATTAGAATCTCATTAATTTATCAAAATTTCATTGACTGTTAAGTTGTGATGAATATTCGTTCTCAACTGGCTGTCGTTTGGTAGTTAAATGGCATTGCTTTGAGATTACAAATAGAGACAAAGTCGCAGCTCTTTTATCAGGATCCTGCCCTTTTCCTGATTTATTTGGGGTCATCGCAGCATGTCTTCCTTTATCTTTAACTACCTACTAGCCGACTAATTTCATTACCACTGCTCTCAAAACGGTGAAGAAAAACATCGTGAGGAAACCGGCATTTCCTAAAAGCAAAAATTCTAAGACATGTGACATCCACCAGGTACCTGCACTGCGCACCCCCTCTCAAAGCGAGGAGGCCTGTATCCCATCAGTGGGAACATTATAGGCTGATTATTCTATGCTACTAGCCGTAATCTGTGTTAATTCTCGTCTTTAAAGTAAAATTGTTCAACAACTTGGTAACTGGCATAGTAGCAGAGATTTTCCGGAAAATCTGTGCCAAATTGAAGAAGTATTTAATGTATTAAAAAGCGAATTAAATAGTCATAAGTGACCATATTTATATGACCTGACATGTCGATCATATCAATAGCTGATAACGCACTACTTATGCAAATCACTTGTAAACCTAATTGGTACTGATATGCCAGCTCTTCAGATTTATAAATACATTGATAAATTAATTGGGGTTAGTGGATCGGGTTATCGGGCAATGCACTCTAATCGAAGTCTGTCATTTGATGAAGTTCTCTGCCTAAAAGGCGAATCTTCTATTTATCTCTGGCCACTTGTGTGTCTGGCCATCTTTAATGGGACCGGCTTTCTTCGTTTTATAGATCAAATTCAAATAGCTTTTATTAGCAATCTTACAAACTAGTTTAACAATATATTTAAATTAATAGTTTAGACATCCGAAATCCCAAGATTGCTTTGCTCTTTAGCATAGGCTTCCCCCAGGCTTTTCCATAGCTCACGATCGTGAGTTTTTCTCCTCCATGTCCCTCCCGCAGTAGTTTTCAGGTCATCTTCCCATCTTTCAAATGGTCTTCCTCTTTTCTCTCGTTTTATAGATACCTGAACTGTAAACTTAGGGCTGATTTTTCAAGTCAGAAAATTTGTAACTGAAGAATAATTAAGACATCAAGACATACATATCTTTACCCGACTAGGGCGAAGCAAAAAGGAGGGTTATGATTTTGACAGGTATGTATGTATGTTCGTCTGTTCACTCATAACTTCTAAACTACCTACTTGTCATAATTTGACAAATGAGGTATCGTTGGAAGCGTCTTGATCGTCCGCTGGTTATAGGTTACCTTCCCCTGGTCGCATGCCGCTGTACTAACGTACTATAAGCTATGGTAGCCACGGGAAGGTACTTTCTTGTTTCATCCTTTTCAGTAGTATGTAGATATATAATAAAGTGTAAGTAGAGGCACCCGGACAGGTATACAAGGCACAGCTCAATAATCGATATAAAAATTTATTGCTTCCATATGTGAATTTAGGTGCCTCTGCACCTAAATTCGCATTGCATTCTGTGGTGCTCTGTGGTGTTTAAGGCTGGTATGTACGGATAGTGAGAAAAGGAGGCTTTATCACCAACAACCGTCTCTCCTAATCTATTTAGAAATCTTGCGCAACTCCTCACAGAAAGTGTCCAACTTTCCACCCATGCAAAAGAACCAGACGTAGGCGCCATAACCATGACAATCCAAGTCATACAACCATAAGGTATTCAAATGAGCCACAAATTAGCATAGTTCCACATCGAGATCATGACCTAGAAACTGTGTTTTTGTCATGTCGCAGTATCTCATTGTTCATGTAGTCTACTGTTATCTTGTGACTCACGAGGCTACTGTCACACGCAAATTAAACCTTGGGAAAAGGTGATAGAGTTGATATTTGATATGTATTTGGTGGTAAAGTGCTGTCATACCCATATTCAACCTTGGGAAACGGTGATAGAGTTGGTTATTGAGGAATGGTGGTGTCACGTATTTGGTGGTAAAGTGCTGTCACACGCAAATTAAACCCTGGGAAATGGTGGTAGAGTTGTAATTGGACGGATAGTGGTATGATATATTTGGTGATAAAGTGTTTTGCTGTCACACGCAAATTCAACCTTGACAGAAGGTAATTGAGGAATGGTGGCGTGGTATATATTTTGGTGACTGATTTTGGGTTGCATGCGGTGCAAGACAGATTTGGACTTGGGTCTGTATACTTGATTATAATTCGGCTAAGCGGTCTTAATGTCAGTATTTGTTATAGAAACAGGGGACAAAGCAATTGTCAGGCTTTGGAACTTGCATTAATTTATTGTTTGCTGGTTGTATGTCAATTACGTTTCATGTTATTACTTACATAATTGTTTTTCATGTCCTACAAAATATCGTAGGCTTACTTTCAAGAACAGTTGTTGATATTTTCAAGGAGATGGCGAAGTAGACCGAGACGTAACGCACCGTATCAACTCAGGATGGATGAAATGGCGAGAGGTCACAGGAACAACTTGCGACCCACGGATGCCCCTCAAGTTAAAGGGGAAAATTTATAAGTCCGTGATAAGGCCTGTCGTACTTTAAGGGTCTGAATGCTGGGCAGTGAAGAAGACGGATGAAAAAAGATTGCATGCAGCGGAGATGAGAATGTTGAGATGGATGTGTGGAATGACGAGAATGGATAAATTAGGAAATGAGTATATAAGAGGAAGTTTAAAATTGGCGCCAGTGACAGAAAAGTTGAAAGGATATCGTTTGGCTTAGTATGGGCATGTGATGAGAAGGGATGAAACGCATGTGACTAAAAGAGTGATGAATATACATGTTGATGGATGGAGAGGGAGAGGAAGGCTGAAGAAAAGATGGATGGATTGTGTGAGGAATGATATGAAAGAGAAGGGAGTGAATGATGAGATGCATGACGGTTGACAGGGAAGAATGGAAGAAGAAAACGTGTTGCGCCGACCCTAAGTAACATGGGATAAGGGCAGGAAGATGATAATGATTTTCAAGAACAGTAGGTACCTATACATATTTGTCTGTATATGTTATCTGCAAAACGACTTTAAAATGATTCAGATTGTGATTGATAATGTGTTACGCAAGTAGGGATCTTGGTCCTATCTTTTTTGATTCATGTTAAGTGTCATCTCCAGTTCGGAACACTGTTCAATTTCTTCATCATCGAACCTGAATTCATTATTTGCTTCATTATTTCGGTCGTATATTAAATCACAAAGAGCGTCAGGATCAATAAACTTTACCTGAGGCTGTGTATTGTTGATCACTGAACTCATTGTGATTCATATGTTGATTTATTATCTGGCCATACGTTTAGTTCATTATGAAAAATCGGCCTTTTAACTGTGTGGGTGATCGTTTTGTATTTTTACCCGACAACGGCGAAGCAAAAAGGAGGGTTATGATTTTGACGGTATGTATGTATGTTCATCTGTTCCCTCATAACTTCAAAATTAAGTACTTATATAATAATTTGACAAATGAGGTATCGTTAGAAGCGTCTTGACCGTCCCCTGGTTATAGGATATGTGATGTCACACTAAATTCAATATGGCGCCCTCCTGGAAGACATAAAGTAATGAATATAAAAATAAATATTTTGGGATGGTGCCTTGTGGGGTATCAAATGAAAGGGCCTAATTAGCACATTTCAAAAATATAAATATTTCTGAAATAAGTGCCAAAATAATTAAATAAAAAAAAGTTTAAAAGCTAAAACCCCGGCTACTGAAAAGGATGAAAAAAGAAAGTACTTTCCCGTGGTCGCATGTGCTGCCTCTTTCTGCAGTTTCCTATGTGCCCATGTAGGTTTATGAGAAATAAAAGATTTTTATTTTGTACTAACATAATAATAAGCTAGGTACTAGCTTCTGCCCGCGACTTGGTCCGCGTAAAATTTTACCCTCCCCCTATTCACCCTCTTTGGGGTGGAATTTCGTAAAATCCTTCCTTATTCCTTGTCTACATTATAAAGGGAACCTCTGTGCAAAATTTCAGCTCTCTAGGTCCAAGGGTTTGGGCTGGGCGTTGAGGAGTCAGTCAATCAGTCAGTCAGGACTTTTCTTTTGATTTATAAAGATAGATGGCAGCATGCGACCACGGGAAGGTACTTTCTTGTTTTATTCTTTTCAGCAGCCGGGTTATAAACTTATTTTTTTGCAAGTTAATCTTGGATAACAGAAGTCATCATCTGCCTAGCCTTTTCCCAACTATGTTGGGGTCGGCTTCCAGTCTAACCGGATGCAGCTGAATACCAGTATTTTACATGGAGCGACTGCCTATCTGACCTCCACAACCCAGCTACTGGGTAATATGATACCCCTTGGTAAGACTGGTTGTCAGACTTTCGGGCTTCTGACTACCCGTAACGACTGTCAAAGATCCACGAATGACAGCTTGGATATCAGAAGTATGGAGACAAAAGAATATACTGTCTTTTTTACGTTAACTTAGAAGTTTGATTTTTTTCAGCTCTTCAAGGGACTGTAGACCTGAGTATATTTAGATTTTAATTTCAACTCGATACCTCCACGCGTTTCCGAGATAAAGGGTCTTGACAGACAGACGGAGAACAAAGTGATCCTATAAGGGTTCCGTTTTGAGGTACGGAACCCTAAAAATGGACATCGATTAGGTATATGAAACGGTCTATATTCAATCCAAGATAGGTAAACACCGATATACAAACAAATCCTACATTTACATTCACAAAGACGTTTCATAAAAGGTAAACGCACCGATAACCAGTCCATTAAATTTCATATAAATTTACAAAAAAAACCTCTATTCAAATAAGGTAAATGCACCAATCTGCGATGATTAACAATTTTATTTATTTTAACGAAGGCAGCGATTCAGTGGTTTCTGCTCGGATTAGAATACTTTCACTGTGTCTCAGAAAATTATTAAATTGTGGGGAAAATCTTTTGAAAGTGAAACCCCAAATTGGATGAGAGAGAAGCTATAATTATATACGTGATGTAATTTATATATTTTGTTTTTTTTTTGGAGGTGTTAAGTAACGGAGCTGTTTTTATAAGTGGAAGTCGCTCTTCCACAGCTCAGACATTCTAAAAGTGGCGATTAGGTTATCATATCTGTAGCGGTATCTACAACGTCACATGCGAACAACGAATCGTACTGACGTCACGCAAAATCCTGCATCGCGCAAGCAGGGTTTACCGCGCAACTAGCATAGATACAACGGCCCAACATGAATCATCGGACAGTTGCCCGCCAGACACAACACCCGTCTGGTCGGAGGATCCTCCCTTTTCTATACAGTATGAGTGAACTTTACACCCTGTTCCTCACACCTCTATATATCACATTAAGGACTGATTTTACCAAAGTCAGATATCTTTTATCCTTGGAGACGTATTCCACATTGGGCACCCGCTTAAATGGCATCTGAGTGAATGTGCCGCTGCTGTGTAATAGTGCTCCCACACTGCTGTTATAAAAAGTTTACAAACATTTTCTAACATTGTGATCTAATACATTTAACCAAAAAGGTTTTCAGAAATCAGAAAGTTTTTCATGTTAGGTAATGTTAGTAAAAATTTTATAACAGCAGTGTGGGAGTACCATTAGGTGCATCAGGTGCCATTTAAGCGGGTGCCCAATGTGAAATACGTGTGGAATAAAATTGACACATGACAGTTCTACTATGGAAAAACTGTCAAAAATTCAAAATATATTCTCAGGATAAGACTTAATCTAGGTATAAAAGTTTAGTGGAATTCGCCCTAAATAGTACACCGGTTATTTCAATTTGTTATCAGTCTGTTAAAATATTACAAAAAAAAAAAACTGGCCTACTGCGAGTCGGACTCGCACGCGAAGGGTTTCGTACCACAAAAAACGTCGAAAAAAAACACGTTTGTTGTATGGGAGCCCATACAACAAACGTGTTTTTTTTCGACGTTTTTGCCTTGTGGTACGAAACCCTTCGCGTGCGAGTCCGACTAATATTTATTTAATTCTTTTTTTTCCCTTAAATATTTATTTAATTCTGTTTTTAGTACTTATTTGTTGCTATAGCGGCAATAGAAATACATCTACAATTTATAATATACGCGCCGCACTATGTAGGTACCATTTTGTTGAAACTCAGATGTGTCTTCTCGACATCCGTATGTCACTAACGGGATGCAGCAGAATACCAGCGTCAGGTATTGTACCTGGCATATGCTGAGCTGGACTCCCATTTGGTGCAACCATGAGACACACACCGCCCAGTAGTGATCGACCGTTATAGATGTACATGAGCTAGGTGTCTATGGTTGAATTTATCTTTTTAATGTTTGTTTTTTTTTTCTTGCACCTGTTTTTGATGTTTTTTAATACCTGTATTGTGTCTTTTGTTGCACTGAATAAACCGTTTTATCTATCTATCTATCTATCAACAGTTTGTGAAAATTTCAACTGTCTAGCTATGACACAGCCTGGTGACAGACAGACAGACGGACAGTGGACTCTTAGTAATAGGGTCCCGTTTTTATCCTTTGGATACGGAACCCTAAAAAATAGAAAACTGAACAAAATAAATAGCGTAAAAATTAGCACGAAATAGATCAACCTAGATGATATAAGGACACGCGCGGGGCGATTGTATCAACAATTCAACACAAACTTTATGGTATTGTTACCAAATAACGACATATTGAGTTTAATGTTGTAAAATACTAAAACGAAAAAAAAGGTCCCACGGCTAGAATGTTAAATGTTATTAATTATTTTAATTGTCTATGTATGTATAATCATCATCATCATCATCATTTCAGCCGAAAGACGTCCACTGCTGGACATAGGCCTCTCCCAAAAGGGGGAGGGCTTGCCATAATCGCCACGCTTGGCAGGCGGGTTGGCGATCGCCGTATGGTATGGTGGTGGAATGCATAGAGAACGCTGCTGCCCATTCTCCGATTAGACCCTTAGTCGCCTTTTACGACACCCACGGGAAGTATGGTGTGGTGCTATTCTTTAAGACCGGCACCACACAGACGTTTAAGTCCGGCAACACACAGACGGTACGTATAATACGTGGTATCAAATACTGTGGTAACCTAAACACCACACTATAATGTGGAAGAGCAATTATGGTAAGATAGCTTGACGAAATGAAGAAGGCTGCCGTAGCCAGCATGTAGTACATATCACACAAATTCTGTGAAAATTTCAAGTGTCTTCCTATTACAGTTTAAAAGATACAGCCTTGTGACAGACGGACGGACGGACGGACAGCGGAACCTTAGTAATAGGGACCCGTTGGCGCCCTCTGGGTAGGGTACCCAAAAAATGGTATTAGTCTACCATAGTATAATACTATCATTCCATGACTTCAAGTCTTAGTAATAGGGTCCCGTTGGCACCCTTTGGTATTAGTAATAGGGTCCCCGTTGGCAGCCTTTGGGTAGGGTACCCTAAAAATGTTATTAGTCTATCATAGGATAGACTAATAACATTTTTAGGGGGTAGGGTAGGATGTCAACGGGACCCTATTACTAAGACTTAAAAGTGATGGAATGATGGTATTATACTATTATACTATTATAATACCATCATTCCATCACTTTTAAGTCTTAGTAATAGGGTCCCGTTGACATCCTTTGGGTAGAGTACCCTAAAAATGGTATTAGTCTACCATAGTATAATACCATCATTCAATCCTTTAAGTCTTAGTAATAGGGTCCCGTTGGCACCCTTTGGGTAGGGTACCCTAAAAATGGTATTAATCTACCATAGTATAATACCATCATTCCATCACTGTCTTAGTAACAGGGTTCCGTTGGCACCCTTTGGCCTTAGTAATAGGGTCCCGTTGGCACCCTTTGGGTAGGGTACCCTAAAAATGGTATTAGTCTACCATAGTATAACTCCATTATTCCATCATTTTAAGTTTGGTGACTCAGATAGTCAGATTAAACCAGCGGCTTGGGTATCGCCCAAGCCCCATTTGAATCAAGTTAAATACCACATAGGACATCGCATGCGTTTATTGAAATTATAAACACATGCTGCTTCAATTCTGAACAATTGTCTAAATGGTGATCTCGTTCAATCAGTGTGCATCCATTTGTAAATGGGTCGCAATAGAAATGCATGTGTTGATGTGTTGTTTCATCAAGTCTTTGTAATTGTATGAAGAATGGAGGAGAGTTAGTTATTGTGGTTTTGCTGTGTTTTGTCTGTCTGTAAAGTTCCTGATGTACAGACGCCAGCACATCAAGCTACTACAATCTGTCAAATTTCTTTAATAGATTTTCAACTTTATTGCTAAAGCTTAAGGTCTAAGGTTGATTGGGAAAATTTGACAGTTTCGGGTAGCTTGATGTGCTGGCGTCTGTAGTCACAGTATTTGTGAAACTTTTTTTAAGGATTGGATTGCCCCACTGTCCGCTCATAAAACTTTTTGTTATTAATCTAAAGTATTTTGCCATAATTTTATAATTTCTAAATTCTAGAGCATTTGGTTTTATTATGATTAAGTATGTGTTAACATATCTCCTATTTCTAAGCTGGCTGGTTGACCTGTAATTGGCGACTGTGTACATCCGAGGCTTATTGTTCTAAAGTACCTATGTTATACACAAAAGCTGATGGTTTACCTTAATAAAGAAAAGGTAAAAAATGCAAGAGACTGTCTGAATTTACATCGAATAACATATCAGAATAAATAATAAACACACGCTTAAGCAAGACTAGATCTCAAATATGAGAGATGATTTCTCTATTGCAATTGGGTTCACATTCAAATGCACAATTCGACATTCAGACATGAAAAAAAAATGCTTGCACACTGACTTTACTGTGTTTTGAGAGAAAATCGAAGCTACTACACAATTTAACTAAACTGCGTTCGCGATTATTTTTCCAAACATGGCAACAAATATGAGTTTTGGAGAAAACCAACTTTATTATATTACCCACAAAAAAAGTTCCGTTTTCAATTGCACTAGTCATTCTGAAATCAACTTAATTTACACTAGCACAAAGTTAATATTCGTTTAAGTGGAAATAACGTCAATTGGAAACAAGGATTTGAATTGACCACACACAATCACAGTAAACTCCACGATGTATAGACAACAATAGGAAGGAACTAACGACTACAATGTCGAGCACTCAAGCTAATTCAAACAGCATTATTTATTATAATTAGTACAATTGAGATAAATCGTCAGAAGGCCAATGGTTAACTAGCCTGGCAGTGGTTTGGAAAAAACAGACATTGATTTGTATGGGATTTTATTTGGACTGCAATTGAATTAAATAGTGGTCTGATTTTCAAGCAATCATAGTTATTAACGGTGCCGTGGTAGCCTAGTGGTAACGGCCGCGACTTTTAGGTCGCAGGTTCGAACCCTGACAGGCGTTTTACTTTGTATGAATTATTTCATCACCACTGCTCTCAAACGGTGAAGGAAAACATCGTGAGGAAACCGCATGCCCTAGAACCAAAAATTCGAAGACGTGACATCGGATGGTAGATTACGGCCAACTCCTTCTCACAGAGAGGAGGCCTGTGTCCCAGCAGTGGGAACATTATAGGCTGATTATTACTTTATAGGAGACTAGCTTCCGGCCGCGGCTTCGCCCGCGAGGTATGTCGATAAAAACTGCCCTATGTGCCCCGGGATGCAATCTATCTCTCTGCCAAATTTTAGCGAAATCCGTTCAGTGGTTTAGGCGTGAAAAGATAACATACATACAGACAGACAGACAGAGTTACTTTCGAATTTCGGCCTGAGAGGTAATTTGAAACTGATTGAACAGTGGGGGTTTTCAGGAAGTTGTGGGTGTTACAACCAGGGGAGCACCGAGTAATATGAAACTGATTAGACAATTAAAACATTGATTTGTATGGAATTTTATTGCGGAGACAAGTGAATGAAATATATTAGGTCAGAAAGTCAATACAAGTAGCTTCGTGTAAAATACTGGTGTTCAGCTGCTTCTAACCGGATGCAGCTGAATATCAATATTTTACATTTAGCGACTGCCTATCTGATCTCCACAATCTAACTGGGTAATACGATACCACTTGGTAAGACTGGTTGTCAGAATTTCGGGCTTCTGACTACCCGTAAAGACTCGCAAAGATCCACGAATGACAGCCGGGACCAACGGCTTAACGTGCTTTCCGAGGCACGGAGGGTCTCGGTATGTAAAGATGGTTACCCATCCACAGACCAACCGCGGCAAGAGTAGCTGAACCTGATCGATCGACCTACAGAGATTAAAACAGAAGACGATCTAGGAGGGGATCGAGGCGGGGGGGGTGGAGGGGGGGTTCAGGGGATCAGAACGGAATAATTCGTTATTATTTAGCCACGCAGTATAGGCTAAGTAAAAAATAATGATTGCAGAATGGGCCTGATTTTGACCACAAAACTACTTAGTTGAATGTTTACTATGATGAAATTGTGGAGTCAGGTTCGAAGAAAGTATAAACACGGAGCTAAAAATCTCTCTGAATCATACACCCTACAATTCCAACACCTATTTTATCACATCACACCAATTTTAACCAGACCACTCTCCACATAATCAATGAAAAGCGTAAACACTTATCACATTCCAAAAATACAAATCCACAGATCACACAAAAAAAAAACATCAACAAACATCCCGAAATATCACCACCATCATCTAAACACACACATACAAAATGAATGAATCACTCCTCAAGCCTCGCTAATATAAAATTAGACAGCATTCCGTACAAAATACGAGTAAAACATACAAACATACACACTCACATTCTTACTATCATTCCTCCGTCACGCGTCTTCGACTAGGGCAAAGATTATGTGAAGGAACAGATGTGGCAGTGGTATGAGGAAAAGATAGATATTAAGAAGGAAGAAAAAGGGAAGGACAAGGGAAGGAGGAAGGGGGAAGGATAGATAGGTAGCTAGATATTGGGATTGGGCGATTTATTTAAAGCAGTAGTGTTTAGGCTCGCACAGACAGACGCGACGCGACTCTAGTAGAACAATTTTTATGAAAACTTCAAGCAAAATGTTCCACCAAAATCGCGTCGCACCCTCGCGTCGCACCTGTCTCCGCTTTACTCGTGATAAAACATAATCAAACCTGCCCTTATGTCAATCGAGTTGGGGACGCCAGCACATCAAGCTACCTGAAACTGTCAAATTTTCCCAATCAACTTTGAACCTTATGCTTTATTAGAAATAAATTCTGCTTGGATTAGATTGGAATGACATGCATTTGTACGCGCGGTGGATTATGGCCCACTCACACATTTGACATTGCCAATGTTGTCAAATGTATGAAAACCAAAAAGGTTTTTTGTTTTTTTTTGCCATGAGATTCTGGTGGACCTATAATTCTCTATATTCCAACCCTCCACGCTCCTGTGGCACATCCATGTTTATGATTAAAAATGTTAACTCCGAAATTAATTTTAGCACAAACACTACAGTAACATTTGGGCAAAAACTGTTCAAAACTATAATAGTTCTTCGCAAATATCGCAATCAATTCAGATTGCTCTGAAACGATTGCAAAAACGTGTGAATAATGTATTGTTATCAAAAGCAATAAAAAGCTTTTGCGTGTCAAACGCATTTAACACTTAATTTACAAAGTTTAATCTTATCACGTAATCAGATCTAATTGATTCTCCGATTACCTGCAGCTGTATTAGATTTCAAGTAAAAAACAAATTGGGTAATGTATATTACTTGATCAATTACCTACTCATTTAAAACGTTTTTTTTTTACTTTTTATTGCTGAATGGGCTGGCTTTTGACCTCGATCACGCCTGATGGAAAGCGATGTATGAGGTCTATGATGGAACGAGCGTGCCCAGAAGATGCCTAAGGCACTGGAACTCCCACGCATCGACGAAACACAGCAGGCTGTTTGACGCCGGACTCCGGTGGGAGGGTGGTCGTAAACCAGGCAGGCGTTAGCCCTACCACCGCAAGGGAACAATTGGCCAGTCAAACAAGGTGTTGTGTATGACTGTCCAGGATGCGCTGAGCGCTCGCGGTACTGGCGGAACAACTACGCTACACGAGGCTTCTTCATGTACCCCAAAAAGGTTAGTTAGTTAGTTTGATATTTCCGCTAATTTACACAATCATGTCATTAATAGCTACTAGCTTTTGTCCGGGACTTCGCCCGCGTGGAGTTTGGAAATTATTCCATCGGATGGAACTACCAGGATAAAAAGTATCTTATGTTCTAATCCAGGTCATGTTCTATCCGTGTGCCATTCAGCCGTTAAGGAGTAAAAAGTTACTTTCTCATTTATAATATTAGTATGGAAACATAATCCCTAACAAAATTGTGTGAAAGTGTAAAACATTCTGCACTCCCAAGGAACACCGAGTCATTTTCTTGGTCCGACTCACTTCGGTCATCATCATCATTTCAGCCGAAGACGTCCACTGCTGCCTCCCCCAAGCACCTCCACTTCGACCGGTTCTGTGCTTCTCGCATCCAACGGGTTCCTGCGGCCTTCTCAAGGTAGGTAAAATAAATGTCAAAAATCTTCACTGAGTTCTCTCCGTCATAGGCATAAAATAGAACAGTACTACATGACACATTCACAGCTGACTCTTTGACAGGACCCAGGAATACAACTGACGGGGCGTCGACCTCATAGTTGCATCAATTTAGCTTAATTATTGGTAGTGCTAGGGTTGATCGTCTCGTTGACGATGATTTATTTATTACTAAGTGTAAAAGGACTGATTAAAATGGCCTGGTTTAGGTACCCGCATCTTTATTACGCAAGGCTAGCAATGACATCCGCAAAAAAAAAAAAAAAGGCTAGCAATGAGGTTTAAAGAGAAACAGAAAATACATTTATTTAGTACAGGCTGATTATACATTTATGTAGTACATTTATGCATAATGCACATCATTAATTTGATCGACTGAAGAAGTAAGTTTGTGTTTCATAAACTCATCATTCGTACCGGAGAATGGGCAGCAGCGTTCTCTATGTATTCCACCATACTGCGATCGCCAACCCGCCTGCCAAGCGTGGCGATTATGGCAAACCCTCCCAAAATTGGGGGAGGCCTATGTCCAGCAGTGGACGTCTATCGGCTGAAACGACGAAACTCATCTTTCATAAGTTTATAACGTACCCAAAAATTAAAGGGCCGGCCAGAAAAGGAAAGTACTGTTTTCTTATTGGGAATAACATCTTGACCATAGATATCCGAATCTTGACCATTTCTTGCAGAGATATCCGAATTTCTTGCTATTACGGCCAGTCTGCAATTAACCCCATTGGCTGCTATTTGAGATTGAAAATGCCAAAAATCTTATTTTTATAACAAGTGTTTTAAGCATAACATTTAAAAAATACCAACTTTACATCTATTTTATACATATAAAAATCAGAGTCCTGACTGACTGATATATCAACGCCTAAGCCGCTGGTCCAATAGACATGAAAGTTGGAGGGTGTGTACTTTGTAAAGAGTAGGCATCCAATAAGAAAGGGTTTTTCGAAATTCCACCCCTAAGAGGGTGAATGGGGGGAGATGTCTGCAAATAAACAGTGTAAAGTTGGTTGTAATAAATTAGCAGGAATGTATGCGTCACGGTTTGGCACCAATTGGTGGTCCCAGTTAAAAATGCCAGACAACTAGTGCCTGACTAATTCTAATACTACTTTCTAAGTAATTCTAGGATCAGTCACCATGAGAAAACTTAGATTTTATCGTCATCCTCCTGACTTCTTCAATTTATTTGGGATATGACCGCATCAAGATTCTTCTGGAGCTAAATTGTGTTTAAAACAGCTAACACGCAAGGAGCAGGTGTGATGATCAATGACATTTCCTTCTCTGTATGAGAAAAGGACTTTGCCTTGCAATCGTACAATATAGGCCTTGTAAGAAAAACAGTGGCACTCCGGGAGTGCCACCAAAAGTGAAAACAAAACAAACAGAATACTTTGCGATCACTCACTGGCATATCGGATATACATTGTATACATTAGAACCGAGTACAGTCAACAAAAGAGATAAGTATGCAAGATCGTCGGATATAGTTGTAGTTTAGTAAGAAACCGATGGATGCTCTCGAATGAAATTTAATTTTATTAATAGAAAACAAACAGCTCATTTATTAAATTAAATTTCAGTCGAGAACATCCATCGGTTTCTTACTAAACTTCAACTACGAGTATATCCGACGATCCTGCATACTTATCTCTTTTGTTGACTGTAAATCCCGAGGACAGCCGAACACATCCGAAGCGGGTATTTTTTTTAATCGTCTTATCAACAAAACACGCGCGGTGTCGCTTACGGTAACCACTGTTACCGTAAGCGACACCGCGCGAGTTCAATGGCTTTTTTTCCCATCACAAAAAACGCCTAACACGCCTATACAAGTTTTCACTTCAAAATCTCTTTCATCTCTCTATGAAAAAAGATCCTGTAGTCTTAAAATAGGTTAGTATTTTATGAACCGATGAACTAACACAAATATATGTCGGAGACATCATTAGTACGGGAGCTGACTTGACAACGAGGCGAAACCTGTATGACGACAACGACTATTCGGAACGCCAGCGCCATCTGGTGGCGCTTGACAGAGTCTAGCCTGAGTTCGTGGGGGGTCGACGCTGGAGGACAGCGCGACAAGAACGATGTGGAGCTCTCTTGGTTATTGGACATCGTACGAACAACATGTGCTCAGAAACTGTCCCGCGTTCCGTGTCTGGTTGTGTCGTGTACCTAGTGTGTAATTTGCTAGCGTGATTAAATTGTTTGTGAAATTGTAATCTCATTTGAACTGAAAACCGTTTTTCTATTACGCATTATCCAACACATAACCCACTGTAGCCCACACTAGTTTAAATATGGCTGATAATAACGAGACACACTATACCTTCCCCGTCATATAAATATTCAGTTAAAATTGGAAGTGTTTTGCCGGAAAGCGGAAACTCCTAATGGTTGGGGTTAGTCATGCATGCTTTGCGAAAACGAGAATTGTGGTATAGGGTTGCCTGTGATAAATGATTTTATTTTTGTAAGTAGGTTTGTACAAACACTTTTACACGTCAATCATGTTTTTTAGGGTTCCGTAGCCAAATGGCAAAAACGGAACCCTTATAGATTCGTCATGTCTGTCTGTCTGTCTGTCTGTCTGTCCGTCTGTCTGTCTGTCTGTCTGTCTGTCTGTCCGTCCGTATGTCACAGCCACTTTTCTCCGAAACTATAAGAACTATACTGTTGAAACTTGGTAAGTAGATGTATTCTGTGAACCGCATTAAGATTTTCACACAAAAATAGAAAAAAAGCAATAAATTTTAGGGTTCCCCATACTTAGAACCGAAACTCAAAATTTTTTTTTTCATCAAACCCATACGTGTGGGGTATCTATGGGTAGGTCTTCAAAAATGATATTGAGGTTTCTAATATCATTTTTTTCTAAACTGAATAGTTTGCGCGAGAGACACTTCCAAAGTGATAAAATGTGTGTCCCCCCCCCTGTAACTTCTAAAATAATTGAATGATAAAACTAAAAAAAATATATGATGTACATTACTATGTAAACTACCACCGAAAATTGGTTTGAACGAGATCTAGTAAGTAGTTTTTTTAATACGTCATAAATCGTAAACCACAATTTACCATTCATTCAATCAACTCAAAAATAAAAAAACATTTAATTTCATAAACATAAACCTTATGCATAAACCCGGATGTTACGGAACCCTCGGTGCGCGAGTCCGACTCGCTCTTGCCCGGTTTTTTTTTTTAAAGTAGATGAGGTCGGCGTTTCCTATCTGACTATTCTAAGAAGAAAAGCCGAAACAAACTCAGAGGTCACAGTCTCTTTTAAAGTCCAGACATAATCTTGGTCAGGTTATATGGAGACCATGTAGATCGATGTCTGAGATGGTCTTTTGAGGAAAGAACCACACAGATTGAGAGGACCTGTCCAGTCTCATTCATCAAACAGTACCTAGGTACGGATTACAAGATGTGCTTAGTTGTGAAGTACTATAGCACGTGCTCTGCACTAACGAGCCATTATACCCATATCTACAGTGCCTTAGTTGCCATTTTTCACTTCAGCTGGGTCATGTCATAGGTGGTTGAATCACATCACAGTATCACACTAATATTAAAAAGGCGAAAGTTTGTGTGTGTGTGTGATTTTTGGTGGGAGACGATTTTTGGGTTCCGTACCCAAAGGGTAAAAACGCGAACCCAGTACTTAAGACTCCACTGTCTGTCTGTCTGTCACCAGGCTGTATCTCATGAACCGTGATAGTTAGACAGTTGAAATTTTCCCAGATGATGTATTTCTGTTGCCGCTATAACAACAAATAATAAAAATAAAGTTAAAAGGGGTATAAAAGAAACGTTTTTTTTTTGGCGTTTTATGCCTTGTGGTACGGAACCCGTGTGCGAGTCCGACTCGCACTTGGCCGGTTTTATTATTGGTGTGATATATCGCTGTTTACGGTAGCGCACAAAACAGCATGCAATGGCGGGACTCAAGTGACTCTTTACACCCGTTTTATCACCTAGTGAAAATACAGCAGATAACGAGAAGTCTTTCGGGGATCGCGTGTTAAAAACTTCAATCTACTGAAAGCTTCAGGTTTCTTAACTTAAAAAACGATTCCGAAAATATAAACTATTTCAACACAAATTACTACTTTACGATGTCAAAATAAAACTAAAGCTAGAATTAAACAAGTAATATTTTACCTTCTTTACATTTTTGATTCTCAGCCTAATTTAAATATAAATGACTTTTGATTAATTAATCTCCAAAACACACTTTCAAACGACGCGACAGCCCTGAATCAGTTTATTTAATTCTCCAAACAGCTTTGATGTTGACACCAAAATATTACTTCCTGACAAATAAATATAACACAGACTTAGAAGTTCACTGTTTTGTAACAGTGACAGCATCGAATCAATGTGTTCGTCCATTTGTGTCGGTTATAACTGCTGAATAGTTGGCCCGGCTTTGGTGACGAAATCGTCATCATGTGTTTGACAAATGTTTTAGAAGTTGTGGGAAAGTGCATGGTTTCCGGCAGATATAAATACTAGGCCGCGATGTGAATCTATACATATTTCGTTAGGGAATTCCTTCTAAAGTGACGCTAAAATTAAGTCCTCGTACATTTCTCGACATTGATAAAGTGAGGAAAGTGTTGAGTATAAATTTGGATGGCTGTAAGAGCAGGAGAAGACCAAAGAAACAATGGGTCCTACAATGGATGAACTATGTGAATACTAGCAGTGCCCCCGGTTTCAACCGCCCAAGTGTCGATCCCGTGGGAATATCGGAATAAAAAGTATCCTATGTCCTTTCCCGGGACTCAATCTATCTCTATATCATCGGTACAGCTGTTAGAGGTAACAGAGAGTCAGACACACTTTGATACAGATGATGACAAATATTAGTATGGATGGAAGAAAAAGCCATGTTCCACCGACCACAATTAATTGGGATAAGATCAAGAGAATGAGGACTACTCGACCTTGATGATATGGCAGGAAACAGAAACAAAGTTACATTTCTACATAATCAACAGTACAATGTACCCGTCATAATCTTAGCTGATCCCCAGGACCCTAAGCAGGAATATTACGTAGCATCTGCATGACATCATAGATCATTCACCTACGAGTTAATAGCCCAGTACTGAACAGAACAGTGCAGTCCATTTTACAATGTAATGAACTGAATTGTTAGTTGGACGCTAGTCATTCCAGGACGTAGATAGTATTTAGGTCCAGTTAGTTGTAGCGGCTGGAGGGGCCCGTGGCTAAATAATAACAGCCGCAGAGGTCGATCGATCAGGTTAAGCTACGCTTGCCGCGGTTGGTCTGTGGATGGGTGACCCCTCCGTGCCTCGGAAAGCACGTTAAGCCGTTGGTCCCGGCTGCTATTCGTGGATCTTTGACAGTCGTTACGGGTAGTCAGAAGCCCGAAAGTCTGACAACCAGTCTTACCAAGGGGTATCGTATTACCCAGTACTTAACTGGGTTGTGGAGGTCAGATAGGCAGTCGCTCCATGTAAAATACTGGTATTCAGCTGCATCCGATTAGACTGAAAGCCGACCCCAACATAGTTGGGAAAAGGCTAGGCAGATGATGATAGTTGCAGCGGCTAAAATTGTACAATGTTTTCGTACGTTTGAAGTCATTATAAATGCGAGCAGTGAACGCCCAGGTAAATGGGTGTAGGTCGTAGGTTCGAACCCGGCAGGCGATTTACTTTGTGTAAATTATTTCATCACCACTGCTCTCAAAACGGTGATGAAAACATCGTGAGGAAACCAGCTTGTCCTTAAACCACAAAATTCGGAGACATGTGACGTCTTTCCGCAATGGACCCGCGTGGTGGATTACGGCCTACTCCCTCTCACAGAGAGGAGGCCTGTGTCCCAGCAGTGGGAACATTATAGGCTAATAACTCGTATCTAGATGTACCAGTCAGGTATGACGTGAGACCCAAATCAAACATTTATAAAAATCAGAGACAGGAAATCATTACCAGGATAAAGAACAAAAAAAGTAGTAGCAGGATCTCAAGTCAGTTTCCAAACTTGAGGAAATCTTAATACCTCACCTAGAATATTTACAAGAACAAGTCTTAACTAAACAAAGTATTATTAGTGTCTGCTATAATTATAATCCCAGTTCATGCTCACGGAGACCCATCATCCAATAAGCGACACCCCTCCAAGGTTAGGAGTCTGAAGCCCTATACATACGTGGCTAATGTCACGTATGCTGATGTGGTTGGATGGAAGGTAATCAGGGTTCATAATTTGGAGTAAGGCTGAGATTTAAATGAGTGATATAGCTGATGGAGCTGATATTTACGCTGATCAAAGTGCCGTTTACGTGCCTTCTACCAGATCAGCATCATCTGCCTAGCCTTTTCCCAACTACGTTGGGGTCGGCTTCCAGTCTAACCGGATGCAGCTGTATACCAGTATTTTACACGGCGCGACTGCCTATCTGACTCCACAACCCAGTAACTGGGTAACGATACCCCTTGTTAAGTCTGGTTGTCAGACTTTCGGGCTTTTAACGACCAACGGCTTAACGTGCTTTTCGAGGCACAGAGGGGTCACGGTATGTAAAGATGGTCACCCATCCACAGACCAACCGCGGCAAGCGTAGCTTAACCTGATCGATCGAAATGTGCGGCTGTTATTATTTAGCCACGGGCCCCTCTTCTTGAAACTAAAGTAGGTAAGCCTATATTGAGCGGGATCGGGAGAGGGTTGATCCTGCTCGGAGAAGGAGGCATCGGGAATCGGGATGGCAACCGCCTTGGCGCCTAATTCGCCGAAACCCGCTTACCAAACTCGATAGGTGGACCTTTGGGGTCGCGGGCGCACAGAGTGGGGACTCGGTCCGCTCACCAAGTGACCCCAGGGAAGATGGTGGCACAGTGGTCACGTGCTGCCGTGCATGGCGAGGCTCAGGGGAGGCCCCTTTACAGTCTCCCCAGGGACGTGCCTTACAGGCGTTGCACGGGGGTTCCGGAATTGGTCTTTTAAGAGGAACCGGGACCACCCCTATGTGCTGATGGTGATCACGGGGTGGTTTTAGTGAAATCAAATCCCACACTCCTCGACCTCCTCCCCCGAGGTCGGGTGTCTTTTGAAGGTTTCCAACCGAAAACGAAAAAAAAAAGGTAAGCCTACATTAGTAAAGATAAGAAGTGGGAAGATGTAAGTCCAATCTGGTAAAGTGGGGCTACCTTGACGGAACAGCAGAAGGGTGTGATTGCAGAGCTGTGTCACAAACCATGCTCCA
The DNA here is from genome assembly GCA_916614155.1 of Mesoligia furuncula. Taxonomy (NCBI): domain Eukaryota; kingdom Metazoa; phylum Arthropoda; class Insecta; order Lepidoptera; family Noctuidae; genus Mesoligia; species Mesoligia furuncula. The sequence goes on from OU744815.1 coordinate 5,416,843, forward strand.
CCTCCTATCCTGCCCTCTGTGTCCCAAAACATGCAGTCAAAGTGACCTCTGCGCTGCCACTGACAACGCCGTGGAAGTGGCAAAGTTTTGGGAAAACAAGATTTAAAATACAGTCGTGCCAGCGACACGAAGAAGAAGAAGACTAGTAAAGATTGTGCCAATTCTTGCCTCATCTTATAAAAAATATATATGTAAGTACCCGGTAAAAAGATACAATTATCTGCTAATGCCACAGATATAGATATACCTAGATAACGCAAGAGTAACTACTTCGCGTGCCAAAAATTGCACCAACTTATGATTAAAAATCGTAAGCCGCCCCTTTCGCGCTCAGTCTTTTGTACTGCTGGCTGTGTAAGTGTGAGCGAGAGCGCGAGCTTGTGACGTCATAGTAGGTAGTCAAAAAATGGCACGCTTGGTTTTCATACAGTTCGTGATACTTGCGTTATCTAGGTATATCTATATCTGTGGCTAATGCACTAAAGATTACGTTACACAAAAAAGCGTAACAACTTCTTGCATTGCGTTATTTTTCTAATATTATTATAACTATGTGTAGTTACGGTTAATTGTAGTAATAATAATCAGTATTAAGTATAATTATGATTAGTGCTTCGTTGGCCACGTCGGGCGCAAGTGCGTTTGTTAAACGTAGGGGTCATGGGTTCGACCCTCAGGTGGGCCAAAGTGTTATTGGATTTTTCTCAGTAGTGTCCCGGAGCCCTTTATTAGTTGGGGAGTCTTGGGTTCAATCCTCAGTTGTTTAAAAGGGTTATTGGATATTTCTCAGTAGTTTCCCGGAGCCCTTTATTACTTGGAAAGTCTTGGTTCGATCCTCAGATGGTTAAAAGTGTTATTGGGTCAGGAACTTTTGCACTCAGGGGCTGTTTATAAAGAAAAATATAACTGGCGAAATATGTGAATGTACAAAACACATCTGCCTAGCTCCTGGAAATAGAAGCGTTATGTAACATAATAATCAGCCTCCGCCTTGGACAATGTTGTATATATTACATACGTCACTTATGTAAGTACATAATGATAATGTGAAGACAGTTTCTATTCTTGTGATGATATGTAATGTGATTTATTGTGTGACGCACTTAAGAATAAATATAATAAAATTATGGACTGGTTGTACTTTAAGATTATAGAGGTATGAGGAACAGGGTGTAAAGTTCACTCATTCTCTATAGAAAAGGGAGGATCCTCCGACCACACGGGTGTTGTGTCTGGCGGGCAACTGCCCGATGATTCATGTCGGGCCGTTGTATCTATGCTAGTTGCGCGGTAAACTTTGCTTGCGCGATGCAGGGTTTTGCGTGACGTCAGTATGACGTGTTGTTCGCATGTGGCATTGTAGATACCGCTACAAGATAATGGTCCATTTCCAGAAAGAAATGTGTGAAAAGAACTTTTTGTGGCTTCAGGCAATGTTTGGGCTGTCTCGGACCTCTGGGTTTTGTAAAAGGTGGCAACTGCTTGAGGGATTACGGCAGAAGCGTCCTCCTGCAGCAATAAACTGCGATCACCTTTTTGTCTACCAAGCAGTGTGATTATGGTAATGCCCCTTGAACTGCATATTGAGAGGTTCAGTGATTGATGAAAACATATCAATTTTATTTTGCTTCTTCGTCTTTTTGTACTTCTTCCTCTCTCATCATCTGCCTAGCCTTTTCCCAACCATGTTGGGGTCGGCTTTCTAACCGGATGCAGCTGAATACCAATATTTTACATGGAGCGAATGCCTATCTGACCTCCACAACCCAATTACTGGGTAATACGATACCCCTTGATAATACTGGTTGTCCGACTTTCGGGCTTCTGACTACCCGTAACGACTGTCAAAGATCCACGATTGACAGCCGGGACCAACGGCTTAACGTGCTTTCCGAGGTACTTCTCCCTCTCTATCAATTCGAATATTTCTAATTGTCATTTGCGAGATGGAACAGCTCAACAACAGTCATGGCTCCAGCCCATTGAATGTTTCACTCATTTTAAAAACACGATATTCCCTATCAGATTAAATTTCCTATTGTCATGTAAATACTGCACTCAGGCTTCCGAATTTCACTATCCCACTTATTCTAAAGGCGAAAGTTTGTGTGTGTTTATATGTTTGTTACTTCTTCACGCACAAACGGCTGAACGGATTTGGATGAAATTTGTTAAGGAGGTAGCTGACACCCTGGATTAACACATAGGCTACTGTTAATCCCGATATTCCCATGGGATCGAAACATAAATACATTAATACATTTAGGATCGACCTTCCTTAAATATATATTGACAAATCAATAACGCAATGACGAAATTAACGGTATAACTTATGTCCATACCATTTAAGTGTTTACAGTGGGTGGTAAAGCCTACATACTCAATTAAATAGATACCCACATCACGCGTAAGCGTGGAAACTGTTGGAGACCTTGAAGAACCGCTATTTGTTAGACAGCCTTGCTGAGTAGCTGGGTCAACACCGGACGATCCAGCGCGCACCGACTACTCGCGACACCTCCACACCCGCATTGTTCCTGTCGCGATCGGTAGCACTTGATTGTCCGGTGTGGACCCAGTTAGCTAATCTTTTCTCTACGGCAACTGTTTATAGAAGTACTAGCTTCCGCCCGCGAGGTATGTCGATAAAAACTATCCCATGTCCTTCCCCGAGATGCAATCTATCTCTCTGCCAAATTTTATCTAGTGGTTTAGGCGTGCAAAGGTAACATTCATACAGACAGACAGAGTTACTTTCGAATTTATAATATTAGTATGGATGAGGAACAGGGTGCAAAAGTTCTTCATCCTCCATAGAAAATGGTTTCTCGAATGTCTGTGGCTGACTCACGAAAACATATAATTAGGCTTACTAATATGAAAGGCTTACTAATAGTAATAAGTGTAATAACATATAAGTTGACGGGACGAGATAGTCAGAATTTACAAGCAATGGTCCCATAAAGAATGAAATTAAAGGAAATTAAAGGCAGGTCGTTGTCTAGTATTGGGATTAACAGGCTGTCGTGACTTATAAAAGTAACGACATAAAAGATGGCTGTTTAAAACAAGGAAAAAACCTGAAAGATCCCCCTGGCCCCTGACCTTGGGTAATATTCAACAGGAAATTTTATCACCCTTTCGTTCGACAGTTAAATAAATAAATAAAATCAGTTTACTAACACAAAAACCCTAATATACAAAGCTCATACAATACACATAGGAACATTAAACTTTGGGAAACAAAGGTTGCATAAATAGTGAAAACCCTGCCTCCTAAACTAGGGGGTCCCTGTGACTTAGGAATCATTATTCTACTGTAACTTCGTGTACAAAAATCCTTTATTGTTGTGTTGTGTTGAATGACAAAGGTGCTGGTCATTTTAGCGTCAACCTCATCATCATCGTACATCAGAGTGGAACACAGGAATGCTGCTGGCGTCAGGAATTGGTCAGTCCGGTAGTTTGACCTTTCAAAATCAGCAAATAGAGATTGTCAAAAGCCATTTCAAGAGCTCTTAAATATAACTGATTTATTTATACGTTGGTTACACAAGAACGGTTAACAATAATGTCATTGACCTGAATTATATAACCGCGTGGGATATAGATAGTACGATCTCTATCTGAATGAGTCGTTGCATTGAACTATAAACAATGTTACCGATAATTAATAGTTACGTGTTTCTTATCTAGAGGGGCTTGTGGCTAAATAATAACAACCGCACGGTTCGATGAGGTTAAGCTACACTTGCCGCGGTTGGTCCATGGATGGGTGACCATCTTTACATTTCAAGAACCTTTCGTGCCTCGGAAAGCACGTTCAGCCCTTGGTCCCGGCTGTCATTCGTCGATCTTTGACAGTTGTCACGGCTGGTTAGAAACCCGAAAGACCAAGGTGTATTGTGGAGGTCAGATAGGCAGTCGCTCCAGATAAAAAACCGGTCAAGAGCGAGTCGGACTCGCGCACCGAGGGTTCCATATTATGAAACGTGAAATGTTTTTAAATTTTCATCGGCAAGGCCTATATTCGTCTGAGAATTTTAACACCGCGGCGGTGTAGTATACATATATTGCAGTTTTAGATCAGCGCCATCTCTAGACCGATAGTCGAGCTAATGTAATCGTTGATGATGATTTCTGAAAAAGTTTGCTTTTTAGAGACTACGTTTTATTTTTCCTGTAATCTTTACATAAACTTCTATCACATAGAATAATTTCAGATTTTTGTTTATGCAAACTTCGGAGAATAGGGGGGGGGGGTATGGGCAATGGATTTCTTAAGATACCCCACATGCTCTAGTAGCCCCACTTCGAATTTTTAAGAACCCCTTTCATTCCGTCTTGCAAAAAAAAAAATCTTTCTTATTTGCAAAATAGTTGGGCAAACGTCATCTAAAACTATTCCAAATTTTAAATTGATAGCATTAGTAGTTTTTGAGATATTCAGCTGTGACAGGCGGACAGACAGACAGTCGCACCATAAGGGTTCCTTTTTACCATTGATCGGAAAACTAGACTAATTTCCTACTTAATTACAGTAATATGCAAATACGACGTTTCTTAGTAACATTATGACGACGCCTTTCCGTTGAAACACATTGATTATCTTTACATGATAATGAATCACGACATTATTTTTGTTTGTAACAATTTCACTTCATATTCTTGATACTTATAAAAATATTCAGTGTGATAGGTCGAAACATTTTTTGTACAAATGCCGGGAAATGAAAATCTTCTGGAAAGTTTTTGAAGGACTTTGAAGTGAATCAATGTTTTCCCGGTAATCATGCGTGGAACAAGATCGTATGAATAATATCTTAATATGTTCTTATTTTTAGATTTCCTGAGAAATCGCATGCTTATTGGAATACTGACTTAACTCAAACAAGACGATTTTTGGGAAATTCTTGCTATGAGGACTTATCCTACTTGTTGACGCATAAAATTAAGACTAATATGATTTGATTATTAATTAATGGCACTGATTTAAAGAGGCAGTTGTAAATAGCGGTTTTGGTAAGTTAAAAATTATAAATGGCACGTTTAATAACTTGTTCAGCAGTTAAAACTAAGCAGTAAAGTAAACAAAAATGAGTAATAAAAAATAATGAAATGGATCAGTGAATATATAATTGAGTGGGAAAATAATTAAATGGGCGGTAAAAATTATTGAACGAGCGGTTACGTGTGGGCAGTAATAAATCGGAATTTGTCGGTAATAAATCTCATTCTAAGCAATTCTATAAACAATGAGGTGGTAAAGTAGTTTTGGGTGTGTAGTCGACGGAGCCCCGCTTCGCGGGGCCCCTATTTCTGTCTACAGGGTTTAAAGGAACCTAACACGAAGGGGATGACGGGGGCTCGTTCGCTCGCTTTGCTCGCTCACTCGAGCCCCCGTCATCCCCTTCGAACCTAACCTGTCCGAGTCGGGGTGCCCCAAGTCCCGAGCTCGCTTCGCTCGCTCTTGCATCCGCTATGATCTGCCGAACTATTTAGCGAACCGCCCATTCCATCATTTTTACCGCTCATTTAGTTATTGGACTGCTCAATTATTTTTAGAATTGACATTGTATGATAAAATAACAGTCTAATTGATCTTTTATTACTGTCCATGTTTTACTGTCGCAATAATTAATCAACCGCCATTAAATTAAATAACTGCTCAATATGTTTTTCAACTGACCATAATAACATCTCGAATATTTAAATAACAGCTCAAAAAATTAGTTCCCTTAATTAATCATGAATGCTTGTATTTTGAATGTCTGATTACCTAATTATTAATGAGGTCAGAGTAAAAAAAAAATTCTGACCTATCTACTGATGGGTCAATGTTCCATTAAGCATGCGAAATGTCCTAATTCTCTTTCATAGCCCTAAATGTACCAATCTAACTGGATGCAGCTGAATACCAGTAATTTACTTAGAGCGACTGCCTATCTGATCTCCACAACCCAGTTACTGGGTAGATAGATACCCCTTGGTAAGACTGGTTGTCACATTTTCGGGCTTCTGATGACCCGTAACGACTGTCAAAGATCCACGAATGACAGCCGCGACCAACGGCTTAACGTGCTTTCCGAGGCACGGGGGAGTCTTTGTATGTAAAGATGGTCACCCATCCACAGACCAACCGCGGCAAGCGCAGCTTATACTGATCGATCGACCATTGCGGCTGTTATTATTTAGCCATGCTACCAATAGTAAGCAAAACGATTCGTTTTTGTTTATATCATTACCCCAACATAGTTGGGAAAAGGCTAGGCAGATGATGGTAGCAATTTTTATTGGCAAACTGAGCATAAAAATAGTTGTGTGCTAATTTTATCTGTGACAGCTACTTCCATACGGGAGAGTCTACTCTGCAAAGTTATGAGGTATTTGCTTCATTATTGGTAAACATACTAGTAGTAGTAAACATCTAGTCTTAATTAGAGCCAATAACGGTCCGTAAGTTATCGGAATCACCATACGCGGGCGAACCTCCGGGCAAAAACACGGACTGTCTTCGCCATATTATGATTCATAATGTTATCCTTTTATTATTCTGCCAAAGTGGCCTTTTTAGGCCCCCTGATGCTAGGCAAAGACACTATTGACAGCTCTCTTTAAGCTCATTTCACCTAAGTCTTCACGGTGAGATTTTTACAGAATAGTATTTCAGGTTCGATTACCCTCAATTTGGGACATGTTCACGGACTATTTACTCCGTGCCAATATGTTACATAATACATAGATAACACAGTAACAATATAAATAAAAGGATATTGCAAAATCAGCCGATCATGACTTACTATTCAAAATTATACATAGTCCAGTCAGCTATTCATGACGCCATTGTTGTTTACAAGATTGATTATCTCTGATGTTGAATGGTAACTAATTTAATTTTGTTGAATAATTTCGGGTAGTTCCAGTTTTGTTCTATTGTGGCATAGATCAATAAAATTGTATCCTTCAGAACCCGGCAGCTTTGTAGAGCGACACACACTAATATTATAAAGGCAAAAGTTTGTGAGTGTGTGTGTGTTTATATGTTTGTTACTTCTTCACGCTCAAACGGCTAGACCAATTTTGATAAAATTTGGTATGGAGGTAGCTGACACCCTGGATTAACACATATTTTTATCCCGATATTCCCACGGGATCGAAACTTATACGGGTTAAACCGCGGGGCGTAGCTAGTTACTTATAACTTTGTGTAGCATAATCAGCCTGTAATGTTCCCACTGCTGGGACTCAGGCCCTCTGTGTGTCTGTGTGTGTGTGCGTGTGTGTGTGTCTGTGTGTGTGGTTTATGACCACCAGTGCGGGATGTCGCATATCTTCGAATTTTGGTTCTAGGACATGCCGTTGTTCAGTTGTTTTACATAAAACCACTAGCGGTTTTGTAAAACAGAGGATTCTACAAACCATCTGCGACATATGTACCTGCACTAAGCTGCAAAAGTACCAGACAGTGAAAAAAAACCGGCCAAGTGCGAATCGGACTCGCACACGAAGGGTTCCGTACCACAAGGCATAAAACGGCATAAATGTCCTGGTGACAGACAGACAGACGGATAGTGGAGTCTTAGTAATAGGGTCCCGTTTTTACCCTTTGGGTACGGAACCCTAAAAATGGACAGCAGACAGAGCTTTACCGACTGGACATCTCTAGCGTAAAACAATGTAGTTTGTAAATCCAAGAATAAATTCTTGACCCAACATTGGGATGAGACTGAATTGGCTAAAATAGAAGCTGCAATTAAAGGCAGAGGAATTATGATAAACGAGAGAATTTATGATAAACGCTCAACATTTGTGGACAAGGGGTATCGTATTACCCAATAACTGGGTTGTGGAGGTCAGATAGGCACTCGTTCCATGTAAAATACGCATCAGCATCTATATGCATCGTATGTATTCAGCTGCATCCGGTTAGACTGGAAGCCGACCCCAACACTCAACAGAGTTAGAAAAAGGCTAGGCAGATGATGACTCACCATTTGGTGGATGTGGGTGGATACTAAAGAGTCAAAGAAGAGAGACGAAGAGAATTGGTAATTTTTTTCCAAACCGTATTCAACACTCAACCAAGGTGCCTTGCTCGACCATTGGGGCCTAAGCCACGGAGACGGACCCATTCGAATAACCAGGCAAAGAAAACAAAACCAAACGCATCCAGCGGACTACACTTAAGGGGCTGGCGGACTATGCGTAGTTCATACAAAAGTAATACCAAAATAATTTGTAAATCAAACATATTCTTAAGGTAGTGTGTATTTATTCTGATTGGATTACAGAATATCTAGTCAAAGTCAAATCATTTACTTCAAATAGGCACGCGTTATAATCGCGCGCGACACAAAGGCACCGCCCGTTGCGCGACTTGCGGTGCCTTTTTTTTTTTTTTTGTGGATGGGAAATCATCAAATGACTCCTCCCGCTCTGGGTGGAGCGGAAGGGAGTGTCAGACTCTTACTGACTAAAACCCACCCGTGTTCCTTCCTTAGCCCTTTATGTTCCGGGCCAGCGGTAACCCTTTCGGACAATCCCGCTGACCCGGCAGGCTTCGGCCCTAAGGGGCCCCTCCCCGATGCTGACATCTCTTTGAGGCGCGCGTGGAACACGTACGCGCCGTCGTCCGGCACGGGCCTGGTCCTGATCGGGCGGTGAGCTACCCATTACTCTCCGCCCGCAGGCTTGCGGTGCCTTTGAGTCGCGCGCGATTTTATCGCGTGTCGCGCCTGTTTGAAGGAGCCTTAAAGGCACTTTTGAACGTCAAAAGGTAGTGTTCGTATGGAGAAGAATGCGCAAGAAACTCCAGGTCCACAAATATATATTTTGAAACTGAACTTTTGAACTGATATAAAGACGAGATTTGAGGAATTTCAAATTTCTATAGAAAACTTATTTTTTCTGATAACTCGTCTTTAAATCAGTGTCCATTTAAATATATATTAATAACATATTCTGTAATCCAAATCGGAATAAATAATGTTTGATTTACAAATTATTTTTGGATGGTATTACGTTTGTATGAATTACGCATGCTCCGCCGGCCCCTTAAGTAGGTACCGTTACATTACTTTATCCTACAATCACTGATACACAAATGTACTTCAAACCACAATAATATATTCGTATACTAGCCAGCAATTTTTCGCTCTACTGACTACCCCCATACGGCGCAAGATTACCGTGTAATCTGCCACACCAAACCAATACTTATGTTAATGTGATAGGGTTTAGAATAGAGTGGCTTTTATGTAATCAAATTATCTAATCTAGATACTTAATAGAAAATAAAATGTTTTCCTACAAACTATTGCGGTTAGGAAAAATCGTGTTTGCTGTTTTATTGCAGGAAGTTGGGTAGAATGCGCTAGCGCAGGTTCCGTTTGGAAATACTAGCTATTATCCATTATCCATGCATTTTATACGACCTGAAGAGAAAAAAAAACTGAACAAGTGCGAGTCGGACTCGCACACGAAGGGTTCCGAACCACAAGGCAAAAACTCCGAAAAAAAAAAACACCCCCTTTAATATTTGTTTTATTCTGTTTTCAGTATTTGTTGTTATAGCGGCAACAGAAATACATCATCTGTGAAAATTTCAACTGTCTAGCTATCACGGTTCATGAGATACAGCCTGGTGACAGACAGACAGACAGACGGACAGACGGACAGACGGACAGACGGACAGACAGCGAAGTCTTAGTAATAGGGTTCCGTTTTTACCCTTTAGGTACGAAACCCTAAAAAAAGGTAAAATTTGTGAGTTTGTATGTAGGGGGGTAATCTTCGGAACTACTGATTAGCGGGGTAATTGCAACACAGTAACACAGACACCCACAGACAGTTGTAACACAGTATCAGTAGCACTAGGTTTCATTTTGACATTTCAACAGCATTCATTGCGATATTTACGTTGTCGAGCAGACACATTTTTCGAACATAAGAAGCAATGGATTAACAATATGAATTTCAGATTGAGATTTATAGTGTGATATGCAATTAGGGTGCCTCTTCTCTTAGTTCTTTTACTAATGAGAAGCTACAGTTATTGCCGAGCATCATCCATACTAATACATATTATAAATCCGAAAGTAACTCTGTCTGTATGTTACCTTTTCACGCCTAAACCACTGAACGGATTTCGATAGAATTTGGCAGAGAGATAGATTGCATCCCGGGGAAGGACATAGGATAGTTTTTATCGACATACCTCGCGGGCGAAGCCGCGGGCGGAAGCTAGTATTACATATTTTAAACCTCTTACTAACTTTGATATGGTAGTGGTCGTATTTGGTCTTGATTTCAAAAACCTAATAAGGTGCATCGACCATTTAAAAACCAAGTCCAGAGACTCACTAGGTTTTGAATTGGTTTTAAAGTGGTCATGAAGGATTGAATGGTGCACTTATTTGGTATCGATGCTTAAATATATCTACTTTTATGTGGGTTTAGACGATCCAGGAGGGGATCGAGGTGGGGGGGCGGGTGGAGGGGGGGTTCAGGGGATCAGACCGGAATAACTCTTAAAAAGCTGTTGTTTTTGTATTTGGTAGGGACTTCCTAGGTTAGCAAGATTATGCAATAAAACGATTTTTGTAAAAAGTGTCCCTTACTAGGTTCTGAAACGGGACAGCCGACCGTTCATTCCAACTTAATATACAAAACGAAAGTAAAAAAACTGACCTCAAAGCGCTGCCCTGCTCCCTAACGTCAACCCCATTTATCGGCTCCTCGTTCCTCGCCTGCAATCCGGACATTTTCCACCAATCAGCGGACAGCGATTACACGCTCCGCCAATCACAGCGAAGCTCGCGTCATCACGGTGACGTATCCGCCAATCGCATCGCTGGCACCACCGACCGGATCATCTGTAAAGGGTTATTTGCTTAGACAAAGAAAAGTATAGACGGCGGGTAGCTCCATTTCATTTGCACAAGAAAGGGATAAAGTATTGAGTTATTATAAGTAACAGAAAAGGATAAAGCTATACTATTTCCGTCTCTCACTGCGTGCCAGTTTTTTCAAGGCAGCTACTTATGTAGCCTATGTTAGTTAAGTTAGTTTTTTGTCTCATGTGTGGCCACGCTACCCGATGCTCTATAGCTTTCTTACTCTAAGCTCTATAGCTTTCTTACTCTAAGGATATTTGAATTAAAATTCGGCGCGTGCGTTGGCTTATCGTTTATGGAGGCAGGAAGTTTTGTTCGTATTATAAGACCGTTATGTAACTGTAATATGGACTAGTTGGAGAGAGGATATGGTTATAAATTATGTTAATTAGCTGCAGGTGGTGGTTGCGTCGGTCACGGTTTTTTCATTAAGGAAAGTGGAGCTGACAGCTGTAATTCAGTATTGCTTATTATCTGTGGAGAATGTTATTGGTTTCACATTTGTGTAACTCCTTATGTTCTATTTACTTGTAATATACAACGTTATTTTTAGTATATGCGAAACCTGAATATACATAGTATATTCAGAATAAGTCACTGTTTCGATTCCAATAATTTTTACCCCATGTTATATTTTGTCCCAAAAATATTTAAAAAAGGTTAATAGTTGGACACCGAGCGACACTAAGTAGTTTATCCAATCTCCGCGCCGAACGGTTAGGTACCTAGGTACTATTATCAATGAGCGCAAGACGGCGCGGCGTGCATGTTGAGCATGTTTTTGTACGGACAAACAGGTAACTTAACAAGCTTATAATTTCGTGATTTTTCATGATACAGTTTTGAAATTTTGTACATAGATTCTTTACATAAAAATACTAGACACGTGTTTCAGGTTTCGCATATACTAAAAATAATGTTGTAATTCAATTAGACCATTTACAGGCACATTCGAATTGTAAATCTGTCCAACTTTTAACATTTTTTAAATATTTTTGGGACAAAATATACATGGGGTAAAAATGGATTCAGTTACTTATTCTGAACAAACAATTCAGGTTTCGCATAATACTAAAAAAAACGTTGCATATGCTTTGAGTTTTGATTCCGAGACCACTCAACTTCTTCGAAGAATAAAAGGAGACTTAGACACTTGTAAACCCACCAAATACTGGAATTGAACCTGGAACCTGCATCCGGTAAGACTGGAAACCGAGGGTTAACGAAGTTGGGAAAAGACGAGGCAGATGATGATGCTGATCGATGATGACTTGTAAACCTGCGGGGTAATTGCGTACTAACATACAATGGCAAAGCCTTTGCTTTTGACAATTCAACGGCATTCATTGCGCTATTGAAGTTGTCGAGCAAACGATTTTTTCTAACATATGAAGCAATAGGAATTTCTTAAAAACAAACTTTCTATCAACAATTGGGATAGCATAATCGGCCTATAATGTTCCCAGTAAGACTGTTCCTCTCTGTGTGAGGGAGTGGGCCGTAATCCACCACGCGGGCCCAGTACCGGTTGCCGTTTTGAGAGCATAGTCCCAATGCAGCGTGCATTATAAAAGCGTCCTCGATACCGACTCAAAAGCATTCGGCGTTTCCTTCACAATTTGGATGCTGGGCCAAAAACAATAACATATGGTAATCAACTCCTCAAATTCCTACACAAATACTAGGCTACACTAATGACTGTAAATAACCTCGAATAACTAAGCAACAAGTCATCTGAGAGACTACACCTAGTAGATGATGACATCATAATCTGAACAGGTCAGCTAGTCATACGAACGCATTCGGTATACAAAGGCGTAAGGTCGATGCACCATCAATTAGGACTTGCGACTTGTGGGTAAGCATACACGGTGAAAGAGTTATGTGTGCAGGATGTTACCAAGCACCTATCGCACAAAGGGAGTAGAATACGGAATTTCGACGCACAAAATATCGATAAATGCTAATACGATGCTACAAAATTGCGATGCATGTTACTGCGATATTCCGAATTTCGATGTTCCGATTTTCAAAAGTCCTAATTTCGTGCCTTTAAACCTTTACCGTGCATCGAAGTCAAGTAGTATCGCAGTGAAGATCTATCGCGGTAACGTGCATCGAAGTGTAGTGGCGTCACAGAGACGGTCTTTCGCAGTAATATGCATCGCAATTTTGTAGCATCGTATTAGCATTTATCGATATTTTGTGCGTCGGAATCGGAATTCCGTATTCTACTCGCACAAAGGAGGTAGAAGAATCACACTAAATCACAAAGGCGAAAGTTTGTGAGCGTGCGTGTTTATATGTTTGTTACTTCTTCACGCACAAACGCACTGTGTTTTTATTGCCCCAATAAAGTAACATCAGCTTTTTATTGAAAATTTCTACTCAATAATTCACTAAAAATGCACGAGTAGAACTCTCAGGTGCCAATTTTGTATACTCTATTTTATTAAGAAATCTTAAGTTTTCGTTACCTTGAGAGTTTTGTTTAAATTGCACATTTATGAAGCAATTCTAGACACATATTTTCCCGTTTTTATTTAATCAGAAATCATAATAGAACCCACAAAAAAAAAATGTTTTTCCGAAAACAGTTTTAAATTTTTATTTTTCTAGTTCGAAGTAGAACCTCTGGTACAATTAGATTCCTTATACTAAGGTTTATCAGTTATCACCTACAAAAATATTACTTTCAACTTGGGCCTATATAGGTTTGTAGAAAATGATTTTTATGTACTAAGGTCAAAATTTCAAATTTAGGGTTATCAAAAAAAGATCAATTGGCTGTTTTATGATTAACTAAAATTAATTATGGTGTGTTGTTGTGAATAGCTAAGCTCAAAACCAGCGCTTAGCAACCTGCTAGGGGGCTAGCAGGTTGCTGGTTTTGAGCTTAAACCTTTGACTCCTGTTTACAAAAAAAAAAGAGAGGTAACAACGGATTTAAGAATAAAAATAAGCCTGTCAGTTAAGAGATGACAATGATGATGTTGATGATGATGGGGCCCGTGGCTAAATAATAACAGCCGCACAGGTATATAGACCAGGTCAAGCTACGCTTGCCGCGGTTGGTCTGTGGATGGGTGACCATCTTTACATACCGGCGAGACCCCTCCGTGCCTCGGAAAGCACGTTAAGCCGTTGGTCCCGGCTGTGACAGTCGTTACGGGTAGTCAGAAGCCCGAAAGTCTGACAACCAGTCTTACCAAGGGATATCGTTTTACCCAGTAACTGGGTTGTGGAGGTCAGATAAGCAGTCGCTCCATGTAAAATACTGATATTCAGCTGCATCCGGTTAGACTGGAAGCCGACCCCAACATAGTTGGGAAAAGGCTAGGCAGATGATAATGATGAGTTAAGAGATGACCAGTCTCCACCGATGGCGCCAGGAGGAGATAAGCAGCACTATTACTGAATTGAACAAGACATACTCGACCAACCTCAGTGTTGGATGTTGGAACGTGTAACTGCTCGCACACTATACAGTTTTGTTATCAGTACACACGCTGATTCAATAAACTATCATGTTTTATGACTTCGTCCCCGTTATCGCTGAATGTCCTTAATTGCATATTTACGGCGTGTCGTTGAGATACTGAGGCTAGAGAAGCCGTTGGATACAGATGACCTACTCTAGATCTAATGGCTGTTTAGTTTTAGCTTGACTAGTACGATATGCAACTGGTGTCTCGCAGTTTCGAAGACTCGATTTGCCTCGTTATTTTATTTATTTATTTTATTTTATTTATAAAATACATGTTCTTTAAACTTATACAAAGCACACAATTAGACCTCTGGGGTCTGTCTTAGCATGCCATGACCTGTGATTTGATCAACGCGCTATTAACAGTTAAGTTATAATTGAGTTGATGTAATGTTCTTTCAGCTTACTCTTTATGTTTTTACTGTTCATTGAGTCTCTAATGTCTACAGGTATTTGGTTTAGTAAATTGGGTATTATAAAGGAAGCGGTACGCCTACCATAGAAGTTATTTTTGCGTGGCACTTGAAATGATTTTGATTTGGCTTGTCGTGTATTCACGTCATATATAACTGGAATTTGAATATCACTGTTATCAAAATGTTCCATGAGGAACATATACTCAGCGCGCGCTAGAACAGGCAATACTTTGCAGTGTTTAAATAACCCTGTGTAATTGTCTTGGTATTCATTTTTTACATAGTTTGGTACTACAAGTTTCAACAAACGTGTTTGCAAATTATGTATTTTGTCTAGGTAAGTTTTAAATGTACGTCCATAACTGGTGAGTCCATAGGATATTACCGATTCAGCAAGAGCCATGTACATTTGAAGCAGGGTTCTGTACGGCACATTGCGCTTTATAATGGAAAATTTGGTGAGTATCGCACGCAACCTGCCGCAAACCGATTCCACCTGGTAACTCCAGTTGAATCGGTTATCAATTACCAATCCCAAATAGGTATGATATGGGACTTGTTCTATAGGCGAGCAGTGGCAGTCTGGCACGTTTTTATGCAGACAATCATGACTATGAGCTATGATTTGAAAGGGATGAAAGGTACTTATGTGACTTGAATGTACGTGTATAACTTTAGTTTTTTGTGGATTCAGAACAAGTCCCATATCATGGGCCCACTTAGACATAGAAGTAAAATCCTTTTGCAAACAATCTGCGGCCAAGTTAAGGTTTGAGTTAGCAGATAATATACAGGTGTCATCAGCGTATTGATAAAGAGAACAGTGTGTTATAATATTTTCTAGGTCATTAACGTATGCCAGATAGTGGAGTGGACCAGACACTGAACCTTGGGCTGTGCCTTTCGTCACGTTTACAGGTCTGCTAAGGCTAGGACCAACTTTGACGCAAAAACTTCGGTTACAGAGGTATTCTTTGCACCAGTCGAGTAATTTCCCTCTTATACCCGAGTTTTCGAGTGTTTTTAATAGTGTACTGTGCCCGAGTGTGTCAAAGGCCTTGCTGAAATCAATGAATATAAGTATCACATGCTGCTTGTCATCTAGGCAGTTGTTAACTTCATCAGTAAAATTGGAAAGTAGCTGAGCTGTAGATTTCTTACTTTGGAAGCCATACTGTGATTTGGAAATTATGTCATTGTCCCGATAAAACGTGTGTATTTGGTCGCATATAAATTTTTCAACTATTTTATTTATGGCAGGCGTTGGAATTCCCATTTGGATCTTGAAGACACGATGTATCGATAATTAGGTGCAGAACAGTTCAAGTATTCAGTTTTTATATGCTATCCGATGACAACTCGTTCGCTGTTTTAGGTAGGTATGTTTGTTTTTCATGTCATTGGTCTTTCTCGGGTTCACGAAGTCAAAGCCAATTTTCGCGGTTGAATAATCCTTGACATTAGTTCGTTAAACGACGATTATTGACCGTATATTTAGAACAGGTTTGTGTCCAATTTTTACTTTACCGACTTTAATAAATGTGGTTTCCTTAGTATACGAGAATATGCTGTAACATGGCATTCCATGCAAGTTTGAAGTTTTACGTCTCTATGCTAGACAGGATACAGCTCATTAAGGATACGTAGGCGCTGGTTATCAACCTGTTACTACTAGTCTACTACACTGACCGTTAGACCTAATTCTTTAGATCCATTACATGCATTACTCATCATAGCATCCTGTTTTTATTGCTATTGTTCATAGAAAGAAGTCTTTATGTGATCTATATCAGTTGATTGTTAAGTTATCTAGTATGACGATCAATTGGTATTTAATATTCCAACCTCATTCTGAGTTATATGTTCGAGCCGTTTAGGGTTGAAACACTAGAGCCATGGGGTCCGAGTACCCACTTGGTTTTTCGAGATATCGCCAAGCTGTTAGTTGACTCTTCACGTGACGAGGGCCTCAAGTCTGCTATTACAATAGTGTCAGAATGGTCTATCATTGATTTCATAATTGTTGATTTTGACAAGTTTGGTAATCTACTAATACAATGGCGTCATTATGACTTTGCAATGGTCAACCACTGACACTCCATTGAAAGAAATGGCATAGAATGGTAATCTCGTACATAATGAAAAATGAATTACTGACTTAGGCGGTAATCTGCTAAAATTTTGACAGTTCCTTTGATCAGTGACCTACCATTAGAACGTTATTGTGCAGTCATTGGTTTTAATTCGCTACGAGTATCGTATATATTCTGTGCCATTGACCGACCAATGATCAACCATTATGAATTTAGCAGATTACAAACTTTTAGCAAAATGACAATGGGATCGTGTTGGACTGACGAATTTATAAAAATAGCAGACTTGGGCCCTAGAGGGCTGGCCTATTTCTTGGCCAAGGAATTAGCATTGCCATACAGCGTGGCAATGCTGCCAGCCTTTTGGGCACTGTTCCTGTTGACGGCTATGCGGACGAATTTTTTGATGCCCTATGATTATTTTGCTTATTTTTTCATATAAACGTGCATATTATTATTATTTTAAATATTAGCATAGATTATGTAAATATTTTCAATTGAATTAACTTTTATTGGTATTTTAATTCGATAATGAAGTCATGTTAGATGATCAACGCGCTAAACTTAAGAGTTACGACCCAGTGGGTTCCGCTTAATGGCAAACGACATCGCGGCAGGCCCAGACGGAGATGGCGGAATGAGCTGGACTCCTTTAATAAAGATTGGTCCTTGGCAGCTCGGGTCAGAGAGAGGTGGAAGGAGAGTAAAGAGGCCTTTGCCCAGCAGTGGGATATGAAGAGCTAGTAAAATGAAATAAAAAATAAACCAGGTAAAAATTAACTCTAACAAATTATTTTTGCACCAGCTGCGCTCCGCGGTTTCACCCGCGTAAATGTCGATCCCGTGGGAATATCGGGACAAAAAGTAGCCTATAATAGCCTATCCAGGGTGTCATCTACCTCCTTACAAAATTTTATCAAAATTGGTCCAGCAGTTTGAGCGTGAACAAGTACCTAACAAACATAAACACACACACTCACAAACTTTCGCCTTTATAATATTGGTGTGATTAACAGGCAGCTGTGCTGCTGGGGAGTAGTTTAGTCTTATGTAATTTTGACTTTCGAAAAGTGATGATTCTCAGCCTTATTTCTACAAACAAATCGTTTTATGTACATATACCATATTATTATTTTAAATTTGT
This sequence comes from Mesoligia furuncula, assembly GCA_916614155.1. Taxonomy (NCBI): domain Eukaryota; kingdom Metazoa; phylum Arthropoda; class Insecta; order Lepidoptera; family Noctuidae; genus Mesoligia; species Mesoligia furuncula. The sequence continues at coordinate 5,434,878 of OU744815.1, forward strand.
TAGCTTATTACATACATACACCGTGTTATTGAATTAACGCAAAATCTCTTAAGGGGTCATTGTACACCAGGCCCGTGCCGGACGGCGCGTACGTGTTCCACGCGCGCCTCAAAGAGATGTCAGCATCGAGGCCCTCCTCGATGCTGACATCTCTTTGAGGCGCCGAGGGCCGAAGCCTGCCGGGTCAGCGGGATTGTCCGAAAGGGTTACCGCTGGCCCGGAACATAAAGGGCTAAGGAAGGAACACGCGTGGGTTTTAGTCAGTAAGAGTCTGACACTCCCTTCCGCTCCACCCAGAGCGGGAGGAGTCATTTGATGATTTCCCATCCGCAAAAAAAAAGGGGGGTCATTGTACTCATCATTATGAACCACTTTTACTATGGGAACAAACCAGACATCGCGGAAAAAATAATCAGCTCTTCCCTACATTTATGTTCGCCTAACTCGTAACTTTTAATACTTATGTATAATTATAAGTATAAAAAGTTTGAATAAATTTATCGTTTGAGTTTGATTTTGTTTTAATATCCGCGGGATGTACCTAAGTATTTACCTATACAAACACTTGGAAAGGGTACGAGTTCCACTAATTACATCTAATCTAATTAAAACGCAGACATAACAATGCACGTTACTAAAACGAGACGCCAAACCACTTAACCCAGTAAAATCCGGAAATTAAGCCCCACATTCCATTTCATCTCCCAAAATCAACAATTTACACTTCTTCAAAAATCCCTTTTAAGAAGCTTAAAGCGTTTTCTTGTTCCCGGCATTTCATGCACACACAATATCTGGCACTGCCTCAGATGCCAACTTCCTACATTTCATCGGCGCGGGCGCATCTACGGGTTAAAATTAGCTCACCGCTAGAAAGCGTAGGTATAATATGGCGTTTTAATTAGTAGGATGCTTGTCGTCGTTATCACACATTGTATGTACTTGGGGGTTGTGTTTTGTTAGTACTACTTAACACGTTTGTTGCCTAACTGGTAAGTTCATATTTGATTATGGTGTTCTAACGGTGGGTCTTTGTTTTCCTCGGAATGGTGTTGAATGTGACTTTTATAAGTCGGAGAGGTGTCGTGAAACACCAGAAGGCCAATTCTCGTACTTAATTATTATTTCCTTTATTAAACCAAATATATACATATAAATTATATTATTAAATTATCATTAAAAAATATAAAAAATAGTAGCCCACCGGTATCGGGAACAGGGTCCAAGCTACCCGGCGGTCAGGGCTCCAGAGAGAGGAACCTCCTAACAATGCGGGCCGTGTCCAGAAGTACCGCTTTCTGAATCAAGCCCTTGATCCAGCTGCCCAACGAGAGCCTCCTTAGGTGTGGCTATTAACCCATTGGCTGTCACGACTATCTGCACAATGATCGCTGAGTCCACATCCCACATGTCGACAACCTCGCGAGCCAAGTTAAGATACTTGATCTGTTTATCTTTCTTGGCTTTCACGAGGTTCTCATCATGCGGGACAGTTATGTCAACAATCATTGCGCGCCGCTCTGATCGATCCACCACTAATTATTATTATTTCGTTTATTTATTTACATACCTTATTTTATTAATTTTTAAATATTTCAATATAAAAAATAACTATAAAAAAACATTTAAAAATGTAAAAAATAGTAATTCGCCGGTGTCGGGAGCAGGGTCCAAGCTACCGGTGGTTAGGGCTCCAGAGACAGGAACCTCCTCACAATGCGAGCCGTATCGAGGAGTACTGCCTTCTGAATCAGGCCCTTGATCCAACCACCTAACGAGAGCCTCGATAGATGTTGATCGAGGCTTTCGGCCATCAGTCCATTGGCTGATACAATCGACACAATGACAGCCGAGCTCACATTCCACATGTCAACAACCTCGTGTGCCAAGTCGAGATATTTAATTTGTTTCTCTTTATTATTATTTCCTTTATTATTATTATAAGCCTGTTATGTCCCACTGCAGGACAAAGACCTCCCTTCCTTCTTTCCATTTTTTCCTGTCTCTTGCTGTATCTGGCCAATCCTTTAGATACGTAGGCGTCTAATTCGTCACGCCATGTTTTTCTGGGCCTACCGCGTCGCCGATTCCTGTTATTCGGAATCCATCAGTCAGTGGCTACTTTTAAAAACGTTCCAATTGAAGTCGCAATCTCATCTCAACGACAATCAATATCAAAGACTTATCAAAATTTTTGGGAAATTAGTATTTTGACAGATTGAATTCTTTGGAGAATTAGCTGGCATTCGGCATGCTATTAGAGTACTCTCAGGACTTATACAATTACAAGTCTTGTGCTAACAAGGCTTGTAACAATAAATTGGTTACTGAACAATATCCAGCCGCTATTACAAGATGATTAGGCCATTTTGACAGATATAATAGATGGATAATGCGTTTCGGTCTGTTCGTGAAGCACTTCCTAGGCAATTAGGCAAAACTTTGTGTTGTATAACTTGAGTGAGGTTATTAGCGAGTAAATGTTACCGCATGAGTAGATAATCTACCAAAAACCAAGCCAGGCCCGGAAAACAGCATAAAACTGTCGCATTATAAACTCCTTTTCATGATCATCCACAGGCCGACTTCACCAGCGCTGGGGCTCTGTTTCGCATCATGCTGAGCGATAACCGCTTTGCGTAGATATGACGCATGTTTTCGCCGGAACTTTTTTTTTCTTCTCCTTTGGCTTTCCATTTGCAATCGGTCGTTGGACCATAAGCGAATTAGTTCCATGACGAAATGACGTTGTGGTGGAGCAGCCAGTGCTGCGCCTCCCACTTATGGAAGGTGGTTCCTCTTCAGCCTTTTCACCACCGCTGTCGGGTTTAACAGTTCAGCAACTAGTGGGTTTGGATGCAATGTTAGGCGTGCCTTGTGTTGTTCCTTGTATCGCTCAATTACAGAGCTTACTGTTGGCATTTGTAGATACTCGTGGATTTTGTCGTTCCTAACCCAACTTGTTACTTTTTTTGTGTTCTTTTTCTACGTCATGTTTACCGCAAATGAACGCAATCTCTTTTTTTATCCACTGCTGGGTACAGACCTCTCTTTTCTTGTGCCAAGCCCCAGGCTTCTGTGCCAACCAACCAGGTTCTACCCGTGATGGTAACAAAGTCGTTCGCCCATCAACACCTATTTACCACATAAACGCGATGGCATGTTTGTATCATCATCATCATCTTCCTCCTGTCCATATACAAATTTATTTGGGGTCGGTGCAGTTCATAATATCTCAGCATTCATTTACCCCTTTTCTAGACCTATGATAATGATAAATGATAAATGATTTTATTTTGTAAGTAGGTTTGTACAAACACTTTTACACGTCAAACATGTTTTTTTTAAAAACTAGATGAAGTCGGCGTTTCCTATCTGACTACTCTGAGAAGAAAGGCCGAAACAAACTCAGAGGTCACAGTCTCTTTTAAAGTCCAGACATAATCTTGGTCAGGTTATATGAAGACCATGTAAATCGATGTCTGAGATGGTCTTTTGAGGAAAGAACCACACAGATTGAGAGGACCTGTCCAGTCAGTGCACGCATTTGTCAGAAATCGTGCAGCTCAACTCAAAACTTAAGGAGCTCAACGATTCGACGAACAATACCAAAGAAAGGACATTTGGGTAGGCCACATAAGTTACTCAAACTGCCAGACAAAGATCAAGAAATAAAACTAACAGAACAGAGATAAAATTAATAAAATGACCCACATCGTCTTCACATTCACAATAAATAAAATAAATAATACTTTACAAAGTAAGTGCTGTGACCCTTCGATTAACTTAGGTTTTAAAGTGCTACAAGGGTGGGGACGGTGCCCATACATTTTTGAGCATTGTTCTTTTTAACCCCCGACGCAAAAACGACGGGGTGTTATAAGTTTGACGTGTCTGTGTGTGTGTGTGTGTGTGTGTGTGTGTGTGTGGGGGTGTGTTTGTTTTAAGTACCATCCGAGGACGTGCGTATGAATACACAAGGCACGACCGAGGACCTTTTCAAAGCGAGGACCTTTTCGAGGGTCCTCGGTTTGACTTGACCAAAGATTCGCATTCTGCAAGCGATTTTGCGTCTTCCTATATACTTAATACGAAAAATGTGTCTGAACCTCGGTTTGATCAAGATTTTTCATAATCTTACACAAACATTGTGTATCCACCAGATGGTGCCACTGTCGCCTCATACACAGACTCTTTACACTCATTTCACGTTTGTTGTATTATCCGAGGACCTGTGTGTTAACTTTAACACAAAAGTCCTCGGTTAGGTAGCTTTTCCAGACAGTGTGTATTTAAGACCTCGGTTGGTAGATTTTCCGAACAGTGTGCATTCTAGTCCTCGTTTCGACAGTTTTCCTCGGGTGTAGAAGACAAATATTCTATCATTTAAATAAAATTATGAAGGAGGAAATCGAAGGTAGACTGAATCCTTAAACAAATTGTTAGTAGCTACTAGGTGCACGAGGAATAATCAGGCCTCTTCTGCAGTATGTGCTAAGTACCTAGGCTCGCTTATCTATATATAAAAGAAAGTCGTGTTAGTTACACTATTTATAACTCAAGAACGGCTAAACAGATTTGGCTGAAAATTGGTGGGGAGGTAGCGCAGACCCAGGAGACGGATATAGGATACTCTTTTTTAATACTTTTATTTACTCATAGGAGTAGGGTGGGAGTAGGTTAAGTTGGGTAGGAGTAGGGTAAGAGTAAGTTAGAAGTAGGGTAGGAGTAGGCTAGGAGAAGGGTAGGAGTAGTGTAGTAGTAGGGTAGGAGTAGGGTAAGGGTAGGGTAGGACGCCACGCGAACGAAGTAGCGCTGGGCAGCTAGAAATAATTTATATGGCAAAACAACGTTTTCCGGGTGAGCTAGTATTATATAACTATGATTTGCACCATAAAATATTGTGTTGTCATAGGAACTGAATACGTGTGCTTTTCATAAAGAATCTAAAGTAAATGCCTTCCTAGGTGAAATGTCTGCAGCAAGATTTGAAGCAAATATAAAGTACAAAGAAATATAGAACATTAACGTAATAAAGAAAACCACTTATACTTTACATGATCTACTTATAGAAATAATCATCAAGTTGCAGTAACATCTTTGAGAAGCAGGATTAGAAAACTTACATAACAGTTATTAGAAAACGATTAAAACAAAAAGATTTATAGAAACCATAATTAAAAGAGATCGACATAATTTGGGCTAAAAACTTGATATAAAATTACATAACACAATTCTTAGTTAGAAAACAAAGAACTATTCAAAATAATTTGGGAAGCATGAAAACTTAATAACGTAATGGCGCCGATAGGGGTTCACAAACTAAACTAAATTTATGTTCAGTGCATCTTTTCCTTTCTATTTCATTAAGAAAAGGACAGAAGATAAATATTAGTTTAGTCCTGTCAAATTAAGATACTCCACAGCAAGTTTAGATGATTACGACGATTTATTGCTTTTTTTTGCTAATTAATACATTGCGGGATCATGGAAACTGATAATAAAAATAATTTTACAACTTAAACTTAATGCGTATGCTAAATTTGAGGACGATGCTATTAACTGTTAAGGAGTTCCCTCATGAAGAAACGACCTTGGCTGCAGCATCAGTATAAACTGGTAATTATTTTGATGTTACTAGATAAACACAACGCGAGTGCCAAATTTGAAGACGATGCTATCAACTGTTGAGGAGTTCCCTCATAAAGAAATGACCCTGGCTGCAGCATCAGTACAAACTGGTAATTATTTTAGTTTTACTACATAAACATAACGCGTGTGCCAAATTTGAAGACGGTGCTATCAACTATTGAGGAGTTCCCTCATGAAGGAATGACCTTGGCTGCAGCATCAGCACAAACTGGCAATCATTTTGGTGTTACTAGATAAACATAAGACGTGTGCCAAATTTGATGACGGTGCTATCAACTGTTGAGGAGTTCCCTCATAAAGAAATGACCCTGGCTGCAGCATCAGTACAAACTGGTAAGTATTTTGGTGTCACTAGATAAACATAATGCGTGTGCCAAATTTGAAGACGGTGCTATCAACTGTTGAGGAGTTCCCTCATGAAGAAACGACCTTGGCTGCAGCATCAGTACAAACTGGTAATTATTTTGGTGTTTATAGATAAACATAAGACGTGTGCTAAATTTGAAGACGGTGCTATCAACTGTTGAGGAGTTCCCTCATTAAGAAACGACCTTGGCTGCAGCATCAGCATAAACTGGTAATTATTTTGGTGTTACTAGGTAAACATAAGACGTGTGCCAAATTTGAAGACGGTGCTATCGACTTTTGAGGAGTTCCTTCATAAAGAAATGACCCTGGCTGCAGCATCAGTACAAACCGGTAATTATTGTGGTGTCACTAGATAAACATAACGCGTGTGCCAAATTTGAAGACGGTGCTATCAACTGTCGAGGAGTTCCCTCATGAAGAACGACCTTCGCTGCAGCATCAGCACAAACTGGTAATTATTTTGGTGTTACTAGATAAACATAAGGCATGTGCATCATTTTAAGACGGTGCTATCAACTGTTGAGGAGTTCCCTCATAATGAAATGACCCTGGCTGCAGCATCAGCACAAACTGGTAATTATTTTGGTGTTACTGGATAAACATAAGGCGTGTGCCAAATTTGAAGACGGTGCTATCAACTGTTGAGAAGTTCCCTCATAAAGAAATGACCCTGGCTGCAGCATCAGCACAAACGGGTAATTATTTAATTTTGCTAGATAAACCTAACACGTTTGCCAAATTTTAAGTCGATGCTATCAACTGTTGAGGAGTTCCCTCATAAAGAAATGACCCTGGCTGCAGCATCAGTACAAACTGGTAATTATTTTAGTTTTACTACATAAACCTAATGCCTCTGCCAAATTTGAAGACGATGCTATCAAGTGCTGAGGAGTACCGTCATGAAGAGACGACTCTGGCTGCAGCAATAATACTAAAATAATAATCCTTTGAGAAGCGCCGACAAAGGTAAAGACATCGACTCGTCCTCGCTTGGTACTTCATTTTAGAAAAAGTGTGTAAGAAATAAATCGGAACATTCTACTTACATTGATATAATTATTATCTTACACGTAACATGTTTTAGGTAGGTAGATTTTCCAGGTCCTCGGTTTGTACAAGTTCTACGCGAAAAACTGTCCTCGGTTTAGTGATATAAAGTCTAACACAACGTCCGCACTTTGTACAAACTATAAGAAATATTGTGTAAAAATACGTCCTCGGAAGGACGTCCCAGGGCTTACGTAAGAGGTCCTCGGTTTGCTCACACAAAGTCCTCGTATGTGCATCGCTGGTCTCATTTAGCTGTGTATTTCAGGTCCTCAGTATGATAGCCGAAATTCATACAGAAAAATGTTGAGATAGCATTATCCCAATAAGCTCATCACTATAGATTTATTCACCTGTCTCTTTCTATCTTATTCTAAAAGGCCCACGAGGTGTTTAAACCATTTTTTTGGAGGGTCCTCGGTTTGTTCTAGGACTAACAAGGTCCTCGTAAGGGTGTCTGTACAAACAGGGGTGTGTGTGTGTGTGTGTGTGTGTCTGTGGCATCGTAGCTCCCGAACGGATGAACCGATTTTGATTTTGTTTTTTTTTGTTTGAAAGGTGAATTAGTCGGGAGTGTTCTTAGCTATGTTTGGTGAAAATCGGTCCAAGATGGCCGCCGCCACAAAATGGCGGATTACATATTTTTTCACAACTCCCTTAATATGGGTATCAAATGAAAGGTCTTAAATAGTAGAATACCATACACTATGATAAATTTCAAATCCAAGATGGCCGCCACCACAAAGTGGCGAATTACATTTTTTTTTTCACAACTCCCTCAATATGGGTATCAAATGAAAGGGCTTGACTAGTAGAATACTATACGCTATTACAAATTTCAAATCCAAGATGGCCACCACCACAAAATTGCGAATTATATCTTTTTTTCACAACTCCTATAATATAGGTATCAAATGCAAGGGCTTGACATGTAGAATAATGTACACTATATTGAAAGGGAATGAGGAATATTAACTAGCGAAATGAAAACTAAAAACTTGAAAATATTGTTTTGTCTGATCAATGCTCTAGAATGATGAGGAAAGTGGAGTGATGACTGGTACCTACGACCACTGAGTTTGACTATTTTTACTAAGAATGGAATTATCCTACTTAAAAAGCGTAGGTATTTCTACATCAGATAGTGTCGCAGTCCCATTTTATAAACTAGATCTGAAATACCTAAGATATCTAATAGCTATGAAATACTTGTACGAAAGTTGAATAACTAAAGGAAGAACTAGAAAAAGGATACAATAAAACAAAAAAATCTGTTTAGTCTTAAAAAATATTCTTCAATTATAAATTAATAATTAAATTTTGACGGATAAAAAACCTGATTAAACACAAAATTACCTGAATCTTAAAACGCAAGAAAATAAAAGAAATGAAATACAAAAATTAAGGAGTCCCTACAAAAAGCATGAAATTAAAAATTAAATTAAAAATTTAAAAAACCCCCGACACAAAAAATAATAAAATTAAATTTAAGTAATTGGAAAAGGATCAAATAATTTAAAAACCCCCAACTTAAAGAATCTAGGTAACGAGACTAAAACAGATAAATTCTTAAGGAAGTCGGGGGACCGTTCTGTGGAACACCTTCTATGCTAAGAGGTCCCCCGACTGCCATAAGAATTTATCTGTTTTAGTCTCGTTACCTAGATTCTTTAAGTTGGGGGTTTTTAAATTATTTGATCCTTTTCCAATTACTTAAATTTAATTTTATTATTTTTTGTGTCGGGGGTTTTTTTAATTTTTAATTTAATTTTTTATTGAGGTTTCACTTGAATGTTCGAAACAAGTCAGGTATTTTTGTCTGAGAGATTCCCTCGTATCTTGAAGCCATATCCAGCAACCCGTTTCGGGTTATATTTCAAAAATTATAATGTGATTTTACCAGGTGCTAAAGGAAGGCAGGTGCATTCATATTATGGCTTCGATGGTAACCAGGCGCCTAACGATAACCTCGGACACCCTTTTTGGCATATTTAACGGCCAGTGCAAGGTCAAACATTAATGTTTTATTCATAATTGTATCGCAATTAATTGCGTGGGTGATTTTAAAAGTATGAATACATTTTGTTACTTATCAAGCTTTGTATCTTTGTTAATTTATGGTGGTTACGCCTTTTATGGCTTGTTACTTTGTAACGAAACGACTAAAGAAATAAACAACTTATCAACGTCCTTTATTTAAAAATCTCAATATTACAAAATAAATATTTGCGAAAAAAAAAAACATAAGCTCCATAGGATCCGGCCGGCATAATATATGCAGGATCAGGGGCCTACTCCCTAACTACGAAGTCCGTAGTTTCGGAAAAAATTACGGACGTGTTCTACTTCCTATCACTTGCGGACATATACCTAATTAGTTCGGGGTCCGAACTAAGAATGAATGATAACACGAAATGACGCTTGTCCCTCCCTACTCCCGATACGTATGTATATGCCCGTACGAAAAATTTAATATGACACATGTTTTGACGGATCAACTACTATCGGACGGGCCGTATCGTTGACGGAGTTAGAGAGCAGATTATGATTTAATAATAATAATAATATTCTTTGATTTGTAAGGCTTTGTTTCTTTAAGTTAAACCTGTGTGACACTCTCTTCCGAAAACCGACGTGACAAATTTACGCCCGAATACCGGATGTAAGACCTAAACAATGCGACTTCTATAAAGAGTATTCATCTCTACGCAAAAAAAATCGCATAGAGCGGCGCTCAAAATAAATCGCATCGACGACGCGCGGCGCTTGCGCATGCTAGTCCGTTACGTCACACCGATCTAAAATACACGTCATGTTTACACATGCGATAGCGCGGCCTCGCTTGGGGTCAAGCCGCCTCAAACCGAATGTTTTAATTGAAATAACCACGATAGATCGGGTGATCCGATTTTTATAGCAGTTTCCGAGGATCAGATTGGGTATTTAAATTGGTTGTGTGTGTAGATGGTATTGTCGGTACATCATCATCATCATCATCACTTCAGCCGAAAGACGTCTACTGCTGGATATAGATAGAACTCCCCCAAGCACCTCCACTTCGACCGGTTCTGCGCTTCTCGCATCGAACGGGTTCCTGCGGCCTTCACAAGGTCGTCGGACCACCTTGTAGGAGGCCTTCCAATTCTACGTTCTACGTCTTCCGGTGCGCGGTCGCCACTCCAGAACCTTTAGGCCCCATCGGCCATCTGTTCTGCGAGCAATGTGCCCTGCCCACTGCCACTTAAGTTTGGCAATTCTTCGGACTATGTCGGTTACCTTGGTTCTCCTGCGGATCTCCTCATTTCTGATTCGACCACGCAGGGAAACTCCAAGCATAGCCCTCTCCATTGCTCTTTGGGTGACTGTCGGTTACGCGATTTTTTCTATTACATCATCGCCAAACGATCAAACGATTATAATTATGAATTTGCAGCTTTCCGCATACTACCTTTTGCACAAGGGAATTTACACAGGGCGACATGATTTTTATCTTGGCTCGTACGTGGTCAAACAGCCAAACCCTCGGGTTTTACCAGCAAGATATCGATGAACAGGATTGCAGCACGCGTAGCACCGTTTCTCCGATGGTCGAAACGGAAGCAACGAAAGACAAAATGACAGATTGTAGGAAGATTTCAACGGCGCGATGTCAAAAATGAAGAATAATGTCACTTTGTATAGAAAAAGATATTATTTCTATTATTCATAGATAGGTATCCGTGCTATTATTCGTACAGCAGGGATAGAAGTGACCATGCTAGGGGTGCAGGAGTAACGCAGCATATTGAAAGAACCATCTCTAATGATGTTAAGTTGGTCCAGCATACCATTGATCAGCCTACCTTTTGCAATTATTAGACTAGAGTGATAATTATATTCTTCCAAACATAGCAATTAAATTGATTAACTCAAAAGTTTAATAGTCATATAAATAACGGTGATCACAGTGCAATATACATGGATGATTGGCCAACGAAACTATTAGAGTCACTAATGTCATATTTTTGCTGCGTGAGCCAACAGGTCAGATGTCAAGTTTCAAGCCGTTGGTAACGAAGGGAAAGTTAAAACATTATCTTACTTCATAACTGAGGTTGTTGGTAAAGTGCGATGAAAATGGTTGGATGAAAATCTTGGGATATATTTCCTCAAGTGCTGTGTTAGAGACTAATATTGTACCTATATTGTCAATGGCGGAAATGTGAAACTAGTAGCTTGAGAATTACGGCTGTAGCAAAAGTAGATTAGCAGTATAAGAGGAATAGGTGAAGGTACTGGGTGACCTAGACGCTAAATTAAAACAAGAAGTTTTGTTAGGGGAAGAGATTTCAGAGTTCACCGAAGATGAAGAGACTTTCGATGGATAGCATATGTACGTATATTTACTCCTTGAAAAGAACCGTTTTACGCGCACTACGAGAACTTACACTAATTTTGGAACCATATTTTGATTTAAAAGTGTGTCCGTGGAGTTTTTTGCCCGTTCTTCTCCATAGGTACCTTATTTATTTCATTCATATCAACCTCGTTATATTGTATTTCAAAGTTTCTTTTTTTCATTCATATCAACCGTATCAGTCTCGTGCGATACTACAGTTTCTTCCTGTAATGCTAATTATATTTTGATTTAAATTAGTGTCCATGGAATTTCTTGCCCCTTCTTCTTTGTCCATAGGAGCCTACTACGCTCTGGAATGGTTAACTATCTTCATCTTTCTGACTGACCGACCCCTTGACAATTCGAAAGTGCCTGTAATTTGGTTTATTACAAACAAATGCTTTGAATTTAAGGAGATTTTTTAATTGTAAGCCAAAGATACAAATCCTGCAGTTTTAACTATTATAAAGAACACAGGATACCAGGAAATTAAACATAACGACAAATAACTTACAAGAGACGTCACGATTTCTTGATAACATTAAAAGATTTACTTTTTTAAACTTAATTATCTAGGCAGTAGACACGCGAAGGTCAGTGGCTTTTAATAATTTATTGCTACCAGTTTTAGCAAATAGGTACCTTCCCACATGAACTGGACCACAAAAGCTCGGCTTCGTTAAAACTGATCGAGTTTTTAATCCATACTCAAATTATAAATCTATGCCAACCCGCACTGGGTCCGCGTGGTGGATTACGGCCCACTCCCTCTCACAGAGAGGAGGCCTGTGTCCCAGAAGTGGGAACATTATAAGCTGATTATGCAAGAATATTATAAATTCGAAAGTAACTCTGTATGTACAGTCAACAAAAAGAGATAAGTATGCAGGATCGTCGGATATAGTTGAAGTTTAGTAAGAAACCGATGGATGTTGTCGACTGAAATTTAATTTGATAAATGTGCTTTTTGTTTTCTATTAATAAAATTAAATTTTATTCGAGTACATTCATCGGTTTCTTACTAAACTTCAACTATTTCCGACGATCCTGCACACTTATCTCTTTTACCTTTTCACTACTAAACCACTGAACACCGTTGCACGGACCCTAAAAAAACCGAGATGTATGGGCAATTGAATGAGCCAATACTGATGCTGATCTAGAATGAAGCACTGGCTCATGATCATCCATACTAATATTATAAATGCGAAAGTGTGTCTGTCTGTCTGTCTGTTACCTATTCACGCTTAAACCGCTGAACCGATTTAGATGAAATTTGGTATAGAGATAGTTTGAGTCCCGGGAAAGGACAGAAAGAAAGAAAGCCCCGCGGTTTCACCAGCATAAGTGTCGATCTCGTGGGAATATCCGGATAAAAGTATCCTATGTGTTAATGCTGGTCATATACTATCTGTGTGTCCATCCAAATTCGTTCAGCTGTTTTTGCGTGAAGAAGTGACAAACATACAAACACACACAAAATTTCGCCTGTATAATATTAGTGTGATTTATCAAAATAGAACAATTATCACTCCGTGCGAGATGTTAATAGACAAAGATACCACTATCCACTTAGATACGACAGCTGATTGGGGGTCATAAAAAATAATTGCTATCTACAGTACGATTGAAGAAAGTTGCGAGTAAACAACTAATAGTAGACAATTATAGTCGCCATGTTGTTCGTGAGAAGGGAGTATAAAATTAATCAGTTGTGATCTCTAGCGGTTTGCATATTATTCAGCCTATAAAATTCCCACTGCTGGAATACAGACCTCCTCTCTTCGAGAAGGAGTGGTCAGGCTATAAAGGGGGACCCGCTATATAGCGGAACTTTTTATGTCATAATATTATTTTGCATAACAGCGTATAGCATAAACTTCATTTCGCAGAAAATCGTTTGGCATACACACATTTATCATACATTCAAAACTCATAATTTTGTAAGTCAGAATCATCTCTAAGCATAAATTTCATATCCATAATAATTAAAAAGTAGAACCATCATATAGCAGAAAGTTTTCAGTCAGAATCGTCTTTTGGTACGTGCGAAGGGGTCACAGTATTAACCTAACCATTTAAAAAAAATAATTAATTAGGGTCTAAGTTGGTATACAAGCAATAATAAATAAAAGGTAGTCAACGGAGCACCGCTTCGCGGGGCTCCTATTTCTGTCTACAGGGTTTAAAGAAACCTAACCTAACCCAAGTCGGGGTGCCCCAAGTCCCGAGATCGCTTATAGAAACCATTATTTTTATAGATCATTAAAATACCATGGAAAAATACACCGAAGAAACAATATTCGTTAAAAAATAATTCTACTGTTATCTTCCTAGTATGCCAAGTGAAATTATGCCAAATAAAACTCTGCCATCTTCATAGTATGCCAAGTGAAATTACGCCAAATAAAATCCTGCCATCTTAAAAGTATGCCATTGTAAATTCTGACATATAAACGTTCGGCCAAACAACAATTATGTTGAATAATTTTCATACCTTAAAAATATTCGTTTAAAGAAGTTTATGCAAAGTGTAATGCCAAATAAACGGAGCATCAATATTCTGCTAGATAGAAGGAACCCAGTGGTCAGTGATAGACCACGCGGGCTCAATGCGGGTTGGTAGATGTCACATGTCCTCGAATTTTTCTTTCTAGAACATGCCGGATTCCTCAGGATGCTTTTGAGAGCAGTGGTGGTGAAATCATTTACACAATGTAAAGCGCTTGCCTAGCTGGGTTCGAACCAAAGTCCTACAACTCGTAAGTCGGAGCTGTTACTTATACAAATATGTAATCCCTGAAGGGTTATGCACATTTGATCATCATCATCATTTCAGCCGAAAGACGTCCACTGCTGGACATAGGCCACCCCCAAGCACCTCCACTTCGACCGGTTCTGTGCTTCTTGCATCCAACGGGTTCCTGCGGCCTTCACAAGGTCGTCGGACCAACTTGTGGGACACTACCAACACTACGCCTTCCGGTACGCGGAACCATGAAGTACTAAACAATAACATTGAAGATTCTTCCAGAGTAGCCAACAGTACTAGGTCATCATTTGCCTAGCCTTTTCCCAACTATGTTGGGGTCGGCTTCCAGTCTAACTGGATGCAGCTGTATACCAGTATTTTACATGGAGCGACTGCCTATCTGACCTCCACAACCCAGTTACTGGGAAATACGATATCCCTTGCTAAGACTGGTTGTCAGACTTTCGGGCTTCTGACTCCCCGTAACTGTCAAAGATCCACGAATGACAGCCGGGACCAACGGCTTAACGTGCTGACCGAGGCACGGTGGGGTCTCGGTATGTAAAGATGGTCACCCATCCATATACCAACCACGGCAAGCGTAGCTTAACCTGATCGACCTGTAATACACAGTCTTGCACAGTCGCTAACTAATTTCACCACTGTGTAGATACACAGTCCGACCTATTTTATCAACACTTCATACTTCGTTGTACTCACAGTTTTTTAGAGGAGCTTATGAAACACCAATTATGAAGTTGATAGGTGTTAATTAACTTGCGTATTGCTTGTAATACCATAGAATAAGGGAATTGAAGAAGATGCACATCTACATACCTTTAACACTCTCCCTGCCCTGGGAACCGCCGGCGCCCCCAAAAAATTTTCTTCAGCAGGCCAAAGCACATTTTTTAATACTTTTTACCACATTTTCCATAACAGAACGCCAGTAGTTGTAAAAACTATTTCAATTCGGGAGGTCAGGGCGGATCCCACGGCGTCCTGAAAGTTTTTTTTTTTGAACCCATGGCCTCTTGTAATAATTTTGACTCACGCCATCCACAAGCAGAAACTTTGGAACCCGCCAGCGGCCTCCATGGCCTCCTGAACTTAACAAGTTTTATATTTTGTCGGCAGGGAGAGTGTTAACAGACCAAAAAAGTTTTGTAACATTACAGATACGTATGAAAAATTCCCTCTCAAAAGAGGAGGCTTGTGTCCCAGCAGTGGGACCATTATCGGCTTATTATGTTATGTTGTGAATTGTTGCCAGATTAGGAATGTTGCAATAGGAATTGCCAGCCGCTGGCATTCAACTCATCTAGAACCTAGAACGTTGTTTTTTAAAATCAATAATTATAATAGATAGGTAATCAAAATCATTCTTTCAAGTGGCACATAATACACACATTCATACATGGTACGTGTTCCACGCGCGCCTCAAAGTGATGTCAGCATCATTTGAAGGGCTAAGGAAGGAACACGGGTGGGTTTTAGTCAGTAAGAGTCTGACACTCCCTTCCGCTCCACCCAGAGCGGGAGGAGTCATTTGAAGATTTACCATCCGCAAAAAAAAAAAAAAAAAAGTGTGTCAGCTACCTCCATACAAAATGTTATCAAAATTGGTCCCGCCGTTTGAGCGTGAAGAAAGTAACAAACATATAAACAAACACACAAACTTTCGCCTTTGTAATATTAGTGATAAATAAATATGTTTTTCTCATCGCATGTGTCTATGTGCCTTCCGTACAAATCTACTCTATGCCAACTGGTATCGTTTTCATTCAGAGAGCCTTTGTAATCTCATGTTACGAAAGGGAAATCGATAAGTGGTAATTGTTGGTTATATCAGTAATAGTCGATAAGATTTTCATTCAAGTTCTTGATTCAAGAAACTGGATTTCTCCTTATGTCGCAAGAGGACAGCTGGAACTATTTTAGTACAATTTTAGCGTTACCACATTCGCATTTATAGCCTCTGAAATCCCTGATTGGAATAATTGGGGAAGAAATCGTCAGCACCAAGTAATCATTTAAGCCAGAGGGTTTTTCAAATGTACAGACGCCAGCACATCAAGCTACCTGAAACTGTAAAATTTTCTCAATCAACTTGAACCTTATGTAAAGCATAAGGTTCAAAGTTGATTGGGAAAATTGTGAACCTTAGTTTTTAGCTCGTTTAGTTGTCTAAGATTTTTGGTAGATTTGATGTTTTACATATACCCATTAAAAAATCTAAAGGGGTGAGATCTGGAGATCTCGCAGGTCATCTGATTGTGCCGAGATTTGACCCTTATGATTGACCCTATCGATTGGTGCCATAAAAGTACAGGATGCTATTTTTTAGGATTTTAGTCCGTTCGACTCCTGTGGCAAGCGTATTTCCAAAAATCTTTAAATGCAGTTTTGTTTCTTTTTAAAAATAAAGGATTGTTTCCTTTGAGTAAAATTTGCTGTCTTTAGTATTTAGACTTTCCTTCCAGTTACGCTTCGAAAATATGAAACAATCAACAGAGGTCCAACCAAAGGTCTCTCAACAACAATTACATCAGACATCACTTTAAGAATTCCAAAGTGACGTAATTCATCGACTAGACATAACAATATGGCGATT
Organism: Mesoligia furuncula; assembly: GCA_916614155.1. Taxonomy (NCBI): domain Eukaryota; kingdom Metazoa; phylum Arthropoda; class Insecta; order Lepidoptera; family Noctuidae; genus Mesoligia; species Mesoligia furuncula. The sequence continues at coordinate 5,451,690 of OU744815.1, forward strand.
ATGCTCACAGAATCAACAAGTACCGAAAACGTGGCATGTTTAACATTGCAAGGACTAGCGAAAACATCCATTTTAGGTCATAACGCACTGACATCAGACGTGGTTCAGAGGACGTGGTGGTGGTAAGGAGGATTGACAGGCTGGTCACGTAGTTTGTGAAGGTGCAAGTTTGGAGCGGGAAGCGGGTGGGAAAGAACTTTCTTTTTGATCTATGCTGTCCGCTTGACGGAAGACGTAGCGTTGGAAGGCCTCTCACAAGGTGGACCGATGACCTTGTGAATGCCACGGGAATTCGCTGGATGCGGGAAGCACAGAACCTGTCGAAGTGGTGGTGCTTGGGAGTGGCATAAGTCCAGCAGTGGAAGACTTTCGGCTGAAATGATGAATGGAAATGTCCGCTTAGACGGTTATTCATCTAAGTGATATGTTTTTTGCCATGGAGATCTTTTTAGGGTTCCGTACCCAAAGGGTAAAAACGGAACCCTATTACTAAGACTTCGCTGTCTGTCCGTCTGTCTGTCACCAGGCTGTATCTCAAGAACCGCGATAGCTAGACAGTTGAAATTTTCACAAATTATGTATTTCTGTTGCCGCTATAACAACAAATACTAAAAACAAAATAAAATGAATATTTAAGGGGGGCTCCCATACAACAAACGCGATTTTTTTGCCCTTTTTTGCTCGATATCAAAAATGGCAATAGGTAGGCACTTGAAATATTCACAAAGTACTCAGTTGTATTTTAACTTTAATAATAAATAATAACATTAAAATAAAATAAATATTTAAGGGGGGCTCCCATACAACAAACATGTTTTTATCGGCGTTTTTGCCTTGTGGTACGGAACCCTTCGTGTGCGAGTCCAACTCGCACTTGGCCAGTTTTTTCCTCTTGTAACCGTCCGCCCGGCGAGAATGAAAATCCCGACGGTTTTGCTTCAACCGCCTCGACGCTTGAGAAAGAAACACTTACGGGGTCCCTCAGGAGGTTCAAGCTTGCCACATACATACATATTTGAGCAGGCTTGTCCTAACTGAACTGATTGCCCTTTCCAATAAGCTATATCTACAAGTTGTGGTTGTTCAAGAGTTTTTAGAGATTTAACTAAAATTACAACAAGACCTTAGGCATGTTCTGGGCACGCTCGTTCCATCATAGACTTCATCCATCGCTTTCAATCAGGCGTGATCGAGGTCAAAAGCAATTCCATTCAGCAATAAAAAAATAAAAATTCGCCAAGTGCGAGTCGGACTGAATGACTGAAGGGTTGAAGAACACGAAGGGTTCCGTGCCACAAGGCAAAAACGCCGAAAAAAACACGTTTGTTGTATGGGAGCCCCCCTTAAATATTGATTAGAAATTAAAAGTAGGTACCTACATCATTTGTAAAAAAATAAACTGTCTAGCTATCACGGTTCATGAGATACAGCCTGGTGACAGACAGAAAGTGGAGTCTTAGTAATAGGGTCCCGTTTTTACCCTTTAGGTACGGAACCCTAAAAAAGATTAAGATCAATGCTCCTGTCGATGTTTCACCTACCACTTTTCTTTCATTGGCATCCAATTCCTTCACCGCCTTATACGTACTTCGTGACCCAAAAATTATACCAGGTGAAACCAAACACAATCCGCTACATCTGATGCCTCGCCTTACACCGTTAAAGGCAATACTAGCGTGACAAGCGCATGACACGAGGACAATACTATGTTTGCACATAAAACAACACCATTTAAATTGCTAAGTGACTACATGGTAATATGGAGAAACGAGACAAATATTGGTTCCAACGTTACTGCAATGTTTTTGTCAAATATGAAACAGGGCTTCCGTGACACAGACTAACTTCAGGTTTGAGGAGAATCATTTTGGCCGCTTAAAATTGGTAATTCTTTGACTACTTTCATTGTTCATTCTTTAGTTGATATATTGTGAATACTGATTTGGAACCGAATGCAAAGTAATTCATTTCGGCGGCTTACTTTGACGTATTCACACGATAAGTTGAGGTGAATGTGCAGTTGTAGCCCGCAAAATTCAATTTTTCTTACGTTTTTTGCAATTTTCAGGTCAGTGTCAGGTTGTATCTTGATCAAAATATGATTCGCGACTATAACAGACCGGTACGTATTTACAGAATTATAATCATTAGAATAATTAATACATCTTTCTAAGTTAGATTTTTCCATAAGAACAACTCTCTTATGGAAAAGTGCATAGGGAACAAAAGAAATCTCGATGTTTTATCAAGTCGTAAAAACCGTGCGAAGCAGAGGTGGCGCTAGTATTATGATAGATAATTCTTAGCCATGATTATTTATTCTTAGGGAAGTAACTTCCGCTAGTGATTGATAGCTACTTATTTGATTGACAGCAAAGGCGGATGTTAACAACCGCTTTGATCGTATTAAAACCCTATTTAGAAGAGGCCCATGACCAAAAGGAGATGCAAACAATCAAATCATTAACATGAATATTTGTAGTACTTTAGAGACAAAAGAAGTGTTAAACCTTGCCAACAAGGATAATACTAATGGCATTGTCAACATTAGCTCTTTCGCCACATCACACTACGCAACTAAGTTTACGGAAGTTACATGACCTAAAGCGCGGTCACTGTCGGACTGCATAGAAAAAAAAGAGAAGCGCGATGACACAACCCTGATAATTTATTGCAAAATATGAAGCAATTATCGAATTACAAAAAATCTATTGTTTAGACTAAAAAATAAAAACACTAGTGCTTTAGTATGTTGCTTGTAGAATAATCTGACAAAAAAAATCAGAATGATTGTATGTATATTAGTTTGGTTTTTTGTGAAAAGAAAGCTTTTAGAGGTATCTTCATGAGTTTTTCTATCGTATCGAATTAGTTGTATCTATTATGTTTTCAACACACTATCTTTATATCCTGAAGAATATCATACATTTTACTGACTTTGTTTACTGTAGTTGATCATATACTTTTAGGCATTATAAAACTTGCGTTTTTTGCGTTTAGGTCCTGTAATCCCCTTAATGAATGGCGGTGGTAGTGGAAAAATTCGCTGTCATCATTGGGAAATCAATTCAGGCCTTTGCCCAGCAGTAGATATCTCGCTTGAAACAATGAATGAATGAAGATGATAGGCGAATTTGGTTGTTTGCAGTAAATTGAAGAGGAATTCTGCTACTACTACTCTACTTTTCGGTACAGTCATCTTGTGACAAATTTTCAAGCAACTAAACGAAAACGTAGTCGCACGACACCACGTAACACCGCTTCGTAAATTGTAGATATCCTCGGATACACCTAACTTCCCTACTTTGCAGTAGGGAAGTTAGGTGGAAATTTGGCAAGTTAGGTAGGTTAAGCAGGATCAGACAAAACCTTGACAGATCACTCCTCTACTTTAAATTGGGATGCATGAAGAAGCCTCCTCGTGTAGCGCAGTTTGTTCTGCCAGTTACTCAACTAAACCGAGCGCTCGGCGCATCCTAGACAGTCACACCCAACACCTTATTCGACTGGCCAATTCTTCTCTTGCGGTGGTAGGGCTAACGCCCGCCTGGTTTGCTGCCACCCTCCCGCCGGAGTCCGGCGTCAAGCAGCCTGCTGTGTTTCGTCGATGCGTGGGAGTTCCAGTGCCTTTGGCATCTTCTGGGCACGCTCGTTCCATCATAGACCTCATCCATCGCTTTTCACCAGACGTGATCGAGGTCAAGAGGCGGACCCATTCAGAAAAAAATATACACCAAAGCTACAAAACCTTGTAGATATTCAATATTATCTGTATCTTTCTGTATATCAGTTCAATATTTTCGCAACATTCAGCAGCATCTGTTGATCTTGAACAGTCAATCACGTAATAAATGGAGTTCGTTTGTCTGTTCTTGTTAATCTCAAGTATTGTGCTAATGGTTTAGTTAGTATTGAACTGACTAGTCGGGTTACCTTTGAAAGCTGTTGTTTAACTGACTATTGTCTGGTAAAGGTTAATTTTGTTTTCGTTTGTGGCAAGGTCGTAGTTGAATCTGGTTTAGCTGCTTCGTTGTGTGTGGTCTAACTTTACGGCAATGATAGTTTGTTTCTCTTTTTGGAACGAAGTTCTTTAACAAATTGGTAGAAATTGTGACGTAACGAAAAAGCGTTATCTACGCGGCTTTCTCACAGGCAGAGGTAGAGAGATAGTTTTTATGGTTTTCGAGAGTGCAAAAGCACGACAACTTCAGGAGAGCTTCTAAAAGCTTATGTACTAGATGGCTGTGTATTAAAAACGCGTATTCACACTTTCTCTCTGTCTCTCTCTGTGTCTTTCGATTTTATACGAGTATGTGTGCGTATCACATAAGGAACTTCGTTCCTCTCCGGGGTACCCCGACCGCACATGTTTTTTTTGTTTTTATGCCTATTCGCAGGATAGAATCAAGTGAGCGAATACTGCTATGGTCACAGTACAAGTTATTTTTAATACTGAATAAGCCATCTGACTGGATTCTAATGTTACAGATCTTCGGTCGTTATACCAAATCAAGTTTTGACCCAAATCTGTTTAAAAAAACTACATGTTCTGGACCGCTTAAACCTGTTAAAGGACATGACGTTCTCAAAGATCCGTCACAGGCCAATTAAATATTCTCGACTACCTAGAAATCTTTAATTATCATAATTACTCTTTTGTATCTACTTAAATACCAATTTATTTATATTATTACTTAGAAATCTTTCAATGGCAAAGACAAAAGCCAGCAATCACAACATACACTTAACCTTACTCACACCCAGGGCAGACGCAGCTTGGGTCAATTCTCTATGATCTATCGCTAAATTAATTGCCATGGCGGTGACGTCATGGTAACCATTTTTTGGGTCAATGTTGTGTAACAGACGTAAGTAACGTAATGTTTATGTGAATGTTTTGCGAAGGCGCTGCGGGTAGGGTTGCCAGGCAGAATGAAGTGCCTTTTTTGTGTGACCCGACTCCAAAATAAGATAAGATTACTGGAAGGCCGATGGCTGGTGGAGCAGACGAGTCCTACAGTGGAGACCGCATATCAGCAAGCGTAGTGCGGGGCGCAGCTAGATGGACCGACGACCTTATAGAAGGTGGCTGGGATGGACTGGATGCAGAAGGTGGAGGATAGGGTGTTGTGGGGCATCTTGGGAGAGGCCTATGTCCTGAGTTGATTAATTGACTGAAGGATGCAGCATGGGTAAGTCCCTCAAAAGTTGGACTGACGACCAGTGAAGGTCGCAGGAATTGGCGAGACCAGTATTTGCAAAGAAGTTCGGGGAAAGCCAATGTCCAGCAGATGATGACTTTTGACTGAGATGATGATGAAGATAATTAAGCAATGTCATGGGATTTGGAAGTGTACTCTGATCCAGTACTTAGGTAAACATTTGTGCAAAAAGTTGTGAAGGATAAACAATTATAGCTTTTAGCAAAACTATAGGTACTCGCGTCATCATCAATGAAGAAAATACTTCACAATAAAGGTAGAACTAATGCTTTCAAAGAAGCAAGTAGTTAAATCTCTTGAGTTTTAAGTACCTATTGGGAAGCAGAAGGACAGAAAGTCTACGAAGTAATGAAAGTTACTGTGAATGAAATAAGTGATTTTCAAAAAATCGTGCTGATACGGCTACAAGTCCCAACCCTAAAACATAACATAATGGTGTACAGTTGATGGCGAAGTTGATGTAGACAAACAAGCTTACGAAACTCATGCGCATACTTGAATGATACACGTCATTATAAAGTGGGTAGTCGGTTGTGTATTGAGGATTGTGATCTTAAATGGCGTTATGTTGCAGTTCAGAGATCCGGGTATTAAATACGGTATTATAATTGCCACGTAATTTTCGTACGCTAGATTTATTAATAGTTTCATTTCCGGAGGTATTAGCAAGAAACGGAAGCGATTAAGATCCCCAGTCTCATTTCACAGAATTCTAGATCTAACTTATTACGAAAGCATTATTTTCTTCTTTCTCTTTTTCTTTTTTCTTAATGATGAACGTAAGTAAAACTTTGTTTATTTTAAGAAGCCCTTCCTTCATATTCCATAGCTACACGAAATATAGTAATTTCTGACCACCAAAGCGATTAAATAAATCTCTTTACAGTTTCCGAAGTTTCGACACTCTGAAAAAGTAAAGCCACATTAAAAGTAAAACTACATACCAAAATTATTATTATATATAACAAAATTGCCACAAATCAGATCAAACCGAACCACCTACGGAGATTCAGAAATATTAACAAAAACCACACGATAAAACAAGAAGTGAACTGTACACGGACTGAACCCACATCCAACGGTCCATATCGAGAGAGCCGGTTCGAAGTTACGAAAGAAAAAGAATAAAGATAAACAAATGTGTAGGACAAAAAGACGTCTTTTATAATTATGCGCAAGTTTCATGCAGATATTGGCGATGAATGAGAAAATGTTTACATTTTTGTGGTTACTTAGAAAATTGGCAATAAGGCTCCTGGCATGCATTCAAATCCTATGATGGGGGACAAAAGAAAAATCTGTAACTAAAAGGATTTCAATTTAACCATTTACAGGCACTTTTGAATTGTCAAGGAGTCGGTCAGTCAGAAAGATGAAGGTAGTTGCCCATTCCAAAGCATAGTAGGTTCCTATGGAGAAAGAAGAACTAGCAACAAATTCCATGGTCACTTATTTAAATCAAAATATAGTTAGCAATATAGGAAGAAACTGTAGTATCGCACGAGACTGATACGGTTGATATGAATGAAATAAAGAAAATTTTAAAGACACTCGAAGAAGAAAAAGGCTTACAAACAGTAAACACGAAGATAAGGAAAAGTGATGATAGCCTTGTAGAAAACGCCTTCTTAGATTTCTGATACAAAAACGTCTGAGACGCACAGTTTCCTCAACGATATTTCAAAAATGAAGACCAGGTTAATTAATTCCAAGATCGGCGGCCAAGATTAAGTATAAGAAATACTCGATCTGTTTTTGCAATAGTTTTCGATGATAGATTCATAAAGTGAATTCAAGCGGAACTTGTAAATAAAACAAAAGCAGCTTTACGTAATGTGATGTTAAAATAAACTAGTGTCTAACTAAACACAAATAAATATAAAAAATCCTTTAGATTTTAAGTCACTTCGGCGTCCAAGTACTCGTCCGCATCGCTGTCATCCGTGCCGAGCATTGAAACGTTGAATGGCAATGCTAATTCTTTGGCCAAAGAACGAGCCAGCTCTCTGTGTTCACTTGAAATATCGACCAGTCGGCGAGAAATTTCCTTAACAAGGAGAGGCGCACTCGGGCCCCATGACGCGAGCGTTTCGACCCCAAACAGCTCAAAACTGTAGTAACACCCAGAAGGTTAGTATTTGCGGCGCTTGAAGTCTCAGAAGCCGCAGCAGCGGTGCCAGCACAGCCAGCCATTAGTGTTATTTTTGTATTTTTAAGTGATCGTATTGACATTTCAACAGCCTAGCTATACAAATATGACAGGTTATGAAACTGCGCAATATTTTTGCAATAAGCATTGAATGTCTTACCATAACTCTTTAATGCCATATTTTAAATACATAGTTAGTTTAAATTGCTACTTCCCCGGTACGACATCTGAGGGCCTAAAAGGCCACTTTGGCAGAATCATATAAGGATAACATTATGAATCATAATATGACGAAGACAGTCCGTGTTTTTCTTTTTTTCGCTTAACTACGTAGGTATAATCAAGGAGATTGGGATTGGATTTGGGTTGGATTGATTGGTATTTTAGCACAGACAAAAAGAAATTACTGAAAAATCCTTCACCAATAGGATTTGATACGATTAACTTAACAAACCAGTCTCCATTTTCCATTCTCTTCTTTCTTCCATTATGATTCATAATGTTATCCTTTTATGATCCTACCAAAGTGGCCTTTTTAGACACCCAGGACTTCTGGATCCCAGTTCTGGACACGATATCTTATGAAAAAACGTAAATTATGTCACCAAGCATAATCAGCCAATAATGTTCCCACTGCTGGGACACAGGCCTCCTCTCTTAGAGAAGGAGTGGGCTGTAATAAAATAACACCACGCAGGCCCAGTGCGGGTTCTTAGATGTCACATGTCTTCGAATTTTTGTTTCTAGGACATGCCAGTTTCTTCACGACATGTCACAAAGGACAGGCATCCTTACCAGATTGGTCACGGAAAAAAGTAAAGTCAATTTTTCGTGATCAATCTGGAAATCTAAGCAAAATGACTCTTCACGTGACCAGAAGGCTGGCGTATTTTTTGGCCAAAGAATCAGCATTGCCATACAACGTGGCAATGCTGCCAGTCTTTTGGGCACGTTTCCTGTTGACAGCGATGCGGATGAATTTTTTGATGCCCTTTGATTATTGCCCCTCCTTTTTATATACTTGTACATATTATTATTATTATTTTAATACTGTTAGTATGTTAGCTTTTAAAAATAAAAAAATATTAAACATAGCAAAATTATATATCCGACCTAATTACCCGCTATGCGAATTGGTGCTCCGGAAGTCTGGCATTAAACGGGCTTCCCAAATCGCCAATAATCCCGGTTATCCAAACACCAGGTCATAGGCCTCGTAAAATCATTTAGTACTCATAAAACAACTGTTAAGAAAGTAATTAGGCGTTACGGAGATACAAAGTCACTTTATGGGGAGCCTCGTGAAATCGTGGTACTGTTAATACGTTTGTTGGCCTCAAATACTGAAGTTTAAGGCTTGAGTATGAGTTCACGACCTTGTGGAGTTCTAAATCTACTTAGTCATATATTTCTGAATGTTTAAGCTTCCTACAAAGTGAATAAGAAATAGCATTTTGTCGTTCTGGAGATCGTTAACAGTTACAGTCAGGCGAATAGTTCGCAGATAATCAAATCATGGTCTGTGTGGTGCCGGACTTAAAGAATAGCACCACCCCATACTTCCCGTGGGTGTCGTAAAAGGCGACAAAGGACACAATTCGTAAAACACAAAATAAAAAAGTGAAAATAATGTTGTAAAATAGTGTGTGCCTTAAGGTCTCTGCCCACTACACAGTATCGTACCATGACCGTGCTATGAACGTATCAGACACGACAAGCAACACGATACGCTTTACTATGCCCACTAGAGCGTATCAATTACGTGTCAAAGTCGTATGTATCGGCTTTAATGACGGGAGCGTCAGCATATCATCCGCGTGTCATACCCGTGCGTAACGATTTTAGTGACGGGAGCGTCCGCATATCATCTCCGTATCATCCGTGTTGTCGCCTTTGTAGTAATTCACCTGATTCCGTGTGAGGCAGACGCGCGCGGTTATAACCCGGGTGCTCACAGTTTCGCCGCCTGCGCGCACCGGTGTGGCAACGTGGCGTGCCATGCACGGAGCGTATCGCCGCCGGCAAAATATTCTCGCCGACAATAGTAGTTGCCGCTCCGTGCATGGCACGCGATGGTGCTGGTCGGTGACGGAACGGGCAGTGGGCATTGTCTCATACTTTTTAATACAAAGAATATTTTTTTGCCTGACACGTTCATAGCACGGTCATGGTATGATACTGTGTAGTGGGCAGATACCTTTACGGCTGCACCAAAAAGGTTAATTTCAGCATTAATGCCAGACAGATGCTGTTTCATATATGTACAGTTCATTGTACATATCATGCCAAGGTGTGGTCATAGCTACCGTGGAGATCAGATAATTTATTTACTCATTTGTTTTATGATTTCAGATGGACTCTACTTATGGATGTTACTAGGACTGACTGTAACAGGCTGTAGCGGCATCTACACCGCCACATGCGAACTACGTATCATACTGACGTCACGCTAAATCCTGCATCGCGCAAGCAGAGTTTACCGCGCAACTAGCATATATGTGTATGTATAGCAAATGACTAGCCTCTAAAGAATAACAAGGATGAAGTTTCCTCAGAACACACAAGAAGTAGTAACCGTTTTATTGGCACATCCGCGTCATCAGGGCGTTGACGCCGGACCATAGAATTGGGAAGAGTGCACCTAATGAGGAGTACCCTGGCGCGTTTGTGGCTGCAACTAGATAAGTATGAGAATTTGCTCGGATCAGCTGGAACATGCAAGAGGTCAGTAAGAAGTCAGCTCTAAGCATAATTCAATCTTAGCACTCAATTATTAGGAATGTCTTTCAGAGAAGTACTTTCTCAGATAAAACTGACATTTATTGGAGCATAAAATATGAAGCTTTTAGATGAAAATGATACTAAAAGACTTAAAGAAGACAGTTAAAATCAACTTGCTGAGACTGAAATAAAAGACAAAAAACCGGTTATAATACATTAAAATCTAACAAAGGAACCGCGCCCAACTACATATTAATCACGACACGCTAATTTAACAAACAACCCAGTTGCTTTCATCTTTAAAATTCCTATCGGACTAAAAACAGACCACCCAGTAGCCCACTCTAATCCACCAACAATCCTTCATTTACGACCACAATATGTGTTTTCCCACTAGGTCATTGAATCTGTAAACATTACGGAACATGAATCTAGGTAAAACACATAGTATGTCAACTTTATCAGCGGTTCAAATGATCTTATCCGTTTTACAATAATCTCACGTCAGTGTTGAGATAAGGGATGTATGATGGAAGATTCATGAAGTTACTACACGTTTTGATGATAGAGAATTAGAGATGTTTGTAAGATTTCGTAGGACGATGCCTACTTCGCACTTAGTCGACTTTTTATCGTCGTCTCAGCCGATAGACGTCCACTGCTGGACATAGGCCTCCCCCAATTTTGGGAGGGTTTGCCATAATCGCCACACTTGGCAGGCGGGTTGGCGATCGCAGTATGGTATGATGGTGGAATACATAGAGAACGCTGCTGCCCATTCTCCGGTACGATCCTTAGTCGCCTTTTACGACACCCACGGGAAGTAAGGGGTGGTGGTATTCTTTAAGTCCGGCACCACACAGACTTTTTATATTTCCAAGTAATCGGTAGAATAATGCCAAAATTTGGAGGCAAGACTGTATTGTAGGTAAAAGGTTAAAAAGACAAATTTATATTACAGCAGCAGATACTGAAAGGGATGATACAACGATGGGAGATGTTAATTTATAAATAAAAGAAGTTATTAGTTAAGGTATGGAATAAATCTATCGATCTTATCATCAACAGCATCAACTAGAAGCGACAAAGTTTTTTTACAGAAATTCCACTTTGCAGAAGTTAAATGACATTTCATTCCACATTAAGATTCGGCGTAGCAAACATACACTATAGCTTCCAAAGTGTAAAAGTGACTGATCTCGGCAACATACCTTGTAGAAGATTTTACAGAATTTAGACTAAAATCAGTTTAATGTTTAGTGAGAAAATTATCTCGATACTGACACTAGCCTAATTAATAACGTTGTAAACCATGAATGAAAGAACAAAATCACTGCAGGCGTTCTACAAACATAATGTCATTGTTAAACGACCTTGAGAGGTACAGTAGCGGTGGTAAGTCTGCTAAATCTTCTTGCAAATCATTTCAGTAGATAGTTTTGTTATTCACTTTATCTTGTGATAACATTGGAGCAGTAAAAACAAATGCTCGCGATGTTTTTGTGGTTTTGTTTTCCTCATAATGATGACGAAAATTACTAAGTATTAATCGCTGATCAAATCCGGTAAGACAGATCTTTTGATAGTGAAATTGCTGTAATTTGGATATCTATGGCCAGTGAGGCAGACTTTGCTTTTCTTTGGTTCAGCTCTATACTTACCATATTATTGAAAAAAAAATCAATAGGATCATTTGGAAGTCGAAAATTCGACCTTCACAGGCCGATAACCTTGTGAAGAACGCAGGAATCCGCTGGATGCGGAAAGCACAGAACCGGTCGAAGTGGCGGTACTTGAGGAAGGCCTATGTCCAGCAGTGGACGTCTTTCGGCTGAAATAATGATGATGAGGATGATTTGGACAGTCGCTTATACTACAGGCACAGCGAAAGCTCGAAAACATGCGACATTTACCAACGGAAGGTCGTGGATTACGGCCCACTCCCTCTCACCGAGAGGTCTGTATCTATATAATTATGTATGACTAGCTTCCGCCCGCGGTTTCGCCGGCGAGGTATGTCGATAAAAACTATCCTATGTCCTTACCCGGGATGCAATCTATCTCGCTGCCAAATTTTATGGAAATCCGTTTAGTGGTTTAGGCGAGAGAAGGTAACATACAGACAGACAGTTACTTTCGAATTCATAATGTTAGTATAGTATGGATTATGCTACAGCGAAAGCTGAAATTTATTCGTATTAAAAGTATTATATATAGCAGAAATAAAGAAAAGCCAATAATATAATTTGATGAAGGTAGATCGAGTTTGTCAGTTGAACAATGGTCTTAATATCGCTGAGTCATTGTATTCAATGATAGCGGGTGGTATAAGTGACGAGATTATCACGGCTTTGTCTGTTGGCATCTATGTGCTGGCAGGATATTCTGGGATTTAATGCTATTTAAAGCTCTGGGAACCAGGAAGCTAGAAGTGGAGAAGAATCTATTTGAAAGAAAATAAGCCGTTATTTCAGACGTTGGGTAAACTCTGCCTAGCCTTTTCCCACCTATGTTGGGGTCGGTTTCCAGTCCGACCGAATGCAGCTGAATACCAGTATTTTACATGGAGCGACTGCCTATCTGACCTCCACAACCCAGTTATTGGGTAATACGATACCCATTGGTAAGACTGATTGTCAGACTTTCGGGCTTCTGACGATCCGTAACGACTGACAAAGATCCATGAATAACAGACGGGACCAACGGCTTAACGTGCTTTCCGAGGCACGGAGCGGCCTTGGTATGTAAAGATGGCCTTGGTCACCCATCCACGGGCCAACCGCGGCAAGCGCAGCTTAACCTGATCGATCAAACCGTGCGGCTGTTATTACTTAGCCACAAGCCCCTCAGACGTTAGATAAACTATGATGTAGAAAATGATTAATTTCTAGACATTTGCCAACAGCCATGTAAGGTTTCAAGTTTCAGGACAGCTGGCTTTATTGCAGTTGAACCTACATGCTACATGCATTTCATCGCTAATGTTGAGTTACAGAACTCTACGCACTAAATAAAGGAGACTGCAGAAAACAATCAACGCTAAAATTTTCTTGCTTAGCTTGGACAGGAATGAAGTGGACGATACGTGCATTGAAGGTTCGCTGAAGAGCGAACCGCGAAATGCAGCATAATCTACAAGCAAATTTGAAGTAGCGCCTCGAAAGAGATTTCAGTATCGAGGAGGGGCCCCTTAGGGCCGAAGCCTCCCGGGCCAGCGGGATTGTCCGAAAGGGTTACCGCTGGCCCGGAACATAAAGGGTAAGGAAGGAACACTGGTGGGTTTTAGTCAGTAAGAGTCTGACACTCCCTTCCGCTCCATCCAGAGCGGGAGGAGTCATTTAATGATTTCCCTCCGCAAAAAAAAAAAAAAAAAGTTCGGCGTTTCCTAATTGACTACTCTGAGAAGAAAGGCCGAAACAAACTCAGAGGTCACAGTCTCTTTTAAAGTCCAGACATAATCTTGGTCAGGTTATATGAAGACCATGTAGATCGATGTCTGAGATGGTCTTTTGAGGAAAGAACCACACAGATTGAGAGGACCTGTCCAGTCAGTGCACGCATTTGTCAGAAATCGTGCAGCTCAACTCAAGACTTAAGGAGCTCAACGATTCGACAAACAATACCAAAGAAAGGACATTTGGGTAGGCCACATAAATTACTCAAACTGCCAGACCATGAAAAAAAAAACTAACAGAACAGAGAGAATAATAAAAAAAAAATTAAATTAATAAAATGACCCACATCGTCTTCAAAAGACAGGACAAGTATGAGTTAAGTTAAGAGATGGATGACCCCTTGTCATCCATCTTTTAACTTAACCCAAACCCTCGTCACGTGCATTAGAAAGTGCTGACGATCACAATATGGTCAATTTAGTCAATTTATACATTATACATGCGTTGCGTTGTAATATTGATACGATCGGGCCATCTGATGCGTGCGTGCGGGGTTCTTGAAATTGTATGTACTTATGCTTTTTAGGGTTCCGTACCCAAAGGGTAAAAACGGAACCCTATTACTTACTTACTTACCTAGACTTCGCTGTCTGTCCGTCTGTCTGTCATCAGGCTGTATCTCAAGAACCGCGAGCTAGACTGTTGAAATTTTCACAAAGTATGTATTTCTGTTGCCGCTTTATAGCGGCAACAGAAATACATACTTTTGTTGTTTGTTGTTTCTGTTGTTATCAACAAATACTAAAAACAAAATAAAATAAATATGGGGGCTCCCATACAACAAACGCGATTTTTTTGCCCTTTTTTGCTCGATATAAAAAATGGCAACACGTAGGCACTTGAAATATTCACAAAATACTCTGTTGTATTTTAACTTTAATAATAAATAATAAAATTAAAATAAAATAAATATTTAAGGGGGCTCCCATACAACAAACATGTTTTTTTCGGCGTTTTTGCCTTGTGGTACGGAACCCTTCGTGTGCGAGTCCGACTCGCACTTGGCCAGTTTTTTGTTATTTTCTTTTCGTGTAAATTGGAGAGGATAGTGCTAATAACCACACTAATAACGGTAAATGTAGTGATACTAGTGATAGAGGCTCATTTGATGGCACTCGGGAATTCCTTCGAATTGAATATTGCCCAGACTCGCTCTATACCAGTCATGTCAAAGATACGGCCCGCGGGCCGAATCCGGCCCTCGGGCCATTTCGATACGGCGCGCGATCACAATATATCACAGATAAAAATGAATCTTTTTTTTAGAGATTTTAGACTGCACTCAATGCCTCTACGCAGATTTAAAAATACGCGCGCATTACTTAAAAGTAATTTCAAGAGTAGCGCCTGACAAGACGAGTGAGAGAGTGTTAGTTATGCTTTTCTCTCTCTCTCGTGCGCGCGCGAAGTCGTCTTCTATTTCGTCCGTGCAGCTAACGCATACCTCACCCTCTTTCTTACTTTTGGTATGATTTGTAACAACTATATACATATAACGAAATAAATAAAGATGTTAAAATAATTTAGTATGTTTTAGTATTTAAATTTGAACCTGGCCCGCCTACACATTCTAAATCTAATATATGGCCCTCTGCAAAATTGAGTTTGACACCCCTGCTCTATACTATACTGCCTTTGCCTTTACCCTATTTGCCCAAAATCTTAGATAACTACCATATTTGCCCCATATCATGGGGTATCGTGTTACCCAAGAACTGGGTTGTGGAGATCAGATAGGTAGTCGCTCAAATTAAAATACTGGTATTCAGCTGGATCTGGTAAGACTGTAAGCTGACCTTAACATAGTTGGGGAAAAGGATAGGCAGAATGATTGATTGTCCAACGCTATTACTAAAAAGGCTTATGGTGTTTGGAGGAGACCCAGGAAACCCTTATTTGTATAGGTATTTAAAACACTGAATGAGAGTTCTAAACCTCCCGCATACATAAACATTGAAACAAGTCATACTATACAGTGTGAGTCTTCATAATGTGCACATATCGAAATAATCCCGCTTAATTTTTTTACGCAAATTTTATTTTAAGATATATATTATTATTTTTACAGCATTTTTAAAATTCTTGTTCGCTGCTGTGAGTCCTGTGGCTGTGTAAACAAATCGGTTTAACTTTTAAACTAAACAATCTGCCACGAAGAAACAAACTCAGTAATGAATGGAAATAACAGGGCGTCATCAGCAGCCTCTGGAGAGAGGTGGGCTGGTTGGAATAACTACCGACGGCCGCCACGCACAATGGTCCACTGAAGGACTAAGTGCGGAAACCAACCCCATAACATAGAAAATAGAACAGGGCGTCATCATAAAATAACAACGGGTTGGCTTTAGAGACGTGCTGCCCGCGGAGGGAGGAAAAAGTGGTTAAAGCCGGTAGGGAATGTGTCCCCGGTTATTACTAGACCACTCTTCATACAAGGTAATGCATATTTTTCGAGAAATTAATGAAAACTGTTTCTAACCTCAAATCAGTTTTTTAAGGAAAACGGAACATTAAAATGGACGATTGACAACCAAATCTGTACCAGTATATTGTCTGTGGTGTAAAATGTCGTGTAAAATCGTTGAAACGGAACGTAAAAAGAACTGTACTGTCATCAGTGTTATTAAGTACTCTGTGGTTCATTCCGTTTCTTCCCGAGTGAATGTTTTGTTGTGTGTGAATGTTTTGTTGTTTTATTTGTCTTGTTATGTACCCCACTTTATGGTTGAAATAGGTCGAATCTGTCCCAAAACCGACTCGGGGCACCCCGACTCCACGTAGTCTTTTAGCTGCTACCCCGAGGGTGTATTTAAAAATCCGGAGGCGCGGAGGGAGTGCAGCCCCCGCCCGCTGTAACAAAGCATGGGTGCCTATCCTTTGTTACGTAAGGGCGAAGGGGCTGCACTTCCCGCAGCGCCGGAGACGTGCAGAAGCAACTTTGTATTGAAAACCAGTGTTTTGAGGTTAGGTTACAATAATTTGTTTTTCTCAAGAACGGTGCGTCCTCGTTTCATGGGAGTGGTACCAGGGGGAACGGGGGACCCCCTCCCCCTCCACTCCCCACCACCACGTTTTCGTGCCCCCGGAAACTAAATTTTTACCGATTATAGTGTTTTGAGGTTAGGTTACATTAATCGGTTTTTCTCAGGAATGGTGCATTACCTTGTAATGGGAGTGGTACCAGGGGGAAGGGGGGACCCCCCTCCCCCCCCAACCCCCTCCGCGTGCAGCACTTCACTAAATTTTAACCTTATTCTCCATCGTATCAGCTTTCTAAATAAAATACCATGTTTATAACTCAATCACAGCATTTCCTATTAACTGTTAAAGAAAGGCATTGCACTCGTCTACGTACAAAACTGTAGCAGGTTAAGACCCGTTTAATTATTATTTTTTTATCCGTGTATAAAATGAAGCTTAGTGTCCCTCATTTCGATATGTGCACATTATGAAGATTCACACTGTATAAGGAGACACTTTAACCTGCCACTCGACCATACAAACACAACGTCGTCTGCCCATATAAAGACACCCGTTGACAACCAAATCTACACACTCAAAGTCCAAACATATCAGGTATCGATTAAAATTCGATTGCACTGCAACTCGATTCTGCGAATGGACTCCTGAACGATTACAAACAAGCGATTGTTTATGTTAGCGAACCAGCCGAGATGTTCTAGGAAACTGTTAGGTCGATCGTATAAGATTTATAACACTGACACGATTTGGATTTTAAACCTGTCCTGCTTATTTTAATGGATTTTTGTGTCGGTCATTGATAATTTTGGCGGAAAATAGAGGGTAGAATGTTACGAGAATTGCACGACTCAATGCGAAGCATTAGAGAGTGCTTTACGATCGAAAACATTTTTTGCCTCCTTTCTGCAACTGTTTCTATTGTTATACCTACTCCTGCTAGTACACAGAACCTACTTAATTTATATACCATTGTATAGATAATTTAATGGAGATTAATTCTGTACTTTTCAAAAATTGATTTAATGCAATAGAAACGAAAAAAGCATCAAAAATTTCTAAAAAAAATCCCGTCAATCAAGTGTAAAGAAAACATTGTAAATTGCGAAAAAATCAATTAATTGAGTAATTTTTTTTAATAGATTCATTTCACCCATAGGAGGAACCCTATTGAAAATGGTTCTTTTATTCAAAGTAGTTTGATTAAAATTAATAAAAAAACTAACTAATGTAATATGTTGACTTTGCCAATTTAATTTGTAAGTACGAGTAATAATGAAATTGTGTGTTGTGTTTTGTCTTATTTTTCTATATTTTATTTTTATTTAATGTACAGACGCCAGCTCATCAAGCTACCCGAAACTGTCAAATTTTCCCAATCAACATTGAACCTTAAGCTTTAGCGATAAAGTTGAAAACCTATTAAATAAATTTGACAGATTGTAGTAGCTTAATGTGCTGGCGTCTGAACCTAATGCTATTGTATTGCATGATCCAACTGTTCATCGAAATTAAGTAATTGAATTGAATATCTATATCTATGGTTTTTTATCCGATCAAATAAGCAATAAGAGTCGTGCTCCTCTTTCTCGAACTTTAAAAAAATTAGATAATCCAAAATTATCTAATTTTTTTAAAGTTCGAGAAACAGACTGGAGGAAGATTGGACTAAGACAATACAAAATCTTTACATAATATGACGTCACGCCCGTATTGCCCGAAGGGTTTAGTAAATGTGTACCTATAGTACACCCACAATTCACCAGTTATGTTTAAGTCCCATGTAAAAGGGGGCGAAGTCTGTGTGGTGCCGGACTTAAAGAATACCACCACCCCTTACTTCTCGTGGGTGTCGTAAAAGGCGACTAAGGATCGCACCGGAGAATGGGCAGCAGCGTTCTCTGTGTATTCCACCACCATACCATACTGCGATCGCCAACCCGCCTGCCAAGCGTGGCGATTATGGCAAACCCTCCCAAAATTGGGGGAGGCCTATGTCCAGCAGTGGACGTCTATCGGCTGAAACGACGAAAAGGGGGCGAGCCTATTGCCATCAACCGGGATAAAATCCAGACTCCGGAATGCTACTGAGAAGTTCCAAATGGAAAAACCCAATAACACTTTGCTTGACCCGGGAATCGAAACCCAGGACCTAATGTTCAGCAGGAGCGCTTGCGAACACTAGACCAACGAGGCAGTACTAGTAGTATTAAATTTTTCTTTAATTCGTTAAGCCGTTGGTCCCGGCTGTCATTTGTGGATCTTTGACAGTCGTTACGGGTCGTCAGAAGCCTGAAAGTCTGACAACCAGTCTTATCAAGGGGTATCGTATTACCCAGTAGGTAACTGGGTTGTGGAGGTCAGATAGGCAGTCGCTCCATGTAAAATACCGGTATTCAGCTGCATCCGGTTAGACTGGAAGCCGACCCCAACATGGTTGGGAAAAGGCTGGGCAGATGATAATATAATTATTAAATTCTACAGATCTTAGTAGTGTGCATTGAAGACGTTTAAGTCCAACAGTAAACTGCTGTGGTCGAGCCGTGAATCTTACAGGCAGAACTTGTGACACTATTGTTTTTAAATTGCATAAATCTCCTCTAGCACCCAATTTAAGGTTAAACAAATACTGCTGCATTGCTGATTCTAATGATTATAATTCTGTAAAGCATACAACTACCCCATACTTCCCGTGGGTGTCGAAAAAGGCGACTAAGGGGCGTACCGGAGAATGGGCAGCAGCGTTCTCTGTGCATTCCACCACCATACCATACTGCGATCGCCAACCCGCCTGCCAAGCGTGGCGATTATGGCAAACCCCCCCTTTTGGGGGAGGCCTATGTCCAGCAGTGGACGTCTTTCGGCTGAAATGATGAAAGCATACTACTTGACCCTGAGCTGCAAATTGCAAAAAACGTAAGTAAATGAGAATTTCGAGGGCCACCTTAACGCATACCTCTTAAGTAAGCATAGAGTAGTTGGAGCTTGTACAGTCGCCAGCACATCAAGCTACCCGAAACTGTCAAAATTTCCCAATGAACTTTGAACCTAAAGCTTTAGCGATAAAGTTGAAAATCTATAAAAGAAATTTGACAGATTGTAGTAACTTGATGTGCTGGCGTCTTTACCTGTATGCCAAGAATATGAGAACGTACACTTTCAGTTTCCACAATTTAACACGTGACAATGTCATGGCTGACAAAGCGATCTTGACTCATATCAACAAGCCCATAACTATTGTCCTTGTCAACCACAAAGTCTGTGTTGTCAACCATACTTCTGCGTATCTTTAGGGATAAAGACCAGACATGACACACACCACGCATGTAGTCAAACAGTCTCTGGGGAATTCTCGTCAAAGTAAACTTCCTCAATATATGCTAAACTATATCACGGTCCACATTCTTAAAACAGATGACTAAGAAACACGCAAGTGTATGTGTATAGAATCTTAATTAACATATATCGCTGTTTGTGTTTAGATGTCGTTTTGACCTTACAAGATGATCAAAGTTGCCGACATGTTTTCTATTAGGAAAATAAAGGCTTAACCTCTGATCAGGAGCCTTATCAAGCTAAACATAACATCATGCCAGTAATCTCTGAAGGGTTAGGCAAAGGTGTACCTATAATACACTCACGTTCTCCCGGCTGTGATCTGCAGTGGCTTATATAGAAAGCTCTCAATCGATTCAATTCTCTCTAGATCGAACAAACAGGGCGCTGCAGACCAAATTTGTCGATTTAGGGATTACTGACCCATGCAATACCTATAACCTCTAATCAGACTATGCCCCACTAGCTAGAGTGCTCTAAGTGCATATTCACCTGCACCTTCTAGGCCACCTACTCAAATAATATAAAACATAAGGTGAAGAAGTACCTACACCCACATTTCGCTAGCCCCATGTAACAGAGGGCGAGCCTATTGCCATCAACTGGGCAGAAATCCAGACTCCGGGCTGCTACTGAGGAATACCAGGTTTTAAACTAAGGGCCAGCAGAACAAGAGTAGATGTAGCAAATAGATATAAGGAAACAGAAAACAAACGTTTTGATAAAGAGGGTGATACAAAAGGCAGTCATATCGCCAACAGCGATTTCTGCCATGTAAATTTAGGATGTGCAGAATTTGCATATATTATCATGCAAACACACAAAGGCCATTTCGCGATGTCGAAGTCGCGATGGTTACGGTGCAGATGAGAATTCCGGAATTTTGGAGGGAAATACCAAGATCGTGGTTTAGAACACGCACAACAAATCTATCTCTCTGTCAAATTTTATCGAAATCCGTTCAGTGGTTTAGGCGTGAAAAGGTGTCTGTCTTACCTTTTCACGCCTAAACCACTGAACGGATTTCGATAAAATTACGAAAGACAGAGTTACTTTCGAATTTATAATATTAGTATGGATACTCAAAATTTTCATCAGGACATTTTCCTTTCAGCTTACTAAATGTCAATACATTTTTTTTTACAGACTTCAAAAAAGGAAGTTATTTTCCATCATCGTAGATTAGATAGATTGTCACTTTGTCTAGGCCCTCTGATGAAGTATTTAGGGCAGAATCGTCAAGCCTAATATAACTAGGATATTATAATCAGAAATAGGAACTAATAGACAAGAAATCTAAATTATTAAACAATTTCCAAGGAATTATTGATAGACAATCACGCTTCGCATTAACTGAAGTCATAAATAACTTAGATAAACGAGCAATATGTACATAAAACGGCAAGGAATTCAGATTTAGCACTAATCCTGCGGAATTTAGTTTGGCTTAGGAATTTATAGTTTACGATTATTTTAGTTGTCACTATCGTTAACAGCGTTGTGTTAGGATATTCTAGGTTTGAGGCTACGGTTTCTGAAACCTGGTAACAATAATCAAAATGGCTCTTATTGCCATTTTGATTAGTTGATCAAAATCATCATTCTCTTTGCCCTTCATCATCATTCTCCTGCCCAATTTATTTGCGGTCGGCGCAACTTGTTATTTTCTTCCATACCTACTTCTCTATTAGTAGTCACCTTGGTAGTCACCCCCTTTCTAACCATATCATCATTCACACAGTCCATCAATTGTTTCTTTGGTCTTCCCCTGCTCTTATCGCATTCCACATTTATCCTGCCTGCCCTTATTCCAATTTATATCTTCTCCTTCCTCCATAGGTTTACCTCTATCAGCTATCGTTTGAGAGCATATTTTTACTTTTTTAATTTTTCTTAAATTGTTCTCACAGTTGACACATTCCATCCATTCCACTTATTATTTCATCAATTCACAAGGGGCTAATTAAAGTAGGCTCCTCCATCTAAAAATTCACCTCACAAAAAGTCAGTCCCAGTCTTTGATTTTGCACTTTTTGAATATACTCGTAAATCAGTGTTGTGTATGTCATTGCTCATTAGGTAGTAATAGTATATAATGCAGGAACTTCGCAAGCAATGGGATGTTGCTACTGAAGGCTACCAGTCGACCTTAGACGAGCTGCTTCTCACACGAACAACTGTACGTCCCTTGCTCCTGACTCTCTGAATATTTTTGCTGGTGAGACCAAAACTACAAACTTACAGGGAAGTTTTATAAAAATGTGGCTGTTATTTTAGTATAGAATAGCGGTGTTTTACGACTTCCACGCGGACGAAGTAGCGGTCGGAAGCTAGTCTTGAATATAATCAACACACAGTGAAGTTTGTACCATTCTCCGAGCTCTGAACAATACGGAAATCATCAAAACATAACCTGAACTAAAAGTAGAACCACCACTTTTTCACGTAAGGTACATTAAACCAAATACATATATTAATACAATACAAAACGCTACATATTCGTACTTGGATAAATGACCGGTTTTTTTCCACTCAACAAAATACAGAGAACTATCGTTATCTACGAAGGCACAACGGAGTCATTATCTGCAAAATACTAGCTGTTCCTGCTAATGTAATACCAACTCTAACTTAATATGCATTAGGTTTTGAATATAAAGGATTCGTCTCATAGTCAGTAAGTGTACCTACTCTTTGAGAGACTGACAGTTACACAGATAAGTTAAAGTAGTCTTAATTGAAACAAAGTGTTTATTTATAATACCAGTGTTACTAGTTGTCCGTTTGGTTAAGCTGTTAGTAATAAATGAGGTTCTTTGATATTTGTTGACTCCTAGTTACTGTATTAACTTAATTTATTGCTGGTTTATGTAACTTTTGGAGACAAAGACGAAAACCAGTGAGTTCAGCTTCAAAATAAAAATCTGTGGGTCACCAAACGAAGAAAGAAAAAGAAAAATTGGTTCGGTAAACTAAGGCGTTAATCACACTGCACCGGACACCGCTCCGGTGTGCGCTGCTGCGGATTTTAACTTTGACTGTAGCATCTTGGTTTGTATAAGAAAACCGCAGGGTGTAACATACTGACACCGCATCTCCATGCGATCTACAGCTCTCTTCAACTAAGTTTTCACGGTAATATTTTTACAGAACAGATTGGCAGGTTTCCTCTGATCACATTATTTTAGTTCACCATACAACAATAGCATAATAGCATAGCATAATCAACCTATAATGTTCCCACTGCTGGGACAGTCTCCTCCTCTAAGTGAGAGGGAGTGGACCGTAATCCACCACGCGGGCCTAGTGCAGGTTGGTCTCACGATGTTTTTTTGACATACAACAATACTTCTGCAGTATCCCCTGTAGGTACATTGTAAATTTAATGTTACTATTAGTATTAAAAATTGCGAGACATAACGAAAGTGAATTCGTCATCAAGACCATTGAAAGTGTCCCAGTAAGGTGATAAGTGTGATAACATCTTTGTGCCTTGTTCTGATTCTGTCTCTTAAGTAGTATGGCGAGACTACGACCGACATTATTAATTAATTAAAGTGATTTATAATGGCTAGTTCGATGAATAGCCAATCTTAAGTGACAGTGGGCACAACAGATGGCCGATGGGGCCGAAAGGTTCTGGAGTTGCGACCACGTACCGGATGACGTAGCGTTGGAAAGCCTCGCACAAGGTGGGCCGATGGCCTGGGGCCTTATTCTCTATGACACAATGAACGAAAGCGCGCGAAATGAACGCGGAATTGGCGTGATTAGCTATGGAATTGACGTTGTTTCGAAGTAAGGAATCATTGAGTGAATTACGACCCTGGTGAAGGCCGCAGGTCTCCGCTGGATGCGAGAAGCACAGAGCTGGTCGAAGTGCCGGTGCTTGGGGGAGGCCTAATCATGTCCAACATCACGGATATTGAGCATGTGTACAATAAGATAGCACAAAAAACAACCGACTTCCAAAAAAAACACTACAAATTGAAAAATAACTTTAATTTCGGAAGTCGGTGTCTTCGGTTCCGCGTTTTCGTTTATTGACACCGACTTCCGAAATTAAAGTTATTTTTCAATTTGTAGTGTTTTTTTTGGAAGTCGGTTGTTTTTTTTTGTAAAAATGTTTTTATTTTTCACTTTTTAGTGGGTCAGTTTGTAATTTATCTAAGTTACAATAGCCTAATGCCAACTGTTCATCACCTTTTACAAAATTTTGCTTTTCCCGATGCTGGGACGTTAATTGTTGAGGAGTTCTCCCGGTAAGAACCAGGAGATCCTCAACAATCACTCGCAATACGCATTGTGACGAGCATAAATTGCTTAGCAACCATATTAAAGTAAATCGCAACCCGTGAAATATTTGTCAGTGAGTAGTTCCGATGGCCATCTGTGATCTTCATCATCAGCTCCACTTTACCAAGTGATGATTTCCGAGAGCAAATGCTCAAGTTACTTTAAAAAATATCCAAATCGCTGTAGCTTTGCCTATAAAATTTGAGGGTTTCCCTCGATTTCCATGGAATCCTCTCATCATATTCCAACTTGATGATAATGGGACCACCTCGAGAGTATACCCTATCAAATAAAAAAAGAACTTTTGGAATCGGTCCAGCCGTCTTCGAGTAATCGGTGAACATACACAAGGTAGCTACTGTAAACTGTTGAGGTAGTTCCCTTAACTGTCCTTCGTCTTCATCATCAGACCCTTAATGACAGTCACAACCTATCTAGGTGTAAAGTTCACATCAATACAAATTAATCAAGCCCAAACACAAGGTAACTGCTGTAAATCGTTGAGGAGTCCCCTCGACTGTCTTTCGGCTCCATCATCAGATCGACTCCAGGCCTTCATCAAATTGTAGTGCTTTAAAATACTTAATGAAAAAATTAACAAACGCACTAGTCGCTCCTACGATTTTCGAAAGTTGCCCTCGATTTCACTGGGATGCCATCATCAGATCCTGGTTTCCTTATCATGGGACCACCCTTGGCATATATCCTTTCCAACAAAAAAAGAATAATCAAAATCGGTTCATAAACGACGAAGTTATCCGCGAACACACATAAAAAAAAAAAAAAAAAAATATATACGGTCGAATTGAGAAACCTCCTCCTTTTTTTGAAGTCGGTTAAAAAGTGTTACGCTTACTTTCTTGCGTGTGTGCCAAAAAAGCATCATGTGGGTCCTATCTATTTCTTTTGTTTTTGTGTGAGTTTCAGGAGTGGGAAAAAGGTGGCGACATTTGAACTCGAACAAATATAGAGTGAAGGCATATCTCTCGGATATCTATGTCCAGCTTAGACGTTTTTCGGCTGAAATGATGATGATGATGATCCTTGCTTGATTGCTCATCAGCGATGGTGATTGTTAGGAATTTTAAAGCCTTTCTTTCTTTCCCTGGTTTTTGTAAAAGGCACCTTTTTTATGGTCCAGATTTTTTCGTTAGCTTTTGGGACCATAATTGATGGAGATAGACCCAAACTAAACCAACAACAGGCACTTTTGGAATTTGAAGGAATTGTCAAGGGGTCGCTCAGTCAGAAAGATGAAACTAGTAGTCCATTCCAAAGAGCAGTAGGTTCCTATGAAGAAGAATGAGCAGAAAACTCCACGGACACTCTCTGATACTGTTAACACTGCTGAGGCAGGGTGATCTCATAACGATCCTTAGGCATGAGGGACCGACGTCAAAGTCAGAGATTTCTATATTCTTGCAGATATTCAGCAATATGTTTGGTATTATGAACGGGTTTGTACGAAAGTCGTCCAGTGACTGCTCGGTTGATTCTTATAGCCTCTTAAAATAAGGTCTTAAAGAATATTTGATTTTAGTCTTCTAGCGACTGTTTGGATGTTCATCAGGTTTACTGCTAGCATGTTTGTATGGTTCGTGTGTATGTCTTTTCTCAGATTTCTTCTATAACAGTTTTGATGCAGAGGTAGTGATGGAGTCAAAGAATCTACGAGCGGGTCTCGTAGATTCGATTCCAAGGATTCAGGTAGTTATATAGTAAAAGAAATCTTCTAACATCCGTTCCTATGTAAATTCAATGCTAATCTAAGTACTCACATTATACTTTGAAGTAAATTATACTTGTTAATACAACAACAATGACGTCACGCCCCTTGAAGTAGCTGTAATGTGGGTTGGTACCTAAACATTCTGTAGGGCTTGCTTACACGTCTATTTTAGTCCGTCAACGAAGATGCGGGTCTGCCTGAAAGTAGTTCGTACTACTTTTACGGACGGGCAAAACACATCGGGAGTAAGGTCAACTGTCAAATCGTGTTGTCATTCATTCTTAATTCGGACCCCGAACTAATCTTATTAGGTGCTTAGGTGATAAGGTGCAGTAAATGCCCGGCCCGGCCGAAACTACGGATTTCGTGCTTAGAGAGTAGACGTGCTTAGAGTGGTTCGCAAGGGTGCAATTGCGACATCATGTCAAAGTAAATTTAGTTAAATATGAATGTATTTTACACATAAACCTTGCGGAATAAATCCTCTAAATGATGGTGCAAAACCGCATAGGGAATACCGCAACAACAGATAGGAAAAGCAACATTAATTTAAATGTCGGATTTTTCATAAGTATGCACTTTAAAATGAGACACAGGCGCCTTTGTTTAGCGATGTGCGGAGTCTAGGATTGAGTATGGTGTCCGATACGGAGTTACGAACCTTACGGACAATGGAGCGATAGTGATCGTTTAGACGTGGTCGCGAGTTCGCGACACATACTGGCCTAGGAACTGCACAGTGTTTCCCTTTAAGTTCAGAGTATTAATTAGTGCAGTAGTGTTAGTAATTGACTCTGTAACAATAAACCGTCTCCCAATTCTGCGCCCACGACTATATATCTGACACTAGGTTTGTGACTAAGTATCTCTGATCACAATCCTATTTACCTGGGGGCCTAAAATACCACTTTGGAGAATCATAAAAGGAATCATAAAATGGCGAAGACAGTCCGTATAAAGAACACGTGACTTCCCCTTAACTTATAGTGAATAAGAAAGACGTTATTGGACGATTTCTTATTTTTTTAGTTACTTAGCAGTTTAAGTTATATTTAAATTACTTATTAGCTAATAGGCTAGATTGTAATGTAAATAAAGTATCACCAACTGTGCTACTTTATAAAGGGGAATAAAGCATCAACCCAAACATGGCAATGAACGATCAAAGAGATGTGTACGTTGACATGTAGACCACTTTGGACTAATAGTAACCACACCACGCAGTGGGGGAGGGGGACGCAAGGGGCTTACATGACCTAAAGCGCGGTCACTGTCGGACTGCATAGAAAAGAAAGAGAAGCGCGATGACACAACGCTGGTAATTTATTGCAAAATATGAAGCAATTATTTAATTACAAAACATTGATTAAAACACTAATGTTTTAGTATGTTGTTTGTAGAATGATCTGACAAAATATCAGGGCTTCAAGTCAATATAATGGCGTCATTATGACTTTCCAATGGTCAACCACTGACACTCCATTGAAAGAAATGGCATAGAATGGTAATCTCGTAGATAATGAAAAATTAATTACTGACGTAGTTGGTACCTAATCTGCTAAAATTTTGACAGTTCCTTTGATCAGTGACCTACCATTAGAACGTCATTGGGCAGTCATTGCTTTTAATTCGTTACGAGTATCGTATAATTTCTGTGCCATTGACCGACCAATGATCAACAATTATGAATTTTGCAGATTACGAACTTTTAGCAAAATGACAATGGGATGGTGGTGGGATCGTGTTGAAATGTCGAATTTATAAAAATAGCAGACTTGGGCCCCAGAATGATTGTATTGTATATTGTCAAAAAGAAAGTTTTTAGAGGTATCTTCATGTTTTTTTTTCTATCGTATCCAATTAGTTGTATTATGTTTTCAACACAGTATCTACCTAGCATATATCCTGAAGATTATCATATATTTTTCTGATTTTGTTTACTGTTGTCGATTATACTTTTATTGTTTCTAAAACTTGCGTTTTTTGCGTTTAGGTCTAGTAAGCCCCTTAATGATCGCCGAGTGCTGTTATTTGCAAGATTGGTTAGAGAACTGCTCCGTTGGTCTCGTGGTTGAAAGCGCGACTGCTGAGTGTAAAGTCCTGGGCTCGATTCTCAGGTCGCGAAATGTGTCATTGGGTTTTTCTGGAACCCTTGTTCCTGGTAACCACAACATTAACTATTTCGACAAAGTGTATCTATCAGGGTGGTCGCTGTTCCTTTATAGTCCTGATACTGGGAGAAACGATTCTACCTGGAAATGCCAGACTGCACAGCTGTATTGGTACTGCATACTGATTCCTCTATTGCATAGATTTAATAAAAAAAGATGGAAAAATCATCTAATTTTACACACGAACGGAGTAAATAGTTAAGGCAATTACCTAAATACGAGAGTACGTATTAGAAAACAAGTGCGAGTCGGACTCGCACACATCTGTACCACGAGGCAAAAACGCCGAAAAAAACACGTTTGTTGTATAGCCCCTTTAATATTTACAACTGAGTATTTTGTGAATATTTCAAGTGCTGTTGCCATGATTGATATCGAGCACAAAAAGGCAAAAAAATCGCGTTATTTGTATGGGAGCCCGCCCTTAAATATTTATTTTATTTTGTTTTTAGTATTTGTTGTTATAGCGGCAACAGAAATACATAATTTGTGAAAATTTCAACTGTCTAGCTATCGCGGTTCTTGAGATACAGCCTGGTGACAGACAGACGGACGGACAGACGGACGGACAGACAGCAAAGTCTTACTAATAGGGTCCCGTTTTTACCCTTTGGGTACGGAACCCTAAAAAAGGTAAAGTAACAAAAACAATCGCACGCAAAGACCAGCGTAAGGGACCACGGAAGATGGACGAGGAAGAGACTAACTTTCAACGATTTTCTCGCTCAAGAAACTTACTAAAGAGTAGAAGAAGGTCCGTGTAAGTAAAAGAGATCAGTGGGTCTACTCACTAAGTCCGTCAACGAAGATACGGGCCCATCTGAAACAAATTGTTATGTATAAACAAGTGTCTAATTTAATTTTTCGTACGGATTAAGTACCTATATCCCGGTGCTGTACCGTCATGTACCGGTATCCGAGATCCCATGCGAAAAATGTAATTATATAAATTAAATAAGGAGTAGCGATAACTGTCAAACGTTTTCACTGACTGTTCACTCCGCTGGCGAGTACAGAGGCTTAAGGGAGAAGCGCTAAGGTAGCCCGCGAAATTCAAATTTTCTTACGTTTTTTGCAATTTGCTGGTCAGTGCCCCCCAGGTGTCGTGCAAAATAACACAACTTTTCAGCGGCAACAGTGCCTGTTTACAGTGCAACAACCCCGTTTCTTTAATTTATGCAAAGCTTATTTTTTCTCAGTATTAAAAACGTGCACTTTGCATGCATTGTAAAGTAATTGATGAAAATAATGTAAAAATCCCACCCTAGGCCGCCATTGTGATATTTTTCGAAATCACGAACGTTCGAATTACGAAAAAAAAAGAATTGACCGTGGAACTCCCTTTATTCCGCCTGGGAAAAACGCGTATGATTCGACCCGGCCAGCAACTAGACAGAATGGTTTCAGAATGGTCGTGCGATGCAATTAAAAAAGGGGCCGAGAAGTGCGAGTCGGACTCGCACACGAAGGGTTCCGTACCGTTTATCTGCCACTTGCCTAGCCTTTTCCCAACAATATACAATCTACGTATTTTCAAACTAAAAAAGTTGTAACTTAAATAATTGAAAACCTGAAAAGGGGTCATTGTACCTAGTCATTATGCAATGTGCCCAGCCTTTACCCAACTATGTTGGGGTCGGCTTCCAGTCTCACCGAATGCAGCTGAATACCAGTTTTACATGGAGCGACTGTCTATCTGACCTCCACAACCCAGTTACTGGGTAATACGATACCCCTTGGTAAGACTGGTTGTCAGCGGTACCACCGTACAATATTTAACCCTACAATGTTAAAAAAAACTTTAGTAATAAAACGTTTTTTTTTACTTTAATTTTTTTTTTTTTAGCCGCCAAAGTCGTACACTCTCTCCAAAAATGTCAAGTGTCGCTATTACGGCATAAAAGATACAGCCCTGTGACAGCGAAATCAAAGAGCGGTGTCCGGTGCAGTGTGATAGTCGCCTAAAGTTCCGCTGTCCGTCCGTCCGTCTCGTAGTGTTAGGATCTCGGTTGACTACGGAACCCTAAAAAAATATCAGCCGAGGCTATCGGTTGCGTGTTCTCGTGAAGTCATTAAAAGCTCCTTCAAACAGGTGCGACACGCGACAACAACAACGTGTCGCACCTGTTTGTAGGAACCTTAAAAGGGCAAAGGCCATTCAGTTTTTCCCGAATTTGAACATTTTCCGGGAATGTTCTTGAATTTTTCTTTCCATGAAAACCTAATTCGGAATATTTTTTTCCCAGTTAATTTATGCACATTTCTTTGTTCCATCCCTTCTCCGTTCAATCGGTTTAGAAACGAGATCGAAATATTAGGAATATTTTACATTTTTTTTTTTAAATATTTTACATATATAAACATCCGAATTGAGAACCTCCTCCTTTTTTGAAGTCGGTTAAAAATAGCCAAATCGATCCAGCCGATCTCATGTGATGCGCTTACCAACTAAAAGCATTTATTTATATTAGTACCTACTTAGCTTAAAGGGTTCCGTGGCTAAATAATAACAGTCGCACAGGTCGATCGATCAGGTTAAGCTACGCTTGCCGCGGATGGTCTGTTGATGGGTGACCATCTTTACATACCGAGACACCTTCGTGCCTCGGAAAGCACGTTAAGCCGTTGATCCCAACTGTCATTCGTGGATCTTTGACAGTCATTACGGGTAGTCAGAAGCCCGAAAGCCTGACAACTAGTCTTAACAAGGGATATCGTATTACCCAGTAACTGTGCTGTAGAGGTCAGATAGGCAGTCGCTCCATGTAAAATACTGGTATTCAGCTGCATCCGGTTAGACTGGAAGCCGACCCCAATATAATATGTAGTTGCGAAAAGGCTAGGCAGATGACTTAGCTTAAATCAAGGGTAAATGATAGATAACATGCAAAATGAAGTTAATTGGTCATTATTAAAATGAAGAATTACACAAGTGTGTCAGATGTCAGATAATAGCGTATTGTTTGAAATTCACTTCATTGCAAAATATTCACTTTGAGAATCTTTTTAGGGTTCCGTACCCAAAGGGTAAAACGGGACCCTATTACAGGCTGTATCTCATGAACCGAGATAGTTAGACAGTTGCAATTTTCACAGGTGATGTATTTCTGTTGCCGCTAAGTATATCAACAAATACTAAAAAAAAACATAACCCTCCTTCTGACGCAGTCGGGTAAAAACAGAATAGAATAAATATTTAAGGGGGCTCCCATACAACAGCCATGATTTTTTTAGCCGTTTTATAGATAATGGTACGAAACCCTTCGTGCGCGAGTCCGACTCGCACTTTAATTAGCAAAGCGATAAAATCAGAAGTTTTGTAAGATATTTGCTAAGTTACTGAATATCACAGACACAGAGTTATAAGCAAGCGAAATCATCATCAGCATCATCTGCCTAGCCTATACCCAACTATGTTGGGGTAGGCTTCCAGTTTAACCGGATGCAGCTGAATACCAGTATTTTACATGGAGTGACTGCTTAACTGACTTCCACAACCCAGTTACTGGGTAATACGATATAGTAACCCCTTGATAACCAGTCTAACCCCTTGGTAAGACTGGTTCAGACTTTCGGGCTACTGACTACCCGTAACGACTGTCAAAGATCCACGAATGACAGCCGGGACCAACGACTTAACGTGCTTTCCGAGGCACGGAGGGGTCACGGTATGTAAAGATGGTCACCCATCCACAGACCAACCGCGGCAAGCGTAGCTTTACCTGATCGATCGAACTGTGCGGCTGTTATTATTTAGCCACGGGCCCCTCGGCCAAGTAGGATACACAGTAGGATAACGATGCGTAAATTATAGAAATTAACCATAAAAGGGTAAAGAAGACGAAAGAATGGATGGGTTGTGCACTAAAGCTATAGTCTAGCTCGATTAATATTTTACCTACCTAAAACATTCTAGTATTTATACACCAGAAAACCTGGCGTCATCAATCATCCAGACATCGGAATATTTCTCTATATAAACAACAGTTATTTCTTTACTTCGAAATCTATTTTCAGCGCTGAAAATATCTTTCAATCGGTGTGTAGGTAACGCTACACTGTAATGGAACAACAACGCTTGCCAAATGCAACATCCTATTAGATAACCGGTCAGGCAGATGAACGAGACTTTTTTTTTTGTGGTGGGTAATCATCATCATTGTCTGTGTGGTGCCGGACTTAAAGAATAGCACCACCCCATACTTCCCGTGGGTGTCGTAAAAGGCGACTAAGAGGCGTACCGGAGAATGGGCAGCAGCGTTCTCTATGCATTCCACTACCATACCATACTGCGATCGCCAACCCGCCTGCCAAGCGTGGCGATTATGGCAAACCCCCCCCCCCTTTTGGGGGAGGCCTATGTCCAGCAGTGGACGTCTTTCGGCTGAAATAGTAGTAGTAATCATCAAATGACCGTCCCGCTCTGGGCGGAGCGGAAGGGAGTGTCAGACTCTTACTGACTAAAACCCACCCGTGTTCCTTCAGTTGCCTGTGCCAGGGGCCACGGTATCTCTTTCGAACAACCCGCAACCCTGGTAGGCATCGGCCCTAGCGGACCCCGTCAACAGGACGTCACTTGCTACGAGACTTTTACACTCCCTTTTCCCTTTTAAGCTGCTTAATCCTAATCAGCCTATAATGTTCCCATTGCTGGAATGCAGGCCTCCTCTCGGTGAGAGGGAGCGGGCCGTAATCCACCAAGCGGGCCCAGTGCGGATTGGTAAATGTCACAGGTCCTAGAATTTTTGGTTCTGGGACATGCCGGTTTCCTTACGATGTTTTCCTTCACCGTTTTGCGAGCAGTGGTGATGAAATAATTTACACAAAGTAAAGCGCCTGTCTGGGTTCGAACCTACGACCTACAAGTCGGAAGTCGTGGCCGTTATCAGTCGGCCACCACAGCTCTACTGAGTACGAACAAGCAGGGGATCGAGTTGGGGGGTGGAGGGGGGTTCAGGGGATCAGAAATTCAGAACGGAATAACTCCTTTTGTCTACTCTTTTAAACTGACGACATGACATTGAAGGGTAGGTAGTTTTTCTTGTGACGTAGGCTAGGCATTCATTAATCATTATGTGGAGGTAAATAGGGGATGAAACTGGCTTTTCCTAACTACGTTGGGGTCGGCTTCCAGTCTAACCGTATAAAATCTTGAAACTTATTTCATATCTAATCTCTTAATTTAAGCTCGTCGATCTCTTGACC
Organism: Mesoligia furuncula; assembly: GCA_916614155.1. Classification (NCBI taxonomy): domain Eukaryota; kingdom Metazoa; phylum Arthropoda; class Insecta; order Lepidoptera; family Noctuidae; genus Mesoligia; species Mesoligia furuncula. The sequence continues at coordinate 5,484,953 of OU744815.1, forward strand.
TTTTTTAATGCTCTCATAATTTGTAACATTAGCCGGTCCACTTAAGTACCCAATAGCTGTAATCTTAACTGGAAGACCGATCGGTGGCATTTAATTATCAAGTCACCGACTTTCGAATGGCTAAAGTAAATCACTATGGTTCACTTGAAAACAATAGCGCCCGAGTGTCAAGAATTTGGGGCACCCATCTTTAAAGACAATGACGATTTATTCAAAGTTAAGCACCTACTTTGTTAAGCAGGTATTTTCTTTGTTTTACAGTCTTGTGGAGTCGGCAGAGATGGATTAGCTGGCTTAAGAGCTAGCGGATGTTTTGCAATGCAGAATTTCTAACAGGATTGAGTAAGAACTGACCTATCCAAAAATTCTGCGGATAAAAAAAGCCTTGCGTATTGGGCCTATTTGGCGCAACCGCGAGGCACACATTCCTGCTAATTTCTCCCAATTTCTGTTCTTAGATATATTTTTTCTTCTTCTTTATGCGGTGTTGTGTGCCTTTTAGTCTGTGCCAAATACATGTGTTTTTCTTTCCATTTTTTAAATTATGCACAATTTGATACAAGGACCATAACCAGGAATCTAAGTAGGTAAGAACACAATAGGTCAGGACAGGACTGAAGCTCATGCCAGTTCCCACAAATGTTGGAAGCCGTTACCATTTCTGAACAGCTTAAATTCAACGCTTAAACTGGAGTTTCAGATGAACTGGCAAACTTAATTAATGGTAATTCCCGATACCGCTACGGTAAACCGTGCCGAATTTAAAAAAGATGGCGAATTCGAGTTATCTCATAATTGCATATTGCGTCTGGAGTTAAAACTTAAACATAACATTGAAGTAAAGTTGTTTTGGCGTTGCCGGCTTTTGCAAGGGTTATCAGTTACCAAATAAACTTGTTTTTTTATACGAAACAAGTCTTGATAACTTCGGCAATTTTTTGCATAATTATGTTGTTATTTTTGTATAGCGTATGCTATCAAGGTTCAAACGAAAAATCGAATGGTTTTCGTTAAGATAAGACGATATATAGAGTTTTTCGTTACGGTCCACTTTTCTGACGTATGTTTCGGTGAGACTTTAAAGACGTTTCGCGTCAAAAAGTACCTTTAGGACCAAAATATTTTGAATATTTTTTGGTCCTTCGATACTTTTTCCCGATTGAGTTCCTGTTAAAGACCTAGTCTATCCCAAAAACTCCTATCGTCTACTGTCAAATCTCCAGGGTAATTTGTATTCAGAAAGATCACCACAACAACACCCAACAAGGTGCTCATATACGCCTCTGAATTCAATTTCGCGCTATAATCCCAATGCCAAGTGTAGCAGTCTATTGCTGATTTATTTATTGACTAGCTTTAAACCTCTACCACGGTCTTGGCATACGTAATAGGGTCAATACAATTGCTTACTATTCCGTGTAGCAAAAGGGAAACTACATATTTTACATCGTGAGTAAGATTTTTAATCAAAGAGGCAAGGGGGCCTAAAAAGGCCACTTTGGCAGAATCATAAAAGGATAACACTATGAATCATAATGGACTGTTAACTGTTAAGTTAATCGCATCAAATCCCATTGGTGAAGGATTTTATTCTGTGCTAAACTACCCACCAATCCAATCCAAATCTCTTTGACTATTCCTACGAAGTGCAGCGAAAAAAAGAAAACATGGACTGTCTTCGCCATATTATGATTCATAATGTTATCCTTTTATGATTCTGCCAAAGTGGCCTTTTTATGCCTTTATTTATTTCAGTCAGTCAAGTGTTCCTATCGGTAAATGTTGCATGTTGTTATTTATAAATATTTTTGTTTATTTTTGCAATGTTACTCAATATCACACTATTTATGACATATTCATTACTGTTTTTACCTGTCTCAAATTAATTTTATTTACGTAAGTAGATAAGCATACATACGTCAGGTTGCAGTGTAAAACTGATTTGCATCCTTCACCTCGCACATCAGGTCCAGTTGAAAACCAGCGTCAGGCACTAGTTCTCTGGCATTTTTGCTGAACTGGGCCTTTTTGGCGCAGCCGTGATGCACACTTTCCTGCTAATTTCTTACATCGGACTTTACACTTTTTTATTTGATGTATGTCTGTGGTGTACTATGTGTTTTAGTTTGTGCTAAATAAGCGTATTTTCTTTCTTTCTTTCTAATTATTTCCAAAGATGTTTGCCGCGATCAATACTGAAGACCTCGCAAACGAATGAATCGAATTGCTCCAGGATTTTTTGAAATGCAAGGGGAAAGAGTCCATTTAACCCCGTACAGGACTTTACGTTTTTATTTAATTTTTGTTTTATTTTTTTATTACGTATCGTATTACCCAGTAACTGGGTTGTGGAGGTCAGATAGGCAGTCGCTCCATGTAAAATACTGGTATTCAGCTGCATCCGGTTAGACTGGAAGCCGACCCCAACATAGTTGGGAAAAGGCTAGGCAGATGATGATGATGTTTTATTTTTTTAAGAGTGTTTAGTTTAGCTTGTGATATTTCCCGTACGAGTCCCATTAAATACTTTTCCTTTCTTTCTTTAAAAAGCAAAGGTACATACTTACTAGCAATAGGATGAATCAAAGAAAACGACGAGAGAGAGATTTCTGCCGTCAGCTAGTGAGAGAGAGATATTTTTCTCGAACATGCAGACAGATTACTGGTGCATGGTTTTACTCTTAATTAATTCATCATTGCTCTACTTAACCTGCCAGATGAGACACAAAATACCCCTTTAGGTAAAACAAGAACAGCTCAGGCTAATAATAAAGAACGTCGCAACTTATGCATCGTTACGTCAAGATAATGCCCCTGATCTTCCTCGGAAACCATCTTTAGCCAGTTTTAACTTTCTAACGCCTACCGCGGTTCCAACAAACCGTATTAGCCATTACAACTATTGTTTTAAGAGTGAGAGTGGCTTGTGGTGTGGGCTAAGCTTAAGACTAGAGGGGCCCGATTTGTCAGCGTGTAATTACGTGATGACATCATGGCTCGTCTAGACTCTGCGGTGTGCAAGTTTTAATGTGTTGAAGTATTTAGGGCTGCCAAATAAAAAATAGTTAATGAGGCTTGAAGAGCCTTGGGCTTTTTATGGGCAAACTTCCTAAGTGCCCATTCTAGATAAGCCGAAACGGAAAACTTTTGGAAATAATAGCTAACGTATAAGGAATCTAGTTAGGATCATGTCAGACTGAAGAGTTTGTTGCGCCACTTCTTGGCAGCTAAAGCACTAGGAAGTGGTGCAGGGTTTTAGGGTTATAGGGGTTTTAGGGTTTTAGGGGGTTTAGGGGTCCGCCTTATGTAATTTTGACGTTCAAAAAGTGCTGATTCTCAGCGTAGTTTTAATAATTGGCTTTTAATTTGATTGCCATAACTTTGAAGTGTGTCAGCCTCTGTGTCTCAGCTTTCAGGATACGACACTACTTGAAAAGTGCATAAAATAGGTATGCAGGATGATGTCTCAGGATGCTTCGAGACAGCAATGAGACTGCCAAAAGAAAACTAGTGAAATTATTATTATGCGCACGACCAAAGTGTGGTACTCTCTGCCAACCTCTGACTGAGTGCCACCTATAACCTTCAGCCTTCAAAGCAAGGGTGAACAGGCATCTTCTAACTTCTGGGTCATCATTATCAGCCTATAATGTTCCCACAGATAGGACACTGGCCTTCTCTCTGTGAGAGGGAGTGGGCAGAGTGGGCTATAATCCACCATGAGGGCCTAGAGCGAGTCGGCGGATGTAAGGGCTGTAATCTACCACGCGGGCCCAGTGCGGGTTGGTAGATGTCACATGTCTTCGAATTTTTGTTTCTAGGACATGCCGGTTTCCCCACGATGTTTTCCTTCACCGTTTTGATCTTCTGGGTATGCTCGTTGAATCTCAGACCTCATCCATCGCTTTGCATCAGGCAAGATCGAGGTCAAGAGCACGATTCCGCAATAAAAAACTTAGAAACTGTACAATTTATTATAACTAATCTAGCTAGACTAATCAAAATTGTCTGCAACGCAACCAAAAAGCTACATAATATTTTAAAACAGAAGCACAATTTCTAAAGACCTAAAATCGATACTGATAAAGGTATGGAGGAAACTGTTAAAACAATTTGTTTAATCGTCATTCCGTCTGAAAACGTGACTGGTTTTAAATTCAAATGTATGCTAAACAACGCAAAATCTATATTGGTTGAATTTATTAATGCCGTTGCTTACGATTTACATGTTTCTTGGGGATATGGTTTTTTCTAATAGCGTTTTTACATTTATAAGGTATATGTGTGTAAGCATTGATTAATTCGTTTAAACAGGAGGTGACAATATGGTCAAATTGATAAAATTAAAGCAGTAAGTAAATTTTCGCAGTGTTCGTCGTGATGGCATAGGATTTGATGAAAAAAGTGGTATGGAGACCGCCTCTAAAAGGCCTTATCGATTGATAAATTGGACATCTACAAATATTCGGCATGATACAATAACGAATTTCCTGATTTATCTTTAGCTTACTACATATATGCCAGTCTGACCAGAACAGCTATTCCACCTTATCGGTCTTTAGAAGCTCATAAGTAAGCATCAAAACAATAAGAATAAAGTCAACAGCTGCAGATCTTTTTTTTTTTTTTGAATGTGGTAAATCTTCAAATGACCCCTCCCGCCCTGGGTGGAACGGAAGGGAGTGGCAGACTCTTACTGACTAAAACCCACTCGGGTTCCTTCCTTAGCCCTTTATGTTCCGGGGTAGCGGTAACCCTTTCGGACAATCCCGCGGCCCCTTCAGTTGATGCTGACATCTCTTTGAGGCGCGTACGTGTTCCACGCGCGCCTCAAAGAAATGAGAGGCGCGCGTGGAACACGTACGCGTAACGTCACCGTCCGGCATCGTTCATTTGATTGTTGATGAGGGAGCATCATTCATAAATTAGTCGGATAAAGCTGGATATTGGAAACTAGCTCTTCAAGGATGACAAATAGGAGATTACACCAGACTATTTATTCTGTAAAAAACTTAACGTGAATAATTAGGTGCAGTGAGCTGTCATCCCAAATGCTGCCAGGGAATCCCTGGCAGCATTTGGGATGACAGCCAATCATTCCCTGGCAGGAATTGACACTTCACCTAAGTTCTCATGGTGCGATTTTTACTGCAGAATAAAACCATTTCACAATACAAACGAGTCACCGAATAAATCTTCACAAGTCTAATGCGTTTTTCTCACAACAACACTAATGGAACAGTGTTCAATTGAGACCGATTTGATATCTTAAACATGTGTGAAACTAGGCCGCGGCTGCAGGATGCGTTAGAACCCAATTCTGTTAATTATAGACTCGTGGCGAAGTAGGAAGTTGAAGTATTTCAGAAATAATACTAGGAAATAGACGAGAATAAGGAACTGCTGGAGCATAAACTGAACTTTTGGGCCCATTTTGCCAAACAAATTAGATTTTTGCAGTCAGTGCTCTAAGCACAGTGTTGACGTATTAATTTGCCATAATTTACTTTCCTCGCTTTGCTTCGTTGGTCTAGTGGTTGCAAGCGCTGCCGCAGAGCATGAGATACTGGGTTTGATTCCCGGGTGGAGCTAAATGTTATTGGGCTGTTCCATCTGGAAATTCTCAGTAGCAGCCCGAAGTCATTTGTAGACCTTTAACAATCGTTACAGGGAGGTAGTCAGAATCCCGAAAGTCTGACAACCAGGCTTTCCAATGGGTTTCGTGTTACCCAGAATCAGGGTTGGGAGGTTAGAGAGGCCGTCGCTCCATGCAAAATGCTGGTATTCAGCTAGCGGTTAGACTGGAAGTCGACCCTTACATAGTTGGGAAAAGTCAAGAGTTTAGGCCGATAAAGACATACTACGCAAAACGCTGAGCGCATACCTATATTACTTATTATTAACACGCTTTTATTAGGTCGAAATGTATGTAACTAACTATGGAATGGAATCTAAGGTAACTAATTTAACCATCTTCCGAGGGTCGTAGCGTAATGAAAATTGGCAGCTGTATGTAGTTCTGATGACAATACAATAATATGGTACTGTCGAACTGATCTGATAATGGAGCCGGAAGGTATGAACTGGAACTTCATGATGGAAAATCTTATTATAGCTGTTTTGGATTTCTTAGAAAAGTCTTGTAATGAACTTTGACCACGATTAGGTTTCAAGGTCTGACGATGAAGCCCGAAGATAGGCACTGGTATTCCATGATAGAGTATCGTAACATAGTCGTGTTTGCACTTGTGAGAAAGGCCAATTTTTTATTAACTCTTATCTCTTCTATTATCAGTTACCAAGTAGGATGATAAGTGACCACATGAGTTGATGCATAATCAGCTTATAATTTTCCCACAGCTGGAAAACAGGCTCCTCTCCGTAAGAGGGAGTGGGTCGTAATCTACAATGTGGGCCCAGTGCGGGTTGGTAGATGTCACATGTCTTCGAATTTTAGGTTCTAGGACATGCCGGTTTCCTCACGATGTTTTCCTTCACCGTTTTGCGTGCAGTGGTGGTGAAATTATTTACACAAAGTAAAACGCCTGTCTGGGTTTAAACCTACAACTCGTTAAACGAAGTTGATGATTTTCATAAAATCCAGTATGGAAAGGTAACTAAAAATAAACAAATCTTTTGCATACGTTTAATATTCAATCATTTAGCTATCGTACCTTGTATAATTACACTGAGTAATTAAAATATTATACAGATTGTATTTAAACGGCGTTTTACATAGTTAATTAATGTACATTGCCTTATTTTGTTTTATTTTATTGGGGACATTAACATTACTGGATATTATTAGTGTTAGTTAAGTTAGATACCTATTCAGAAGATATAGCACCTAAGAGCTCTTACACACGAGCGGCATGTTCCCAACGGCAGCAGTCGACCTATAGCGACACTTGCAGTTGTAGTGTGCCGCGTCCGACGGCTGCCGTCGACGCGTCAACGGAAGCCGTCGACGCGCGTCGACGGCTGCAGTTACCTCTGCCGTTGGGAACATGCCGCTCGTGTGTAAGAGCTCTAAGTAGAAGATGATGTTGATTGTGGAAGGATTTATTTGTTGCTTCAACGCGCTTATATCTACCAGTCAAATATCTGGATTTGATAACCCAATTCCAGAGGAAGGATTATAGGCTATTTATCATCACACAACGACCCGGAGCCGTGCAAAAAGAAAAAAAAAAAACATAAAGAACGCTAAGCGAAAAAAAAAAACAAAATAATAGCGCAGGTTTGTTATTTTAGTATTTGTGGAGTCTTAGGACTTTTCCACGCGGACGAAGTCGCAAGCCAAAACTAGTAATTAATGAACTGTTGATTAAATTGGAAAGATAATGGGATGCATTAAAATTTACAATATCCAATTACGTCATCATCAGCCTAGCCTTTTCCCAACTATGTTGGGGTTGGCTTCCAGTCTAACCGGATGCAGCTGAATAACAGTATTTTACATAGAGCAACTGCCTATCTGACCTCCACAACCCAGTTACCTACTGGTAATACTGGTAAGACTGGTTGTCAGCATTTCGGGCTTCTGTCGACCCGTAACGACTGTCAAAGATCCACGAATAACAGCCAGGACCAACGGCTTAACGTGCTTTCCGGGGCTCGGAGGGGTCTTGGTATGTAAAGATGGTCACCAATACACGGACCAACCGCGGCAAGCTTAGCTTAACCTGATCGATCGACCCATGCGGCTGTTATTACAAGATCGCGGGGAAGACCTGGATGCGACAGGCGCAGACCAAGGAAGCATGGCAGATACGGAAGAAGGCCTATAATCTGAAGCAGGTGGAACAAGCTACCAATGATAACCAGCGGGGTAACTGCGTAACATACTAACATGAGCAAAAACTTTCATTTTGACAATTCAACAACATTCATTGCGTTATTTAAGTTGTTGAGCAGACAAACTTTTCGAACATATGAAGCAATGGATTAGCGACATCCTTCAAAATAACTAAGATTGAGATTGATAGTGTTTTACGCATTGAGGGTGCTGGGCAGTCCCGATGCCACCTTATTGACTGGCTAATTAGGATTACTGCGGGACCAGCTTTTCGAGAGAACAAGGTTGAGGTGGATTAGACATTTTTAGGGTTCCGTACCAACATGGTAAAACGGAACCCTTATGGTGAGACTCAGTCTGTCTGTCACAGCTGGATATCTCAAGAACTACTAATGCTATTAACTTGAAATTTGGTGGCGTTTGTCCAACTATTTTGCAAAAAAGAAATAAAAATATCTCGTATGTATATTTTTTGCAACAGGGACTGTAAGGGGGTCTGAAAAATTCGAAGTGGGGCTACTAGGGCATGTGGGGTATCATATGAAGGAGCGCAGTTTGCACATTTTCAGACATTTTTTTTTTTTTTTTAGGCTACGCAGTTTTCGACTTTTGATGAAAAATGTAAAGAAAATCCCGTTCCCCCTTTATCTCTTCCCCCTATCCCTTTATCTCCGAAGTTTGCTAAGAGAAAAATCTGAAATTATTCTATGTGATAGAAGTATATGTAATGATTACAGGAAAAATAAAACGAAGTCTCTAAATAGCACACTTTTTCAGAAAGCATCAACAAAAGTTACATTAGTTCCACTAAAAAAAAGTAAGTAAGTATCGGTCAAGAGATGTCGCTGACATAAAACTGCAATATTCTACACGCAGTGCACAGTGTTAAAATTCTCTGACGAATATACGCTTCGCCGATGAAAAATTAAAAACATGATGGTACGGAACCCTCGGTGCGCGAGTCCGACACGCTCTTGACCGGATCTTTTTTTAATTTATTTATAACAAGAAATTTCACGCGGATTAAGTCGCGGACAGAAGCTAGTAAGGAATAAATAAACTCCCCGGACATGGCGTGTACCTAACGTACCTACCTTCCTAAGCATTTACAAATTTAAAACACGCGACCTGTCACTTTCTTTAGTTTCCGACTTGAATGTCGTATGTGTGTTCGTGACAATGATTAGCATTGGTAATTATCATTTAGCTATGGAAAAAGTTCAATGGACACTGATTTTTAACCGACTTCAAAAAGAAGGAGGTTCTCAATTCGACTTGTTTTTTTTTTTTGTGTTTGTTACGCGCACAGATATAGATATACCTAGATAACGCAAGTATCACGAACTGTATGAAAACCAAGCGTGCCATTTTTTGACTACCTACTATGACGTCACAAGCTCGCGCTCTCGCTCACACTTACCCAGCCAGCAGTACAAAGGACTGAGCGCGAAAGGGGCGGCTTACGATTTCTAATCATAAGTTGGTGCAATTTTTGGCACGCGAAGTAGTTACTCTTGCGTTATCTAGGAATATCATATCTGTGGTTACGCGATTGTGAATCGATTGCAAAAAATATTTTTTTAATGGATAGGGTATGCCTCATGGATGGTCCCATATTAATTTTATTAATTTTGCTTGGGTAGTTTTTGAGTTAGCTTCAATAGTACGAATTTTTCCCACTTAGTTTTTGATGATGTTATAATGACTTCCTGTCACTGATATTTCCATAGAGAGTATTGCTATACGAATTTGAGTGGGGTAAGTACAACTTAAAAGTGAAAATAAAAACTTTTTACAAAAAAAAAAAACAACTGACTTCCAATAAAGACACAACCAAACAACGAAAATGCGAACCCAACGGCACCGACTTCCGAAATTAAAGTTATTTTTCACTTTGTAGTGTCTTTTTTTGGAAGTTGGTTGTTTTTTTTTTTTTTTTGAAAAAAGTTTTTATCATAGTGATAATATTTAAAAACTGCTTTGCACATGGTGTACTTAAAATTATTGTCGGAGTACCTAAAGGACCAAGAAAAGCTACACGTATAGGCCTGTGTCCCCGGCTCCCAGCAGTAGGAACATTATAGGCTGATTATGTATTAATAATTGTATTTTTTTGTTATGTATTTTCTGGTGTACAATAAAGTATATATAAATAAATAAATAAATAAATACAACCTAAGCAAATTTAAAGATCATTAACTTACATCCTCAGAAAGATAATGAGGGATTTTCTTTTTTAACTCTTCCCTAGTCGCTGGATAGATGGCGCTGAACTGGGTATGTTACTGTAAGGAACGGAACGTCACATATTTTTTTGATTAATTCACTTGGATGTAATTTTGAGATCGTAAAACGAAAGCAAACGAAAGTGTCAGTCAACGAGCATATGTGACGTGACGCAATGTTTTTTTTTCCAAGCGTTTGGCTTTGGCACCTAGTAACGTAGTCAGTTCAACGCCATCTACAGAATTCTTGGAAACTAGGTTTTTTTTTAATACTCAAAAAGAAAACCTCTCATTACATTGTGCATGGACTTTTAGATACTATGCAGAAAAGCAAGGGGCACTAACGGAATTGAAATGAGCGGTTGTATAATCTTAGTACTTACAGACGCCAGCACATAAAGCTATCCGAAACTGTCAAATTTTCCCAATCAACTTTGAACCTTATGCTCTAGCGATGCAGTTGAAAATCTATTAAAGAAATTTGACAGATCGTAGTAGCCTGATGTGCTGGCGTCTGTACCACGGCATTCGCGTAGAAAGCTGTATTAGTTCGTACCCTAAGGACAAACGTATAAATGTTATGTTTTCTAGACCTGACATGCATAGTGTAATATGCCATTAAAATGAATGCTGTTATTGCTAAGATTAATAAAATAACTATCTACGCCCCGCGGTTTCACCCGCATAAGTGTCGATCCCGTGGGAATATCGGGATTTAAAAAACTATCCTATGTGTTAATCCAGGGGGCCATCTATCTCCTTGCCAAATTTTATCGAAATCCGTTCAGTGGTTTAGGTGTGGAAAGGTAACATACAGATAGAGTTGCTTTTAAATTTATAATATTACTAGCTGACTAAGCTTACGAAGTCCCCCGGAACTTTGTAAGCTTAACGTCATTGAAATCAGATAATCCGTTCCGAGATATCATCAAAAAAGCCGTTCCACACAAAATGTACAAGAAAATGAATTATCTTTTTAAGGGTTCCGTATCCAAAGGGTAAAAACGGGACCCCATTACACAGACAAGACTCCACTGTCCGTCTGTCTGTCACCAGACTGTATTTCATGAACCGTGATAGTTAGAAGACAGTTGACATTTTCACAGATAGATTTTTTATTTCTGTTGCCGCTATAACAACAAATAGATACTAAAAACAGAATAAAATACATATTTAAGGGGGCTCCCATACAACAAACGTGTTTTTTTCGGCGTTTTTGCCTTTTGGCACGGAATCCTCCGTGGACTCGCACTTGGCCAGTTTTTTTCCCATGTTTTACAGCCGTTCTTGACTTATAAAATGGTACTGTAACTAATCCAACTTTGTTTTATTTGTATAGATATATTGGTATATGGATAAAAATAGGTAATTGCTACGCTGATGACGATGTAAACAAACATTTTAAATTGCTCATTCCAACAATTTATTACTTATATTATTTTAAAATATATTGTGGTTACAAGTTAGGTATTTATAAATTCATTCATCAAATAACACATTTAGAAACAAATTTGCGGAAAACTAACTAAGTGATTCACAATCACAACACAAATCAAGTAAATTACATTAGTAGGTATAATACCTATTTGTTTTAATTGAATTTGAACTTTAAAAGTAATACAATAACCGTCTGTCTGTTACCTCTTCACGCTAAAACCGCTGAATCAATTTAGATGAAATTTGGTATAGAGATAGTTTGAGTATCGGGAAAGGACATAGAAAAGTTTTTATAACTGGCGGGCGAAGCCGCAGGCGGAAGCTAGTATATAAAAATAAAATAAGAAAGCTACTGTACACATCCTTTCAAATAGGAACCCATTCCCACGACAATACAAAAAACGGAGTTCAAAAAAATTTAGACTATAAAAACAGCCATTTTATAAACATAACTGTGAATATGACAGATGTGGCCAAGGATGCAGTGTGAGACATAATTTAATACACCCACTATACTGACACCGTACATGGAGACACTTGAGCAATAAAATCCAAATGCGCTTTGTGTGTTAAAATTAAAATACTTTAACATTTAACTTGACAAATAAGGATTTTTGACGTTTTCGGTCTATTCGTTCACACTTGTTTTTCTAATCGGAGTTGCAAATTGAATCTTACATGTGGGTCAATTTATTTGTTGCAATACTATGCCATAGTATAAAGAGGGAAGTAAGTTGTCTTCATACAAACGTACCGCGCGCGGCTTGTATGTGTGCGCCAAAGTATCTAAGCGTCGTCGCACGCACACTTAAACAAAATCTCGACCCGTTTCTCAGTGCGCCAGTCGAGGCTAACATCGCACAAGATTCGCGCGTCACGGCTTCTCGGCACCCCTAAATGAATAAAAAATGTGTGATAATCGCAGGAGAATGTAAATAAATGTATTGCTGTGTGTTTGGGTGTCTTAATAATTCATCGATTCCAGAATTGTCTGTGTTCAGTTTACCTTTTGAACGGGAAAGGTAAGCAAGTCACTTATTCTAGCATATAATTTTTACTTGATGATGAAATACCTACTTATTTATTTTTTGTTGTATTAGTTTTCTATCAGATAGAGGAAGTAGGTCTACTTTCCAACTAGAATGTATTAGGTACTTTTGATTTGTCAATTGATTTGCCGCTATTGCTTTGTTTACGTTTAGTTATGCCGATTTTTCAGTATTGTAGGTAACCAAGTACCTACTTACAGTTATAAAATCGTAATTAGTAGTATAGTACTATTAGTTACCTACCGTTTACTCGTGCTCATCACCGCCCTCGTGAAAGGTTTCATCATCGTTTAGGTAAAACCGACCTCACAAACCCTGTACCCAGACAATACAAGTAAAAAATACAACTTTCCGACCCTTGCCAATTTATAGGCACTGAATTAAAATTTAGCTAAAAGTGACAACCCTGAGACAGTAGGCAATTATATCGCGGATTGGACCGGAGATAGCCTACTTCCCCTCTTTATACTATGATTATGCGGTGCGGTATGATGGACTGATGATGTTAAAAAGATGGCGAAGACAGACTGGATGCAGAAGGCGGAGGACAGGTTTTGTGGCACAACCGGGGCTCTAACAACATTAGGGTATGTGTGTGAGCCTTAGAGGCAGGCTGTCAATTAATATCACAATCACAGTAAATGACTGCTTCACTTAGTGGTCGCAAGCGCTACTGCAGAACACGAGGTACAGGGTTTGTAACGAGTCTTTTAAGCCTGTTACATGATATCGCGTTCTTTGCTTTAATTTGTAGGCAACAGGGTGGTGTTGCCATGTAAGAATTTATTTTTTTGAATCGGAATCGTGTAGTGGTCACACTGATTTTTTCTTTTGATGCTGTCAGTTGATTTTGACAGGTCACTTTCCGGCCTAAGCTTTGCATGGAGTGGAGTGATTTGAGAGCTCCTATGCAAATCTGGAAGTTATTACTTCCTATGGACAGCATCTAGTCCTAATTATGTGGTGGCTGATTTGCCCTTGTCGGCATCATAATGGGATTGTCCATATTTTGTAAAAGGTTGGTAAAATTCTTCGTGGTTTCAAACCTACTCACGTGTCGCGTGGTTATTTGGATGGCAGACGTTAATAGTTTCCGATATTTGTTTCAGGATCTTTTGAACCTTATATATATTGGATTAATTCATCTACTGATGTAAAAACTTCCTTTGGAAAAGAAACGGTGAGTTAATTTGCATTTGGTCGTAAACATTCCGATCGGCATTTTTGTCGACGCTGAACATCAGCTAACGATTATTCATGTTTGATTTCAGCCGTGAGGCGTTTCTTATTTCTTTTTACTTCGACACTTAAATTTTTAACGCTAGCCCCTACCGACATATATCATGGACCGCCTGACGTCCCCGCGAAGATCAAAATCACCAGGGTTTGCCCATTCGGTTTGTTAGTTTATTCGCCGGAATATGGTATGGTTTATAATACTTAACTTAAATTGACAAAAGTGCAATAATGACAGGACAGGAATTAATTTCTATTCCATCTTAGTTTTACACCAACTGTTAATATTAGAAAGGAATTTTCTTGTATATTGAGACCAGCAGCCTTCGGGTAATAAAATCGTTCAATAACTTTTGTGTCGATTTTTATTGATACTCCCCGCTTGAAGATTAAAAGTTTCCAGTTCCCGCAGGTTAGTCTATCCTTGGCATAGTTTGGTGTGTGCTCCTGGCGCCCGAATTTTCACTTCTACTTATTGTTTATTTATTTGGACACACACACTTAAAAATATATTTTTTTTATTATTACAATGGTCGCTAAATTATATTTTTTCAATATAACAATTGTCGCTCTGCGAACAGGGACTTGAAGTAGGTTTGTCTGGTACCTTATACTGTCATTATTGCACTATTAATTTATTAACTTATGAGTCTATTGTTTGCATTGGTTTGTTCTACATTGTTACTTTAATAACTTTGTGTTTATTTTGATTTTTGACTCATAAGTAGTACTTAACTTAATTTGGTGAATCTTTGTAAACAATGTTTGGTGTTTACAATTGATGATTTTGTTTAATATCATGTTTGTTTCTTAGCAAAACCAACAGAAATGTATAGCATAGACTGCGTTTTGTTGTTCTCAACAGTAGTTATTTTAAAAACTAAGTTTAACTTTTTAAGTACCTAAATAATTTAATCTAATTGTTAAGTACAATATTGTACATTTAATTTATCTAGATTTAAACTGCTTGTAAGTGATTATTGCACTTTTAAAACTATAAAATTAACGTAGTAATTTTTTATGGGAATACCCACATTGACTTTTATAATTAACCTCAAACTTGAGAATTTATTTTTAAACATTTAACTTTTTGAAACTTAGTTTTTGCTTTTCGTTTGCTATTCGCCTTGCTGTTTGTTCATCATGGACACTTGGGAATACATAAGACTTTAAAGAAATTAAAACAACATTATTTTTGGAAGGGAATGTTTAATGATATTCATCAATACATTTTGTCTTGCGATACCTGTAAAGCTTATAAACATACTACATCTCCACCTTTTGGTATTATGATTAATCCTAAAAAGGTTGATCGTCCCATGCTTATGCTCTCAGTTGATATCATAGGAATTCTACCTAAAACTTATTCTGGTCATAGATACATACTTTCGGTCGTAGACGTTTTTACTAAATATTGCTGGTTCTTTCCAATGATCAATGCTACCACTAGAGTAATTTGTAAACATTTTGAAAAAGAAATATTTCTCAAGTTTGGTTGTCCAAAAATAGTAGTTTGTGACAATGGAACTCAATTTACTTCAAAACATTTTGTAGATTTTTTGAAAGGTTTTAATATAACCAAAATATTTTATAATACTTTGTATACGCCTCAAAATAATCCTGTTGAGAGATATAATAAAACGGTCGAAACCTGCATATCGTGTTTTGTTAAAGATGATCATAGAACTTGGTCAAGTTTTTTGCCCAATGTTCAATTAGCTTTAAATAATAGTGTAAACCTTGCTACTGAGTTTACTCCTAACTTTCTGATGTTTGGTAGGGAGCTTATTCTTGATGCGTCATTACATCACTTTAGTAGTTCTGTTGATAACTTATCTCAACTAGAAATTTCAAGTAGAAATGCTTATGCAGTTTCTCTTAAGTCACTTAGTGATATTTTTGTTAAAGTTCAAGCTTACTTGTTAAAGGGGTATAAGCGTAATGCCGCTTATTATAATAAGGGTCGGAAAGTCATTTCTTTTGATGTGGGTGATGTGGTGTGGAGAAGAAGTTTTCTTCAATCTAATGCACAAGCATATTTTTCAGCTAAACTTGCACCTAAGTTTGTAAAATGTAAAATAACTGAAAAGGTTTCAGATAACGTTTATGTTTTGAAAGATTTAAATAAAGGTTCAGTGGGACGTTATCATGTTAAAGATATTATTAAATTTTAATTTGGTTTCCAAGTGTTAGTCTTGATTTTGATAATTTTGTTTGAAGGCCGCTTTTGACAGTGTGATGTACGAGAGGATGGATGATAGGTTATAGGCGGTTTGAAAGATGTATGTTAGGTAACCTCTTATAAATTTGTTGAATTTGAGACATTCTAAAAATAAAACTTAGGTCATTCTGGTTAATTTAATACTATTTTTTTTCACACCAAATATTTTTCACATCGAAGGATCTTATTTTATGTTTTGTTTGTTTTTGTTGGATTGTCTAAGATCTTATTTTTCTTTTTTAAGGGTAACCTACCTGTTTATATTTTATTGAGATCTTATACAACCCTACAGTTCAGGTAATTTCTACCTTGAGGTTAAAAAAATAAATTCAATTTCAAGTTTTTGTAATCTTTTTTTTCTCATAGTTTAAAATCATTCTATTTCCTCTTCGTCATAAATAGTAATCGATTTTTAAACCTATTTTGTGCTGTTCGTTGACAGAATTGTTTCTCATTTTTACTGGAGTTTCATTCTTTTTAATGATCGGATTTGACTTTGTTAGTAACGCGTTCATCCTGGACTTTACTTTTTGGGGGTCATTCGGTAACCTTTGTTACAAAATGCCTTATTATTTTTTGGATCTTGGTGTATTTTTTGACCTTGATTTCGACTTTTTTCCATTGTGTTGGACTTTGTTGTTCCAATCACGATGCGAGATTTTGTTTTGACTTACGTCATCCTTTTTCCTTTGCGTTCGGAAGTTCGGTGGTGGTATGCCGGTCGCATTGTGAAACTTTGGCTTTCGCCTTTTTGTTATTGAGATTTCTCATTGGAGATCTCAATGTTTTTGGTGTTTGTCTGTGTTTGGGAGATTGGTAGTGTTGAGCCAGTCACAGCATTCACATTCTTTTACAGCTATTGTGCTCGGGAATTCGGTGGTGATGAGCCGATCACAATATGCTTTCCTTTGTCTCGTTGCAGGTTGTGCCTGTAACAGTATTTTAAATAAGGTCTTTCAGCTTTATTTAAAAACTTTTGTTCGGAGTTTCACATTTTTTGGATTGTTGAATACGGAGTTAGTCAGTGGCAATAGAGCCTAACTGCACTCATAGAGATGGTTGAGTTGGAAGCGGTTGACATAGTAGTCAGTGGCGATAGTGCCTAACTGCACTCAAAGTTGTACTGTTCCAAGTGGTTTGAAATTTTTAGTCAGTGGCGATAGGTGCCTAACTGCACTATAAAAATTGTAGTTTGTTTTGGTAAATTGTCCGAATTTGTTTGAAATTTTTAGTCAGTGGCTATAGTGCCTAACTGCACTGTTTTGGAGTTTTGGAGCGCTAAGAGATTTCTCTCTTCGTTTCATTTGATGAGTTTTTATAACTTATAATTTTTTGTTTTTCACTATTTCGTTTTTGACTTTTTGTCATTTACATTTTTTTACTTTTATTAAATTCTAGAGATTTTGTCGTTTGACATTTTCAGAGTTGATTTGCACTTTGAATCTTATATGATTCTTTTTCTTTTTTTTGAATTAGAAAGTTGTTAAGACAGGTTTATTTGGTTGAAGATTTCTTTCTAATAAAAGAAAGTTCCTTTCTTTTATTTTCGGGAGGGGATGTAATGTAACGAGTCTTTTAAGCCTGTTACATGATATCGCGTTCTTTGCTTTAATTTGTAGGCAACAGGGTGGTGTTGCCATGTAAGAATTTATTTTTTTGAATCGGAATCGTGTAGTGGTCACACTGATTTTTTCTTTTGATGCTGTCAGTTGATTTTGACAGGTCACTTTCCGGCCTAAGCTTTGCATGGAGTGGAGTGATTTGAGAGCTCCTATGCAAATCTGGAAGTTATTACTTCCTATGGACAGCATCTAGTCCTAATTATGTGGTGGCTGATTTGCCCTTGTCGGCATCATAATGGGATTGTCCATATTTTGTAAAAGGTTGGTAAAATTCTTCGTGGTTTCAAACCTACTCACGTGTCGCGTGGTTATTTGGATGGCAGACGTTAATAGTTTCCGATATTTGTTTCAGGATCTTTTGAACCTTATATATATTGGATTAATTCATCTACTGATGTAAAAACTTCCTTTGGAAAAGAAACGGTGAGTTAATTTGCATTTGGTCGTAAACATTCCGATCGGCATTTTTGTCGACGCTGAACATCAGCTAACGATTATTCATGTTTGATTTCAGCCGTGAGGCGTTTCTTATTTCTTTTTACTTCGACACTTAAATTTTTAACGCTAGCCCCTACCGACATATATCATGGACCGCCTGACGTCCCCGCGAAGATCAAAATCACCAGGGTTTGCCCATTCGGTTTGTTAGTTTATTCGCCGGAATATGGTATGGTTTATAATACTTAACTTAAATTGACAAAAGTGCAATAATGACAGGACAGGAATTAATTTCTATTCCATCTTAGTTTTACACCAACTGTTAATATTAGAAAGGAATTTTCTTGTATATTGAGACCAGCAGCCTTCGGGTAATAAAATCGTTCAATAACTTTTGTGTCGATTTTTATTGATACTCCCCGCTTGAAGATTAAAAGTTTCCAGTTCCCGCAGGTTAGTCTATCCTTGGCATAGTTTGGTGTGTGCTCCTGGCGCCCGAATTTTCACTTCTACTTATTGTTTATTTATTTGGACACACACACTTAAAAATATATTTTTTTTATTATTACAATGGTCGCTAAATTATATTTTTTCAATATAACAGGTTCGATTACCAGGTTGGGCCATGGGCAGTTTAATTGGGTTTTTACATCTGTCTCAGTCGCAGCCCGGACAAAGGATTTGTGCCCGGTTGATGACAATAGGCTCGCCCAGTGTTACATGGGACTTAAACTAGGGCAAAATGTAGGTGTACTAAGGTTCACTTCAGCCTAACCCTTCATAATGCAGGCATGATGTTATGTTATCGACTTATCACAATAAATTACTGTGAACTCTAAGTTAAGATATGGACAGATACCAATCAGAATTCTTTCTGATATTGTACGGTATTACAGTATATTGTATTGCATATTATATATTGTATTTGAATCATAGCTAAGAACACTCTCGATCAAGTCACCTGTCAAAAAAATAAAATATTGGTTTAGCCGTTTCAGAGCTACGATGCACAGACAGACACACAGGTTCACACGTCAAACTTATAACACCCCTCTGTTTTTATACGGGTTAAAAAGTGGGTAAGTCTTGTTAATATTAATATGTTATATAAAATATGTCTTTCTACATTTATTATCTGTAATTCGAGAGGTATTTACATAATATAGAGAATTCTATTCTACAGTAGTAGACAGGATTAATCCATACTAATATTATAAATGCGAAAGTGTGTCTGTCTGTCTGTTACCTCTTCACGCTTAAACTGCTGAACCGATTTAGATGAATTTTGGTGTAGAGATAGTTTGAGTCCCGGGAAAGGACATAGGATAGATTTTATCCCGATATTCCCATGGGGTCGACCGCGGGGCGCAGCTAGTTTACTTATAAATGACTTAAAACTATACTGGGTGGTAGGTACATTGACATACAACCTGGTACCATGGATTCAATACATGATTCTGAACCCTCAGACCGTATAGGTATTGCAGTTTTCTATAAAACAGCTGTTTATTGGGTTCCGTACCCAAAGGGTAAAAATGGGACCCTATTACTAAGACTCCACTGACCGTCTGTCTGTCACCAGGCTGTATGTCATGAACCGTGATAGCTAGACAGATGAAATTTTCACGGATGATGCATTTCTGTTGCCGCTATTACAACAAATAATAAAAACAGAATAAAATAAATATTTAAGGGGGGCTGGGAATACAAAAAACCTTTTTCTTTTTCCGCGTTTTTGCATTGTGGTACGGAACCTTGGCCAGTTTTTTTTTGCTAACCAATGATAATTTTCTAAGTTATGGTCTAGAATTCATGGTAACAGTTTCCTTTGATATCCCTGCCACTGTATTTAGATAAAAAAGTTTTGTCTATTGAATCTAAGTACTTAATGAAAACTTTCTAAAACATAGAAATTGTGCATTCAAGTATAAGTTAATCTCATTCAAAGGTTCTATTTTAAGACAGTAGGTATTTTATTTTGGTAAACTTAAAAAGTTTCATGTAAACACAGTCACACTTTTTATCACAGTCTTGATATAGTTTCAAAACAATTTCATACTTTTCGAAATGTAATAAACAAGTAACGCGGCTAAAAAGAATAACAAACACGTTCGGATCATTTAAGATCGTTAACACAGAACACTATACTCCTAGCGGAGATCGTTAATTACCATAACAGAAAAGTTTTAAAAAGAGAATCGAGGTCACCTGCGCCGACAGAGAAAAAAAATGCAATGACAAAACAAAAAAAAGGCAAAAACAAGATACTGGCTGGATGTACACGTTTTATCAATACCAGATAGCGGAAAATCAATATAAAAAAACAACACTAACCTCCTCTCGCCACTGTATTAATGCGGAAGTCGCATTAAATAGCTAAATTCACGAAAAACTTCACAAAAACAGAAAACCAGAACTTAAAATTCACGAACGATGACTAAACTGATGCAAATAATTGCAATACAATTACATAAGATATCACAGTTACGCACAACACTTGATCGTTTCTTGTGTTAATAAGTGTACTAATGTAAACAAAGGACGGCGGCGTTAGAAAAGTTTTTAATTGAAAATAAAACGTAAACAAAACAAACAAGCGAGACGCACCGATTAGTACCGAACTTCGAACTGATTGGAATGAATGAAATGACGTGAGTTTGCTGGGTTGCCACAGCCTGATTTGAAATCTACCAAGCGTTACATCTTAAAAATTAACTCAATAGTATATTTTTCTTATGAAATATTAATGTATTTTGCAATATCCTTTCATGTTTCTGCTATCTTTATCTTTAGATATTATACAAAAAGTCGCCTGTCGTGTGACCACGTAGATCTTCTAAACTACACATTGGATTTTGATGCGGCTAACACCATAATGAGATCAAGTTCCGAAAGGCATATATGTTTATAGTACACATGTATATTTAAAATTAGTACAGAAATCTCCATGTTTTTACACGTCGTCACGTCAGTAGTTTGCTCTCATACGAAACATGGGCGGGTCGCAGCTGAAGTTAAAATTAATGCAGGATCTTCAGATAAACATTGAGTCTAAATTACAGCGTTATAGCGTTTAGTGTAGTGATGTGACAGTGATGAAGTGTAATTGTGCATAATATTGGTCTTTTTAATTTGAGGTAGTTAAATTATACTGCACAGGTACTCGGAACATTGGATTACTTTATAATATTTTGTTTATGTTGTCTCCCTAGATTCTGACATTATTTATTTAACGGCAACACAGAATTGACAGTTAGTTTAGCCAACCTTCAGGCAATATTATTTCTGTAGGCGTAAGCGTCCAAGGAATTGTACTATTCAGCCAATAATCAAACACTTTTTCTGAATATATATATATTTTTATCGTAAAATCGTTGATTTTAGCGGTTTATTTTTTTATGTTTTTTTGTTTAATTAGGTATCATTTTGCTATTATGTATGTCAATTATTTCATGCTTTTGGTAGGAAGTAATACATGTGGTTCAGGCTTTATTCGTTAGCATGATCTATAATGCCGGGGGACTCCTGGTTTCAAATTATTTTTTATTGCCACAATAAAAAAGTTGTGTTGACTAGCTACAATACATTTTTGGATAAAATTTTATTTCCGATTGATTGAAAACAGTTTTTTTTTATCGTCGGTTCCTATATAATTTTTTTTCACATAGGTCTCAGGTACTCGAGTACGCGAGCTTTTTAAAATTTGTATGTACATATTCATAAGAATCTACTACCGATTCTATGCACCTGTCCACAGACTAAGAAGAGAAGTTACCTTCACCTGTCTGTCCAAGAAACCTCACTTGAGAAAACTATCTCTGTTTTTGCCCAACCAAGGAAAAGGAACACGAGGCATTTTCTAGCTTTGTCTCTAGGATGCCAACACATGTTAAGGCGATGTCTGGTATTATAGGTCATCGCCGGCTTGTTTGCCATTTAATATACCTAATATTATTGCAAAACAACAAATTAACTTTACGATTGTTAGGTTAGGCGTCGCGATAACTCACGATAGCTTGTTGTTGTCTGTCTGATTTTTACGCTATTGTGTAACGTGCTAGGTACTGCTATAGTAGATAATTATTAATTATTAATAATTTATTACAATACCTAATAAGCCGCGCCAAGAAACGAATTGAAATTGGCGGCCAAACATGCGCTTATCATGCCTTTTCTCTCGCACCGTATGCCTGACTATAATGTGTGAGTGAGAGGGAATAATTAGCGTTACCATTTTTAATTTGCAAGGGTCACTTTTTAATAGTACTGTTTTGACTACTCTCTCGATAATTGTAAACAAGTGTGTTTTTACAGGTCGGAATAAGACTTATCTCAAATAAATAAAAACTTTATCTAGACCTTATTATCTACCTTTTGCTCTTCGATTATATAATGTAATCAAAGCTTTTGCTATTTTTTCTCGGTAGGGTCAGAAAGCAAAATAAGATTTATGAATCATTTCGAAGAAATATTAAATCGGTATTTTGTCTACTTCTCGCAAAATGAGATAGCGGAGTTTTATTAAAATAATAAAACTGTTGTAGGCGTTGTCACAGATATCTGTGGTCACAGATAATATTTAAAATACTTACTCTAAAGGCCGACTAGGTACATACCTACAGAAGGCAGTGGTATTGTTACCAAATCGCCACTTATTCTTTAATCAGTTAGGGCCTTCTCTTGATTGATCTCGTATGATGGAACTGGCGTACCCCCAGAAGATACCTCTGTTCACTCTAACTATGTATAAAGGTTTTCTTAACCCAGTGGCTCCGAGTTTGCATTTCTATTAGAAACGCCCGCCGGTTTTTGTAATGCTTCGCGCACAAGCGACATCTGTCAACACAGAAAGTACTAACGTTAACGTTGATGTTTCGGGTAACACATACTAGATGGCGCTTTTCTTAGTATGTACTACACATGACAGCTGAATTTCAAACTTTACAGCAATTTGGGAAAAACTCTGATGACGACAAAGCGAGGGTGGAAATTAGGAGTCTTTTAAATGCAGATGTGTCTTAATGATAAAGTTACGAGGCATTCGTCTGGCTCGAACGTGTTTATCACGGTAGCCTAAAAATATAGCAGAACAAAGTAATTACGACTAAATTACCACTCAGATGCTACTTCTGTATTGTATATACCTACACATAACCCAACGTACCTACTAATGTTGATTTTTCATTGACTTTGAATCTGTGTTATTTTTGCAAGAGAATATTACTTTTGAAAATAATGAGATGACCTACGACGGGGCGCCACGATTAAAATGGAAAAGTGATAATACGATAATCAGGAAAATAAATAATTTTGGGACTCTTGTAATGACTATAAATGAACCGAGATAATTTCTCAATAAATAATTATTGCTAGATTATAATCTTTTAAAAGTGGTTAGGATTCATGCTTCGGGTGCTCCGACGATACGACCGTATAAAAACTATGGACTAGAAAAATCAAGCTTCAATTTGTGATAAGCTTTTGGTTCGGCAACACTAACACTAAAAAGTGGAGTGATATCTAATATCATAATGATTAACATCAGTGTCATTGCCAGTCCTGAGCTGCTTCTGATAATCGGATTATTTTTAATGTAAGTACCTACCTACCTAAATTTTTTATTTTTTTAATGTAGCAGCACTTTCGGTCTGTATCAATTTCTCTTTTTTTTAAATTTAGATTATGCTATAACATAGGTTCTCAACCTTATTTTGCTCACCGGTGCCCCGGTATATATATATTTTTTGGAGCCCCCCAATTTTTTTTGTAACCTTTTTTTTTTAACGTGGAGAAATGCTCATGCATTCTGCCCTACCACGGGGAGATAGTGCAGTTATGTGGGACTGTAACCCACTTAAATTCCACGGTCTCCTCCTCTGCCGCTTACGGGCGGCGGGGACACAGGCACGCGTTAGCACTCATCCGTGAACCCTGGCTCTGGGGAGTATACTCCCCATCACCGTCGCTCCAGAACACATAGCACACCGTGACCACCCCAGGGACCAAACCAGCACATGGGCGCCAGACGACCCCGTGTCGGGGCAGCCTTGGGCCCTGCGATTTCGCGATTTCAGGTTTGGTCCCATTTTAAAAGTTATTCATAATGATGAGTACAATGACCTGTTAAGAGGTTGTTAATGTTTTGCCAATAACCCTGTATATTAGACGCTAGATAGGATACATATATAACCTCTGAAAGTCATAAACGCCCACCAGGGGGCGTTATCGTCCACGTTGAGAAACTATGTGCTTTTAAGGTATCTTATTACTTCTCCTTCTTCTTTAATTAAAATATTATTTTTTCACCTAATTTTAATGCATAGAACGAATATTATGTCGTTAATTTTTTGTAGTTTGTCGAGAAAGGTTATTTAAAATAATTTTTACAGCTGTCAACTTTAAAATTGACATTGATTGGAGCTTTAAAAATAACCCGCGAAATTCAAATGTTTTTTTTAAACGTAGCGTGAAGTTTGAACGTTTTTAAATGGAAGTACATTTATTTTCACGATACATAAAACGTGACTTTTTTTGTTCCTACTGAATGTTTTTATACGGGCTATCACTATATACCAAAATATTAGTACGAAGTAGGATTTAGCTATGAGCGGGTTTATCTATAAACGATTATTATCATTAATCTTTCTTTCTGTCGGTTTTAAAAGCAAATCAAATATAGGTACTTACAACCTTTATAATATACGCGCCGCACTATGTAGGTATGTAGGATAGGTTGTCTGTGTGGTGCCGGACTTAAAGAATACCACCACCCCTTACTTCCCGTGGGTGTCGTAAAAGGCGACTAAGGATCGTACCGGAGAATGGGCAGCAGCGTTCTCTATGTATTCCACCATCATACCATACTGCGATCGCCAACCCGCCTGCCAAGCGTGGCGATTATGGCAAACCCTCCCAAAATTGGGGGAGGCCTATGTCCAGCAGTGGACGTCTATCGGCTGAAACGACGACTATGTAGGTACCATTTTGTTGAAACTCAGATGTGTCTTCTCGACATCCATGTGTCACTAACGGGATGCAGCAGAATACCAGCGTCAGGTATTGTACCTGGCATATGCTGAGCTGGACTCCCATTTGGTGCAACCATGAGACACATACCGCCCAGTAGTGATCGACCGTTATAGATGTATACGAGCTAGGTGTCTATGGGTCAATTTATAATCTTTGTTTTTTTTTTCACCTTTTTTTTTTAATAGGTACCTGTATTGTATTATCTTTTGTTGCACTGAATAAACATTTTATCTAATTATTAAAGTTAAGTGACGTTTAAACGTTAAAAGTAGATGTAAATGCTTTAGGCAACGTTTATGAAAAAAAACCGGGCAAGAGCGAGTCGGACTCGCTCACCGAGGGTTCCGTAACATCCGGGTTTATGCATAAGGTTTATGTTTATGAAATTAAATGTTTTTTTTATAGTTTTTTATATTTGAGTTGGTTGAATAAAAGGTAAAATGCGGTTTACGATTTATGAGGTATTAAAAAAAAACTACTTACTAGATCTCGTTCAAACCAATTTTCGGTGGAAGTTTACATGGTATTGTACATCATATATATTTTTTAGTTTTATCATTCTCTTATTTTAGAAGTTACAGGGGGGGGACGACACACATTTTACCACTTTGGAAGTGTCTCTCGCGCAAACTATTCAGTTTAGAAAAAAATGATATAAGAAACCTCAATATCATTTTTGAAGACCTATCCATAGATACCCTCACACGTATGGGTTTGACGAAAAAAAAATTTTTTAGTTTCAGTTGTAAGTATGGGGAACCCCAAAATTTATTGTTTTTTTTTCTATTTTTGTGTGAAAATCTTAATGCGGTTCACAGAATACATCTACTTACCAAGTTTCAACAGTATAGTTCTTATAGTTTCGGAGAAAAGTGGCTGTGACATACGGACGGACAGACAGACAGACGGACAGACAGACAGACAGACTGACATGACGAATCTATAAGGGTTCCGTTTTTTGCCATTTGGCAACGGAACCCTAAAAAGTGGTAAAACTCGGATATCTATGGGTAAAACAAATATGGATGTCAACGTGCAGGATCTTTATATTTAAAATAATTATTTATTACTCAATTTTCATGATTGCACCTACCACAGTTTGTCTCTGCATCACCCAAAGGTTGACTGGTAGAAAATGCCTATGGCATTAAGTCCGCCTCTGTACATTTATGTGCTTGAAGTATTAAATAAATAAATATAATTTAATCTGTTTTTGTTGTTTTCGTAAAGCAGGTAATAATTGGTCACCTTGCTCATAACTTAATTTCATAATTAATGTATTTTTTTAAACAAGAGGAACAGGAAAATAACAAGTCATGTCATGTCACCTAGTAGGTACTTGACTTGTTAGTTAATCTATCTTGGGTAACTACAGTGGTTTTGTTAGTTTACCCATAGTTATAAACTTTATCCTCTTTATTCATAAACGTTGCCGAAAATCAAGTCGTGATTAGTGACTGTAAGTGTCTAAACACACTATGCCGAAGTTACGCGACCGAAGTTCGGCATGATTACGCCTGCAATGCTATTTGAATTACTGACGACACATTATGCCGAAATTACGTTGCGTTGCGGTGATAAAAAGAATTATACATTAACTTCATGGCAATAAAGTAGAAATTTCCATGATATATGATCGTAGTAACAAAAATACTGCTTCGGTGTGCTTGAGGCTACTGCAGCGGCAGCTTTGAGGCTGCTTCGGGATACTTCGGGATCCTTCAGTACGCCGTAGCCCGCCGCGCCGCCGGCGCCAAGGCAACACTTGAGGACGGTGCGGCATGCTTAAGGACGCTTCGTCATCCCTAAGAACGTTGCAGCATGCCAAAGCATAATTGCCGATAGTGTGCGCTTGCATGTAGGATGCCGAAGGATCCTTTTCCTTGCCGATGCCGATAATGGGCGCCGGGCCTTAGCCGCCCCTTTCGCGCTCAGTCCTTTGTACTGCTGGCTGGGTAAGCGTGAGCGAGAGCGCGAGCTTGTGACGTCATAGTAGGTAGTCAAAAATATGGCACGCTTGGTTTTCATACAGTTCGTGATACATGCGTTATCTAGGTATATCTATATCTGTGGCTTATAGATATACCCCTTAATGTTATACTGTAGTACCTTTTACCTAAAAACGGGGTAATCTCTTCTTCTTAGCTTGTCAATGGCAATCTAAATGGACTCGGCCCGGAATTCGGCTACGCGTCCATCAGTTCCTGTAACGTGCGGCTGACAGGATACGCAGGACATGATATTAAGTGTCCCATCGTGTGTGGAACAGCACTACATTTACACACACGAAGACGCGAAGGGTTCTCACTAGACAAATCTGAAATTCTATCTGATGTGTTCCGCAAAACTCACTGCGACATTCTCTGCGTCCAAGAGACCCGTCGAGATAAAATCCAAAGCCACTCACGTCTCTGGACTTACGCTTATCGCCGAGATCTGTCACCAGAAGCGCCGTAACGCAGTTTTCGCTGCTCCCGGCGATATCCAACAAGTGCTCAAACAAATGGGGTAAATACTTTTGGTAACACACATAAACTGTCAATTTATCGCAGTTTCTTTCAGTTTGACAGCTCAGCCACGTTCATTGCGATATTTACGTTGTTGAGCAGACGATTTTTTCTAACCTATGAAGCAATGGATTAGGAATTTCCTACAAAACCCTGTGATTGTGATTCAAAGGGTAGGTACTACGCAATTAGGATGCAGGTTACAGGTTTGTGATTTTATCGTCGGTGAACCGAAAAGGGACCAAGCACCCATCTAGGTGGTCCCATCTGTCTGTGTGGTGCCGGACTTAAAGAATAGCACCACCCCATACTTCCCGTGGGTGTCGTAAAAGGCGACTGAGGGAGACCGGAGAATGGGCAGCAGCGTTCTCTATGCATTACACCATCATACCATACTGCGATCGCCAACCAGCCTGCCAAGCGTGGCGATTATGGCAAAAGCCCCCCAAAATTGGGGGGATCTTTTGATAGTGAAGTTGCTGTAATTTGGATAACGATGGCCACTGGGATTTTCTTTGGTTGAGCTCTATACTTACCATATTATTGAATCAATAGGATCATTTGGAAGTCGAAAATTCGACCTTCACAGGCCGATAACCTTGTGAAGGCCGCAGGAATCCGCTGGATGCGGAAAGCACAGAACCGGTCGATGTGGCGGTGCTTGAGGGAGGCCTATGTCCAGCAGTGGACGTCTTTCGGCTGAAATGATGATGATGATGACGATGAACCATCTAGGTACTTCTAACCTGCATTCGCGACTTATTTGCCAACTGTGTAAACAAATATGAGCTATACAGACGCTATACAACGTTTATTAGTTAGGGGGTCTTTATATTTTAGTCATATTAGTATTATAGATACCACAGATATAGATATACCTAGATAACGCAAGAGTAACTACTTCGCGTGCCAAAAATTGCACCAACTTATGATTACAAATCGCAAGCCGCCCCTTTCGCGCTCAGTCCTTTGTACTGCTGGCTGGGTAAGTGTGAGCGAGAGCGTGAGCTTGTGACGTCATAGTAGGTAGTCAAAAAATGGCACGCTTGGTTTTCATACAGTTCGTGATACTTGCGTTATCTAGGTATATCTATATCTGTGATAGATACCTTTTTCCTACTTCGTTTGTCAAAGCTAATACTCCTTTTTTGGTGTTGCGTTACCACAATTTTATTAACAATGGCACCCATTTTTGGAATGATAGGTCTGTATTGACCAGGAAAAAGATCGTTATTAGATACGGAAGACATTGTAATACAAAAATTCCGATTAATTTCTATCGTACATTCATGAATCATGAATGACGATGATATGCAAAGAACTATTGTACTTATCCGTTCTTGTAATTGTACCTACTGACATAATATACGTTTATTAATGGCCAGACCTACTTGCGCCAAGGATGTGGATACCAATCGTTAATAACGCTTTAAGTGTCTAAACACGCTATGCCGACGGTACGCGACCGAAGTTCGGCATGATTACGCCTGCAATGCTATTTGAATTACTGACGACACATTATGCCGAAATTACGCTGCGTTATAGCGTACAGTCGAACTTCGGTCGGGCGTAAGTTCAGCAGTAACGTATTCTGTAGAGCAAACATTATACGCGACCGAAGTTCGGTTCGATTGCCGAAGAAGATCCGGGGCGGCGAGCAGCGGGAGGCAGGCATGCCCGCGTCCCACGTGTGCGCAACTGAATTTCTGCCGCGTAAGTTGCCGAACTTACGCGGCGGAAGACAGACGAACGAACGGACGGACGGATGGACGGATGGACGGATCGACGGATGGACGGATGGACGTATGGACGGATGGACGGATGGATGGATGGATGGATGGATGGATGGACGGACGGACCACATGAGGGACGGACGGACAGCGAAGGCTTAGTAAAAAGTCCCGTTGGCACCCTTTGGGTACGAAACGATAAAAAATAAAACAAAACGGGGGGCCGTGTTTCGTTTTTAGGGTTACGTAGCCAAATGGCAAAAACGGAACCCTTATAGATTCGTCATGTCTGTCTGTCTGTCCGTCTGTCTGTCTGTCTGTCTGTCCGTCCGTATGTCACAGCCGCTTTTCTCCGAAACTATAAGAACTATACTGTTGAAACTTGGTAAGTAGATGTATTCTGTGAACCGCATTAAGATTTTCACACAAAAATAGAAAAAAAACAATAAATTTTAGGGTTCCCCATACTTAGAACCGAAACTCAAAATTTTTTTTTTCATCAAACCCATACATGTGGGGTATCTATGGGTAGGTCTTCAAAAATGATATTGAGGTTTCTAATATCATTTTTTTCTAAACTGAATAGTTTGCGCGAGAGACACTTCCAAAGTGGTAAAATGTGTGTCCCCCCCCCTGTAACTTCTAAAATAAGAGAATGATAAAACTAAAAAAAATATATGATGTACATTACCATGTAAACTACCACCGAAAATTGGTTTGAACGAGATCTAGTAAGTATTTTTTTTTAATACGTCATAAATCGTAAACCGCAATTTACCATTCATTCAATCAACTCAAAAATAAAAAAAACATTTAATTTCATAAACATAAACCTTATGCATAAACCCGGATGTTACGGAACCCTCGGTGCGCGAGTCCGACTCGCTCTTGCCCGGTTTTTTTTTTTTTATCGTTTCGTACCCAGTCTTCAAATACGACACTCATATTATTATCGTCACTGGAGAAAATGCTAAAGCGTCATTGGGCCAAAATGAGTTATATAATATATCGTTGGACTAGATTTTTTTTTCTGCGTCGATGTTCTAAGGATATAATATTTTTGGCGCTTTAGCATTTTCTCCTTTCTAGTGACGATATGTGTGGATATACCTTAAGAACGCAACGAATGCCATCGTAATACTAATGAGTGCCGCGGCCGCCTGTTCATTTAAATGTTTTATTAGGT
Source organism: Mesoligia furuncula (assembly GCA_916614155.1). NCBI lineage: Eukaryota > Metazoa > Arthropoda > Insecta > Lepidoptera > Noctuidae > Mesoligia > Mesoligia furuncula. The sequence goes on from OU744815.1 coordinate 5,515,431, forward strand.
TTTATATTAGTAGTAGGAATGGTGGCTTCTTCCATTACAAGAAACCATTATAAATCGTCAAGGATTTTCCTCTATCCCTTACGTACTTACGCAGGCTAAACTAAAGTAGGATTGAATTCCGGGAGTTCATAATTCACTGGCCTTTTTAGGGTTCCGTAGTCAACTAGGAACCCTTATAGTTTCACCATATCTGTCTGTCCGTCCGTCTGTCTGTCTGTCCGTCCGTCTGTCTGTCTGTCCGTCCTCGCTTAATCTCTGTGACCGTTAGCACTAGAAAGCTGAAATTTTGGAGGAGTACGTATATCAGTTACGCCAACAAAGTGGTAAAATAAAATTTTGGAAAATATTTTTTTTTAGGGTAGCTCTCCTACATGTGAAGTGGGGATGAATATTTTTTTCATCATCTACCCCATCGTGTGGGGTATCGTTGAATAGGTCTTCTAAAATGGCTTAGGGGTTGCTAAAATTATTTTTCGATTTAATGCTCCATTTACGAAATATTAAAGTTTAAAGTGCAAATTTTTGTTCTAGTAGGGCGTACCCCCCCCTCTAAGAGCTAAACTACTAGCTTGAAAAATCTGGAAAAATTCTAGATGAAAGTGCATTTCATGAACTGTAAAGGAAAAGTATAGCGGTTAAGATAACTTTATTAGTTTAGCAGTAATAGTCGTTGAACTTGGGTGTTGGATAATTTTGTACTAAATACAAAATCCTTAGCATTAATCCTTTAGAGTGACTAAGATTAAGTAGTTGCTTGTTTATAATATGTAAAGACTTGCATTGAAAACCAAAATATGTTTTTTTTTACCTATTCAGAATAAAGAACAACAGAATCGCATTACATTGTGATAACGGGCTATTACGGAAACCTACACTGTGCGTGGCCCGACACGCACTTGACCGGTTTTTTTTTTGTAAAATCCGTTGTTTTTGTTACCCCCGATTACAAAACAAGGTTTTACTTTAGATCGTTTGAATCACCGAGACATTTATTGAATTAAGAACCTATCTTTTATAATTGTAATTGTATTTATAAATGACTATTTCTTTTCAAAATTGACATTCAACTATTTTGTTTTAATTATCCTAATTGGATAAATAAAACAAAATAGTTGAATGTTAATAAGTTATTTATTGACATTTAAATATTTGTACGCCACTAAGGCCAAACATGACTGATCTAATAATGTACCTATTGTCATAAGTTGCATGCTCTGTATGTATACTCATGTTTCCACAAATAAAGACTCTTGAATCTGTTACACCAATGTAGTTCTTTATACCGTAAACCGGGGTTACTTTGACCAATATTGAACTTTCAAGGTCCATATCTTTTAAATCTCTGGTTGTAAAAAAATATATAATCGGTCTAATAATCGGTTTTCTTTAAACTCGCGATTTCTGTAGTAATAAATGAAAAAATATGGATAGATTTTGAGAAATATAAATAAAAATATAATAAAAACTGTCTGATCAAAGTTATACGTAGAATGGGGTTACTTTGATAAGTTTGGAATTACGCAATAAAATAGGCAATTTTATCGCGTAGTTGCAAAGTTACCCCAATTATAATGCCAATACAATTTTTAAAATCAAAATCTGCCAACGGGAAAAATAATTATTGTCATTTTTGTCGTATGGGGTAACTTTGATCTAATAAAAGTTAAATTAAAACTAAAAAAGAATGCTTAAACTTCCTTCCACTTTTTGACTAAGCGCTTCTTCTATTCGCGGTTGTGAATAATTTTCGTATTCACGGGACCCAAGTTTCATTTCATATATTCGCGATATCATCCGATCAATCTCACATCATATACATATACCCTATCAATGACACCCCGCATTAAAAAAAACTCAAGTTATTGCATTAATTTGATGACGTTAGAAAAACAATAATCACTGTATTGGTTAACCGATAATAGGCCACAGTTTCAAACACAAAGGATTCAACAGTTCTTCAATTTTGCTAACCTAGAAAAAAAAAACGAACAAATTGCGTTTCGTTTTAAGAAATTCGCGATTTTATATGAAATGGAAGTGTTGATCAAAGTCATCCCCCTATTCAAAGTAACCCCAGTTTACGGTACAAGAAAACCGGTCAAGTACGAGTCGGACTCGTGCACCGAGGGTTCCGTATAATTTTTTTGTTTTTTATTATTTGAAATGGGTTTGCTCTTGACTCTAGTCTAGGTCAGAGGTGACAGAGACAAAGTCGACGATGGAGTGAGCTTACCCAGAAGAAGTCTGTTCACTCTTACTTTGAAGAGATTAGGGTTCTATGCGCTCCGAAACAGACGCAGGTAAAGAGTTCCACTCTTTTGCTGTGCGCATTATAAAAGACATTTGAAAACGCTTAGTGCGAATTGGTGGAATAGCAACTAGGCAAGGATGGTAACTTGCAGTGTGTCTGGATGACCGAAGGTAGAAGGGGGCCGGTGGAATGAGGTCGTGGAGTTTTTGGGCACACTCACCGAAGTACAATCTGTAGAAGACCGATAAGCAGGCAACCTTGCGGCGGTGAACCAAGCTGTGAAGCTTGGCATCCACCAGTTCTACATCGCCAATGAGCCTCTTAGCTCTGCGTTCCACCGAGTCAAATTTGTAGGGATGTAAATAGTTTGTCACGGGATTTTATTTTTTTTGTAACTTAACTACACTTGTGCTCACATGATTCTTGCCAAATTTCATGATTCTAGGTCAACGGGAAGTACCCTATAATTATTGATTCCCTTGAGAGTGCCGAAATATACGTTTTTTCGGCATTAACAGCCGTATCTTTTTTTACGTTGACCTAAGTGTTTCATTTTTTCACAGCTTCAAGGGACTGTAGAGCTGAGTATATGGTTTTAATTTCAACTTGATAACTCCACGCGTTCCCAAGATAAAGGGTCTTGACAGACAGACGGGCGGACGGATCGACAACAAAGTGATCCTTTATTCCGTACCTCAAAAAGAACAAATGGAACCTCCGTTTGTTCTTTTTGAGGTATGGAACCCTAAAAATAAATTGATGATTTTTTTTTGTTTTTTGTGGAGTCGTCGACATTTACTTTAGTCACTTGAAATATCACTTTAAAAAATCTGTTTACATTTGTAATCTTTACAGAAGTGATATAAACACGATAAAACTAAAGGAAACAGTTTTTTCTAAACTCATATTTCAAATTGAAAAACCACCCAGCACTGGGCCCGCGTGATGGATTACGGCCCACTTCCTCTCACAGAGAGGAGGCCGGTGTCCCAGCAGTGGTAACAATTTAGGCTGATTTTGCTCTTATTATTATATTTCAAAATTATAACACTAACAGCGGACATTGAACACCACAAAAAAAAAAACAATTATTTTTAGTTTTTATTTTGTCGTGTTTTGACCTATCGTGTCTGCGGAGTTTAGGTAGCCAATTTAAAATGACCCTGTAGAATCATTAAGAGGCTTAAGTGACCTAAAGCGCGGTCACTGTCGGACTGCATAGAAAAGAAAGAGATGCGCCATGACACAACCCTGGTAATTTATTGCAAAATATGAAGCAACTCGCTGTTCCCCGCGGTATCACCCGCTGCTCAGCGCCTAAGGGTCATAGCGTGATGTTATATAGCCTATAGCCTTCCTCGATAAATGGACTATTCAACACAAAAATATTTTTTCAATTCTAACCAGTAGTTCCTGAGATTACCGCGTTCAAACAAACTCTTCAGCTTCATATATATTATCTCTTCACAAAAAATCTATTGTTTGGACTAAAAAATTAAAACACTAGTGCTTTAGTATGCTGCTTGTAGAATAATCTGACAAAAAATCAGAATGATTCTCGTATATTAGTATGGTTTATATTGTAAAAAAAAAGTAATTTAAAAAATAAAAAAACCCGACTGCGAAACTGAAAAGCTACAAACAAGCCCGATTTAAATTAAATAAAAGTTGGAAGCAGGCGGGACCCATTTGAATTTGAAAATATAATAAAAATGGTATGGGTCCCGTCTGCTTCCAACTTTTATTTAATTTTAAATGGGCTTGTTTGTAGCTTTTCAGTTTCGCAGTCGGGTTTTTTTATTTTTTAAATTACTTTTTTTATTTCCAGCTTTTTAGTATACAAATGTGAAAGATATCGCAAACGATTTAGTTCTTGCTAGGTACGTGTTTTTTTACGATTTGTCACTTCGAATTACTTTTAACCATACAAGTTATATATTTTTGTAATCACCTTTTAAAACCGTTTATTTTGATACCCCACTCGATAGGTTTTGAGAAAAAAAAAATTTTTTTTGAAGACGTATTGCGCCGAAAATCAGCCATTTTTTTTTTTTCAATTTTGATATACCCAGTGTCACTCTCACAATTAAGACGAATCTAACGGCACCTCTCAAGTTGAAATCGATCAAGCCGTTTAGGCTACAGAGCGTGCCAAAGAAATATACATACATACATACATACATACATACGTACATACACTCGAAAAACATAACCCTCCTTCTGACGCAGTCGGGTAAAAAGAAAGTTTTTAGAGGTATCTTCATGATTTTTTTCTATCGTATCAAATTAGTTGTATTATGTTTTCAACACACTATCTACCTAGCATATATCTTGAAGAATATCGTATATGTATATTTTCTAATTTTGTTTACTGCAGTCGATCATAATTATACCCCCATACTTCCCGTGGGTGTCGTAAAAGGCGACTAAGGGGCGTACCGGAGAACGGGCAGCAGCGTTCTCTATGCATTCCACCACCATACCATACTGCGATCGCCAACGCCAACCCGCCTGCCAAGCGTGGCGATTATGGCAAACCCTCCCAAAATTGGGGGAGGCCTATGTCCAGCAGTGGACGTCTATCGGCTGGACGACGAGTCGATCATATACTTTTATTGCTTCTAAAACTTGCATTTTTTCCGTTTAGGTACTGTAATCCCTTACTACCGCGTCTATTACGCCTTGAAATCTAGGATGACTGCACAAAATGGTGGCACACACATGACGTGTAGTCTTATATTTAGATTTCAACCAAAACCATTAGTATGTTCTGCTGTCGATTTGTACTTTATTGTTTTTGGGAATACGTGGACTATTGCCAAACTATCATTTCGAAGAATATTCATTGTAATTGCATATTTTATGTGTGGGACTCCCTGCCGCAGACTGTGTTTCCCGATATTGCACCATCGTCGAACGCAGCTTTGTTTACTATCAAGTGAGAAAGATCACATCGGTAGTACCAGTACAGCGTCCTAATATTTGTTTGCTGCACCGGACGACGTCAACACGTCGGCTCCGACTGTCGCTGAAAACCAGCGCTGGGGCTCTGTCTTGCATAGGGTCGCAGCATAATGCTGAGCGATAGCCGTTTTGCGTGGATGTGACGCATGTTTCCCCCATCCCTTTCTTATTATTATTTTTTGCTTATGTTCTTTATTGCGTCATGTTTACCGCAAATAAACGTATTTTCTTTCTTTCTTTTCTTTGTAAGTATATTAGTAGTAAACACGTAGTAAATATTTTTTTCATAAATCCTGTCGAAGTGAGTGGAAAGTCGTAGACACTTTCTCAGAGCACGTAGACCTTCGGAACGTAGGTAGAGAGAAGCATAATCAGCCCCCTTGCTAGCTTGGTTCCCACTGCTGGGACATAGGCTTCCTCTCTGTGAGAGGAAATAGGCCGTAATCCACCACGCGGGCGCAGTGCGGGTTGTTTGATGTCACATGTATTCGAATTTTTGGTTCTAGGACATGCCGGTTTCCTCACGATGTTTTTTCTTCACCGTTCTGAAAGCAGTGATGATGAAATAATTTACACAAAGTGCTTGCTTGGTTCGAAACCAAGACATATAATTGGCACCAACATTAGGCCACCACTGCTCAGGTAGAGGGTGTCATAGACAAATAGTTCGTAGACACTCTTAGACTGCTCTCTGTCTCTCACCACAATAATGTAGCACTGTCGTAGACGCTCTCGTAGAGCGCGTAGACCTACAGAACGTAGGGATTATCGTAGACAAATAGTTCGTAGACACTTGTAGACTTCGTATACCCATAGAATATAGGGAGTGTCGTAGACAAATAGTTTGTAGATACTTGTTACATAGTATATAGGGAGTATCGTAGACAAATAGTTCGTAGACACTTGTAGATCTCGTATACCCATAGAATATAGTGTCGTAGACAAATAGCTCGTAGACACTCGTAGAGCTCGTAGAGTCGTATACCAAAATATCGTAGCTCTGTCGTAGGGCGCGTAGACCTATAGAACGTAAGGGGAGTGTCGTAGACCAATAGTTCGTAGACACTTGTAGACCTCGTAAACCCGAATACAGGGAGTGTCGTAGACAAAATAGTTCGTAGACACTTGTAGACCTCGTATACCCATAGAATATAGGGAGTGTCGTAGACAAATAGCTCGTAGGCACTCGTAGAGCTCGTAGACCAAAATATCGTAGCACTGTCGTAGAGCGCGTAGACCTACAGAACGTAGGTACAGAGTGTCGTAGACAAATAGCTCTAAGACACTCGTACAGCTCGTAGACCCATAAAATGATAAATGATTTTATTCAGTAAGTCGGTTTGCATAAACACTTTTACACGTCAATCATATTTTAAAAACTAGACGAGGTCAGCCGAATGTCGTAGACAAATAGTTCGTAGACACTCGTAGACCAAAATAATGTAGCACTATCGTAGACGCTCTCGTAGAGCGCGTAGACCTACAGAACGTAGGTAGCATAATTAGCATATAGCTGCTGGGACACAGGCCTTCTCTCTGTGCGAAGGATTGGGCCATAATCCACCACGCGGGCCCAGTGCGGGTTGGCGGATGTCGCATGTCTTCGATTTTTTTTATTCTAGGACATGCCGGTTTCATCTCGATTTTTGAAACCAGTGGTCATGAAATAATTTACACAAAGTTACCGCGCCTGTCAGTGTTCGTACCTACGATCTACAACTGGCATCAACACTGGGCTACTACTGCTCAGGGTGTCTTAGACGAATAGCTCGTAAACAGTCTCAAAGCTCGTTTTTTCTTAGTAATTTCTTAGTAATAGCCCCGGTTTGGAAGTTGGCGGTGTGGAACCCCGTGCCTCGGAAAGCACGCGTCGTTAGTCCCGCGCCTGATCTCTCTCCGGTCGTCTCGGATAGCCGTTCCATCGCACAATGAGAGAAAAGGAAAAGTGAGTGCACCTGTGGTTGCGCACACACTTGTGCACTATAATAAGTCTCCACTGGATTGGTCGCCGTGGCCGAGATAGAATAGCGCTACCCCATACTTCTCGTGGGTGTCGTAAAAGGCGACTAAGGGGCGTACCATATGCATTCCACCACCATACCATACTGCGATCGCCAACCCGCCTGCCAAGCGTGGCGATTATGGCAAAGACGTCCACTGCTGGACATAGGCCTATGTCCAGCAGTGGACGTCTTTCGGCTGAAATGATGATGATGATATGTATGTAAAATAAAAATATTCTTATTTAATTCTTTGCAGTCATTATTTACACGGTAAGTACTACAGGTTTACAGAGTAAACAAATATTTTTGCTTCTTTGTTGCCTTTGTTGGCGCACAATGCACGATCCATCACACGACGTTTATTGATTATTATTATTTGCTGACGATTATGGTTCGTAAACGCTTGTGTCTAAATAATAATTTTCGCACAGGTCGATCGAAGGTTAAGCTATGTTTGCCGAGGTCGGTTCATGGATGGGTGACCATTCTTAACATATCGTGATCCCTCCGTGCCTCGGAAAGCACGTTAAGCCGTTGGTCCCGGCTGTCAATCGTAGATCTTTGACAGTCATTACGGGTAGTCAGAAGCCAGAAAGTCAGACAACCAGTCTTACCGAGGGGTATCGTGACACCCAGTGACTGAGTTGTGGAGGTCAGATAGGCAGTCGCACTATGTTATCCGGTTTGAAATACGATTCCAAAGACACGTTTAACCGTCACTTTTTTTTTCTTAAATGTTTTAAAACTAAATGAAGTCTGTGTTTCCTATCCGACTACTCTTGCACTACCTACTCATACTCACAGATAACATTCTCTTTCAAATTCCGGGCAAAATCTTAGTCTTGGTACTTATGTGAGGGTATATTTGGAACTAACAACGAAATGTAAACTAAACGGTAAACTTGATGCATGTAAATAAAAATCTAGCACAAACTTGAAGACAATAAAGACTGAAACTCAAACTCAAAGCATTTATTTCAATTAAACCAATTACAGGCACTTTTGAATTGTCAAGGCTTCAAATTCGACCGTGACGTCACACTATAAATCCATATATGTTCATGGCTTACAAAGTGAATGTTCGTAATATGTGACTTGCGTCCGTTGTACGAATCTCGGACAACCCGACATGACGCCATCAATTAGAGAAATTAATCATGCAATCAAAATGAATTCACGGTGTGAATTCCCACCGCATCAATTTCGTCGAAGCTGTATAAATGGAATCAAGGATACGACGAAGAGTAAGGCCCTCACTTACTGTAACATTTTTGTTTTTGGGATGCATGAAGAAACCTCCTCGTGAAGCGTAGTTTATTCCGGCAGTTACTCAACTGAACCGAGCGCTCGGCGCATCCTGGACAGTCATACCCAACACCTTATTTGACTGGCTTGCGGTGGTAAGGCTAACGCCGTCCTGGTGCCGTATTATGACGGTTTAATGCCGTCACGATTCCAGTGTAGGAGAGAGACGGAGCTATACATGACCGGCAGCACCATCCCTTTTTCGCACTGGAATCAGGATGCGATTAATACTTCGTAATACTGGCCCTGGTTTGGGACCACCCGATTGGAGTCCGGCGTCCAGCAGCCTGCCGTTTTTCGTCGATGCGTGGGAGTTCCAGTGCCTTAGGCATCTTCTGGGCATGCTCGTTCCATCACAGACCTCATCCATCGTTCTCCATCCGGCGTGATCAAGGTGAAGAGCGGGCCCAAACAGCACGAAAAAAAAAAACTAGTGTGCTTATGACCACACGACTGAAGTGAAACTTAAAGAGAGAAAGAAAATGTGCGCGCGCACTGCTGTCTCTTGCTTATATCCCCCACTTAACTTCCGTTCGCCTTGCCCGATCACACTTTTCGTAACGCTTACGTCACGCGTTCGCCAGCTTACTCCCCAAGTCAAGCGTGCGTAAAGAAGTTTCACGTCAAAAATAAAAATGCATTGTGTTACAATCATACAACGTTATATTTTCTGCGTTTTATTCTAAGCGAACATCTCTTAATCACCCCGGATAATACTGGCTGACTTTTTACCGTCTGGGCAATAACAGGATATGAAAATCTGAACGGAGTAGAAGCTTATGGTACAAATTCCTTTTTTAACTTGCAAAACATAAAATAAAAAATCTTTTTTTTTTGCGTTAATTTTTTGTTCGAAGCCGGCCGATGCAGGTGGCTTCAATCAAAGTATTGAATGTAGCTAATAATAATAATTTGTAAATTGTCTGTGTGGTGCCGGACTTAAAGAATAGCACCACCCCATACTTCCCGTGGGTGTCGTAAAGGCGACTAAGGGGCGTACCGGAGAATGGGCAGCACCGTTCTCTATGCATTCCACCATCATACAATACTGCGATCGCCAACCCGCCTGCCAAGCGTGGCGATTATGGCAAACCCTTTTGGGGGAGGCCTATGTCCAGCAGTGGACGTCTTTCGGCTGAAATGATGATGATGATGAATAATAATAACCTAAAGTTTAATTGACATAAGAAAAGGTGTTACATTTTAATTTGAAGCCCTGACTCCTGCCTGAGCTAGGTTGTACCTGTGTTACAGGAGTCAATGCCAGCTTCGAATTCATCGTGGTTTCCGCGCGTAGAGAAAAGTTTCTTTTTGATATTATTTATCGATTTACTCGTTTTTAGGGTTCCGTTGCCAAATGGCAAAAAACGGAACCCTTATAGATTCGTCATGTCTGTCTGTCTGTCCGTCTGTCTGTCCGTCCGTATGTCACAGCCACTTTTCTCCGACACTATAAGAACTATACTGTTGAAACTTGGTAAGTAGATGTATTCTGTGAACCGCATTAAGATTTTCACACAAAAATAGAAAAAAAACAATAAATTTTGGGGTTCCCCATACTTAGAACTGAAACTAAAAAAATTTTTTTTCGTCAAACCCATACGTGTGGGGTATCTATGGATAGGTCTTCAAAAATGATATTGAGGTTTCTAATATCATTTTTTTCTAAACTGAATAGTTTGCGCGAGAGACACTTCCAAAGTGGTAAAATGTGTGTCCCCCCCCCGTAACTTCTAAAATAAGAGAATGATAAAACTAAAAAAAATATATGATGTACAATACCATGTAAACTTCCACCGAAAATTAGTTTGAACGAGATCTAGTAAGTAGTTTTTTTTTAATACGTCATAAATCGTAAACCGCAATTTACATTTTATTCAATCAACTCAAATATAAAAATAATAAAAAAAACACTAAATTTCATAAACATAAACCTTATTCATAAACCCGGATGTTACGTCACCCTCGGTGCGCGAGTCCGACTCGCTCTTGCCCGGTTTTTTTTTTGTGAAAAAAAAGAAATTTCTATGCCATAGGCTTACTTGGTCGGACCAGCGGCTGGGTGACCGGCCGTGAGATCTTTTCCCACCTGCCTTGCCCATCACCACCACCATTAAAGGTTAGAGTTTGTAAGTCGCGTCCGTTACCGGTTGGCCACCACTGCTCTTCTATGAAAAAAAAAACAGTGGTACTCCGGGAGTGCCAACATAAGTGAAACCAAAACACAAACAGAATACTTTGCCATCACTCACTGAAATATTGGATATACCTAAATTAAAAACCGAGTACATCCCGAGGACAGCCGAACACATCCGAAGCAGGTATTTTTTTAATCGTCTTATAAACAAAACACGCGCGTTGTCGCTTACGGTAACAGTGGCGCGAGTTCATTTAAAAAAAAAACTTTATTTAATTTTGTAAATCATGAAATTTTTATTGTCTTTTGTCTCTACTTACCTGTCAAAAAGTGTAAACTTACATAATGTGGATAAGACAGAGATTAAAACAGAAGACGAACAAGCAGGGGATCAAGAAGGGGGGGGGTGGAGGGGGGTTCAGGGGATCAGACCGGAATGAATCGTTTTTTCTCATCTCAAGAAATGCCCAACGCGCTTAAAGAAGTTTCCACTTCAAAATTTATTTGGCGTCACGTCTCGTCGGCGCAACATGTCGTTTTCTTCTTCTTCTCCATTAGCCGTCATCTCGGTGGGCTTAACCCACTTTGAAAGTGTTCCTTCAGATATCCTTAAGGGATATCTCGACCACGCAAAAACTTAGTCTCCCTCTCTCTTTCCACTTTCAAAGGGCATGTTTGGATCTCCAATTAAAATAACTGTGTAAACCTGAATTAAAGAATCAAAATCTATTACAGTTTTCTATGTTCAAACCATTGCTGTATATAAAAAACCGGCCAAGTGCGTGTCGGGCCACGCACAGTGTAGGGTTCCGTAGTAGCCCGTTATCACAATGTAGTACGATTCTATTGTCCTTTACTCTAAATACAAAAAAAAAAAACATATTTTGTTTTTCAATGCATGTCTTTATCCGTTATAAAGAAGCAACTACTTCATCTTAGCCACTTTAAAGGATTAATGCTAATGATTTTGTATTTGGATATTACTGCTAAACTAATAAAGTTATCTTAACCGCTATACTTTTCCTTTAAAGTTCATGAAATGCACCATCATCGTGAATTTTTCCAAAATTTTCATGCCAGCAGTTTAGGTTTTAGAGGGGGCGGGGGGGGAGGAGAGAGGGACACCCTACTGGAACAAAAATTTGCACTTTAAAGTTTAATATTTCGTAAATGGAGCATGAAATCGAAAAATAATTTTGGCAACCCCTAAGTCATTTTAGAAGACCTATTCATCGATACCCCACACGATGGGGTAGTAAAATATTCATTTCCACTTCACATGTAGGGGAGCTACCCTAAAAAAAAATATTGTCCAAAATTTTATTTTACCACTTTGTCGGCGTAATTGATATACGCACTCCTACAAAATTACAGCTTTCTAGTACTAACGGTCTCTTAGCAAAACCTCGAACAGACAGACAGACAGACGGACATGACGAAACTATAAGGGTTCCTTGTAGGAACTACGTAACCCTAAAAAGAAAATCAAATGGTGGAGAAAAGAATATAATATGTTCGCTACGATGATGAAAGCCCAAGAAGAAGAATTTAAAAAAAATGCCTCAATACTTCAAGGAATACAACAATCAAGTTGCAACATCGAAAGTTCCATTGCCTTCTTGTCGGCACAAAACGAAGAATTTAAGAAAAAAATCGAATCTTTAGAGGAAAAAATAAAAGAGGATAAGAAATATATTATTATGTTAGAGGATAAAATGGAAAGTATGCAGCAGGACAGTAGAAAGTCTAATTTTGAAATAAAAAACGTACCGAAGCAGTCAAACGAAACCAAAGACGACCTAATTCATATGGTTACAAGCCTATCGAACTCAGTGGGTTGTCCGATCGACAAGACAGTTATCCGTGACGTATACAGAGTTCGTACAAAGAAGGATGCAAGTAATTTACCAATCGTAGTGGAAACCAACTCCACATTGATAAAGAATAACATTCTGAGATCTTGTAAGTCTTTCAACATTAATCAAAAGTCGAAGTTATGTGCCAAACACCTGGACTTGCGCACAAACGAGGATACACCGATTTTTATTACTGAGCAACTTACTGCAAAGGCTGCACGCCTACACTTCCTTGCGCGTGACCTCGTGAAGTCAAAATCTTACAAGTACTGCTGGACTGCCTACGGACGGGTATACCTCAAAAAAGAAGACGACTCTCCATCCATTATAATTAAAAGCGAAGCACAAATCCAACAGCTGATAATTCATCAATGACTATATTATCATAACGGATTTCAATACTATTCTTACTGCTTTTTTGCATGTTTTTTGTGCTTATCAAATTGGGTATGTAAAGTCTGTTACACCTACGCAACATTCACACAAATTACAATATTTTATACTCCTCCAAATACTCCAACAAACACACACACACATTATCATTATCATACATACTTTAGACATTTAAGTTTATTTACACTTGTGTCAATTATAATTCATTACAGGAAACTTAACAGTACAATTTATAGATATAAAAATTTATTAATAACTAAATATACATTGGTTAACGTTTACAAAAAAATAAAATTAATACAAAATAATCATTATACATCCCTAATACTCATACTATTATACGTATGGCATGTGTTCTTGTGGTTTCAAACATTATATATAAATAATACCCTGATTCTAAATTGTACCGTGTATTTAATAAAACATAACAATGGGTGAGCTACTACAAACTTTAAATGACATCGATAACTTGAGTATCGCAAGGTCGATAGAATGTGATTGTAGTGAACTCGCTCTCAATTATAACATTAATAAAAGTGACCTTACCATAATTTCCCAAAATATTAGGAGCATATATTGTAATTTCGATAACTTCATAGTAAATATGTCTTGCTTAAATTTTGAAACAGACGTTATTATTCTGACGGAATGCCGACTTGATCCAAATAAACCGATACCGACATTATCCAACTATCGTTCCTACGCTACAACTCGTCAACTAAATCAAAACGACGGCGTTGTGGTATATATCAAGGACACCTTAAAAGCCTGTGTCACAGAATTAAGCATAAGCCACGCTTCATGCCTTCAGTTAAATATATTGAATAATACCATTTTAGGTATCTATCGTTCACCATCAACTACTAATGCGGAACCCTTTATAAATTCTTTGGCACTCCATTTAGATAACCTAAATTCTCAAAAACGTAATATTATAGTTGCTGGAGACATCAATATCAACATAAGACCTAAACTCACTGAACAAACATATGAACTCAAAAACAGAACATCATACCTGGATATGTTATCGGGTCATGGCATTCTCTCTGGTCACACCTTAATTACAAGGGAAACCAGTTGTCTGGATCACTTTATGTTAAAAATAAATAGGAAACGGCACTCTGCTTTCATTGCTATTCTACGAACTACTATTACAGACCACCGTACAACCTTTCTATCGTTATCTAAGACAAAACATTACCAAGCTACACCAACAACTATTACCAAAATTGATTTTGAAAGTGCCTTACAATATTTAAAAGAAAAAAATCTATCGACATTACTTTTCTGTGAGAACCCTAATTACATAACAGAATGTTTAACACAAGGTCTTATTGAGTCACTAACAATAAATACTACTATTCACAAGATCCCTAAAAGTAAACGTATAATTAAGCCCTGGATCACTGAAGGCATACTAAGATGTATAAGAAATCGTAATAAGCTCCAAAAACAATCCCGAGACGATCCCCACAATGAAATAAAAAAAATTACATATGCTCGTTACAGAAATCATTGCAACAAACTTATAAAAAAGCTAAAAAGAAAATATGAAAGAAACCTTATTAATAAATCGTTACACAACAACAAACTTCTCTGGAAAAACCTAAAAACCATCACATATACAAATAAATCTACCAAAACTAATTCTGAATTAACTAATCTAAAAGCATCACCTACGGAATCAGCAAATTTCATTAATAAATACTTTGCAAATATTGGTAACCAACTGGCAAGTGACATTCAACAAACCATAACACAGAATGACCTGAATCTATACCTACGTTCCTTACCTAGTCTCTCTAAATCTTTTGTTCTGCTGGATACAGATGACAATGAAATAAATAGTATAATAAACTCTCTAAAATCAGACAGTGCCCCAGGATGGGATAATATCTCCACCAGGTATCTCAAACATGTTAAACATGAAATAATTCCAATTATAACGCATCTAGCTAATCTTTGTTTCAATCAAGGCATCTTCCCTAACTCTTTAAAGAAATCAATAATAACCCCCATACACAAGGGTGGCCAGGCGGATGATGTTAACAACTATAGACCAATTTCAGTTATTCCTGTTATAGCAAAAATATTAGAAAAACTCTTAAATTCCAGATTATTAAGCTATCTTCAAACTAACAACATTTTATCCCCATCTCAATTCGGCTTTAGGCGTGGTATTTCTACGGAAGACGCTATCACGTCTTTAACTACAGTTTTAACAAAAGAACTCGATAAAGGTACTAGGTGCTTATCGGTTTTTATAGACCTAAAAAAGGCCTTCGACACGGTCTCTATTCCCATCCTTGTCCAAAAATTAGGAAAGATAGGTATTAGAGATACGCAACTATCTATTTTTACTGATTATTTGACAAATAGAAAACAAAAGGTTAAGCTGGACGGTTTCGTCAGCGCGGACGTTGACGTAACATGCGGCGTACCCCAGGGTAGCGTTTTGGGTCCTACGCTATTTTTAATATATTTGAACGACTTATGTAATATGACAATCGATAAAGCAAAAATATTTTCGTATGCCGACGACACCGCAATCGTCTTCACCGGCTCATCCTGGGCTGAAACCAAAACCAACACAGAAAAAGGTATGCTAAAAGTGGCTGCATGGCTAAAAACAAATCTCCTTACGTTAAACACGAGCAAAACTAATTACATCTGTTTCTCAATATATAAAAATGTCCAACCAGAACCTAATTTCAACATTAAAATACATGAGTGTAGGAGGACGGTAGATTGCGACTGCAATTGTCCAACCATCAGTAAAGTTAACCACGTTAAGTACCTAGGTATAATGTTGGACCAAAGCCTGTCCTGGTATTCTCAAATTGAACAAATTACTGCGAGAGTACGAAAATTTATTTGGATTTTTAAAACATTAAGACACATATTCCCAAGGACCGGCTTAGGAAAAAATCTTATAAATGAAGTGTATATCTCACTAGTTCAATCTGTAATAATATATTGCATTTCCATTTGGGGGGGCGCGCGTAAAACACGCTTCATTGATGTTGAAAGAGCGCAACGGACATTAATAAAGGTAATGTACTTCAAAAAAAGGACCTTTCCTACCTATGAGCTATACCAAATAAGTAATTTATTGTCAATTAGAAAATTATATATTATTCACATAGTATTAAAAAAATATAAAACCCTACCCTTTGATCCTAATGTATTAGCTAGAAGAAGAAAACACAACATTGCTTCCACCCCTTTTGTAAAAACAGAATTTGCAAATATTCAGTATGATAAACGCTCGTCTTTCTTATATAATAAAATAAATAAACAAATAGATATACATACTAAACCATTTAAAGAATGCAAATCATTGCTGATTAAGTGGATAAACAAGTTATGCTATGATGAAGTAGAGAATCTTCTATTAAATATAAGGTAAAACCGATTCTGCACTATAACCACACACACACATACACGCACACACACACATACACGCACACACACACATACACGCACACACACTCACACAAACACTCGCACACACCCCCACACACACACATGCACACGCACTCACGCTTAAATATACAGACACATTTACCAACAGACTAATAGTAATAAATAAGTACTTATAATTAATTCAAAACTTTTGTTTCGCTGCATGTTACACTAATTGCACGATATAAAAGAGCGGCGCCTCCTGACACAGGCATTTATATGCTTAAAAGGAGTCGCCACCAACTGTATACTGTACAACGTGTAATAATTAAATAAAACATTTTTGATTTTTTTTGATTTTGATTTTGAAGAAAGTTTGAAAATCAGTTGGTCTTGATTTATAGTTTTCCGCAACTCATTTTTTTTATATTCATCGAATGTTTTTGATTGACAATGTCAAAATTAGGAGAATTCTGTTTAATAAGATTGATAACCAGATTATATTTATTAATTAGACAAGAACGTTTCACCGGAGAGGTTACTGCACGACGTAGGTAACTTATGGAATTACGTATGTACAAATTACTTAACGACGAACCACTCACAGGAACACTACATTACTCATTATGAAATATTTAATTAACAGATAGGTACCTACGTCAAGCATCGTCTCAATCATTCAAGGAAAACGTCTGTCGTTACAACGGATGACACAAAGTTTCACTAATTTTGGATCTGAACGATCCAAAATTAGTGAAACATTGTTCATCATCTAGTAATCACAAGATTACCTAATCACACTAATATTGTAAAGGCGAAAGTTAGTGAGTGTGTGTGTGTGTGTGTATGTTTATATGTTTGTTACTTCTTCACGCTCAAACGGCTAGACCAATTTTGATGAAATTTGGTATGGAGGTAGCTGACACCCTGGATTAACATATAGGATACTTTTTATCCCGATATTCCCACGGGATCGACACTTATGCGGGTGAAACCGCGGGGCGCTGCTAGTTAATTATAACATCGCCTCAATCATTCGAAGAAAACGGATGACACATGTTTCACTAATATTAGGCGGTTCATTCATCATCTTAGTAAACATAAGACTAGTTAATTATTCTGACAAGGCTCTGCTCGCGACTTTGTCCGCGTGAAATTTCTTGTTTTGGCATAAATCATTTGGCAAACATTTACTACTGCTACTGCCGTTGGTCCCGGCTGTCATTACGGGTCGTCAGAACCCCGAAAGTCTGGCAACCAGTCTTACTCAGTATCTGGGTTGTGGGGGTCAGATAGGCAGTCGCTCCGTGTACAATACTGGTAGGTATTCAGCCACAATGACTGGTATTGGTAGTATTGGTACTTTTTTTTTTTTTTTGCGGATGGGAAATCATCAAATGACTCCTCCCGCTCTGGGTGGAGCGGAAGGGAGTGTCAGACTCTTACTGACTAAAACCCACCCGTGTTACTTTCTTAGCCCTTTATGTTCCGGGCCAGCGGTAACCCTTTCGGACAATCCCGCTGAAGTATTGGTACTTGTCCGCGGAAGCGACGTAACACCACGTCCTGTACCAGAAGTCTTCCATGACGACGGGCAGATAGCAATTCGGTACTCGCACCATGAACGCCTTGAACTTGACGTTGCGGTGCGACTCCAGTAACTGCACCCTCGGCGTGTACCTCGTCTTCTGGCGCACGTACACCACGATGTCATCCGCTTTAGTGGTGTAGTGTAGGCGTGAGATGTACACCGGTGTGTTCGGCTTTGCGGCAGGCAAGCTGACTTCGGGCTCCGTAGGAGCTTTGCCGCAGTGGTTCTTGTTCGTTCGCGATCGGCGCTTCCTCCTTTGTACCGCACCGTCACGAAACCTTCAGCAGACATGCTACTGTTAGCTTTTTCCGATACTCGATTCAACTCTTTACACCGCATAATTTTCGCATTAGCAGTCAGTTATTTCATCGCTTTCCGGGAGCTCGATATAAATAGCAACACTTTTCTATGAAACAGCAGTTTTTTTTTTATAAGAGACGAAAATATTCTACGCTATATATATTCGGGGGGTTTAGGCCGATGTCCAGCAGTGGACGTCTTTCGGCTGAAATGATGCCCTCATCATGGCTTAGTATCATGTGCCGAATATATAGTTTCAGTTTGCGTTTCGATGTCGCTGCCACCCTCCATAAAATCAATACGTGTGGAGTCGGGGCCTCGGGGGACCCCCGCAGGAACGAATTTCAAAATGTAATTCCAAGATGGTGGCTGCGCAAATTTCCAAATGACGAAAGATTTGAACATTTTCGCAGCTGCCATCTTGGATTTTCATTTTGACCTCACTATCGGCTTTAGTTAGCAACCTCGAAAAACATAAAAAACTGGCCAAGTGCGAGTCGGACTCGCACACGAAGGGTTCCGTACCACAAGGAAAAAACGCCGAAAATACACGTTTGTTATATGGGAGCCCCCCTTAAATATATTGTTACGAGCTTCGGTTTCGTGACAATAAAAACTGCCGATTTAATAACCAAAAAAATGACACTTTAATTTAACAACACTAATTACAACTCAAACACACTAATTACAAAACACAATTGCACTACTGATCGCTTTAAGTCGCACTTGAATATCGCTTCGATGCTTTCACTTCGATCGCTTTATCCCAACTGTGTCGGTCGTGGCGCGTCTCGGCCTTATATAGCGCCAAAGAGAGTTCTAGAACCTTCCATTGTAGAAACATCTAGAATGTTCGAGTACATACAGGCCCCGATCGACCAGATGTCGAAAGTTCGGGAATGTTCTAGAAAGTTCTCGCATCGAAATTTCTAGAAGGGTCTTGACGACTAGTTCCGCTACTCGATACTAGATGGCGCTAGTGGTAACTACTGTCGCCATGTACTAGGCATTAATTGTGGCGCGCAACACTGCCCCCTCCTAAGACATGCTCGTCCCGAGCATTATCGGCCCCATAATAACGCGCCAGTCGATCCACGTGGACGATCTTAGGAGTACCTCTTGCACCTTTCTGTATCCGGTAGGTTACGTCATTGATCTTTGTCACAATCCGGTACGGTCCGTCCCATTTAGCTTGAAGCTTAGGAGATTTCCCTTTACTGCGGACTGGATTATGCAACCACACTAGTGAACCTTCGTCGAACCCTTTATTGTTCATTTTACGGTCATAACGGGTTTTCATCTTTTCAGACATTTGCTGGCCCGATTGTCTGACGTGCTCATAAATGTCATTCATTTTGTTCCGCAAGTCGTTCGCATACTCGGTGATACTGCGTGGGGCATCAGGTGGTATTCCGGTGATCAGGTCTGCAGGCAGCCGTAATTCTCTTCCAAAGTTTGCGAAAGCTGGTGTCACCGATGTGCTTTCGTGAACAGCGCTTCGATATGACAACAAAAACGGTTGTATGTGCTTGTCCCAATCTCGTTGCCGATTTTCCACAACTTTTGCTAGGTACCTCTCCAATGTCTGATTAAATCGTTCCACCATTCCATCTGATTGTGGGTGGTAAGAAGTTGTTCTTGTTTTATGAGTACCCATAACTCGACAAGTTTCCTGGAATATTTGGGACTCAAAATTTCTTCCTTGGTCGCTGTGAATCTCCAAAGGTACTCCAAAACGGCAGAAGACTTCATGAACCAGTTTATCTGCAACTGTTGAAGCTTCTTGGTTTGGAATGGCGAAGACTTCCGGCCACTTAGTGAAGTAATCCATCACAACCATGAAATACTTGTTACCACTTTCACTTACCGGAAACGGCCCCGCAACGTCAAGGGCTATCCTCTCCCATGGTGCACCAACATTGTACAATTTCAATGCACCTCTACTACGAGTCTGAGGTCCCTTTACAGCTGCACAACTTGTACATTTGCGACACCAGTCCTCGACATCGTCCCGACAGTGGACCCAGTAAAACCGTTCTCGTATCTTCAGTAGAGTCCGTTTTACTCCCAGATGACCTCCTGAACAACCATTATGGTACAGCTGTAGAACATCCGGTACTTGAGCTTTAGGGACAACCATTTGCAAATGACAGCTGTCTCCCCGAGTGTTTTCCCATTTACGGCACAGGACTCCATCCTGAATCACCAAGCTGTCCCATTGGGCCCAATAACTTTTTGTGGTCGAACTCATTGCTGAGACGTCGCTCCACCTGGGCTTAGGAGCTCTGGCCTTCATCCACTCCAGAATCGGCTTGATGTCCGAATCTTCCTGCTGTGCACGTTGTAGGCTTTCCTTCCACTCGATGCTGAGGTCTGTCTTGAGCATCCTCACAGGTACGACTTCTTTACTTTCTTGCCTAGTACAATGCTTGCAGTTTTCAGGACAAGGTCTTCTTGACAATGCATCTGCGTTGCCATGAGATTTCCCGCTGCGATGTTCGACCTCGAAGTCGTATTCCTGCAGTAGTTCAATCCATCTCGCAACTTGTCCTTCTGGATTTTTGAACTGCAATAGCCATTTAAGTGCAGCATGGTCAGTTCGTAGGTGGAATTTCCGCCCCAGAAGATATTTGCTAAAGTGCTGCAATGACTTTACCACAGCAAGCAGTTCCCGTCTCGTAACACAATAGTTCCTTTCAGGTTTCGACAATGACTTGCTGAAGTATGCTACCACAACCTCTTGATCACCATTACGTTGAGACAACACACCGCCAAGTCCTATGTCACTTGCGTCTGTGTCAACTATAAATTCTTTGCCCGCATCAGGGTACCCCAAAATAGGTGTTTTGCACAGACGGTCCTTTAGCTCCTGGAATGCGATGTCGCAACTTTCATCCCAGCAGAAATGTCGCTTCTCTTCGGTTAGCTTATGCAGGGGTTTAGCTATATCTGCAAAGTTCTTGACAAATCGCCGATAATAGGAGCACAAACCCAGAAATGCTCTGACCTGCGTCTTGTCTTTTGGAATTGGCCAATCCTTGACAGCGGCGATTTTCTCTGGATCCGTGCGGATACCTTCTTCAGACACTACATATCCCAAAAAGCTAACTTGTCGTTTGAATAGTGAACACTTCTTCGGACTTAACTTGAGGTTGGCACTCTGGATCTTCATGAGCACGCGTTCCAGGTTTTGAAGGTGTTCTTCAAACGTGCGGCCTACGATGATGATGTCATCCAAGTAGACCAGGCAGGCATCGCCAATTAGTCCGGTAAGTACAAGTTCCATCAACCTCTCAAATGTTGCCGGAGCATTGCACAATCCAAACGGCATAACTTTAAATTGCCACAGACCCTTTCCTGTCGAGAATGCAGTTTTCTCCTTGTCGTTAGGATCAATTTCAACTTGCCAGTAGCCACTTTTCAGGTCCAGCGTGCTAAACCACTTTATTCCAGTAAGCATGTCCAGCGTGTCATCAATTCTTGGCAAAGGATAGCTGTCCTTCTTTGTAACGTCGTTCAGACGACGATAGTCAACACAAAACCGCATGCTGCCGTCCTTCTTTCTTACCAGCACTACAGGTGAACACCATGGACTAGATGAAGGTTCAATAACACCATCCTTCACCATTCCTTCAATCATGGTTTCCACTTCTTTTTCACGTGCTACCGGCAATCTCCTTGGCCGCTGACGGATAGGCAATTCTTCTCCTGTATTTATTTTGTGTTGAACTATGCCAGTCTTCCCGATGTCAGCCTCGTTTGACGAGAAAACATCGGCGAACTTGAATAACATCTTCTTCGCCTTGACCATTTCATTTTGGGACAAAGCGCTGCGGCAGTCTTCTAAAAGTGTGGTCACTTTTGTTTGTGCATCCTTGCTGAGGGTCCCAGTCGATAGATGTTGGCATCGACGCAACCAATCCACTTCCTCGCAAGTACCAACAAGTGTGCCTTTTTCTATTATCTGTTCCTGATCACAAAGGTTCAGCACACGTACCCCTGAGATGTCAGTGGCTCTGACCAAAGTCCGTGCCACTTTCCATGGAAGGTCATTGTCTACCCTTTCCACGAGTACACAGCGATGAGTTTGCCCAGGATTCCGAGGAAGACTAACCGGCACAATCGTTTCCGATCTCGGCGGAAGAACAATCTTCTTAAGGCTGTACACATTCCCAGGTAACGCCCCTTCCATGAAAAGTTCCTCTTCTCCACATTTCAAAACACCTTGCTTGACGTCAATCTCGCAATAATTCTTCCTCATAAAGTCAAGGCCCAGGATGCAATCGTCCATTATATCAGCCACGATGACATTATGCAGGTAGATTCTGTTGCCTAACGTCAGTTCCATTTTCTTCTCTCCATGGACGGGTATGCGCTGACCGGTGGCTGTTACCAAATTAATGCGTTCCCGGTTGTATGCGGAGTCCCCAAGGGACCGACTAGCAAGTTGGGAACTGACAACCGTGCGAGAAGCTCCAGTGTCTATGGTCAGCTTACACGGCGTTCCGTTGACCTCGCCCTTGATGATAAGGCTGTTCCCGTCATGGGTTTGTGTGATCGAAACCCTTGGGGCTCTTTGAACATCAACCAGCACCCGCCCCGCAGTCCTGGCTATTACTCGTTTCCCTGCTGCTGGTGCTGCGCGGTGTTGTTAGCCGCACTGCCCTCTGGAGATCGGTCGACTTCTCTTTCTGCAGTTCGCTTAGGGCAACTGGATCGAAGGTGGCCCTTTTCCCCACAGCCGTAGCACCTAGGGCTGTATCCTTTATTGCGGTCGCGAACTGTAGCCGCTGCAACCTCCCTGACGCGATGGGAACGATGATCCTGTCGCACAGCTTCCACCTCCAGTGCATGGGCCAAGGCGTCCTTAAGCGTCCCGTGGTGCCCGAGCCTCACAGCAGCTCTCACTTCAAGGTCGCGGATGCCGTCGATGAATGCCTGCACCAGGTTTCCATCAATAAGCGCAGGTACGGACTGGTAAGCTTTACGAACCAGCTTCTCCACTTCAAGGGCCCACTGCTGCAGGTTTTCGTTACTGCGTTGCACGCGATCCTTGAGCTGCGCACGAAACACGTGTTCCAGGTGAGCGTCGCCATACCGAGCCTCCAATGCCTCGAGGAGCTGCTCGTAAGTCACTTCCTTACCGAGAGCTTCCAGGACAGTTAAGGCCTGGTCGCGCAGGCCTAGTGTGAGAGCAGTCATGGCCTGGCTTTTATTCCACCCGTTAGCCTTCATGACAGCCTCAAATTGGATTTTGTAGGCCGACCAGGAAGAAGTTCCGTCGAACGGTGGCACTTTGAATCCACGTAGCGAAGGTGTTGTAGCTACGGGAGCTGCGATTCTATCCTCAAGTTTAAGGTTACCCAACTCCTGCTTCACATCAGCAATGACGTCATTAAACTTGCTGATCTGAATTTCAGCTTCTGACAGACGGTTGTCATGCTGGGTAACCTTTTCTTTCACCTCCTTCATGTCCTTCCCGAGGGTTGCGTGAAGGTCCTTTATGAGGAAAATCTGCTCTTCCTGACGGCGCGCCTGCTCCTCCTTATCCCGTTTGAGCTGTTCTTCCAATCGACGGGTCTGTTCTTCTTTGTCCCGCTGGAGCTGTTCTTCCAACCGACGAGCCTGTTCCTCCTGTCGGTGGGCCTGTTCCTCCTTGTCCCGCTGGAGCTGTTCCTCCAACCGACGAGCCTGTTCCTCCTGTCGGCGAGCCTGCTCCTGCAGCATCAACATCAGAGCAGCCAAATCTGGTGCTGCTGATGCTGGAGCTGCTGCGGACGGGCCGGCCTCCATGGTCGGTAGCTGGCCCTCCGACCTCTGTGGCGTAGCTCCACCAAATCGCCTTTGGTCCGTCTCCTGCTGGCGTTGACTCCGGGTACGGATACCCTCCGTGTCGTCTTTGGGTAAAACCGGCATGATTTTTTATCCCCTTTTCTGACACCAATTGTTACGAGCTTCGGGTTCGTGACAATAAAAACTGCCGATTTAATAACCAAAAAAATGACACTTTAATTTAACAACACTAATTACAACTCAAACACACTAATTACAAAACACAATTGCACTACTGATCGCTTTAAGTCGCACTTGAATATCGCTTCGATGCTTTCACTTCGATCGCTTTATCCCAACTGTGTCGGTCGTGGCGCGTCTCGGCCTTATATAGCGCCAAAGAGAGTTCTAGAACCTTCCATTGTAGAAACATCTAGAATGTTCGAGTACATACAGACCCCGATCGACCAGATGTCGAAAGTTCGGGAATGTTCTAGAAAGTTCTCGCATCGAAATTTCTAGAAGGGTCTTGACGACTAGTTCCGCTACTCGATACTAGATGGCGCTAGTGGTAACTACTGTCGCCATGTACTAGGCATTAATTGTGGCGCGCAACAATATTATTTTTTTGTTTTTAGTAGGTATTTGTTGTTATAGCGGCAACAGAAATACATAATTTGTGAAAATTTCAACTGTCTAGCTATCGCTGTTCTTGAGATACAGCCTGGCGGACGGACAGACAGCGAAGTCTTAGTAATAGGGTCCCGTTTTTACCCTTTGGGCATGGAACCCTAAAAACGACACTCATGACGAAAACTTTGAAAATTTTCAGCCGCTCTCTTGGGTTTTTATTTTAACCTTACTATTGGCTTTAGTAACCTCGAAAACCATGAAAACCATATCTTTCTCTGACTCTGTCTAATAAATAGGTTTAATAAAAAGTCGCATTAAGGGGATTAACACTTTTTCGTTACGTGACGATTTCTATTCGTTCCAACCTCTGAAAATAATTAGTATTACTCTGTAATTTTTTATACACTGAGTGTTAACGTCAGTGTGCCAAATAGTTTTTTAGGATTTTACCTTTAGCCTTAAAAGGCTTATCTAGAGTGTCCTGACACAAGTCACGTCTCTATTCGTGGCGGTTTGTCCATATGACTAAAACGCGATGTGTCATGACACTGATATTTTTCAAGTTTTTATTGGATTTACCACAATATTTTAATTGTTCCAAATCAGTGCCAAGTAGGATTGAAAACATTACTGTTAGGTAATGTACTACACTCATCTGAGTTATATAATAAACCTAATACCTACTACGTATTAATTTAATTAATTTACGGGAAAACCTGTCTGTGTGGTGCCGGACTGTCTGTGTGGTGCCGGACTTAAAGAATAGCACCACCCCTTACTTCCCGTGGGTGTCGTAACTGCCCATTCTCCGGTAAGGGTCTTACCGGAGAATGGGCAGCAGCGTTCTCTATGCATTCCACCATCATACCATACTGCGATCGCCAAACCGCCTGCCAATCGTGGCGATTATGGCAAACCCCCCCAAAATTGGGGGAGGCCTATGTCCAGCAGTGGACGTCTATCGGCTGACAGGATGATGATGACGGGAAAACCGAGAAATCCGTGGCTGTAATTAATGTAAAGGTATTCATTATTATAATGTACCTAATTAGTAATTAATGAAATGAAGAAAATATAAAGAGGCAATGCAAAACAAAACCCCATAATTATTGAAGTAAAAACTCCTTAGATGCTTTTGGCATTTTTGAGATGGGAAAAAACCATTGAACTCGCGCCACTGTTACCGTAAGCGACACAGCGCGTGTTTTGTTTAAAAGATGATTAAAAAAATACCGGCTTCGGATGTGTTCGGCTGTCCTCGGGATGTACTCGGTTTTAATGCATATCCGATATGTCAGTGAGTGATGGCAAAGTATTCGGTTTGTGTTTTGTTTTCACTTTTGTCGGCACTCCTCGAGTGCCACTGTTTTTTTTTAGCCTATACTGTCCCACTGCTAGGTAAAGGCTTCCCCCAAATCCTTCCTGCAACTCTTTTCCCGCACCACCTGGAACCAGGCCTAACCAGTTAAATAAATAAAAAATTAAATTAAAAATAATTATTTGATCCTTTTCCAATGGGGGATTTTCTTTTTCTTTTTTTTTTAATGCTTCCCTAGCCGCTGGATAGATGGCGCTGAACTTGGTAAGTTACTGTAAGGAATGGAACGTCAGATAATTTTTCTATTAATTCACTTGGATGTAATTTTAAAATCGTAAAACGAAAGCAAACGAAACTGTCACTCAACGAGCGTATATGACGTGACGCAATGTTTTTTTTCCAAGCGTTTTGACTTTGGAACCTAGTAACGTAGTCAGTTCAACGCCATCTTCAGGGTTCTTGTAAACTATTTTTTTTTTAATATTCAAAAGAAAAACCTCTCATTACTTACATTTAATTTTATAATTTTTTTGTGTCGGGGGTTTTTAAAATTTTTAATTTAATTTTTTATTTCATGCTTTTTGTAGGGACTCCTTAATTTTTGTATTTCAATTATTTTATTTTCTTGCGTTTTAAGATTCAGGTAATTTGGTGTTTAATCAGGTTTTTTATCCGTCATAAAATAATTATTAATTTAGAGTTGAAGAATAATTTTTAAGACTAAACAGATTTTTATGTTTTACTATATCCTTTTCCTAGTTCTTCCTTTAGTTATTCAACTTTCGTACAAGTATTTCATAGCTATTAGATATCTTAGGTATTTCAGATTATTTTATAAAATGGTACTGCGACACTATCTGATGTAGAAATACCTACGTTTTTTAAGTAGGATAATTCCATTCGTAATAAAAATGGTCTAACTCAGTGGTCGTAGGTACCAGTCATCACTCCACTTTCCTCATCAATTTAGGGCATTAATTAGAAAAAATAATAATTTTCAAGTGTTTAATTTTCATTTCGTTAGTTAATATTCCTCATTCACTTTCAATATAGTGTACATTATTCTACTTGTCAAGCCCATGCATTTGATACCTATAGGTATTGAAGGAGCTGTGAAAGAAATATATAATTCGCCATTTTGTGGTGGCGACCATCTTGGATTTAAAATTTGTAATAGTGTATAGTATTCTACTAGTCAAGCCCTTTCATTTGATACACATATTGAGGGAGTTGTGAAAAAAAAAATGTTATTCGCCACTTTGTGGTGGCGGCCATCTTGGATTTGAAATTTATCATGGTGTATAGTATTTTACTATTGAAGCCCTTTCATTTGATACCCATATTAAGGGAGTTGTGAAAAAATATGTAATCCGCCATTTTGTGTCGGCGGCCATCTTGGATTTGAAATTTATCATAGTGCATATTATTTTACTATTCAAGCCCTTTCATTTGATACCCATATTAAGGGAGTTGTGAAAAAATATGTAATCCGCCATTTTGTGGCGCGGCCATCTTGGACCGATTTTCATCAAAGAACACTAAGAACACTCCCGACTAATTCACCTTAAAAATAAAAAGCCTGACACTTACTAAAAGAAAAAAGTTATTTAAAAATAAAAAAACCCGACTGCGGTAAAAAACGGAAAAGCTAAAAACAAGCCCATTTTAAATTAAATAAAACTTGGAAGCAGGCGGGACCCATTTGAATTTGAAAATATAATAAAAATGATATGGGTCCCGCCTGCTTCCAACTTTTATTTAATTTAAAATGGGCTTGTTTTGTTTTCGTTAGCTTTTCAGTTTGTTACCGCAGTCGGGATTTTTTTTTTTAATTTAATTTTTTTTTATTTCCATCTTTTTAGTTTACAAGATAAATGTGAAAGATTTCGCAGACAATTTAGTTCTTAGTACGTGTTTTTTTACGATTTTTCACTTCGAATTACATTTAACCGTATAAGTTGTATATGTACCTATATTTTTATAATCACCTTTTAAAACCCTTTATTTTGATACCCCACTCGATAGGTTTTAAGAAAAAAAAAATTTTGAAGACATAATATTGCGCAAAAAATCGGCCATTTAATTTTTTTTTCAATTTTGATATACCCAGTGTCACTCTCACAATTAAGACGAATCTAACGGCACCTCTCAAGCTGAAATCGATCAAGCCGTTTAGGCTACAGAGCGTGCCAAAGAAATATACATACATACATTGTCTGTGTGGTGCCGGACTTAAAGAATTGCACCACCCCTTACTTCCCGTGGGTGTCGTAAAAGGCGACTAAGGGTCTTACCGGAGAATGGGCAGCAGCGTTCTCTATTTATTCCACCACCATACCATACTGCGATCGCCAACGCGCCTGCCAAGCGTGGCGATTATGGCAAACCCCCCCAAAATTGGGGGAGGCCTATGTCCAGCAGTGGACGTCTATCGGCTGAAACGACGACATACATTGGTACACTCGAAAAACATAACCCTCCTTCTGACGCAGTCAGGTAAAAATTACAAAAAATTTAAAATAAGTAACTAAATAATTTTCTAAATTAATTACAATTTCTTAAATCTTCTATAGGCCAACGGTAAGTACCTATGTGATATTTTCAGTCACTCTATATGTAGAAATGTCTGCTCCTGAAAAGGACGGCGAGAGTTCAATGACTTCGTTACAGCAGCAGGTTCACTGCCAATTTGTGGTCGCGGGCAGTGCCAAGCCCACGTCAGATTACGAGTATTACGACACGATAGTATGTCTTTAAATTATATTATTAGTACTCGTTTTCTTTTCAATTAAATCTGCTTAAATTATATGTTTCATAAAAGAGCAGTGATGGACAAGTGGCAACGGACGCAACTTACAAAATTTAACCTTGAATGGTGGGCAAGGCAGATGGGAAAAGACCTCACGGCCGGTCACCTAACCTCTGGTCACTGTGACTGCGTCAAAAGCATCGATTGATCAACGTGGTTGCTCAATTCATTCATTCATGAACAACGCGCTCGGGTCTCGTTCGGTAAGCAGGGCGGAAACTGCCGAACGAAAACGAAGCTCATTGGCTGGCAATGCCATTATCGCGGTCACTCATTTCAGTAGGCTGAACGTACTGTGGATATATAGGGACAGTGTGAATGCAGGCACTCATCAGTCATCATTCGGACTGCATCCGTTCAGTTGTCGAGTATACAAACGCGTTGCACGACAACATTGATATAATTATCGTAATTATTTTAATTGTGAAGTTAATTTTGTGGCAACTTTACACTTTCAAGAGCTATACTGCTATAGCCATCATAACAATAACATGTGTCCCGATTACTGCGCCGGAACGTGTTCATAAATTTAGTGCTGTGCTAATTATTGAAGATACGTTTGGTATGTTGTGTTTCTGATTTCTTTTTAATATGCAGTTTACTTTTTATTTTGTTTACGAAAAGTTTCAGCTTCATGAAATCTTTTGGTGTAAACATTAAAGTTTGATTTAGTAATATATAAATCATCGTCGATTTTGTCTCTGGCATCTCTGATCAAGACTATAGTTCGTTTTTAGGGTTCCGTACCAAAATGGTAAAAACGGAACTCTTATGGTGAGACTAAGTCAGTCTGTCTGTCTGTCTGTCACAGCTGGATATCTCAAGAACTACTAATGCTATCAACTTGAAATTCGGAATAGTTTTAGATGACGTTTGTCCAACTATTTTGCAAATAAGAAACAAATAAAAATATATGTATATTTTTTGCAACAGGGACTGAAAGGGGGTCTGAAAAATTCGAAGGGAAGCTACTAGGGCATGTGGGATATCATATGAAAGAGCGCAGTTTGCACATTCTTAAACATTTTTTCTTTTTTTTTAGGCCGCATAGTTTTCGACTTTTGATGAAAAATGTAAAAAAAAAGTGCGGTTCCCTCCCCCCCTCCATTATTTTCGAAGTTTGCAAAGAGAAAAATCTGAAATTATTCTTTGTGATAGAAGTTTACGTAAAGATTACAGGAAAAATAAAACGAAGACTAAATAGCACACTTTTCCAGAAATCATCAACAAAAGCTATATTAGTTCCACTATCGGTAAAGAGTCAAGAGATGGTGCTGACATAAAACTGCAATATTCTACACCGCAGTGCACAGTGTTAAAATTCTCTGATGAATATAGGCCTCGCCGATGAAAGTTTAAAAACATATGATGGTACGGAACCCTCGGTGCGCGAGTCCGACTCGCTCTTAACCGATTTTTTTAAAAATCCCAGATAATAATCTGGCATTTAAGTCTTTTGTGTTTGCGTTTTTTAAGTATAGAAGTCTGACATTACACCTGTCAGATTAGTCTCTGGGCTTTAAAAACGAATTATAGAGTCAGGAGCAAACACTTTTCAAATCACACTAATATTATAAAGGCGAAAGTTTGTGAGTGTGTGAGTGGGGGTATGTGTGTGTTTATATGTTTGTTACTTCTTCACGCCCAAACGGCGGGACCAATTTTGATAAAATTTTGTATGGAGATAGCTGACATTCTGGATGTTAATCCAGAGTACCGGCACACAGCTATCTCCATACAAAGTTTAAAAAGTAAAAGTAGCCTATATGTTAATATAGGCTACTTTTTATCCCGATATTCCCACGCGATCAACATTTACGCGGGTGAAATCGCGGGACGCAGCTAGAAAAAAAAAGTTGCAAAGAACGGATACTGTAACTCCTAATGTAATTTTGCTGAAGAAGAAATATAAATGATTTCATCATTATCAATCTCCTGCCCCTATCCCGATTTATTTGTGGTCTGCGCAACATGTCTTGTCTTCCATACTTCTCTATTAGTCGTCATCTCAGTAGTCACCCCCTTTCTAACCATATTAATAATAATAAAAAACGAGTGTGCTTATGACCACACGACTGAAGTGAAACATAAAGAGAGAAAGAAAATGTGCGCGCGCACTGCTGTCTCTTGCTTATATCCCCCACTTAACTTCCGTTCGCCTTGCCCGATCACACTTTTCGTAACGCTTACGTCACGCGTTCGCCAGCTTACTCCCCAAGTCAAGCGTGCGTAAAGAAGTTTCACTTCAAAAAAAAAAACGAGTGTGCTTATGACCACACGACTGAAGTGAAACTTCTTTAATAAGAAGAGAGGAAGAGAGAAAGAAAATGTGCGCGCGCACTGCTGTCTCTTGCTTATATCCCCCACTTAACTTCCGTTCGCCTTGCCCGATCACACTTTTCGTAACGCTTACGTCACGCGTTCGCCAGCTTACTCCCCAAGTCAAGCATGCGAAAAGAAGTTTCACTTCAATAGCCCCCCCAACCGTTTTCGGTCACGGTGGCCAATCTCAATGGAGATTAACCAGGTACGCAGGAGATATTATAGTGCACAAAGCAAGTGTGTGCGCAAACACAGGTGCACTCTATGTTCCTTTACTCTCATAGTCCGATGGGACGGCAATCCGACACGACCAGGGAGAGTTCAGGCACAGGACCAACGGCTTTACGTGCTTTCCGAGGCACGGGGGTATTAAACCGCCAACTTCCAAACTCCGGACTGTTACTAAGAAATTCCTAATGGAAAACCCAATAACACTTTGTCCGACCCGGGAATCGAACCCAGGACCCTACGCTCAGCAGTCGCGCTTGCAACCACAAGACCAACGGGGCAGTCAAACCTAACCATATTATCATTCACACAGTCTATCAATCGTTTATTGATTAATGATTTGTGTGTGATAAGTGATAACTGATAAATGTACGAGGGGCTTGTGGCTAACTAATAACAGCTGCACGGGTCGATCGATCAGGTTAAGCTACGTTTGCTGCGGTTCGGTCCGTGGATGGGTGACCACCTTCACATACCAAGCCCCTCCGTGCCTCGGAAAGCACGTTAAGCCGTTGGTCCCGGCTGTCATTCGTGGATCTTTGACAGTCGTTACGGGTCGTTGGAAGCCCGAAAGTCTGACACAAGTCTTACCAAGCGGTATTGTTTCCCAGTAACTGGGTTGTGGAGGTCAGGGAGTCGCTCCATGTAAAATACTAGTAACTGGTACTGGGGTACTGGTACTGGTTAATTGACTTCAAAAAGGGGATTCTCAATTCGGCTGAATTTGTTTTAATTTGTATGTATGTTTAAAACATTGGGCATGTCCCATGGGTGGTAAAATATACATATTATTTAGTATATACAAGTATATATAAAAAAAAGGTAAAGAAAAAGACAGGAGCTCATTGGGCATCAAAAAATTCGTCCGCATCGCTGTCAATGACATAAGTAGTGCCCAGAAGGCTGGTAGCATTACCACGTTGGATGGCAATGCTTATATGGTAGTTTTTGAGTTAGCTTCACTCCACTTTACCAAATGATGATTTCCGAGAGCAAATGCTCAAGTTACTTTAAAAAATACCCAAATCGCTATAGCTTTGCCTATAAAATTTGAGGGTTTCCCTCGATTTCCATAGAATCCTCTCATCAGATTCCAACTTGATGATAATGGGACCACCTCGAGAGTATACCCTTTCAAATAAAAAAAGAACTTTTGGAATCGGTCCATATGGTAGTTTTTGAGTTAGCTTCAATAATACGTATTTTTTATACTTAGTTTATATTGATGATGTTATAATAACATCCTGTCACTTAAATTTACATAGCAAGTGGTGTTCTACGAATTTTTGTGGAGTAGGTACCTACAACTAATTATTTAAAAAAATCAAAAAACCCGACTGCGGTAAAAGACTGAGGTAAGTTAAAAGAAACTGAAAAGCTAAAAACAAGCCCATTTTAAATTAAATAAAAGTTGGAAGCAGGCGGGACCCATTTGAATTTGAAAATACTTACAATAAAAATGATGTGGGTCCCGCCTGCTTCCAACTTTTATTTAATTTAAAATGGGCTTGTTTTTAGCTTTCCAGTTTCTTTTAACTTACCTCAGTTTTTTACCGCAGTCGGGTTTTTTAATTTTTTTAAATAACTTTTTTTTATTTCCAGCTTTTTAGTTTACAAATTCGAAAGAAGAAAGAATTTCGCAGAAGATTTAGTTCTTGGTAGGTGTTTTTTTGCGATTTGTCACTTCGAATTGCTTTTAAGTATATATGTTGTATATATTTTTGTAATCACCTTTTAAAACCCTTTATTTTGATACCCCACTCGATAGGTTTAAAAAAAAATAATAATAATAATATGGCGTCCAGTAGTCGCCATATTGAATTTTCACTAACGTCATTTCTTTAGTGACACTCGCCGGACTAAGAGGAATCGATTAACGTGTGAATCATAAAAATCGGCCCAGGCGTTTGGTCTGGAAAGTGCTTCAAAGGAACATATAAACGTACATACATAGGCTGATGAACACATTACCACTCCTTTGCGTCCCGCAGTCGGGTAAAAACTTTTTACAAAAAAAAAACAACCAACTTAAAAAAAAAAACACTACTTATAAAGTGAAAAATAACTTTAATTTCGGTGGCAAAAAACGAAAACGTTTTCGTTTTCGTTTCGTCCGAACGTGGACCATCCTCCCAAAAGGTGGGAGCACCCTTTCGGCAACTCTCACAGACAGATCTCATGATATTTATACTATGTTTCGTTTGTTTCAGAACGTGCCCTGCTGAAGGATACGTTGCTGACTGGTCAGATCAAGGGATGGCGAAATCTACGGGGAAGAGAGAAAACCACCTGACACCGGATGAGCAGCTTAAGGACGGCATGTCGTTAACACCCGGTGACAATGCAGAGTACGTAATATATACCTATTACCTATCTATGTCATCATCGTCATCTGCCTAGCCTTTTCACAACGATGATCGACGACGATCCAAGATAAGAACGCTTGGAAACATGCTGGTCCTGCTCCATAGGACAATCTAGAGTCTAGACAAAATCAAACTGGTGGCTAATTTAATTGTAAAATTGATTCTTTCTTCTTTTTTTGACGTTGATTTATATTTTGTAATTACATAAACTCACACCCTGACTTATTACTTGTATTTTTTTATTTAAATGAAAATCGTTTATTTTTACCATGTTTGTAAATGTGTGAGCACCATGTATCTATTAGATAATTAATTTATGTCATGTTTTCATTTTTAATTCTTTTACCTATTTTGGTATAGTGATTTTATTTTATTTTAGGTGCATCGTCTTCACATATTATTATATAATTAATGTATACAAAATATTGTAAAGCATTTTAAAAGAGTAACGGTGGAGTTTCTTGCCCATTCTTCTCCATAAGAAAACTACCTTTTGGAATGGGCGACTAGAATCAATTCTATTCTTTCGTAATTTTTGACGTTCAAAAGTGCCTTTTAAGTGCCTACTTGAAATAAATATTTTGACTTTGACTTTGATGTTGGGGTTGGCTTCCAGTCTAACCGGATGCAGCTGAATACCAAACAAACAAACTCTTTTGCTTTATTGTTAGTATACATAGATTCCCGGCTGTCATTCGTGGATCTTTGACAGTCGTTACGGGTCGTCAGAAGCCCGAAAGTCTGACAACCAGTCTTACCAACCAGTATCGTATTACCCAGTAACTTGGTTGTGGAGTTCAGATAGGCAGTCGCTCCATGTAAAGTACTGGTATTCAGCTGCATCCGGTTAGACTGGAAGCCAACCCCAACATAGTTGGGAAAAAGCTTTTCAATTATTTAAATTACAACTTTTTTAGTTTGAAAATATGTAGATTGTATGTACGTTTTACTTGCCTGTTTAATTAACGCACGCATATAACTATTTCTAAACCATTGTTTAGTGAACATTACTGTGGGTTACACGTTTATCTAATTTAAAAAGTCAAACTTAAATTGTAACGTCCAACTGTTAGATATTAGTTAATGTCCTAATAAATTACTATAAAATTACCATTTTAATTGCAGACCCTCCTCCAGTAACCCGATTAGCTACCCGAATGCAGCGCCTCATGACGATCCAAAAGAGGTTCAAAACAATGAATCCAGCTCGACTCGCGAAGATTTGCCCAAGGGACAACAAGTAAGTTTGAAATAATGGCCATTCGTGCTCATCAAAATGATTCATGGTCTGATCCATGTTCCAACACTTCTGTAAGACATAAATGTATCTGTTCCCCGTAGTAGCCAACCAGTCCGTTAACGAAGATACGGACCCGTCAGAAAGTATTTGATCCGAGAGAACAAGTGTCAAATTCAATATTACGGACGGGCTAAAATAAATTGCATATAGGAACAACTGTCAAATCGTGTTGTCATTCATCCTTAATTCGGGCTCCGAAATAATCATAATATGTCCGTTAGTGATATATTATGATTATTTCGGAGCCCGAATTAGATAAATAGACCTGCTGTCTTGTATGGACCAGAATGTTGGGCCACAAAGGGGATGAATGAAAGGCAATTGCATGCAGCAGAGATGAGAACGCTAAGAGGGATGTGTGGTGTTACACGAATGGATAGAATAAGAAATGAGTACTTAAGAGGAAGTTTAAAAGTGGCACCGGTAACTGAAAAGTTGCGTGGGAATCGGTTGTCATGATATGGGCATGTGTTACGAAGAAATGAGGAAAACGTCGTGAGGAGAGTTCTGAGTATGGATGTCGATGGCTATAAGAGTAGGGGAAGACCAAAGAAACGATGGATGGACTGTGTGAATGATGATATGGTTAGAAAGGGGATGACTACCGAGATGACGACTAATAGAGAAGTATGGAAGAAAAAGACATGTTGCGCCGACCCTAAATAAATTGGGATAAGGGGAGGACAATGATGATGTCCGTTAGTGATATGAAGTTTGAAACGTCCGTAACTTTAGCGGAACTACGTTTTACTAAAATGTTGAAGTACCTGGGCTTAAGTACCTGGGCCACTGGGTCACCGAGGACCTCGCAGATGGTGTAGATATTGAAAGGGAACGCAGGGCATTGTCAGTAAGAGCTAATATGCTGGTCCGTAAGTTTGCACGCTGTACTGCACAGGTAAAAATAACTTTATTCAAGTCCTACTGTCAGTCATTCTATACGTGCAGCCTATGGGTGAAGCATACGCAGAAGACTTACAATGCCCTGCGTGTCCAATACAATAACGCGTTCAGGATGTTGATGGGGTTGCCACGCTTTTGTAGCGCATCAGGTATGTTTGCAGACGCTCAAGTGGATGGCTTTCAAGCGATACATCGCAAAAAAATTGCCTCTCTGATGCGCCGCATACGGGGCAGCCCAACAGCTTCCTGCTACTTATTGCAGGGAGAATGTATGTGGATTGCTTGTTCATGGAGCATTGGACAAAGCTACATGTGCGAGTGGTGCGGTCCTGATCCATTATTTATTTTGTTAATTTCTTCTTTTAGTTATTAAGTACTAACATAGGCTAAATATAATATTGTTACTAACACAGTGGACCATTGTTGTCTGATAAATAAATAAAATTATTATTATTATAAAACTACTACGGACTTCGTGCTTAGGGAGTAGACCCCAGCACCCTAATTGGGTAACACACTATCAATCTTAGGGAGTAGACCGCGGCACCCTAATTGGGTAACACACTATCAATCTTAGGAAGTAGATCCCAGCACCCTAATTGGGTAACACACTATCAATCTTAGGGAGTAGACCGCCGCACCCTAATTGGGTAACACACTATCAATCTTAGGGAGTAGACCGCAGCACCCTAATTGGGTAACACACTATCAATCTTAGGGAGTAGACCGCAGCACCCTAATTGGGTAACACACTATCAATCTTAGGGAGTAGACCCCAGCACCCTAATTGGGTAACACACTATCAATCTTAGGGAGTAGACCCCAGCACCCTAATTGGGTAACACACTATCAATCTTAGGGAGTAGACCCCAGCACCCTAATTGGGTAACACACTATCAATCTTAGGGAGTAGACCGCAGCACCCTAATTGGGTAACACACTATCAATCTTAGGGAGTAGACCCCAGCACCCTAATTGGGTAACACACTATCAAACTTAGGGAGTAGACCCCAGCACCCTAATTGGGTAACACACTATCAATCTTAGGGAGTAGACCCCAGCACCCTAATTGGGTAACACACTATCAATCTTAGGGAGTAGACCGCAGCACCCTAATTGGGTAACACACTATCAATCTTAGGGAGTAGACCCCAGCACCCTAATTGGGTAACACACTATAAATCTTAGGGAGTAGACCGCAGCACCCTAATTGGGTAACACACTATCAATCTTAGGGAGTAAACCGCAGCACCCTAATTGGGTAACACACTATCAAACTTAGGGAGTAGACCCCAGCACCCTAATTGGGTAACACACTATCAATCTTAGGGAGTAGACCCCAGCACCCTAATTGGGTAACACACTATAAATCTTAGGGAGTAGACCGCAGCACCCTAATTGGGTAACACACTATCAATCTTAGGGAGTAAACCGCAGCACCCTAATTGGGTAACACACTATCAATCTTAGGGAGTAGACCGCCGCACCCTAATTGGGTAACACACTATCAATCTTAGGGAGTAGACCGCAGCACCCTAATTGGGTAACACACTATCAATCTTAGGGAGTAGACCGCAGCACCCTAATTGGGTAACACACTATCAATCTTAGGGAGTAGACCCCAGCACCCTAATTGGGTAACACACTATCAAACTTAGGGAGTAGACCCCAGCACCCTAATTGGGTAACACACTATCAATCTTAGGGAGTAGACCCCAGCACCCTAATTGGGTAACACCCTATAAATCTTAGGGAGTAGACCGCAGCACCCTAATTGGGTAACACACTATCAATCTTAGGGAGTAGACCCCAGCACCCTAATTGGGTAACACACTATCAATCTTAGGGAGTAGACCGCAGCACCCTAATTGGGTAACACCCTATAAATCTTAGGGAGTAGACCGCAGCACCCTAATTGGGTAACACACTATCAATCTTAGGGAGTAGACCCCAGCACCCTAATTGGGTAACACACTATCAATCTTAGGGAGTAGACCCCAGCACCCTAATTGGGTAACACACTATCAATCTTAGGGAGTAGACCGCAGCACCCTAATTGGGTAACACACTATCAATCTTAGGGAGTAGACCCCAGCACCCTAATTGGGTAACACACTATAAATCTTAGGGAGTAGACCGCAGCACCCTAATTGGGTAACACACTATCAATCTTAGGGAGTAGACCCCAGCACCCTAATTGGGTAACACACTATCAAACTTAGGGAGTAGACCCCAGCACCCTAATTGGGTAACACACTATCAATCTTAGGGAGTAGACCCCAGCACCCTAATTGGGTAACACACTATAAATCTTAGGGAGTAGACCGCAGCACCCTAATTGGGTAACACACTATCAATCTTAGGGAGTAGACCGCAGCACCCTAATTGGGTAACACACTATCAATCTTAGGGAGTAGACCGCCGCACCCTAATTGGGTAACACACTATCAATCTTAGGGAGTAGACCGCAGCACCCTAATTGGGTAACACACTATCAATCTTAGGGAGTAGACCGCAGCACCCTAATTGGGTAACACACTATCAATCTTAGGGAGTAGACCCCAGCACCCTAATTGGGTAACACACTATCAATCTTAGGGAGTAGACCCCAGCACCCTAATTGGGTAACACACTATCAATCTTAGGGAGTAGACCCCAGCACCCTAATTGGGTAACACCCTATAAATCTTAGGGAGTAGACCGCAGCACCCTAATTGGGTAACACACTATCAATCTTAGGGAGTAGACCGCAGCACCCTAATTGGGTAACACACTATCAATCTTAGGGAGTAGACCGCAGCACCCTAATTGGGTAACACACTATCAATCTTAGGGAGTAGACCGCCGCACCCTAATTGGGTAACACACTATCAATCTTAGGGAGTAGACCGCAGCACCCTAATTGGGTAACACACTATCAATCTTAGGGAGTAGACCGCCGCACCCTAATTGGGTAACACACTATCAATCTTAGGGAGTAGACCGCAGCACCCTAATTGGGTAACACACTATCAATCTTAGGGAGTAGACCGCAGCACCCTAATTGGGTAACACACTATCAATCTTAGGGAGTAGACCCCAGCACCCTAATTGGGTAACACACTATCAAACTTAGGGAGTAGACCCCAGCACCCTAATTGGGTAACACACTATCAATCTTAGGGAGTAGACCCCAGCACCCTAATTGGGTAACACCCTATAAATCTTAGGGAGTAGACCGCAGCACCCTAATTGGGTAACACACTATCAATCTTAGGGAGTAGACCGCCGCACCCTAATTGGGTAACACACTATCAATCTTAGGGAGTAGACCGCAGCACCCTAATTGGGTAACACACTATCAATCTTAGGGAGTAGACCGCAGCACCCTAATTGGGTAACACACTATCAATCTTAGGGAGTAGACCGCAGCACCCTAATTGGGTAACACACTATCAATCTTAGGGAGTAGACCCCAGCACCCTAATTGGGTAACACACTATAAATCTTAGGGAGTAGACCGCAGCACCCTAATTGGGTAACACACTATCAATCTTAGGGAGTAAACCGCAGCACCCTAATTGGGTAACACACTATCAAACTTAGGGAGTAGACCCCAGCACCCTAATTGGGTAACACACTATCAATCTTAGGGAGTAGACCCCAGCACCCTAATTGGGTAACACACTATAAATCTTAGGGAGTAGACCGCAGCACCCTAATTGGGTAACACACTATCAATCTTAGGGAGTAAACCGCAGCACCCTAATTGGGTAACACACTATCAATCTTAGGGAGTAGACCGCCGCACCCTAATTGGGTAACACACTATCAATCTTAGGGAGTAGACCGCAGCACCCTAATTGGGTAACACACTATCAATCTTAGGGAGTAGACCGCAGCACCCTAATTGGGTAACACACTATCAATCTTAGGGAGTAGACCCCAGCACCCTAATTGGGTAACACACTATCAAACTTAGGGAGTAGACCCCAGCACCCTAATTGGGTAACACACTATCAATCTTAGGGAGTAGACCCCAGCACCCTAATTGGGTAACACCCTATAAATCTTAGGGAGTAGACCGCAGCACCCTAATTGGGTAACACACTATCAATCTTAGGGAGTAGACCCCAGCACCCTAATTGGGTAACACACTATCAATCTTAGGGAGTAGACCGCAGCACCCTAATTGGGTAACACCCTATAAATCTTAGGGAGTAGACCGCAGCACCCTAATTGGGTAACACACTATCAATCTTAGGGAGTAGACCCCAGCACCCTAATTGGGTAACACACTATCAATCTTAGGGAGTAGACCCCAGCACCCTAATTGGGTAACACACTATCAATCTTAGGGAGTAGACCGCAGCACCCTAATTGGGTAACACACTATCAATCTTAGGGAGTAGACCCCAGCACCCTAATTGGGTAACACACTATAAATCTTAGGGAGTAGACCGCAGCACCCTAATTGGGTAACACACTATCAATCTTAGGGAGTAGACCCCAGCACCCTAATTGGGTAACACACTATCAAACTTAGGGAGTAGACCCCAGCACCCTAATTGGGTAACACACTATCAATCTTAGGGAGTAGACCCCAGCACCCTAATTGGGTAACACACTATAAATCTTAGGGAGTAGACCGCAGCACCCTAATTGGGTAACACACTATCAATCTTAGGGAGTAGACCGCAGCACCCTAATTGGGTAACACACTATCAATCTTAGGGAGTAGACCGCCGCACCCTAATTGGGTAACACACTATCAATCTTAGGGAGTAGACCGCAGCACCCTAATTGGGTAACACACTATCAATCTTAGGGAGTAGACCGCAGCACCCTAATTGGGTAACACACTATCAATCTTAGGGAGTAGACCGCAGCACCCTAATTGGGTAACACACTATCAAACTTAGGGAGTAGACCCCAGCACCCTAATTGGGTAACACACTATCAATCTTAGGGAGTAGACCCCAGCACCCTAATTGGGTAACACCCTATAAATCTTAGGGAGTAGACCGCAGCACCCTAATTGGGTAACACACTATCAATCTTAGGGAGTAGACCGCCGCACCCTAATTGGGTAACACACTATCAATCTTAGGGAGTAGACCCCAGCACCCTAATTGGGTAACACACTATCAATCTTAGGGA
This sequence comes from Mesoligia furuncula, assembly GCA_916614155.1. Classification (NCBI taxonomy): domain Eukaryota; kingdom Metazoa; phylum Arthropoda; class Insecta; order Lepidoptera; family Noctuidae; genus Mesoligia; species Mesoligia furuncula. The sequence continues at coordinate 5,556,426 of OU744815.1, forward strand.
GTAGACCGCCGCACCCTAATTGGGTAACACACTATCAATCTTAGGGAGTAGACCGCAGCACCCTAATTGGGTAACACACTATCAATCTTAGGGAGTAGACCGCCGCACCCTAATTGGGTAACACACTATCAATCTTAGGGAGTAGACCGCAGCACCCTAATTGGGTAACACACTATCAATCTTAGGGAGTAGACCGCAGCACCCTAATTGGGTAACACACTATCAATCTTAGGGAGTAGACCCCAGCACCCTAATTGGGTAACACACTATCAAACTTAGGGAGTAGACCCCAGCACCCTAATTGGGTAACACACTATCAATCTTAGGGAGTAGACCCCAGCACCCTAATTGGGTAACACCCTATAAATCTTAGGGAGTAGACCGCAGCACCCTAATTGGGTAACACACTATCAATCTTAGGGAGTAGACCGCCGCACCCTAATTGGGTAACACACTATCAATCTTAGGGAGTAGACCGCAGCACCCTAATTGGGTAACACACTATCAATCTTAGGGAGTAGACCGCAGCACCCTAATTGGGTAACACACTATCAATCTTAGGGAGTAGACCCCAGCACCCTAATTGGGTAACACACTATCAAACTTAGGGAGTAGACCCCAGCACCCTAATTGGGTAACACACTATCAAACTTAGGGAGTAGACCGCCGCACCCTAATTGGGTAACACACTATCAATCTTAGGGAGTAGACCCCAGCACCCTAATTGGGTAACACCCTATAAATCTTAGGGAGTAGACCGCAGCACCCTAATTGGGTAACACACTATCAATCTTAGGGAGTAGACCGCCGCACCCTAATTGGGTAACACACTATCAATCTTAGGGAGTAGACCGCAGCACCCTAATTGGGTAACACACTATCAATCTTAGGGAGTAGACCGCAGCACCCTAATTGGGTAACACACTATCAATCTTAGGGAGTAGACCCCAGCACCCTAATTGGGTAACACACTATCAATCTTAGGGAGTAGACCGCCGCACCCTAATTGGGTAACACACTATCAATCTTAGGGAGTAGACCGCAGCACCCTAATTGGGTAACACACTATCAATCTTAGGGAGTAGACCGCCGCACCCTAATTGGGTAACACACTATCAATCTTAGGGAGTAGACCGCAGCACCCTAATTGGGTAACACACTATCAATCTTAGGGAGTAGACCGCAGCACCCTAATTGGGTAACACACTATCAATCTTAGGGAGTAGACCCCAGCACCCTAATTGGGTAACACACTATCAATCTTAGGGAGTAGACCGCCGCACCCTAATTGGGTAACACACTATCAATCTTAGGGAGTAGACCGCAGCACCCTAATTGGGTAACACACTATCAATCTTAGGGAGTAGACCGCAGCACCCTAATTGGGTAACACACTATCAATCTTAGGGAGTAGACCCCAGCACCCTAATTGGGTAACACACTATCAATCTTAGGGAGTAGACCCCAGCACCCTAATTGGGTAACACACTATCAATCTTAGGGAGTAGACCCCAGCACCCTAATTGGGTAACACACTATCAATCTTAGGGAGTAGACCGCAGCACCCTAATTGGGTAACACACTATCAATCTTAGGGAGTAGACCCCAGCACCCTAATTGGGTAACACACTATCAATCTTAGGGAGTAGACCCCAGCACCCTAATTGGGTAACACACTATCAATCTTAGGGAGTAGACCGCCGCACCCTAATTGGGTAACACACTATCAATCTTAGGGAGTAGACCCCAGCACCCTAATTGGGTAACACCCTATAAATCTTAGGGAGTAGACCGCAGCACCCTAATTGGGTAACACACTATCAATCTTAGGGAGTAGACCCCAGCACCCTAATTGGGTAACACACTATCAATCTTAGGGAGTAGACCGCAGCACCCTAATTGGGTAACACCCTATAAATCTTAGGGAGTAGACCGCAGCACCCTAATTGGGTAACACACTATCAATCTTAGGGAGTAGACCCCAGCACCCTAATTGGGTAACACACTATCAATCTTAGGGAGTAGACCCCAGCACCCTAATTGGGTAACACACTATCAAACTTAGGGAGTAGACCCCAGCACCCTAATTGGGTAACACACTATCAATCTTAGGGAGTAGACCCCAGCACCCTAATTGGGTAACACCCTATAAATCTTAGGGAGTAGACCGCAGCACCCTAATTGGGTAACACACTATCAATCTTAGGGAGTAGACCCCAGCACCCTAATTGGGTAACACACTATCAATCTTAGGGAGTAGACCGCAGCACCCTAATTGGGTAACACCCTATAAATCTTAGGGAGTAGACCGCAGCACCCTAATTGGGTAACACACTATCAATCTTAGGGAGTAGACCCCAGCACCCTAATTGGGTAACACACTATCAATCTTAGGGAGTAGACCCCAGCACCCTAATTGGGTAACACACTATCAATCTTAGGGAGTAGACCGCAGCACCCTAATTGGGTAACACACTATCAATCTTAGGGAGTAGACCCCAGCACCCTAATTGGGTAACACACTATAAATCTTAGGGAGTAGACCGCAGCACCCTAATTGGGTAACACACTATCAATCTTAGGGAGTAGACCCCAGCACCCTAATTGGGTAACACACTATCAAACTTAGGGAGTAGACCCCAGCACCCTAATTGGGTAACACACTATCAATCTTAGGGAGTAGACCCCAGCACCCTAATTGGGTAACACACTATAAATCTTAGGGAGTAGACCGCAGCACCCTAATTGGGTAACACACTATCAATCTTAGGGAGTAGACCGCAGCACCCTAATTGGGTAACACACTATCAATCTTAGGGAGTAGACCGCAGCACCCTAATTGGGTAACACACTATCAATCTTAGGGAGTAGACCGCAGCACCCTAATTGGGTAACACACTATCAATCTTAGGGAGTAGACCGCAGCACCCTAATTGGGTAACACACTATCAATCTTAGGGAGTAGACCCCAGCACCCTAATTGGGTAACACACTATCAAACTTAGGGAGTAGACCCCAGCACCCTAATTGGGTAACACACTATCAATCTTAGGGAGTAGACCCCAGCACCCTAATTGGGTAACACCCTATAAATCTTAGGGAGTAGACCGCAGCACCCTAATTGGGTAACACACTATCAATCTTAGGGAGTAGACCGCCGCACCCTAATTGGGTAACACACTATCAATCTTAGGGAGTAGACCGCAGCACCCTAATTGGGTAACACACTATCAATCTTAGGGAGTAGACCGCCGCACCCTAATTGGGTAACACACTATCAATCTTAGGGAGTAGACCGCAGCACCCTAATTGGGTAACACACTATCAATCTTAGGGAGTAGACCGCCGCACCCTAATTGGGTAACACACTATCAATCTTAGGGAGTAGACCGCAGCACCCTAATTGGGTAACACACTATCAATCTTAGGGAGTAGACCGCAGCACCCTAATTGGGTAACACACTATCAATCTTAGGGAGTAGACCCCAGCACCCTAATTGGGTAACACACTATCAAACTTAGGGAGTAGACCCCAGCACCCTAATTGGGTAACACACTATCAATCTTAGGGAGTAGACCCCAGCACCCTAATTGGGTAACACCCTATAAATCTTAGGGAGTAGACCGCAGCACCCTAATTGGGTAACACACTATCAATCTTAGGGAGTAGACCGCCGCACCCTAATTGGGTAACACACTATCAATCTTAGGGAGTAGACCGCAGCACCCTAATTGGGTAACACACTATCAATCTTAGGGAGTAGACCGCAGCACCCTAATTGGGTAACACACTATCAATCTTAGGGAGTAGACCCCAGCACCCTAATTGGGTAACACACTATCAAACTTAGGGAGTAGACCCCAGCACCCTAATTGGGTAACACACTATCAAACTTAGGGAGTAGACCGCCGCACCCTAATTGGGTAACACACTATCAATCTTAGGGAGTAGACCCCAGCACCCTAATTGGGTAACACCCTATAAATCTTAGGGAGTAGACCGCAGCACCCTAATTGGGTAACACACTATCAATCTTAGGGAGTAGACCGCCGCACCCTAATTGGGTAACACACTATCAATCTTAGGGAGTAGACCGCAGCACCCTAATTGGGTAACACACTATCAATCTTAGGGAGTAGACCGCAGCACCCTAATTGGGTAACACACTATCAATCTTAGGGAGTAGACCCCAGCACCCTAATTGGGTAACACACTATCAATCTTAGGGAGTAGACCGCCGCACCCTAATTGGGTAACACACTATCAATCTTAGGGAGTAGACCGCAGCACCCTAATTGGGTAACACACTATCAATCTTAGGGAGTAGACCGCCGCACCCTAATTGGGTAACACACTATCAATCTTAGGGAGTAGACCGCAGCACCCTAATTGGGTAACACACTATCAATCTTAGGGAGTAGACCGCAGCACCCTAATTGGGTAACACACTATCAATCTTAGGGAGTAGACCCCAGCACCCTAATTGGGTAACACACTATCAATCTTAGGGAGTAGACCGCCGCACCCTAATTGGGTAACACACTATCAATCTTAGGGAGTAGACCGCAGCACCCTAATTGGGTAACACACTATCAATCTTAGGGAGTAGACCGCAGCACCCTAATTGGGTAACACACTATCAATCTTAGGGAGTAGACCCCAGCACCCTAATTGGGTAACACACTATCAATCTTAGGGAGTAGACCCCAGCACCCTAATTGGGTAACACACTATCAATCTTAGGGAGTAGACCCCAGCACCCTAATTGGGTAACACACTATCAATCTTAGGGAGTAGACCGCAGCACCCTAATTGGGTAACACACTATCAATCTTAGGGAGTAGACCCCAGCACCCTAATTGGGTAACACACTATCAATCTTAGGGAGTAGACCCCAGCACCCTAATTGGGTAACACACTATCAATCTTAGGGAGTAGACCGCCGCACCCTAATTGGGTAACACACTATCAATCTTAGGGAGTAGACCGCAGCACCCTAATTGGGTAACACACTATCAATCTTAGGGAGTAGACCGCAGCACCCTAATTGGGTAACACACTATCAATCTTAGGGAGTAGACCCCAGCACCCTAATTGGGTAACACACTATCAAACTTAGGGAGTAGACCCCAGCACCCTAATTGGGTAACACACTATCAATCTTAGGGAGTAGACCCCAGCACCCTAATTGGGTAACACCCTATAAATCTTAGGGAGTAGACCGCAGCACCCTAATTGGGTAACACACTATCAATCTTAGGGAGTAGACCGCAGCACCCTAATTGGGTAACACACTATCAATCTTAGGGAGTAGACCGCCGCACCCTAATTGGGTAACACACTATCAATCTTAGGGAGTAGACCGCAGCACCCTAATTGGGTAACACACTATCAATCTTAGGGAGTAGACCGCCGCACCCTAATTGGGTAACACACTATCAATCTTAGGGAGTAGACCGCAGCACCCTAATTGGGTAACACACTATCAATCTTAGGGAGTAGACCGCAGCACCCTAATTGGGTAACACACTATCAATCTTAGGGAGTAGACCCCAGCACCCTAATTGGGTAACACACTATCAAACTTAGGGAGTAGACCCCAGCACCCTAATTGGGTAACACACTATCAATCTTAGGGAGTAGACCGCAGCACCCTAATTGGGTAACACACTATCAATCTTAGGGAGTAGACCGCAGCACCCTAATTGGGTAACACACTATCAATCTTAGGGAGTAGACCGCCGCACCCTAATTGGGTAACACACTATCAATCTTAGGGAGTAGACCGCAGCACCCTAATTGGGTAACACACTATCAATCTTAGGGAGTAGACCGCCGCACCCTAATTGGGTAACACACTATCAATCTTAGGGAGTAGACCGCAGCACCCTAATTGGGTAACACACTATCAATCTTAGGGAGTAGACCGCAGCACCCTAATTGGGTAACACACTATCAATCTTAGGGAGTAGACCCCAGCACCCTAATTGGGTAACACACTATCAATCTTAGGGAGTAGACCGCAGCACCCTAATTGGGTAACACACTATCAATCTTAGGGAGTAGACCGCCGCACCCTAATTGGGTAACACACTATCAATCTTAGGGAGTAGACCGCAGCATCCTAATTGGGTAACACACTATCAATCTCAATCTGAATCATTTTAAAGGATATTGTTAATCCATTGCTCCATATGTTCGAAAAATATGTCCGCTCAACAACGCAAATAACGCAATGAATGCTGTTGAACTGTCAAAATGAAACCCGTTGCTACTGACAGTGTGGTACCCAATTATCCTGCTGGTCAGACCTCAAATTAGATGTGTTTGCACCGTCTACAGCTCGAACCAACCTTGGGAGATCAGCGCCATTGGCTTGTTTGATGAGAACGTACTTACATTAAATTAATAGTTTATAAAACACTAGCAAAACACGCTTGGCCTTTCTCACAAGTGCAAACACGACTATGGAATGCCAGTGCCTAAGATCCGGCTTCATCATCAGAGCTTGAAACCTAATCGTGGCCAAAGTTCATTACAAGAATTTTCTAAGAAATCCAAAACAGCTATGATACGATTTTCCATCATGAAGTTCCAGTTCATATCTTCCGGCTCCAACATCAGATCAGTTCGACAGTACCATATTATTGTATTGTCATCAGAACTACATACAGCTGCCAATTTTCATTACGCTACGACCCTTGGAAGATGGTTAAATTAGTTACCTTAGATTCCATTACATACACACATCAAAAGTGTCTAGGGATCAACATATATTTTTGCAATAACTTTTCTCCTGATTGATATTAATTAAAATTTTCTTTAAGGATTCATCAAATAAAGTGTTTTCGTTTGTCACAGTAACGATAAACCAAGTCACCTTTGCATTAATAAAGAAATTTGCCATTTTCCTAATAAAGGGATTTTTGACATTTGAACCACTAACACAAAAGTTCGAATAAACGACTGAAATAACAGTTTTCTTTAAAATTTTATTGGGTAACTTAAACAATTAATAATCCGTGTTTCTACCGCGAACACTAACAACACAAGAACATCGGTTTGGCATACTCAAAATGAGTTCATCCAAATCACGCTGTGGATTGGCCGCCCATGTTCGTTGCAACAACAAAAAAAGGTCTTCTTGCGACTGGATACCCTCCATATTCAGCAGAGCTCTTCTCTGTAGCATATCCCATGCATGCTCAATCGGGTTCAAGTCTGGCGACTGAGCAGGCCAGGGCAGGACATTGATGTTAGCTGCGGCGAGAGTCTGTCTTACAACTCTTGCGGTGTGCGGTCGTGCATTATCATGCATTAACTGAAATAAGGGACCGATTTGCACTTGTAGAGGAACGATGACGTCTGATACAATCGTCTCAGCATAAATTTGAGCGTTGAGGTTGCCTCTGATCCAAATCAACTCAGTTCTTCCGCCGATCCAAATACCCGCCCATACCATGATGATTCCACCACTATAAGGATGGACTTCCTGGCAGGATTTTAATCGCTGTTGGCGTCCAGGGGTTCTCCAGTGTCGTATACGTCTTGTATCCGGTCTCATACCAAAACGAGACTCATCAGAAAAGCACACGAAACGCCTTTGTTCTTCTGCCCAATTTCTGTGTTCAAGAGCCCATTGATATCGAATCCTACGATTGTGCATTGCTATAGGTGGTACCCGTAGCGGTCTTCGGGAATGAAGGTTCACTTCATGCAAGCGGTTTCTGACTGTTTGGTCGCTAATTAAGTTCCCTGAAGAGTGATGAAGCCTCACGGCTAACATCATGGCGGTTATTGTTGGAGCTCTTTGAGTTAAGATTTGGATGTATCGGTCTTGTCTCCGTGTGGTGCAGCGATACCGTCCTCCATGGCGCTCAGCCACGGTACCAGTGCTTCGGTAACGTGTCCAAAGTCGACTGATAACACTCTGACTTGTATTCAGAGCTAAAGCCACAGTACGTTGCCGGGAACCAGCTTCTATCATTCCCACGGCTCTGAGCATTTCTTCCCTGCTTAAATGACGTCGCCGCTCCATAATAACGTTGGTTTTAATCAGTAGTAGGGAAACAGTAGCACTAATAATGTCTTCAATGCGTTGTATGTTTTTATAGGGAAAATATTGACAGCTGATTTTCATCTTTTACTCGAATTTGATTCACAGTTCCTGATTCAAATTATGAAATGCACCAAAAAGGATCCATATAAATTTATAAAATCATAAATTTATTACAAAGCCACATCTCAATCTCAAGAAATCCGCATAAAAATGCTTGATCCCTAGACACTTTTGATGTGTGTAGTTAGTTACATACAGGTCGACCTAATAAAAGCGTGTTAATAAAAGCCACTCTTGCACCGAAGTTGGCCCTAATTCAGTATGACCAATTAACGATTCCTTACTTCGAAATCACGTCAATTCCTTAGTTAATCCCCCAATCTCGCGTTGATTTCGCGCGGTTTCGTTCAATAAGTGAGAGAATTAAAATTTTGTATGGAGGTATTGTAGAAGTAACAAACATATAAACACACATACATTATGATATGTTATTTAAATATTGTAAAATCATAAATGTGTTCGATAAAGTCAAACTGGCTGTAGCCGCTGATTATTCTGTTTTTTATGAATAAACTGCAGAAAACAAACAGACCAAACTTTGTTCGTAACCTGTCGTATTTGCCTCTATATAAACTGCCAAAAATTAATAATGAGTATGGTAAGAGAGCCTGGACGTATGCCTTTCCTGACATTCTAAATAAGCTGCCAAAGGAAATTGCCAAAAAATTAGAAAACAAAAAAGGGCAACAAATTAAAAATATATTGAAAGCCTACTTCACCGTGGGGAAGTTTGGAATGGGGGAGTATTTTCTTTTTCTTAATTTTTCTGTTTTTTCATTTGCCTTTTTAACTTTAAGTGAGCTAACTCTAAAATAAGTCAGTAGCGCACATAATCTTATTATGTATCAAAGATTGAGCGCTATTATTTTTTTGATGTAAATGTTCCATGACGTTGTTTAAAATAAATAGTTTCAAATTTAATGTTTAAATTAAACTCGCAGACTTTCGCCTTTATAATATTAGTGTGTTATTGTTATTGTCACAGTTATGTGGATACAATTATACTCTGCGTTGCAAAAAAGCATTTTTTTTCATATTTTCATAAATGTGGGAAAACTTGTAAGTTTTAAGTGGTTTTTTTTTTCAGTTAACCTACATAATTATATTGTCCACTGCGGGACAAAGTCCTCCCCATATTCTTCCACCTTTCTTTGTGCTGTGCCTTTTCCGCCCAATCGGTTAGGAAGTGGCATTATAGATTGAAAATTGAAATAATTAACTAACGAAATACCTGAATTTCAATAATACTTATGGCGACTACATGACCTAAAGCGCGGTCTTTGTCGGACTGCATAGAAAAGAAAGAGAAGCGCGATGACACAACGCTGGTAATTTATTGCAAAATACGAAGCAATTATCTATTTACAAAATATTTATTGTTTGGACTGAATAATTAAAACACTAGTGCTTTAGTATGTTGCTTGTAGAATAATCTAACAAAAAAAAAATTAACAAAAAAAAACCGACTTACAAAAAACACTACGAAGTGAAAAATTACTTTAATTTCGGAAGTTGGTTGGTGTCTTTGGATCTGTATTTTAGTTTTTGCCACCGACTTCCAAAATTAAAGTTATTTTTCACTTTGTAAGTAGTGTTTTTTTTGTAAGTCGGTTTTTTTTTGTTAATTTTTTTTATTTCCCGCTTTTTAGTGGGTTTGTTTATCATGTATCTAAGTTACAATAGCCTAATGTCAACTTGCCCATCGCCTTTTACAAAATATTTCTTTTCCCGATGCAGGGACGTTAATTGTTGAGGAGTTCTCCTGGTATTCCACCATCAGCTCTATTTCACCATTCGCATTGTGACGAGAAGTAATTGAATCGCAACCCGTGAAATAATTATTATTGAGTAGTTCCAGTGGTCATCTGTGGTCTTCTTCATCAGTTCCACTTCACCAAATGGTGGTTTCCGAGAGCAAATGCACGAGTTACTATAAAAAATACCCAAATCGCTATAGGTGTGCCTATAATATTTGAGGAGTTCCCTCAATTCCTCATGGATCCCATCATCAGAACTGTATTTTGAAAAAAAATGGGACCAATCTGGAAGTATATCCTATTAAATAAAAAAAGAATTTTCCAATTCGGCTTATAAATGATACGGTAACAAACATAAAAAAAAAACACAACCGAATTGAGAACCTCCTCCTTTTTTTGAAGTCGGTTAAAAAACATAATGATTGTATGTATGTCAGTATGGTTTTTATTGTAAAAAGATAGTTTTTAGAGGTATCTTCATGATTTTTTTCTATCGTATCAAATTAGTAGTTTTAAATTTTATTTATTTATTTTGTTAAAAAAGGAGTACATTCGTTTTGGCACTCTCCGTTTGCTGTTCAAAAGTAATTGCATCACTTTCGCTTGCTTAGTCGGTTTTTGAGGATTTTAGAATTTCGAGGTAGCGCCTTAATTAACTCACGAAATACCTGAATTGCAATAATACCTATTAGTTATTCTTTGATAATACGTAATTACTTATATTCTTACCGACTTCAAAAAAAGGAGGAGGTTCTCAATTCGGTTGTTTTTTTTTTTGTTTGTTACCTCAGTACGCCGTCATTTATAAACCGATTTAGAAAATTCTTTTTTTATTCAATAGGATATACTTCCACATTGGTCCCATTTTATCAAAATCCAGTTCTGATGATGGGATCCATGAGGAATTGAGGGAACTCCTCAAATATTATAGGCACACCAATAGCGATTTGGGTATTTTTTGTAGTAACTCGTGCATTTGTTCTCGGAAACCACCATTTGGTGAAGTGGAACTGATGTAGAAGACCACAGATGACCACTGGAACTACTCAATAATAATTATTTCACGGGTTGCGATTCAATTACTTCTCGTCACAATGCGAATGGTGAAATAGAGCTGATGGTGGAATACCAGGAGAACTCCTCAACAATTAACGTGCCTGCATGGGGAAAAGCAATATTTTGTAAAAGGCGATGGGCAAGTGGACATTAGGCTATTGTAACTTAGATACATGATAAACAAACCCACTAAAATGTGAGAAATAAAGACTTTTTAACAAAAAAAAACGTCTTCCAAAAAAACACTACAAAGTGAAAAATAACTTTAATTTCGGAAGTTGGTGGCAAAAACTAAAATACAGATCCAAAGACACCGACTTCCGAAATTAAAGTTATTTTTCACTTTGTAGGTAGTGTTTTTTTTGGACGTCGGTTTTTTTTTGTTAAAAAGTTTTTTGAGCTCTGTAGCTTCTTACTGATTGACAATTGAGAGAGGTCGTCATGTCACGAAATATTGCTCTTGAAGAGATCTTTGGCATATAGAGGGTTACTTTTCAAAAACCATTCAAATTTTTACATGGTGTTCTACCCATGAATATAAACAACTTTCACTATGGGACCAACTCTGAAATCACGAAAAAAAAGTCTGCTGTTTCATACAAAACTTCAATACCTACTTGACCAAAATGTATGAAACAGCTGATTTTTTTTTCGTGATTGTAGAGTTAGTATATTCATGGGTAGAACACTATGTAAAAATTTGGATGGTCTTTGAAAAGTAACCCTGTATATCTTAGGCAATTGGGGGATGCTGCAGGGTTAAAGGTCTGGTCGACCGACTCTTATAATTGCTAAAACTCAAGGTCGCCAATGTTTTAAAATGTCCTGTTAAAGGCTTAAAAGATGATGGTTACCTACTAATAATCAAGAGAAGTCGTTATAATAAGAAATATTCTCCTTGATGAGATCTTTCCATTGGTATATAGGTATCTTAACGCTATTGGCTTCAGCTGGGGTAGTTTCAAAACACACTACATAGCAGCAATAGTTTTAATTTTGACAGTTCAACGTGTAAATAACGCAATGTATGTTACATTGCGTTATTTACACTTTTGAACAGACAAATTTTTCGAACATATGAAGTAGTGTCCGACCGAATGTTCGGTTTCGGTTTCGTTTTCGATTGAGTTTCGGCAAAAACACGAGTTTCAGTTTAGTTTCGTTTTCGGCGGCAAACTTGCCGAAACTACGACCGCAACCGAATGTGCATTCGGGAGTTTTCGCGCTGTGATTAGTAACACCTTAATTAGTTTCCTTAAGTACTTAATCTTATGTGTAATAATATAAGAGTCTATCCACTCAAATAAATACCTATTGTGAGTATTTTTGAGGCGCAACTATTATTTTTTTCTTGAATAAAGTTTCCTATGTTGATTATTAATAAATGAAAATGTCGAAGACTGCTTATCTATGTGATTTAAAGAGAAAACAATAGAGACTCACTGATTATACTAAAGTTTTCTTTATTTTTTCCTCAAAATATGATCCTTGTAAGGAAATTTCGGTTTCGGTTTCGGTTTCGGCCGAAACAGAGACCGTTGCCGAAATTCGTTTTCGGTTTCGGCTTCGGTCGTTAAACTAGTTTCGGTCGGACACTAATATGAAGCAATGGATGAGCAATATCCTTCAAAATTATTCACATTGAACTTGAGAGTATATTACGCAATTGGGGTGCAGGGCAGAATCGCCCAACCTCCTTTCCAATATTGCAGAACGGTGTTTTTTTTTAAACTAATTTTGTTTTTTTTTTTCAGAACAACAACGGTAACTACGGTAAGACATTTGATGACCTTGTAGACTACATTTTGCCGACGCCATGAAGACTAGATGTAATAAAATAGGAATCTTTGAAAAGTTACTCTCCAAGCCAAAACCAAGACCAAATATTTAAAAACCGTTGTTTTAATTGTACTTAGGCTTGATTTTTCAATCATCTGGGGGCCTAAACAGGCCACTTTGGCAGAATCATAAAAGGATTTCATTATGAATCACAATGAACAGTTAAGTTAATCGTATCATATCCCATTGGTGAAGGATTTTTAGATCTTTTTTTTGTCGGTGCTAAAATACCAATCAATCCAATCCCAATCGCTTTAATCTACCTACGTAGTGCATAGAAGAAAAGAAAAACACGGACTGTCTTCGACAGAATTTATTATGATTCATAAGGTTATCCTTCTATGATTCTGCCAAAGCGGCCTTTTTAGGTCCCCAGATAACTTTATTCGAAGAATAATTTTGATATTTTGACAGTTATTTCATACAAAAACTGTCAAACGTCAATTTTATTCCTCGAATAAAAGTTATCTGGCAATGGAAAAATCAGCCCTAAATTTAAAAAAAAAATACATAAAAGACAAAATATTCATAGCTTGATAAGCATAATATTTTATGTTTTAAGTTGTTGCATAATTATGTTATGAATATAGAAACAGGATGTATGCGAATCGATGAAACTGCGCTTTTTAAACGACTTCAAAAAACAAGGAGGTTCTATGTTTGACTGTATGTTTTTTTTAAATATATTATGTTCATCGATTTTTCATAAATTACGTTGTTCTTGTATTCTTGCTAGATTTACACAATTTTGTCGTTTGATGATTAGCTGCTCGCAACTTCGTTCGCGTTAATAACTTTTGATTTTCTTTCTTTTTCTAAAATAAAAGTACCCCTACGTTACTCCATATAAACCAGCTATATTTCAGTGAAAGTCCTGTCAAAATCGGTTCAGCCGCTTCGGAGATTTGCCCAAACAAACAGATAGACAAAATTAAAAAAAAACTTTTTTTGTTATAGTACCGTACCGTTTAGTAAAAAGCTGTTATTTTGACATTACAAACAGACTCTTCAATTTTATTAATTTGTTTAAATAGATTATTTGTTTGATAGAAGATTTGTTAACAGGGTGTAACTAATTTTTTATAAAACTTAAAAAAAAAAAATTGTATTAAGATATATATATTTTTACTCGTTATAAAATTATATCGAAAATTTCTCAATAATTCTGTTATTTGAGCAATGAAGTCAGAATGATATACACACATCAAAAGTGTCTAGGGATCAACATATATTTTTGCAATAACTTTTCTCCTGATTGATATTAATTAAAATTTTCTTTAAGGATTCATCAAATAAAGTGTTTTCGTTTGTCACAGTAACGATAAACCAAGTCACCTTTGCATTAATAAAGAAATTTGCCATTTTCCTAATAAAGGGATTTTTGACATTTGAACCACTAACACAAAAGTTCGAAAAAAAGACTGAAATAAAAGTTTTCTTTAAAATTTTATTGGGTAACTTAAACAATTAATAATCCGTGTTTCTACCGCGAACACTAACAACACAAGAACATCGGTTTGGCATACTCAAAATGAGTTCATCCAAATCACGCTGTGGAATGGCCGCCCATGTTCGTTGCAACAACAAAAAAAGGTCTTCTTGCGACTGGATATCCTCCATATTCGGCAGAGCTCTTCTCTGTAGCATATCCCATGCATGCTCAATCGGGTTCAAGTCTGGCGACTGAGCAGGCCAGGGCAGGACATTGATGTTAGCTGCGGCGAGAGTCTGTCTTACAACTCTTGCGGTGTGCGGTCGTGCATTATCATGCATTAACTGAAATAAGGGACCGATTTGCACTTGTAGAGGAACGATGACGTCTGATACAATCGTCTCAGCATAAATTTGAGCGTTGAGGTTGCCTCTGATCCAAATCAACTCAGTTCTTCCGCCGATCCAAATACCCGCCCATACCATGATGGTTCCACCACTATAAGGATGGACTTCCTGGCAGGATTTTAATCGCTGTTGGCGTCCAGGGGTTCTCCAGTGTCGTATACGTCTTGTATCCGGTCTCATACCAAAACGAGACTCATCAGAAAAGCACACGAAACGCCATTGTTCTTCTGCCCAATTTCTGTGTTCAAGAGCCCATTGATATCGAATCCTACGATTGTGCATTGCTATAGGTGGTACCCGTAGCGGTCTTCGGGAATGAAGGTTCACTTCATGCAAGCGGTTTCTGACTGTTTGGTCGCTAATTAAGTTCCCTGAAGAGTGATGAAGCCTCACGGCTAACATCATGGCGGTTATTGTTGGAGCTCTTCGAGTTAAGATTTGAATGTATCGGTCTTGTCTCCGTGTGGTGCAGCGATACCGTCCTCCATGGCGCTCAGCCACGGTACCAGTGCTTCGGTAACGTGTCCAAAGTCGACTGATAACACTCTGACTTGTATTCAGAGCTAAAGCCACAGTACGTTGCCGGGAACCAGCTTCTATCATTCCCACGGCTCTGAGCATTTCTTCCCTGCTTAAATGACGTCGCCGCTCCATAATAACGTTGGTTTTAATCAGTAGTAGGGAAACAGTAGCACTAATAATGTCTTCAATGCGTTGTATGTTTTTATACGGAAAATATTGACAGCTGATTTTCATCTTTTACTCGAATTTGATTCACAGTTCCTGATTCAAATTATGAAATGCACCAAAAAGGATCCATATAAATTTATAAAATCATAAATTTATTACAAAGCCACATCTCAATCTCAAGAAATCCGCATAAAAATGCTTGATCCCTAGACACTTTTGATGTGTGTATTTTATTAACTAAATAATATTTACAAGATAAATGTTGATAAATCAAATAAGTTATTACGTAGGTATGACTACAATATTTATGGTCCGACACTTACAAAGGCAACGCCAATTATTTTGACAGTTCAACAGCATTCATTGCGATAATTACGTTGTTGAACAGACGATATTTTCAAACCTATGAAGCAATGGATTAAGAAGATTTCCTTCAAAGTCTCGGATTGTGGTTGAAAGTTTGTTACGCAATTTAGGGTGCTGTAATGAGAGGTTTTCTTTTTGAGTATTAAAAAAAAAACATAATTTCCAAGAACTCTGTAGATGGCTTTGAACTGACTACGTTACTAGGTGCCAAAGCCAAAATGCTTGGAAAAAAAAACATTGCGTCACGTCACATATGATCGTTGACTGACACTTTCGTTTGCTTTCGTTAAACGATCTCAAAATTACATCCAAGTGAAATAATCAAAAAATGATGTGACGTTCCATTCCTTGCAGTAACTTACCAAGTTCAGCGCCATCTATCCAGCGACTAAGGAAGAGTTAAAAAAGAAAGTCCCTCATTGAAAATGTGTAATTTTCTATACAACAGCCTGTCAGATGGTTGGGAACAGCTATGCAGTTGAACGATAGAATTCATGATATCATCCGATTATCTACGACTCACCAAATCCGACTATCGTGATTTCACTGTTCGCTGTCCGTACTAGTCAATTTAAATGTTTAAGTTTTAATTTTATGTTTTGTATTCATTAATTTAGGATTAGCTACAAATGTTTATTTAACTTAATGTAAGCGACAAACTTGAGCGGAAATAATTGGCTTGGGGAACTAAGACAACGTCGTAGACAAGCGTTTTCTTGTTACTTTTCTGTAAAAATATCACTATGAAAGGCGACGTGAGCTTGGTAGCTCACTTTGAGCTCACTTCACTTAAGTTTTCACGCTGAGATTTATAAAGAATAGACCAGCTGTCGCCAGGGTAGCCCCTGAAATTCAAATTTTCTTACGTTTTTGCAATTTGCAGGTCAGTGTCATATTGAATGTTGATTAAAATATGATTCGCGAGCGTAACAAATATGACTATAGAATTATAATCATTAAAATGTTCAATAGATAGATAGATAGGTAGATAAACCATTTATTTGGCGCGCACAAAAAGAAAGCACAACACACAAAAGTACAATATTAGATGATAACCAAACCCAAACTACCCACATGATTATAATATAAAAACAAGGTGCCGATATAAAAACAAGATGAAGAACACATCGAAATAAAAGTGACACTATGATGACGAATACTTAAATACGACTTAATAATGACGAATACACAGTGCGGTGTGCGTCTCAAGGTTGCACCAAATGGGAGTCCGGCTCAGCATGTGTCAGGCAAATGTACCTGACGCTTATATTCTGCTGGATCCCTGCAGTGATACACGGACGTTAAGAGACGAGATAAATACAACCCTCTAAGTTCATATAAATCTATTGAATTACTATTTTATGAAAAATCAATCACCAGGATTATAATGAACTAGCTGTTCCCCGCGGTGTCACCCGCTGCTCAGCGCCTAAGGGTCATAGCGTGATGTTATATAGCCTATAGCCTTCCTCGATAAATGGACTATTCAACACAAAAATAATTTTTCAATTCTAACCAATAGTTCCTGAGATTACCGCGTTCAAACATACAAACTCTTCAGCTTTATAATATTATAGTATAGATTTGTTTTTATTTATTGTAAATATTGATGATTTTATGGATTATATTTCTGTAAAGTATACGCTCGCGAATCATATTTTGTTCAACACACAACCTGACACTGACCTGCAAATTGCAAAAACATAAGAAAATTTGAATTTTGCGGCCTTCCTTGGGAAAAAATTTAAGGGGGACTCCCCTTAAATTTTTTTCAATTTAATCTTGAAAGAATAACGCAGCGTAATGCTGCTAAGATTTGTGTCTAGCTTAAAAAAGAAATAGCAACCTTTAATTTGGCGTTGCGTGTTTATTTTAAAATCAGCTTGTGGATAAGTTACCTACCTACGTCTTGTCTACCAAGAGATTTCGGAAAGACGCAAGCTAGCTTGTTGTTGTTTTTTTTTTAAGGTTTCGTAGTCATATGGCAAAAAACACCCCCCTCAATTTTTTAATCATTGTTGGGAATGAATATTCCATTTGAGATGATGACGTTATTTTGCGGGCAAAATGCGTCAGCCAGTCATTTTTTTGTGATAAGAATGAACGAATTTATAAAATGAATGTTATAATTTTAAGGAAATCATTTTGCTTAGTATAAAAAAATATGTATTTATTTGAGATTAGTGTCAAATAAATATATATTTTTTAATACTCAGATTTTATATTTTTTTTAAATATTTTTTTAGATCAGTTTTGTGGTATTACACATGTTATTCTTAGGAATAACATGTGTAATACCACAAAACTGATCTTAACCCCCAAACTAGGCCTGGACCTGTATTTTGGGGGATGTAATGGAAGCCTGTAAGGTAACTAAATTACTCATATACTAACCGCAACCTACTTACTGGTTTTTTATCAGATGGGAACTGAGGAAAATTGATTTATTTTATAAAATCCTTTGCGCGATCTATTTATAGTGACCGACCTAAGGTACGGTATCGGCCAGTTTTGGCCGAAACTAGAAGAGGAGCCGAAGGTTCGGTTACGGTTTCGGCTGAAAGTCCTGTTTCGGTCGGTCACTACTCTGTTGTGTAGTCATAAAGTCACTTTTATAAATGTCTTTTTTGAAGTTCCTGTAATAATGTTAGCAATTATTATGTATTGTTGTATTAGATAGTCTGTTTCGTTTCACTTGCTGTGTTAGACACCCGCACAGACACACACATTATTCCTCCACCCCCCTCGTCAGTTAAGCAAGCTTCTCTTAAGTCTGCTGTCAAGAAGTGCGCACTCGTTGGCAGACTTATTAAGTCTGGTTTGCTTAAGGTCGAATTTAATTCGAAAGATTGCCTAACTAAACCTTTGCTGCTCTAAGTATCACAGAGTACAGGGAAAAGAACAGGAAAGGCATTTATCATCACATGTTAAAACATCTAACGATAATTCGCGCCGACATGTTTAATTCTTTGAAGTATATGAGGACTGGTCGCATCCGGGTAAATCTTGAGATTGAGAATATTCAGTTGATTCCCGTGGCGCATTTTTATTATTATTTTTTTTTACAAATTATAGTTTAGTATGTTTTTTAGCCGAATTATAAACACATTTATCAAATAGGGGTCAGTTTTGAACGACGCATTACAAAGATATTTGAAAACATATTTTTTGGGCCAGGGGAATCAAAATACGATGACAAGGGAATCAAAATTAAAACCAAGGTAAGTAATAAAGCATACTATTTATTTAATAATCAGTCTCTTGTTCTCAGTTATTGGCACTTTTACACCTAATTATCAATCACATTATTCCTAAGTACCTAATAATGATAAAATGTACATACTAAATAATAAAAATTGAAACTAAAACTTTTCTTTTAAAACATAATCAAATATTTTAACAAAAATTAGGAACCTTTCTTTGGATGACACAATTTAAAAAAATATAGTAGGTAATCAGATCAGAATCACAACCTTGTTTTATTACCTATTATCTAAAAAATATTTAAATCAAAATCAGAATCACTAGCACTGGAATGTTCGCCGTGAAGAGCTGTCAATACAGCGTTAGTTGTAGAAGCCGACAGATTTTCATTTATTGAAGGAACTTCTGCCCAGAAGCTATCATCGGAGGGTACACGTAGGTCCTTTTTGGTAATCTCTGCGTACAATAGGTACAAATCGCATAAAGATACGATACAAACGGATTATAACTTATTTGAATAAATACTTAGATAACCAGGCAAAACAAAACACTCAACACTGTCTGAGCAGACCGTGCAATTTGGAATTAACAAATAAATGTACTAGACGAACTAGAAAATATTGATTACCCTGGCAAAAACGCCAAGGGAATCAACACCAAGGTAATCAATAAAAGTTTGTTTTTTATCGATTACGTAAAAAGTTAAAAGTTCTAAGCAATAATAATAAGGTTATTAAATCAATAATAACAAGATTAGTAAAAATAATAAAAAAGATTAGTAAAGATATATCCGAGAAAAAACTTATACAATTTTTTATGCCGTCAGGGTAATCAATGACCTAGTGAAACAAAACCAGGGGAATCAAATTTTTACCTTCGTAATTTCGTCCACGGGCAAAGTGAGACCCGACCTTCCACCACGGCGTTTTAAGCGCGACTAGAGCTCGCACGAGAACGAATAACTGCGCTTCGGGACCGCTCCACTAGCGATCTATGTCTAGTTATGTAGCGCGCCACAGGAATCACTGTTTAGCTCTGGACAAAACTTTAAATCTATTTCTATTTAAAACTATGGGATGAAATAAAAACTGTATATTTTTATTTTCAACACATACTAATCTAGTTGTTGAAAAACTACATAAATTGATCATTTTACATTTATAAATTGGCGACTTCGGGTTGTTTTCATTAAAAAATGTGTAAAGGACGCGCCAGGGTTATCAATTGTTGAATCCTACCTCAACAGTGGCCCCACGTTGGGCGCCACTGTTGAGGTAGGAGTCCCTAGCAGTGTCTGGAGTGAAAGACGGTTAAGATGCGAATGAATGTTTATTGCAAAACTACACCTATTATATACAAAAATATTTACAAGATTATTAGCAGCTACCGACATTCATATCACTATAAAATAAATCAAATAATATGTCGGTAAAACGAAAAGGTTTGCATTTGGTGCTCGCATATAAAAGCTTGCGCCGCGCCTGCGCTGACAGTATTCCACTAGCCGCCGGCGCGCGCGCATTATGTATGTAGGTATGTGTTGCAGCTACACAATTTTTGTGACGATTTGTTTTTTTTTCGATAATTACACCCAAATTAAAAAGAGTAACTATTGTGCATCAATTAGATACCATAGTGATAAGACGTAAAAAAAATAGTTTGGGTCTTTATTTCAATATTGCGGGTACTTTATACCTCCGGACATCATAAATTGAGCCTCTCAAGATTCACCCATCATACTGTGGTGCCCAAAATACAGGGTTGCCTTGTTTGTGGCCAATACAAAACCTTTGTATTTTTTTTTTTTACCTTAAGTTCATTTTGTTTTCATCCATCAACAAAGATGTTTGTTTTAAAAATATTGCATAGTCACAATCACGTACCGATACGATTATATTTTAGCTTAGAATCTGGTTTAATGTATTGTTTAACGGGTGTAATACGAAGCCGAGAGTCACTTGTACTCCCCGTCATTGTAATATTTTTTTTTTGTACTTGACCATACCTGGGAACCTTCTGGTGCTTCTGGTTACGGAGATAATGAAGGTCAAGATTCCAACTTTTGCAGACGTTTATTTACGAAAACAAGTTTTTATTGTTATAAGTTTATAATACAACTTTAAATACCCCCACGACCCCTGTACCGTTGCATGTAACCCTAAGCACAATGTTTTGCGTGCGTTACATTGCGCACTACCGCAAATAGCAAATGTTTACACCAAAAATAAAAGTCGTTTTCCAGCGTTTTCCCATGTTTGTGCAATGTTACTTAGTTTGATGTACAGAATGTATAGTTGACGGCTATGTGATTGGTCTTTTTTAAACCCAAGGAACTGATATAATTTAACATGATAAAAGGCATCCGCACTGCAGATTTTATTCGATAAATTAAAAGCATTTTAAATACGATAACTAACTGCTAAGTGATTTTAAAATAATTGTAATATAATTATTTTAATTTTTATTTTTACTATTACTTGGCGGTAAAACTTACGAGCTCTGAGCGGTTTGTCTAAAGAATCTTTAAATATTTTCTCAAAAAAATGTAAAGTGAAGCGAGGGATTTTTTTTTTATCAAATTGAATACCTACCAACTTAAATTGTCCGGATATTCAAACCACAACTGTAATTCTTTGGCAGTTGTTTGCAATAGCTATAACACGGTAAACTGACATAGGTAGAGAGCCAATTTGATAAACTATTTCCCTGACTGTGTCTGCAGTGCGTACGAAGCTTTATATTACTTAGACAAAAAAAAAATGCTTGACTTATAAAATCCAGCACTAACAGTATTATAATTCGATTCGATTCCCACCCAGGACAAATGTTTGTGTGATGAGCATGATCATTTGTTCTGTGTCTGGGTGTAATTTATCTATAATATGTATGTATTTAGAAATATATAAGTATGTTTATCAGTTGTCTAGTACCCATAACACAAGCTCTGCTTAGCTTGGGACTAGACGGCGTTGTTTGATAGTTGTCGAATATATTATTATTATTATTATTATAATTGATTGCTTGTTGTATATTGTATTGTACCCACATTTTATTATGAATGTAATGTTTGAATTGAAAGGAAGCAAGATTTAAAAAAAACGATGATATCCAAATATATTCTATGTAAATGAACACTGATTTTTATTTCGCTCCAAACTTGCAAATATTTTCATCTACAGGGTCTTATTGAATTAGCCAGCAAAACTATGCAGAAGTGATGGGTGGTGTAGCGATGTGCTGATATCATATCACCAATACTGTGCCACACAATTAATTTATCACTATCTGAGGGAACCTTCCTTCATCATCTGCCTAGCCTTTTCCCAATTATGTTGGGGTCGGCTTCCAGTCTAACCGGATCCAGCTGAATACCAGTATTTTACATGGAGCGACTGCCTATCAGACCTCCACAACCAAGTTACTGGGTAATACGATACCCCTTGGTAAGACTGGTTGTCAGACTTTCGGGCTTCTGACTACCCGTAACGACTGTCAAAGATCCACGAATGACAGCCGGGACCAACGGCTTAAAGTGCTTTCCGAGGCACGGAGGGGTCTCGGTATGTAAAGATGGTCACCCATCCACAGACCAACCACGGCAAGCGTAGCTTAACCTGATCGATCGACCTGTGCGGCTGTTATTATTTAGCCACGGGCCCTTGAGGGAAGCTTGCCTGATAGATTAAAATTTTCAATAGTTAAGCCCCTTCATAAAAGTAAGAGTACACTAGATAAAAATAATTATAGACCGATCACTCTGATTTCAATATTCTCAAAAATGTATGAGAAAATAATGCATAATCGTCTGGTTCAATAAATAAACAAACATAAACTTATTAATGAAGAACAAAATGGGTTTCAAAAAGGTGAGTCAAAAACTAGCGGCATTCTCGTTAGTAAGGTCCTTAACAGATAATATAGATAAAAAACGCTGTTTCAGTAATCTTTCTAGATATGAGCAAGGCTTTTGATCTCGTTAACCACAATACACTCCTAGATAAAGGTGAGCGCACGGCATCAAAGGTCCGTTAGAATGGCTGAAAAGTTATCTCACCAATAGACAACGGTGTATTGAAGTATATTGATGATAAACTTATTGCAATGGTATATAAATCTTTATTTAGACACAATGGGTCCGGAGTGCCTCAAGAAGCATCCTTGGGCCTCTTCTCTTCCTGTTATACATTAACGACTTGGCAAATCTTTCACGGCTACGTAGCGTCTGTATTGAGGTACGGCTTACTCCTATGGGGTAACCCATCACACATACAAAGAGCTTTCGTAGCGCAAAATAAATGCTTGCGAGCAATAACTGGGGTGCCTCCATACAAGAGCTGTAGACCAATTTTTAAAAAGCTAAAGGTTCTAACTCTATCTTCTACTTACAAGTAACAATTTTGAAATAGCCATATTTGTCAAGAAAAACTCTCACTTCTCCACAGTAGCCGAAAACAATAGATTTGCAAAAAGAGACCCCCACCAAGTTAAAAAACCGGGCAAGAGCGAGTTGAGACTCACGCACCGATGTTTTTAAATTTTCATAGGCGAGGCCTATATTCGTCAGGGAATTTTAACACTGTGCACTGCAGTGTAGAATATTGCGGTTTTATGTCAGCGCCATCTCTTGACCGATAGTGGAACTAATGTAACTTTTGTTGATGATTTCTGAAAAGTGTGCTATTTAGAGACTTCGTTTTATTTTTCCTGTAATCTTAGTTTTCGACTTTTGATGAACAATGTAAAAAAAAATACCATTTCCCCCCCTTATCTCCGAAGTTTGCAAAGAGAAAAATCTGAAATTATTCTATGAGATAGAAGTTTATGTAAAGATTACAGGAAAAATAAAACTAAGTACCTATCTAAATAGAACACTTTTTCACTTCAATAGAATTCGGCTACTTGTTTGGCGCCGTCACCAGTGTCCACCAGTTCCTGTAACGAAGGACACGATATTAAATATCCCATCGTTTGTGGACCAGCACCACATTTACACTCCAAGGTGGAGTTGTCTATGAATCTCCACCTGAATAGGTTTTCCTTGCTTCGGCCAACCTGGGTCCGGAGTCTGTTTAAAGACTTCCAGGTTACGCAAGGTAACTCATGTCCAGGTGGAAGGTCTTCAGCGGGTGGAACAAACGATTTGGGTAAGGAAGCACTGTCTCGCCACAGCTTCAGTCGTTCTTGTGATGGTTCGCTAGTGAGTGGGACGACACACTTTAAAAAACTGTTTCGGCTTTTCAGACTTTGTGGCACAAGGATGTTGTAATGCAGAGGGGGTCGTGTGTCGGAGATCATTTTGGCTCTTTCGCTGAAGCTTGCCAGCGCTCTGCGAAACACTGCTGGCGCTATTGCTGCTAGTGGATACAGCATTTCCTTTTATATTTCCCAGAAATCCATCCCTTAAACTTTATTACCCTTTTCCACCTTGGTAGGAGTCGATTTTTGAAAAATCCTAAAACCCATGCCTACTTTTTTATTTTAGTAGTACTTACCTACCGAGTTTCGGGTTAATCCGACAGCGCGTTACATATTTTTCTAACCTATTAACTTAAATCCTCTGTGAGGGGTTTTTAGGGTTCCGTAGCCAAATGGCAAAAACGGAACCCTTATAGATTCGTCATGTCTGTCTGTCCGTCTGTCTGTCTGTCCGTCCGTATGTCACAGCCACTTTTCTCCGAAACTATAAGAACTATACTGTTGAAACTTGGTAAGTAGATGTATTCTGATAACCGCATTAAGATTCCACACAAAAATAGAAAAAAAACAATAAATTTTAGGGTTCCCCATACTTAGAACCGAAACTCAAAAATTTTTTTTTCATCAAACCCATTCGTGTGGGGTATCTATGGGTAGGTATTCAAAAATGATATTGAGGTGTCTAATACCATTTTTTTCTAAACTGAATAGTTTGTGCGAGAGACACTTCCAAAGTGGTAAAATGTGTGTCCTGTCCCTGTAACTTCTAAAATAAGAGATGATAAATAAAAAAAATATATATGATGTACATTACCATGAAAACTACCACGGAAACTTTGGTTTAAACGAGATCTAGTAAGTATTTTTTTTAATTCGTCATAAATCGTAAACCCCAATTCACCATTCATTCAATCAACTCAAAAAAAAAAAACATTTTACTTCATAAACATAAACCTTATGCATAAACCCGGATGTTACGGAACCCTCGGTGCGCGAGTCCGACTCGCTCTTGCCCGGTTTTTTTAAACTAAAAGTGACGTTCTTTTTTATTTACTGAGCCTAATATTGCCAAGTTTCAAGTTTATTAACCAAATGAATAAGATTTTTCATATAAACTGTATCCCCTCTTTTTATGCCCATAGGGGTGGAGTTTTGGAAAATCGTCTAGGATGTTACAAGCGTAAACAAGGTGACTTACAAATGGCTGAAATAAGGGATCTGTTTGACGAATTCTCCAAGACGCAAACTACTAAGCTTGATGCTCTTACTGAAGCCATGTCATTGTTAAAATAAGAGACTGCGGAGTTGAAAAAATCCGTTAACTTCATGTCAGAGAAGTATGAAGAGGTACTGGAAAGCTTGGGTAAAATGCAGACGGAAAATTCCACTTATAAAGTTCGGGTTGAATTACTCGAACAGAGAATCGATTTTTTGGAAAGAAAAGCCAGGTCCACTACTTGAGAAAAGTGCCGCAGTCACCAACTTAGACCAAGGAAAATATCACAGATATAATAATGAAAGTCGGCGATGTGCTAAAGCAGCCCATACACCTTTCTGATATTCGAGATACATACAGATTAAAAACCAAAAGTACCTAATGCTAACTCTCCAATCATAGTTGAATTTGCAACAACATCCGTAAAAGGAAATATGATTCAGAAGGCTAAGTCATTTAATAAGAGCAACAAAGAGAATAAGCTTAATAGTTCACACTTAATGATTAACGGTCCAACGCAACCTGTTTATATCTCTGAGTCTCTTACTCCGTATGCTAAGAAACTGATCTACATGGCTTGTCAACAAGCTAAAAAAAATTCTTACACGGGTTGCTGGCATTCTTATGGCAAAATTTACATGAAGAAAAGTGATGATCAACCAACCATACGTGTTGATAATGAGGAAGATATTCTGAAACTTACTCAAGCATGACTTTACTGCTGGAGAGACAGTAACACTTATGATCAAATCTTAATACTTCTATGTAATATCAAGGCATTATGCCATTTAAGTTATTTAAAATTTAAGCTCAAACAGATTAATAAAATTGTTTTACGCCATCTTGGCACTAACTTGACGATCACATCATTAACACTCCCACACTTACACACACACACCCAACTTCAAATGTACTCAACATCCGATATAATTCTATTGATACATAAAATATTTTTTTCCTTAAGCATCTTTAGATTTACTTGTGTCTTACTCTTCAATTCGATAACATAAATACTGATATTTCTACAGATGTTGACCTTACATCAGTGGCTGACGCATCTACCTGCAGTATTGATGAATGCTCATCTCTAATCTCATCTGCTGATACGTCCTTCAAGGTCATTACACAAAACATTAGAAGTATTAATTGCAACATGGCTGGTATGCTTACTCTTTTGGGTAGGTCCAATGTCAACTGGGATTTAATAGTGTTAACGGAGTGCTGGTTGCGTGGTGTTCATAATCCTCCTATAATGGATGGATACGATTATTATTCAACTTCTAATCACAAAACACAAAATCAAGGGATAGTCGTTTTTATTAAAAAAGGTATTAATGCATGTGTAAAGGAACCATCCGTTTTGGACTGTAATAGTCTATTAATACACACATCAAAAGTGTCTAGGGATCAACATATATTTTTGCAATAACTTTTCTCCTGATTGATATTAATTAAAATTTTCTTTAAGGATTCATCAAATAAAGTGTTTTCGTTTGTCACAGTAACGATAAACCAAGTCACCTTTGCATTAATAAAGAAATTTGCCATTTTCCTAATAGAGGGATTTTTGACATTTGAACCACTAACACAAAAGTTCGAAAAAAAGACTGAAATAACAGTTTTCTTTAAAATTTTATTGGGTAACTTAAACAATTAATAATCCGTGTTTCTACCGCGAACACTAACAACACAAGAACATCGGTTTGGCATACTCAAAATGAGTTCATCCAAATCACGCTGTGGAATGGCCGCCCATGTTCGTTGCAACAACAAAAAAAGGTCTTCTTGCGACTGGATACCCTCCATATTCGGCAGAGCTCTTCTCTGTAGCATATCCCATGCATGCTCAATCGGGTTCAAGTCTGGCGACTGAGCAGGCCAGGGCAGGACATTGATGTTAGCTGCGGCGAGAGTCTGTCTTACAACTCTTGCGGTGTGCGGTCGTGCATTATCATGCATTAACTGAAATAAGGGACCGATTTGCACTTGTAGAGGAACGATGACGTCTGATACAATCGTCTCAGCATAAATTTGAGCGTTGAGGTTGCCTCTGATCCAAATCAACTCAGTTCTTCCGCCGATACAAATACCCGCCCATACCATGATGGTTCCACCACTATAAGGATGGACTTCCTGGCAGGATTTTAATCGCTGTTGGCGTCCAGGGGTTCTCCAGTGTCGTATACGTCTTGTATCCGGTCTCATACCAAAACGAGACTCATCAGAAAAGCACACGAAACGCCATTGTTCTTCTGCCCAATTTCTGTGTTCAAGAGCCCATTGATATCGAATCCTACGATTGTGCATTGCTATAGGTGGTACCCGTAGCGGTCTTCGGGAATGAAGGTTCACTTCATGCAAGCGGTTTCTGACTGTTTGGTCGCTAATTAAGTTCCCTGAAGAGCGATGAAGCCTCACGGCTAACATCATGGCGGTTATTGTTGGAGCTCTTCGAGTTAAGATTTGAATGTATCGGTCTTGTCTCCGTGTGGTGCAGCGATACCGTCCTCCATGGCGCTCAGCCACGGTACCAGTGCTTCGGTAACGTGTCCAAAGTCGACTGTTAACACTCTGACTTGTATTCAGAGCTAAAGCCACAGTACGTTGCCGGGAACCAGCTTCTATCATTCCCACGGCTCTGAGCATTTCTTCCCTGCTTAAATGACGTCGCCGCTCCATAATAACGTTGGTTTTAAGTAGGCAGTAGGGAAACAGTAGCACTAATAATGTCTTCAATGCGTTGTATGTTTTTATAGGGAAAATATTGACAGCTGATTTTCATCTTTTACTCGAATTTGATTCACAGTTCCTGATTCAAATTATGAAATGCACCAAAAAGGATCCATATAAATTTATAAAATCATAAATTTATTACAAAGCCACATCTCAATCTCAAGAAATCCGCATAAAAATGCTTGATCCCTAGACACTTTTGATGTGTGTAATAACACTTGAGGATAATACCATGGTTCTTGCAATTTACCGTTCACCGAGTGTTAGGAATGTTGATAATTTTTTGGAAAGTTTGCACAATTTGCTGTATAATGTTGCGTCTAAATATAAAAACTGTATCTTAACTGGTGATATAAATATTGACATTAAATATTGACCATAGTGATAAGACGTAAAAAAAATAGTTTGGGTCTTTATTTCAATATTGCGGGTACTTTATACCTCCGGACATCATAAATTGAGCCTCTCAAGATTCACCCATCATACTGTGGTGCCCAAAATACAGGGTTGCCTTGTTTGTGGCCAATACAAAACCTTTGTATTTTTTTTTTTTACCTTAAGTTCATTTTGTTTTCATCCATCAACAAAGATGTTTGTTTTAAAAATATTGCATAGTCACAATCACGTACCGATACGATTATATTTTAGCTTAGAATCTGGTTTAATGTATTGTTTAACGGGTGTAATACGAAGCCGAGAGTCACTTGTACTCCCCGTCATTGTAATATTTTTTTTTTGTACTTGACCATACCTGGGAACCTTCTGGTGCTTCTGGTTACGGAGATAATGAAGGTCAAGATTCCAACTTTTGCAGACGTTTATTTACGAAAACAAGTTTTTATTGTTATAAGTTTATAATACAACTTTAAATACCCCCACGACCCCTGTACCGTTGCATGTAACCCTAAGCACAATGTTTTGCGTGCGTTACATTGCGCACTACCGCAAATAGCAAATGTTTACACCAAAAATAAAAGTCGTTTTCCAGCGTTTTCCCATGTTTGTGCAATGTTACTTAGTTTGATGTACAGAATGTATAGTTGACGGCTATGTGATTGGTCTTTTTTAAACCCAAGGAACTGATATAATTTAACATGATAAAAGGCATCCGCACTGCAGATTTTATTCGATAAATTAAAAGCATTTTAAATACGATAACTAACTGCTAAGTGATTTTAAAATAATTGTAATATAATTATTTTAATTTTTATTTTTACTATTACTTGGCGGTAAAACTTACGAGCTCTGAGCGGTTTGTCTAAAGAATCTTTAAATATTTTCTCAAAAAAATGTAAAGTGAAGCGAGGGATTTTTTTTTTATCAAATTGAATACCTACCAACTTAAATTGTCCGGATATTCAAACCACAACTGTAATTCTTTGGCAGTTGTTTGCAATAGCTATAACACGGTAAACTGACATAGGTAGAGAGCCAATTTGATAAACTATTTCCCTGACTGTGTCTGCAGTGCGTACGAAGCTTTATATTACTTAGACAAAAAAAAAATGCTTGACTTATAAAATCCAGCACTAACAGTATTATAATTCGATTCGATTCCCACCCAGGACAAATGTTTGTGTGATGAGCATGATCATTTGTTCTGTGTCTGGGTGTAATTTATCTATAATATGTATGTATTTAGAAATATATAAGTATGTTTATCAGTTGTCTAGTACCCATAACACAAGCTCTGCTTAGCTTGGGACTAGACGGCGTTGTTTGATAGTTGTCGAATATATTATTATTATTATTATTATAATTGATTGCTTGTTGTATATTGTATTGTACCCACATTTTATTATGAATGTAATGTTTGAATTGAAAGGAAGCAAGATTTAAAAAAAACGATGATATCCAAATATATTCTATGTAAATGAACACTGATTTTTATTTCGCTCCAAACTTGCAAATATTTTCATCTACAGGGTCTTATTGAATTAGCCAGCAAAACTATGCAGAAGTGATGGGTGGTGTAGCGATGTGCTGATATCATATCACCAATACTGTGCCACACAATTAATTTATCACTATCTGAGGGAACCTTCCTTCATCATCTGCCTAGCCTTTTCCCAATTATGTTGGGGTCGGCTTCCAGTCTAACCGGATCCAGCTGAATACCAGTATTTTACATGGAGCGACTGCCTATCAGACCTCCACAACCAAGTTACTGGGTAATACGATACCCCTTGGTAAGACTGGTTGTCAGACTTTCGGGCTTCTGACTACCCGTAACGACTGTCAAAGATCCACGAATGACAGCCGGGACCAACGGCTTAAAGTGCTTTCCGAGGCACGGAGGGGTCTCGGTATGTAAAGATGGTCACCCATCCACAGACCAACCACGGCAAGCGTAGCTTAACCTGATCGATCGACCTGTGCGGCTGTTATTATTTAGCCACGGGCCCTTGAGGGAAGCTTGCCTGATAGATTAAAATTTTCAATAGTTAAGCCCCTTCATAAAAGTAAGAGTACACTAGATAAAAATAATTATAGACCGATCACTCTGATTTCAATATTCTCAAAAATGTATGAGAAAATAATGCATAATCGTCTGGTTCAATAAATAAACAAACATAAACTTATTAATGAAGAACAAAATGGGTTTCAAAAAGGTGAGTCAAAAACTAGCGGCATTCTCGTTAGTAAGGTCCTTAACAGATAATATAGATAAAAAACGCTGTTTCAGTAATCTTTCTAGATATGAGCAAGGCTTTTGATCTCGTTAACCACAATACACTCCTAGATAAAGGTGAGCGCACGGCATCAAAGGTCCGTTAGAATGGCTGAAAAGTTATCTCACCAATAGACAACGGTGTATTGAAGTATATTGATGATAAACTTATTGCAATGGTATATAAATCTTTATTTAGACACAATGGGTCCGGAGTGCCTCAAGAAGCATCCTTGGGCCTCTTCTCTTCCTGTTATACATTAACGACTTGGCAAATCTTTCACGGCTACGTAGCGTCTGTATTGAGGTACGGCTTACTCCTATGGGGTAACCCATCACACATACAAAGAGCTTTCGTAGCGCAAAATAAATGCTTGCGAGCAATAACTGGGGTGCCTCCATACAAGAGCTGTAGACCAATTTTTAAAAAGCTAAAGGTTCTAACTCTATCTTCTACTTACAAGTAACAATTTTGAAATAGCCATATTTGTCAAGAAAAACTCTCACTTCTCCACAGTAGCCGAAAACAATAGATTTGCAAAAAGAGACCCCCACCAAGTTAAAAAACCGGGCAAGAGCGAGTCGAGACTCACGCACCGATGTTTTTAAATTTTCATAGGCGAGGCCTATATTCGTCAGGGAATTTTAACACTGTGCACTGCAGTGTAGAATATTGCGGTTTTATGTCAGCGCCATCTCTTGACCGATAGTGGAACTAATGTAACTTTTGTTGATGATTTCTGAAAAGTGTGCTATTTAGAGACTTCGTTTTATTTTTCCTGTAATCTTAGTTTTCGACTTTTGATGAACAATGTAAAAAAAAATACCATTTCCCCCCCTTATCTCCGAAGTTTGCAAAGAGAAAAATCTGAAATTATTCTATGAGATAGAAGTTTATGTAAAGATTACAGGAAAAATAAAACTAAGTACCTATCTAAATAGAACACTTTTTCACTTCAATAGAATTCGGCTACTTGTTTGGCGCCGTCACCAGTGTCCACCAGTTCCTGTAACGAAGGACACGATATTAAATATCCCATCGTTTGTGGACCAGCACCACATTTACACTCCAAGGTGGAGTTGTCTATGAATCTCCACCTGAATAGGTTTTCCTTGCTTCGGCCAACCTGGGTCCGGAGTCTGTTTAAAGACTTCCAGGTTACGCAAGGTAACTCATGTCCAGGTGGAAGGTCTTCAGCGGGTGGAACAAACGATTTGGGTAAGGAAGCACTGTCTCGCCACAGCTTCAGTCGTTCTTGTGATGGTTCGCTAGTGAGTGGGACGACACACTTTAAAAAACTGTTTCGGCTTTTCAGACTTTGTGGCACAAGGATGTTGTAATGCAGAGGGGGTCGTGTGTCGGAGATCATTTTGGCTCTTTCGCTGAAGCTTGCCAGCGCTCTGCGAAACACTGCTGGCGCTATTGCTGCTAGTGGATACAGCATTTCCTTTTATATTTCCCAGAAATCCATCCCTTAAACTTTATTACCCTTTTCCACCTTGGTAGGAGTCGATTTTTGAAAAATCCTAAAACCCATGCCTACTTTTTTATTTTAGTAGTACTTACCTACCGAGTTTCGGGTTAATCCGACAGCGCGTTACATATTTTTCTAACCTATTAACTTAAATCCTCTGTGAGGGGTTTTTAGGGTTCCGTAGCCAAATGGCAAAAACGGAACCCTTATAGATTCGTCATGTCTGTCTGTCCGTCTGTCTGTCTGTCCGTCCGTATGTCACAGCCACTTTTCTCCGAAACTATAAGAACTATACTGTTGAAACTTGGTAAGTAGATGTATTCTGATAACCGCATTAAGATTCCACACAAAAATAGAAAAAAAACAATAAATTTTAGGGTTCCCCATACTTAGAACCGAAACTCAAAAATTTTTTTTTCATCAAACCCATTCGTGTGGGGTATCTATGGGTAGGTATTCAAAAATGATATTGAGGTGTCTAATACCATTTTTTTCTAAACTGAATAGTTTGTGCGAGAGACACTTCCAAAGTGGTAAAATGTGTGTCCTGTCCCTGTAACTTCTAAAATAAGAGATGATAAATAAAAAAAATATATATGATGTACATTACCATGAAAACTACCACGGAAACTTTGGTTTAAACGAGATCTAGTAAGTATTTTTTTTAATTCGTCATAAATCGTAAACCCCAATTCACCATTCATTCAATCAACTCAAAAAAAAAAAACATTTTACTTCATAAACATAAACCTTATGCATAAACCCGGATGTTACGGAACCCTCGGTGCGCGAGTCCGACTCGCTCTTGCCCGGTTTTTTTAAACTAAAAGTGACGTTCTTTTTTATTTACTGAGCCTAATATTGCCAAGTTTCAAGTTTATTAACCAAATGAATAAGATTTTTCATATAAACTGTATCCCCTCTTTTTATGCCCATAGGGGTGGAGTTTTGGAAAATCGTCTAGGATGTTACAAGCGTAAACAAGGTGACTTACAAATGGCTGAAATAAGGGATCTGTTTGACGAATTCTCCAAGACGCAAACTACTAAGCTTGATGCTCTTACTGAAGCCATGTCATTGTTAAAATAAGAGACTGCGGAGTTGAAAAAATCCGTTAACTTCATGTCAGAGAAGTATGAAGAGGTACTGGAAAGCTTGGGTAAAATGCAGACGGAAAATTCCACTTATAAAGTTCGGGTTGAATTACTCGAACAGAGAATCGATTTTTTGGAAAGAAAAGCCAGGTCCACTACTTGAGAAAAGTGCCGCAGTCACCAACTTAGACCAAGGAAAATATCACAGATATAATAATGAAAGTCGGCGATGTGCTAAAGCAGCCCATACACCTTTCTGATATTCGAGATACATACAGATTAAAAACCAAAAGTACCTAATGCTAACTCTCCAATCATAGTTGAATTTGCAACAACATCCGTAAAAGGAAATATGATTCAGAAGGCTAAGTCATTTAATAAGAGCAACAAAGAGAATAAGCTTAATAGTTCACACTTAATGATTAACGGTCCAACGCAACCTGTTTATATCTCTGAGTCTCTTACTCCGTATGCTAAGAAACTGATCTACATGGCTTGTCAACAAGCTAAAAAAAATTCTTACACGGGTTGCTGGCATTCTTATGGCAAAATTTACATGAAGAAAAGTGATGATCAACCAACCATACGTGTTGATAATGAGGAAGATATTCTGAAACTTACTCAAGCATGACTTTACTGCTGGAGAGACAGTAACACTTATGATCAAATCTTAATACTTCTATGTAATATCAAGGCATTATGCCATTTAAGTTATTTAAAATTTAAGCTCAAACAGATTAATAAAATTGTTTTACGCCATCTTGGCACTAACTTGACGATCACATCATTAACACTCCCACACTTACACACACACACCCAACTTCAAATGTACTCAACATCCGATATAATTCTATTGATACATAAAATATTTTTTTCCTTAAGCATCTTTAGATTTACTTGTGTCTTACTCTTCAATTCGATAACATAAATACTGATATTTCTACAGATGTTGACCTTACATCAGTGGCTGACGCATCTACCTGCAGTATTGATGAATGCTCATCTCTAATCTCATCTGCTGATACGTCCTTCAAGGTCATTACACAAAACATTAGAAGTATTAATTGCAACATGGCTGGTATGCTTACTCTTTTGGGTAGGTCCAATGTCAACTGGGATTTAATAGTGTTAACGGAGTGCTGGTTGCGTGGTGTTCATAATCCTCCTATAATGGATGGATACGATTATTATTCAACTTCTAATCACAAAACACAAAATCAAGGGATAGTCGTTTTTATTAAAAAAGGTATTAATGCATGTGTAAAGGAACCATCCGTTTTGGACTGTAATAGTCTATTAATAATAACACTTGAGGATAATACCATGGTTCTTGCAATTTACCGTTCACCGAGTGTTAGGAATGTTGATAATTTTTTGGAAAGTTTGCACAATTTGCTGTATAATGTTGCGTCTAAATATAAAAACTGTATCTTAACTGGTGATATAAATATTGACATTTCCGAAAACTCATTGGACATAAGAAAACACAACTACTTAAATCTAATGGCTTCGCATGGCATGCTGCCAGCTCACCAGTATCCTACCCACTCAAAACCTTGCATAGACCATGTCATACTAAAAACCAAATTTCCAGCGACATGTTTGATAGCTGAAACTTCCCCCTTACTGATCATTATAGTGTCATTATTTCCGTTGATAAGTCGTTTCCTTCTAAGCAGCATGCGAAAATCTTAAAGCGAATTGATTATGCTTCCCTTGACTTGGCTATCACTAAAATTGACTTTGCGCCCCTTTTCGCAATGACTGACGTGAATGATGCGGTAGCCACTTTTACTGGTTCTCTTATTACTGCTATGGAATCATGCACAAAAACTATTACTATACCAAGACGTAAAATTATATTAAAGCCATGGATAACTCCAGGGCTTTTGAAATGTATGAGAAATAGGGATAACCTCCACCTCAAAACTAATTAATCACCTGAAAATGCGACTCTCAGGCTAACCTATATTAGATACAGGAATTTTTGTAATGGATTATTAAGAAAACTGAAAAGTGAATATGAAAGGAAGGAAATCGATAACGCAGGAAACAATTCTAAAAAACTATGGGACGCCCTTAAAACAATCACTCACACTACTAGATCCAAGGAAGTTGCTTCTGAATTGATATCGTCAGGGCACCCCGAGGTTAGGTTACTTTAAACCCTTTACACAGGAATAGGAGCTCCACGCAGCGGGGCTCCATCGAAATAGGATGCAAGAGCGAACGAATGGGAATACAACTTACTTAAAAATAATTATCTAATTGGTTTCTGTGAACCAAGGTATCTGGAAACAGTGGTTTCTATGAACAAAGTTTGCGGCAAGAAGTGCTATCTATGAACAGAGATCTCTGTCAACAGTGCTTCCTATGGACCGAGATGTCTACGAACAATGTTTTCTATCAACAAAGTTTTCGGCCGAAACGTGCTGTCTAGGAATAGAGAATTCTATGAGCTTTGCTTTCTGTATGTAGTTGTATCGTACAAGCGTGTTTCTATCTTAGGTTCCACACCGTTCTAATTCTATTGCACTTAGATGACGATTTTCGACATTTTCTGGCTGGGGTAACGCACACAAAACCTTAGGAAAGAAAGAAACCTTAGAAAGCCTTAGGAATTTTCTGGGCACGCTCGTTCCATCATCATCACATCATCCATCGCTTTCCGTCAGGCGGGATCAAGGTCAAGAGCGGGACAAAAAAGAAAAAAAAAATGGTATTTATTGATTTGTGTTTCCAGAGCTTAAAGGGCAATAAAACAAGAAAGATTTTTTTTATGACTTGTGGAGTCGCTTGATATATTAATTTAAAAATCTGTTTTCTTTTTGTGGTGTTAACTACACAGACGTGATGTGTACCGATACCCTAATACGAGGAAACAATAGAAAACAGATTTTCTCAACTCATACTTCAAGTATCAACAATACCAGCGGTCGTTAACCCCAAAAAACCACCTTTGACCACGCTTTTCTCCCTGCTCACCTCTCCCACTAGTCTTATCTAGTGTCTCACTTCCAATATCTATGTTCTTCTCACGCTAAGAATCTGCGTTCTTCTAACAATCTTCTCCTACTCTGTTCTTCTCATACTTCTGACTTTGTTCATTCTTCCTTATTCAGTCCATTCTTCTTTGGAATGCACTTCCTCTTGATATCAGGACGGCCACCAGTCGGTATGCATTTAAGCGGAAATTGTAGAGTTATTTTCAAAACAAATAGCGTATTAGAGTCGTCTCAACACCTTCTGTCCCTTGAATTTGTATGTATATATATATATTATAAGTATATATCTTATAGTCAATAGTATGTATGTGTATATAACCTATTTATGTATTCTTGTACCTAGTTTTAATTTTTTTTAATCATTGTTCCTCTCAACCAAAGCACCTGCCATCCAATCTCTTCACCACCCTTGGTCAGTCAACCAAGGGTCCACGCTTTTCTCCCTTCTCACCTCTCCCACTCCTCTTTCTTATCTCGTGTCTTACTTCCAATATCTATGTTCTTCTCATGCTAAGAATCTGCGTTCTTCTAATAATCTTCTCCTACTCTGTCCTTCTCATACTTCTGACTTTGTTCATTCTTCCTTTCATATTCAGTCCATTCTTCTTTGGAATGCACTTCCTCTTGATATCAGGACGGCCACCAGTCGGTATGCATTTAAGCGGAAATTGTAGAGTTATTTTCAAAACAAATAGCGTAGATTCGTCTCAACACCTTCTGTCCCTTGAATTTGTATGTATATATATATATATTATAAGTATATATTACAGTCAATAGTATGTATGTGTATATAACCTATTTATGTATTTGTGTACCTAGTTTTTTTTTTTTTTTAAATCATTGTTCCTCTCAACCAAAGCACCTGCCATCCAATCTCTTCACCACCCTTGGTCAGTCAACCAAGGGTCCACGCTTTTCTCCCTTCTCACCTCTCCCACTCCTCCTTCTTATCTCGTGTCTCACTTCCAATATCTATGTGCTGCTCACGCTAAGAATCTACGTTTTTCTAACAATCTTCTCCTACTCTGTCCTTCTCATACTTCTGACTTTGTTCATTCTTCCTTTCATATTTAGTCCATTTTTCTTTGGAATGCACTTCCTCTTGATATCAGAACGGCCACCAGTCGGTATGCATTTAAGCGAAAATTGCAGAGTTATTTTCAAAACACATAGCGTAGAGTCGTCTCAACACCTTCTGTCCCTTGAATTTGTATGTATATATGTATATATATTATAAGTATATATAATCAACCTTTTACGGTAAATGTTGATCCAGTGAGAAGTTAGAACAACTGTTGATCCGCCTATTTTACGTGTTTACTCAGCTCCGCGTCGCGCAAACTGATATACTTTGATCCGTCCGTAATGCGCGTGTGACGTCGGTGGATCTACACTTACAGGTTTTCAACAAACTCGTCAGCGATTTGACCAACATTTGTTGATCCACCAACGGTCAAAAAAATCATACTGAATATGATTTCTTAGATCCAGAGTATATTTAACTTATATGCGACATTTACTTGGACTAAGTTGATCCGGAGCCAAAAGTGACGAATAGGTACTCGAACGCGTTCTGCGAACCCAGTAGACTATTTCGTCGTATTTTTCGTTTCGTATTTCCTTAATCAAAATATATGGCTTGGCCATTTCGCTACATTCACATGAGCGTAAGGTCAAAAACTCTCATACTGTTATGACTTTTAGAGGGGTTCGTGGCTAAATAATAACAGCCGAACAAGTCAATCGATCAGGTTAAGCTACGCTTGCCGCGGTTGGTCTGTAGATGGGTGACCATCTTTACATAACGAGACCCCTCCGAGCCTCGGAAAGCACGTTAAGCTGTTGGTCCCGGCTGTCATTCGTGGATCTTTGACAGTCGCTAGGGGTGGTCAGAAGCCCGAAAGTTTGACAACCAGTCTTATCAAGGGGTATCGTATTTGGGTTGTGGAGGTCAGATAGGCAGTCGCTCCATGTAAAATACTGGTACTCAGCTGCATCCCGTTGGACTGGAAGCCGACCCCAACATAGTTGGGATTATCAATAGTAAGTGTATGGGGTTTTCGAAAATTATTGACCCCTAACGGGACGTTACGGGTAGTCAGAAGCCCGAAAGTCTGACAACCAGTCTTACCAAGGGTATCGTATTACCCAGTAACCGGGTTGTGGAGGTCAGATGGGCGGCGCTCCATGTAAAATACTGGTATTTAGCTGCAACCGGTTAGACTGGAAGCTGACCCCAACATAGTTGAGAAAAGGCTAGGCAGATGACGACTGTTATGGACTTTTACTCCTGAAATTTAAACAACTCTACACCTTAGTCAAAATATGTGGCTTGGCCATTTCGCTACATTCACATGAGCGTAAGGTGAAAAACTCTCAAATCAAATCAAATCAAATCAAATCATTTATTTTTGCCAACATGGGTAGGGGTATAGAAGTTACATAATGTTTTAATAATGTTCTCCATGCTCTGCCGTCACATGGGCATGCAAAATTTACACATACATTACAATCAGATTTCAAAATAATATTACAAAATTATCAAATTGGAAAATCATTTTATCCGTATTTTCAATGTCAAGGAGTATTTAGTCAATATGTAATTAAATAAATGTCAGAGTAAATAATCAATAAATAAAGTCCTAGTATAAATAATTGTTGAGAGTTTCAAATGTCATGATTGTCTATGATTGTATATCTGATTATTAATTATTGGCCATAAGGATTCCCTTTTAGATATTCCTTCACACTGTAATATACTTTATCAGTTAGAAATTGCTTTAGCTTCCGCTTAAATATGTGCGAGTTGTCAATGTCTGTAATACAACATGGCAATTTGTTATAAATCTTAGATGTCATGCAATATACACTGGAGTCCATCAAATGAGTTTTGCAGGGTACAGTCTGAACTTTATTTCTATATCTAGCACTTCGGAATTTTTCATACATATGCATATTACTTTTGACAAAGACTGACATCTCGTAAATGAACAGGCTAGGTAAAGTGAGAATCTTAAGTTTTTTGAAATATGGTTCACAGCTATCTGTGGTCTTTAGTCTACACATTGCCCGTATGCACTTTTTTTGGGCTTTAAATACAGACTCCCATTCCGTCGAGTTCCCCCAGAAAATTACACCATATCTCAGCGTGGACATCACGTATGCATGGTAAGCTGTTATAACAGTGGTAAAATTTACAATTTTTGTGAGTATGTATAACATATAGGCATATTTATTTAATTTCAAGCAGACGGATTCCACATGTGATTTCCAATTTAAATGACAGTCTACATTTAAACCTAAGAATTTTGTTACATCGACTTCATTAATTTTTGTTCCAGCATAATTTATGTTTAAGTCTGTTGGTGGTTTAGTCCTGTTTCTAAAGATCATGAAATTAGTTTTATGTAAATTAATTAGAAGGTTGTTTTTATTTAGCCAATCTACAATGCGAACCAATGTGGTGGAACGAAAAAATCTCATACTTTTATGGACTTTTACTCCTGAAATTTAAACAACTCTACACCTTAGTCAAAATATATGGCTTGGCCGTTTCGTTACTACAAGAACCATTGTATAACAGTATGAGAGTTTTATCAAATAACTCCTCCCGCTCTGGGTGGAGCGGAAGGGAGTGTCAGACTCTTACTGACTAAAACCCACCCGTGTTCCTTCCTTAGCCCTTTATGTTCCGGGCCAGCGGTAACCCTTTCGGACAATCCCGCTGACCCGGCAGGCTTCGGCCCTAAGGGAGCCCCTCCTCGATGCTGACATCTCTTTGAGGCGCGCGTGGAACACGTACGCGCCGTCCGGCACGGGCCTGGTCCTG
The DNA here is from genome assembly GCA_916614155.1 of Mesoligia furuncula. Taxonomy (NCBI): domain Eukaryota; kingdom Metazoa; phylum Arthropoda; class Insecta; order Lepidoptera; family Noctuidae; genus Mesoligia; species Mesoligia furuncula. Next base: position 5,596,516 of record OU744815.1, read on the forward strand.
ATCAGACGGTGAGCTACCCATTACTCTCCGCCGGCAGGCCCGCGCCTACGGTGGCCGAGAGTCGTCACGCGGCTCCCGACGCCCGGAGCGTCTCCCGCGGCGGCTGGGACTAGAGGCTCTCTCCCTGAGCCGTCCCGCCACCTCTTTCGCTAGCATGACTGCTTCGCAGAAGGAGGTGACTGCCTCTCGCCCCGGACCATGGCTTGCACTAGGGCCGGACGCGAGAGGTCGCCGCCGCTGCCGATCGCCTCTACGAGGAAACGGCGGTGCTCCGCCCAAGCAGGGCAGACCTCCACCGTGTGCTCCACCGTGTCCTCTGGGCAATCCTGGCAATGGTGACACCCGGGCGTTTCTTCCCGCCTGATGATGTGCAGAAACCTCCCGAAACTTCCGTGTCCGGTGAGGACCTGCGTCAGGCGGTAGGTGAGGGAGCCGTGGCGCCTCTCTAGCCACTCCTCAAAGAGGGGTCTTATTGACGCTGTCGCGGCGTGCCCTGTGCTGGGTTGCGGCAGCCGCTCTTTCCATGCCGCCATGAGATCGCGCCGGAGATCCGTCCGCTCCGCAGCGATTTGCCGCGGAAGCGGAGTTTCCCCCCGGCGTAGTGCCTCCGCGCGCCATTCATACAGGCGCGCGAGGACTATTGCCTCCAGATCCCATGGCGGCAGTCCGGCAAGGAGGCTTGCCGTCTCGCCCGAGATCGTGCGGTAGCCCTTTTTTTTTTTTTTTTTTTTTTTTTTGAGGATGGGAAATCATCAAATGACTCCTCCCGCTCTGGGTGGAGCGGAAGGGAGTGTCAGACTCTTACTGACTAAAACCCACCCGTGTTCCTTCCTTAGCCCTTTATGTTCCGGGCCAGCGGTAACCCTTTCGGACAATCCCGCTGACCCGGCAGGCTTCGGCCCTAAGGGGCCCCTCCTCGATGCTGACATCTCTTTGAGGCGCGCGTGGAACACGTACGCGCCGTCCGGCACGGGCCTGGTCCTGATCGGGCGGTGAGCTACCCATTACTCTCCGCCCGCAGGCCCGCGCCTACGGTGGCCGGGAGTCGTCACGCGGCTCCCGACGCCCGGAGCGTCTCCCGCGGCGGCTGGGACGGGAGGCTCTCTCCCTGAGCCGTTCCGCCACCTCCTTCGCTAGCATGACTGCTTCGCAGAAGGAGGTGACTGCCTCCCACTCCCTCTCGCCCCGGACCATGGCTTGCACCAGGGCCGGACGCGAGAGGTCGCCGTCGCTGCCAATCGCCTCTACGAGGACACGGCGGTGCTCCGCCCAAGCGGGGCAGACCTCCACCGTGTGCTCCACCGTGTCATCTGGGCGATCCTGGCAATGGTGATACCCGGGCGTTTCCTCCCGCCTGATGATGTGCAGGAACCTCCCGAAACTTCCGTGTCCGGTGAGGACCTGCGTCAGGCGAAAGGTGAGGGCGCCGTGGCGGTATCGTGCGGTAGCCCTGGATTAGCCTTACGGCTACCACCTTCTGGGGTGCGTTCAGGTAGTGGGCGACTCGCCACCGCAGTGAACGTGCCCACTCCGGGGCCCCATATAGGGCCATGGACCGCACGACCCCCGCGTAAAGCCTCCGGCAGGAGGCGTTTGGCCCTCTCAGGTTGGGCAAGAGCCGCTTGAAGGCGGTCCCGGCCCGTTCCAGTTTGTCGGAAGTGCTCGACGAATTTCCACCGGCTGTCGAGGACAAGACCCAGGTCTTTCATCGTCGTCTCGACGCCGATATGAACCCCGCCTACCGTTAGTTAGGATCCCGATGGTGGCGTGTTCCGGGGCCCATGAAACGACATGGCCTCGGACTTGTGCAATGCCACCTCGAGATAACTGCCGAATCCTCTCCACGACTATCGCAACCCCGCGTGTAATCGCGTCGGCCGCCGCCTGATGCGATCTCCTCTGCGCCAGGACCAGCGTGTCGTCAGCGTAGCAAACCACTGACGCCATCAGGGAGGTCGGCCCGCAGTACCGAGTCGTAGCCGATGTCCCACAGGAGCAGCCCCACAACCGATCCCTGCGGGACACCGCACGACATCTCTCGCCGGTTTCACTCCCCATCGCGACCGGGGTAGATGACGGCTCTGTCCGTCAGATACGCCTCGACTATTCGACGGAGGTAGGGCGGCACCCGGTGATACCGGAGTGCCTCCACAATGCAGCTCCAGGGCAGGGTGTTGAACGCGTTGGCGATGTCGAGTGACACCGCCACGACGACCCCACCCCGGGACACCGCGTCCCCCGTCGTGAGGGCTCTCAGGCGCATGATGGCGTCCACCGTCGAGCGCCCCTTGCGGAAGCCAAACTGGCTGTTCGCAAGATCCGGCCCCGTCCTCACCAGGTGCCCAACGAGGCAGCCCGCAATCACTCTCACAAAGAGCTTGCCGACCTCGTCGAGCAGCACGATGGGCCGGTATGCGGACGGAGAGTCCGCAGGGCGCCCTGGCTTCCGAATGAGGACCAGCTTCCCCGTCTTCTAACGGAGTGGAAACTGACCTCTCTCCAAACATGCGCTTAAGAACGCCGCCAGTCGAGGCCCGAGAGCCCTCGAGGCCAGGACCCAGGCTTTACCTGGCAAGCCGTCGGGTCCTGGGGCGGTATTTTTGGCCTTCAGCATTCCTACCTCCGCTCTCAGTTCTACCCCGGTCACTGCAGGGATGTCGTCGTCGTCCGCGTGGTCCGCTTCGGGCAACGCAATTGGCGGAGCCACGGGCGGGGGAGTGTGCTCCCCCCGTGAAGGGAACAGAGCGCTCACAACCTCCTCCACCAGCAGGGGGCGGAGACTTTGCGTCAGCGGGGGAGCCCAAGTGCGGAGTTTATTCCGCACCATTTTATAAGGGCGCCCCCACGGATCTCTGTTCAGAGTCTCCATCATCTCCTCGCTGGCCACATCGTTGGCCCGCTGGACAGCCTCTTGGAGGGCAGTCTTCGCCGCTCTGTACCCCTCGTACAGCTCCGCCTCCGTGGCTTCCGCACCCGGAAGGGCGAATGCGGAGCCGCACAAGGGCTTCAAGGGCACTTTCAAGGGGGCGGCAAACATAGAAATCTCCTTATTGAACTATTGTTCTATATAGAAAATTAACGCAAACGTTTGCAGGTTCAAACCACTTAGGGCCGGCTTTTCAATCGCCAGTTAACTTTCATCCGACGAATAAGTGTTTCATTGTTTCACAGTTTTTGTTTGGACAATCTGTCAAAACGTCACATTTATTCTTCAGGTAAAGTTATCTAATTATTGAAAAATTGGCCCTTAGATAGGTAATCTCTAAGAGGGTATTCCCCTGTTATGGATATAACCCTTCATTGTGCGTGGTCCGACACGCACATGGCCGTTTCTTTGTATGCACTTTCATAACAACTTAACCAACATCAAATTCCTCTCTAAAAGCCTAGTACCCTAGTAGGGTAAAGACGGGGCGGCATTGTCAGTTTTGCACGCGGGCGGTGAAGCACCCAGGGGTGGGCCTGTACGGCCAAAGATACGAAACGGCAACGTCGCGGCTGCTTTCAGCCAATCCGATCGTTTGCTGTGCTCTGATTGGCTCATTTAAATCGGATCAACATTAATAAGGTGGATTTGTATATTGGATCAACTTTGGCGAACGCTAGTAAGCAGTCCCGTGAGTGTTGATGTTGATCCGGTCGGAGCCACATTAGTTACCAGAAATGCATATTGGATCTACAAAAGGCGCCGGATCAACATGCATTTTTGGATCAACAAAGTACTCGCGTAAAGTCGCGTCAGATCAACATTTACCGTAAAGGGATATCTATATTATAGTATGTATGTGTATATAACCTATTTATGTATTTGTGTACCTAGTTTTAATTTTTTTTTAATCATTTATCCTCTCAACCAAAGCACCTGCCATCCAATCTCTTCACCACCCTTGGTTGACTGGTAGAGAATGCCTAAGGCATTAAGTCCGCCTTTGTACCTTTTTGTGCGAAAAGTTTAAATAAATAAATAAAATCGTATATTCTTTTATTTAATTTTATCGCGTTTACTTATCGATACTCATCTCTTCTGCAGAGTTTTGCTGGCTAGTTCAATTTTATCTACCCTGTAGATGAAAATATTGGCAAGTTTGGAGCGAAATAAAAATCAGTATTCATTAACATAGGATATATTTGGATATCATCGTTTTTTTTAATCTTGCTTCCTTTCAATTCAAACATTACATTTATAATAAAATGTAGGTACAATACAATATACAACAATTAATCAATTATAATACTGTTAGTGCTGGATTTTATAATTCAAAGCATTTTTTTTCTAAGCTTTATGAAGCTTCGTACGCACTGCAGACACAGCCAGGGAACTAGTTTATCAAATTGGCACACTACCTACGTCAGTTTACCGTGTTATAGCTATTGCAAACAACTGTCAAAGAATTACAGTTGTGGTTTGAATATCCGGACAATTTAAGTTGGTAGGTATTTAATTTGATAAAAAAAATCCCTCACTTTACATTTGTTTGAGAAAATATTTAAAGATTCTTTGGACTAACTACTTAGAGCTCGTTAATTTTACTGCCAAGTAATAGTAAAAATAATAATTAACTTAGGTATAATTAAATGCACAAGTTACAATTATTTTAAAGCCACTCAGCAGTTAGTTATCGTATTTTAAATGCTTTTATTTTATCGAATAAAATCTGCAGTGCGGATGCCTTTTCATCATTCTCCTGCCCTTATCCCAATTTATTTGGGGTCGGCGCAACATGTCTTTTTCTTCCATACTTCTTTTATCATGTTAAATTATATCAGTTATTTGGGTGTAAAAAAGACCCATCACATAGCCGTCAACTATGCATTCTGTACTTCAAATTAAGTAACATTACAGGAAAACCCTGGAAAACAACTTTTATTTTTGGTGTAAACATTTGCTATTTGCGGTAGTGCGCAATGCAACGCACGCAAAACATTGTGCTTATGGTTACATGCAACGGTAGAGGGATATCTGGTATAAGGCGAATCCGGTGTTTTGCAAGTCTGGTAATTTGCGAATCTGGTATTTAGCGATTCTGGTATTAAGCTTCGGAGCCATTTAAAGTTGTGTAAAAAACTTATAACATTAACAACTTGTTTTCGTGAAAAAACGTCCGTAAAAGTTGGAATCTTGACCTTCAATATCTCCTTAACCAGAAGCACCAGAAGGTTCCCAGGTATGTGACCTTACCTGGGAACCTTCGGGTTAGTACAAAAAAATGATAACAATGACTACAAGGGAGTACAAGTGACTCTCGGCTTCGTATTACACCCGTTAAACAACACATTAAATGAGATCCTAAGCTAAAATATAATCGTATACGTGATTGTGACTAAGCAGTAATATCTACCTTAGTATTTTTAAAACAAATCATCATTGTTGACGGATTAAAACAAAATAAACTTAACTTTAAAAAAAAATTAAATAAAAGCAAAAAAAATACAAAGGTTTTGGCCACAAACAAGGCAAGCCAGTATTTTGGGCACCACAGTATGGTCAGTCCTCACAGACTTCAAAGAATTAAACATGTCGGCGAGAATTATCGTTAGATGTTTAACATATTGTGAAACTTTCCTGTTCTTCTCCCTATACTCTGTGATAGTTAGAGCAGCAAAGGTACAGTTTAGACAGGCAATCTTTCGAATTAAATTGACCTTAAGCACGCCAGAATTAATAAGTCTGCCAACGAGTGCGCACTTCTTGACAGCAGACTTAAGAGTAGCTTGCTTAACTGACGAGGAGGGGGAGGAGGGGGTGGAGGAATAATGTGTGTGTGTGCGTGTGTCTAACACAGCAAGTGAAACGAAACAGACTATCTAATACAACATTTATAATACAACAATACTTAATAATTGCTAAGACTATTACAGGAACTTGAAAAAAGACTTTTATAAAAGTGATTTTATGACTACACAATAGAGTAGTGACCGATTGAAACAGGACTTTCAGCCGAAACCGTAACCGAACCTTCGGCTCCTCTTCTAGTTTCGGCCATAACTGGCCGATACCGTACCTTAGGTCGGTCACTACAAAATAGATCGCGGAAAGGATTTTATAAAATAAATAAATTTTCCTGTGTACCTCAGTTCCCATCTAAAAAAAACCAGTAAGTAGGTTGCGGTTAGAGTAATTTCGTTACCTTACATACTTACATTACATCACCCAAAATATGATTATTGGTTTGTAACATGTAATTCTTAGTGTCAAATAATTTTTTTTTTTTTATACTAAGCAAAATGATTTCCTATTGATGAAATCATTTTGCTTTATTTTATAGATTCGTTCATTCTTATCACCTGGCTGACGCATTTTGACTGCAAAATGACGTCATCATCTCAAATGGAATATTCATTATTAATTCGAACCCAACAATGATTAAAAAATTAAGGGGGTGTTTTTTGCCATTTGACTACGAAACCTTAAAAAAAACCACAAGAAGGTAGCTTGCATCTTTCCGAAATCTCTTAGTAGACAAGTAGGTAAACCTATCCACAAGCTGATTTTGAAATAAATCTTAGCAGAATTACGCTGCGTTATTCTGCAAGTTTAAATTCAAATTCAAATTTATTTATTTGGGAATATTTTATATAATATAAATTTTATATAATAATTTTATATAATAATTTTATATAATATAAATTGGGAATATTTTAAGGGGGACGCCCAAGGAAGCCCGCGAAATTCAAATTTTCTTATTTTTGTAATTTGCAGGTCAGTGTCAGGTTGTGTGTTGAACAAAATAAGATTCGCGAGCGTAACATGTATTTACAGAAATATAATCCATAAAATCATCAATATTTACAAAAAATAAAAAACAAATTCATTATAATCCAATATAGTGATTGATTTTTCATGAAATAGTCATTCAATAGATTTATATGAACTTAGAGGGTTGTATTGATAATTTTTATGATTTAATTCTGTAAAGTCATATTTGTTACGCTCGCGAATCATATATTAATCAACATTCAACATGACACTGACTTGCGAATTGCAAAAACGTAGGAACATTTTAATTTCGCGGGCTACCCTGGCGACAACTGTATTATGACGGCTAAAAGCCATCTTGATTCCAGTGTAAGAGAGGGACGGAGCTATACATGATCGATAGCACCATCCCTTTTTCGAACTGGAATCATGACGGCATTATCACTTCGTAATAGCGTAAAAACTTAAGTGAAGTGAGCTCAAAGTGAGCTGTCATTTCACCTGATGCGACTTTCGACTCGACCGGCTAACTCCAAGCTAGTGTTGCCAGGTGTCCCGATTTGCGCGGGACGTCTCGATTTTCAGGGGTCTGGGGTGCGTCCCGATTTGTACCTCATCGGGACGCTAAATGTCCCGATTAATCAAAGAATGAAAAAAAAACATTAAAAAAAAATTATATTTACGCTACGTATTTTTTTTAACACGGAACGCCATCTATTGGCTTTGGATATATTCAAATATTGAGAATTTCGAAACTGCAAAAATACTTAAAACCCCTTGTTTTTTTTTGTTTACTGTCCCGATCTGCAACCCCAAATCCCGATTTTTTTGACCTCATGTACCGATTTACAACAAATCGGACCTGGCAACACTACTTCAAGCTCACTTCGCCTAAGCTTTCATAGTGAAATTTTTACAGAAAAGTAATGCTGATGACAAGAAAACGCTTGTCTACGACGTTGTTTTAGTTCCCCCAACCCAATTATTTCCGCTCAGGTGTGTCGCTTACATTAAGTTAAAAAAAAAAACACTTGTAGCTAATCCTAAATTAATGAATACAAAAAATAAAAGTAAAACTTAAATATTTAAATTGACTAGTACGGACAGCGAACGGTGAAACCACGATAGTGGGATTTGGTGAGTCGTAGATAAAATCAGATGATATCATGAATTCTATCGTTCATCTGCATAGCTGTTCCCAACCATCTGACAGGTTGTTGTATAGAAAATTACACATTTTCAATTACAGCACCCTCAATTGCGTAACAAACTTTCAACCACAATCCGAGACTTTGAAGGAAATCTTCTTTATCCATTGCTTCATAGGTTTGAAAATATCGTCTGTTCAACAACGTAATTATCGCAATGAATGTAGTTGAACCGTCAAAATAATTGGCGTTGCCTTTGTAAGTGTCGGACCATAAATATTGTAGTCATACGTAATAACTTATTTGGTTTATCAACATTTATGTTGTAAATATTATTTAATTAATACAATATATCATTCTGACTTCATGGCATAAATAACAGAATTATTGAGAAATTATCGATATAATTTTATAACGAGTAAAAATATACGACACTGACATCTTAATAGATTTTTTTTTTGGAAATTCGATAAAAAAATTGGTTACACCCCGTTAACAAATCTTCTATCAAACAAATAATCTATCTATACAAATTAATAAAATTGAAGAGTCTGTTTGTAATGTCAAAATAACAGCTTTTTTTACTAAACGGTACATAATAACAATTTTTTTTAATTTTTTAATTTTTGTTTATCTGTTTGTTTCGGCTAATCTCCGAAGCGGCTGGACCGATTTTGACGGGACTTTCACTGACATAGAGCTGGTGTTATCAGGAGTAACTGATGTGTATGTGTACCTATCTATGTGTGCGTGCCTGCACCACTACCATATGTTGTGTCGCGATTAGTAATAAACTAGCATCCAATAGCAACGGTGGTTTTATTCGGTAGCTGACAGATCACTGGCGACGAGTTACCCACGTTTACAAAAATAAAAAATAAAGTTCGTGCAAAATGACAAATATCATCGGAAATCTATCAATTTTCGATCACGACGCCCAAGAGTGGCCTATATTTAAAGGTCGGCTACAACAGTACATCAAATTGAACAGTGTTAAAACCGAAAATAAAAGTGCTCTGTTACTGACGCATCTTTCGGACAACAGCTACCGCCTTGCACGGAACTTACTTCACCCTGATATACTCGAGGGAGTTAAGTTCGAGGATCTAGTTGAAAAATTAGACAAGCATTTCACGCCGAAGCGTTGTGTTTTTGCTGATAGAGAGAAGTTATACGAGGCGAGGAGATCTGATGGCGAGAGCGTCGAAGAATGGGCGGCTCGTGTGAGAGGTATGGCAGTTAACTGTGAGTTTGGCGAAGCATTGGATATACTGCTGCGAGATCGTTTCATACTCGGGCTTGCTCCGTGTCGGGAACGTGACCGGCTGTTTGAAGAGGATGCCAGCAAACTCACTTTTGCTAAGGCATTGGAGGTAGCTCAACAGGCTGCGTATGCGCGATTGGCTCGATCCAAGGCCGCAGCAGTAATTGACACCGAGGCGACAACCGTCAAGGCCACGCAGATCAAGGAGGAACCTGTGTACCGGCTGAGCGGGCAGCGCGGGCAGCGCGCGCACGGCGAGCCTGCCGCGGCCACCCGCAGCTCGAACAATAGTTCCGGGGAAAATCGTCGGTGTACAGTGTGCGGTCTCAGAAACCACGACGCTGAAAAGTGTCGTTTTAAAAACTATCGGTGCCAAGTGTGTGGTGTGAAAGGCCATCTAAAGAAAATATGTAGTGCTAAAAAAGGTGAATCACGTTTACATTGTCTGAACACGGAGGAAACAAATACGCAGCAAAGTGACTGCGAGGAATGTGAGCTATTTAACGTAAGGTATGTTAGTAACTCGCCTATAATAATAAAGGTGTTGATTGATACTGTAGGATTAGATATGGAGTTGGATTCGGGGTCGGGGGCTAGTGTAATTTCCGAAACGCTTTACAATAAATATTTTAGTGATCGTATTCTGATAAAATCTAACCAAAAAATGTGTCTTTACAACGGTCACAAAATGACGCCTTTGGGATATTTTCAAGGTCAAATTACGTACTTAAATAATACTCATGATATTAAGATATTTGTTTTGCCGAACGGAGGCCCACCGTTATTAGGACGAGATTTTATGTCAAGGTTTAGGATATATTTCATTTCAGATATTAATAAAATCCGAATCCAATCTATAACAGAGTCCGACATGAAAAAAGTGCAGCAACTTATATCTAAATACTCCGATTTGTTTAGTGACGAACTAGGAAGGTTTAATAAATTTGAGGTGAAACTTGTTTTAAAAGAGGGTACCCAACCGAATTTTTTTAAGCCACGTTCTGTACCTTTCGCTTTAAAGGAAAAGGTGGAGGAGGAGATAGATAGACTGATAGGTTTAGGGATATTACAACCGGTTAAATTTCCAAAATACGGAACCCCTATTGTCCCAGTACTAAAAGAAAACGGGAAGGTTAAGATCGCCGGTGATTATTCAATAACATTAAATAAAGATTTAGAAATAGATAAATACCCAATGCCTAGGATAGAAGAGGTTTTTGCCAAGATAGGTGGAGGGGAGTGTTACAGCAAAATAGACCTAAGTAATGCATATAACCAATTTGTCCTGGAGGAATCGTCACAAGAGCTGACCGCGATAAGTACATCTAAGGGTTGTTTCAAATATACGCGACTTGTATATGGTTTAGCCAACGCGCCCGCCATTTTTCAAAGAGCAATGGAAGCATTACTAATTGGCATAGAAGGTGTTAGCATATGGTTGGATGACGTGTGTGTAACTGCGCCGACTAGACAATTACATTTCAGCAGGCTACACGAAGTACTAAATAGATTGAAAGAAGCCGGTTTAAAATTACATAAAGAAAAATGTTGTTTTCTTCAGGATAGTGTCACCTATCTAGGCTACATTATAGATAGACATGGATTACGAACTTGTCCTAAAAAAACCGAAGCAATTACAAATGCGCCGCGGCCAACAAATGTCACAGAAGTTAAACGATTTATAGGGTTAATTAACTATTACCGTAACTTTATACCGAATGCATCAGCTAGGTTGCACCCGCTACATGACTTATTGCGTAAAGGAGCGCGGTGGGAGTGGGGCGAACGTCACGAACGTGCATTCAATAGTGTAAAGGTCGAGCTATCATCAGAAAGGGTGCTAGCCCATTTTGATCCCGCAGCACAGTTAGTGTTGACGGTGGACGCGGGGCCTGCCGGCCTGGGCGCTGTGCTGGCGCAGCGCGACAATGACCGTGCGCAACTTGAGCGACCGCTGGCATTCGCGTCAAGGTCATTGTCCACAAGTGAAAGAAACTACAGTCAAATTCAGAAGGAGGCGACAGCCATTATTTTTGCTGTCAAATATTTTCACCAATATCTGTATGGACGTAAAGAACCGTTTGTCCTTAAGACTGATCATCGTCCGTTACTTTCGATATTCGGGAAGAAAACAGGTATTTCAGTCATGGCAGCATCGAGGTTACAGCGTTATGCGATAATATTATCTGCTTACAATTACAACGTCCAGTATATTAAAAGTGAAAATAATGTCACGGCGGATTATTTGTCGCGCTCGCCATTACCAGAACCTAACTGTGGAACAGAAGGACAAAATGATCTGTCTTTCCTAAATTTTCTAGATGCTAACGTCGCCCCGCTAACTTTCAATGATATACAAACAGAAACAAGTAAGGATGATATTTTAAAGACCGTGATAAAATACGTGCAGAACGGCTGGCCGCATAAAATGAATTGTAATCTAGTTCAGCCCTATTTTAACTGTAAAACGGATTTAGAAGTTGAAAATGGTTGTATTTTTCGAGGCCACAGAGTTGTAATACCAGCGGTGTACCGAAATAGGTTATTAAAAGAACTACATACGGGTCATTTCGGTGTAGTAAAAACAAAGAGTGCAGCTCGTAGTAGATTTTGGTGGCCATCAATCGATAAGGACATAGAGGAATGGGTGGGCGCATGCCACACGTGCGCCGGCACTCGCGCCGCGCCCCCGCGCGCGGCTCCCGCGCCCTGGCCGCGCGACTCGTCTCCGTGGCGACGCTTGCACATTGACTACATGACTATAAATCAATATGTATACTTGATCGTCGTAGATTCATATAGCAAGTGGTTGGAGTGTTTACATATGAGTTGCGGAACTTCAAGTCGGGCGCTTATAACAAAATTAAAAGAATTATTTTCTAGGTTCGGTATACCGAGTGTCATAGTTTCCGATAATGATGTCAAAATTAAGTCGAAGGAATTTAAACATTTTTGCGAAATGAACGGTATCCGATATATAACGTCCCCAATTTATCACCCTTCCAGTAACGGACAGGCCGAAAATTCAGTGAAAACATGCAAGAAAATGATAAAATGTATTATTAGCGAAAACAGTCAGCAAAACGTGATTAACGAAAAACTACTAGGATTTTTGTTTGATTACCGCAACACACCACATTGTGCAACGGGCGAATGCCCAGCAAAACTTATGTTTGGCCGAAAGATAACATCTAGGCTGGATCTGTTATTAGAAGATAGTCATAACAATGAAAGTAGTAATAATATTTTAAAAACAAAAAGAACATTAATCATAGGCGATAGGGTATGGTTAAAGTGGTACGTAGCAAGGAAAGAGATATGGGTTTTAGGTAAAATAATAAAAATAATAGGTAATCGCATGTTCGAAATATTAGTTAAGGATTATAATGTAAACTGTAGAAGGCATATTGACCAGATAAGAAAATATACAGGTGCAACCGTTAGGGCGACGAACGGCGCATGTGCTGATGTCGCGAGCCCCACGCACACAGCGCCGCCGCGTCCGCGCTCCCCACCACCGGCGGCGGAGGCGCAGCCGCCACAAACATTACCTTCAGCTATAGAATCGCAGGCTATAGAAGGCGACATAGCTGATAAAGGGGAAGAGGATGAGTGGGCTGAGGCTCAAAGTGATATCGACGCTAACGATCATAATAATGCGGGGACTAATCAAGAAGTAGCCGAGGATCGTGGCGATCGTTCATTTGAACCACAGCCTACAAGACCGACTCGTAGTTGTAGACGTAAGATTAATTATAAGGTTTAAATTGTAATTGTATCGCACACCACGCATTCGAGTATCTAGATACAGTATCTTAAGAAACGACTTTTAATACTAGTTAAATGTGTCTATTGGTTGATGGTAACGAATGATGTAGTGTGCGACCAGCCAAGTGTGGCGACCTCTTGTTGTTTGTAGTATATAAGTAAGATTGTTATTCCTTGTAGTTATATAAGTAAGATTGTTATTCCTGTTCTTTACTTTTGAAAATAGTGTCGGAGGAGTGATGTGTATGTGTACCTATCTATGTGTGCGTGCCTGCACCACTACCATATGTTGTGTCGCGATTAGTAATAAACTAGCATCCAATAGCAACGGTGGTTTTATTCGGTAGCTGACAGATCAGTAACGCAGGCTATTTTAGAAAAATAAAGAAAATCAAAAGTTATTAACGCGAACGAAGTTGCGGGCAGCAGCTAGTCATCAAATGATAAAATTGTGTAAATCTAGCAAGAATACAAGAACAACGTAATTTATGAAACAATCGATGAACATAATATATTAAAAAAAAAAAAATACAGAACCTCCTTGTTTTTTGAAGTCGGTTAAAAAGCGCAGTTTCATCGATTCGCATATCCTATTTCTATATTCATAACATAATTATATTAATTATGCAACAACTTAACATAAAATATTATGCTTATCAAGCTATGTAATATTATTAGGTATATAATTTAGGGCTGATTTTTCCATCGCCAGATAACTTTTATTCGACGAATAAAATGTACGTTTGACAGTTTTTGTATGAAATAACTGTCAAAATATCAAAATTATTCTTCGAATAAAGTTAGCTGGGGGATCAAAGTGGCCTTTGGCAGAATCATAAAAGGATAACGTCATGAATCATAATACGGCGAAAACAGTCCGTGTTTTTCTTTTTTTCGCTATTATACATAGGTACCTATAAATTAAAGAGATTGGGATTGGATTTGAATTGGATTGATTGGTATTTTAGCACAGACAAAAAAAAAGTAAAATCCTTCACCTTCCTTTGATACGATTAACTTAACAGTTAACTGTCCATTGTGATTCATAATGAAATCCTTTTATGATTCTGCCAGTGGCCTTTTTAGGCCCCCCCAGATGATTGAAAAATCAGGCCTAACTACAATAATTTAAACAACGCTTTTTAAATATTTGGTCTTGGTCTTGGCTTGGAGAGTAACTTTTCAAAGATTCCTATTTTGTTAATAAATCTAGTCTTCGTAGCATCGGCAAAATGAAGACTACAACCTTATCATTATCAAATGTCGTACGGTAGTTACGTTTGTTGTTCTGAAAAAAAAAACAAAATAAATTAAAAAACACCGTTCTGCAGTATTGGAAAGGAGGTTGGGCGATTCTGCCCTGCACTCTAATTGCGTAATATACTCTCAAGTTTAATGTGAATCATTTTGAAGGATATTGCTCATCCATTGCTTCATAATAATATGTTCGAAAAATGTGTCTGTTCAAAAGTGTAAATAACGCAATGTATGTTGTTGAACTGTCAAAATTAAAACCATTGCTGCTGGTATAGGTCTACCAGAATCTCATGGCAAAAAAAAAAACAAAAAAAACTTTGTGGTTTTCATACATTTGACAGCTTTGGCAATGTCAAATGTATGAGAACCACAAAGTTTTTTTGTTTTTTTTTGCCATGAGATTCTGGTAGACCTTTAGTATGTTATGAAACTACCCAGCTGAATCCCAATAGCGTTATGTTATGTACCAATGGAAAGATCTCATCAAGGAGAATATTTCTTATTAGTTAATTATTTCAATTTTCAATCGTTAAAGCCACTTCTAACGGATTGGGCGGAAAAGGCACAGCACAAAGAAAGGTGGAAGAATATGGGAAGGACTTTGTCCCGCAGTGGACAATATACATATCCTACATATGTATATTGTCCACTGCGGGACAAAGTCAAACAGAAAAAAAAAAAAAAAACGAGTGTGCTTATGACCACACGACTGAAGTGAAACTTCTTAGAAAGAGAGAAAGAAAATGTGCGCGCGCACTGCTCTCTCTTGCTCCTACACTGTGATACAGACAATAAGCCTGCAGTGTGCTTAGATATACGGAACGTATTTGGCTATGAGAGGAAGAGAGAAAGAAAATGTGCGCGCGCACTGCTGTCTCTTGCTTATATCCCCCACTTAACTTCCGTTCGCCTTGCCCGATCACACTTTTCGTAACGCTTACGTCACGCGTTCGCCAGCTTACTCCCCAAGTCAAGCGTGCGTAAAGAAGTTTCACTTCAAAAAAAACCATTTAAAACTTACAAGTTTTCCCACATATGAAGAACGCAGAGTATAAATCCTTATATGTTTGTTACTTCATCACGCTCAAACAAATTTTGATAAAATTTTGTATGGAGGTAGCTGACACCCTGGATTAACATATAGGTAGGCTACTTTTTATCCCGATATTCCCACGGATCGACATTCATGCGAGTGAAGCCGCGAGGCGCAGCTAGTTTGATTTATAACAATAGAAATTAAATTGTGTCTTATTAGCCACAGTTGAGCTACTACTTTATTTTACCTGATCTCAAGTCTTGTCGAATTGTTATCCCATCCAAATTAGTTTTAGTAACAAATGTTTTTCTTTGAAAGCACTATCCATTGATAACTCACGGCTACTGGGCGCCAAGAATATTCCTATAAACTTCCATGCCTAAATAGTCACATATTAAGTAAGGTCATTAACTCTGAACTGACTGACTGACAATGTGAGGTTTTTCTTTTCAGTATTAAAAAAAAAAATAGTTCCCAAGAACCCTGAAGATGGCGTTGAACTGACTACGTTACTAGATGCCAAAGTCAAAACGCTTGGAAAAAAAAACATTGCGTCACGTCGTATACGCTCGTTGAGTGACAGTTTCGTTTGCTTTCGTTTTACGATCTCAAAATTACTTCCAAGTGAATTAATAAAAAAATTATGTGACTTCCGTTCCTTGCAGTAACTTACCAAGTTCAGCGCCATCTATCCAGCGCCTAGGGAAGCATTAAAAAAAAAGAAAAAGAAAATCCCTCATTGGCAAAACTTGTGTAAAGTAATGGTTCTCCCAAAAAAGTTCTCACTATTCGTGTATATCTTATGGCTATTGGGCGCCAAGAATTCCTTAGCGTCAGTGCCCAAGTTGTTACATATTTAGGTCAATAACTCCGAACTGACTAAGAATTGACAAAAGTCGTGTGAGTAGCTAAGGTTTTCCTTTGATGTTTATCTTATGGCTATTGGGCGGTTACCTATTTAGGCACTAAAGTAAAGTAACTTTCTACTTTTGGGGGTTATTGACATAATAAAATATATACAGACAAACATACAACATTTTTTGAAGTCGTTAAAAAGAAAGAAAATCAGCCAAAAAAAACAAAACAAAACATGAATGACGGAATTCAAAGAAGAATCAATTGTCAGCAATTGTCCCGCTGAAAGTTGTCATAAAAGATGATTGCAAAATTCAACCAGGGTGTTAGAAAAGATCAGTGCTAGTGCGATCCACGGAGACGGGCCACTCTTCTTCCTAGCCGCTTACAGTACAAATGTGCAATATTCCGCTATTGTTTTAATTACTTATTAGTGAGTAATTAATGTGTATAAAACTAAAACACTAGCGGAATTAACTAGCGATAACAGCAGCGATACGCAATATCTTCTCGACCCACATACGGCAGTGTCTCAAGACGAAAGTCTTTGACCAGTGCGTGTTGCCAGTGATGACCTATGGCACTGTAACGTGGTCTCTCACAATGTGCCTTATTAGAAAGCTGAAAGTCACCCAAAGAGCAATGGAGTGGGCTATGCTTGGAGTTTCCCTGCGTCATCGAATCAAAAATGAAGAGATCCGCTGGTGAACCAAGGTAACCGACATAACCCGAAGAATTGCCAAACTTAAGTGGCAGTGGGCAGGGCACATTGCTCGCAGAACAGACGGCCGATGCGGACAAAAGGAAGACGTAGCGTTGGAAGGCCAACAAGGAGGAGTGACGACCTCGTGAAGGCCGCAGGAACTCGTTGGATGCGAGAAGCAAAAAACCGAACCGGTCGAAGTGGAGGTGCTTGGGGGAGGCCTATGTCTAGCAGTGCAGTGGACTGCTAGAGGCTCATGATGATGATGATGAATCACTAGCGGTTAGGAAGAAGTGTGGGGCGCGTCTTCGTGGACTGCACGGGGTTAATTCTCGATGACATAATGAACGAAACCGCGTGAAATCAACGCGAGATTGGGGGGATTTTTTTTTTGCCGATGGGAAATCATCAAACCACTCCTCCCGCTCTGGGTGGAGCGGAAGGGAGTGTCAGACTCTTACTGACTAAAACCCACCCGTGTTCCTTCCTTAGCCCTTTATGTCCCGGGCCAGCGGTAACCCTTTCGGACAATCCCGCTGACCTGGCAGGCTTCGGCCCTAAGGGGCCCCTCCTCGATGCTGAAATCTCTTTGAGGCGCGCGTGGAACACGTACGCGCCGTCCGGCACGGGCCTGGTCCTGATCGGACGGTGAGCTACAGATTGGGGGGATTAGCTAAGGAATTGACGTGATTTCGAAGCAAGGAATCGTTAATTGGTCATAATGAATTAGGGCCAATTTCGGTGCAAGAGTGGCTTTTATTTATTTTTTTATTTAATGGGTTTGCTCTTGACTCTAGTCTAGGTCAGAGGTGACAGAAACAAAGTCGACGATGGAGTGAGCTTACTTTGAAGAGATTCGGGTTGTATGCGCTCGGAAACACAGATGCAGGTAAAGAGTTCCACTCTTTTGCTGTGCGCGTTATAAAAGACATTTGAAAACGCTTAGTGCGAATTGGTGGAATAGCAACTAGGCAGGGATGGTAAAACTTGCAGTGCGTCTGGATGACCGAAGGTAGAAAGGACCCCCCCCCTTCTTCGGGGTTATTGTAAGTACGTCCTCATCAAACGGGCCAATGGCGCTGTCTCCCGAGGTTGGTTCGAGCTGTAGACGGTGCAAACACTTCTAATTTGCGGTCTGACCAGCAGGATGATTGCGTAATACACTATCAGTAGCAACAGGTTTCATTTTGACAGTTCAACGATATTTTGCCGTGTTAAGCAGAACATTTTTAACACGCTTTTATTAGGTCGACCTGTATGTAACTAACTATGTAATGGAATCTAAGGTAACTAATTTAACCATCTTCCAAGGGTCGTAGCGTAATGAAAATTGGCAGCTGTATGTAGTTCTGATGACAATACAATAATATGGTACTGTCAAACTGATCTGACGATGGAGCCGGAAGATATGGACTGGAACTTCATGATGGAAAATCGTATCATAGCAGTTTTGGATTTCTTAGAAAAGTCTTGTAATGAACTTTGACCACGATTAGGTTTCAAGGTCTGATGATGAAGCCGGTAGATAGGCACTGGCATTCCATGATAGAATATCGTATCATAGGTGCATTTATAAAAGCGTGCTTTTCTAGTGTTTTTTTAAACTATTAATTTATTTCAAACTTATTAAGCAATGGACTAGCAATTTGCTTAAAAACGATGCAGATTCCGATTAAGAGCGTTTACGCCGTACAGCATTTCATACAAACTTTCAAGATCTTATTTTTAGAAATGCATGAACCGATTTTAATAAAACTTCATACGCATTAGCAGGAGACAAAGGTCTAAAAAGTTAGTAGAGAACATTTTCGAAAAAAAGTGTTACAGCCAAATTAGACCGATTTTAAATTTTCCATAGAAACAAAGATTTCCAGTTATCTTTTTTTAAATAAGACATTTCGAAAATGTTCTCTACTAACTGTTTGGACCTTTGTATCCTGCTTATGCGTATGAGGTTTCATTAAAATCGGTTCATTCATTTTGAAAAATAAGAGCTTGAAACTTTGTATGAAATGCCGTACGGCGTAAACGCTCTTAATAGTGCGCAACGACGAAATTAGGGTGCTGATTGAGATTGATAGTGTGTTACCCAATTCTGCCGTCATAAAGAAAAAGGGCACAACTAACATTTTAAACAAAATTGTGTAAAAAAAAACTGGCATATGCGCCTTTTTTTTCTGATTCCAAATAAGTATATAACTCAATTAAAAAAAAAATTGGTTGTGCCCTATTTCTTTATGACGGCAGAATTAGGGTGCTGCGGTCTACTCCCTAAGCACGAAGTCCGTAGTCCGCCAAAGTTACGGACGTTTCAAACTCCATATCACTAACACATATTATGATTATTTCGGAGCCCGAATTAAGAATGATTTACAACACGATTTGACAGTTGTTCCCGCAATTTATTTTATAGCCCGTCCGCAATATTGAATCTGACACTTGTTTTCTCGGATCAAATACTTTCTGACGGGTCCGTATCTTCGTTAACGGACTGGTTGGCTACTACGGGGAACAGATACATTTATGTCTTACAGAAGTGTTGGAACATGGATCAGACCATGAATCATTTTGATGAGCACGAATGGCCATTATTTCAAACTTACTTGTTGTCCCTTGGGTAAATCTCCGTCAGTCGAGCTGGATTCATTGTTTTGATCCTCTTTTGGATCAGAAGGAGGTGTTCTCTCCGTGTTGGGAGACTGGGAATAGTTGGGCCCCGGTCTGCAATTAAAATGGTAGTTTTATAGTTATTTATTGGGACATATATCTAATATATAACAGTTGCACGTTACAAGTTAAGTGTGACTTTGTAAACTAGGTAAACGTGTAACCCACAGTAATGTTCACTTAACAATGGTTTAGAAATAGTTAAATGCGTGCGTTAATTAAACAGGCAAGTAAAACGTACATACAATCTACATATTTACAAACTAAAAAAACCAGGCAAGAGCGAGTCGGACTCGCGCACCGAGGGTTCCGTAACATCCGGGTTTATGCATAAGGTTTATGTTTATGAAATTAAATGTTTTATTTTCGAGTTGATTGAATGAATGGTAAATTGCGGTTTACGATTTATGACGTATTAAAAAAAAACTAATTACTAGATCTCGTTCAAAGCAATTTTCGGTGGTAGTTTACATGGTAATGTACACCATATATTTTTTTTAGTTTTATCATTCTCTTATTTTAGAAGTTACAGGGTGGGGGGACACACATTTTACCACTTTGGAAGTGTCTCTCGCGCAAACAATTCAATTTAGAAAAAAATGATATTAGAAACCTCAATATCATTTTTGAAGACCTACCCATAGATACCCCACACGTACGGGTTTGATGAAAAAAAAAATTTTGAGTGTCGGTTATAGTAACCCTAAAATTTATTGTTTTTTTTTCTATTTTTGTGTGAAAATCTTAATGCGGTTGACAGAATACATCTACTTACCAAGTTTCAACAGCATAGTTCTTATAGTTTCGGAGAAAAGTGGCTGTGACATACGGACGGACAGACAGACAGACATGACGAATCTATAAGGGTTCCGTTTTTGCCATTTGGCTACGGAACCCTAAAAAGTTGAAATTTAAATAATTGAAAAGCTGAAACGGTGTCATTGTACCTAGTCATCATTCAATCTGCCTATGCTTTTCCCAACTATGTTGGGGTTGGCTTCCAGTCTAACCAGATGCAACTGAATACCAGTACTTACATGGAGCGACCGCCTATCTGACCTCCACAACCCAGTTTCTGGGTAATACGGTGCTGCTTGGTAAGACTGGTTGTCAGACTTTCGGCTTCTGACGACTGTCAAAGATCCACGAATGACAGCCGAAGGAATCTATGTATACTAACAATAAAGCTGAAGAGTTTGTTTTTTTTGCATCCGGTTAGACTGGAAGCCAACCCCAACATAGTTGTGAAAAGGCTAGGCAGATGACGATGATGATATAGATAGGTAGGTATAGATTACGTACTTTGCTTTGCCACCGGGTGTAAACACCATGCCGTCCATAAGCTGCTCCTCCGATGTTAGGTCGTTTTCTCTCTTCCCCATAGATTTCGCCATCCCTTGATCTGACCAGTCTGACCAGTCAGCAACGTATCCTTCAGCAGGGCACGTTCTGAAACAAACGAAACATAGTATAAATATCATGAGATCTGTCTGTGAGAGTTGCCGAACGTGGGCCATCCTCCCAAAAGGTGGGCCGATGACAGACTATTAAAAAAAAAGTGAATTGATGAGATTAAAAACGCATCTCCGACTAGTAAATAGTTATCTGTGGAAATAAAGCACATGTGGATTAAAGTAAAGAAAAAGCACGCGTTTTTAATACACTGCATTATGGACCTAAAAGCGGTTCAATAAGAGCCACTTTACGAGCAAGTGTGTTGAAAATAATATTGTGCTTTAATTGCGGATACAGCTTAAGTATTCATTTTCAAAACTCATTTTGAAAAGACGATTGTAACTATAAACCTCAAAATAATCCTTATTACGGATATGACACAATAATATTTTAATATTACTAAAATCAATTTGTAATTTATAACTTAATACGTTTTATAACCCCCATCATTATTATCCATGCTATCAAGTAAATGCTGGCGTATGGATCCTATAATGTTTAAACATATATCTTCATATTTCCTTGCAATGCAACATCATCTGGTAGGTAACTGGTTGGTTAAAATTAAAACCACTTGTTTCTTATTCACTGACTGTACTCTTCCTTATATCTTTTGACCCTCCGACTCACAGTAGGTAATTTCTCTAAAACAAAAAAGGAATATCGTAAGGCTACTAGCAAAATTATAAAATATTAAGTTATTACTTTTTTAAACAAAATTATTTTGAAAATAGTTCAAATGTTACAAAATGATTATATTATAATTTATACATAATGCTATATTCATCATTCCAAAAGTAAATAAATAAACTCTTGGAAATATAATTTTTTTCTTCTATTTAGACCCTATGGTAAATATATAAAACATTTAATAAAATAACTACAAGGATCAGCAGTTAAACTTTAATTAAATAGTCAAAGTCAAAGCATTTATTTCAAATAGGCACTTAACAGGCACTTTTGAACGTCAAAAATTACTAAAATAGAATTGATTCTAGAATCAATTCTATTTTAGTAATGTTCGAATCTACCTTTTGGAATGGGCGACTAGTCGCCCATTCCAAAAGGTAGATTTCGTGTGGAGAAGAATGGGCAAGAAACTCCACTGTTACTCTTTTAAAATGTTTTACAATATTTTGCATGTACATTAATTATATAATATATATGTGAAGACGATGCACCTAAAATAAAATTACTGTACCACAATAGGTAAAAGAATTAAAAATGAAACCATAACATATAAATTAATTATCTGATAGATACATAGTGCTCACATATTTACAAGCATTGTAAAAATAAACGATTGTCATTAAAAAAAAAAAAAAAATAGTAATAAGTCAGGGTGTGAGTTAAAGTAATTACAGAATGTAAATCAATGTAAAAAAAAAGAAGAACAAAGAATAAATTTTACAATTAAATTAGCAACCAGTTTGATTTTTAGATTGTCCTATGGAGCAGGACCAGCATGTTTCCAAGCGTTCTTATCTTGGATATAATCTTCTAATTTATAGTACGCTTGTTTACAAAGTGTACGTTTAATGTGAGTTTTAAATTTTCTTTCATTTAATTGCAATAATTGCAATAAATGTTCGATAAAATAATTAAATCATAATACTCACAGTCAGTCCGGTTTCATCAAATATTTGTGATATAATTTCAGCCGAAAGACGTCCACTTCTGGACATAGGCCTCCCCCAGGGAGGGGGGGGGGGGTTTGCCATAATCGCCACGCTTGGCAGGCGGGTTGGCGATCGCAGTATAGTATGGTGGTGGAATGCATAGAGAACGCTGCTGTCCATTCTCCGGTACGGCCCTGAGGCCTGAAACTGCGTTAAGCGGGCGCCCGCGACTGGCAACCGTCGCGTGTCTATGCGCGTGGACACGCGGGTGGGCTCCGTTGGAACGCGACGGTCCCCGTAGTGGGTACCCGTCGCGGAGACCGGATTATTTTATTTACGCAGTGTCGCTAGTTCAATTTTAACCCCGTTTTTTAGCCCCGTTGCGTGGGTGCGGGGCGCGCCTCCCCGTGACGGACGCCCGCGCGGGTCCCCGCGACGGAGCACTTTTGTATGAAACCGCGCGGGCGCCCGCTTAACGCAGTTTCAGGCCTTAGTCGCCTTTTACGACACCCACGGGAAGTATGGGGTGGTGCTATTCTTTAAGTCCGGCACCACACAGACTAAAAGACTAAAAACATTCAGTAGTAACAAAAAAACGGCTCATGAAAATCCGTCCCCTATTAACTTCGTTCCACTTTTTGAATATTTATTGGTCTATTTTTAACTACTGTTAAGTAACAGAGGGGAAATTCCCGTAGGTATTTTTAGGAACGTTCGCATTCTAACCTGTCTTAATATTTCTTCTTGTTCTCTCAAACTCAAACACAAAGCCTAATTTTTTTAAATTTACTACACGAATATGACAGCTGCAATCATTACCTTTTTTTTTACCTTTTTTGCCATTTTGACAAAAAAGAAATAAAAAAATAAAAAAAGAGAGTTAAATAAAAAAAAAAAAAAAAAAAAATCAGAGTTTACTTTATTTTAGCCCACCCCAATAGGAAAAAAGCATGAATTTATGTATAAAATACATACAAACTTCTACACATTTTATGTATCGTGAAAATAAATGTAAGTACTTCCATTCAAGAACGTTCAAACTTCACGTACCTACGTTTAAAAAAAACATTTGAATTTCGCGGGTTATTTTAAAGCTCCAATCAATGTCAATTTTAAAGTTGACAGCTGTAAAAAATATTTTATTATTTCAAATATTTTTTACAGCTGTCAACTTTCCTTCTCGACAAACTACAAAAATTCAACGACATAATATTCGTTCAATGCACTAAAATTAGGTGAAAAAAAAATGAAAGAAGAAGTAGAAGTAATAAGATTAGTGATAAGATTAGATTAGTAGAAGTGAGAAGAAAAGCGGTTCACTAATGATTCACCAAAACTCCATTGACAAATTTTTATCACAAACAACTCATTCCGCAAATGCACTCACTTTACAAACATTTATTTGGCAAATGCTTCTCTTTATAAATGTTTCCGATGGCATTTAATCATTTAAACATTTATTACTTAATATTTAGATTCTTTTGAAAAAAACACGTTTATACAAAATATAATTTTATAATACATTTTCTAAACCAGTCACAAAGTCATCATGACGGTATTTTCGCTCTTGCATCCTATGTCGTGTCTGTGTGGTGCCGGACTTAAAGAATTGCACCACCCCTTACTTCCCGTGGGTGTCGTAAAAGGCGACTAAGGGTCTTACCGGAGAATGGGCAGCAGCGTCCTCTATTTATTCCACCATCATACCATACTGCGATCGCCAACCCGCCTGCCAAGCGTGGCGATTATGGCAAACCCCCCCAAAATTGGAGGAGGCCTATGTCCAGCAGTGGACGTCTATCGGCTGAAACGACGACGACGACGATCCTATGTCGACAGAGGCCCGCTTCGCGGGGCCCCTATTTCTGTGTAAAGGGTTTAAAGTAACCTAACCAAACCTAACCTCGGGGTGCACTTCGCTCGCTCTTGCATCCTATGTCGACGGAGCCCCGTTTTGCATCCTACGTCGCCTATCGCGTTCGTTGAGTTCGGGTGCAATACATTTCGAAACAAGTCACAAAGTTTATTTTATAATATTAATGTGTAATGATTTTATTCTAAACGTTGTTTTATAGGATGATGAAATGTAAAAATAATGAATTATTTGTCAAATAATACGTTATTAAATAAAAGTTTATCGGATAATTATTTTGCTATGTGAATTATTTGGTAAACTTGTTGTTGTATAATGATGAAATGACAAATAATGTTTTAGCCAATCGTTGCTTGTCAAGTAAAACTTTATGAATTAATTTTTGGTGAACTGATCGGTCACCCTTAAAAGCACATAGGTTCTAGCATAATCCAAATTTAAATAAAAAAAAGAAACTGATCGAAAGTGCTGCTACATTAAAAAAAAATGTTTTTAGTACTTACATTAAAAATAATCCGATTATCAGAAGCAGCTCAGTACTGGCAATGACACTGATGTTAATCATTATGTTAGTAGGTATCCCTCCACTTTATGGTGTTAGAGTTGCCGAACCAAAAGATTATTACAAATTGAAGCTTTATTGTTCTAGTCCATACCTTTTATATGGTCGTATCTGCGGGGCACCCGAAGCATGAATCCTAACCACTCATAAAATATTATAATGTGACAATAATTATTTATTGAGAAATTATCTCGGTTCATTTGTAGTCATTACAGAAGTGTCCCAAAATTATTTATTTTTTTGCTTTTCCATTTTAATCGTGGCGCCCCCGTCTTAAGGCGAAAGCGCCAGGGTAGCCCGCGAAATTCATATTTTTACGTTTTTTGCAATTTGCTGGTCAGTATTAAGCTGTACGTTGATTAAAATATGATTCGCGGCCGTAAGAAATATGTATTTACAGAATTATAATCATTAAAGTCGTCAACATAACTCTCTAAGACCAAGTAATCCCCAAGAATGACTATTTCATGAAATCTTGACATTGGGGGATTATACTAACATAACAAGTTGTATGTATTACTGATTGACTGGTGACGCTGGTGTCAGTGAAGTTGTTGGTTTGTAGGCTATACATACTACATAAATATTAAACACACACATACATAATACACACAACACTAATTTACATTTATACTGTATGGAATGGGCAACTAGCTTTAACTTTCTGACTAACCGAACGACTTTTTGACAGTTCAAATGTGCCTGTAAATAAATGGTTTATCATCATCATCATCATCATCATTTCAGCCGAAAGACGTCCACTGCTGGACATAGGCCTCCCCCAAGCACCTCCACTTCGACCGGTCCTGTGCTTCCCGCATCCAACGGGTTCCTGCGGCCTTCACAAGGTCATCGGTCCACCTTGTGGGAGGCCTTCCAACGCTACGTCTTCCGGCACGCGGTCGCCACTCCAGAACCTTTCGGCCCCATCGGCCATCTGTTCTGCGAGCAATGTGCCCTGCCCACTGCCACAATTCTTCGGGCTATGTCGGTTACCTGGGTTCTCCTGCGGATCTCCTCATTCCTGGAGAAGCCTTAGGAATACTTCCCCCCTTGTCATGCCTTCTTCAGTCTTATGATGTTGAGGCAAACACTGTATTCACAAAAACATGTTATTGTAAAAGGGAAAAGGTTGATTAGTTTTTTTTTTTAAACAGACTGTTTCATATTCAATGGTTTATCACACTAATATTATAAAGGCGAAAGTTTGTGAGTGTGTTTGTTACTTCTTCACGCACAAACGACTGAACGGATTTTGATGAAATTTGGCACACACATAGGATACACATACACATAGGATATTTTTATCCCGATATTCCCATGTGATCGATATTTATGCGGGCGAAATGCGGGGCGCAGCCACTTTGAAATAAATGCTTTGAATTTGACTTTCCTTCTTGAAATATGAAACAGTCTGTTTAAAAAAAAACTAATCAACCTATTCCCTTTTACAATAACACGTTTTTGTGAAAACAGTTTTTGCCTCAACATCAGAAGACTGAAGAAGGCATAAGAGAGGGGGAAGTATTCCTAAGGCTTCTCCAGTATCCCTAAGGTAAAACTCGACATTCCTCTTCATTTTTCAAGCAGACGGAGTCGCGATCACAGCTAGTGAATGAATGTAGTCGCGGATTCCGGAAACGCGAAAAAATTATTGAGATTTAATATTTAATAAATAATAATTGTGTCATTATAAAATTATCATTTTTATAAGATTCGAGGTGCGTCTGGTATATAAACGCTCGGGTAGACATTATTGGTACATTGAGACAAGAGAGTTCGTTTTAATATCATCATGGAACATTATTTTATTCTGAATTTGATTTTGGTTGTCACCATGTTATCTGTGTAAGTATACCATAAAATCTGTACAGCACAGATATTCACAACCATTCGCTATGCTTCCGTATCTAATCGAACATCAATCAATATTATCGTAGAAGTAAAACGCTAAACGCTGTTCACAAATCGAAAACTCGAAAGTTTTGTCAGTTTAAAATCAAATAGACGACCGCTATTCTTCCGACCGCTTTTGATGTCGGAGACAAGGCGAATCAGGTTATCGAAATATGTCATTTTTGTTACGAAAACCTGTCGGATGGTTGTGAATAGTTATGTTGGTGGAGATTGATAGAAAACTCCGTCTTGGAGTGTAAATGTGGTGCTGTTCCACAAACGATGGGACACTTTATATCATGTCCTGCATGTCCTGTCAGCTGCACGTTACAGGAACTGATGGCGCCAAATACACAGCCGAATTCTGGGCCGAGTCGATTGAATTTGCCATCGACTCGCTAAGAAGAAGAACAAATGATAAAATAATTACTGTAAATGAAATCCCACAAAAACATTTCATGTTAAATGTTGCCAAGACGAGACCATGTAGCTCGCACTATCAAAAAGAAATCAGATCTCATGTAGAGCCAAGCTTCTAACTCTACACGCCCTAACTCTACAAGACCTAACTTCGCAAACTATACACCTTAGTCAAAATATATGGCTTGGCCGTTTCGTTACTACAAGAACCATTAACAGTATGAGAGTTTTTCACCTTACGCTCATGTGAATGTAGCGAAATGGCCAAGC
The DNA here is from genome assembly GCA_916614155.1 of Mesoligia furuncula. Taxonomy (NCBI): domain Eukaryota; kingdom Metazoa; phylum Arthropoda; class Insecta; order Lepidoptera; family Noctuidae; genus Mesoligia; species Mesoligia furuncula. The sequence continues at coordinate 5,624,006 of OU744815.1, forward strand.
CATATATTTTGACTAAGATGTATAGTTTGCGAAGTTAGGTCTTGTAGAGTTAGGGCGTGTAGAGTTAGAAGCTTGGCTCTACATGAGATCTGATTTCTTTTTGATAGTGCGAGTTACATGGTCTCGTCTTGGCAACATTTAACATGAAATGTTTTTGTGGGATTTCATTTCTTTTTGTAAGTTGCCTATGATATTTATACGAGTATTTTTTCTGTTGTTCATTTTTTCTTTCTTTTTTGGGGTTTATTTATAACAAGGACACCCTATATAAATTTTCAGACCTCTAGCATCAAAATTTACGGAAGTCTCATACAAAGTTTCACCCCCTAGTTTCAGGGATTGGGGGGGTAAAAGTTTCAAGTTTTATGATTTTTTTGTTGTTTGTGTACTATTACTAGCTTACATACCAAATTTCAGCTTTCTGGGACTTCAGGAAGAACCTTAAGAATATTGATGATCATCAGTCAGTGAGTCAGTGACGAAATCGGGGTATTTTAGATATCAATAAAATCTAAAGTATAAGAGCTATGCAATTGAAACTTTATAGGTTTAATAAGTCAACCACTGACATCATATCCCGAAAATTTTGTTTATCTGGTATAATCCAAACCGAAGTTAAGAAGGTTCAAAAATACGACGAAGTGCTTCGAGAAAAGGTAGGTAGTGCCCTTGCGCTTCGCTTGGCTCGTCTTGGCGGGGGCACTCCCGTGCCCCCAGATTGCTCTGTGCACTGTGTAGAGAAAAAAGTTTATCCCACTGAAATATCTTTCACGGGTGGTGCTACTTATCGGGGTCGCCATTTCTGGTGCTCAAACCTGGTCTTATCTGGAAAAGAACCCGATTTACCGACATAGCTTGCAGAGTAAGCGAGCGGTCATGTATAATTCAAAATCTGAGCATACTTTTGCCTCATTGATAAAACATTAAAGTACTTAAATTTTTGGAGAATTGGAAATCTTTTTGCATATCCTCCAGGCTGTACTGCCATGGCGGCCAGTCTCAACGTCTTCGGTGCGGGACATATTATAGTGCACACAGTGGCGTAACTATACCGTTTGGGGCCCGTGGCAAATTCAAGGGATGGGGCCCTCCCTCAATGTAAAGAAGCTTAACCAACGTTAAAGTTTTTTTTTACTAGCACTGCTCCCGCGACTTCTTCCGCGTAGATTTCATATTTTCCCCTACAAAATTTAACACCTGAGTGCTTTGTTGGTCTAGTGGTCGCAAGCGCTGCTACTGAGCATGAGGTCCTGTCCAAAAAATTAGACAACGATTAACGTTGTGATGATGCCAGCTTCTTACGAATGTGCTCGTGAACTTTTAGCTTAAAGGATGAGCGGTTGGTTGCCATCCTGATTTCATTGAAGAAGGCGATTATTTGATGAACGGAGATTTTTATTGTAAATGTACTGAAAGAGATAGGGCTAGATAACAAAGAGAAGTGGGAGAGTCAAGAAATGAAAACAAGGTGGTCTTTGCTCTCAGCTCTGGCGTATGGTAACCACATTAGAAGCGACCTATGCGCAGAGATCGGAGGGGCAATACACGTAATTTTAAGAACGTTCACAATCTGATTTCAGTCTCAATCTGGCAAAAATACCTTAAGTTATCCTACATTTTTACATATTGGTCATTGAGGAGATCCGACGGTCAAGTTTGTCGAGGACATCTGCATTCAGGTCATAGTTGCACACATCACCATAACCGATATTAGGAAAAATTAAGGACCGCACAAGCATTGTTGGGTACAGAGCCCGCTGCGTTCCAGTAACTTTCTGGCTGACCATCACAAAACTATCAATGTACAAGCCTAGGACAAACGGAACGATCGTACTATTGAAGAGAACTGGTGGCAAGGTTGTATCTTCAATCCACCTTACTCATACTCCAAGAATTACCGATGATGATCGCCTGACACTTATTAGGGTTTACTGCTACCTCAAATCTATCAAACCAGGTTTTTATGACTATCAACTCCCTATTCAATTTGTCGATAGCTTCAGATATTTTTTCAACCCTCCCTTGACAGTATAATTGCAAATCATCTGCACACAGATGATATGCACACTGAAGTTCGGCAGTTATAAGATTAATAAAAATTTAAAACGGAAGAGGAGAAAGAATACCGCCTTGAGGAACGCTAGTTTCCAAATCACACCAGCATGATGGAGAATACCCAACATGAACGAACTGCTGTCGTTTCTGTAGGTAAGAGTAGATCCATTCCATTGCCTCGGGAGAGATCATAACATAGGCCACAATGGCTAATAGGATGTCGTGACTGACGGTATTAAAGGCATTCAAGAAATCGACCAACACTAGTGCAATAACTTTGGTGTCTTCCAGTCCTGCGCTTACATCGCCAGTAACTTTAGGAGGGCGGAAACATTACTGCGCATGGGCCTGAACCCATTTTGAAGAGTAGCCCTTGTATGCGTTGCTGAATGGGTCGGACACACCTTGGATGTTCATTTGAATGATAAGTCACGGATAGCCAAAGATGATGGTTTATTGAGTATATTTAACTACCACGTAACTAATGCTATATAAATGCTATGTGAATGAGTACAGCTGATTATGAACGCTGATCGTGTGCTGTCGCGTTACACTATCATTTGTGCAAGGCGACGGAAAAGTGCTGATATCTGCAATGCGCGCGTGCCATGTACGATACCTGACTCGTACAGCCCTCTCATAGGGAATGAGTGAGTTACGATGAAGAAAATCGGAGAATTGTTTGTGGACGCAGGCCTGGAGCACTTACGATGGGGAGGGAAGGATATAAATGGGGCGGAAGTCTGGAAGAGAGGGATTAGAAACCTTAGGTAGTGGACGGAGATAGGCTTTAAGCCACTGGGAAGGGAATATTCCGGTGTATAGTCTAGTTAGTGATGGGAAAATCAAATCAATTCAAAGACGCCACCGCGTGCGGCACCCGTCTCGCCCCATCCCCGGGGCCTAGCGCCAGCGCTCACGCTCACCCAGCCAGCAGTACACAGGACTGAGCGCGAAAGTGGCGGCTTACGATTTTTGTACGTAAGCTGGTGCGACTTTTGGTATGCGAAGTAGTTGCTCTAGCGTTATCTAGGTGTATCTATATCTGTGATCCCATGTAGTAGGAGACGAGCCTATTGCCATAAACCGGCACAAATCCAGGCTCTGGGCTGCCATAAACCGGCACAAATCCAGGCTCTGGGCTGCTACTGAGAAAAACCCAATAAGACTTTGCCCGACCTGGAAATCGAATCCAGGACCTCGTGCTCAGCAGACACACTTGCGACCACTAGACTAACGAGTTAGTTACGCTATTTAATTGTATCTATATTTATTCCTAAATTAGGCGTACTTTTGGAGATTCTTTTTTGGAAACAGCTCAATTACCGTCAGATTCAGATGAAGACATAGAATGTGAACCTCAATCAAATAAAGAAGAGCTTAATGCAGTGCTTAAAAAAGATCACGTTTAGGTAATAAGAGTTTGGACGCTCTTATATTTTTGAGATCTTTATAACTATAGGCAGGAGAGAAAAACTTTAAAAAATAAATAAATAGGTACCTAGGTTACTGATTGCTCAAATTGTAACTATAAGTATCAGACCAATATACAAGCATCAATGACATCATCCGTTGCGCTCTTGCCACCCCAGGTGCCAGCTATTTTAGAACCCAATGGCTTGGCACGCGACGATGGGAAGAGACAAGACGGAATGACCATAATGCCTTGGAAGGTTGGTAGGCCTTTGGTGTGGGATACAATGTGTGTCGACACCCTTGCGCCATCCCGTCTTCCAAGCACGGTCAGCTGTGCTGGGGCGGCTGCTGCAGGTGCGGAAAACCTCAAACGGCGCAAATACTCCAATCTCTTTGGTACTTATATGTTTGAGCCGTTACGAAATGACTGGCCCGAGAGTCTCGGGTAATTAATTTAATGTGTGGTATTTAGACGATGGAACGCTAGGAGGTGACGTAAACACTGTTTTGAAAGATCTACAACTCCTCAAACAGGAATTTCAATCTATTGGCTTGGACCTTAACCTCTCAAAATGTGAACTTTACCTTTCTGACATTACCGACAGACAATTGACTCTAGATAAATTTAATACAAATCAAAATTTTAGACAAAGTTCACTGCACCACCTAGGTTCTCCACTTTTAGAAGATAGTTTTACTCCTTTCATCGACGAAAAAATTAAAAATTTCAACGAGATTTCGGACAGACTCTCCAAAATTAATTTACATTCGGAATTCACCCTGATTAGATACTGTTGTTTTGGCCCAAAATTTTATGTATTTTCTACACTCTTCCCCTTTATTAAAATGTAATATAACCGTCACGTTAGAAAAAATTAACATGAAAATGGAAAAAGATTATAATGCTTAATAAAGTTTTTGTCCAAAATATAAGTTGGACATGTTTATGGAATCAATTTTTTGGCCAGAAGGAATAGCTTTTTGTCGTTTTATTAACTTCGATCGGCAAGTAAAAGCCAGAGAGGATACTCTGAAAAGTGTTGCTAACCCAAATCAAGATAAGTTCAACTAGGTTAGTAAGTTACAACTGCAAGAGTGACGCGTTCGGTTGAATGTATACGCCGAATTTGTAAGACGGCATAAGTAATTGCCTTACAAGAAACTTGGTTGCTACCGCACGACGTCGCATGTCTGGGCAGCATAGACAACGACTTTGGTTTCGTCGGTAACTCAGATGTGGATACCTCTGCAGGCATACTGCGGGGTAGACCGTATGCAGGTGTGGCCATATTATGGAGGAAAGGTTCGTTTACCGCGGTGACAGTGTTACCATGCTCTAGTGTGCGTCTGGTAGCAGTGAAACTCGAACTCACTGATCGTGCTATAATCGTTTTTTCTGTGTATATGCGAACAGACTTAACAGATAACTTAGTAGAATTTACCGAGTGTTTATGTGAAATAAATGTCATTATTGAAAGTAATAATGTAGAATCTTGCCTAGTTGACACTGAAGTACCGTGCTTGACCGACGCGGTGATCGCTTCGAAAGCGGCTTGCCCGAATACAGATCGGCCCGTAAACCCATCTTCCCAGAGACAGTGGGATGAGCCGCTCTGCAGGTTGGTACGAAATAATCTTATCAATACGTCCACCAGTTCTGCTGAGCGTGCCCGCCTACTGGCTGTGGGTGAGTGGGAGTCGGGGCTCTGGCTTCAAGCACTCCCGTCACCCATCATAGGCACTATGCTGGGTGACACCACCTTCCGGCCCGCTACCTGTCTGCGTTTGGGCGCTCCTTGCGGGGCGGTGTATTAGTAGGATTAAATATCAAGTAAATTTGTAAATACGTTTATTCAGCTGTCCACTATTACTAGGGTTAGCCCTCCACTATTACTAGGGTTAGCCCTCCACTATTACTAGAGTTAGCCCTCCACTATTACTAGGGTAAGCCCAGATACGCACGGGCGCGATTTTCCAGCGGAGATTTTTTTCGCGCACCTGACCTAAAGCGCGTTCACTGTCGGACTGCATAAAAAAAGAGAAGCGCGATGACACAACGCTGGTAATTTATTGCAAAATATGAAGCAATTATTTCATTACAAAAAATCTTTTGTTTGGACGAAAAAAATAAAATATTAGTTGCTTGTAGAATAATCTGACAGAAAAAGAAAAAAGTTTTTATCGTAAAAATAAAGTTTTTAGAGGTATCTTCATGATTTTTTTCTATAGTATCAAATTATGTATTATGTTTTCAACACACCAAGAATATCATATATTTATCTGATTTTGTTTACTGAAGTCTATCATATGCTTTGCTTGCATGCTTGGCATGCTTTTATTGTTTCTAAAACTTGCGTTTTTTGTATTTAGGTCCTGTAAGCCCCTGTAATTTACGTCAGACGCTGATGAAATTGACATGATTAAACAAAAATGTTATCTCCTGTCCTATTTTTAATGTAATAGAAAGAAAAAGATGCACTGAACTTAAATTTAATTCAGTATGTGAACAACAGAATCGGCATCAGTGTTGTTTGACGCGCTGGGATGCGCTCTGTTGGATTCTCAATGCTCGGCTCAACGCCAAAAGTTGAAAACCGAGTGCGCGATATTATCCCGCCGCGATATTTTTATGGTCGTACGAACGTGGGCTAATTGTGTAAGTCGCTTAAATATAATTTTACATTGTAAAATACTTAAAAACAAATTTACAAAATAACGCTTAGGCAGGATACGTCTTTGGTTTAAGCTGGTAGGGCAGGAGTCCGTTTGTTTTCTGAAGAGGTCATCACCAGTCTTCAGACAGTCGACGGCGAAAACATGACAGTACCAGGCACACGACCATATATCACCTTAATTCCGTAACCCTGGAAAATAATATTAATATTTAATATCAGCTGCATCCGGTTAGAGGAAGCCGACCCCGAGATAGTATGGAAAAGGCTAGGCAGATGATGATGATGAATTTCAGACTAAAGCCTCGTATCCACTAGGCAACAATTGACGCGCAACTCGTGACGCTCAACATGTTCGGCACCGTTGCACAACAGCGCGCGACGTTGCCAGCTGGCGCGCAATATGACTCGCGACTTGTTGTTTATTTCCGTGCAACATGCAGTTGAGCATCAAATGTTGTTGAGTGGAGACGTGACGCGCAGAAATGTCGTGTGGTGTAACGAACGAGTGCTCATGCGGGTAAAATTCGTAAAAGATCCATCAACCACACGGAGATCACTGAATACATTTTCTTTGTGTCTTTTTGATGCATTTTTCGATAAAATTATAACAATCGCTGCTGAAATCAACACTAGTTCCTCTGGCAACATGTTGTCGACGACTGATCAAGCGTAGACAGACAACGTTGCTAAACAAAAGTTCCGCGCTAACTTTCAACATGTTGAGCGACATGTTGTGCAACATGTCGCGCGCCAAATGTTGCCTAGTGGATACGAGGCTTTAGCACAACAGACATCTGCGCTGCTGGGGAATTTGTTGCGCCACTTCTTCTTTCCAGCTAAGGCACTAGAAAATGGTGAAGGGCAGGCGTTTTAGAGAATGTCTTATGTACTATGCTTTCACAGTTAGGGTATTTTTTTATCTGTGATATTGCATCACTGTCAAAATCACAGTGATGCTTATAGTTGTTATAATAAGATTGCTGTTGGGTTGCTGACCCCGACTTACGAGGTGTAGGTCGTGGGTGGCTTTGTGCAAATCATTTCATCACCATTGCTCTCAAAACGGTGAAGGAAAACATCGTGAGGAAACCGAGAAATGTCCTAGAACCAAAAATTCGAAGACATGTGACATCTACTAACCGCACTGGACCCGCGTAGTGGATTACAGCCTCTCGAAGAGAAGAAGCCTGTGTCTCAGCAGTAAGAACATAAAAGTTCTTAATTATGAAATAAAATTAGTGACAAAAAGTTGACAGCTGATTGCGACGTTGGCATCTTCAGGATGCACAGCCTTTACATACATAAAACAGACCATTTAAGGCTTAATTACTTGGCATATAGTGATTTTTAATTATTAGTGAACTTTCAAATGCGGTTATTCTGTCTATCCGCCCCAAAAAACCACCCTAAGAATATGGATGCCTATGCGGAAACACATGTCCAAGAGTCCATCTTAAGCGTATAAATTCCGTTTATCCAATTGGGCTTTGGGAGGATTCGAATAACCCAAATGACAAAGGATTAGTTAAACAAACAAACCTTCTTTTCGTGAGGAAAGTTTTGAGTATGATTGTGAATGGCTATAAGAGTAGGGGAAGACCAAAGAAACGATCGATGGACTGTGTGAATGATGATATGGTTAGAAAGGGGGTGACTACCGAGATGACGACTAATAGAGTAGTATGGAAGACAAGACGTGCTGCGCCGACCCTAAGTAAATTGGAATGAGGACAGGAGAATGATAAGTTTTTAAATACTTACAAGTTGCTCATTATTCATAGGTTTTTCATTAGTTGATGACTTCTTGCTTTTAAGGTCATCTTCGTTCATGGGCACTAGATTCCGATTATATATTGGGAAACTGTAGTTCCTGTAATGACAATGTTCTTTATTATTTTAAAGGAATAGATTTCGGATAAGTACTTATTTGTTTGAAATTTTGCGCCACATTCTTACATGGTGTAATTAAAATGCTTTTGGACCTGAAAAGGGGTCAGTGTAATAATTTTTTTTTTTTATTACCCTTGATGTCCCGCTGCTCGGCAAAGATCTCCCTAATCTCTTTCCACGTCTCTCTCCCGAGCTGCCAAGGACCAATCTTTATTAAAGGAGTCCAGCTCATCCCGCCATTTCCGACTGGGCCTGCCGCGATGTCGTTAGCCATTAAGCGGAACCCACTGGGTCGTAAGTTTGGCTCATTGATCGTCTGACATGAGGCAGATATGTCCAACCCAATTCCATTTAAGCGTGGCAGCTTTCCGAGTGACGTCAGTTATTTTGGTGATGGAACAGACTGTTGTATTTTTAACCAGGTTCACAAGTTTAATACCCAGAATACTCCGTCACATAGCTCTCTGGCAAACCTCAAGCGTGGACCTCTGCTGAATTGTTAAGGACCGAGTTTGAGAACCATACGTGAGGATGGGAAAAATACAAAAAGGTAAAATAAAACCACTCACCTCTTCTCGCCAAACAGAACTTGTCCGTCTAATGCCTTCTCGTCAAATCTCTTGAGATGGATGAATCTTCGCCAGGGATAGTTGTATAAGCCTCTAGTAGGGTCGTCCAAGCCCTTATTCCCTTGGACTTCTGTGGGGCGGGATCTGAAATAGAATGAAACGGTGTAAGCTCTTTCTACAGAGAAATTTACTAAGAAATTCCTAATGGAAAACCTGGGAATGGTATCCAAGCCCGGAGTAGTTGGCGGTGTAAGACCCCCGTGCCTCTGGAAGCACGCAAAGCCGTTGGTCCTGCACCTGATCTCTCTCCGTTCGTGTAGGATTTCCGTCCCATCGGACTATGAGAGTGAGGGCAGAGAGAGAGAGAGCACCTATGTTTGCGCACACACTTGTGCACTCAGTGGCGAAACTATAGGATGGCTTTGGGGCAAAATGCCACGGACCCCCAGCCAGAGGGGGCCCCCGGCCCGAGACGGCCATGAGCACAGGAAGATCCTAACATACCTACGTTTATATATGCAAACTTTTTTTGAAAATGTGCGATGTGTGTGATAAATTCCTAATGGAAAAACCCACTTCAATCGAACCCAAGCCCGGAGTTTGGAGGTTGGCGGTGTGATGCCCACAAGTCTCGGAAATCACGTAAAGCCGTTGTTCTGCCGGACGGCGCGGCGCGTACGTGTTCCACGCGCGCCTCAAAGAGATGTCAGCATCGAGGAGGCCCTAAGGGCCCATAAGAGCCCATACATAAAGGGCTAAGGAAGGAACACGGGTGGGTTTTAGTCAGTAAGAGTCTGACACTCCCTTCCGCTCCACCCAGAGCGGGAGGAGTCATTTGATGATTTCCCATCCGAAAAAAAAAAAGCCGTTGTTCTCTTCCGACAACAGCTGTCGTCTATTTGATTTTAAACTGAGAAAATTTTCGAGTTTTCGATTTGTGAACAGCGTTTAGCGTTTTACTCCTACGATAATATTGATTGATGTTCGATTAGATGCGAATGGTTGTGAATAGCTGTGCGGTTTTATGGTACCTATACTTACACAGATAACATGATGACAGCCAAAATCAAATTCAGAATAAAATAATGTTCCATGGTGTTGTTAAAACGAACTCTCTTGTCTCAATGTCCTAATAAAGTCTAGCCGAGCGTTTATATACCAGACGTACCTCGAATCTTATAAAAATGGTAATTTCATAATGACACAATTATTATTTATTAAAGATTAAATCTCGATAATTTGTTCGCGTTTCAAGAATCCGCGACTACATTCATTCACTAGCTGTGATCGCGGCTCCGTCTGCTTGAAAAATGAAGAGGAATGTCCAGTTTACCTAAGGGTTACTGGAGAAGCCTTAGGAATACTTTCCCGTCTCTTATGCCTTCTTCAGTCTTATGATGTTGAGGCAAACATTTTTTTCACAGAAACGTGTTATTGTAAAAGGGAAAAGGTTGATTAGTTTTTTTTTTAAACAGTCTGTTTCATATTTCAAGAAGGAAAGTCAAACTCAAAGCATTTATTTTAATCTAGCTGCGCCCCGCGGTTTCACCCGCATATGTATCGATCCCGTGAGAATATCGGGATTAAAATATCCTATGTGTTAGTCCTGGTTATAAGCTATCTGTGTGCCAAATTTCATCCAAACCCGGTCAGCCGTTTGTGCGTGAAAAAGTAACAAACATACAAACACACTCACAAACTTTCGCCTTTATAATATTAGTGTGATAAACCATTTACAGGCACTTTTAAACTGTCAAAGAGTCATTCGGTTAGTCAGAAAGTTGAAGCTAGTTGCCCATTCCAAAACGTAGATCTCTGTGAAGAAGAACGGGCAAGAAACTCAAAGGACACTCTTTTAAATCAAGATTTTACGAAAGCGAAGGAAGAGTTAGATTTTCCGCTTTTGTTAGAGTCCTCATAATAACTTTTCCGGGATAAACTATCCTTATTAGTTGCTTTGGAACAAGCTGTCACCAAGCCAAACAGTGTCATCGAAAACTATCCTGCACCCCATTGCGTCACTCCCTTTTTCACAAGTCCTTTATCCATTGCTTCTTGTGAGCAGACAATTGATGTCTGCTCGACAACGTAAATACCGCAATGAATGTACTTGAACTGTAAAAATGACAGTTGTTAGTGTGTTACACATTACCCCGTAGTATAGTGTAGTATGTACAGACGCCAGCACATCAAGCTACCCGAAACTGTCAAATTTTCCCAATCAACTTTGAACCTTATGCTTTAGATATAAAGTTGAAAATCTATTGAAGAAACTTAACAAATTGTAGTAGCTTTATGTACTGGCGTCTGTACCTACTTAGTATTCGTTGGCAGGCCTACACTGTCCTCCCAAACCTGTTGATACTGTCATTCGAAAACATTTTTAAAAGAGTAACCGTGGAGATTCTTGCCGGCTCTTCTCCATCGGAAACGACCAATGAGAGGTTTTTCTTTTCAGTATTAAAAAAAAAACATAGTTTCCAGGAACCCTGAAGATGGCGTTGAACTGACTACGTTACTAGATGCAAGTCAAAACGCTTGAAAAAAAAAAACATTGCGTCACGTCATATACGCTCGTTGAGTGACAGTTTCGTTTGCTTTCGTTTTACGATCTCAAAATTACATCCAAGTGAATTAATAAAAAAATTATGTGACTTCCGTTCCTTGCAGTAACTTACCAAGTTCAGCGCCATCTATCCAGCGACTAGGGAAGCGTTAAAAAAAAAGAAAAAGAAAATCCCTCATTGGAACCGTGCACCTAGCTTCTGACGTTTCATAAGTGCCCATGCAATGATATTATAAAGGAAAGATACGCTACGTTCATACTGAGCGACGTTCTGTATTGTTGCGTTGGTATTACAAAGTACTTACTGCGATAGATAATACGGAACGTGTGACACAGAAAGAGATAGCTATCTGTAGTGTGTTGCTCGCTGCTATTAGCGGTCTAAATGAAAGTACAACAATTGTCTGAATTTGTCTGCCACAATTTGCGCGCGCTAGTGCAATATCTACTTCTTTAATATAATATCATTATGCCCATGTAGGTTTAAGTGAAATAAAATATTTTGATTTGGAGTAGTTATTGTGTCTTGTCTGTGTGGTGCCGGACTTAAAGAATAGCACCACCCCATACTTCCCGTGGGTGTCGTAAAAGGCGACTAAGGGGCGTACCGGAGAATGGGCAGCAGCGTTCTCTATGCATTCCACCATCATACCATACTGCGATCGCCAACCCGCCTGCCAAGCGTGGCGATTATGGCAACCCCCCCCCCCCCCCCTCTTTTGGGGTAGGCCTATGTCCAGCAGTGGACGTCTTTCGGCTGAAATGATGATGACGATGAGTTATTGCGTGATGCGATGACAGACAGACTGACACCTTCTTTCCCCTTCGGCTTCTGCACCCTATTAATATTTTAATACTCTCCGGTTACCTTATGTAAAAATACCATTTATGCACAGACAATCCCGTAAGAATCTTATTACACGATAGATAATTTTACCGAGGGTTGTGCCGTTGAGTTTAATCGTTAATGACGGCGACAGGTCATGTTTATCCCTTGTACTTACGTGAAGGTCCTTGGGCCACAAATTCAAGGTCTCTGACATATATGGAGCAAGATGTGCTTGGAGTTTCTTTAAAGGAAAAGATAGATTGATAGAATACTCTATATTATGCGCATAGTTATAAGGATTTTTATTCATAATGGGGAAATATTAGGTAGGTGCGAAATTCAGAAATGTGGGAAAGTTTGGAATGAAACAATCCAAAGGACCGAAGTTAGAAAGCTGGAAAGTTAAAGTGAAAGTTAGAAAGGCCACTTTGGCAAAATCATAAAAGGATAACACAATGGACAGTTAACCGTTAAGTTAATTGTATCAAATCCCATTGGTGAAGCATTTTTCAGTAATTTTTTTTTGTCTGTGCTAAAATACTAATCAATCCGATCCAAATTCAATCCCAATCTCTTTGATTATACCTACGTAGTACAGCGAAAAACAGAAAAAAACGGACTGTTTCCGCCACATTACGATTCATAATGTTATCCTTTTATAATTCTCCAAAGTGGCCTTTTTAGGCCCCCTGCAGGGCTAGCATGGCCGCAGACATTTTATCCACGGGGAGAGGAGAAAATACTATTCCCCTCAGTCAATTTTGTCCACCCTCCGAGCATGGCGACATGGGTGGATAAACTATTCACGGTGGCAGTAAGCACGAGACATTTTTGTAGTACAATTAATTATATGTTCTCCAAGAGATATACTTAAACCCACCATCTAAAGACGAGGACAAATTTCTCCCTTTGTTATGTCAAAATATCTGTAATTTTTCTCTTCCACTAGTCGCCATGCTATAGGCGGGGGGTGAGTATCCACGTCAAATGTCAAAAAGTGATATAATTCTCTTTCCCCCTGTTGCCGTGCTTTGGCAGGTGGATAAAATAATTTTATCTCTTGTCAGTGGAAATAACCGGTGGAGAAAAGTTTTATCCCCAGCCCATGCTAGCCCTGCTGGTGTATATATTTATAATCGTTGCTTCAAGTTAAGGGGCGTCTAAATGTCAAAAATGTTTGGTTGAACAGTTGTTAAGTACTTAACGTTTACGCATAAACCTCATAACATTAGAGAAATAAAATTAATTGTGACGAAAACCTACATACAGTCGCGGCTTTCGAGAGAAAGCGTTCCTGACCCCTCTCAGTGCGACAATAATTCTAGTAGCCAATAAAGATCAAATTCGCAAAACACGTAGATATTTGTTTATATAGAGAATGCGTTCTTGGCACCCGTCAGTACCAACTGACGGGTGCCAAGAACGCATTCTCTCGACGGCCGGACTGTAAGGCCGCTATCCCACTGGCGTTTTACGAGCGTCGGCGTCTCTCGAACGTCTGCGCAGCGTCAACGTTGCGCAGACGCGACGGTGACAGCTCCAACGCAGTCCTGGCGATGATTGCTGACAGGCTGGACTGCCCTTATATGCTGCATTGCTGCAGCAGGCATGTTCAGGCGAGGCCGTTTAGCAGGCGTTATTAATCTTGGGAGTGTGTTTTTGTATGTGTTAGAATATGGTAATTTTATAATTTTTATTTTAATGCTATCTTATTTTATTTTAATTTTATTTTTTGACATTTATTATGAATTTTATTTTTTATTATTTTTATGAATTTATATATCTCGGAACCTTGGGGTCCCGGTCCTTTGGAAGGCGTACGAGGGGCCGAAGCCAACTCGCAGAGGCCCCTTAGGAAATTTTTATGAAATGCGGCACCAACCGACGATTATCCCTGTATGCGCTATGCAAGTGCACCCAAGAATAACCCCCGGTTGGTGTAGGACTATTGCAGGATATGGAAATATAAAAAGTTGGACTATGGGTTTGGGTGGCTAAAGTGGACTGGTTACCAAGAACTATGGGATAACTATGACCCCTGCCTGATCAATGTTTTATATATACACGGATAAAATGGCAGAGGGTGACTTGCACACTCAATAATGGGCCCCCGGAAACGGTCGCTAGCACATAGTGACGTAGCAACAAGGGGGCAACATGTCCTGAGGTGCTTTGAGGAGTGGAGAGGTATTCCACGGCTATCAGGATAATCCCGGAAGTACGGTCAAGATCCCTACCAGCATCTTACTGGAATACTTCCTTCCTCCGAGCACGTTTGCTCTTGCGAATCTCCACTCAAGCCGGCCAATAAAGGCAAGAATGAGGTGGGATCTCTATTCCTCGTCATTGTTCACTCCAGTTGGCCAATAAAGGCAAGCCAGAGGTGAGGAACAAGACTTCTCCCTGAAGATAGGGTCTGTGGGGTCGCTACTGCCCAACAGCTCGCCACATGCTGCCCTGCGGATTTCTGTATCTCTCTTGGTCTGGCTCCTCACTTTAGACATGTTCCAGCAAAGTAAACACTTCCAGCATAGGCCTAAAGTTCGGAGCGCGCAAGCCCCACCACGGCGTCAACGTAGAGATATGGCGGCGGGGTTTTATTATTATTATTATTTTATTCTATTATATTGTTATTGTGAAATGTCTTGTAAAATGTGTTCTATGGGCCTAGTTACCCGAAATAAATGAATTATTATTATTATTCCGTTTATTCATTTACATTCCTTATTTATTACATTTTTAAATATTTGAATATAAAAAATAACTACAAAAAACATTTAAAAATATAAAAAACAGTGATCCGCCGGTGTCGGGAGCAGGGTCCAAGCTACCGGTGGTTAGGGCTCCAGAGACAGGAACCTCCTCACAATGCGAGCCGTATCGAGGAGTACTGCCTTCTGAATCAGGCCCTTGATCCAACCACCTAACGAGAGCCTCGATAGATGTTGATCGAGGCTTTCGGCCATCAGTCCATTGGCTATTAATATTATCCGTTTATTCATTTATATTCCTTATTTATTACATTTTTAAATATTTGAATATAAAAAATAACGATAAAAAAACATTTAAAAATATAAAAAACAGTGATCCGCCGGTGTCGGGAGCAGGGTCCAAGCTACCGGTGGTTAGGGCTCCAGAGACAGGAACCTCCTCACAATGCGAGCCGTATCGAGGAGTACTGCCTTCTGAATCAGGCCCTTGATCCAACCACCTAACGAGAGCCTCGATAGATGTTGATCGAGGCTTTCGGCCATCAGTCCATTGGCTGATACGACAATCGGCACAATGATAGCCGAGCTCACATTCCACATGTCAACAACCTCGTGTGCTAAGTCGAGATATTTAATTTCTTTCTCTTTCTCAGCTTTCACGAGGTTCCCGTCATGTGGAATGGTAACATCTACAATCATTGTGCGGCGCGCTAATTGATCTATCACCACTATATCAGGCTTATTGGCAACAATAGTCCTGTCAGTAATGATAGACCGATCCCAGTACAACGTGACATGGTCATTTTCAAGAACTGGGTCGGGCACATACTTGTAATACGGTACCTCAGAATCCACAAGCTTATATTTCAAAGCAAGTTGCTGGTGAATAATCCTGGCCACTTGGTTATGGCTGTGCAAGTACTCGCCGTTAGCCAGACGAGAACAACCAGAGATAATATGTCTGATAGACTCACCCGGACGGTGGCATGCCCGACACACGTCAACCGTCCCGTCCTTCATAATATGTCTCCGGTAGTTATTCGTTAAGATAACTTCGTCCATAATTGCACAGACAAAACCTTCAGTTTCCCCGAAAAGGTCACCAAAACGTAGCCAGGATACGGACGCTATGAAATCTACACCGGGCTCATGAAGAGCCCGATAGAAGCGCCCGTGAAGCTCCTTGCTTTGCCATACCTTCTTGCGGTCATCAGTAGAAAGTACTACAGGTTTGCGCCAGTTCTCTTTAGCCATGGAGAGCGGGGTGAGCCCCTTGTCCACTGCGACCACATCACGGTGCATACCCACTTCGGCTTTTAAAAAATATTCCCTGAGACTGCACACCTCGCGGTTGTGGAGGGTCTTCGCATTTAAAAAGCCTCGACCCCCGCACTTCCGCGGGATATACAGTCTCATCACCGATGATCGTGGGTGATGCATCCGGTTTGCGGTCAGTAGTGTACGGACTCTTCTATCCAGGGCGTCGAGTTCGGTCTGAGTCCATTTGAGTATGCCGAAAGAGTACATCAAAACCGGCATGACCCAATCGTTGAAGGCGCGCACCTTATTTCCGCCCGAAAGAAGACTAATTAATACCTTCTTCAGGCGACAAAAGAAGCGCTCCTTCAACGATTGCTTCATGTCAGCATCGTTGATGCCTAACGCTTCCGACATACCCAAATACTTATAGCTTTCGGATGAGGAGAGGGATCTGAGGCTTATGGAATCCGAGAGTTGAATTCCCTCGGATTCCATAATCTTCCCTCGCTTTACATGCATGACTGCACATTTGTCGACACCAAATTGCATCCTGATGGCGCTACTGAAAGTTTCAGTTACCTTCAGTAGCTCCATCAGACGCAACTTGTTGGGAGCAAAGAGTTTCAAATCATCCATGTAAAGGAGGTGAGATATGACCTGACCACCTCTCCTCAACCGATAGCCTAGACCTGAATCCTCCAGTAATGTACTTAGAGGATTCAGGGCTAAGCAGAACCAAAGTGGACTCAAACTGTCGCCCTGAAATATTCCCCGTTTAATCCATACAGGTTCATCATTTCCCTGGATCTGTCGACATCCTGGATAACGAAGGACCGTCTTCCATTGCCCCATACACGACTCAAGGAAGGTGCGTAGAGTTGCATCTATTTTGTACAACTCCAGCACCCTCATGAGCCATGTATGTGGCACCGAGTCGTAGGCCTTCTTGTAATCTATCCAACATGTCGACAGATCCTTGCGGGATCGACGAACCTGTTGGCTAATGGCCATGTCTATGAGAAGTAGCTCCTTAGTTCCGCGGGACCCATTCCTACATCCATTTTGAGAGGCAGACATAATCGAGTTACTCTCAATGTGCGTATTAATTTTCGCTCTCAAAATGGATGTAAGAAGTTTATAAACCGTCGACAAACACGTAATCGGTCTATAATTCTTGGGTTCCGCGGGACTACCTGATTTATGGAGCAGGTGGGTTGTTAGAAACTGCGGTAGCGACCCAGACTCTAAGGATGACTGGAACTGAGATGCCAGGCAAGTGTGTGAACTAATTAGCCATTTCAGCCAAAAGTTGTGCAGTCCGTCCGGTCCCGGTGATTTCCAATTCGGTAACGGACGGACCGCTCTGGCAACGTCTGATGGCGTAATTAGTACTTTTTCCATTTGTGGTATAGATTCTCACACTCGCTCGACATCCTGCATCCAGCCAGCCTCAGTGTGACAGACGGGCACTGACCAGATGCTGCACCAGAATGCACTTGTGGCGGCATCATCCGGGCGGCATATTACAATTCTGTAAATACCTACCTGATAAAGTCGCGCATCATATTTTGATCAAGATACAACCTGACACTGACCTGAAAATTACAAAAAACTACAACTGCGCCTTCACCATAATCATTCTTATGTCAAATAAGAAAAAAATTATCGTCTTGCTGTCAATAACCTGTGGCGGAAAGGGTTTTTTAAATGGCCTTTTCAAATAAAGAGTTGTTTACGAAGTCCACTTTTCTCGCTGTTCCCTGGTCCTGTGTTGCTTTCCGTTTATTTGCAATCTTAGTGCTTCTTGTATCCGGACCTGAAAACGAAATTATATTTAATTAGTACTATAGCACCCTAATTGCACAACACACGATAAATCACAATCTGAATCATTTTGAAAAGGATATTGCTAATCCATTACTTCATATTATGTTCGAAAAATTTGTCTGCTCAACAACGTAAGTACAACGCGGTCACATTAACTCGACGCTTGGCCTTGATGACGTCATTTTGGTTTTTTGGTAATATACCTAGTAAAAAATATAATTAAAACAACAACAGAAAACTAGCCAAATTATCGACGCGCGTATCGGTAACAAAGACAAAGATACAGGCCTAACACTTGCTGGGCGAGCTAAGGAATGCGGGCCTCGCATTCCAGAGATGCATCGAGTTAATGTGACCGCGTTGTAACGCAATGAATGTTGTTGAGCTGTCAAGATGAAACCCTTTGCTACTGATAGTGTGTTATACAACGCTGATCGCACCATCCCCCCTTTTACTACCGGACTACCAGACGTACTGCAGCGTACAGTCAACAAAAGAGATAAGTATGCAGGATCGTCGGATATAGTTGAAGTTTAGTAAGCAACCGATGGATGTTCTCGAATAAAATTTAACTTTATTAATAGAAAACTAACAGCTCATTTCTCAAATTAAATTTCAGTCGACAACATCCATCGGTTGCTGACTAAACTTCAACTATATCCGACGTTCCTGCATACTTATCTCATTTGTTGACTGTGCCTTCCACACTTGGTTGATATCCCAACCAGTCGCGCTCAGCGCTTCTAAATTCTAAATATGCAGGACTTTTATTATGCGCACAGTCTTTTGACTCTTTGCCAGCGTCTGCGTCCCCTTCCACATTTAACCCGTCTGCTGTCAAAGTAAGAGTGAACAGACATCTTCTGGGCTCGCTCGTTCCATCATAGACCTCATCCAACGTTTTCCATCAGGCGTGATCACGGTCAAGAGCAGGCCAGTTCAAAAAAAAAAAAAAATTGGCCCAGTGGCTGCGACTAACGAGTTTGTAGGTCGAGAGATCGAACCCAGCCAGGCACTTTGTGTATTTAATTTCACCACCGTTGGTCTCCAATCGGCGAGGGAGAACATCGTGAGGAAACCGGCATGTCGTAGAACCAAATAATTCGAAGACATGTGACACCCGTCAACCCCCACTGGTCCCGCCTGGTGGATTAGGGCCCACTCCCTCTCACAGAGAGGAGGCCTGTGTCCCAGTAGTGGGAACTCTATAGGCTGTACAATTGACTTTCTAACAGTTACATAGGATAGGATTCGGTCAGCAGCTAATTGACTAATGATAAATTTAGCAAAAATAATATTTTATATAAAAAAATTACTTGAATTTTGGTGAGAAACGCCGTCTCCTGACTTCGTTGTTTTCAAAAGCACTGGTAGGAGCCACCTGAAAAACATAAATACATTTTAAAATCAATTTCGTCTTCATACATGGACGATTTGGTGCTATTTTCGAGCACCATTGACTGTGTAGGCATGTAAAAGACCAAGCAAAGTTGACAATGAAAGAAAACAATTGAAAATCAAGGAATTCGAATCAAAAGTAGAACTTTAAACGAAAGAAGCACAAATGAGTTTAAATCGCCGTTGTTTTCAAAAGCACTGGTAGGAGCCACCTGAAATATTATTATATTAAAATAGATGATATTTTGATAGCACCATTGGAGGACTCTATGGATGTCAAAGACCAAGCAAAGTTGACAATGAAAGAAAACACTTGAAAATCAAGGAATTTTAATTAAGAAGCTGAAACTTTAATCATTCATTTTAAATAATTTATATAAATTTAATTTAATTTTTTTTTCAATCATTTTTTTTCACTCATTTTTTTATTTTATTCATCCTCGTTACTAACACAGTTTTAAGATACAATAATACTAACAAAATATGGACCCCTCGTCTTTTAGGCAGACTATTAAGTTCGGTAACAATGGAAAAAGTAATTGTGACAGGACAGTTGAGCTCATAAACGAACGAGGGGCAAAGCAGCCAGAGATTTTTTAACATTAAGTTAAGCCACGAACTCACTATGATGCGTCATTAGTGATTTCTGTATTGTTATTGGTTGTTTAATGCATCTTTCATTTCGAGACGTGTGCATACACACGCAGTGAGTATAATCTAGTGATATCGTGTGAATCAAGCTTTCTATTTAGAATGGTCGTTGTGCAAAATTTGGGGCAGGTGCATACAGCAGTGGACGTTTTTTGGCTGAATGATGATAATGACTTAAGTTTACACCGTCCAAATTAAACTGATGGTTGGAGTACGTACCTGAACTGCGGCAGACCTGGCGATGTCCTCCGCCTTGGGAGGTCCGTATTCAAGGAAACCTTCAGGGGCCTGTTGCAGGGGTCTGTGAACACAGTGGATTATAAATTCTAAAGCGTACTTCTTAGGGTTCAATATGATAAACAATAATAAGCTGAATACTATGAGAATAGTAGGAATAGCTAAACATCAGTCAATACTAATAATGTTTCTTAGACCCATGACTGAAGATGAAGTCAAAAAGGAAATAATGGCGTTAAACAATACTAACTCTGAAGGTTATGATGGGATAAATACAAAAATAATTAAAGCGTGCAATACAGAATTGATTCCCATTTTGACATATTTAATTAATCTTTCGTTTTCGTCAGGTATATTTCCTGATGCCCTAAAATTATCAGTCGTAAAGCCACTATACAAAAAACAAGATAAAAAGGACGTCAAAAACTATCGCCCGATTACTCCTATTCCCATATTGTCAAAAGTTTTCGAGAAATGTATGCTCAAGAGACTTGTCGACTTTTGTAACAAATTTAGCATTATAGCAAAGGAACAGTTTGGATTCCAAAAGCAAAAATCGACCACACAGGCAATATATACCCTTGTGAGCAATATTCTGAGGAATTTAAATAACAATAAATTAACAACAGGTCTTTTTTTCGACCTATCTCAAGCTTTTGATTTTGTAGCGCATGACGTATTATTGAGAAAGTTGGAAATCCTGGGAATAAGAGGAGTTGCACTGCAGTGGATTTCTTCTTACATAAGTAATCGAAATCAATACGTTGTTATAGACAACGTAAATGAAGACTTACTTACTTGCTACTGCTCTGAACCTAGGATAAATAAATGCGGCGTCCCTCAAGGAAGTGTACTAGGTCCCATATTGTTTTTATTATATGTAAATGACATACCACTGGTATCAATCATAAATTTATATTATTTGCAGATGACATTTCAATTATTGTGTCAAAAAAGCTTATAAAGTAATCCCTCGTCCAAGGGATCCGAACAGACTCGTAATAGAGGATACTCCTAAATCAGCCAGGTATGCTAAAAGCTGCCTTGTGATGTGTGTACGCATTTACAACAAAATCCCGAAAGAATTAAAATGTATAAATAATGCAAATTCATTTAAGAGCGTTTACGCGGTACGGCATTTCATACAAACTTTCAAGCCCTTATTTTTCGAAATGAGTGAACCGATTTTAATGAAACTTCATACGCATAAGCAGGATACAAAGGTCTAAAAAGTTAATAGAAAACATTTTCGAAATGTCTTATTTAAAAAAAGATAACTGGAAATACCTGTTTCTATGAAAAATAAAAAATCGGTCTAATCTGGCTGTAACACAATTTTTCGAAAATGTTTTCTACTAACTTTTTAGACCTTTGTATCCTGCTTATGCGTATGAAGTTTCATTAAAATCGGTTCATTCATTTCGAAAATTAAGGGCTTGAAAGTTTGTATGAAATGCCGTTCGGCGTAAACGCTCTTAAAAACAAGCTGTATAAATGGCTGAATGGACATAATTTCTATGACATTAATGATTTCTTTGACATAAAATTATAATATTATATCCATCTATTTATTTGAATGACTTATTTACTAATTACTGTTTTTTTTCCTTGGACCTAAAATTTTTGCATGCAATTGACATATTCTGTGTAGCTAAACATGTGGACATTGTATTTAAATAAGACTAACACCATTATACCATGTTTAAGGCAAATAAAGACTTACCTTATCTTATCTTATCTACGCTTCCGTTCTAGTAGAAGTAGTTTTGATAGCACTTACCCTGACACTTCACCCTTGATTTCGACAGCAGCCTCAAGAGCCTAAAAACAGTAGAAATAATTTCATTTGTTTCTTTGAAACTGACAGTTAATGTCCATGTATAATAAGTGATGGAAGTCCAAAGTTTCAATGTTCATTATTTTTTTGTCTCACCTCACCAGCCTTAACTTCATTATCCAACTTAACCAAAGCTTCAGCAATGTTGTTGACTTCCTCAGCTACTCTCTCAACAACCACTTCTTCAATTATAGCAACAGGTACAAAAATCTCTTCAAGAACAGCAGCAGTGGGTACCACAGCCTCTTCTACGACAGCGGTAACATCTTCCTGTGCCACAGCAGTAGGAGCGACAATCTCTTCTACGGCGTTTACTGCAGTGTCTGCAGTAAGCGCAAGATTTTTTCCCTGTACTGCCGCTTCTGTGGCTTCCTCAGTCTGTACAGCTTCAGAAGTCTGTTCAACTATCTCTGCTACAACTTCTAGGGGAGTTGCTTCAATGGTGGGCTGGGCTTCAGAGAGGGTTTCTGTAGCTTGTTCTTCGGCAGCTATTTGAGCGAGTTGGGCCTCGGTGCTTGATGCTACTTCTTTGTTAGTAGCGACGGCTTGTTCAGTGCGTGCTGTGAATTGAAATACGTTTTTATTAGAATTAGATTTCCTGGATTGTTTTTAAATGGTTTCCGACTTTCCGTCCGTAGTTATACAATGATAGCGAATGTATGTTCATTTTAAAACTACAGCTCTATTTAACAGCCTTATTGCTAATGATTTATTTATATATTTCCAAATCCCTTATTATTAAACAGCACTAATACTCGGATATCTATGACTAATACTGTCTAAGTCTGTCTTTTATCCTAAGTTTTATATATAAATGCGAAAGTGAGTTTGTTTTGTTGGTGACGCTTTCATGCGAAAACGGCTCAAGACATTTGGATGAAGTTTGGCACATGGGTAGACGATGACTTGGGTTAGGAAATAGGATAAACTTTCTTATCCCCATAGTACGTTTCCACGGGATAATTTCCGACCTGCATGAGGGCTAACACGCGGGAAAAAGATAATTTCTTTCAATAGTTTGAACTGTAATGTTCTGTTAATAAAATATTTTTTTTTTACCTTCAACAGCAGCAGATTCCTCAACAGCGGACTGCAACTCTTGGGTAGCCAAAGACTGTACAAAGAAGGTCTGTTCAGTAGCCACATCAGGTAGGCCCTGGTTGACGCTGAACTGGACAACCTCTTCAACCTTCGGAGGTCCATACTCCCTGAGGGCATCAGAGCCAGATGCTTCAATCTCTTGGAAGAGGAGGTCTTCTTTGAGAGGACTGTTTGATGGATTCTGTGGAATTGATAGTGGATTTATTGTTAGAGAAGATTAGTTAATATTAATAACCCAGTATATCCTTTTTGGAGCTTGGAGAGCAGTGCTACCCAAGTGGTAATGGCCGCGACTTACGAGTTGTACGTCGTAGGTTCAAACCTAGACAGATTTTTTTCATTTACTTTGTGTAAATTGTTTCATCACAACTGCTCTCAAAACAGTGAAGAAAAACATTGTGAGGAAACCGGCATGTCCTAGAACCAAAAATTCGAAGACATGTGACATCTACCAACGCGCACTGGGCTCGCGTGGTGGTTTACTACTATATTCGTTAATGGTATGTCTTTAACTCTGGATAACTAATCTTGCAAGATATTTGAGGCATATTCTAGTGTGTTTATAAATTGAATAGCCCTTGAAGATATGAAGATATGAAAGCTAACTTAGCGAATCCCTCGATATCCTTATTGCACATCGACTGATATTAAAATCTGTTCAAAAAACTAAAACGCGAAACCATATTCGTCTGTTAAATTAATGTTGCCATTGAAGCACACCGCTGTATATGATTACAACTTATTAAAATGTAATGTTATAACTTACCGAAACTTCAGAAGGCAGGTAGAAGCTGGGTCCCTGGGGCCTCCATCCACTTGGCAGGTAGGGACCTGAACCCAGAGCCGACGCGGAGCCGATAGCGAAAACAATGGCGATGAGGACCTGAAAATTATCGATGAAAAGATTAATGAACATGAATAAAAGGTTTATGACTTGAGGTGTTTGTGTATAGGTACGTTTTAAGAGGAACCGGGACCACCCCTATGTGCTGATGGTGATCACCGGGGTGGTTTTAGTGTGGTAAAAATCCCACACTCCCCGGAGGTCGGGTGCCTTTTGAAGGATTCCCCCCAAAAAAAAAAAACCGGGCAAGAGCGAGTCGGACTCGCGCACCGAGGGTTCCGTAATATCCGGGTTTATGCATAAGGTTTATGTTTATGAAATTAAATGTTTTTTTATTTTTGAGTTCATTGAATGAATGGTAAATTGTGGTTTACGATTTATGACGTATTAAAAAAAACTACTTACTAGATCTCGTTCAAAACATATTTTCGGTGGTAGTTTACATGGTAATGTACATCATATATTTTTTTTAGTTTTATCATGCTCTTATTTTAGAAGTTACAGGGGGGAACACACATTTTACCACTTTGGAAGTGTCTCTCGCGCAAACTATTCAGTTTAGAAAAAAATTATATTAGAAACCTCAATATCATTTTTGACGACCTATCCATAGATTCCCCACACGCAACCCTAAAATTTATTGTTTTTTTTCTATTTTTGTGTGAAAATCTTAATGCGGTTCACAGAATACATCTACTTACCAAGTTTCAACAGTATAGTTCTTATAGTTTCGGAGAAAAGTGGCTGTGACATACGGACGGACAGACAGACAGACTGACATGACGAATCTATAAGGGTTCCGTTTTTGCCATTTGGCTACGGAACCCTAAAAAGGTACGTTGGATGACAGATTGGATAAAATTAAAGCTAATGTGTGATCACGGTGGCATATGGGTAGATTTGATTTTTATTGGGTAGATTTGTTTTTTTTTTTAGAATAGGTTTACAATTCAAAAGTGCCTGTAATTGGTTCATTCGAAATAAATGAAATTTAAAAATATTAAATGGTTTAATTTCAAAACGAATTAAAAAAATATTAGGCTGAATCTCACCAACTTTTGCAGTAAGCTAGTAAGCTAGAAAGGGTTAACTTCGGTAGTTTTTTTTAAACATAAAAGGAGAAAATAAGGAAGATGCTGGCACTAAAGTAGAAAGTAATAAATCGAGTGATTTAATATTGATAAACATAAAAACTAATTAGAGCATAACACTTTTGATAAGGAGAGGTTTTTCTTTTGAGTATTAAAAAAAAAACATTATTTTCAAGAACCCTGAAGATGGCGTTGAACTGACTACGTTACTAGGTGCCAAAGTCAAAACGCTTGGAAAAAAAAACATTGCGTCACGTCATATACGCTCGTTGAGTGACAGTTTCGTTTGCTTTCGTTTTAAGATCTCAAAATTACATCCAAGTGAATTAATAAAAAAATTATGTGACGTTCGGTTCCTTGGAGTAACTTACCAAGTTCAGCGCCATCTATCCAGCGACTAGGGAAGCGTTAAAAAAAAAGAAAAAGAAAATCCCTCAGTCAACTAAACTGAACTCTTTTGATAGAAAAGGTAGAATAAAACGGGTGTAAAAACATACTTAATGACGCCGAGAGTCACTTGTGCAGTCACAAGCACTAATATGTCAACACTTGGCAAGTTTTAATTGCGATTTTTTCGGGAAATGACGAATGCAACGTTGAAATATGACACTTTTCATAAACCTATGGGTTCGAAAATGCTATGTTCAAAATAACATAAAATTTAATTAAAAAATAAAGGAGATAATTGCCTTTGAATAAAGCCAAGTGTATATGTTACCGGCCAAACCCGATTTTATGATGAACTAGTTTCGCCTAGGCCAAACCAGTTCACGGGCGACGTAGGATGCAAGAGCGAGCGAAGGGCTTAGGTTTGGTTAGGTTACTTTAAGCCCTTTACACAGAAATAGGAGCCCCGCGGAGCGGGGCTCCGTCGACATAGGATGCAAGAGCGAGCGAATGAACTGGTTTGGCCTAGGCGAAACTAGTTCATCCTAAAATCGGGTTTGGCCGGTAACATATACATACATATGCTCGTGGCTGTACTCCCCGTCATTGTAATTTTATTTTGTACTGAACCACACCCGGGAACCATCTGGTTACGGAAATATTGAAGGTCAAAGTCACAACTTTTACTGATTTTTTTATGAAAACGTTATACTTATAACAAAAAAAAACCGGGCAAGAACGAGTCGGACTCGCGCACCGAGGGTTCC
Source organism: Mesoligia furuncula (assembly GCA_916614155.1). NCBI lineage: Eukaryota > Metazoa > Arthropoda > Insecta > Lepidoptera > Noctuidae > Mesoligia > Mesoligia furuncula. The sequence goes on from OU744815.1 coordinate 5,650,117, forward strand.
GTAACATCCAGGTTTATGCATAAGGTTTATGTTATGACATTAAATATTTTATTTTATTTTTGAGTTGATTGAATGAATGGTAAATTGCGGTTTACGATTTATGACGTATTAAAAAAAAAAACTACTTACTGGATCTCGTTCAAACCAATTTTCGGTGGTAGTTTACATAGTAATGTACATCATATATTCTTTTTAGTTTTATCATTCTCTTATTTTAGAAGTTACAAGGGGGGGTAACACACATTCAAAGAGACACTTCCAAAGTAGTAAACTTTGGAACTGTCTCTTGCGCAAACTATTCAGTTTAGAAAAAAATGATATTAGAAACCTCAATATCATTTTTGAAGACCTACCCATAGATACCCCAACGTATGGGTTTGATGAAAAAAAAAATTTTGAGTTTCGGTTCTAAGTATGGGGAACCCTAAAATTTATTGTTTTTTTTTTCTAATTTTGTGTGAAAATCTTAATGCGGTTCACAGAATACATCTACTTACCAAGTTTCAACAGTATAGTTCTTATAGTTTCGGAGAAAAGTGGCTGTGACATACGGACGGACGGACAGACAGACAGACAGACATGACGAATCTATAAGGGTTCCGTTTTTGCCATTTGGCTACGGAACCCTAAAAAAGATGCGTACCGTGTGTGTTGCGTTACCAAACGGGAGCGGTCCCAAACGGGACTACCTAACCCGTTTATTTGGCGACGGCGCAACATATCTTACATACGCATTGCAGCGAAAAAAAGAAAAACACGGACTGTCTTCGCCATATTATGATTCATAATGTTTTTTTTTTTCTTTTTTTTGTTAATACAAAATACAATTTTTGTTAATCCAATCCCAATCTCTTTCATTATACCTATAATCAAAGAGATTGGGGTTGGATTTGGATTGGATTGATTGGTATTTTAGCACAGACAAAAAAAATAACTGAAAAATCCTTCACCAATGGGATTTGATACGATTAACTTGACAGTTAACTGTCCATTATGTATGATTCATAATGTTATCCTTTTATGATTCTGCCAAAGTCAGGGGCCCTAGTCTGCTATTTTTATAAATTCGTCATTCCAACACGATCCCATTTTCATTTTGCTAAAAGTTCGTAATCTGCTAAATTCATAATGGTTGATCATTGGTCGGTCAATGGCACAGAAATTATACGATACTCGTAACCAATTAAAAGCAATGACTGCACAATGACGTTCTAATGGTAGGTCACTGATCAAAGGAACTGTCTAAATTTTTGCAGATTACCGTGTAAGTCAGTAATTCATATTTCATTATGTACGAGATTACCATTCTATGTCATTTCTTTCAATGGAGTGTCAGTGGTTGACCATTGGAAAGTCATAATGTCGCCATTACATTAGTAGATTACCAAACTTGTCAAAATCAAGAATTATGAAATCAATGATAGACCATTCTGACACTATTGTAATAGCAGACTTGAGGCCCAAACTTTAAATAACCCGACAACCCCTGTACCGTTGCATGCACCCTTATGCACAATGTTTTGCATGCGTTACATAGCGCACTACAAAATTTTCACATCAAAATAAAAGTCGCTTGCTAGCAATAATTTTTTTGCATTATTATGTTTTTGTGTTTGTTAGTTTGATGCACAGAATGGGCAGACGGCTATATGATGGGTCTTTTTACCCGACTGCGCGACGCAAAGGAGTGGTAATGTGTTCATCAGCCTATGTATGTATGTATGTTTATATGTTCCTTTGAAGCACTATACAGACCAAACGCCTGGGCCGATTTTTATGATTCACACGTTAATCGATTCCTCTTAGTCCGGCGAGTGTCACTAAGGACATGACGTTAGTGAAAATTCAATATGGCGACTACTGGACGCCATATTTAATTTTTTTTTAATTTTTTTTTTTCAAAACCTATCGAGTGGGCTATCAAAATAAAGGGTTTTAAAAGGTGATTAGAAAAATATATGCAACATACATACTTAAAAGCAATTCGAAGTGACAAATCGCAAAAAAAACGCCTACCAAGAACTAAATCGTCTGCGAAATCTTTCAAATGTGTAAACTAAAAAGCTGGAAATAAAAAAAGTTATTTAAAAAAATCAAAAATCCCGACTGCGGTAAAAAACTTAGGTAAGTTAAAAGAAACTGAAAAGCTAAAAACAAGCCCATTTTAAATTAAATAAAAGTTGGAAGCAGGCGGGACCCATTTGAATTTGAAAATACAATAAAAATGATGTGGGTCCCGCCTGCTTCCAACTTTTATTTAATTTAAAATGGGCTTGTTTTTAGCTTTTCAGTTTCTTTTAACTTACCTAAGTTTTTTACCGCAGTCGGGTTTTTTGATTTTTTTAAATAACTTTTTTTACACCTTGTATTAATTAATTAATTTTAATAAACCGGAGATATTTTACCTTCATGTTGTGTGAGATCTAATGAACTGATTCTTCGAATGATGCCTTATCCTCAAAACTTCCCAGTTTTATACTAAAATAAATCAAACAATGCTCTAGGCCTTGATCAACATTAATTAGTTCAAATATTTGTTGAACGGAATTAGATTCGATTTGAAATCGATCTGAACTGTCAAAGTTATCCGATTTTCGTTTTGTGAATAGAGTTTAGAGGACTTCTTCGGTATAGTGTTTACAAAGCAAGTTTATTAGAAACTAGCTGTGCGCCGCGGTTTCACCCGCCGTTTATTTTTTTCTTTCTGAGTTTTTTTCTTTTGACTCGGGTCCTAAGGGGCGTGATGTTTTATACCTTTCTCAAGAATTGGGTTTCAGATGCATTTTTTTTCGAATTTATAATTTCCACTGTAAAGCCCTTTCATTAGGTCCGGGGCGAGAGGGATCGGGAGGCAGTCACCTCCTTCTGCGAAGCAGTCATGCTAGCGAAGGAGGTGGCGGGACGGCTCAGGGAGAGAGCCTCCCGTCCCAGCCGCCGCGAGAGACGCTCCGGGCGTCGGGAGCCGCGTGACGACTCCCGGCCACCGTAGGCGTGGGCCTGCGGGCGGAGAGTAATGGGTAGCTCACCGCCCGATCAGGACCAGGCCCGTGCCGGACGGCGCGTACGTGTTCCACGCGCGCCTCAAAGAGATGTCAGCATCGAGGAGGGGCCCCTTAGGGCCGAAGCCTGCTGGGTCAGCGGGATTGTCCGAAAGGGTTACCGCTGGCCCGGAACATAAAGGGCTAAGGAAGGAACACGGGTGGGTTTTAGTCAGTAAGAGTCTGACACTCCATTCCGCTCCACCCAGAGCGGGAGGAGTAATTTGATGATTTCCCATCAGCAAAAAAAAAAAGCCACTAGTAACGTCAGTTTGTGTACTTGAAAAGCCGTAACTCTATTTCAGGCTGCAATCGCCAAAGCCATAATAGTTGTTACGATTTTCATCTTTGCATTAAGTCATTGCGGGGTGCGCGGCATTTCCGAATTTACTTCATTAAGTTGTTTTATTTTGCATCCTAAAAACCCTCCTAGGTATATATTATTTTGTGTCATTAACAGTTATGAAAATACTTCCCTATTATGTAAAGGTGTAATTTTTCATATAAGGCCATGCTATTTAAAATAATCCATACTAGTATTATAAATTCGAAAGTAACTCTGTCTGTCTGTCTGTATGTTACCTTTTCACGCCAAAACCACTGAACGGATTTCGATAAAATTTGACAGAGAGATAGATTGCATCCCGGGGAAGGACATAGGATAGTTTTTATCCCGATATTCCCACGGGATCGACACTTATGCGGGTGAAACCGCGGAATAGGATAGTATTTTATACTCTACTAGCAGCGCCCCGCGATTTAACCCGCGTATGTTTCGATCCCGTCGGAATATCGGGATAAAAACTATCCTATGTCCTTTCCCGGGACTCAAAGTATCTCTATACCAGCGGTTTAAGCTTGAAGAGGTTACGTACAGACAGACAGACACACTTTCGCATTTATAATATTAAGTCATCATCATAATCTGCCTAGCCTTTTCCCGACTATGTTGGGGTCGGCTTCCAGTCTGACCGGATGCAGCTGAATACCAGTATTTTACTTGGAGCGACTGCCTATCTGACCTCCACAACCCAGTTACTGGGTAATACAATACCCCTTGGTAAGACTGGTTGTCAGATTTTCGGGCTTCTGACGACCCGTAACGACTGTCAAAGATCCACGAATGACAGCCGGGACCAACGGCTTAACATGCTTTCCGAAGCACGGAGGGATCTTGGTATGTATAGATGGTCACCCATCCACGGACCAACCGCGGCAAGCGTAGCTTAACCTGATCGATCGACCCGTGCGGCTGATAGTACTTAGCCACAAGCCCCTCATTATAATATTAAGTATGGATTAAGAAATTCTGTGCGCTGGTCACCTATATGCTGCGCTCTATTGCCCGTTGCCAAATGTTGAGTTTGGACTTCTGTCGTTCAGTAAGTGACCAACTTTGTGCACTGTACGTAAGGACGGGCGTATGCACATGTAAATGAGTTTCCTTTTAAGAGCCTATACTACCTCAAATAGCTTAGCGTGATCCTTCGTTATATCGAAAATACCGCAGCATTAATTTTGAAATAAATATATGCTAAAGTTGAGGATTAATGTTAAGTACTATGTTAGACAAAAACACGATTCCATAAAATTTTCTCGATAGAAAAAAATTCAAAAGTTACCTCTAAACCGAACAATAAACCGCTGGTATTAAAAAAAGACTTCAAGTTAGATGACGAAACTTTGCGTACTAACTGAACTAACTATAAAGCAGGTCTTATGTTATTTACTTTTTTTGAATTGCCTTTATTTTCACCGTAAAAAGCAAATGGCGCTGCCTTCCGCCCAGCACCGCACTCTGTCTCGCTCTCACACAGTCCGCGAGCAGTATCGTGTGAGCGAGATAAAGAGTGAATTTTAGCTGAGGTAGTATAGGCTCTTAAGTGTTATAGGAAGATTAACTTTCATATGTTTTTTAAGGGACCTGCGGTGCTATTCTGTGAAAATCTCACCGTGAAAACTTAGGTGAAGTGAGCGTGGAGTGAGCTGTCAATAGTGTCAATTCCTAGCAAAAACAAACTCACTTCACCTAAGTTTGCACGGTGAGATTTTTACAGAATCGACCAGCTGTGGTGCTATTCTGTAAAAATCTCACCGTGAAAACTTAGGTGAAGTGAGCTGCCAATAGTGTCATTTCCTAGCAAAAACAAACTCACATCACCTCAGTGTTCACGGTGAGATTTTTTACAGAATTGACCGGCAGCAGGTCTTCCAAGCATTTTGGACTCGTCTTTAGACTTCCTTGTCTTGTCTATTCTTGAAAGACACTATCTGGCCCAAGTATGTATACTCAAGGACACATTGCAACATATGTCGACAACGCCGAGCTAGACCATGGGGAAGGTGGTGTGATGATCTAACGTGGTTTGCAGGACCCACATGTCCAGAGATCGGCAAGAAGGTTTGGAAGGAATAAGGGGAGGCCTTTGTCCAGCAGTGGGACACAATATGGGCTAATGAAAAAAAAATAAGATTAAAAATGTAATTTTAAAAAAAATGGCTTTTATAGTTTTTGGTGATTCAATAAAGATACACATTAAATGAAACATTAATTGATTACAAAATAATAACATTAATAATCTGTAAAAGCACCACAGATGTTAATAACGCATATGCAACGATTTCATACTCAAAATGAGGTTATTGATATCTCCTTGTGGGATAAGGTCCCAGGTTCCGCCAAGATGCATGAAAAGTTCACTGTCTGTCACCAGATTTTTGGCAAAATTTTGTAAAGCCCTTCGTTGGAGCATACCCCATGCGTGCGCAATTTAATTTAAATCCGTGGACTGCAGGGGCCAGTCCAGGGTTGCCACATTATGTTGCTAAAACATGAATAACTAAAACATCCCTAGATTGTGTTGATGTGTGTATTTAGGTACTTACCTACTAAAACATGTGTTATTTCATTACACTTTTTACTTTAAGCAACCACTGATCTAAATAAGTAACTGGTTCTATTTAAGAACCAAAACCAGTTAATTATTTAAATCAGTAAATACCTACTAGAGCTAATAAAAAATATGATTAATACTTTATTTCTAACTCTCGAGGGGACCGTGGCTAAATAATAACAGCCGCACAGGTCGATCGATCAGGTTAAGCTACGCTTGCCGCGGTTGGTCTGTGGATGGGTGACCATCTTTAAATCTTTTAAAGTCATCATCATCTACCTAGCCTTTTCCCAACTATGTTGGGGTCGGCTTCCAGTCTAGCCGGATGCAGCTGAATACCAGTATTTTACATGGAGCGACTGCCTATCTGACCTCCACAATCCAGTTACTGGGTAATACGATACCCCTTGGTAAGACTGGTTGTCAGACTTTCGGGCTTCTGACTACCCGTAACGACTGTAAATGTTAGCTTATTTAGATTACTGTTATTCTTTCAATAAAATATACAATAAAAACAGACAGCGACAGGGAATGACCTAACAGATTTGGTCCTATAGTGAAAAGTGAAGAGAATAACATATTATAACCGAATATAACTTTTTTTTGTTTCATAATTTGGCCAAAAATAAATGATCTCTACTGCTGGTTTCCTTGTTTAATTGATCACTAAATGTATATTTTATAGTAGGTAGCACTTTCATACGTTATGGCGAAAGTTTGTGAGTGTGTGTGTGTTTATATGTTTGTTACTTCTTCACGCTCAAACGGCTGGACCAATTTTTATTAAATTTTGTATGGAGGTAGCTGACACAATGGATTAACATATAGGCTACTTTTTATCCCGATATTCCCACGGGATCGACAATTACGTGGGTGAAACTTCGGGGCGCAGCTAGTTGATCATATTTTTCATATGCAAATTGGTCATAAGCTCCCTTAGATGTCACTGCCTGCGATGGCGTCGGGGTTCGGGTACCTCCGTCTCTCAAATATGTCGAGGGGGTATTAGTAAACGTGTGCTGCTTGTGGTGTCTGGTCCTCTTGCTGACCATCGTGTGAAGAATTCTCACAATTCAGATTCAGGTGTAGAATAATAAAACTGCTTGCTTCGTAATAACGATTATAATACTTCAATCAATCATCAATCACTTTTGCATAAATTCTTGTACAATTTTATTATAAAGTAAATTTCCAACAAATACTCAGAAATACACAGCAATTAATATACAGAGAATACTAAACGTCTGCCTCGGTCGAGGTAGTCGATCCGACTGAATCACTTTTTAAAAATTAACCGACCAAGTGCATTTCGTTCCGGACCGAACGAAATGTATTTTTCAACACACTTGCTCGTAAAGTGGCTCTTATTGAACCGCTTTTAGGTCCATAATGCAGTGTATTAAAAACGCGTGCTTTTTCTTTACTTTAATCCACATGTGCTTTATTTCCACAGATAACTATTTACTAGTCGGAGATGCGCGCTTTTTTAATCTCATCAATTCACTTTTTTTTAATAGTCTGTATTGTCCTTGGTCCCAAAATTAACTAATATTTATTTACCTTAAGGTGAATGCGCAGGGACCTCGGACAATATAAGGTGAATGCGCACTGGTTTACCACTGCGCATTCACCTCAAATTGTCCGAAAAAACCTAAGAAAATTTGAATTTCGCGGTCTACCGCGAAATTCAAATTTTCTTAGGTTTTTAGCAATTTTCAGGTCAGTGTCAGGTTTGTATCTTGATCAAAATATGATTTGCGACTCTAACAGGTACCTACATCTTTACTTCTTATGGAAAAGTTCTTAAGGAAAAAATCTAAACTAGAATGATTCTATTCTAATTGCAAGAAATCGCAAAAAAGCAACCTTTACTATGGGGCCGAAAAATCGCAAAAAAAAAAATCTGCTGTTCAGTACATTTTGACGAGCTATGCGAACATAAATGTAGGAAACGGCTGATTTTTTGTCGCGATTTCAGGGTTAATCCCATATTAAAAGTTGTTCATTTTCATATGTACTAACTCCCCTCAAAGTATGTCCCTCGTTTAACCTTTAACGCTCTGTATATTATAGTCGCGAATCATATTTGATCAAGATGCAACCTGATACTGACCTGCAAATTACAAAAAACGTAAGAAAATTTTAATTATCCACCTAAAATTGTCCGTGGTCCCTACCCGAAACCAAACGGAAAAGACCCTGACTGGCGTTCTATCATTGTGGATTCTCACTGAACTAATGTAGGTATATTTCTCTATGCCAATAGTACTTTCTAATTCCATACTAACTAAACTACAATTGTTTTTTTTTTACAATTGTTTTTACATGCTCTGTGGTTTTATTTACACTTGCGCGCGCATTGCTAGTGCTGGCTATGCAGAAAGACAAAACCAGCGCGCCATTTTCCATACAAGTTAATATTTAACAATACAAGTCTGGTTTTTTCTCGCAAGTGTGTTGAAAAACGTCGTATGAAACGCGTGTGCATCGATCATTAGACTCTCGGCTTTCTTATCGCACTCGCCTGCGGCTCGCGCGAATAATACCGCCTCGAGCATAATGATCAACATAGCACACATGTATCATAATGTACTATTTCAATCTGTTCGTTCTTCATAGACTAACAAGGTGATGGACTGTTGAATCGACTAACTTACTTATTAATCAAATACGACTTTAATATTAAATAGAGTGTCGTAAATTTAATTCGATTGTTGATAAAAATAAACTTGATTTAACTGAAAAATTTGTAAAACAATATTAAATAATAATAAATTAATTTCATTACTAATTAATCAAATACAATTATCAAATAGGGTATTGTAGATTTAATATGAATGTTGATAAAAATAAACTTGATTTAACTGATAATTTGCAGAATAATATTAAATAATCATAAATTCATTACAATCGTTTTGTTATTGCTATGAGTAATTAACTGCTTATTGATTTTATAGTCATAGTTTGTCATTTGCGACTTTGAGTCTGTAGCTGTAGGCTTTAAGAACATAATACAGCATTGCACATGTAAGCGGGCACGCGGGGTTACCGCTGGCCCGGAATTTGTAGGGCTAAGGAAGGAACATGGGTGGGTTTTAGTCAATAAGAGTCTGACACTCCCTTCTGCTCCACCCAGAGCGGGCTTTATTCCTGGAGGCTTTTATTTAGGTGTTACATTCTGTTTAAATTCCTATTACTGCTTGTTACTTACTGTAACGACATCGGTCATGGAAAACATCGTGAGGAAACCTGAACTTGTAATCAATACAAGTCTAAAATTGCTAAATGGGCCGACGACCTTGTAGCGGTGTCTACAACGCCACATGCGAACAACGCGTCATACTGACGTCACACAAAATCCTGCATCTCGCAAGCAGAGTTTACCGCGCAACTAGCATAGATACAACGGCCCGACATGAATCATTGGGCAGTTGCCCGCCAGACATAACACCCGTCTGGTCGGAGGATCCTCCCTTTTCTATACAGTATGAGTGAACTTTACGCCCTGTTCCTCCTCTCTATCCTTAAGAAAGTGACTGGGATGGACTGGATGCGGAAGGCTGAGGACAAGGTGTTGTGGTGCAGCCTGAAAAGAAGCCATGTCCAGCAGTGGAGGAATGTTAAATAAGAGCATTATATTAATAATCAAATTCATTTATTAATTAAATTATCACATAAGATCAATTTCTACCATTGATTACATGTTATAAGACATTTTGATCACTTTTGCCAAAAAGTTTTAAATAAAAAACTTTAATGGCGAAAAGGGTTTTTTAAATTGCATTTTTAAATAAAAAGTTGTCTACGAAGTCCATTGTTCTCGCGGTTCCCTGGTCCTGTGTTGTTTTCCGTTTATTTGCGACCTTACTGCTTCTTGTGTCCCGACCTGAAACCGAAATTATATTTATTTAGTTTGGTTGATAAAAGAAAACTGCCTAGCATTTTTCCAAGTATGTTGGGTCGGCTTCCAGGCTAACTGGATGTTGGATATCAGTATTTTACATGGAGCGACTGCCTGTCTGACTTCCATAATCAGTTACTAGGTAACACAGTACCCGCTGGTAAGACTGATCGTCAGACTTTTAGGCTTCTGACTACCTGGAAAGACGAATGTCAGCCGGAACCAACGGCTTAAAGTGCTTTCCGAGGCACGGAGGTGTCTCGTAATGGATGATGTGATGTGTTGTGTAATGGATGGTCACCCATTCACGAACTATCTGCTATCATATTTTATTGATTGGCCTTGCCATTTAGATGAATTTCCATCAGATAATAGATAACTAGTATAGAATACTTTTTAATGTAGGTACAGATGCCAGCACGTCAAGCTACTACAGTCTGTCAAATTTCTTCAATAGATTATCAACTTTATCGCTAAAGAATAAAGTTCAAAGTTGATTGGGAAAATTTGACAGTTTCGGGTAGCTTGAAAGTCTTACAAAGGTTGTAAAAAAAACATTTCATACATGCATCGAAATTGTCTACTGTCGTATAGGATAATAGGAATCGTTTTTTTTTTCACGAATAGGCGAGTTTTGTAGCGAAAGTTGTTTAAAATGACGGGGAGAATTACAACCTTGACGGATGCAGGTGACTAAATCCCCATCCTCTACAGGATGGGGAGATTAGCTAATTGCTTATAGATAATTATAAAATGTGGCATAAATATGTAAAAAAAAATCCTACTTGAATTTGGGTGAGAAACGCCTTCTCCTGACTTCGTTGTTCTCAAAAGCGCTAGTAGGTGCCACCTGAAATACATAAATACATTTTAAAATCAATGTCGTCTTCATACATACACGATTTCGTGCTATTTTCGAGCACCATTGAAGGACTGTGTAGGGATGTAAAAGACCAAGCAAAGTTGACAATGAAAGAAAACAATTGAAAATCTAGGAATTCGAATCAAGAGGTAGAACTTTAAACGAAAGAGGCACAAATGAGTTTTTACACTTGGAAGTTAAGCCTGCCTGATGTACACGAAATCACTGTGATGCGTCGTTGGTGATTTCTGTATTGTTATTGGTTGTTAACAGATTTGCAACTTTATCGCTAAAGCATAAGGTTCAAAGCTGATTGGGAAAATTTTACAGTTTCGGGTAGATTGATGTCCTGGAGTCTATACAAAACATGGGGGAAGTCTAAGTCCAGATGATAGAAGCAAAGAACCAAACGATGGCGGATATGGCGACCAGTTGATGTGTGTGGGTTGGTGTGGCCTATGTCCAGCAGTGGACGTATTTCGGCTGAATGATGATAATAAAGTAGTAGTTTACACTGTCCAAAGTAGGACTACTGATGGTTGGACATTGTTCGCATAACAGATGGCCGATGGGACTGACAGGTTTGGGAGGCCTTCGTGCACCGATGACCTTGTGCAGGCCGCAGGAACATGCTGGATGCGAGAAACAAAGAACCAGATGACATGGCGACCATCCGGTGTGTGTGGTGTGGTGTGGCCTATGACCAGCAGTGCACGTCTTTCGGCTAAAATGATGTTGATATTAATGATGGTTGCACTATATACCTGAACTGCAGCAGACCTGGCGATGTCCTCTGCCTTGGGAGGTCCATATTCCCTGAAGCCGGGGGGTCCGTATTCAAGGAAACCTTCAGGGACTTGTTGCAGGGATCTGTAAACACAATGAATTATGGATTCTAAAGCCTTTTACTCAGGGTTCAATATGCTTGATCATAAGCTTGACAGCATGTGAATAGTAGGCGAATGGAAAACCTGATTCGCTTTTGTGGTAGCACTATTAATAGCACTTACCCTGACACTTCAGATTTGATTTCGACAGCAGACTCAAGAGCCTGAAAAACAATGGAAAATACTTCATTTGTTAAATTGTTAATGAAAGTTAAAGTACATGTGTGCTAAGTGACGAAAATCAGAAGTTTACTTCTGATATTAATACTATGGCATTATCTAGATATCCTAATCACAGTTTTTAAACTTTAATGTATGTCATTATGGTTTTGTCTCACCTCAGCAGCTTTGACTTCATTTTCCAACTTAACTAAAGCCTCAGCAATATTGTTGACTCCCTCTGCTACTCTTTCAACAACCACTTGTTCAAGAACAGCAGCAGTGGGTACCACAGCCTCTTCTACGACAGCGGTAACATCTTCTTGTGCTACAGCAGTAGGAGCGACAATCTCTTCATCGGCGATAACTGCAGTAAGTGCAAGATTTTTTCCCTGTACTGCCTCCTCTGTGGCTTCCTCAGTCTGTACAGCTTCAGAAGTCTGTTCAACTATCTCTGCTACAACTTCTAGGGGTGTTGCTTCAATGGTAGGCTGGGCTTCAGAGAGGGTTTCTGTTGCTTGTTCTTCGGCAGCTATTTGAGCGAGCTGGGCCTTGGTGGTTGATGCTACTTCTTCGATGTAAGCGACGGCTTGTTCGGTGCTTGCTGTGAATTAAAACAAGTTATCATTAGAGCTAGTTTTGTTAGATTGTTTATAGATGGTTTTATTCGTTTGTGAAAAAACAGAGGGGCAATTCTCGTAATTTTAAGAACGAAAGTTCGCATTCTAGTGTGTCTCAGACTATCAAAAATACAATCAATTTCCCTACATTTTTGACAACATTTTGACATTGATGGTGACTGAGATGAGATTGCAACTTGAAATTGAACGTTTTTTAAGTACGAAAATTGCTCTTCAGATTGTATATCAAAATCAGAGCGACAAATTTCTAGAGAGGTATTTTTTAACAGTTTTGTAAGACATTAAAATCATATCAATTAATATAAAATGTTTTCTAATTATGTATGTGTCTGTTGGAATAAACTTCATTGGTATTTAATTTTTTGCTTTATTTATATTTTTCAACTAAAATATTTTATATATTCTATAGCTGCGCCCCGCAGTTTCACCCACATAAGTCTCAATCCCGTGGAAATATCGGGATAAAAAGTATCCAAGCCTAATCCATGTTATGGCCTACCCATGTGCTAAATTTTATCCAAATCCGTTCAGCCGTTTAAGCGTGAAATGCTAACAAAGAAACGTAGAAAAAAAATCTTTTCTCTTTATAATATGTTAGACTATTCATCCGAAAATATAATAGCAAAAGATTTTACCATCAAGTGCAACGGATTCCTCAACAGCAGACTGCAATTCCTGGGTAGCCAAAGACTGTACGAAGAAGGTCTGTTCAGTAGCCACATCAGGCAGGACCTGGTTGACTCGGAACTGGACCACTTCCTCGACCTTCGGAGGTCCATACTCCCTGAGGGCATCGGAGCCGGAAGCTTCAGTCTCTTGGAGAAGTAATGTCTCTTTGAGAGGATTATTTGATGGTTTCTGTGAAAAGGGAACTTATATAGTGAGTGATTAGAAAGATAGTGTCAATTATTTAACTCAGTTTATTGTACTTTTACTAATCGTTATAACATTCGTAGGACAGTATGATTTTAGTAATTTAGTTGAATAATTGCAAACTGTTAAATTTTTACAAGAGCCACTACCACTTTCTGATATACTGTGGTTAATATATTTGGCATATAATATCGTTTATAGATTCTATATCATTTTTTTATTGAGACACCATTTTTGTATATTTTCCTTTTGTTAATTTCATTGCATACTGATTAATTTTATGTGGTTTTTTGCTTTTAGTTATTTTATTGAATAGAGATTTGATTACCATAATGTAATGCTGCCTATGTAGATTTTGATTTAATATGGTTACTTACCGAAACTTCAGAAGGCAGGTAGAAGCTCGGACCCTGGGGCTTCCATCCACTTGGCAGGTAGGGTCCGGAGCCTAAAGCCGACACGGAGCCGATGGCGAAAACAATGGCGATTAGGACCTGGATTCAAGGGATGTAAAGATTAAAGAAGATGAGCAAAATGTTGATGATTTTAACCTAATTGTTGTAATTTAAACACTAGATGAACTAAGGGATTTTTAAACAGAACAAATAGGTAGTTGTAGGAATATGTTATATGGTTTAGTTTCAAATGAGTTGATATAAATTTGTTAGAGCATATCTGGGTAATTTTAATATTATGCTAAATAGGCCAATGATGTTTTAAGAAACAAAAAAGTGAAAAAGGGCAAACATAGAAGTATATCTAGAAATTATAAAGTTGCATGATTTAATATTGAATATAAAACGGAAAAAACTAATCAGAGCAGAAAGCTTTGATAAGTCTTATTAAACTGAATTCTTGATAGATATGGAAGAATATTATTAATAAATGAATAATAATAAACCAGGAATATTTTACCTTCATGTTGTGTGAGATCTAAAGAACTGATTCTTCGAATGATGCCTTATCCTCAAAACTTCCCAGTTTTATACTAAAATAAATCAAACAATGCTTTAGGCCTTGATCAATATGTAGTTCAAATATTAGTTGAACGGAATTTAATTGAGATTGGATTGTGCAATTTTTAATATGAATTAATTGTTAGGTGGCTCGTGAAGGTCATGTGTTAACGCTTGCTTGATGAGTTTTGGTGGAAGGCAGAGTATAGACACAGCATAAATTCATATCTTTACTGTGGTATAGAGTAGGTTTCCTACCGAGAGATATGGTTTAGATTGCCGGCTATTCCTTAATTCAAATTTAGATTGTGTGCCTACGGTTTACTAAGCCGTTGGTTCCAACTGTCATTCGTGGATCTTTGTCATCTTTGACAGTAGTTACGGGTCGTCAGAAGCCCGAAAGCCTGACAATCAGTCTTACCAAGTGGTATCGTGTTACCTAGTGACTGGGTTGTGAAGGTCAGATAGGCAGTCGCTCCATGTAAATTCAGCTGCATCCGGTGAGACTGGAAGATGACCCCAAAAATTGTTGGGAAAAGACTAAGCAGATGATGATGATGTCAGCTACATAATATTTATATTGATTGTTTATTAGTTGATATAATTAAAATTAGACTGTTTCATCCGTTTCCAGTGTTGGTAGATTACGTACTTGAATTAATTTTATTATGAATTGGTAAGGTTTTCCTTAACCTAAATGTAGACCATTGGTATATAAAACGATTACCTTGTTTGTTTGTTATGTGAAGTGGGTTATAGTCGTATCATCATCATCATCTGCCTTCCTAACTATAGCCTAGCCTAGTAGCCTTTTCCCAACTATGTTGGGGTCGGCTTCCAGTCTAACCGGATGCAGCTGAATACCAGTATTTTACATGGAGCGACTGCCTATCGTCTGTGTGGTGCCGGACTTAAAGAATACCACCACCCCTTACTTCCCGTGGGTGTCGTAAAAGGCGACTAAGGATCGTACCGGAGAATGGGCAGCAGCGTTCTCTATGTATTCCACCATCATACCATACTGCGATCGCCAACCCGCCTGCCAAGCGTGGCGATTATGGCAAACCCTCCCAAAATTGGGGGAGGCCTATGTCCAGCAGTGGACGTCTATCGGCTGAAACGACGACTGCCTATCTGACCTCCACCACCCAGCTACTGGGTAATATGATACCCCTTGGTAAGACTGGTTGTCAGACTTTCGGGCTTCTGACTACCCGTAACGACTGTCAAAGATCCACGAATGACAGCGGGGACCAAGGGCTTAACGTGCTTTCCGAGGCACGGAGGGGTCTCGGTATGTAAAGATGGTCACCCATCCACAGACCAACCGCGGCAAGCGTAGCTTAACCTGATCGATCGACCTGTGCGGCTGTTATTATTTAGCCACGGGCCCCCCTTGGGTTATAATAGTATATTGATCAGTAAATCGGTCAGTTTAATTTATAGGGAGCATAAGTGTAACAGACAGAGAGGCGTGCAATTTTAAATGAGATTATTTTATACCTATATCATCTTTAGTAAATAGGGCTCAAAATTTGTATTTATTTATTATTATTATTTGGTTTGGCACACTAGCAGCTAATTAGCTGATGCCTGTGTATCGTATAGTTTGCAGATATTTAATCTGTCCAGGGGGCCTAAAAAGGCCACTTTGGCAGAATCATAAAAGGATAACATTATGAATCATAATATGGCGAAGACAGTCCGTGTTTTTCTTTTTTCGCCGCACTGTTGTTGGTACTCGTATAATCAAAGAGATTGGGATTGGATTTGGATTGGATTGATTGGTATTTTAGCACAGATAATAAAATAACCAAAAAATCCTTCATCAGTGGGATTTGATACGATTAACTTAATAGTTAACTGTCTATTATGATTCATAATGTTATCCTTTTATGATTCTGCCAAAGTGGCCTTTTTAGGCCCCCAGTCTAAAAAGGCCACTTCAGTGTGGGAGCCGTTACAACATTTCCCGGGAGCCTATTCCATGCTGTTACAACTCTTTTTATTTTTTACTTATTTAATCTATTTTTTTTTTATTTTGTCTGTGTGGTGCCGGACTTAAAGAATAGCACCACCCCATACTTCCCGTGGGTGTCGTAAAAGGCGACTAAGGGTCTAACCGGAGAATGGGCAGCAGCGTTCTCTATGCATACCACCACCATACCATATTGCGATCGCCAACCCGCCTGCCAAGCGTGGCGATTGTGGCAAACCCTCCCCCTTTTGGGAGAAGCCTATGTCCAGCAGTGGACGTCTTTCGGCTGAAATGATGATGATGATGAATCTAATTTTGCTTTAACAACTCGGTTAGACAAGAATTGCTTCAAGGGCTTTTTATTTCATGAATTTTCCCATAGCTTTAGGGAATGCCCACGCAAATGTTTGGATTAGAGAGGTTCTATTGCTTCGTTTAACTATGAAACCTTTTCGAGTATCATCTTTATCGTTCTCCTGCCCTTATTATAATTTATTTGGGGCCAGCACAACATGTCTATTCTTCCATACTTCTGTATTACTCGTCAACTCATCATCTCGGTAGTCACCCCCTTTCTAACCATATTATAATTCACACAGTACACACTGAAAGAAATAAGCAGTAAATACAAATGAAAAAACATTGATCTGAACTGTTTTAAACAGTTCCATATGAGCTTAACGTTCAATACAGTATTTTTTACTGATCCGAAAACGGTTAAAGCTTGAGGCAAAATGTTACCGTCATGACAGTAAACTTTAACGTTTTAAGGTAGCTAAAAGGCCACAAAATTAACTCTTTTATTCATTTAGTGATATCGTTCAAACCATTGAAATTTACTAACAAACTCAAACTCAAAGCATTTATTTCAATTAAACCTTGTACAGGCATTTTTGAATTGTCAAAATTAAATAGTCTGTCAGTTAGTCAGAAAGTTGAAGCTAGTTGCCCATTCCAAAACGTAGATCTCTATGGAGAAGAACGGGCAAGAAACTCCATGGACACTCTTTTAAATCAAGATAGGTATTACAAAATCCTGGGTACATTATTCTTGTTGCTTCTATATGTGAGAACAATGTAAAAAAAAAGACAAATGAAGAAACAATTCAAAATATAAGATTAAAAATAAGCCTTGGCAGTTAAGAGATGACCAGTCTCAACCGACGGCGCCCGTTCACGAATATGACGCGTGGATCAGCACCATCCAGCTCAAACATTTTGTAGGGAACCGAATGATCCAACACACGCGCCACCATCGGTGAGACATTTAAGTGAGCATGACACGTTCTCAACTGCCATGCTCTTTCAAGTCAACATAAAAAAAAATCATAATAAACGGAAACATGGTCATTTACAAAATTAAAAAAAAAAATGCTTCTAAATTATACAAAACTATAGTTTGCAATTTATTTAAGATGTTAATATAATTTACTACCAAACAGGAAGAGATATTTAATATTGCAGTACCTATTCAACAATTAAAACTGGATTGAATAAAATAAAAAAGTTACGTTCGTAATGTCAGAAATATTGAAAAAGAAAAAGGGAAGCACCTCTTCCAAATTTTGAGAAATTTTAACTATTGAGCCCAAGTGCCTGTGGAGCAGGACCAGTATTAAGCCAAGCATTTTTATCTACGATATAATCATCCAACTCATAATATGCTTGTCTACATAGTGTGCGTTTAATGCATGTTTTAAATTTCTTCTCATTTAATTGAAGAATATCGAGTGGTATTTTATTATAGCATTTTAGTGTTAATTATAACATTTTTTTTTCTAGTGTTAAAATTATGCCTGTCACTTATCTTACTAAAAAGATGTAGATTTTTTCGAACGTACATAATGTTTTCATATATATATTGACAAGGAACCGTCATGATGTTAATTTCTTTAAACAGTTCCCGTAGAGAATCGCTTCTGCTGAGCTTGTAGATGGCTCTGACAGCCCTCTTTTGCAGAATGAAGATAAAATCAATATCTGCAGCCCGTCCCCACAACAAAATACCGTAAGAGATGATGCTATGAAAGTAACAAAAATAGACCAGTCTCGCGGTATACACGTTTGTTAATTGGCGAATTTTCCAAACAGCGTAAGCGGCCGAACTTAGCCGCCCTGCAAGTGATGTTAAGTGCGGACCACACTGTAGCTTTGAGTCAAGCGCGATCCCCAGGAAAACCGTATTTTCGACGAATTCAAGTGTCTTCCTATTCAATATTCTAACATTCATTACTTCTAACATTCGGTAAAGCGAATCTAATGCATTTAGTTTTTTTCTCATTTAATACCAAATTATTCACAGTGAACCAATTATGGACCATAAGCATAGCGTTGTTTACGTCGTCAAGCTCCTGTGCACGTTTGCTTACTTTAAAAATCAGTGATGTGTCATTAGCAAATAACACCATTTGTGGTTGGTTTTTCAGTAAATGAGGTACACACATTACAGTTGAGTTGAGGTACATTTCAGTTATGGTGGTTTTCCTTTTTTTTTTTGTTTTTTTTTTTCAGTATAAATAGTATGTTCAATCATTAAAAGTTACTGTTTTGTCTTTTACTGTTTTACAAACATTTCTTCTTACTGAATAAAGTCAGTAAGTCTTAACGAAAATAAATTTTTTTTTTCACTGAGTCCATCGATTCTTTGGTCTTCCCATACCTAAACTTTCCTCACGACATTTTCCTCATTCTTCCATATTATTTGCCCATACCATGACAACCAATTCCCACACAACTTTTCAGGTACCGGTGCCACTTTCAGACTAATTAATCTTATGCTTTTCGAGTAATAATAAGATTATGGCTAATAAGAGATAAACGCAATAACGAATTTAGAAAGCAAAAAAATAATTAAGGGTCAGCTTGAAGAGCTGATGGAGTTACATCATATAAAATTTAAAATTACATATTTATTTCAAATCCATAACATGATAATATTTACCTACATAATCTATGCTAATATTTAAAATGATAATAATATCTACATTTATATGAAAAAGTAAGCAAAATAATCATAGGGTATCAAAAAAATTAACATGATTTCACACCAGCCAAACCAGCGTCAACCAGTGGTTTTGAAACCAGCGCTCGGGTTCTGTCTCGCATACGGTCGTAGCATTATGCTGAGCGATGGCCGTTATGCGTGGATGTGGGCGCATATTTTCCTCCCAACTTGTTATATTTTAGTTTTTGTGTTTTTTTCCCTGCGTCATCATCATTTCAGCCGAAAGACGGCCACTGCTGGACATAGGCCTCCCCCAAGCACCTCCACTCTGACCGGTTTTGTGCTTCTCGCATCCAACGAGTTCCTGCGGCCTTCACAAGGTCGTCGGACCACCTTGTGGGAGGCCTTCCAACGCTACGTCTTCCGGTTCGCGGTCGCCGCTTCAGATCCTTGCATCATGCGTCACGTTTATCGCAAAAAAAAAAAAAAATATTTTCTTTTTTCTGTCTTTTATTCATTGACTAGCTGACTCAGCGAACTTCATACCGCCTTAGAATCAACAAGTCATTTCATACAAAATGTATGAAATAATGAATTATTTTCAATATTTATTTTCTCGTGAATTTTGACCATGTTTTAATGGTATCAAAGATCATAAAAATCGGTCCAGCTGCTCTTGAGTTATAAATAGTGTAGTTTGTTTTATGTAGATATAATACAGGGTCCCATTAAAATAGATGGATAAATTTTAACAAAGCGCTCAGTACGTCTAACTAAAGATATCCAAGCAAAAAAAACACACATTAAAGTGATTTTATTTTGACCTAAAATAATAAATTGCGCCATAGTGTATTTTCGTTAACTGATTATTTTTCTTGTAAGTAATCTAATGCGTTTTTCTTATATATTTTTTTACCATCGTCCTTATTTTGGTGGTCTGAATGATTTCTAAAAGTTTCTCCATCTATTTTAATGGGACCTTATACAGAGAAGTACCTCTTCCACAGTACCTCCTTAGGGCTTAGTAATTGGTGACGTAAAAAACTCAATAACTACTTTATAAGAATCTCGTGGAAAGTCAATATCAGACGCAAGTAGGAACACCGTGTTTTGTTTTATCATCAAACAAACCATTATTTACTTTATGTCCCTGCAAAAAAATATGTCGCCTAATGGTCTGCTTATTACGGAAATGTAAGACAATACTTTAGTCCAAGGTCAATGGCGAGAATCCGATCTATATTTAATATATAAATCTGTAATCCATACTAATATTATAAATTCGAAAGTAACTTTGTCTGTCTGTCTGTTACCTTTTCACGCCTAAACCACTGAACGGATTTCGATAGAATTTGGCAGAGAGATACTTAGATTGCATCCCGGGGCAGGACATAGGATAGTTTTTATCCCGATATTCCCACAGGATCGACTCTTAAGCGGGTGAAACCGCGGGGCGCTACTAGTAAAGAATAAGAGAGATTTAGTGTGAGAGACAGAGAGACTTATATCTTTCTTCTCTCACTTGTAACGGAATGTGCCTAAAGGTGACCCGTCCTTGAAACACTCTCAATTCTCGTTCAAAAAAGAAAAACACAGAACACAGCACGGAACAGCTCATGCTGTATTTAAAAAATGAGCAAACCAAGTCAGTACTGGAGCTGACTATCTGAACCATCATTTGCTTAAGGGGCTTACAGGACTTAAACGCAAAAAACTCACGTTTTAGAAACAATAAAAGTATATGATCGACTACAGTAAACAAAATCAGAAAAATATATGATATTCTTCAGGGTATATGCTAGGTAGATAGTGTGTTTAAAACATAATACAACTAATTTGATGCGATAGAAAGAAATCACCTTTTCACGCCTAAACCACCAAATTTGATCGAAATCCGTTCGGATTTCGATAAAATTTGGCAGAGAGATAGATTGCATCCTGGGGACATAGGATAGTTTTTATCGACATACCTCGCGGACGAAGCCGCGGACGGAAGCTAGTATAAAAATAAAGCTGAAGGGTTTGTTTGTTTGAACGCGCTAATCTCTCGAACTGCCAGTTGGATTTGAAAAAAATGTTTTTTTTTTTAATTTGATAGCCCAATTCTTGAGGCTATAGGCTATTTAACATCCTCGCTAGGACTCCTAGGAGCCGAGAAAAACGGAAAAATCTAAGAAATAACGTCACTTAAGGGGGAAGCGCTAAGGTAGCCCGCGAAAGTCAAATTTTCTTAAAAAAAAAAAATGTATAAATAATGTATTTACAGAATTATAATCATTACAATCAGTAATACAACTAGTTAAGTTAGTATAATCCCCAAATGTCAAGATTTCATGAAATAGTCATTCTTGGGGATTACTTGGACGTAGAGAGTTGTGTTGATGACTTTAATGATTATAATTCTGTAAATACATACTTGTCTGTGACTTAAAGAATAGCACCACCCCATGCTTCTCGTGGGTGTCGTAAAAGGCGACTAAGGGGCGTACCGGAGAATAGGCATCAGCGTTCTCTATGCATTCCACCACCATACCATACTGCGATCGCCAACCCACCTGCCAAGCGTGGCGATTATGGCAAACCCCCCCTTTTGGCGGAGGCCTATGTCCAGCAGTGGACGTCTTTCGGCTGAAATGATGATGATGACATACTTGTTACGGCCGCGAATCATATTTTAATCAACGTTGACCAGCAAATTGCAAAAAACGTAAGAAAATTGAATTTCGCGAGCTACCCTGGCACTTTCGCCTTAAGCAAAAACGAAGTAATAGTGCGTGCAGGCGATGCGCTGCGATGTGATGGGTTGGACCTGGAGAACATGAAATTTCAAGCGGGCGAAGTCGCAGGAAGAAGTTAGTCTAAACTAACATTTATGAATTTTTGTGTTTGTATGTTTGTTACGCTTTCACGCTAAAACGGCTGAACGGATTTGGATGGAATTTGGCGCATGGGTAGAACATAACCTGGATTAGGACATAGGATACTTTTTATCCAGATATTACCACGGGATTGGGACTTGTGCGGGTGAAACCGCGGGGCGTAGCTAGTATATAGTATTAAGTAAATATTGAAGTAATCGTTTTCCGCTCTGCTAATAATTGTTTACTTAGAACTACATATTTGCTTTTGATTTGGTTTGCTAAGATTTGTGACGTATTACATTACACTAATATTATAAAGGCGAAACTTTGTGACTGTGTGTGTGGTGTGGGGGTGTGTGTGTGTTTATATGTTTGTTACTTCTTCACGCTCAAACGGCTGGACCAGCAGCGGAGGTAGCTGACATCCTGGATTAACATATAGGCTACTTTTTATCCAGATATTCCCTCGAGATCGACATTTACGCGGGTGAAACTGCGGAACACAGCTAGTTACGTAGAAAACTAAGAGTGCTTCGTTGGTCTCACGGTTGTAAGTGTGAATGTTTTGAAGGGGTCCTGGATTTTTTTCTTGGGTCGTGCAAAATGTTATTTGGTCTGTGTCTGTCTATGGCACCAGGCCCGCCTTTTATAACATGATAGGTAATTCAGAGGAGACACCTTTATCGTTATCAAGCTATTTGATACAAACGCATCAAATACCTAATTAGCTGCTAGTGTGTCTACAGTTACACAAATAAATAATTTAAAAAAATTGCTTATTCTATGTATATTAAGGTGTTTGTGTTAATAAACTTACTTTTATTTATTTATTTATTCTCAAAAAAATAAAAATGACAGTATTTATGTATGAAATAATATTTATTAATAAATATTATAGAAAAAACAACCATAAGTAACTTATAAGTTAAGACAAATACATTTTTTTTTTTAATTTTCCATATTCACCAAAAAATCAAAAACGAAAACTAATCACGTGGCAATGACGCAAGATAAAAAATAAATACAATTCAAAAATAGAATTATGTCAATGAGGCGGCCATGTTTTAGTCAGTAACTGTTGGAGCGCGCGTACCCGTTGCCATGGTTACCGCGGCTTGAGTAACCGTTGCCGCTGTCACCGTGGCTCGGGTAACCGCTGTCGCGGCTAGCGTAGTTGTTGTAACCATTGCCTTGGTTGCTGCGAGCGTTGTTGGAGTTGCTGTCATATCCTCCTGAACGGGCCAGGTCTTCAGTATCTTCGTAAGAGATCTGGGGCTTGAAACCACGTTCGTCGGCCTTGTAGCTTACAGTCTGAAACAAATAATGAAATAGTTATTTTAAAAAAGTAAGTAAGTTAAGTTAGTTTTTTAGTTATTTTGGCAGTTATATTTCCTTTGTAATCAGACGGGACATAAGAAAAATTAAAGCTCGGCACAGCCGGCGGATTTTTGCCACGAGGGTATGCCGCCGCGCCGGCATAATCAGGTGGTCGCAGAGCATCATTTCAGTTGTGCAGCTCATTTGTGCGGCAAGCCAAATACCCGCCGGCTTGTTGGAGGCGCGCCCGCCGGTTGGGCCGCCGGCATAGTGTGTAGGAGACTTTAGGCTTAATAATTTAACTCCCGAAATTACAAAGTAAAACAACTCTGAATGACTGTGTTGGCTACAGAAGGCAAAATCTAGTTGCAATCTCATTCTCATGTCAGTGACAATCAATGTCAAAAATGTATGGAAATTAGAGGTATTATGTCAAAAATACTTCTAATTTAATTTTTTTTTTTTGAGACATCAGAATGTGGACGTTCTTATAATTACGAGAATTTATTTTTATTTATTTAATACTTACTTCAAACACATAAATGTACACAGGCGGACTTAATGCCATAGGCATTTTCTACCAATCAACCTTAGATTTGCCCCTCAGATCATATTGACACGTTGACAAACAATGTTGCCACTTGCCAGATTATTTCGTTTCTTTTACTTTTTAATTATTACTACAAATTAATTAATATATATATATAATTTAGTGGTGTTATAACAAATAAATAATGTAATATAAAAAAAATGAAAAAAATAATTTTCTAAGAAACGAACAAATATGAAAAGGTCTTGATTAATTTGGAGATTCAGGACATAGGAATGTAATGTGAGTAAGGCCAGGCAAAGCGCAGGCCAGGCAAAGCGCAGGCCAGGCAAAGCGCAGACTAGGCAAAGCGCAGGCTAGGCAAAGCGCAATGCACGCGGGTTTCACAGCCAAAACGAACGCAAAAGAAGTGATAAATGATAAATGATCTATTTTCTGTAAGTAGGTTTGTACAAACATTTTTACATGTCAATTCAAGTGAAAATTTATAAGCACTGTATTTTCTACATTAATTATTTCTGGATATTTTTTGCTGATTAATTCTAGCTCTAAATGATGATTTATATGTAATTAGGTATATATTTATTATATTCATAGTTTTAAAAGGTTTATGCGTATCTTTATATTTAAAATATTTATTCCTCAATGTTCATGATTGCACCTACCACTGTTTGTCTCTGCATCACCCAAAGGTTGACTGGTAGAAAATGCCTCTCTTTACATTTATGTGCTTGAAGTATTAAATAAATAAATGAAATTTAAATTGTTTATTCAGTAAATCATATTATTATTTAAAAAAAAAAAGCTAGATGAGGTCTGCGTTTCCTATCTGACTACTCTGAGAAGAAAGGCCGAAACAAACACAATCACAATCTCTCACAATGGTACAATCTCTTTTAAAGTCCAGACATAATTTTGGTCCGATCATGTGAAGACCATGTAGATTGATGTCTGAAATGGTCTTTTGAAGAAATACCCAGACAGATTTGAGTGGGTCTATCCAGTCAGTACAAGCATTTGTCAGTTATCGTGTTGCTCAACTCAAATCGTGAGGAGTTCAACGACGCGACGAACAATATCAAAGAAATGCTAACAGGCCAGATCGAAACTTATCAATAGAGATCGGATATTCTGATGCATATTTACCTAAAGTGAGTTTTTAGCTCAGAAAGTATGGAAAATATTTTTTCTATAAAAATATCCCGGGATGCCAGGAACACCGGGAATGCATAACTAGTAGGGGGTGGAAGGACGGAACTACATAAATAAAATTATTTTAAATATAATTATGTAGTCCGTTATATTACCTTGACGTTGTTTGCTGTTGCAGTTTGATGTCCACCTACCTACTTTACAATTTTAGGTAGGTAGATTATGCATCCGATTTTATAGTCAGGAAAAACACAAAATTCCGGAATCGCGGGATTTTTATGATCGATACAAAAGTGCATTCCATTTAAGCCAACATTTGAAAGTAAGTAATTATACATCCGATTCTTTAATCAGAAACCTAAATTTGTCGATCCCGGAACCGCGGGATTTTTTCGATACAGAAGTGCATTCCATATTAGCCAACATCTCAATTTTAGGTGAATATGCATCCGAATATCCGATCTCTACTTATCTACCATTCAGCAAACAAAATATAGAACGACCAACCTGTTTCCTGCCATCAGGCAACACGACGTGGTACTCCCCCTGAGCGCGCTCCTCCTGCCTCTCCTCATGGTGTCCGAAGTCCGTGCCCTCCTGGTAATCATTCACCATGTAACCAAAGTTGTAGTTCGCAGGCTCCTGTAGAATATTATAACACAGGGATATTCTTAGGGGAGCGTTATTGGTGAACATTTGTGAAATTGTCATTGTGTATTGAGCAAAATTTACTTGTACTCGTAGCATTGTAGTAGGCAAGAAGCACCTACCAAATGTAGTTGATCGTCAACTAGCGCCAAGCGTACACTAAAATTAATCACTATGAAGAACTAGGAAAGGCCTGCGGTTTCACCCGCATAAGTGTCGATGCCGCGGGAAAATCGGGATAAAAAGTATCCTATGTGTTAATTCTGGTTATAAACTATCTGTGTGCCAAATTTCATCCAAATCTATTCAGTAGTTTGTGCGTGAAGAAGTCGCAAATATACAACCACACTCACAAACTTTCGCCTATAGAATGTTAGTGTGATGTGATTAGTCTTCAAAATCATCACCAGCCGGTCGATTCTGTAAGTACAAATCTCACCGTGAAAACTTACGTGAAGTGAGTTTGTTTTTGCTAGGAATTGACACTATTGACAGCTCACTCCACGCTCAGTTCACCTAAGTTTACACGGTGAGATTTTTTCAGAATAGCACCGCAGATAAGAGTATTTAAAATTAGAACTTGCTGGACAATATAGCAATTGCTCCCTTCACCTAGGTATTTCCAGTATATTTTTTACTACTTACAGAATTGATTTCTTCTAACGCATTCCTGGCGAAGGCAGCAGCATTCTGGTCGTAGCCAGCCGCGTTGTTGGCATAGCCAGCAGAGTCTTCATGCCCAAGACGAGCATGAGCACCAGAGCCGTGTTGGTGAGGAGCGGACCTGAGGACAAATTAATTTAACTCGTCGTCTTTTCAAATCAATGGTGCTATATAAATAAGTTGTGCCCAGTTACGAGGTCACACGTAAATAGCAACGGCAGTGGTGTTTAATACATGATAAGACACAGGTAATGTTGTCGCAACAACTGTCAGCATGTCTTCTAAAAATGAGAAAATCCTTACGTGAGAAGTGTTAGTTAGTATATACAACATTATTTTTAGTATATGCGAAACCCGAAACACGTGCCTAATATTTTTACCGACTTCACAAAAAGGAGGAGATACTATGTTCGGATGTTTGTATGTTTTTTTTTTTTTTTTTTTTTTTTTTTGTATGTTTGTTCATCGATTACTCCGCCAATTGTCGACGGATTTTCAAAATTCTTCTTTTGTTCGAAAGTAGATAGTTCTGAGGTGGTCCCATTGTCACCAAGTTAGGATTTGATGATGGGATCTTAGAGAAATTGAGAGCAACCCTCAAATTTTATAGGCTCACTTATTGTTTTTCGCATATTTTATAAAGTATCTTGTGTATTTGCGTACGGTTGTCACCATCTCAGGTAGCTGGGCTGATGATGGAAGGTTCAACTCCTTAACAGTAAGAAGTTACTCGAACAGGCAAGGACTGTTTTAGTTAATTGTTTTGATGTTTGATAGGGCATTTGCCACATTTGGTCTCATGATCATCAAGTTATGACCTGATGCTGCAGTCAGGATAGTCTGCAGAGTACCTAACTCCTCAACAACTAACAGCAGATATATCGTGTTTAGGCTCATTGAAAAGGGCTCGATGTGTGGATAAACGTACTGTTAATGAGGAACAACGAAGTATATAGAGACCTGATGCTGAAGCCAGTCGAGCATCAGAAAAAGTACAAACCTTGAAATTACAGCACCGTAGTCGTGTTTGGGCTCATTTTAAACAGGACTAAATTTTAAGTTCAATGCAATGTTGACATAAGTCTGGCCTGATGCTGCAGCCAGGATTATCAGCATCTAGTCTAAAAACTAATAAATACTTCTTAAAGTGAAATACTTTTGCGAGTTTTTCTTCTTTATTATTATCTTAACAAAGGTTGCCGGTAGTGGCTTGATGAGAGAAGCGGAGGATCGCGAACGTTGGCGCAAACTTCGGGAGGTCTACGTCCAGCAGTGAACTGCAATTGGCTGATGATGATTTATAAAAGCCTCAATCGTTGCATTTCACGCAATGCCTTTTCGTCATGTGATCTATTTAGCAATTTGGTAGGTTCCAAGTCGCATAATACAATGTCATACAGCGTCTTTACACGACTAAGCGTAACATAAACTTGGCCCTTAGCAAAATTTTTCTTGCCTAAGTCTATTATTAAAGTAACTTGAGCATTTGCTCTCGGAAATTATGATTTGGTAAAGTGGAGCTGATGATGAAGACCACAAATGGCACTACTCAATGACAAATATTTCACGGGTTGCGATTCGATTACTTTAATATGGCTGCTAAGCAATTTATGCTCATTACAATGCGTATGGTGAAGTGGAGCTGATGGTGACTTCTCAATCAGTTCCAGTTCTCCTGGTTCTTACTAGGAGAACTCCTCAACAATTAACGTCCATGCATCGGGAAAAGCAATATTTTGTAAAAGGTGATAAGCAGTTGACATTAGGCTATTATAACTTAGATAAATTACAAACTGACCCGCTAAAAAGTGAAAAATAAAAACTTTTTTACAAAAAAAACGACCGACTTCCAAAAACACTATAAATAAAGAGAAAAATAACTTTAATTTCGGAAGTCGGTGGCTAAAACTAAAATACAAATCCAAAGACACCGACTTCCGACTGTATATACAACATTATTTTTAGTATATGCGTAACCCGAAACACGTGCCTAGTATTTTTATGTAAAGACTCTATGTACAATATATCAAAACTGTATCATGAAAAATCACAAAGTTATAAGCTTGTTAAGTTACCTGTTTCTCCGTACAAAAACATGCTCACCCGCGCCGCTCGCGTCGCGCTGTATTGCGCTCATTGATAAGTACCTAGGTACCTAACCGTTCGGCGCGGAGATTGGATAACTTACTTAGTGTCGCTCGGTGTTCAACTTTTAACCTTTTTTAAATATTTTTGGGGCAAAATATAACATGGGGTAAAAATTATTGGAATCGATTCAGTTGATTTGAAACAGATTTTTTTTTTCAAAATTTAAAATTTTCAAATTCTGAACAAACTATATATATTCAGGTTTCTCATATACTAAAAATAACGTTGTATGTAGTTAGTTATCTTCGTTTCAAAATACTCCAATGCCTTAGCGTTGCCATTGTTTTTATTTATTGTCGTATTGTCGTCTTCACGTTTTATACAGGTTTTGTAATATTTGCTTACCTTCTAAAAGCATTAACTTGGGATCCATGTCCACTCCTCCCGCCATGAGCTCCTGCACCAGCATATCCTTGAGGTCCGTTCAGGTTCCTCGCTGCCACTATTTGAGGTCCACCACCAAAGTTCTGATTGGCTGGCCCTTGCGGGTAGCCAGCACCGTGGCTTGATGGTGGAGGAGGTAGGTAGCTGGAAAAATACCAATATGGATTCATAATTTTGTCAAGCTAAAGGTTTCAGGAAAAGGTGGATCATAATCGTCATCTTCCAGAGAATTTCTTCTTGAGGTCGATTTAAATTTTTTTATATTACTTTAATATAATAATATGTCGAAATTCTTAGTTTTAAGTAAAAACGGGAATATTTGTTTGTAATAAGACGGTAATAGTTTTGTTGAAAATATTGCACTAGAATTTGACCAAGGTTTTGAGATGTTTTCTCTTTGACACTACTCCCGTAGAGCCAGGCCGTCATAGTTACACGTATTAGTCCATATCTTGAAAATTACTGAAACGATTTTGATAAAACTTGCACTTTTCCCTAAGTTGAAGTAAATGTAAGCCAATAAAAAAAAGGTCACAATACAATTAATAGTTGCGGAGAAATGTGTGGACAAACATACATACATATATACATATTTAGATACATACTTACATACACACATCTATAAAATTTTGTAAATTTGTTTGGAAGCCCTAATAGATTGTCATATGTAAATATAATGCAGTTCCAATAATATTATACATACATACGTGTCGAATTGATAACCTCCTTTTTTGAAGTCGGTAAAAAAGATCGTCTTCTCATTAGCCCAGATGTTATTGAACTATTTTTCCAGGAAAGCCAGGAAAAAGCCTTTTAAAATCCACAGCAGTCACAGCAAGCGCGTGTGATTAACTTATTCGGAACCTTAATATTCTTCAGTTTTCTAGATATTTAGAGTGACGTCACATCGTCAGCAGCTAACAGCGCGAATGGTAACTATGGAGTTCCTAGTCCATTCTGAACCATATCAATATCTTTTGGAAGTGAGGCTGCTAGTATTCAATTTATCTTTTAAATTGTACATACACTTTGACGCACCAAAGTGCTTTTTAATGGTCAATGAAATAATAGATTTTTCTTTGACTTTGAAGGCAGAACAAGAAAAACGAAAAGAAAGGATCAAACTTCAAAATACAGGGGGCCTAAAAAGGCCACTTTGGAGAATCATAAAAGGATAACATTATGAATCGTAATATATTATGGCGACGACAGTCCGTGTTTTTCTTTTTTTCGCTGCACTACGTAGGTATAATCAAAGAGATTGGGATTGGATTTGGATCGGATTGATTGGTATTTTAGCACAGACAAAAAAAAAGTAACTGAAAAATGCTTCACCAATGGGATTTGATACGATTAACTTAACGGTTAACTGTCCATTATGTTACCTATCCTTTTATGGTTCTGCCAAAGTGGCCTTTTTAGGCCCCCAGAGAGTAAAACTAAAAAGACCCATTACATAGCAGTCAACTACGCATTCTGTACAACATCAAACTAACTAACATTGCACAAAAACAATTGCTGGGAAACTACTTTTATTTTTGGTGTGAAAAATAAAATCTAACATAACGCTAGTATTGTCTGATGGTAGGTGTTAAAGAGGCTGTTTGTGTCTGTTGCGCAATGTAACACACGCAAAACATTGTACCTAAGGGCAATGATATTATAAGTGTAAAAAGGTATCACTCTTATAGGTGCATGCAACGGTACAGGGGTCGTGGGGATATTTAAAGTTGTGTTATAACATTAAAAACTTATTTTCGTATAAAAACGTCAGTAAATGTTGGAAATTTTACCTTCAATATCTGACTTTATATCTCCGTAACCAGAAGGTTCCAAGGGATGGTCCAGTACAAAAAAATAGTACAGACGCCAGCACATTAAACTACTACAATCTGTCAAATTTCTTTAGTAGAAAGCTAAAGGTTCAATGTTGATTGGGAAAATTTGACAGTTTCGGGTAGCTTGATGTGCTGACGTCTGTACAATGATGGGGAGTAAAAGCTAATCTCGTCTTCGTTAACCCTTAGTCTGCCGGAACGTAGATCTACGCGAGACACAATGGCTTTTTAATTGTGTCTATAATTATGGCACACAAGCGGTTAAGTGTGTTTCTTACACCCGTTATATCTTTTTCAACACACTTGCTCGTAAAGTGGCTCTTATTGAACCGCTTTTAGGTCCATAATGCAGTGTATTAAAAACGCGTGCTTTTTCTTTACTTTAATCCACATGTGCTTTATTTCCACAGATAAGTATTTACTAGTCGGAGATGCGCGCTTTTTTAATCCCATCAATTCACTTTTTTTTAATAGTCTGTATTGTCCTGGGTCCCAAAATTAACTAATATTTATTTACCTTAAGGTGGTACGGTCTACCGCGAAATTCAAATTTTCTTAGGTTTTTTGAAATTTTCAGGTCAGTGTCAGGTTTGTATCTTGATCAAAATATGATTTGCGACTCTAACAGGTACCTACATCTTTACAGAATTATAATCATTCGAATCATTAATACATCTTTCTTATGGAAAAGTTCTTAGGGAAAAAATCTAACTAGAAAGATTCTATTATAATGACTATAATTCTGTAAATACATATACAGAGCGTTAGGTTAAACGAGGGACATACTTTGAGGGGAGTTAGTAGGTTAAACGAGGGACATACTTTGAGGGGAGTTAGTACTCATGAAAATGAGCAACTTTTACTATGGGGCCGACCCTAAAATCGCAAAAAAAAAATCTATTGTTCAGTATATTTTGACGAGCTATGCGAACATAAATGTAGGAAACGGCTGATTTTTTTTCGCGATTTTAGGGTTAATCCCATATTAAAAGTTGTTCATTTTCATGAGTACTAACTCCCCTCAAAGTATGTCCCTCGTTTAACCTAACGCTCTGTATATTATAGTCGCGAATCATATTTGATCAAGATGCAACCTGATACTGACCTGCAAATTACAAAAAACGTAAGAAAATTTTAATATCCACCTAAAATTGTCCGTGGTCCCTACCCGAAACCAAACGGAAAAGACCCTGACTGGCGTTCTATCATTGCGGATTCTCACTGAACTAATGTAGGTATATTTCTCTATGCCAATAGTACTTTCTAATTCCATACTAACTAAACTACAATTTTTTTTTTTTTTAAATTGTTTTTACATGCTCTGTGGTCAGTGCTTTTATTTACACTTGCGCGCGCATTGCTAGTGCTGGCTATGCGGAAAGACAAAACCAGCGCACCATTTTCCATACAAGTTAATATTTAACAATACAAGTCTGTTTTTTTCCTCGCAAGTGTGTTGAAAAACGTCGTATGAAACGCGTGTGCATCGATCATTAGACTCTCGGCTTTCTTATCGCACTCGCCTGCGGCTCGCGCGAATAATACCGCCTCGAGCATAATGATCAACATAGCACACATGTATCATAATGTACTATTATGGTTATTAACATAATTATTATATTTTAGTAAACGTTTTTTTGTTAGCGAAGGAGATCTTATGTAGTTAAAGGACAAGTTAATTAATTACCTGTTCGAAGGAGGAGGTTCAGCAGAAGCGAACGCCACAAGAAGCACAGCAGCTGCGATGGTCTGAAAAAGGCAGGTTATTAGTAAATTAAGATAATTTATATTTGTCTTGATAAATATTTCTTCTATCAACAGGCCCGCTTATGTTGGTTTCCTATAAACAAAAACGATTTGTTTTTCTTACCAATACTTAGTAGCATTTTTTATTGCTAAACTGGGTATTTAAATAGATTCGTAAGCTTTACGGAGGGGAGGGGAGGGGGAGGGTCTACTATGCAAAGCTGAATCTCAATCTCAAATCGCTTATTGCAATCCATAATGTACAATTACAGATGGTAAATAAAAAAATAACAGAAACAATAATGGAAACAGCAAATTTTTAAATTTTAAAAGCTATGAGGTCTTTGCATCAGATAGGTATTGATAAAGATAAACAAGAGTCTTAATTTTTATCAAAAACGGTCCGTAACTCATAGGAATCGGCCATTAGTCAATTAATATTTTAATATAACATTAATATTTTATAATAAATAAATATAAATATATAATAATAAATATATTCGACAACTATCACACAACGCCGTCTAGTCCCAAGCTAAGCAGAGCTTGTGTTATGGGTACTAGACAACTGATAAACATACTTATATATTTCTAAATACATACATATTATAGATAAATTACACCCAGACACAGAACAAATGATCATGCTCATCACACAAACATTTGTCCTGGGTGGGAATCGAACCCACGACCTCCGGCATAGCAGTCAGGGCCACTAACCACTAGACCAACGGGCCGATTTATGTAGAATAGGTACCCGTACATGTTTTAGTTTATTTTTGATTTAATTGATTTGATTTTTATTTAATACCTAGCAGTAATTTTTTAATTTTGCTTGTAATTTTGATTTTAATTTTGTGTTGTAATTTTGATTTCAATATTTATTTTAACTTTGATTACAAGATAATTTTAATTTAATTCTAATTTAATTTCTCGTTTAATTTTGATATATTACGTGTACTAACATAGTTTTAAAATATTGTATCTACTAACAAAATATGGGTTATTGTCCGAAATAAACGTTTTGATTTGATTTCATTACTTAATAGTTGAAAAGGGGCAGGCACTTTAAATATCAAACCAAAGGGACCAAATTTTCAAACTTTGTCAACGCTTATCACTGCAATCCAATAACCGTAATATTTCCAAATAAAAATATTAATACCTTCATATTGTAATGATTACAACAAAACTAATGTTGAAAGTAAGTCTGTATACACAAATGTGACTTGTCGAAGTGATACTGACGCCATTTTGACTTTAGCTTTTATACGACATGTCTTCAAAAGGTTTGGGGATGAAAAATTGCCGCTCATTAGCGACATAAAAGATGAGCTTTCAAGGTGTAGTGAGATTTGGGACAGAAAATGGCGTGGAGTCGACTAGTGATTTTTTTTTTCCGAGGGCTGGATTACGTTTATAAAAACTTTTTCAATGTGTGTATATTAGTAATGATAATTTCAAAGATTCAGGTACAGACGCCAGCACATCAAGCTACCCGAAACTGTCAAATTTTCCCAATTTACTTCGAACCTTACGCTTTAGCGATAAAGTTGAAAATCTATTAAAGAAATTTGACAGATTGTAGTAGGTTCATGTGCTGGAGTCTGTAGGTAATTAACGGACACTGTAAATAATGGTTTCAGCCCACTGTTCCTTTAGTATTAATTTAAAATTGGGGATATGCTTTCAAATTGTACCAATAAGTAATTTACATAAATAGTTTTTAAACTTTTGAATTTATTAAAGTTTATTGTCAAAATTTCACAAGGGAACCTTTTTGCGAAGCAAATTTTCTGCACGATTCGATATTCGATTTGGCATTCTAAACCAAAGCGTTTAGAAATAATTATTTAAATAATAATTATTTTATTATAAATTAATTAATAATTATTAAATAAATTAATAATTATTAATTATTATTAATAATTATTTTTTATTACTAACGGGTACTGTTGTAATAGAATGCAATTTCAGACGTCTCAGTGTGTAAACAAATAGTTTACTTATCAAAAGACATAAATACGTGGTAATAAATAAGTGGTAAGGGACAGTGACTCAGAATGGCAAATAGTGAGAAACAAAGTGTCTAAACGTAATTATAAGCTAATAGGGCAGAGAGGTTGTGCTGCTTTGCCTGAAGGTAAATTTAGAGCGGCCGATATAAAAGTTCCACTGTTTATCTCGAACGTTAGTAAAGAAACGTGTGAAAATGACATTATTAACTATATACGAGAAAAAACGAATGATACTGTGTCTTTAAAAAAGATAAACATGAAGCAGTTTAAAAAGTATAATGCTTATAAAGTGTATGTCTCCAAATGTAAGTTAGAATTATTCTTGGATGATAATTTTTGGCCTAACGGAATAACGTTTAGGCGTTTCGTGCATTTTATGTACAAAACAAGTTCGGAGCAATCCTGGATCTGTGTTGACTTGGAAAAGTTAGGCACAGTGACTAATACGTACACATTTGTTAGCGAGGCTCATGGCTGTAGGCGATGGCTGGACCACTGTGTCGTATCGTTATCGGCCGAGCAAACTGTAGTCGGAGTACGTGTTATAGAAGATGTTTACTTGTCGGATCATTTACCTTTACTTATTAGTTGTGACATAACTGTGGTAAGGCCTAAGTTGGTGACGAGGGACGTGCGGCGTGACTCGGTTGTATGGGGTGGGAGAAATGAAACACAGATAAAAACTTACCATAAACTGTGTAACAACGCTTTTCGAGCCATTGATTTTCCCATCGAATTCACGGAATGCAGTCGTGGGTCATGCAGCTTGGATGACCACAAAATTGTATTGGATAGGTTGTATAATAATATTGTGGAAACACTGAGTAACGCCGCTGTTGGGTCTAGCGGGAAGCGTGACACAAAATTAAATAAGGGTAGGCATCTATGTGGCTGGAATAGACATGTCCGTGAACCCCATAGAGTGGCCAGGCCAGGCAGTTCGAAACGTGGATAGCATGCAGACGGCCCACTTCAGGCATTATTTATGACGAAATGCTCGAGTCGCGTTAAATATTCAAAAGTCGCTTGAAGTGGTGCCAGAATAATCAAGAGCAACTGAAGATGGACATCCTAGCTAAACACAGGTCGGCAAAGGACTTTTCTAATTTCTGGAAAGCTACTGGAAAGCACGAAGTTAAGCCTGGCCTCCCGGTGAGTGTAAATGGAAAGAGTGAACCAGTCCTTATTGCGAATATGTTCAGGGAAAATTTTAAGGTCCGCTCCCCGTTGGGCCCGTCAGCGTCATTTATTAAGTCTGAGCCCGGATATGTGGGGGAGGAGTCGACTGTACATTTTACGGCTAGTCATGTAAGATGCGTTTTAAAGAGAATGACAGGTGGTAAATCTCCCGGTCACGATGGGCTTAGTGTGGAGCATCTGCGGCATGCGGGGGTTCACCTGCCGAGTGTCCTGGCCATGTTTTTCACGATGTGCATGAGTCACTCATACTTACCACATGACTTAATGAAAACCATCGTAGTGCCTATTG
This sequence comes from Mesoligia furuncula, assembly GCA_916614155.1. Classification (NCBI taxonomy): domain Eukaryota; kingdom Metazoa; phylum Arthropoda; class Insecta; order Lepidoptera; family Noctuidae; genus Mesoligia; species Mesoligia furuncula. The sequence goes on from OU744815.1 coordinate 5,686,064, forward strand.
TGAAGAACAGGACTGGGGATGTCTCCGACAGGGGGAACTACCGGCCCATATCTCTAGCAACGATAGTTGCTAAAGTGCTGGACGGTATGCTTGATTCCTGCCTGGATAAATACATTAAATTACATGACGCGCAGTTTGGGTTTAGACCCGGGTTATCTACGGAAGCTGCCATCGTAGGTCTCAAGCATACTGCCCAATATTACATGGACCGCAGGACACCGGTATATGCGTGTTTCCTTGACCTCTCCAGAGCCTTTGATCTTGTCTCTTACGATGTGCTCTGGAGAAAGTTGGGGAGCGCGGGTGTACCGGTGGGGGTGCTGAACATGTTTAAGTACTGGTATTCTCACCAAACAAATTTTGTGAGGTGGAATAATACACTCTCTGAGGCATATACGTTGGAAAGCGGGGTGAGACAGGGAGGATTGACGTCACCCAAGCTTTTCAACCTATACATAAATGACCTCATCGTCGAGCTCAGTAGCAAGCGTGTCGGTTGTTCGATGGATGGCGTTTGCGTCAACAACATCTGCTACGCGGACGACATGGTGCTGTTGAGCCCGACGGTCAGGGGTCTGAGAGAGTTGTTACGAGAATGTGAGGCCTATGCTGGTGCACATGGCCTTGTATACAATGTCCAAAAAACGAAATTTATGATCTTTAGGGCCGCCGGTGGATGCCCCGAGTATTCACATAATATAACCCTAAATGGCTTGTGCATAAATCGTGTCACGAAATTTAAATACTTGGGGCACTTAATTACCGAAGGTCTTGAAGACGACCTGGATATAGAGAGGGAGCGCAGGGCTTTAGCGATCAGAGGTAACATGCTGGCCCGCAGATTTTCCCGCTGCTCTGAACAAGTAAAGATAACCTTGTTTAAGGCGTATTGTCAAAGCTTTTATACGGGAAATCTGTGGGTCAGTCACACCAAAAGATGGCTGGATGTCCTGCGCATCCAGTATAACAACATCTTCAGGATGATGTTGGGGCTGCCTCGCTTCTGTAGTGCATCGGGGATGTTTGCGCTGTATCGCACTGATGGCTTTCATGCAGTCATCCGCAAGAAAACTGTATCCCTGATCTGCAGATTGCGTGGCAGCTGCAACGGAATTCTGAAGACTGTAGCAGATAGGATCTCTTCTCCGATGTGGAGATCCTTTATTAAGCGAGTAATTTGAATGTATTTTAATTTAATTTTTAATTTTTATTTAATTTAATATTTTAATTTAATTTAATTTTCTATTAATTTATTTTTAAGTTTAAAATTTTTGATTTTTTATGTACTTAAGTTAATGTTTTAATTTTAGATTTTTATTCTTTCATTTGTTATTTTTTATTTATTTTTAATCTTATATTATATATTTTAATTTTTAAGTCTGAATGTATAGAATTATGGATCACTTAGTTATCCGAAATAAATGAATTTTAATTTAATTTAATTTTAATACAACATTATTTTTAATATATGCGAAACACGAAACACGTGTCTAGTATTTTTATGTAAAGAATCTATGTACAAAATTTCAAAACTGTATCATGAAAAATCACAAAGTTATAAGCTTGTTAAGTTACCCGTTTGTCCGTACAAAAACATGCTCACCCGCGCCGCTCGCGCCGCGCCGTCTTGCGCTCATTGATACCTAGGTACCTAATGGGTACCTAACCGTTCGGCGCGGAGATTGGATAACTTACTCAGTTTCGCTCGGTGTCCAACTTTTAACCATTTTTAAATATTTTTGGGACAAAAATATAACATGGGGTAAAAATTATTGGAATCGATTCAGTTACTTATTCTGAACAAACTATATTCAGGTTTCGCATAATATACTAAAAATAAGGTTGTATATTACACCTACCAACTCCGTCACATAAGCTCGCCTACAAAATTTTTTACCCCATACACCTCTCTACAGCTTTCTTAACCTACCAATATGTCACTCAAGGATATACCAACATCATACACTTCCTAATACCACGCACATGCATTATTTGCAATTTGACCTTACTCTGGATTAACTACTTATTTATTATAATAATACTTTACCATAATTACTTATGGCTGTGGTGTGGAGGTCAGATAGGCAGTCGCTCCATTTATAATACTGGTCTTCAGCTACATCCGGTTACACTGGAAGCCGATCCGAACATAGTGTAATAATCTATCATCATCATCATTTCAACCGAAAGACGTCCACTACTGGACATAGGCCTCCCCCAAGCACCTCCACTTCGACCGGTTCTGTGCTTCTCGCATCCAACGAGTTCCTGCGGCCTTCACAAGGTCGGCGGACCACCTTGTGGCAGGCCTTCCAACGCTACGTCTTCCGGTACGCGGTCTCCACTCCAGAACCTTTCGGCCCCATCAGCCATCTGTTCTGTGAGTAATGTACCCTACCCACTACCACTTAAGTTTGCCAGTCCTTCGGACTATGTCAGTTACTGTGGTTCTCCTGCGGATCTCTTCATTCCTGATTCAATCACGCAGGGAAACTCCAATCATAGCCCTTTCCATTGCCCTTTGGTTGAATTTTAGTCTTCTTATCACCTTAGGACCATTGTGAGCGACCACGTTTAAGTGCCATAAGTCATCACTGACAACACACACTGGTCAAAGACTTGAGACACTGCGGTATGATAATAATCTATAATAAAATAATCATTTCAACCCGACTTAAAACTTTCGATTTTCATCAACTGCCTAGCCCTTTCCCAAATGTTGGGGTCGGCTTCCAGTCTAACCGGGTGCAGCTGAATACCAGTATTTTACATGGAGCGACTGCCTATCTGACCTCCACAACTTAGTTACTGGGTAATACGATCGATACCCCTTGCTAAGACTGGTTGTCAGACTTTCGGGCTTCTGACGACCCGTAACGACTGTCAAAGATCCACGAATGTCAGCCAGGTCCAAAGGCTTAACGTGCTTTCCGAGACACGGAGGGGTCTTCGCATCAACAGACCAACCGCGGCAAGCGTAGCTTAACATGATTGATCGACATGTGCGGCTGTTATTACTTAGCAATAATAATAATAATAAGTATTTATTTCTCACCACAATAAACATTACAGACATTGTTACACTTATTATATATTATTTGGTTTAGTTTACTGTGGGAGACTGGTGCCTAAGATAGGCTTTAAGGGCCTGTGTTTCAGGTCACCAGGTTTCCACCCTCTAGCAGTTCGATACATCACATAGCTTTTAGAGTCTGTAGCTCAACTTTAGGTGTTTAAGAAAAATAAAAATAAATACCTAAATAATAAATGAATGGAAAAACTAACGCAAACTAAGCAATAACGTTATTGTTGTTTTCTTCGAGAACAACACTTTTTTTCGGGATGAAAGGTATACCCATGTCCGTTTCTGTACACCTGACAACGTATATGCATCAGGATGATCGGTTCAGTGGTTTAGGCGTGAAAAGGTTACAAACAAACAAACGAACTTACTTTCGCATTTATAATATTAGTTAAGATTAGGTCCTTCCTTTTGGTCTCTTGTATGGTAATTATCCATCCAAGTGCATTAGGCGATATAGGGAAAGAAGGACCATTACTGTAAATCTTTCATGAAACAAATAAAATTAAATGTAACATTACAGTTAAGTACAGACGCCAGCACATCCAGCTACCCAAAACTTTTAACCGCTTGTGTCGCATTTATGCGACACATATTTCCGTGTCCCTACCGCTCGCGTCGTATTTCTGCGACAGAGAACATGCATGATTTTTTCGTTTTATTCAACGATTGCTCCTCCTTATTTGTTGTAGGTATTATTTTATCGATTTAGGTATTCAGCTGCATCTGGTTTGACTGGAAGCCGACCTCAACATGGTTGGGAAAAGGCTAGGCAGATGATGATGATTATTTTATCGATTTGTAGCCGCGCGCTAGGGGCACGGCAATTGATATTTAGCCAAGCGCTTAAAAGGTTAAATTTTCCCAATCAACTTTGAACCTTATTCTTTAGCGATAAAGTTGAAAATCTATTACATAAATTTGACGGATTGTAGTAGCTTGATGTGCTGGCGTTTGTACCTACTCTAACTGTTTTCAAGCATTCAAGGTATATATAGACAGATCATCTTATGGTTCTTTTTTGCATTCAATAATAAAGGTGTCTCGCTGGTCTAGTGGTCGCAAGCGCATATACACGGTTATTGGTAAAACATTAACAACCTCTTGAGAGGTCATTGTACTCATCATTAGGAACAACTTTTACTATGGGATCAAACCTGAAATCGCGAAAAAAAATCAGCTGTTCTCTACATTTATGTCCGTATAACTCGTCAAAATGTAGGGAACAGCTGATTTTTTTTCACGACCTCTTAAGAGGTTGTTAATGTTTTACCACTAACCCTGTATAAGTGTTATTAGGGTTTTCCATCAGGAATTCCTCAGTAGCAGCCCGACGCCTGGGTCTCAAGTCTGCTATTACAATAGTGTCAGAATGGTCTATCATTGATTTCATAATTGTTGATTTTGATAAGTTTGGTAATCTACTAATATAATGGCGTCATTATGACTTTTCAATGGTCAACCACTGACACTCCATTGAAAGAAATGGCATAGAATGGTAATCTCGTACATAATGAAAAATGAATTACTGACTTACGCGGTAATCTGCTAAAATTTTTACAGTTCCTTTGATCAGTGACCTACCATTAGAACGTCGTTGTGCAGTCATTGCTTTTAATTCGTTACGAGTATCGTAAATATGTTCTGTGCCATTGACCGACCAATGATCAACCATTATGAATTTAGCAGATTACGAACTTTTAGCGAAATGACAATGGGATGGTGGTGGGATCGTGTTGGAATGACGAATTTATAAAAATAACCGGGCACAAGCCTAGAGGCCCTAGTCTGCACTAGGGCCTCTGGGCTCGTGCCCGGTTGATGGCAATAGGCTCGCCCCATGTTACGGCTGCCCGCCCACGTCAGACTTTTTGTAGCACCGATAATCGGGCCGATTAAGGCTGCCCGCCCACGTCCGATAATCGGTGACCGATTTTTTGTAGGAGAAAAATAGAACACACTGATAGCAATAGTGCAACGCACACGTCCTACAAAAAGTAGGTCAGAAATAAAATCGGCGCATCCCGACCGATCCGATTATCGGTGAAAAATGGAACGTTCGGAAATGTATGCGTTAACGCACACTACTCACCGACAGTCGGCCGCATGCACTTGCTAGGGAAGGACGTTGTGTTGAAGACAAAGTGACGGACGTGTACGTTGAGTCGGTCACAAAATCGGTCATAAGAATCGGAGGTAAAATCGGCCCGTTTATCGGTGCTACAAAAAGTCTGACGTGGGCGGGCAGCCTAAATGGGACTTAATGTTATCTGGTGAAATGTGGGTGTAGTATAGGTACCTATGTCCCTTTGTCTAACTCTTCGAGGATTACAGGCGTTTTGTTATATATGTAATACTAATAATAAGTAGTTTATATCTATATAAATAAAATAAAGTCGGATTAGTTACACCATTTATAACTCAAGAACGGCTGGACCGATTTTTATGATATTTGTTGCATTTGCCTCCTCCCCGAATAGCAGAATAACTATAAAAAATATGGGAAAAATTCGTGACAAAAATAATAATAATAATAATAATAATAATTTATTTATTTGTTAACATAGGTAAAGAATAATAATGAAGATAATTTAAAACTAAAATTAAGTTCAGTGCATCCTTTTCTTTCTATTTAATTAAGAAAAGGAAAGAAGATGAATTTAGTTTAGTCCTGTCAAATTAATCAGCACCTGACACTACTCCATACAAGTTTAAAACTTGCCTACGGAAATTACGTCAATTTACGTCAGGCGCTACTAAAATTTATCTTCTGTCCTTTTCTTAATGAAATAGAAAGAAACAGATGCACTGAACTTAAATTTAGTTCAGTTCGTGAACAGCAGAATTGGCACCAATGGCAGGCAAAATTGGTGTGTTATTATTATTGTTCACCCTCATCTTCCTCGTCTAATCTGTAAAATCTATGGTCGAATCTTTCCTAAGTGTTCTGCTGTCATCAGATGATCAAACCATAATCTTTTTTCTGAGAAAAAGATTATGGTGACATAAAAATATTAGAGAGTGGTTTGAGGGCTGCCACGTTTTTTTTTTTTTTAACTCCTTTGTTCTGAAATACCTTTAGGAAAAGGTATTTCAGAACCTTGGAGTTAAATAAAATAGTATTTTAAACAAACAGCTACTTATATTTTTTGTTCCTTTGTTTCTGATTTTATTTAAAGTAGGTACCTAGGTACTAAACTTGAGGAATTAGGTACCTAGGTACAGGAAATTGAAATTACAAAAATATCACAAAAATATTTATATTTTGCACTAAAACACTACATCACAAGCAACTTACAAACTATGAGGTACATTTTAATATTTTTTTACAGTTTTTTTACATTTGCTAGAGGAAATAATAAATTATTGAGTATTTTACAGAAAATCCGTTAACAATGCCTTTTTACAGTTGCCGACTTAGATTAGCGAATAGATAAAATGAGAAGTGATATAATATTAGTTCCAGACTTTGCCGCTAGAGGCGCTAATGTTCTAAGAAATTCTTAATTTTTCGTTAACAAATCCGTGCTTTATATTTATGAGTACAAATCATTTAAATTCCTGCATTATTTTAATATTATAATTATCATTAGAAATATCAAAATTAAGTGTTATTTTTTCAGTTTTTTTTTGTACTCGTTGGTGCTTTTGCCTACCAAGGCTTTCTCAACATTTTCTACCACGGATATAAGGAAAAAATACCAAAAATAGTACTTATACCTTAGATCGCTACAACAATATTACAAAAAATAAAAAATACAGTCAGTAATAATAAGAGGTTGCTGATGTTGTTTTTTTTTTATCAGCACGATCACATTCCTTAAAACATTACTTTTACAAAGAAAAAAAAAAAAACAGAACTACAAATAAAAATCATAGACCAATCAAAAACCAAACACAACTTCCCATTTTACCATTGCAAAATCAACGTTATGTCTTCTCAGTAAGGTCCATCACCAGACCTGGCGAGATCAGCCGCGTTGTCATCGTAACCACCTGACCTGCCAAGATCTGCAGGTTCCACGGAGATCCTGGGCTTGAAGCCACGCTCATCAGCTTCGTATTCTACGGTCTGGAAACAGAGAAAATAAAAAACAAATTTAAAATATGACTAGCGACCTCCACCTGCCCCTGCTTTGCACGGTTTTGGAGGTTCACGACTTGACAAAAGTTCTAGATTTATTTTTTACTAGCTTCCGCCCGCGGCTTCGCCCGCGAGGTATGTCGATAAAAACTATCCTATGTCCTTCCCCGGGATGCAATCTAACTCTCTGCCAAATTTTATCGAAATCCGTTCAGTGGCTTAGGCGTGAAAAGGTAACATACAGACAGACAGACAGAGTTACTTTCGAATTTATAATATTAGTATGGATTAAATTATTAATAAGTAACTTAATGATAACGCTGTCACAGCACAACAGAATAATGAGCCTATAACGTTCCCACTGTTGGGACACAGGCCTTCTCTTGGCGAGAGGGAGTGGGCCGTAATCCACCACGAGGGCCACAATTTTGGTTCTAGGACATGCCTGTTTCTGTTTAATTTCAAAGTGATATTTAGGGAATAAGATAGTACAAACTAATTCCATGGAATAATCTAAGATAGTAAATACTAATTCCATGGAATAATCTAAGATAGTTCATACTAGTTCCATGAAACAATTTAAGATAAGTAGCACATACCAGTTCCATGGAATAATCTAAAATAGTACATACTAGTTCCATAGAATAATCTAAGATAGTACGTACATATGTGTATTTATGTAGTACAGTACATACTAGTTCCATGGAATAATCTAAGATAGTACATACTAGTTCCATGAAATAATCATCATGTAGTGACGCAGCATGGGAGAGGCCTATGTCCTGCAGTGGACTGCAATAGGCAATCGCGAAAAAAAAATCTGCTGTTCCCTACACTTATGTTCATATAACTCGTCAAAATGTAGGGAACAGCTGATTTTTTTTTTTCGCGATTTCAAGTTTGTTCTCATAGTAAAAGTTGTTCATTAATGATGAGTACAATGACCTCTTAAGAGGTTGTTAATATTTTACCAATAACCCTGTATAAATTGGACTGAATTGTTTGTAAGCTTACCTGCTTAGTACCATCAGGGAGAACCACGAAGTAGGAGCCTTCAGCTCTGTTATCTTGCCTCGTCTCCGTGTGTCCGAAGTCGCTGCCGGATTCGTAGTCGTTCACTTTGTATGCAAAGTCGTAGTTGGCGGGCTCCTGAAGATTAAAAGAATGAGGTTGTATTGTACTGCGGGGTTGTGTAATGAGGTTGTATTGTACTGCTAGCGTTGTAGATACCGCTACAACGTCACTACGTTGTAGCAGTATCTACAACGCTATATGCGAACAGCGCGTCATACTGACGTCACGCAAAATCCTGCATCTCGCAAGCAGAGTTTACCGCGCAACTAGCATAGATACAACGGCCCGACTTGAATCATCGGGCAGCTGGCCGCCAGACAAAACAACCGTCTAGACTTCAAAAAGGAGGAGGTTCTCAATTCGTCGGAACCTTTTTTTTATGTATGTTCCCCGATTACTCGAAGATGGCTGGACTGATTCCAAAAATTATTTTTTTTGTTTGAAAGGGTATACTCTCCAGGTGGTCCCATTATCATCAAGTTGGAATCTGATGAGAGGATCCCATGGAAATCAAGGGAAACCCTCAAATTTTATAGGCAAACCTATGGCGATTTGGGTATTTTTTAAAGTAACTTAAGCATTTGCTCTCGGAAATCATCATTTGGTAAAGTGGAGCTGATGATGAAGACCACAGCTGGCCATCGGAACTACTCAATGACAAATATTTCACGGGTTACGATTCGATTACTTTAATATGGTTGCTAAGCAATTTATGCTCGTTACAATGCGTATGGTGAAGTGGTGCTGATGGTGACTTCTCAATCAGCTCCAGTTCTCTTGGTTCTTACTAGGATAACTCCTCAACAGTTAACGTCCCTGCATCGGGAAAAGCAATATTTTGTAAAAGGTGATGAGCAATTGACATTAGGCTATTGCAACTTAGATAAATTACAAACTGACCCATTAAAAAGTGAAAAATATTTTTTTTTTTACATAATACAACCGACTTCCAAAAAACACTATAAAGTGAAAAATAACTTTAATTTCGGAAGTCGGTGGCAAAAAACTAAAATACAAATCCAAAGACCGGTGTCTTTGAACTTAAAGTTAATTACTTCCGAAATTTAAGTTATTTTTCACTTTATAGTGTTTTTTGGAAGTCTCGGTTGTTTTTTTTGTAAAAAAAATGTTATCTATAGAGTATGAGCGAACTATACACCCTATTCCTCATATCTCTATAGTGTATCACACTGTCAGTAGAAATAGCTTTCATTTTGACAGTTGAACAAAATTCATTGCGTTATTAACGTTGTTGAGCAGACACATTTTTCGAACATACGAAGCAATGGATTAGCAATATCCTTCAAAGTCATTCAGATTGTGATTTTATTTTGTTGTGCAATTAGGGTCTGGTTTCTTCCAGATAATGAGGCATATAAGGTCTGTAGTAAGTTTCTAGTAATTACTATTTAGATCTTATAGTAATACTAGCTTCCGCCCGAGGCTTTTGCCCGCGGGGTATGTCGATAGAAACTAGCCTCTGTCCTTCCCCAGGATGATCTATCTCTCTGCCAAATTTTATCCAAATCGGTTCAGTGGTTTAGGCGTGAAAAGGTAACATACAGACAGACAGAGTTACTAGAAAGTAACAAAGCTAAAACATTTTGTCGTCGGATGTCCATTTCATTTGCTCGACAATTAATTAAGCTGAATGTACACGAAAGTTATTTCAATTTATGAACATAAAATCATCCACATACCTGGTTCAATAGTTCGTTAAGGGCATCCCTGGAGTAAGAGTATCCCTGATTGTCCTGGTTGCTGTACTGGTCTGGTACTCCGTATTGATCTGAGGGCATGGAGTCCCGGGCTGAAGGGGGTCCGTACGTGTCTGATGGAGAGGACCTGGAAAAGATGAGATAGTTAATTACTTAATGACATTTGTAGTAAAGGAAGTTAGTAAGTTTCTATGCTAAAAAAATGTAAATTAGCCGTTGTTTAGTTTTGGTGTTCTACTTAAGGTTTTTATTAAATGAACCAGGTTTTAAACCATTAATTACAAACCTAGCCTTTATAGGCTCTAAAGGGTTTACGTGATAATTATTATAAGTGATAGTAAGCTAGGAAACAGTTCACACGACAAATATTTACAGAATAAATATTTGTCTTTGAGATTGAATACAATTCAAATTGATAACACAAGATATTATAAACATGGTGCACACAAAAACCATTGGACATTGAATAGTGAATTTAGTCATTTAAAATGAAATATGTAGAATATTATACCTGGCGGAAGAATAAGACGAAGCAATAGCACTCGTCTTCTGATCAGCACCGCGGCTCGAAGGAACACCATACTCCTGAGATAAACCCCTCGCACTTGGCACTCCATAGGTGTCAGACAGATCACGCTGGGCAGGAGCACCATACGTTTGAGAAGGAGCCTTGGAGTATGAGCCAGAATTCCTTGCATTTGGCGCACCATAGCTGGTTGACGGGGAACGAGAACCAAAAGACGAACGGGATTCCGACTGAGGCTTGAAGGTACGGGCTGAACTGCTTCCAAACGACTTTCCAAAACTTCTGGGGGTGGTAAAGCTTTGAGAATCAGCTGTTCTGTCTGACGGGGCTCCATATTCTTGGGACAGAGAGTTTGATGAGAATAGAGAATTCCGGGAAGTCGGTGCTCCATATTTCTGGGAAGGTGTGCGCGCTCCGAAACTCCTTTGTGATGGTACTCCATACTCTTCTGAAGGTGCCGAACGAAAATCAGGTGGACCGTATTGGGTAGAGGGTGTCCTTGAAGATGGAAAACCATATTCTTGAGATGGAGCGGTTCTTTCGGCTGCTGGGACGCCGTATTCCTGGGACAACGAGGTTCTAGAAACAGGGGCACCATATTGCTGAGATGGAGTACTGGGGACCCCATACTTAGCTGACGGAGAGTTTCGAGCATTCGGCACTCCATATTCAATGGATGGTGAGCTTCGTGCGTTCGGAAGACCATACTCCGTCGAAAGGCTCCGAGATGACGAAATCTGACTTCTTGCATTAGGAGCTCCATATTCTTGAAAAGGTCCACTGCGTTGGTTTGGAGCTCCATAACTCTGTGAAGGACGGATTCTAGGGCTTGCAGTCCTGGCGTTTGGAGGTCCGTATTCGCTTGAGAGGGCGTTGCGAGAGGATCCGTAGGCTCTAGAGGTGGGAGATCCGTATTCCTGGGAGAGAGATCTTTGGAAGTCGAGGCTGTGGTCTTGGTCATGGTCGTGGTCGTGATGATGGCTAGAGCGGGACGATGCGTAGCCGTCGCTGGAATTTGAAAATGTGCGTCTGTTAAAAACTGTCCATTTTTTTTACTACTTGGGAATGGGTAGGCCCTTGGCCTCGATCTCGCCTGATGGAAAGCAATGGATGAGTGTGACTTGATGGTGTGAGTTTTAGATTTTTAAATCAAAGGAAATCTTCTTCATTTAGAGCGCCTTATTTTATTTGAATACCATTTTGTGGCTTTATGACGATTTGAGTGTATTTTATTTTCTTAGTTGAAATGGTTGGGAATAAAGTAATGCTGCTACAATGGTTTTGTCTTGTCGCTGGTCGCTTAAAGGTGACATTCCTTGAAACGCACCAACTTTGAAACGCACCAAATGAAACGTCTACCGATATCATTTATTACGAATTCATGCTTTTCTCTATGTTTCATCGCTGATGCATTTCGAGGAATAAAATTATAATATTTTTATCTTGATTATTATTTAATTTTTTTTTCGAGGATGACTTTTGGTGCGTTTCGAGGAATATCCGGCTTAAAGGACCAAAGTTTATGAGACACTAGCTGACCCCGCGGACTTCGTACTACCTTAGAATCAATACAAAATGTATGAGCAAAATTAATTATATTCATTCTTTTTTCGAGAATTTTTCCCAAGTTTTAATAGTTATTCTGCTAATTGGAGCGGAGACAAATCCAACAAATCAAAGATCATAAAAAACGGTCCAGCCGTTGTTGAGTTATAAATGGTGTAGGTAACTAACCCGACTTTGTTTTAATTATTGTATAGATTTAATTATAAATTAATTGTCTTACCCCACAGGAGGCTCGGCCATAGCTAGCGATGCAATACATAAGAGAGGTATGAACACCTGAAAATAAAAAAAACATGTAAAAGACTGACAAAAACAAAAAAATATAAATATTTTTAGTGGTAAATAAGTTGAAAAGTTGTTCTAAAGCCTCATAATTTCTTAAAAATGGTTAATTAGTAATGGTTTCTTACCTTCATTTTTCTGTTGTGATCAAACACCAAATTTATCTGAAATAAACAAAATATATGTAAGAAAGTAAAAATAAATATCACATATCATGAAACTTGAAACATAATTTTCGTGAAAAATAGCACTGCGATTACATGCTATGTCTTTGAGAAAGCTTCGTTCACTTCACTTTTCAAGTTTAGGTTGAAAAAAGAAAGAAAGAAAAAGTATTTAAATGAAAAAAAAAGAAAAAAAAAATGTTATTACTATAATAGTTTTTCTAATTTACTTCAGCAGTTCTTTCTTGATTTACCGACTTAATTCCTTTCAATTAATTTTATGTCAATAAGAGTTTTTTTTAGATCTAAATTTTGGGTTCCTATGTTAAGAATTATGATTTTGAAAGTTACATGTCTGTTTTTCTTATTGAATAATCAGCCTAAAATATTCCCACTGCTGGGACACAGGCCTCCTCTCTGTGAGAGGGAATAGGCCGTAATCCACCACGCGGGCCCAGTGCGGGTTGGTAGATGTCACATGTCCTCGAATTTTTGGCTCTAGGACATGCCGGTTTCCTCACGATATTTTCCTTCACCGTTTTGAGAGCAGTGGTGATGAAATAATTTATACAAAGTAAAGCGCCTGTCAGGGTTCGAACCTACGACCTACAACTCGTAAGTCGCGGCCGTTTTTACTGGGCCACCACTGCTTTTTGGTATAACTAGTATAATTACTTCTTAATAAACTAGATTTATCAATATTAGATAAAAACAGTATATTTTGAAATGAAAACGTCTTTAAGCGCGTTGGGCATTTTTTGAGATCACGACACTGTTACCGTAACCGACACCTCTATTTTAAGTTTTGGCCATTATAAAGACATCAACGCGCGGTACATTTTCTTTGGGAAGAATGACCTTCAAACATACTTATAAAAGTACTATGCACTTCTATCGCCACTCCTGGAGTGCCACTGTTTTTTTTTAGTAGTTTTATTAGACTTTTATTACAGGGTTGGTTTGAGCTGTTTTTAATTAAAGGTTTAATATTAACCTACCCTTTAAATGAAGATGATACGACTCGAATTGAGCTGAACTTCGAATGGTAACATCTTAAACTCTCCAACTATTTATACTAACTATTCGCGACAATACCATCCTTTAAACCACGTTACCTTTACACATACTCCTACCTTCTACCGTTGCATTTACAACCTTACCTCTTTGCTGTAAAGATGTGAGGCTATTTTATGAGGTGTTGTGTTATCGTGGTATATAGTTTTATTGTGTATTGATAGTATGCGTGTGCCAACACTTAGTGATTCAAATATTGTAACTTTGTGAGTTCGTCTTCATGCTCGAAGGACTTATTTAGAGCATTGTGTTACGTTGATGCAAGTTTGCTGCACTTGGTGCAATAAATATGATTGGGTCCTGGGGGTTCATCGATAGATTAACCCCATTACTGATTAGTAGAGACCGTAATAAATGCATATTCGCATATCGTTCGTTTCAGCCGATAGACGTCCACTGCTGGACACAGGCCTCCCCCAATTTTGGGAGGGTTTGCCATAATCGCCACGCTTGGCAGGCGGGTTGGCGTTGGGTTTATTCGCATATGCATTTGCATATTTTAGCCATTCTCAGCGGTTATAGCATATTTTACCTAAGATCTAGTTATGATGCATATTACCGGTACATTTACAATATTTTTCACTCACCCCGCGTTCCGAAATGCGACCAAATTTAATAACGGTCACAAAATATAAGGGCTTAGCTATTGAGTAACTTTACAAAAATATTCTAAATGATCGTAGACACACTTACCAATGAAAAGAAAAATATTTGATTGCTTCCGTTTACAAAATTTTTATATAATTTTACCTATTATCGCCTATCAAAATAATTTACTAATTGTATGCTGATTTTGAAGAAAAAAAAATTAATACTTACTTTTCTCTTTTTTTTGGGGATTCCTAAAATTTATCATTTAATTTCGCATATTATGCCAATGAGAGGTTTTCTTTTTGAGTATTAAAAAAAAACATAGTTTCCAAGAACTCTGTAGATGGCGTTGAACTGACTACGTTACTAGGTGCCAAAGCCAAAATGCTTGGAAAAAAAAACATTGCGTCACGTCGTATATGCTCGTTGACTGACACTTTCGTTTGCTTTCGTTTTAGGATCTCAAAATTACATCCCAGTGAAATAATCAAAAAATGATGTGACGTTCCGTTCCTTGCAGTAACTTACCAAGTTCAGCGCCATCTATCCAGCGACTAGGGAAGAGTTAAAAAAGAAAATCCCTCATTTTCGTGCATATTTCAAGCAATTTTCATGCATATGTGCATGCATATAACAAGCTTTTTATGTTGCATATAATCCGGTCTCTATCTATCGGGTTTCATTTTGACAGTTTAACAACATTCATTGCGTTATTTAAGTACAGACGCCAGCACATTAAGCTACTACAATCTGTCAAATTTATTTAATACATTTTCAACTTTATCGCTAAAGCATAAGGTTCAAAGTTGATTGGTAAAATTTGACAGTATCGGGTAGCTTGATGTGCTGGCGTCTGTACGTTGTTCAGCAGACGCATTTTTACAGACTTCAAAAAAAAAAGAGCTTATCAATTCGACACGTATGAATGTAATATTATTGGAATTGCATTATATTCACATATGACAATCTATTAGGGCTTCCAAACAATTATACAGAATTTTATAGACGTATGTATGTATGTTTGTCCACGCATTTCTCCGCAACTATTAATCGGATCGTGCACATTTTTTTATTGGCTTGCATTAACTTCAACTTAGGGAACAGTGCAAGTTTCATCAAAATCGATTCAGTAATTTCAAGATATGGACTAATACGTGTAAGTGTGACGGCATGGCTTATTGATACGAGCTACGGGTGCAGCGTCAAAGGGAAAACATCTTAAAACCTTGGTCAAATTCTAGTCCAATATTTACAAGAAAACTATTACCTACTAATTACAAACAAATAATCCAGTTTTTACTTAAAACTAAAAATTACGAAATAAAAAGTAATAAAAAAAAATGAAAACGACTTCAAAAAGAAATGAACTCAAAATTACGAAATAACTTTAATATCGGAAGTCGGTGGCAAAAACTATAACTAAAATACAGATCCCAAGACACCGACTTCCGAAATTAAAGTTATTTCGTAATTTTGAGTTCATTTCTTTTTGAAGTCGGTTTTTTTTTTAATTATTTAGAACTTAAGAACCAATGGATTACCAATATCCTTTAAAATGATTCAGATGGAGATTAAAAGTATGTTACGCGACTAGGGTGCTGGTAACGCCTGGAAGGTATTGAGTTTTAAAATAGGATGGTTGTTAGACAGCTTTCATTAAAGGGCTTACATGACCTAAAGCGCGGTCACTGTCAGACTACATAGAAAAGAAAGAGAAGCGCGATGACGCGCTGGTAATTTATTGCTAAATATGAAGCAATTAATTTCATTACTAAAAAGCTATTGTTTGGACGAAAAATGTAAAATTTTAGTATGTTGCTTGTAGAATAATCTGACAAAAAATCCGATTGATTGTATGTATACATATTAGTATGGTTTTTATTGTAAAAAGAAAGTTTTTAGAGGTATCTTCATGATTTTTTTCTATCGTATCAAATTAGCTGTAAGTATTATGTTTTCAACACACTATCTACCAAGCATATATCCTGAAGAATGTCATATATTTTTCTGATTTTATTTACTGAAGTCTATCAAATAGTTTTATTGTTTCTAAAACTCGCGTTTTTGTGTTTAGGTCCTTTAAGCCCCTTAAGTAGGTACCATGAAGTAATTAGTTTACACCCAGTTCTTCTAACTAACAGTTGCATTCTAGGAAAGCTTAGGTATGGTCCAGTTATTTGTAACTTGTCTGGGGCCCTATCAAATATTGTATTGTTTTGTGTTGTTGTTGTTTGTATTTAATTTTTAAATATCGCAGCATTATGCTGAGATAGCAGCCTTTTCGGCTTCGTACAGGTTTTTTTTTTGCGCTTTTTTTTTTGGTTGTTTTTAATGTAACTTTGTAAGTTTTATATACTCCTTTTCACGGTTTTGTACCAAAATGGTAAAAACGGAACCCTTATAGTGAGAGCAAGTCTGTCTGTCTGTCTGTCAGTCTGTCACAGTTGGATATCTCAAGAACTACTAATGCTATCAACTTGAAATTTGGAATAATTTTACATGACATTTGCCCAACTATTTTGCGAATAAGAAAGAAATAAAAATATATGTATATTTTTTGCAACAGGGACTTAAAGGGGGTCTGAAAAATTCGAAGGGCTACTTGGTCATGTAGAGTATCATATGAAAGAGCGCAGTTTGCGCATTCTCAAACATTTTTCTTTTATTTTTAGGCCGCATCGTTTTCGACTTTTGATAAAAAATGTAAAAAAATACCACCCCTCCCCCCCCCCCCTTATCTCCGATGTTTGCAAAGAGACAAATCTGAAATTATTCAATGTGATAGAAGTTTATATAAAGATTACAGGAAAAATAAAACAAAGTCTCTAAATAGCACACTTTTTCAGAAATCATCAATAAAAGTTACCTTTTAGTTAAGTTCTCGCTAATGGATATATTAGACTCGCTCTTGCCCGGTTTTTTAGGGTTCCGTACCTAAAGGGTAAAAACGGAACCCTATTACTAAAACTTCGCTGTCTGTCCGTCTGTCCGTCTGTCTGTCACCAGGCTGTATCTCAAGAACCGTGATAGCTAGACAGTCGAAATTTTCACAAGTTATGTATTTCTGTTGCAGCTATAACAACAAATACAAAAAAAAAAAATATTTAAGGGGGGCTCCCATACAACAAACGCGATTTTTTTGCCTTTTTTTGCTCGATATCAAAAATGGCAACAGGTAGGCACTTGAAATATTCACAAAATACTCAGTTGTATTTTAACTTTAATAATAAATAATAAAATTAAAGTTAAATAAATATTTAAGGGGGGATCCCATACAACAAACATGTTTTTTTCGGCGTTTTTGCCTTGTGGTATGGAACCCTTCGTGTGCGAGTCCGACTCGCACTTGGCCAGCTTTTGTTTATAATTTATGTTTCCTGTGTGTCCCCCAAAAATTTTTTTTTCTTTATGTGCAAAAAATAAAGAATTCTTCTTGTTTAGAATTGCGACTAGGTTACGCTGCACTGATTCTAAAACTGAAACTTTTCTTTGTCACTCCAATATAATTCTTAAAAGGCAATTAGTTGAATTTGAAACATCACAACAGCACATAATGTAAATGATTTTACCTACACATGGTAAGATAAAGGACGTCGTTACGGGTACTCAGAAGCCCGAAAGTCTGACAACCAGTCTTACCAAGGGGTATCGCATTACCCAGTAACTAGGTTGTGGAGGTCAGATAGGCAGTCGCTCCATGTAAAATACTGGTATTCAGCTGCATCCGGTTAGACTGGAAGCCGACCCCAACATAGTTGGGAAAAGGCTAGGAAGATGATGATGGGACTTACAATATCCAAAAGGTCACCCACATTGCTTTGGTTGTGTTGTTATGTGTGCTGTGTGTTGTGTTATGTATTTCTATTTCTACTGTATAGGCCTTAATCCTTAATTGGGAAAAGGCTAGGCTGATGATGATGGTAAGATGAAGGACTGAAGACCCAATTTGTAGGTACAGTCAACAAAAGAGATAAGTATGCAGGATCGTCGGATACAGTTGAAGTTTAGTAAGAAACCGATGGATGTTCTCGAACAAAATTTAATTTTATTAATAGAAAACCAACAGCTCTTTTATCAAATCAAATTTCAGTCGACAACATCCATCGGTTCCTTACTAAACTTCAACTATATCCGACGATCCTGCAAACTTATCTCTTTTGTTGACTGTACATAAGGACCAAAAGTTTTAGCTAGCGAAACCCTGCAGACGTGATGGTATCAATATCCAAACACACGGATATCTATGATCCAAACACACGGATATCGATCCAAACACGATAAAATCTAAAATAAAATGTTATTTTTTTGGTACCGCTGCCGCTGGTAGTTTTGTTACTTAAAGTTTCCTCTGAGAAATCTGTTTTCTTTTTAACTGACTTCCAAAAAGGAGGAGGTTATATATGTTCGACTTTCTATAATAATATGTTTTTTTTTTATGTATGTTCACCAATTACTCGAAGACGGCTGGACCGATTCCAAAAATTATTTTTTTGTTTGAAAGGGTCCCATTATCATCAAGTTGGAATCTGATGAGAGAATCCCATGGAAATCGAGGGAAACCCTCAAATTTTATAGGCAAAGCTATAGCGATTTGGGTATTTTTTAAAGTAACTTGAGCATTTTCTCTCGGAAATCATCATTTGGTAAAGTGGAGCTGATGATGAAGACCACAGATGGCCATCGGAACTACTCAATGACAAATATTTCACGGGTTGCGATTCGATTACTTTAATATGGTTGCTAAGCAATTTATGCTCGTCACAATGCGTATGGTGAGTGGTTGTTGAGTTCTCCTGGTTACCTAAGCTTCCTCCTTTTTGGAAGTCGGTAAAAAAAAATCAACCGACTTTCAAAAAAACACAACAAAGTGAAAAATAACTTTAATTTCGGAAGTCGGTGGCAAAAAACTAAAATACAGATCCAAAGACACCGACTTCCGAAATTAAAGTTATTTTTCACTTTGTAGTGTTTTTTTTGGAAGTCGGTTAATTTTTTTGTATAAAAGTGTTTGTTTTATCGTGTTTGTTCTATCGAAGCCCATCAATTCTGTGAAGTATACACAAAAAACAATACTGTTTTCCAAGCTGATATTCAAGTGACTACACTAAATGCGGTTGATGACCCCACAAAAAAGACCATCAAATTAATTTATTTTTATTTTATCATGTAAGGAATAGATATCCATCACGTCTGCGAAGTTTCGCTAGCTATTTTATTTGACCCTGTATACAGGGTTATTGGTAAAACATTAACAACCTCTTAAGAGGTCATTGAACTCATCGTTATGAACAACTTTTACTATGGGACCAAAACTGAAATCGCGAAAAAAAAAATCAGCTGTTCCCTACATTTTGACGAGTTATACGAACATAAATGTAGGGCACAGCTGATTTTTTTTCGCGATTTCAGGATTGCTCCCATAGTTTCATTAAAATCTGTTCAGTAGTTTTTGCGTGAAAGAGTAACAAACATCCATCCATCCATCCCACAAACTTTCACATTTATAATATTAGTAGGATAGTAGGAAGTAAGATAGGATATAGTAGGAAGTAGGATATTAGTAGGATTAGAAGGATAGGATAAGTAGGGCTCGCTGCGCCCCGCGGTTTCACCCGCATAAGTGTCGATCCCGTGGAAGTATCGGGATAAAAAGTAGCCTATATATGTTAATCCAGGGTGTCAGCTACCTCCATAATTTTTTTTATCAAAATTGGTCCAGCCGTTTGTGCGTGAAAAAGTAACAAACATATAAACACACACATACACACTCACAAAGTTTCGCCTTTATAATATTAGTGTGATATACAATGTGTGCGGTCATGAACTAGCGATATTCTAGGTAGTTATATAGCAACTATTCAAGTACACAAATTCACTACACACTAGGGTCCAATCTGCTTCCCCGCTATTTGGCAGTCATTTTGTTGAGATATTCTCTACGTGTGTACAAAGAAAACATATCTCTCAAAGTTTTAGCCCTACTGAGATAAAAGTAGGCTTATTCGGAGGGTAACAATACTGTCTATCGTTTCCATTACGATCCAATGGGTTCACATTCTCGTAACTTAAAAAAAAAAAAAACTCAAAAAAGTTTTTCAAAAAATTATGCCAATCAACAAATTATTGTAAATTACTGCAAAAACCACCCCTATGACCCTTTTTACTTTTTTCCTAGATCGACAGATTTTGAGCTAAGTTACAATACAACATTAAATTAACATTAATATTTTAGTGGATTGGACCCTAGTGTATAGTGTATTTGTGTACTAGAATAGTTGTTATATAAGTACCTAGAATATCGCTAGTCCATGACCGGACACATTGTATACAGTAAGAAGTAGGATATCAGTAATTCAGGACCATATTTAAACGATCTTATGCCTGCATATTCCATATGCCCATAGGGCTTTAGACACCATACTTTATACCCATAAGCAACGAACGCTCATGAATTCTAAATCTGTCGCAATATGAAATTGGTTGAACGTTGATGTTCGTCATACGTTTATTATTATATAGAATTACGAGACACGGTGTTAAATCGTGAGAAATATAGATTAGGTTTCTTATTAGGTCATACTGGTGTAGCAACCTGTAAAATTAAGTGTTACTAAAATTGATAGGCTCTTGCGAAATGTGTTTTAACTCAGCTTATCGCAGTCCACTCAGATCTCAAGTGCGCATGCGGCACCTCCTGCAGTCCTCCTCCTCCTGCAATCCAGCACCGCACGTCCTGTCACCTGTGCACTTGATGATCTCATGACTGCGTCAGTTGGTAGAGCTCGCACAGCTGAATTTTGGGCCAAAGATGTTTTAACTGTTTGCCTTCGATACGCTAAGAAGAAGAAACAGTCCCCTACTGATAGAAATAAGAAAGAAAATACGTTTATTGGCGACAAACATGACGCATAAAAAAAAACAATTTGGGAGATGCGTAGACGCAAAACGGCCATCGCGATACATTATGCGCGTAGATGTGACGCATCACCCAAATTGTTTTTTTTTTTATACGAGACACTGACACCGTATACCACCTATACTGGACATAGGCCTCTCCCAGACTGCGCCACAATACCCTATCCTCCGCCCTCCGCATTAATTTTAGGGATGCATGAAGAAGCTCCTCGTGTAGTTTGCTGCGCCAGTTACTCAACTGAACCGAGCGCTCGGCGCATCCTGGACAGTCACACCCAACACCTTATTTGACTGGCCAATTCTTCCCTTGCGATGGTAGGGCTAACGCCCGCCTGGTTTGCGACCAGGGTTCCCACCGGAGTCTGGCGTCAAGCAGCCTGCTGTGTTTCGTTGATGCCTTAGGCATCTTCTGGGCACGCTCGTTCCGTCTTAGACCTCATCTATCGCATTCCATCAGGCGTGATCGAGGTCATAAGAGCGGACCCATTCAGCAATATATAAAGAATAAATAATCTAGTCTGCCCCAGCCACCTTCTTTAGGTCGTCGGTCCGTCTAGCTGGGGTGCGTCCCACACTACGCTTGCCGATACGCGGTTTCCACTTCAGGACTTGTCTGCTCCACCGACCATCGGTCCTACGACAAACAGGGCTCTTTTTTTTGTATTTGAAATGGGTTTGCTCGTGACTTTAGTCTAGGTCAGAGGTGACAGAGACAAAGTTGACGATGGAGTGAGCTTACCCAGAAGAAGCCTGTTCACTCTTACTTTGAAGAGATTCGGGTTGTATGCGCTCGGAAACACAGGCGCAGGTAAAGAGTTCCACTCTTCTGCTGTGCGCATTATAAAAGACATTTGAAAACGCTGAGTGCGAATTGGTGGAATAGCAACCAGGCAGAGATGGTAACTCGCAGTGCGCCTGGATGACCGAAGGTAGAAAGGGGCCGGTGGAATGAGGTCTTGGAGTTCTTGGGCACACACGGAAGTACAATCTGTAGAAGACCGACAAGCAGGCAACCTTGCGGTGATGAGCCAAGCTGTGAAGCTTGGCATCCACCAGTTCTACGTCGCCAATGAGCCTCTTAGCTCTGCGATCCACCGAGTCAAGCGCGGCATGTTGGTATTTCGCTGAGCCATCCCAAAGGTGGCTGCAATACTCCATGCAGGATCGGACTTGCGCTTTGTATAGGGTTAAAAGCTGTCCACCCTATTTAGGATGCCCAGCTTCTTGGCCGCTCTTCTCCGAATAATTTCATTTCTGATTTTTGAAATGTGCTTGATTGCTTGAAACTCTCACGCACACGCACTTCTTGCTATTGTGTTACACAGTATTCAATTCAATCCAATCTTTATTGTATCCTTATTGTACACATAGTTATTTTACTGGTGGTAAGTATAAAACAATAGAATCAATTATGGACCCTGTCGGGCACAGCAACATTTTTACCCGACTGCGCGACGCAAAGGAGTGGTAATGTGTTCATCAGCCTATGTATGTATGTATGTATGTATGTTTATATGTTCCTTTGAAGCACTATACAGACCAAACGCCTGAGCCGATTTTTATGATTCACACGTTAATCGTTTCTTCTTAGTCCGGCGAGTGTCACTAAAGACATGACGTTAGTGAAAATTCAATATGGCGACTACTGGACGCCATATTTTTTTTTTATTTATTTATTTTTTTTCAAAACCTATCGAGTGGGGTATCAAAATGATTAAAAGATGATTACAATAATATATGCAACATAATACTTAAAAGCAATTCGAAGTTACAAATCGCAAAAAAACGCCTACCAAGAACTAAATCGTCTGCGAAATCTTTCAAATTTGTAAACTAAAAAGCTGGAAATAAAAAAAGTTATTTAAAAAAATAAAAAAACCCGACTGTGGTAAAACTTAGGTAAGTTAAAAGAAACTGAAAAGCTAAAAACAAGTCCATTTTAAATTAAATAAAAGTTGGAAGCAGGCGGAACCCATTTGAATTTGAAAATACAATAAAAATGATGTGGGTCCCGCCTGCTTCCAACTTTTATTTAATTTAAAATGGGCTTGTTTTTAGCTTTTCAGTTTCTTTTAACTTACCTAAGTTTTACCGCAGTCGGGTTTTCTGATTTTTTTAAATAACTTTTTTTTAGTAAGTAGGAGAGAGGAAGAAAGCTTTTATGGATTTCCTTATCCATACTAATACTAATATTATAAATTCGAAAGTAACTCTGTGTGTCTGTCTGTCTGTATGTTACCTTTTCACGCCTAAACCACTGAACGGATTTCGATAAAATTTGGCAGAGAGATAGATTGCATCCCGAGGAACGGGGCGCTCTGCTAGTAATTTAAAAAAACAAATACTATTGTTAGAAACAGATAAAATATTTAATAACTAGCAGCGCCCCGTGGTTTCACCCGCATAAGTGTCGATCCTGTGGGCATATCCGGATAAAAACTATGTCCTTTCCCGGGACTCTAACTAGTTATCTCTATACTAAATTTCATCTAAATCGGTCCACCGGTTTAAGCGTGAGGAGGTAACATACAGACAGACAGACACAATTTCGAATTTATAATATTAGTATGGATATGGTATACCTAATTATAATAAAGAATTATATAATATATAGTATATATAATATACAGGGTTATTTGAAAAACACCAAAAACCTCTTAAGAGGTCATTGTACTCATCATTATGAACAACTTTTACTATGGGACCAAATCTGAAATCTCGAAAAAAAAATCTGCTGTTCCCTACATTTTGACGAGTTATACGAACATAAATGTAGGGAACAGGTGATTTTTTTTCGCGATTTCAGATACCTATAGTATGGATTTATTACCCATTTATTTATTCTCAGAATATGATTTGTGTAAGTCACAGGAGGACAGACCAGTGGGCTTAGTGACTGGAAGTTGTTGAGGTCAAATTATAGGCAGTCACTCCATGTAAAATACTGGTATTCAGCTGCATCCAGTTAGACAGGAAGCCGACCCCAACATAGTTGGGAAAAAGCTTGGCAGATGATGATCATCAAGTTTACGTGAATCAGTGAAATATGAGACCTCAGCTCATAAGTTTACAACCTATAATTGCTTTCGCCTATTACGGCATTTTTTTTAGAGTTGTAGTGTTAGAACTTTTTGTGAACGAGCTCGTTCAGGGAAGTACTACTATTTCTCTCACCACGCAGTATTTCAGTTTGAAGGGGGTATGGGTGGCCGGTGTTATTACAGGCGCATGAGACGTTTCAGCTCTGTATTGCAAATCTGCATAAGCGACGGTGACCGGAGAGTCAATTTCCGTAATTAAAAATTTAAATAATTTAAAAAATAAAAAAACCCGACTGCGAAACTGAAAAGCTACAAACAAGCCCATTTTAAATTAAATAAAAGTCGGAAGCAGGCGGGACCCATTTGAATTTTAAAATATAATAAAAATGGTATGGGTCCCGCCTGCTTCCAACTTTTATTTAATTTAAAATGTTTGTAGCTTTTCAGTTTCGCAGTCGGGTTTTTTTATTTTTAAAATTACTTTTTTTTATTTCCAGCTTTTTAGTTTACAAATGTGAAAGATTTCGCAAACGATTTAGTTCTTGGTACGTGTTTTTTACGATTTGTCACTTCGAATTACTTTTAACCATATAAGTTATATATATTATTGTAATCACCTTTTAAAACCCTTTATTTTGATACCCCCCCACTCGAGAGGTATCGAGAAAAAAAAAATTTTTTGAAGACATATTGTGCCAAAAATCGGCCATATTAATTTTTTTTCAATTTTGATATACCCAGTGTCACTCTCACAATTAAGACGAATCTAACGGCACCTCTCAAGCTGAAATTGATCAAGCCGTTTAGGCTACAGAGCGTGCCAAAGAAATATACATACATACATACATACACTCGAAAAACATAACCCTCCTTCTGACGCAGTCGGGTAAAAAACTAGTCGTTATCTCATCTCAGCGACAATCAACGTCAAAAACTGTCATCTGTCTCAATTTGTCAAAAATAACTCTAATTTCCCTACAAAAAAACTTTTAAAAAAAGTTTTTTTGTTCCTGTTCAGCAAAGGGGGCCGTCGACTTAACCATCCATTAACACAATAAAAAAAAAACTCGCTGAACTTTTTTTAAATTCGGTTAAAAATCAAGCTTTTTCCGGTGTCCAGTCCTCAGCGTCCATGACCATCATTCTGAGCTAATTTCAAAACGAGGAAACAAAATTTAATAAAACAACGGATTGTTTTCTCGACCTATATCGACAGTTTTAACGATTTTATTCGACAAAGTAGTGGATCGACTCCAAAGATTTAAATCGTTGGATTCGCTCTACCGCGTCAAAAGTTGGTAGCGTTTCCGTTTCGTTTTGACACCTCTGAAAATGTCGCATGCTGCCATGGAAACGGGATACCAAATAAACGAAATGTGTGTCTTCTCAGCGTTAACACTTTTCGCGCTACAAAAGAAAAGTGAAGGCAAATCTAACGATTTAAATCATTGCCCGACCCTTGGGGGTACACTGACTTTCGACTGTCAAAAATCCGTGCTTGCAGCGTAAATAAAGTGAGGGCAAATCTAACGATTTAAATCTTTGCCCGGCCCTTGGAGTACACTGACTTTCAACTGTCAAAAATCCGTGCTTGCACCGTAAATTAGATAATTCCAATTAACCACCAGATAAACTGGAATCCACAAAAGGCAATGAACAAAACAATCGTATCATCACGACGTGGACAAAAGAGATAATCTATTAAGGGCAAGGACGCAAACTTGACGACGGAGATGAAGGCAAACAAAAGATTGAATTGTGTGACGAGCTCAAACAAATGGCAATTCGTTGCAGACTATGTTGGGTAACCTTTTGTGTTGGAAATCAAGCTCTACTCTGAATAAGCAGAACGAGAAGGTGGGATATTGTTATATGGGATAGTGGTAGACCGCGAAATTCAAATCTTACGTTTTTTGCAATTTGCAGGTCAGTGTCAGGTTGTATCTTGATCAAAATATGATTCGCGACAATAACAGGTAGGTACATATTTAGAGAATTATAATCATTAGAATCATTAATACATCTTTCTAAGTTAGATTCCTACCATTAACACTTTTCAATAAGAGATTGGTGGTTGGTGGTAGAAATCTAACTTAGAAAGATAAAATAATGATTGTAATGATTATAATTCTCTAAGTATGTACCTGTTATTGTCGCGAATCATTTATTTTGATCAAGATACAACCTGACACAAGCCTGACAC
The DNA here is from genome assembly GCA_916614155.1 of Mesoligia furuncula. Taxonomy (NCBI): domain Eukaryota; kingdom Metazoa; phylum Arthropoda; class Insecta; order Lepidoptera; family Noctuidae; genus Mesoligia; species Mesoligia furuncula. Next base: position 5,712,384 of record OU744815.1, read on the forward strand.
TGACCTGCAAATTGCAAAAAACGTAAGAAAATTTGAATTTCACGGTCACAACCCGGATTGAGTGCATTATTTACCTTTGGTTCACTGAAATTTTTGGAAGATATGTAGAGGAATCGCGGTATGACAGGTGTCAGCTCGGTGTGTATTAAAACTTTTTAACAAAAAAAAAACCGACTTCCAAAAAAAACACTACAAAGTGAAAAATAACTTTAATTTCTGAACTCGGTCGCATAATATCACGCTTGTAATCCGCGAAGGGATAGACAGCGGTGCATCTACAGGGTCAAATCTAATTAGTTAGCGAAACTCCGCAGAAGTGATTTGTGTCGATATTATCACACTAATATTATAAAGGCGAAAGTTTGTGAGTGTGTGTGTGTGTGTGTGTGTGTGTGTGTGTGTTTATATTAATATTATGTTTGTTACTTCTTCACGCTCAAACGGCTGGACCAATTTTGATGAAATTTTGTATGGAGGTAGCTTTTATCCCGATATTCCCACGGGATCGACACTTACGCGGGTGAAACCGCCGGGCGCAGCTAGTCTAATTATAAACAGAGGAAGAGGGTGAAGTACGCACCATTTGTGGACCGTTATCATTGAGAGGAAGCGGGTGAAGTACGCACCGTTGGTGGACCGTTATCATGGAGAGGACGAGGGTGAAGTATGCACCGTTGGTGCACCGTTATCATTGAAAGGAACAGGGTGAAGTACGCACCGTTGGTGGACCGTTATCATTGAGAGGACGAGGGTGGAGTGCGCACCGTTGGTGGACCGTTATCATTGAGAGGAAGCGGGTGAAGTGCGCACCGTTGGTGGACCGTTATCATTGAGAGGAAGCGGGTGAAGTGCGCACCGTTGGTGGACCGTTATCATTGAGAGGACGAGGGTGAAGTACGCACCGTTGGTGGACCGTTATCATTGAGAGGAAGCGGGTGAAGTACGCACCGTTGGTGGACCGTTATCAATGAGAGGACGAGGGTGAAGTACGCACCGTTGGTGGACCGTTATCATTGAGAGGAAGCGGGTGAAGTACGCACCGTTGGTGGATAGTTATCATTGAGAGGACGAAATTGAAGTACGCACCGTTGGTGGACCGTTATCAATGAGAGGACGAGGGTGAAGTACGCACCGTTGGTGGACCGTTATCATTGAGAGGAAGCGGGTGAAGTACGCACCGTTGGTGGACCGTTATCATTGAGAGGAAGCGGGTGAAGTACGCACCGTTGGTGGATAGTTATCATTGAGAGGACGAAATTGAAGTACGCACCGTTGATGGACCGTTATCATTGAGAGGACGAGGGTGAAGTACGAACCGTTGGTGGACCGTTATCATTGAGAGGACGAGGGTGAAGTACGCACCGTTGGTGGACCGTTATCATTGAGAGGACGAGGGCGAAGTACGCACCGTTGGTGGACCGTTATCATTGAGAGGACGAAATTGAAGTACGCACCGTTGGTGGACCGTTATCATTGAGAGGACGAGGGTGAAGTACGCACCGTTGGTGGACCGTTATCATTGAGAGGACGAGGGTGTAGTACGCACCGTTGGTGGACCGTTATCATTGAGAGGAAGTGGGTGAAGTACGCACCGTTGGTGGACCGTTATCAATGAGAGGACGAGGGTGAAGTACGCACCGTTGGTGGACCGTTATCATTGAGAGGACGAGGGTGAAGTACGCACCGTTGGTGGACCGTTATCATTGAGAGGAAGCGGGTGAAGTACGCACCGTTGGTGGACCGTTATCAATGAGAGGACGAGGGTGAAGTACGCACCGTTGGTGGACCGTTATCATTGAGAGGAAGCGGGTGAAGTACGCACCGTTGGTGGATAGTTATCATTGAGAGGACGAAATTGAAGTACGCACCGTTTTTAGACCGTTATCAGTGAGAGGACGAGGGTGAAGGACGCACCGTTGGTGGACCGTTATCATTGAGAGGAAGCGGGTGAAGTACGCACCGTTGGTGGATAGTTATCATTGAGAGGACAAAATTGAAGTACGCACCGTTGGTGGACCGTTATCATTGAGAGGACGAGGGTGAAGTACGAACCGTTGGTGGACCGTTATCATTGAGAGGACGAGGGTGAAGTACGCACCGTTGGTGGACCGTTATCATTGAGAGGACGAGGGCGAAGTACGCACCGTTGGTGGACCGTTATCATTGAGAGGACGAAATTGAAGTACGCACCGTTGGTGGACCGTTATCATTGAGAGGACGAGGGTGAAGTACGCACCATTGGTGGACCGTTATCATTGAGAGGACGAGGGTGAAGTACGCACCGTTGGTGGACCGTTATCATTGAGAGGACGAGGGTGAAGTACGCACCGTTGGTGGACCGTTATCATTTAGTGCCCATTGCCGTGGAGACCATGGGTGCTTGGTGCACTGAGGCCAGGAAGCTCATTAGTGAGATATTATGGAGCTTGTGCCCAAGCTCCATAATAAAACGGGTGACTCCCGTTCCGGCTCGTTCTTGGTGCAAAGGTAAGCCATTGCCATCCAACGTGGTAATACAGCAAGCGTTTTGGCCACCTTTGCGCCGGGAACAGTTAGGGGTAGGGATTTCGCCCCGGGAGTCTCGATTCTCGAAATCCCGGGAGTCTCGCCACTTTTATCATCGAGACCGAGACCGAGACTTAATAAAAATTCCCGGGAATTTAGAGACCTAATGTTTCGGTAGAAAAACATTAAAATATTCTTAACACCAGAATTTCAAATCAAATCAACCACCAGATTGGTTGATTTTTATGAGAAGTTTTGTTTTAATTTGAATTTTGTTTTGTATAAACAGAGTAATTATAATTATTAATAAGTCATAAGATTCTAGTGCAAGAATTATAGAGTTTTCGTTTTGTTTTGTTTAAATGTTTGGTCAGGTCAATCGACATTTATAAGTTTATTTGGGTTGGCTTTAGTATCGTTTGGCAGGCGGAGGGGGTTAAAAGTGGTTAAATCTGGTAGAGGGTGGGTCCCCGATTATAACGCTACCGCTCTTATTACAAGGTAATGGATATTTTTCGAGAAATTAATAAAAATTGTTTCTAACCTCAAATCAGATAAAAAGTGTAACGAAACGTTATAATAGGCGATTGACAACCAAATCTGTACCAGTATATTGTCTGTGGTGTAAAATGTCTGTAAAATTGGTGAAACGGAACGTAAAAAAGAACTGTACTGTCAGTGTTATTAAGTACTCTGTGGTTCATTCCGTTTCTTCACGAGTGAATGTTTTGTTGTGTGTGAATGTTTTGTTGTTTTATTTGTCTTGTTATGTACCCCACTTTATGGTTGAAATAGGTCGAATCTGTCCCAAAACCGACTCGGGGCACCCCGACTCCACGTACTCTTTTGGCTGCTACCCCGAGGGTGTACCGTAAAATGCTGTAACTTTGCCTGGATTTTGACGTTTTTTGTTCGTATCTCTGAACCTATTTATTATTACGGCTTCTAAAGACTTGCAGATGGAAAACAGACCTTATGCCTTGCCAGGTAGAACCCAAATATATTTAAATCATGCCGTCATTCAGAATTACAAGCACTCAAAGTCGTAGGCAAAGTTGTAGGTAAAAGACACAACTTTGCCTAGAAGGATATCTCAATAAATATATTGTTGATCTTTTTTGTATTTTTTTTCCGTGTACATGAGACACCGTGCTTGACCCCAGCAGTTAGATTATTGCCATGACGGTAATATATATTTTTTTACGGCTAATAGGCAATGTTGTAGCAGGTACCAGAAACTTTTCATACAAAAATGTCGTTGACTCTAGGGTTGTCCCAAAAAAATACGGATTATTTTCTTAAACTTTTATTCACTTTGTAAAAAAATAAAACAAATTGCTACTTATGAGTAAAAATCACAAATGTATTGCTTTTTAGCAATGCTGGCTTTTACGATGTGGGCTTCTTCCTCAGTTGTCAACTCTGTAGGTCGACCAAATGGTTCGTTATGCATGTTTTTTGATTTATTAAAAATGGTCTGACGCGGGATCCCAAATTTCTTTTCCGCTTCGTATAACGAAATGACTTTTTTTCGTACGAGATCTGCAGCAACTTCTAATATATCTACGGAGTAATCGGCATAACTACGAGCTCCTGGTTTTCTCCTGCTTCGTTGTGTATTATTTGGCATTTTTGCATATAACTGCAACAAAGTTTACTTAAATACAAAATCATGCCTGTAATCACTGAAGGGTCAGGCAGAGATACACCTCTGCCTCACCCTTACAGGCGATTGAAAACATAACTGTCGAAATAAAAATAAGAATGTTGTATTGACATAAAAAAAAATAACATTTTCAATTGAAGCTCTAACTCCTAGGTGATACCTGTGTCTCACCCGATTTCGGAACATTAACAATGTATGCAATAAAATTAAAATATCGTAAAACGAAGGGAGTTTAGTGCATGGAAGCTCTTGAGTTTCGATTCGAAACTCAAGAGCTTGCATCCACTGAATTCCCTTCGTTTTACGATATTTTTCCCGGTTATATAACCGGGTTCCAAGCTGTGAAAATTTCATGCAAATATGACATTTATATGTATAGTAAAAATATATCAATATTAAAATCAGACTAGTGACAACCCTAGACCCAGGCAAAGTTGTGTCACTCAAGTTTCCGAAACAGTGCACAACATTGCCTACTAAGTTATTTTAATGAAATCGTGTCCTTTTAATAAAAATATCAAGCAATATGGAAAGTAGATAGTATGTTCTTACCCTGAGATGTTATAGCTGCACGAAAACACCTTTACTTTAGCTAAAACTTCAAAAGTTACACGACACTAAAAATTTGCACCTACGCGCACCGGTGTTTGTCGCACAACTGACAGAGTAACAATGAAGCTACCATTACAAAAAATGAAAAATCTGTTGCCCTAATAATGTAAAATCACTACCAAATGGTAGAAAATAAGAAAAAATTAAGCAAACGCGAAATATCGCAATTGAAACAAAATAGGCAAACTTGGGCGTAGTTGGCAAAGTTGCAGCGTTTTACGGTATTTAAAAATCCGGAGGCGCGGAGGGAGTGCAGCCAAGCTGCGGAGGTGAGCATGGGTGCCTATCCTTTGTTACGTAAGGGCGAAGGGGCTGCACTTCCCGCAGCGCCGGAGACGTGCAGAAGCAACTTTGTATTGAAAACCAGTGTTTTGAGGTTAGGTTACAATAATTTGTTTTTCTCAAGAATGGTGCGTCCTCGTTTCATGGGAGTGGTACCAGGGGGAACGGGGGAACCCCCTCCCCCCTCCACCCCCCACCACCTCGTTTTCGTGCCCCCGGATACTAAATTTTTACCGATTATAGTGTTTTGAGGTTAGGTTACAAATATCTGTTTTTCTCAAAAGTGGTGCGTTACCTTTTCACGGGAATGGTACCAGGGGAGAGGGGGGACACCCCTCCCTCCCCCCTCCCCCTCCCACCCCCATCCGCCTGCCAAACGATACTAAAGATTACCCCTTAGATATAAGCTTTTTTTACCAAAGTTCCTAATTAAAAAAGACTAAACATTAGAATTAAGAATAAAGAATTAAGTAATAACCTGAAAGTCTGAATTAGGTACTTCAAATATTGCTATCTTATTTTTATCTATTTGTTATAATATTCTATTGTAATGTTTGGTTTGGTCAGATTGATCAAATTTGTAATAAATGTGATTTATAAACAGTTACAATCGTAATTATCATTTACTTCACAGTTCACCACCACTCACTTCAGTCAGTTTCACTACTACCCTCACCCTCTTATAGTTTATCATTTACTAAGTCAAACTATGTCATTGCCATTTCTTTTATTTTTACCAAAATAAGTCTAGTTTACCTTCCAAAACAATATTAAAATCACCATTTTCTTGCACACCTGCAATACCTCCATCCATAACGTAACGTATCCGTAAAAAACCATTCTAATATAAAAAACACGTGGGTCTCGAATTTCCCGGGAGTCCTGGGACTAGCTTCCGAGGTTCGAGACTGGTCCCGGGACTGAAAATGCTTCCGAGACCGAAATCCCTAGTTAGGGGTGGGTTATTTGACTAATTGACGTGTTGTTCTTGTTGTGGCTGTTATTATTATTATTTTAGTGTTAGCTTATATATTGTAATTAAGGCTTTTTATTTTAAGCATTAAATGATTATAAACATGATAAAAAAAAAACTAGCCAAGTGCGAGTCGGACTCGCACACGAAGGGTTCCGAACCACAAGGCAAAAACGCCGAAAAAAACGTGTTTGTTGTATGGGAACCCTCTTAAATATTTATTTTATTTTAATTTTATTATTTATTATTAAAGTTAAAATACAACTGAGTATTTTGTGAATATTTCAAGTGCATATCTGTTGCCATTTTTGATATCGAGCAAAAAAGGGCAAAAAAATCGAATCTGTTGTATGGGAGCCCCCCTTAAATATTTATTTTATTTTGTTTTTAGTATTATTTTGTTCTTGTAGCGGCAACAGAAATAGATAATTTGTGAAAATTTCAACTATCTAGCTGTCGCGGTTCTTGAGATACAGCCTGGTGACAGACAGAAGGACAGAAAGCGAAGTCTTTGGGTACGGAACCCTAAAAAAAGATTTGATGTTTTCTTTGTATAGGTGTCAACAACCGCTGGCAGTGTTGTTACTTAAAGTATGAGCTGAGAAAATATGTTTTATCGTGTTTTAATCAACATCTGCCTAGCCTTTTCCCAACTATGTTGGGGTGTCCTAGAACCCAAAAATTCGAAGACATGTGACATCCACCAACCCGCTCTTTGCCCGCGTGATGGATACCCACCACTCCCTCTCGAATAGAGGCGGCCTGGGGCCCTAGTCTGCTATTTTTATAAATTCGTCATTCCAACACGATCCCACCACCATCCCATTGTCATTTTGCTAAAAGTTCGTAATCTGCTAAATTCATAATGGTTGATCATTGGTCGGTCAATGGCACAGAAATTATACGATACTCGTAACGAATTAAAAGCAATGACTGCACAATGACGTTCTAATGGTAAGTTACTGATCAAAGGAACTGTCAAAATTTTAGCAGATTAACGCCTAAGTCAGTCATTCATTTGTTAATGCGTACGAGATTATCATTCTATGCCACTTCTTTCAATGGAGCGTCAGTGGTTGACCATTGGAAAGTCATAATAACGCCATTATATTAGTAGATTACCAAACTTGTCAAAATCAACCATTAGGAAACCAATGATAGACCATCCTGACACTATTGTAATAGCAGACTTGAGGCCCAGGTGGGAACATTTTAGGTTAATTATGATTTTAACAAAAACTTCCAGGAAATTGAAATTTCACTAAGGCTTGAACTATCTAACTGTCGCATTGGTGTTAAAGCAAATATGGACCTTGTCGAGTTATGACGTGACATTCAACCCTTAGGTGATAATAGAATTACGAGGTCGATTTTAAATAAATAGTGCTGGTATCCTTTGAAGTTATTGGAATGTCAATAAGGTCTATTTTCGTTTAGTCAAGGAGGGACTTATTTATCCTTGCCTATTGTCCAGTAAAGTTAATCGTTCAATGAAAGCTGCACTTGATGAGTCGATGACACCACTCTCTGGTTAAACTGGCGTTAACTTTGGCCTGTTCTAAAGCGCTTTTAAAACCAGGTTGTCCCTGTGAGTAGCCGATGTAGTGGATTGTTTGCCAAGGGCCAAGGGAGCAAACAACTATTTTGAAGTCGAGGGATTCCAAGTATTACTCGAGCTTAAAATAGTGTTGCTCCCGATGTGGACACTACTTTTTATCACCCTCTATGAAAAAATAAGTATTATAAATATTATTATACATTACTGTTCCAGGCGCCGCCACCTCGGGTCCAGCCGTGTAGGCGGCGACGGCCATCCCCGAGTCCGTCGCCCCTGGACCCATTTAGTGTGGCTGGAATAGGGCGTTATCTGCCATCCGCCGACGCCCGGTGCGTCTGCTACGGGTCGGGTGAGTGGACGAGATTTCCTTCTCCCTTTCCGCAGCCCCCTTCTGCGAGTCCACTGTTTCGCAAAAGGAAACCACCGCGTCCCAAGACTCTTCGCTGCCGACCATGACTCGACTACGGCCGGCAGCGACAGATCACTGCCTACTTCTTAGTTACATCGCTCCCCTAACGTAATATCACGTAATCTCAATCACTGGTAAATCTTTTCCTTTTTCGGGCTAATAAAACCTAAAGCTAGAAATGAAATGAGCTCGGGCCTGCGGGCGGAGAGTAATAGGTAGCTCACCGTCCGATCAGGACCAGGTCCGTGCCGGACGGCGCGTACGTGTTCCACGCGCGCCTCAAAGAGATGTCAGCATCGAGGAGGGGCCCCTTAGGGCCGAAGCCTGCCGAGTCAGCGGGATTGTCCGAAAGCGTTACCGCTGGCCCGGAACATAAAGGGCTAAGGAAGGAACACGGGTGGGTTTTAGTCAGTAAGAGTCTGACACTCCCTTCCGCTCCACCCAGAGCGGGAGGAGTCATTTGATGATTTCCCATCCGCAAAAAAAAAAGCTAGAAATGAGCTTTAACTAGATTTAATCTTTCGTCACTCCTCTAAGTCGAACGTAACATCGTGCTGTCAGCCTAGCCCTCATTAAGTTCTAGGACATCAAATGAAAGGTTGTCATTGTCACTTGAAGTATCAAATGACCGGCATGTCATTAATCCGCCCAATATAACCTGAGCTTTAGTTACGAAATAACTCTTATGAAGCGCAGGTCAGGCGCACGATATAACCATTTGATAAACGACCTTCAATCATTGAATTTTCAATGTTAATCTGGTGATGAAAAAGAAATCTTCATCAGTCTCTATAAATGATAAATGATTTTATTTTTGTAGAATAGAATAGAATAGAATACTCTTTATTATGTACACCATATAAATTACAAACATATAAATCTAGAAACTGTACAAAGGGTGACACAATGGGCGGTCTTATCGCTAAAAGCGATCTTTTAAAGACAACCTTTGGATGGATTAAAAAGGGAAAGGACAGACAAATACTGTAGGTAGTCTGTGGTGCACCATTTACATACATAAAGTATATTATACTAATTTATATATAAATATATACATATAATAATAAACATGAAACATGAGCAAAGAAAATATAATGATGATGTTTAAGGAGATAGGAAGTGCTTTTTAACCATTTTTTTTTTTTTTTTTTTGTAAGTAGGTTTGTACAAACACTTACACGTCAATCATGTTTTTTTTTTAAACTAGATGAGGTTGGCGTTTCCTATCTGACTGCTCTGAGAAGAAAGGCCGAAACAAACTCAGAGGACACAGTCTTTTTTAAAGTCCAGACATAATCATAGCTAGGTTATATGAAGACCATGTAGATCGATGTCTGAGATGGTCTTTTGAGGAAAGAACCACACAGATTGAGAGGACCTGTCCAGTCAGTGCACGCATTTGTCAGAAATCGTGCAGCTCAACTAACTATGTGAGTGATGAAGTGAGGCTGTATTTAAGACGAGGTGAGGTTGCTTCAGTGGTGTCGTTTGTAGTGCCAAGTAACAACATGCCAGTGCTTTTCGGTTTGTCGCAGGCAGTTTTTTTATCTACAAAATGAAAGTGGTTGCTAATTGATTTACATTCTGCACTGACTTATTACTTGTTAAATTTTAAGGCAAATCATATACTTTACACATGTGAGCAAAATTTATCACATAATTAATTTACCTGTGATTGCTTCATTTTTAATTATTTTACCAATTGTGGTAAAGACGATGCACCTAGAATAAAATTATCTACTATACCTACCACTGGTAGGTATAGTAGATAATTTTATTCTAGGTGCATCGTCTTCACATTATATAATTAAATTAATAAATAATAGTAATTTTTTTATTTACTGTTAGAAATTGTATGCCTCGGGGTCATTTGATGATTTCTCATCCCAAATAAAATTTATTAACTTTGCTTGGGTAGTTTTTGAGTTAACTTCAATAATACGAAAGTTTTCCACTTATTTATTTTTTGATGAAGTTTTAATAACTTCCTGTCACTAATATTTACATAGAAAGTAGTGTTTTATGAATTTGTGTGGTAGGTAGGTAAGTACCTACAATTAATACTTAGTAGTTTTTTACAAAACTTTAATTTCGGAAGTCGGTGTCAAGAAACAAAAATGCGCGAACGAACGACACCAACTTCCGAAATTAAAGTTATTTTTCACTTTGTAGTGTTTTTTTTTTTTTTGGAAGTCGGTTGCTTTTTGTAAAAAAGTTATTGTTTCAAAAGTTCAGTTTTCTATTTTTTTATATTAGGTAAGTATCTAATTGTTTAGTTTATTATTTTAACAGACTGATAGCAAACCACTGTACTATTTAATAGGATACCCTAATTGCCACTCTTTAAGGCCTTCTCGGCGCCGCAACCGCAGGCAATTGTCATAGTTTTTGCCAAATCAGCGCGAACCGTCTCGTCGCCGAAAGTGCCGATAAGTTCAATCTGATTCCTACAACTTCGCAAATGCTTCTGCCTGTCTGAACTTGTGAACTTAACCACCAGTAGATAGGTATATTGTGGTGTCTTACGACTTCCATGCTTACAAAGTCGCAGGCAGAACTAGTAGGTATATACAGGGTTATTGGTGAAACATTAACAACGTATTAAGAGGTCATTGTACTTATCATTATGAACAACTTTTACTATGGGACCAAACCTGAAATCGTGAAAAAAAAAGCTGTTCCCTACATTTATGTTCGTATATCTCGTGATCTCGTCAAAATGTAGGGAACAGCTGTATATTTTTTTAGAGTTCCGTACCCAAAGGGTACAAACCGGAACCCTATTACTAAGACTTCGTTGTCTGTCCGTCTGTCCGTCTGGCCGTCTGTCCGTCTGTCCGTCTGTCTGTCACCAGGCTGTATCTCAAGAACCGCGATAGCTAGACAGTTGAAATTTTCACAAATTATGTATTTCTGTTGCCGCTATAACAACAAATACTAAAAACAAAATAAATTAAATATTTAAGGAACAAACGCGATTTTTTTGCCCTTTTTTGCTCGATATCAAAAATGCCAACAGGTAGGCACTTGAAATATTCACAAAATACTCAGTTGTATTTTAACTTTAATAATAAATAATATAATTAAAATAAAATAAATATTTATTTATTTCACATACAACAAACATGTTTTTTTTTTGGCGTTTTTGCCTTGTGGTACGGAACCCTTCGTGTGCGAGTCCGACTCGCACTTGGCCAGTTTTCTTTTTTTAATTACTAAATGGGCCCGCTCTTGACCCCAATCACGCCTGATGGAGAGCGATAGATGAGGTCTGTGATGGAACGAGCGGGCCCAGAAGATGCCTGTTCACTCTTGCATCAGTGATCGGAATAGGCAGATTATATTCACCTAAACTTCGGAGAATAGAGACAGAAAGTTGAGACTTCCTTACGACGATATTTTATTTCCCGGAATTCGGAAAAAAATCTTAAATAAGTTAAAAATTTAAGCTTTATTTATGATGTGTAAAGGCTATTTTTAACTAAACTTGCAATTAACAAATCTTAGGAATTTTCACTAAACTAATCTAACTTAAATCATGTATTAGAATTATCCTTATACCAACCGCTGTTGCATGAAATCTTTCAATACATAACATTTGTCAAATCTTTCAATACATAACATTTGTCACCTAAGTAAAACTAATTTCTAATTGCAAAAAAGGGACTTCGATATGTGTTTCGAATGTAGGTACTGTAAATTTACGAAAATTCTTCCGGGATCTTAAAACTATTGCATTATATTTTTGTGAAATACACAAATTAGGTACGTATTTACTCTTTCCCTAGTTAAGAGCCTATACTACCTCAAATGACTTAGCATGATCCTCCGTTATGTCGAAAATACCGCAGCATTAACTTTGAAATAAATATATGGTAAAGTTGAGGATTGATGCTAGGTACTATGTTAGACGAAAACACGATTCCATAAAATTTTCTCTATAGAAAAAAATTCCAAAGTTACTTCCAAACCGAACAATAAACCGCTGGTATTCAAAAAATACTTCATATTAGATCATGAAACTTTGCATACTAACTGAACTAAGTATAAAGCAGGTCTTATGTTATTTATTTTTTTGAATTACCTTTATTTTCACCGTAAGAAGCAAATGCCTAAACTATTGGCGCTGCCTTCCGCCCAGCACCGCACTCTGTCTCGCTCTTACACAGTCCGCGAGCAGTATCGTGTGAGCGAGATAAAGAGTTAACTTTAGCTGAGGTAGTACAGGCTCTTAACTACTATGCCGGTGTCCTGAAACTTTCTGACACGAATTTCGTGTCGCAATTTGAGACTCAGCAATGCAGGATTGAAATAATTTTTTTAGAGGTATATATAAAATATGTAGAAGAAATGCGTTACAAACATGGATTTAACAGCTTTATACTAGTATCAATCACTTTATCATATAATAAAAATAAGTTAGAATATGCTGCAGCTGACAAATCCAACAAATCAAAGATAATAAAAATCGGCGCAGCCGTTCTTGAGTTTTTTTTTATAATTATAGATTTCATATCGGCAGTCCAGTTTCCTTATCATAAACTCTTAGCTTCCCTTCAACATGGAATCCAAATCGAATCGTCTCCTTTGTTGTAACTTCATTCTTAATACCTCCAGTCTCCATCACATTCTTTATCAAAGGTCCCCAGAAATGATGACCTCTATGCGCTTTCTTATAGTTCACCGCTACATTACCCCTCAGAAATGCCATATGCACTACCTCTATTTCTAAATAACCGGCGTTTGCCGACAATACCGCTGTCACAGCTTTCCCAGGCTTCAATTCTACCTCCATGCCGCTAGTCGTACCAATAACTTCGGCTTTTGATTTCTCTTCACCGACCCCCCAATTGTTGGTGAAGGAAAAACCAGTTTTCCCCGTAGCTTTTGTGATGCCCACATTGAATTCATATTCTATTTCTTGTGATACTGTAAATTCTTTCTGTCTTGACCAACTTGTTGTTAAAGTGTTTTCTATCGTGTGTGTTATGCCTGTGTTAACTTTTATCGTCTGGTTTGAGGAGTTCACGAAGTCTTGAGATAGAACTACGATTGGATTCTTCGTCAGGCTTGTCACTCTCGCTGATTTTATCGACAACACTCTCTTCACTGGTTCCCATTTGTAAGACTTGTACAAGTCTCCCCAGGGTGTTGGACTTCTAAGGTAAGCGTCTTTCGGCCTTTTTCCCAAATGCTGTTTCAACGCTGTGAGTAAATTCGGATTTTCGATTTTGAAAGATTTAACGTCGTCATCCGTGATTAAATCTGTTTCCGATCCTGAATGTGATATGTTCACGTTCTGATCTTTGTCTAAATTCACATCGAGTCTTATTCTAGCCACCACTATTTTTATTAAAAGCACTAACACTAGTAATTTGAGACCCATTTTATTATTTATTTCAGCACCTAGTAGGGCTGAAGTGTATTGTAACACTGACTGACTTAGAATGGAGCGTCTGATTACATGTATGATCTTTTAACCTCAGTTTTTTTCTGAGTCAGTGAAACTCCAAATAGTATCTAATAATAAACAGATGAAACGATTTCTTTAGCTTTGGCGATGTTTACATCAACGTTTTACGTTAACTTCTACTATTGATAATAGTATCTACAGTTCTACACATTCTGAGATAATAAGGTCAAGACCGAGCTCTTGAATCCATATTATAAACACAGATTAAAATTATTATAGTGTTATTATTGATACGTATTGAGTACTGTAGGAAACAAACATACGACGAAAAGTTGAAACAAGTTATAAATATATTTTTGATTCAAACTAAAGCAGTGCTTCTCAGAGGTGTACCTAATAGTGCTCATGAGTAAAACAAAGTTCACAACAAAAGCTATATCGGACAATAATACCTGTGTAAGAGATATAAAGTGTACGTAGACCTACCTAAGAGGAGAAACCGAAGATTATAAAAATGTTAATAATATTTATGATCATTTTAGTGCCAAGCCTAATGGATGCGAGAATAACGATCAATATAACAGTGCTCTCAAATGAAAGTGATGTACTTGTAAATACAAATTACAGCGGATATGACAATAAAGTCGTCACAGACGAAGAACTAAAACTATTCAACGTTACAAAAGCAAGACTCAATAAAGGAATGCGAGTAGAACTAGGTAAAGTACCAAACGACATATACCTGAAGAATCCTACGCCTTACGGCGACTTATTCAATAAGTACAAATGGGAAGAAATGACAAGAAGACTCGCAGTTCAAAAGTCTAAAATTATAGATATTTTAAATGAAGACGTTGTCCTGGATACACACGAACATATTAACAATACACCTAATAATATAACATCCAAAATAAGCATGTACGTAGTTATTGAAAACAGAATCAGTTCTACGTGGTCTAAAACTGGACTGCCGAAAGATGAAATCTTCACCAATTACACCATAGATTATGGCTATGGAAAGTTTAAATGTGAGCGTAAATGGAGAAATGAAAGTACACAAAATGTGAAAATGCCCTTTGGTATGACAAAAGATGGTTTTATTACAATCAAACCAGGACAAACAGTAGTCACAGAATTAACTGCATCAAAAACTATAGTGCTTATGAAACTGGTTCACGTAGCACAACTTAGAGGAAGTGTCATTGCTAACTTTGCAGAGTTATATGGCAAATACCACTTCTGGGCTCCGTCAGTCAGAAGTATAATGAAAGCCGGCAATATGACAAATGAAGTTATCACCACGGAAATTCTAGAAGTAAGGTGTTTTACGAACCCAAGACTGAAAATGTATGACAAATTAACTGGAGAGGCTGTGGAACCTCCTAAAAAGAAAAGACCTCAAATGAAAATAATAAGGAATGGAAATATGACACGGGTTGTTTATATAAAAACGAAAAAACCAGGACAGCAGAAAAAGACTGAGGATAAGAATAATTGTAAAAGTTTGTGGTTTAATATAAGGTCCATATTTTGCATGTTTGCCTAATACGTATTTCTATATACCTACCAACAATAAAGTTGAAGAATTTGTTTGTTTGAACGTGTCCTGGAACTCCCCGTTGGATTCGAAAAAATCTTTTTGTATTTGATAGCCCACTAACTGAGCACAAAACAAGAAAAGTTGGGAAGCTATATTTTAATAAAATATACAGAATATACAACTACCTATTTTTTAAATTGACATTTTCAAGTTACGAGGGGCTGGTTATTTTTAGGACAAATAGTCAGCATTGCCATCCAACGTAGCAAAGCATTTTGGGCACTTTTTCTAGGCTAGCAGCGATGCGGAAGTGATGAATGCGGTGAGAAATGCGGTTTTATACCCAATGGGCTCTTACATTTTTTCCTTTGTATATTTGTACCTAACATAATGATTGTATATTGTATTTACTTAAGATTTCTTAATAAAATTGCAGTTATATATTGTCGTTTCAGCCGATAGACGTCCACTGCTGGACATAGGCCTCCCCCAATTTTGGGAGGGTTTGCCATAATCGCCACGCTTGGCAGGCGGGTTGGCGATCGCAGTATGGTATGATGGTGGAATACATAGAGAACGCTGCTGCCCATTCTCCGATACGATCCTTAGTCGCCTCTTACGACACCCACGGGAAGTAAGGGGTGGTGGTATTCTTTAAGTCCGGCACCACACAGACAAATTATATATACCTGCACACAAAAAAATCTAAGAAATAAAATGTATTCAACACCTAGACCCAACCCAACGGTTAGTGTACAAAAACTTAGAAACTATTGTTAGTACCTACATAAATACAATAACACAATAAATAAATACACACATCAAAAGTGTCTAGGGATCAACATATATTTTTGCAATAACTTTTCTCCTGATTGATATTAATTAAAATTTTCTTTAAGGATTCATCAAATAAAGTGTTTTCGTTTGTCACAGTAACGATAAACCAAGTCACCTTTGCATTAATAAAGAAATTTGCCATTTTAAAGGGATTTTTGACATTTGAACCACTAACACAAAAGTTCGAAAAAAAGACTGAAATAACAGTTTTCTTTAAAATTTTATTGGGTAACTTAAACAATTAATAATCCGTGTTTCTACCGCGAACACTAACAACACAAGAACATCGGTTTGGCATACTCAAAATGAGTTCATCCAAATCACGCTGTGGAATGGCCGCCCATGTTCGTTGCAACAACAAAAAAAGGTCTTCTTGCGACTGGATACCCTCCATATTCGGCAGAGCTCTTCTCTGTAGCATATCCCATGCATGCTCAATCGGGTTCAAGTCTGGCGACTGAGCAGGCCAGGGCAGGACATTGATGTTAGCTGCGGCGAGAGTCTGTCTTACAACTCTTGCGGTGTGCGGTCGTGCATTATCATGCATTAACTGAAATAAGGGACCGATTTGCACTTGTAGAGGAACGATGACGTCTGATACAATCGTCTCAGCATAAATTTGAGCGTTGAGGTTGCCTCTGATCCAAATCAACTCAGTTCTTCCGCCGATCCAAATACCCGCCCATACCATGATGGTTCCACCACTATAAGGATGGACTTCCTGGCAGGATTTTAATCGCTGTTGGCGTCCAGGGGTTCTCCAGTGTCGTATACGTCTTGTCTCATACCAAAACGAGACTCATCAGAAAAGCACACGAAACGCCATTGTTCTTCTGCCCAATTTCTGTGTTCAAGAGCCCATTGATATCGAATCCTACGATTGTGCATTGCTATAGGTGGTACCCGTAGCGGTCTTCGGGAATGAAGGTTCACTTCATGCAAGCGGTTTCTGACTGTTTGGTCGCTAATTAAGTTCCCTGAAGAGTGATGAAGCCTCACGGCTAACATCATGGCGGTTATTGTTGGAGCTCTTCGAGTTAAGATTTGAATGTATCGGTCTTGTCTCCGTGTGGTGCAGCGATACCGTCCTCCATGGCGCTCAGCCACGGTACCAGTGCTTCGGTAACGTGTCCAAAGTCGACTGATAACACTCTGACTTGTATTCAGAGCTAAAGCCACAGTACGTTGCCGGGAACCAGCTTCTATCATTCCCACGGCTCTGAGCATTTCTTCCCTGCTTAAATGACGTCGCCGCTCCATAATAACGTTGGTTTTAATCAGTAGTAGGGAAACAGTAGCACTAATAATGTCTTCAATGCGTTGTATGTTTTTATAGGGAAAATATTGACAGCTGATTTTCATCTTTTACTCGAATTTGATTCACAGTTCCTGATTCAAATTATGAAATGCACCAAAAAGGATCCATATAAATTTATAAAATCATAAATTTATTACAAAGCCACATCTCAATCTCAAGAAATCCGCATAAAAATGCTTGATCCCTAGACACTTTTGATGTGTGTAATATAATAATTAGTATTGTGGTAGTTGACTTTGTTATGGTTTATGTAAACCATTTATATGACATATTTCCAAAGGGACGGTGTGGTAATATGATAATTATGCTTTAAAACGACACCTGCTGTGATTCTAACCAAAAATCGTTAACTACGAGTATCTCTCTAATTAAGTAATACATATTCCGGTGGTCTGGATAATTCTGCAAAGAAAAAATACCGGTAGTTGGTTGAACCTCTAAAGGTATGAGGAACCGGGTGTAAAGCTCACTCATCCTCTATGGAAAACAGGGATCTTTCGACCAGACGGAGTTGTGTCTGACGAGTCCGACGATTGATGTCGGGATGTTTTACATTAGGCTAGTTTCACGGAAAACTCTGCTTTCGCGATGCAGGATTTTGTGTGACGTCATTGTGATGCGGAGTTCGCATTTGGCGGTGTAGAAGCCGACACAGACCCACTCCAAGGTGGACTGTGACGACCAGCCCTGAACGTGTGCAATGCAGGACAATGCGCGTATAAAAATTGCGAACGGGTCGTTGACAAAGACAAAGTTAAATTTCGATTCTTTGATTTCTTTAGGTAAACCTATGACAAACTTTTTGAATGATGCTCAGTATCAGATCACGAATAGGTGTTTGTGGCGTTTATTTGTGCTAAATTAAAGGTTTGATAATGAAACCTGGGTGAAAGAAAAGGAAGTAAGAAGATTATAAGATTCAATCATTAAAAATAAGTAGGAATGACTTAGAACATGGCAATGCTGCCAGCCAAAAGGGCATTTTTCCTGTTCACGGCGATGCAGACGAATTTTGATGCCCTAATAGCACCTTTTTACACTTATAATATCATTGTATTATAATAGCATCAAAAAATCAAAGAGAAGAAATTCAAAGAATAAATTAAAATAAAAAAATTAAAGGGGGTTAAAATCACTATGATTATTTTCGCCCCTCTTCTAATTCTTTCCCCTCTTTTTTATACAGGGTTATTAGTAAAACATTAACAACCTCTTATGAGGTCATTGTACTCATCATTATGAACAACTTTTACTATGGGACCAAACCAGGAATCGCGAAAAAAAATCAGCTGTTCCGTACATTTTGGCGAGTTATACGAACTGAAATTGTAGGGAACAGCAGATTTTTTTTCACGATTTCAGGTTTGGTCCCATAGTAAAAGTTGTTCTTAGTGATGAGTACAATGACCTCTTAAGAGGTTGTTAATGGTTTTACCAATAACCCTGTATACATGACGTTACCTACATAGGTATTATTATTATTTTAAATCTTCAGCTTACGTACCTATATTACATAAATACTAGCATATGCCCGCGATTGGGTCGCGTGGATGTCTCGATGGCTGAACAAACGCGGGCGGAGCCGCTAGTAGAAGCTAGTATAAGTATATCTTGTTTCTTCAATCGGGCATCGATCGCATACCTACTAAGTATCTCCTGTTAAGGAAATTATGCTCGCTATTCTTCAATAAAATGTGAATACCTACCTAACATCCATACTAATCCATGCTAATATTATAAATTCGAAAATAACTCTGTCTGTCTGGCTCTCTATCTGTCTGTCACCTTTTCACGATGTTGGATTTCGATAAAATTTGGCAGAGAGATAGATTGCAACCTGGGGAGAGATATAGGATAGTTTTTATCCCGATATTCCCATAGGATCGACACTTATGCGGGTGAAACTGCGGGGCACTGTTAGTAAATAAATAAAAACTAAAAATAATGTTATTTTTATAGGCTTCCCTTGCCGACTGATTTGGTAAATTAAAAATGTTATTTCACTGAACAATACAGTCGATAACTTCGCGCCATGTTTCACGTGGCTAAAATAATGTGCGGGAGTCTTGGACCGTTCGCGTCCTTACGTAAATGTGGCAGAGTTTCCCACCCTACAAACTTTTATTCCCTTTAAGTAGCCTTCCTTCTCCAGGAGGCCATCATGTCCCGGATTTCTTCTCTTTCTCTCAAGAATTTCGATAAAAAGCAAAATTTTATCGAAATCCGTTCAGTAGTTTATGCGTGAAAAGATAACAGGCAGAGTTACTTTCATAATATGGATTTCTGAACGAATCTGTCAATGTCAATTGAAGTAATATGACGTCACGTCTGTCAATTCAAATGTCGTCAAAAGTTCGAAGGTTCGGTTCATGATTTGCAATAATTTGTAATAATTGAGCGATAACTAATAATCTAAATACAAAACGGATAATGAATTCATAAAATAACATATTAGCCTAGTCTCGACACAGTTTTCATTCATCATTTATTTCATTATTTAAAGAATCTTTCCGTAGCCGCACGCACGTATTCAATTGTGTATTTATTTATTTTTTGTTACTAATAATTCTATTATGTTTTGTAAAGTGTAGTTGTTGTTTTGTTTTTAATAAGTTTATCTGTTTTTCGTTCTTTTTTAATTCCTAATTATGGTAGATTTCCGAGGACTGTTGATATGTGTGCCCCTTTACACAGCTGCGTAAGTAAAATTAACGTTATATAATTTTTTTTCTAATATTTATAGTGCTCAGTGGCGAATGACACAAATCAGGGACTACCTACCGTAAAATCTTTTTAATTTTTTTTTAATGCAGCGTAGACTGCACTTAATTTTTTATGCAGTGAAAAGAGAAAGCCTGACCAAAAGAAAGTTAATTACTGTGGTCTATTTATTTTATATACAGTAGTGTCTGTAACAGATTTCTTATTTAAATAATGAACGGAAGACTGTCATTTGCTCCATGAAATGGTTGTGTTATAAGTCCTTGTTGTTTGTAAGTTGATTGAGATTTTTTAAAGTAAAGTTATACAGAGCTTCAGGAAGACCGACGCGCAAACTGTTTTCATGAATTCAGCATATAATTTTAGACCCACCAATAATTTTGGGATGCATGAAGCAGCCTCCTCGCGTAGCGCAGTTTGTTCCCCCAGTTACTCACCTGAAGTTAGCGCTCGACGCATCCTAGACAGTCACACCCAACACCTTATTTGACTGGCCAATAATCTTCCCTTGTGGTGGTAGGGCTGACGCCTGTCTGGTTTGCGACCATCGGAGACCACCGGCGTCAAGCAGCCTGCTGTGTTTATTTATTTTAGGATCTCCAACAAATACACTAAACATTTACCTAGTTAATGGATTACAAAGTATTTGGTAGGTGTATTCTTTCAATTACAGGAGACCACAGCATGGACAATAAAATGAACAACTAAGCTAACAAATTAAATACGTAATCCATACTTAATATTATAAATGCGAAAGTGTGTCTGTCTGTCTGTTACCTCTTCACGCTTTAACCGCTGAACCGATTTAGATGAAATTTGGTATAAAGACAGTTTGAGTCCTAAGAAAGGATATTTCTGGGATGGGATGGGATGGGATCGACACTTATGTGGGTGAAACCGAGGGACGCTGCTTGTACATAATGAAAGAAAAAGTGTTTTGTTGATGCATGGGAGTTCCAGTACCTTATGCATCTTCTGGGCACCCTCGTTCCAACATAGACCTCATCCATCGCTTTCCATCAGGGGTGATTGAGGTCAAGAGCGGGCCCATTCAGCAATAATAAAATGTATGGAACAATTTTTTTTTTAAATAGACAGCAGTATTTTTATATAGCAATATATTATATATTTTTTACACTGGAGGTTTAGAATAATGTACTAATTCGTAGTTTGACAAAACACCTCTTTACTTTATTGCTATCTCTAAAAATCAGAAAGTGGAACTTAGCTGCTAAATAAAAAGCTGGACATTTGGGCCTCTAGGCTGGACACTAAAAAAAGGTTTTTTAACAATAATTAGATTAAAACGCATTTTTATATAAATGGTCTAATCCATATTACTAAAAAATAAAAAGCCTAACAAAATCCGGAAGACAAAGACTGTCAAAGGCCGGACAAGAGGTCTAAAAGCCTAACACTATCTGGTTATAGCCGGCAACACTACTCTGCTGGACAAATAAATATTTAAAAAAAAACAAAAGTAATCTTCATGTAATGTATAAATTAATGAGGACATTGAATTTATCAGTTCCTAATTACTTTTATCTTATTTCTAGTCATTACATATATTTTTATTGAAGTATTGGCATCAACGGAATGTTTTTTAATCTTTGTTACCTTGTACTCTTTCTGTAATGAGCCTGTTAAGTTAATTATTATTTAAAACAAAAGTACCTACTAGTTTCCTAGGTGATAAAATAATTATAAAGATAAATCTTGAGCTTTTGTATTTAATTTTTAGGGTTCCGTAGCCAAATGGCAAAAACGGAACCCTTATAGATTCGTCATGTCTGTCTGTCTGTCTGTCCGTCTGTCTGTCTCTCTGTGTCTGTCCGTCCGTATGTCACAGCCACTTTTCTCCGAAACTATAAGAACTATACTGTTGAAACTTGGTAAGTAGATGTATTCTGTGAACCGCATTAAGATTTTCACACAAAAATAGAAAAAAACAATAAATTTTAGGGTTCCCCATACCTGCTTAGAACCGAAACTCAAATTTTTTTTTCATCAAACCCATACGTGTGGGGTATCTATGGGTAGGTCTTCAAAAATGATATTGAGGTTTTTAATATCATTTTTTTCTAAACTGAATAGTTTGCGCGAGAGACACTTCCAAAGTGGTAAAATTTGTGTCACCCCCCCGTAACTTCTAAAATAAGAGAATGATAAAACTAAAAAAAATATATGATGTACATTACCATGTAAACTACCACCGAAAATTGGTTTGAACGAGATCTAGTAAGTAGTTTTTTTTTAATACGTCATAAATCGTAAACCACAATTTACCATTCATTCAATCAACTCAAAAATAAAAAAAACATTTCATTTCATAAACATAAACCTTATGCATAAACCCGGATGTTACGGAACCCTCGGTGCGCGAGTCCGACTCGCTCTTGCCCGGTTTTTTGTATTTAAATTCAAGGCCAGCAAGGTCACTTACAGAGGATAGGTATGTGGGCTACCCAAGTACCTACTTTGCCCTGTAAGGAAATACTTTTAAAGTTCTTTACTATAGTTGTAGGTCGCAGGTTCGAAACCCAGATGCTTTACTTTGTGTAAATTATTTCATCACCACTGCTCTGCGCTATCACACAAACACACACATTCACAAACTTTCGCCTTTATAATATTAGTGTGATTGATGTTAAGAGATTTTTTCTTTTATAATTTCCAGGGTGCTATTGGTAGGTGCCTCGATATCCGCCGGCCTGTTCGTGTTCCACGTAGCTGTGGTGCCCTTGATCTTCAAATACTCGAAGGCGTTCAGAAGGAACCTTATTTTCGCTAACTTTGGTAAGATTTGAACACAGATTTTCTAATACGATCAACGGGGGGAATTTCGGTGCAAGAGTGGCTTTTATTGTAAGTACGTCCTCATCAAACGGGCCAATGGCGCTGTCTCCCAAGGTTGGTTCGAGCTGCAGACGGTGCAAACACATCTAATTTGTGGTCTGAACAGCAGGGATGATTGCGGTCTGACCAGCAGGGTAATGCGTAACACACTATCAGTAGCAACGGGTTACATTTTGACAGCTCAACAATATTCATTGCGTCCTTTACGTTGTTGACTAGACAATTTTTTCGAACATAAGAAGCAATGGATTAACAATATCCTTCAAAATAATTTAGATTGTGATTGAAAGTGTGTTACGAAATTAACGCGAACGCGAAAAAATTGTCTGCCCCACAACGTAAAAGAAAGAAGAAAGTATCCTATGTCCTAAGACATAGGATACTTTTTATTCCGATATTCCCACAGGATCGAGATTTAAGGTCATAGCACACGTATCAAACCGGAAAGGGATCGGCACCGTTTCAACTCGAGCCGTTCAGTATTCTTTGTATGAAACTCCCTACTGCAACGCACACTAATCGGAATCGTAACGTAATCGCCTCGTCTCGGGACAAGCTCACGAACCGCGGTGCGGTGCGTTACGGCTCCGCGCTTACGTCTCTCCGTACCCGAGCTTACCTTGCCCCTCTCACCCCTCCGGCCTGCCTGCTGCACCATCAACCAGCGGTCGGCGAATTGTAAGTGCGGCGACGCCTAGCCATAGCCGACTCGACGTATCGAAGCTTCTGATCCGCTTTGGTTACGTGCTTACGTTAGGTTGACGGCTAGGCGAAAGGCGATACGGTGCCGATCCCTTTCCGATTTGATACGTGTGCTATGACCTTTATCCGGGTGAAACCGCGGGACGCAGCTACTAAATCAATAAATTCCAAACTATTCTTGAAATTTTATTTAAATTTCTTTCAGTACAATGGCCACTCAATGCGGATTTCGAAGAGCCATCGAAGTCGGGTATCGAAGGCGCGCGCAACCTCAGCATCGAGTATGAATCTAAAGTAGACAAATGCAAGGTTAAAATTGGTAAGTTAAACAGGGTTACTTTTCAAAGACCATCCAAATTTTGACATAGTGTTCTACCCATGAATATAAACAACTTTCACTATGGGACCAACTCTGAAATCACGAAAAAAAAATCAGCTGTTTCATACAAAACTTCAATATCTACTTGACTGACAAACAGATTTTTTTTTTCGTGTTTTCAGAGTTGGTCCCATAGTGAAAGTTGTTTATATTCATGACTTTGACTAATTTCAGCTTAATCAGATGTAAAGAGTCGAGTGGTGGCCCAGTGGTAGCGGCCCCGACTTTTTGAAAGAAAGAAAGAAAGAAAAAGTATTTATTGCGACTCGTACAGGAAGATCACAAACTAAACTAAACACAGTAAACTAAAAATCCAAGTTATATTAAAAAAAAGTAACAAAAGGAAAATGAAACAGAAAGTCCTATACGAGGCCAAAAGGCTCCTATCTCAGCATGATGCTGCGACATTTAAGAAAAATTTGTAGGTCGTAGGTTCGATCTAGACATGCGCTTCACTTTGTGTAAATAATTTCATCACCACTGCTCTCAAAACGGTGAAGGAAAACATCGTGAGGAAACCAACATGTCCTAGAACCAAAAATTAGAAGACATGTGACATCTACCAACCCGCACTGGGGCCGCGTGGTGGATTACGGCCCACTCCCTCTCACAGAGAGGAGGCCTGTGTTAAAGCAGTGGGAACTTTATAGGCTGATTATGGATGTAAAGAAGTACATGAACAATGGATTACTCCAAGCTAAAACACATAGAATAGTTTAGTATTACCAAGTATGAAAAAAACTGTTTTTCGCTTGCTATTATGTTCGAACTCCAATTTCTCCAATTAGTGTCTCGAAAAGTAGGTACTTATCATTTGTATTGTATTGTAAAGCTGAGGAGTCAGGATCCGTGGAAGTTTTTAAACTACTGTGGAGTCAATATCACCCCTTTTTTTTCTTTTTATTAATATTGAAATTTTGTCGAGCAAAAATTTTCCCTTTGAGCTAAATTTTTGTCACTTTGGGCGATGTTTACACAGATAGAACATATTTTGCTAGAACATAATTTAAGTATTTATAATTAAAAAAAAATTTACAAAATTGAGACACAAAGAGGAAAATAAAACAGTCTGAAGTCAAGTGAGAATTAAAATAGTAAAAACCATCCAGCTCCTAAACTATAAATAATCACTGAACATTCATGGGGGCGTTTCGGGAAGCCTTCGGCTTTCCAAAGAAAATTGTTGAAGCCTCTTTAGGCTTCAAAAAATTTGCATTGGACCTCGTTTTACGGGCCATGTATGCCGTGCATTTATTTGACACATGGAACCTCTAATTACTCTATCTTCAAGATATTCTGAATCACGGTACTTACGGCTGTTCCATAAATTTATGGTCGCTCAGCGAACTATGCAACGAGCTAAGCTTGGGAGTCTCTCCGAGGGGTAGAATCCGAAATGAGGTGAGCTGTCGACATAGCTCACAGAATAAGCAAGCTGAAGTGGCAATGGGCCGGCCATATTAGCCTATAGAGGTATGAGAAACAGGGTGTAAAGTTTACTCAACCTCCATAGAAAAGGGAGGATCCTCCGACCAGACGGATGTTCTGTCTGGCGGGCAACTGCCCGATGATTTATGTCGGGCCTTTGTAACTATGCTAGTTGCGCGGTAAACTCTGCTTGCGAGATGCAGGATTTTGCGTGACGTCAGTAGGTATGACCTGTTGTTCGCATACGGCGTTGTAGATACCGCTTCAAGCCGTAGAACCGATGGCCGTTGGGGTAGACGTGTTCTTGAGTGGAGACCGCGAATTGGCAAACGTAGGACGCCCTCAGGCTAGGTGGAGCGACGATAAATGGCCAGACACAACACCCACACATGACACACACACACACATGACATGGACGTGGAATGGCCAGGTGTTCCCGGCCATTCCCGTAGCCCCCCAGCTGGGGGGACATGAGGGGCCCGCCAGATAGGCGGGCATGCGCCGGGGGGGTTGTGGACGCAAAGGCTGAACCGGATTCCCATGACCCCCCCATCAAGGCGATGAGGGAACACCGCTGAGTTTTAGTGGGTATACTGCCACTCTGGCAGGGAGTCCCACATACTCCGTCTCGTCCCCCGACGAGCGGAGATGCGTAATGTCATTTCTCAGGGACAAAAAAAAAAAAACCAAAAAAAAAGGTGGAGCGACGATCGTCGCAGGGTGGCTGGTAGCAGCTGAATGAGAGTTGCCGAGAATCGAGCTGAATGACGTGCAATAGGAGAGGCCTATATCCAGCAGAGGACTGCTCTAAGCTGATGATGAAGACATCCTGATTTGTAAACAAGACATTCATAGACCCGTTTTATTTGCAGGAATATGGCACATACTTCCAAAGACTGTGTATGAGCGACTAAAAGGCAGTTTCGAGTTCAACACTGACAGGGAGGACCTGAATAGAATACTAGATGAAGAACTAGCCACGTCGAACACACCCATAATGCTTTATTGTCACGGTAAGATTAAGGTGATATGTTGGAAAAAATGTGGTTTTTAGGGTTCGTTGCCAAATGGCGAAAACGGAACCCTTATAGATTCGTCATGTCTGTCTGTTTGTCCGTCCGTATGTCACAGCCACTTTTCTCCGAAACTATAAGAACTATATTGTTGAAACTTGGTAAGTAGATGTATTCTGTGAACCGCATTAAGATCCGCACACAGACATGGCTTGATTTATAATGTCAGAAAAAGTGAATGCATGGTCTTTCAGGCCAGAGGAAAATGTCCGACAACAATACCTGTCATAAAATTATGTGGAACACCACTGAAGAGGGTGGAACATTTTAAATATCTTGGGCATATGTTGTCCTCTGATCTGAAAGATGATGTAGACATAGAGAGAGAACGCAGGGCGTTGTCTGTAAGGGCGAATATGTTGGCCCGCAGGTTTGCTCGTTGTACCACAGAAGTTAAAACAACGTTGTTCAGAGCATACTGTACATCTTTTTACACGAGCAGCCTGTGGGTCTCATACACGCGCGGACAGTACAACGCCTTGCGTGTGCAATATAATAATGCATTCAGGGTGCTGATGGGGCTGCCCCGATTCTGTAGCGCGTCGGGAATGTTCGCCGAGTCGCGAGTAGACTGTTTTTATTCTACTATGCGAAAACGATGCACATCCCTGGTGCGCAGGGTTCGGGCTAGCTCCAACCGTATCCTGAGGGCATTCGCGCAGCGGTTCGATTGCCAGTACTTGAACCATTGCTGTATGGTTCACATACTGAGCAATCGAAGTATGTAGTATGTTCTTTTGTGTTGTGGTCTTTCTTTTTAATATTGTGTGTTTTTTATTTTGTTTTAGTTTTCTTTTTTTTTATATTTTGTCATTTTTGTGCTTAATATGATCCTGTGTTGGTCGAAATAAACGATTATTATTATTATTATTATTATTAAGATATCACACAAAAATAGAAAAAAAACAATAAATTTTAGGGTTCCCCATACTTAGAACCGAAACTCAAAATTTTTTTTTCTACAAACCCATACGTGTGGGGTATCTATGGGTAGGTCTTCAAAAATGATATTGAGGTTTCTAATATCACTTTTTTCTAAACTGAATAGTTTGCGCGAGAGACACTTCCAAAGTGATAAAATGTGTCCCCCCCCCCCTGTAACTTCTAAAATAAGAGAATGATAAAACTAAAAAAAATATATGATGTACATTACCATGTAAACTACCACCGAAAATTGGTTTGAACGAGATCTAGTAAGTAGTTTTTTTTTAATACGTCATAAATCGTAAACCGCAATTTACCATTCATTCAATCAACTCAAAAATAAAACATTTAATTTCATAAACATAAACCTTATGCATAAACCCGGATGTTACGGAACCCTCGGTGCGCGAGTCCGACTCGCTCTTGCCCGGTTTTTTCTATTTCGTGTAACTTGTTAAGTAGAATAGGGATTTAACATATTGGTATATGTTTTTTGACTCTTTGGTCTAGTATTATGTAAAAGGACTATTCAGATTCAGATTCAGATTCAGATACTTTATTTGTGGAAACATGAGTACACATACAGAGCATGCAAGTTAATAAATTACATTATAGTTTAAGATCAGTCATGTTTGGCCTTAGTGGCGTACAAATATTTAAATAGAAAAAATAATAAATAGTAAATGTCAATTTTAAAAGAATTAAATTAAATATATGGTCATAATTATGTAACAGTCACTAAATGTCAATTAAAATTATCATTATAGCAATAGTATTATCTTGCTTTAAGCACAGATTATGTCAAAGATGTATTGATAATATTAGGTACCTACAATAAGTTATCATTTAGAAATTCTAGAATACTGTAGTATGCTTTCCCTTCTAGCAGTATCTTTAATTTATTTTTTAATTGACGGACATTAAGCTCCTTCCAACTATATGGGAGTTTATTGAAAATTTTAGGGGCCATGCAGAAAACACTCTTGTGCATTAAAGCTGTTTTCGATCTATGTAGACAAAGTATCTACACGATTCAATGAATTTTTCTCGATACAAAAAAAATGCAATGTTTGACAGTCGTTACGGGATCGTCAGAAGCCCGAAAATCTGACAACCAGTCTAGTCTTACCATGGGGTATCGTATTACGCAGTACCTGGGTTGTGGAGGTCAGATAGGCAGTCGCTCTATGTAAAGAACTGGTATTCAGCTGCATCCGGTTAGACTGGAAGCCGACCCCAACATAGTTGGGAAAGGCTAGGCAGATTCTGAAGTAAATTAATTCTGTGATAGATACATGGTGCTCACATATTTACATAGTGGGTTGAAACCTGGCATACTGTCACGCAAGAAAATTCAAGCAAGTTCAAAAACTATGGATGTCACGTGATCAACTTTGATAGTAATCTGACATTGATATATATTCAATTGTAATTCAGATTCGTCCTTTTTTTTGTGAATGATGTGCATGCCTTTAAGTAACTTATTTACACAGAATCCCATCGTAAATGTCTGTACATATTTTATTTGTAAATAAGTTGTTGGTGTGCCTATATCAAATAAATAAATAAATATTATATATATACAATATAAATATATTTTGATATTATGTATATATGGTAAACGTGACGCTTTACGGGGTTAGGTCTAATTATCATTTCTGTTTGGATTGAAGTCGGCTATCAAAAATCAAAATGGCGGGTACTTAACTAGATATGCTAGGCAGGCTCCGTATCAGTCTTCAATCCCCTTTAATAAGTAATAATTTAGTGTGTGAGTTGAGAGAGGCAAATGCAACGCATCGGATCGGAACGGATTTTACAATCTTTAAACGATAGTAAATCGTGTACACAGTATTTAAAGCCTATATTACCAAGCCGCGCACAGCAGCTTGACCGCGGGCGTCTTCCGCGACACGCGATCGTAGCCGAAAGTATGCTGCGACGCGCGTTCGGCTCCGTTCGCCAGTCGTCGTATCCGATCGAATCCTTTCGGCTGTTGTCCAAATTTTTCTTTACCTCTTCTGTGTTTTATGAATATTTTCTTCTTCTTCTAATGCAATAGCCAACAATACCACGTCAACTTCAACCATTTTCAAAAATTAGAACACGTCAACACGGTAGGAATGAAACTATTTGACTAGGCGCAGAAACGGATACGTTCGCAAGCGACGGTACGGACCCGATCGTATGTCGAAAAGCTGCCGGCCGCGATCGGCTGTTGCCGCATCCTATCCGATCCGATGCGAAGCGAGCCGTTTCGTCGAAATCATCCTTTAGTTTAAGCTTATATTAAAACTCTGCTGTAATTTATTTCAGGCAATTCTAACTCCAGAGCAGCGACGCATAGAATTGAACTGTACAAGTTTTTCCAGAAGATGGAGTTTCACACCATCACCTTTGACTACAGAGGTAAGATTAAGCATTTCTAAATATGTTCATAATCGTGTAAAAATACTGTAACAATTATGGACCTTGTCAAACATGAAACAAAAGAAAAAATTTTTTTCCAAAAAAGAAAAACAACCGACTTCCAAAAAAGACACTACAAAGTGAAAAATAACTTTTAATTTAGGAAGTCGGTGGCAAATAACGAAAATGCGAACCTAACGACACCGACTTCCGAAATTAAAGATATTTTTCACTTTGTAGTGTCTTTTTTGGAAGTCGGTTGTTTTTTTTTTTTCTAAAAAAGTTTTTATTTTTTACTTTGAAGTTGTACCTC
Organism: Mesoligia furuncula; assembly: GCA_916614155.1. Taxonomy (NCBI): domain Eukaryota; kingdom Metazoa; phylum Arthropoda; class Insecta; order Lepidoptera; family Noctuidae; genus Mesoligia; species Mesoligia furuncula. Next base: position 5,742,302 of record OU744815.1, read on the forward strand.
CCCACACAAATTGTATAACACTACTTGCTATGTAATTATCAGTGACAGAAAGTCATTATAACATCATCAATATCAATTAAGTTGCAAAAATACGTATTATTGAAGCTAACTCAAAAACTACCGAAGCAAAGTTGATAGAATTTATATGGGACCACACCTGAGGCATGGGCATCCGTTAAACCAGCTGAAAGCGGTCGTAAGCACATAATTACTTAGCGACGAGGGGGCAACATGTCTTGAGGAGTGGAGAGGTATTCCACGGCTATCAGAACAATCCCAGAGCCCGGAGGAGGGTCAAGATCCCTATCAGCACTTACTGGAATATTTCGCATATTTATTTTAGGGTGCTTTTCGGTCCCGACTCCCGGTAGGGGGGCCTAAAAAGGCCACTTTGGCAGAATCATAAAAGGATAATATAATGTATCATAATGGACAGTTAACTGTTAAGTTAATCGTATCAAATCCCATTGGTGAAGGATTTTTCAGTAATTTTTTTAGTCTGTTCTAAAATACCAATCAATCCAATCCAAATTCAATCCCAATCTCTTTGATTACTTATACCTACGTAGTGCAGCAAAAAAAAAAAAAGTAAAACACGGACTGTCTTTGCCATATTATAATCATAATGTTATCCTTTTATGATTCTGCCAAAGTAGCCTTTTTAGGCCCCCAGGTCTTTTTAGGTTGATCTTCGGAAGGAAACGGTTACACGTTTTACCTGTTTCTTTATACAAGGTGTTATTGAATTAACCCAAAACTTCTTAAGAGGTCATGGTACTCATCATTATGAACAACTTTTACTATGGGGCCAAACCTGAAATCGCGAAAAAAAATCAGCTGTTCCCGACATTTTGACGAGTTATGCGAACATAAATGTAGGGAACAGCTGTTTTTTTTTTTGATTTCAGGTTTGTTCCCATAGTAAAAGTTGTTCATAAAGATGAGTACAATGACCTCTTAAGAGGTTTTGGGTTAATTCAAGAACACCCTGTATGTGAGACTATCTCACTCGCACCGATCGGTACCGACTTGTCTGTACCGGGAACCCGATTCTTTGTGCAAGCGCCCTTATGATTGTTGTTATTGCTTATCTTTGTATTTCAGGTTACGGCGACTCCACAAACCTGCGGCCGACCGAAGCAGGAGTAGTGGAAGACGCGTTAGTCGTGTACGAGTGGCTACACTCTACCCTCAACGGGAAGAGGGACATATTCGTGTGGGGACACTCTTTAGGTAAGTTTTATGAATAACTAGCTACACCCCACGGTTTCATCCGCGTAAGTGTCGATCCCGGGGGAATATCGGGATAAAAAGTAGCCTATATGTTAATACAGGGTGTCAGCTACCTCCATACAAAATTTTATCAAAATTGGTCCAGCCGTTTGAGCGTGAAAAAGTAACAAACATATCTACACACACACACGCACACACCCCACACACGCACATCCTCACCCACACACACCCTCACACACACACACCCTCACACACTCACACCCTCACACACACACACCCTCACACACACACCCTCACACACACACACCCTCACACACACACCCACACACACACACACTCACATACTTTCGCCTTTATAATATTGGTGTGATGTGTATCCAGGCACAGCAATATCGTCGCACCTGCTGGGCAACCTGCAGGACTTGTCGGTGAGCCTACTAGAGCGTTCAGCCCCGCTGCCGCAACCCAAAGGACTGATACTCGAAGCGCCATTCAATAACTTGGCTGATGAGGTCGCTAAACATCCTTTATCGAGGGTAAGGTCATTTTATTATTAAAAAAAAGTATGCTCAGATGGTTAGGTCATGTTGAGAGGATGAAAGGAAAATTGATGTTCATGAGAACTCATCTAGAGTCTTTTCAAATCCTTGTGACTAATTGGCCCTGACTTACGAGTTCGTGGGTTCGAACCCACTCAGGCACTTTGTGTAAATCATTTTATCACAGCTGCTCTCAAAACGGTGAAGGAAAACATCGTGAGGAAACCGGCATGTCCTAGAACCAAAAATTCGAAGACATGTGACATCTACCAAACCGCACGGAGGCCGCGTGGTGGATTACGGCCCACTCCCTCTCACAGAAAGGTCTGTGTCCCAGCAGTGGGATCATTATAGGCTGATTATGATTATCCATACTAATTATTATAAATTTGAAAGTAACTGTCTGTTTGTCTGTATGTTACCTTTTCACGCCTAAACCACTGAACGGATTTCGATAAAATCCTGCAGAGAGATAGATTGCATACCGGGGAAGGACATAGGATAGTTTTTATCGACATACCTCGCGGGCGAAGCCGCGGGTGGGAGCTAGTGTACCTATATATTTTGTACATCATACTCGCAAATTTGTACAGGCAAATTGCATGTTTTAAGCCCTAAAAATCGATTATTATAATATTAATCGTAATACTTCCTTTACAGCTAGTCACATGGCTACCATACTACGAATCTACATTCGTAGCGCCATTCCGATCGAATGAAGAACAAACGTTCAAGTCAGACGAGTATCTTACGAAAGTTAAATCTCTGCCGGTACTCATACTGCACGCTAAGGATGATGTTATTGTGCCTTTCGTTGTGGGGCTGAGGGTGAGTGTAATAATAATAAGTTGACTGACAGCCAATGGTTTTATAGCGAAGAACCTCGACCAACACCTGAGGAGGCTCTCGTAGGGCAGCTGGATCAAGGGCTTGATCCAGAAAGCGGTACTTCTGGACACGGCCCGCATTGTTAGGAGGTTCCTCTCTCTGGAGCCCTGACCGCCGGTACCTTGGACCCTGTTTCCGATACCGGTGGGCTATTATTTTTAAATGTTTTTATATTTTTTTTATACTAATATTTAAAAATATAATTTATATGTATTTAATTAAATAAAGGAAATAATATGAAAGTAATAAACTTAAATGGAGGGGCTTGTGGCTTAGTAATGACAGCCGTTCGGGTTGATCGATCAGGTTAAGCTACGCTTGCCGCGGTTGGCCCGTGGATGTGTGACCATCTTTACATATCAAGACCCCTTCGTGCCTCGGAAAGCACGTTAAGCCGTTGGTCCCGGCTGTCATTCGAGGGTCTTTGGCAGTCGTTTCGGGTAGTCGGAAGCCCGAAAGTCTGACAACAACTGTTAGCAAGGGGTATCTATCGTATTACCTACCCAAAAACTGGGTTGTGGAGATGAGATCAGTCGCTCCATGTAATATACTTCAGCTGCATCTGGTTAGACTGGAAGCTGACCCCAACATAGTTTGGAAAAGGCTAGGCAGATGATGAGTAATAAACTTCGTCATCGTCTCGGACGGTGCCGAAAGCACCTGCACACATCCACAGCGTGTTTATTCACTTGGTTACCACAAGTAAAGTGCGCGTCGCTTCTTGAGTTACAAATACTGTAGGAGTTGACTGATAGAAATCGTCACGTAATCTCCATGAGACTATCTCGCTCTGTCTCTTTCTATTATATACGAGTGTGTGTGCGTGCGAGAATCGCGTAAGAAACGAGTTCCCCCGACCGCGCACGTTTTTTCAGGGTTTCGTACCTCAAATGGAAAAACGGAACCCTCATAAGATCACTTCGTTGTCAGACTATCTGTCCGTCTATCAAGACCATTTTTCTCAGGAACGCATGGAGTTACCAAGTTGAAATTAATATCAAATATTTAAGGCTGCAAATCCCTTGAAGTAGTGAAAAAACCAAACTTCTAAGTCAACGCAATCAAAAGTTTGATTTTGACACTCGGGGATCAAAACCTACAGGGTACTTCGGGTGACCTAGAATCTGGAAATAGAAGCAATGTCGTGTAGCACAAGGAAAGGAAAATTCTGAAAACCGTAAATTTGTAGTTAAATACCTACAAATTTGTACGGAACCCTCGGTGCCCGAGTCCGACTAGCACTTGACCGGTGGTTTTATAAGATATCGATACCCATCACGTCTTCGAAGTTTCGCTAGCTAATTTAATATGACCCTGTATAATTTATTTTGACCCTTTATAATTTAATTTGACCCTGTATAATTTAATTTGACCCTGTATAATTTAATTTGACCCTGTATAAATTAATTTGACTCTGTATTATTTAATTTGACTCTGTGTAATTTAATTTAACAATTTAATTTGACCGTGTATAATTAATTTTGACCCTTTATAATTTAATTTGACCCTGTATCATTTAATTTTAACCTGTATTATTTAATTTTACAAATTAATTTGACCCTGTATAATTAAATTTGACCCTGTATAATTTCATTTGACCCTTTATAATTTAATTTGACCATGTGTAATTTAATTTGACATTGCATAATTTAATTTGACCCTGTATAATTTAATTTGACCCTGTATAAATTAATTTGATCCTGTATAATTTAATTTGATCCTGTATAATTTAATTTGACCCTGTATATTTCTCCCTTACAGCTATACAGATCGATACAACAGTCCCGTACAGATAACGACGCGACCATCAGACTACACGCGTACGATAAGAAGCACGATCTCGGACACAAGTGGATCTGCCACGCTACGGACCTGCCCGAAGTTATAGGGTAAGACTTAACACTATTACACGACTAGCTACGCCCCGCGGTTTCACCCGCATAAGTGTCGATCCCTTTGGGTATATCGGGATAAAAAGTAGCCTATATGTTAATCCAGGGTGTCAGCTACCTCCATACCAAATTTTATCAAAATTGATCCAGCCGTTTGAGCGTGAAGAACACACTCACCTCCATACACACTCTCAAACTTTCGCCTTTATAATATTAGTGTGATTCTTATTATAACTTTTTTGATTTTACATATTTCGGGACCCGAGGGGTCCCGGTCCTATGGAAGGCGTACGAGGGGCCGAAGCCATGTCGCAGAGGTCCCTTAAAAAAATGTGATACCTGATCAATCAACTCAGCCTATCGCAGTCCACTGCTGGACATAAGCATCTCCCATGCTGCGCCTCAACACCCTGTCTTAAGTCTCCCGCATCCAGTTTGTCCCTCTGCGCCTCCTTTTTGAGGTCGTGGGTCCCACACTACGCTTGCCGATACGCGGTCTCCACTCCAGGACTCGTCTGCTCCACCGGCCATCGGTCCTTCGGCAGACATGGCCAGCCCACTGCCACTTCAGTTTGCTTACTCTGCAAGCTATGTCGGTAACTCCGGTTCTTTTCCGGATAATTTCATTCCTGATTTTATCCTTCAAAGTGACTCCGAGCATAGTTCGCTCCATAGCGCGCTGAGCGACCTTGAACTTGTGGACCAGCCAGACCCTGTATCCCTTGGTAAGACTGATTGTCAGACTTTCGGGCTTCTGACGACTGTCAAAGTTCCACGAATGACAAGCAGGACAAACGGCATACCGTGCTTTTCAAGGCACAGAGGCCTTGGTATGTAAAGATGGTCACCCATCCGCGGACCAACCGCGGCAAGCATAGCTTAACCTGATCGATCGACCCGTACAGCTGTTATTATTTACTTATATTAAATTTTTCCGTTTACAGGGACTTCATCAACCAACACATTCAATAAGGAGCATCATCTCCAGCCGTCAATCGACTCATCTCTCTAAGCTGCCTTTATCGGCCATTTTGATATTACTTAATAATAATAATAAGTTAGGACAACTGAGTAAGTGCTAACCAGGGTTCCTAGTAGCTAAATAAATAGAAAAACAGTGTATTCTAGAATACACTGATGAAATATGTGCTTACTATAATACCTGAGGGTTTACTCTCTAAGTCCGTCAACGAAGATACGGACCCGTCTTAGGAGCGTTTACGCCGTACGGCATTTCATACAAACTTTCAAGTCCTTATTTTTCGAAATGTACGAACCGATTTTAATGAAACTTCATACGCTTAAGCAGGATACAAAGGCCTAAAAAATTTGTAGAGAATATTTTTGAAAAATAGTGTTACAGCCAAATTAGACCGATTTTAAATTTTCCATAGAAACAGAGATTTCCAGTTATCTTTTTTTATAAATAAGACATTTCGAAAATGTTCTCTACTAAGTTTTTAGACCTTTGTGTGCTGCTTAGGCGTATGAAGTTTCATTAAAATCGGTTCATTACTTTCGAAAAATAGGGCTTGAAAGTTTGTATTAAATGCCGTACGCCATAAACGCTCTTAATGCACTTTGCAGATGGAGCAACTATTGCAGCAACTGGCAACTAGCTGTTTACATACATCTTGTGGTGCCTTTCCATGCTTGCCAAGCCTTGGCAAACGTCTTCAAGCCCCAAGCGTCCACAAACCCCGCTTGGCATTTGGAAGTCGTTTCCATGCTTGTGAACGCGTCAGTGTGCTACGTACACCCAAGCATGGCGGACACCAAACTTGTGTCGGCTATTGCATACTTTCATTTGAAATTCAAGCAAAGTAAAACAAAAACAAGGAAAGCCCGACGACCAAGAAGATGGTGGATGATAAAGATTCATAAAAATCGTTCGATTAACGTATTTGGGGTTCCAGATAGACGATTCGCTCTGGTAATATTCCAGTAACGATAAACTCTCATCGTTCGACCAGCCACCCATTTTTAACTAACACAGAACAAACAAACAAAACACTAGGAACTAGAACAAAACAATACAATATACATGCGCTCGCCGCGAGATCACATTGGCTACTAAACACGCACCAACGTGTAAATACGTCGCAAGCGCTTGCCGCAAGCTTCCTTTGATCTGTCTTCAAAAACCGACACTAGTCCGGATCGGCGCAAGCTATTGCAAACCGAGCCAAGCCAAGTCACACACCCCTGTTCACACGCTTGTGCTTGTGGAAGTTTGTCGAAGCTTGCCAAGCGTGGAAAGGCACCATTAAGGAGGCGTTTGGCTTGGCTTGTGTAAGCTTGTTGTGGACGCTTGTCTCCGATCCTGTCTAGTGTCGGTTTTAGGACACAGATCAAAGGGCGCTTGCGGCAAGCGCTTGCAACGCACTCACACGTTGGTGCACGTTCAGTAGCCATTGTGATCTCGCGATGAGCGCATGTTTAATTCTTTGTTTAAAGGCTGGTCGAAAGAAGAGAGTTTATCGTTTCTGGAATATTACCAGAGCGAATTGGCTACCGGGAACCGCAAAGACGTTAATCGAATGATTTTTATGAATCTTTATCATCCACCATCTTCTTGTTCGTCGAGCTTTTCTTGTTCTTGTTTTACTTTGCTTGAATTTCAAATGAAAGTATGTTAAACCAAACGCAATAGCCGACACGAGTTTGGTGTCCGCCATGCTTGGGTGTACGTAGCACACTGACGCATTCACAAGCATGGAAACGACTTCCAAATGCCAAGCGGGATTTGTGGACGCTTGGGGCTTGAAGTCGTTTGCCAAGGCTTGGCAAGCATGGAAAGGCACCATTAGACTATTTGGTTGTAGCAACGGGCAATTTTTAAAAGAAAATTTAAAACAGTTCATAGTTGCCTCAACTAAAGTTGCTCCATCTGCAAAGCGCCGAAAGAGTTGATCTGTCAAATATAACCAGCCGATAATGTTCCCACTGCTGGGACTCAGGCGCCCTCTCTTCGAGAGAGAGTGGGCTATCAATCTACCACGCAGGCCCAGTGCGGGTTGGTAGATGTCACATGTCTTCGAATTTTTGGTCCTAAGACATGCCAGTTTCCTCACGATGTTTACCTTCACCGTTTTGAGAGCAGTGGTGATGAAATTGTTTACACAAAGTAAAGCGCCTGTCTGGGTTCGAACCTACGACCTACAATTCGTAAGTCGGGGCCGTTACCACTGCTCTGTCAAAACAAGTGACAAATGATTTTTTTTCGAACTCACAAAAACACATCGCATAGCTACAACTGTCAAATCGTGTTGTCATTCATTCTTAGCTCGGGCTCCGAACAAATCTTATGTAAGTATACGGAGTAGGAGACGGCCGTAACTTCGGGCCAGAATTACGGATTTTGTGCTTAGGGAGTACACCCCCTGGATTTGGCATGCTTCGTTGGTCTACTGCGCAAGCGCAACTGTTGAGCGTGGGTTCCTAACTGGGGTTTTTAGAAAGAAATTTGGCGAAATTTGGTCGTACTATAAAACACTGACTACCCGTTCTTAGCTCTTAATAGTACAATGTTAAACTTTAAAGTAGATCGCAATGTGAATGAGAGCGAGTGTCACTAGATGGCGCCACTAGTGAGTGTCCTAAAAATTTAGCAATAATAACTTATTTATTTAATAGTTCAAGCGCACAAATGTACAGAGGCGAACTTAATGCCATAGACAACTTCTAACATACTTTGAGTGATGCAGAGACAAACTTGGGTATAGTTGTTTCGTTTTGGCGTGCTATGGCGGCCATTGATCCACCTACATTTTACACTGTCACTGGAGTCTGAATTTGTGCCCGTTTGATGGCAATAGGTTCGCCGCCTATTATATGAGACTACATAACTGGCGAAATATAGGTGTGTACTTACTATATGTGCATCTCTGCCTGAACCTTCGGGTAGTTTGTGTGAGCGTGCGTGCGTGCGAGCGTGCGTGCTTGCGTACGTGCGTGCGTGCGTGCGTGCGTGCGTGCGTGCGTGTTTGCGTGCGTGCGTGCGTGCGTGCGTGCGTGCGTGTGTGTGTGTGTGTGTGTGTGTGTGTGTGTGTGTGTGTGTGTGTGTATGTGTGTGATACACCTGGTTCTGCTCCTGTACGAAGATATTTTTAAATTTCAATGCAAGGCCTACTATATTATTATGTCACAATATAGAATTAAAATAAAACGCAATTTTTAAGGAATTGATGTTAGAATAGAAACTAAAGTAATACCAACAGTGCATTATATAATGTAGCTTTTCGTAATGATAGAGGCGAGATAGACAGCTCAAGATTCTTCATTCTATGTACAGACGTTAATCAACTTTGAACCTTATGCTGTAGCGATAAAGTTGAAAATCTATTAAAGAAATTTGACAGATTGTAGTAGCTTGATTTGCTGGCGTCTCGCGTCTGTACAGACGACGAGCTACTACAAGCTATCAAATTTCTTTAATAGATATTCAACTGTATCGCTGAATCATTAGGTTCAAGGTTGATTGGGAAAATTTTACAGGTTCGGGTAGCTGGGTGTGCTGGCGTCTGTACAGTTAAGGGCAAAAATATGTATTCAATTTGTGAAATTAAAGAACTTTTTTTTTTGTTTCTAAAGCTTTGGTTTCTTTAGAAAACGGTCACACGATAGCGGCTGCCTACAAAGCGTTTTTTGACACCTTAATGTCAATTAATGGTGTAAATTACAGATTTTTATGACAGCCGTACGCACGGACGGAAAATATCGCTGCGGAATTTTATCGGGCACTAGCCCGTGGCTAAATAATAACAGCCGCACAGGTCGATCGATCAGGTTAAGCTACGCTTGCCGCGGTTGGTCTGTGGATGGGTGACCATCTTTACATACCGAGACCCCTCCGTGCCTCGGAAAGCACGTTAAGCCGTTGGTCCCGGCTGTCATTTGTGGATCTTTGACAGTCGTTACGGGTAGTCAGAAGCCCGAAAGTCTGACAACCAGTCTTACCAAGGGGTATCGTATTACCCAGTAACTGGGTTGTGGAGGTCAGATAGGCAGTCGCTCCATGTAAAATACTGGTATTCAGCTGCATCCGGTTAGACTGGAAGCCGACCCCAACATAGTTGGGAAAAGGCTAGGCAGATGATGACTAGTTGTGTCAGGTCGACTGCCGAAATAGATTATTTGCCAATTTATTGTATAATAATATTACGGGAAAAGAGAGCCCGCTTGTGCCATTTCGAAGCATACAGATTCGAAACGCCATCTACATATCTTAACGGGAAAATTTACCAAAAAGTATTCATCCAGGACTGGATTCAAACTTTACTTTGCACTGCAGTCCACCTCTTTCCATACGAGACTAATAAAATTGACGGTTATTGGAATATGTGATATAATGTTTTTAAAGATGCGTCGTCACGTAGCAAGTTAGGTGGGTGGGGAATTATGAAACTAATAGTTTCTCGGTTTAGTAAAGTAGATGGCGACTCTTTCTTTACTGAAGTGGTACTTGTTCTGTCTCCCCCCTGTATGTCGGCGACTAAAGCTCATAGCACATGTATTAAATCGGAAAGGGATCGGCACCGTATCGCCTGTCGCCTCGCCGTCAAACAGGCGTCAACCTAACGTAAGCACGCAACCAAAGCGAATCAGAAGCTCCGATACGTCGTCTCGGCTACGGCTAGGCGACGCCGCGCTTACGGATCGCCGACCGCTGGTTGATGGTGCAGCAGGCAGGCCGGAGGGGGGAGAGGGTGGACGAAGAGACGTAAGCGCGGGTACGACGAGCCGTAACGCACCGCACCGCGGTTCGTGAGCTTGTCCCGAGGAGAGGCGATTACGTTACGATTCCGATTAGTGTGCATTGCAGTAGGGAGTTTCATACAAAGAATACTGAACGGCTCGAGTTGATACGGTGCCGATTCCTTTCCGGTTTGATACGTGTGCTTACGACCTTTAGTCGACAGATGTCCCCATTCGTGACAAGTAGGTTACTAAGTGGAAAATTCGTAACCTTTGTCCGTAGCTGTACCTTCTGACGCGCGTGACAAAACGACTTTTTTTTTTGTGGATGGGAAATCATCAAATGACTTCTCCCGCTCTGGGTGGAGCGGAAGGGAGTGTCAGACTCTTACTGACTAAAACCCACCCGTGTTCCTTCCTTAGCCCTTTATGTTCCGGGCCCGCGGTAACCCTTTCGGACAATCCCGCTGACTCGGCAGGCTTCGGCCCTAAGGGGGCCCCTTCTCGATGCTGACATCTCTTTGAGGCGCGCGTGGAACACGTACGCGCCGTCCGGCACGGGCCTGGCCCTGATCGGGCGGTGAGCTACCCATTACTCTCCGCCCGCAGGCCCGCGCCTACGGTGGCCGGGAGTCGTCACGCGGCTCCCGACGCCGGGGGCGTCCCCCGCGGCGGCTGAGACGGGAGGCTCTCTCCCTGAACCGTCCCGCCACCTCCTTCGCTAGCATGACTGTTTCGCAGAAGGAGGTGATTGCCTCCCACTCCCTCTCGCCCCGGACCATGGCTTGCACCAGCTTACCTTCTGACGCGTGTGACAAAACGGCTCTCAACTGATTTGAAGAAACAAGTCCGCGAGCGGGCGCCTGCCGCGTACTCACGCGTTGCACGCCCGCCCCCGCGCGAGTTTTAGCGAAAGCCTTAGCACACATACTATTGTATATTTTATGACTTTTCAACAATGTAAAACGACGAGACGGGTTTGAATTTTGCATATGTTTGCCCTTGACTACACGCGATTAATAAAACAGACTTACCAAAATAAAACAAATATACAACAGACAAAATAATCTTTTAGATATTGATATAATATTTACACATTCTCAAATAATACAATAATGAAATCTTTAAGTAATTGTACCAATAAATTGTGAAAAGTCAAAATGGTATTACTGAGTCTCTTCATTGTTTTATTTATTAAGTTAATATATTTGTTATATAAAATAAACAACTGTTTTATTTTTAACCCGATTATCGCACCTTTTCATTTTTGTCAGTGCAGCGACATCTATACCGCCACATGCGAACTACGCATCAAACTGACATCACGCAAAATCCTGCATCGCGCAAGCAGAGTTTACCGGGCAATGGCGCCGAATCCCTGTTCACAAACTAAACTAAATTTAAGTTCACTACATCTTTTTCTTTCTATTTCATTAAGTAAAGGACAGAAAATAAATATTATAAGCCCCGCACGTTGATATTGCGATGGAACCTTGTCATAGTCCGGTCGTATTACATCCACGAACTGCTGAGACGAAAAGTCTCAGCAGTCCGGTGACCGGACTAAATTAACCTTTTGAACGCCACGGTCGGGTATAGACGACAAACGAAAACGTGCCCAACACGCCACAGTCGTCTACAACCGACAAGAAAACGACATTTTTTACCTTTTGAACGCCACGGTCGGGTATAAACGACAAACAAAAACGTGCCCAACACGCCATCGTCGTCTACAGCCGACAAGAAAACGCGTGTTGGGCACGTTTTCGTTTGTCGTCTATACCCCACCGTGGCGTTCAAAAGGTTAACCGAACTACTGAGGATAGCGGGTCACAATAACAGCTGCGTGACGTCATTTTGACGTCTTACACCGCACATACACGTAAGCGCTGAACGGTTATGACGGTTCGACTACGTCACTAAGATGGCCGCCGGTCGCAATATCAACGTGCGGGGCTTATAGTTTAGTCCTGTCAAATTAGACAGCGCCTAACGTAAATTGACGTATTTTGAGTAGCCATGTTTTAAATCACGTCTAAACTTGCTATGGAGTAACCTAATTTGACAGGACTAAACTAATATTTACCTTCTGTCCTTTTCTTAATGAAATAGAAAGAAAAAGATGCACTGAACTTAAATTTAGTTTAGTTTGTGAACAAGGGAATCGGCGCCTTTATCGATTTTTGGGACGAAAATATAACAAAGTGCAATTGTAAACCTCTACGAGTTTTGATTATTGTAATTTATATAAGCATAAGCAGCCCATAATGTTCCCACTGTTGGGACAAAGACCTCTGTGTGAGAGGGAGTTGGCACAATCCACCACGCGGGCCCAGTGCGGGCTGGTGGATGTCACATGTCTTAGAATTGTTGGTTCTAGGACTTGCAGGTTTCCTCACGATGTTTTCCTTCACCGTTTTGAGAGCAGTGGTGATGAAATTAAATACACAAAGTGCCTGGCTGGGTTCGAACTTACGACCTACAACTCTTAAGCTGCCACTAGTCGATATTTTTTCCATACAAATTTCGGGAGAGTATTACTCAACTGTTTGACATTGTGCATCCAAAGTTAAACATGATATGACAGCGTGCTTTTTGGTCATGACCACCACTGAGTTCGAGCTCGCGACTAGTTTACTCAGACGGGGCCGTAGCCACGTAACCTCTGGGCCACCCCTGCTCGGTTCCTGGAACGAAAATTAACACAAAATTAGGTATTTAAACTTGTACCAGGCTCTTTTTGTGCAAAATTAGGAATTCTATTAAGATATGTTGACCATAGACGGATCCTACTCTGAAAGTAAAAACTCATTTCATTTACTGCCTATTGTACAGACAGACGCCAGTACATCAAGCTACCTACTACAAACTGTCAAATTTCTTTAATTGGTTTTCAACTTTATCGCAGTAGTCATTTCCTCATAGGCCACTCTTAAAGCATCCTTAATAAAAACTTGGCTTACACATTTTCATCATTTCTTCGCATGACATGCCCATGACTTTATAGTTTAAACATAAAGTTCAAAGTTCAGACTTTATCGTTTAAACATAAAGTTCAAAGTTGATTCGAAAAATTTGACAGTTTCGAGTAGCTTGATGTCCTGGCATCTGTACCATTGAGATACTTTTCTATGTCAATGGTCTTGTAACTGTATTTTTCGAGCATCGCCAATGAAATGTCAAAGTCTTACAAAATGTCACTGATTTGACAATTATGGGTCAACAACGTATCGGCCCAAAATGATTTTTTAGAAAAATATTAAAAAAATAAACATCAATAAAAATTATAAAATGTGCGAAAAACATTGTAGAGAAAATAATAAACTAAAGAAAAAAGATATAGATTAGATCCAATTCAATATGGTGATTGGGTGAGTTTTTTATATAATTTACTAGAAGCGCCTCGTGGTTTTACTCGCACAAGTCTCGATCCCGTAGGAATATCGGGATAAAAAGTATCCTATTTGTTGATCCTGGTTATAAACAGTATGTGTGCCAAATTCCATCCAAATCCGTTCAGTAGTGTTTGCGTGAAAGAGTAACAAACATCCATCCATCCTCACAAACTTCCGCGTTTATAATATTACTAGCTACGCCCCGCGGTTTCAACCGCGTAAATGTCGATCCCGTGGGAATATCGGGATAAAAAGTAGCCTACATTTTAATCCAGACTGTCAGCTACCTCCATACAAAATTTTATCAAAATTGGTCCAGCCGTTTGACCGTGAAGAAGTAACAAACATATAAACACACACTCACTCACAAACTTTCGCCTTTATAATACCTATTAGTGTGACTAGCAGCGCCCCGCAGTTTTACCCGCATAAGTGTCGATCCCGTGGGAATATCGGGATAAAAAGTATCCTATGTGTTATTCTGATGTATAAGCTATATTACTGTAAAGTTTCATCAAAATCCGTTCAGTAGTTTTTGCGTGAAACCATTCATCTATCCTTCCTCACAAACTCGCGTTTATAATATTAGTAGGAAGTAGGATGAGTGCGATGTTTTAGCTAATACCAAGGAACCAAAGTTTGATCGCAATTAGATTAATGGAGGGACGCATTCGGGACAAACAAACAAACATTAATTTTCATATTTCGGTAGGTATAAATTGGTAATGTCTATTTTTATAGGTCCTGCATATTGGCTACCGTGTGTTTTTACAACATGTACCTAAGGTCTGTTCCAATTTCATGTTTGTTATCACATCACACTAATATTATAAAGGCGAAAGTATGCGCATGTGTGTGTGTATAGGTATATGTTTGTTACTTCTTCACGCTCAAACGGCTGGACCAATTTTGATATAATTTTGTGTAGAGGTAGCTGACACCCTGGATTAACATATAGGCTACTTTTTATCCCGATATTCCCACGGGATCGACACTTACGCGGGTGAAAGCGCGGAGCGCAGCTAGTCTTTAATAATTGTAGGTTTAAATAATTGTTTATTAAATTCAATTATGAAGCAATGGATAAGCACCGTTACATACCGTGACCCCTCCGTGCCTCAGAAAGCACGTTAAGCCGTTGGTCCCGGCTGTCATTCGTGGATCTTTGGCAGTCGTTACGGGTAGTCAGAAGCCCGAAAGTCGTTATAGTATTACCCAGTAACTGGGTTGTGGAGGTCAGATAGGCAGTCGCTCCATGTAAAATACTGGTATTCAGCTGCCTCCGGTTAGACTGGAAGCCGACTCCAACATAGTTGGGAAAAGGCTAGGCAGATGATGAAGCAATGATTAAGCAATTTCCTTCAAAATGATTGAGATTAAAATTAATAGTATGAGACGCAATTAGCGTGCTCGATGTTAAAATTATTATTGATTTTTCCTAGGGCTTTGTTACTAGCAGGTGCTTCGGTCACAGCCAGTTTATTAGTAGTTCAGGTGGCTGTTCTGCCCCTGGTCTTCAAATACAGCAAGTCAGTTCAGAGGAAAATGGTATTTTCTACATGTAGTAAGTATATAATTAGACATCAAATAATTTTACCAAAACGCCTGTAAAATAAAGAATAGCAACCATTTATTAGGTTTAAACTTTGCTTCTAACATTTGGCCAGTCGTCGCATTTTGTTAAAAAACGCCTGTTGTAAAAAAAAAAGAAACGCTAATGTTAAACTATGCTATAACAATTTTGTCAGGCGTTTCCATTTTGCGCACAAACTTGGAGATGCCAAATTAATTTTGTTTGCAGTAAACTATCCAAGAAACTTGGACTATGAGAACCCGTCGAGTTGCAACGTCGTCGGAGGAAGGCATTTTAATATCGAGTTCAACTCTGTTGTCGACGACTGTCCTATCAAACTCGGTAATTTTGTGAACTAGTTTTTAACTATTTAATAGTTATACTGAAATAAGTAAATCTATATAAGTATCGCTTTACAAGTCTGTCAATATGACCAGTATGACCACGTTGTTCTTCTATGTAGGTAATCGATTTTGATACGATTTTACCAACATTTAGAGAATCTATTCCAGAATGTACGTGTATAATGCCATTTTTGCCGGGTTTATACAAATGTCTCATTTGAGGTCTGGTTTCAGGTGTATGGCACATCGTACCATGTTCTATGTTTCGCGAAGTGTTCGTTATCCGAGATTATTTGAAGGTGGATGCTCGTCTTCATGAGGAACTGAAGCGGACGAGGAATACAGTCGTATTATACTGTCATGGTGAGAAATTAATTCATTTTCTGAAATTGTATGAGAGATTGAAGAGTAAATATGATAAGGATTATGTTTATGAATGGTTAAGTAATAAGGAGAGAAACTGAATGCACAAAATAACATAAGAAATTACATTATTTAATTGCAATACGCAAGTCTTTTTGTAACGCCTAAATCTTTTATGTTGGCAACAAAACTGCAAACGCAAACTCCGTAAAAAAAAAATCACAGGCGCTGGTTACTCGTTTTATTCAAATCATGCTTATTATCAGTTATTTCCGTGTCATGAATAACTTAATATTGTTATTTTTATTACCCTGATTAATTTACAGGTAATTCAAACCACCGTGCGTCGCCACATCGACTGCAAATGTACAAAGTTTTTCAAGAACTAAACTTCCATGTGATCACATTTGACTATCGAGGTATTTTCCTTCATAGTTTTTTAATGAATTGCTCAGTTATATTTCACATGAACTGTCCAATTAATTAGGTACGTATTTTGAGTAGGCATCCGTAATTACCTAGTACCGACGATTTTGGAGTGAAAACAGTATTTCATAATTATCAGATTATTTTCTTGCAATCTGAGCATCTAAGGTGAACTTGCAACTCAAAAGTTACTATTTACAAATATTTGCTAGATTTTATGTGTATAGGTTATAGCTTTTATACATCATTAAATCTTGCTAAACTATAATACAAAACGAGGCAAGTGATCCGTTAAAGGGCCAGAGCCGATGAGGTCAGCATAGCACCCTGCATAAGTAGGGGAAAGCGGCAATGGGCTATCTTCCTTAGAGACTGATTGGGGACATAATTAAGCTGTACAAGCTAAAGGGCGGCTGGTAATACAATGCGTAATTAAAATCACTGAAAACCTCTTAAGGGCATTGTACTCATCATTATAAAAAAACAGCTAGGGAAACAACCCTGATATCGCGAAAAAAAATCTGCCGATATCGCAGTAGTCATTTCCTCACATTCCATCCATCGTTTCTTTAATCTTTCGCTACTCTTAAATCATCCACATGATCCTTATTCAAAAGTTTCCTTACATTTTCCTCATTTCTTCGTATCTTATACCCATACCATGACAACCGATTTCCACATAGGTAACTTTTCTTTCATCGCTGCCACTTTCAGACTTCTTATATGCTAATTCTTTATTATACCCATTCGCGTCACACCACAAATCCCTAGGCACAAAGACTATCAAAGGAATACAAAACATGTATTCCAGGGTACGGAGACTCAACTCGTGTAAGACCTACGGAGAAAGGTGTGGTGGAAGATGCTGTGGCAGTGTATGCCTGGCTGATGGAGTCACTTAGTGAGACGGATAGACCCACCGTGTTAATATGGGGTCATTCTTTAGGTAAGTCCTTACGTTTTAAACATCTCCATTTCGTTTGTTATCTTGGAACATAGCGATCTTACAGTGCACTTCGGTAATCTTCGTGTTTCCGAATTCGTACGAACGTCACGTCAAAGAGAGTAACCCCCCACAGAGGCAAAACGAATCGTCGTAGTACTTCTATTATTGTGCGTTTGTACGAAGTTATTTTTTTTTCTTTTTTTTTTAGCAGATTTATCTTCTTTCGCTTTCGACTACCTCGTTGAACTAGTGGTCGCAAGCGCAGGTCTTGAATCAATTCCCAGGTTGGGAAAGGTGTTAATAGGTTTATCCACCAGGAAATACTCAGTAGCAGCCAGGGCCTTCATTAACCTATTGGAGGCCCTGAGCACATAAGGATCACGCACGGGGCTGTGTAGATAAGAAAGAATAAGAGAAACATACTAAAATTTCAGAAACATATGAAAATTCCGCAATGTCTAAAGACGAAAGTGTTTGACCAGTTCGTGTTGCCAGTGATGACTTATGGCACTGAAACGTGGTCGCTCACAATGGGCCTTATAAAAAGGCTAAAAGTCACCCAAAGGGCAATGGAGAGGGCTATGCTTGGAGTTTCCCTGCGTGATCGAATCAGGAATAAGGAGATCCGCAGGAGAACCAAGGTAACCGACATAGACCGAAGAATTCGCATTGGGCAGGGCACATTGCTCGCAGAACAGATGGCCGATGGGAGTGGAGTGGCGACCGCGTACCGGAAGACGTAGCGTTGGAAGACCTCCACAAGGTGGACCGACGACCTTGTGAAGGCCGCAGGAACCCGTTGGATGCGAGAAACACAGAACCGGTCGAAGTGGAGGTGCTTGGGGGAGGCCTATGTCCAGCAGTGGACGTCTTTCGGCTGAAATGATGATGACTAAAATTTCATAACTGGAGGGCTTGAAACTTGCTGTAAATCGCACAATTTTGTCATTGATCGGGTACTAATAATGCGATGAATGGAAAGGTGGCTGCAAATAATGTTTTTTTTACGAGAGCAGGCCGGGGCCCCCGAAGATCACGGGGCGCTGGGCACTTGCCCAGAGTGCCCAATGGAAAAGAGGGGCCTGGTAGCAGCCCGTAAAGTGCCCGATTGATGGTAATAGGCTCACCCCCTATTTTATGGGACTTAAACATGACAGGTGAAATGTGGGTGTTCTATGAGGTGCTCTTCTACCAAACCTTTGGGAGAGTACAGGCGTTACGTTATACTATTTCTTCTTTTCGTACAGACGCCAGCACATCAAGCTACCCGCAACTGACAAATTTTCCCAATCAACTTTGAACCTTAAGCTTTAGCGATAAGGTTGCAAATCTATTAAAGAAATTTGACAGATTGATTGCTGGTGTCTGTACATTGCTGTATTGTTACATCACCAGGGACCGCCGTAGCAGCAAACATGGTAGCTCATCTAACAGAGCTGTGTCACGATCAGGAACGGCCGCAGCTGCCCTGTCCTGATGCCCTGGTGCTTGAGGCACCTTTCAATAACCTCATGGATGAGATCACGTGTCATCCCTTCTCTAAGGTAGGCAGCATTTTCATTTTACGATTCTTGCCAAGACATGGAGCTAAGCGTTGAATCACTAGCGGTTTCCTTTATTCTGAATATTTTTTTTAACAATTTATTTAAAATATAGTTAAGTGGTGTCGCCATCTGAAATCTTCAGATTGCTTTGCTGTTTGGCATGAGCCTCCCCCAGGGTTTTCCCAATTTATTTCAATTACTTTTCTATGAAACTGCAGATTTTTTTTATATAACCTACGAAAAATTACGCTAGGATGTTTGGAATCACGTGCTGAATTCATGGCTACAGTTTGCCACCCTCTATATAGTTTATTGTATTAATAATTATTATGTTCTACCTATAGCTGGTGTCCTGGCTACCTTACTACAAAGACACGTTCGTGAAGCCATTCACATCATCCTCGGAGTACTCCTTCAACACAGACCAGTACCTCTGCAGAGTTCCTCATCTCCCTGTCCTCATTCTGCACTCCAAAGGAGATAAGATTGTGCCCTACAGTCTGGCTTGCAAGGTAACATTAATATGGAGCTTTCAAACCATATTTTATTATTGTTTGGTTGAATATTGTCTGACTTTAATCAATTTGTTCAAATTGTGTTTTTCTTTCTTACAAAATCTTAAGCCGGTGTTATTCGTACCCCACGAATAACACCGGCTTATAATGACACCTCATTAATTGTTGAAATCAATCCAACTGTTTAGGTTAAAAATATTGAAAAAACAATAACTTTATTTACCTCTAACTTTTCACTGACAGATTTTTTTATGTCTTTATAAAAGTTACTCCTTATCTAATAGACAAATCTTGGGTCTTGTTAGTGGTGAACATTTGAACCAAGTTCCGTATATTTTTCTCTAATGATGTTAACCTTAAGGCAAAAAGAAATCAGTATCGGCATCGTTCTAAATTTAACAAAGGCTTTTGACATTGTTTGGATTGCAAACGTTGTCTTGAGAGAAAAAAAATGACAAATAATTGAAATAAAACCTTCCTTTTCGCGTTTATTTCAAGCTAACTTCACGGATGAATGTCGTTGGATTTATTGTCGTATCGGTACTAGCTATCTAAGATCCATTGTTTAGGGGGTTTCACAAAGATGCATGTTTGGACCACATTTACTCTGTTATCGATTTTTGCTAGCATTTTATTCAGCTGGCTGGCAATCAGTAGTACATAGATTTTTGGCAGCCGTTACGAGTAGTTAGCGACCAGAAAGTCTGACAACCAGTCTTAAAGGAGTATCATGTTACCCAGTAACTGGGTTGTGGAGGTCAAATAGGCAGTTCGTCCATGTTAAATACTGCTATTCTGCAGCATGAACACTATGAATATTTTTAAATGTCCTCAGTTGAATGAAAAAGTGAAGGCCTCACGAGCCACGTCGGGTGCTCCGGTAGAGTTTTATGCGTTCGAGCGTGGCTTAGGACTCGGACACAATAATCTGTGCGAAGCGCCAAATCTAAAGGATGTTGTTGGGTACGATATTATCAGTCTGCCTTATTAATATTTGAAATTGCAAGAATCTGGCAAGTTTCATCACAAGCAACGGTAATGTTTTCTCATTGTTTTCTTATTTCTTTTTAGTAAATATATTCGTGTATTTATGCATATTTATTTGTGCTTATACTTTTATTATATAATTAGGTTCATATTCATATACTTATTATTATATTTAAAAAAATATATAAGTATATTATTTACTAGCTGCGCCCCGCGGTTTCACCCGCGTAAATGTCGATCCCGCGGGAATATTGGGATAAAAAGTAGCCTATATGTTAATCCAGGGTGTCAGCTCAGCTACCACCATACAAAATTTAATTAAAATTTGTCCAGCCGTTTGAGCGTGAAGAAGTAACAAACATACACACATCAAAAGTGTCTAGGGATCAACATATATTTTTGCAATAACTTTTCTCCTGATTGATATTAATTAAAATTTTCTTTAAGGATTCATCAAATAAAGTGTTTTCGTTTGTCACAGTAACGATAAACCAAGTCACCTTTGCATTAATAAAGAAATTTGCCATTTTCCTAATAAAGGGATTTTTGACATTTGAACCACTAACACAAAAGTTCGAAAAAAAGACTGAAATAACAGTTTTCTTTAAAATTTTATTGGGTAACTTAAACAATTAATAATCCGTGTTTCTACCGCGAACACTAACAACACAAGAACATCGGTTTGGCATACTCAAAATGAGTTCATCCAAATCACGCTGTGGAATGGCCGCCCATGTTCGTTGCAACAACAAAAAAAGGTCTTCTTGCGACTGGATACCCTCCATATTCGGCAGAGCTCTTCTCTGTAGCATATACCATGCATGCTCAATCGGGTTCAAGTCTGGCGACTGAGCAGGCCAGGGCAGGACATTGATGTTAGCTGCGGCGAGAGTCTGTCTTACAACTCTTGCGGTGTGCGGTCGTGCATTATCATGCATTAACTGAAATAAGGGACCGATTTGCACTTGTAGAGGAACGATGACGTCTGATACAATCGTCTCAGCATAAATTTGAGCGTTGAGGTTGCCTCTGATCCAAATCAACTCAGTTCTTCCGCCGATCCAAATACCCGCCCATACCATGATGGTTCCACCACTATAAGGATGGACTTCCTGGCAGGATTTTAATCGCTGTTGGCGTCCAGGGGTTCTCCAGTGTCGTATACGTCTTGTATCCGGTCTCATACCAAAACGAGACTCATCAGAAAAGCACACGAAACGCCATTGTTCTTCTGCCCAATTTCTGTGTTCAAGAGCCCATTGATATCGAATCCTACGATTGTGCATTGCTATAGGTGGTACCCGTAGCGGTCTTCGGGAATGAAGGTTCACTTCATGCAAGCGGTTTCTGACTGTTTGGTCGCTAATTAAGTTCCCTGAAGAGTGATGAAGCCTCACGGCTAACATCATGGCGGTTATTGTTGGAGCTCTTCGAGTTAAGATTTGAATGTATCGGTCTTGTCTCCGTGTGGTGCAGCGATACCGTCCTCCATGGCGCTCAGCCACGGTACCAGTGCTTCGGTAACGTGTCCAAAGTCGACTGATAACACTCTGACTTGTATTCAAAGCTAAAGCCACAGTACGTTGCCGGGAACCAGCTTCTATCATTCCCACGGCTCTGAGCATTTCTTCCCTGCTTAAATGACGTCGCCGCTCCATAATAACGTTGGTTTTAATCAGTAGTAGGGAAACAGTAGCACTAATAATGTCTTCAATGCGTTGTATGTTTTTATAGGGAAAATATTGACAGCTGATTTTCATCTTTTACTCGAATTTGATTCACAGTTCCTGATTCAAATTATGAAATGCACCAAAAAGGATCCATATAAATTTATAAAATCATAAATTTATTACAAAGCCACATCTCAATCTCAAGAAATCCGCATAAAAATGCTTGATCCCTAGACACTTTTGATGTGTGTATAAACACACACACACACACTCACAAACCTTTGCCTTTATAATATTAGTGTGATTGGGTATTCATAGTTTTAATAGCTTTATGCGTGTGTATCTTCATATTTAAAATATGTATTCCTCAATTTTCATGATTGCACCTACCACTGATTGTCTCTGCATCACATAAAGGTCGACGGGTAGAAAATGCCCATGGCATTAAGTCCATTGTAGTGATTAAAGTAATAAATAAGTAAATCATAGATAATTAAGTGAATTCATTCAGTGACACATACTCAACCATCTACTTAGCAGTCTGCATTCTAAGTTAATTTTTGAGAGGATCAGTTTTAAAAAGGTCCTAAATAAAATTGGTTGGAATAGAATTTTGACTTTAATTCTTGAAAGACATTGAGTTTGAAGTTTTGAAACATAATAAATAATATCTATGATTCTGTATCCAAGTTTAAATGTAGTATATAAATCTTCTGCCCGCGACTTCGTGCGCGTGAAATTTCTTGTTCCCTGTCCCACCCCGTTGCAGCGCATCGCCCGATCGCGCTGTTATTTCGTTTGCCCAGAGTTCTTTCTGGCTTTTTTTCTTTCGCTCAGCTCTAAGGGTCGTAGAGTAATGTTAAACAGCCTTCCTCAATAAATATATTTTGATATATAACTGGTAGTTCGGAGAGATTAGCGCGTTCCGACAAACTCTTCAGCTTTATTATTAGTATTAGTATATAGATAATTTTATAATTTCTTAGTTTACACGTTGTTAGCTTTCCACTCATATAATGGTGAAAGAAAACCAACGTGTCCTAGAACCATGTTACGAAGACATGTGACATGCAATATGAAAGATACAGTCAGAAATGAAATTTGCCAAAAAAGGAACGGAATTACCGACATAAGCTATGTCGGTAATTCCGCAGAGGCAAACTAAAGTGGAACTGGGCTGCCCATGTTAGTCGAAGGAACGATGGCCGGTGGCGCAGACGAGTCCTGGAGTGGAGACCGCGTATCGGCAAGCGTGAGAAAGCAAAGAAGGTGGCTGGGAGACAGGGTGTTGTGCGCAGCCTGGGAGAGGCGTATGTCCAGCAGTGGACTGCGATAGCGGCGGCGTTGATTGATTGATTGAATAACCTACACTTTTAGTTTAATAATTTTTTTTTGATATATTTCAGAAAATTCCTTGAGAAGGTGCAGGCTGAGAACTCCTCCTCCTTCTCTTGACAATTACAGTGCCGTCCGCAGACACCGCCGCGTTTGAAGGAAATAACATCAGTGCCTAAAGGAGAACAGAACAATATAGTGATACACCTAAAGACATGATTATCGCAATAGTATTAATATTGGTTTTATTCTCCGTTATTCTGAAAAGGAGGGAAATGAGAAAAGGACATTTTTTTAGGTCCTCCCTACAGTTGTGCTGACATCTAAGAGGTTTTAAAAGCATAATAATTTAAGAGCTAATATTGCTTTGGGAACAATCATGGTAACCATTGTTGTGCCGCCGCCATCAAAATAGGCAACCCAAAGCATTTATTTCAATTAAACCATTTACAGTTAGTCGGTCAGTTAGTCAGAAAGTTGAAGCTAGTTGCCCATTCTAAAACGTAAATCTCTATGGAGAAGAACGGGCAAGAAAATCCAAGGACACTCTTTTGAATCAAGATATTACAAAATCCTGGCTACATTATTCTTGTTGCTTCTATATGATGTGAGAACAATGTAAAAAGAACACAAATATACAATGACAATACAACAACATTATATTTTTTAAACAGTAATTTCGATGTTACAGCGGCTCGGGGTCTACTCACTATGAGAAATAAAAATAATCTGGAAAATTACACTAATAATGTTTAAATCATGGTTATTATTGATACCTACGAGTATTTGACCTATTTGACCCTGTATTAGATACAGTTTTATGTTGGGTTACAGTGGTTACCGTACATTTGGTTTGGTTATAGTATGCTTAGTATTGCCTTTTTTTTCTTTTTTTTTTATTGTTAGGGGAAACCATTAAAAGGCACCCGACCTCCGGGGAGTGTGGGATTTTTACCTCACTAAAACCACCCCGGTGATCACTATCAGCACATAGGGGTGGTCTCGTTTCCTCTTAAAAGATCAATTCCGGAACCCCCCGTGCAACGCCTGCAAGGCACATCCCTGGGGCCTCCCCTGTAAACACCTTATTGACACTCTTCATCATCAACTTCCTGACCTTGCGCTATGTTACGTGGGGTCGGCGCAACATGTTTTCTTCTTTCATTCTCCCCGTCAACCGTCACGCTATGAAACCTCATCGTCACTAAGGTCGTTTTTAGTATCATGCAGATTTGCTCACGCACGTGTAAGCCCGCATGCGAGGAGTCAGCAGTGAACCTTTTGATAATAGGTATTTCTTCTCCATTCCGCCTGCTATACGCTCGCACGCATAATAAACACCATAGGACTTTTTGCAAATTTGCCCGCATGCGTGAGAAAATCCTCATGACAGCAACTGTCAAAATCATGACAAGTGATTTGATTGGCTGCGGTTATTGCCGTCAGCCAATCACAGCCGCTTTTGTTGATTAGCTTTTATTACTTTCAGGAAGTGAAATAACGTTTTTTTTTTTGTTGTATTTAATTAAAATCTCCAATAATAGTAATGTTCGATAATAATTACGATGTAATGGAAAAACTCAGTAAATAATACCTTTTCTAGCATTCCTTTGGATTGTTGGACACGCGGTGTACTGCACATTAGTAAAAGATTTAAATGTTTTTCCACATGTTTTATGATAAAAGATGTTTAACTAACTTATCAGGGTTTTATTTCTGTAAGTATTTAAGAAACTTATCTTCAGGAGGAAGCATCAGAGTTGCCCGCAAAATTCTAATGTTCTCGTAGATACCTAATGATTATTAGGTACATAAGCCAGCACATCAAACTACCCGAAACTGTCAAATGTTCCCACTCAACTTTGAACCTTATGCTTTAACAATAAAGTTGAAAATCTATTAAAGAAATTTGACAGATTGTAGTAGCTTGATGTGCTGGCGTCTGTACCTACCAGCCAAAACTTATTCTATACAGCCGCAGGTCCAAAATATTACGATCAAAGGCAGTGACAGTTATTATTATTACACCTTCGTGAGCTAAAAGGACAAAGCAAAGGAAACCTATAACAATAAATCATATATTTCTTGACCCGTGTTCGCCCTCCTTACTCCAATAAAATAGGAATCTTTTTATACTGGCAACACTTTACGACCGAACGCCGGAAATACGTCGCGTTCCAAATTAGTCTAAAAAATGTTTTGTATTGAAATATGGAACATTCGAAATACAAAACGGTTTTAATTTGTAATGGTGTTGCTTACGTCTATGCTTTCGGAAAGGTCGGTAGTTGTGACGACGCTTGGGACAAGGTCAAGTTAAATTAACTAGCGAAACTCCGCAAACGTCATGGGTAAATGTCTAATCAATATCTAAACATGATAAAACAAAAAACTGGCCAAGTATGAGTCGGACTCGCACATGAAGGGTTCCGTACCACAAGGCAAAAATGCCGAAAGAAACATGTTTGTTGTATGGGAGCCCCCCATAAATATTTATTTTATTTTAATTTTATTATTTATTATTAAAGTTAAAATACAACTGAGTATTTTGTGAATATTTCAAGTCCTACCTGTTGCCATTTTTGATATCGAGCAAAAAAGGGCAAAAAAATCGCGTTTGTTGTATGGAAGCCCCCCTTAAATATTTATTTTATATTGTTTTTAGTATTTGTTGTTATAGCGGCAACAGAAATACATACTTTGTGAAAATTTCAACAGTCTAGCTATCGCGGTTCTTGAGATACAGCCTGGTGACAGACAGACGGACAGACAGCGAAGTCTTAGTAATAGGGTTCCGTCTTTACCCTTTGGGTACGGAACCCTAAAAAGAAGTTAATTTGATGTTTTTTTTTCGGTTATGGACCGCAGTTTGTGTATTCACTTGAAATATCAGTAATTATTTGTGTAAACTTTACAGACATGTTGGGTATAGATATCTCAGCACGACAAAACTAAAGAAAACAGATTTTGTCAACACATACTTCAAGTAACAACAGCTTGCACCAGGGCCGGACGCGAGAGTTCGCCGCCGCTGCCGATCGCCTCTACGAGGACACGGCGGTGCTCCGCCCAAGCTGGGCAGACCTCCACCGTGTGCTCCACCGTGTCTTCTGGGCGATCCTGGCAATGGTGACACCCGGGCGTTTTCTCCCGTCTGATGATGTGCAGGAACTGCCGGATCAGCGGGATTGTCCGAAAGGGTTACCGCTGGCCCGGAACATAAAGGGCTAAGGAAGGAACACGGGTAGGTTTTAGTCAGTAAGAGTCTGACACTCCCTTCCGCTCCACCCAGAGCGGGAGGAGTCATTTAATGATTTCAAATCCGCAAAAAAAAAAAAGTAACAGCTCGTTGCACCCTAAAAAAAAACATCAAATCTTTTTGTTTTTATTTTATCCCATCTCGTCTGCAGAGTTTTGCTAGCTTATTTAATTTGACCCTGTTGACCCAGTCCCAATCGTCGACATCCGCAGACGTACAGACGCCAGCACATGAAGCAACCCGAAACTGTCAAATTTTCCCAATCAACTTTGATCCTTATGCTTGAGCGATGAAGTTGAAAATCTATTAAAGAAATTTGATAGATTGTAGTAGGTTGATGTGCTGGCGTCTGTACCTAAAAACGGGCGATCCGATTATTTATTATTATTAAGGAAAAGTATAGCGGTTAAGATAACTTTATTAGTTTAGCAGTAATAGTCGTTGAACTTGGGTGTTGGATAATTTTGTACCAAATACAAAATCCTTAGCATTAATCCTTTAAAGTGACTAAGATGAAGTAGTTGCTTGTTTATAACGGGTAAAGACTTTCATTGAGAAAAAAAATATGGAATATTTAATTTTTTTATATTCAAAATAAAGAACAACAGAATCGTACTACATTGTGATAACGGGCTACTACGGAACCCTACACTTTGCGTGGCCCGACACGCACTTGGCCGGTTTTAATATTACTAGCAGCGCCCCGCGGTTTCACCCGCGTAAATGTTGATGCTGTGGGAATATCGGGATACACACACTCACACACCCACAAACTTTCGCCTTTATAATATTAGTGTGATAGTAGAGTAACATAAGATTACATACATTTTTACTCAAAATTTGGTCCTACAAACCTTGGAGAACATAATATTAGGTAGGTAAGTCCCTCCTTAAATAACAACAAACATTTATTTCTCTTTTTTTGATACAGTTCTTTCGACCTTGTGTATGGCAAACGACCTCGCCGTAACCGCAGGACGCGCGAGACAAATCCTGCCGCAGTTTTAATTTATTGACATTTTTATATTTAGATTTTTTTTCACATTTCGAGCAGATTCGTAAATTGTGAAGATTTGGCAGAGGTATAGGTAGGTTGGATACTTTATTGTAGGTACCTGTTTTTGATAACATGATTTAGTATTAATTTAAGGAGTCTGTGCTGTCAAAATGTGAGGAACGCGTACCAATGCCAAAGCATGGAAAAGAAAAAGAAAAAAAGAATAAAGTTTATTTGGACACAGTTCTTCAAACACAAAATAGGTAAACAAAAAAAAAGCAATAAGCAAGCAAGCGAAAAATCAAATCATTTTGATCGTCCAACAATCCACAGCCTAGCCTTTTCCCAACTATGTTGGGGTCGGCTTCCAGTCTCACCTGATGCAGCTGAATACCAGTATTTTACATGAAGCGACTGCCTTTTTTTTTGTCGCTGAGAAATGACAACGCATCTCCGCTCGTCAGGGGACGAGACGGAGTATGTGGGACTTCCTGCCAGAGTGGCAGTATACCCACTAAAACTCAGCGGTGTTCCCTAATCGCCTTGATGGGGGGGTCATGGGAATCCGGCTCAGCCATTGCGTCCACAACCTCCCCGGCGCATGCCCGCCTATCTGGCGGGGCTGGGGGGCTACGGGAACACCTCGCTCTGGGTGGAGCGGAAGGGAGTGTCAGACTCTTACTGACTAAATCCCACCCGTGTTCCTTCCTTAGCCCTTTATGTTCCGGGGTAGCGGTAACCCTTTCGGACGATCCCACTGACCCAGCAAGCTTCGGCCCTAACGGGCCCCTTCTCTATTGCTGACATCTCTTTGAGGCGCGCGTGGAACACGTACGCGCCGTCCGGCACGGGCCTTGTCCTGATCGGACGGTGAGCTACCCATTACTCTCCGTCCGCAGGCCCGCGCCTACGGTGGCCAGGAGTCTTCACGCGGCTCCCGACGCCCGGAGCGTCTCCCGCGGCGGCTGGGACGCGAGGCTCTGTCCCTCAACCATCCCGCCACTACTTTACGGCATTCAGAGCTCTTCTCGTATTAGGTGGTATTCTATCTAGTTTTTTTGTAGACTGAAGATTTAGTAGTCAGGTCCCATAAACAAACTAGCAATACATTAATAACCTTTTAAAAAAACTCGGACCACAGACCGCGCAGTACACGCCACATGCTATAATTAAAAAAAAAAGCTCAACACTGCATCCAAAAACCACAACATACCTCCTATTAAAAACAGTTGTTACATCTTCAAACTATTTGACCCTCTTTTATCAAGCTGTGATGCAACCTCTATGTCTGCTGATACCCCTGCTATAGGAGCGTGAAATTGTGACGTAGGTACTTGAGGTATGGGTACATTTGGGCTCGCGGAGTAATACTAGTGAATATTGCTGGCAACCCCGTCGAGTAATTGCCATAGAGTAGGGTGAAGTACGGTTTTGGCGGGAGAGTTGTCGATGGTTTTAGAAATAAACTAAAAATGAGAGTCTGACCCCCTTTCGTTGTTTAGC
Source organism: Mesoligia furuncula (assembly GCA_916614155.1). Lineage (NCBI taxonomy): Eukaryota > Metazoa > Arthropoda > Insecta > Lepidoptera > Noctuidae > Mesoligia > Mesoligia furuncula. The sequence goes on from OU744815.1 coordinate 5,771,408, forward strand.
ATCTGTACACAACGCTTTGTCTTCTTCTTTCGAAAGTTAAATTACTGACGACTGAAAGAGAAATAGGTGTGTAACTATTCATCCATATTAATATTATAAATTCGAAAGTAAGTCTGTCTGTCTGTATGTTACCTTTTCATGCCTAAACCACTGAACGGATTTCGATAAAATTTGGCAGAGAGATAGATTGTATCTTGGGGAAGGATATAGGATAGTTTTTATCCCGTTATTCCCACGGGATCGATACTTATGCGGGTGAAACCGCGTTGTGCTGCTAGTCTGATATAATGCGTTTATTAGTAAGGGGTTTATTGTATAGGTTATTCATCAGCGTATATATACTAGGCAATACATTTAGGTGTAGGTATGTGCGTTTCAGGAGATCTACTTTCTTAGCACGAGATCCGTACTTTCAGCCGTAATTACGGTCTATTACTACTCCGTATGATGCCCGAACTAAGAAGGAATGACATCACGATTTAACAATTTCCCCTATACTCGCGATGTGTTTTCGCCCGTCCGAAAAAGTTAATCAATCGGGTGTAGGGTTCACACCAAAGTTTAGAGCTCGTTTCGGATGGGACCGCATCTTCGTTGATAGGCTTAGAAAGTAGGCCCACATTAACAACTGAAGACGGATATAATTATGGTCTTATTAAAGGACTCTATAGAACCGTAAATGTGACGCATACTTTCTCCCAAATTGTTATTTTTTTTTTTTTTATGCGTCATGATTACCGCATATAAGCGTATTTTCTTTCTTTTCTTTCTTTCAAACACCGAGAGATGGAGAAATGGTGGCCCATTTGACAGTAACCGATGAAAAGCTGAATTTCTAAGATTGTTAACAGTAGAAACAATACCTACACACATGGTGCCCATCCCCTTTGCCAGAAAAGTGCCTTTTTTTCAGCACCTCACAAACAGTACCTACCTAGGTACAAAATATTCTCTCTTATTTATAGCATATATAATCGATAAAACTAACTTTCAAACATCCCAACCCTAGTCCACATCAAGTGAGGGGTGAAATGTAATATTCATAACAGTCCTTTGTGCGGCCATTTCGCGGCCGCGGGGTTGAATAGCACTCCCTTGCACTCACTAGACAGTCAACCGCATTTAGAAGTAACACTTGCACAACGAAAACCGCCCTTAATGCTACGGGGTGAAGGCGCTGTCAATGTTAAATTGCTAAGATAGACATCTGGTGAATTGTACTCTGTAGTATCTACTTTGTGGTACTTGGGTCATTGGCGATCTTGTGTTCACCACCTGTCGTGTTTGGTGTGCTATTGAGTAGGTAATAATGAAATAAATAGTAAAAGTTTGTGTTGATTTTTCGGTAACTAACCGCAAACGATAATTGTCTGGGTATTTTTTTAAAAAGGAAGATGTAAAATATCTTATTTGGGACACGCGAAAGCACAGGAAATACAAACAATAAAAAAGCCATTTATTTATAATACCTACTAGCTGACCTTGACCTTCGTACCGCCTCAGAATCAAAAAGCTTTTTGAATTTTCCCCGTGTTTTGATAGTTATTCTGCTAAACGGGGCAGAGACATATCCAACAAACCAAAGATCATAAAAATCGGTCCCGTGGTTCTTGAGTAATAAATGTTGTAAATAACCCGACTATCATTTATATGTAAAAAAATTTACCTTACAAACTTTAAGAGGTGCTTTAGACCATTGGACTGAACAACTTTCACTATGGGACCAACTCTGAAATCACGAAAAAAAATCCGCTGTTTCATACATGTTGATCAAGTAGGTAATGAACTTTTGTATTAAACAGTGGATTTTTTTTCGTGATTTCAGTGTTGGTCTCATAGTGAAAGTTGTTCAGTCCAATGGTCTAAAGCACCTCTTAAAGTTTGTAAGGTCAATTTTTTTACACCTTATATAAATGATATAAGACTTACATAAACATAGTATGGGTATAATCAGCCTATGGGTAATGTTCTCACTGCTGGGCAAAGTGTCTTGTGCGATCTCTGGCCATATTGGCCCCAATGGTAGAACCAGATCACACCACCCACAAAATAAACACAAAAAAAAAATTAAAAGTAAAAAGATCATCATCTGCCTAGTCTTTCCCAAAAAATATGTTGGGGTCGGCTTCCAGTCTATCCGGATGCAGCTGAATACCAGTATTTTACATGGAGCGACTGCCTATCTGACCTCCACAACCCAGTTATTGGGTAATACGATACCCTTTGGTAAGACTGGTTGCCAAAAAAAAAAAAAGTAAAAATTAATTTATTTTCCACACTAATCAAACACAGTACAGACATTATTAAAATAAATGGAGTGGACTGAAGCCTAAACTAGGGCGGCCCTGTATTTCAGGACTCCAGGTCTTCCACCCGCGGCGAGTAAGTTGGTACAATTATTAATGAATGACAAATAGAGGTGTAATTAATAGATATACCTATATTGTGTGTGTTTGTGTGAAAGCGTGTGTTTGTGTGTGTGTGTGTGTGTTGTGTGTGATGAGTGAGAGTACGGTTGCGCGCGTCTGTGTTTGTGGAAGTATGGATATAGGTGGCCAGCGGGATTGTCCGAAAGGGTTACCGCTGCCCCGGAACATAAAGGGCTAAGGAAGGATCACGGGTGGGTTTTAGTCAGTAAGAGTCTGACACTACCTTCCGCTCCACCCAGAGCGGGAGGAGTCATTTGATGATTTCCCATCCACAAAAAAAAAAAAAGTATGGATATAAGTAGGTATGTATGCGTTGTTATGGATGAGTGAGAGTTAGCTTTGACTGCTCTTGATTCACTGCAGACAGGGCAGAGAAGTTAAAATGTTTTTTCATTTCATTTATTTATCAAGGCAATTGAGAAAAACGTGTAAGTACCTACTTAATTCTTAATTATATTTTCATAATAGTCCATAAGAAAATAAAAATATACCTACTTAATATTTCCCACTGCCAAGCAAAAATAAATTAATACTAACAACAAAATTAAAGACAATTCGCGAACAATCCAGAATCCGCCATTTAATTTCATAATAGCCGCGGGCTGTAATTTCTGTAATGGACCGACTCTGGCTAGCGATGTTGTCTATGGTTTGTTGATGGATATTAACTTCACGCTATTGTTTAAAGAGATGGGCAGATAAGTGATGTGCAAGTAGGTAATTAGTAAGTAATTCATTAGGACCGCGGAAACATTCACAGCAACTTGAGTTGCTGCATTCCCTACGTATAACCGATCATTAGATCTATGGTATTATCAATTATCTAGTAGGTACGGTCAACAAAAGAGATAAGTATGCAGGATCGTCGGATATAGTTGAAGTTTAGTAAGAAACCGATGGATGTTCTCGAATATTTTTTTTTTAAATAGAAAACAAAATCTCATTTATCAAATTAAATTTCAGTTAACAACATCCATCGGTTTCTTACTAAACTTCTACTATAACCGATGGTCCTGCATAGGTACAAGTACCTCTTTTGTTGACTGTATATAACATACCTACCTTTTCCAGTCTTGTCAAACGTGACGGAGAAGCATGTTTCGTAAAAAACTGCCATCTTACTCTCAATTAATTTGGCTATCCTTTTCCCAATTATGTTAGGGTCGGCTTCCAGTCTAACCGAATGCAGCTGAATACCAGTATTTCACATGGAGCAACTGGCTATCTCACCTCCACAACCCAGTTACTGGGTAAACGACCCTTGGTAAGACTGATTGCCAATCTTTCGGGCTTCTGACGACCCTTAACGATTGTCATAGATCTACGAATAGTTTCGAGACACGGAGGAAACTTGGTATGTAAAATTGGTCACCCATCCACGGATTAACCGCGGCAAGCGTAGCTTAACCTGATCGATCGGCCCGTGTGACTGTTATTATTTATACCTACTCTCAGTAATATGAAATATCTCCTCAACCCAAAACTTAGCAAAATACTGTTATTTTGAGGTAAAGAAACAGGAACGACATTAGACTCAGCGTATATCGATGTACTGAGAAGTCTGCGGACACCCATCAACAGATTGACCGCGGCAAGTGCAGCTTAACCTTTTAGATCTATCTCCCAGCGCGGTTATCATGTAGCCACGCACCGCGCTAAGCCCGAGTTAAATTTTTGATCAAACAGATGTAATATTCAGCGTTCAATATCCTCATTAAATCTCCATCTTGAATCTTTTTGAAGAGAATGCATAGAGTAGATACAGTCGGTACAGATCATTACTATTCATTAACCGTACCAACAGAACCACTATAATCTTCATCCCAAACCCTCCTGTTCCACCATAAATCAAAAATACGCCATTATTTATTACAGATACAATTTCACCCACCTACGTGTACTTATTTATTCCGACCTACCTACGGACCTATAATAAAAATAATTCCAACAAAAAAACATCTTGGGCCTGTTCTCCTTTAAATAAAACAAAAGAGACCACAAAGACATGTCGGTAAAACAATTGAGTGTTCATCGATAGTAAACGTCACAACACTAGCCGTTCGATTATCGAAATTCAATTCTCCAGCTGTCAAAATAAGGGTGAGAGTAGTGTCGCGCTGTGCGTGCCTTGCAACGGTCTCGATGCGCGGGAAATGAAAGTGGTTACATATTTATAAAATGGAATCGATTTTTAAATGAGCCAATGGTGGTGCTCGTTTGGGGAGGCGGGAAGCGGCAGGCCCCACCCAACGTTGAATGTCAGATGAACGTCTCGCGGGCTTTTTTGCTCATTCGCTCAGCGTCCGCCGACGCGAGCGGTCGTTTAAAACGATGTGATTGCCTTGAATATTTATCATGTTTTTAACATCACTTACTGCCTACTGGACAATTTTATTGCGTATATATTTTACAGAAGGTACATAGTTAAGTGTATTGTTTATTAATGTTCTTTAATGTAGTTATTTTGAATGGGTAATTTTGTTGATGCTTCCATATTTCATTATAATGAATTCATAGACATAAGCAATTAGTTTTGCCGTATAAAAACGAATGAGATTCCAGATTTCGTTATTTTTATTTTGAAATTCAATTAAGTCTCTAGTATCTATCTACCTACAAAGGGGTGAATAGGGATGCAGCGGTCAATAAGGATGAAACTTTTAAATGGATTTTAACGTTGTATAGTTTGTTGCCAACAAGGGCACATAGGTAATCGTTAATATTATAATACAGTAAACACATTAGCACATGGGCAGCAGCGTTCTCTTTGCATTCCACCACAATACTATACTGCGATCGCTAACCCGCCTGCCAAGCGTGGCGATTATGGCAAACCCCCCTTTTGGGGGAGGCCTATGTCCAGCAGTGGACGTCTTTCGGCTGAAATGATGATGATGAAACACATTAGCGTCCTTTTTAGCAACAAACTAAATTACTTCAATGTTAAATTCCCTTTAAAAGTTTCGTCCCGATTCTCGCCTGCATCCTTATTCACCCCGTCTGACGGTACCCATCGATCGCTAATAAAGAAAGTGATCAATGACGGTACCTAATTATTCTACCAAGAGAAAATTGATTTTATAGCGTAGGTACGTAAACCAATTTTTTTTATATACTGCACTCAAAGCTGTAGGTACTCACACTAGTATACACATAAAAATAGACCACATAAGTATATAAAACTGAAAATCCACCCATCAAACCCTACTTAAGCAATATCAATTGCTCGCATCGATTTGTCGATAGCAAAGTATCGATATTTTACGACAACGCGACGCACAACACTATCTCTTGCTGATCCCATCGACTTATGGCAAAATACTCGCGTCATCCGCTGCTGGTTTAACTTTGAAATATTGGTTATAATAAACTTAGACAGTGTCTGCTTATGTTATGGGGTTTGTTGAGCGATATAGGGTACCTAGGTTATGTGGGTAAGTGCAGTAGTAGGTCCACATATAGTACGTACCATATCTATTCATACATCTTTACTTATCTCTGGACGAACTGAACCCTGACTTTAAATTTGTTAGACTAAAATGACAGCTGCGATCAACCTTTTTTGTCATGTTGACATAATATGCATAAAATATGCTGTCATTTTTAGGGTTCCGCACCCAAAGGGTAAAAACGGGACCCTATTACTAAGACTTCGCTGTCTCTCCGTCCGTCCGTCTGTCTGTCACCAGGCTGTATCTCAAGAACCACGACAGCTAGACAGTTGAAATTTCCACAAATTATGTATTTCTGTTGCCGCTATAACAACAATACCAAAAAAAAAAAAATGAATATTTAAGGGGGGCTCCCATACAACAAACGTGTTTTTTCGGCGTTTTGCCTTGTGGTACGGAACCCTTCGTGTGCGAGTCCGACTCGCACTTGGTCAGTTTTTTAAAATAGTATGACATAAATACTCCATTTTTACACAGAAAAGCGTAACTTAAGTAAGTAGGTACTGGTTAAGATCACACGAACTATAAAATAATTTACGTGTGATCTCTATTAATGCTATTTTGGCATGTCTCTGTTCCCGCTATTTTGCATATTCTGAGTGCAAAGAGAAAAGAGTTTTATTTGCCAGGACTAAACGCCGTAAGGTAATTTTTGAGCAAGTCTCGTCTAAAGAAAACTAGTTTCCGCCCGCTGCTTCGCCCGCGAGGTATGTCGATAAAAACTATCCTATGTCCTTCCCCGGGATGCAATCTATCTCTCTGCCAAATTTTATCGAAATCCGTTCAGTGGTTTAGGCGTGAAAAGGTAACATACAGACAGGGAGACAAAGTTACTTTCGAATTAATAATATTAGTATGGATTTATTATTGTGTCTACCAGCTACTATTTTACACTAGTTCACCAGACATTTGTCAAAAAGAAAACAATTGACGACCAACCTCAGGTCAGCAGTATCGAATGCGAAAATTGAAAGACATCCATTTCAAGTTACATAGCATTCCTCAAAAGAATCTAGACAGACCGGAGTGAACTCTATCCCTCTCAAAGTTGACAGGGAAAGCTTAGATGGGTCTAGCGCAAGATTCGTTCATTGCTGTAGAATTTACGGCAGTTAGCTTCGAGTACAGATTTGTCAATGTTGGTAGCACTGGCTCGGCCATCTTAGTTTTGAGTTTTCTTTTCGACACTTTCTTTTGTTTTTTTTTTTTTCGTGCTCTTGATTTTTAGGGTTCCGTAGCCAAATGGCAAAAACGGAACCCTTATAGATTCGTCATGTCTGTCTGTCTGTCTGTCTGTCCGTCCGTATGTCACAGCCACTTTTCTCCGAAACTATAAGAACTATACTGTTGAAACTTGGTAAGTAGATGTATTCTGTGAACCGCATTAAGATTTTCACACAAAAATAGAAAAAAAACAATACATTTTAGGGTTCCCCATACTTAGAACCGAAACTCAATTTTTTTTTTCATCAAACCCATACGTGTGGGGTATCTATGGGTAGGTCTTCAAAAATGATATTGAGGTTTCTAATATCATTTTTTTCTAAACTGAATAGTTTGCGCGAGAGACACTTCCAAAGTGGTAAAATGTGTGTCCCCCCCCATGTAACTTCTAAAATAAGAGAATGATAAAACTAAAAAAAAAATATGATGTACATTACCATGTAAACAACCACCGAAAATTGGTTTGAACGAGATCTAGTAAGTAGTTTTTTTTAATACGTCATAAATCGTAAACCGCAATTTACCATTCATTCAATCAACTCAAAAATAAAAAAAAACATTTAATTTCATAAACATAAACCTTATGCATAAACCCGGATGTTACGGAACCCTCGGTGCGCGAGTCCGACTCGCTCTTGCCCGGTTTTTCAATGTATTTCTGCCGTTTAGACTGTAGAGTGGAGATCTTATTAAATAATAGTTGCATTTAAGTGCAGTATTATAGATGTAATATTTCAAGAAGTTGCTCCGGGGAATTACTTCCACCATACGTACTTTTGTCGCCAAACATTTTCAGTTATCTTTTCACTGGGATGGCGGTATTGGCCACCAATCAGACAAGCCATCTGAAGGCCTAGTCTCGTACGGTCAGCAACAAAACTCGATTAACACTTCAGTTTTTTAAATCTCAGTTATTGAGCAAAATATTTGTTCAAAATTGCAGCAGATGAGAATGCAATTTTGAACAAATATTTTGTTGAGATTAAAAAAAACTGAAGTGTTCATCGACTTTTGTTGCTGACTGTACCTATAAAAAGTTCAAATTCAAGTCGCATTCTCTTTTCAGCAACAATCAGTATCAGAACATTTCAAAAATATAATTCGTCGTTTCAGCCGATAGACGTCCACTGCTGGACACAGGCCTCCCCCAATTTGGGGGCGGGGGGGGGGGGGGGTTTCCCATAATCGCCACGCTTGGCAGGCGGGTTGGCGATCGCAGTATGGTATGATGGTGGAATAAATAGAGAACGCTGCTGCCCATTCTCCGGTAAGACCCTTAGTCGCCTTTTACGACACCCACGGGAAGTAAGGGGTGGTGCAATTCTTTAAGTCCGGCACCACACAGACAAAATACAATTATGTAAAATGATTGTTTTTTGACAGATGAGACTGAGATTAGAATGTGGACGTTTTTAAAAATACGGGAATAACACCCTCTATCAAAAATCTAAATATTTTATTTCACATAGGTAAACCTACATGGGCACTTATGAAACGTCAGAAGCTAGGTGCACGGTTCCAATTGGTCGTTTCCTATGGAGAAGAACCGGCAAGAAACTCCACGGTTACTGTTTTTAAAAATAATTGGCTTTTACAATGTTTCCAAATCACAGTAGGTACCTAGGTATGGGAGGACAGCGTAGGCCTGTCAACAAGTACCAGGTACTTGATAAAATAAAAAAATGGTCTACAGATCTAAACTCTACAAGGCCTACAAAGTCCCTCTGGTTGTTTGTCAAAAAGTAATTTGGAATAATACAACTACAGTTTTAGACGGACGTGAAAACTGGCAATATTTTCTCTAAAATATCAAATAAACAAGTGGACAGACATCAGTTGGGCCACTAGCTTTCTATCCTGATTAAAACAATAAAAGTCATTTCCTAAAACTTACTGATCTTATAAGGAACTCGATACTGCGTTCTAAAACTCAAATTGCCGACGTAGGTCACACGGCTGCCAAGCTAAAATGGAACTGGGCTGGTCACATCTGGCGAATGCCGGAGGAGCTATGGGCTAAAGTAACCACACAATGGGTCCCAAAAAGCAGCAAACGACAACGCGGCAGGCCCAGAATGAGATGGCGGGACGAGCTCGACTCTTTCCACAAGGATTGGCGTATAACAGCACTGGATAGGGATAAGTGGAAGGAGGGAAGGGGGCCTTTGCCCTGCAGTGGGACAGAAATGGCTGATAATAATAATACAAATCATAAAAAAACTTCTTCTCTAATATGCGTAAACAAAACTATGGAAATACTCGTAATACACACATCAAAAGTGTCTAGGGATCAAAATATATTTTTGCAATAACTTTTCTCCTGATTGATATTAATTAAAATTTTCTTTAAGGATTCATCAAATAAAGTGTTTTCGTTTGTCACAGTACAGTAACGATAAACCAAGTCACCTTTGCATTAATAAAGAAATTTGCCATTTTCCTAATAAAGGGATTTTTGACATTTGAACCACTAACACAAAAGTTCGAAAAAAAGACTGAAATAACAGTTTTCTTTAAAATTTTATTGGGTAACTTAAACAATTAATAATCCGTGTTTCTACCGCGAACACTAACAACACAAGAACATCGGTTTGGCATACTCAAAATGAGTTCATCCAAATCACGCTGTGGAATGGCCGCCCATGTTCGTTGCAACAACAAAAAAAGGTCTTCTTGCGACTGGATACCCTCCATATTCGGCAGAGCTCTTCTCTGTAGCATATCCCATGCATGCTCAATCGGGTTCAAGTCTGGCGACTGAGCAGGCCAGGGCAGGACATTGATGTTAGCTGCGGCGAGAGTCTGTCTTACAACTCTTGCGGTGTGCGGTCGTGCATTATCATGCATTAACTGAAATAAGGGACCGATTTGCACTTGTAGAGGAACGATGACGTCTGATACAATCGTCTCAGCATAAATTTGAGCGTTGAGGTTGCCTCTGATCCAAATCAACTCAGTTCTTCCGCCGATCCAAATACCCGCCCATACCATGATGGTTCCACCACTATAAGGATGGACTTCCTGGCAGGATTTTAATCGCTGTTGGCGTCCAGGGGTTCTCCAGTGTCATATACGTCTTGTATCCGGTCTCATACCAAAACGAGACTCATCAGAAAAGCACACGAAACGCCATTGTTCTTCTGCCCAATTTCTGTGTTCAAGAGCCCATTGATATCGAATCCTACGATTGTGCATTGCTATAGGTGGTACCCGTAGCGGTCTTCGGGAATGAAGGTTCACTTCATGCAAGCGGTTTCTGACTGTTTGGTCGCTAATTAAGTTCCCTGAAGAGTGATGAAGCCTCACGGCTAACATCATGGCGGTTATTGTTGGAGCTCTTCGAGTTAAGATTTGAATGTATCGGTCTTGTCTCCGTGTGGTGCAGCGATACCGTCCTCCATGGCGCTCAGCCACGGTACCAGTGCTTCGATAACGTGTCCAAAGTCGACTGATAACACTCTGACTTGTATTCAGAGCTAAAGCCACAGTACGTTGCCGGGAACCAGCTTCTATCATTCCCACGGCTCTGAGCATTTCTTCCCTGCTTAAACGACGTCGCCGCTCCATAATAACGTTGATTTAATCAGTAGTAGGGAAACAGTAGCACTAATAATGTCTTCAATGCGTTGTATGTTTTTATAGGGAAAATATTGACAGCTGATTTTCATCTTTTACTCGAATTTGATTCACAGTTCCTAATTCAAATTATGAAATGCACCAAAAAGGATCCATATAAATTTATAAAATCATAAATTTATTACAAAGCCACATCTCAATCTCAAGAAATCCGCATAAAAATGCTTGATCCCTAGACACTTTTGATGTGTGTAGTTTACCAAGGGTAGGGTCACCGACTCAATATAATTTCTCTATGACTACAACTACAAATCATCATCATCATCATTTCAGCCGAAAGACGTCCACTGCTGGACATAGGCCTCCCCCAAGCTCCTCCACTTCGGCCAGTTCTGTGCTCCGCGCATCGGATTCCTGCGGCCTTCACTAGGTCATCGGTCCAGCTTGTAGGAGGCCTTCTAATGCTACGTCTTCCGGTACGCGGTCGCCACTCCAGAACCTTTCGGTTCCATCAGCCATCTGATTTTATGATGGATAGATTCCCCAAAAATACATTCATTTTCACTCTTTGAGTGTTTAATTTCAGGTAGCAAGCGTGACTAACGATTAACCGCAAATCTGATGCCCAATAACCATGTCAAAATAAACATATTCCTTTAAAAAGTTAAAAGTAAATCAAGCAACCCTAATTCTCTGAACAAACCTACATTTCATCCATTCAACCACCCATCTGAATCCAGACCTCAATCACCGCAACTTAACCTCACCGATCTTACACACCGCTCACAGACAATAAATTACCTAAAATCTGCTACATTAAAAACTCCGTGTCCACTCGCTCAAGGAATGTCTATGGCCATACATTTTTTTTCCTTCGTACCTTTTTAAATATTCAAATCGAATCACCCAAATTAAGTAGCCATAAACGGAATCAGCTTCCAAATTTGAATATTTCATTCTCACTCGTACAACGCGCGCGCTTTGATTTGTGTTGTTGCTTTGTCTGTGTGTGTGTCGTAGGGATGGGATGTATCGATAAGTCATTTTTGACCTCAAATTGGACAAATGTGTAGTTTTAAAATAAACAAATAATCGTTATCTTTGATTTACGAGTGTTTCCAGAGAAATAAAAAGATATAGCAAACATGTCTACTTACAAATTAAAATGCAATCTTTATCTTAATTAAAATCCGCTAAATGAATAAGTGATTGCGAATTAACGTTGAAATCATAAATAAAGCAACAAAAAGATTGATAAAGAACGTGGCTCTAGCAACTTAGACGAGTAATTAAACACTACAAAAACCTAGTACCATGCATTTACTATGTAGTTTTATTAATGGGAAGTAATTTATACCACGGATAAATTAAGATCCAATTACTTTATCTGTAAAAACAAGTGATTGATATCTAATTTACAATCCTGTCATGGAATGCTATATTTACGAGCTGTTGCGTGATGTGCTTTTAAATGAGGCTTTCGTAAAAATCGAAAGTCAAACTCTGCAAAAAGCAAAAAAATATCGATATCGATACTTTTGATTTCACAAAAACGCGCATCACTAAATCTTTTGTCGCATCGCGCCGCGCGTTGATAAGGAAACATTTTAAATTAGTAGTAAAAAGAGTAAAAAATATTGTAATATATATTTTTTACATTTTTTTTTCTTGTATTTTGTCGAACAAAACGGGTAGCCGCTACCAAACGATATAAATTATATCATTTTTCACTGCGACATCCCTAACCGAGGTAAAAAATGACGTTCCATTCAACGTTCCGAGTTTGAAAAAGTTTTGCCGCGCTTTTTTATACGTTTCCGGGCGGCGGGATTCCATTATTGAACTTTATAATTCGAATGCCTTGCTCAACGGTTATTAATACTTCGTCGTGCACCGCGGGTTTTATATGAAAAAGTTTATTTATTCGTGTTTTAGAGCAAGCAATGTATTTTAAGGTTGTTTTAGGTGTATTAAAGATCGCGGATGCTGTTCGCGTCGGCTTTTTTATAGTTTTCGTCTGTGAGTAAGTTTTGTACCGTACTGGGTTCTAGGGCGAGGTTCGACTGCAAGCGTGCGAGAGAAGGAATGCTGTACTCACAGATGCACAGACAGAAAGTAACTGCTCATCATCATTTGCTTAGTCTTTTCTCAACTCACTGGATGCAACTAAATAACAGTATTTTACATTGAAGACTGGTTCTCAGACTTTCGGGCTTCTGACGACCCATAACGACTGTCAAAGATCTATGAATGACAGCCAGGACCAACGGCTTAACTTGATGCCCGAGACTCGGAGGAGTCTTGGTATGTAATGGATGGTCACCAATCCATGGACTGACGTCGGCAAGCGTTGCTTAACCTTCGATGAGCCCTGCGGCTGTTATTAAGTAACTGCTATGATAAGCAAACTACTCTGATGTGTGTAACAGCAAAGAGGCAAAATCGTACACGTAGTTATGTATACTTGTAGGTACTAACCACTTTATTCACTACTTGCAGCGCCCCGTGGTTTTGCCCACATAAGTGTCGATCCCGTGGGAATATCGCGATAAACACTATTCTATGTTCTTTCCCGGGACTCAAACTATCTCTATACCAGATTTCATCTAAACGGGTTCAGCGGTTTAAGCGTGAAGAGGTAACAGATAGACACACTTTCGCATTTATAATATTAAGTATGTGTAAATTGAATACCAAATAAAAGGCGGCTACTGCTCGATAAAGTCTTCTCCTAAGCGTATCTTCGCATCTAGCGGAAGCCAGTTCTCTCAGTTTATAATTTTATTCAAATATAATCTTACAAAATAAGTAGGTAACACAATTTTATTTGTCTCGAACAAAAACGCTCAAGCGATTGCCACACCGCTCCCTGTACGACCTCGCCTAGACATCGTATTCATAATGATATTTATAATTATGTCAAAATCTAATGAAAAATACGATCGGTGACCTTTTGGAGGAGGAGGTCAATGTGTTTGTCATGCAACCTGTTTTATTGACAAACTTCACGCTTTGTCTGACACGGGGGGACAGAAATTGAGCGTGTTTTGTTTTTATGTAAGGTTTTGTATAAACGTTGAAACGAAGCGACGAGATCACAGAGTACTTTTTGATAGACTGACGAGATTTGCACATTGAGTTCAAGGGGCTTACATGACCTAAAGCGCGGTCACTGATAAATGATAAATGATTTTATTTTTGTAAGTAGGTTTGTACAAACACTTTTACACGTCAATCATGTTTTTTTTTTAAACTAGATGAGGTCGGCGTTTCCTATCTGACTACTCTGAGAAGAAAGGCAGAAACAAACTCAGAGGTCACAGTCTCTTTTAAAGTCCAGACATAATCTTGGTCAGGTTATATGAAGACCATGTAGATCGATGTCTGAGATGGTCTTTTGAGGAAAGAACCACACAGATTGAGAGGACCTGTCCAGTCAGTGCACGCATTTGTCAGACTGTTGGACTGCATAGAAAAGAAAGAGAAGCGCGATGACACAACGCTGGTAATTCATTGCAAAATATGAAGCAATTATTTAATTACAAAATATCTATAGTATGGACTAAAAAATTTAAACACTAGTATTTCAGTATGTTGCTTGTAGAATAATCTGGCATAAATCACAATGATTGTATGTATATAAGTATGATTTTTATTGTAAAAAGAAAGTTTTTAGAGGTATCTTCATGATTTTTTTTCTATCGTACCTATCAAATTAGTTGCATTATTTTTAAACACACTGTCTACCTAGCATATATCCTGAAGAATATCATATATTTTTCAGATAGTCAGCTCGAGTACTGACCTGGTTTGCTCGTGTTTTAAATGCGGCATGAGCTGTTCCACTTGTTCTGCACTGTGTTCTGTGTTTTTCGTTTTTGAACGAGAATTGAGAGTGTTTCAAGGACGGGTCACGTTTAGGCACATTCCGTTACATGTGAGAGAAGAAAGATATAACTCTCTCTGTCTCTCGCACTAAATCGGCGGCTTCACCCGCATAAGTGTCGATCCCGTGGGATTATCGGGATAAAAACTAACTTCCCCAGGATGCAATCTAAGTATCACTCTGCCAAATTTTATCGAAATCCGTTCAGTGGTTTAGGTGTGAAAAGGTAACATACATACAGACAGACAGACAGACAGAGTTACATTCGAATTTATAATATTAGTATGGATGTTAGAAGTTTTATTTGTATCACGTGTTACACGCGCAATTTTTTTATATGCACGTGTTTCTGTGACAGTAAAACATTTTCGTGTCAATACGTCAGAAGATTTGCATACATCCAGGACCTATAGATACATACTTAGCTATAATTTCACTTACTATTGGAATTCTACTCCAATTCGACCCAGTACAAAAATAAAGATTATGTATTTAATCATGATCTGGCAGTTTGAGTAATTTACGCGGCCTACCCAAATGTCCTTTCTTTGGTATTGTTCGTCGAATCGTTGAGCTCCTCAATTTCTGAGTTGAGCTGCACGATTTTTGACAAATGCGTGCACTGATTGGACAGGTCCGCTCAATCTGTGTGGTTCTTTCCTCAAAAGACCATTTCAGACATCAATCTACATGGTCTTCACACGATCTGACCAAGATTTTGTCTGGACTTTAAAAGAGACTGTGACCTCTGAGTTTGTTTCGGCCTTTCTTCTCAGAGTAGTCAGATAGGAAACGCCGACCACATCTAGTTTAAAAAATATGATGACGTGTATAAGTGTTTGTAAAAACCTACTTACAGAAAATAAATCATTTATTAGTTCAACTGTCACTAATGACAATGAGACACAATTACTTTTTCTATTGTTACCGATCTCTAGGAGATTTCTTGACAGTTGAAGGGATTGGGTTTATTTATAAACGATAATTAAAGTAGAGTGACGTTTCAAAGTCAAACATGTATGCTTAAACGACTCGCTAATCATTACCTAACTTTTTTTTTATGCGGATAGGATATCATCAAATGACTCCTCCCGCTCTGGATGGAGCGGAAGGGAGTGTCAGACTCTTACTGACTAAAACCCAACCGTGTTCCTTCCTTAGCCCTTTATGTTCCGGGCCAGCGGTAACCCTTTCGGACAATCCCGCTGACCCGGCAGGCTTCGGCCCTAAGGGGGCTCCTCGAAGCTGACATCTCTTTCAGGCGCGCGTGGAACACGTACGCGCCGTACGGCACGGGCCTGGTCCTGATCGGACGGTGAGCTACCCATTACTCTCCGCCCGCAGGCCCGCGCCTACGGTGGCCGGGAGTCGTCACGCAGCTCCCGACGCCCGGAGCGTCTCCCGCGGCGGCTGGGACGGGAGGCTCTCTCCCTGAGCCATCCCGCCACCTCCTTCGCTAGCATGACTGCTTCGCAGAAGGAGGTGACTGCCTCCCACTCCCTCTCTTAACTCACTACTTAACTTCACGCAAGATTTCGAAAACGAGGTTAAAAATGTATGCTGTGCTGTGTTCACTTTAAGAATATCTTTAAAGATATTATAGGTCTGGGGAATTCCAATCTAAACCTCTTCTTCAAGGTTTTTTACTGCCTCGTGTTTATATCGCCACAAACCTAATAGTACAATAACACACTTAAATAAAGCATTTAACAGAAGATCGGGGGACCTCCGGCATACTCTGATGACATCGAGGTAAATCAAAATGGATGCGCTTTATACGAATTATGGTATTTGTATTTATTTTTTTTGTATTTATTTATTCTTTAATTAAAACGGTTTAAAACCAATTACAAAAATTAAAGACACATAAAACATTAAATATAAAATCAATTAAAAGTTAACAACACTTTCATACATCCCTCTCACAGTACTTCTGACATGCCGAAAAAATCTTCGTCCATTCGTCCGCAAACAGATCGTTTGTTGGATTAGAGTCCAAGAGATCATTAAGTGCGGCCAGAGTACGTGGTACTGGGGACTTAGCACGTGCAACTGTGCGACATGGAGGCACAGCAAACAGCCTATGCTTTCTGCCGCGGCAGTAGTTGTCTGGCACAAAGAAGCTTGCCAGCGCGGCATGTAGATCAGGCGCGTCAATAGTGCCACGGAGCGTCTTACAGGCTATGGTGAGCTGGTCTTTTGCTCGCCTTACCTCTAACGAGTTATATCTGAGGCATCCCAGTAGAAATTTAGTCGGATAGAGGTAAGGGTAATAGCCGTGTTTACGCTTATAAAAAAACCTAAGGAACGCTTTTTGTACCTTTTCCAGTATAAGTACGTAGGTACTTTCGTGTGAATTCCATATGCAGGAGCTAGACTCTAATTTGCTCCGTACGAGTGCATTAAATATAATTTTTATGGCATGTGCGGAGCGAAAATCGCGCCAATTTCGCAAAACGAAACCCAATCTTTGGTAGGATTCCTTAGCTACCGTGGCGATGTGGTCGTGGAAAGTGAGCTTTCGGTCGGTAATCGTTCTAAGAGCGGAGCAGGTGACCCAGTGGTGACTTACGAGTTGTAGTTCGTAGGTTCGATCCCAGCCAGGCGTTTTATTTTGTGTAAATAATTTCATCAGCACTGCTCTCAAAACGGTGAAGGAAAACATCGGTACCACCAAACGTGGTGAATAGATTAGACTCCTTTTTGGCAACAAACTAGATTATTTCAATGTTAAAATCGCTTTTAAAGTTTCGTCCTGATTCACCCCTTCATTCATATTCACCCCGTTTGACGATAGGTATATCCTAAAACTAATCATTCGAAGACATGTGATATTGCGTGGTGGTTTATGGCCGACTCTCTCTCATAGAGAGGAGACTTGTGTCCCAGCAGTGGGAACATTTCAAGCTGATTACTCTATGCTTCAAGTTGAGACAGTGGCAGTAGACTGATCACGTTTTTTTTTTGTAAAAAATAGAATTTTGTTTGATATGTTCCAGATATTTTAACAGACAAAAATATTCTTCTTACTCCTAGTTCCCGGGCCATAAACCTCAGTCCAATACCGACTGTTATAGAGCGGTGAATAAATAAAAATAAATAAATTACGCGGCAACACATAAATATAGGCTGTATGGCGGTGTGGCTGGACGCGACGCACTGAAAACTAGAAAAAAATATCATATTTAAACGTGGAACACTTTGGGTGCGCGCCGAACAGCCGCAGACGATTAGTGTGGACCTGACTTCATTATTGCCTCTGAAGGACATTTTGTATTCAAATCTTTCTGGTCTGTAGAAGGCATGCATTGCCAAGCCTGACAGTTGAGAATTCGTTTAATATTACCCTTGAGTGGAATGTGCCCGGTTTATATTTAGTGAACAAAAGCGAATTACAGTGCAGCCGACGAGAGAATGCGTTCTTGACACCTGTCAGTTGTATACAAACGAATACGTGTTTTGCGAATTTGATCTTTATTAGCTACTACAATTGTCACACTGACAGGTGGTAGGAACGCATTCTCTCAACGGCCGGACTATAAGCAGAGATATTTAAATTCTATTGTACTTCGTATCTCAATAATTTGCAATGATTGCTCCTTTCCAGTGTATTGTTGACTTTTTAGTCTATATCGTGATATCATTTTGCTTAGTAGAGATTAATATTGTTAAAATCATACCTACATAGGTACTGTTCTTGACATTATCACCAATTCCAGCATGCTATCGCGCTCACCTGCACTTTGAAGAGATAAAAACTATCAATAATACCTTCACTTATCTCAAAATCACACACAAATCACAATAATAAATTCAGAACAAAAATAGATAAGTACTAGTGTTTACATCATATTTTGTTCATATTGAAAATAAATGCATTATCTTACACTTCTTATCTTGTCCTCTTATGTACAATTTATTTCATGTGAAACTTTGCTTTACTTATTTAGAAAATATATAAAATTTAATTATAACTTATAACACAGTTACATTAAATGAAGGTCTTATCCATACAAATCTTGCTTCATTAGTTGGACAAAACCATTGACATTTACCACCACCTCTTGATAACGAAACGTTATAAGTGCTAAAGTATACAAGGTGTAATAAACTTTATTGGCCACAAATAAAGCTTCTTTTCACTTAGCAGACAATTAGTATCATCGTACTTTTTTGACAGGTGTGAATCTTATGACATTTGAGTAGGCACGCACGGTGTTCGAAATTTGAATTCGGTCGGCGGCCAGTAACGAATGTTGTATGTGTAATGAAACCTACTTTCTTGGAAGTTATTTGTTAAAATCATTAATTTTATGGCATCATAATTTGTTTGAATATTTATAAGTAAAAACAGAATAACTCACAGTACAATTACCGGCACGTAACTTGGCAAGAGATTTTCGTAGTGGGGGAAGTTCGCGCATATAAAAATGTATGAAATTGTGCATGCGCAAACTTCCCCCACTACAAAAACTCTTGCCAAGTTACGTGCCGGCAACTATATACATTTATTTTTTCTGTATTGCCAATACCTTTATAATATACGCGCCGCACTATGTAGGTACCATTTTGTTGAAACTCAGATCTGCTTCTCGACATCCGTATGTCACTAACGGATTGCAGCAGAATACCAGCGTCAGGTATTGTACCTGGCATATGCTGAGCTGGACTCCCAGTTGGTGCAACCATGAGACACACACCGCCCAGTAGTGATCGACCGTTATAGATGTACAACATGAGCTAGGTGACAATGGGTCAATTTATCTTTTTAATCTTTGTTTTTTTTTTCTTTCACCTATTTTTAATGTTTTTTAATACCTGTATTGTGTCTTATAATCAAAGCCTCAGAAGTGGGGCTTGTGGTTATAAGTAATAACAGTCGCACGGGTCGATCAATCAGGTTAAGCTACGCTTGCCGCGGTTGGTCCGTGGATGGGTGACCATCTTCACATACCAAGACTCTCCGTGCCTCGGAATGCACGTTAAGCCGTTGGCTGTCATTCGTGGATCTTTGACAGTCGTTACGTGACGTCGGAAACCTTACCAAGGGGTATCGTATTACCCAGTCGAAAAATACTGGTATTCGGCTACATCCGGTTAGACTGGAAGCCGACCCCAAGATAGTTGGGAAAAAAGGCTAGGCAGATGAGATGAGGTAGACAGGAAGCCAAATCCAAAATAGGCAAAAAAAAAATTAAGTCACTTCTCAAAATAGGAACTTAGAAACCACAGGTTCGATTCCGGATTCAAGCACGGTTTACAGCCGGCATTCCGAACTTATATCCTACTTACTTTTACAACCCATTTTATGCTCTAATCCTTTAACGACATAGTTACGGCAACTGTTCGGTAGCCATCTTGGTTTAGTTTATAGTACCCATATCAATTAGACGAGCTGTCTGTGGAGCCAACGAATGCTAGTTTTTTTTGTAGCTAACTAATAAACTAAAGTACCTAGAAGGATTACCCGAAAGACTGACAAACACGACGGCCCCGATTTACGAGGTCGTGGATTCGAAGCCAGACAGCCGCTTTTCTCTGTGTAAATAATATCATCATCACTGCTCTCAAAACGGTGAAAGAAAATATCGTGAGGAAACCGGCATGTCCTAGAACCAACAATTCAAGACATATTTTATTACTTTTATTATTTATTTCAGAGTATCTCCATGTAAGTTACATAATTATAAACACAAAATAACAAAATCATAAACTATTAGTGTGTTCATCATTTCAGCCGAAAGACGTCCACTGCTGGACATAGGCCTCCCCCAAAAGGGGGGGTTTGCCATAATCGCCACGCTTGGCAGGCGGGTTGGCGATCGCAGTATGGTATGGTGGTGGAATGCATAGAGAACGCTGCTGCCCATTCTCCGGTACGCCCCTTAGTCGCCTTTTACGACATCCACGGGAAGTATGGGGTGGTGCTATTCTTTAAGTCCGACACCACACAGACTAGTATGTGTATTAGTGTGTTAGTAACAGAAAAGTGTACCTAAAATTATGTTAGTATGGTTAGTATCTATACCTAACTGATGCCTATGGCTGTCCTTTATCCACTTATTTTGGAAAGGACAGTTAAAACGGGTAGCAATAGTAATTAGGGTGCTGTTGCTGCTGCTTCGTAGACGTTGCAGCAAGGAGTTTGCTTTCTTGTTCATGATGGCTTGAAAGCCATCCGTACGTTCTTCAGCAAACATACCAGACGCGCTGCAGCGCCACGGCAGCCCCAAACGCATCCTAAAAGCGTTATTATACTGGGTGCGCAGGGCTCTGTAGTTTAATATCATATGATAATCATATGATATTGCGAAGTGGTTTATGGCCGACTAGCTCTCACAGAGAGGTCTGTGTCCCAGCAGTGTCCGCCCGAAACTGTCGAATTTTCCCAATCAAATTTGAACCTTATGCTTTAGCGATAAAGTTGAAAATCTATTCAAGAATTTTGACAGATTGTAGTAGCTTGATGTGCTGGCATCTGTACCTGAGAAGGATTAGAAAATGTTCTTTCAATAAACTTTTTTTTTGAAGTCTTTTAAAGTAAAATTATGGTTGGGCTTACTCATGATAAGGCAGTGGTGATAATCGAATGTCAAAGTATATTCCTGGAATCTCATCATCTGCCTAGCCTTTTCCCAACTATGTTGGGGTCGGCTTCCAGTCTAACCGGATGCAGCTGAATACCAGTATTTTACATGGAGCGACTGCCTATCTGACCTCCACAACCTAGTAACTGGGTAATACGATACCCCTTGGTAAGACTGGTTGTCAGACTTTCGGGCTTCTGACTACCCGTAACGACTGTCAAAGATCCACGAATGACAGCCGGGACCAACGGCTTAACGTGCTTTCCGAGACACGGAGGGGTCACGGTTTGTAAATCATAATTTCAGCCGAAAGACGTCCACTGCTGGACATAGGCCTCCCCCAAAAAGGGGGGGTTGCCATAATCGCCACGCTTGGCAGGCGGATTGGCGATCGCAGTATAGTATGGTGGTGGAATGCATAGAGAACGCTGCTGCCCATTCTCCGGTACGACCCTTAGTCGCCTTTTACGACACCACGGGAAGTATGGGGTGGTGCTATTCTTTAATCCGGCACCACACAGACGGTTTGTAAATATGGTCACCCATCTACAGGCCAACCGCGGTAAGCGTAGCTTTACTTGATCGATCGACCTGTGCGGCTGATATTATTTCGCCACGGGCCCCTTCACAACGACAACAATACAACTATTTTTGTGTATTTTCATATTAATCCCATAATCCCAGAACACTTACATACACAATATACATACGTCATACATTCTACAAACATCTAAAACCCGACCCATGCCGAAGAAAGCCGAGCGAGTTCGTGCAACCAATCAAATCACAGCATTTCGTTGAAACAAAAGCGACCATTTTTTTTTCGTAGACCGTATAGCGCGTAGCCCGTAGGCTCGTAGACCTTATCCTGTAGGCATAGAAGATATCAACGCGCGTCAAGATTTTGGGTAAATTTTTCAAAACTTTGATTAATCCATACTAATATCCATACTTAATCCATACTAATATTATAAATTCGAAAGTAACTCTGTCTGTCTGTATGTTACCTTTTCACGCCTTAACCACTGAACGGATTTCGATAAAATTTGGCAGAGAGATAGATTGCATCCCAGGGAAGGACATAGGACAGTTTTTATCGTCATACCTCGCCGGCGAAGCCGCGGGCGGAAGCTAGTATTATTATAAATGCGAAAGGGTGTCTGTTTGTCTGTCTATTACCTCGTCAAACTTAAACCGCTGAACCAATTTGGATTAAATTCGGTATAGAGATAGTGTGAGTTCCGGGAAAGGACATAGGCTACTTTTTATCCCGATATTGCCACGGGATCGACACTTATGCGGGTGCAACTGCAGAGCGCAGCTAAGTTAGGTATAAATCCAGGTTTCCTCACGATGTTTTCTTTCACTAATGTCCAAGATAAACTCAGAAAGCACATAAATTAATTGCAGAAGTCTATTATTTAATTACGAGGATTATTTAAACAAAGAGATACTCGTGCCCGTGACTAAATAATGCAGGTCGATCGACCAGGTTAAACTTCGCTTGCCGCGGTTGGTCTGTGGATTGGTAACCATCTTTAGATGCCACCGCGACCCCTCCGTGCCTTGGAAAGCACTTCAAACTGTTGGTTCCGGCTGTCATTTGTGGATCTTTGATAGTCGTTACGAGTAGTCAGTAGCCAGAAAGTCTGACAACCAGTCTTACCAAGGGGTATCGTATTACCCAATACTGGATTGTGGAGGTCAGATAGGAAGTCGCTCCATGTAAAATACTGGTATTCAGCTGCATCTGGTTAGATAGGAAGCCGACCCCAACATAGTTGGGAAGAGGCTTGGTAGATGATGATGATTTAAAAAGAAAGAGATAAAAAATGTAAATTCGTCTTTTGTTTGTTTTACTAAAAATATTGTTAAATGGAAAGTCTTCCTCAACTTTCGGTCAAAGAATATTAACAGATAGTTTATCAGCAGATTAACATTACTTATTACACTAAAAATTTTTTACACTCGAAAACCACCGTGAGAAATAAATATATCACTTCTCGAAAACGCAAAAGATTAATGTAATCTTTTTAAACGAACACTCAGACCCATAGACAATTTTAAGTATTCCATAATCCATTCTTTTTACACGAATAAAAAAAAAGCTATTTGCGCACCATTTTAACTGTTTTTAACCTGTTTAAAAGGGTGGATTAAGTTGGGCGTAAGTTAAGCTGACGAAGCTACCAACATTAACAATTGTCACTTAAAATGAGACATTTTAGTATTTTATTGTGTTGAACTATGAACAATGATGCTAATCTGACTTATTAAGAAAGTGTAGCTGATTGTATATTTTTTTCTGTTTCGCAGAATGACCCATTTTTATTTCGGGGTAGTTAAGGGGACTACCGGACCTAAACGCAAAAAAAAGGTTTTATAATGCCTAAAAGTATATGAACTACAGTAAACAAAATCAGAGAAATATATGATATTCTGCAGGATCTACGCTAGTTAGATAGATTGTTGTCGAAGAAGCATGTCGTCGAAGTCGCATGGTTTCCTAGTCAAGTCATGTCGAAGAAACGCTTTGTCGGAGTACAGTAGTGTCGTACTTAAGGTATTTCGAACTAAAGTATTGTCGAAATGAAGACGTGTCGGAGTTCCATATTGTCGAAATAAATTCTTTTGAAAAATAATTTCTTTAAAATTACGGTTTGTCGAAATTCGGTTGGTAAGTCAATGCATGAAACTAATTTGATACGATAGAAAAAAATCATGAAAATACCTCTAAAAACTTTCTTTTCACAATAAAAAACCATACTAATATACATACAATCATTCTGTTTTTTTGTCAGATTATTCTACAAGCAACATACTAAAGCACTAGTGTTTTGATTTTTTAGTCCAAACAATAGATTTTTTGTAATTGCTTCATATTTTGCAATAAATTACCAGCGTTATGTCATCGCGCTTTCTCTTTCTTTTCTATACAGTCTGACAGTGACCGCGCTTTAGGTCATGTAGACCCTTTATCCAACCAACAATAAAAAAATGTACGAGTTAATATAAAATTGCTTACTTAACTTTGTGACTTCTGACATAAATAAAAAAAATCATGTGGTCCGATGGGAGTTCGATAACCGGATCGGGCAGTGTGTTTTTGGGTTTTTCCATTTAGAATTTCTCAGTACCAGCCTGGTGTTACATGGGACCTGTATCCTAATTGCGTATTCAATCGCAATTTAGATCATTTTGAAGGATATCACTGTGGAGTTTCTTGCCGGCTCTTCCCCATAAGAAACAACCACTTGTAACAGTGCACCTAGCTTCTGACGTTCCATAAGTGCCCATGTGAAATAAAATACCTATTTAGATTTAGATTTTGAATCCATTACTTCATATGTTCGAAACATTTGTCTAATCAACAACGTAAATAACGCAATGAAAAAAAAAAAAAACTTTTTGTTGAACTGTGGAAATGAAAGCCATTCCTACTGTTAGTGATGTTACGCGATTACCCCTATGAAAATAACTTGCGAAATGTAAGACCTATAAGCTACACCTCTATCTAACCCATCGGAAAATAAAGGTAAAAAAATTATAGATAATATTAGAAAAAAAAACTTATTTATTTGTTTTACAAAACAACCATAGAATACTAGCTGCGCTCGCGGTTTCACCCGCATAAGTGTCGATCCCATGGGAATATCGGGATAAAAACTATCCTATGTCCTTCCCAGGGATGCAATCTATCTCTCTGCCAAATTTTATCGAAATCCGTTCAGTGGTTTAGGCGTGAAAATGTAACATACAGACAGATAGACAGACTTACTTTTGATTTTATAATATTAGTATGGGTAACGTAAAAAAATGGAAACTCATGGATAAATAACGAAATACACCGTACTTCATTAATGATTAATTTTGTAATTTTTCAAGTTTTTTTTTGTCTGACGCATGTAATAGATGTATACGTACAGTATCAAAATATAATTGATGGTTTAAAATGTATAAATTATCAACACCGACCACTAGGTAAATATTAATGTCGCTATTATTTTAACATAAATAATCGTTACATGGATTAATAGCATATTCATCAAGTTTTATATAAAATAGCAGATGTTCGCTTTGGAAAACACTAAATTTTAAAAAATGGTGAATGTTTTTTTTTTAAGAAAAAAGGATAAAAAAAAACCAGTCTAAAAATTATGTTCAACAATTTATAGTTCAAATCAATTATTGTACAAAAAAAAACCACCAATTTATGTTAAAGTAATAAACTCCCTCAATAAAAAAGAGGACGGTGTGAGTAGTCAGCTACCTCTAAATAACCCAAGTAAGACAACAACAGCACGTGCCTCCAGGCGCTAAACATTAGCAACGCCCACAAAACAAAAGACAAACCATAAAACGAGAAACAAAAGAACAAGGACCACCAACATTCAGCCTATACACGCCACATAAAAAACTGTCGCCAAATAGATAATAAACAGAAATGTTATCTGTTTTTCCCGTTTTTTTTTTACCTGAAAATTGTACCGGGGTGGGGCGTGGGGCGTGCGGGGCCATGCGATGCGGCAGTCTGGCTCCGACCACGCCAGAGCTCGCGTCGATGCATTGCCACGAGACTATACCAAACTAAGTGCAGTGTTTTCACTACCGAAAAGGCCTAAGTACGCAACGAAATACCTTTTTCCGGACTACAATCGCAATTAACGTGTTTATTACGATAAGATAATTTGTTGAGTACGTCTCATTCGTGTCTTGTTCGTGTCGTGTGATCGATCGCGGATAATTACCGTTTATATTTATACTATTTTTGTCGAGTGCATTATCAAGTTTCACTGTCAGTGCGTTCGTGAACAGCTGAAAGTTTGGATTTTGACGTAAATAGGTAAGTTTTTTTATTTGTTTTTTTTTTTCTTAGGTTCTACCTGGCTTCGCAGTCAGATACTGCTGTCATGTCATTTTTGTAACAAAAAAAAAACAAAGCCGATGTTTTTTTAAGCTCTTAGTTGGAGTTTTTACTTACGAGTCGTTAACCTCAAATATTAATTAATACCTAACTTCCATAAGTTACTTAGTATTGTTATTAATTTTAATGTACCCTCGGACCATTGAAAAGCGCGTGGTCACTTAGCAAAACAAAAAGATAATCACAAGAATCGCAAAAACTTTACCGTCGCTCGCTCAAATTAATTATATCTATTTTTCTCTTACTTATAATAACTCAACAGACATTTATGTTTAGTGAAAGTAAATAAAAGTGAAGTTTTATTTACAAAAAATAGTAAAAAGTGAGGAAATATAGGCAAACGTCGCGTGCCAGTTTAGGCCTATCTACAATGTCAGTTCAACGATAACATGTGTCGATATCATGCGTATCTCCGATTAACATTTGTAGAATTAGGAATTACGAAATGAAATCAATTGCACAATCGGAATAGTGAAACTAATAATAGGTGCAGTAAGCTTATCCACATATTTAGACGATTATTTACGTTGCTCAATCATATCGGTGGACCGTTTTTAGCGAAATAAAAGAAGAAATTGTATTAAAACCTTTTTAGTCACTGAATTTTTTAAAGAATTTTTGTGCCTACTATCCATCTTGAACCGGCCATCCAAACAGGACGAGATATTTAAACAATCTAACCAAGATATTCAAAAAAAAAACTCAAATCATTTATTTCAATTAAAATTAATTATAGGAACTTTTGAACAGTCAATGGGTTGGTCAGTCAGAAAGATGTCACACGTTGCACATTCTAAAGCATAGTATTAGTAGCGGATGAATTCAAAGTAAAAATAACTACAAAACATTTATTTCCACACTCAGTGTAGAGCCAAACATCCTCAATAAGTAGAAAAAAAACAAGGAAACTGTCAGTAGCAAGTCGTATAATATTAATGCGATAGATCGCGTGAGCATTTACAATAAAAAAAGGTTTCCAAGTGTGAGTCGGATTCGCAGACGAGAGTTCCACACCACACCACCATACAACATTAACTATACTAATATTATAAAGAAAGAAAGAAAAGAATGAAAATACATTTATAAAAAGAGATTTTTTTTAAGAGGTAAAGTTTGTGAGGTTGTAAGGGGTAATCTTCGGAACTACTGATTCGATCCCGAAAATTCTTTCACTAATGACAAGCTACATTATCCCTGAGTGTCATAGGCTGCGAACGAAGTCGCGGGCAGAAGCTAGTATTATATAAAGCAAACAAATACAAACAACTAACAAAATCATGAAAACAATAAAATCTAAAATAAAAAGAACATTTAAACTTTTAAGTTAATGCATTATGTTATTATAATAATATAATTGTTATTTTACTTAGACGTTTGTATGTTTTGTCATTATTAAGATCAAGCAAAAAACTACCTGAAAACACGGTTCTTGTATGGGGACCCTTCTCATCTTAAACTTTTTTTTTGTTTTAATTATGTTGTGCTAACGATCATAGTAACACACTCTCTGTAATAATTTCTAGTGTCTACCTATTACGGTTCAAAAGAGACAGCCTTGTGACAGACGAACGGACAACGGAGCCAGTAACAGGCTCCCGTTGGCACCTTTTGAGTGCGGAACTCTAAAAAACTACAACAGTGATCTAGCGGTGAATCAAATTGAACCTTTTTTTTCTGTTTTTACGTGAAAAATGTACACATTTAATCTAAGTCTAGTTCTCAATGTTGATTTATTTTTATCAATAGTATTTTCTCACCTTCAGACGGAGTGGAATTTGTAAATAAAAATGTTGATAATTTATTTGATTTGAATTTAAATGGCGTTCGGCAGACGAGTGTTGAATTATTTATAGTATAATGTCTCGCGATTTTGTTAATTATTACTTGTCATTGTATATTAGTAATTTTATAGTAAATTAATGTTGACTTTTACAAGGTTAGAATGTGAGATTTTACGACTAAAATATGAAATGTAAAATAATCGAAATATTTTTTTTTACATAGAGAAATATTTTATGGTTTTTAAGTTAAAAATAGTTTTTTAATAGTATCAACCACAGTAAAATTAATGTTGAGTTTTTGAAGGCTATAACTTGAGATTTTACGACTAAAATATGAAATAAAAAATAATCGAAATATTTTTTTTACCTAAACAAAGATTTTATGTTTTTTTTTATGTTAAAACAGTTATTTTTAATAGAACCAACCACATTAAAATTTATGTTGAGTATTTATAGGTGTGATTTTACGACTAAAATAAAAAATAATCGACATGATAATTTTAGCTACCAAAATATTTTATGTTTTTTACATAAAAAAAGTTTTTTTTTAATAGAATCAACCACAATAACATATTAAAACTCCAGTTAGTTTCGCTAATTCAATTTTAATAGTCAACAATATTAACAAATAAACTTTTAAAACATAATCCTTTCTTTTGCATTCACTTTGAATAAAAACGCTCTAACAGCAGTTATTTTGATTTGGAACCGAAACCTGAGGGACAATTATTATTCTCGTAATTTTAAGAACGTTCAAAATCTGATCTCACTCTCATCATCATCATCATTTCAGCCGTAAGACGTCCACTCCTGGACATAGGCCTCCCCCAATTTTGGGGGGGGGGGGGGGGGGGGTTTGCCATAATCGCCACGCTTGGCAGGCGGGTTGGCGATCGCATTACGGTATGATGGTGTAATGCATAGAGAACGCTGCTGCCCATTCTCCGGTCTCCCTTAGTCGCCTTTTACGACACCCACGGGAAGTACGGGGTGGTGCTATTCTTTAGGTCCGGCACCACACAGACTATCTCAGTCTCATATCAAAAATACTTCTAATTTCTCTAAATTATTGACTAGTTTTTGACATTGATTTTCGCTGAGATTGTCGCGTTCCGAATTGCGTCAAAAGCGATTATATCGCGAATCCGACCAACGCGCAATGTCACAAATAGTACTCAATAGTCCTTATTTGTGACTATCGAATTTGGTTGGATTCGCGATATAATCGCTTTTGACGCAATTCGGAACGCGGGGGGATTGAGACTAATTTTTAATTACGAGAATCGGCTTCCTGAACAAAACAATTGCTTTCACCAAAACACACGTAAGTACTCGTATGGTACATACGAGCAGGCCATAACTCGTGCTAACACAGACTCTTAACTTGAAATTTACATTAATTTCCTTCGTCTTCCTACTAATTTATTTATATGACCAATATCCGGTACGCCCCTACGCCCCTCGTTTTAGCCCACCCCGCCCCAGTTGGCAACTCTATAATAATTCATTTTCGCGTGTGGCAACAATTGGGGAAGATACGGGTAATGTTGGGGTGCAACTCTATTGTTGGAACGAATTTAATCTTGCTGATGCGTTGGAAAGGAAAAAATGAGCTATTTGATAATAATAATAGTTTAGTTTTTTTTAGATAGGTATAGCTGTTTTTTTTTTAAGTTTTTTGAGTAAAACTATGATAGTGATAGGCACATAATATGATAGGTTATCTCTAGATGACATTGCCAACCGACCTTCGAAACGTTGGCGCTTAAGCTTAAGTTCATGGATCTTTTTCTTTATATTTCATTAAGAAAAGGAGCATCTCCCTGCAGGCTGTAACCTTCCGTGGCCCACTTGGAAGTCTCTGAACCGTCTCCGGACACAAGTGGGAAGATGTAAGTTCAACCTGGTAAAGTGGGGCTACCTTGACGGAACAGCAGAAGGGTGTGATTGCGGAGCTGTGTCACAAACCATGCTCCACCTCCTATCCTGCCCTCTGTGTCCCAAAACATGCAGTCAAAGTGACCTCTGCGCTGCCACTGACAACGCCGTGGAAGTGGCAAAGTTTTGGGAAAACAAGATTTAAAATACAGTCGTGCCAGCGACACGAAGAAGAAGAAGAATTAAGAAAAGGATAGAAGATAAATATTAGTTTAGTTCTGTCAAATTAAGATACTCCATAGACAACTTTAGACGAAATTAAAAAATTGGCTACTAAAAATACGTCAATTTACGCCAGGCCGGCACTAATTTGACAGGACTAAACTAATATTTATCTTCTGTCCTTGTCTTAATGAAATAGAAAGAAAAAGATGCCTGAACTTAAATTTAGTTAAGTTTGTGAACAACAGAATCGGCGTCATTGTTAACTAGTGGCCTGCTTCACTTTTTTACGACTTGACAAAGCATCGAGATTTATACAACGTTATTTTTAGTAGTTCATGCGAAACCTGAATATACCTAGTTTGTTCAGAATAAGTAACTGAATTGATTCCAATAATGTTTACCCCTGTTATATTTTGTCCCAAAAATATTTAAAAAAAAGGTTAAAAGTTGGACACCAAGCGACACTAAGTAGGTTATTCAAATCTCCACGCCGAACGGTTAGGTACCTAGGTACTATTATCAATGAGCGCAAGACGGCGCGGCGCGAGCAGCGCGGGTTAGCATATACGGACAAACGGGTAACTTAACAAGTTTATAACTTTGTGATTTCTCATGATACAGTTTTGAAATTTTGTACAGACGCCAGCACATCAAGCTACTACAATCTGTCAAATTTCTTTAATAGATTTTCAACTTTATCGCTAAAGTACAAGGTTTAAAGTTAGTTGGGAAAATTTGACAGTTTCAGGTAGGTTGATATGCTGGCGTCTGTACACAGATTCTTTACATAAAAATATAGACATGTGTTTCGGGTTTCGCATATACTAAAAATAATGTTGTATAATAAAACTTTATGAACAAGTAAAAAAAATACTACACAAAGGTGGACTTTATGCGTGAGGCTTTTTCTACCAGTCAACCTTTTTATTATATTTCATAATAAGGTTAAAATTAATCCTACGATCCTGCTATAAATAATGATATAAATAATAATATTATAAACGCGAAAGCTTGTGAGGATGGATGCATGGATGTTTGTTACTCTTTTACGCAAAAACTACTGAACGGATTTTGATGAAACTTTACACTGATATAGCTTACACATTAGAATAACACATAGAATAATTTTTATTTCGATGTTCCTACGGAATCGACACTTATGCGAGTGAAATTGCGAGGCGCTGCTAGTATTAATTGATCCTATTAATATTATAAACGCGAAAGTTTGTGAGGATGCATGGATGGATGTTTTTTACTCTTTCACGCTAAAACTACTGAACGGATTTTGATGAAACTTTACAGTAATATAGCTTATAGATCAGAATAACACATAGGATACTTTTTATCCCGATATACCCACGGGATCGACACTTAAACGGGTGAAACCACGGGGCGCTGCTAGTATTGATCCAACTAATATTATAAACGCAAAAGTTTGTGAGGATGGATGGATGGATGGATGGATGGATGGATGTTTGTTACTCTTTCACGCATAAACTACTGAACGGATTTTGATGAAACTTTACAGTAATACAGCTTATACGTCAGAATAACACATAGGATACGTTTTATCCCGATATACCCACGGGATCGACACGACGACACGACGTTTGCGAGTAAAATCACGGGGCGCTGCTAGTGTGTTATTACACAAACCTTCCGTTTTTAATGCGGAAGAAACAAAAACCATAGTTATATATACATACACTCATTCTGATTTTTTGTCAGATTATTCTACAAGCAACATACTAAAACACTAGTGTTTTAAGTTTTTAGTCCAAACTAGATTTTTTTGTAATTAAATAATTGCTTCATATTTTGCAATAAATTGCCAGCGTTGTGTCATCGCGCTTCTCTTTCTTTTCTATGCAGTCCGACAGTGACCGCGCTTTAGGTCATGACTGGGTGTTGTGACGCGGCCTGGGAGGTACCTATGTCCAGCAGTGGATGGTGATAGACTGAGTTTATTGATACACAAACCTTCCAGAATAAATAATCATATTGATGGTGAAAACCGCATCAAAATCCTTTGCGGAGTTTAGGAGTACAGACTCTAGCACATCAAGCTACTACAATCTGTCAAACTTCTTTAATAGATTTTCAACTTTATCGCTAAAGCTTAAGGTTTAAAGTTGATTGGGAAAATTTAACAGTTTCAGATAGCTTGATGTGTGTTTGTGCAACGCGGTCAGACAGACAGACACGAAAAATGCAATAGAGAAGTATGGAAGAAAAAGACATGTTGCGCCGACGCCATATATAGGGTAGGCAGGTGTATGATGATGATGTTGTGTAGTAGGTAGGTAAGTAGGCATCTACCTTATTAAGCTTCCTACCAAATTGGAACTCAGATTTGTAAAAAGATGCCTTTTTTAACCAACTTCAAAAAAAGGAGGAGGTTCTCAATACGGTTAAACTTTTTTTTAATGTTTGTCAGAACTCCGTTCTGAGGGGCCCGTGGCTAAATAATAACAGCCACACAGGTCGATCGATCAGGTCTGTGGATGGGAGACCATCTTTACATAACCTGACCCCTCCGTGCCTCGGAAAGCACGTTAAGCCGTTGGTCCCGGCTGTTCGTGGATCTTTGACAGTCGTTACGGGTCGTCAGAAGCCTGAAAGTCTGACAACCAGTCTTACCAAGGGGTATCGTATTGCCCAGTAACTGGGTTGTGGACGTCAGATAGGCAGTCACTCCATGTAAAATACTGGTATTCAGCTGCATCCGGTTAGACTGGAAGCCGACCCCAACATAGTTGGGAATAGGCTAGACAGAATCAGATGATGACCTCAGAACTCCGTTACCTATTTATAAGCCAATTTCAAAAAAAACAAAACATTTGAAAGGATATACCTACTTTTAATCCATAGAAATTTAATCAAAATCGGTTTAGTAGTTTGATTTTTAAACCAAAATTACTGGTAAAAATTCAAGTAAACGAAATTGTTTTTGTATTTACGCGATATCTCCGGCAATTGTGAATCGATTTCAAAATATTTTTTTTAATGGATAGGGTATGCCTCAGGGGTGGTCCTATATAAATTTTATTAACTTTGCTTGGGTAGTTTTTGAGCTTCAATAATACGTATTTTTGCCACTTACTTTATATTGATGATGTTACAATAACTTCTTGTCACTGGTATTTACATAGCAAGTCGTGTTATACGGATTTGTGTGCGGTAAGTACAACTTAAAAGAAAAAATTATATTTTGACAAAAAAAAAAAAACAACCGACTTCCAAATATGACTCAACAAAATGAAAAACAACTTCAATTTCGAAAGTCGGTGGCAAATAACGAAAATGCGAACCCGAACACCGACTTCCGAAATTAAAGTTATTTTTCACTTTGGAAGTCGGTTGTTTTTTTTGTAAAAAAGTTTTTATTGTTCCACATTGTTATTTTGTTGCTAATTAAAACTACAGTTAGATGATGGTCATACATCGTCCGAAACAGTTTTAATTACTCAGGTACCTAACTGTATTTAACTTGATTCCAGTTGAAACCTCCACCTAAAAAAACTATCTAAGTATTTTTAAAGTCAAATCCATTCATTTCAAATAAACATAGAAAAGGCACTTTCAAACTAATTTGGGGGCAAAAAAGGGGGCAAATAAAACACCCTAAAAAAAACTTGCAAAGAATACACAAATAACTCAAAATAGTTCCTCCTTTTACCATAACAATAAAAAAAATCATCGCATTCTCCGTCCGTCAACCATAGTGCCAAAGTACCCATATTACGCGGTACTCGGCGGTACCGAGTTTTGAGGGCTACTC
The DNA here is from genome assembly GCA_916614155.1 of Mesoligia furuncula. Lineage (NCBI taxonomy): Eukaryota > Metazoa > Arthropoda > Insecta > Lepidoptera > Noctuidae > Mesoligia > Mesoligia furuncula. Next base: position 5,805,151 of record OU744815.1, read on the forward strand.
ATCCCCTCTGGGCGTGACAGGGTAAGCCACGCCCACCCGATTTATTACCATTTTGTGTTACCCCAAGTCACTGGGGTGAACTTTACACATTTTTTATGAGAAAGATTTTAGGTACACTCTATCTGGCTTGTTGTACCTACATAATTTTAGTCTTCTGATTTTTTTAAAGAAAAATATTTATGTCTATGGTATAGTGTATTTTTTTTTTGACAGCCTTCTTTTAGTTAGTAGGTAGGATTTTGTCGCAGAAAATTACAGGAAAAAACTAGGTATTTATTAAAATACAACTCCTGCTTAAGATTTATGAGAACTCGTGGCTAAATTTGGGTCGATCGAAGTTTTCTTGCCCGTTCTTCTCCATAGAGACCTACGTTTTGGAATGACTAGTCAACTTTCTGACTAACTGACAGACTATTTAATGTTGACAATTCGAAGTGCCTGTTCAAGGTTTAATTGAAATACTGCCGTCATAAAGAAAAAGGGCACAACTAAAACTTTTTCCAAAATTGAGTTAAAAACTGTCATACCTATGCGCCTTTTTTTCTGATTCCAATTATGTACCTATATAACTCAATTTTGAAAAAAATGTTAGTTGTGCCCTTTTTCTTTATGACGGCAGAAAAAATGCTTTGAGTTTGAAGCTGACTTGCCGATATCGGTCCGAGGATGGATGACTATCCATTCCATAATATGGAGACATAATAGATCTTTGACAGTCGTTAAGGGTAGTCAGAAGCTCCAGTCTAACAATCAGTCTTATCAAGGGACATTGCGTGTTTCCTAGTAACTAGGTGTTGGAGGTTTGATAGAAAACACAAACATATTACTGGTTTTGAGCTGCATATGTTTAGACTAAAAGCCGACCCCAACATAGTTGGAAAAAGGCTAGACATTGAAGTGCCTAAGTTACTTAGTTTTAGGGAATCTGTAACCGCTTCTGTGTCGTAATTACAGACACAATTAAAAAGCCATTGTGTCTCGCGTAGAATCTACGTTCCGGCAGACTAAGGGTTAAACGTTGTACACCATGATTTGGTGGATTAAAAAATATATATTTGCACTACCTGACCCGACAGACGTCCCTGTTTTTAATTGGAAACACGTGGCGCCTTAAATCATCCTAATAACGTTATTGTTGTTTTCCTCGGGAACAGCACTTTTTTCGGGGTGAAAGGTAGGTGCCCTATGTCCGTTTTTGTGTACTTGACAACGTATATGCAAAATTTCAGGATGATCGGTTCAGTGGTTTAGGCGTGAAAAGGTAACAAACAAACTTATCCCACAAAAACATTTCATGTTAAATGTTGCCAAGACGAGACCATGTAGCTCGCACTGTCAAAAAGTAATCAGATCTCATGTAGAGCCAAGCTTCTAACTCTACACGCCCTAACTCTACAAGGCCTAACTTCGCAAACTCTACACCATAGTCAAAATATATGGCTTGGCCGTTTCGTTACTACAAGAACCATTAACCGTATGAGAGTTTTTCACCTTACGCTCATGTGAATGTAGCGAAATGGCCAAGCCATATATTTTGACTAAGGTGTAGAGTTTGCGAAGTTAGGCCTTGTAGAGTTAGGGCGTGTAGAGTTAGAAGCTTGGCTCTACATGAGATCTGATTACTTTTTGACAGTGCGAGCTACATGGTCTCGTCTTGGCAACATTTAACATGAAATGTTTTTGTGGGATTTCATTTCTTTTTGTAAGTTGCTTATGATATTTATACGAGTATTTTTTCTGTTGTTCATTTTTTCTTTCTTTTTTTGGGGTTTATTTATAACAAGGACCCCCTATATAAATTTTCAGACCTCTAGCATCAAAATTGACGGAAGTCTCATACAAACTTTTCCCCCCTAGTTTAAGGGGTTGGGGGGTAAAAGTTTCAAGTTTTAAGATTTTTTTGTTGTTTGTGTACAGTCGGTGATAGCAATTAACTGACCCCCCTAAAAATTACTCGATTTTGCACCCTCTGCTCATAACATTAAAGGTTATTCAATATGTAAGTATGAGTTTATCAGACTAACACTACTCGATGAACAGAAACAATAAATAATTTTGATACGCAAACTTGAGCTTTAAGATGTTGGTGTTAGGTCATTTACTATGTATATGGGTATTTGTTACGCAATTTTCATTTTTATGCAGCAAGACTTAAAGGTTAGGTTAATGTTCTGATAATTTGTCTCATTGCTACTGATACCTTATTTCATCTGTCTTACCCAAGTTAATCTGGTGTCGTGGTTTGTGTGTGAGGCTGAGACGTGGAAGATGCAAGTTCAAGTCCTGTCTCAATGTTTAATTTTGTTTTCAATAAGTATATAAAATTGTTCGCTAGGTATTTCTTGCATTATTGTAAAGAACAAGCACATCAATTAAATTAATAAAATTTTCATCTTTTTCAATAAGTGGGTAGTTAGACGTCATTATGCGTATTCAACAAAAACTGCTATTGAGATGATATTAAGAATATGGGGTAGAAGAATAAATTGAACAAGACATTCTATGCACAAATAGGAGTGAATACGCGCGAACATTTTTACCTTGCCTTACAAATTGCGAAAATCCACGCCTTTTTCCTTTTTATTAATTGTCAGTTTTGATACAGTTTAATCGTCATGTCTCAGTTGTGATTATTTAAAATACAAAATAATCTATTTGCATGAGGAGAATGTTGGTGTTAAAGCGATTGCTAGGAAACTTAATATAGCGGTAAGTGTATTCTTTTTTATGCTTCATTTATACTTATAGCTATTCCTTAATTTGTTAGTTGGCTTAAAAACTTGTGAATGAATAATAGAAAATTAACTGTGTTTCATTATGAGATCATGTAAAGGTCTAATGTGGTTTATCTAAACTTATTCGAAAAATTATGCTTACTTCGTTACTAAAATTATGCTTATTGTGTTGTTTCAGAGAAATACAGTCAGATTGTGGCTAAGACGTATTGAAGAGACAGGGAATATTCAAAAGGATCGTCCTGGAAAATATGGCCCAACTTGTGACATCAACATGGGAATTCATGAGAGGAAGTGACTGTTGTTGGAATATGGTGCGCGGTATGCGGAACCGCTTGCAAGTAGTAGAAAAAATGGTGCTCCACTTCGCTATTAAAAGCACCACTGAATGACTTCAGTGACCAGTGTTGGCCACAAACAATACTAACGTGTCAGTGTGTGTGTTAAATTAACTATTGTTATAATTTTTAACGAAGTATTTCGCATACCTAGTTTTTATCAAAACCTTATTTATAACTAAAAATAACTACTTACAAAACAAATTGATATAGGTAAAACATTAACACATAATGCTATTTTATTCAGTTAAATGATATTTAATGTGGTGATGTTATTGTTATGAAATAAAGAGAAATACCTATATTTCTAAATATTCTAACATGTTGATTCACTACATTAAACTCTGTGAAGTATGTAACAACGTTATAAGTAAGCAGGTAAATGTTACCTATATCATTTACGTTATTCTTATAATAATTTTATTTATAAAATAAAATCGTTTTTACCATCATTATCGTTTTTTATTTCTGTTCAGCTTTTTTTGTAGCTAAATTTATAATTTATTATTTATGACTTAAAAAAATATTGTAAAACAGAACGCGTAACAGACAATAATATATTGGTTTCGAACTCACAACCTCGTTCTCGTCAGCTTACTACAGCTACTACTAGACCACACGAACATAGTGAACGTCGTTGAAATTAGCAATTATATTACAAGGTAAAACAATATTCAAGATCATACCTACCTTGACACTGCGTGTTAAAGTTCAAATTCGAATAACTATTTTATTAATCATAGACGAACCAGTTGTTCTAGTTCGACAAGCTTACTGTTAACAAGCAGAAGGTTCAAATTCGTTTAATTTTTAAGGGGGTCAGTTAATTGCTATTACCGACTGTACTATTACTAGCTTACATACCGAAATTCAGCTTTCTAGGACTTCAGGAAGAACCTTAAGAATATTGATGATCATCAGTCAGTGAGTCAGTGACGAAATCGGGGTATTTTAGATATCAATAAAATCTAAAGTATAAGAGCTATGCAATTGAAACTTTATAGGTTTAATAAGTCAACCACTGACATCATATCCCGAAAATTTTGTTTATCTGGTATAATCCAAAGCCAAGTTAAGAGGGTTCAAAAATACGACGAAGTGCTTCGAGAAAAGGTAGGTACTGCCCTTGCGCTTCGCTTGGCTCGTCTTGGCGGGGGCACTCCCGTGCCCCAGATGTGTGTTTATATGTTTCTTACTTCTTCACGCTCAAACGGCTGGACCACTTTTGATAAAATTTTGTATGGAGGTACCCTGACACCCTGGATTACCATATAAGCTACTTTTTATCCTGATATTCCTACGGGATCGACACTTATGCGGGTGAAACCGCGGGGCACGGCTAGTTTACGATAAATCCATGACAAGCGTTTTACAGTTAAAGGAAACGTCGAGAAAATAAAATCTTTACTTTAAACGCAAACTAACCACTAACGTAGGTTTATCTTTTACTTATGGAGGTGACAAATAAGGTTTTTCTTACAAACAAATTACAGAATATTGAATTAACAGTAAACTCTAGAATTTATTTTTCTAGTTTAACTTTCAGATTTTCTTGATCAATCATAACTGTTACTAGGTAGGTACTGTTATAATAATCAGCCTATAATAATGTTCCCACTGTTGGGACACGGGCCTCCTCTCTGTGAGTGGGAGTGGGCCGTAATACACCACGCGGGCCCAGTGCGGGTTGGTAGATGTCACATATCTTCGAATTTTCGGTTCTAGGACAAGCCGGTTTCTCCTTCACCGTCTCGAGAGCAGTGGTGATGAAATAATTTACACAAAGTAAAGCGGCTATCAGGGTTCGAATCTACGACCTACAACTAGTAAGTCGTGGCCGTTGATGGCCACCACTGAGCTCAAGGTACCATTTACGTAGGTTCCCAGGTCGGACCAAATGTTATTAGGTATTCCCATCAGGAATTTTAAGTAACTACCCGGAGTTTGGGTGTGATACCTCCGTGTCTCGGAAAGCTCGTTAAGCCGTTAGCTCGCGCCGGATCTCTCTCCGGTCGTGTCGGATTGCCGTCCCATTGGACTATGAGAATGAGGGAAAAGAGAGTCCATGAAAGAAAGAAAGAAAGAAAATACGTTGATTTGCGGTAAACATGACGCAATAAAGAACATAAACAAAGAAAAAATAAGAAAGGGTTGGGGAAACATGCGTCACATCCACGCAAAACGGCTGTCGCTCAGCATTATGCTGCGACCCTATGCAAGACAGAGCCCCAGCGCTGGTTTTCAGCGACAGCGGCATCTGTGTCTGCACACATAAGTACAGTACGGCCGATTTATCTTGGCAAGTCTGAACTTCGCGCAGGAGACTGCGCAGTAAGATTTTTTAGGAACCAAATGGTGACATGAGGCCAGTGTGAGTGAGAGAACATGCGCGAAAGTTCTTAGTGCATATGTTCAGACTTGCCAAGATATTACGGCCGTAGTGTACTTGTGTACTATAATATCTGCCGCGCCGAAAGCTGGTCTCCGCTGAGATTAACCGCCATGCATGAACGAAATTTGGTCGTGTTATAAAACGCAAGTAATGGAACTAGTACCCACTCACAACACTCACAAAAAACCTAGATTTTAGCAACACGGTTAACAGACTAAAACTGTAGCCAATTATTCAGTTTATAAAAAAAAGACTCAAAAATTATTTTAATGTTAAAATACGTTAAATGTGCGATTATTATTAAGTACCCAACTTAAGAAGGCTAACGTTTTATTTGTAACTGTTAAACTGCCAAGATAAAAAATCTAAACAAAAAGTTTAATCTGAACAAAGGCATTCTAAATTCAAATATTCCACTTCTATTCAGCCAGCATTCATCCTTCATTGTATGCCTATGTCACACCATAATGATGGTGTGTCATAGACAAACACCACACGTCATTATTTCTCGTAGTAGGTACCAAAAACACAGTTATCACATCGATATCCATTTAATTAGCTATCTCGTTAGCAAACGTCGGGGGTGCAGCGCAGTCAGCCCCGTTTGTTAACAAACAAACAAATCACCAGCTAATTGGGCGTCTGCTGCACTTTGAATCTAATCGGAGATTAAACTAGGAAGGGGTTGATTTAGCGTACATAATTCAAAGGGCGATTTTAGATAATCAGTTTAAAAAAAAAAAAAACAAAAAAAAACTTACTACACTCAATAACTTACTTACTGGTAGCTGTTAAAGCCAAAAGTAAAACACAAGCAGGTAAATACTACAGGAATTTACTTCAGCTAACGACGAGAAATAAACTAAGATTATCGTAAATATTAATTTCCTGAAACACAGGAAAATTATTCAATAGCACTTCACAAAACTCTAAAATAAAGTTGTTAAATATTTCACAATTAATTTCATCACGAACCAACCATAACTAAGAAGGATTAGAAAAAAAAACAGAGCTGTTTTCCCGCCAACAACAAATGACTTAACATAACACCCCTACACACGACACTAATTAGGCATAAAGCTTACAAAACTAATGATACGTTACATAAACTGCCAATTAATAGTTCCACGTTTAATTAAGTTTGAATATTTGTGTAATTAAACAAACCAAGCTGGTATAATAATATCATTGATACTTTAGAAATAATGTAGTATGAAAGCATTTTGTTAATTATTTTGGTGTGAGAGAGAGAGAAAGACTTATGGGTTGGTAATGGCTTTGTCTCTTTCCCGCAAACTAAAGGAACATAGATTTCACGTGGAAATTATTTTCGTGAAAGTACCTACAGCATTAATTGTATAATGGTTTGTAATGAAAACGTCAAGTATCAGAGACTTTTTTGTATCTTAATAACGTTCAAAGGGATAAAACAATGATTTAAAAGTTATGATGAAAAGTCAGATTACATTCCCACAGTTCCCACTGCTGGGACACTGGCCTCCTCTCTTCGAGAGGGAGTGGGCTGTAATCCACCACGCGGGCCCAGTGCGGGTTGGTAGATGTCACATGTCTTCGAATTTTTGATTCTAAGATTTTTGGTTCCCTCGCGATGTTTACGACAAATTATTAAAAATTTTCAACTAATTTTAGCACAGATGTAACTTGACTTTATGAATAGGTAGTTAGATAACTTTTAGTCGAATAACAATTAGCGTGGTTTGACAGCTTTTGTAAAATATGTCAAACTGTCATAATATTTTATTCTTCAGATAAAAGTGCAAAATCAGCCATTGGACTTTACAAAATTTGACAATTTGAATGTGCCAGGCATTTCAAAATAATTCACAGGTCATATTTTAGTTAATTTCGTTAGTAGGTATTTAATGATCCACGCAACACGTGATAAAACATACCGTTGTCTATACCTAATCAAATTAACATTGGATTTTTATTTCGTAATTAGATTAGCGAAAATAAATCATCAATTCTTATTTTATCTTTATCCTGACACTTTAGATAGTATCTGTACACATTACATTCCATATCTCGCCTTTTATCTGGAATTTTTGGTAATTACAGATAAAAAAATATCGAGTGATTCGATTTATTTTTATTATTCGAACAAGTAACACGCGTAATTCTTTAGTATTGCCAGATTATAACTTACTTTGCTGTGGAATTTAGATTATTTTTTAATTGTCTTCTTTAGTATTTTTGTACGGATTCCGATTTTTTATTGTCTGTGTTGGGATTATAGGGTATTAAGGAATGTTTAAAGTTTAAATCTTCATTTGTGTTTTTTAAAGAGTCGTTTATGGCCCCGTTCCCACAATGTCTTGACGACAGATTATCGTATCGTTTAAAGCGTCGTGGCTTGTGTATTTAAATGGAGGTATTCACATAAAGGACTACACGATTATTACCTGCCGTCCACGACTTTTTTTGCAGTGGCGACAGATTGTCTAGTCAATGGTAACGGCTAGCACGACCGTCGCGTCGTAAAACGATAAAAAAACGTCACGACATAGTGGGAACGCGCCCTAAGGCTTTTTACTTCGCTTTTAGGCATTTTTTTATGATAACGAGTTAATCTTAAAGCGATAGTACTTAGGTACCAAGTAATGAACTTGTAAAGAGATACTTATACAGGCTGTCTCAGAAGTTGACGTCAAGCCGAAATCGGGGAATAGGCCAAGACATAATAGTTATCAGAAAATTAAAAAAATCTTAAGTTGTGTATTTTAAAAATTATTGGCATTTAAAAAAAGTTGAGAAAACCTGACACAGTGTTTTCACTCGTGTTGCTACAAATCTCAAAAGAATAAAAAAATGTTATGGGATCCTGAATAATGTTTCTGTAAACTCTTGCCTGACTCGCCTGTGTGGTGCCGGACTTAAAGAATACCACCACCCCTTACTTCCCGTGGGTGTCGTAAAAGGCGACTAAGGATCGTACCGGAGAATGGGCAGCAGCGTTCTCTATGTATTCCACCATCATATCATACTGCGATCGCCAACCCGCCTGCCAAGCGTGGCGATTATGGCAAACCCTCCCAAAATTGGGGGAGGCCTATGTCCAGCAGTGGACGTCTATCGGCTGAAACGACGACGACGAAACTCTTGCCTAAAATGTAAATCTAACTGCTCCAACTTGGAAGAAAATGTCACTTTTTGCCCAACCAAATATTCAATATTAATAATTCGCCAAACTTTGACCGGCTGTACTGAAATAAATACCTACTAGTTTGTTTTTTTATTTTTTATTATATTATATTTTTCTGATAACTATTATAATTTGGCCTATTACCCGATTCCGGTTTGACGTCGACTTCTAGAACTGTACATATGAGTACATAAAGATAACATGAAGCTTTAATTAAATCTCCATTTTAAAGTTGTCTTAATTTATTTCTCCTTTTTTTTCTGATTTTGTTAATAAAACATGTTGTTCCCACTCCGATCACAAAAACATAATGTTGAAGGTCCGCTAAGCATGAGGTTCTGTTGGGCAAAATGTAGGTACTCGGGTTTTTCCATCTGGAACTTCTCAGTCCATCGAATCTGGATTCGTGCCCAGTTGATGGCCATAGGCTCGCCCCCTATTACTTACACGGGACTTAAACATAACTGGCTAAAACTCTTTGTTCTACAACATTATTTTTAGTATATGCGAAACCTGAATACAGTTTGTTCAGAATAAGTAACTGAATCGATAACAATAATTTTCACCCCATGTTATATTTTGTCCCAAAAATATTTAAAAAGGGTTAAAAGTTGGACACCGAGCGACACTGAGTAGGTTAGGTTATCCAATCTCCGCGCCGAACGGTTAGGTACCTAGGTACTATTATTAATGGGCGCAAGACAAACGGGTAACTTAACAAGCTTAGAACTTTGTGATTTTTCATGATACAGTTTTGAAATTTTGTACATAGATTCTTTCCATAAAAATACTAGACACGGTTTCGGGTTTCGCATATACTAAAAATAATGTTGTATAGATGCATCTCTGCTTAACCCTAGGATCAAAGGCGTGTTGTTGTGTTAATAACTTAGTTTAACAGTCGAACATTAGGAATGACAAGACCAGTTAGCCAAACTGTGGAACTCCCTTTGTTCCCTCCCACATTTAACCCGTCTGCCATCAAAGCAAGACTGAACAGGCATCTTCTGGACACGCTCGTTCCATCATAGACCTCATTCTTCGCTTTGCATCAGGCATGATCGAGGTCAAGGGCGGGCCCATTTAGCAATAAAAAAAATAACAAATGTTAGATTGAGTAATTCGGTTTATTGTCACTGATAACGGTAGATAAAAAATGTAACTGATAGGAATCTAATCTCGTGTTACGGCCTGCCATAGGAAATTATATTTTATGATTAGGTCGTTTCAGCCGATAGACGTCCACTGCTGGACATAGGCCTCCCCCAATTTTGGGGGGGGGTTTGCCATAATCGCCACGCTTGGCAGGCGGGTTGGCGATCGCAGTATGGTATGATGGTGGAATAAATAGAGAACGCTGCTGCCCATTCACCGGTAAGACCCTTAGTCGCCTTTTACGACACCCACGGGAAGTAAGGGGTTACTTCCCGTGGGTGTCGTAAAAGGCGACTACGGTGCAATTCTTTTAGTCCGGCACCACACAGACAAATGATTAGGTAGGTATATTTATTTATAGGCCCGTCTAATTATTGTGGACACCGACAAGTTTTTGATCTAACTTGTTTTAGTACTTATTTCTTTTCTACGAGGGACCCGTGGCTAAATAATAACAGCCGCACAGGTCGATCGATCAGGTTAAGCTGTGCTTGCCGCGCTTGGACTGTGGATGGGTGACCATCTTTACATACCGAGACCTCTCCGTCTCCTCGGATAGCACGTTAAGCCGTTGGTCCCGGCTGTCATTCTTAGATTTTTGACAGTCGTTACGGGTAGTCAGAAGCCCGAAAGTTAAATAAACGATTTTTATTTTTATTAAAGTTGCTCCATGTAAAATACTGATATTCAGCTGCATCCGGTTAGACTGGAAGTCGACCTCAACATTGTTGAAAAAAGGCTAGGCTGATGATGACTTAGGTACCTAATACGAGTAATACGGGATGGTGTCCGCAACTCCACGTCAATGCGCGTACGGTGGAAAATAAAGAGTGCCTACTACCTATATCTATGATGATTACTTTACACAGCTTTTTGGATATACCTACTTACTTTTGGCCTATTGGTTTTCTGTTTTCATTAGAAAAACAAACAGTGGGACACGGGGAGTGCCGATAAAAATGAAAACAAAACACAAACAGAATACTTTGCCATCACTTACTGACGTATCGGATATACATTAAAACCATAGATATCCGTGAATAAAACCGAGTACATCCCGAGGACAGCCGAATACATCCGAAGCGGTATTTTTTTAATCGTCTTATAAACAAAACACGCGCGGTGTCGGTTAAGGTAACAATAAATAATATTTAAACGTATATGGGCTGATTACTCCAACGCCAGATAACTTTATCGGAGGAATAATTTTGAATGTTTGACAGTTCTTCCATAGGTACAAAAACTGTCAGACGTCAATTTTATTTATTTATTGAATACTTCAAGCACATAAATATACAGAGGCGACAAAATCAACGGGTTCAATTCCTAGCTAGAAATATTGATTTTTCAAAAATCCAATGATGCAGTTATCAAAATCGAGCTCGCGACTCCTTTGAGTACTTTTCGCTTTTCCTCATAGTTTCGGATTTGGCCTACCACGCCCACTTGAAAAATTCACCCTTTATACTCGTTACTAAAGTTTAGAAATCTATCCTCAACAACCAATCCGACGCTTGAAGATGAATCCACGTCTCCCTTGACTGGCGTATGTCATTTTCGACCACAACTGTCATTTTGGTTAACACAGATAAAAGCGTCTTATTCTCTTTGGTCGATTTCTTCGTTAACAACAAATCCATGATACGAAATATTTAGTAATAACTAGCCAGCCGCTCTGCCACCGCTTTTTAGATCTCTGATAACTTCTAAGATATTCATTTTAATGATACGCTGTAAAGGACAATTTTGATCTCCATGAAATGCACAACGTATTTAAAGTATTTAATTGGATAAGGAATTGTACTATGTTGTTTAAAATAGCTTGGCAAATAACCCATACTTTTTTTGTAATATGTAAAAGATAAAAATGTTTACTGTGAGTTATCCTTAGGAGATAAACATATACCATGGCGGACTTTTTTATCGAGGTTTTTAAATATACAAATTCGTAGTACATTAATTTGATCTATCTCGTAAGGGTTAGCCAGCGTTTGCAATGCAAGCGCACAAAAATATGTTTGTTACGACATCACATTACAAATCTTTGAATTTCAAGGCTTTTCTCTGCTCTAATAAGCATGTACCTATTATACATATAAACTTTCCTCTTGAATCACTCTATCTATTACTGAAAACTGCATTAAAATCCGTTGCGGAGTTTAAAAGATCTACGTTAACAGGGAGCGGGAGCGACTTTGTTTTATACTATGTAAAGATTAGATAACAAAAAAATATCTATGTTTTCTGTAGGTTCCTGTTTACACAAATATTTCTTCATTTAGATAGGTAGCTGACTCTTTATTCATTTGAATTTTGATTATGTCCATTAAGAGCGTTTACGCCGAACGGCATTTCATACAAACTTTCAAGCCCTTAATTTTCGGAATGAATGAACCGATTTTAATTAAACTTCATACGCTTAAGCAGGATACAAAGGTCTAAAAAGTTAGTAGAAAACATTTTCGCAAAATTGTGTTACAACCAGATTAGACCGATTTTTTATTTTTCATAGAAACAGAGATTTCCAGTTATCTTTTTTTAAATAAGACATTTCGAAGGCGAAGGAAAATATCGCGAGGAAACCGGCATGTCCTAGAGCCACAAATTCGAAGACACGTAACATCACCAACCCGCGAGGTGGATTACGGCTCACTCCCTCTCACAGAGAGGGGGCCTGTGTCCGGGGGCATTATGAACATTTTATGGTTGATTATGATACATACTGTGGCAAGCAAAGCAAGGCAACAGTGGAGGCTCAGGGTGTGCCACACGTAGTTTATGAGGCGAGTATTTTGTGATTAGCAAGGCAAGGAGGTTTTTCTTTTCATCCTCATTTATGTTGATGCATGGCTGCTAAGTTTCTAATCGCACGCAAATTATACAGCCACATCAACAAATATCAAGATTATCAGTGTATTTATTGTAATTCAAAGAAATCTTAACTTATCGCTGGCGGATATTATAAAAGTTGATTGAGACTAAATCATGCAATCTTGTCTGTTTTATGTCCTTGCAATAAATATGTAGATATCTTTAGAATATTGCGGATAATTGTGCCTATTTTAATCATCATCATTGGGGTGAAAACTTTCCACTTCTTCTCTCGGGGGTCATCATCATCTGCCTAGCCTTTTCCCATGTTGGGGTCGGCTTCCAGTCTAACCGGATGCAGCTGAATACCAGTATTTTACATGGAGCGACTGCCTATCTGACCTCCACAACCCAGTTACTGGGTAATACGATACCACTTGGTAAAATGTTATATATATATAGAAAATGTTTTCTACTAACTTTTTAGACCTTTGTATCCTGCTTATGCGTATGAAGTTTCATTGAAATCGGTTCATTCATTTCGAAAAATAAGGGCTCGAAAGTTTGTATGAAATGCCGTTCGTTGTAAACGCTCTTAAGGGTCCTAGCGTGATGTTATATACCCTCTAGCCTTTCTAAAGAATTTGGCTATCAGATGCAAAAGAATTTTTCAAATCTGACCGGTAGTTGCAGAGATTAGCGCGTTTAAACAAACAAACAAAATCTTCAGCTTTATTATTAGTACTAGCTGTTCCCCGCGGTGTCACCTGCTGCTCAGCGCCTAAGGGTCATAGCGTAATATTATATAGCCTATAGCCTTCCTCGATAAATGGACTATTCAACACAAAAAGAATTTTTCAATTCTAACCAGTAGTTTCTGAGATTACCGCGTTCAAACAAACAAACTCTTCATCATCATCATCATTTCAGCCGAAAGACGTCCACTGCTGGACATAGGCCTCCCCCAAAAGGGGGGGGGGGGGGGTTGCCATAATCGCCACGCTTGGCAGGCGGGTTGGCGATCGCAGTATGGTATGGTGGTGGAATGCATAGAGAATGCTGCTGCCCATTCTCCAGTACGCCCCTTAGTCGCCTTTTACGACACCCACGGGAAGTATGGGTAACAAACTCTTCAGCTTTATAATATTAGTATAGATATAGTCAACCAAACCCGCAATTGGCCAGCATGGTGGATTACCTACTAGGCCAGTCACCGTAGATACAAAAAATCGTGTTATTTGAAAAACTGGCCAAGTGCTAGTTAGGTTCCGTACCACAAGGCAAAAACGCCGAAAAAAAAAACACGTTTGTGGTATGGGAGGCCACCCTTAAATATTTATTTTATTCTGTTTTTAGTATTTTTTGTTAGAGCGGCAACCTTTGAGTATTAAACCAACCGGAGACGCCACGAGTACTAATATCTATGCAAATAAGTCTGTCACTTTCATCGCGGGGGACGAGGGAACGCAATAATACACTAATGCAATTCGATCGCGTTGTTACTCACGCACACAAAACAAAAAACAAACACAAGCATAAACTATACGCACACATGTATATAACCGCTATGACCGGCGGTCTCGTACCTTTGGCAGCGGGGATCGCCTGACAATGGCGCCTCCAGTTGGTTTAATACTCAAAGGCGGCAACAGAACTACAGCATCTGTGAAAATTTCAACTGTCTAGCTATCACGATTCATGAGATACAGCCTGGTGACAGACGGACAGACGGACAGTGGAGTCTTAGTAATAGGGTCCCGTTTTTACCCTTTGGGTACGGAACCCTAAAAATCAATGTTTGTAGTGCTGTATCTCGGGTTCTACTGGACCTACAAATCTCTACGGCTGCGTTCAAATTGTAGCAAATGTTGTACAGCTTCTTATACTATAATAATTTAGGTACTCCCTAAGGAAAAGTTTTGGTAAGGGGGGCTTTTACGGAAAAGTCACCCAGTAAATTATAAGAAATTTTCCTTTAGAAATTTTCCTTTTCCTTTTAGAAATTATAAGTTAAAATCTGAAAGAAGTCCGAAAATTTCGACATTTGTCGAGCACCACGCAGTTAGCACAGGTCTTTCGAAGCTGCATTTATCATAAAAACTTCTAAAAATATCAGTATATCCTAGACAGCGACATGATAGGACTTTTCTTACTATCTTAAAAAAGATCCGCCCTCGCTATACCTACCAAAATTGTTGTAGGGACTTGTCTACCTACCCCATCTTGTATAAACACGATACCTAAAACTAATCGACAAAATAACACAAGGAGGTCACGTAATAACTTGAAATTGTTTAAAAAAACAAGATAATTTCGACACTATCTCGTTGATAAGATATCATGATGGAACGCCGAACTGAAGCATTAAATTATATTTCAATATTTCCAACACTGGTCGTAGATTTCCTACAGATAATGTGAATTTATTATAAATAACGTTCCTCGTTTGTTTCAATGACTGTTGGACTCGTGCAAGAATATTGACTAAACGGAAAATTGGGAATATAATTCTCCAAACCATATTTCAGCCATGGCGGTAAAATCTCAAACAGAGCCTTCGGTGCGTGAGATATTATAGTGTATACTAGCTAAATATATATACGCTTGGCGCAGTTGGTCTGTGGATGGGTGACCATCTTTACATACCTTGACCCCTCCGTGCCTCGGAAAGGACGTTAAGCCGTTGGTCCCGGCTGTCATTAGAGAATCTTTGACAGTCGTTACGGTTAGTCATAAGCTCGAAGGCCTGACAACCAGTCTTACCAAGCGATATCGTATTACCCAGTAACTGGGTTGTGGAGGTCAGATAGGCAGTCGCTCCAGGTAAAACACTGGTATTCAGTTGCATCCGGTTAGACTGGGAGCCGACCCCAACATAGTTGGGAAAAGGCTAGGCAAATGATGACTAGCTTCTGCCCGCGACTTCGTCCGCGTTAAATTTCACCCTCCCCCGATTGAGGGGGATAGGGGAGAAATTCCGAAAAATCCTTTCTTAGTGGATACCTACTCTTCACAAAGAACACACCCTCAAAATTTCATGTCTTTAGGAGCAGCAGTTTAGGCTGTGCGTTGATATGTCAGTCAGTCAGGACTTTGAATTTTATATTTGTGTACCTACATAAATACAAGTTTGTGCGCAGTCATAATCGCACTCTCTCTTCCGTCACTCTCGTAGTCCGATGGGATAGACAATCTGACACACGACAGGGAGAGATAAGGCTGCAGTTGCCTCTGCTGCTGGCGTATACCGCTCGTGTGTATGAGCGGTTGATCACTAAGCGTCAGTGATCACTTACCTTCAGGTGTGCACTTAACAACATAAAAACAGAATCAGGAATGAGGAGATCCGCAGGAGAACCAAGGTAACCGACATAGCCCGAAGAATTGCCAAACTTCAGTGGCAGTGTGCAGGGCACATTGCTCGCAGAACAGATGGCCGATGGGGCCGAAAGGTTCTGGTGTGGCGACCGCGTACCGGAAGACGTAGCGTTGGAAGGCCTCCCACATGGTGGTCCAACGACCTTGTGAAGGCCGCAGGAACCCGTTGGATGCGAGAAGCACAGAACTGGACGAAGTAGAGATGCTTGAGGGAGGCCTATGTCCAGCAGTAGACGTCTTTCGGCTGAAATGATGATGACAAAACAATGTGTGACTGATTATAATTAATCAAAATAGCATCATCATCAATCAAAATAGTGTCATCATCTGCCTAGCCTTTTCCCAACTATGTTGCGGTCGACTTCCAGTCTAACCGGATGCAGCTGAGTACCAGTATTTTACATGGCGCGACTGCCTATCTGACCTCCAGTTACTGGGTAATTCGAAACCCCTTGGTAAGACTGGTTGTCAGACTTTCGGGCTCCTAACGACCCGTAACGACTGTCAAAGATCCACGAATGACAGCCGGGACCAACGGCTTAACGTGCTTTCCGAGGCACGGTCTCTCACTGAACATATAACTATCATTAGTAAGATGTACTAACAATAACCCTTCTTCCAAAGAAGCACAGTCAATGCCACAGGCGCCATATTTGAACTTGATTGACTCAAAACCGGACTTTCATGCTTACATAGCTAATCTTAATTTAACGCTTAATTAGGATGTTGATCCAGCTCAAGATATGCTATACAACGTTATTTCTAGTATAAGCGAAACCTGAATATAGTTTGATCAGAATAAGTAACTGCCGGTCGATTCTGTAAAAATCTCACCGTGAAAACTTAGGTGAAGTGAGTTTGTTTTTGCTCGGAATTGACACTATTGACAGCTCACTCCACGCCTCTTCACCTAAGTTTTCACGGTGAGATTTTTACAGAATAGCACCGCTGTATCGATTCCAATAACGTTTTACCCCATGTTATGTTTTGTCCCCAAAAATATTTAAAAAAGGTGAAAAGTTGGACACCGAGCGACACTAAATAGGTTATCCAATCTCCGCGCCGAACGGTTAGGTACCTAGGTACTATTATCAATGAGCGGCGCGGGTGAGCATGTTTTTGTACGGACAAACAGGTAACTTAACAAGCTTATAACTTTCTGAGTTTTCATGATACAGTTTTGAAATTTTGTACATAGATTCTTTACATAAAAATACTAGACACGTGTTTCGGGTTTCGCATATAGGTACTAAAAATAATGTTGTATAAATGAATATTATTAATAGCTCTATGTTTGCTGGGGTATTTTTGGAACGGATTCGCGACTTCGTCCGCGTGAAATTTCTTGGGCCCCCGACCCACCCCGTCGCATCGCATCGCCTGCCCGCCCTGCTGCGTTTTCGCTTAGCGTTCTTTCTGACTTTATTTTCTTTTTGCTTAACTCCTAAGCCTGGGTTGCATCATCTTACTTTAACTTTAACAAACGTCAAAAGTCTGTCAAACTGCATACAAAAATCACCGGTTATGGTTAAAGTCAGATGATGCAACTCAGCCTAAGAATCCTAGCGTGATGTAACGTAGCGTATAACGTTCTTCAAGAATTGAGCTGAGAATTCAGATGCAAAATGATTTTTTTTAATCCGACTTGAAGTTCCAGAGATTCGCGCAGTCAAACAAAAAATCGGTCAACTGCGAGTCGGGCTTGCGCACCGAGGCCGTAAATGCAAATGTATGGTTTTCGGATTTTTCCCTATACTTGTGCTACAGGACCTTGCTTCTTCTCAAATTTCATGATTAGGTCAACGGGAAATACCCTATAAATTTTAATGCCCTTGATCGAAATATAAGTTTTAGCGGCATAAACGGCCGTATCTTTTTTTACGCTAACTTAGAAGTTTCATTTTTTCACAGTTTCAAGGGACTGTAGACCTAATTCCTAGACCTAGTTGGGTTTTAATTTCAACTCGATACCTCCACGCCTTACCGAGATAAAGGGTCTTGACAGACAGACAGACAGGCAGACCGACAACAAAGCTATCCTATAAGGGTTCCGTTTTTTTCCATTTGATATACGGAACCCTAAAAACAAACAAATTCTTCAGCTTTATTATTAAATATATAGATTTGAAGCAGTGATTTGGTAAGTATCATACTTCTGTTGCACGTTCAAACCTTAATCATCAAAAAATAATCCTAATTAAACTCGACACGTAGCGACTTATTTGCCGAAATTACGCAAAGGAAAGATCACCTGAAATGCTTTCCAAATTACCTATGACCACATCAGGTCAAAATTACGTCGCGTAATTTTCATAGCAAACTTAAGCAAGCAGAATTTCCGTTGCGTAATTTTCGGCAGGTGTGTCGCTACGCTGCTTCGTAGCATCGCTACGCCGTAGCGCGTAGCTTGCAGTGTAGCAAAGTGTTACGCCTAATGATCATAAAATCGCTTACGATTGAACCATACAGCTAGATATTAAATTGTGATTGATATTAAATTTTTATTTATCTGTGTACCTAATATTACCTATGTATTATGTTGTTACCGAAACCTTTATAAACATCTTATTCACAAATTAGAATCAATGGATTGCGCAACTGTAAAATTGACCTTTACGTATCTAGCCAAAGTCCATATCAAAGCGGTAATTATGCCTGTTTCTATATCTTATCGACCGATAAATATCAAAATAGACAACTGAGCATTGTAATTGTTACGTTTTGTAAAAATCTTACTCAACTTAGCCTATCGCAGTCCACTGCTGGACATAGGCATCTCCCAGGCTGCGTCAAAACACTCTGTTCTCCGCCTTCCGCATCTAGTCCGTCCCAGCCATCTTCCTAAGGTCGTCAGTCCATCTACAGTCTCAGTAACAGTCGTAACTATACAACAATATTTTTAGTATATGCGAAAACCGAAACACGTGTCTAGTATTTTTATGTAAAGAATCTATGTACAAAATTTCAAAACTGTATCATGAAACATCACAAAGTTATAAGCTTAGTTAAGTTACCTGTTTGTCCGTACAAAAACATGCTCATCCGCGCTGCGCCGTCTTGCGCTCATTGATAATAGTACCTAGGTACCTAACCGTGTCTGTGTGGTGCCGGACTTAAAGAATAGCACCACCCCGTACTTCCCGTGGGTGTCGTAAAAGGCGACTAAGGGAGACCGGAAAATGGGCAGCAGCGTTCTCTATGCATTACACCATCATACCATACTGCGATCGCCAACCCGCCTGCCAAGCGTGGCCATTATGGCAAACCCCCCCAAAATTGGGGGAGGCCTATGTCCAGCAGTGGACGTCTTTCGGCTGCAATGATGATGATGATGACCTAACCGTTCGGCGCGGAGATTGGATAACCTACTTAGTGTCGCTCGGTGTCCAACTTTTTACCTTTTTTAAATATTTTTGGGACAAAATATAACATGGGGTAAAAATTATTGGAATCGATTCAGTTACTTATTCTGAACAAACTATATTCAGGTTTCGCATATATTAAAAATAACGTTGTATATGTCACCTGTCTTCGCATTTTTGGGCCTAGGATTCGCCGGTTTCCTCACGATATTTTCCTTCACCATATAGGGCTCATCATCTGCCTAGCCTTTGCCCAACTATGTTGGTACTAGTATTTAGCTGCATCCGGTTAGACTGGAAGCCGACTTCCAGTCTAACCGGATGCAGCTAAATACTAGTATTTTACATGGAGCAACTGCATGCTGCTGTCTGTGTGGTGCCGGACTTAAAGAATAGCACCACCCCATACTTCCCGTGGGTGTCGTAAAAGGCGACTAAGGGGCGTACCGGAGAATTACTGCGATCGCCAACCCGCCTGCCAAGCGTGGCGATTATGGCAACCCCCCCCCCCCCCCCCTTTTGGGGGAGGTCTATGTCCAGCAGTGGACGTCTTTCGGCTGAAATGATGATGATGATGAACTGCATGCTTATCTGACCTCCACAACCCAGTTACGATACCCCTTGGTAAGACAGGTTGTCAAACTTTCCGAACTCTGACACCCGTAACGACTGGCAAAGGTCCACGAATGACAGTCGGGACCAACGGCTTTCCGAGGCACTGAGGGTTACAGTATGTAAAGATGGCCACCCATCCACATACCAACGGCGGCAAGCGTAGCTTAACCTGATCGATCGACCAGTGCGGCTATTATCATTTAGCCACGGGCCCCTCCTTTCACCATATATGACTAGAACCACAATTTTCAACCCATTACCAACAACTGTCGATTCACCAAACAAAAAAACTCTTTTAAAAACATATCGTTAACATGTTCATACGTAACTCGGTAGCAACAAAGCGTTCTGCTGACTCACTGCTTGGTTCCCAATTAGGTGAGCGTGAATGTTGGCTAAGAACCAGCCCACACAATGGGCGCAAGTATAAATGTACTTTGTATGTTAAGCTACAGAATAGTCTGTGGTCATTCATGGATGTGTTTTTGTGATTACGGTAAGGCCATACGGCGCCAGGGAGTAAAGATGGCGGGCTCGTGTCTCATATCCATACTTTAATATTCTAAATTCGAAAGTAACTCTGTCTGTCTGTACGTTACCTTTTCACGCCTAAACCACTGAACGGACTTCGATAAAATTTGGCAGAGAGATAGATTGTAACCCGGGGAAGGACATAGGATAGTTTTTATCCCGATATTCGCACGGGATCGACATATATATGTTTATTTATGACATGTAGTCACTATGGGTGAAATGTATGTGTATAACCGCTACGAACTTATTTTTGATTAGAATCATTTTCCATCTGGATTGTAACTAAGCATGAAGTAATTTAATAAAAACCGAATCAAGTAAGAATAAAAACATCAATTTACTTACCTATATAATAAAATATTTCGTTTCGAAACAAAGCTAAATAAAAGAAGCAGTGAAAAACAAACATTCCCAATAAAAAAGGGTTTAAAAAAACCGAAACAATACTCCCGCCATCGCCATTTTGACGACCGTAAACAATCAACTTTTTTTTTGTGCAGGCAGATGTTCGAAGCACATAATGCCTTATGTGCCATATAGCTAATTTGACAAAGAGTAGCCCTGTATTCCATAGACAGGGGTGAGCACGCCCTTTTTTTAAAATTTCGCCTCACACCCGTTAGATATGTTTATTGTAATGATAATAATTATAGTGGTTTGACGAGTTATAGATAAACTTTTAGTGTTGTATCTTTGTTTTGTATGAATTTGTCGTCATAATTTGAAACAGACGTGCTCGACTATTCTGAAAAGATCTCTGGGTGAACAAAGGTGCATTCATTAACCGCTTGTGCGCCGTAATTACAGACACAATTAAAAAGCCATTGTGTCTCGCGTAGATCTACGTTCCGGCAGACTAAGGGTTAATATAGCAAAGGGTCCAAACAAAATTGCTTAGTATGCATAGATATAAATGCCCGAATATCCAGCCAACTAACTACGTAACAGACTTTCAGTTTAATTACAATCCGAAGATTATGAAGGAAATTCCTAATCCATTGCTTCATAGGTTTCGAAAAATTCGTCTGCCCAGCGACTTAAATAACGCAATGAACATGGCTGAACTGTCAAAATTAAAGGTATTGCAATCAATCATCATTGTAGATAGGTATGTGTGTTACGCAATGAGAGGTTTTTCTTTTCAGTAGGTATTAAAAAAAAAAATAGTTCCCAAGAACCCTGAAGATGGCGTTGAACTGACTACGTTACTAGATGCCAAAGTCAAAACGCTTGGAAAAAAAAACATTGCGTCACGTCATATACGCTCGTTGAGTGACAGTTTCGTTTGCTTTCGTTTTACGATCTCAAAATTGCATCCAAGTGAATTAATAAAAAAATTATGTGACTTCCGTTCCTTGCAGTAACTTACCAAGTTCAGCGCCATCTATCCAGCGACTACCGAAGCGTTAAAAAAAAAAAGAAAAAGAAAATCCCTCATTATCTTGCTGGAAAAACGAATGATAGGAACACACACACACTATTTTATAGTAAATACACCTAGTACATATAGTAAATACACTCTGGCAAATACACCGAATATTAAAATAATTTTCACCGATTTAAATAAAATCATTCCTACTTTATTGTCCAATAAATTATTCATTTCATAATCCCACCCGCACACGACGCCAAATTAAGGGTTTTTTATATTGCCACTATACAATAAAACAGAACTATTTGTTACAATCACGTACACGCATTCATGCACAAAACGTACACTATAAATTAACCTTTGTTAGTGTTCTATTTTCAAAGTCACGTAGAGGATGCATTAATTAGAATGTGCGTGTTGGTACGCATGACTCGGGTTGCCAATCTAAAAATTGTTAAGGTTATTTGTGTAAAAAGTTTTATTGTGTGAAACATTTCTATTTCAAAAGATGTGTTCTTTCTGCCTTGAAAGAAGGCAGAAAGAACACATCTTTACCAAAGAATTCGTTAGCGTATGCATAGACTACTGTTTCTTTGTAGATTGAAGTCGTAGGTATGCCTTTCTATAAACCAACAATTTATGTTTCAGTTAAACCAAGTTCGACTGAATATAGGTACCTAAATATTTTGCTTGAAGGGACTAAATTCCACTGCCCAATTAGGTACTGAACTACACCAAAATACCGATAGGTACCCTTAGCTCTGAAGTACATCTCTCGAACTTGAAACGTTCAAAATCTAGTCACAGTCTTCTTTAGGCGAGAAACTAAATAATGACAAAAACTTGTCAAAAATGCAGGGAAATATTGTGCAGGTAGGTACTTTTGACAGATTGAGACTGAGATCAGACGTACATAAAATTACGAAAGTAGTTTGGTTGTCTGACTACCCGTGACGACTGTTAAATCTAGGTATCTACTGTATGGCATCCGGTTATTACGGTTTACCTACGTGTTTAAAAAAAATGGTGTTTGTAAAGAATGATCGACCATCGCAAGACTGACCGTAGCTAGCACAGAATCTACACTTATTGTTAGTTGTTACCCTTTATAATTACGGACTAGGTAGACTGAATTGGATTGCGATAAGCTTTTGTTAGCTGTTACTCTCCAAAAACTAGGACAAGCTTTTTACCAAATAATAAATTAAACATGTAGGTAAGTGGTTCGGACGCTGGACGTCAACAATTCTTCCTTCAATAATGCTTATTTATTCTGCACGTAATACGTCCTCAATCTTCACAATTCCAATAAAAGTTTTTCTTTCAACAAATGTAATCAAACAAATAAAAAATCGCAATCATAAATGCTTTGTGTCTTCACAAAGCATTTTCCAATACCAAGAGAGAAGCTAAAAACAGTTCCATAAGTCATATGTTTTATTTACAATTCTAGGTTTCAAATAAAACCTTTTTCTTTACAGCGTGCATTTTCAACGAAACGACAACGAAACGTATAGCCGTCTCGCTCACTCTCATTACCGTACTTTCGAATTCGTAACCACGCCTTACAAACACCCCGCTGTGCCTATCTTGTTCTATCTCGTACAAATAGTTGTGCCGTCTCGCTTGCACGCGACTATCGATTTACACCATCCCAAGTTTGTTTACCCGACCAAATTCCGTAGCTATATTTAGTTCGATAGGTTGTAATAACTTGTGCGAACTACACATGGAGGGGTTATATGTAATTGTGTTGATGTTGCCAATGTCGGAAAGTTTTTTCGTTACTTTTTTTTAAGACCAGGTTTTGCTATGAAATATGATAGGTTATTTGATTGCGTATTTGAGATTTATGGATTATGGAACATCATACGAGTTTATTGACTGGTAAAGTAAAATGAGAAACAAGTTTTTAAATAAGGTGCACAATGGGTCTTCTGGACAAATTGAAGCTTGAAATGTGTCTCAAACAGAAAATCCATTTTTTTCACCATGTTAAATCTGCTCAAGTTAGGACCTACACTATTATGATTCTAAATGGCTAGGCTAGCTCTCTTAAAGCGTTACTTTTCATCTGGTTGATGTAATATTTATTATGATTTAAGAATACCTAGAAAGTGAGAGAAATAAGAAAAACGTTGTGTCGAGTGTGAAAGTGTCGAGTTATCCAATGGCATTCTAAGTACTCAATGCTTTCAGCATCGAGTAAGAGTAGCACGTCAAGCCGTTGGTCCCGGCCGCAATTCGTGGATCTTTGACAATCGTTACGGGTGGTCAGAAGCCCGAAAGTCTGACAACCAGTCTTACCAAGGGGTATCGTATTACCTACTAACTTGGTTGTGGAGGTCAGATAGGCAGTCGCTCCATGTCAAATACTGGTATTCAGCTGCATCCGGTTAAACTGGAATCCAACCCCAACATAGTTGAGGAAAAGGCTAGGCAAGTGATGATGAGAATATCATCCTCTACACGCCAGTCATAAGTCTCCACTTATGTGGAGACTTATGAATGAGATTGAAAACAAGAAATCAATTTATTTACTTCGACTCATCTTTTACGAAGTAAAGCCATGATTAATATGCGTAATTAATTCAATAACCTATCGACTATTATCATTTCTGATTTATTATACTGTTAATTTTAAATCTAATGATGATTATTAATCTCTAAAATTAACTGACTGGCAGTTGTTTGTCATTAAGCTGGCAACTTGTCGTTGGCGCCATTTGTATTCTTTTTCTTAACTGTCAAATCTTCTTAGGTTGGTACTTGGTCCAGTCACGAGCACCAATATGTCAACACTTGGCAACTTTTAATTGCGATTTTTTCACGAAATAACGAATGCAAGATTGAAATACGACACTTTACATAAACCTATAGGTTCGAAAATAGTATGCTCGTAATAACATAAAATTTCATTCAAAAATAAAGGAGAAAATCGCCTTTGAATAAAGCCAAGTGACATACTTATGCTCGTGACTGTAACTGATACCAAGAAGAGCTCCTTGTGAAAGTGTTAATGCAATGCAGTGTAAAATAAGTAAAGTACCTACTTTTGTCCCCAAACATTGTTGTGTCCCAGTTAGAGATGTATGATGCTCGTGAAGTTACAGGCATAGGAGAATTTCAAACTTAGTCTAAAAGGCTTGGCTGGATTCGATTGGATTGGATTAATCGGAAAACCTTTTGGTGTTGCTGGTAGGCGAAGATAAACACAAAGTATCATTTTCGATTTTAATAGCAGTAGATATCCTTTAAAGACCAAGTTTCGTGCCTAACCACAGAATTAGTACTTAATAGCCTAACTAAGTTCCTACTTAGTTACCCTCAAGCAAAGATTACCTGTTTGCTAATTTTAATATCACGATAAACAAAACCGTCGATGATACTCTTTTAAATTAAGAACCTAAAAATCAAGAACACTCCAGCAAATTAATATAATCAATTGGCAACACTAGTCGCCTAACAATGGCCGCCACGTGCACATTGTTCCAACCGGGGCGCGCGGCGGTCTCCCGCCAAAATTACAATGGAGAAAATATGAAACGTATTGATAGCATGAATTGTATGAGAAACCTTATGGTATTGAGATTGTAATCATGTTAATGCAAGTATTATTAGCTATGAATCACTTTGAATATTTTTGGCGTTATGTTGGTAATGATATGGGGTGGTATTGTTGATTGCTTTGGATGATCACAAAAATATTTTTTCTGGTTTATTTTGTCCGGTTTACTCACGAATTTAATATAATACTTGGCATCTTGTAAATAATTATTTTTTGTTGCCATAGCTACTTATTTCGCTGCCACAAAAAAAAATGGCTATGTTAGGTTTTACAAAAAAAAAAAGTTATTTAAAAAAACAAAAAAACCCGACTGCGGTAAAAAACTGAAAAGCTAAAAACAAGCCCATTTTAAATTAAATAAAAGTTGGAAGCAGGCGGGACCCATATCATTTTTATTATATTTTCAAATTCAAATGGGTCCCGCCTGCTTCCAACTTTTATTTAATTTAAAATGGGCTTGTTTTTAGCTTTTCAGTTTTTTACCGCAGTCGGGTTTTTTTGTTTTTTTAAATAACTTTTTTTTGTAATCACCTTTAAAAACCCTTTATTTTGATACCCCACTCGATAGGTTTCGAGAAAAATAATTTTTTTTGAAGACATAATATTGCGCCAAAAATCGGCCATTTTATATTTTTTCAATTTTGATATACCCAGTGACACTCGCGCTACCAAGACAAATCTAAAGACGTATAATTTATCAAAATCCGTTCATTCGTTGAGAAGTTACGAGGGAACAAAGAAACGGACATACATACATACATACATACATACATACATACATACAGGTCAAACACATAACCCTCCTTTTGGGCTTCGCCGCAGTCGGGTAATTAAGCAGGTAGGTACAGTCGCCATATGATAATTGAAACTTTACTTTTTCTACTGAAACTGAACAACGCCTCGGCATTGCTATACAAAGGAGGTTTTGTAGACCTGCTTGCCATTCACACTAAAAACCTCATTACTTTCTGTGATCTATAAAAGGAACAAAACCAAACCAATTTTCAATGTTATCACCCACAACCGTTAATCAATCCATAAACAAGATCCCAAGACATCACCACACAAATTAGCAGAAGCCCGCCTCCAAGCTTCGCTCGTAAAATGCAAAAAACATGAGAGTACCGCTCATCGCTACACAGTGGGCTATTTGCTAACATGCGCCATTACCGTCTCTCCGGGGAATCCGCCCCCCGGAGCTGTGCCGCAATTACCGAGACAACCGCGGTAGCAGTTTTTGTTGAAAAACATTTAATATTGGTTCCTCTGTCTGGTGTGTTATTAAAGGCACTTTTTGGTGGAAATTGAATTGGGTCTGCTTTGTTGTTTATTACTGTTGTAATAATTGTCAGGAATGGGAAATGGTTGGTAGGTACACTGTTTTATATGAATGGCCATTTAATTTTTTTTTAAAGTGATAACTTTTTTAGACACTGGGCATTTTTGAGATGGGAATAAACCATTGAACTCGCGCCACTGTTACCGTAAGCGACACCGCGCGTATTTTCTTATATCCGATATGTCAGTGAGTGATGGCAAAATATTCTGTTTGTGTTTTGTCGGCACTCCCGGAGTGACACTGTTTTTTTTTTTTTTAAGAAACGTGAAAATGCATTACTTTTAGGCAAGCGTCCTGCGTCATTGAACAACATTATGGAAAGTAAACGTCAGCCTATTCAATAATAAAAAAGTTATCTTTGAGAAACTACAGAATTCTTATTTATTACTTAGCCTTTATTTTAGAGAACTTACTTACAAGATTTTAAATAATTATTATTATGTTTAATTAATTAATTTTCGTTACAACACTGACCAAAGGCAATGCTTAAAGTCAAAGCATTTATTTCAAATAGACATATCAAAGCACTGACCTGTATTACACAAGTTCTTGTATGATTGAGGTCAGTGTATATAAGGCACTTTTGAATGTCAAAAATTACAATAAAATAGAATTGATTCTAGTCGCCCCTTCCAAAAGGTAGTATTCGTAGGTATGGCGAAGAATGGGCAAGAAACTCCACCGTTACTCTTATAAAATATTCTACAATATTTTGCATACATTAATTATATGTATAGTAATATATTATGTGAAGACGATGCACCTAAAATTAAATTACTATACCACAACAGTAAGGTAAGGTAAGGTAGTAGATAATTATGCTTGTTTACAAAGTGTACTTTTAAGGTGAGTTTTAAATTTTCTTTCTATTAATTGCAGTAGGTATATCACAAGGTAGGTAGCTTAGTAAGATGATTACTTTATTCAACAGGACAGGCGTAGCAACCTTGATAAAATTAATTTCGTTATCTATAAGCCTCGTGCTAAACATATCATTATTGATAACGCGTCAATGAATTCTGAGAATGGAATAGTATTTATTACAGTTGCACGTAGCTTATAATAATATTATACAAGCTAGATATACCTAATTGAAATAACTGAAAACCTGAAAATGGATCATTATGACCAACTTTTACTATATGGGAGTAAAAAAACAGCTGTTCGATACATTTATGTTCGCATAACTCGGCAAAAAATATTTCTTTCGCGGTTTCAGGATTGTTTCCATAGTGGAAGTTATTCGTAATGAGCAGTACAATGCATCTTTACAGGATTTCAATTATTTTAATTACACATTGTATACTATAGTCCACGCGGAACTAGCTAGCTAGTTGGCCGCGCCTAAGGTATGTGAGCGGTGGGACGGATGGGAGGGGGCGCTTTGTCATTACTCAGTAGGTTCGTTGCGAACACCAGGCAACCCCGCCGCCCTCACCCCCGCCCCCACCTAAGACGCACGCAAACTAGTTCCTCGCGGACTATACATAACATCAGCCCTTAAGAGCAAACTAGTCGCGAGCTCGAACTCACTGGTGGTCATGGCCAAAAATCACGTTGTCTTATCTGACTTCGTGCCCGACTGAGCTAATATCAGTGATGAGCAGTTAGACGCTAGTCTACATGAAAAAAGTCTAGTTCTCACCCACAGAAATACCATTCCGAACTGATAGGCGCGGAAAAAAAAATTAAAAGTGCTTCGGAAAAAAGTGTTTTATGAATAAAATAATGCGTAAATCAATTAAAAATAAAGTTTATTGAACTCTTCGATAACTGAGCTTTGTCGGTACGGACTTGGTTTTGAAGATTTTACAGTTCTTATATTACTTATTTACACCCAAAGTTACGTTAAAAATAGCAAGAAAAACGAATCTTTGTTGGCTCATAACTTTTTAATGGCTTTTTATTTTACTATTCTGTTTCCGTACAGACAACATTAATAATAAGACAAAACGATATCATGCTTAACTTTGGATGCACAATGTCAAACAGTGGAGTAATACACTCCCGAAATTTGTATGGAAAAAATATCGACTAGAGTCACCTTAAATGTCTCACTGCAAGAGTGCATCGTAAAGGCTGGTCCTCACACCTCACAGACAACGAAAAACTTATAGAACCAGTAATCACGCTTGAACACTGCGGCTTGACGATTAAAACCCATTCGATACAAATCTATAATGTCCAAGTTTAACATAGGAAAATTTTATGACGACAATCTCAAGTGTTCTTGCCCCCATCCATCTCCAAAAGCCTAAAAAATATTTTCTAATAGCACTTTCAATCTATAAAAACATAAAAAACCCAAGAAACTTTTCAAACACCACCCCTCTTTCACCCCTTATAACCGCAACGAGAGCAATAATCGAGCGCGTAATGACTGTATCAAGTTTCGTCCCAAGCGGTTCAACTGATTTGCTTTTAGTTTTTGTCTGGCGCATATTATATTGGCCCCACTGTGCGACTAATTGTTTTTCTGGGTTGGCAACCCTGGGGAATTGCTCTATTTTGGATTTCTTCATGGAGTTTGTGAGGTTAATATTAATGCAATTTTTGTTCGTTTTCTTTATTGTAAGGATTGAAACTATATTGCTTGCTGTATGGTTACGATCTTTTAAGGTGCCACTAGTCGATATTTTTTCATTATTATATTTTTTCATTATTTTTTATTTTTTTTGATATCATTTAAACTTATTATTAATTTTGTCTGTACGGAAACAGAATAGTAAAATAAAAATCCAGTAAAAAGTTATGAGCCAACAAATATTCGTTTTTCTTGCTAATTTTAACGTAACTTTGGGTGTAAATGAGTAATAAAAGAACTGTAAAACTCTATGAGATAACCTAGGTCATGTTCTTCTAACTGCGTTCCAAATTCCATCGAAATCCGTTCAACCGTTAAGGCGTAAAAAGGTAACATACAGACAGACCGAGTTACTTTAGCATTTTTAATAATTATTATGGATATCAAATCATCATCTGCCTAGCCTTTTCCCAACTATGTTGGGGTCGGCTTCCATTTTAACCGGATGCAGCTGAATACCAGCATTTTACATGGAGCGACTGCCTATCTGACCTCCACAACCCAGTTACTGGGTAATACGATACTCCTTGGTAAGACTGGTTGTCAGACTGTCGGGCTTCTGACTACCCGTAACGACTGTCAAAGATACACGAATGACAGCCGGGACCAACGGCTTAACGTGCTTTCCGAGGCACGAAGGGGCCACGGTATGTAAAGATGACCCATCCACAGACCAACAGCGGCAAACGTAGCTTAACCTGATCGATCGACTTGTGCAGCTGTTATTATTTAGCCACGAAATAAATGATAAAAAACAAGCTATTTTACTGCAATAATAGAATATAATACCTATTCTTTATGTACATCTTCAAACATATTTTTAGGTGTGTACGTTTAATCAAAATAGAAAGAAAACCTCATTATCTGAACATAAGCATCACATTCACATTACTTATTCATTGCCTATTTTGCCACAAAATTAAAGCTATCAGTAATATCTATCGAATCTTCATGTCTCCATAATAGATTAGATAGCGTATAATTGTAGATAAAATTCGTAGTAGAGTTAACAAAAGGCAAGGCAAAGGCTAAGACTATATTGTTGACTCTACTACGAATTTTCGAGGCTTTTTAGACGCACATAATAATAATGTGCGTCTTATTTCTGCAGAATGAACAATTTTTTTTTCTTTCTTTTCTATAATTTTCAAAAGAAATAACCGTGCAGCTAACTACAACTTTTAACTTTAACTGCTTACATGTATGTAACAATAAACTTTATTCTTTCTTTCTTTATTATGTAGTCGAGTTTTACACTGCTTGTGTGTGCTTAAGTGTTTAAAAAGTTAACACACCCAGTAACAATGAATTTTGCCAAAGAACTGTAGGTACGATGATATTTAATAGTTGTGAGAAACTGCAGGGCCTCAAGTCTGCTATTACAATAGTGTCAGAATGGTCTATCATTGATTTCATAATTGTTGATTTTGACAAGTTTGGTAATCTACTAATATAATGGCGTCATTATGATTTTCCAATGGTCAACCACTGACACTCCATTGAAAGAAATGGCATAGAATGGTAATCTCGTACATAATGAAAACTGAATTACTGACTTACGCGGTAATCTGCAAAAATTTTGACAGTTCCTTTGATCAGCGACCTACCATTAGAACGTCTTTGTGCAGTCATTGCTTTTAATTCGTTACGAGTATCGTATAATTTCTGTGCCATTGACCGACCAATGATCAACCATTATGAATTTAGCAGATTACGAACTTTTAGCAAAATGACAATGGGATGGTGGTGGGATCGTGTTGGAATGTCGAATTTATAAAAATAGCAGACTAGGGCCCCTGGATGCCTAACAGCGCAGGACTGCTCGTTATGGCAGTCATTGAGGCCTATGCCCAGCAGTGGACGTCTCTATATAGGCTTTTTCCTCTATTCGAATTGACGGTATTTTTTAGATTATTTGGGCCCAGCTGGTGGCCACGTTACCTAATCGCAGCATCAGTGGCGTTCAAGTAATACTCAAAAGTTTGCACTTTGGAGGCCATCATTTCCCAACCCAGGTAGTATGGATACTTGGGTTGTAGAGCAAGTATCCAAATACCTGCCAATTTGGATACTTGAGTTGTAGATTAAGTATCCAAATACCAGCCTATTTGGATACTTGGGTTGCAGAGCAAGTATCCATATACCTGCATATTTGGATACTTGGGTTGCAGAGCAAGTATCCAAATACCTACCAATTTGGATACTTGGGTTGTAGAGGAAGTATCCAAATACCTGCCAATTTAGATACTTGGGTTGCAGAGCAAGTATCCAAATACCTGTCAAATTGCATACTTGGATTGTAGAGCAAGTATCCAAATACCTGCCAGTTTGGGTACTTGGGTTGCAGAGCAAGTATCCAAATACCTGCCAATTTAGATACTTGGGTTGCAGAGCAAGTAAATGCCAAATTGGATACTTGGGTTGTAGAGCAAGTATCTAAATACCTGCATTTTTCGGCTGGGAAGTGATGGTCTCTCAGCTGAAACACAAAATACAGTATTTTGTGGCTGAAATGATGATAATAATTATGATAAGTGTAGTATTCATTCCTCGGCCGAATACTTTATCTGTGACTGTACCTGTGATAAAATCAAAGTAGTGAATAAAGTATTTCAGATCCTACCGTAATATAGGTAACGATACATAGGTACATGTTTTATCGCTAAGGTAGATAAAATCTGAATCGATTACATCTACGTATCACAAGTAGCACTATGGGAAACCGAGATATGAATCGAATGAGATAATCTTAACTAAAATCTTTCTAATGTCTAATCTTTCTAATAGCATAAACTAGAAAAACAACTTTTATCTTTAATTGAATGAAAAACTTAAGTAGCTGATAGTAGATAAAATAGTTTTTTTTAGATTTTGATTGGAAAAGTTGTTGTCAAGTGTCAACAATTTTTTGGTGGTTTGTTGTCGAGTGTCTTTTTCTAAAAAAAAAGGTAAAAAAAATTATCAAAAGGTAAAATGAGAAAGAAAAGAAAGAAATATTCATTGTTTTTGAAGTGAAAACTTCTTTAGCGGCGTTGTACACTTTTTTTGTAATGGGTAAAAAATGTTAAACTCGCGTCAGGACACGTGACCCTGATCGTAAAATTCGTAAGATGACACGTGCGATAGATGGGCAATCCACCGGGTTTAAACCCGGTGCTTTTGATAAACACCCGATAAACACCCGTAAACACCCATAAACACCCACAAAATTGGGTTTTTATCAAAGCAACGGGTTTAAACCCGGGTGGATTGCCCATCTATAGACGTGACCCTGATCGTAAGATGACACGTGACCCTGATCGAAAATTCGTAAGATTCCATAATATCAAAAATTGAAAACAAGTAGGTATACAGGATCAAATTACAGACAGACAGACAGAACTACGGTTACGGTTACGGTCACAGTTACGGTTACGGTTATAGTTACAGTAAACAACGTTAATATTCAACTTTTCACTTCTGCCGGCACTCCCGGAGTGCAACCCATCGTTTTTTTTCTTACTTTACTTACTTTGTAAGTGTTTACAAAGTAGGCAAAAAGCCTTGTACTCAATAATTAAAGTTAAAGATTAAGAATTTTGACCATTGTTTGATGTCAGGGCAGATCACCATTTATTAATGGTCACACCAAGACCAAAGACAGAAGGGGCTCGTGGCTAAATACTACCAGCTGCATGGGTCGATTGAAGGTTAAGCTAAAATTGCCGAGGTCGTTCCTTG
The DNA here is from genome assembly GCA_916614155.1 of Mesoligia furuncula. Lineage (NCBI taxonomy): Eukaryota > Metazoa > Arthropoda > Insecta > Lepidoptera > Noctuidae > Mesoligia > Mesoligia furuncula. Next base: position 5,838,217 of record OU744815.1, read on the forward strand.
GATGGGTGACCATCTTTACGTACCGAGACCCCTCCGTGCCTCGGAAAGCACGTTAAGCCGTTGATCCCGACTGCCATTCGTGGATCTTTGACAGTCGATATCTATGAGTCGTCAGAAGCCCGAAAGTCCGACAACCAGGGGGTACAAGGGGGTACCGTATTACCCAATAACTGGGTTGTGTTAGACTGAAAGCCGACTCCAACATAGTTGCAAAAAGGCTAGGCAGATGATGACCAAGACCAAAGACAATATGTACCTACACTTGCAAACGAATTAATCTGAAACGGCCTTTAATTCCATTTACCTGCTTTTAAAAAGCTGTTTACTCAATAACGTAACTAAAATATCGTTATAACGCTTTCAAATAACTAAACATTTTACTCGTGCTACAGGCACAATATAAAACTCAATAAAGACGTTCCAATTTCAAAGTTACATTCAAATATGGAATGTTTAGCAACTGTCATGTTGGACAATAGGAGACGTTGTGCCTTCGTCCTAATGCGCGTGTCCAATAACATTTTTTTTTTCTGATGTTTTGGGAACATGAAATAAATATTTGAGGCTGCCGGCATTTCCGTTGATGTGAATGTCAAATTAAAATATTTTTGAGAAGGCAACTGTGTGATTGTTGATAGGTTTAAAAATGAATGCTCAAGCGTTTGAATTTGGGAGTATATTTTTAAGATCATCATCAGATCACCGGAACTCTAATTGCGTAACAGTTTCAATCAGAATCCGAGAGTTTTGAAGGATTTCTAATCCATTGCTTCTTAGGTTTAATAAATTCTTCTGCTCGTAAGTGCTCAAAAATGCAATGAAAAGTGGCTAAAATTAAAGATATTACGATCAGACGTCATTTTATGTGTGTTATGTAACAGCTGGATTTAAATAGAAATCGCTACGACTTCATTTAAAAAAAACTCCAAAATGCAGAAAAACGAATGTTAAAAATAAAAGTAGTCTATAATCTAATTATTATTGATCATCGGCTACAATTTGCTAACGAGGGTGGGCGCTGATACCAATAATTACAAGATATTTAGTTATCTTAGATTAGGTATTGGCTGCACCCCCCCGGTGGGTTCCCGCATTGTCAAGGCGGGGGGGGCTCAGTAGCCGTGGCTTCGTCACCCACGGTGAAGCGAAGAGGAACCCGATGAGGGCCGCTCGTCAGGGCTTTTGCTGGTAAGCCGGCGACGTAGCGGCCAACAAGTAGGTTGCGGTGCCGCTTGGGCGACATCGCAACTGATGCGGGCCGCGATGTCATATGGGAAGCATCGCGGCTGAGGGTTGGAGACCGCGGCGGGAGAGGAGTGCCGGTATTGCGGTGCGCCGTTCTTCCCACCTTCCGCGGCCTTGAGGGAGTCGCCACCGTCTGATGGCGGACGCAGTGGGGCCGCAGGGGAGGAGGAGTGTTGGTATGGCGTTGGCCGCTCTCCTTATCCTCTGCGGCGGAAAAGTGGCAGGCGGCGGGGCCAATGACCTGACCCGTCGCAGGGGGACCAAGGGTGCCCAGACACGGGGTCATCTAGCGCCCATGTGCTTATTTGGTCCCTGGGGTAGTCACGGTGCTATGTGTTCTGGTGCGCCGGTGATGGGGAATACTCCCCAGAGGAGGGTCCGGTGACGGACAGCCGCGGCGGGTTCACGGATGAGTGCTAACGCGTGCTCGTGTTCCCGCCGTAAGCGGCAGAGGAGGACACCGTGGAGTTTTAGTGGGTTAGAGTCCCACATGACTGCACTATCTCCCCGTGGTAGCGCAGAATGCATGAGCATTTTTCCACGATAACAAAAAAAAAGTATTGGCTGCAACTCCAACATACACTCTACTTATCTTAGGCCTATTTTTGTTGTAAACCATAAATAGGTACTTACATGTTTTTACTTGAAGCTGCAAATAAACTTTTTTTTACAAGTTGAGGTTACAAAGTATCAGTAGCGAGTCTGTTGGAAACAGGAAAAGTGACAGCAGCCGTTTCCAAAAGTAGCTGAAAATTTTAACTGGTCTATTACGTCATAACCTGACCAGTAATTTTCACCTCGATTTCCATCAAGAACCATCGAATATAGATACAATCTGTTCACGCAGCAGAACCGCAAAAAGTGCCGACAGGCGGACAAGCCCTTTGTGGCATCGACAAATGGTTACTGAGAAAAAAATACAATGTCTACCATTGAAATAGTTAATAGTGTGTTCCGATGCGCGAAATTTGTCACAATAGGTGCCCCCGAACGGGCAATTATCACGCCCTGTATTAACGTCTTTGTCATAATATGGTGTGGTTATGTTGCAGCTTGGTGCGGGCTAGAAAATAAGGTTTTGTGAACGATTTTAACCTATTTAGGGCAATTTATGGTAGCATAAACCATTTGACCCAAGTGTTCCTTGGACGATAATGTATTTTTAAATGTCAATTTCGAAAGTGCATAAGCGTTGAAAAAGATTTTAAAGGTTGGCACTGTTAGCAGTAGGTAATGATGCATCGTAATGTAACTATATTATCAACTTGAGCAATTTGAAATACAGCAGACAAATAACTGTGTTAAAATTAGCATAAAACACAATGGCGACGAAAGCTGCCTCTGCTATACAATATTACGAAATACATTTTAACTCATACTTACTACCAAATGACACATTAAAAAATTACCAAAAACGTTTCATATTTTCTTCTAAAATATCTATGACTTTTGACCCTCAGTGCGCGCGCTTTCTCAATTTGTCACACTGACAGCCGGAGCTGCCAACTGCGCAAACACAACGAGGGCGCGAATGTTTGTTTTCCTTCACACAATATTATGGATGATGTTTGCAATGTTATTATTTATGGCGTTTATTGCGCTTTGACAAATAGATTTACGGAGATTGACACCGTATTTTTTTTAAAGATTCTTTTGTAGTTTTATTTCGTTAGGCCCCCTTAGGGCCGAAGCCTGCCGGGTCAGCGGGATTGTCCGAAAGGGTTACCGCTGGCCCGGAACATAAAGGGCTAAGGAAGGAACACAGGTGGGTTTTAGTCAGTAAGAGTCTGACACTCCCTTCCGCTCCACCCAGAGCGGGAGGAGTCATTTAATTTTGATGATTTCCCATCCGCAAAAAAAAAAAAAAAGGCAGAAGTATTTGACTATCCGATGCTTTCAATAAGTACGCTTACACGGAATTGATTTGTGTTTTAATCAAGGCTGATGAAATTAAATGAATGTGAATGAATGTGATTTGCATTAATTGAAAATTATCATGACTAAAGGTTTAATCCAAACAATTATTAATATTTTATTCGATCTATAATAGTTTACCAAGTCAGTTTGGTGAGCTATTTGAAAAAAGAAAAGTTGTTTGTGGTACACCAAACATTTTTTAAAGTACGTGCAGGATTCCGCCGCATTCTAATTTTCTACTTGGAAAAACCAATCTCTTTTCAAGTCGCGGTCCTCTTCGCTTTTGTCAACAGTAGAAAACTTCTACGAAACTAAAAAAAAAACACCTAATTGTCAAAAAATCGTTGACGTGAAAACTCTTCAGACCCACCGACTTTTGAAACTCGAAAATCTTTAACAAAATCTACATTAAGTTATACAATTGAACACCTTTTATCGGGTTTTGCCGGCAAACTGTAACGTTTCATTTAAGCGGAAATCTATTTGCAAAACCTTTGCAATATCAAACAAATTTCTACTTTAAAATAGTGTGTATAAAGCTGTGTTCCCCATGATCAAGCTTGAGATTTTGTAGATAGTATCTCTGAGTTTTGGGATAATCTTTTGTTGATAGATTATGTGGTATGAACAGTGCGGTTTCTGCGAACCTCTACCGGTTAAGACATTGAAAGTGACAATGTCTATTTTTTTCTTCCACTTTTACTATGTAAACTATCGTTTTTTTGGGACACCATTGAAGATAAGGCTGCTAAAATTATGAGTTGTCCTTGCCAAGGATTAAAGCGATACCTGTGTGGGTATACAATGCTTTAAAACAACTACCGCGAAACAGAATGGGTGGTAATGTTTTACCTTACGTACAAGTTTTTTTGAAAGCTGTAGAGCAGTGGTGGCCCAGTGGTGACAGCATCGACTTACTAGTTGTAGGTCGTGAGTTCGAACCTAGGCAGGCGCTTTACTTTGGGAACTACATTACCTAAAGCGCGGTCACTGTCGGACTGCATAGAAAAGAAAGAGAAGCGCGATGACACAACGCTGGTAATTTACTGCAAAATATGAAGCAATTATCTATTTAGAAAAAATCTAGTGTTTGGACTAAAAAATTAAAACACTAGTGCTTTAGTATGTTGCTTGTAGAATAATCTGACAAAAAATCAGAATGATTGTATGCAATGATATTCTAATAGACAGATATGTTATACACTTACAAAACAACAGAAAAAAGTGTTCCGCGCCGAGAGGCAGCACACATACACACTTTTCATTCATTTTACATTTCACTACAAGTAAAAAGGATAGAAAAAGGATAGCTTGATAAAACCAATAAGAAAAAACGTGACAGGTAGATGTTGTCAATTGCGCGTGAATGTAAACAAACATTATTCGGGCTACCAATCACCGCACGTTGGCATCATAGACTAACAAATTAACTAGGCAGAAAGTACAAACCGCGTGTACAGAATTTGTAGTCGGGATTTGTGCCTATGCAACGAATAAACACTATTAAAAGGTAGGTAGGTGAAAAATAAAACACGTTTTAAAAAGAAAGAAATACAATTGTAAAAATAATCATACATCTTCGAAAAGATTTAATTTTAATCTCAATGGTAGGTTTATTTTAACACTATCTGTGACATACTATGGTAACGATAAGCTATTAATATTTTCTTTTCCTACATATTATGACATGTTTAATTTATAATTAAATATATCAAACAAAATTATAAAGAAAAGTTATTAAAAGGGAAACTAGAACTCTGCTGTAAAGATGACTTTACTGCCTAATATTCGCATCTGTACTTTTAATCTATGTCCGGAGTGCTCGCATCCTTGTCGTTCTTACGACAAAAAATGTATTTTCCATCTCTTTCTTTTTCCTAACCTCCAAATATCAGAATATTCGGAAAATAATTGAAATATATTAATAAATCGAAGTATAATGTGTACTTTCGTGTGGTATGAGATTCCTTGTGTTTTATTAACTTTGGTATCATAATTGGTACACTTTCTAAATACACAAAATGGCATTTTGGATGGTAATTACGTAGCTGCGCGCACCGTCTCACTCGTAGACGTGCGTGACACAGACTAAAGCCAATACGTCCCAATTAGGACGTTTTCTAGTCTTCACGATTTGCGCGCTCATAACATATCTGTCTATTAGAATATCATTGATTGTATGTATATTAGTATGGTTTTTATTGTGAAGAGAAAGTTTTTAGAGGTATCTTCATGATTCTTTTCTATCGTATCAAATTAGTTGTATTATATTTTCAACACACTGTCTAACTAGCTTAAATATCCTGAAGAATATCATATATTTTTCTGATTTTGTTTACTATAGTCGATCATATACTTTTAGGCATTATACGCCCTTAAACAATTTCGTTACCACTGCTCTCAAAATGATGAAGACAAACATGGTGAGGAAACCGGCATGTCCTAGAACCGAAAATTCGAAGACATGTGACATCTACCAACCCGCACTGGGCCCGCGTGGGGGATTATTAGCCCACACCCTCTCGAAGAGAGGAGACCTGTGTCCCAGCAGTGGGAATATTATAGTTTGAATATGATGATGATAATAACAGCCGCACAGGTCGATCGATCAGGTTAAGCTACGCTTGCCGCGGTTGGTCTGTGGATGGGTGACCATCTTTACATACCGAGACCCCTCCGTGCCTCGGAAAGCACGTTAAGCCGTTGGTCCCGGCTGTCATTCGTGGATCTTTGACAGCCGTTATGGGTAGTCACAAGCCCAAAATTCTGACAACCAGTCTTACCAAGGGGTATCGTATTACCCAGTAACTGGGTTGTGGAGGTCAGATAGGCAGTCGCTCCATGTAAAATACTGGTATTCAGCTGCATCAGGTTAGACTGGAAGCCGACCCCAACATAGTTGGGAAAAGGCTAGGCAGATGATGACAAGGTTTCGATCAACCTGACCGAAATCCTCAAATATGATGTAAGGTATTTCACAGACCTACAAATGGCTGTGTGCTTCGGAATCATATCAATAAAGTGTAGGTATCGTTCCACCGTATTGTCTGTGTGGTGCCGGACATAAAGAATAGCACCACCCCATACTTCCCATGGGTGTCGTAAAAGACGACTAAGGGGCGTACCGGAGAATGGGCAGAAGCGTTCTCTATGCATTACACCATCATACCATACTGCGATCGCCAACCCGCCTGCCAAGCGTGGCGTTTATGGCAAACCCCCCCCCTAAAATTGGGGGTGGCCTATGTCCAGCAGTGGACGTCTTTCGGCTGAAATGATGATCGTACCACAGCCTTCGCGTAACAATCAACAAAACTTTTTTTACTCTTTCCTTATAATACCATACACGTATCATACACTTTTTCTTCTCAAATGTCATCACCTTGATACGGCTCGTCAATTTTTTTTTCTGAACACAAAAGCAACACGTGATAGCCCCCTCAATTTGGCAAAAGCAACTCAGGTAACGGCCAGAAAAAAAAAATGAACGTGACAAAATGTCAGTAAACATGTACCTACTACACCTTTGCCAACATTAGAAAAAAAAATAAGAATGTATCCCATAGAAACGTACACGTCAATGCAGGTTTTTTTTTAAAGTCTCGGTGTATGAAATTATTTTCTCTATAGCATTCTTACATCTAACATTCTTCTTAGCGTGTCGATAGCAAAAATTACTCAACCATATTATTTTTTTTTGTATTCGAAAGTAACTGCCGAGTATGGAATTTCGATAAAATTTGGCAAGGAGATAGATGACATTCTAGGAAGGAGATAGGCTAGATTTTCTGAGGGCCTAGCTAGACAAGTGACAATCGCTTTTAAAGCGATTCGTTTAACTACAACGGCTTATAATATGATCGATTGACATAAGCTTTTCGGTAGCTTTTGTCAATACAATAGGTACATCTGTGACTCCATTATCGTTATCCTTATCACTGATAGAATGTCACCTTGTGCAGGCCTTTTGGTTCCAATAATTATGCAAACTGCAGTTCCAGGCATATTTTATCAAAGCACTTTTTGGTGCCTATTTCAATAATTGGCAGACGTAGACGTGGGCACTCAGAAACCCATTGCTCTGACTCTCAATAGTCGACGAATTCTTCCAGACTTTTCGTCTTTTTAATCGACGAAAAAAAACTAAAAAATAGACCTTTTTTGCACACAGCCAAACCAAAGAACGAATCAGTTTTGCTCAAACCTTTTTCAATGAACCCAAAAAAATCTACTTTTGAATTCTGAACTCCCGAATCGTGACGAATGGAACGCTCGACGCTCATTCAAATATCAAAATTGGAAGGCGTTTCACGTGTTTGACTTTAACGTTTTTAGTGTTGCAATGGTGCAGAAAATCTACCATTGTCATGGGTAATTGCAAAATAAGTAGTTTGCAGCAAAAAATCAATCGGCATTGCTTATAATTGAAATAGACGAGCGTAAACTGTTTATTTATGAGCCGTAAATAATTGCTGCGTTTAATGTTCAGTTGCGCGCGAAAATTGAAGATGTATTGACTCTCATCATATTCCAATTTATCTTTTATTAAATTGATGTTAGTGCTTAAGCAAAGAGGTTAGCAAGGGACTTAAGAAAAAATATGTTTTTACTGAGGTATAATGACTGTTAAGGTTGTGTCTCACGCCTTAAAAAACCGTTCACATGACTAATCATCCCATTCCTTTGTTTCAGATAAACAAAAAAACAAAATGTCACCCTCCCTCAAGTAACGTAACGCAACGACCAAAACGCAACAATGTCAATACACACACGAAAGAGGTTGACGCGGTGACTAAATAAGTTTGCGTCAAAAAGAAAGAAAAAATTCAAGATGGCGTTGCTGACGAATTCGGCGTCGGCGGCGGGCCCGACGGCCGGCGGGCCGACGGCGCCTCAGGCCCATTCGGCGACGCCACTGCATCACTACTTCCACTATTTGAAGCAGCCGTCCCCTCTGGCTCAGAATCCGTACGCTCATCACTCGAGTGCTCACCATATGGGGATGGGCCCAGGCCCACTTGGAGGGTTAGGCCCGTTTGGGTTAACGCCACACGGATTAGAAGCTGTTGGATTTCCTCAAGGTAAGATTTTTTCATTTTCCTAAGTTTAAGTTATACTTATTAGTTCTGACAATTGTACTGATTCTAACCACAAACGCGTTCCTACTTTCAGTTATATTTCGACCACTTTAAATTAATTATTCTAAACATAATATCTCACATCTACGCTAAAAGCTATTTAATTAAAAATAAATGAATATTGGCTAAATAGTCGTCGAGTATTTTTGGATAAATGACTAAAAATACCTAATAACTGTTGTTCTTAAAGTCATAAATACAACTTCTCAGGAGTTTTAATCAATTAAGGCATATACATTTTTGTCATTAGATTTTTTTTAAATAGATACGTTTTTAATTATTTTTTCCAGTTGTATATCCAGGCTTGTGTTAAAAGCAATTGAATATAGTAGTATGACTACAAAATCACTGGCATTAACTAATTAAAAACGGCGTAAAAAGGAAGAGACACAGACACGTCAAACGCTACACTACTGAGAGGATGATGCAAATAGTTTAAAAGATTTCATAAATATAAAACCACTCAACGATCTTACAGCTGTATTTGTTTTATATTGAATAGAATCTTCAATATTTCATGCAAATTGGGGTTATGATTTTCAATATATTATTATTACTCGATTGAGTTATTATGTATTGAAAATCATCTAGCCGAAAGTCAAAACTATTAGTCATTATCTACAACTTCATCATGTTCATACATTAATAATTTCACAAATTCGATGGAATAAAAAAAAATATTTTGTTACAAAAATAAAATTAAGCTTAAAAAACCAAAAACAAATGAAGACGAAGATGGCGAAAAACAAATTACTAGTCTGCCATGAGCTCCAATATCGCGTCAAAACGAATTTCATTCGGAATTTTAGGTTGTAATTTATTGCGTGAACTTTCACATGGTATTTTTAATGATATACCTAGATTCTCATTTTGTAAAATTTTCTTATTTTTATAACTTCCCTAACGCGCACAAAAAAGGAAAACTGGAAATACTGAAAAAATGCATGAAAATCATTAGAACATCGTATCGTAAATAACTTACTGTAAAAATACCAACACATAAGCACGAATTGGCAACTTGTCAAAACTTTACTTGTTTTAAAGCCATTATCAAGATTTTCAACACAGAAAAGGCACCAAAATCCATTCTAGTAATGTCATAAAATACCTAAATTTATGGTCGGTTCAACTTTGTTAACGTAAAGGCGATACCTACTCCATTTATCAAACTAATGACCACAATTTGTAAGTTTTGACAAAACGTGTAAAATATTCTACACCATTTGCATTTTGACTTCTGATTCTTAAATTTAATGTTTCATTTGCTGTAAGATATATGTGGCAATCTATCAACGAAAAAAATGCTTTGTATTTTGTTTTTGTACTTACGGTACCGTACTTAAATTACTTGATCTTAGTCCGATAATAAAGTCGTCAATTTTTGAGTCTCCAAAACGTTCGTGTTCATTTGTAACATTTTTAACCATTTTGCGCAAACTCTAACCACGAATTCAGCATTAGATTCTAGACATAGAAATCATTCGTCAATTATCAAAAAACAAATCAGGTGTTTCATAGAAAAGTGCAATATCTACGCGGTCAAAATGTATGGAACAGTATTTTTTTTTTATAATCGGTACAGTGTGCACTAGCTAAAAAAAATTCCTGTATATTTCGTCATACTATACCATTTATTATTATCTTCAACATCCAAAACTAACCTAATTACCCCATACAAGAGAATACCATCATCGCGAATCTAACGAAAATTACAAATTTTATCTATACCAACAACGACGTCAGCGTGACAGGCAAGCCCATTCGCAAAACAACAGCAGAGAAGGAACGCTGCATAATTTACGTACCAAGAAGACATCCTTGCGAAATAATCAAAACAGCCCCTCTCCCCCCCATAAGCCGCTTATCCCCACCCCCTGTGTTGCCACGCTACCCCCGAAATGTAGGAGAAACGGGAAGTCGCTTGTTAGTTCGCTTTAATTAGTAGCAAGTTTGAGTTTTGATGCTGGCAACATTTAGCGTGTTGTGTTTTTGGATCCTTTTTCTGTTGATTGTAAATGTTTTTAGAAACTGTTTCTGTGTGGTGGAGATTTGTGAGTAGGTATGTGTGAATGAATGTATGGGAGGTTTTATTTTGGATAAAAGTTTTGCCTTTACCGAACATACTGTGTCGGCTTGGTAATCAAAATAGCGTTACATGCTATACGTATAATTCAACCTAGTAATTTCGCCAATATACCTAATAAAACAAGAACGAAAACTGTGGACATTTATAATTTGAACAGTATATTGATTCAGACACAGATCTAGCTAAGTACCTATAATTTTTCAAAATTCATCGTCATAAAACTTGCTTCAAAAAAGATTATACAAAATTACTAAAAACAACATCCAACGAATAAAAAACTAGCCAATCACAACAGAGATTAAATTTTCAAAAAAAGAAAATGGACTGACGACGTTTTTAATTCAAAAGGGAGGCATCTCAGAATCCGGATTAACCTCCCTTCATTTCTTAGAAGTAACGTTTTGATACTGGCATTCGAGAAGCTTGTAGAAAGAAATATTGTAAAAAAATATAATTACATAGACTTGTGTTTACTTAAAAGAACTTGCTTTATGGAAATATGGAAATAGTTAATGACTTGGGATTCATTCAGTACGGGTTTGTGAAGAAAATTAGTGTTAAAAGTGGTGGAGTACCACAGGGACCTTTAGTTCGTCCTGTTGTTATTGATCCTGTAATCATCCATTTTCTATAATAGTCATCATCATCATCATCAACCGCAGGAACTTGTTGGATGCGAGAAGCACAGAATCTGTCGAAGTGGAGGTGCTTGGATGAGGCCTATGTCCAGCAGTGGACGTCTTTCCACATATAACAGTTTAACGCAATAATTAAATCTTGAATTTCTGATTCGAAAAAAGCCTATTTGTACAACGGATTATTTAATAAAAATGATGTCAAAATTGACGGGTTATCGAAGTTAAAAAGGATTTTTTTTTCTTAATTCATCGGCATATTTTTTGAGAACGTAAAATATTTTTTCTTGAAATAACTCAAGTAAAATAAGTAAAAGGGTTTTAAAAGTGCGCGAAGTATAGGTACTAACGTAGTGCTGATTTATAAAAAATGGGCTCTTAATCCCGAAAAGGGTTGTTCCAGGAAATATTCGGCGATATTTTTAGCGTATGGGTTTCAGGTAGCCCTCTTTTATTTTTTTTCTTAAAAAGCTATATTTTTTCTGTACACCGGAATTATTTTGTGACTGACACTGATGGTTTAAGTTTACTTTTTTATTAATGTAACTAAGAAATGTGTATTTTATATAAAGAAAAAGTTAATTACTAGCGAATTTTCTTCTTCACGTTTTCAGTTTAAATAAGACTTCTTGCCAAAAAATAATTGCACCTACACTAAAGGCCGGTTGTATTAAACGGTTGATTAACGTAACATACGTACAAATAATAACGATTACGTAATCATTATTATTTGACGTAGGTACATAAGTCAAGGTACATAATTTTGTGAAACGACGCTTTATTTGGTTTGACAATAGTTAGCGCCATTTTTGACGTGTACGCGTGCGTCAGGCGGACTTGAAACAACCCGCCCTTGAAGAACTATCAAAACATTATTAACAAACATGTCCATTTGATATTTCGATTTCATTTTAATTCGAGAGCGGTAATGAGTCATTTACTCAACAGTTTCAAAGTAAAAGATGCATCTTTGTTACAAAAACTGTAAAATCTACAAAACCTGTAAACATAGTTACCGAATTGCGACCTATTAAACGCAGTAAACACTTAATTCCCCAATAAAATTAATCCGACTTCCAATTTTAATCCATATTTCTTTCTCTTTCTCCCATTCGTGAATCGATGTATTCTTGTCCCTCTCATGCAATAGATGCGTTCGGCGTAACGTTGGCAGCTGGGCATTCGTTTTTTGAATTCTTTTTTTCATTGTATCACTTTTTTATTGGCATCCCTTAGAATTTTATGGCCAGTTGCTTTTTTAATCTTTTAGCGAGCATAATTAATTTGTTTTTTTTTACTTTTTCCTATCCCGCTATATTATTCGGGACTTCGGAAGCCGGATATACGTGAATGCTTATTGTTATCTTTTTGATTTTTATCTATTTATTGAATAAATGTATTTATTTAGGTGCTCAGTAGTTTAGCTGATATAACGATACATTATTATTATTTTACAAAAAAAAAATTAGGTAAGTAAGATATTTTTATTTTTTATGGCATCAATTTAATTCATTAATGTTTTTTTTAGTCTGGAGTGATTCATTAACTAAACCCAAGTACCTATGTATTACCAAATTTCCTTAATGATTTCTATCTAATCAGCAAAATTGCGTATCGCACAAACCCACGATCGCTTCCATATTGTCAATTGAACAGTTTAGCGTTTATCTAGTTGCCAAGATGACAATCTTTTAAAACATCATGGCGCAAAGATCGTTAGTCATAATATGAATAAAGTTATATTAATAGTCTTTATTTAGACAATTTACCCCTTTATCCATAAACGTTGCTTAATCCTTAGTCTGCCGGAACATAGATCTACGCGAGACACAATGACTAATTACGGCACACAAGCGGTTAAACTTAAGTAGTGATTAACGACTACTTATCTAAACTATAATCATTCATACTAAATGCGAAAGTGTGTCTATCTGTCTGTCTGTTTGTTACCTCTTCACGCTTAAACCGCTGAACCGATTTAGATGAAATTTAGTAGGTATAGAGATAGTTTGGGTCCCGGGAAAGGACATAGGTTAGCTTTTATTCCGATATTCCCACGGAATCGAAACTTACGCGGGTGAAACCGCGTGGCGCTGCTAGTGGTATATAAATAAACCCCGTTATGTCAAATTGAAGTGTTACCATATTTCCGGAAAAAACATACTTACCTAGTTTTTTCTCCCTCGTTACTCTAGTGTCCGCAAGCGCAACTGCTGAGCATTAGGCGTCAGGGGCCTATTCTCTAAGTCCGTCTTACGAAGATACAGGCCCGAAGGTAGTTCGAAACTGAAGTAAAGCCTTCACCCGATTAATTAACTTTTTCGCATGGGTTAAAAAACATTGGTAGTCTGGACAACTGTCAAATCGTAGTGACATTCATTCTTAGGTCAGGTCGATAGGTTACAGGAGTAGGAATCGCCCGTAATTTTGACCGGAACTACGGATTTCGGGTTTAGATACTCCAGTTCCCATTCCCGAGTTTGGCAGTACCTTCTTTTGAGTTTTCCGTTACAAAATATCAAAATACCCAAAGATTTGAATCGTTAGATTCGCCGTGGCTTGTCAAAAAATGGACACGGTTCAGTTTCGTTGACACACTCAACGGCGAAGTAACTTGATTTGATCTTCATGGAAACGCTTATTACAGGATGTGTAAGCTTACCTTCTCTGGCTACTCTTCTCAGTATTTAGGTACACTTTTCGACCTAAGTACGCGGTGAGAGCAAATCTAACGATTAAAATCTTTAAGAATCCCTTCGGGAAATGCAGCACCCTAATTGCGTAATACACTATCGATCTCAATCTGAATCATATTGAAGGATGTTGCTAATCCATTGCTTCATATGTTACGTTCGAAAAATTTGTCTGCTCAACAACGCAATGGATGTTGTTGAACTGTCAAAATGAAAGAAAAAAGAAAAACTGTTTATTCTGCCAAACAAAACGCACATTGCAAAAAAAAAACATAAAATATACACACACAACGTAGTCAAAAGCCTCGTACTCAAGCTTAAAAAATGTTGACAGTTTTGTCCATTGCTTGATGTCAGGGCCAGAGACCAAAGACAACACGCATTATTTATTAGTTGACACTGGCGCCGATTCTGTTGTTCACAAACTAAACTAAATTTAAGTTCATGCATCTTTTTCTTTCTATTTCATTAAGGCAAGGACAGAAGATAAATATTAGTTTAGTCCAGTCAAATTAAGATACTCCATAGACAACTTAGACGAGATTAAAAAATTGGCTATTAAAAGTACGTCAATTTACGTCAGGCGCTGACTAATTTGACAGGACTAAACTAATATTTATCTTCTGTCCTTTTCTTAATGAAATAGAAAGAAAAAGATGCCTGAACTTAAATTTAGTTTAGTTTGTGAACAACAGAATCAGCGCCATTGGCAATTTGATTAAAATTAAAGCCATTGCTATACTGATAATGTGTCATGCAATGAGAGGTTTTTCTTTTTGAGTATTAAAAAAATATAGTTTCCAAGAACCCTGAAGATGGCGTTGAACTGACTACGTTACTAGGTGCCAAAGTCAAAACGCTTGGAAAAAAAAACATTGCGTCACGTCATATACGCTCGTTGAGTGACAGTTTCGTTTGCTTTCGTTTTAAGATCTCAAAATTACATCCAAGTGAATTAATAAAAAAATTATGTGACGTTCGGTTCCTTGCAGTAACTTACCAAGTTCAGCGCCATCTATCCAGCGACTAGGGAAGCGTTAAAAAAAAAGAAAAAGAAAATCCCTCATTAACTCGCAGGCTAATTTCTTATTCCTCTGTTTATAAGGAAACAGTCAACTCCCAAAGGAGATACCGACCTTAAAAGACACACTAGCTCGAAACAAAAACAAAGCACTACGTATAGACGTGTACTACCTATGGACAGGATTATACCCATAAGGTTTCTTTAATCAATCAATACGTAGGTATCGACGAGGATAGCTGCTTTCAATGAGTGTGACTGTAGCATTGAACTATGACGAGTAAAAGAATAACAATCATTTTAAATATAGAATAATAATTTTGCGAATCCATCACTAAGGCGGTCTTAGGGCGAATAGGTAGTCCAAGAGGGCCTTATTAGGGCACCCTTGCACTACAAATTACTAAACAAATGATCGTTCTATTTTTAATCAATATTTTGAAGATGTGCGTGTGATGTGTTTTGCGTCTGTGTGGTGGCGGACTTAAAGAATAGCACCACCCCATGCTTCTCGTTGGTGTCGTAAAAGGCGACTAAGGGTCTAACCGGAGAATGGGCAGCAGCGTTCTCTATGCATTCCACCACCATACCATACTGCGATCGCCAACCCGCCTGCCAAGCGTGGCGATTATGGCAAACCCTCCCCCTTTTGGGAGAGGCCTATGTCCAGCAGTGGACGTCTTTCGGCTGAAGTGGTGATGATGATGATTTTGAAGATGATAGAGACAGAGAGATGTTTTAAATATGTTTAACGCATTTAATGATTTGTAGTGCAAGTGCGCCTTAATGTGGAATGGCTAATTTTCTGTCCACATTATCAGCTGTATTGTATAGGTAACAGTTGAAAAAGTGACGTTGGATTAAAAATAAGTGTCCCTTCTATGTTCTATGTTATGGGTTTGGTTTCTGCACTTATTCCTTCAGTAGACCATTGTGCGTGGGCCATGGCGGCCGTTGGTGGTTGTTCCAACCAGCCCACCTCCCTCCAGAAGCTAATTAAGTCTCCTGGTCTGTTAAGAACGTCTGTGTACGATCTAGGTGTCCCGAGGGTTTCTGACCTTGTCTGGGTGACACCTGTGCACTCAAAGAGCACATGCGCAATGGTTTCATCAGTCTCCATGCAAGCCCTGCACAGGGGACTGTCTGTTATGCCTAATGTGTGAAAGTGTTTACAATGCAAAGTTTTTTTTCAATTGTTATGGCTTGTGGCTAAGTAGGTACTAACAGCCGTATGGGTCGATCGATCAGGTTAAGCTACGCTTGCCGAGGTTGGTCCGTGGATGGGTGACTATCCAATACATATCGAGACCCCTCCGTGCCTCGGAAAGCACGTTAAGCGACCAATCGCTTATGACAGATGACAGTCGGGACCAATCCCGACTGTCATTTGTAGATATTTGACAGTCGTTACGGGTTGTCAGAAGCCCAAAAGTTGGCAACCAGTCTTACCAAGGTGTATCGTGTTACCCAGTAACTGGGTTGTGATGGTCAGATAGGCAGTCGCTTCATGTAAAATACTGCCGGTCGATTCTGTAAAAATCTCACCCTGAAAACTTAGGTGAAGTGAGTTTGTATTGCTAGGAATTGACACTTTTGACAGCTCACTCCACGCTCACTTCACCTAAGTTTTCACGGTGAGATTTTGACAGAATAGCACCGCTGGTATTTAGCTGCATCAGCCAGCCGATTCTGTAAAAATCTCACCGTGAAAACTTAGGTGATGTGAGTTTGTTTTTGCTAGGAATTGACACTATTGACAGCTCACTCCACGCTCACTTCACCTAAGTTTTCACGGTGAGATGGTTACAGAATCGCACTGCTGGTTAGAATAGAAAACGATAGAAATTGGGAAACGGCCAGGCAGATATATTGATGCAAAATACTGAGTGATTTTGGTAGCTATAAAAGAAAACAAGGTACTGTGGCGTCCCCTAATTATTTAAAAGAAGAACAGGAGCATAAAGTATATCTAATGGTGATCTTAATCACGGGTTGTCACATTTTATACCTAGATATTCTCAGGCTCAACCAAGACCAACAACGGTTTGAATAGAAACCTATTCAACGAAGTGTGTTCTCAATCGGCCAACAACCATGCAATTTTAACAAACTAAGTCCTTAAGGCGAAAGCGCTAAGTTAGCCCGCGAAATTCAATTTTTTTAGGTTTTATTGCAATTTGTTGGTTGTTGATACAAATATGTATCAACAAAACAGGATTGTAATCTTTAAAGTCATAAACACAACTCTCTAGGACCAAGTAATCCCACTGAATGACTATTTCATGAAATCTTGACGTTTTACAATTAGGTATACCTACTAACTTAACAAGTTGTATTACGGATCCTAATGATTATAATTATGTAAACACATATTTTTTACGGTCGCGAATCATATTTTAATCAACGTACATACAACTTACTACTGACCAGCAAATTGCAAAAAACGTAAGAAAATTTGAATTTCGCGGGCTATAATCTATCAAAGATTACTTAGCAGTGTAACGTTACACTTTAAAATCGATGTGGAGGCCATTATGTCAGTAGTTAGAACGGTGACCGGTAAAGCCGCACAAACTTAAGGAGATTGCCCGAGAGACAACACTTTTGGCCGCTTTTAAGAGCGTTTACGCCGTACGGCATTTCATACAAACTTTCAAGCCCTTGTTTTTCGAAATGAATGAACCGATTTTAATTAAACTTCATACACATAAGCAGGCTACAAAGGTTTAATAAGTTACTTAAGAACATTTAGTAGCCTATATGTTAACCCAGGGTGTCAGCTACCTCCATACAAAATTTTATCAAAATTGGTCCAGTGAAGAAATAAGAAACGTATTGAAGAAATAACACGTGAAGAAATAACAAACATATAAACACACACACACAAACTTTCGCCTTTATATTTTTAGTGTGATAGAAATTTAAGAGTTGTAGATAGTACCTATCAAATCACACACAAAACTTTTAATTAATACGAATATAAACCTCATAACCCTACAGAATCGTAGACGGTAAACTGTGACTAATCAGAACCGACTCCCAGATCCAAATGAGTCATCTGGAGGACTGGTTCCGTTTACTATGCATTAGAACAAGCGACCTGTTTGATGCGAGATTTCATATTAAAATGCCAATGGTCTGTCGCGAAGTCATCTGCCTAGCCTTTTCCCAATTATGTTGGGGTCGGCTTCCAGTCTAACCGGATGCAGCTGAATACCAGTATTTTACATGGAGCGACTGCCTATCTGACCTCCACAACCCAGTTACTGGGTAATACGATACCCCTTGGTAAGACTGGTTGTCAGACTTTCGGGCTTCTGACTACCCGTAACAACTGTCAAAGATCCACGAATGACAGCCGGGACCAACCGGTTAACGTGCTTTCCGAGGCACGGAGGCCTCTCGGTATGTAAATATGGTCACACATCCACAGACCAACCGCGGTAAGCGTAGCTTAACCTGGTCGATCGAACTGTGCGGCTGTTGTTATTTAGCCACGGGCCCCTCTTGGTCTGTCCCGAACTGTAAATACGAAATAATTACTGCGAATGTTAAAATGACTGTCCACCCGAAAACTGTAGACAAAAAACAATACTTAGTTGTGTTGAAGACAACTCATTCATTACCTAAGTTCATGGATAGATCGTTTCTGCCGCATGTCAGGCGATCAATGAGCCAAACATACGACCCAGTGGGACCCGCTTAATGGCAAACGACATCGCGGCAGGCCCGGAGATGGCAGGATGAGCTGGACTCCTTTAATAAAGATTGTTCCTTGGCAGCTCTGGACAGAGAGAGGTGGAAGGAGAGTAGGGAGGCCTTTGTCCAGCAGTGGGACAGAAACGGCTAATAAAAAATAGAAAATAATAGATCGCTTTGCTCATAAATTCTAGCATTGTAAACGTATTCTTCCTAGCTTTGCGTAACTACATACTTAGACCGATGCGATTTAAAGTGAAGTGAAGTGTAAATAAAGTAAGTGGAAATAACGTTTTTATAAATGATAAATTATTTATTTTCTGTAAGTAGGTTTGTACAAACCCTTTTATACGTCAATCATATTTTTTTAAACTAGATGAGGTCGGCGTTTCCTATCTGACTACTCAGAGAAGAAAGGCCGAAACAAACTCAGAGGTCACAGTCTCTTTTAAAGTCCAGACAAAATCTTTGTGGTTGGAATCTTGGTAAGTAGGTATAGTTATAATTCAGTCTCAAAAAACTGAATTATAACTATAAAAACGTTATTTAATTTACGTTATTTAGCAGACAAACTTTTCGAAAATGAAACAATAGATTAGCAATATCCTTTAAAATCATGCAGTTTGTGTTTGAAAGTGTGTTGATATTAAAATAAGACATTTATATAGATCCAACATCAAATCTTAACCCTTTCTCCGCCGCTACTCCTTATAATACCCAAAAACCGTCCAGAACCGTAACGCGACACAAAAAAAAAACCTAAAAGATGAGCATTTGGGAGTCTTTAACAAAACGAAGGTGCGATTAACGAGAGGTCCTTCACACGAGCTCCCGAGGTTATAGTGGTGTCGCCAAGAAAGACCAGTTAAATTAACTATCATATTTTATATAACCCAACTTATTTTGTGATACCTATAGAGTTGTTGACACCGCTCACCTGTTTGGAGAAGCTGAAGATTAATTCACGTGTTACGTCGAAGCAATTTGTTTTTTTTTTTCTGTGATTATTTGTAAAAATCTGTATATTCAGATAGTTTAATGTGTAAAGTTAGAAGGAATACTTAGTTAACTGTCGGTCAACGCGTTTTCGTGACATCTGACATATTGGCGCCTGGTCCGCAGTCAAATATCATTTTTTTTCTTATGATATTTACTTCTGATTACCACTCGGTGATTAGTTGATTAATTACTGTACATTAGAAACGTTGAAATGTTTACGCTTTGAATTATTCATAATTAATTGAGTATTAACTTTTTTTTAAAACTTCGCGAGATAAGTATTTGTAAGTAATACATTCGAGTTTTCATATCTCTCCGTAATCGGGTTTGGAAAGAATAATATTAAACTGCATATGTTTCGATTTCTTATTAGAAAACCCACTTTAATTCCTTTCCAAAGTTGAGACTACCGGCATGTCATATTCTGTAACATAAAACATAGATATTTTCGTCTTAGTAAGCCCATTTCGATACAAAATAGGTAATCTAGAATTTACATATTGCTATAAAAATTTTACTGCCGTCCTACCGGTGTTCAAAAAAATATTGTCACACCAAAATGGTACTTGGTCACATATCACCAGCTCCAATTACGGATTAAGAGTAATAAATTATATTAAATTTATCATTTATGAATTCCGATGCGGCGAGCGGCTACCGGCGGCGGCCCTTTGACGCGCCGCCATCTTGCCGCAGCCATGTTTGTTTTGTTTTTTTAGGGTTCCGTTAAACTTTAACGGCTAAACATTTATTTTACGATTAATAAAAGGGGACAATCGTTTAGGCTTTAGGTGTTTTTCTGTGGGATTGAAGACTAACTAATTAGTCTAAACTACGAGTCGAACGACGATTATGAATAGAGATTCCAACAAAGTAGAAGCTTCCTATCAAACTTAATGATTAAAATTATCTATTTTACTACTTTACGATACTAAAAAAGTTGTTAAACATGTGTTAATTTCCTGTGCAAGTTTTAACAAAGTAGGCGAGCAAAACTGCTAACACCTATTAATCCCATAGATATATTATGACCATCCAACATCAAATTACCTATCAAACAGAAAAAAATACCAACTTACCTTTCCACTGAAGAGTTCTTACACACTATTAGGTAACTGCAGTAAAAAAATGCTAAATGTTTCTGAGTCATCGTGAGAAAACCGGCCTGTCGAAGTCGTGTGACATACACAAACCTGCGTGGTGGATTATGGCCCACTCCCTCTCACAAAGGAGGCCTGTGTAAGTGGGAAAAATATAGGCTAATTATGTAAATGTTTCTAATTAAATACATGTAATGATAACTGCATTTCAAAGTATGTATTTCAATTAAACCAATTACAGGCACTTTATTTAACACGCTTTTATTAGGTCGACCTGTATGTAACTAACTATGTACTGGAATCTAAGGTAACTGATTTAACGATCTTCCTAGGGTCGTAGCGTAATGAAAATTGGCAGCTGTATGTAGTTCTGATGACAATACAATAATATTGTACTGTCGAACTGATCTGATGATGGAGCCGGAAGATATGAACTGGAACTTCATGATGGAAAATCGTATCATAGCTGTTTTGGATTTCTTAGAAAAGTCTTGTAATGAACTTTGACCACGATTTGGTTTCAAGGTCTGATGATGAAGCCGGAAGATATGCACTGGCATTCCATGATAGTTTTTTGTTTTTACGTGCATTTATAAAAGCATGTTTTTTCTAGTGTTTTTTAAACTATTAATTTATTTTTAATTGTCAAGGAGTCGGTCTGTCAGAAAGTGAGAAAGATGAAGCTAGTTATCCATTCGAAAGCGTAGTAGGTTCGTATGGAGAAGAAAGGGCAAGAAACTCCATAAAGCGGCCAGGAGCCTACAGAACCCACCACAAAGTACAAATTATTCATATACCTATCTAAATTTTTTTCTTTTTTAAAAACTTAATGCAATGCTCCTGTCAGCGTCAACTATTATCAGTTACCTGTCATCTAAGTAAAATGACATGTAAAAAATTTGCTACCTCTGACAGATAACGTGAGGTCTAAGATTACTTTGTGAGTAAACCGCTGGTTCAGTTTGACTACCGGAGATGGAAAAGTAACTGTTAATCTTATAGCTATTGATAGCTAATTAATCATCGTGAGGGATAATGCGATGATTATAATTATCATGATTACCAAGGTCATTGAAATTATCATTTTATATTTGAGAAATTATAGTTTAGAGACCAAGCTAAATAAGAAGGGGCTAAGGCTACGCTTGCCGAGGTCGGTGCGTGGATGGGTGACCATCCACTACATATTTAGACCCCTCCGAGTCTCGGAAAGCACGTAAAGCCGTTGGTCCCGGCTGTCATTCATAGATCTTTGACAGTCGTTACGGGTAGTCAGAAGCCCGAAAGTCTGACAACTAGTCTTACCAAGGGATACCGTATTTCCCAGTAACTAGGTTGTGTACTCAGATAGGCAGTCGCAAAGTATTCAGCTGCAACCTGTTGGACTGGAAAACGACTCCAAAATATTTGGAAAAGGCTAGGCAGATGATGAGGGAAAAAATGGTTGGTTGTGGTTGGAGGATGTCACATGTCTTCGAATTTTTGGTTCTAGGATATGCCGGTTTCCTCACGATGTTTTCGTTCACCGTTTTTGAGGGCAGTGATGATGAAATTAAATACAAAAAGTAAAGCCCCTTCCTTAAAAATAGACATTGGCGCCGATTCCCTTGTTCACAAACTAAACTAAATTTAAGTTCAGTGCATCTTTTTCTTTCCATTTCATTAAGAAAAGGACAGAAGATAAATCTTAGTGTAGTCCTGTCAAATTAAGATACTCCATAGACAAGTTTAGACGAGATTAAAAAATTGCCTACTAAAAATACATCAATTTACGTCAGGCGCCGACTAATTTGACAGGACTAAACTAATATTTATCTTCTGTCCTTTTCTTAATGAAATAGAAAGAAAAAGATGCACTGAACTTAAATTTAGTTTAGTTTGTGAACAATGGAAAAGGAATCGGCGCCATTAGCCTACAGGCTACAGTATTTTAAGTTTAAATTCACAGTTGAATATGTCATATTACTTTACACCGTGTGATAACACCGGAAGAATATTTCGAGCCTATTAAAAAGTACAAAACGCACACAAAAAACCAACTCCCGTTGATTCAGGCATCAAAAATCAATCCACGGTGCCTTCAATAGCGAAAATCTTTTATGCATGAAAAGATTTAGACATACCTAAATGAAACCGTGTGAAAATTGACACTCGGCTTTTTCACGGTCGGGTCTCCCGGGCCCCCGGCGCGTTTGGAGGGTTAATTCATTTGTCGCGACGACATCCTAAGGGTTGGTTCCGCCTGATTTCGCACACCGTTGTTTCGTATTTTGCATAATTTAAAAGAAAACTCCTTTTGTGTTACTGTTTAGAAGATTTTTGTTAAATAAATGGCAACGGACAATTTTCTGTGAGGTGTTGTTTTTCTTGAAAATTGTGTTCGGTTAGGTTAGATTGATTTTTTTCCAAATCCAGGAACGCTTTTTGCAAAAGGTTTAATCAATCATGTGTCTTAAACTCAAACTCAAAACATTTATTTCAATTAAACCTTGTACAGCCACTTTTGAATTGTCAAAATTAAATAGTCTGTCAGTTAGTCAGAAAGTTGAAGCTAGTTTCCCATTCCAAAACGTAGATCTCTATGGAGAAGAGCGGGCAAGAAACTCCATGGACACTCTTTTAAATCAAGATATTACAAAATCCTGGGTACATTATTCTTGTTGCTTCTTTAAGTGAGAACAATGCAAAAAAAGAAATGAAGAAACAATTACAAAATATAAGATTAAAAATAAGCCAGTCTCAGCCGACGGCGCCCGTTCACGAACATGACTTAGTTTTGGAACTATTGGATAAAGCAATTATGCACGGTAATATTATCTGCTAACTACAGTTTTATGACGAGCGAAAATGTAGGTACAAATAGGTCCAGTTGAAAACCAGCGTCAGGCACTAGTTGTCTGGCATTTTTGCTGTACTGGGCCTTTTTGGCGCAGCCATTCCTGCTAATTTCTTACATCAGACATTACACTTTTTATTTGTTTTTATCTAATGTATGTACTTATCTGGTGTATTGTGTGTCTTTTAGTCTATGCTAAATAATTTTTTTTTTTTTTTTTTTTTCTTTTCAAATGGACGAAATCGCTGTTGTTAAGTTTATTTTAAGGGGATTAAACGCAAAAAAACGCAAGTTTTAGAAACAATAAAAGTATAAATGATCGACTACAGTAAACAAAATAAGAAAAATATATGATATTCTTCAGGATATATGCTAGGTAGATAGTGTGTTGAAAACATAATACTACTAATTTGATACGATAGAAAAAATCATGAAGATACCTCTAAAAACTTCCTTTTTACAATAAAAATCATACTAATATACATACAATCATTCCGATTATTTTGTCAGATTATTTAATGCGCACTGGTAGACCGCGAAATTCAATTTTTCTTACGTTTTTTGCAATATTCAGGTCAGTGTCAGGTTGTATCTTGATCAAAATATGATTCGCGACTATAACAGGTACCTATTTACAGAATTATAATCATATTAAGAATCATTAATACATCTTTCTAAGTTAAATTTGTTCCCTAAGAACAAATCTCTTATGGAAAAGTGAATATGGAACAAATCTAACTTAATGAGGTATACAATGATTCTAATGACTATATCTATTATAGTCGCGAATCATATTTTGATCAAGATACAACCTGACAATGACCTGCAAATTGCAAAAAACTTAAGAATATTTGTATTTTGCGGTCTACCACACCACTGCGCATTCACCTTAATAGCGCGTACGGGCGATGATGCGACGGGGTTGGGGGAACAAGTTTCACGCGGGCGAAGCCACGGGCAAAAGCTAGTGTTACTATAACGTTAGTCATTCTAATAAATACGTAGGCGTCACTCACAAACAAATGTTTAGATTGTGTTTTAATACGACAAGGATTACAAAACAATTTCTTTGTTTATTTTGACGTTGTTGCTATCAAATTGTTATTAAGAAACGTCATTACAGAATCGTATGGTGGGTCCACACTATACAGAATTTTGGTCGTACAGACTTTGAAGTCGAGTAAAAATTTTTATGCGGATGTCTCGACAGAATGTTTGCTCAGACTTCTCATTAGTTCAGACTTGGATTTTCGAAAATCTGTAGTGTTATTATTCGGCTCCGACAAATACGCAGACATATACCTATATGCAGACTTTAGACTTTTCTATTACACCGACATTTGTTTATACTGCTTTGTTGCACAGACAAAATTCTATAGAAGTTAATGAAAGTCTGTATCGTGTGGTCCCACCATTAGAGTTTTTTAAACGTAAGAATTGTTATTAATAAATATTCGGGGTGAGTAATAAACTGATCACTTAGTTTCTATAATGATTCTCCTTTATTCATTCAACATACAAATAAATTACTAGCCGCGCCCCGTGGTTCCACCCGCATACGTTTCGATCCCGTGGGAATATCGGGTTAAAAGGTATTCTATGTGTTAATCCTGGTTATAAGCTATCTGTGTGCCAATTGTCATATAAATCCGTTCAGCAATTTTTGCGTGAAAGAGGAACTTAACAAACATCCAAGCAACAATCCATCGATCCATCCTCACAAACTTTCGCGTTTATAATATTAGTAGGACATTTTTAAATATTCCATTATTAGCTAACCCGCCGAACTTCGTACCGCCTCAGAATCAATAAGAACGAATGTAAGAGAAAATAAATTATAAGAATATAGTTGTTTTGGTATTCGGAGCGGAGACAAATTCAAAGATCATAAAAATCGGTCCAAAATGAGTTCTAAACGGACTTAAAAATCGAACATAAAAATCGGTCCAAAATGAGTTCTAAACGGACAAAATGAGTTCTAAACGGACTAACCCGACTTTGTTTTATTTACGATAACAACATAAATTTTGTCTGTGTGGTGCCGGACTTAAAGAATAGCACCACCCCTTACTTCCCGTGGGTGTCGTAAAAGGCAACTAAGGGTCGAACCGGAGAATGGGCAGCAGCGTTCTCTATGCATTCCACCATCATACCATACTGCGATCGCCAACCCGCCTGCCAAGCGTGGCGATTATGGCAAACCCCCCCTAAAATTGGGGGAGGCCTATGTCCAGCAGTGGACGTCTGTCGGCTGAAATGATGATGATGATGAACAACATAAAAAATGATGGTGATCAGGGCTCCAAAGAGGAACCTTATAACAAATCCTGTCCAGAAGTAACTCTTAAACTAACGAGAACCACCTCAAGTGTTGGTCGAAGTTCATCGCTATTAAACCATTAGCAGTCATGACTATCGGCACAATGATCTCTGTATCCACATCCCACATGTCAAAGAGTCAAGTCAAGATATTTGATTTGGCCTTTATTATTGTTTTATAAAATTACATACAATATTTATTATAGTTTCACATTCATCATCATTATCATCTGCCTAGCCTTTTCCCAACTATGTTGGGGTCGGATTCCTGCCTAACCGGATGCAGCTGAATACCAGCATTTTACATGGAGCGACTGCCTATCTGACCTCCACAACCCAGTCACTGGGTAATACGATACCCCTTGGTTAGACTGATTGTCAGACTTTCGGGCTTCTGACTACCCGTAACGACTGTCAAAGATCCACGAATGATAGCCGGGACCAACGGCTTAACGTGCTTTCCGAGGCACGGTGGGGCTTCGGTATATAAAGATGGTCACCCATCCACCGACCCACCGCTACAAACGTAGCTTAACCTGATCGAAACTGCTTAACGATGACGATAAACATCAAATTGAAAAGAAAAAAACAAAGTTAAAGTTCAATAAACATTCTCCAACGCCCACAAGTACCTTCAGACTACCATTTGTATCCAGTCACAGTTCTACGTAAGGGAACAAACTAGACAAACTCTCATTATTATTCAATTAAACATCAACCTTGTTTGTCAGGGGGCACTGTGTGAAAGTTAACACTGACGCTGTTTATTTACGCTCTGGGCCTTAAAGACCCGCCCGCCGGCACGCGCAGGGTTAGCTCTGGCCACAGACTAAAAAAATAACAAGGTGATTTTGGGTCTATGGCTGTCAATATTTTGGAGAAAAGTTTGACACGAGAGGTTCTTGACATCACTTCGAATTTCGAACGACGTCGTTCGAAATTCGAAGTGAATCTGCAATGGTTTAAATTTGAATTTGCTTTCAAATTCGGTCCACACCGACCACCACCGAGTGACCACTCACTTGGGTGAGGTGTTGTTTTTAAAGAAAGATTTAAAAATTCAGCCTTCTAAACGGGTACTATGTAAGCAGATAAATCACAAGCAAAGGGGACTGTATTTGCAATTTTTACGTTCAAAAAGGGCAGATTCTCAGCCTAGTTTGAATAAATGACTTTTGATTTTGGTTACGCTAACAAAAGCAAATTGGATCTTCAATCTATTACAAGCGGTATATCCTTTAGTACGTCACGAGTCACGAGCACTAATATTTCAACACTTTACAATTTTCCCACGAAATAACGAATGCAACGTTGAAATAATTAACACTTTACATAAACCTATGGGTTCGTAAATATTATGTTCGTAATAATATAAAATTTAATTCAAAAATAAAAGAGAAAATTGCCTTTGAATATAGCCAAGTGTATAAATACTTATGCTCGTCACTGTACAGTTTTTATCATAATTTTTTACTGTATGTCAATTACTTTGTGAACTGTGAACCGACTCTTACCAATAAGATCTCGTCAACAAAATCATAAGATCGTATCCACACTCCAAACCTATTATTTCAACGCGTGACTTTAAAAAGCACTCCATTATGCCTCGAGGCCCCTAATAGGCAAAACGATACATTTCCACTCTGGGGTTGTTTTGTACCCCAAGTGGCCCAACCCTGCGCTCGCCGCTAATTGTAAAGTCAACACTGTGTTTGCTCAGAAAACTGTTTTTAGTGATTGTTTGTGTTTTTTGGCAAGTGCATCACCCTCGTGTGCGGAGGGCGTGAAGTGGAAGTTGCGCTTGCGATGTTTTTTTAAGTTTCGCTCTAGATGTGTTTGGGCCAAATTATTCGGGAAGCATTTTGGAGGTTTTCCAAAATCTCGCAGTCCAAATGTACTTTCAGCCTAGACTTTTGTTGGTTCCTTTGCCAGGGAACTGCGTTGCTTTTAAAATATCAGGCTTTGGACTTCGTCCATTTTTAAAAGGGTAACAATGGAGTATATTTATTTATTAAAGGATTACCAATGAGATAGGTTACATTTATCTTTTACCATTATAATACTTGTATAATATACATTATCCTAGAGTTTGGAGTTTTTTGAACATTCTTCTCCTTAAGAAAGTACCTTCTAGAAGGGGCAACTAAAATCAATTTATTGTATTTTCTTGTAAATTTTGACGTTCATAAGTGCCTTTGGGCCTACTTGAAATAAATTATTCTACATAAATACAAGCATGTTAGTCAATGCTCGTGCCTTCTCTATATGTGGCCTTTGCCCAGCAGTGAGACAATAATAGGCTGGTATTTTATCTTTATATTTATTATTTAGACTTTGTTTGACATAGGAAGTTCTAAAAGTCATTGTGTTTACAATTATTTAAACCAACTAGCTTTTGCCCGCGACATCGCTCGCATTAATTTCAAATTAGACAATCAATTCGTTTTGAAAGACACGTGGCGCCATCTATTTTCATAATAACGTTATTGTTGTTTTCCTCGGGAACAGCACTTTTTTTCGGGATGAAAGGTACCATAAGTCCGTTTCTGTATACCTGACAACATATATGCAAAATTTCATGGTTTAGGCGTGAAAGGTAACAAACAAACATACTTTCGCAGCTATAATATTAAGTTAGGAAAATACATATTTGCTAAATCTTTTGCCTCGATTAAATATAAAAAAGATTTCATCTCCAGACATTATTTAAAATCTAGTAGATAATTTAACATTTTAAAAATATACATATAACAAATAATAATATAATTTAAAATTATTATATATTATTATAATTTAAATATATATTTTACATTTTTATTGGACATAATTCATGCCCCCAATTAGTCTATTCAAAAATTTCTAACCTACCCTCTTTACAACTAATTTAATTCATAACTACCCTCATTAAACAAGAAGATAATATATATTTTTCCTTCATCCCCAGATCAGTATGAAAAGCCCTGGAGTTGGAGTAAGTTCATCACATTCTTATGATTTTCTTTAACTACCCTCTTAGTTGAAATACTTTTAATTTCTCTAAAAAAAAATATTTTTATTTTTTTCTTATAAAACCACTTCTTTATTCGTTTCATTGTTAAATAAAAAGTTCAGAACATTAAAAATATTATTCCTCCATAATTGCTATCAACTGGCAGCATGCAATGCCAAAATGCTTTTACCAATGTAAAGACAAGCCTTAAACATTAATTACTTACTTCCGAACATTATCATGATCCCACAGCAATATTTAGCTGGACAAATACCTCTCCAGGTGCCGAATCCTATACCCAACCACACCTCTTCAATAACAGTAAAATAAACGAAAATTCATTATACAAGCTAGCATTCAAATGTAAAAATTATACATAAACAAGTAGATAAAATGGCCCAGTGGTATCGACCCCAGCTGACGAGTTGTGTAGGTCGTAAGTTCGAACCCAGCCAGGTATTTAATTTTATCACCACTGCTCTCAAAACGGTGAAGGAAAACATCGTGAAGATACCGGCATGTCCTAGAATCAAAAATATCGATAATATGTGACATCTACCAACCCGCACTGTGCCTGCGTGGTGTATCTCCCCCACATCCTCTCACAGAGAGGAGGCCTGTGTCCCAGCAGTGGGAACATTAAATGCTGATTATGCTTAAGTGGACAAAAAGGAGAACAGCTCATTGGACATCAAAAAATTCCCAAAAACTGCTCAAAAAGCTGGCAGCGTTGCCACTATAAATGGAAAAATATAAATATTATATTTTATATATATAAATATTAGATTTCTACCATTAACACTTTTCCATAAGAGATTGTTGGTTGGTGGTAGAAATCTAACCTAGAAAAATATATTAATGATGCTAATGATTATAATTCTGTAAATATGTACCTGTTATTGTCGCGAATCATAATTATTTTGCTCAAGATACAATCTGACACTGACCTGCATATTGCAAAAAACGTAAGAAAATTTGAATTTCGCGGTCTACCACTCACCTTTAATCACCATTCCCTAGGTAGAGTTAAACATAGTTAACCGCCATTTTGAAAATACGGTTTGTAAGTATTAAGCTCTATGCGCTAAAGAGGTGGCCATCTTTGGTCTCGTCGCAGCTTGCACATTGTTGATAGCGGTATTTGACTGAAAAACCAAATTATTCAGCACTAGCTTACGCCCGCGGCTTCGCCCGTGAGGTATGTCGATAAAAACTATCATACCATATATGTAAGAACATAAGATAGTTTTACATACAGACATAAAATTTGTCCCGGGGAAGTCCCCGGGATGCAATCTATCTCTCTGACAAATTTTATCGAACTCCGTTCAGTGGCTTAGGCGTGAAAAGGTAACATACAGACAGACAGACAGAGATACTTTCTTTATAATACTAGTATGAATCAGAACTGTGTGGTACACACCATCTAACTGAACAACTTTCTCTATGGGACCAACATGTAGGTAATTAAGGTAATAGGTACCTAATAAGAGGCTGGAGTCCGCAACGCGTATTTTGCATATCATCGATGTTGCTCCTATAGAGAAAATTCTTCAGTTCGATGGTGCATTTTGAAATTTTCGGCGATTTTTAAAGAAATAAATTAGCTGTTCCATACATTTTAACCGCGTAGGTAAGGTGTTGCAGTTTTCTATGAAACAGCTGAGTTTTTTTTATTTTATAACCGATGAAAATTTACTTCGCTGTGGTCTAGAATCATGAGCAGAATTGATGGTTTTAGTTTGCGCGTCGACCCTGTCACCTTGTATAGTTACTAATACTTTATTTACTACATGGTATAAAACAAAGTCGCTTTCCGCTGTCTATCCCTATCTTAAGCTTAGATCTTTAAAACTGTGCAATGGATTTTGATACGGTTTTCTCAATAGATAGAGTAATTCAAGAGGAAGGTTTATATGTATAATACATGCATATTATAGCAGAGAAAAGCCGAGAAATTCAAAGATTCGTAATGTGATGTCGTAACAAACATATTTTTGTACGCTTACATTGCAAACGCTGGCTAAACCTTACGAGATAGATCAAATTCCTACGGAATTGTATGTCTTAAAAATATCGATAAAAAAGTCCGCGATGGTATATGTTTATCTCCTAAGGATAACCCACAGTAACCATTTTTATCTTTAAATATTACAAAACAATTATGGGTTTTTTACCAACGTATTTTAAACAATACAGTCATCATCATCATCATCATTTCAGCCGAAAGACGTCCACTGCTGGACATAGGCCTCCCCAAAGGGGTGGGGGGGTGGGGGGATTGCCATAATCGCCACACTTGGCAGGCGGGTTGGCGATCGCAGTATAGTATGGTGGTGGAATGCATAGAGAACGCTGCTGCCCATTCTCCGGTACGACCCTTAATCGCCTTTTACGACACCCACGGGAAGTAGGGGGTGGTGCTATTCTTTAAGTCCGGCACCACACAGACAACAAAAACAATACAGTATTATTCCTTATTCAATTAAATACGTTTTGGATTTCATGTAGATCAAAATTGTCCTTTACAGCATATCATTAGAAGATATCAGAGATTTAAAAAGCGCCGGCAGAGCAGCTGGCGGGGCAGTACGAAGTTTGCCAGGTCGGCTAGTTAAAAAAGACCCGATAAAGCAGTGACAGTGTAAAGAAAACACCTTGTATTCCCACCACTTTAGTTTACACACTCCTAACACGCACCTACTTAGAGGCACGTGCCGAGTGTCGTGAGTGTGTCGGTGCCTCCGTGTAAGTACACATGCCGATGTGTCCACTAATTGAATTATTGTTTAGATATATTGGTAGGCTGTGTCCTTGTGGTGTCTTGGTTTTCAAGCAGAGAGGCAATTATGGTCCTTTTGTACGGACTTTTCATTCAAACGAGGACATACCAATATGGCGGTTAGAAAAATCATCATCTAAAAAGAATGAAAATACGCTTGGGATATGGCTGCATTCGTTACGTATATTTTTAAATATGCCCAAGCCGTTATAGCCTCCTTGTTCGGGTATTTTTTCAGGAAAAATACTAGCGTACTTAAAGAAAATGTGGTTCGGTTTAGCATAAACGCTAAGACAATATTAGCCGTGTACTATCGCGGACATTCCCGCCTGACCACCACTAAGTTCATTTTTGCTTGCACTCAAAAAATAGAAGCGCTCTCTAGTAAGTGCGCCAAGGTCAAATAGATCTTCCGTAAAACTCACTAAGCTGCGAGTGCAGGTTGCAACTAATTGCGTTATCGCTTTCCTAATAGCGTGAAAAAATTTTTTATCGATCAGGCGGAAAAGGCCGCGATGGTACATGTAACACGTTTTTTCTTGATTTAAACAAATAATTATCTTTAATAACAAGCCTGCAAAGTTAAGCTAAGGTCTTCCATGTAAAAATGACACCACTCTATGCACTTAAGCATTACCCTCGGTTACCCACGTAAATATTTTCTTAAAATTTAAATTCAGAAAACGGAAACCTCATTATCGTTGGAATCGTCAGTCGTAAGTGAGCTGGCGTGGGGAGCGCACGTGTCGGTCACGCGTCCGCCTTTATCTGTTTGCACAGCAATTCGCACTGAATATATTTACGATTAATAATCAAGAGGATGGCTTGATTGTTGGTAGTGAATTTTTTATGTTGAAGCCGAAGACCAATTCTCGTAATTAAATACGTTAAAATCTAGTCGCAATCTCATATCAGCGACAATCAATGTCAAAAATATGGGGTTTCCCCATATTTTATAGGCATTTTTGACAGATTGAAGACTGATCAGACTGTGAACGTTCTTACGAGAATTGCCCCTTAAGGCTTACCTCCTTCTGCGAAGCAGTGATGCTCGCGAAGGAGGAGGCGGAGCGCGTGAGGGAGAGGCAATCCTTGCGCTAAGCTAGCCGCCACAGGAGACGCCCTGGGCGTCGGGAATCGATAGCCGATTCCCGGCCACCGTAGGCGCGGGCTTGCGGACGGCGAGCAATGGGCAGCTCGCCGTCCGGTAAGGACCAGGCCCGCGTCGACGGCGCGTTGTGTTCCACGCACGCCTCAAGGAGATGTCAGCACCAACTGACGGGGTCCGCTAGGGCCGATGCCCGCCAGGGTCGCGGATTGTTCGAAAGAGATACCGTAGCCCTTGGCACAGGCAACTGAAGGAACACGGGTGGGTTTTAGTCGGTAAGAGTTTGAGACTCCCTTCAGCTCCGCCCAGAGCGGGAGGGGTCATTTGATGATTTCCCACCCAAAAAAAAAAAGGCTGGTAGGGGTACCGATTCGGAAAATGTTGAAGAAAACAGCGTACCCACTGCTGCTAACTTTGAAAATTATAGAATTTGAATTACTTTTTAAACAACTACTTATTAATATGTAATCCTAGGACAAAACACTTGACGTCAAAAAACCTTGTGCCAATTTTCTCCAGTTTTCTGGTTTATAGACCTACTAGCTGCGCCCTGCGGTTTCACCCGCGTAATTGTCGATCCCGTGGGAATATCGGGATAAAAAGTAGCCTATATGTTAATCCAGGCTATCAGCTACCTCCATACCAAATTTTATCCAAATTGGTCCAGCCGTTTGAGCATGAAGAAGTAACAAACATATAAATACACACACACACTCACACACACACTCACAAACTTTCGCCTTTATAATATTAGTGTGATTTGTCATCTTCTCTCTATTTATCTGGGAACCTAATTCTTTTATATTATCTGCTATCGAGTCTCACCAAAATGATAACAACCAGTCACAATAATTTTGATACGACATTTCCAAATCAAATTTAAAGTCATTTATGCAAATTAGGGAGCAGTGGTGGCCAAGTGGTAACGGCCGCGACTTACGAGTTGTAGGTCGTAGGTTCGAACCCAGACAGGCGCTTTATTTTGTGTAAATGATTTCATCACCACTGCTCTCAAAACGGTGAAGGAAAACATCGTGAGGAAACCGGCATGTCCTAGAACCAAAAATTCGAAGACATGTGACATCTGCCAATCCGCACTGGGCCCGCGTGGTGGATTACGGCCCACTCCCTCTCACCGAGAGGAGGCCTGTGTCCCAGCAGTGGGAACATTATAGGCTGATTATGGTATTCAAATTAGACTAACAATCAGCACTTATCGAGCGGCAAAATTACATAAGACAGTCCTCCAAAACGCCCGCCCTGCACCACTTCCTAGTGTTATCGCTGGAAAGAAGAAACGATGCAACAAACTTGATAATAGACTTCAGCATTTAGCCTACAGAAACTGAGAAAATGAAAACCAAAAGTTTAGAACGAAGAAACTCCCCCCTTTACTTAAACCATCTTCAATTCACCCACTCAAGATCCACTAAAAACAAATTACCCACCTCACTAGCTCCTTTAGATACGAAAACAAACCCTCCCATTAGTTGCCACGTCATTAAAGAAATAAATCGTGAACGGGAATCGAACCCCCGCCCTTATCTCGGCAGCCCACTCGCAACATGTTTATCGTGGAGTTCAACGATAAGTTAATCCTCTGTGTGAGAAAGGGACAGGTATATCGGAGCTCTTTGTCTGGTCCTTAAGATTGTTAGGTCTTAGGTAGGTACCCACAATTAGTCCTCAAGAGACTAAGTTACTTTGGGACAAATTTTGGGTAGAAACGTGAAGTAATTAAGATTGTAGTTATTATTACGTACTAATAGTGTAATGGTAATATGATTGCCATTACATCAAAAATACTTATAATTAAGAAATATTAATCATTTCAAAACATATAATTTATCGAAAAAGTAGATACATATTATTATTATTATTTTAAGACTGTTAGCTTTTAAAATTATGTAAACACTTTTAATAAATTCTATTATATTTCTAATATTGTTAAATTAATAGTGTATGGGTAGATTTTTGAGTTTCTATAAAATATCTGTAAGACCTGTTATCGCCAAAAATCACACTAATAATATTTACTTTGACACTATTGTGTTTTCCAGTAACGCCTTGAATGCATTGAAGAAATTATCACCCTCTCATACATCCTACATCTATTACTTAAATTATTGTCCATCCACACCCCAACTTCGAAATGTAGCAAATAAGCTATAATTTATAAGATATATTTCAATTTACCAACAATTCGGTTAGCACACCCCTACAGTAGGGCTGTCACATTATCATGGTAATAAAATAACTCATTGCATACTGTACAAACTACCATTTACCATCACTCTTATACTCCAAGTCATAAGGCTCAATATTCCTCAGTTGTTAGGCCCTATTTGCCCTCAGTGATCTATCACAACTTGTCATGTTTCGCACCCCTGCGGCAGAGTTGCTAGCGCAATTTATGTGTTAACATGATTTATAGGCTGGCAACCCTCGTTTCAGTGGGTGTTGCTAGTTGCTACCTATTTCATTATATAGATTGTCTATTGCCATGTGCGTACAGCATACTTACATAATATTGAATGTATAAGTATAAAAATTTGCTGAGAAAGCGTGCAGAATATTATTATAATGATGATTATACATTTCCGCCAGATCATCACAATTATTCGCAAATTTTATTAATGACTAGGTACTGTGAAGGTCTAAACTGGACCTCCACAGTTTTTAATTAAAAGACCGTAGACTTGGAATTATTATATTGTTAAAAGAACTTTACAGCTTCAAGGCAGTTATATCAATCCTATTTATTCAACCAAAAACACCATATTTAAATAATTGACACTCGTTTGAATCTTCGAAAGGAACATCGATACAATTATGACCAGCCTGGCTTACTAAATGTAGGGCTACACATGAAACCTCTACAGTACCTACTAGTTTGCTTTTTCCAACTCTCGTATCAAATATCTATTATCAGCTTATACAGATTATTTCTACTACTGACATGTTACTTCAGAAAGTTTAAAAAAAAAAAATACGTCAAAATAAACAAATCGTGCTCAATTAATAAACTGCTCATTTAAGTATTGAGCAAACTGCAAAAGCAGCAAGAATTCGTCTATATTTAACAAAGTTCTAATCAATTGACCAAATTTTAAAAATGGTACCACTAATGAAATCATTATTTTTTGTTCACGCATATCAAAATCATTGTATCAAAGTAACAGTACATCTAATCAAATAGAATGTTTGGCAAGCTACCCTCGCCAAAAATGTTCCTCTAAAATAACAATCCGGTTTAAATCCGAACGCGCCCATTAAAGCCCCCTCCGAAATGTCAAAGTGACAGTTGACGTTCTCGCCATTATAAGAGAAAGGCTTTGAAATGTTGCGTTCTGTTTTTTTTATATTTGTTGTTTTTAATTAATATGTTAATTCTTAATTTATAATAATTGGAAATAATAATAACTGACCACATAGTTTTTTCACATCATCAGCTAAATAAGTAATAAATCGTAGTTTTTTCTGACTTTAAAATAATTACTTCGGATTCCGTAAACTCAAAAAAACTCAACAGCCTTTTTTATAAAAAAAATAACAACAATAAAATATATTTTGGTAGCTGACCAGTACCCTAAAAAAATGCAAATTAAATCAATCTAAAACAGCTCCTATTCTATTGATAACAAAGATGACATTTTATAATCCCCTGCAGCTGTGTACTTCCCTCAAAAGTATTTTACACGTCATTAGGGTTCCTCAGTTCTCCGGGGACGGGGTCCGGGATCCCGGGGTCAAACGCCGTGAAAAACGGGAAAATAATGCGTTTGTCCCCCTTTATGTACTCAACAAATTAGCCCGACGATTTAATTTTTATGTGGTGTGAGGTTGGTTGTTATTTTTAAGGGTTTTATAAAAATTAGGAACACATTACGTTGATGCTTACTTTCAATTATAGTGCCAAGAACACAAAGACTAAATAAATCTACTTACATGACCACAAAGGTGTGCTTTAAAGGTCATGTAAGTAAAATTATAAAGTAGATTTATTCGGTCTATAAGGACCAAAAAACATAAATGCAACAAGCATCAATACTGGAAGACGTAGCACGGAAGGCCTCCCACAAGGTGGACTGATGACCTGGTGAAGGCCGCAGGAATCCGCTGGATGCGATAAGCACAGAACCGGTCGATTCAGATCACCAAAGAGATCAATCACGAACATTGTATGAACAAGTAACAGGCGGTATGATAAAAAAAAAATATTAATAAAAATAAGTTTGTGCAAAAATAAAAAACGCGCGAAAAGCATTCTGCCTTCGTTCGTAACTATTTACTCAAAATTGTATGAGTAAAGAAATAAACGTACTACTCTTATTCATAAGTTGCACTTATGTACTTATTTTTTCATAGAGGGTGATAAAAAGTGGAGTGTCCACCTCGGGAGCAACACTATTTTAAGCTCGAGTGACGTACTTTGAATCCCTCACTGCGCTCTGGATTCAAAAAAATACTCTCGCCTTCAAAATAGTTGTTTGCTCCCTTAGCGAACAATATACTGTTCTCTTAAATTATAAGAACGAAATCATCAGATAATCGTGAATAACCGAATTAAAAAAGAGATCGACTTGAAGCATAGGCAGACAATTTTTTTTTTCCCCAATAACTCCAAGATTTTCTACTCCTAACTTCAACCAACATAAGTGGACAAACTTCTAATACTAAATAAACTATTAAAATAAAAATATCATATCCTAACCTA
Source organism: Mesoligia furuncula (assembly GCA_916614155.1). Classification (NCBI taxonomy): domain Eukaryota; kingdom Metazoa; phylum Arthropoda; class Insecta; order Lepidoptera; family Noctuidae; genus Mesoligia; species Mesoligia furuncula. The sequence continues at coordinate 5,875,501 of OU744815.1, forward strand.
ACTATAACTATTGATAGACTAAAATATGGCGTCAAAATATGACTGGTAAATGTACCCAAGATACTGGCGGCATTGTCACGTTGTACGGCATTTCTCATCCTCTGGCCAAAGCTTATCCTACTTATTTAATAGAATTGGTTTAACCTAACTTAAACAAATTCTTTAAAAATATATGCTCCAAAAATTCTCACCCACAACCCAAACCTTCTAGTAATTTGACCGTACAAAAACTGCCGATTATCGCCCAGATCTCCGAGGCTTAGAAACAGGAGTCCAAACACGACTCCGCCATTAGGCTGGCAGTAGCTATCGGAAAGCAATCGACTCGTCATGATACGATCGGTGGGAGAAAAAAGTCTAACAAACATGATGTGGACAATAGAAGATACAGAGACAAACAATCTTGGTTTTAGTTTTGTAGCGGTATCTACAACGCCACATGCGAACAACGCGTCATACTGACGTCACGCAAAATCCTGCATCTCGCAAGCAGAGTTTACCGCGCAACTAGCATATATACAACGGCCCGACATGAATCATTGGGCAGTTGAATATAAATTTAGTAATTAAGAGTTGTTTGTTAGTTTGAAAGCGTTTATCATTGAAACTACCAGTCGGATTTGAACAATTCTTTCTGCATTTATAGCACAATTCTCGAGCAAGGCTATAAGTTATTTAACATCACGCTATGATTCTTAGGAGCCGAACAAATCCAAAAAATCAGAAAGAACGCTATATGCGACTGGGAATAAGAAAATTCATCCACGCACAATGGTCCACTGAAGGACTAAGTGCGGAAACCAAACCCATAACATAGAGCATAGAAGAAAATTCATGCGGACGAAGTCGGGGAAACTACTTTGAAATCAATTAAAACAGGACCATTTAACCAATTTTCTCATAACCCATTTAGCAGATCACAAAGAGAAATAGTCCAAACATTCGTGCCCCATATTCATTACAATAAAAGCAATAATACATTTGTTGATAACCGGGCGCGAACTACAAATCCACAACACCATGTGCATAACTCCCAAAGGTTTTATAATATTACTACGGAACCCCAACCCAACCATGTCACTAGGATTAGCGCTCGGGCCATTGTCAAATGACAATTGAAATCTATCCATCTTTCTCTAACTCGCCCCAATTCCATGTGCGTAAAAGAGACGGATGTATGAATACATTTTCACTTTTCAACATGTGACAGATTTCATACGACTGTTTGTTTGGGTAGTCACAATGGGGTATCGCGAGCGAGTTTCAAAATGGATATTGTATTATTTTATATTTTTAATCCGTTTCATAGACCTATTATCAGTTTTCGGCGAATTGTTAAAAATAGTAGTTCGAATTTGTTTTTGTGATATTTAAATGCGATATGCGCCTTTTGATATTTCATTAATTGAGCACTTTTTGATGCAAAATATCAGGCTTTTCTCTCTTCTTTTATAAATATACTAGCTGCCGCCCGCGGCTTCGCCCGCGAGGTATGTCGATAAAAACTATCCTTCTGGACGCAATCTATCTCTCTGCCAAATTTTATCGAAATCCGTTCAGTGGTTTAGGTGTGAAAAGGTAACATACAGACAGACAGAGTTACTTTCGAATTTATAATATTAGTATGGATTACATTTATCGTTCTTCAGGTTAGGATTTCAATTTCATAGGAAGTTCGAAACTAATTGGATTCTTTTACTCAGAAGAAAATCTTAAACAAATCATAGCTTATCATTAAACTGATCCGTGACATAAAAGGCAAGGAAGCTCTGATGCAAAAACGCCTGCACAAAGGAAATTGCTCATTTCTCTACTGACCGCCGTTGCGCATCAAACAATTTTGTATGCTACCATAAATTGGATATAAAAGCGGGGTAATGTCGTACTTTCATAGGAAATTAAAATTATCCATTTATTTTGTGGGGTTTTTGTTGTACTTTGATTTTCTGCTCAGTTTTGAGGTTAGTTTTGTAACAAATCTTCCACCAAAAAAACAGTATTTTACAACAATATGATTTGATTCACATAAAACAACAGAAAATAGTTCCAATAAATCAACGAATGATCCCAATTAAATAATATTACAAAGGCATGCTAAATGTAGGTTTTGATAGGAAATAGAAAATAAAAATGCTTGAATATAGGAATGCAATAGTTTCATTGGTCCATATTATCATCATATTCATAAAATATGTCGTCTAAAAGCGGAGCCGGTGGCTCCACAGACCTAAATCGAGCCCAACTAAGATACCACAAAATGGTCATAATGAGAGCACATCATCCCATTGTCTGATTACCCACCAAACAATTGCAATAATAGCTATTAATATCACCTACTGAGTTACTTATTAATTAAAATGTAAGCCTAACCTTTGTCCCATTGCCATTGCCATTGTAACTATTGCCAGGATCGCCCAGAGGACACGGTGGAGCACACGGTGGAGGTCTGCCCCGCTTGGGCGGAGCACCGCCGTGTCCTCGTAGAGGCGATCGGCAGCGACGGCGACGTCTCGCGTCCGGCCCTGGTGCAAGCCATGGTCCGGGGCGAGAAGGAGAGGGAGGCAGTCACCTCCTTCTGCGAAGCAGTCATGCTAGCGAAGGAGGTGGCGGGACGGTTCAGGGAGAGAGCCTCCCGTCTCAGCCGCCGCGGGGGACGCCCCAGGCGTCGGGAGCCGCGTGACGACTCCCGGCCACCGTAGGCGCGGGCCTGCGGGCGGTGAGTAATGGGTAGCTCACCGTCCGATCAGGACCAGGCCCGTGCCGGACGGCGCGTACGTGTTCCACGCGCGCCTCAAAGAGATGTCAGCATCGAGGAGGGGCCCCTTAGGGCCGAAGCCTGCCGGGTCAGCGGGATTGTCCGAAAGGGTTACCGCTGGCCCGGAACATAAAGGGCTAAGGAAGGAACACGGGTGGGTTTTAGTCAGTAAGAGTCTGACACTCCCTTCCGCTCCACCCAGAGCGGGAGGAGTCATTTGATGATTTCCCACCGCAAAAAAAAAAAAGCCTAACCTTTGTGCTGACATGTCGTGATTTAATTCTTCCCCTTACTAAATACGTGTCCGTTCCCAGTACCAACGGCAAGTCAACCTCAATGTCTTTTGCTAGTTCAATTTCGCATATTTCGTTCCTACTTACATGCTCCCAATAATACGACTAACATCTAAAAATAAATATAATAGATATATCATATTCAGTAAAGAAATTGATCTTAGCATTAGTTTAATAGAAAATATACGTATTGTATTAGTTTAATAGAAAATACACATATTGTCACAGAGGCAAAAGTCACAAACAAAATCAAATCAAACTAAGAAAAGTATAACTGGTGGTTCTTAATTCTCATCTCATCATCTTCCTCTTAGCGTGTCGATAGCAATCTAAATGGACTCGGCCCAGAATTCAGCTACTTGTTTGCCGCCATCACCAGCGTCCTTCAGTTCCAGTAACGTGCAGCAGACGGGACACGATATTAAGTGTCCCATCGTTTGTGGAACAGCACAACATTTACACTCCAAGGCGGAGTCGTCTATGAATCTCCACCTGAACAGGTTTTCCTTACTTCGGCCAACCGTGGTCCCAAGGTTACCCAAGGTAACCCATGTCCTGGTAGGAGCTCTTCAGCCGGTGGAACGAATGGTTCGGGTAAGGAAGCACTGTGTCGCCACAGCTTCAGTCTTTATTGTGATCGTTCGCAAGTGAGTGGTACAAACCACTTTCTCATCATGATACATTTAAATGTATATTTTGAATATAGTTAAACAGCTTCTAGTATTAGCTGTAAACAACAAAATACAAATGTGCTGAAAGACTTCCATTATATCCGTTGCCTCTCCGACTTGATGACGGGGTAGACACAACTCCCACAGCGTGACATTTTTAACGAAATCATTGGTGATTTACTGCACTGAGAACACAAGCCGTAGTCGTAAAAACGTTCTACACAATCCACATCACAGAAACAGTACAATGGTCTCTATAAGAATTCTTGACCGTGCAGAAATCTGAAGACTCAACTGGACACGATGTTAACGCAATGATAAGTTATTTTTTAGCAAAACAAACTCAACAACTATCAATACACAAGTAAAAACAATGTTCGCTGCGGAGTGCTGGTCGCAGGTCGGCCGACATGAGATGTTTTGTTTGACAAATAATTATTGACAGTGAGTGACACTTTTGACACTTTTGGCAGTTCACCTTTCACATTGCCCGTGATAGTGTTACCAACAGTTAATCTTAATCACCCTGACCATGTGATTTGTCAATAATAGAAATAGTTTTAATTAGTAAAGTAATGTAATTACACTAACAAGTATGGACAAATAATTAGTCTGAAATAAATGGATTTAATTTATTATTATTTTAAAGATGTTAAAAATATATAATTATATTAAGTTGATTATGTTAATTAAAAAATAATAAGGAGGACAAATGATAAAAAAACACTTTTACACGTCAAACATATTTTTTTAAACAAGCGTTTCCTATCTGACAACTCTGAGAAGAAAGGCCGAAAGAAACTCAGAGCTCTTTTAAAGCCCAGACATAATCTTGGTCAGATCATGTGCAGACCATGTATAAAGGTGTCTGAAATGTTCTTTTGGGAAAAGAACCACACAGATTGAATGGACCTGTCCAGTCAGTGCTCCCATTTGTCAGTAAACGTGCAGCTCAACGCAGAACTTAAGGAGCTCAACGATTCGACGAACAATACCAAAGAAGGGACATTTGGGTAGGCCGTATAAATTAGGTACTCCAACTGCCAGATCATGACTAAAACGGAATCAATGACCCAGGAAGAATGTCATAGTTGAAATTATTTTTAAAACTCAGCGTCTGTCTTTATACTAAAGTTAAGACCGATTATGGGGAGGTTCTTAAAATTGGCAACACTGCTTTTACAAAAATACTCCATTTAAAAAAGTATGCAATAAAATCGAATTAATAACTAATTAAATACAAAATATTAACCTCACATACGATTTCAATCAACTGAACTCAGAAAAGATAAAAAAATATTTTATAATTTATAAGTATATTTTTATGGCTATACTCTATTGCTTTAAAGCGGTACTGGTTATGGGCAATTTCCTTTAGATGAAATCTTACCCACAAATATACCATCATCTACCTAGCCTTTTCCCAAATATGTTGGGGTCGGCTTCCACTCTAATCGATTGCAGCTGAGTACCAGTATTTTACATGGAGCGACTGCCTATCTGACGTCCACAACCCAGTTAATGGGTAATACAAAACCCCTTGCTAAGACTGGTTGTCAGGCTTCTGATGACCCGTATCGAAACGACTGTCAAAGATCCACGAATGACAACCGGGACCAACGGCTTAACGTGCTTTCCGAGGCACGGAGGGGTCTTGGTATGTAAAAATAGTCACCCATCCATTGACCAACCGCGGCAAGCGTAGCTTAACCTGATCGATCAACCCGTCCCGCTGTTATCATTTAACCATAAGCCCCTCTTCCCAGAAATAGACCATGTCTTGTATTAATACGTAGGATATTTTTTATTCGAGTACATCCAAAGCTTCCTCTGGCATGCGAGTGAAAGAGAGACCAAAACCGGGAGAAATCCGAAATGGTGAGAAGTCATGGTCGAAGGAACCAACCAAAACCACAGGTTTGTTTTTAAAAAACCCATTTAAGCAAAAAAAAACGGGTATGTGCATACGACCACACGAAAGAAGTGAAAACTTGCGACTGCAGCCGAGTATACGCGATTCAGCGTCGAGTATACGCGATTCAGCGTCGAGTATACGCGATTTAGCGTCGAATATACCCGATTCAGCGTCGAGTATACGCGATTCAGCGTCGAGTATACGCGATTTAGCGTCGAATATACGCGATTCCGCGTCGAGTATACGCGATTCAGCGTCGAGTCTACGCGATTCAGCGTCGAGTCTACGCGAATCAGCGTCGAGTGTACGCGATTCAGCGTCGAGTATACGCGAATCAGCGTCGAGTATACGCGATTCAAGGTCGAGTATACGCGATTCAGCGTCCAGAATACGCGAATCAGCGTCGCTTATACGTGATTCAGCGTCGAGTATACGTGATTCAGCGTCAAGTGTACGCGATTCAGCGTCGAGTGTACGCGATTCAGCGTCGAGTATACGCGATTAAGCGTCGAGTATACGCGATTCAGCGTCGAGTATACGCGATTCAGTGTCCAATATACGCGATTCAGCGTCGAGTATACGCGATTCAGTGTCCAATATACGCGATTCAGCGTCGAGTATACGCGATTCAGTGTCCAATATACGCGATTCAGCGTCCAGTATACGCGATTCAGCGTCGAGTATACGTGATTCAGCGTCGAGTAAACGCGATTCAGCGTCACCGTCGCGAGCATGACGGTTCAATTTCATTCACTGTTCAGAGAGACAAAAATTAACACTATGTATTAAATCATCATGTATCAAATCCTCATCCTTCAAGAACAATTCTATCCATTTTAGATTCGTGTTATAAAGCCTACACATCTAGCATTGCAACAGCTTGTAAAACAGGAACTAGCCCAGGCTACTGCACCCGTCTATCTTGTTTACTCAGACCACTTTCATACAGGAGTCGGTATTGGTCTCAGACCTGAATAAATTAATTTATAATTAGCAGTGAAACAAACTTTCAAAAATATTTGACAATTGGTGGTATGTACAATCGAATTTGGTTCAATTGCCAGAGGACATCAGAACTTAGAAGTAGAATTTGATGACTATAATTTTATAGCGAAAGGATGGATCTTATTTCTTTTAAAGACGGTACAGTCAGCAATAAAAGTCGATTAACACTTCAGTTTTTTTAATCCCAGTTATTGAGCAAAATATTTGTTCAAAATTGCATTGTACTTCTGCTGCAATTTTGAACAAATATTTTTTTCTCCTTTAAATTTTCAAAAATATATTTGTTCCTTAGTGCTTACAAAATTGTATGCTTTTAGACCCAGCGGTTAAGGCTGCGCGTTGTTTGTAAGTGAATGAATTTAAGATTTTCATTAAATAGATTACTGTTGCCACAGTCTCCTTCTAATCAGATACTGACCTGTGCCCATATAAGCAGTAGAAAATAAAATTAACGTATTATGCCTATCGTTCTAGGTTTCATGTTTATGGGATATGGGACCAAATACTTAGTCAACCTCCGAAAATAAAAATAAAAGCACCGAGTCGCTTTCTACCCATTTTATAACCGATAATCTACCAACAATAACACCAAATCAGTCTCAAAAACCAACATTCTAATCCCATTCAAAAAGACATTCCATAACCGAAAATAAAGAATCACTCTAGTCTCTGCCGTTGTCTATGGCAAACAAAAGCGCCGAGCGCGCGCTCGCGACACGCAGTCTGTCTTTGACCATTCAGCAGGGAACATGTCAAAAACAAGCGTCAGAACTATTTATCATTGCGCCTCGTGACTAACAACCCTGCTAGATGTAATTTGGAGTTGACTGATGGCAGCAGGGTTTGTTAATGATTTTTAATTTCTATGAGGATTACAAGGTATTAGTGGACGTATGACCTGCTTTATTTGTTTGTCTTACATGTGTTCTCATGAGTAATGACGGTTAAATTCTTTTCGTCTGTTGTGTGACACATTTTCTGGTCTATTCTTGTGAAAAAGAAACAGGAGTTGAAAGTTTCTTAGTTTATGGTTTATAGATTTCACTGGCATGATTAATAGTTTCATTTAAAAACTTAGTCATTTCATCAGCTTTATAGCTTTGAACTAGCCTTCAATTAATTGCATCTGAAAATGATTAGGTAATAGACATCATCTAAAAATTGTTTTTTAAACTAAGGCTATGAATTCATCGAATTGCAATAGCTTTACTATTGGATCCTTTCATCGCCCTCATTAATTATAGGATTTATCACGCATTTTTTTAAATGATCAACGATGATAAATCGTCAAAAGAACTTCCTCCACAGTTCCAGGTCAGGTCCTTCCAGACACTTTCAGACGGTCATCAGAATCAGTGTTTTTAGACGCTATAAAATGCTCATTAAGACGTATGCGATTTCTGAGGAACAAACAACATGCAAAATGTATGTTGCTCCGGATATCTGTGGATCAGCTAACTATCGCCATCTACCTGCTCCCACTATTATTCTAGAATAGAATAGGATATTATATTTATTTGCTTTAAAACATGGTCCATTAAGGTCTTATAAATACATAGAATTATGATATTACATGTTTCACCAAGGACTGGCATACAAATATTTAAGCAAGAAAAATAAAAGGACACGATATTATGTTGTTAAAATTATAATTCTAATATAATATACAACAGTAACATAATGAATACTAAGTAACTATATTTATCGGTTACTTTTTATCAATAAATTCTTTTATACTACCTAAAAAAACAATTACCAATAAGCCATTTGTGTAGTTTGGATTTAAAATGTTTAACAGCGAGTTTCATTATTTTCTTTTCTAGACATCGATACCATTAGTTATACATCCATCTTCTTTATCTATTCAAAACAGCTGTTCTTTTAAAATAATTTCTAAAACAGGCATATCATTTTAATTCCTGTGCCATAATTTTAGCCACACCATAAACAATTTACCGTGAAGTTGGAAACATAGAATGTCAAAGAAAGCGTTGAACAGGAGCCGGTTTATATATTAATATGATGAGTGGAACAATTAATGTCATTTCTATATTAATATTCATAGTATACGGGAAAAACCAGTGGTTATAGAGATGGGACATGATAATCGACTAGGAACCGAGTAAGCGATTAGTATAATCGATTAGTTGGTTGAAGATAGTTGGATCGTTATCATTCAATTATTAATTCTAGTTGAATGCGTTCGTAATTTATGCTTTTTTGCTTGTGGGTGTGTTCTAGATGAGGGCTTTTATTAATAGGTAGCTCATAGTTGATAGAGCGAACGTTTTTTTAATTCTACATTCCATCATCCTTTGACGTAGGTATTTAAGAAAAATATACTTTTATTTATTCAGGGATCGATTTTGGCTTTTCGTATTTTTAGCCTACATATATTATTTATTGAAAACAAACATTTTGTTTGCTATGAGTAGGTAGTAGATAATGTTTTTGACTCTTTGTATTCATTAGTTTCTGATGAACGCCCACGTTGAAACTAAAAGTAAATTCTAGATTATGAAACTTTCCTACATAATATTTTCACACACATTAATATTTGAAAACGCTTATCATCTAATTTTATGTGAAATATTCAATAGGTATAATGCAAAACCAATTTTAATATCCAACAATTATAATTATAAATTCAGATTTAGTCTACTTTTATTATTAATTAAGATTGTGACAAATTCCCTAATCTCAAATTTTAGTGGCACTGGAGGCACAGATTAAAAAAAAATACAAATAGTATCATAAACACATCACTATGGAAGCAATCTATGAATACAAAATAGTAGAAAAGTTTTATGACTTTTTATTGATAACGTTTTAGACATAAAATATCATATAAATAATTTGTTTTGTTGCTTAACTTATACCACGTAAGATTAGGGCTTTGAAGATATGTTATAAAATTAATATCCATCATAAATTGTGTAATAAAACTATGAGACCAAATGGATTTTAAACCTAAATTATATTGAAACTAATTTGTAACAAAGGTATAATAAAAATATCAGGATTAACTAAAACGTTGTTGTTAGTCTTCTTAAATATAACAAAATTTAGACAAACAAATGAATTTATAATCTCTAGGTGACCTTGTCTGAGTATTTGCTTTTCGTAAAGCTCTATTTTATGTATACAAACATTACCGTTATTTATCAGTAGGCACTTTTACAGGTGACCTAATCTAGGTATTTCGAACTAAAGTATTGTCAAAATGAAGACGTGTCGGAGTTCCATATTGTCGAAATAAAATCTTGTCGTACTACGGTTTGTCGAAATTCAGTTGGTAAGTCTAATTCTTTACCTCTTCTTCTTCTTTTTTCTTTCTTTCTTTCTTTCTTTTTTTTCTTTTCTTTTTCTTTGCCTTAAACATTGCCTCATTAATTATTATGTTTAGCAAGATCATTGTCGGCTTCTTCTGTTTGTCGTTTGAAATCTTCACTTTCGATTTAATTTTCTCCCATTTTCGATCATGGAAATGTTTAATTACCTACTTCATAAAGCCAATCATCATTGTTCTGTCTTCGTCTTGTTATATGTTTTCTTCTAACAAAAGCACTGCAATACTAATATTCTCAAATTTTAGTCAGTTCTAAGTTTTCGCAGTCGCAAACTGGTTGGAATATTACCATATTAATTATGTCTATCTGTGATATTTGTCGCCATTCCTGACGATCTATCAAATGTTTTAATATAACATTATAAATTTATAACTTACAAGTTTCTTTTTATCGTTATGTTTTAATTTTACACTTCTGATTTTACGCGTTTTATGAGTCAATATGAGGTAACCATATATAATTATGTATATTTTGTACTTAGCACTTTTTCCGTCACATGTTTTTATTATACAATACTATTAGCATAATCATCCTATAATGTTGGGTACATTACTGCTAAGACACAGGCCTCCTCACGGTGAGAGAGAGTGGGCCGTAATCCACCACGCGGGTCCAGTACGGGTTGGTAGACGTCATATGTCTTCGAATTTTTGATTCTGGGACATGCCAGTTTCCTCACGATGTTTTCCACCGCCGTTTTAAGAGCAGACAAATAAATTACAATTTTATATGCAATACATTCATTACACTGATCGTGCCCAAAGTTTCCAGTAATTCTACCAGCCGTCGTTACGGAAGGATAAAGATCAAATTGCTGTTTTGTCTGTAGCTTCGTGTTCTCCCAGCTATGAAGTCCTAATTTCCGCTTTTTTATATTATATTCTCTCATCATTAACCTTTACCCAATTACCTTTTACACCACTTATGGATCAGTCCTCAGATTTGGAACCTCCACATTTCTCCTTCGATTCGTTTAGACTGAAACAATTTAAGTCGCCATCATAGTTCACCTGTCGTAACAATAAGTCCGGTAACTTAACCTATTTTTTATTAGATGTTTAGTTTTATTAACCCTTCTTATCTTCGAACGTGGATCCACGCGAGATACAATGGCTTTTTAATCGTTTCTGTAATTACGTCATTCAACCCGTTAATTTCTTTCTTTCTTAGTTTCTAAAGCCGAATTCTTTATCAAAACCATTATCATATAAATTTACAATCTCTATAATTAGGTTCGTCATAAAAACCTTTCCAAATCAAGCTTGGCCACCAGCCCAAAGTTCCATAATTATAACCTTTGTTTCTAACCATCATCTTTCTCCTTGTCAACAGGTGTGAATCCTCGCAAGCAGAGAAGAGAACGGACGACATTCACTCGAGCACAACTCGACGTGCTAGAAGCGTTGTTCGGCAAGACGAGGTACCCTGACATCTTCATGAGGGAGGAGGTCGCTTTGAAGATTAACCTCCCTGAGAGTAGAGTGCAGGTATGTTGGAATAACTTCTTTATTATTTTAATTGTCTTCTTAATGCACTTGAGGGGCTTGTGGCTAACTAATAACAGCCGCAGGGGTCGATCGATCAGGCTAACCTATGCTTAACGCTGTTGGTCCGTGGATGGGTGACCATCTTCGTACACCAAGACTCTTTCGTACCTCGAAAAGCACGCCCAGCTGTCAATCGTGGATCTGGCTGTCGGTACGGGTGTCAAAAGTCGGAAAGTCTGACAACCAGTTTTACCAAGGGGTATCGTAATGCCCTTTAACTGGCTTGTGGAAGTCAGATAGTCAGTCGCTTCATGTTAAATTCTGGTATTCAGCTGCATCCTGCTGACCCCAACATGGTTGGGACTTTTCCCAACCATGTTGGGGTCGTCAGCAGGATGCCTAACCTTTGTTAGGCAGATGATTATGTCTTCTTCATGTTTCTAAAGCTTTATACAATACGAAAACACTACCAGTGCCAATGCATGAGAGCATTTAGAAATTATCAAATAAATTCAAGCAGCGAAATTTAAAAAGTTATTTTTTGTAACTTTGAAATTTGAGTGAAACCTGTACACCTACCTTACCTGTCAGTGTAAGCATTTGTCAGTAACCGTGTAGCTTCTTAACTCAAAACATTGCCCTAGCTATACATAAAATACTTAGTAATGAGAATTTCACTGTTCACTGTGGCCTTCTCATTTAATTGCGTTTTTATTGTCTGTAACTTAAATTCTGTCAGAATCATTGCCTTTACCTTCTTTACTAAGATCAACGTATAAAATGCGTTACTTAATATTACAGTTTTCAATTTTAACATCTAAACCTGAATTCCACACACCTTGCGTAACAAAACTTGTTCATAATCATAATCTAGTTAATACATTATAAAATGACCATCAGTCTTATCAAGCAAGCGGAGAAAATCCGTAGATTATTAAGTTTCAATTAACTCTAGATAGCGCATGGAATACGTGAATAATCCATCTTAATATGAGCCACCCAAAAAGCTATTAAAAATAAACTTATTAAAATCTCCGACCACAGTAGTCGGAGACCAACGCTCGACTGACTTCTAATTTGTTCAAACGTTCGTTTTATACCAACACGGATAGCGCATTAGCGCTACCAATCGAATTACGTTCTGATTTTGAAATTTCAAAATCGAATTTTTCGATTGTTTTGCGTTGACGCCGAGTTGTTAAGTACTTAGAAAGCTTTTAAGGAATCCGTTATGAACATGGCGGTAAAACGGGAATTTAAACACCGAATGCATTTGGGGTGTCAATTGCGAAATATTACAATGTGTTATAAATGTAACAGTAAATTGTCTTTATAACGGGTTTTATTCCGCTTATCACACTGAACTGATGGATGCACGGCGATCTGTTCCGGGAACCGATGCAACCGACGGAAAATTGTAGCACCGTTTCTTTTTTCCTAGTAAAACGACTAGATCCAAATATTGATGTGCGAGTTATTGGCTGATGCATCTAAATTAAACAATGGCGCCCTGTCAAATTAGTCAGCGCCGTAAATTGACGTATTTAGAGTAGCCAATTTTTTTTATTTCATCTAAAGTTGTCTATTGAGTATCTTAATTTGACAGGACTAAACTAAGATTTATCTTCAGTCTTTTCTTAATGAAATAGAAAGAAAAAGATGCACGAACTAAAATTTAGTTTAGTTTGTGAACAACAGAATCGACGCCAATGTCGGCATTTAAAAGCGCTGGCTGAGTTATAATAAGAAGTCCAGGTAGAATAAGTTATTTAAAATTTTGACTTTGTTGCTGCATCATAACTTACTAGGTTCTGCCCGCAAGTTCGTGCGCGTGAAATTTCTTGCTACCCCGACCCGCCCCGTCGCATCGCATCACTATCCCTCGCTGTCACTTAACAAAGAAACTCTTCAGCTTTCGTATTAGTTAGTATAGATTTCCACTGTCACCGTACAGTCAACAGCAAAAGTAGATGATCAAAATCAGAAATTCAATACTAATGAACGGAGTTCGCGTCAGAACTGTGTGGCGTCGAAGTGATTTCTGTGTGGCGTTGATGTGGCGTTGAGTGGTTTGAATCACTTCGACGCCACACAGTTCTGACGCGAACTCCGTTCATTAGTATTGAATTTCTGATTTTGATCACCTACTTTTGCTGTTGACTGTACTACGTAATCTGTAATAGGTAAGAAAAAGATCATTAAATTTTGCAATGAGAGGTTTTTCTTTTGAGTATTAAAAAAAAACTTAGTTTCCAAGAACCCTGAAGATGGCGTTTAACTGACTACGTTACTACGTGCCAAAGTCAAAACGCTTGGAAAAAAACATTGCGTCACGTCATATACGCTCGTTGAGTGACAGTTTCGTTTGCTTTCGTTTTACGATCTCAAAATTACATCCAAGTGAATTAATAAAAAAATTATGTGACGTTCCGTTCCTTGCAGTAACTTACCAAGTTCAGCGCCATCTATCCAGCGACTAGGGAAGCGTTAAAAAAAAAAGAAAAAGAAAATCCCTCATTGAAAAAATTCTAAAAATATACCTACATGCATTTCCGCTTGTCTATGCCGTCTGCATATACAACCTCTCGTCAATTAGCTCCCATAAATCAAAAAGCGCAATAAATGCCATCCATTTGATGTTCCTCGTGCATCTGATATCATTATTTCAAACACATCGTAATTGGTCCGTTTTGATCGCACTGCCTGATACGTCTAATGATGCAAGGGGACGGTTGGGTCACCAATGTTTCTTGAAACTTCGGAGTGGCGCTAGTGGCAAAGGAAAATGCTAATGATGTATGGAGTTTTGCGTTTAGTTCCGCGTTTTGCCGTCGGCCAAGATATGGCGGGCTGTTTGTGCAGATTGTGGCAGTTAAATGACGGTGTCATGCGTTTGTTTGTTCCGGCAAGTAGTGTGTATGGACATACAAGAAATTTAAATTAAGTAGTCAGATGTTTATTTGTTTCGTTGCTAATTGACTGCATCGTAAAAAGGCACAGTTTTACCCGTATGAACTGTAACCAGCTATGTGAATATTATTCGCAGCATAAATCATGAACACCTTCCTTTTCCCAATGAAAACGGGGCTTAATGAAACTCAAATCTTCCGCCGTGCATATATCGCATTATTTATTTACAACCATTGCTCATTATTAAAATCCAGCTCTGTAATCTACCAATAGGACCGGCGCCTCAATTGCGGAACACACTTTCTTTCACAATGTGAAGGATTTTGAAGGAAAATCCTAATCCCCACATAAGTTTTAAAAACTCATCGGCTAAACGACGTAAACAACGCAATTAATGTCGTCGAATTGTCAAAATGAAATATTGCAATTGTTAATGTGTTACGCAATTATTCCGCTGGAAAAGTTTTTCTTTGTGGCTCGTCGAAAAGCCATATACCTGGTATATTCTATTGCCCATGCATAGATATTTCACATATACCTGGTATATTCTATTGCTACATGCATAGATATTTCACAAATTGCTGGTATATTCTATTGCCACATGCATAAATATTTCTATGGCCACATAAGTGGCAACCTCCTGCAAATTCTGTACACTTCAAGCCACATGCCAACAAAAAGCAACAGCAACAAAACTATGAATAATTAGCACCCCATCTGTCGTTGAACATTTAACTTTTTCCACAAAAAAAAAAACGTTATTAACTCATTATTAGCCAAGGGTGGGGTAATCCCGGGTAGATGCGGCGAAGCACGTAGCGCCCTCTGGCGCATGCAGTGACTTTACCGTTTATCTGACGCTACTGTTTGCGATATAGACTAACCTCTAAAAGTGAGGTAAAAAGGACTAAGAGACTAACTTTTGAGATAAAATGTGCATTTGTAAATAGTAGAATAAGATCCTTGTTTGTCTTCATGTGTAAAGCCATTGGCGTATCAGGAAACGCTCAGTGTTGTGCTAATACGGCGTTGGTCATAAATTCAGTGGAAATAAATTATCACACCGAAACTAAAAGTCGTTTCCCAGCAATAAGTTTTTCTCAATGTTACTAAGTTTGATGTAGAGAATGCGTAGATAACGGCTATATGATGGGTTTTTAGATCCTGCATAAGCTTACAGTATAGTTAAGTTACACTAAAGCGCTTACATGCCAGAAGAGTTGATCGTAACTATTACTGTCCTAACAGAAAATATAAATAGACGATTTTCCGCTATATCAACCATTTCACACATCCAACTAGATTTTAACTGCTTAGCTCGCAGTCTCAAAAAAAACCCACTAATTCTTTCATCCCACAATTTAGTACACATAAAGAAAAAATATTAAAAAAGCACCCCTACCACTGCACTGGCACAAACTTCACGTTTGCTTGTAATAAATCATTTATAATCCGTTGTGCACACTGCAAGCGCGAGCGCGAAGTAATTGCTACGCAGGATTGGAACGAACAAATAGTAGGAGCATTAACAGTTGCTGGAAGCAATCGTGGTATGTTCGGAGGAGTTATGGTGTATGGTTATGATGTATGGAGTTAGGGTTCGGGAGGATTTGTTTGGTTAATATACAAGTAATTAAGGGTAAAAGGTGACACAATGTTGAGAGGTGTCAAATTATAGAATTATTCCGTTCTGATCCAAGAGATATATCTTTCCAGCTTTTTAGAGTTTAGGTCCGGTATAGTTTTTATAATGATACTTTGAACGAATCTAAGAACAAAAAAAACTAGATAATCTTCAATTTTTCTTTTTTGTATATCTGCAGCGAGATCATCACCGCAAAACTTCACTATTGTTGATTCCCAATGATTAAACACAATTCTTAACCAAACGTTTTTTGTCAACAGGTCTGGTTCAAGAACCGAAGAGCGAAATGTCGACAGCAGCTCCAACAGCAGACGAACACGCAGATATCAAGCAAATCCACCTCCAGCTCGAAGACAACAGTCGCCAACAACAGCATCAAAGCTTCAACGAGTTCTACAAAGTTAACCACATCCAAATCCCTCACCAGCTCTTCAAATGTACCTACAACACAGAATTCCAGTATCACAACGTCATCTCCAAATCTTCCTATAACGCCGACGACGTCAGTCAGTCCTCCTATAAACGTTATTTGCAAGAAGGAGTCAGCAGGATCGAACTACGATAGTTCTCCCCTCAACAAGAATAATAGCCTAACATCTCTATCCCACTATAACTCTAATGAGCTCAGGATAAGTGGTAAAGAGTCCTCGCCTTCAGAACCTGTCTCCAACATCCATGGCTACGGAGTCACTCCTAAGCAAGAGCTGTACAGTAGTCCAAAGAGGTTGGATTACGCCAGCAAGTTGGATTACACGGAAAAATTCGGGAGCAACCTGGTTAAGGACCAATACAGCTCCCGTTTGACGGGGAATCTTACTCCTTTGGGGTCCAACTCCTCGATTATGACCACGCCGTCTCCTCCTATTACTCCTCAGAGTATAAACGGGCCGGGGAACGTGTATCATCCGGACAGCTACAACAGTTTCCACTGGCCGGGCAGTTCGGACTATATCCGGAGTTATTCGACGTCACACCATCATCAGGGCTATGGACAAAGCGCCTATAATTCTCCGTATTATCCTAGTCAGGTGAGTGTACAGAATTACTACATAAGTTAGAATTTGCAAGCCGTGTGCCCCATGGGATTCCCATCGGCAAAAATACGAACTTCCATACGTAAACTTTCATTCAATATCTTTATATATTTACCGTATTATACATTATAGAAGACTCTTATGCAAAACAAGCTTAACAAGCTTTTATTTAGGCTGTGCTTTCTCTGTCAGTGAATTTAAGATTATTATTAAGTAGATTACCCGTATCTTAGTCCTGTAATGGTCCAAATCTGAAGATATTAATTTGTGTAAGGCCTCGAAAGTTACGCATAAAGATGAGCAGCATCTTTCAATTGTTTGATACGAATACAGACATCGTTTGTCCCATTTAAAGTAAATAGAAAGAT
This sequence comes from Mesoligia furuncula, assembly GCA_916614155.1. Taxonomy (NCBI): domain Eukaryota; kingdom Metazoa; phylum Arthropoda; class Insecta; order Lepidoptera; family Noctuidae; genus Mesoligia; species Mesoligia furuncula. The sequence continues at coordinate 5,892,934 of OU744815.1, forward strand.
CAAATAATTTTGCAATAACAACAGCACAGGTATTACACTTAATTTCTTCGTTTAAAATATAATTGTTAGAATATTATAATAACCTGTGGTAAAATAAAACTTCAAAGGTTTTCTGGTATGTTGAATTGAGACAGAGAAATCCTCGTTTCGACTGTCATCCATATTAAATTAATTGTTCTCATAAAGTTATTTGCCAGAATCTTAGACATTTTAGTCTCGCGGAAGTTTTTTTTTACATTTTATAATTAATATTCCACTCTGTAATACTAATTAACTAACCACAAACTGTTATTTGAAATAAAAATATGGCTTTTATTATCAACCGTGTTATTAAAATCGTGCAAATTAATCGAATCAATTATTTCAATGGCATTTTTTTTTTATTAAAATCTGTAATATTGATCTTATGCGATTGAAATGTCAATCATATTGACGAACGTCGTTAAATGTAATATAAGTAATTGAAAAATATATTCGAATAAAGTATTATTTTAATTATTAATATTAGAGTATTATTAGCATCAAATTACCTTTTGGGCCGTCATCTTTTGCCTAATGAAATTATTTCAAGTCTTAATCACCCAATTGGCTTTACTTTTTTTGTTTAAACATTAATTAATTTCAAATGGTTACAAAATGGTCAAAACAACGTTCTGACATTTCAATGTTAGGTACCTACCTACCTACTTGTGATATAGACAAAACAAAAATAAAGACATTTTTTTTTATATTCATAGACTCTAGCTTCCAAAGGAGTTTCTAACAAAACCTTTCTTCCAGATGGAGTACTTCAACGGTTCATCCGTGAACCAGACGCACGGCAGTCACCACGGCCACAACCTGACTGCCAACGGCAACCAGCTCTACAACCAAGTATCCTTCGGCAACCCATCACCACCTGGGGCCTGGGCATCCCACCACAACATCCTGTCTTCGGGCCCCGAGTCCCCGGAAAACCAGTCCCAAAATTCGCCACATTTGAGCATGCTACAGGCATCCCAAATAACGAACTTTTCAAACACGGGGAACAGTTATTTTGCGCCAGAAAAGTATGGTATCAATATGGTTTAGTATATCTAGTCCTTTGTTTTTTAGTTGTACATATTTCTTGTATAGTGGGAGAGTGAGAACGGTTCAGGGGGACTTAGTATGTTTTTGGGACTTTACCTTCTATACCTACCTCTGTCAGTTAGACTGTTTTGAGAGTTTTAAATGGAGAATGTTTTTGACAGTTTATGTAAAAATGGCTGAAACATTTTTTATTTAATACTTTCAATACTTATTACTAGGGTTTTCTCTCGTATTTTTTTATAATTTTCATTTTTTGTTATTTACCTTAAACTTTTAAAATTTTTAACTTTTAGTGTAATAAAATATGAAAGTTAACAAAATACGATGTAAGTACATATCAATAAAATCGTATATTATTAAATATTTTTTACAAAACATACAAATTCTCTTTGAATCGTTCATAGTTACTTCAAATTTAGGAGCGTTTTTATATTGTAAATGAACATTTTTAACAAGGCTTGCCATCATATTTAGAAACTAATACTAAGAAAAGTTATTTATTATTATTAAAAATTTTGCAAATAAACTTGAAAAAACATCGACTAATACTAAATATGGACTCAAGTCTTGTTCAAATTATAATTTACAAAAATACAGAAGTTTATTTTACACCTAAACGCTATTAAAATAACGATTTTCAACGAAAGCTAAAATGTCGAGAGGCCTAATTTTGTGTATCGAAGGACACTTTGTTGTAGAGTTTATATTTTACATTTTGAACGCCAAAAATAATTACTTAAGGTTTTTGAGAATATGGAAATAAAAATCCATGTAATAAATCGCGTTATCAAAATATGAGCGTGTTTTTTTTTCTTGTTTTTGTTGTTCAAAATGTGAAGAAAAGAGGAAAAACTCTTGAATTATATACATTCTTTTCCTATTTTTGCTTCCCTGCGCCTGTGTAAAAAAACACCCAGAATCATATCACTTATTATATTTAAAACGAGTTAATATAGGCTAAATTTAGTGACAGAATTCGCTAAATTAACGAAATAAACAGTCGTTACTTATATTAAAACAACAAATAAACATCAGTATCATTAAAACAATAATTAAGACAACAAACTTCAATGTTTGGCTGAGGTTTTATTGTAATAAATAAATTATAAAAAATAAATAAAAATAAAACATAAAAACGGAAATCTAACATACATCATAAAGTTTAAACCATAAAGAAGCTATTAGTTTTTCTAGCAATCAATTAACTTTTTTTTATAAACTTTATGGCTGATTGTTACCTAAATATAATATAGTTTTAATATAAGTAACGCCACATAGTTCTATTGTATATAAATTGTATGTTAAGAGTTTTATTTTGTATAATGTGTGTGCTACGAATGTATATGTGGGTTATTATTGTCTAGTTTTAAGCGATCGTAATTTTTTATTATTTTTAGACCAGTGACAACCCTGCCATAAGTTATACAAATAATTTAATTCGTAAAACAATGAAACTAAGTATAAACTTCGCGTCGCCATCTTGGATTGGTGTTTATTTTTTATAGTAAACCATTACCTACCAAACCAAACCAAATTTTTTCGATAAACATTTCTTTTAAAAAAAGTTAAAACCAGAATTGCATTAAATACCCTAGCATCTTTAACTTTATTTTAATCATTTTTGCTGGACAAATAAGACATTCATGACACTTATTTGTGCAAATAAAAATGATATAAAAAATAAAAACCTGAATAAAGATGGCGACCAATAAACGAGATTGGCGCCCATGACAGTGGCCGATAAAATGGCGGTTTAAAAAATAAAAAATGTTATTTGCTCGAAGTCGAGTTTTCGAACCCAATGAATTCACATGAGTAATTTAATGAGATTATTAGTTAATTTATATTATTTTGCAAATAAAATGGGATCATTTTGTGCGAGAATATTGTCGCTGTCTTTATTAGTGGCAGAAGTACCGCGCGATTGGGATTACTTAAACATCGAAGTACGTATTTGGTTTATTTTTTAATTATTACTAGAATTACTTGTATAATTCTATGGTAAACTTACCTATATACCTCAGAACTTGGGCTAAATTCCTGAAGGAAAACAAGGTACAAGAAAAGTACTTAATGAAGTATATTATCATTTACTTATTGTTTGCCAATGACGATATTTCAATTCCCAAACGGGAAGCGAGCCAATCATAGAGTATGTTTTTATTATTTTTAACTTCAGAACAAATACTTTATTTAAATATTTTTTCTTTTTAAGCAAGAGTAGAGCAATTTTTTTTTATTAAGATTAGATACTATCGATGTTTCAGGGATGCCAGCGCCAAAAACAAAATTCCCAACTTTGTAGTATTTAAATGTAATGAAATTGTAATTTATAGTAAATATTAAGCTTGGACATAGCTAAATTAGTTAAGTACATTACTTGTACCGTTCGATGAAGAGTCAGTGTATTTTTTTTAAGTTAAGTTGTATTAATTATTAACTGATAGCTATTGAAATATTGAATCCGAATATATGCATATAAAATACATTTTAGTGTTTCATTTTGGACATATCCCTGAGTCGAACAAATACTTTTTGTAGGTAGCTGCAGGACCATCAACTGAAAGTTCAGGAAATAAGTATGAAAAAAATTTCATTTTTTTTAAAGGAACATTTATCCTAGGTAGGTAAATGGATAAGATAAAAACAACTAGTTGGTATAACTATTCATATTTTTGTTTCCAATTGATGTTAGTGAAAATTAAGTTGATTTCAGTGACTAGTGCTATTGAAATAGTTGTAGCGTAAACTGAACTTTAATTTAATTTTAAAGTTATTTTTCCAATAACTCATATTTGTTGACATGTTTGGAAACTAAATCGCGGACGCAGATTAGATGTCTTTATCTTATCTATTTAAAAATGAAAAAATACCTAACTATAAAAATAGACTTCTTACGAAACAAAATAACAATATAACGAGGCTAAATGAACTAAACGAATTAGGCCGAATTTAGCATTGGTATGTATCTTATAGACTGCTCTTACATTAGTACAAGTAGTAGGTCTAGGTACAGAAGCCAGCACCTCAAGCTACAACAATGTGTCAAATTTCTTTAAAAGATTTTCAACTTTATCGCTAAAGCATAAGGTTCAAAGTTGATTGGGAAAATTTGACAGTTTCGGGTAGCTTGATGTGCTGGCGTCTGTACGTACTACCAAAGATAGTGGACGGATAAAATACAATATAAAGCAAAACTGCGTGCTGTGAAGCCGAATATTCCGGTATATAGGTATTTCCCTCCTCCACTACACCACTGACGCAGAAGACATCGTGAGTTCGTGGAGTTTCTTGCCGGTTCTTCTCCATAGGAAACGACCAATTGGAACCGTGCACCTAGCTTCTGACGTTTCATAAGTGCCCATGTTGGTTTATGTGAAATAAAACATTTTGATTTGATTTGATTTGACGTACGTGCGCCAAAGGTTGCGCCGAGATCGCGAGAGTACAGTTGCTAGAGTCGCATCGCAACGCCAACTTTAAAGGTCTGTGCACACAGCCAGCGTGGCGCGGCGGGGCGCGGCGTGGCGGGGCGGCGACGCGGCGCTAGCGCGTCGGCATCGTTCACACTGCGGGCGCGATCACGTCCCGTCCCGCCGCGCCCATGAACAGTGTTTTTATACTGCCTAGGGCCCAAATCGTACAAACATACGTGAGCACGAACACATTCGATTAGTTTTTCGACATCCATTTTTGTAAAACAATACAAAATCTCATTCACGCTCCGTTTTGTCCGACGCGACGTCTTCACGCCCCGCCCCGCCGCTTCTGACTTATATTCCCGCTCGGCACGGCGGCGGCGTGGCGCGACGGTTACTGTCGCGCCGAGCGGGACGGCTCTGTGTGGCGTCGTCAGTAATATCTAGTACATTACAACTGCTCAGCGTCGCGTCGCGTCGCCGCCGCGCCGTTCCGTCCCGCCGCACCGCGCCCGCTGTGTGCAGAGACCTTTAGGCGTTTGTGGTGCGCATACCAACATGCTACCTGCACCTGGTGATCTGTGCCGGATTAAGACTACTTGATGCCCTAAGCAATCCACGCCTGTAGGCCCTCCTATCCACTAGTCACCTCGTATTTTTCCAAAACAATGCCGAGCGATTTGTAAAGATTGGCGCACATCTCTAGCTAGAGTGACTTTTGAGTCTTGTAATATCTTGCTGATAAACAGCCTTGCCTTTCATGTGCTAGCAAGTACTGTATCGGTGCTGTTTCTGCCTTATGGTGCCCCCCGAGACGTGATGCCCTAAGCAATTGCTTAATTTGCTTATGGGCTAATCCGGCACTGCTGGTGACGGCAGAAAGCTTTTGGCCGCAGGGTGTGGTATTCCGCCGCTTTTGCGGACAAGTGCCACCGGAACGCACAAAGACTTAGTGCAACTAAGTGATACTAACATCACACTAATATTATAAAGGCGAAAGTTTGTGAGTGTGTGTGTAAGTGTGTGTGTGAGTGTGTGTGTGTGTTTATATGTTTGTTACTTCTTCACGCTCAAACGGCTGGACCAATTTTGATAAAATTTTGTATGGAGGTAGCTGACACCCTGGATTAACATATAGGCTACTTTTTATCCCGATATTCCCACGGGATCGACAATTACGCGGGTGAAACCGCGGGGCGCAGCTAGTAGTTAATATTTAACATAGATTGATAAAGATGCAAATCTATTCTTACGTGCTAAGTTTTCTTAGGCGACGAGGATCCTATTCATAATTATTTTTATATGACTAGCTAACTAACTATACAAAATACAAAAACAAAGGCGTCGAAGTAGGTACTAAGTATTTTTTATATTAAGTTGAAACGCTAAATAAAAGGTATCGAAAAGTAATAATAAGTAATTTATTTATTTTTCACTTCAAGACATAAACATCAATAAAATAAAATAAAAACTGGCCAAGTGCGAGTCGGACTCGCACACGAAGGGTTCCGTACAAAGGCAAGGCAAAAACGCCGAAAAAAACATGTTTGTTGTGTGGGAGCCCCACTTAAATATTTATTTTATTTTAATTTTATTATTTATTATTAAAGTTAAAATACGACTGAGTATTTTGTGAATATTTCAAGTGCCTACCTGTTGCCATTTTTGATATCGAGCAAAAAAGGGCAAAAAAATCGCGTTTGTTGTATGGGAGCCCCCATTAAATATTTATTTTATTTTGTTTTTAGTATTTGTTGTTATAGCGGCAACAGAAATACATCATCTGTGAAAATGTCAACTGTCTAGCTATCGCGGTTCTTGAGATACAGCCTGGTGACAGACAGACGGACAGACGGACAGACGGACAGACGGACAGACAGCGAAGTCTTAGTAATAGGGTCCCGTTTTTACCCTTTGGGTACGGAACCCTAAAAATGATTAAAAATTAATGATGAGGTTCATTAATGATTAAAATGATTATTTTTGTACTTAAATCAATTATTTCAATAAACAATTTCAATCAGTGTAGCCCTGGCTTTTTTTCCCGCTCTGGGTGGAATGGAAGGGAGTGTCAGACTCTTACTGACTAAAACCCACCCGTGTTCCTTCCTTAGCCCTATAAGTTCCGGGCCAGCGGTAACCCTTTCGAACAATCCCGCTGACCCGGCAGGTTTCGGCCCTGACGGGCGCCTTCGCTGATGCTGACATCTCTTTGTAGCCCTGGCTCTTGTCGTACTGGGAGTTCCTGACGTGTAGACGGGGTAATTTGCTAGTCTGTGGTCGGTATTTAGTCTCTGCCGACGTCAAATACCTACCACAGACTAGCAAATTACCCCGTCTACACGTCGGCGGAGGCTTTCGCAGATGGCCATCTGCTGATGAATCTGTCTACGTGTAGAGGAGGCCTTTACACAAGAGCCAAACTCAAACAAAATCACAAACTGTACTTAGGCCATAACTTTCTTGCCTAAAGCCATCAAGAAAATTTCTTCTTTGGGGTCACAAGTACGGCTACTAAACGTTAGGTTCTCGATACTTCGGAAACAGATGAAAATCAACAATAAAAAAAAATCATCGAAAACACATTTATTCTACCCCTAAAAAGTAAATTCAACACCAGGTGCTTCGTTCCGATGCGGTCGCTACTCGCGTGCCAGTAACTCGAGCCGAGTTCGACGACTGAAGCCATGGCAGGACGTCCTACAACGTCCAGCAGCGAGTGACGTGACCCGCACGACACGAGGACGATACGACACCTCTAATTACTGTAATTGGGACTGCCTTGGGAAGGTGAAAGTTTTGAGCTAATCCAGTGGAAAAGCAAACGAACCTTGGGTGAGGAAAATGGATTGCGATGGTGAAATAGCTGATTTTATCCTAAGAGGGCTATTCTTGTGTTTTGTAAAAAAGGCTGAACTTCCAACATTTTACCATAACATAATTATGGGTGTTTCAAAAAGCGAAATATTTATTTATTAAAACTTACTGTAACGTAACGCAACCGACATAGCCCGAAGAATTACCAAACTTAAGTGGCAGTGGGCAGGGCACATTGCTCGCAGAACAGATGGCCGAAGGAGCCGAAAGGTTCTGGAGTGGCGACCGCGTACCGGAAGACGTAGCGTTGGAAGGCCTCCCACAAAGTGGTCCGACGACCTTGTGAAGGCCGCAGGAACATGTTGGATGCGAGGAGGTGCTTGGGGGAGGCCTATGTCCAGCTGTGGACGTCTTTCGGCTGAAATGATGCTGATGATAATTAAAACTTTATTCACAAGTAAAAACTGTACAAAGGCGGACTTAATGCCTCGGGCATTTTCTACCAGTCTACCTTAGGGTGATGCAGAAACAATACACAGTAGGTGCAATACCAGAAAACAACTTAGAAAATAACTAGAATATAAAAATAAATACTTAGATAAACTACTACTTACTACTACTACTACTTACTTATTACTACTATACTAAAACGATACTTACTTAAATATGTAGATCTTCTTCTTAGTTGTGGCAAAAATAACACAAAAATACAAAGGTATATAGATTTATAAATTTGATTGGCCCAAAATTCAGAAACGCGATTACCGATCGCTGACGCAGCCATTTGGTCCTCACGTGTGCAGGTAACAGGACATGCGGCGCAAGATGAGGTAGGATGATGATGGTAGCCAGGTGAGCCATTGTCTGTGGAGAGTCACCGCATACACACCGGATAATGAGGAATAACGAGATTACAAACATAGCACAGCCAAAAATTCGAAGACATGTGCCATCTACCAACCCGCACTGGGCCTGCGTAGTGGATTACGGCCCGCTCCCTCTCACAAAGAGGAGGTCTATGTCCACAGAGGCTGATTACGTAGCATATTTACGTTAACCAAGGGGGGGCCCGTGGCTAAATAATAACAGCCGCACAGGTCGATCGATCAGGTTAAGCTACGCTTGCCGCGGTTGGTCTGTGGATGGGTGACCATCTATACATTCCGAGACCCCTCCGTGCCTCGGAAAGCACGTTAAGCCGTTGGTCCCGGCTGTCATTTGTGGATCTTTGACAGTCGTTACGGGTAGTCAGAAGCCCGAAAGTCTGACAACCAGTCTTACCAAGGGGTATATCGTATTACCCAGTAACTGGGTTGTGGAGGTCAGATAGGCAGTCGCTCCATGTAAAATACTGGTATTCAGCTGCATCCGGTTAGACTGGAAGCCGACCCCAACATAGTTGGGAAAAGGCTAGGCAGATGATTTACGTTAACCAAAGTTGAGGAAAACTAAAAATCATTGCATTTACTCACTGTTTCACGAAACACTAAATTACCAAGTAGTAATATGAAGCGTAACTGACCGTAACGATTTTCTTTTGTTTTACTAACGTCATCATTTCATTTTATTCATTTCACTTATAAAACAATTTACATTGTGTTGAATATAATATACACACGCAATTTAAATAGAAATACAAAGAACTATAAATGATTAATAACAATCCAAGTGAAATTCAAAAGTGCCAAACTGTTTTAAATAATTATAATGTCAAACAGTTATTTTATAATGTCAAAAGATTTTAGAATATTATTATGTATAGATTATTCATTTATTATTGTGTGACATTAGTTCCAATATATTATACAGACATTTTTCTAATAAAAAGGCTTTTAATTTTGTTTTAAACAGATGGGCATTATAAATCAGGATCTTTAGCTCAGGAGGCAACCCATTAAATATCTCTACAGCTTGGTACCTACTTCGAGCAATGCTCTACTATATTAAATTTTGGTGGTATTCGTTGCTTAAAAATTTTTCTTCGCGTGCTCTCTCTAATCTCACGTTCTTCGTCATCATTATCATCATCATCATCAATAGCACCCACTGAGTAGTAATAGGCCTCCTCCTTTTGTCTCATGCTTCCCTGGTCTGTGCTGAGTCTCATCGAAGTCTTCCCTGAGATCTTCTGTAGATCGACCACCTACTTCGCCATTGGTCATTGGTCTAACGTAACACACAGCTAATGCCGAAACTGCAACCTATTTGCGTAACACAATATCAGTCTCAATCTGAATCATTTTAAAGGATATTGCTAATCCATTGCTTCATATGTTCGGAAAGTCTGTCTGCTCAACATCGTAAATAACGCAATGAATATTGTTAACCAGTTAAAATGAAACCCATTGCTACTGATAGTGTGTTATGGAATTACCTCTCTGATCAAAATCTATTTACAGAATTTCTAATGCAACATTATAATAATAATAATAAACAAATGACGCAAACACTCCTTACTACAATTATACACCACACACTATCTTAGAAAATGACACACATAAACTTTACTACGACCGCGCCATTCTCACCGACAGAATAATCCACTACAATAGACCGGACATAACCCTACAAGATAAAATAAATAAAGTTACTTACCTAATAGATATTGACTGGCCCGTTGGTCTAGTGGTTAGTGGCCCTGACTGCTATGCCGGAGGTCGTGGGTTCGATTCCCACCCAGGACAAATGTTTGTGTGATGAGCATGATCATTTGTTCTGTGTCTGGGTGTAATTTATCTATAATATGTATGTATTTAGAAATATATAAGTATGTTTATCAGTTGTCTAGTACCCATAACACAAGCTCTGCTTAGCTTGGGACTAGACGGCGTTGTGTGATAGTTGTCGAATATATTATATATATTATATTATATTAGATATAGCTGTTCCCAACACACATAACATTCAGAAGACAATATCTGATAAAATTAGTAAATACGCAGAACTCAAAGATGAAGTAACTAGAATATGGCGCCAACAAAAAGTTTACGTGGTCCCTATAGTCCTCTCCACAACAGGCGTCATTCCAAATCACCTTCTCCATAGCCTTAAATTAATAAACCTAAAAGAAACCCTCTATATCACCCTCCAAAAAGCTGCAATTTTAAATACATGTCGCATTGTCAGAAAGTTCGTGCAAATAGATGAAAACGAAGTAGGTTCTCATCACAACACTTCTTCAACATAACACAACACATGCTGCATTTACTTGGTTTCGGCCCGTAAATGTAGTAAAAACCAGCCAAAGAGCTGAGAAGAAAAAACACTACAAATAATAATAATAATAGTTTATCTATCACTCCTGAAATTACAAATTTCTCTTAATCTATGTACAAAATCATGGCAATGAATACATATTTAAAAGAGATTACGTTGACGACTATACTAGTATAAACTGTGTCACAGTCGTCAGAATTAATTATATTTACTATAATTATGCGAAACCCGAAACACGTGTCTAGTATTTTTATGTAAAGAATCTATATACAAAATTTCAAAACTGTATCATGAAAAATCACAAAGTTATAAGCTTGTTAAGTTACCTGTTTGTCCGTACAAAAACATGCTCACCCGCGCCCCTCGCGCCGTACCGTCTTGCGCTCATTGATAATAGTACCTAGGTACGTAACAGTTCGACGCGGAGATTGGATAACCTACTTAGTATCGCTCGGTGTCCAACTTTTAAACTATACTAAAAATAACATTGTATAAACTTTACTGTTACTAATGAAGACTAATGAGAGGAGCTTGTGGCCGTGGGATCGGTCAGTGCGTCGTCTTAGGGGTGGATCATCACACACAAGGTACTTACCTAAGGGCAAGCGGTATTACTGAGACATCGAGAACTCTGACCCGATGACATGACATAGATGGCTTCATGACGAACAACGCGGCAACGGCAGAAAAAGGAAGGAACGTTGAAAAAATTATATGGGAGAAAATCTTTGTCTAGTAGTAGGTATATTTATAGTTATTTGAATTCATAGATAGATAGAAAGAGGGGCTTGTAGTTATAACAGCCACACGGATCGATCGATCAGGTTAAGCTACACTTGGCGCGGTTGGTCCGTGGATGGGTGACCATCCTTACATACCAAGACCCCTCCACCTCGGAAACCAAGCCCCGGTCCCGGCTGTCATTCGTGAATTTTTGACAGTCGCTCGGGTAGTCAGAAGCCCGAAAGTCTGACAACCAATCTTACCAAGGGATACCGTGTTACCCAGTAACTGGGTTGTGAAGGTCAGATAGGCAGTCGCTCCATGTAAAATACTGGTATTCAGAGGCATCCGGTTCGACTGGAAGCCCAACACAGTTAGGAAAAGGCTAGGCAGATGACTTGTAACTAGTATGTATGTGTATATAACTTATTTATGTATTTGTGTACCTAGTTTTAATTTTTTTTTATCATTGTTCCTCTCAATCAAAGCACCTGCCATCCAATCTCTTCACCACTCTTGGTTGACTGGTATAGAATGCCTAAGGCATTAAGTCCGCCTTTGTACCTTTTTGTGCGAAAAGTTTAAATAAATAATGAAGCAATACCTCATTTTCTTGACCTCGGACTCTCAAACTCAGTAGATAAAGGCCATTCATTGTACCCAGCAACTTTTACCTCAATTTACCAAACGTTTACAAATCAGGTCCCAAAAAACCCTCCAGAACAGGGACCTAAGTCTCACTCAATCTCAGGTTCAAAGTTAAACAAACTGTATCGATTGTGTGTAGTCTGCTATTGAGGCTGGAGCCACTCAACCGTCACTGTTTACTTATCCGTTCGGAGATTAGGATTCGGAACACATACGGTGACGACTAATTGATCCAGAAGGTTCTTTGGACGACGAAGGAAACCTTGAATGAATGCGAAAGTGATGTTTGAAGTGAAAACTTCTTTACGCGCGGGCATTTTTTGAGATGGGAAAAAACCATTGAACTTGCGAAGCGACCTCGCGCGTGTTTTGTTTATGAGACTATTAAAAAATACCCGCTTCGGATGTGTTCGGCTGTCCTCGGGATCCTACTCGGTTTTAATGTATAAGTATAACCGATATGTCAGTGAGTGTTTTTTTTTTTTTTTTGATGGGAAATCATCAAATTACTCCTCCCGCTCTGGGTGGAACGGAAGGGAGTGTCAGACTCTTACTGACTAAAACCCACCCGTGTTCCTTCCTTAGCCCTTTATGTTCCGGGCCAGCGGTAACCCTTTTGGATAATCCCGCTGGCCCGGCAGGCTTCGGCCCTAAGGGGCCCCTCCTCGATGCTGACATCTCTTTAAGGCGCGCGTGGAACACGTACGCGCCTGGGCCTGGTCCTGATCGGACGGTGAGTTCGCAGAAGGAGGTGACTGCCTCCCACTCCCTCTCGCCCCGGACCATGGCTTGCACCAGGGCCGGACGCGAGAGGTCGCCGCCGCTGCCGATCGCCTCTACGAGGACACGGCGTTGCTCCGCCCAAGCGGAGCAGACCTCCACCGTGTGCTCCACCGTGTCCTCTGGGCGATCCTGGCAATGGTGACACCCGGGCGTTTCCTCCCGCCTGATGATGTGCAGGAACCTCCCGAAACCTCCGTGTCTGGTGAGGACCTGCGTCAGGCGGTAGGTGAGGGCGCCGTGGCGCCTCTCTAGCCAGTCCTCAAAGAGGGGTCTTATCGCTGCTATTCTGATTGTGTTTTGTTTTTTCACTTCTGTCGGTGCTCCCAGAGTGCCAATGTTTTTTTTACCTCTATTTGATTTGACACTATTTTGAAGAGAAGGTAGGTCAAATAAGGCAGTCATGATCAGCCTGTAAATGTTCCCACTGCTGGGACGCAGGCCTCCACTAGGGAGTGGGTTGTAATTTACAACGCGGGCCCAGTATGGGTTGGTAGATGTCACATGTCTTCGAAGTTTTTTTCGGTTCTAGGACATGCCGGTTTCCTCACGATGTTTTCCTTCACCCTTTTTCTGAAATAGGCAGTCGCCCTATGTAAAATACTGCGGTGCTATTCTGTAAAAATCTCACCGTGAAAACTTAGGTGAAGTGAGCGTGGAGTGAGCTGTCAATTGTGTCAATTCCTAGCAAAAACAAACTCGCTTCACCTAAGTTTTCACGGTGAGATTTTTACAGAATCGGCTGGCTGGTATTCAGATGCGATAATGTCGTCTGTGTGGTGCCGGACTCGTCTGTGTGGTGCCGGACTTAAAGAATACCACCACCCCTTACTTCCCGTGGGTGTCGTAAAAGGCGACTAAGGATCGTACCGGAGAATGGGCAGCAGCGTTCTCTATGTATTCCACCATCGTACCATACTGCGATCGCCAACCCGCCTGCCAAGCGTGGCGATTATGGCAAACCCTCCCAAAATTGGGGGAGGCCTATGTCCAGCAGTGGACGTCTATCGGCTGAAACGACGACGAATGTCTGCCAGTCAGGTAAGTTGATAGTGACGGTGTGCCTAGGGTGCACTGGAAATATCTATACATAAGTCGTCTTTACTCGTAATATCTAATCTATACTTTAATAGTAATGCTATAAAGAGGTGAAATTTGTTTGATTGAACGCGCTAAGCTACCCTTGCCGCGGTTTGTCCGTGGATGGGTGACCATCTTCACATACCAAGACCCCTCCGTGCCTCGGAAAGCACGTTAAGCCGTTGGTCCCGGATGTCATTCGTGGATCTTAGACAGTCGTTACGGGTCGTCAGTAGCTCGAAAGTATGACAATCAGTCCTACCAAGGGATATCGTGTTACCCAGTAACTAGGTCGTAGAGGTCAGATGGGCCGTCGCTTCATATGAAATACTAGTATTCAGCTGCATCTGATTAGACTGGAGCCCAGCAAAAAAAAAAGAAAAAGCTAGGCAGATGTTCAGACCAAATAAATGACCAAGACAGAGGGCTGTCAACAGTAATGTGAAGCCGATTTCGTAAACATGTGTGCACATAGTGAGGTGTAGTTTGATTGTAAATGTGTGCGTGTGAGCGTGTATGCACAGAGCGGAGGTGTAGTTTTTGCATGCTTCACTGTATTGTTCGCAGCGCTATGTCTTGACTTTTTATTTGGTCCGGGGGCAAATGATGATGACGACGAACTTCATATAGTTAGACCCTGCAGTGCTCCAATCTCGAGACAAAAGGGAATACAGATTTTTTTTACTATTATTATCACGCCAGTAAAAGTGGAATCCAAAACATAGAAAATGTAGGAGTGAGTACCAACTCTTTGACGCCATTCACATCCCAAGTTTCATCAAACATTAAGTAGGCAAAAGTATGCCCAAAAAAACCTATAGAATTTTGTGTAGAAAAAATAATCCGTTTTTTAATAAACCCCCAACTGATATTCAAAGACACATCAAAACTACTGTCACACAAAAAATGTCGGCGCAATGTCGTCGAAATTCGTCCCCCAACTCTGTTGGACTTCTTTAAAATTAGCTGTTTAGACGGGCCGCGGGCGAGCTGAATTGTGCGACACACATAGCTATACGTTACAAACGCAAACTTTACTTGTACCCACGTAGATATTCCCTGGAAAATGTATTTTTATTTTATTGTAGCAACCCCGGACGGGTAACCTACCAAAACGGCGCGAACGAAAATAGGACTTACCGTTTGACATTAAACGTCAAAACGGAATGGAGGGAAAGGGAGTTAGCACGTTTGAAATGAGAACGCCCCGCGTCGAGCGTACGCAGTAATGTTTGCAGCTGTATATAGTAATGTATTTCCCTCTCGCTCTAGCTTGAGGGTTTCTCGTATGCTGCTATCTCAGGCGGGTGCGGAGTTAAGCCGCTTATCTCCTTCCCGCACGCCGCGCCCCTCTCCCCCGGCTGCTGCGCGTAACACGTCACATTCTGCAATTCGTTTGCTTTTCATTATTTTTTATTTTGTGTAATAATAGTTAGCTATAAAATACGTTTGATTTATAGTTATAGTGGTTATAATCATTACTGGCACCTAGTAAATGTAGCATATTTTGAACGGCGGCCAAACCAAATAAGCTTGTATTGGGGCAATATATAAAAATCCAATTTGGTTAATTATATTTAGGTATTTAGCTGAGTGTGTGGTATTATTATATTCGGCATATAAATATGTCTTCTTAACTATATTTAGCCTTCGTAAATGTCAAATTAGAACAGCAAAACTGCAGTACCTACCTATTTTATTTGTCAACGGTGATACTATTTACCTAATAAAGTACCTAACACCTAGAATGTTGAATGAATGTTGTTGAATGTGGTTGTTGTTGTTGTAGAATGTTGTTGTTTGTGTAGCTGAAAAAAATATCGTAGAATGATTAAATAAACCTTCATCCCGAGGGCAATCTACATTGTCTGACATTTCTATCATAATACTGGCTGTTTCATCGAATATATAGGTATCGTTTTAATTTAGGTACCGTAAAGACAATAAAAAGGGTCATGTTTTTCAGAAGTAGGTCTCCTGAAAAGCAAAAAAAAATCGACACAGTAGGTACTTTTAGATTTTTGAGTATACGCTATACTTACTTGGTCGAAGTCACATATCTTCGAATTTTTGGTTGTAGGACATGGCGGTTTCCTCACGACTGGATGGTGGATTACAGCTCACTCTCATCTCATCGAGAGGAGGCCTCTGTCACAGCAGTGGGAACATTATAGACTGATTATAGAATGATGAATGAATGAATTGCACTGATCCCAGGGTGGTTAAACCAGGCTCGATTCATCGAATGAACCCCAAGGTTCGCACTAGCTCCTGTAGCCTCATGTTCATGGTGCTACAGCGACCCTTGCATATCAAGTAGTAGACGACCATTGCATATCAAGGCAAGGAGTAGACCGGAGGGCGCGGTAATGGTATGGAGGACGTGCTAATAGGCTGATAATAAATAAAGAAAAACAAAATCATTTTATTTCGGACAACTTTATGATCCATAAATTGTTGTTTTTCAACTTAAAATAAGTACTATTGTTAATAACTTAAACTTACGACGACTAAAAGACGAATGAATGCGAAGACCACCCAGAAACTATGGAACAAGTCTTCGCACAAATTGCCTTATTATGGCGGAGGAATATCTGTCGCCACAGCCTTCAGGCTAATACGCTATACCTGGTTTCCTAGCGCTTGTAACGTTTTTATTTATACCTATTAATTGCCCGACGTTCGTGCACGACCAGATGTATAATGACCACGGTCGAAATTCAAAGTTTAAAATACCTACGTATTTTATTTTACATAAACCTACATGGGCACTTATGAAACGTCAGAAGCAAGGTGCACGGTTCCAATTGGTCGTTTCCTATGGAGAAGAGCCGCCTCGAAACTCCACGGCTGCTCTTTGAAAATTAGCGGAAGTTTGGAGAGTATAGTAGTAGTAAAATATTTTATATCTATCATTAAGTACCTACTTGATTGTTGTCGCGATATAGACTCTTGTCTCTGTATCATAATATTTATAGTGGATACACGTACAGTCAACAAAGGAGATAAAATTTAATTTTATTAATAGAAAACAAACAGCTCATTTATTAAATTAATTTTCAGTCCAGAACATCCATCAGTTTTTTAGTAAACTTCAACTACATCCGACGCTCCTGTATACTTATCTCCTTTGTTGACTGTAGCCTAAGTGGATATTTGAGCACACCTGCTTATTTATTTTAGTAGAAGACTTGTTGTTTTTCCTTCCTTGCGCGTAAAGGGAGAAGTTTTCCCACTAGACCTATTCATCATCTAGATCCGCGTTACAATTTAAAAACTGATTCACAATTTGGAATTTCTAACAAAATATTTATTATTCACTTTACATTTTGTTTCCTCAGCAGCACCACTTATGGCCGATTCCTATAATTTACGGGCAGTTATGGGTTAAAATTAAGACTCTTGTATCTTTAGCAATAATGAAGCAAAGGCCTCATAGCTTTGCATAGTAGGCCCTTCCATATGGAAGTAGCTATCACAGGAAAAAATAACTTACGAATCTATTTCTAAGTTCAGTCTGGCAATAAAAAATGCTACCATTGGTAAGCAAAACGAATCGTTTTTGTTTATAGGAATCGAGCATGAAAGAAAACAATTCAACAAAAAACACATTTTAAAATTCTCAAGCCAGTCCCTTGAATACAAAAACTTTCAGAATGAGGCTCCAAGCTATATATTACAAGAAGAGCGTCCAAGCGCACTCTCACTCCGTCTCCTATATAAATATATACGTATACATACTGCGTTATATAAGGACAATCGATCAACAGTGAATTTCAAACTGATATCAATGGCATACCTATATTCATTTTGGGAAAGTTTTGGGGGCAGGTTAGTAAGGAATATCGTCACCTTAATACGCAAACCTCGTAACTCCGCCAAAGGTCGAAATTGACGTTTTGATGGCAAATTGCTGCGTAAAAAAAAATGATTTTTTTCATCGTTATTTTTTGTGCTTTGGTAACACTAAAAATGGATGTCAAGCCCACCTCGTAAATGCACCATAAATTTTTTTCACAACTCCACAAGCAAACCTTTATTACTCCTTTGGTGACGTATTTTACTATGGAAATGTATTACATTACTAACATTATTTATTAAATCAGTTTTATTACTCCTGTAAAGTTGGTCAAAATGGAGGTATGTACAATACTGCAGGGGTGGCCATCCGGTCGATCGCGATTGACTGGTCGATCGCGACTATTAGTCCAGTCGATCGTGGCAAGGCAAAAAATATTTCCAACTAGAAACCTGATTTTGCTAATCTAGCGAAAGATGCTCAAACGCAATGCTAACATTACAATAAATAAGTCGTTACGAATATTTTTTTTATATTTTCCCTCTTAAATAAAATAAAGAATACTACATAATTGTATACTGAACTATGCTGTTTCATTTAAGATTTCAAGAAGTATGTAATTGGTACATCGCACAGGGTTTCGTCAGTGAACAGTAGATCTTGGGTCTATCCAAGTTGGCCACCCCTGATATACAGGGTGTAAAAATACACATCACATAGCCGTCAACGACGCATTCTGTTCGTCAAACTATTGCACATAACATTGCACAAAAATAATTGCCGGAAAACAAATATTATTTTTGGTGTGAACTGATTGCGGTAGTGCGCAATTGAACGCACGCAAAACATTGTGGGTATGGGGTTTTTTTTAAATTGTGTTGTGTACAACATTAAAAACTTTTTTTCGTAAAAAACAAAAAGTCAGCAAAAGATGGAATTTTGACCTTCAATATCCTCCGTCACCAGAATGTTCCCAAGTATGGTCCAGTACAAAAATAATAATAAGTAGGTACAGACGCCAGCACATCAAGCTGCTACAATCTGTCAAATATCTTTAATAGATTTTCAACTTAATTGCTAAAGCATAGGGTTCAAAGTTGATTGGAAAAATTTGACAGTTTCGGGTAGCTTGATGTACTGGCGCCTGTACAATGACGAGGAGTACAATTGACTCTCGGCTTCGTTAAGTATCTTTTTACACCCATCTGCGAATAGTTCAGTACCTTATTTGCGTCTTAATCGCCTAATCTCAATTTTAATCATTTTGAAGGATGTTGCTAATCCATTGCTTCCATATGTTGATTTTAATTTAGTTTTATAATTTGAATTTAATTTATATTATTTTATTTTATTAATTATTTTTATATGTATTATTATGTTTAGAATTTTAATTTTATGATTTTAATTTTATAATCTTAATTTTTATTTATTTTAGATGTAGAACATATTATTATTATGATCTGAAAGGTCAATTAGGCAAAATTAAGTAACATGTGCTATGTGATTTAAATTTTTTTTCCCTGATAAATAAATAAACTATGCTAATATTTAAAATAATAATAATAATATGTACATTTATATGAAAAAAAAAGTAAAATAATCATAGGGCATCAAAAAATTCGTCCGCATCCAACTGCGCTCCAACAATTCGCTGTCAACAACAGGAACAGTGCCCAAAAGGCTGGCAGCATTGCCACGTTGAATGGCAATGCTAATTCTTTGGCCAAGAAATGTTGAAAGTGTTGTCTGCTCAACAACGTGCAAATAACGCAATGAATGATGTTGAACTGTCAAAATGAAAGCTATTGCTACAATGTCAACCCATGTCTGCTATTTTTATAAATTCGTCATTCCAACACGATCCCACCACCATCCCATTGTCATTTTGCTAAAAGTTCGTAATCTGCTAAATTCGTAATGTTTGATCATTGGTCGGTCAATGGCACAGAAATTATACGATCATCATCATCATCATTTCAGCCAAAAGACGTCCACTGCTGGACATAGGCCTCCCCAAAAAAGGGGGGGGGGGGGGCTTTGCCATAATCGCCACGCTTGGCAGGCGGGTTGGCGATCGCAGTATGGTATGGTGGTGGAATGCATAGAGAACGCTGCTGCCCAATTATACGATACTCGTAACGAATTAAAAGCAATGACTGCATAATGAAGTTCTAATGGTAGGTCACTGATCAAAGGAACTGTCAAAATTTTAGCAGATTACCGCCAAGTCAGTAATTCAATTTTCATTATGTACGGGATTACCATTCTATGCCATTTCTTTCAATGGAGTGTCAGTGGTTGACCATTGCAAAGTCATAATGACGCCATTATATTAGTAGATTACCAAACTTGTCAAAATCAACAATTATGAAGTCAATGATAGACCATTCTGACACTATTGGAATAGCAGACTTGAGGAACTGATAGTGTTTTACAAAATTCGCTTATTCGGGGGACTAAGTTATTATAGATAGACAAGCTTAATAATAGGTAGGTAGTTAGCCTAACCTGGGAATCAAACCTAAGACTTCATGCTCGGCAGTAGTGTTTGCGACAACTAGACCATCGAGGCCTTTTTAGGGTTTCGTACCCAAAGGGTAAAAACGGGATCCTATTACTAAGACTCCACTGTCCGTCTGTCACCAGGCTGTATCTCATGAACCGTGATAGCTAGACAGTTGGAATTTTCACAGATGATGTATACCAACAACAAATACTAAAAACAGAATAAAATTAGTACATTATGATACATGTGTGCTATGTTGATCATTATACTCGAGGCGGTATTATTCGCGCGAGCCGCAGGCGAGTGCGATAAGAAAGTCGAGCGTATAATGATCAATGCACACGCGTTTCATACGACGTTTTTCAACACACTTGCGAGGAAAAAAACATACTTGTATTGTTAAATATTAACTTGTATGGAAAATGGCGCGCTGGTTTTGTCTTTCCGCATAGCCAGCACTATCAATGCGCGCGCAAGTGTAAATAAAAGCACTGACCACAGAGCATGTAGGCTCTGACAACAGACCGCCATATAAAAAAAAATAAACACAAAACAATTGTAGTATAATTAGTATGGAATTTGAAAGTACTATTGGCATAGAGAAATATACATTAGTTCAGTGAGAATAATAGAACGCCGGTCAGGGTCTTTTCCGTTTGGTTTCGGAAGGGACCACGGACATTTTTTTTTTAATTTAAGGTGGATAATTAAAATTTTCTTACGTTTTTTTTTAATTTGCAGGTCAGTGTCAGGTTGTATCTTGATCAAATATGATTCGCGACTATAATATATATGTTTTTACAGAATTAAAGTCATTAGAAAAGAATCTTTAAGTTAGATTTTTTCCCTAAGAACTTTTCCATAAGAAAGATGTATTAATGTTTCGAATGATTATAATTCTGTAAAGACGTACCTATTATAGTCGCAAATCATATTTTGATCAAGATACAACCTGACACTGATCTGAAAATTGCAAAAGAAAATTTGAATTTCGCGGTCTACCACTGCGCATTCACCTTAAATTGTCCGTAAACCCTGCGCATTTACCTTAAGGTAATAAATATTAGTTCATTTTGGGACCAAGGACAATACAGACTATTTAAAAAAAAAGTGAATTGATGAGATTAAAAAGCGCGAATCTCCGACTAGTAAATAGTTATCTGTAGAAATAAAGCACATGTGGATTAAAGTAAAGAAAAAGCACGCGTTTTTAATACACTGCATTATGGACCTAAAAGCGGTTCAATAAGAGCCACTTTACGAGCAAGTGTGTTGAAAAAATATTTAAGGGGGGCTCCCATACAACGAACGTGCTTTTTCGGCGCGTTTTCGCCTTGTGGTAGGGAACCCTTCGTGTGCGAGTCCGATTTGCACTTGGCCAGTTTTTTATACTTTGTCATAAGCCACCATACACACAGATATAGATACACCTAGATAACGCTAGAGCAACTACTTCGTGTGCCAAAAATCGCACCAACATACGTACAAAAATCGTAAGCCACCACTTTCGCGCTCAGTCCGTGTACTGCTGGGTGAGCGTGAGCGCTGGCGCTAGGCCCCGGGGGTGGGGCGAGCCGGGAGCCGCACGCGTCGGCGTCTTTGAACCTATTTGATTTTCCCATCACTAAACAGTGCTTCGACGTCATAGTAGGTAGTAAAAAAATGGCACGCTTGGTTTTCATTACAGATCGTGATACTTGCGTTATCTAGGTCTATCTATATCTCAGTGGAGGCCCTTTTTTTTTGATGGGAAATCAACAAATGACTCCTCCCGCTCTGGGTGGAGCGGAAGGGAGTGTCAGACTCTTACTGACTAAAACCCACCCGTGTTCCTTCCTTAGCCCTTTATGTTCCGGGCCAGCGGTAACCCTTTCGGACAATCCCGCTGACCCGGCAGGCTTCGGCCCTAAGGGGGCCCCTCCTCGATGCTGACATCTCTTTTACGCGCCGTCCGGCACGAGCCTGGTCCTGATCGGACGGTGAGCTACCCATTACTCTCCGCCCGCAGGCCCGCGCCTACGGTGGCCGGGAGTCTTCACGCGGCTCCCGACGCCGGGGGCGTCCCCCGCGGCGGCTGAGACGGGAGGCTCTCTCCCTGAACCGTCCCGCCACCTCCTTCGCTAGCATGACTGCTTCGCAGAAGGAGGTGACTGCCTCCCACTCCCTCTCGGATCTCGATGGTGGCGCGTTCCGGGGCCCATGAAACGACATGGCCTCGGACTTGTGCAACGCCACCTCGAGACCCAACTGCCGGATCCTCTCCACGACTAACGCAACCCCGCGTGTCATCGCGTCGGCCGCCGCCTGATGCGACCTCCCCTGCGCCAGGACCAGCGTGTCGTCAGCGTAGCAAACCACGCTGACGCCATCAGGGAGGTCGGCCCGTAGCACCCAGTCGTAGCCGATGTCCCACAGGAGCGGCCCTACAACCGATCCCTGCGGGACACCGCACGACATCTCTCGTAGTTCCACTCCCCATCGCGACCGGGGTAGGTGACGGCTCTGTCCGTCAGATACGCCTCGACTATTCGACGGAGGTAGGGCGGCACCCGGTGATACCGGAGTGCCTCCACAATGCAGCTCCAGGGCAGGGTGTTGAACGCGATGGCGATGTCGAGTGACACCGCTACGACGACCCCAACCCGGGACACTGCGTCCCCCGTCGTGAGGGCTCTCACGCGCATGATGGCGTCCACCGTTGAGCGCCCCTTGCGGAAGTCAATCTGGCTGTCCGCAAATCCGGCCCCGTCCTCACCAGGTGCCCGACGAGGCGGCCCGCAATCACTCTGCCAAAGAGCTTGCCGACCCCGTCGAGCAGCACGATGGGCCGGTATGCGGACGGAGAGTCCGCAGGGCGCCCTGGCTTCCGAATGAGGACCAGCTTCCCCGTCCTCCAACGGAGTGGAAACCGGCCTCTCTCCAAATATGCGCTTAAGAACGCCTCAAGTCGAGGCCCGCGAGCCCTCGAGGCCAGGACCCAGGCTTTACCTGGCAAGCCGTCGGGTCCTGGGGCGGTATTTTTGGCCTTCAGCCTTCCTACCGCCGCTCTCAGTTCTACCCCGGAGTGGAGGCCCCTTTACAGTCTCCCCAGGGATGTGCCTTACAGGCGTTGCACGGGGGGTTCCGGACATGGTCTTTTAATTAAAAGGAACCGCCCCTATGTGCTGATGGTGATCACCGGGGTGGTTTTAGTGAGGTAAAAATCCCACACTCCCCGACCTCCCCGGAGGATGGGTGCCTTTTGAAGTAAGCCCCCGAAAACAAAAAAATAAAGGTCTATCTATAAGTATCTGTGTCACTAAATAAGCAAAAGGACAAAGCAACAGACGGTGGTATTAACTTCATTTTAAATCAGGCATCACGTAATCTATTTTGAAGTCTATAAAATAATGAAATACGACTTTAATTCAGTCATTAATTTTTATAATGTCAAAACAATAAAATTGGGGTCACAGAAACAGCCAATAAATTGATAGGTACCTACTTATCTAGGTAATCTTTTTTTTTGACACTACTGTCTAGGTATAATCTTTTTAACCCCCGACCGACGCAAAAACGACGGGGTGTTATAAGTTTGACGTGTCTGTGTGTGTGTGTGTGTGTGTGTGGGGGGGGGGTGTGTGTGTGTGTGTGTGGGGGGGGGGTGTGTGTGTGTGTGTGTGTGTCTGTGGCATCGTAGCTCCCGAACGTGCGAACGGATGAACCGATTTTAATTTGTTTTTTTTTGTTTGAAAGGTGAATTAGTCGGGAGTGTTCTTAGCTATGTTTGATGAAAATCGGTCCAAGATGGCCGCCGCCACAAAATGGCGTTATTATTTAAGGCGACTACTTGACCTAAAGCGCGGTCTTTGTCGGACTACATACAAAAGAAAGAGAAGCGCGATGACCCTGGTAATTTATTGTAAAATATGAAGCAATCTATTTACAAAAAATCTATTGTTTGGACACACACTGCTTTAGTATGTTGCTTGTAGAATAATCTGACAAAAAATCAGAATCCAAATCGAGAATTCATCCAAAGGTTGTCTTGAAAATATCGCTTCTAGGGATAACACCGCCCATTGTGTCAGCCCTTGTAATGTCCACATTTATATCTGTAGTTCTTTAAACAGTCTGACTTCAAATAACTATAAATATAGGTACTGTAGTGTCTTATGTGTTCCGGCCTTTAGCAGAAAGGTCTGGCTAGATATAATATTCCATTCGAAGATTCAAACGAACGTGTCAAATATTTTAATATTGTGTTTTTTTTTATAGAGAGTCATTCATTATTTTTATATCAGTTTTATTTAAAAGAAATGTAAAGTGATGGCCTGAAACACAGGTTTGAATAAACCTAGTTCGGGCAGGTCGCTATCTAACACTCTAATTCCGAACCATCACTACTTGCACATGTAATAAAAAAGAAATATTTTAGTTTTACTTTATTTTTAGGCACTATAATTGTATGGAAAATTTTGTACTCTTGGCTAAATGTACAACTTTTGTAAACGTTTTATTAAATAAATTATTATTATTATTATTATTCATATATTTGCCGTGAAACTGTAAAGTAGGTACTTTTATCAATATAATAATTCCAAGTCTAACGTGTTCTTATTTGTGTACCTCTCGGAGGTACTATAGAGGACCCCTCAGGACCTCTATAGTACTTACCTACTACTAGACAAAAACTTATTCCATATTATTTTTTCAATGTTCCACGCATAACCCTGTGTTTCCTTTTTTTGTCAGTTCGTCATGAAGCCATCTATGCTATGGCGTCGGGTCAGAGTTCTCGATGTCTCAGTAACACTGCTCGTCCTTAGGCACCTTGTGTGTGATGACACACACATATTCTGTAAATACATAAATACAATGGAACCTCTTTGTTAAATCCGCAGAGAATGCAAAGTTTTGAAACTGACACTGGCAACTTACAGTTTGCACACAGTTTAGAGTTATACCTTTAATTTATAGAAAAGCCTGATTGTTAATGTAAATATACGTCTATAACCACTCATTTATGATCTTTAATCCTCTGGCAGAGTTCTATCTATGAATTTAATTACCGAAAAACCCATTTATGTACAGTTGCCAGCACATCAACTTACCCCACTTTGACCTTGAACGCGTTATGAGCAACAACAGCGAGAATCGTGCTAAAGAGACATATAGCTTTTGTCTGTTCTTACTTGTAATGTTTCGTGCTGCAGTGCGTACAGTCGGTGACCAACATTGTCTTAGTCAAGTCGGCATATATCTTGTTAAGCCATTTTAATCATTATCTTCTTGTCTTTAAAGTTGAAAAGCTTTTAAGTAACACGGCAAAAACAAGTGGGTAAATTAAAAAAAACTATAAGTCCTCAAATGAGGAGGTCGAAGTAAAAGTTTACTTCGTGGGGTAGATGAATACTAAATTGATCTAAGTGACGAGTGTCAGTTTACCTACGCCTAAACAGTGACTGCGGCGCACAAACATTTCTAAAACGTTTGAAGTAAATCGTGAAAAGTATTTTTAATGAATTTGGTGAAATCAAAGCGTCATGTCGCAACTTAATGACTATACAAAACATTGTCTATAATATTAGTCAGTATTTGGAGATTCTGCGTGACGTCATGCTGCCGACTGGCCGACTGTGCGAATTGTTTATCTATCCTAACACAGATATTGACTTCGTGCAAGATAACTGCCCCATCCACCGTGCAGGCATTGTGAAGAATTGGTTAGCTGCTCAAGAAGGTTTAACTATTATTTACTCCCGATTTGAACCATACAAAGAAAACCAATGGGGTCAAATCTTTTTAAATTGGGACACATCCGAAGTGCGAAATAAAAACAATTTGGCTGAGATCGTGTCATCGACATAGGAGCACATGAGAGGAAAAGATTTGTGTTGGAACATGGTGTGCGGTATGCGTAGCCGCTTACACAAGCTAAAGAAGAAGACGGTGCGCCACTCCGCTACTAACTAATCTACTTATAAGTATTTTAAAACACACTAGGTATGTAAGTAAATGCTCAATTGAATGAATGCTAAACCATTAATGGCTAATGTTGCAGATTATGTGGTGATGTTATTGTTATAAATGGAAATGCATTTTTCTATTTAAATAACATGTTGATTCACTACACATAATTATTATACTTAGCTATAAATCTGTAAAACAACAACAACAACAATCGATAACAAACTTCCAAGCATTAGCAATGACTTTTTTTTAAATATAAATGGTTAGGTTTGGATATGATATTATAAAATGTAATAATTTTGAACTATGAGCATTTACTTACTTTATCTTACTTTAATGAAATAATAAACATTTTTATTACTTGCAATGATTTTGTTTCATTTCTATACAAACTACCCATTTAAAAAGATATTTCCCGACTTCGTTCGTTAAAAAAAAAGGAAAAAAAACAATAATTAAAAACAAAACATTGCTAACAAAAAGCTGTATCTATGTTTCTCCTGGATTCGATTCGAACGCAGACATCGATGAATATCGAGCTACCTTAGTGACCGTGAGACCAACCCAACTCTTGTAATATGTTTTGAAATTCGACCTTAGTTGGGATGATACGCGCAATATTCTAAAGAATTTAAACCATATGGTATATTTTCATAAAGTTCATTATCGCACTATTACAACCAGCTATTTAGATAATGAATCATGGAATTTAGATATTAACAGTAGACAATTTTAAAATGTTACTGATGCGCGATATTTCTTTTTATTCATCCACCCTCGCCTTGGTTTTTTTTTTAGTAGTCGTGAACATGATAATTGGCTGCCAATTATTAGTAGGTGTGCGCAACCATTGGGTGATTTTAGAAACGTTGAAAACTCCACCAATCATACCAAGGATACTTTCTTTCTAACACGATACGGCGCGTCGTAGTTATAGATATGTATACAGTTTACATTGATGTGCTGCAGTCTGTACAATACAGTGCCACATATCTACGATCTCGAAATTCCTAATTAGATGTCTGTGAAATTGTAGACTTTGAGATCCATAGACTTCTCTTCAGTCTTTCATTCTTTTGGACTTACCCAAGTTTTAATAAATAGACTAAACAAATATAGAAAACTTTTCTAAATAGTCCAGTAACAACACCGATAATAAATTGGTCACACAGCAGCCAATCTGTGACGATCTGTGTAATCTCTACCTCAGCGGAGATGTATTAATAGCGCGCAATATTCTCGCATACGTAATACGTCATAGTTAGTCTATGGGAATATTGTCCAGCAGGTATAACACGGTATTATATTTAAACTAGACCCAGATTATTATTGGCTAGCTGTGTAGTGAATGTATTAAGTATTATATTGTTTGCTTATATATTTTGCTGGGAAGTTGGTTGAGCCTCTTCTTTCCATTGAAAAAAATGTGGTTTTTCTATTTCGTGTAACTTGTTAAATCAACTCAGCCTATAGTCCACTGCTGGACATAGGCCTCTCCCAGACTGCGCCACAGCACCCTGTCCTCCGCCTTCCGCATCCAGTCTACCCCAGCCACCTTCTTTAGGCATGCGCTATGGAGCGAGCTATGCTCGGAGTCTCTTTAAAGGATAAAATCAGGAATGAAATTATCCGGAAAATAACTGGAGTTACCGACATAGCTTGTAGAGTAAGCAAACTGAAGTGGCAGTGGGCTGGCCATGTCTGTCGAAGGACCGATGGCCGGTGGAGCAGACGAGTCCTGGAGTGGAGACCGCGTATCGGCAAGTGTAGTGTGGGACGCCCCCCAGCTAGATGGACGGACGAACTTGTTAAATAGGTATGTGGAATAGGGATTTAACATTTTGGTATATGTTCTTTGACTCTTTGGTATAGTATCATGTAAAAGGAATACAAGATTCAATGAATTTTTCTCGATACAAAAAAATTGCAAAGTTATATCGATTTTTCTACTTTTTTCGACATCACGGCGTCACGCTTAAGAGTTATTCAATGAAATTTACTTTAAAACATAGAGAATTATCATATCAAAGTTTACTCAAAGTAATTTTAAATTTAATTCGTTTATTTTGTTTAAAAAAGGAGTAAATTCGTTTTGGCACATACGTTGTTTTATTCCGAGCGCACGCACATTATAGCCATCTCTCTTCTTTTGCGTTTCAAAAGTAATTGCATCACTTTCGCTCGTTTAGTAGGTTTTCGAGGATTTTCGATTTTCGAGGTAGGAAGTGGTGGAGGGCAGTCGTTTTGGAGGACTGTCTTATGTAATTTTGACGATCAAAAGGTACTGATTTGAATGAGTAACTTTAGATTTTGTTTTTACGAATTGAGGGGAAAATCCCGTATTCAAAAAGAACGTTCGCATTCTACTCGTATAGTCCGTTTACAGTTAAGTATTTTACCTCTAAAAACAGCAACCTAACAGCACCCTTATTGCAACGAGAACAAAGATGACAATGATTTTGACAGACTTGTTAGTGACAGCAACCTTATTATAATGATAATAAAGATCACTGTCATTTGGACAGTGATGCAAAATCAGAGGTACAATACGACCGAAGTAACTTGGCGGGCTTGAACCACAGATTACTAAATAGTTACTAGGTAACAGATACTTCACTCAGTAGAAAACCAATACCTACTGCTATAATAGCCTACTCCGTCGCGTCAGCAACCGCTGCATGCTAAAATGTGCCTAAATGCTCAAGCGTACAGTTGTGAATGGAACAACATGCGTGCGCTTCGCTTCCGAAAACCGCACTGAATTTGGTCCGCAAACGGCCCGAGACCGCTTGGCCGGGCGGTAGATAATTATAGCGCGCAAGTAAGTACATGGAGTGACGGAGACACTAAGAACTTTCGCGCATGTTCTCTCACTCGCTCTCGGCTCATGTCACCATTTGGTTCCTAAAAACCTTACTGCGCAGCCTTCTGCGCAAAGTTCGGGCCCGCCAAGTTACGTCAGTCGTATTATAACATAGGTAAGGACTGTAATGTCAGTCTCAATCTGTCAAATCCACATCTTATTTTCCTACAATTTTGACATTGATTGTCACTGAAATGAGGTTGTGACTAGATTTTGAACATTTTTAGTTAAGTACGGGAACTGGCTTTCTTTACTGGCAGCATTAGCATAGTTTCATACGAATTCTGTTCCATTCTTAAACCGCCATCAGAAATGGACGCAATCTATTCTATAAACCCCTATCATCATTTGAGCCGAAAGACGCCAAAGAAAGAAGTGCCAAACTTAAGTGGCAGTGGGCAGGCACATTGCTCGCAGAACAGATGGCCGATGGGGCCGAAAGGTTCTGGAGTGGCGACCGCGTACCGGAAGACGTAGCGTTGGAAGGCCTCCCACAAAGTGGACCGATGACCTTGGGAAGGCCGCAGGAACCTGTTGGATGCGAGGAGGTGCTTGGGGGAGGCCTATGTCCAGCAGTGATGATGATTCGTCGTCGTCGTTTCAGCCGATAGACGTCCACTGCTGGACATAGGCCTCCCCCAATTTTGGGGGGGTTTGCCATAATCGCCACGCTTGGCAGGCGGGTTGGCGATCGCAGTATGGTCTGGTGGTGGAATGCATAGAGAACGCTGCTGCCCATTCTCCGGTACGACCCTTAGTCGCCTTTTACGACACCCACGGGATACGGTATGCGGTGGTGCTATTCTTTAAGTCCGGCACCACACAGACTATAAACTTCCATATACACTTATTCATAAATATTGCTTAAAGTTACGTAGTGATTGACGCCGATTCTGTTGTTCACAAACTAAACAAAATTTAAGTTCATGCATCTTTTTCTTTCTATTTCATTATGAAAAGGACAGAAGACAAATATTAGTTTAGTCCTGTCAAATTTGTCAGCGCCTGACGTAAATTAACGTATTTTTAATAGCCGATTTTTTAATCTCCTCTAAAGTTGTCTATGGAGTATCTTAATTTGACAGGACTAAACTAATACTTATCTTCTTTCCTTTTCTTAATGAAATAGAAAGAAAAAGATGCATGTACTTAAATTTAGTTTAGTTTGTGAACAACAGAATCGGCGCCATTAGCGACTGTTTAACCCTTAGAGTAAGAAAGTTATAGAGCATCGGGTAGCGTGGCCACACATGAGACAAAAAACTAACTTAACTAACATAGGCTACATGAGTAGCTGCCTTGAAAAAACTGGCACGTATTGAGAGACGGAAATAGTATAGCTTTATCCTTTTCTGTTACTTATATTAACTCAATACTTTATCCCTTTCTTGTGGAAATGAAATGGAGATACCCGCCGTCTATACTTTTCTTTGTCTAAGGTTTAACCATACTTATATTTTTGACGTTTGAACGTCACTTAACTAATCATCGTTTATAAATAAATCCCTACGAGTCCAATAACTTACGGGAATGATCTATTCTTAGTAAAAACGTCTCGTAAGCTTGGCTAATTGCTCAATTTTTAATTTTCCAAACCTCAAGAGTCGTCCATTCCCCTACAAACAAAAATGTAATATCGTACCTACTAAAATCAACCGCAAAAACTTAACATGAATTGTTCAAAAGGCAGGACAAGGCAGAATGAGTAGGTGTCATGGCGCGTGTTTTATAAACGACGGCACGGCGCCACTCGGCCACTCTATGGCAATTCAAACAAATGGGCTATTCACTGATATTTCGCAATTCAGTCAACCGGTTTGCATTGTCTATGGTTGGCGCAGTAGAGAAGTAGAGTTAATTACGTTTTTGACAACTGTGTTGTTTTGTTTTTCATTGTACGTTTTGTTTAAAATGCTCTTTGTTTCACACTTTTATTCTAAATACCTATCTTTGAGTCGAAATTCACTACTACAGAGTTAATATTTGAAGTGAATGTCCTTACACGATTTTTAGACCCTATTAATTCGCTCTAAAGTAAATAAACATGACCTAAACTCGGCTGAAACTAGCTACTATCGCCATTCACACTGAAAGATTAACTTGATAGTCGTTTAACTAAGACTATTTTCATGTCTATCATTTCTCAGGAACTAAGTCAAACCCACCTACTGTCAAACGCTATCTCCTGCAGTGCGATTCTGTAACCATCTCACCGTGAAAACTTAGGTGAAGTGAGCGTTGAGTGAGCTGTCAATAGTGTCAATTCCTAGGAACAAACTCACTTCACCTAAGTTTTCACGATGAGATTTTTACAGAATCGACCGGCAGATTCACAAAAAGTTTACTTGCCTAAGAGCCTTATCATACGGGCGATTTACGAGCGTGTTTCCAACGAGGCCATTATTTAACGCGTGCTCGTCACGCGCATAGCAAGCACGGCACGTTTGCGCAACGAGAACGATTGACGTGAACACTCAGACCAACAAAAAAAGATAGACAGTGCGCCACGAACATTAAAACTGAAGCCACCTTTTTATCTATGTGTGTATCGAAGGCTTGCCATTTGTTAAATGTTTTCCCTATAATTTGGGGATATTTGTGCGAGTAGGAACTAGTATAATATTGTACGAGTAAGATATTGTTGAGTATGGTATTGGTATTAATTGGAAACCCAAAATATTCAATACATAAAAAAGAAAATAGGAATATAACTCGAAGTAACAAATCATATTTATATGTATGTATTAATCGAATGGGGAAAATTAAAATCGTATTTTGGCAACCCCCGCACCTTATGTCACTACTTTCGTTCGTTGAGGTTTTTTGTTCCAAGTAATCTAAAATTTAATATTATAGAAACGATATTATTTCAAGTAGGTACTTACAAGTGAAAAGTGATTCCGTGAGACTTTTTATTTGATTTGCTGTTGTTTTGCAACTTTTCACTGCACAGGGAGGCACAATTATATTTTTTTAATCTATGTTAACTTGACGACGACTCGTGACGTACTAAGAGCGATGAGCATGGTTTTAGTGTAGGTGTGTGCGTGAGCGTGTATGTTTACTTGCAGGAGCACGGTTTTATCAGTACCAAATATGTAGAATACGTCTCGCAATCGCTAGCTGGCTGGATCCGCCCCGCTGGAAACACGCTCACAAACCGCCAGTGTGACACCGCTCTAAAACAAAACTGAGGGGTGATTCTCGTAATTTTCAGAACGTTCAATATCTGTCAAAAATATCTCTAATTTCCCTACATTTTGACAACTTTTTGACATTTGTTTGTCGCCGAGTTGAGGCTGCGAATCTTAGACAAAGAAAAGTATCTCCATTTCATTTCCACAAGAAAGGGATAAAGTATTGAGTTAATAAAAGTAACAGAAAAGGATAAATGATTTACTCTCTGTTCATAACCTAAACAAAACAGCTTTTAAAAGGAAGATAACTGACTGGCTTATTACATTAGATTATACACAAATTGAAGATCTTTTCAAAACTATATCTTGACACAAATTTCCCTTTGCAACGCACATACAAGCACCCCAAACCACACACACACTCACTCCACAATACATACACTCACTCCACAACACACACACTCACTTCACATTCATTCACATACCTTGCATGTATTCTTATTAAATTATTTTATTTCACGATTTTTATAATTTTCAAGTTTATTGAGCAGTATTGCAATATTGTAATCTGTGCGATATTAATTTTAATATGATATATGAACCAGATCGTCTCCAGTGCAACAAAATTAATGTGAAATTTTGATTTAGGGGGCCTGGTGACCTGACATACAGGTTTTATAAAAACTTAGTTTAGGCACCAGTCTTCCACAAATTAATTATGAAATTGTGACTGCAGACTATTATTTCTATCTCTGTAATTTTGTGGTAAGAAATAAATTATTATTATTATTATAAAGCTATACTATTTCCGTCTCTGAGTGCGTGCCAGTTTTTTCAAGGCAACTACTCATGTAGCCTATGTTAGTTAAGTTAGTTTTTTGTCTCAGGTGTGGCCACGCTACCCGATGCTCTATAGCTTTCTTACTCTAAGCTGCAAATAGATTTTGAACGTTTTAAATTACCTACTTTAGAATTAGCCTTCCAGTAACAGCGTATTAGTTACACAAACAAACCTACATAAATATAGGTAGTATTGCGTACTTGTGGTCTCCTTGATTCTCGTAGGTAGCATAATCGAATTAAAACGAACTCAAACAAAGCTAAAGGTCGAGGTCTTTGTCATTTATTACTTAAAGGTCACTTCCAAATCGTGACGTGACAGTTGCATTATACCTAAGTTATTAATTGTGTTGTTTGTTTATGAATGTCTTATTTGCATGGGACTTGAATCATTTGTAGTAATACACGTAGTGTAATTTCTGTCTTGAGAATAGGTATTTTCTCCTGTTTCATGTTTATTGTTATATGTATATTGTATATATTTATTTAGATTTATTGTATTACCTATGTAAATGGTACACCACAGACTACCAGTATTTGTCTGTCCTTCCCCTTTTCAATCCATCCAAAGGTTGTCTTTAAAAGATCGCTTTTAGCGATAAGACCGCTCATTATGTCACCCTTTGTACAGTTTCTATAATTATGTCTGTAGTTAATATGGTGTACATAATAAAGAGTATTCTATTCTATTCTATTCTATACTGCCGTCATAAAGGAAAAGGGCACAACTAACATTTTTTTTCCAAAATTAAGTTATATACATAATATGTA
Source organism: Mesoligia furuncula (assembly GCA_916614155.1). Lineage (NCBI taxonomy): Eukaryota > Metazoa > Arthropoda > Insecta > Lepidoptera > Noctuidae > Mesoligia > Mesoligia furuncula. The sequence goes on from OU744815.1 coordinate 5,926,556, forward strand.
TTCCAAATATTATTTGGAAGCAGAAAAAAAGGCGCATATGCCAGTTTTTTTACTCAATTTTGGAAAAAATTTTAGTTGTGCCCTTTTTCTTTATGACGGCAGTATAGGTTTTCATTTTTTTAATACGTTAATGTCAATGATATTATAAAGGAGAGATACGCTACGTTCATACTGAGCGACGTTCTGTAATGTTGCGTTGTTACTACAAAGTACTTACTGCGATAGATAATACGGAACGTATGACACAGAAAGAGGTAGCTATCTGTAGTGTGTTGCTCGCTGCTATTAGTGGACTAAATGAAAGTACAACAATTATTGTCTGAATTTGTCTGCAACAATTTGCGCGCGGTAGTGCGATATCTACCTCTTTATTATAATATCATTGGTTAATGTTGTATTTGGTTAATTAACAATAATAAATCATTACTCACTGTATGTACTCGATAGATCGAATGACTGTTTATTAATTAAGATATTTTGTTAAGTAAGTTTCTCATATTTAAATGAACTATGTATGTTGTTTTCGAAAAATCAGTTTCTTTAAACCGTACCCATCATCGTCTGCCCTAGCCTTTTGGGGTCAGCTTCCAGTCTAACCGGTTGCAGCTGAATACCAGCATTTTACATGGTGTGATTGCCTATCTGACCTCCACAACCCAGTTACTGGGTAAGACTGGTTGTTAGACTTTCGGGATTCTGACGACCCGTAACAACCGTCACAGATCTACGAATGACAGCCGGGACCAAAAGCTACCGAAATGTTTTTAAAACCGAACTTTAGAAGAAAAAGACAAAGGAATTGGGATAAGGGCAGGAGAATGAGTAATTTCTCTCTTGAACTTTGAAACTTTGATCTGGAAGATCAAAAAGGCAATTCTCATAATTTGAAATGTTCAAAATCTAGTTGCAGTCTCATCTCGGCGACAACCAAATGTCAAAAAAAATCATGGAAATTAGGGGTATTTTTTTTTTGCGGATGGGATATCATCAAATGACTCCTCCCGCTATGGGTGGAGCGGAAGGGAGTGTCAGACTCTTACTGACTAAAACCCACCCGTGTTCCTTCCTTAGCCCTTTATGTTCCGGGCCAGCGGTAGTCCTTTCGGACAGTCCCGCTGACCACAGATTGAGACTGAGACCCGAAAGTAAACGATCTTAAATTCAATTCAATTCTATTTTTTCGTAATTTTTGACGTTCAAAAGTGCCTTTTAAGTGCCTACTTGAAATAAATGTTTTGACTGACTTTGACTTTAAAATTACAGAGGGGCCTGTGGCTAAATAATAACAGCCGCACAGGTCGATCGATCAGGTTAAGCTACGCTTACCGCGGTTGGTCTGTGGATGGGTGACCATCTTTACATACCGAGGCCCGTATTAATAAACGTCACTCAGTCCAAGAGCTCGCACTTGATATCGATCTTGAGGCCATGATCGTATTAATAAACATATTATTTGACGTTCTCAAGCTACGGTTTGGGTTTACGATATCAGCCGAGTGATGGACTGATTAATAAATGAAACTTGACACTTAAGTATGCAATAGGTGCGTGTACTCAAGATGCTAAAACCTGAGTGTAGGCGGTCCGTGACTTGAGGTCGTGATTAGTACCGCGAAACACGGAGTTTGAAAATATTTTGGATGAGATTAATTATTATGATGAAATAGAGTTCTGTGTGAGTATTTTATGGTCTTTGCGATATCGTTTACCAAAAATCTATAATTTATTTATATGTTGAGGTCGATCAAACTGCGTTAGTCTACTACGAAAGTTGTATAAAATTGGTATTACTACACACCTATCCGAAAAGTAGACCAATTCAGTGAAAATATGCATGAACAACCCATTCTCTTACTGAAAATATGCAATAGGAAAAATAAAGATATTGGCATTCTGTCTGCATTCTTACTTTTACCATTTTTCATACATAAACTACCTACATAAAAAAAACTCGATCAAATCTTGATAAAAATTACTAAAAATTGTGTTGCGACGTGACACTTTTTAGTGCTGACCGTCTACCCAACTTTCTTATTTCGATTCAAAACTTGCATACAGCCTAATCGATATTCGCAATTTAAAAAAAAAAAAATAGAAACTGAACACAAACTCTTATAACTAACAAGAAGTATTGAAAGTGTTTGCAGAAAACCCAATTTATAGAATTAATTTATCATCATTCTCAAACAAAATTTTACTAAGCCTACATAGAAAATATATAACTACTGGGAATTCTGTAGAAAACTATTAGAAAGTATCAAAAATAGAATCCACAATAAATAATAGTTGTCCAATAAATTAAAATAATTTTAAACAGCGAGCGCATTCCGAATGTAAATTCAAATATAGAAACATTTCGGCGCGAAATTCAATAAATGAGGTACCTATAGCGTGTCTGTTAGTGTCTCAGTTTACTAAAATGACCAAAAATCGATTGAAATGACATTAGAAAAGCTTAAAACATTATTATAAACAATGCATAATGTAGTTTACAGCTTAAAATAAATTTATTTTTAGTTTCCAAGTATCGATTACATTCGTCATATTATCAATCGAAATTTTAAAAAAATCGTTTGGAATAATCGCTTTCGCACATCATTGCAATAAAAAAAACAATAATGGTCGGAGATTTCGAACACAAATTGAGTAGTGGTAATGATTAATACGTGTTATTGGACCTGTGTTTGAATATAACGTTAAGACCTGGGCAATTACGTGTGGTTCACAATATTTTCAATAATATTTGTCACATTTTAAATCTTATCTTTAACTGTGTATGTGAAATTTGTGACAAGTAAAAATGTAGTAAACACGCACGATTGGCGCGAAACTTCGACATTAGAATCCAAAAATTTCATTACCACTACTTATTTGCCTTAAACTATGGATAAATTCGTCAAATAATTAAATGACGCAGCCCCTGTGGTGGAGTTAAGGTGTTCGAAATACCCAATTTTTATGTTTTTTAGCCTCGACCACCACTGTCATCAAAATGGCGAGTATCGTATGTATTTACGAACTTGAATGTATTCAAGGTAAATTAATAATAATAAACTTGTGCGCTAAATATGAACATATTATGAGGTTTTTATGCAACACTCCTAATTAACGCACGTTCTTAAGATTTGATGGGTAGCATAATAAATATTTACATAATCAAATAAGGGTGTCGTATGTCGTCATTCTTGGGTACGATGGGACCCGGTACCGAGCCGGCGAAGGTTCGTGTGATCGGGGCGCTTCCGAACTATACTCTATAAAACGTGATACAGCGCTATTCATTAAAATTTTAACAAAATACAAGTATTTCAATAAATCTTACGACATAGCAAGAACCATCATGAACGAAATGTGATGAATGTCATTCTAAACTTCGGTCAATGTGACGTAATCGTTCACGAGATCAAGCCCTCAAGTACAGCATCTTGAGGAGCTGATCTTGGTAACTGAGATACTGTTGTCATGTGTTTATTAATTAGCAATGATCTTGAGATGCTGATATTGCAATAATGGCGTATCAAATGATATCGCACTTGGGTACGTCATCGAGGAACGTTTATTAATACGGGCCCGAGACCCCTCCGTGCCTCGGAAAGCACGTTAAGCCGTTGGTCCCGGCTGTCATTCGTGGATCTTTGACAGTCGTTACGGGTAGTCAGAAGCTCGAAAGTCTGACAACCAGGGGGTATCGTATTACCCAGTAACTGGGTTGTGGAGGTCAGATAGGCAGTCGCTCCATGTAAAATACTGGTATTCAGCTGCATCCGGTTAGACTGGAAGCCGACCCCAACGTAGTTGGGAAAAGGCTAGGCAGATGATGATGACTTTAAAATTACAAGAATTGCCCCTCTGATCTCAGTCTCAATCTGTCAAAAATACCCCTAATTTCTCTTTAGAACTTTAGAAAAGATTTTGAACTTTTTTAATTACTTGAATCGGCCTTCTGTTTCTATTCAGTATCTTCCATCTTGATTTCTTTCTTTAATCTTTGGCAACTTGGGGCCTCTTTCACTATGGATAGATACCTAAGTTCGGATAAGCACTATCTTCCATATACCTACAGGGTTATTTGTAAAACACCAAAAACCTCTTAAGAGGTCATTGTACTCATCATTATGAACAACTTTTACTATGGGACCAAATCTGAAATCGCGAAAAAAAATCAGCTGTTCCCTACATTTATGTTCGTATAACTCAGGGATGGGGAAACTACGGCCCGCGGGCCAACTCCGGCCCGCGAAGTGTTACAATCCGGCCCGCGACCATCAAACAAAAATCAAGTGGAGTTTTCGTATTGTTAGAAAGGATAATGGGTAAGACCGTAGCCAGACACAAATGTGTCCAAACATGTCCCCACAAAGACCAGCGTTCCTCAACCTGCTACTTCGCAGCTAACTTAAAAGTTTAATTTAATTGCAATTTCTTTCTTAATGCAATAGTTATTTTGTAATATTGCACAATAAATTAGAGTTTCAGAAAATACATTTCAATATTTTTATTTCAGTAAATAATATAGCTAAAAATGCAACAACTTGGTCCGCCATTTATTTCGCTAGTAAATATTGGCACGCGAAGGAAAAAGTTTCCCCATCCCTGGTATAACTCGTCAAGATGTAGGGAACAGCTGATTTTTTTGATGTTTTTCAAATAACCCTGTATACTATACCCAAATGTCCTTTCTTTGGTATTGTTCGTCGAATCGTTGAGCTCCTCAAGTTCTGAGTTGAGCTGCACGATTTTTGACAAATGCGCGCACTGATTGGACAGGTCCGCTCAATCTGTGTGGTTCTTTCCTCAAAAGAACATTTCAGACACCAATCTACATGGTCTTCACACGATCTGACCAAGATTTTGTCTGGACTTTAAAAGAGACTGTGGCCTCTGGGTTTGTTTCGGCCTTTCTTCTCTGAATAGTCAGATAGGAAACGCCGACCTCGTCTTGTTTAATAAAATATAATTGTCGTATAAAAGTGTTTGTACAAACCTACTTACAGAAAATAAAGCATTTATCATCTATCCATAATACTTAGGTACAGGAGGTAAGGAAGCGCAAACTGTTAGGGCGATTTCGCACTACGTCCGATCCGAATCCAAGAAATGCCCCTTCGAAGTGACCATAGTCCTACATAAATGAGGGGTTGCGCACTAGATTTGAACTCTATCCGTCAGAATTTAGAACATTCCCAATTCGAATTGAAGTCGGATCTATAATTCGGATTCGGATCGGATGTAGTGTGAAACTGCTGTTACCGTAATTCATGACCCGAGGCGAAGTCTTTAAAGATGCATTGCATAAAGCATGATAAAGATAGGGAATAGAAACATATTTCGGATAGATGTGTAAAAGTTCAAGAGAGAAATTACAGCATTGCATTCCCTAATAATGGATCAAACGGTGCCATTATATTTGCTGGTTATATGGCATATACTCCACAGAACCTAGTACCTATTATGCATTAATAGATAGGTAGGTACTCTTTAGTACCTAAAGACGTACAGTCACGTGCATAAGTACCTATGTATACAGGGTTACTTTTTAAAGACCATCCAAATTTTTACAGGGTGTTCTACCCATGAATATAAACAACTTCACTATGGGACCAACTCTGAAATCACGAAAAAAAATCAGCTGTTTCATACATTTTGGTCAAGTAGGTATTGAAGTTTTGCATCAAACAGCAGATTTTTTTTTTCGTGATTTCAGAATTGGTCCCATAGTGAAAGTTGTTTATATTGATGGGTAGAACACCATGTAATAATTTGGATGGTCTTTGAAAAGTAACCCCGTATACTTGGCTTTAGTCAAAGGCGATTTTCTCCTTTATTTTTGAATACATTTTTATATTGTTAGGAACATACACTTCTGGACACATCTATTGGCCCACCTTGTATTTTCAGTTTCGTTTGGTCCTAGCTAAAATTTTATATTAGGTCGAGCAAAAAGTTTTTATGCAGTTTTGAACCTGGCACATTCACAATTTCATTCAATAGTCTTTTTTTGAATTTCGAACACAGAATTTAAAGAAATAAAAGACAATTTGGAGCCTGTTTGTTGATATCAAACAATCGAATACTAAGAAAACTTGGTTTTATTGGTTTACTTGGATTTAATTCTTGAAAAAGTGATTGATATCTTTGGTTTTGCAACAAACATTACTTATTCTTAACATTAAGGTGAGGTTCTATCAATAATCTACGGATACTTCACCTGAAGTCGCCGCCCAAGCTGTGGCACTTATTCAGGCCGGACACAGCCAAAGAAACGTGAGTGCTCAACTTAATTTAAGTCGATCTGCGGTCCGAAATGTTTATCGGAGGTACCTAGAGACTGGCGGCTTTGTTCATCGCCAAGGAAGGCCACGATCTCGGGTCACAACTGAAAGGCAGGATCGATTCATCGTGACGACCAGCTTGAGAAATCGTCACTTTACCTCCATTGAGATACAAAACCAACTTCGCGACTTCCACGGAGTATCTGTGAGCGCTCGAACTGTTCGGAGAAGGTTAAAAGAACGCGATATGGTACCACACAAGCCAGCTAATGGGCCCAAACTAACGCGAGCCCACCGAACAGCGCGCCTTCATTTCGCACGCAGTCATTTAAATTGGACACAGCAAGATTGGAGCCGTGTACTCTTTTCTGATGAGTCTAAAATTGTGTTACATGGCAATGATGGAAGGAAGAAGGTCTACCGACGTAAGGGAGAGCGTTTCGCATAATGCTGCTTTGAAGAGAGGGTTGCTTATGGCGTTGGCTCATGGACTGTCTGGGGCAGTATATCCGCGAGCGGCAAAACTCAACTTGAGGTTGTTACAGGACCACGGCTGCCAACATTAAATGCTGAAAAGTACATTCGTGAGTGCTTAGAACCTCGCGTGATACCATACGCGGACTATGTGGGCCCAAATTTCCTTTTTATGCATGATAATGCAAGAGCCCATGCGACCGGCATCGTCAGGGAATATCTTCGGGATGTGAACATCACAGTTATGGACTGGCCAGCCAGAAGCCCAGACATGAACCCCATTGAGCACATGTGGGACGAGCTAAAAAGACGTGTTAGGGCTCGTCAGCCAGTTGCCCAGACGATGCAGGAGTTGAAAACTGCCATACAAGAGGAATGGGAGATGATCCCTCAAAATTTCATAGAGCGGTTGATAAACTCTATGCCTAATTGTATGAGAGCTGTGGTAGATGCCCATGGAGGCAACACGCGTTATTAAATTAAACCTTTATTTGATAAAACATGTTTTTTATTCAAAAATCAATTGCCTTTAACAAGGCGCATATCCGACTTGTTAGGCGTAGCTCCATGTCGTATGGTATTCTGAATTCAAATTTAAAACAATACGATCGAAAAAGATGGTAAAATGTATCAGGTTTAAAACTGCATCAACAGTTTTTGTTCAATCTAGCAATCATATTTCGGTAGGGGCCATCGAAACCTAAACTCTAAGGTGGGCCAATAGATGTGTCCAGAAGTGTAGTATTTTCGAACCCGTAAGGTTTATGTAAAGTGTCGTATTTCCACGTTGCATCAGTTATTTCGTGAAAAAATCGCAATATAGAGTTTTTGTCAGTTAATAAAGAATTTTGACAGTTCAACAACATTCATTGCTTTATTTACGTTGTTGGGCAGACACATTTTTCAAACATATGAAGCAATGGATTATCAATATTCTTGAAACTGATTCAATTTATGATTGAAAGTGTGTTACACAATTATGGTGTAGAACATCGACTAAATAAGTACCTAATTCCCCCCTAAAAGACAATCCACATCGAAACTATCACATTACAAAATAAATCGTCAATACAAAACTCATGAGCGTCAGATGTATTAAGAAAATGAATAATAAATCCGTACCACAGACAATAGAGGCATTAGGCGCATAGACAAGAATCGCTATTTACATGGGGTGGGGTGATTCGGTAACACAATCCGTACGCACGTCAACTCTATTATTTATGGATTCTTTAACATGTAAGGGCTTGGAGGGTAGTTTCGCGGGGGTGGTTTCAATCGGACATTTGGCGCAAGGAAGTGTTTCTTCTGCATCGGTGGGCATAGAGAGGGATTTAAGCTTTTTTTTTTCTCGATATTACACGCGAAATTATTTTTGGGGTTGCAGTTTAGAGTGTTGAATACTTATTTGTTGTACTCCTTTTTGGTTTTATTGAAACCGCAAATGGCTAGGGTATTTAGGAAATCTGTTAGTTTGATATTAGAAACGTATTTGAAGGTTAGCATTGGGTTTTTTTCGGCTAAAGATTTCGTCTCATCGCCTGTGGTGACTCACATTATTGTACACCACAATATATTCAAATAACGAGGATATTTCCCAGTAGATACCTATAACTAGAACAGGTAGGTATTAGGTAGGTATGTTCTGTCATTTAAATGTCATTCGTCATGGATTTCTCTGAAGGTAAATTACCCAAAAGTCAGTGCTTGTTATGTATGTAATACGTCGAAAATTCAACTCAGACTCAAACTCAAACCGTCTTATTACAAAACGAGATCTAATTTTAGACCTAGCCTAAACCTTCGAGCCAGTTACTCTATTTTGAGCTTTATTCCGACAAACGTAAATTTATTAATGCAAAATTGACAACTTAGACTCGGGTTTAACGTCAGTTTTTGTAATAAGAACTTTAGCTTCGTCGGATTATAGTTCGAAATTTAAAAATGGCTGGATGGTTTAAACCTGGGTCTAAACATAAATCTTGTTTTGTAATAAGGCCGAAAGCGTTTATTTCAATTAAACCTTGTACAGGCATTATTGGATTGTCAAAATTAAATAGTCTGTCAGTTAGTCAGAAAGTTGAAGCTAGTTGCCCATTCCAAAACGTAGATCTCTATGGAGAAGAACGGGCAAGAAACTCCATGGACACTCTTTTAAATCAAGATATTACAAAATCCTGGGTACATTATTCTTGTTGCTTCTATATGTGAGAACAATGTAAAAAAAAAGACAAATGAAGAAACAATTCAAAATATAAGATTAAAAATAATCCTTGAGATGACCAGTCTCAACCGACGGCGCCCGTTCACGAACATGACTTCACGAACATCACGAAATTAGTCAGACTGTAAGTAATTTATAAGTCTGTCTACGAATGTTTACTACCTAATCTAGTTAACGTTGAAAATCTTACAAATATTATAAACTAGCTTCTGCCCTCGACTCCGCGTGACATTTCTTGTTTTCCCGACCCACCCCGTCGTGTCGCATGGCATCGTCTGCCCGCGCTATCACTTCGTTTTCACTTATAATAATAATAATAAGATAAACAAGTCAAGTATCTTGACTTGGCTCGCGAGGTTGTCGACATGTGGGATGTTGACTCAGCAATCATTGTGCCGATAGTCGTAACAGCCAATGGACTAATAGCCAAGAGCCTCGACCAACACCTGAAGAGGCTCTCGTTGGGCAGCTGGATCAAGGGCTTGATTCAGAAAGCAGTACTTCTGGACACGGCTCGCATTGTCAGGAGGTTCCTCTCTCTGGAGCCCTGACCGCCGGTAGCTTGAACCCTGTTCCCGATACCGGTGGGCTACTATTTTTTATATTTTTTTATAAGTACTAATATTTAAAAATATAATTTATATGTAGGTACTTAGTTGAATAAAGGAAATAATAATAATCGTTTATTTCAGGCATTAGCACCCATAAAAATAAAATTGAAAACACACTAAAAATAAAAATAAAAACTTACACTAAAAACGTAGAACGTAGAACGTAGAACTTAGCGTTCTTTCCGACTTTTTTCATTTTTGCTCGGCTCCTAAGGATCTTAGCGTGATGTTAAATAGCCTAGAACCTTCCTTAAGAATTGGGCTATCAAATGGAGAGAATAATCTTTCAAATCAGACCGGTAGTTCTAGAGTTATCTTTATTATTAGTATAGAAGATATACATACATATAAACCCCGCACGTTGATATTGCGATGGAACCTTGTCACAATAACAGCTGCGTGACGTCATTTTTGACGTCATACACCGCACATACACGTAAGCGCTAACCGGTACTGACAGTTCGACTACGTCACTAAGATGGCCGCCAGTCGCAATATCAACGTGCGGGGCTTATACGGACGCCAGCACAGCAAGCTACTACAATCTGTCAAATTTCTTTAATAGATTTTCAACTTTATCGCTAGAGCATAAAGGTACTGACACACATGCTCATTACTAGCATGCTCAAACCAATCGGAGCACGCGAAACTCACATGACTTTGATTTTCGCGTGCTCCGATACCGATATCCGGTTCAAATATGATTGGGAAAATTTTACAGTTTCGGGTAGCTTGATGTGCTTGGCGTCTGTACATAGATGTGTAAGTTTGGATGTTCCGTTGTTTGTATGTTTCTTAATCACGCAAAAACGGCTGAACGGATTTAGATGAAATATGACACACATACAGTTTATAACATAGATCAACACAGGATATTTTTTATCCCGATAGCATGTTCCCGTAAGATAATTTCCAACCTCCACACAGGCGAAGCCTCGAACAAAAGCCAGCAAATGTAAATGTTCAACATTCTAAAATATACCTACATATAGCAAACACGCAAATAACGCTTTTAAATTAACAACTAAGGATTAGACACGGATATTAAATCGTAGATACATGATAAAAGTCAACTTATGAGAATAAGGACAACTTGATATGATACCTATTTAGTATTTATGCAGTTAAACCGACATTACGCAGCTTACTTCAATTTGTAATTAGATATTTCATGTCAGACTAAAGTGAACACGTCATGCTCGACATTTTCGGCACGCATGGGAATCATGCTAAATACAACTGAACATCTATTCTGAAAATATCTCACCTTGAAGACTTAGGTGAAGTGAGTTGTCTCGTTTCAACCGATAGACGTCCACTGCTGGACATAGGCCTCCCCCAATTTTGGGAGGGCTTGCCATAATCGCCACGCTTGGCAGGCGGGTTGGCGATCGCAGTATGGTATGATGGTGGAATACATCGAGAATGCCGCTGCCCATTCTCCGGTACGACCCTTAGTCGCCTTTTACGACACCCACGGGAAGTAAGGGGTGGTGCTATTCTTTAAGTCCGGCACCACACAGACCAAGTGTGTTGTAAATAGTTTCAATCCCTAGCATCGGGTATAATGACAGCTCAGTTTACCTAAGTTTCGGGCTGCATGAAGAAGCTTCCTCGTGTAGCGCAGTTTGTTCTGCCAGTTACTCAACTGAACCGAGCACTCCGCGCTTCCTGGACATTCACACCCAACACCTTATTTGACTGGCCAATTCATCCCTTGCGGTGGTAGGGCTAACGCCAACCTGGTTTGCGACCACCCTCCCACCAGAGTCCGACCCGATCAATCAGCCTGCTGTGTTTCGTCGATGCGTGGGAGTTCCAGTGGGCATCTTCTGGGCCCGCTCGTTCCATCATAGACTTCATCCATCGCTTTCCATTAGGCGTGATCGAGATCAAGAGCGGGCCCATTCAGCAAAGTTTTCACGGAGAGATTTTTACAGATAGACCGGTATACGTAACAAGCATATTTGTTTACGTTCTAAAAATGGCACTCTGTAACCACGAATACTAATCTTGAATTGATCTAAAATTAACAAAACTAAAAATCCTTTAGAAATGTCTGAAATGTGGAAATGTCTGCCCGTGGCTAAATAATAACAGCCGCACTGGTCGATCGATCAGGTTAAGCTACGCTTGCCGCGGTTAGTCTGTGGATGGGTGACCATCTTTACATACCGTGACCAATGGCTTATCGTGCTTTCCGAGGCACGGAGAGGCCGTGGCTCGGAAAGCACGTTAAGCCATTGGTGCCGGCTGACATTCGTGGATCTTTGACGGTCATTACGGGTAGTCAGAAGCCCTGAAGTCTGACAACCAGTCTTACCAAGGGGTGTCGTATTACCCGGTAACTGGGTTGTGGAGGTCAGATATGCAGTCGCTCAATGTAAAATACTGGTATTTAGCTGCATCCGGTTAGACTGGAAGCTGACCCCAACATGGTTGGGAAAAGGCTAGGCAGATGAAATGTCTACCAATACCGTCCTAAAGTATCATAAAATCACCGTCCGATCAGGACCAGGCCCGTGCCGGACGGCGCGTACGTGTTCCACGCGAGCCTCAAAGAGATGTCAGCATCGAGGAGGGGCCCCTTTAGGGCCGAAGCCTGCCGGGTCAGCGGGATTGTCCGAAAGGGTTACCGCTGGCCCGGAACATAAAGGGCTAAGGAAGGAACACGGGTGGGTTTTAGTCAGTAAGAGTCTGACACTCCCATTCCGCTCCACCCAGAGCGGGAGGAGTCATTTGATGATTTCCCATCCAAAAAAAAAAAAGTATCATAACATTGATAAATAAAAATGTCCCAGCTCTGCATATCGCATAACGAGCCTATAATGTTCCCACTAAACTGCTGGGACACAGACTGGCCTCAGCTCCTCTCAGGCCCATGCAGCCACATTAGCATACTAAAACTAAAACCGCAAGTCAATTTCCACAAGGTTAATTTCTCCATCTAACCGTAGACGAAATTGGAATTAGAAAAATCTCGATGACATAAAAAGCAATCAGTAACCGTTTTGTAAAAAAAAAAGGAAAATTGTAGATCAAAGACGGGAAACGAGGGCGTACCGATGCGGGAATAATGCAATAAATTTACTTTTCGGACTCGGTTTAACCTAACATGGCGACAAATCGAATCGTAACGCTTTAACGAACGCAGCGACGACGGAACACTTTGAATCTCGAACGACGAAAAATTCTTATAATTTAGATTCGCAATTGTTTTGAGAATTTTTTTTTTGCAAATATATTGAGAATTAGGCGTCATTTTGAAATTAGAATTGAGATTGCATTGTTTCTTTTTATCGCTTTATTGATCTTCGCCTCTGTTCGTCTCTTGCCAGTGACATTTCTTAAACATTGATATATTGCTTTCAATTATCGTAAATTGGTTACTTATCTATTCATTATCAAAAGGTACATCTTTTGATGCTCCTTGGCAATGAGTCCATATTAATAGTATTTATTTTGATAACATTATCACTGCTGTCCTCATTTAACAGATATGTAAGTCTGTGTCTCTTTGAACGGTGAAGGAAAACATCTTGAGGATCCTAGAACCAAAAATTCGAAGACACGTGACATCTACAAACCTGCACTGATGGGCTCGCGTGGTGGATTATGGCCTGCTCCCTCTCAAAGTGAGGAGGCCAGTGTCCCAGCGGTGGGAACATTATAGGCTGAATATACTTATGCCCAGTTATCAGAAGATTTAAATTTTCCTTGATGCGTTCAATAATTACCAAGCGCCAAGTGACTATAAACACTTCAAGTTGGCAAAGACTTTCGTGGCCCCCAATTTAAAAAAAAAAGATAAACGTATTTTTCTCAAAATCACACCTTGATTCCAAGAGCCACTAAACGTTCCAAATTCAAAGCGAAAGAAAAACGCGCGAAAAACAATACTTTTATCTAAATGACATTTCCATGTTATAGGGAGGCGCCAATTTTGCTCGCTGCGTAATTTTTTGTCGATTTATCGAATTAAATTGATAAATTTCTTTGATGTGGGTTCGTACTGATTATTCGATTACACGGGACTCGACTTTTCAATTTGCAACCCCCTTTTATCAGTGATGAAATGATTGGTGTAAGCATAAAACAGGTTACTTCCAATTTAATTTGTTGCCGATATGGATATGTTTGGACCCTAAATAGGGGACATTAGGGACGTCACTTTGATGTTTCTTCAGATATGAAGGGGTTAGTTTGTTAATAAATCGAATCATGGGACATACATTTTCAATTTGGATAGAAGAAAAGTTGTAGGAAATATGGTAATGTTCTCTAGTAATACTTAGGCCGCTATCCCACTGGACGACGAGCGTTGGCGCTTCTCCAACGTCTGCGCAGCGCTAACGTTGCGCAGACGCGACGTTAACGTCGCGAGTTTCAAGTGGTAAAGCGCCAACGTTGCGCAGACGCGAGGTTAACGTCGCGAGTTTCTTGCTGTGATTTGCAAGAAACTCGCGTGTGTGCGACGTTGACGTTGCGTTCAGCGGATGTAACGCTTCCCACTAGAAATTCGCGACGTTAACGCGTCGCGTCTGCGCAACGTTAGCGCCAAAAACGCCAGTGGGATAGCGGCCTTATAGTTAGAGCTGTCGTGGCCTATTGGTAACGGCCCCGACTTACGAGTTGTAGGTCGTGGGTTCAAACCCAGACAGGCGCTATACTTTGTGTAAATAATTTAATCACCACTGCTCTCAAAACGGTGAAGGAAAACATCGTAAAGAACCCGGTATGTGCTAGAATAAAAAAATCGAAGACTGACAACATCTACCAACCCGCAATGCCAGGCGGCACTCCCTCTCGAAGAGTGGAGGCCTGTATCCCAGCAGTGGGAACATCATAGGCTTACTTATAACCTTCAGAGACTGGAGACACAAAGGTGGGCACAGATCACTACAAACTGGATCCCGATCAATGAGATACGCAAAAGAGGAAGACCATTCAAAAAGTGGAACGACGAAATAATAAAAATAATTTTAAAAATTAAACCGACTTCAAAAAGAAATGAACTCAAAAGTAACTATGAAATAACTTTAATTTCGGAAGTCGGTGTCTTGGGATCTGTTTTAGTTTTAGTTTTTTGCCACCGACTTCCGAAATTAAAATTATTTCATACTTTTGAGTTCATTTCTTTTTGAAGTCGGTTTATTATTATTTTTTCGTAATTTTTAGTTTTACGTAAAAATTGGAATACGTGTTTGTTGGTAGGTAATAGTTTTGTTGTAAATATTGCACTAGAATTTGACCAAGGTTTTGAGATGTTTTCCCTTTGACACTACACCCGTAGCTCGTATCAATAAGCCAGGCCGTCACACTTACACGAATCAGTCGATATCTTGAAAATTACTAAATCGAATTAGATGAAACTTGCACTGTTTCCTAAGTTGAAGTAAATGTAAGCCAATAAAAAAAATGGTCACGATCCGATTAATAGTTGTGGAGAAATGCGCGAACAAATATACATACATACGTCTATAAAATGTTGTATATTTGTTTGGAAGCCCTAATAGATTGTCATATGTGAATATAATGCAATTCCAATAATATTACATAGATACTTATCGAATTATTATTATTTATATGGTGTACATAATTACCAATGATACACCCGCGGCTAACCAAAAAACTTCTCAGTTTGAGTAGAAATAACCTTAGAGTAATAATAGGGACAATTACGGGCCATAACCCCCTTAACAAACATCTTTTTAACATAGGCGCCACAGACAGCCCCCTCTGCAGGGGCTGCCTTGACGCCGAGGAACCAGCCGCCCACGTCATCCTGGAATGCGAGGCCGTGGCTTCTCAACATGCAGAAATCCTCGGAACAATGAGGTCGCTCCATGAAGCCTGTGAAGCTCCCAGGAAGCTTCTGTGCTTTTGGGCAGAGCTAGGCTGGCTTTGTTAGCCAGAATCTCCACGCACAGCGGACCGAATGGGAGTCTAAGTGCGGAAAAGGGAGCCCCTATCATCATCATCATCATGGTGTACATAATAAAGAGTATTCTATTCTATTGATAACCTCCTTTTTTCTGAAGTCTGTAAAAACAGCTGGCAAAATTTGCACTGCTCACCGACAGTCGGCCGCCACAGAGCATGTAACACTTTATCGGCCTCATGCACTTCCTAGGGAAAGACGTTGTGTTGTAGACAATGTGACGGACGTGTACGTTGTGCCGGTCACATAATCGGTCATAAGAATCGGAGGAAAAATCGGCCCGATTATCGGTGCTACAAAAAGTCTGACGTGGGCGGGTAGCCTAAAGGTCATAGCACACTTATCAAATCGGAAAGCGATCGGCACCGTATCGCCTTTCGCCTCGCCGTCAAACAGGCGTCAACCTAACGTAAGCACGTAACCAAAGCGAATCAGCAGCTCCGATACGTCGACTCGGCTACGGCTAGGCGACGCTGCGCTTACGTTCTTGCCCCAAGGCTTTACTAAAATTAAATTATTTTTCTAATGAGTAGTTTTTGAAGATATAAAAGCCTACCCACGTCGAATCAAAGCTTGAAAGTTGACACTATCAGTGACAGAGATAGACATACTTCAAATATGTCAAAAGATATTATTATGTATAAAGTCTCCGCCCATACAAGACTTGTCAAACCACCAAATATAATATTATCTCGATTGAATTAATCAATATGTTAATTAAATGGCACTTGCATAGTCATAATTATGTTTGAAAATCAATATTGATAAATGGTGAATTTTTTTTTTGTACCTATTCGTCTATTTTTCGGATAAGTATCAGTTGGTTTGAATTTGCAAGCAAACCCGTTGATCTAAGCTTGTTGTTATAAAAGAAATTTTTCGTTGGTTATCAAAAAAAACGTGCGTGCAAAAAAGTGCGCGTCGGTCTCGCATACGAAGGGTTCCGTACCACAGGGCAAAAACGCCGAAAAAGAACAGGTTTGTTGTATGGGAGCCCCCTTAAATATTTATTTTATTCTGTTTTTAGTATTTGTTGTTATAGCGGCAACCGAAATACATCATCTGTGAAAATTTCAACTGTCTAGCTATCACGGTTCATGAGATACAGCCTGGTGAGTGGTGACACACGGACAGTGGAGTCTTAGTAATAGGGTCCCGTTTTTACCCTAAAGATCTGCTGTTTTATGAAAAACCTAAGCGGTCAAAAAGAAGAGTGATGGCTTTATGTAGTGTGCGTGCGCTCGGAATAAAACGACGTATGTGCCAAAACGAATGTACACCCTTTTTAACAAAATAAATGAATTAAATTTAAAACTACTTTGAGTAAACTTTGATATGATAATCCTCTATGTTTCAAAGTAAATTCCATTGAATAACTCTTAAGCGTTACGCCGTGATGTCGAAAAAAGTAAAAAAATAGATATAACTTTGCAATTTTTTGTATCGAGAAAAAATTATTGAATCGTGTATTCCTTTCTCACGATACTAGACCAAAGAGTCAAAAAACACATACCAAAATGTTAAATCCTTATTCCACATACTCAACAAGTTACACAAAATGGAAAAACCACATTTTTTCAATATATTACCTTAATGGCAATAAGGGAAATTCACATGACTGACAGAATGAGAGTACCTATACTAAAATTAAACCCTTGCAGGCATCCTTAGGAGAATACTGACGTGATTGTTGGGACCTTCGACTGCACGCGTAGCATGAACACTTCTATCTCTACGAAGAGTAGACACATTGCTTTCTATACAAAGTGACATTTCTTTTCTTCATTTTTGACATACCACCTAGAAATCTTTCTACAATCTGTCCTTTTGTCTTTCGTTTCCAAAGATCTTTGTCTAGGTCCTTTTATATGTAGAATAGTTCAGAAGAAAGTTTTCTACCCCAAATGTCAAAATCACACTGACAACTGTCAGTTGTCTAAGGTAGTGAAGAGATTTTGCATTCGCTAAAGACAGTAGAAGACTTTCTACTCGACGGCCACAAAGTACATACGGTTATCTACAATCTCCCACGAAAAAAAAACAAAACCCAAAATTCCAATGGCTTAACGTGCTTTCCGAGGCACGGAGGGGTCTCGGTATGTAAAGATGGTCATCCATCCATGGACCAACCGCGGCAAGCGTAAAGACCGATAACCATGAATAATAAGCACAGTGACGTTTCTTACATAATCTATACAGCGGTGCTGTTCTGTAAAAATCTCAGCGTGAAAACTTAGGTGAAGTGAGCGTGGAGTGAGCCGTCAATAGTGTCAATTCCTAACAAAAACAAACTCACTTCAGCTAAGTTTTCACGGTGAGATTTTTACAGAATCGACCGGCAGAACACAATTTATTTGCTACGGCGGCGGCGCGGAGAAAACGACAGGTCGCTAAACTGTATAACATTGCATTTAGCATCACTGTTACCTGTAGTTCCTACAGTGATGATGAATTTAATTAACCAGTATCTAAGTAGCATGAACAACGCAAATAAATCATCCAACAATTAACCAAACCGCTCTAAACCAACTAATCCAGTAAGTTCGCCAACTACCCTTTATTTACATTTAATTTCTACCATGGCAACACCAACACCTCTCCAGCAACACTGGCCATAACGGATGTTTTAGCACGATTACCCGCCAATCCTCTTGATTTATTCGATTTTCGAACGACGCCATTTCAAGGCACGTGCGCATCGCAAATATGGCGGGGCAGACATTGTTGGGAAAAGTTGGTGAAATATTATACAGGGTGTGACGAGAATGTGTAATGGCAACGGTTGGTGAACAAAGAAGAAATTGTCTCTGACTACTGTTATGATTATTTTGGGTCTTTCATGCTTTTCGGCTGACAGTGATGCTGAATACTTATTTATTTATTTATTTAACATAAAACGGCCAAGGCCAATTACATTAGTTAAACACAGACACATTTTAAAAGCACAGTAAACAAAAGTATATAACTAATCGCCAGTCATACGCTCATCTCACAATACAGTGTGCCTGACTTTAAAATGTTCAGTATGTCAAACTTATTCCTTTTGGAAAGCACAAAACTGAAATTTACTGATCACCAAACCCTTTTTGGAAGAACGTTTCAGTATGAAACAAATAGGAGATGTTAAATGTCTGACAGTACGGTGGCCATATCGTTCTGTCAATTATTTTACATCTATCAGAACACTCAGAACTTACTTGTCTGAATAAACAGCGGGGTAATTGTGTAATACACTAATATTCATATTCATTTATTTGCATACCATAATGTAAATAAAGGTGTTACAAATAGGCTTAAAGCTAAGATACAGTTATGGACCCTGTAAGGGCACAGCAACATAAATAACAGGGATAAATTAATTAATTAAAATTGAGCATTAAAATTAGATTGGATTAAATTAAATTAGCATTTAGAACATGAATAATAAATCATACTTATAATTATACAATATTTATTGTTTATTTTATAAGCGTCAATGTAGTAATAATAATGTAATATGTAATATCAATTAAATAGCGGCAATGGTTTTAATTTTAACAGCTTAACAACATTCATTGCGTTATTTACGTTGTTGAGCTGACAATTTTTTTGAACATATGAAGCAATGGATAAGCAATATCTGTCAAAAATATTCAGATTGTGATTACGCAATTAGGGTGCAGAATCGCCGCGTTTCATCGAGAATGGATCCTCACCTATATAAAGAGTGAAATATAATTCAGTATCCATGTAACTACAGACTCCGAGCCTCGAATAACCTAACTTAAGTATCCCATTCGCAAAGGAATAAATAGTATAACTTTACAAAAAACAACACCCTGTACACAGTCAACCCGACACTGTAATTGGAGCACTCAATTTGTGCCACTTGCCGCCGACGCGTGCCTCGCACGAGGCTCTATCAATTGTCTATGGTCTCTTGTCTATGGCCTCCTCTCTATGGTACAACGAAACTCGTTTGAATGAAAACTGTGCTTCCTATTGTGGTCCTTGAATGAGAGAGATATTTTTCATTAAAAATTCATTACTGATGGGATGAGTGGTTAATTAACTGTTGGATAATGAGTTACGGATAGAAAAATCCTATACCAGAGTACCTAGTAATTTCTTTCAAGTTGATAAATTATTTAAACAGTATCTAAAGTGTATAGTGTAGTGTGTGTGTGGGTACTAACTTAGTAAATGTTTGAAGTTTCACATTGTTTAATTCCTTCTGTATTCTTAAACTTAAATCCAAAATCCATTAATATTACCTATAAATTCGAAAGTAAACTCTGTTTGTCTGTCTGTCTGTATGTTACCTTTTCACGCCTAAACCACTGAACGAAAATTTTGTAGAGAAATCGATTGCATCCTGGGGAAACACATAGGATAGTTTTTATCGACATACCTCGCGGGCGAATCCGCGAGCGGAAGCTTGTACGAAATAAAAGCTCAGAAGAGTTCATTACTCTGTCGGTTTACCGATAACCAAGTTATCAAGTTATTTTTTCAAGTTACCTGAATTACCTGGACCAAGTAAAGGCCTCCGCAGATCGGGACGGCATGGCAAGGGATTTTGCCGTCAGTCAGCGCACACTAGCCGCTTAGATACCGCGGCAATCCAGCTGCTTTCCCGCTTCTCTACAGTCACAAAGAGCGCCGGAGTCCTTGGCATGCCGTTGCCTAGGTACCGCAGGACGCCACGGCATCCCGCCGCGGGAGCCCTTGGCGCGTCTTTCAATGCCGTGCAATGAAATCCTTTTCGATGCCACGGCATCATTTTAAAGCATAGCAATTTATGACGTATTTCTATATCAATACGTTTGAATTTCCATTAGTAAAAATTTAAATCCCTTGCCATGCCGTTCCGCTCTGCGCAGGCCTTTATTCAGGTAAGCAGGTTCACAGGTTAACACAAGTGGAGACAACATGACTAGCTTAAAATATTACCTACAGCTAGGTTTCAAAATATTATGAATTTTTCAGTGAGCCTCAAACTAGACAGTTGGGCAAAGGTTGTCTTTAAAAGATCGCTCTTAGCGATAAGACCGCCCATTGTGTCACCCTTTGCAAAATTTATATCTGTAATTTATATCATCTGCCTAGCCTTTCCCAACTATGTTGGGGTCGGCTTCCAGTCTAACCGGATGCAGCTGAATACCAGTATTTTATATGGAGCGACTGCCTATCTGACCTCCACAACCCAGTTACTGGGTAATACGATACTACTTGGTAAGACTGGCTGTCGGACTTTCGGGCTTCTGACTACCCGTAACGGCTGTCAAAGATCCACGAATGACAGCCGGGACCAACGGCTTAAGGTGCTTTCCGAGGCACGGAGGGGCCACAGACCAACCGCGGCAAGCGTAGCTTAACCTGATCGATCGACCTGCGCAGCTGTTATTATTTGGCCACGGGCCCCTCTATCTGTAATTTATATGGTGTACATAATAAAGAGTGCGTATTGTATCTTGGGGCTTAGGTACTATCATAATTTTTGTTACACAGCACTTTTCTTTTCAAGATGATGGTGATAAACAAGGAAAAGATACTAAAACTAATTAAGTACTACCAAACTCTACCTTATGTAGTGCAGGCTAGTAATAAAAGGCACTGATTTAAAGAGGCAGTTGTAAATAGCGGTTTTGGTAAGTTAAAAATTATAAATGGCACGTTTAATAACTTGTTCAGCAGTTAAAACTAAGCAGTAAAGTAAACAAAAATTAGTAATAAAAAATAATGAAATGGATCAGTGAATATATAATTGAGTGGGAAAATAATTAAATGGGCGGTAAAAATTATTGAACGAGCAGTTACGTGTGGGCAGTAATAAATCGGAATTTGTCGGTAATAAATCTCATTCTAAGCAATTCTATAAACAATGAGGTGGTAAAGTAGTTTTGGGTGTGTAGTCGACGGAGCCCCGCTTCGCGGGGCCCCTATTTCTGTCTACAGGGTTTAAAGGAACCTAACACGAAGGGGATGACGGGGGCTCGTTCGCTCGCTTTGCTCGCTCACTCGAGCCCCCGTCATCCCCTTCGAACCTAACCTGTCCGAGTCGGGGTGCCCCAAGTCCCGAGCTCGCTTCGCTCGCTCTTGCATCCGCTATGATCTGCCGAACTATTTAGCGAACCGCCCATTCCATCATTTTTACCGCTCATTTAGTTATTGGACTGCTCAATTATTTTTAGAATTGACATTGTATGATAAAATAACAGTCTAATTGATCTTTTATTACTGTCCATGTTTTACTGTCGCAATAATTAATCAACCGCCATTAAATTAAATAACTGCTCAATATGTTTTTCAACTGATCATAATAACATCTCGAATATTTAAATAACAGCTCAAAAAATTAGTTCCCGTAATAAAATATCTGAGGGGCAATAGGCATGACGAATGATTTTCAAATCCTCTTCCGTAATGTACGTACACATTTACTATTTACGAAAACACCTATATTTCGGTAATAAACTAAAGTTTAACGAAGTTTGAAGCCATTTTTCTAATATTTTTTCAATAGGGCGCGAAAACAGCTCACAGTGTCATGGCGTCGGATCTGACGTCACACCTAGGTAAAAATCAAATGTTGTCAGTATATTATCTATAGTGTACTCTGTGAACCACAGTGATGTTTACATAGGCGTGACGTCATGCGCTGTGATTGGTGTTTCAGTCAAAATGGCCGACTGCAGTATTTTAATCTTTTATTGTAGTGAAAATCCGATTAATCTCAAGTTTTTAAATTAAACTAAATCACTGTTTTAAATCCTTTTAATATGTAATCAAAAATTTTATGATGTTAGGGGAAACCCTAACATCATAAAATTTTTGATTATTTGATACTGTCGTCACGCCTATTCTCGTAATTTTGAGAACGTCCACAGTCTGATCTGTCTCGATCTGTAAATACCTCTAATTTCCCAACATTTTGACAAGTTTTTGACATTTGTTGGTCGCCGAGATGAGACTGCGACTAGATTTTTAACGTTTAAATTACAGGAATTTGTCTCCTGGTGATGACTTATGGCACTGAAACGTGGTCGCTCACAATGGGCCTTATAAGAAGGCTAAAAGTCACCCAAAGGGCAATGGAGAGGGTTTTGCTTAGAGCTTCCCTGCGTGATCGAATCGGGAATGAGGAGATCCGCAGGAGAACCAAGATAACCGACGTAACCCGAAGAATTGCCAAACTTAAGTGGCAGTGGGCAGGGCACAGTGCTCGCAGAACAGATGGCCGATGGGGCCGAAAGGTTCTGGAGTGGCGGCCGCGTACCGGAAGACGTAGCGTTGGAAGGCCTCCCACAAGGTGGTCCGACGACCTTGTGAAGGCCGCAGGAACCCGTTGGATGAGAGAAGCACAGAACCAGTCGAAGTGGAGGTGCTTGGAGGAGGCCTATGTCCAGCAGTGGACGTCTTTCGGCTGAAATGATGATGATGATGATGTCTCCTGGTTGAATTCGAACAGTCAAGCGAGTTTAGAATGAGCTTTCATATTTCTGTACTAGATTATCTAATATAGCGGAGACGTAAAGACGTTCGCTTTAAATAAACTTGGAGAATTCATAACGTTGTTTGATTTCTCACAGTACAGACGCCAGCACATTTACAAGTTACCCGAAACTGACAAATTTTCCCAATCAACTTTGAACCTTATGCTTCAGCAATAAAGTTAAAAATCTACTAAAGAAATTTGACAGATTGTAGTAGATTGATGTGCTGGCGTCTGAACATACCTAACCCTAATAAGATAACATAATCAGCCTATAACGTTCCCACTGCACAGGCCTCCTCTCTGTGAGAGGGAATGGGCCGTAATCCACCACGCTGGCTCAGTGCGGGTTGGTAGATGTCAAATATCTTTGAATTTTTGGTTCTAGGACATGCCGCATGCATTCCTCACAATGTTTTCCTTCACAAATTTTAACATTGGAAATGTTTTTCGATCGCGTTGGTAGGGGGCCGTTTTCAGCGGAAGTGCGACATCGCTCTGGCGTCGTCAATTTTGGGGCTACGTGGGTCAATGGGGTAGCAAAAGACGTGTCTTAACGAGATCTATAAGAAAAAGTAAAAAAAAAATTAAAAAATTAAAAACTTTTTCGATAAAGTGCAAAAATGTCGAAACATTACGTGATTTTTTTGCGACTTTTCAATTTGAATCAAAAATATCTCAAAAACGAAAAGCGATATCGAAAAAATTAAAACACTCGGGGTAGGTATTGAGTTGAGCTACAGTTTGCAAAAAACGGAACCATGCTATCTGTGTACTACTAGTAAGTTTAATATTTTTTTATTTAAGTTGTAAACCTTGACGGTTTTAGATTACATAAAAAAAAAATGTTAAAATAAATATGAATGATGAAATTTTATTTTATTAATTTTTGTTTTATTTGTGATTGTTGGCGCGTACAATAACTTGAAAGTAGGTTACAAAGTAAACTCGTACATCTGTTTGCCAGTCCTCGCACGACGACGAGGACGCCATTCAACCGGCTAGTATCATAGACTAATATATATTATGGCTAGTATCATGCCAACCGCCAGACATAACAGTCGCGCTATGGCGCTACAGTGTGCAGCATTAATTTCCAACTTATTTTATTTTTACTGTGACACGTGCGACAGGCTCTGTACCTACCACCCTTTTCATAATCCATTTTTTGTATTATTGCTCGTAAGCGGCCCTATAAACAATGAAGTCCTATTTTTTTTTCATGGTCTCAACTTATTTTAACAATATAATATACTTACTATTGATTTATGACTCTACTATCCTTTTGAGACTTTATTTATGAGTGCGCTTCCCGATCTATTCACAGAGAAACAATCGTCTTTACGCCTCTTTCATTGCTCTTAACATTATTTTGACTTGTTTTTAAACAAGCACATTTTATTTAAATCGCAGCTTCACAGCGCAGATGTACGATCCGAATGAGGGTGTCAACACCCGTTTATAAAAAATAAGGTATATCTTGCGCAAAGAGTTGTTTTCATTATAGTTTGCCCTATCTAAGTGCAGAGAAACAATCGTCTTTACGCCTCTTTCATTGCTTTTAACATTATTTTGACTTGTTTTTAAACAAGCATATTTTATTTTTGTAAATCGCAGCTTCACAGCGCAGATGTACGATCCGATTGAGGGTGTCAACCACCCGTTTATGAAAAATAAGGTATCTCTTGCGCAAAGAGTTGTTTTCATTATAGTTTGCCCTATCTAAGTGCATTTCCAATGTACCAGAAGGTCGTGAAAGGCACGAGATCTGTGAATTTTTTGAGAGCAGTGGCAATGAAATAAATCACAAAAAGTAAAGTGCCTGTCTGGGTTCGAACCCAGGACGTACAACTGGTGAGTCAGGGCCGTTACCACTGAGCCACCATTGTTCAAAGAATAAAGATATCTTGGCGTGACAGTAAATAGGTATTTCCCATTTACAGATAACTTTCAAATTATCTATTTTCATACGTAAATACTATCAATTCGTACTGATGACCTCGAAAATCGAGCTACTGAAAACTGATTGATAAGAACTGTTATCAGTAATCTAATTAGTGATTAACATAATTAGGGTTTTTACGAGCTGCATTAATTAATCACCTATCTTCTCTATACCAAATTCTATTCTTTGTGTTTTCAAATTGATGTCATTTCAAGTTAAACAAATATCAACTTTATTTTATTGGTAATTAAGTTGATTTCAGAGTGACAAAGCACTATTGTAAAAGTTATAAAACTGTTGGAAGTTGTATCGTAAACTGAACTTTATTGTGTAAGAATTAAAGTTACTTTTCCATAAACTCATATTTGTTTACATTTTTGGCTAATAAATAACGAATGCAGATTAATTACCTAATTTAGTTTCATCATGCCTTGTTTACCCGAAGATTGGGTAGAGGTGTACCTACTTATAGTAACACCCCCATTTCACCAGTTATCTTTAGAAAGAAAGTAAGAAAAATGCATTCATTGGCATACTGCAAAATAAATACACCTTAAGAGCGTTTACGCGGAGCGGCATTTCATACAAACTTTCAAGCCCTTATTTTTCGAAATGAATGAACCGATTTTAATTAAACATACGCATAAGCAGGATACAAAGGTCTAAAAAGTTAGTAGAAAACATTTTCAAAAAGTCTTATTTGAAAAAAGATAACTGGAAATCTCTGTTTCTATGGAAAATTTAAAATCGGTCTAATTTGGCTGTAACACTATTTTTTGAAAATGTTTTCTACTAACTTTTTAGAACTTTGTATCCTGCTTATGCATATGAAGTTTCATTAAAATCGGTTCATTCATTTCGAAAAATAAGGGCTTGAAAGTTTGTATGAAATGCCGTTCGGCGTAAATGCTCTTAAAACTATAAGAACAGAAAAAAAAAAGATTATAATGTCAAAAGCGTGTTCCATCCTTCACCTGGAACCATCAACCTCTGTATGTTCCCTCTGTGCGGTGCATATATCGACAAAACTCTTATATGATAAGAGCTAGCAGGGCATACAACTCGATGTGTCAGAGTGTTGATGATCTTGATTTATTCTCCACCAGTGTTGCTAAACTAAAAAAAATATTGTGTAAAAACTTCTTTGAAGATCACTAAAACCTGTTCAGTCTTTTCTTAATTCTCTCCGAGTGCTTACTTATTCTTGCTTTCGCTTACCTGTCTACTGTTTCTTGTGCTACCCTAATACTGTCAGTGAAAACTTTTAATTGGCCTTCTTTCACTAACTGTCAACTATCTGTATCCTAGCTGTAAGTTTTCTTAAGAAAAGAAAAGAAAAGAAAGAAAAAAAAAAAAGAAAAAAAAGAAAAGAAAAGAAAGAAAAGAAAAGAAAAGAAAAGAAAAGAAAAGAAAAGAAAAGAAAAGAAAAGAAAAGAAAAGAAAAGAAAAGAAAAGAAAAGAAAAGTAAAGAAAAGAAAAGAAAAGAAAAGAAAAGAAAAGAAAAGAAAAGAAAAGAAAAGAAAAGAAATAAAATAAAGGGCCTCAGCTAAGCATAATGTCAGATGACAACAAGGTGTACCACCTGACGCTGATTTTCAGCTGCAACCCGCGAGTGTTATACGCTGGAATAACAGACACATAGGGAAGTAGGTATGTGTCCGTTATAATAAACTAGCTTTCGCCCGCGGCTTCGCCCGCGAGGTATGTCGATAAAAACTATCTTAAGCTCTATCGCGCACCGATTGCTTCCACGCGACTATGCGCAAGCGGTCCCTGGTGCGTAGGGTGTGGGGTAGCACCAAAGACGTCCTGGCGATAATCGCTGACCGGATGGACTGCCCATACATACGGCACTGATGCAATAGGCATGTTGCCGGCAGCAGGGCCGGTTAGGTATTAAGTCTTTTATTTTGTTTTGATTTTTATTTTTATTATTATGTAAGTACTTTATTTTTATTATCCTCTTAATTATGTTTTATTGTGTGTGTGTGTACTCTCAACATATGAGTTATGTTTGCTCGAAATAAATGTATTTTATTTATTTATTTTTTAAGTTCTTCCCGGGGATGCAATCTATCTCTCTGCCAAATTTTATCGAAATCCGGTCAGTGGTTTAGGGGAGAAAAGGTAATATACAGACAGACAGAAAGACAGAATTACTTTCGAATTTATAATATTATAGTATATAGTATAGTATATATTATATATAGTATAGATTAAGAGAATTAATTAAATGTGTATATAAAAGCTCATATAAAATCATACATGTGTGTTGTATTGTGATTAACCCAATATGTGCGTATTACTTAAGTACCTACATTTAAAAAATCTGGATACTTACAAGTATATGACTAAATCGTGTGACTGCATTGTTCTTCTTAAGGGGCTTATGACCTTAAACGCGGTCACTGTCGGACTGCATAGAAAAGAAAGAGAAGCGCGATGACACAACGCTGGTACATTATTGCAAAATATGAAGCAATTATTCAATTACAAAAAATCTATTGTTTGGACTAAAAAATTAAAACACTAGTGTTTTAGTATTTTGTCTGTAGAATAATCTGACAAAAAATCGGGTCCGCGCCCACTCGACCCGCTTAGACTCGACCCGAAGAATAATATCAGATGTTTTACTACCAATTCAGTGCCATTTGTACAGTCAGGCAAAGTGATATTATCCTAATTTGATTTTACATACAAATGATTGAAATGGATATTTCTGCTTTATGTGATAGAGTCCAACAAAGGTAAAATATTGTATACAAGAACTTGTTCATTATTAAGATACTGTAAAGTTATGTACTAAGTATAGGTCTTCTTTTTTAATTCCGTTTCGATCGCAACACATCAATCAGCCAAAGGAAGAAGATAATAGTTAAGTATTGAAAATGATAACACTAGGTTTATTGACAAAAAAATATCAAGAAAAGTTATTACAAGAAACTGCTCGATTGTTGATTATTTCAAAAACTATTTATTTATTTGTATTTTTTTTTCATGTCGATTATTTATAGAAAGAAATTGTTGATTTTGTACTGAAAACATGTTTTTTTTTACATTTACAATTATTAGGTTCACAAGTAGGACCTTCTAAGTTAGTTCCTATTCCTACTTGTGAACCTAATAATTATAATCACGTTTAAAGATTGATTCAATAAATACCTACCACCGTGCCACTAGCTATAAGATTGTAATGATAATTAAAAATAATCTTAATACTATATTAAAAAAGTATAAGGACTTATTTGTTTAATTATTAATTTATTTATCCAAACATTATTTAAATTTTACACTCCCGCGTGGTTCAAGCGTTAAATCGACACTTTTTTGTCTGACTGTACATCGACGTTTTTACGCCTATCAAAACAGAAATATTATTCGGGTCGAGTCTGAGCGGGTCGAGTGGACACTGACCCAAAAAATCAGAATGATTCTATGTTTATTAGTAAGGTTTTTATTGTAAGAAGAAAGTTTTTAGAGATCTTCATGATTATTTTCTATCGTATTAAATTAGTTGTATTATGTTTTCAACACACTATCTACCTAGCATATATCCTGAAGAATATCATATATTTTTCTGATTTTGTTTACTGTAGTCGATCATGTAGGTACTTTTATTGTTTCTCAAGCTTATGTTTTTTGCGTTTAGGTCCTGTAAGTTCCTTAACTACGAAACGGATTTTCATTTTCATTTAGAGTAAGTTTAAGTTCCATTGTCCCGAGTACATAAGAGGAAGTTTGAAAGTGGCACCGGTAACTGAAAAGTTGCGTGGGAATCAGTTGTCATGGTATCATGTGTTACGTAGAAATGAGGAAAATGTCGTGAGGAGAGTTTTGAGTCTGGATGTCGATGGCTATAAGAGTAGGGGAAGACCAAAGAAACGATGGATGGAATGTGTGAATGATGATATAGTTAGAAAGGGGGTGACTACCGAGATGACGACTAATAGAGAAGTATGGAAGAAAAAGACATGTTGCGCCGACCCCAAATAAATTGGGATAAGGGCAGGAGAATGATGTAACAGGGGGACAATGACATCGACCGAGCATAAATCCAGACTTCGGGCTGCTTCTAACAAATTCCTTATAGAAAAAGCCAGTAACACTTTGCCTGACCTGAGAATAGAACCTTAGACCTCATGCTCAGCATTAGCGCTTGTGACCTAGATCATCGAGAGCTGACGTAAATAAACCTTTTTATTTTCTTCTGGAAAATACCTCATCTTATGTATCTTGTTTGATCTTCAATCCGGCTCCCAAAAGTGACATTTAAAACCTTTCTCCCAAACTCTTTAGTTGTTTATTATGTTTATTTTGCATACCATCAAACACAAAGGGTATTATCGGCTTAAGCAAAGAACAGACAACTTTCTCCTTCATTATTATTGAGTAGTATGTTAATTAACTGCTATAAATAACTCGCTATTATATAAAATATAATTGCACAATGTAATTAGCAGTGCAAAGAACATCAACCGTTTACTTCAACAATAATTCATATTTTTTCAAAGCCATATTTAACCTTTTTTCATAACCTTTTCGCACCTAGACGTCATAAATTTTGCTACCGTGGTCATCAAAGAGTTTAAAAAAAACGTGAGAATTTGTCTACGGGCCGACGCACCCTTTGTCCATGATTTGTCAGTTCCGTTCTCTATGAATGAAGTTTTGTCGTATTTTTTTAATCGATTGTGTGCACAGGTGTATTTGTTTGGTAGTTTTGTGAAACCAGCCTCTTTTCGTGACTGTTTGGTTACTTGTAGCTAAATAAATATGGGAAACATTTGATTTTGTTGTGCGAATAGATGTGGAGACTACAGTTTGCAACAGTTTGTTGGTTTTATGGAATAACATCATACTCTACAAAAGTTTTTGCTTTGAAAACTGAAAAATACACATTTTATTTATTTATTTTATTATTTATGAACACACGGTAAAACAGATACATATACATACGACATAAAGACGTATTGAGTACAGAGCGCAGAGGTACTGCTTATTTCTTAAGAAGTTTCTTCCAGCAGAATTGCGAAAGGAGAAATGAAGATAAATTTGTAGTGTGCGAGAACAAGGAGAGAAGAATATGATTTGTGACGTCATAAGCTAAAATATTAACTTTATCTACACATATATTAATGCAAAAAAAATACATATACTTAGGTAAATAAATACATAATGATAAAACATATAATAATATATAGGTATAGTTATAAGTACTTATTAAATATATAAATTCTCATAGGTAAGAGGAAAGGTAATGCTCTTTTACTCGATATTTGAATTAAGAAATAGATGACTATTTTTGTTTTTAATTTGTTTTTGGTACTTACCTATTAATTTTTTTTTAAACAGATTGCTACGCACGTAGATCTTGCTCTACGAAATTCACAACGATAACATTTTATGTTAGAGGACCCTGAAAAACTCTGCAATACTGCATGATCAATATATCCTCCTACTCCTGTTTTTTTTCTAGCAGAAAGCGATAAGGCCGCACATTGTAGGTTTTGTAGTGTCAAATGTAATTTTTACCCGACTGCGTCAGAAGGAGGGTTATGTTTTTCGAGTGTATGTATGTATGTATGTATGTAGGTATATTTCTTTGGCACGCTCTGTAGCCTAAACGGCTGAATCGATTTCAGCTTGAGAGGTGCCGTTAGATTCGTCTTAATCGTGAGAGTGACACTGGGTACCTATATCAAAATTGCAAAAAAATTTAAATGGCCGATTTTTGGCGCAATATGTCTTCAAATAAAATTTTTTTTTTCTCAAAACCTATCGAGTGGGGTATCAAAATAAAGGGTTTTAAAAGATGATTACAAAAATATATATAACTTATATGGTTAAAAGTAATTCGAAGTGACAAATCGCAATAAACACGTACCAAGAACTAAATCGTATGCAAAATCTTTAATATTTGTAAACTAAAAAGCTGGAATTAAAAAAAGTAATTTAAAAATTAAAAACCCGACTGCGAAACTGAAAAGCTACAAACAAGCCCATTTTAAATTAAATAATAGTTGGAAGCAGGCGGGACCCACACCATTTTTATTAATTTTCAAATTCAAATGGGTCCCGCCTGCTTCCAACTATTATTTAATTTAAAATGGGCTTGTTTGTAGCTTTTCAGTTTCGCAGTCGGGTTTTTAATTTTTTAAATTACTTTTTTTTTTTTTTGTTAAGTATTTTCTGGTTTAAAAAAAATATATATATAAATAAATAAATACCTTATGCCTACAAACAGGATTGGTCCACACTAGCTCAACACAGAGAGCAGTGGAAAGAAGAAAGGGAGGCCTTTGCCCAGCAGTGGGACAACGTTGGTTAAAACTAAATAATAATAAATCATCTGCCTAGCCTTTTCCCAACTATGTTGGGGTCGGCTTCAAGTATAACCGGATGCAGCTGAATACTAGTATTTTACATGGAGCGACTGCCTATCTGACCTCCACAACCCAGTTACTGGGTAATACGGTACCCTTTGGTAAGACTGGTTGTCAGACTTTCGGGCTTCTGACTACCGTAACGACTGTCAAACTTCCACGAATGACAGCCGGGACCAACGGCTTAAAGTGCTTTCCGAGGCATCCCCTCTGTGCCTCACGCCGTCACGGTATGTAAAGATAAGTCACCCATCCACAGACCAACCGCGGCAAGCATAGCTTAACCTGATCGATCGACCTGTGCGGCTGTTATTATTTAGCCACGGGCCCCTAAATAAAAATACATGATGCAAAAATAACGAATATTTCAATTGACATATTATGTGCCTAAAACAAAGTTGAATATAGAAGCCTTCAAGCCATCCCGCATAATATCAGTAAGTATATCTCCAATGAATACCATCGTTAGAGGGTTAAAAATCAAAATTATCGAGCACAACAGAATACAGAATTAAACTTACACATCGCTACCTCGCTTTAAAAAGTTTTAATTCTAAATTTAAAACTCCGAGCGTTGGCGGCAAAATGACCATAAACAACTTTTATTTTTTTCTCGCTGCGCCCGACGTTGTCCCGCCTTTGTGACTGTATCCTGCCTCTTTCATTCGACCTTTTTAAGGAAGAAATTTATTATGTATACTTTTGGCCATGACCAGTAGCCGCTTTTAATTGTGAATTATGGCTTTTATAGTTTTTTTCGGTGGATTTTTTCGTTTCCTAACCGATCGGAAGGTCACTTGAATGTTTTTTATAGTTCTGGATTTATTTGAGATAGTTTTTTTGTATAATTGATTTAGTTACAGATCGTATTCGGGTATAATCGGACGGAAGAGGATTTTTAATCTGTTCAAATATAATAAAACGGATGTTCTGTATGTCGGATAGTTTTGGACAGGAAATGCCCATATTTCATAAAAGCAGAGGGCTAAATAGAGCATTAAATTTGGTCGTTTAAAGTTTGAAATAAAAAAAAAAAATATAAGTATTTTATAAGTAAATAAAATAATAATATTTTTTATAATAATTATTATTATTTTTTATTCTTTTATTAAGAAACTTTCAAAAGACAGTTCAGAAATCACATTTGTTGTCTTGTGAATACCTATCTATATTTTAATCAGAATAGTACCTATCGCAGTTTCAATATAGAGAACTTATTGCCTCCAAAATCGCCCCGTTTTATTATTTCACTAATCAAATAGCTGGGGTAACCATTCACCTGATTTAATTCCTTAATCTTCTATTATACCGACTCAAATGAACAGGGGTGTACTACTTATTTATCCAATGCAGGCACTGCAGGGAACCACACGGCATAACGTGACGTAACAATAATTCCATATTTTAAAAAAACGGTTATGTTATTCGATAACAATAGACAAATTACGGAAATTATTCTTTGAAAATAGAACCTTAGCACTACAGCGGTGTTATTCTGTAAAAGTCTCACCGTGAAAACTTAGGTGAAGTGAGCTGTCAATATTGTGACATTAATACAACTACTAATTGACACTATTGACAGCTCACTCCACGCTCACTTCACCTAAGTTTTCACGGTGAGATTTTTACAGAATAGCACCGCAGATCACATGAACATCAGACTCTTCACTCAAGTGAATGTTTATTTTTGTTTCATTTCACGTTTACACGAAACCGACAAAATTGTTTACGAATAAACTAACATCTTTTAATTTTTCTATAATTCTGTAGGCAAGTTAAAGATGCCGCCGAATGCCAAAATCCAACATCGTTGAATCGGTGCGTTAGAGAATTTATATATTTTAGTACTTATTACTAATTTTGTGTGTTCAAAAATCAAAGACAAAAATGAGCAAGGAGTATAGCGTCTGATAGTGCTATTCTTTTTAAAAAATCACCGGAATATCTTTATTCGTAGTATGATTCGAAGCGAGTTTGAAGTGAGCTCTCTAAAATGTCAATCTCTAGCATCAGCACCCTAATTGCGTAACACACTATCAGTAGCAATGGCTTTCATTTTGACAGTTCTACAACATTCATTGCGTTATTTACGTTCCCGAGCAGACAAATGTTTCGAACATATGAAGCAATGGATTAGCAATATCAGGCAAAATGATTCAAAACTCAAACTCAAAGCATTTATTTCAATTAAACCTTGTACAGGCACTTTTGAATTGTCAAAATTAAATAGTCTCTCAGTTAGTCCGAAAGTTGAAGCTAGTTACCCATTCCAAAATGTAGATCTCTATTGAGAAGAACGGGCAAAAAACTCCATGGACACTCTTTTAAATCAAGTTATTACAAAATCCTCTACATTATTCTTGTTGCTTCTATATGTGAGAACAATGTAAAAAAAAGACAAATGAAGAAACAGTTCAAAATATAAGATTAAAAATAAGCCTTGGCAGTTAAGAGATGACCAGTCTCAACCGACGGCACCCGTTCACGAACATGACGCGTGGATCAGCACCATCCAGCTCAACCATTTTGTAGGGAACCGAATAATTCAACACACGTGCCACCATCGGTGAGAACAAATTGTGATTGATGGTGTGTTACACAATTAGAGTGCTGGTGCAATGACAGTTTACTTCACCAAAGTTTTCACCGTAAGGTTTTTGCAGCGGTGCTATTCTGTAAAAATCTCACCGTGAAAACTTAGGTGAAGTGAGCGTGGAGTAAGCTGTCAATAGTGTCAATTCCTAGCAAAAACAAACTCACTTAACCTAAGTTTTCACGGTGAGATTTTTACAGAAACGACCGGCAGTATAGACTGGCTGCTACATATACTCATTAAAATTGAAACTACCCTAACATAAGCATAAGTATTTTCAGCCTATAATGTTTCCCACTGCTGGGACGCCTCCTCTTTTCGAGAGTGAGTGATCTATAATCTACCACGCGGCCCCAGTGCGGGTTGGTAGGTGAAACTACCAACATACAAAAAAATACAATTTCAAACATAGAATGATAGAACGTAACTTTCAAACGTATTGATGGGACCTCCCACTGTTCTGATACTGGCACCACAGTATACCGTGCCACAGTAGTTCCATTGTCACACATTCTTTAACAATTTCTTTAAGGGTTGCGCACCATTGTAAGTGAACGTCCCAATTAAAAACCATTCTGCGCCCACCTGGCGGATTAAAACTACAAAAAAAGTTTCGCGAAGACGCTACGATTAAATACGTTAGGTACCAACGTAATTGTATGTTTGTCCGTTTGTAAGTTTTTTATTGGAAACATGATATGGCTTGTCATTTGGAGAATGAAAGAGAATTACATAACATCACGCCCTGTTTCCCCGAAGAGATGGGCAGAGGTGTACCCGTATTACACCCACATTTCACCAGTTATGTTAAAGTCCCATGTAAATAGGGGGCGACCCTATTGCCATCAACCAGCCAAATCCAGCCTCCGTGCTGCTAAGTACTGAGAAATTCCAGAAAGATAACTCAATTATACTGTATCTACAACGCCACATGCGAACAACGCGTCATACTGACGTCACGCAAA
This sequence comes from Mesoligia furuncula, assembly GCA_916614155.1. Lineage (NCBI taxonomy): Eukaryota > Metazoa > Arthropoda > Insecta > Lepidoptera > Noctuidae > Mesoligia > Mesoligia furuncula. The sequence goes on from OU744815.1 coordinate 5,961,438, forward strand.
ATGCTGCATCTCGCAAGCAGAGTTTACCGCGCAACTAGCATATACAACATTATTTATAGTATATGCGAAACCCGATACACATGTCTAGTATTTTTATGTAAAGAATCTATGTACAAAATTTCAAAACTGTATCATGAAAAATCACAAAGTTATAAGTTTGTTGAGTTACATGTTTGTCCGTACAAAAACATGCTCACCCGCGCCGCTCGCATCACGCCGTCTTGCGCTCATTGATAATAGTATCTAGGTACCTAACCGTTCGGCGCGGAGATTGGATAACCTACTTAGTGTCGCTCGGTGTCCAACTTTTAACCTTTTTTTAAATATTTTTGGGACAAAATAAGTAAAAATTATTGGAATCGATTCAGTTACTTATTCCGAACAAACTATATTCAGGTTTCGTATATACTAAAAATAACGTTGTATACAACGGCCCGACATGAATCATCGGGCAGTTGCCCGCCAGACACAACACCCGACTGGTCGGAGGATCCTCCCTTTTCTATGAAAGTTGAGTGAACTTTACGCCCTGTTCCTCATACCTCTATAACACTTTTCTCGACCTGGGAACTGAACCCAGAACCTCATGCTCAGCACTCGCGCTTGCGACCAATAGACCAATGAGGCAGTCATTCAGGCAAATGGCAGAATTCTATTAATTGTATCTTCTTTTGTTTTTCGTAGACCTTCGGAGCCTCGTAGCGATCTCGTAGCACTGCTACGCTTGATGTAAAAATTTGCAAGGTAATTGCGAGGGTTTCGTTTTGACATTTCAATACCATAACCTACTACGACAGTGTCGTACTGTGTAGAAAAAATCGATTAATTGAGTCAAATTTATTTTTAAAGGAATTCGTTTCACCCATAGCCTAACTCTATCGAAATGGCTCTTATGTGTCTCCACAACCCAGTTACTAGGTAATACGATACCCCTTGGTAAGACTGGTTGTCAGACTTTCGAGCTGACTACCCGTACGACTGTCAAAGATCCGCGAATGACCATCCATCCATAGTATTCCATAGACCCACGGCGGCAACCTGATCGATCGACATGTGCGGCTGTTATCATTTAGCTACGTCCCTCTCTCCTTTCTCTTTCTTTTGTCGCATTTCTTTTAATTCATCGTATATTGTACAAAATACGAGCAGAGCCAGGACTCAAACATAGTCAACAATAAAAAGGAGATGCCGATTCTTTCCGAGCGAAATTTATAATCGGCAATGGAGCGTGCGACTTAATCCATCGACGGTTTTTACCATCGAGATTGTTTTTTTTGGGCCGAACCGATATTTTTTAAATTCTATTCCTTGTTTCATTTTGAAAGAGAAATAGTAAGACAGGATGCTGCAGACACAACGGATTTTTAGGTCTATAGCTAGGGCTCGACGCTAAAAAAATAAACATCTGACAATCTTACCACCCCTAGCGCGTCAGATATAAAGAAAGAAAGAAAAAAAATACATTTATTCAGCACAGACTAAAAGACACGCAGTACACCAGAGATAATAGTCGTACATCAGATAAAAACAAAAAATTAAATTTAAAATTTAAAAAACCCCCGACACAAAAAATTAAATTAAATTAAATGTAAATAATTGGAAAAGGATCAAATAATATAAAAACCCCCAACTTAAAGGATCTAGGTAACGAGACTAAAACAGATAAATTCATATGGCAGTCGGGGGACCTCTTAGCATAGAAGGTGTTCCACAGAACGGTCCCCCGACTTCCATATGAATTTATCTGTTTTAGTCTCGTTACCTAGATCCTTTAAGTTGGGGGTTTTTATATTATTTGATCCTTTTCCAATTATTTACATTTAATTTAATTTAATTTTTTGTGTCGGGGGTTTTTTAAATTTTAAATTTAATTTTTTATTTCATGCTTTTTATAGGGACTCCTTAATTTTTGTATTTCATTTCTTTTTTCTTTCTTGCGTTTTAAGATTCAGGTATTTTTTTGTTTAATCAGGTTTTTAATCCGTCAAAAAATAATAAGTATTAATTGAATTGAAGTTGAAGAATAATTTTTAAGACTAAACAGATTTTTTATATATATTATTATATCCTTTTTCTAGTTCTTCCTTTAGTTATTCAACTTTCGTACAAGTATTTCATAGCTATTAGATATCTTAGGTATTTCAGATCTAGTTTATAAAATAGGACTGCGACACTATCTAATGTAAAAATACCTACGCTTTATATGTAGGATAATTCCATTCGTAATAAAAATAGTCAAACTTAGTGGTCGTAGGTACGAGTCATCACTCCACTTTCCTCATCATTCTAGAGCATTAATCAGACAAAAAATATTTTCAAATTTTTAGTTTTCATTTCGTTAGTTAAGTTAGTTAATATTCCTCATTCCCTTTCAATATAGTGTACATTGTTCTACTTGTCAAGCCCTTGCATTTGATACCTATATTGAAGGAGTTGTGAAAAAAATATATAATTCACCAATTTGTGGTGGCCGCCATCTTGGATTTGAAATTTGTAATAGCGAATAGTACCTATTCTACAAGCCAAGCCCTTTCATTTGATACCCATATTGAAGGAGTTGTGAAAAAAAAAAATGTAATTCGCCACTTTGTGGTGGCGGCCATCTTGGATTTGAAATTTGTAATGGCGTATAGTATTCTACTAGTCAAGCCCTTTCATTTGATACCCATATTGAGGGAATTGTGAAAATAAAATGTAATTCGCCACATTGTGGTGGCGGCCATCTTGGATTTGAAATTTATCATAGTGTATAGTATTCTACTATTCAAGCCCTTTCATTTGACACCCATATTGAGGGAGTTGTGAAAAAATATGTAATCCGCCATTTTGTGGCGGCGGCCATCTTGGACCGATTTTCATCAAACATAGCTAAGAACACTCCCGACTACTTCGCCTTTCAAACAAAAAAAACAAAATCAAAATCGGTTCATCCGTTCGGGAGCTACGATGCCACAGACAGACACACACACACACACACACACACACACACACACACAGACACGTCAAACTTATAACACCCCGTCGTTTTTGCGTCGGGGGTTAAAAATAAAGGTAAAAATAAAAAGTGCAAAGTGCGATGTAAGAAATTAGCAGGAATGTGTGCCTCCCGGCTGCGCCAAAAACTCCCAGGCCCAGTATAGATATGGATTCGTTCCATGTTAAATACTGGTATTCAGCTGCATCCGGTTAGACTGGAAACCAACCCCAACATAATTGGGAAAAGGCAGGCAGATTGAGGCAGGCAAAATCAAAATATTTCATTCACACAAACCTACACGGGCACTTATGAAACGTCAGAAGCTAGGTGCACGGTTCCAATTGGTCGTTTCCTATGGAGAAGAGCAGACAAGAAACTTACTCTTTTTAAAAATAATTGGCTTTTATAACGTTTTCAAATAACAGTAGGTATGGGAGGACAGCGTAGGCCTGTCAACAAGTACCAAGTACTTGATAAAATAAAAAATGGTCTACAGGGGCCCTAGTCTGCTATTTTTATAAATTCGTAATTCCAACACGATCCCACCACCATCCCATTGTCATTTTGCTAAAAGTTCATAATCTGCTAAATTCATAATGGTTGATCATTGGTCGGTCAATGGCACAGAAATTATACGATACTCGTAACGAATTAAAAGCAATGACTGAACAACGATGTTCTAATGGTAGGTCACTGATCAAAGGAACTGTCAAAATTTTAGCAGATTACCGCATAAGTCAGTAATTCATTTTTCAAAGTACGAGATTTCCATTTTTTGCCATTTCTTTTAATGGAGTGGCAGTGGTTTACCATTGGAAAGTCATAATGACGCCATTATATTAGTAGATTACCAAACTTGTCAAAATCAACAATTAAGAAATCAATTATAGACCATTCTGACACTATTATAATAGCAGACTTGAGGCCCAGATCTAAAGTCTACAAGGCCTACAAAGTCCTCACATTTACAAAATAAAGAATCTATCAAAAGGATAAGTAAAAAATAAAATATAAAAACCTACTAAAACCGAGTGATATCATTGCTATTACAACCACTAATAAAGAGGCTAGGGCTCTATTGAATCAATGGTATATACAAGTCGCAAAGTATCAGGGAGAGAGATTTTATTTTAATAGTTTCAGCCGGTTTCCCTACCACTGAGTTTAAGATTCTCCTCATACAGAAAAAGAGCAAGCCTTGATTGCCGCGCCTCTGCATGATGAAGACAAAATTTCATCACTTTATTGAATTTAAAATCAAACAGTGGTTGTCAATAATCACCTTAGGAGGTAAATACCTGGTCGACTGCCTAGCCTTTTCCCAACAATGTTGGGGTCGGCTTCCAGTCTAACCGGATGCAGCTGAATACCAGTATTTTACATGGAGCGACTGCCTATCTGACCTCCACAATCCAGTTGCTGGGTAATAATACGAATATAGTACGAAGTCAATGCTTGTACAGTCTCTTATTTTCCCTATCATCGATTATGGTGATGTGTGCTACTATGACCTGAATGCAGATCTCCTGAACAAACTTGACCGCCTTCTCAATAACTGCATTCGATTCGTTTTCAATCTGCTTAAATATGAACATGTCTCTGCGCATCGGTCGCTTCTAAATTGGTTACCCATACGCCAGCGCAGAGAGCTTAGGGCGCTGACCACTTTGTTCTCATTTATTGATTCTCCGTCTTCCCCTAGTTATCTATCCCCCCATTTTTAGTACATTTGCGCCAACCACAATAGAAATCTACGTTCATCACACAATCGTCTTCTCCAATGTCCGACACACCGCACAGACTTCATTCACACTTCCTTCTTCGTTCAGTCTATCTCTCTGTGGAATGCGCTCCCCCAGGAAATCAGGATGGCAACCAACCGATTATCCTTTAAAGTTAAGGCTCGCGAGCACATTCGCAAGAAGCTGGCAGTATCATCACAACGGTAATATTTTCTCATTGTTTGTCTTATTTCTTTTTAGTAAGTATATTCATGTATTTATGTATATTTATTTGTGCTTATATTTATATGTTTATTATATTAGGTATATATTATATTCATAGTTTTATTAGGTATAAAATGCCTATGGCATTAAGTTCGCCTCTGTACATTTATGTGCTTGAAGTATTAAATAAATAAATACTTACGTATGAAATTGTAGTATTGGTCTTACCAGGTTCAAACCTGCATCCTAATTGAGTAACACACTACCAATCTCAATCTGAATCATTTTGAAGGAGGTTGCTAATCCATTGCTTCATATGTTCGAAAAATGTGTCTGCTCAACAATGTAAATAATGCAATGAATGTTGTTGAACTATCAAAATGAAACCCATTACTACTGATAATAGTGTGTTACGCATTACCTCGCTGGAAGCAGGTCCTCTGTATCAAAACTAAACCAAAACAAAAACACATCACCACTCCCTAACCTTTAACTACCAACATAACAAAGCAAACGTAACACAACACCGTTGGTCCCAGGGGAGCCAACCGTACGGGCCACACAAGACTTCGCTTTGAGGATTACTGATGAACATTAATAAATACTACATCGAAATTATTAATGGTGGAACCAATATACGAAGCTTATCGTTCTGCAGGACTGGAGGAAATTAGTTGAAAGCTCCAATCAGTTTCTGCTTCCTTATTATCCATTTAGAGTAATAGACTAATGAAGAGAGTGTTTTGTGCAAGACGTGTGCTGCAAGATAGTACAGACGCCAGCACATCAAGCTACTACAAACTGTCAAATTTCCTTTAGATTTTCAACTTTATCGCTAAAGCATAAGGTTCAAAGTTGATTGGGAAAATTTGACAGTTTCGGGTAGCTTGATGTGCTGGTCGTCTGTACCATAGAGGCATGAAGGATCAGGGTGTAAAGTTTACTTATCCTGCATATAAAAGGGATCCTACTATACAGGCTGCTGCCCGACGATTGTGGTCGGGACAAACTCTGCTTGCGCGATGCAGAATTTTGCGTGACGTCAGTATGATGCGTGTTTCGCATGTGGCAATGTAGATGCCGAAGTATTAGTACTTACAGACAGAATGTTCATACATTACATGCTATCAAATGCATAAATATTTTTTCAAATATTTAGTACTTCTCTCTGGAATCTCTATTAGCGCTTTCAGCTTTATTATTAGTAGTAAGTATATACTCTTCTCTTTCTTATCATCATTCTCTCTCTTATCTTCGCTCTCCGGCCCTTATCCCAATTTATTTGGGGTCGCCGCAACATGTCTTTTTCTTCCATACTTCTCTATTTACTCGTCATTTCGGTAGTCACTCCCTTTCTAACCATCATTTACACAGTCCATCCATCGTTTCTTTGGTCTTTCTTTACTCTAATAGCCATCGACATTCATACTCAAAACTTTTCTCAGAGCATTTTCCTCATTCCTCCAAAACACATACCCAAACCGCGACAGCCGATTTCCACACAACTTTTCAGTTACCGGTGCCACTTTCAGACTTCCTCTCATTTCTTATCCTATCCATTCGTGTAACACCACACATCCTTCTTAGCATTCTCATCTCAGCTACCCTTATTTAGGCTCTATATCTCTCTAATCTTTTTAAAAGGTTTAAAACATTTTCCGTCATAATGCAAAACGAATTCTAACTTTACTCCAAGGCTACCAGTTATTGTATTTTAAACTTTATTCGGTGAACGTTAAAGTTCTTATTACAAGTTTGACAACTTAGACACAAGTTTGACATAATTTTTTATAATTGGAACTTTAATTTTGCCTGAATTATGTTAGAATTACAAAAATGGCTCGATGGTTTAAACTTGGGTCTAAATTAATATAAACCTTATTTTGTAATAAGGCCGTTTATCTTTTATTTTACCCATATCTAGGCTTTAAAAAAAACATCTTGACGCACAGTAATTGGAATCCCCCGTGATCGACGTGACATCTAACAAAGAAAAAACGCAACAATAACTAATAGAAAATTAATAAACCGTATAAAATACTCGACGTGCCTCCGGCACAATATCCCACGCAAAGGACAATGTTTCAAAAAAATCATAATTGATTGAAAAAATGAGAAAAAAAATAATCCGTATCCCTCGAGGATTACACGACAAACGCATTTTGGTTGGCCACACTGAACCTGGGGGCTTCCAAATTCAAATTTCAAAAAAACAACGTCGTACGCCTACAAAATATTTGTCGTTGATGTGTCTACTTTTGGGGATCCGCAAGGATTTAGGTCAATCAACCTTTGTTTTGGTCAATCAAAGTTCACAAGGTCAATTCTCGTACTTAAACTACGTACGTTAAACTTAAAATTCAAGTCGCAATCTCATATCAGCGACAAACAATGTCAAGAACTTATCAAAAATGTCATCATCATCATTTCAGCCGAAAGACGTCCACTGCTGGACATAGGCCTTCCCCAAAAGGGGGGGTTTGCCATAATCGCCACGCTTGGTGGCGGGTTGGCGATCGCAGTATGGTATGGGAAGTATGGGGTGGTGCTATTCTTTAAGTCCGGCACCACACAGACAAGTCCAGTATCAAAAATGTAGGGAAATTAAAAGATTTTTTTGACAAAATGATAGAATGTGAACGTTCGGAATTGAGTTAAAGTATTGACATTTCATAAAAGTTGAGGTAATAATTTTGAAATGAATATTAACCATTTTTCGGTAATTCTTTTCGTGACCGTACTTGTAGATGGGACAGGGGTAAAGGGTAAAGGTAAAGGTAAAGGGTATCGTATTACCCAGTAACTGGGTTGTGGAGGTCAGATAGGCAGTCGCCCCATGTAAAATACTGGCATTCAGCTGCATCCGGTTAGACTGGAAGCCGACCCCAACATAGTTGGGAAAAGGCTAGGCAGATGATGATGACTTGTAGATGGGATAATTTCTCACTTTTCATTATGTTTCAATATGTCAGAACGATGACCGTTGATTAAATCCGATAACCTTGTGAAGGCCGCAGGAATCCGTTGGATGCAAGAAGCACAGAACCGGTCGAAGTGGAGGTGCTTTGGTTTGGGGACGACGACGCTTATGTCCAGCAGTGGACGTCTTTCCGACTGAAATGATGACGACGTCAGTTAAAAAAATATTCTGTTTACATTAGCAACATCACTGAAATTCTTCATCAAATCCATAAAAAAATCAAACGACTGTGGTGGGCTTTAGAAATTTAGACAAAGTTTACCTAACTTAAGTATTATGAAAAGCTGTTCGTCCTGCCTAAAATTCTTCACGGAACCAGCCTCACCGCAAACGTCACAATTTTTTTTTAAATGAATCTAATTCAATGGCTGCGATTCGATCTATGAGTGACATAGCTAGTGCTGCCACCTGTCGCGATCCACCGTGTGAATGATCCACATATTTATCGACGATCAATGATTTAGCAATAAACACTACAATGGGACTACTTGGGTAGCCATTTTTACTTTTGACACGGGTGGACGATACCTTGGCCTATTCAATGTTACGTATGACTTGTCAAAAACTGTTTTGATCATTGAAATTCGTGTGAAATGTCGGATTCACTTTTCGTATCTGTTGCATTACGATCTATGAACTCAGGTGTTTTTGTATTTTTGCCTTATTGTGCGATTTTATCTTTTCTTATGTGACGATGTCATCGTGGACGTCCACGTTATGACATTACTATAACACAGGGAAGTAAAATAAGTAGAAGATATTCCCTACCAAACATAAACAGAATACTTTGCCATCACTCACTGACATATCGGATACATTAAAGTCGAGTACATCCCGAGGACAGCCGAACACATCCGAACCGAAGCGGGTATTTTTTGAATCGTCTTAGAAACAAAACACGCGCGGTGTCGCTTCGATGGTTTTTATTTTTTTTGTCAAAATAAGAAAAATTTTGACGTGCAGTTTGTGAGGCGTTGTCCCATGCCATCCTGTATTTCTATAGGATTTTCTAACCATATTTCGGCAAAATAGCAGTGTGTTAAATAAACTTATTCAAAGCTCGACTCAATAGTATCTACTAGTACCTACTATAGATTAGTTAGTTGTTTGTAGGGTTCCGAAGTTCCTACAAGGAACCCTTATAGTTTCGTCATGTCCGTCTGTCTTTCTGTCTGTCTGTCCGAGGTTTTTCTAAGAGACTGTTAGTACTAGAAAGCTGTAATTTTGTAGGAGTGCGTATATCAATTACGCCGACAAAGTGGTAAAATAAAATTTTGGAAAATATTTTTTTTTAGGGTAGCTCCCCTACATGTGAAGTGGGGATGAATATTTTTTTCGTCGTCTACACCATCGTGTAGGGTATCGTTGAATAGGTCTTCTAAAATGACTTGGGGGTTGCTAAAATTATTTTTAGATTTAATGCTCCATTTACGAAATATTAAACTTCAAAGTGCAAATTTTTGTTTCAGTAGGGCGTCCCCCCCCCCCCCCCCCCTCTAAAACCTAAACTGCTGGCTTGAAAAATCTGGAAAAATTCACGATGATAGTGCATTTCATGAACTCTATAGCGGTTAAGATAACTTTATTATTTTAACAGTAATAGTCGTTGAACGTGGGTGTTGGATAATTTTGTACCAAATACAAAACTCTTAGCATTAATCCTTTAAAGTGACTAAGATGAAGTAGTTACTTGTTTATAACAGGTAAAGACTTGCATTGAAAAGCAAAACATGTTTCTTTTTTTTACCTATTCAGAATAAAGAACAACAGAATCGTACTACATTGTGATAACGGGCTACTACGGAACCCTACACTGTGCGTGGCCGGACACGCACTTGGCCGGTTTTTTTTTTGTTTGCACTCATAGTTTTCCTGACAAAAACTGGTTACCGCCGCATCTCATCATCTGCCTAGCGTTTTCCCAACTATGTTGGGGTCGGCTTCCAGTCTAACCGAATGCAGCTGAATACCAATGCTTTAAAAGGAGCGACTGCCTATCTGGCCTCCTCAACCCAGTTACTGGGTAATACTATACCCCTTGGTAAGACTGGTTGTCTTTCGGGCTTCCGACTACCCGTAACGACTGTCACAGCCGGGACGTTGGTCCCGGCTGTCATTCGTTCGTTGGTCGGCTTAACGTGCTTTCCGAGACACGGAGGGGTCACAGTATGTAAAGATGGTCACCCATCCACAGACCAACCGCGGTACGCGTAGTTTAACCTGATCGATCGACCTGTGCGGCTGTTATTATTTAGCCACGGACCCCTCCGGTTACCGCCGCGCGCCGCATCCTATCATGCTGAAATGCCGCTCTAAGTGTCTAAACACACTATGCCGAAGTTACGCGACCGAAGTTCGGCAAGATTACGCCCGCAATGCTATTTCAATGCTATTTAACGCAACGTAATTTCGGCATAATGTGTCGTCAGTAATTCAAATAGCATTGCAGGCGTAATCATGCCGAACTTCGGTCGCGTAACTTCGGCATAGTGTGTTTAGACACAAATGCCTATTACCGACGTAAAATTTCAACGCCCCCTTCGTTGGAATTTTTCGTCGGAATCAGAATCATGTACTGTATACATGGTTGTTGGGGTAGGTATGTAAAGTGACGGCGTGGTAGCCAGAGAAACACGAGACTCAATCAACACTTGAACACTTTGTATTGTTATAATTAAATGTAGGAATTACATTATTTGCATGTCGTCGTGGAAGCTGGCGGCGGAAGAGAGTTACATACAAACTTACAAACATTACCTCTTAATAATATTAGTATAGATTATATATTGGCAATGTCAAAGTTTACCTACCTGTTGATCATAAAGGCTCGTACACACAGGCGCGACTTGTCGCGCGACACGTCGTGTGGCGATTCTGCGATATTATCGCGCCGCAACACCTTTCACACAAGCGCGACGCGAATCGCGGCGCGACGCCATACAAAATGAACATTTAGTATGGTGTCGCGGCGATATCGCGGCTACACGGTGTCGCGCTACTTGTCGCGCCGCGACCGTGTCGCGGCGCGACATGTCGCTCCAGTGTGAAGTGTCGCGCGCGTTTCCATAGAAATTGTTCTACGGATATTTATCGCAGAATCGCGTCGCACTGTCGCGTCGCGCCTGTGTGTACGAGCCTTAATAACCATAGCTCTGAGCTCTAACAAAACCTAAAGCAGAATCATAGTTCGCACAACCGGATTACCGACTCTCCAAAGATATTGAACAATGAAAACTTTCATAAACAAACTCCTAACATAATAAGTCTTACTCTCCACGATAGAAAAGTGTTAATTACAAATACAACTTATTCTTGACTAGCTGCGCCATGCGGTTTCACCCGCATAAGTGTCGATCCCGTGGGAATATCGGGATAAAAATTATCCTATGTCCTTTCGCGGGACTCAAACAATTCTATACCAAATTTCCTCTAAATCGGTTCAGCGGTTTAAGCGTGAAGAGGTAACATACAGACAGACAAACACACTTTCGCATTTATAATATTAGTATAGCTAGTTTGATTTGGGACGGGCCCGTGGCTAAATAATAACAGCCGCACAAGTCGATCGATCAGGTTAAGCTACGCTTGCCGCGGTTGGTCTGTGGATGGGTGACCATCTTTACATACCGAGACCCCTCCGTACCTCGGAAAGCACGTTAAGCCGTTGGGCCCGGCTGTCATTCGTGGATCTTTGACAGTCGTTACGGGTAGTCAGAAGCCCGAAAGTCTGACAACCAGTCTTACCAAGTGGTATCGTATTATTCAGTAACTGGGTTGTGGAGGTCAGATAGGCAGTCGCTCCATGTAAAATACTGGTATTCAGCTGCATCCGGTTAGACTGGAAGCCGACCCCAACATAGTTGGCACAAGGCTAGGCAGATGATGAGTATGGATAGTTTGATGCATCAATAGGGAATATGCATGTGATTCAAAAAAAAGTTATTAAAAAAAATCAAAAACCCGATTGCGGTAAAAAACTTAAGTTAAAAGAAACTAAAAAGCTAAAAACAAGCCCATTTTAAATTAAATAAAAGTTGGAAGCAGGCGGGACCCATTTGAATTTGAAAATACAATAAAAATGTTGTGGGTCCCGCCTGCTTCCAACTTTTATTTATTTTAAATTGGGCTTGTTTTTAGCTTTTCAGTTTCTTTTATATAGGTAACTTAAGTTTTTTACCGCAGTCGGGTTTTTTGATTTTTTTAAATAACTTTTTTTATTTACAGCTTTTTAGTTTACAAAGAAAGATTTCGCAGACGATTTAGTTCTTGGTAGGTGTTTTTTTGCGATTTGTCACTTCGAATTGCTTTTAAGTATATATGTTGTATATATTTTTGTAGTCACCTTTTAAAACCCTTTATTTTGATACCTCACTCGATAGGTTTAAAAATAAATTAATATGGCGTCCAGTAGTCGCCATATTGAATTTTCACTAACGTCATGTCTTTAGTGACACTCGCCGGACTAAGAGGAATCGATTAACGTGTGAATCATAAAAATCGGCCCAGGCGTTTGGTCTGTAGGTGCCTATAGTGCTTCAAAGGAACATATAAACATACATACATACATACATAGGCTGATGAACACGTTACCACTCCTTTGCGTCGCGCAGTCGGGTAATAAGGGTCAATTTTTTTTTTGTAATGAACTTTATTACTTCAGAATTATGCAACATTATTTCTTTTTATGAAAGTAATCAATTTTTTAAAAGTGCAATTAAACTGTGGGAACTTTTAATGTTTGAAAGGCGACGCCATTAGGTACTCAGAGAGAATGTGTCATGAAAGTTCATAACAACAATTTTCAATGTGTTTTATAGGAGTGTTTGCGATTCAGCCCGTTGTCAATGTCTTAAGATTAAGACTTACTAAGACATCACACCAAGAGCGCCTAAATGGAGGGCGTTTAAGATGCGTCGCGCGCGTCGCTCGATTGGCTATTTTTAACTTTATTTTTAAGTACTTTCAATTGCTTTTCTGTCGTTGAATATTTTTCTACTATTATATGGCGATGTAAACTATCGAATAAAAATATTTAAATTAAAACCTCCTATTTTTGAAGTCGGTAAAAATACATGTACATTCCCTATAGCCTTTCAAAGCCAGCTCCGGCTATACCTACAGGATACCAGAATTAAGCCAAAATACCAAAGTTTCCGATTACATTTTTTACATAAAATGTGAGCATATAAGAACAGAAATACGACACAGGTTATTTAATAACAGCGCGCGTTTAAAAGGATTATTCGACGTCGGCCATGACACTTGAGACCATCGACAAAAAGAGGAGTGACCGAGAGGATTAGCTGCCAGTGTCAAAGTGTTAAATATCGAACACCGTCTAATTTGACAACTGCGGTTGCATGAAAAACTCGGATGGTGTTGCCAGATTTCGTTTAATAAGGGTTTACCCTTATGTAAGGGATTTTAATCCAGACGATCTCTTAACTTATTTCAGCGAATGTTAGTAACGTGTCCATTAGTCTTTTTCATCACCAACAGGCATTAAAAAAACTGTTTCTGAAGCCTTCACAAGCCCCCTCATACTCTAGATAACAAAAAGAACTTATACGGCTTTGATGATGTTAATTCAATTTTAAACACCCAATTTTATCCATGAACTCAGCCTATCCACGGCTGGACATAGGCCCCTCACAGTCTGCGCCACAATACCCTGTCCTCCGCCTTCCGCATCCAGTTTGACCCAGCCACCTTCTTAAGGTTTTCGGTCCATCTAGCTGGGGGGTGTTCCACACTACGCTTGCCGACACGCGGTCTCCACTCTAGGACTCAGTTTTTTTTTCATCTACCCGCTTAATTCCAAACAATTTTTTTCAAATTCACAGTGGAAAAGGAACATCGAAGCACAGCAACACCCAATTTGATTCCTCTGCATCGTGTAATGACAAAAAACTTGACAATCGTGTCACATTTCCGTTGATATTTGACAGTTTTCGTTATGGAGGTACGCTGATGAAATGGCTTAATACTTCATTGTAGAATTTCAACAAAAATTATGATTAGAATTTTTGGACATCAAATATTGTTCGACTGGTTTGAGGGATTAAGTCCCGTCTTCTGTTTTGTGGGTGTGCTGTTGTTTTGAAATGTTGTTGGCTGGAATGTTTGAAAATAACGTTCATGGCGACTTTCACAAATGTTTGTCAAGTGGCAATGAGTGCTAAGCTTTGTACTTCGTTCTAGCAAGCAAAAAATCGTGAATTCCAGCCTCGAGTGTTGCTTATTGGCGTGAACTCCACTCCCAAAGAGAAGTTATCTTCTTAGCCATAGCCATTGTGCTATGGACCCCTCCGTGCCTCGGACAGCATGTTAAGCGGTTGGTCCCGGCTATCATTCGTGGAACTTTGACAGTCATTACGGGTCGTCAGAAGCCCGAAAGTCTGACAACCATCTTACCAAGGGGTATCGTATTACCCAGTAACTGGGTTGTGGAGGTCAGATAGGCAGTCGCTTTATGTAAAATACTGGTATTCAGCTGCATCCGGTTAGACTGGAAGCCGACCCTAGTTGGGAAAAGGCTAGGCAGATGATGAGTTGTGTGAGACCTGTTGGCAGCCGTAAACAAATAATTCCTATGGCACACAGACTTTTTCAATGGATACCTAACCATAAAGTTCCTCTTCTGTGCATAAGAACAGACAAAAAAATTTAAATTTAAAAAAAAAAAATTGTTTTCGTCTACCAGAATGTGACTCAAAAACAAATTTTCCAACAATACAAAACTGCAGTAATTATAACCAGTAAAACAATTAGACACGGATCCTAATCTACAATCCCTAACAATGTCTCAAAGAACTTTTGGTCATTGTAAAAGCCAAGAGTCATATAATGTCATTCTTGTACCGAAGGGAGTCGAGTACATAAGCTTACCTACTTGTAAGGTTGGAGGGTAGGCAGTTCAAGTGATTGTAGCATTAGTCACGGTGGTATTAGACGGCCAGAAAAAGGATGCAGAGTAATAAAAGGGGTTCTAGATTGTAATGTCTCGATCTCGACCCTCTATTTACTTTTGTGAAGAATTTATGGTCGAATTTGAGTTGGCAGCAAATGCTACTAGAAATGAGGCTGGAAAGATAATAATTTTATAATATTATTGGCTAAATAATAACAGCCGCACAGGTCGATCGATCAGGTTAAGCTACGCTTGCCGCGGTTGGGCTGTGGATGGGTCTTCACATACCAAGGCCCTTCCGTGCTTCGCCGTTGGTCCCGGTTGTCATTCGTGGATCTTTGACAGTCGTTACGGGTAGTCAGAAGCCCGAAAGTCTGACAACTAGTCTTACCAAGGAGTACCTGTAACTAGGTTGTGGAGGCCAGATAGGCAGTCGCTCCATGTAAAATACTGATATTTAGCTGCATCCGGTTAGACTGGAAGCCGACCCCAACATAGTTGGAAAAAGGCTAGGCAGTTGGTGATGATGTAGTATCATTGGTCAGGCAGGGGATATTTTGGCTTGGATTGTTATACTGTGATGAATAAAAGACAATTATTTGCATCCACCAATAGCATCTAAAGAGGCAGAATGATCCATCCTTATTCCGGATTAGTCTATCGTCCGCTGGCAAATATACCTTTCTTCTGCGTTTAGAACGCGCAGAATCTTTCTAGGACACATTCTCCGCTACGTTTTTAACTCTCTCTGCTTTCCATCAACGGAAATTGCGGGAAAAGGAAGCTAACTTCAACGAAACCCAAGAAAAGGCTAACCAGCGGTGCTATTCTGTAAAAACCTCACCGTGAAAACTTAGGTGAAGTGAGCATGGAGTGAGCTGTCAATAGTGTCAGTTCCTAGCAAAAACCAACTCACTTCACCTAAGTTTTCTCGGTGAGATTTTTACAGAATCGACCGGCTGAGGGGCAATTCCCGTATTTTTATGATCGTAGAATCGTAGGTATTCTTCTCTCAGTCTAAATCTGTCAAAAATACAATCAATTGACATACATTTTTGACAAGTTTTCGACATTGATTGTTCGCAGAGATGAGACTGCGACTGGAATTTGAACGGTTTTTAAGTACGAGAAATGGCCTTCTGCCAGTCGATTCTGTGAAAATCTCACCGTGAAAACTTAGGTGAAGTGAGTTTGTTTTTGCTAGAAACTGACACTATTGACAGCTCACTCCACGCTCACTTCACCTAAGTTTTCACGGTGAGATTTTTACAGAATAGCACTGCAGGTATATTATTTATAATAATAATAATAATAACCCCGCCGCCGTATCTCTACGTTGACGCCGTGGTGGGGCTTGCGCGCTCCGAACTCTAGGCCTATGCCGGAAGAGTTTACTTTGCTGGAATAGGTCTAAGGTGAGGAGCCAGACCAAGAGAGATACAGAAATCCGCAGGGCAGCATGTGGCGAACTGTTGGGCAGTAGCGACCCCACGGACCCTATCTTCAGGGAGAAGTCTTGTTCCTCACCTCTGGCTTGCCTTTATTGGCCGGCTGGAGTGAACAATGACGATGAACAGAGCTCCCACCTCATTCTTGCCTTTATTGGCCGGCTTGAGTGGAGATTCGCAAGAGCAAACGTGCTCGGAGGAAGGAAGTATTCCAGTAAGATGCTGGTAGGGATCTTGACCGTACTTCCGGGATTGTCCTGATAGCCGTGGAATACCTCTCCACTCCTCATAAGCACCTCAGGACATGTTGCCCCCTTGTTGCTACGTCACTATGTGCTAGCGACCGTTTCCGGGGGCCCATTGTTGAGTGTGCAAGTCACCCCCTGCCATTTTATCCGTGTATATATAAAACATTGATCAGGCAGGGGTCGTAGTTATTCCATAGTTCTTGGTAACCAGTCCACTTTAGCCATCACCCAAACCCATAGTCCAACTTTTTATTTTTCCATATCCTGCAATAGTCCTACACCAACCGGGGGTTATCCTTGGGTGCACTTGCATAGCGCATACAGGGATAATCGTCGGTTGGTGCCGCATTTCATTAAAATTTTCTAAGGGGCCTCTGCGAGTTGGCTTCGGCCCCTCGTACGCCTTCCAAAGGACCGGGACCCAATGGTTCCGAGAAAAAAGAAGAATAATAATAATAAACATTTATTTCAGAATCAAGTTCCATAGTTTGTTAGTACAAGTATAAAATGCCTTATATCTAGTGTTAGTAAATAAACTAAACTAACGGGTAATTAAATAAATTTTAAACTAAGTACACCTGCTAGAGACTTTCCCATCCCAATCTACTTCACCGCATGGAGTCGTATCCAGCGTCCTAGAATCGGAGAGTCCCAGCGGTCAGCCAACGTCCTCAGGATAGTGTTGGGGCTGGCGCGAAACCGATATAATAACGATTTATAATTATCTCTCTTAAATTAACTTTTAATCGACGACCTGCACTCACGCATTCCCTTCGCTGACGTCACAGACCACACATCGTTAATCTCGTGACTAGCGTCTGTGACCATAGATCAGATCAAATTGTTTTTATAACGGCCGAGTATTGGAGCAACATGGCCGTTATCTATCGATGCTTTGCCAATGAATCATGGGATGACTCTGCTATTTGGTAGAAATGGTATTCCTGTTATGGTGTAGATTGCTGAAGAAGCTGATTTGATTTGATCCGGGAGGTTTCAGTCGCATTCTCTGCAACTAGATCTATTTAGAAAACCCATTTTAGACTGTCAAAATGCCCCTGATTTCGAAGAATATAGGTAATATTCTAATAAATATAGGGTAGCAGTTTAGATATATATATTTAAGTTAAATGTCGTGTAAACGTCAAAAATGTAGGTACCTATGGTAACACAGTTGCTAATCAATATTACAGTTAAGGGTCTTACATGACCTAAAGCGCGGTCACTGTCGGACTGCATAGAAAAGAAAGAGAAGCGCGATGACACAACGCTGGTAATTTATTGCAAAATATGAAGCAATTACTTATTTACTTACAAAAAATCTATTGTGGACTAAAAAATTAAAACACCAGTGTTTTAGTATGTTGCTTGTAGAATAATCTGACAAAAAAAAAAGTTATTTAAAAAATAAAAAAACCTGACTGCAAAACTGAAAAGCTACAAACAAGCCCATTTTAAATTAAATAAAAGTTGGAAGCAGGCGGGACCCATAGGGCTTTTTAGTTTACAAATGTGAAAGATTTCGCAAACGATTTAGTTCTTGGTACGTGTTTTTTACGATTTGTCACTTCGAATTACTTTTAACCATATAAGTTGTATATATTTTTGTAATCACCTTTTAAAACCCTTTATTTTGATACCCCACTCGATAGGTTTCGAGAAAAAAAAAATTTTTTTGAAGACATATTGCGCCAAAATTCGGCCATTTTAATTTTTTTTCAATTTTGATATACTCAGTGTCACTCTCACAATTAAGACGAATCTAACGGCACCTCTCAAGCTGAAATCGATCAAGCCGTTTAGGCTATACAGAGCGTGCCAAAGAAATATACATACATACATACATGTATACATACACTCGAAAACATAACCCTCCTTCTGACGCAGTCGGGTAAAAATAAGAATGATTGTATGTATATTAGTATGGTTTTTATTGTAAAAAAAAAGTTTTAAGAGGTATCTTCATGATGTTTTTCTATCGTATCAAATTAGTTAAATTATGTTTTCAACACACTATCTACCTAGCATATATCCTGAAGAATATCATATATTTTTCTGATTTTGTTTACTGTATTCGATCATATACTTTTATTGTTTCTAAAACTTGCGTTTTTTTGCGTTTGGGTCCTGTAAGTCCCTTAAGAAGGCTGCAGTATATTTACGTAACACACTGTCAGTAGTAATGGCTTCCATTTTGACAGTTCAACAACATTCATTGCATTATTTTCGTTGCTGAGCAGACACATTTATCGAACATATGATGCAATGGATTGGCAATTTCCTCCAAAATGATTGAGATTGTGATTAGTTTCTTAATAGTGTATTACGCAATTAAAGTGCTGGTGGATGAAAAGCATGAAATAAATAGGTATAGTCAAGAAAAGAGATAAGTATGCAGGATCGATTGTCTGTGTGGTGCCGGACTTAAAGAATAGCACCACCCCATACTTCCCGTGGGTGTCGTAAAAGGCGACTAAGGGGCGTACCGGAGAATGGGCAGCAGCGTTCTCTATGCATTCCACCACCATACCATACTGCGATCGCCAACCCGCCTGCCAAGCGTGGTTAGCGTGGCGATTATGGCAAATCCCCCCGTTTGGGGGAGGCCTATGTCCAGCAGTGGACGTCTTTCGGCTGAATTGATGATGATGATGATGATGCAGGATCGTCGGATATAGTTGAAGTTTAGTAAGAAAGCGATAGATGTTCTCAAATAACATTTTATTTTATTAATAGAAAACAAAGAGCTCATTTATCAATTTAAATGTCAGTCGACAACATCCATCGGTTTCTTACTAACTTCAACTATATCCGACGATCCTGCATACTTATCTCTTTTGTTGACTGTACGACTTATCTATTTTTCTACTGAGTACATGGTTTTCTGACCTTAATGTCAAACACTGGTGGAAATGACAGATTTTCATAACGGCCGTAATGTGACGGAACCGCATTTCTAGGAAACCAGCACCTTGCGTAACACACTATGAATCTCAATTGAAATCATTTTGAAGTATATTGCTAATCCATTGCTTTATGTGTTCGAAAAAATTGTCTGCTCTACAATGTAAATAACGCAATGAATGTTGATGAACTGTCAAAATGACATATATATAAGTCAATATATATAAGTCATATATAAGTCAATATATATGTCATATATATAAGTCAATGATTGTTACTCTGTGTGGCTTATCACACTATCACACTAATATTATAAAGGCGAAAGTTTGTGAGTGTGTGTGTGAGTGTGTGTGTGTGTTTATATGTTTGTTACTTCTTCACGCTCAAACGGCTGGACCAATTTTGATAAAATTTTGTATGGAGGTAGCTGACACCCTGGATTAACATATAGGCTACTTTTATCCCGATATTCCCACAGGATCGACAATTACGCGGGTGAAACCGCGGGGCGCAGCTAGTATTATTATAAGCCACACAGAGCTACACCTTCTTCCTTACCAGTAGCGGCCCTACGGCGGTGCGAGTGGTGCGACGGCACCGGGCGCCATCAAGGGAGGGGCGCAGAAATCAACCGAAATGCGACCACCGTGGTCGCATTTCTGTTGATTTTAGCGCCTCGACGATCGGCTTTATAGTAAGTTACTATCATCAATGACTAGTGCCTGGTGGACAGTCCACCAGGCGCCAGTCATTCATGCACCACAAGCAAGGAAAAGCAAACAAGCAACTGCATATGCATATCTCATAGGAACATGGTATATAGAGGGGCGCCATCGCTACGTAAAGATTTTGCACCACCTAAAAAAAATTCTAGGGCCGCCGCTGTTCCTTACTAACTAAACAACACTAAAACTTAGTCAAACTACCCATGCCCCGTGCAAAATAGACAATAATATTGTCTATGCATAACAGAAAAAGACATTTGTGACAAAAAATTATCACCACATCAAAGTCCCGGCAGACCAGTAAATGTAAAACGCACAGTCATCAACAAAAACTACGTTGTTACGTATCAAACACTCCAAAATAAAAATAAATAGGTACGCCATATTGATCGAGATACGAAATAATCTTGTCCACAAACAATGCTATTATACTTATGAAAATAAACAACTGATTTGAAGCTTCCATTCGTTCGATATTCGAAAATTGAAAAAATAAAACGCTCATAGACACGATGGCTGCGTTCGAATTTGGAATGAAACTAGGGCATCCGTTAGGGTTGTCACAAATCTTCAGTATAGAAAAGTTCGTACTTACTGATCTTCTTTTTCGAATAGCTGTTTTCACGTAAGTCTATATTTACCTATCAACAAGGCCTTCATTACATTGATAAGGCATTATCAGTTAAATAAATGCAATTATCACAATCTTTCTACATTCACATCTCACAAATTATTTATACACATAATTCACATTAGATTTCTAAGAATATAGGTAATATTCTTAGATAGGAGTCTAGATAGGCATATATATTTATATGCCTGCCTTGCTTATAGTTAAATGACGTTTAAACGTCAAAAATGTACTGGTTCAAACTTACACAGTCGCTAATCAATACTTAACTTTCAGCAACGTTTTTGAATAAAAGGATGTATGTCTAGCCTAACAATTAAATTCACACCGTTAATTATTTGGATCTATATAAGAATAAGAAAAACCGTCCTAATCCAGTAGTATAGTCAATGTACAGACGCCAGCACATCAACCTACCCGAAACTGTCAAATTTTCCCAATCAACTTTGAACCTTATGCTTTGGACATAAAGTTGAAAATCTATTAAAGAAGTTTGACAGATTGTAGTAGCTTGATGTGCTGGCGTCTGATTTCAGGCATCTAGTCCTGCGTGGTAATTGCGTAACACATTAACAGTAGGAAAGGCTTTCATTTTGACAGTTCATCAACATTCATTGCGTTATTTACGTTGTTGAGCAGACAAATTTTTCGAACATATGAAGCAATGGATTAGCAATATCCATCAAAATCAATCAGATTGAGATTCAAAGTGTGTAAGCAATTAAGATGCAAAATACAGCAAAAAATCTATTCAAATTAAAAGGCATACAGAAAATAATGGTGAAATTAACGAATACCACCCCTAAATAATTCCATTACAGCCAGCCCTGACCATAGACAGCGTGTCACAAAAAAGCGCGCGTAAAATATTTTGATGTTTGACAACTGTCACGCGGGATTTGATCGATATCTATTTATTTATTTAAATGCTTATGCGTTACGTTAGAACGAACTTATGTTTTATTTTTTGTATTCGTTGGGTAAAAATTTAGTATCCGGGGGCACGAAAACGAGGTGGTGGGGGGGTGGAGGGGGGAGGGGGAGGTACCCCCTTCCCCCTGGTACCACTCCCATGAAACGAGGACGCACCATTCTTGAGAAAAACAAATTATTGTAACCTAACCTTAAAATACTTGTTTTCAATACAAAGTTGCTTCTGCACGTCTCCGGCGCTGCGGGAAGTGCAGCCCCTTCGCCCTTACGTAACAAAGGATAGGCACCCTGGGGTGAGCGGGGGCTGCACTCCCTCCGCGCCTCCGGATTTTTAAATACACCCTCGGGGTAGCAGCCAAAAGACTACGTGAAGTCGGGGTGCCCCGATTCGGTTTTGGGACAGATTCGACCTACTGTACGTGGAGTCGGGATGCCCCGATTCGGTTTTGGGACAGATTCGACCTATTTCAACCATAAAGTGGGGTACGCTAACTTCCTTCTGAACAGAATTTCTAGGTACCTAACATGACAAATAAAACAACAAAACCAACACAAAAACATAACAACAAAAACAAAACCACAGAGTATACTTAATAACACTGACAACAGTACAGTTCTTTTTTACGTTCCGTTTCAACGATTTTACACGACATTTTACACCACAGACAATATACTGGTACAGATTTGGTTGTCAATCGCCTATTTTAACGTTTCGTTACACTTTTTATCTGATTTGAGGTTAGAAACAATTTTTATAAATTTCTCGAAAAATATGCATTTTCGTTTAATAAGAGTGATAACGTTATAATCAGGGACCCATCCCCTACCACCTGCAACCACTGTCACCCCTCACTTCGTGCCCCCGGATACTAAAGTCAAGCCCTGTTATGGTAGTTATAAATCCGAGATCTAGATTTCAGCGGAGTATCAAATTGTCAGGTTAAAATAAAACCTCCTTCGAATCGATGGCTTTTACGCTAGAGCGATTCTGTAAAAATCTCACCGTGAAAACTTAGGTGATGTGAGTTTTTTTGCTAGGAATTGACACTATTAGCAGCTCACTCCACGCTCACTCACCTAAGTTTTCATGGTGAGATGGTTACAGAATCGCGCACCATGTTAGTAACACCATAATATAAAGTTTCTTCTTTCATCATACTTCAGGAGAAAATTATTACTTTTGAATCTTGCGTAAGAATTTATTTGGAGCGGGGTGCAAGAAGGTGCACCTGCACCTCCCTGGCTTCAAAATAAAATAAAGGTGTAAAAACATTCAGAACTAAAAAAAATCGAAAACACGCCTAAATTAGGTCGCTTTGCTCGCTCATACATTATGCAATCTCTCGATTATAGAGCTTTTTTGCATTAGTCAACAAAGTATCGAACTCCTATTTCCGAAAATCTAATCGACCGACTGCTTCGCTCGCTCTTGCGACTCGCTTACTCTATCTTAATTTTTAAGCTTATTTATATAAATCGACACAGTTATACAGGGTTATTGGTAAAACATTAACAACCTCTTAAGAGATCATTGTACTCGTCATTATGAACAACTTTTACTATGGGACCAAACCTGAAATTGCAAAAAAATAATCAGCTGTTCCCTACATTCGTATAACTCGTCAAAATGTAGGGAACAGCTGATTTTTATTTCGCGATTTAAAATAAAACCTATCCCATTCGAGGTGATGAAGTGCAAAACCTGGCTAAGTGCGAGTCGGACTCGCACACGAAGGGCTCCGTACCACAAGGCAAAAACGCCGAAAAAAAACACTTTTGTTGTATGGGCGCCCCCCTTAAATATTTATTTTATTTTGTTTTTAGTATTTGTTGTTATAGCGGCAACAGATATACATAATTTGTGAAAATTTCAACTGTCTAGCTACCGCGGTTCTTGAGATACAGCCTGGTGACAGACAGACAGACAAACGGACAGACAGCGAAGTCTTAGTAATAGGGTCCCGTTTTTACCCTTTGGGTACGAAACCCTAATAAAAAAAATAAAATTCATTTAATTCAGACTATTTTTACATGTCCTTATGAGGTTAGTATTATGGAAATTAAAAACTATGTTAGTCAAACTAATTACAATTCAAAAATACCAATGTCAATACCAATATCAATGTAAAAATTAAAAAAAAAAACAAATTATAATCTTTTTAAATAATTATAAACCTATCCCACACAGCTGACTCTGGACTTTCAGCGATCATCTTTAGGATTCCGTTGCCACTACTCCTAATTCGACGCATCAGTGAGGCTGGATCTTTGAGCATTATTGCGTCCACACCCGCGTCTGCAAACATCCCTGAAGCACAATAATACCTATGTAGAACAAAATAACGACCCAGAGAAGTCCTGAGTGTGGAAGCACTGTAGGCCGATTTTAAACGAATTATAAGTAATGTTTCCAGCTGACCCCCCGTTTCTCTTTATCGTGAACATAACAGAGGACATACTCGATCGATAGTAGACGAAGCCGGTGGCGAAACCCTATAAGTGCGACATCGACACCGTTGTCGATAAGCACAGCACTGGCTGACGGTTTTTAACATTTTATACAAAGTACTGAGTTGAGAAATTACTTCAAGTAGGTTATTACCCGACTGCGGCGCAGCCCAAAAGGAAGGTTATGTGTTTGACCTGTATGTATGTATGTCCGTTTCTTTATTACCTCGTAACTTCTAAACGAATGAACGGATTTGGATAAATTATACGTCTTTAGATTTGTCTTGGTAGCGCGAGTGTCACTGGCTACATTAAAATCAATAACAAAGTAAAATTGCGGATTTAGGGTGCCATATTGTGGAGTTCGAATTTTTTTTTTCTTTAATACCATCGAGTGAAATATCAAAATTAAGGGTTTTAAAAGGTGATTACAAAAATATATTATACAACTTATATGGTTAAAAGTAATTCGAACTGACAAATCTTAAAAAACACGTTAAATAAAATAATTATTTTTGTCTATTTTTCTTTTGTCCTTTTTTTCTCCTCCGTGCTTCGGAAAGCACGTTAAGCCGTTGGTCCCGGTTGTCATTCGTGGATCTTTGATAGTCGTTACGGGTAGTCAGAAGCCCGAAAGTCTGACAACCAGTCTTACCAAGGGGTATCGTATTACCCAGCAACTGGGTTGTGGAGGTCAGATAGGCAGTCGCTCCATGTAAAATACTGGTATTCAGCTGCATCCGGTTAGACGGGAAGCCGACCCCAACATAGTTGGGGAAAGGCTAGGCAGATGATGATGATGATGAGTTTCTTTTTGTCTATGGCAAAGTATTGAAGAGCAGATTACTGGATTCATCATCATTCTCTTGCTATTGGAGCAGTTGTCGCCCAGTGGTCGTGGGTTCGAAACCGGGCAGACGCTTATTTACTTTGTGTAAAACTATTTCATCACGACTGCTCTCAAAACGGTGAAGGAAAACATCGTGAGGAAACCGACATGCCTTGAACCAAAAATTCGAAGACATGTGATATCTACCCGCACTGGTTCCGCGTGGTAGATTACAGCCCACTCTCTCTCGAACAGAGGAGGCCAGTGTCCCAACAGTGGGAATATTATAGGCTGATTAATGCTCTGTTGGTTTTATACCAATTTATTTGGGGTCCGGACGGTGCAACATGTCTTTTTCTTCCAAAACTTCTCTACTAGTCGTCATCTCGGTAGTCACCCCCTTTCTAACCATATCATCATTGACAACACAGTCCATCCATATCGTTTCTTTGGTCTTCCACATTATTGTATACCTGTTTGATATTTTAAATGTTGATTTGAATTGATTTTTAGGGGTCCGTACTTTAAAAGGAAAAACGAAACCCTTATAAAAGATCACTTCCGTAGCCTGTCTCTCCGTCTGTCGAGACCCTTTTTCTCAGAAACGCGTGGAGTTATCAAGTTGAAATTAATATCAAATACTCGAGGCTGCAGTCCCTTGAAGCAGGGAAAAAATTAAATTAAAAATTTAAAAAACCCCCGACACAAAAAATAATAAAATTAAATGTAAGTAATTGGAAAAGGATCAAATAATTTAAAAACCCCCAACTTAAAGAATCTAGGTAACGAGACTAAAACAGATAAATTCATATGGCAGTCGGGGGACCTCTTAGCATAGAAGGTGTTCCACAGAACGGTCCCCCGACTTCCATATGAATTTGTCTGTTTTAGTCTCGTTACCTAGATTCTTTAAGTTGGGGGTTTTTAAATTATTTGATCCTTTTCCAATTACTTACATTTAATTTTATTATTTTTTGTGTCGGGGGTTTTTTAAATTTTTAATTTAATTTTTTATTTCATGCTTTTTGTAGGGAGTCTTTAATATTTGTATTTCATTTCTTTTACTTTCTTGCGTTTTAAGATTCAGGTAATTTGGTGTTTAATCAGGTTTTTTATCCGTCAAAAAATAATTATTTATTTATAGTTGAAGAATAATTTTTAAGACTAAACAGATTTTTTTGTTTTATTATATCCTTTTCCTAGTTCTTCCTTTAGTTATTCAACTTTCGTACAAGTATTTCATAGCGTTAGATATCTTAGGTATTTCAGATCTAGTTTATAAAATGGGACTGCGACACTATCTGATGTAGAAATACCTACGCTTTTTAAGTGGGATTGTTCCATTCGTAATAAAAATAGTCAAACTCAGTGGTCGTAGGTACCAGTCATCACTCCACTTTCCTCATCATTCTAGAGCATTGATCAGACAAAAAAATATTTTGAAGTTTTTAGTTTTCATTTTGTTAGTTAATATTCCTCATTCCCTTTCAATATAGTTTACATTATTCTACTTGTCAAGCCCTTGCATTTGATACCTATATTGATGGAGTTGTGAAAAAAGAATATAATTCGCCATTTTGTGGTGGCGGCCATCTTGGATTTGAAATTTGTAATAGCCTATAGTATTGTACTAGTCAAGCCCTTTCACTTGATACCCATATTGAGGGGGTTGTGAAAAAAAAATGTAAATCGCCACTTTCTGGTGGCGGCCATCTTGGATTTGAAATTTATCATAGTGTATAGTATTCTACTATTCAAGCCCTTTCATTTGATACCCATATTAAGGGATTTGTGAAAAAATATGTATTCCGCCATTTTGTGGCGGCGGCCATCTTGGACCGATTTTCATCAAACATAGCTAAGAACACTCCCGACTAATTCACCTTTCAAACAAAAAAAACAAAATCAAAATCGGTTCATCCGTTCGGGAGCTACGATGCCACAGACAGACACACACACACACACACACACACACACACACAGACACGTCAAACTTATAACACCCCGTCGTTTTTGCGTCGGGGGTTAAAAAATCAAACTTCTAAGTCAACGCAATCAAAAGAGTGTTTACTGTTTATGTTGCATATTTTGACACTCGCAAGGGAATCAGAACCTATAGAGTACTTACCAGAGTACGTACCCGTTGACCTAGAATCATGAAATTTGGCAAGAATCAATGTCATGTAGCACAAGATGGAAAAAAATCTGAAAACCGTAAATTTGTAACTCCAACCTACATAGTAGGTACGGAACCCTCGGAGCGCGAGTCCGACTCGCACTTGGCCAGTTTTTTTTTTTTGGGTGGGAAATTATCAAATATATAACTTCTCCCGCTCTGGGCGGAACGGGAGGGCGTGTCAGACTTACTGACTAAAACCCACCCGTGTTCCTTCAGATGCCTTGTGACCTCACGCTCGATGGTCTAACATTTTTAACAGTTGGGGTACTGCGACTTTTAAAGTTAGAAATCGCCCGATTTTTTTAAAACTACTTGTCTGCCAAGCTTTTTTTCGTTCCTGATCGACCATGAACCTATGTTTACGACGAAACACCTACACTAAAGTGTATTTCAAATAAACTTGCGATAAATGTCATTCAACCACCCTGTACCAAAAAGTCCAAATAACTTACGATAGATATCGTTCGTCATACAAAACTGTCGCTAACATTGCATCGGTTGAGTTTCATAATACCAAACACGGAGTAAGTCAATGTTTTGATCGTGTTACCGACACTGCCATTTTTTTCGTATGGTTTGGAAATATTGGGATACATTAGTAGAAGGAGGTGAACAAACTTTATCGCAAGTTTATTTGAAATGCACTTTAAAAAAGGTTTATAACACAAATTGACTCGCGGTCGTGTCGCAAAAAATCAAACACCTACTTTCCCATTATCCCATTCCGCCTACGGCTGAAGCCTCGTGCGGAAGTTTTGGCAATAATAACAATAGAATACCCTAAAACTTGGAACAAAATAAACGATTCATCATCATCTGCCTAGCCTTCTCCCAACTATTTTGGGGTCGGCTTCCAGTCTAACCGGATGCAGCTGAAAAAAAAACCGGGCAAGAGCGAGTCGGAGCTCGCGCACCGAGGGTCCCGTACCATCATAATTATGTTTATAAATTTTCATCGGCGATGCCTATATTCGTTAGAGAATTTAACACTGCGCACTGTGGTGTAAAATATTACAGTTTTAGGTCAGCGCTATCTCTTGACCGATAGTGGAACTAGTGTAATTTTTGTTGATGGTTTCTGAAAAGTGTGCTATTTAAAGACATCGTTTTATTTTTCCTGTAATCTTTAAATATACTTCTATCACATAGAATAATTTCAGATTTTTCTCTGTGCAAACTTCGGAGATAAGGGGGGGTATTTTTTCTACATTTTTCATCAAAAGTCGAAAACTATGCAGCCTAAAAGAAAAGACAGACTGAGTCTCACCATCACCTAGACTAGGTACTGGTCGATTTTATCAACTTTCTATGGCCCGATGTCAGAAGCCCGGACCGAGAAAAGCGAGAAAAGTTGTGTACTCTACTCACAATCATAACTACCTAAATGAGATTTTCTAAAATACATATTACTATAGTAATATTTTTAGATTTCATATCTTTATAGAGGCAGCCGCACGGGTCGATTGATTAGGCTGAGTTACGCTTGCAGCGGTTGGTCGGTGGATGGGTGACCATCTTTACATATCAAGACCTCTCCGTGCCTCGGAAAACACGTTAAACCGTTGGTCCCGGCTGTAATACGTGGATCTTTGACAGTCGTTACGGGTCGTCAGAAGCCCGAAAGTCTGACAACCAGTCTTACAAGGGGTATCGTATTACCTAGTAATTGGGTTGTGAAGGTCAGATAGGCAGTCGCACCATGAAAAATACTCGAGTTTGTCGTGTTCTACACTCTACATCCTTGTTTGTTTCGTGTAGCGACATCTTGTGTTGAATCTTCGCAACTATACTAGCGTTTCGTAATTTGTACACGCAAGATGGCAGCAGCTGTAGTATTAATAATATTTATTTGTAATACATTAATAAATTATGATTTGACTATAGTTTTTTATCTTACTTTTTATGTTTACAAATAAAGTTCAATTAAAATTAATATTTTCAAATCTACCATTTTAAGATAGATATATTTTGTCCGAGAACACTTTAATGATTTTAGTAGTAAGAAAGCTTTGTTAACTGGCAACACTACAGCAAAATTAAACATGGCGCGCGTACACACGGTTCCACAAATTTTACATTTTTTCCTTTATTTCTCATTTATTTTATGTTGTTTTACTGGTTTTGTGAGTGCCAACCGCGAGTTAGATGAAGACAACTGGAAGGAAATCCTTGATGGAGAATGGATGGTCGAGTTGTAAGTATTTTTTGCTATAGCCGGTTTCATCCAATTCACGGGAACGTGTCAAATTTTTTCCTTGATTATTTAGGTGTGAATTACGCTAATAGTGGCACAAACAGTACCTACAACTTTGCTCGAATACCTAATTTCCATGTGGCACTAGCTTTAACCCCTGAAAAGAGTTTTTTTAAGGTGTTATTGGAGTCTAGGAACAGCCCACTCGTTTGGGTTCAATAACCACTACAAGGTCGATAGGGTCTATGTAAAAGAACCGTTTTGAAAACCGTGACGCATTGTCTATTGTCGGTACATGTTTGCGACTTCCGCACGCTCCGTGTGAAATTCAGCTTCCATTTTGTACTACACCATGGAGAAAAAACTTCCATTGAAGAATGTCAAAGAAATTTTGTCACAGCATAAAGGCTGTCTGCTTTCTGTCATAAAAATGTAGGTATATTTTATATATTTTGGACACCTCAAAAATATATATTTCCAAAAATATAATAAACTTATTAATAGCAATGGGTCAATGTTATGGTTATTATTATGACCCAGTAATGTGCAACAGGTTTAGCAATACCAAATTTCACAGTCTATGGGTGCTGACATAAAGAAGCGGGTTTTCGGTCCCGACTCCCGGTACAGATCTCTGCAGGTTGATCTTCAGAAGGAAACGGTTACATGTTTTACATATTTTTTTATTAGTGTGAGCGCAAAAGTTAATGTGTTACCTACTATTTCACCTGCACTAATCGGTACTGACCCACACAGACTCGCCTGCACTGGAAACCTGTTTCTTTATGTCAGCACCCTAATTTCAGACTGTGCAGAGCTCATTACAATACGAAAGCTGAGTCACAAACTCACAATAATTACCTATGTATAAATACACACTATTTAGAGTCGAAAGTAAACATTTTAACTTAACTTCATAATTATTTGACTAGTGGTGTTAACTGAATTTGCTAATATCTTTTGAGTTCATTTGTCACTTTTGAGTCTGTTTAAGAAAACAACTTAAAGAAGGTGGCTGGGGTAGACTAGATGTCGAAGGCGGAGGACACGGTGCTGTGGCGTAGTCTGGGAGAGGCCTATGTCCAGCAGTGGACTGTGATAGGCTGAGTTGATTGATTGAAGAAATCAAATATTTGTACTCATTCAAAAATAATAAATTGTAGGTTGCTAAGTACCTAATATGCTGCTCATGAAAACCAGCTAGAGAAGTTATAAATTCTTGCAAATTTTGTGTTTACATTAAAGCTGGGTTCTGTGCCTTTGCAACTAACCAGCATGCAAAATAAGACTCCCGGGAGTCTTTCTTCAATAGATAATTAATTGTGTCTCTTCAGGCTTGATAGGCTATATACTGGAACATGTAATTAACAAATTCTGTTACCTACTTCAGTATAGGTCACCCTCTTAAAATAACAACAAAAAAAACAAGCCAGATAATAGACAATTTGGGCCAATGAGTCACTCTACATTTGAAAGTCATCTCGAAGGTGTTACATCACTACGCCATAGATAAATGTTAATTTGCAGCATTATTAGTCATGCTACATGCAAGTATTGATTTCTGTTGCAGGCTTGAATAGTTTATCATAATGATATCATAAATACCTATGATGAATCTTGTATTGTACTGACGCACATCAAGCTACAACAATCTGTCAAAATTCTTTAATAGATTTTTAACTTTATCGCTATAGCAAAAGGTTCAAAGTTGATTGGGAAAATTCGACATTTTCGGGTAGCTTGATGTGCTGGCGTCTGTACATTTGTACTTTATAATATTATAATAATAATATGTTTGGGTTTTTTATGTCAAAATGATTGATCTTTTCACTTTTCTTTAGACAGAAAGACCCATATTTAAGATGTGATTCACACAGTTTTTATGACTTGAATATAAATTTTGATATCTTTATTATACTTTAATGTTAATGTACTATACACATAAACCTTCCGAAATATACTCTAAAATTATCATTTAGATTTTAGAGTATATTTCAGAAGGTTTATGTGTATAGTATATATAAACTGTATCAAAACTTGTTGTGAAGTTTAGAGACAGACACGAAAAGACCCTTAATTTTATTGCCTTTTTAGGGTTCCGTAGCCAAATGGCAAAAACGGAACCCTTATAGATTCGTCATGTCTGTCTGTCTGTTTGTCTGTCTGTCTGTCCGTCTGTCTGTCTGTCTGTCTGTCTGTCCGTCTGTCCGTCCATATGTCACAGCCACTTTTCTCCGAAGCTATAAGAACTATACTGATGAAATTTGGTAAGTAGATGTATTCTGTGAACCGCATTAAGATTTTCACACAAAAATAGAAAAAAAAACAATAAATTTTAGGGTTCCCCATACTTAGAACCGAAACTCAAATTTTTTTTTTTCATCAAACCCATACGTGTGGGGTATCAATAGGTAGGTCTTCAAAAATGATATTGAGGTTTCTAATATCATTTTTTTCTAAACTGAATAGTTTGCGCGAGAGACACTTCCAAAGTGGTAAAATGTGTGTCCCCCTCTCCTGTAACTTCTAAAATAAGAGAATGATAAAACTAAAAAAAATATATGATGTACATTACCATGTAAACTACCACCGAAAATTGGTTTGAACGAGATCTAGTAAGTAGTTTTTTTTAATACGTCATAAATCGTAAACCGCAATTTACCATTCATTCAATCGACTCAAAAATAAAAATAAAACATTTAATTTCATAAACATAAACCTTATGCATAAACCCGGATGTTACGGAACCCTCGGTGCGCGAGTCCGACTCGCTCTTGCCCGGTTTTTATTTGTCTGTCTAAATGGTATAACTTGCTTGTTCTCACTCAAATATACCTATATTGAATTTCAGTCCATTCAAACATGGAATCCATACTAATATTATAAATTCGAAAGTACTTAGAAGTAACTCTGTCTGTATGTTACAGGGTTCGAAAGGATAATTATCAATGATAATTATCATGATAATTATCGTGATAATAACACATGGATAATTATCGATTGATTATAACAAAACAAGCACTCGTGAAAGTGAACTGTATTCGAATGAACATTTCTGCACTTGTGCGTGTATCGGAACGCCAATGGAAATAGAATCATTATCGGACGAAGAAGATATTCCTTTGGCTTTAATTCATTCAATTTAATTTAATTATAAAGTCGAATCTGACGGACACTGATTTGTACTATAATAATAATAATAATATTTATTTGCAAAAAACACGGTATTAAAAGATGTTACAATACAAGATGAGACCAAACATGTTTTGCTCAATATTATAGCATGCAAAATTATAGTAAGTATCAACATTATAGTTTATGCTCGAGAAAATCTTTAACACTATAAAAACTATGTTCATTCAGCCAGTTATACAATTTAATTTTAAAAAGTTTGTAATTTAGATCTTTAAATTTATTTGGTAATTTATTGAATATACGCACACACATAGCTACACAATTTTTATTATATTTAACACACCGAGGTATCTCGTCTAGTACCAGCCTGAATTGATCACGCCAATCTCAATCTGCCTATAATTAATGGTACTTTGTGTTGGATATTAAATGAATATTATTTTTTTTTTCTGTGAGGTTTGCCCAAATTATAATGTATTTGTTATGGAACAATACAACAAATGAATTTCTAACACAGGTGATAATCATCCGATAATTATCGGATAATTATCAAAGAGCTTAATTATCTTGATAATTTCGAACCCTGATATGTTACCTTTTCACACCTAAACCACTGAACGGATTTCAATACAATTTGGCACAGAGATAGATTGCATCCCGGGGAAGGACATAGGATAGTTTTTATCGACATACCTCGCGGGCGAAGCCGCGTGCGGAGGCTAGTATAAAATAAAAAGCCATGATAAAACATGACCAATAATAAAAAGTAGTCTCTCCTGCTAGAATTTTTTAATTCAAAACTTGATAAACATGAAGAATTTTTACGAAATTCTGACAATCAATCTAGATTGATACACAAATAAAGATTGATTGATTGATTGAATCTTGGCAGGTTATATTGTTACCCAGTAACTGGGTTGTGGAGGTCAGATAGGTAGTTACATGTAAAATACTGCATCCCATTAGACTGGAAGCCGACCCCAACATAATTTGGAAAAGGCTCGTCAGATTGTGTGGACTATAAATATTTGTCATGTTTGTTTCAATCTCAACTGTTGCTTACTATAAATTCCTAAAGGAAAATCGTAGGTACAGAAAATCCAAATGTTATTCATCATCTGCCTAGCCTTTTCCCAACTATGTTGGGGTCGGCTCCCAGTCTAATCGGATGCAGCTGAATACCAGTATTTTACATGGAGCGACTGCTTATCTGACTTCCACAACCCAATTGCTAGGTAATACGGTACCCGTTGATAAGACTGGTTGCCAGACTTTCGGGCTTCTGACTACCCGTAACGACTGCCAAAGATCCACGAATGACAGCCGGGACCAACGGCTTAACGTGCTTTCCGAGGCACGGAGGGGTCACGATATCTAAAAGATGGTCACCCATCCACAGACCAACCGCGGCAAGCGTAGCTTAAACTGATCGATCGACCTGTGCGGCTGTTACCTATTATTTAGCCACGGGCCCCTCAAATAATCGAAATACAAACTAGGCAGGGTATTTTTTGTTCTTGTTAAATAATTGATTTCAGACCTGTTTAGGTTACGTTTGTTTTAAAATTATAAATAAACTGCCAAGTGCGATTTGGGCTCGCACACAGATTCTGTACCAACAAGTAGGTATATGCTCTTACATCAATATCTTCAGGGTACAGACAGACCACTCTGGCAGTACGCCAATAAAATATTAAAGATCCGAACACAATCAATACCACTGTAATGTAATGGCTTGTATAAAAAGAAACATTGAAAGTGTTCTTGAATAATTTTCGGGCTTAAGGTACACCCGCCGCAGGCTTTCCTTCGCGAGCATTCGCAATCGAACTGTCCAATCAACGAGGCAACGACGCTGATGTGATCTGTGCTCCGGAACGAACGCTCGAATTGCTCAAAAATACAAATGCGAGCAGAGAAACGCAAACGTCAAAAATCGGGAATATTCGAATATACAAGCAATGAACCAAACCAAATAGCAATGGCTAACACTTTAAAAAATACACAAAGTAAACACCATTATATATTTTTTTTCTCATAAGCAAATGAGGTGTTTCATTAAAACTTATCTCAAAAAGACGGTGTTTTATCGGTCGTAATGTTCATTACATTGTCTTGTCGACGGTCATAAGAACAGATAAACCAACAGTTCTTGGCAACGAGTCGTTAACGGTAAACAATATGGCGTTCTGACGGTATGATGTCATTTGTGATGATGACGGCAGATGTTTCATCATAGTATGATATGATTGTTAGCATGTTATCATCACCAACAACACCCACTCTGCTGTGTTTTCTATACTTGTATTATAAAGAGGTTTTTGTTTGTTCGTTTGTTTGTAAGTTTGTATGTAGGGGGTAATCTCTGGAACTACCAGTCGGATTTGAAAAATTCTTTTTGCATTTTATTACTCAACTAGCAACGCCCCGTGGTTTCACCCGCGTAAATGTCGATCTCGTGGGAATATCGGGATTAAAAGTAGCCTATATGTTAATCCAGGGTGTCAGCTACCTCCATACAAAATTTTATCAAAATTGGTCCAGCCGTTTGAGCGTGAAAAAGTAACAAACATATAATATAAAACACACACTCAAACTTTCGCCTTTATAATATTAGTGTTATTTCGTCTACATTTTTCTCAATAATTTATTCTGCAGGAATACGTAGGCAAATGTTATGCCAAGCTGTGCATACACAAACACAAACTAGTAATTGTCGATCGATACTATTTGTTTTCGCTCCGCTGCGTAGTCTTCGTTTTGTCATTATCGTCGTACCCTTCGACCTGCTCTCAAGGCTGCGTTAATGGAAGGTCAACTGAAAGTACGTATCTTCAATAATGCTCCGTTGATTTTTAGGGTTCCGTACCTCAGAAGGAAATACGGAACCTTTATAAAATCACTTCGTTGTCCGTCTGTCAAGACTCTTTTTCTCGGGAACGCGTGGAATTATCAAGTTGAAATTTATATCAAATACTCTGGGCTGCAATCCCTTGAAGCAGTGAGAAAATCTCGAAAATCAAACTTCTAAGACAACGCAATTAAAAGATAAGGGCGTTTATGTTCCGTTTATGCCGCATATCTTGACACTCGCAAGGGAATCAAAACCTTTAAGAGTACTTCCCGTTGACTTAGACCCATGAAATTGACAAGAAGCAATGTCATGTAGCACAAGTAAAGGAAAAAATCTGAAAACCGTAAGTTTGTAGTTACATGTCTAAAAATTTGTACGGAACCCTAGTGCGCGAGTCCGACTCGCACTTGACCGATGTTTTTTAGGGTTCCGTACCCAAAGGGTAAAAACGGGACCCTATTACTAAGACTTCGCTGTCTGTCCGTCTGTCCGTCTGTCTGTCTGTCACCAGGCTGTATCTCAAGAACCGCGATAGCTAGACAGTTGAAATATTCACAGATGGTGTATTTCTGTTGCCGCTATAACAACAAATACTAAAAACAAAATAAAATAAATATTTAAGGGGGGCTCCCATACAACAAATGCGATTTTTTTGCCCTTTTTTGCTCGATATCAAAAATGGCAACAGGTAGGCACTTGAAATATTCACAAAATACTCAGTTGTATTTTAACTTTAATAATAAATAATAAAATTAAAATAAAATAAATATTTAAGGGGGCTCCCATACAACAAACATGTTTTTTCGGCGTTTTTGCCTTGTGGTACGGAACCCTTCGTGTGCGAGTCCGACTCGCACTTGGCCAGTTTTTAATATTGCGAAACTTGATCATGATGGAGATGGGCCTTCTCTAGATCTCGATCTCGCCTGATGCAAAGCGATGGATGAGGTCTACGATGGAATGAGCGTGCCTATAAGATCATACAGGGCATTTGTTTTATCTCGTCGTCGTCGTTTCAGCCGATAGACGTCCACTGCTGGACATAGGCCTCCCCCAATTTTGGGAGGGTTTGCCATAATCGCCACGCTTGGCAGGCGGGTTGGCGATCGCAGTATGGTATGATGGTGGAATACATAGAGAACGCTGCTGCCCATTCTCCGGTACGATCCTTAGTCGCCTTTTACGACACCCACGGGAAGTAAGGGGTGGTGGTATTCTTTAAGTCCGGCACCACACAGACTGTTTTATCTAGTTGACAGTTTATCTACCCATCTTCTCAACTTCCTACTAAAATAAAATGACTGTTAGCATTAATATTTCTATTGCGCTCAGGAGTTGGAAGGTCGTAGGTTCGAACCCAGACAGGCGCTTTACTTTGTGTAAATTATTTCATCACTGCTCTCAAAACGGTGAAGGAAAACATCGTGAAGAAACCGGCATGTCCTAGAACCAAAAATTTGAAGACATATGACATCTACCTACCCGCGCTGGGCCCGCGTGGTGGATTACGGCCCACTTCCTCTCACCGAGAGGCCTGTGTCCCAACAGTGGGAACATTATAGGCTGATTATGTTGCTCAGGACTTGATGCAGCTTTGGATAAGGTTAGACCATCGGACCATGAATATACCAATTTGAGACGTATTCAAAAAGAAGTAAAGCTCAAAGTCCATTTGCAGTTGTCGAAAAGTCCACTCTTCCCTCTAACCTTGTAGACGACCTTTGAAACCTCTGAACAATAAACAAAGTCTAGACAGATCTGCTTTTATTCGTGACGTTTCTTTTCTTGATATCGCGGCAGGCCAAGGCGAAGATGAGTTTGACTCCTACTGAAAAGGCTGCCACTATGTCAGCGGAATTGTCCGAAAGGGTTACCGCTACCCCGGAACATAAAGGGCTAAGGAAGGAACATGGGTGGGTTTTAATCAGTAAGAGTCTGACACTCCCTTCCGCTCCACCCAGAGCGGGAGGGGTCATTTGATAATGTCCCATCCGAAAAAAACGGCTGCCACTAGCAAAAGACAGAATTATATGAAAAGGGGAGAGGGGGCCCTTTGTCCTGCATTGGGACAATACAGGCTAGTTAGATTAGATATTGCCTTCCGAATCTCCAAAAACTGGCATCTCGTCCCCAGTAAACGTGGCAATACTAACACTAATCTGGCGTCGATTCAGGGGTGCTAGTATTATTATGGCGCCTTTACACTCGTCAAGGCACCGCGAGGAATGACGACTGCGAGAGTCTCTGGGGAGTCACAGGGTCGCACTCGTCACTGGACCTCTCACGCGAGCGCTCTCGGCGAGACATGGCGACAGCACTCGCGGAAGAGTGTGCAGGCGCCATTAGAGTTATATGAGACATTTCAGCTCTATGGGAGATGATGCCTTTTATTTATTTATTAAAACTTTATGCACAAGTAAAAACTGTACAAAGGCGGACTTAATGCCATGGCCATTTTCTACCAGTCTGCCTTAGGGTGATGCAGAAACAATACATAGTAGGTGCAATAGCAGAAAACAAATAGAAAATATTTATAAATAAAATATAAGAATAAATACATTTATATACATACATACAAAAAATATATTATAAACCAAAACAAAAGATGAGAGAGAAACAAGAAAACCTACAACAACGAATCTGCCAACTTCTTGTGTATGTGTTCTCGAGCTTTCACTTTAAATGTGAACTGATTGGTAACCGTCCTGATATTCTGAGGGAGCGCATTCCAAAGGAAAACCGCCTGGACAAAGAAAGAAGGCTCAATAAAACCAGAGCGATGAGAAGGACAACGAAGAAGACGATTATTCTCGGACCGAAGATCTTATCTTTTATCTTATACCTCAGGCGATAGTTTGCTGGTTTTAGACCCAAAAATTTTACCAACCACGATGCCCGTCCGGTCGGAAGATCCTCCCTTTTCTATAGAGGTTGAGTGAACTTTGCACCCTGTTTCTCATACCTCTTCATAAGGTTACTAGCTTCTGCCCGCGACTTCGTCCCCCCACCTTCTTCCCCCTCCGTTCCGTTCCGTTCTTTCCCCAACCCACCTCGTCGCATCTCATGGCCTGCCCGCGCTATTACTTCGTTTTTGCTTAGCGTTCTTTCTGACTTTTTTTCTTCTTGCTCGGCTCCTAAGGGTCATAAGCGTGATGTTAAACAGCCTATAGCCTTCCTCAAGAATTGGGCTATCAAATACAAAAAGATTTTTTCAAATCCGTCTGGTAGTTCCAGAGATAACCCCCTACATACAAACTTTACCTCTAGATTATTAGTATGTCTGTGTGGTGCCGGACTTAAAGAATAGCACTACCCCATACTTCCCGTGGGTGTCGTAAAAGGCGACTAAGGGTCATACCGGAGAATGGGCAGCAGCTTTCCCTGTACATTCCACCAGCATACTATACTGCGATCGCCAACCCGCCTGCCAATTATGGCAAACCTGCGGGGTAATTGCGTAACACACTATCAATATCCATAGCAGTCGCTTTCATTTTGACAGTTAAACAACATTCATTGAGTTATTTACGTTGTTGAGCAGACACATTTTACAAACATTATTATTGTGGCTAAGTAATAACAGCCGTACGGGTCGATCGAAGAGGTTAAGCTACGCTTGCCGCGGTTGGTCTGTGGATGGGTGACTATCTTTATACAGGGTTATTGGAAAAACACCAAAAACCTCTTAAGAGGTCATTGTACTCATCATTATGAACAACTTTTACTATGGGACCAAATCTGAAATCGCGAAAAAAAAATCAGCTGTTCCCTACATTTATGTTCGTATAACTCGTCAAAATGTAGGGAACAGCTGATTTTTTTTTCCATGACCTCTTAAGAGGTTTTTGGTGTTTTTCAAATAACCCTGTGTGTGTTTCCGTGCCTCGGAAAGCATGTTAAGCCGTTGGTCCCGGCTGTCATTTGTGGATCTTTGACAGTCGTCACGGGTCGACAGAAGCCCGAAAGTCTGACAACCAGTCTTACCAAGGGGTTTCGTATTATCCAGTAACTGGGTTGTGGAGGTCAGATTGGAAGTCGCTCCATGTAAGATGCTGGTACTCAGCTGCATCCGATTAGACTGGAAGCCGACCCCAACATAGTTGGGAAAAGGCTAGGCCGATGATATTATGAAGCAATGGATTAGCGATATCCTTAAAAATTATTTAGATTGAGATTGATAGTGTGTTACTTGGTCTTTGTAATTCGGGTGCTGTTCAAAACCGGAATAAAACTATTACCGTAACACATTTTACGTTGAATATA
This sequence comes from Mesoligia furuncula, assembly GCA_916614155.1. Lineage (NCBI taxonomy): Eukaryota > Metazoa > Arthropoda > Insecta > Lepidoptera > Noctuidae > Mesoligia > Mesoligia furuncula. Next base: position 6,001,042 of record OU744815.1, read on the forward strand.
TACATTATCAGACAGGCCTAACAAATGCGTACACTTGAGTTGACTTGAATGCGATCGATAATCTCGAAACAATACAAGTGCTTAACATATTGTTTCATAACGTAACTAGAATTTGTAGCATTATCAACCATGCGAGTGTATTCGATGGGAGCAGCTATCGAAAAACACTGCTAAATCATCAAATCATTTATTTCTTTGCAAACATGGGTAAATAATTGGTACATAGATGTGGTCATAGAAGTTAGATCTCCATGTTCTGCCGTCACATGGGCATGCAAATCATAATCAATTAATATAATTTTAAATAACAGTTAAGAGTATAATTATAATTCCATTTTAAAAACTGAAACTAAAACTGGACCAAGTCACTGTAATATTATCTATACAGTATTCTATCTTCATACAAACGGTGGGAACGCGAGTCATACTTAAGCGCCTCGAGTTCGGTTTAAACTCGGTAAACAAACAGTCGAATGCTCCGGATTGACGAATGGACGCCAGACGGTGTGATGGTTTTGTAAGCAGTAAGCGTGCGATTTGTGACAAATATTTATGGAAATAAGTGCATAGTACTTACTTAATGGCAAAGAGCAATCATGGACTTTATTGTGCTGTTTTTGGTTGCTTGAATTCATCAATAATGTTTTTTTTAAGGGCTGATTTTTCAATCGACAGATATTTTTTTATTCATGGAATAAAATTGATATATCACAGATTTTGTATGGAAGAATGTCAAAAATTCAAAATTATCTGGCGTTGGAAAAATCAGCCCTAAATGTACTAATCAAAAAACATGACATGTATTTTTATTAACTCTTCCTATTACATTCACAACAAAATTCATTTTTAACCGACTTCTTCAAAAGGAGGAGGTTTCTCAATTCGACCGTATATATGTTTTTTTTTTTTTTTTTTTATGTGTGTTCGCGGATAACTTCGTCGTTTATGAACCGATTTTGATTATTATTTTTTTGTTGGAATGGGGATATGCCAAGGGTGGTCCCATGATAAGGAAACCAGGATCTGATGATGGCATCCCAGTGAAATCGAGGGGAGCTTTCGAAAATCGTAGGAGCGACTAGTGCGTTTGTTAATTTTTTCATTAAGTATTTTAAAGCACTACAATTTGATGAAGGCCTGGAGTCGATCTGATGATGGAGCCGAAAGACAGTCGAGGGGACTCCTCAACGATTTACAGCAGTTACCTTGTGTTTGGGCTTGATTAATTTGTATTGATGTGAACTTTACACCTAGATGGGTTGCGACTGTCATTAGGGGTCTGATGATGAAGACGAAGGACAGTTAAGGGAACTCCTCAACAGATTACAGTAGCTACCTTGTGTATGTTCACCGATTACTCAAAGACGGCTGGACCGATTCCAAAAGTTCTTTTTTTATTTGAAAGGGTATACTCTCGAGGTGGTCCCATTATCATCAAGTTGGAATCTGATGAGAGGATTCCATGGAAATCGAGGGCAACCCTCAAATTTTATAGGCAAAGCTACAGCGATTTGGATATTTTTTAAAGTAACTTGAGCTATTGCTCTCGAAAATCATCACTTGGTAAAGTGGAGCTGATGATGAAGATCACAGATGGCCATCGGAACTACTCACTGACAAATATTTCACGGGTTGCGATTTGATTACTTTAATATGGTTGCTAAGCAATTTATGCTCGTCACAATGCGTATTGCGAGTGATTGTTGAGGATCTCCTGGTTCTTACCGGGAGAACTCCTCAACATTTAACGTCCCAGCATCGGGAAAAGCAATATTTTGTAAAAGGTGATGAACAGTTGGCATTAGGCTTTTGTAACTTAGATAAATTACAAACTGACCCACTAAAAAGTGAAAAATAAAAACATTTTTACAAAAAAAAAACAACCGACTTCCAAAAAAAACACTACAAATTGAAAAATAACTTTAATTTCGGAAGTCGGTGTCAATAAACGAAAACGCGGAACCAAAGACACCGACTTCCGAAATTAAAGTTATTTTTCAATTTGTAGTGTTTTTTTTGGAAGTCGGTTGTTTTTTTTTTGTAAAAATGTTTTTTTAAAATAAGTTATATAATATTTACCTATACAATCACAAAACTAGAAAGAAAGTCAAGAAAAGGTTGATGAAATTAAAATACTGTAGGCGGGCAGCACTATCGCGTGTTTACGCACCGCGCGGCTGTAGGTAATTATTTCTAGAACAGGGCGGAGTCACAATACTGTATAGATAATATTACCGTGACCAAGTCTACTGCACTGGAAGTGATGTTCTTACAACTATCGTCGCCAATCGTAGAGCAAGATTAACAGATACAGTAAAGTAAGCGTCCCATACGAATACGAACCTTATTTCTATGCCATGTGTTCATATTCGTAATTTCGTATAAGAAAATGCATTTAGTGATTTGTGGGCCTTAGTCTTCGTCAATTCACGTGTCAAAGATGACAGCAATTCTTGGTATTGTCATTTTTGCTATTTTTTCATTCGCCAATAAAGCACTTTATAGCGCATTCGCGATTAATTTGCCAAAAATGTAAACAAATATGAATTAATGGAAAAATAATAACTTTAATTCCTACACAATAAAGTTCAGTTTAAATTCAAACATTTTTATAACTTTGTCAATACTGCTAGTCACTCTGAAATCAACTTAAGGGTCATTGAAATAAAGTTGATATTTGTTGTTTTTTTTTTCTTACCAAAATCCATGCTCATACATTTTCCTGTTCTTTATTCTATCTTTCTTATTTCAGCTACGCCCCCTGGTGCCCAGCCTGCAACGCTCTCTCCCCGGCATGGCGCGAGCTGTCCACCCGGGCGACCCGAAAGGCGCTCGGCGTAAGAACTGCCGGCGTTGACGTCACAAAGTCGCCGGGATTAAGCGGCCGATTCGTTGTTACTGCTCTACCTACGATCTTCCAGTGAGTACCTATACAACGTTATTTTTAGTATATGCGAAACCTGAATATACATAGTTTGTTCAGAATAAGTAACTAAATCGATTCCAATAAATTTTACCCCATGTTATATTTTGTCCCAAAAATATTTAAAAAAGGTTAAAAGTTGGACACCGAGCGACACTAAATAGGTTATCCAATCTCCGCGCCGAACGGTTAGGTACCTAAGTACCTAACCGTTCGATCAATGAGTACCGTGACCGTAGGATCAATGAGCGCAAGACGCCGCGGCGCGGGTGAGCATGTTTTTGGACGGACAAATAGGTAACTTAACAAGCTTATAACTTTGTAATATTTCGTGATACAGTTTTGAAATTTTGTACATAGATTGTTTACATAAAAATACTAGACACGTGTTTCGGGTTTCGCATATACTAAAAATATTTTTTCTTTTTTTTTAGGCCGCATAGTTTTCGACTTTTGATGAAAATCAAAAAAAAAAAATCTTCGAAGTTTGCAAAGAGAAAAATCCAAGTTAATGTAAAGATTACAGGAAAAATAAAACGAAGTCTCTGAATAGCACACTTTTTCAGAAATTATCAACGAAAGTTACATTAGTTCCACTATCGGTCATGAGATGGCGCTGACATAAAACTGCAATATTCTACACCGCAGTGCAGTGTTAAAATTCTCTGACGAATATAGGCCTCGCTGATGAAAATTTGAAAACATGATGGTACGGAACCCTCGGTGCGCGAGTCCGACTTGTTCTTGCCCGGTTTTTTTTTCATCAAGTTTAGTTATCGATGCCCGCCACTTTTTCACCAGTCTCCATTCTAGCCAAATTCTTAAAATATGGTTTCTTCTCCAGTGTGATCGACGGCGAATTCCGCCAGTACAAGGGCCCCCGGGACGTGGACTCTATGCTGCGTTACGTAGAAGATCAGCGATGGAAACAGACTGACCCAGTACCCTCGTGGAAGGCGCCACACTCCATACAGATGACCCTGGTCGCTGAGTTCTTCAAGCTCAGCCAAGCGCTCAGGGTATGTAATACGTAACTAGTGGTGTTCAAAGTTGCTATAAGGCAATCACTTGCTTAATGCTTAATGCTTTATATTTTAAGCATGCTTTTTTATATGCTTTATTAAAGCATGCTTTTTTTATACGCGTAGGTACTGGACTTGTTATGTTATGGGCTTGCGGCAAAACGGGCGGGCGCGAATAAAGCAAGCGCGGTGACTGACAGCATGCTAAAGAATATTACATTGCGTTTATGAATTACGATAAAACAGAGCCATTAATAATAACAATCATTTATTTATCCAGCCCGATCATACAATCTTTGTTAGTAATAACATGCAGTATGCACATCTTATGCAAATAGCATATATGTATCATTCATTACATTACGTATTTACGTGAGCCGCCCGAGATCGCAAATCGCACGCGGTGCCTAAAACGATTACGCACACGACCAACAGGAATCGCTAGCATGCGACGGGGGCGCCCCGCCCGGCCGGCCTGCTTAATGCTTTTTCAGTCATTCATTGCTTAATGCGTTTCGCGCGATGACAGAGACAGAGTGCGATGTAAAAAAGCAATAAGCAAATAGCAACTTGTGAGAGCCACGATAGCATTTGCTTTATGTTATGCGTATTAAGCACGGTGCTTTATTTTGCTATTATGATATATTAACCACCACTATACGTAACGGATTATAGTAATACTAGCTGCACCCCGCGGTTTCACCCGCATAAGTGTCGATCCCGTGGGAATACAAATGCGCATACTGACTGGACAGGTCCACTCAATCTGTGTGGCTCTTTTCTCAGAAGACCATTTCAGACACCAATCTACATGGTCATTGCAGGATCTGACCAAGATTATGTCTGTACTTTAAAAGAGACTGTGACCTGTGACTGAGACTGTGACCTGTGACACAGACTGTGACCTGTGACTGAGACTGACCTGTGACTGAGACTGTGACCTGTAACTGAGACTGTGACCTGGACTGAGACGGTGATCTGTGACTGAGACTGTGACCTGTGCCTGAGAATGTGACCTGAGACAGTGACCTGTGCCTGAGACTGTGAACTGTGCATGAGACTGTGACCTGTGACTGAAATTGTGACCTGTGAATGAGACTGTGGGCTGTGACCGAAACTGTGACCTGTGACTGAGTCTGTGACCTGTGACAGACTGACCTGTTACTGAGACTGTGTGTGTTATTTCGGCCTTTCTTCTCAGAGTAGTCAGATAGGAAACGTCGACGTCATCTAGTTTTAAAAATATGATTGACGTCGACTGCATAGATTTACCCATCGCTAAACTAGAAACTTGACTGTTTTACAGAGCGTTCACAACATGCTGATGGAGACATACGGGCTGCCGACGTGGGGATCCTACCTCATCTTCGCACTGGCCACCATTTTCATCGGAGCTCTCCTTGGACTGGTCAGTACCTTTTTATTACCCAGGGATTGAAAACCGGTACGAATTTGGGTTCCGGTTCTTCATTGCGGTTCTTAAAAAGGTTCTTCTTTTCGGTACGGTTCCGGTTCAGGTTCCGGTTCGGTTCTGGTTCCAAAGTACCGGTTCCAAATAAAGATTCCAATATACCGGTTCCGTATCATCCGATTTAAAGGTTCTCTAAGAAAGAAGGGATCTGGATAATGTTTGACGCGTGGCTGGCGTACCTTTACTTTCAGTTCGCCTTTGAATTATTGGCAAGTAGAAGTCTGTAGTCTGTCTGTAGTCTGTACAGTGTCAGCAAATATTGTCAGTAATTATTATTAGTGGCTTATATAAATCAAACAATGAAACAAATATAGTGGCGCGTTGGTTATGCAACGAATGATGCGAATGATCTACAAATGCAATGTACCCCTCTCCCCTCTCATAAAATTTACCACTCATACACCGCGCGCCGCACGGTGGGCTGAAAATCGCCTTTCATAGAGCTTGAATTTTGAAAGGACCTTTTTTGGCTAGAAATGGATTCTGCTGATCATTACTTTACTATAAAATTTCGTATGAGTCAATTGCGTGTACAAATGAAGGAGTTGTCATTTTTTAACCGACTTCAAAAAAGGAGGAGGTTTCTCAATTCGAAAAAAAGAATAATCAAAATCGGTTCATAAACGACGAAGTTATCCACGAACAAACTCGCACTCGCTCGTATGTTTGTTCGCGGATAACTTCGTCGTTTATGAACCGATTTTGATTATTCTTTTTTTGTTGGAAAGGAGATATGCCAAGGGTGGTCCCATGATAAGGAAACCAGGATCTGATGATGGCATCCCAGTGAAATCGAGGGGAACATTTAAAAATCGTAGGAGCAACTAGTGCATTTGTTAATTTTTTCATGAAGTATTTTAAAGCACTACAATTTAATGAAGGCCTGGAGTCGATCTGATGATGGAGCCGAAAGACAGTCGAGGGGACTCCTCAACGATTTACAGCAGTTACCTTGTGTTTGGGCTTGATTAATTTGTGTTGATGTGACCTTTACACCTGGATGGGTTGTGACTGTCATTAGGGGTCTGATGATGAAGACGAAGGACAGTTAAGGGAACTCCTCAACAGTTAACAGTAGCTACCTCGTGTATGTTCACCGATTTCTCGAAGATGGCTGAACCGATTCCAAAAGTTCTTTATTTATTTGAAAGGGTATACTCTCAAGGTGGTCCCATTATCATCAAGTTGGAATTTGATGAGAGGATCCCATGAAAATCGAGGGAAACGCTCAAATTTTATAGGCAAACCTATAGCGATTTGGGTATTTTTGAGCATTTGCTCTCGGAAATCATCATTTGGTAAAGAGGAGCTGATGGTGAAGACCACAGATGGCCATCGGAACTATTCAATGACAAATATTTCACGGTTGCGATTCGATTACTTTAATATGGTTGCTAAGCAATTTATGCTCATCACAATGCGTATGGCGAGTGATTCTTGAGGAGTTCTTCTGGTTCTTACCGGGAGAACTCCTCAACTAATAACGTCCCAGCATCGGGAAAAGCAAAGCAATATTTTGTAAAAGGTGATGAACAGTTGGCATTAGGCTATTGTAACTTAGATAAATTACAAACTGACCCACTAAAAAGTGAAAAATAAAAACATTTTTAGAAAAAAAAAAAACAACCGACTTCTAAAAAAATACTACAAATTGAAAAATAACTTTAATTTCGGAAGTCGGTGTCAATAAACGAAAATGCGGAACCAAAGACACCGACTTCCGAAATTAAAGTTATTTTTCAATTTGTAGTATTTTTTAAGACGTCGGTTTTTTTTTGTAAAAATGTTTTTATTAATGAAACATTTGTATGGCTCTGACATGAAAATTGAGGCTATCTCTGGAATCTTAAGGTTTGCCATTATAATTATCCTTACACACAGATATAGTACTATTTATTTGTAATTTTTTGACATAAAAATCCTTTCTTTTTATGTTTTATGATTCATTTTAATGCTTAAATATAATTTACAATATTTTTTTATACTATAGGCCAAAACAGTCTAAGAAATCACAAAAGTTCGTTTTATACCTATGTGGGATATCTGCTATTCATGGTACGTATCTAGTACATTTAATTGTATTGGATTGTATGATTAAAAAACAGTTTTAAAATTTGTAAGTATTGTATAAAAAAATCATCATCGACAATAAAATCAGTAGGTAACTAAATTAAACTAAATAACAAATTATTTATAAAAACAATAAAATTGTAACCGAATTAGTATTGATATATTTTAAAAAAATTGTTATAAATAAATGTCAACCAAAAGAAAAAAAAAAACACTATTTATGAATCTAGCTACCACAAACTATAAAAGTTAACTTATTCTAAACTTCTTCGTCGCCATCAGAATCCACTTCAGAATCAGGCTCTACAATTACCATTACATCTAAGAACTCCATCGGAGCTTCCTGATCCTGAAGTTTAAATTGGTCTAAAAATTTAAATTTAATTTAATTTAATTTTTTTTTAATTGATCTTCCTTAAAGTATGTCTGCATCTTATGGGCATCCAGTTTTGGTCTTATTGTAGTTATAAGATGATCAGAAGAGACGATAAGCATATTGAGGACATCCTCGTTTGATGCTTGTCTGCTCTTCTTCCTCGAATGGTGTTCTCTGAACCTCCTAAAATCTTTGTTTCGGGCCTATGAAGCTTCTTCCGATAGACTCCTAATTGTCACAATAGCATTTTCTGCGATTATGTCCCCTCCATGAATTAATAATTTGTGTACGGTCGATGTCATGTTGTACCAATTATACAGTTCCACGTATTTTTCCGCGGTTATTTTAGTTCATTTTTAAAATTTAGGTACTTCTATAACCTCTCCAGATGTGATAGCTTGCAGGATCACAGCAAACCTGCGGATCAGGTCTTCATCTAGTCCAGTGATCGCTGCAGTTTTATCAGGAAACTCAAAAAACCTTCTTGCTGTGTTACCATCGTTAATTGTGCTTGATCCTTGCTTAACAATGTCGATCAAAAGATTGAGCTCGTCTTTAAATCGATCTTGGATTAGTTTTTTCCTTGACTGTAACAACTCTTTGTGATCTTCTTTTCTCGCAGACCTATCTGTAGAAGACATTCCATCACATTAATGCGGGCGTGTAGTGACGATAACCCAAACTCATATACACCAGGAGATACGGTTTTTGACGCAACGGTATTTAACTTATTGATTTCCGTAGGGTTAGCCAAACAAGGTAGCAGGCCGCATTTGATTTAGCTTCAGAAAGATACGTACTTTTGCCATCAATCATCGTCATCATTAATTGATGACTAACCTCATTTCCTTGGTATTTTGAGGAACCTGAGCCTTGATTTCGTTATCCATTCTAGTTTTTTTCATCCATGACAACTTTTTTGCTCTCCTTCAAAAAACTGCATTGCACTGGACGATAATACGAAGATGAGGGTTTTGGATTAGTCCATATGGTATCATCTCCAGCTATCAACTTTAATAGAACCAAAGAGGTCATAAATATGCTTGAATCATCTTGCTCACTTACCATTTTTTGCTTATATCTACTTTGGTGGGATGCATTGTCAAATCATCACTTTAACATCAATTGTTTGCCATGTATGACATTAGTACTAAGAAGACTTTCAAGAATCTTATTCAATGTTTAATCTAGTAATGCTTGTAGTGCAATCTTAGGTGAGGAATCCGTTACAGTCACAAATGTCTTCAGAGGGTAGCACTGCAGCTTAGCCTTTTGTACTTTATAGTAAGATGGATATATATCCTTTGAACCTTCTCGAATTGTGGTTTCCCTCAAAGTGATGTATTGCCATTTCGATAGTTTTAATGAAAGTAGCAAACCTAGTGCTTTGTCTGGTGAAAATAATGATGAAAAAACGGGTTCCTTAATCATTTCCTTAATTTTTGCCGCTGCTTCTGGATTTTTGAGCATATATTCAATAACAGATGCAATATCCTCACGACCATCTTGTCTAAAAAGTGCTGTAGCTGAATACGCTAGTTCAAGAGGTTCATCGCCTTTATGTTCCTCAGATCGTCTCTTCTTCTGCTTGTTACCTAGATCTTGAAACTGCTTTCGAGATCTTTTTGTCATCGTTGAAGTCGATGCCGATGTCATCAGTGACGTTGATGGTACAGGTTCAGCACAAATATTTTCACTTATTGGTTCTTGAATGAGCAAATCGGTTTGCACGCAAATATTGACTGGCCGAAGCCAATTACTGTAATCACGTCTAAAAATTTCACTTTTATGGTGGGATCGTTTCCATCTCTTTTGAACTGCCCGTGTGAAAATTCCTTCAGGGTAACACTGTCTTCATCAGAAAGGCTAGAACCCAGTCGAATAACAATTGAACTGAACAATATTTCATGATCGAAGGAAGAAGTATCCTGATTATAGTTGCAAAACTTCTGAAAAATTCCGGAATACTTCTGGGAAAGTTTCTTTGAATCAGAATTATTCAAAATGAGTGCGCCGGCTGCTACCGCCGCGCTGGCGCCGCGCCGCGCGCGCCCGACTGCCACGAGTCGTGCGTGCAGGCGATGGCGGTGCGGGGTGCGGTAAGAGGGGAGATGCTCCCCGGAGAAGTTTTCCCCCCCGCGAGAAAGATTCGTACCCCGCAATCGAATGTTTCCGCCGAATATTTCGCCCGAATAATTCAATGGGAATAAACGTGTTTGTTTATGGTGTGGTGAGTAAGTTAATTATTGTTCAGTGGCAGATACGTAAGTACAATATAAATGTTTATTTTATTATAAATGGGATTGATTAAGTACCTATATGTTGATATTTTTATAGGTAAGTAAGTAGATATGTTAGCCTGCGATTAACAGGATTTTTTTTCTTTTGACTTTAGGTAGGTACCTACTTATTTCAAAATCGAATGCTATTTTTGTAAATGTCAGTTGTGGAATAAAAAACCAGGCCTAGCATATTTGATTTGTTTTTTGAAATAGGGTTAGGGCCCGGCCCCCCGCGCGCCCCGCGCCCAGTCGCGCTCGCGCTGCCCATGACGCGACGTTGCGTGTGCTTGAAGGCTTGTACACACAGGCGCGACTTGTCGCGCGACACGTCGCGTGGCGATTCTGAGATATTATCGCGCCGCAACACCTTTCACACAAACAAAATGAACATTTAGTATGGTGTCGCGGCGATATCGCGGCTACACGGTGTCGCGCTACTCGACACGGTCGCGGCGCGACAAGTCGCTCCAGTGTGAGGTGTCGCGCGCGTTTCCATAGAAATTGTTCTACGGATATATAGGTACCATAACCATACACTTAATATACCTACCTCTCACAACACAACTAAGGGTCAGTTCACACCGAGACGCGATGCGACGCGCAGTTGTCAAGATAGCAATACAATTATAGACCTTATCTACTACATTGAAAGATACACAATTCAGGTAGGAACTGAATTGTGTACCTTTTAGTGTATTATAAGATCTATAATTGTATTGCTATCTTGACAACTACGAGTCGCGTCTCGCGTCGCGTCTCGGTGTGAACTGACTCTAAAGATAATATAATTTACAACTTCCAAGCGCGAAATAAGTAGTAAGGTCGATTTTCCTGGTTTTTTTTTTGACAATTGAAATATTCCCAAAGTTTCGGAATATTTCGGAATACTTCCGAAGTATTCGACGGGAATGATTCGGAATTTTTCCCGCCAGCATCTATAATCCTGATTCCTCAGAATAACAAACAAATCCAAGTTTGTAATTATGCTTTCCATTATTCACTATCACTGAGACGCACGGTGCTATCAGATGATAGCAGTAGAAATGCTCAAAATGAACTGAAGTTACGAACCTGATTTTTGACTATTTATTGTTATTGACTAATGAGGGTATCACATTTACCTAATTACCCTCATTAAGGTGATCCTGCACTCATTGTTAAATTAACGTATACTCTAATTATTTTTCGAGTGTATCCTTTCAACTAGTTAATTCATCAGGTACATAAGTATTTAGTGATATGAGGTCCTCTATGAGGTCTATGACCTCTATGAGGTCGTTAGCTAATAAGGACTTAAGGACTTGACCATTAGAGGAGATTACATTCAAAAGGTAATTTATAATTACCAATTTTGTAAAACGAACTTTTGTGATTTCATAGACTATTTGGACCTATAGTATAAAAAAATATTGTAAATTAAACTTGGTATACTCATATTTAAAGCAACTTTGAGGATTTTGAAAAAAAATAGCACATGGTACCGCAATACGAAGTAAGTATGTCAAAAAATTACAAATAAATAGTAGTATATCTGTGTGTAAGGATATAATAATAATTATTTATTTATTTATCAGACAACGATGGTCCACTGTGTTAGTAACAATTTTATTTAGCCTATGTTAGTACTTAATAACTAAAACAAGAAATTAACAAAATAAATCTATACATATAATAAATCTGTAGAAGGGTCAATTCTGTACATTGAAAATATTGAAAAAATAAATAGCGGGGGTGTTGCTGGATCGATACCAAACCCAAATATGTGATTAAAAAAATGTTTGTCTGTCTGTCTGTCTGTCTGTCTGTCTGTCTGTCTGTATATGCAGGCATCACGTGAAAACTAAAGGTTCGATTTCGATGAAACTTGGTATAAATATACCTTATTATCCTGGGCATAAAATAGGATACTTTTTACCCTGGAAAAATACGTAGAAAAAAAATTCTTATTTTTCGGTTTTATTCATAGACGTTGTTCTTGTTCGTTCTTCTTCTTCTTCTTCATTCGCTCCATGTAAAATACTGGTATTCAGCTGCATCCGGTTAGACTGGAAGCCGACCCCAACATAGTTGGGAAAAGGCTAGGCAGATGATGATTCATAGACGTTGTTCTGTAGAACCGCGAACACACGTTGCATTACCCGTAGTGGATAATTTTCCATTTCAATTTAAGAGAATACAGTTTCCTGTAGCTTTGTGTTACGCCATGACAATAAATAAGGCTCAAGGTCAGACCCTAGGAGTTGCTGGCGTAGATCTTACCGCGAGTTGTTTTTCACACGGACAACTTTACGTAGCTCTTTCCCATGTGAGCAGTCCAAGAAATCTTCATGTTCATATTCCGGACGAGCTCACTAACAATGTTGTGTATGCTGAAGCTCTCAATTAACTTTCTGTCGCATTGTCACGATCACTTTTTTTATTATTGCAAACTTTTCGTCATCATCATCATCATCTGCCTAGCCTTTTCCCAACTATGTTGGGGTCGGCTTCCAGTCTAATCGAGATGCAGCTGAATACCAGTATTTTACATGGAGCGACTGCCTATCTGACCTCCACAACCCAGTTACTGGGTAATACGATATCCCTTGGTAAGACTGGTTGTCAGACTTTCGGGCTTCTGACTACCCGTAACGACTGTCAAAGATCCACAAATGACAGCCGGGACCAACGGCTTAACGTGCTTTCCGAGGCAAACTTTTCGTCATTGTCAGTAATTTACTGCTACATGCTACTTATCAAGGTCGGAATTACTATGAAAAAAATACTTACTACAGAACGCGAGCTCAACAGCAGTAGCTCAATAGAGGGATCTCCTTAATTATTATAGGCTTAGCCGTATTTGGGTCCAATAGATATTTATAAGATGTCATTGTCAGAGTTACTCAAAATGGAGAAATAAACCATCCACGCGAAGACCGACATCCGCGCGGACGGAGTCGCGGGCGGAAGCTAGTAATAAAAAAAAAACCAAACAATTATAATGGCAAACCTCATGATTCCATAGATAGCCTCATTTTTCAGGTCAGCGCCATACAATTTTTTTCTTAAAAAAAATAATAACACCTTCATTTGTAGACGCAATTGCCTCATACGAAATTTTATAGCAAAGTAATGATCAGCAAAATCCATTTGTAGCAAAATAAGGTCCTTTCAAAATTCAAGCCTCTAAGTCTATGAAAGGCGATTTTGATCCCACCGTGCGCCGGCGCGGCCCGGCCGGCGCCGGCCGCCCGTAGGTACCTTGCCGCTAGATCGTCCTGCGCTGAGCGGCATCGTAACTATGAACTCGTTCGGACTCGTTTTAAAGAAGAACCGGTAAAATAAAGGTTCTTAAAGGTTCTAATTTAGGTTCCGGTTCCGGTTCGGGTTCTAGTAACCGGAACCACTAAATACCGGTATTTTAGGAACCTTTTCAATCCCTGTTATTACCTACCCTGCTAGTCTCATGGTCGTAAGCGCGACTGCTGAGCTTCGGGTCTGGGTTCGAATCTCGGGTCAGGCAAAGTCATCATCTGCCTAGCCTTTTCCCAACTATGTTGGGGCCGGCTTCCAGTCTAACCGGATGCAGCTGAATACCAATATTTTACATGAAGCGACTGCCTATCTGACCCTGGTAAGACTGGTTGTCAGACTTTCTGGCTTCTGACTACCCGTGACGAAAGAAAGGTCAAAGATCCACGAATGACAGCCGGGACCAACGGCTTAACGTGCTTTCCGAGGCACGGAGGGGTGTAAAGATGGTCACCCATCCACAGACTGAGACTGAGGTGGGGTATCATATGAAAGAGCGCAGTTTGCACATTCTCAAACATTTTTGCTTTTTTTTAGCCGCATAGTTTTCGACTTTTGATGTAAAATGTAAAAAAAATACCGTCCCCCCCCCCCCCCCCCTCCTCCGAAGTTTGCAAAGAGAAAAATCTGAAATTAATCTATGTGATAGAAGTTTATTTAAAAATTACAGGAAAAATAAAACGAAGCCTCTAAATAGCGCACTCTTTCAGAAATTATCAACAAAAGTTACATTAGTTCCACTATCGGTTAAGAGATGGCGCTGACATAAAACTGTAATATTCTACACCGCAGTGCACAATGTTAAAATTCTCTGATGAATATAGGCCTCGCCGATGAAAATTTAAAAACATGATGGTACGGAACCCTCGGTGGCGAGTCCGACTCGCTCTTGCCCGGTTTAATTGCAGCCACTTTTTTTATTAAAAAAAAATTTCATGCGAGGCCGCCATTTTGAAAAAAAAAACAATTTCGGGGACAGGTAGGCATGCCACGGATCTCCCTTTACAAACAGAAAGATGTTTAAACCCAAACTATCTAACCTTCCAGCTCCTTGTATGCATCATCGACCTGTTATACCCGCCTCGCCGAGGAGACAAGGTGTTCATCTCACAGAAAGAGCTGGACAAGAGAGCGCGCGGCGACCAGGATGGCAAGGACAAGCAGTCTGATGATGACCAGGTAATAACTATACAAATACCTGCTACCTCTAATGTTTTTTAAGGTGAGAGGACCATAGAATATCGCCCTTTTTAAGAGTTGTGTATAAAAGGAGGTATTTTATACATTTCCAATGATTTTTTTTTATTTAGCCAACACTGTCCACTACTGAACAAAGGCCTCTCCCAGATCCTTCCCCTGGCGGTGCGCGTGTAAGTCGTCTCGCCACCTGTCCCCGGGCCGGCCTGCCCCCCCCAGGCCCCACGTGTGGACACTGTTGCCTAGCGGTCACTGCGCATGCGGCTGACGTGACCCGCCCCATCCCATTTCAGCTTTTATGAGACGATAGAAGGGAAAACTTATGACTGGAGCCGAGTATACGCAATCCAGCGTCATCGACCGGCTGGAGCCGAGTATACCCGATTCTGCGTCACAGACCCTAGCGTGATGGTTCAGTTTCGTTCACTGTACACAGAAAGAACACACAAGTGCGCCAAAAGTAGTTTTCACTTCAAAACGTAAATGGTAAATGTTGATGGTGATTTTCCAGGAGCTGATCAATGACGACATTGTGGATGACGACGAGAATGTCAACAACAGTGATGCAGAGAAGAACTCCCCCAGTGATGTGAGTTACATTGAATTATTTATATTAATCAACAGGAACTGGGTGTAAAATTCAGCTATTCTCCATACAAAAGGAAGGATCCTCCGACCAGACGGGTGCTGCGTCTGATGGGTAACTGCCCGAAGATAGTAATTTTTTTTTTTTTTATAACTGCTTGGCCACGGGACATTCGCCGCAGCAAAAATTCGCACGGTGCGAACGGCGAAGCGTCTTGCAACTAAAACAAATGTATAGAAATGTACGGTCGCACAAGCTATTTGGTGTACAGGCAAAAATATTCATCTTTCCACTCATCATCATCATTTCAGCCGATAGACGTCCACTGCTGGACATAGGCCTCCCCCAACTTTGGGGGGGTTTGCCATAATCGCCACGCTTGGCAGGCGGGTTGGCGATAGCAGTATGATATGCTGCTGCCCATTCTCCGGTAAAACCCTTAGTCGCTTTTTACGACACCCACGGGAAGTAAGGGCGGTGCTATTCTTTAAGTCCGGCACCACACAGACTGACATCTTTCCACTTCACTGCCAATATTTAGTTTTATTTTAAACTTTTACAGCTTATGGCATCCTTAACCGCTTGTGTGCCGTAATTACGGACACAATTAAAAAGCCATTGTGTCTCGCGTAGATCTACGTTCCGGCAGACTAAGGGTTAATAGACTGGTGTAAAAGAATTAACTACTCAGCACACCCACATCATTGTTTAAAAGTAGTTGCATGTTAGCTGCCTGTATACCAAATAGCTTGTTTGACCGTACTAGCCATACCACGCGTAGCGGCGACCGGCGAAGTTTGCCGAGCGAGTCGCACGAGCGACTGGCGGCGCGGCGGGATAGAAACTAATGTAAGAAACGGCGAATAGTGTAACAACCAAAACAGTTTAATGAGAGGTTTTCTTTTTGAGTATTAAAAAAAAAACATAGTTTCCAAGTACTTTGTAGATGGCGTTGAACCGACTACGTTACTAGGTGCCAAAAGCCAAAATGCTTGGAAAAAAAAAACATTGCGTCACGTCACATATGCACGTTGACTGACACTTTCGTTTGCTTTCGTTTTACGATCTCAAAATTACATCCAAGTGAAATAATCAAAAAATGATGTGACGTTCCGTTCCTTGCAGTAACTTACCAAGTTCAGCGCCATCTATCCAGCGACTAGGGAAGAGTAAAAAAAAGAAAATCCCTCATTGTACTCGCCGCGATTTTAATTATTGGAAAAACTGACAGATTCTGATAAGCATCAGTGAAGTGATCACAAAGGCTGATTAAAAAGTTAAAAATAATTTATTTTAGGATTTCAAAAAATCAATTTAATCGAATCATGAATTCCAAAATCGCTTCCAAACATTATAATATCTTGAATAAAAAAACCGGGCAAGAGCGAGTCGGACTCGCTCACCGAGGGTTCCGTAACATCCGGGTTTATGCATAAGGTTTATGTTTATGAAATTAAATGTTTTTTTTATATATTTTTTATATTTGAGTTGGTTGAATAAAAGGTAAATTGCGGTTTACGATTTATGACGTATTAAAAAAAACTACTAACTAGATCTCGTTCAAACCAATTTTCGGTGGAAGTTTACATGGTATTTTACATCATATATTTTTTTTAGTTTTATCAATCTCTTATTTTAGAAGTTACAGGGGGGGGGGACACACATTTTACCACTTTGGAAGTATCTCTCACGCAAACTATTCAGTTTAGAAAAAAATGATATAAGAAACCTCAATATCATTTTTGAAGACCTATCCATAGATACCTCACACGTATCGGTTTGACGAAAAAAATTTTTTTTAGTTTCAGTTCTAAGTATGGGGAACCCCAAAATTTATTGTTTTTTTTCTATTTTTGTGTGAAAATCTTAATGCGGTTCACAGAATACATCTACTTACCAAGTTTCAACAGTATAGTTCTTATAGTCTTGGAGAAAAGTGGCTGTGACATACGGACGGACAGACAGACAGACGGACAGACAGACAGACAGATAGACATGACGAATCTATAAGGGTTCCGTTTTTTGCCATTTGGCAACGGAACCCTAAAAACGACTACTCTCCAAACAATGTCGAGCCAACTTTGGTAAAGACATCTCATGAGCCGCGTAGATTGCCGCACCGCCTGACGCACGCCCGCGCGTCGCGACGCCCTGTCCCGTGACCAGCGGGTAAGGCCATCTCGCAGTTCCACCTAGGAGGTTGTCGTTTGCTTAACCGGACTTCGACGATAGATATAATAATAAATAATAATAATTCTTTAAATAAAGAATTATTATTATTTATTATTATATCTGGACGGTTGTACATAAGCTAGTTGCGCGACAAACTCTGCTTGCGCGATGCAGGATTTTGCCTTCCCTTTAATGTAATTTTATTTTTATCTAAACTTATATAAAATTCAAAGTCGCCAGGACTTTGAATTTTATATAACGATATTATAAGACTGTTATATCAACGCACAGCCTAAACCCCTGGTCCTAGAGATATGCAATTTGGAGGGTGTGTTCTTTGTGAAGAGTAGGTATCCACTAAGAAAGGGTTTTTCGAAATTCCATCCCTAAGAGGGTGAATAGGGAGAGGGTGAAATTTCACGCGAACGAAGTCTGTGGTAGAAGCTAGTTTGTTATCATAGCGGCCATAGTAGTACATACTGAAAATTTCAAAGGCCCTTCCCAGACGGACAGCGGAACCTTAGTAATAGGGTCCGCCACCCTTTGGATACGGAACCCTAAAAAGGAATACTATGAAGCGCTAGCTCATGGACACGTGCATACTTACCATTTAATTACACACCAAAAATAGACACATCATCTTATAATATTCTCTCCTCCCCACAGTCATCTGAAGAAGAGAAAGACAAGCCAGCAGAAGGCGCCGGCGACTCGAAGCCCTGCGACTCCTCGGAGCGACCCGAGGTCCGCAAGCGAAGGCCCAGGAAGGCCGACTAGATGCGTGCGTAGCGTACGTCGACGGCCGCGGGTTCACTGCCCAATTGAGGACATGCTTTCGATGACAGATTTATTGATTTCTTTGGGACTCTCCGGTAGTGTAAACTGGTTTTTTGTAAAGTCATGAAGAAATCTGCCATGAATCATAAATGATATTTATGTCTGTAAATTGGTTTAGAAAAAAAAAACACTTTCCGTCAAAAAATATGTTTCAAAATAAGATATAAAAATAAAAGATATATTAAAATAGAAAATAAAAAGCTCAAAGTGCGGGCAAAATAAGTATGAGAACCAATGGTCTAGAGTGATATATGAACAATATTGTGTCTACACTCCGTTCATAGTTATTTCTTTTTTTTTTTTTTTTTGCAAGCTACCTTATTGTGACGAGAATAAAGATTACAATGATTTTGACAGACCTGTCAATGGCCGCAGCCCAACTGCAACCTTAATATAATGAGAATAAAGATCACTATGATTTCGACAGTGTTGCAAAACTAGAGGTAAAACCACTGTGATCGGACTGTAATCTCATATACACTAGACGCGACAACAATATTCGTCCCATTTTTGCCAGACACAAGGGATACCACATGAAAATAACTTCACGCCTCAATTCCCCAAAGAGGGTAGTCAGAAAGATTTAGCACACGTTCATTTCTGGCTAGTAACAACATTCATGTTTACACTATCGGAAAGTGCTACCAAAATGGACTATAGCGTCCAAATTTGAAGGTCCTCGGGGCCTTATAGAGCAAAATTTTGAGATTTCTGTGACCTTAGAGGTCGAAATAGATTTTTGAGGTCTAAGGCCTTATTGTAGAGCGGAGATTTGACCTTATAGAGGGAAATAAGGTCGTGGATTGAGGTCAGTTTGAATTTATCAAAATGTGTCAAAAATAGAAGTTTATTATGAGCTTTTAATATATTATGTTGAGTGATGTATTATGAGATGTTATGATATATTTGAACTGAGCTCTGTTTCTTGTCGAAAGTTTATGGTATTTTTATTATCTATGCCGTCTCTGTAAATAGTGTTGCCAGTTGAAAATAAGTGGGCCGCTGTGTGGCACTTTAAGCAAACGTAAAAAACTATCAGTGTAAAATTAATTTATTTCGAGCACAAAATAGGGGTTTATGCGATGACAGTTACTTTGTTCAAAAGTTCTGGCAACACTATCTACTAGGGTGGCTATGAATAAAAATAATAAAGACATTGGCAACACTGGTGACTGAATTCGCGGCCGGCCTACTTCAGTATCATCCTATAAGTAAAATATAGTGAAGTTTGTATGTAGTGCTCGATTCATACCATTTCTAATTATTAGAAAGTATTGATATTTAACTAATTTGATTGCCAAAAAAGATCGGAGCACACAACATGAAGACAAACGCGCCGAATCTATAACCTCTTTTTTTTTAACTCTGTTAAAAATCGATTAGAATGACATTGTTTACAGATTATACATTAATATCTACATAAATTAGTTAGATATCAATTAATACGTATATTCGCATAAATATCTGAATTAATTGTAAGCTACATCCTTTCTACATGTGTTTTTATTAATTTCACCTCATGATCGTTTGAAATGGATAGTTTTCCCTTGCATTAAATGCCCTATAAAATGTTATTACTAAAGTATCTTCCTTCAAAATATAATTGTTCCATGTTTATGTCTTCGAAACTATGTTATAGGTATAAAGAAATGTTTCGTTTTAGGTTAAAAATATCATTTAAACAGGATCAAATTAAAACTATGCGAACCTGATGGTGTTGATCGCTGAACATGATAAAACTGCAGACCACTGCTCGTAGTTCTAATAACGTTCACAGTCATTCTCAGTCTGTCAAAAGGACCTCTCATTTCCCTACATTTTTGACAAGTTTTTGTCGCAGAGATGAGAGATTATGAACGATTTGAATTGCGATAATTGGTCTTCTGATATTTCAAGTAAAACTACACTAAGTACGGTCATTAGCTGGGTCCACACCGACGATCCGCGATTATGGAGCGCCGATTGTGGAACGGAGATTCTTTCGAACGATCCGTTTTAGGTCAAAGTCAAAGCATTTATTTCAATTAAACCATTAACAGGCACTTTTGAATTGTCAAGAAGTCGGTCAGTCAGAAAATATGAAGCTAGTTGCCCATTCCAAAGCGTAGGTACCTATGGAGAAGAACGGGCAAGAAACTCCATGGACACTCTTTTTAAATTATGTTTACAAAAATATTAGTACATCATTACTTTTGAATTTAAAATTATATAATGTGAGAATGATGTAAAAAAATAAAATAGACGTTAAAAGCGTCCAGAGTACAATAAATAGTACTTAACAAAACAACAATCCAAAAATAAAATAATTAAAAATGAGCCGAGGCAGCTAAGAGATGACCAGCCCCAACTGACGGCGCCCGTTCACGGACATGACGCATAGATTAGCACCATTTAGCTTTAGGAAACCTGCTATAGGATTCAGTTCAGTTGAACACCCGCTCGATATGGATTGCTCGATCGCCCGATCTACAGACAACCGTCCACACCGGCTCGCCGAACGACTGGCGCCATTGAGCATTGTCAAAATACCGACAGCACTCGGATCGGCCGCTCCACTGCGTGTGCTTGCATCGAACGCGACACGTCCACGTCCACACCGACCGCGCCTGATCGGAGCGCACTGGATCGTCCAATGTGGACCTAGCTCATCTGCCTAGCCTTTTCCCAACTATATCGGGGTCGGCTTCCAGTCTAACCGGATGCAGCTGAACACCAGTATTTTATATCGAGAGACTGCCTATCAGACCTCCACTACCCAGTTACTGGGTAATACTATCCCTTTGGTAAAACTAGTTGTCAGACTTTCGGGCTTCTGACGACACGTAACAACTGTCAAAGATCTACGAATGACAGCCGGGACTTGTGATGCTGAAGATGATAATGATGTGGACTCAGCTAATGACCAAAAATAATCTTCATCGTATATTTTTTTTTCGTGTTTAGATTGTTTATCCATCACGTGTACGGAGTTTCGCTAGCTTAGTTAAATTGACCCTGTGTAGGTTTTGATTCTTCAAAACTATATCTGTCCCTTTTATTCATAAAAAACTTTGCATTTATATAAGTAAACGCTTTTAAACACTCCCTATCCTTGTCATTTTCATATAAAAAAGTGGAAGGACAATATACTAAAACATAATTTTAGTTATAATACATACCTTATGACCGTTAAAAAATCAAAAACGTGCCCTCGTCATCAAAGTCTGTCGTGTAGTCGAACCGTGGCGTGCTGGACACAATTTGGTTTGTCATCTGTATACTGCGCGCAACGAGTTATGAGCGCTGACCTTGAAGAAAACAAACGTCACAAACCCTTATGTCTTAGTAATAAGGGTTTGTTTCGCTTGTTTTTTTCAAGGTCAGCGCTCATAACTCGTTGCGTGACTTGTACATGACTGTGGCGGTCAACAGGTTAACATGAATAAGAGGGTACAAAATAATCGAATTTGCTGATTCAAAACCTTTTCGCTTTTTACCATATTGGTTCCTGAGTTTCAACGACAATCGAAAAACTAAATTTTTTACTTTTTTTTTACTCTTTGGTTGTTATGAGAACGAATCTTTGGAAGACCGTGGAGTCGGCTCAATGTATTGCATTTTAACGTTCACTAGAATTTGTAATCTCACAGTTTGGAATGTGAAGAGTTTGTTTAGGTATTGTTAAGTGTTAAGAGCAATGGTGGTTCGTCCTTACAAAATATTAATATCGCCTTCGACCAACTATAGTACAGACGCCAGCACATCAAGCTACTAGAATCTGTCAAATTTCTTTAATAGATTTTCAACTTTATCGCTAAAGCATAAGGTTCAAAGTTAATTGGGAAAATTTGACAGTTTCGAATAGCTTTATATGCCCTAGATTTCCGATGAGCGCATCAAAATCAGCCGGAAAAATAAGACCACAAGTAACGTTGGTCCTATTTTGCAATATAGTTTTTTCAACCTTATTGCTTGGATATTATGTTTTATTTTTCCATGACAATTTTTGTTCTTATTTTTAAAATACGTTTACTTTCTTTCAATCAAAGTTGGAAATATATAGCAAACGATAATAGACTTTATGCTTGAGTGTTAAAGTTTATAATCAAGTTATATGCAATCGCGGCCACTTGAGCATGATGTTTTTGTTCCTAATCCTAAATCTAGAGCTATCGTTGATCGAAAAAACCCTGATCAAATCTCGTATCAGTAATTATGCTGCCTAATCGGTATGTTAGGTGCTGTGAATGGTTGGTCGTTTGTTTAAAAAAAAAAACAAATCATAGAGTAATATTGTTAAAATGACAGATATCAACATTGCTACTTAGTATTTTAGCAGTAATTCTCTGGCCAAACTAAGGCGAATCTCGCGCGGGACGTAATTGCTTCGCACCGACTTGTGTGGAGGTATCCAGACTATGTGTAGTGTATTGTAGAATAGGGACTTCCTTATCACTAAAACGAACGACGCGCGTAGTCGCGTCCGGCGCACGATTCGCTTCAGTTTGAGCAGTCCGTAAGCTAAACAGTTCTTCACATGGCATTTATCAATCACGAGTGTTTTAGTTTTGGCACCAAAATTAGTGTAATTATAATCATTTATTTAGTTCATAAACTTGAGACTTATAAATGTTCATCAAAGTATTATAATTATCTTATTTTAATTTGTATTTGTATTTTTTGGCTCTTGCTTCAAAATTGTTATTTTTTAAGACCTTCACAAAATGTCTTGGATATTGAGTAAATTATTTTGGCATTTCAGACTTGCTTAGGGTGAATTTCACCAAAGTTTTACACCTAGAATAAGTCTTATCCTGATAAATTTTGAATTTTTTACAAGTTTTCCAAACTAGAACTGTAAAATCAGCCCTTATTTATTAATTAAATCCAACTTGCGGAAACAAATAAAAAATATAATTTATAAGCATAGTAACGTCAATATTTTATTTTTACAGAGTTTAAAAAGAAAATTGGATGGAAATGAGACTTAAACGAAATCATGTGAAATATTTATTCAAGATTTTTTTTTATTATTCACGTCTCGACCATTTCCTAAGTGAAGCGACAGTGGGATAATGTGCCACGCTTAAATGAAAAAAAAAGAATTTTAAAGAATATTTTATACTATTGCTTGTATCTAAAGAGGCTAATTTATAATAACATTGTATATTTAAACGAGGTTGATCACCTTTTTGACAACCTTAGTATATTAATTTATTTCTTTTTCCACATCTATGATGAAATAACGTTTAAAACATATTAATTTTAAATGTGTAACGTATTCTACTTAGCCGCTTCGCTCGAGAAATGCTCAAAAAAACACATTCCGTTAACGAATTGAGCGCTCAATAATATAAAATGTATCGATCTACGTACTTATTGAGATTAAAATATGTAATAGGCCTTATGTATCTATTATATTCTATGTGTTAAACTTTGAGCGTTGCAAATGAGGTTTTAATGTGAAAAATGTGTCATTTAAAAGTCAGTAGAAATTAAAAAGAGGGTATGTGAAAACTTACGACTGGAGCCGAGTATACACGATTCAGCGTCACTGACCTGAGCGTGACGGTTCACGGGGTCTATGCTCTAAGCACAAAATCCGTAGTTTTGCCGAAGTTACCCGGCACCTTCAGACATAAGATTAGTTCGGGCCGCGAACTAAGAATGACAACTCGATTTGACAGTTGTCCTTACTCGTGATGTAATTTTGCCCGTCCGACAAAGTTAATTAATCGGGAGTAGGATTTATTCCGCTGTATTGAATTACTTTCGGACGGGACCGTATCTTCGTTAACGGACTAAGAGACTAGACTCCCAGCTTTTTTCACTGTTCAGAAGTTTCAATAAAATAAAAATATTCCTTTTGTTTGTGGTAATCAATTTTATATCTCAAATGCAATGCTAAAAGTATACCACAAATAACACTTTTATATTTAATACTCAAATTATCTGTTCGCTTATATTATTTTTTATATATTATTATACAATTATTTGAATACACGAAACTTTAGGGTAAATCGAATTGTAACTGTGACTAACGGATTGTTTGTGGAGGTTGAGACATGGATGGAGGAGGGGGGATACCTGACGATTTACGAAAAGTATTATAATTTATTTGTCCTGTCGCTAAAGAATAATTCCCTTATTAATAAACGTTGTATAGCGTCTGTATAGTTACACAACGCTTTCGTCTTCTTTCGAGAGTCAAATTACTGACGACTGAAAGAGAGAAATCTTTGTATAACTATTCATCTATTTATATAAAATTCAAAATCCTGGCTGACTGATATATCAACGCACAGCCTAAACCACTGGTCCTAGAGGCATGCAGTTTGGAGGGTATGTTCTTTGTGAAGATTAGATATCCACTAAGAAAGGGTTTTTCGAAATTCCACCCCTAAGAAGATGAAAGGGGGGAGGGTGAAATTTCACGCGGACGAAGTCGCCGGCAGAAGCTAGTCTGCTATAATACGTTTATTAATAAGGGGGTAGGAAAACAGTCTGCAATAGTTGTTGTGTAGCAATAGCGGTCATTGATCCATGAAGTGCGGTCGCGTTAGACCTTTTTTTATATAAAATAACTAGATACTGAGAAAAACCAATATTAGTTAAATCCAGGCAAAATTTGATACTTTTTCCGTAATGTAAATGAGTTGTGACAAGTAAATCAAAGCGCCATGATTGCGATGGTTTAGAAATTTTAACGCTAGATGGCGTGCAGGCGGTATTATAATTCTTATAAATCAATTTAATGTACAATCATTTTCAGTCGTCCTGAATCATATAAAAATCTAGAGTGATCTACAACATGTTCCAATAACGAAAATCATACATAGTTTAGTGTTTGGGATCCTACGGAGAGATAATTATTAGGGAAAGGGCAATGACCTCTAGTGCAACGCTAAAACGCAACTACTATAGATAATGAGATGGGGCCCACAGACATGCTCAATGATTTCCTATTGGATAACATTTTCTATACGATGGCATTCTGATTGACTTTTTTGGGCTTGCGTGGTCGATTACGGCCCACTCCCTCTCACCGAGAGGAGGCCTGTGTCCCAGCAGTGGGAACATTATAGGCTGATTACGCACGTGTAATGTCAGTATTTCAAATGTCACATGTCTCAGAATTTTTAAATCTAGGACATGTCGGTTTCCTCACGATGTTTACCTTCATCGTTTTGAGAGCAGTGGTGATGAAATTGTTTACACAAAGTAAAGCGCCTGTCTGGATCCGAACCCAGTACCCGTACAACTCGTAAGTCCCAGTCATTACCACTGAGCCACCATTGCTCTCTGATAATAATGTCAGACTTGAAACGCCTAGAGGAAAAGCATGGATGATAATTAAGAAAGGAACTACTAATCCTCAGGTTTTCC
This sequence comes from Mesoligia furuncula, assembly GCA_916614155.1. Classification (NCBI taxonomy): domain Eukaryota; kingdom Metazoa; phylum Arthropoda; class Insecta; order Lepidoptera; family Noctuidae; genus Mesoligia; species Mesoligia furuncula. Next base: position 6,026,634 of record OU744815.1, read on the forward strand.
CGCCTCGTGGTAGTATCGATATTGTTAACATGAAAATTGCCTTGTACAAAGACTTAAGATTGTTTTAAGTGTTGCGTTTAAAATATTAACTATATGACCTAGTGACTTGCTGAATAAAATTGTATTTGTAATTATTTGTTTTATTTAGTATCTAATTAATCAAGCAGGTATCCCATCATGTCGGTTATCCATCATGTATATAAATAAATAAAAAACTGGCCAAGTGCGAGTCGGACTCGCACACGAAGGGTTCCGTACCACAAGGCAAAAACGCCGGAAAAAAAAAACATGCTTGTTGTATGGGAGCCCCCTTTAAATATTTATTTTATTTTAATTTTATTATTTATTATTAAAGCTAAAATACAACTAAGTATTTTGTGAATATTCCAAGTGCCTACCTAGCTGTTGCCATTTTTGATATCGAGCAAAAAAGGGCAAAAAAATCGCGTTTGTTGTATGGGAGCCCCCCTTAAATATTTATTTTATTTTGTTTTTAGTATTTGTTGTTATAGCGGCAACAGAAATACATAATTTGTGAAAGTTTCAACAGTCTAGCTATCGCGGTTCTTGAGATACAGCCTGGTGACAGACAGACAGCGAAGTCTTAGTAATAGGGTTCCGTTTTTACCCTTTGGGTACGGAACCCTAAAACAGGGGCCATTAAGGGGCCCGTGGCTAAATGATAACAGCCGCCCAGGTCGATAGATCAGGTTAAGCTACGCTTGCCGCGGTTGGTCTGTGGATGGGTGACCATCTTTACATACCGAGATCCCTCCGTGCCTCGGAAAGCACGTTAAGCTGTTGGTTTCGGCTATCATTCGTGGATCTTTGACAGTCGTTACGGGTAGTCAGAAGCCCGGAAGTCTGATAACCAGTCTTATCAAGCGGTATCGTATTACCCAATAACTAGTTTGTGCAGGTCAGATAGGCAGTCGCTCCATGTAAAATACTGGTATTCAGCTGCATCCGGTTAGACTGGAAGCCGACCCCAACATAGTTGGGAAAAGGCTAGGCAGATGAGATGATATAAATAAATAAATAAAATTAGTTTAATTCAAGTAACAAGACATATACAAACAAATGGGTACAGATAAAACTAACACTCACAATGGAACAATATGTCTGCTGCAGCATTGCCGGATATAGGGGCAATCCAGTCTGATGGCGATTATAGCCAGGACGTATATGATACGCGAACGCGCGCGCGTCTCTGTTCCCGTCCGTCGTGTCACAAGTCGCGTCATGGTGACTCGTGGCATGCAGTAAAGAACAACTTTGTGTTCCTCCGCAGTCGCTATCACAAGATAGGTACGTGACGCTTGATCTACTAGCGTTTGGCTACAGACGTAGTAAGGCTTGTGTGTTATCCATACTATTATAAATGCGAAAGTGTGTCTGTCTGTCTCATATCGCTTATGAAATTTGGTATAGAGATAGACAGTTTGAGTCGCGAGAAAAGGATATGGGACACTGTCGGCTGAAAACGCGGGGCGTTGCTAGTTAGTAATAAAACGATAACATTTATTATTTTTACGAATTTATTTAATTAGAAAACAGAATAGGAATTAAGATGAAAAACAATGTCTAGAACTGCAGAAGCAATGTTGTTATTCTGTATAGACGCGAAATGAAAATTGTTTTGTTCACACAATTGAGGAAATACGAACGGGACAGTTTGATTCCGTTAACCTTTTGATTGCCAGGTCAAAAAAGCAAAATCGTGCCCTCGGCGCCAAGCTATGAATTCATCCTTAAAACGAATACAGTTATTCTTTAATTGAAAAGAAATTAAAGGGATAGAATTATACATATATCTAATATGATCACAGCTTCATCAGTCTTCAGCGATAAAGAAAATGTTTGCAGTAGATTTTCGTCAATTCGACAGTAAATCACCAAACCCTAGCGTTTGGTATTCTACTGAATACGTAGGGGTGTTTCTCAACTTTCAGCTTTACATCTTGACTACCACGCGAAGCTTGCACACCGTTTGCCGAAATACCCGGGATTACATCTGAAATAACGATAATGTGAAAATATTGCATTTTGATACGAGTTTGCAAAATTTATCATTGCACTCGAGTTGGTTTGAGGCAATATTGCAGGAAAATTGAATATTAAAAAGAGATTTCTGTGCCATAGCTTTCCACTCCGTTCACCTATTCATCCCTGTTTTTGTCCAGATTAAAAAAGTACTCATCATTATGAACAACTTTTACTAGCATGTTACTAGCATTACTAGCAAAGCACCACTTTATGTTAGCATAACTCGACATAATGTATGGATCAACAGATTTTTTTTTCACGATTTCAGGGTTGGTCCCATAGTAAATGTTGTTGAGAATGATGAGTACAATTACCCCTTTTAGGGATTAAAACGATCAAAATGAAAGGGTGTAAAGAACACCAATAATGTTCTGAACCCACTTTAATATTTTAGTAATTTAATTTAAAAATAACCACCACGTGGAGCCCTGACACACCTAGAAGACGTCGCGGCAGACCCCGTAGAAGATGGCGGGACAAACTGGACAAAACAAACGACCAGTGGTCCACTTCAGCCCTGGATCGAAAGAGCTGGAAGTCATGGGGAGAGGTCTTTGCCCAGCAGTGGGATGATGCAGGCTAACACTAAAATTATAAACCGCTGCTAGTTATCGAGGTGCTGTTGAAAACTAAATTGCCGCTACCTCCTATAAGTTGGACCGAGCAGCCCGCGCCGCTCACCGCGCCCGCGTGCGCGTGCCCACTATGGACACTCAAAGGAAATTCCGCCTGAATTCACCGCGCGGCCAGTCTGGTCAAGCAATTAATTGAGATCTTGAAAGTGGAGAGAAATTGACGAATCTCTTTTAGGAGCAGAACGTATAATAATGAAAAAGGTGCTAAAAGAAAAGGATCGGTCTTGAGATCACCCGCACTTGGGGATGGGGCTCACTAGGCATGGCAGGCTGATACCAGGGGTGCGGCGAATGTACAAGTATCTCCCGGGCCCCCGACATGGTAGAAGCAGGAACAGTGATTGGGTTTTAGTCGGTAGAAGTCTGACATAACCCTCTGTTCTCCCCAGACGGAGTGTATCCATGAGGATTTCCCAACGAAAAAAAAAAGGTTAGGGGAAGGCCACCCCTGGAAAAAAGCCCTAGATACGCCAATGGTGGGATGATGCAGGCTTACAGTAATTTAATTTAAGGGGCTTACATGACCTAATGCGCGGTCACTGTCGGACTGCATAGAAAAGAAAGAGAAGCGCGATGTCACAACGCTGGTTGCAAAATATGAAGCAATTATTTAATTACAAAAATTCTATTGTTTGGACGAAAAAATTAAAACACTAGTATTTTAGTATGTTGCTTGCAGAATAATCTGACAAAAAATCAGAATGATTGTATGTATATTAGTATGGTTTTTATTGTAAAAAGTAAGTTTTTAGAGGTATCTTCATGATTTTTTTCTATCGTATCAAATTAGTTGTATATATCCTGAAGAATATCATATATTTTTCTGATTTTGGTTACTGTAGTCGATCATATACTTTTATTGTTTCTAAAACTTGCGTTTTTTTGTGTTTAGGTCCTGTAAGCCCCTTAACAAGGAAACCATTCCAAATAGTAAAAGTAGGTATTACCTGCATTTAGGAAGTCCATCGTCGTTCAAACTGCAGCTGCCTTGCATACAAAAGTTCTCACAGACTGATACATCGCATCGCTCACCGATGTAACCAAGTGTGCACTTACAACGCGATTGGCCCTTAACTTTCACACCATGAACACAAAACGGCCCGTTAGAGTTATTTTGCTCGAGACTCGTTAATGATTCGCAATCCTTAATGCCATGAGTTTGGTCTGCTATTTTATAGTTAGCGGCTATACCGACAGACACCCTTCCAACTTTTGAGTCGTGTAACATAAAATGTGTATAATAATGTTTCGAATGCGATGATGTAGTCTCTGAAGTCTTTGGAAATTTCCAAACTTGGTTCTTGCACTCAGGCTCAGTGCACCAGTCCTTCCAGAAGAGGTATGCATTTGAAACGGTCAATGTATTTGATGATGGTGGGGTAAACACTAGCTTCGTGTCAGGGTATCTTATAGAAGAAATACTGATTTTGTTTTTGCCATTCAAATCTGCACTACAAATTGGGTATTCTAAACTACTGTCAGGTTCGATCCAGTATAATTGCTGGCTCTGTTGGTCAATAACCAGGCTGTGTGGTTCCAGTTTGTAAGTCATGTTGATAGACAATGAAGTACTATTAATAACGACTACTCTTTCTGAGCCATTCAATCGAGCTCTCTCTATTACAGGCGTCGTCAGGTTTGTGTTGATCCAGTAAACGAACCTGTAAACAGAAAACCTCTTTAGACTAACTCAAGTAAAAAATAGATTTTGTTGAGTATATTATCGACTACGGTAAACGTACCCTCTACAGCTATCTACGGCGATATCTGTGGGGATCCCTTCATCCATCTTGATCAAAAGATTTCCGGAAAGACTGTTATTAGATCCACGTTTTAATGAAATCCAATTAATGCTTCTTTCATTTCTATCACTGAAGAACAGTAATTCTGTGACTGGGTCGAAGGCAAGACCATGGATATTTCTGCCGTTTCTCTCAGTGAAACATTTGTTTTCCATCAAAGATATGTCATAACCACAAATAGCGTCGTTGTTGCGCTGTTTGTCGACGTATAGCATCATGTTGTGAACTTCATCGTAAGCCAACGCTGCAAGTTTATGGGAATTAAATTGTACGGTGACCGTTTTGACTTCTTTGGTATAAAATTCTAGAAGATCTCCTCTACTTAGGGCGATGTCTGAAACAATAGAAAAATTGTTTACATTACAAGCTGTTAGAGAAATAATCTGCTAGGTATGTACCTATACTTATATCCCGAGCCCTCGGTAGGACCCATGCTAGGGTTTTAGTCAGTAGGAGTCTGACGTAGCCATCGGTCCTCCGCAGTAAGTATACATAACTGGCGTAATCAAAGACTACAATATGGCGTAATGAGGGTTAAGTTACTATAGGTACAGAGACAAGCTACTACAATCTGTCAAATTTCTTTAATAGATTTTCAACTTCATCGCTAAAGTATAAGGTGCAAAATTTAAAGTTTCGGGTAGCTTGAAGTGCTGGCGTCTGTACAACTCTTTGGTGAATAGCAGCCGTGATGTTGTTTTTTTTTTATTGAGATGACAGGTAATAGAGATGAATGTTAGAACTGCTGCGTGCGTCATAGAGGATAATATGTTGAGGCATAATTATCATAGAGAATAATATACCTCAGCATAGCTCTATGGCATTTCTCGGGACCCTGGGGTCCATGATCTTTGTAGGGCGTACGAGGGGCCGAAGCAAAGACTATGGTTATATTCTCTTTGGGCCGAAGCTAACTCGCAGAGGCCCCATAGTTACTGAACACCATACCCCTTGTTAAGACTAGTTTTCTGATTTTCGGGCTTCTGATTGAACGACTGCCAGAGATCTACGAATGGCAGCCGGGACAAACGGCTTAAAATGGTTTCCAAGGCACAGAGGGCTCTCAGTATGTAATGGATGTTCACACAGATCCACAGACCTACCGCGGCAAGCGTAACTTAGCGATCGACCCGTGAGGCTGTTACATAGCAACGAGTCTATTACAAGCACAGATATAAATAGACCTAGATAACACAAGTATCACGAACTGTATCAAAACCAAGCGTGCCATTTTTTGACTACCTGCTATGACGTCACAAGTTCGCCCTCTCGCTTACCCAGCCAGCAGTACACAGGACTGAGCGTGAAAATGGCGGCTTACGATTTTTGAACGTAGGCTAGTGGGATTTTTGGCACGCGAAGTAGTTGCTCTTGCGTTATCTAGGTGGATCTATATCTGTGATTACAAGTCAGAATATTGATGTAGGTAATAAATATCGTCGATGATAAGGAAATCAACTCACCCCAAGAGTGCGCCAACCCCACGCACAGCGCCACCACCGCCAGCACACACCACGTTCTACACATATTCTAAATACTTCAGAAATACAAAGTTGTTTCAACTGAGGTCGATGATGCGGCCACCCCTGGTGTTCGCTCTTGAGATAATAAAGCAAATGGTGGCTTTTCGCTGTATAAATAGAACTTTTGCGCATACTAGTGATAAGAAAAAGTTCCTGATAAGAGTTCTCATTATACAAAACGGATTTCCTCACTCAAATATACCTACTCGGCGACAGAATTTGGCTGTGTATTATGTACTTAGCTTATTGTAAAAATGAAACACGAAGTACCTACTTACATGTTTTTTGTTTTATAAAATTTAAAGAATGGTCTGATACCTTTTAAATCATAATTCAGAAAAAAATGTGAAAACTTAATTACATTTAAGTTGCAGCGATTTCTCGCCGCGATCGCCCTTGATTCCGAAGCATTACAGCTTGAGCGACTTGAGCTGAATTTAGAGGCATTATTTTTTTATTCTGGAAGCTTAAATGAGTGCAGATTAATTATGAAATAAAACAATAGACATTAAATGCACGCCCATTTTAATATCAAATTTTGACAGACCCGTCTTCTTACGCATCCCAACAACGAATTAAAGCAGTGTCCAACCCTCTTAGTTCAATACTATTCAATAACTATTTCATGAAACATCAATCAATCGGATTATATGAACTGACATGGTTGTATTGTCTAGCTATACTAATATTATAAAGGGGTAAAGTTTGTAAGTTTGTATGTAGGGGCTAATCTCTGAAACCACCGGTCGGATTTTAAAAAATCTTTTTGTATTTAATAGCCCAATTCTTGAGGAAGGCTATACGCTATTTAACATCTCGCTATGACCCTTAGGAGCCGAGCAAAAAGAAAAAAGGTCAGAAAGAACGGTAAGCAAAAACGAAGTAATAGCGCGGGCAGGCCATGAGATGCGACGACGGGGTGGGTCGCAAGAAGTTTCACGCGGACGAAGTCGCGGGCAGAAGCTAGTTATAAAATAAAACAATAGACATTAAATGCACGAAATTTTAACTGACCCGTCCTCTACGCGTCACAACAACGAATTAAAGTAGTGTCCAACCCTATAAGTTCAATTCTATTCAATAACTATTTCATGAAACCTCAATCAATCGGATTATATGAACTTACAGAGTTGTATCGTTGATTCATAATTATAGTTGTGTAAAGTAACATTTGTTACGGTCGCGAATCACATTTTAATCAACATACAACCAGACACTGGCCTGCAAATTGCAAAAAAACGTAAGAAAATTTTAATTTGAGCCCCTTTTTTACATGTATCTAACATACTGCCACTTCAAGTTGCCATACGCGTTAGTATTCAACTGTTATCGGGTTGTTATGTTTGGGCCACATTCTGTGCCACTGAGTGTATGTCGGTGATCTGTCGGGTCACGTTATCACGTAGACACGGTACCATTCATCATACAAAAGCCACTGTTGGTAGCTATAACATACCTAATCAGCCTATAATGCTGCTGAGACACAGGCCTCCTCTCTGTGAGAGGGAGTGGGCCGTAATCCACCACGCGGGCCCAGTGTGGGTTGGTAGATGTCACATGACTTCGGATTTTTGGTTCTAGGACATGCCGGTTTCCTCACGACGTGTTCCTTCACCGTTTTGAGAGCAGTGGTGATGAAAATAATTTATACAAAGTAAAGCGCCTTATGGAACCTACGACCTGTAATTTAACTCGTAAGTCGCGGTCATTAATTCTGGGCCACCACTGCACTACTGGGCCACCATTGCTCTGCTGGTAGCTTGGAATAGAAGGAGAGCTCGATATAATGGCTCCGAGAGAGAAGTTATTGATACTAGGTAGGGACCTACTTTATTGTCTAACAACACAACTTACAAACTGGAACCACACAGTCTGGCTGTTGACTGTTTAACAGGCACAGACATTTTATACTGGATCCTGGACACACAATACCCAATTAACCACGATTGTTGTATGGGGAAAATATTTATTTTATTCTGTTTTTAGTATTTGTTATTAAAGTGGCAACAGAAATGCATCATCTGTGAAAATTTCAACTGTCTAGCTATCACGGTTCATAGGATACCTACAGCCTGGTGACATACGGACATTGGTGTCTTAGTAAAGGGTCCCGTTTTTACCTTTTGGGTACGGAACCCTAAAAAAGAAACTCTGTGCGATGTCTAACAGTGAATATAATGTAGTCGAAGTTGGAGATATTGAAGTACGCACACTGGTGCACACGGCTTAAATTAAAATTTTAAAATTTCGGCCGCGCGTTTGCTTCACGGACGCGGCGGTGGAAAGTTTTTAATTTTGTAGATATTATTAAGAAGAAGAAATTATTAGAAGAGCTAAGTTCAAATCAAATAGGTACAGTCAACAAAAGAGATCAATATGCTGGATCGTCGGATAAAGTTGAAATGACATGTCCAATTTCTGCCCTCTGGTAATTCTGGTATTGATAAATGTTCATGATTTAAATTTTTACAGTAAGATTTAAAAATTTTGATCTAAATTACTACGGATTTATTATTATGAGAGAGAGAGAGAGAGAGAGAGAGATGATAGAGAGAGAGAGAGAGAGAGAGATGATACCAATATCATATATAGTCAGGCATATTATAAGTTAGGGGATTACATCGCTGATAAAAATGCCTGGCTCAATGCTGGTCCTGCTCCACAACCACAACTAATTGATTAACACTGGAAAATACTGTTGGAGCTGCTGAAGATTGTAAGATTATCTTTGCATTGCTCAATTTCCTTTGCATTGTATAACTGCATAGCACAGATGTGAGTTCTATGTAAGTATACCTTCTTTACCATTTACCGGGTAATATGTCTTTCATTGACTTGAATGTGCCATGGCGGCTGATAGTATGTCATGCTCACACAAATGTCTCGCTGACGGTGGCGTGTGTATTGGATCATTTAGCTCCCTTCAAAATGGTTGAGCTGAATGGTGCTGATCTATGCGTCATGTTCGTGAACGGGCGCCGTCAGTTGGGGCTGGTCATCACTCAGCTGCCTCGGCTTATTTTTAATTATTTTATTTTTGGATTGTTGTCTTCTTACTATTTGCTGTACTCTGGACGCTCTTAACGCGTACGTATTTTTTTACATCGTTCTCACATATAATTCTAAATTCAACATTAATGATGTAACTAATATTTTTGTAAAAATACAATTTAAAAGAGTGTCCATGGAGTTTCTTGCCCGTTCTTCTCCATAGGTACCTACGCTTTGGAATGGGCAACTAGCTTCATATTTTCTGACTGACCGACTTCTTGACAATTCAAAAGTGCCTGTAAATGGTTTAATTGAAATAAATGGTTTGAGTTTGAGTTTGATATTACTTATGTGCATCTATGTGTACAATATAGATTATGATTGCTTTGTGATGAAATGAAAAAAAAATGTATGATTTTAATAGATAAACAATAGGAGCTTTACATTTTTGTTACACAAATATAGAAATATCCAAAAAAAACTGCAGACTATGATCTCAGACCAACAAAATATTAAATGTTTCATTAACCCCACAAAGTCATACCACCAATTAGTACCTGTATTCGCTCACAGATGGCGTTATACTAAAAAGAACTAAGAAAAATCCCCAGCATATAAACCTTATTTTCACCAGTTTTCGCAAGATCCTGACTCCTGAAACTTATTAATTGATAAACTATAAAATACGACGATTATAATAATATAACAATTGTTACTGAACATTTTGTTTGACTACCTAGACAATCGCCCATTGCTGCACCAGACATCTCCTTTAGTAGGTAATAAACCGATGGATGTTCTCGAATAAAATTAGAAAACAAACAGCTCATTTATGAAATTAAATTTCTCGACAACAACGATCGGTTCCTAACTACCTAAACTTCAACTATATCCGACGATTCTGCATTATATCTTTTGTTGATGACTCAAGAAAAAAAAAAAGCAGTTAGGATTTACTGCAGGGTTCAAACTTAATGGCCACGGCCATAAAATAAAATATAATAAAATATAAAATATAAAAAAAATAAAAAATAATTATAGACCTACATAAATATTCTCGTATAAGAACAGAGTCGGGACCAAAATAATTGGATTATGTAGGTAAAGATAACCTCTTGAACCTAAGATGAATTTGTTTTTAAATTATTGGTTTGGTTGCTCGGGTGCAAACAGGGAGGGAGGGGGTTAAAAAAAACAGTGGCACTCTAGGAGCGCCGAACTGCCGACAGAAATGAAAGCTTGAAAAGGCATAATTACCTACCTAGTAATATTAGAAATACCTGTTTGAAGGTCATTCTTCAAAAGAAAATGTACCACGCGTTGATGTCTTTATAATGGCCAAAACTTAAAACAGACGGTACGGTACGGTAACAGTAGATATCGCGAGTTCAATGGTTTATTCCCATCTCAAAAAATGGCCAACGCGCATAACGAAGATTTCACTTGAAAAATCACAAATAATCACGATGGAGAGGAAGGGATAAAATGCACACACGTAAATACACGGTCGTGTATTTTTTCATGAAAGGAAAAAACACTTGTAAAACATTTAACACGTATAAAATGTTTATTACCAATAGATACATAATAATTGGTAATAAAGCTGTCTGTGTGGTGACTTAAAGAATAGCACCACCCCATAGGTACTTCCCGTGGGTGTCATAAAAGGCGACTAGGGTCGTACCGGAGAATGGGCAGCAGCGTTCTCTATGCATTCCAACCCGCCTGCCAAGCGTGGCGATTATGGCAACCCCGCCCCCCCCCCCCTTTTGGGGGAGGCCTATGTCCAGCAGTGGACATCTTTCGGCTGAAATCATGATGATGATGAATTGGTAATAAAACAGATTCTATAAATATCTGATCATTTCAATAATAATAATACTTACACGTGTTACGCGTATACGTGGGTGGAGGGGTAACCTTAAACCTCGGTATATAAAGTGGCCTAAAAAGCCTCGTGTGATTAAAGGATGGCCCCTAGTTGAAAAAAATCAGCTTATTATGCAATAAACAAGTTATTAAATTGCAAATTTGGAAACAACATACATGGTATGGCTGTGTTCCCAGATAAACTCAATTTAAGCATGTTCCTACTGATTGCGTTTATCTGGGAACACAGTCATACCTACTTACCAAGTATCTAGGTCATATTTATTTACAATCAAACGAAAAAATATTTAAATAATGTTTAACGTCGTGGAATATAACCACGGTTGTGAAAACCATGAGTTGCAAGCGTTGAACGAGTGGAAATAAATCATTTTAAAAGAGTAGGTAACGGTGGAGTTTCTTCCCCATTCTTCTCAATACGAAAACTATCTTTTGGAAGGGGTGACTAGAATCTATTATTATATTTTATTGTAATTGTTGAAGTTGAAAAGTGCCTTTCATGTGCCCAGTTAAAATAAATGCTGTGACTGACTTTCTTGGTTTACGAGATCCTTTGACCGACCACCTTCCTGGATTATCATCATATCCTTTTCACCGTCTGCCTTCCAATTCAACGACTCCAAACTCCGCGGGTCTACGATTAGTAAGGCGAAGTTCCTGTGACCACCTTCCTGCTCCAACATCAGACTATGTTCACCATCTCTAAGTCTACTTCTCATCAAGACCAATTGAATAAGCCCACTTTTCTAGCTGCAGCATCAATCTCATCATCATATCTCTGCATCTAACTTACGGAAATATTTGTTTATTTGTTTAATACCTACCGATACTAATCAGAAATACGAATAGTACAGGTACAACGTCTGGTACTGGAATCACACCAAGGCAATGATACCGGTTCCCAAAAATACCGGTATTTTAAGCCCTGTCCACAGCACAGCGCTGATTTTCAGTGCTACCCACAAATGACGTAGGTACGGAAACCACATAGATATTATGAAAGAAGGCGATATGCCCGGTAGTTGAAAATGTATAAGAACCCGATGCCGCTAGGTTGGCCCCACCACAGCGCCACTACCACACATGTAGTTCAGTAAAAGCAATAGATACAAAGTCGCGCACACACTTGCAATTCATAAATTAGAGCTGTTATTACATTTCTATGGGAGACCAAGACATGTATTTAAATAAATACAGGACGTAAATTAAGGAACATGTTTATTTCCAAAAATCTGTACGAGGAAACCGAGTGGTGCGAGGAAGCGTAACAGACTCAGCTGTGTAAGAACGTGGTCTTGATCAAAAGAAACGACTAGATAAAATGTTCCTCAGACGAATTTAACCTAGTCACAAACCGCCACGACTTTACTGTTTAACTAAACGGCAAGAGTTATTGTTCTAGTCTTTTTAAAACTACATAATGTAGAGGTCGGCTTCCAGTCTAACCGGATGCAGAGCTGAATGCCAGTTTGAATGGAGTGACTGCCTACCGACCTCCACAACGCAGTTACTGGGTAATAAGATTATACCCCTTTGTAACACTGATTTTGAAAAGACCTTTCGATGAATTACTATTTATTTTGGCTTTAGAACAAATCCTGGTTCTGGCAATCTATTTACTGCGTTGTAAGGAACCCAGTATGTCATAGAACCAAAAAATTCGAAGACATGTGACATCTAACAATCCGCACTGGGTCCGCGTGGTGCATTACGGCCCACTCCCTCTCACAGAGAAGAGGCCTGTGGCCCAGCAGCGGGAACATTATAGGCTGATTATGCAAAGCACAATGAAACAAAAAAAAACTCATTCAAATGTTTCTTTATTCAGATATATTTACATAAAATAATTAAGTATTGAGATAATTCACATAATGCAATTTAATATTAGACAATAATTTAGATTTACAATGTAAATAATAATAAAGTTTATAGAACAGTAGCTGGATTCTTGGATGGCTAATATTTCATTAAAAACATTGGTTATTATTAGCATTGCCTAGATTAGTGATCTAAATGCCTGGGTCATGTGAAAAATTACCGCAAGGGAGGGCGTGACATTGATGTATGTACATACAACACTTTTTGGATAATATTGTCTACAGAGATAATGCGTTCTTTACACCTCTCAGTGCGAAAATTCTAGTAGCTAATAAAGATCAACACGTATTCGCTTGTATGAAACTGACAGGTGATAGGAACGCAATTTCTCGTCGGCAGCGCTGTAATCCATGGTATCTATACACAAGCATATTTAAGATGTTATTACGATTTTTCTGAACATCATGCACTAGGTTTAAAGTAAAATACATCTGTTAAAAAATTTTGCTAATTTTTTAGGGTCCCGATAAGGAAAACAGAGACTTTATAGCATCAATTTCCTGTTTAACCTTTTTCCAAGAATGACATATAAATTATTTCCCGATATCCCAAGTGCACGATGAGCAGAAGTGTCTAAAAACGTAAAATATTCGCTGGATAATCTCAGATTATAAGTTCGAAAGCTAAGAAGTGCCAAAACGAGTAATTAGAGGCTAAAAAATCGTTAGCTTATACATCGCAACAGTAATAATGTGAAATATTAAAACAATTTCGAATATCAAGCGTACCTTTAATATAAAATGCATTTTAAATATCAATTTTAGCAAAATCTACTTTCCTAAACCCGTCTTGTATTGTTTTAGGGATTTTAATTTAAATACAATTTTTATATAATCTTATCCTACCGTATTTCTCGATCAACAAATTTATTGAGATATACAATTTATTAGGTTATACAACGCCAATTATTACTTTACGTATCCTCGATAATAATTTTATTAATATCAATTGACAAAGGTAAATGCTGTGTAGTGATTTGTCGAGTCGCTTATCGATATTTATTTGAATAGGTACCTAGTATCGAAACTACCGATATGAGATTGGTTCAGTGTTAAAATCAACGGAATGTTTATGTAATACTTAGGATTCGAGATTGCTGTTTATTTCTTTCTCGGAGACATGATTCAGAAACTCGAAGAAAAGTAAAATTCTGTGAATATGGTCGTGTAACAATGTCTTCATTTCGTAAAAGATATAAACAACAATCTTCGTAACATTTTCGACAAAGTGGTTCACAAATAAGCGGACATTACACAAAATTAAATTTGTTCATAATACGTTTACATTAATATACAAAATTACATAAAAAAAAACAATATACATTCAGTTCTTTCTGGTGCATATTAGTTTTAAAACTAGAAGTTTTCAAATAAAACGTATTACAATATCGATATAGTGGACAACACTATTCATATCAAAACGTGGTAATACTAATTTTGTTATAGTATAAATTCTCGAATTCAGAAACAATGTTAGATTATGACATTTGAGTTTTAAATAAATAATTGTTTTTGAATAAGAGAAATTATGCACTTCGAGATAGTTTAGAAAATAATAGGTATAAAGGATATGCTGCTTTGAACAGTTGTTTAAATAACCGCCCAGATGCCGTATTATGACGGTTTAATGCCATAATGATTCCAGTGTAAAAGTGAGATGGAGTTATACATGACCGATAGCACCATCCCTTTTTCGCAATGGAATCATGATTAATTAATATTTCGTAATACGGCCTCAGTCCGTCATTGAATTTATTTAAATATAAGTATTTCGATACAAAGATCTTTGGACAACTTATATTTCATCGATGTTCATATAAAAAAATACAAAAGGGAGTAATAATTAAGTGTACAACTGAAGATAGAGGGCGCCGCGATAGGTAAAGGTTTTAAATCACCAAAATTTTTCATTTAGTTCCTAGACCCATAGGAATTTTAATAATTTCAGTCCAAAAACATTTTTACTAAACTAATAATAGCCAGACATATTTTTAACGAGATTCTTTTTAGCTTCATAATATTTTTATTGGTTTTCAATACCTTGAAAATTAGTAGGTATCGCCTAACCCAACCTATCTATAGAGGCGGCCCATAGACAAGACAAAACGATAAAAAAAACTAACCTATAAAAATCTCATTTGTCTAAGTCCAACTAGTTTACTCTTAAAATACATTGAAGACGAATCATAGTCGCGTTAATACATTACGGTCGTAAATAAACAAAAAAAAGACTAGATTGTTAAAAAAAATTAACAATTATTACAAAAAAAAATATTGCTTACTGTTAAGGGTGAATAATCACAAAATAATTATGAGATTTGTTACAAAATATTCGGTTATAGTTTGACCGAAATCGCTGTACCGTGCCCTTAGGTATATGCACGGCGAGGAGGGGGGGCAGTGCAGACCGCTCATTTGTCAGTGTAGGGACCGTATTACGAAGTATTAATGCCATCATGATTCCAGTGCGAAAAAGGGATGGTGCTATCGGTCATGTATAGCTCCGCCTCTCTCTTACACAGGAATCATGATGGTATTCAACCTTCATAATACGGCACCAGGCCGCTCATTCGTCAGTGCAGGCCGCTAATTCGTCCGAGCAGGCCGCTCATTCGTCCGAGCAGGCCGCTCATTCGTCAACGCTTATTGCCTCCCGCCCTCCGCCTCGCCGCGCATTCCAAAGGCGCGGTACAGCGGTCTCGGTCAAACTATAATACCTAGCGCTAGATGTACCAAAATGTCGATAGTTAATAACAACTGCGGACTTAAGTGTACAATTGACAGCGTAACCACCAGTTAATATAACGACCAAATATATTTGAAACATGTATTCTTTATGGCTTATAACCAGAACATTTTATAATTCGCGTAACTTTTACAGTTATCTTCTACCTATCGACATTTCTGAATACGATACAGTTAATGAACTTTATTTTACACACAAAGCATTAAAATAAAGCGATATTTTTCACGTATATAAATAATTAACTTAAACATTAAATGTGACGATTATTTTGGTAATATACTTTATAACTTCATTAAAAATGGAAATAATCACATTATTTTATTTAATATACAAACCTTATGTATATAGTATACATGTCTAGCGAAAAGGTTAAAAATAATATTTTAATATTATTATTAAATCGATTTCAATCAATATCCTATTGTGTTTCTAATCTCGATACATCGTTACATCGATAAATAGTAACCGTTTTATCGATATCTAAAACCATAGTAACTAACACAATAGGATACTTATTGAATTAATCGAAAGTTGATATAATAAGCGATTAAATAACGAGTAATCGATATTATTTTACTTATTGATACCGATACGAACAGGTAACGAAATCTAGTGATTCTACTATTTTGTTCCGCTGTGGAATTATCAACTACCTACCTATACAGGAATGGCAGTGTTTTAAGTCAAGTTTTTATTGTAGAAATTATTTGAAAGTGCCTGTAAATTGAGTCTACACGCCTAAAAGATAAAGCTTGGATTAGCTTGTTATTAGATAACACTTGGCATGAATGAATACCTTACTCAGAAATCGAATTTAATCTAAAATAAACAATTATCTCGGAAGATTTATTTATTTATTTAATACTTCGAGCACAAAAATGTTCAGAGGCGCGCTTTATGCCATAGATTCCAGTCGAGACACAAACATTTATTTTGAGCTAATTAACTATTTTTAATGTTCAATGAGAAGACACTTTACTTAAAAATAACTGGCGGAATGTAAGGTGTACTATAGAGAGAGGTATGAGGAACAGGGTGTAAAGTTCACTTATCCTCTATAGAAAAGGGAGGATCCTCCGACCAGATGGGTGTTGTGTCAACTGGCCGACGATTGATGTCGGGACGTTGTATATACCGGATGATTTTTTTTACCGTCTCGAAATTTTTACACGGTGTTCTACCCATGAATATGAACAACTTTCACTATGGTACCAACTCTGAAATCTCGAAAAAAAAATCCGCTGTTTCATACATTTTGGTCAAGTAGGTACTGAACTTTTGTATTAAACAGCTGATTATTTTTTCGTGATTTCGGAGTTGGTCCCATAGTGAAAGTCGTTCATATTCATGGGTAGAACACCGTGTAAAAATTTCGAGACGGTAAAAAAAATCATCCGGTATACTAGTCGCGCGGTAAACTTCGCTTGCGCGATGCAGGATTTTGCATGACGTCAGTAAGATGCGTAGTTCACATGTGGCGATGTAGATGTCGCACCTCTGTCTAACCTTTTGTGGAATATAGGCGTGATGTCATATAAGACACTTTCAAACAATATTCACAATAAAACTGAAAACATTTGGCTTTAAAGATTTGAATTAACGTCACAATTACAATAAATTTCAATCATTTTGTTACGACATCACATATTTTATTTAATATTTGTTCATGTTTTCATTTATTAATTATTTAATTATAAATTCTTTATTAACTTATAAACCTTTCTGGTTTTACTTCGGCGGTCTGTTACGTCATCAAAATGGCGTATGGAGTATTAAAATTAAAAGCAATTAAATACAATTTGGTTAATAAAATCCTACATCTATTTTATTTATATATTATATAGTTTGCTTATTAGTTGTAGGGAGTTTATTTACAGTTTACGTAATGTGGAAACGTTGAATTGTTTAATGTTAAAGAAAAATTATGAAGAACGACTGTTGGAATTAAACAATATATTATTATTATGATTACAGATACTTTTGATGCAGAACAGATGGCCGATGGAGCCGAAAGGGAAAGACGTAGTGTTGGAAGGCCTCCCAACAAAGTGGAGCGATGACCTTGATGATGAAAGCACAGAACCGGTCTATGTGACGGTGCTTAGGGAGAGGCCTAAGTCCATCACTGGACGTCTTTCGGCTGAAATGACGATGATCATGATGACTGATACTTTTCAAACAGTATGACTTTTCTTTTTGAAACACAGCTAAGTTACATTACCAAATAACAGTATTTTTTCAGTAAATTAATGATTTACGAGGCCATTGTCGAGTAAGAGTTTTTCAAATCTTCACACACACATTACGGGAGCCTTGCATTAATAAAAACTTACCAGATTCTCCTGCCATTATTTTTATTTTACATGTCTTTTTCTTCCATACTTCTATATAAGTCGTCATCCTACATTATCAACTGTAAATAAACTAGACCCACTAAAAAGCAATGTCTTACGTACGCAGATATAAAATACGTAGTGTTATAGGGAATCTAATTGACCTACAAGCCACATTGGGTCTATAAAACTAGAACTGGGCACACACTGACCATATTAGGAATACGTTTTCGAGCAATTTTATGATAGGAACACAGAGATTATTAACTAAATTAAGTGTCATAAGAGTTAGTCAAGTCTTACCAAAGGGGTATCGTATTACCCAGTAACTGGGTTGTGGAGGTCAGATAGGCAGTCGCTCCATGTAAAATATTGGTATTCAGCTGCATCCGGTTAGACTGGAAGCCGACCCCAACATAGTTGGGAAAAGGCTAGGCAGATGATGATGATGAAGTGTCATAAGAGTTGAACAGGGATGATGACTAATATTACAAATGTCCGAACACAATTAAAAAGCCATTGTGTCTCGCGTAGATCTACGTTCCGGCAGACTAAGGGTTAAAAGGCTATGAAGGTCCGTGGCATACCTTCTTGCCCGCCATTTTGTTATACGCAAGTAGAACAAGATATGCACAAGTTCAAAAACATATAGATGTCACGAGATCAACTATGAAAGTCAATATCTCGGGAACGTGACATTTTACGGGGTTTGGTTCTATTATATTTTCTATTTGCATTCATGCCAGCTTTTTGGCGATTTATATAAGGTAAATGCACGGATATCGAGGGATATGTCATGGAGGCGTGGCACATGTCCTCCATCCGATCAAACTGACCAAAAATTTAATTGCTTACACACAATTAGTAGCAATGGGTTTTGTCTGTTCAACAACATTCATTGCGTTACTTTACGTTGTTGAATAAACACATTTTTCGAACATAATTATGAAGCAATGGAATTAGCAATATCTTTAAAATTGATTCAGACTGAGATTGATAGTGTGTTACGCAGGGCAGAGTTGCATGTGTGCATTCAGTGACTGTATCTATACTTTCTAGTGCCCGCCCCTTTTGAGCATGTGTACAATAAGATAGTACAAAAGTGTTACGCCTACTTTCTTGCGTGTGTGCCAAAAAAGCATCATGTGGACCGTATCTATTTCTTTTGTTTTTGTGAGCTTCGGGAGTGGGAAAAAGGTGGCGACATTTGAACTCGAACAAATATAGAGTGAAGGCATATCTCTCGGATATCTATGGGTAAAAGCGTGGCCGCCATTTTGAAAACTAAAAACAAAATGGCGGGCAGATAGGAAGCCAGACTCCATAAAAAAAACCTCCAATCCCCTTTCAACGGAGGTAAAAGAGATTCTTAATCGAAAAGCATGTAAAATCGATAGAAATATGGTGAAACTACATGCTTTCAAAGTTTTTGGAAGGGATTATTCCTGTCCCTGTCTCGCGGTACGGACAATATATGGCGCTAGTATAAAGTTAAATAGGCGTGATGTCACTCCTATAATACGACAGTAACCAGTTCCAACAGTTCCTTTAATACGATTATAACTTACCAACTTTTTTAAGCTTTTACACTTTTTTAGAAAAAAATATGTTTTTCAGTAAAATAAAGAAATGAGGGATTTTCTTTTTTAACTCTTCCCTAGTCGCTGGATAGATGGCGCTGAACTTGGTAAGTTACTGCAAGGAACGGAACGTCACATCATTTGTTTGATTATTTTACTGGGGTGTAATTCTGAGATCGTAAAACGAAAGCAAACGAAAGTGTCAGTCAGCGAGCCTATGTGACGTGACGCAATGTTTTTTTTTTCCAAGCATTTTGACTTTAGCACCTTAGTAACGTAGTCAGTTCAACGCCATCTACAGAGTTCTTGGAAACTATGTTTTTTTTTTTAATACTCAAAAAGAAAACCTCTCATTGTCATCATCACTATTGCCGATAATTCATTAGAGTTAAAAGACACAAATCGTATGATTGATTTGATTCCATATTTTATTGGACTAAAAGGGATTGGAAGGAAGAAATTCAATCATTACGGTCACATACTAGTGGCAAAAAAGTCAATTTTAGAAAGAGGCTTGTTGCTAAGTAATAACAGCACGGGTCGATCGGTCAGGTTAAGCTACGCTTGCCGCGGTTGGTACGTGGATGGGTGACCATCTTCACATACCAGGACCCCTCCGTGCCTCGGAAAGCACGTTATGCCGTTGGTCCCGGCGGTCAATCGCGGATCTTTGTCGTCGTTACGGGGCGTCAGAAGCCCGAAAGTCTGACAACCAGTCTTACCAAGGCGTATCGTATTACCCAGTAACTCCGGTTAGAGTGGAAGCCGACCCCAACGTAGTTGTGATAAGGCTAGACAATTGATGAATAGTGGCAAAAAAGTCCAATTTTATTTTTATTTACAATTTCATAAGAATGATTTTTACCACTAAACAATAATATTTACTTTTAAAGGACGTGTAATAAATAATATCGTCCTCAATATCCGTCAGAAAATTCCTAGATTTTCTCTTACGCCTAATATTCAGTCAGTGTGCACAAAGCTTAATAATATCTATTTAAATTTGTTATTATCGTTTAATGGAAGGTTTAGTATTATGTGTCATGCAGAAAACCGTTACATTTTAATTATTATTTGTTTCCGATAAATAATTTAATAACATTGCAAAATAAATCTTCCATATTATAATTGTTTTAGGAACCAAATATATTGATAATTAATTTATTTAATAACCGCGTTTTTATTTACGATAGACATAATTATTCACTTTAAATCAAGGATGGCAAAGTTAATAGCAAACAGCTGGATACGGCTGCCTATCCTATTAGCATTAACAAAGCGCTGCTCCTGCGCATTCTGGGCAGTGAACCCAAATTGGCTAATATTTCCACTACAATATGAGCTATTTTCGTATAAGTCGTTTAGTAAATCACAGTTTAACAACTCTCAAAAGACGTTTCCTTATTATTATATCTATCATAAATAAAACCGCCCACATAATATACTTAAAGCATCGCCTGCTACGCAACAATGAACTCTGTGTTAACGACATACGGCGTACAATCGTCCGCGCCTGTCCCGGTCGCAAATTATACTACTTTTAACAAAAGCAAGCGTAGAAACGGGACATGTCTAGTGTCCACGACGAGTTCAGTTGGCTTCTGTGGAAGAAAACAATAATAAATAGATTTCTTATTCTAAAAATAAATTAGAGGTTCGACCCCCTGTTACATAGGACTTAAAGGGTCTACATGACCTAAAGCGCGGTCACTGTCGGACTGCATAGAAAAGAAAGAGAAGCGCTATGACACAACGCTGGTAATTTATTGCAAAATATGAAGCAAAAATCTATTTACAAAAAATCTAGGGCGACTAGAATCAGTTCTATTTTGTTGTAATTTTTGACGTTCAAAAGTGCTTTCTGTGCCTATTTGTAATAAATGCTTTGACTTTGACTTTGATCTATTGTTTGGACTAAAAAATTAAAACACTAGTGCTTTAGTATGTTGGTTGTAGAATAACCTGACAAAAAATCAGAGTGATTGTATGTACAACGCGATCACATTAACTCGACGCATCTTTGGAATGCGAGGCCCGCATTCCTTAGCTCGCCCAGCAAGTGTTTGGCCTTTGTCTTTGTCTTTGTTACCGACACGCGAGTCGATAATTTGGCTAGTTTTCTGTTGTTGTTCTAATTATATATTTTATTAGGTATATTTAGGTATATTACAAAAAAAAAAAATGACGTCATCAAGCATCAAGTTAATGTGACCGCGTTGTATATTAGTATGGATTTTATTGTAAAAAAGAAAGTTTTTAGAGGTATCTTTATGATTTTTTCTATCGTATCAAATTAGTTGTATTAAGTTTTCAACACACTATCTACCTAGCATATATCCTGAAGAATATCATATATTTTTCTGATTTTGTTTACTGTAGTCGATCATATAGTTTTATTGCTTCTTAAACTTGCGTTTTTTGCGTTTAGGTCCTGTAAGCCCCTTATACAACATGTCCCAAAATTCAACGATAAGCCAGCACCGGAGGATAGACCTGCCCATGACTACTCGGGGAAAAAAAGAAAAAAAATATATATCTCTTTTTTTTTGAAGTTATAAAAAAAAAGAAGAAATTCTTAAAAAAGTGAGACCTTTTATGATATTTTTCACTACCATGACCACACTTTTTTAAATATTTCTGTTATTTTTTTTTATAGGCAACCTGAATAGCACTGCTATCTACCACAATTCTTAAAAAATCCAGAATACCTCTAGTTTTTTCACGTAAATTAATGAAACTTAATTTATTCCCTAAATTTTTTGAAGATTTTTACTTTTAATCAACTTTAACTCATCGTGGTGTAAAAAAAAAGTATGAACACTACTATGGCAAGTTTTTTTATAAATTGACGCAACTAATCAAGATTCCAAAATGGTATAATACTCTAGGCAAACAAGTTAAAAAAAAAAATGTTCCTATTATTTCTAAACAGGGGCCAAATGACGGTCTGGTAATAAAAAGTATTAGTTCTTGGAAAATGTTTAATATTTAAATAAATGGTCAAACAATTTCTCATGTAATTTATTAACATTATAACCAATGTTCAAATTGTTTGCCACCAGCAATAATACATGCACGACATCGCCTTAAAAATGACCGTTTTATTTGTCTTGCATATCTTCTGCGATTAATATGATCCGCAGCCTGACTGATATTTCGACGAAGCTCGTCCAATGACGCAATGGGTTTTGAGTAGACCCTGTCTTTAAGACAACCCCAATAGAAGAAGTCCAGGGGGTTCAAATCGGGTGAACGAGGTGGCCATAAGATAGGACCAAGTCGCCCGATCCAACGCCCTGGATACTCTTGATTTAAATATTCTCGCACAGGGCGGGCATAGTGTGCTGGGCAACCATCATTTTGGAGCCACATGTTTTGGAGATCATTTAAGGGCACGTCGTCTAGCAATTCTTGCAAGTCATTTTGTAAAAAGTTTAAATAACTATTGCCATCTAAGTTTCCTTGTAACTCAAAGGGCCCAATTACTTTTCCATTTAATATGCCGGTCCATAAGTTAACCTTGAATTGATATTGGGATCTGTCTTGTCTCATCAAGTGCGGATTTTCATTGCTCCAACTATGTAGGTTGTGTAGATTTAAATATCCATCTTTCTTGCATGTTGTTTCATCCGACCATAGAATTTTGTCCAGGAATTGGGGATCTTCCCTGTGCCTTTGCAGCATCACACGGCAAAATGTGACTCTTAATGGATAGTCCCGCGGTAACAACGTCTGCACACGCCTGTAATGATATGGGTGAAGCTTGTGACGTTGTAAAATTCGATGTGCAGAACTTTTCGGGATTCCTGTAGCTTCTTCTATGGCGCGTACCGAAGTAGTCGAATCATTTTCTATCTCATTGAGAACTTCTTCATCACGATCCGAACTAGGTCTTCCAGCGTTTCTCCTACTGGATGGCATACGACCCTCCGAAAACGCTTGATGCACATTAATAAACACTCGATAATCAGGATATCTTTGAGCATTTGGGTACCTTTCTCGATACAGTCTGCTAGCAGCGTTAGCATTGCATCGGGTTTCTCCATAGATGAGGTGCATATTTGCGTATTCCTGTGGTGTGTATGGTTGCGGCATGTTGATCGTTAAACAGTCCAAAATGCGCCAGAACTCCAAATCACAAAACTCACAATCGTAGTCACAAAACACACAATCGTAGTCCAAGATAATGCCAGGTCAGTTCAGTTTGCAGATCGATTCCAGTCCAAAAAGCCAAGCCAAAAGTCGTTAGTACGTACGAGAGCCACGTCAGTTGAATACGGAACGGTGCGCAGTAAACAAAGGAGCAGAGCGTACTGAACTGACTTGCTCTGAGAATAATAACAGCTTCTCTACCTGCCCTGTTGTTGTCTCTTTTTAACGTAAATATCTCTGTCTATCTATCTCTCTCTAACTTCTAAGGTATGTATGCCCCATTCAAATTCCTAGAAATTGTAACAAGAACCCACTACCTGCCCTGTTGTTGTCTCTTTTTAACGTAAATATCTCTATCTATCTATCTCTCTCTAACTTCTAAGGTATGTATGCCCCACTCAAATTCCTAGAAATTGTAACAAGAACCCATTTTGGGCACGCAGTGAAAGTGATTACTGTCAACTATAATTTAAGGAATTTGGTTCTTGTTTTGAACTAGTATGGATATAATTTTTTTGTGGTTGATTTTCCTAGAGTATTATACCATTTTGGAATCTTGATTAGTTGCGTCAATTTATAAAAAAACTTGCCATAGTAGTGTTCATACTTTTTTTTTACACCACGATGAGTTAAAGTTGATTAAAAGTAAAAATCTTCAAAAAATTTAGGGAATAAATTAAGTTTCATTAATTTACGTGAAAAAACTAGAGGTATTCTGGATTTTTTAAGAATTGTGGTAGATAGCAGTGCTATTCAGGTTGCCTATAAAAAAAAATAACAGAAATATTTAAAAAAGTGTGGTCATGGTAGTGAAAAATATCATAAAAGGTCTCACTTTTTTAAGAATTTCTTCTTTTTTTTTATAACTTAAAAAAAAAAGAGATATATATTTTTTTTCTTTTTTTCCCCGAGTAGTCATGGGCAGGTCTATCCTCCGGTGCTGGCTTATCGTTGAATTTTGGGACATGTTGTATATAACTGGCGAAATGTGGGCATACATAAGCGCATCTCTGCCTGACCCTTCGGGGATTATAGGCGTGATGATATGTTATGTTAATTAGAGGCTAAAAGGTTTGACCCCGAACAGCCGCACAGGTCGATCGAGCAGGTTAAGCTTCGCTTGCCGCGGTTGGTCTGTGGATGGGTGACCATCTTTACATACCGAGACCCCTCCATGCCTCGGAAAGCACGTTAAGCCGTTGGTCCCGGCTGTCATTCGTGGATCTTTGACAGTCGTTATGGGTCGTCTGAAGCCCGAAAGTCTGACAACCAGTCTTACCAAGGGGTATCGTATTACCCAGTAACTGGGTTGTGGAAGTCAGATAGGCAGTCGCTCCATGTGACATACTGGTATTCAGCTGCATCCGGTTTGACTGGAAGCCGACCCCAACATAGTTGGGAAAAGGCTAGGCAGATGATGAAGGTTTGACCCCGAAGTTTCACTGGTGTATCGGAATGTGGGAAGATAGGTATCGATGGTAAAGACCTCGTATAATATTCACTAATATTACAGGGTGGATTTTCGAGATGGGGCAGTAAGAGCAGTTACCTTAACCATTGTAGCCACAGGAAAAAGGTTTTAAGAGACTTTCCTTAACTTTTTGAGAAATTTTGATTTGCCTTCACAGATTTTGAAAAAGGCGCGGTCAGCAAAACTTTTCTTATGCCAATCAATCTTGTTCCTTCTATGCATAGATCGGAGAAGGTAGATTGATTTTTGGTACTTGTATCATAAATGCCCACAGAAAGAATAACATGGATCAGCCATTTTCTAGGAAAGTAATTCCGGATTTGGATCCGGAATTACTTTCCTAGAAAATGGCTAGAAATTTTGAACTAAGCAGTAATAATATCACTACCAACATTAATCATATTTAATTGGTTAAATATGATTAATGTTGGTAGTGATATTATTACTGCTTAGTTCAAAATTTAAATTTATCTGTATTTATATTTATTATTTATCTGTTTCCAAGACTATTCCAATTCCGAAATTCCGGAGGAATGTCCATATTAATATACAGGGTGTTTGGTGCATCGTTTGCCAAATGGAATTTGCCGAAAGGAGAGGTCATTTGCTATCTCTTAAGGCCCAGTAACTCGTTCCTTGTTACACCGGTTTTTTTATTATGACTTTTTAATTTTTATTTAGTAAAATACAAGAACTCTGCATTTAAGCTATTTTTTTTTTTAATTTATAAGTATAGCCTTCAAATTTTATTTTAATTCTTATCTTTACTCTTGTATGGTTCTATGAAATTCAAAATTACTAGCTAATAACATCCAGTTCCTTTTTAATAACTCACAAAGTTTTTGAAAAAAGGAAAAATAGACTTAACACTCAACTTTAAATTGCTGTAAAAAAAAAACTAAAAGCGATCGGGATTTTCGAATTATTTCAAAAAGTTCTCTAGTTTGTCCTCTTTCCAACGGTGTGCAATATACCAAAAAAACTTTTAATAACTTCAGTAATTCGCTAAACGTGTAATGGAGACACATCAGGCTGATATTCGATATTACGGTAAGAACACTAGTTTTCACATAAATAACATTCTTTAAGTAAGTGGATAGTGTTATCTCACTCTTACGCAGTCTTTTATCTCTTTCTAGGGTTCTAACTTTCTTCGAACTTGAAATAAAAAGTAAACTTTTATTTAATAAGTGCCTAATTATTAATTTTATTCAAATTGTCCTCCACTATTGCGTACACACGCGTGACATCTTCGTCTTATCTCGACTGTAGTGGTGTGTAAACGTATTTCTGATTTGATAGTGATGAAAGCCGCCTCAATGCGTTGGACTAAATCATCCCTCAACTCAACTTCCGTGGCGTAAACAAGTTCTTTGGGCCGGCCCCAGATGTAAAAATCTAACGAAGTCAGTTCTGGGGAACGGAGGCCAAGGAATAGGGCCATCCCTCCCAATCCAAGAGTCTGGGAATGCAACATCCAAGTATTCCCTGACCGTTAATCTCCAGTGAGCGGGCAACCGTCTTGATGAAAAATAAAAGACTCACTTCAAGAGGTCTTCACTGAAAATTGGTAGCTGAGCTAATAATTAGGGTAAGTCTGTTTGTAGAAATGCTTTTTAAAAAGTTCAGATTATCGACGTCCGAGTGTAATAAAAAACGACAAAACTGGACACGGTTACCATAGTCTTGATTCTCAAGACCTACAACAAACAAAATACCTACGCGTAAAATTGCATTACTTTCTCCCAAGAGGAATTTTTTATTTAATATTTGTAAAAAGTACAATCCGTGCGGGATAACATGACATCTGGCAGAGCGACGTCAAAGCCGTTACCTAGAACATCGATGAGGTACGCAGTAGAGCTAGAAAGGGTTTGCATTCCATGTTAGCGCGTACGATTGTAAGTCACTATCAAAGAAGAAATACGTTTACACACCATTAAACTCGAGATAAGACGAAGATTTCGCGCGTGCGTACGCAATAGTGGAGGACAATTTGAACAAAATTTATAATTAGGTACTTATAATTAAAAGTTTATTTTTTATTTCAAGTTCAAGGAAAGTTAGAACCCTAGAAAGAGATAAGAGACTACGTAAGAGTGAGATAACACTGTACACCTACTTAACGAATGTTATTTATGTGAAAACTAGTGTTCTTACCGTAATGTTGAATATCAGCCTGATGTGTCTCGATTACACGTTTAGCGAATTACTGAAGTTATTAAAAGTTTTTTTTTGGTATATTGGACACCGTTGGAAAGGGGACAAACTATAGAACGTTTTAAAATAATTCGAAGATCCCAATCGCTTTTAGTTTTTTTTTACAGCAATTTAAAGTTGAGTGTTAAGTCTATTTTTCCTTTTTTCAAAAACTTTGTGAGTTATTAAAAAGGAACTAGATGTTACTAGCTAGTAATTTTGAATTTCATAGAACCATACAAGAGTAAAGATAAGATTTAAAATAAAATTTGAAGGTTATACTCATAAATTTAAAAAAAAATAAGCTTAAATGCAGAGTTCTTGTATTTTACTAAATAAAAATTAAAAAGTCATAATAAAAAAACCAGTTTAACAAGGAATGAGTTACTGGGCCTTAAGAGATAGCAAATAACCTCTCCTTTCGGCCAATTCCATTTGGCAAACGATGCACCAAACACCCTGTATACGTTTCGGATCAATGACTCCAATTTAATCTTTCTACTCCGATCACTATAAGGAACAAAAACCTCCATTGGCCCAACTGAGGTTTGACTACTAGAAAAGTCAGAAATCGCAAAAAAAAAAACTTCCCAAACACTCGTGTGAATTTGGTAAGTGTATGTGTCGGATGTGGTGTATATTTGAATGTAAATAACAGTTACCATCAAGGATCCATCGGATGTGGCGGGGACGCTCCGCAGCTGCTGTCCTCGGAGTGCAGCCCGTCGCCCAGGTCTGTGCCCACCTGTCCCGGGACATACTGTGTTATGGTCAGTATTGGACATCTCAAATAAAATTAAACAACGATAAATACGCACTGAGTCGAAATTGAGTGTACTAGCATAACCATTTTTAGGGTTCCGTGGCCAAAGGGTAAAAACGGGACCCTATTACTAAGATTCCACTGTCCGTCTGTCTGTCACCAGGCTGTATCCCAAGAACCGTGATAGCTAGACAGTTGAAATTTTCATGATGTATTTCTGTTGCCGCTATAACAACACATAATAAAAATAAAGTAAAGTTAAAATTTAAAGGGGTCTAAAAGAAACGTTTTTTTCGGCGTTTTATGCCTTGCGGTACGGAACTCTTCGTGAGCGAGTCCGGCTCGCACCTGGTTGGTTTTTTTGACATAATGTAAATAGATGTACTACTATGACTAAGGATGTCGCAGGTTCGTGCTCGTTCGTACCTTCAGCACGTCGTGCAGCGAGCTCATGCTGCCCAGGCTCAGCGGCGTGATGGACCGCTCCAGCAGCAGCGAGCCGCTCCCCTGCGAGCCGCCGCCCAGCGAGCGCTCCATGCGCGGCGGGGAGGGGGGGGCTTGTACGTTCCTTCAGCACGTCGTGCAGCGAGCTCATGCTGCCCAGGCTCAGCGGCGTGATGGACCGCTCCAGCAGCAGCGAGCCGCTCCCCTGCGAGCCGCCGCCCAGCGAGCGCTCCATGCGCGGCGGGGAGGGGGGGGCTTGTACGTACCTTCAGCACGTCGTGCAGCGAGCTCATGCTGCCCAGGCTCAGCGGCGTGATGGACCGCTCCAGCAGCAGCGAGCCGCTCCCCTGCGAGCCGCCGCCCAGCGAGCGCTCCATGCGCGGCGGGGAGGGGGGGGGCTCGCGGGGTGCGCCCGAACGCCACGAGCCTGCGCAGGGCAAGGAGGAATGTGTTAGGCAGGGGGCTATCTGAAATCTGACCTCACGCCGACACCGAGCTACGACGTGTAACCGGCCATCACCGACGACAGCCGAATGCTGTCTTCGTAAATAGACGGGCGCGGTCTCGCTCGCACGCCGCCCGCGACACCCGGGTGCGCCGGCGGCAACGAACGTTTGCCAACCGACGGCGTGTCGGTCATCCGTCGTGACGTCACCGCACGCTGTTTTTTGGCGTGTGAAGATTTAAAGAGACTTCAGCCTTAAAAGTGTGCAAGCGGCGGGAGCGACTGGCTCGGCGTGTCACACGCCGACGTCACCTCGGCCAGTCAGCAGACCATAGATATACGAGGTTCATTCAATAAGTACCTAGCCTCATCGCCAGAGAGCGCTGTAGTTTCAAAAGAGTTTTACCACAGTGTATAGCACATTCTTTTTTAATTCTTTTTTCAAATTTTCATTCCAATCCCTTCATTTGTTTTAATTTGACAACTTATGGAAGCGAACGTATCGATCGGTTTTACAAAAATGGAAAAAGAGCAATATCGTTCGGTGATTCGATTCCTATTTTTGGAAGGGAAAACGCGCATCGAAATCAAAGAGCGCTTGGATGCTGTGTACGGTGACTCTTCTCCATCGATGGCCACCGACAAGAATTGGTTCAACGAGTTTGCACGTGGCCGCCCAAGCAGCAAAATTATCCTATAGTGCAGATGTTATAGGCCTTCAGTACTTATAATGTTCTCTTAACGGTTCTAGTATTTGCTGCCACGCTTATAATAGCAAGCATGGAGTTAGTTGGGCCTTATAGTATATCTGATCTTATACATTAACTTATAATTACTTATAGGTCGAAATTAAGAGTGCAATATAAGCTTGGGTGACCTATAAAAGTATCGCGAGGGTGTAAACGCACTCAAGAGTAGATAAACTGGTAAGCTATACTTATAACTGCTAACAAGCAGCATTATAGAACTACTATAGGTAAAGTACGCCAATAAGAGTGACAAACAGAATTAAACATACTGGAAACTATTTGCTATTATTACTTGGTTTTGTAAGGCTTTATAAGTTCACTTTACAGAACAATTATAAGTAAAATGAAGCGGTTCTAAAGTGGTATAAATCAATTTTGTTATAATCTTAACACGATTATAAAGGTTTAATATAATATACTTAGTATCCAAAACTATATCCGTGGTGTCCTGTACACGAATACATTGGTTTATAATGGTCTTGCAAATGCTATTATGGTGTCGGTTTCTAGATTTGTATCTGGCGAAGAACGAATCGTAGAAATAGAAGGTTCCCTACAAAATAGTTACTGTGAAAATTTTAGACAAAATGTTTATATTAACAATTTTGCACAAAACGACGTTTTATCGATAAAAAGCGATTTAAATTTAGACTTAAAAAAATGTATTAGAACCTGTGCAAGAAGATGAAAGCGATATTGAAAACTATTACAATTTTCAACTACATAGTGATCTTAGAAAATGGGCTGTAGAATACAAAATACGACATGCGACATTAAATTCTTTATTGTAAATATTGAATAAAAAGATTGAAGAGGATGCCCGTACACTTCTTGACACTAATAAAGAAAATCTGGATATTACTAATTCAGCGCCAGAAGAATATTTTTCGATAATTACCGTTCCACCCGAAGAGGTTTCTGTAATATAAATATTCGAAAATCCGTTTTTAGTCAAAGAGCGATCGACGTCCAGAAACATTACCATTTTCAATGCTGACAGCTAAACAAAAACAATAAAATAAGACATAGGTAATCGTCCGTTTATAGAAATATTTGCGGAACTCTAATTCCAAACAATATGGCCAAGCAATGGTTCTGATATTTACCATTTTTAAACAAAGTACGCCTAATGTAATACGCACGCCTAATGCCTAATGTAATATGTAATGTGTACGCGTTTGTTAATGTAATTTTGAAAACCAACTTGTCAAAATGGCGACTTTTCGTTGTATGTCTTACTGAAACCAACATTATTTTAAAATTCTACTACACTACAACTCAACGAAAACGCTTATTTCAAGGGGCGTGTAAAAATTTTGATAAAAAACTTATTATACTTCACCGAAAATATACGTGCGCCATGCACATTAAGCACATTATACATCTTGACTTCTAACACTCAACTCATATTGATACTCTAGATAATATCTATTTATAATAAGAAATGGATGCATATCTTACCTTTATCAATATTAATCTTTACAAATGTCATTCACCAATTCACAACATTTTTTTGAGCTTGTAAGAGATTCACTGTGTACGTTATTGTCGTGTTTGGTTACATTAAGCGCTGATAGTTAGCTTCGCGGGAGCAAATAGTTTTACGAAGTCCAACTATAGAATCGTTATTGGTCAAAGTGGTGTTCACCAAGTCTACTATAGATATTTAATTAGGTAAAATGCGCCTATAAATTGGGCCCTTTTCCGTGGTTATAATTGCTTACTATTCCGTTATAGTCCTAATGAAATGATGGTTCCAGGACAATTACTAGACCACATTTTGCTGCTTGGGCGTACGTCGGTTTTTGATGAACCACGTCCAGGTGCACCGAAAACAGCTGCTACGGAGGAAAACATTAAAAAAATCCATGATCTCGTATTGGCAGATCGCCGACTGAAGGTTTGGGAGCTAGCTGAGACTGTAGGCATTTCAGAAGGAACAGTGCATCATATTCTTCACGAGGAACTCGGCATGAGAAAGCTGTCGGCGCGATGGGTGCCGCGTTTACTCACACCGGAAAACAAGTGCAACCGTGAGACCACAGAGGAGACGTGTTTGGCGCTGTTTAAGCGGAATCCAGCGGAGTTTTTGCGTCGTTTTGTGACCGTCGATGAAACCTGGATCCACTGGTACACACCAGAGACCAAGGAGCAATCAAAACAATGGATCCAGACCGGGGAACGTGCTCCAAAAAAGGCGAAAACTGTAAAATCGGCCGGAAAAGTTATGGCCACCGTTTTCTGGGATTCACAAGGTGTGATCTACATCTATTACCTCGAGAAGGGTAAAACAATTACAGGGCTTTACTATGCCGATTTATTGGGCCGATTCGACGCCGAATTAAAGAAAAAACGACCCCATCTGGCGAAGAAAAAAGTGCTGTTTCACCACGACAACGCACCGGTTCACACGTCTGCCGTTGCCATGGCCAAATTAGTCGAATTACGCTACGAATTGCTGCCCCATCCACCGTATTCTCCAGATTTGGCCCCTTGTGACTTCTTTCTGTTTCCTAATCTGAAAAAATCTCTCGCCGAGAATAGATATGGATCAAATGAGGAGGTCATCGCCGCCACGGAGGCCTATTTTGCAGAGTTTGACAAAAACTATTTTTCGGACGGGTTAAAAAAGTTGGAGCATCGCTGGGCTAAGTGTATCGAACTAAAAGGAGACTAAGTTAAAAATAAATTGCCACTTTTCCAAAATTTTCGTTTACTTTTTGTAGGCTAAGTATTTATTGAATGACCCTCGTATGAAAGAAGGATATGTCCGGTGGTTGAAAATGTATCGGAACCCGTTGTCGCTAGATTGGCCCCACCACCGCGCCACCACTACACATGTAGTTCAGTAAAAGCAATAGAGTTTTTACAGGAAACCACTGAACAACTCGGCATTTTTATATTTTATCACGATGCCTAGTACAGGCCCATGTTGCCCATATTGCGTGAACACAGACACCCCCTAGCCACTTCTCCTGTTTATTACATTTCTATGCAGCAGACTCATCTTTGCCACGCAATACCTTATACGGTCGATTGCGCGTCATTTATTTTTATCCGCCAACAACCGTTAGGACCATAAAAGTCATAGCACACGTCACGTATCAAATCGGAAAGGGATCGTTACCGTATCAACTCGAACCGTTCAGGATTCTTTGTATGAAACTCCCTACCGTAACGCACACTAATCGGAATCGCAACGTAATCGCCTCGCCTACGGACAAGCTTACGAACCGCGGTGCGGTGCGTTACGGCTCGTCGTCCCCGCGCCTACGTCTCTCCGTACCTGAGCTTACGTCCCTTCGTCCCCGCGCTTACGTTTCTTCGTCCCCGAGCTTTCGTCTCTTCGTCCTCGCGCTTTCGTCTCTTCGTCCCCGAGTTTACGTCTCTTCGTCCCCGAGCTTACCTTTCTTCGTCCCCGTGCTCACGTCTCTTCGTCCTCACGTTTACGTCTCTTCGTCCCCGCGCTTACGTCTCTTCGTCCCCGCGCTTACGTGTGCTATGACCTTAAGAGTGTCACCAACGAAATTATGGACCCTGTGGTATTTTGCTACTGCAAATCCACATCTATAGCATTGTTTATCCAATCCAATACTCACTTTTACAATTATGACACTCTTTTGTACATAATTACCGTTTTAAAT
The DNA here is from genome assembly GCA_916614155.1 of Mesoligia furuncula. Classification (NCBI taxonomy): domain Eukaryota; kingdom Metazoa; phylum Arthropoda; class Insecta; order Lepidoptera; family Noctuidae; genus Mesoligia; species Mesoligia furuncula. Next base: position 6,059,924 of record OU744815.1, read on the forward strand.
AATACTTTTAGTTATCTTTGATGTTTTTCTACATGCACATCCGTATTTCATACCATTTATTCCTTCCTTTTATTGTAACTTAGGATATTTTTATTAATTTTCATATTTTGACATTGTCTATCAAATTGTCATCTGTAAGTTTAACTTTTTTATAGAGCATACTTAAGAGCGTTTACGCCGAACGGCATTTCATACAAACGTTCAAGCCCTTGTTTTTCGAAGTGAATAAACCGATTTTAATGAAACTTCATACGCATAAGCAGGATACAAAGGTCTAAAAAGTTAGTAGAAAACATTTTCGAAAAATAATGTTACAGCCAAATTAGACCGATTTTAAGCTTTCCATAGAAACAGAGATTTCCAGTTATCTTTATTTAAACAAGACATTTCGAAAATGTTTTCTACTAACTTTTTAGACCTTTGTATCCTGCTTATGCGTATGAAGTTTCATTAAAATCGGTTCATTAATTTCGAAAGACAAAGGCTTGAAAGTTTGTATGAAATGCCGTACGGCGTAAACGTTCTTAAGTTTTACTTTTTAATAGAGCATACTTGTAGGCCAGTACTTAATTTAGGCCAGGTTCACATTGTAAATCGCTTTATTATTTCTGGCAGTCAATACTTTTAAATTATTTTAAAATTTCAAAAATGTTTCTTCTGGAACATTGACCCAGGACTATAAAAGCGGTCGTCGGCCTCAACCTAGGTCAGTTTATTTTTGAGTCAGCTAATGTCTCGTCAGTTTAACTTCTGGAGAGTTTAAGTTCTGAGTCAGCTTACGTCAAGTCAGTTTAGTTCTGAGTCAGTTATAGTTCGGAATTCCTTTAATACTTCTGTGTTATAAGGTCAATAAAGTAAAGTCTTAGTCCATCTCTTCTTTGATATTCTAAGGGAGTGCCCTACACTCCTCCCTCTGACCTCCCGGCTTGCTTGGCTCCGGGATTACTCCGTCATCAGACGAGGAACCTGCTTCTCATCGGCTCTTGTTGCAGTTGAAGACCAGGGCATCCCCGTTCCGGAGTAAGCTCACCAGGAACCACGTCGAGATATCCAGGGGCGTCATCGAGGGACCTCCTGCTCGGCTCAAGACCCCAGAGGACGGAGACCAGAGCTACAATGAGTCAAGGGACCTCTTCCTCGGATTCCGAAGCTTTTATAATAACATGTAAGCCACTTATAACCCATCAGGTTATTCGTTACGTTACAACCCATGTCATCATTTGAATAATATTTGATCTCATAAAAATTGTATTTACGTACCATTATAGGATCCGGTACCGTGCGATATCGTTAACGGCGACGTCCGTTTACTGCTCTCTCGACTGCTGTACATCTGAAAATAAAAGCAAAAACATTAATACCCACATCAAATTGACGTGTCGCGGTCCGATTCGCATTCAATGTCTGATGACTAATGGCTTTAATTTTTAAATACCTATACTCCATTTGAAATAAGATTAAACATTAAAAAAAAACCTTTTTTACAGTCCGTTCAAGCGATTTTGACTTCTATACCGTAGGCATAAGGATGGGATTAAAAGCAAAAAAGCGGTTACAATACCAACTGTTTACTGCAGCTGACTTAATCTTATTGCAAATGGAGTGTAGCTAATTATTTCTGAAAAATACAGTGTCAAATTAAACTACGGATGGAGACAAAATAAAAAACTACACTTCTGGACACATCTATTGGCCCACCTTGTATTTTCAGTTTCGTTTGGTCCTAGCTAAAATTTTATATTAGGTCGAGCAAAAAGTTTTTATGCAGTTTTGAACCTGGCACATTCACAATTTCATTCAATAGTCTTTTTTCGAATTTCGAACACAGAATTTAAAGAAACAAAAGACAATTTGGAGCCTGTTTGTTGATATCAAACAATCGAATACTAAGAAAACTTGGTTTTATTGGTTTACTTGGATTTAATTCTTGAAAAAGTGATAGATATCTTTGGTTTTGCAACAAACATTACTTATTCTTAACATTAAGGTGAGGTTCTATCAATAATCTATGGATACTTCACCTGAAGTCGCCGCCCAAGCTGTGGCACTTATTCAGGCCGGACACAGCCAAAGAAACGTGAGTGCTCAACTTAATTTAAGTCGATCTGCGGTCCGAAATGTTTATCGGAGGTACCTAGAGACTGGCGGCTTTGTTCGTCGCTAAGGAAGGCCACGATCTCGGGTCACAACTGAAAGGCAGGATCGATTCATCGTGACGACCAGCTTGAGAAATCGTCACCTTACCTCCATTGAGATTCAAAACCAACTTCGCGACTTCCACGGAGTATCTGTGAGCGCTCGAACTGTTCGGAGAAGGTTAAAAGAACGCGATATGGTACCACAAAAGCCAGCTAATGGGCCCAAACTAACGCGAGCCCACCGAACAGCGCGCCTTCATTTCGCACGCAGTCATTTAAATTGGACACAGCAAGACTGGAGCCGTGTACTCTTTTCTGATGAGTCTAAAATTGTGTTACATGGCAATGATGGAAGGAAGAAGATCTACCGACGTAAGGGAGAGCGTTTCGCACAATGCTGCTTTGAAGAGAGGGTTGCTTATGGCGGTGGCTCATGGACTGTCTGGGGCGGTATATCCGCGAGCGGCAATACTCAACTTGAGGTTGTTACAGGACCACGGCTGCCAACATTAAATGCTGTAAGGTACATTCGTGAGCGCTTAGAACCTCACGTGATACCATACGCGGACTATGTGGGCCCAAATTTCCTTTTTATGCATGATAATGCAAGAGCCCATGCGGCCGGCATCGTCAGGGATATTCCCTGACGATGTGAACATCACAGTTATGGACTGGCCAGCCAGAAGCCCAGACATGAACCCCATTGAGCACATGTGGGACGAGCTAAAAAGATGTGTTAGGGCTCGTCAGCCAGTTGCCCAGACGATGCAGGAGTTGAAAACTGCCATAGAAGAGGAATGGGAGATGATCCCTCAAAATTTCATAGAGCGGTTGATAAACTCTATGCCTAATCGTATGAGAGCTGTGGTTGATACCCATGGAGGCAACACGCGTTATTAAATTAAACCTTTATTTGATAAAACATGTTTTTTATTCAAAAATCAATTGCCTTTAACAAGGCGCATATCCGACTTGTTAGGCGTAGCTCCATGTCGTATGGTATTCTGAATTCAAATTTAAAACAATACGATCGAAAAAGATGGTAAAATGTATCAGGTTTAAAACTGCATCAACAGTTTTTGTTCAATCTAGCAATCATATTTCGCCATCGAAACCTAAACTCTAAGGTGGGCCAATAGATGTGTCCAGAAGTGTATTTGATTTTTGGGTCAACGACCTCTGGTAGCGTTGTGACGTGTGAGGTGTTTTTAAGTCTTTTTACCTTTTGTGGTAGACTAATTTTATTCTAGGTGCATTGTCTTCACATATAGTAATACCCTTTAAAAGAATACCGGTGGATTTTCTTGCCCTTTCTTCTCCATACGAAAACTACCTTTTGGAATGGGCGACTATAATCAATTCTATTTTAGTTGTAATTTTTGACGTCCGAAAGTGCCTTATTTGAAATAAATGATTTGACTTTGAGAAAATGTGTTTTATTTTTTGTTATTGTGTTTAGATATCGATAAACGTCACATCTATTAAGTTTCGCTAGCTAATTTAAAGGAATGGTTGTGTTCGTTACCGTGGGATGTTCATCCGCAGTCTCGACCGTGGTGGGCAGGTCCAGCAGGCGCTGCGAGCGGATGCCGTCGCCCGGGCCCATGTGCGACAGGTGCGCGAAGTTCGTGGGCGCGGAGATGAGCCGCGAGCGACGCTCCGATCTGTAACACAAGTCACTACGTAACAACACCTCACTTAGCCTACAAATCAGACTAATATTATAAAGGCGAAAGTTTGTGAGTGTGTGTGTGGGGGGGGGGGGGGGGTGTGGGGGGGGGGGGTGGGGGGGGGGGGTGTGGGGGGTGTGTGTGTGGATGTGCGTGTGTGGCGGGGTGTGTGTTTTTATATGTTTGTTGCTTCTTTACGCTCCAAATGATTCTGCCAAATGATGCGTTTATAATTCTGCCAAAGTGGCCTTTTTAGGCCCCCAGGTTGTGTGTCCATGTCCCCGCCACTCTGTATGTAAAAAATATCACTTACAATCTATTATGTGCTTCAATCGCTTGGTGTGACTGTTCCCGCACTGAAAACCTTCGTTTATGACCCCATAGTGATGTGTCTACTGTGATTGGGGGATCCGACGCTCGGGGGTCTGTGAACATTCAACAAATTTAATTAGTGTATGTCGCATTTGATTAAAATCTTTTGTTTTTGTTGTCCTATACTGTCCCACTCTGTCGTCTTAACGAAAAGTGCAATAACTAGGTTAAACCTCATTTCGAGGAAAACGCGACATTTTTTTTTTTTGTATCTCCATCACTATATTATGCTTAGTATTAAAACCGGCTACGTCATGGATACGTAAAAAATGTCTAAAAAGAATATTAGATTTCATTCTGCAGATTCCAATTATGTACTTAAGTCAATTTAGGGCAAAACTCGAGTTGTTGCTCTTTTCGTAAGGACGGCAGCACTGCTGGGCAAAGGCCTCCCCCAAATACTTCCAGGAACTCTTTTCCCGCGCTACCTTGAACCAGCCGTCGCGGTACGCATCCAGGTCATCTCGCCATCTCAGGCACCGATTGTGTGGAGATTTTTGTCCAGCGGTCACCTGCATGCGGGTGATGTGACCCGCCCAATCCCATTTGAGCCTGGCAGCCTTCTTTCCTACATCCAGTATGCCCGTTTTGGAACGCAGCGTGGTGTTCCGAATCCTGTCCTGTCGTTTAACACCCAAAATGCTGCGTTCCATCGCTCTTTGACAAATTCCAAGGCGGAACTTTTGCAACTCGGTGAGCGACCAGGTCTGAGCATCGTAGGTTAGAACGGGTAGGATACACACATGTCGATGAAATACAATTCATTCACATACACGCGCCTTGGCTTGTAATTATGCACAAGAGAAAAACTTTTTGACGAAACCAGGACTTATAGTTAATATAAAGTCTGAAGTCGCCAACTCGTCTTTGGGAAGCGTGGTGCAATGCAATTCACAGCGTGTTTATGAACTAGGTTACCACAAGTATGGCGCGCCTCCGGCTTCGACCGTCTCGGACGGTACCGAGAGCTCTTACGCTTAAACACACATTCACAGCGTGTTTGTGCACATGTTTACCACAAATAAAGCGCGCGTCGCTCCGTGAGATAAAAATCCTGTAGTCGATTTGAAAAACAGTTAATTTCCGTGACATAACTAGATTATTGATAAATGAATTTATTTTTGTAAGGTTTGCACAAACACTTTTACACGTCAATTATATTTTTTTTAAACTAGATGAGGTCGGCGTTTCCTATCTGATTACTCTGAGAAGAAAGGCCGAAACAAACTCAGAGGTCACAGTCTCTTTTGAAATCCAGACATAATCTTGGTCAGGTTATATGAAGACCATGTAAATCAATGTCTGAGATGGTCTATTGAGGAAAGAACCACACAGATTGAGCGGACCTGTCCAATCAGTGCACGCATTTGTCAAAAATCGTGGACCTCAACTCAGAACTTGAGGAGCTCAACGATTCGACGAAGAATACCAAAGAAAGGACATTTGGATAGGCCGCGTAAATTACTCAAACTGCCAGATCATGATTAAAACTAACTAAGAAGGAAATCAGAAAAAAAAAGGAAGAAATGACCCACATAGTCCTCACATTCACAATAATTAAATTTAAAAAAATATTCCTGTCTAGTACACGTCCGTAGTTCACGTACACCACGTACGTCACGTAGTTCCTGTCTGTCTAGTGCACGCATTTGTCAGAATATTAGTTAGTAATGATATTTACTTACGCGTTAGTAGCGGTCTGAGGTAGACGATGAAGGGCGACGCGTCGCTAGAGAAGGGAAAGCCGTTACCCACGCCTCCGTTCACGCAGCAGATCCATCCCGTCTCGTCTAGAGGTCGAGCGTTTGCTGTAATACGAAATTAAGCGTAAGTAATCTATACTTGCAGCAGCGCCCCGCGGTTTCACACGTATAAGTCTCGATCCCGTGGGAATATCGGGATAAAAAGTATCCTATGTGTTATTCTGATGTATAAGCTATATTACTGTAAAGTTTCATCAAAATCCGTTTAGTAGTTTTTGCGTGAAAGAGTAACAAACATCTATCCATTCTCACAAACTTTCGCATTTATAATATTAGTCTGCGAAGCAGAACGGTTCGCTGGTAATTAAAATAAACTGAAATGTCAGGAAGTGGACCTCAAAATCGAATTTATAAAAATGCGATTGATGCGGTTTGCAACTCTAAGGCAGTTCTCTACTGCAATGTAGATCATCATCATCATCATTTCAGCCGAAAGACGTCCACTGCTGGACATAGGTCTCCCCCAAGCACCTCGACTTCGACCGGTTCTGCGCTTCTCACATCCAACGGGTTCCTGCGGCCTTAACAAGGTCGTCGGACCACCTTGTGGGAGGCCTTCCAACGCTACGTCTTCCGGTACGCGGTCGCCACTCCAGAACCTTTCGGCCCCTTCGGCCATCTGTTCTGCGAGCAATGTGCCCTGCCCACTGCCACTTAAGTTTAGCAATTCTTCGGGCAGTGTAGATACTTGACAGTAAAAACTTGCATCATGGAAGCTGCCTTTCCCCTCGAGTTCATTCATACAGTATCTTTTCTCCTTTGGAACACAGTTTTGACCTCTAAAGCCCTCAGTAACCATTTCCAATTTACAGGGTTATTGGTAAAACATTAACAACCTCTTAAGGGGTCATTGTACTCATCATTATGAACAACTTTTACTATGGGACCAAACCTGAAATCGCGAAAAAAAAAATCAGCTGTTCCCTACATTTATGTTCGTATAACTCGTAAAAATACTTAAGAGGTTGTTAATGTTTTACCAATAACCCTGTATTATACATAGTAGGTGGCATGGACCGCTTGTCGTAATCGGTGAACCATGACAGTAATAGGATATAGATAAAAACTAACTTCCACCCGCGGCTTCGCCCGCGTGGTATGTCGACAAAAAGTAGCCTATGTCCTTCTCCACGGTTTAAAGTATCCCCATACCAAATTTCATCAAAATCGGTTTACCCGTTTAGCCATGAAAGCGTAACAAAGAAACCAACAAATGCACATTACGATTTTATATTATGAGTTAGGATATTAATTTTATTCATGTGATGACTTACGTATATTCATAGTTTGCACCCAATCGCCGGTCTCGATGTCGTACACGTCAATATGCGTCGCCGTGAATATTAGTAGATGCGTGTCGTTGATCGCTGCAAATAAATGATAGAATTTAGAAAATAATAGAATATAGTCATCAATTCTGTATTTTTTGTAGCTAAATGTAGCTGATGAAATTGTAAATAAACCCTGTTCAGGTTAAATTCCTACGCCATGCTGAGACAGCAGGTGGCGTCACCTAGACATCAGGTAATTTATGGAAAATTTCAGTTTTAAGTATTCAAATAATCAAATCAATCACACACAAATTTATAAATGGAACTACAAATTGGCATCCACAATTAAGTTTTCTGATCCAATTGTTTACATTTTCATCAGATAGTTTTGAACCGGCAAGACGATTATGATGTTACTCACCATGGTGCGTGGGATGTGCAGTGTACATGAGCTCGGTGTCCCTCGCCCTGTGCCCGTTCCTGTCCACGTACAGCGCCAGCGAGTTGAACACCAGCAGCGTGTCGCTGGAGCCCGGCACGGGGGCCGCGCCCAGGGGCCGCGCGCCCGAGTGCGACAGGAATAGGTTCACTTGGTTCTCTGGGTGCACGAGGGCTGGGGGAAAGATGTAAAGGTCAGAAAAGTGGAAACGTTGGTGGTGGTGGTGGTGGTGGTGTAAAGTGGTGTGGGTGGTGGTGGTGATGGTGGTGATGGTGTAAAATGGTGTGGGTGGTGGTGATGGTGGGGAGTGGAGTGTGGTGGACTGGAGTAGTGGTAGTGGTGGTCGTTTGGTGGTGGTGTGGTGAAGTTGTAGAGTGGTGGTGGTGGTGGATGAGTTGTGGAGTGGTGGTGGTGGAGTTGTGGTGGTGAAGTGAAGTGGTGGTGGTGGTGGTTGAGTTGTGGAGTGGTGGTGGTGGAGTGAAGTGGTGGTAGTGGTGGTGGTGGTGGTGGTTGAGTTGTGGAGTGGTGTTTATGGAGTTGTAGAGTGGTAGTGGTGGAGTGGTGGTGGAGTTGTGGAGTGGTGGTGGTGGGGATGGTAAAGTTGTAGAGTGGTGGTGGTGAAGTGGAGTGGTGGTGGATGAGTTGTGGAGTGGTGGTGGTGGAGTGAAGTGGTGGAGGTGGTGGTGGAGTTGTGGAGTGGTGGTGGTGGAATGGAGTGGTGGTGGTGGAGTGGAGTGGTGGTGGTGGTGCTGATGACACGTCGTTTAGTCATAAAATACGTGTCATCACATATTAACGCTTAAATAATCAGCCTGTAATGTTCCCACTGCTGGGACACAGGCCTCACTCTTTCTAGGTAGGGGCTGTAATCCATGTGTCTGGCGGGCAACTGCCCAATGATTCATATCGGGCCGTTGTATCTATGCTAGTTGCGCGGTAAACTCTGCTTGCGAGATGCAGGATTTTGCGTGACGTCAGTATGATGTAGATACCGCTACAATAACTTACAGACAGCGGGCTGGTCGTGGTGCGGCCTGCGCGGCTCGGGCAGCGAGTGCGCGGCGAACCCTCCCCTGTAGCCCAGCAGCAGCCTCGCGCCGCTCAGCTGTACGCTGCACACTGCTCCACACGCTCTCAACTCGGCCACACGAACTCTTCTGGCTGCCGTTCGGGTTATTTCGTAGACGTTTACTACGTACGCGTTCTAGGGATGAGAGAGAAAAAGTAATGTAGAAGATGAAATATTACAGATAAATATAATTTATTTGTCAAATATGCGTTTACATAAGCTGACTAATCAGACATGCATGTCTGATTTGAATTAATAGATGTTGTGAGCATCCAAGTTTTGCCAATAACGGAGTACAAATTTTTTTGGTATAAAAAAATATTCTAAATTTCATTACAAAATACAGAACAAATAAATAATAATTGATGTTAAGATATTATAGTATACGTATATTATAGTCAAAATAAATTAAATTATGTCCAGAATATTCATTATTATGCAGTCAAAAAAAAAATATTCAAAAGTCAATTGATATAAAATTCACATTATTCAATTGTTATTCTTAACTATATTACGTTGATCAATCGCGCAATTATATTAATGCCCGCTAGCAACACAAATCCACTAATTGCGTTTAGCGCTAAACTTCATATTTCTAATGGTTGACCAAAACAGTACGATATTTTGAATTCGTTTAGCGTTGTGATTTGTGGTGCAAGCCGGCCTAAGAAATGCTTTTTTTTTTAATAAGACTTACATTTTCTTACTAGCAGGGCCTGCGGTTTCGCCCGCATAAGTTTCTATCCCGTGGGAATATCGGGATAAAAACTACCCAAGTAACACAGTTATTCTGAATAAAGTTTGAGTAATAGCGATCCGCGAAACTATAAGCTGAAACTGTTGTCTGGATAATGTCTGACTAAACGTCTATTCAGATGTTAATCAAGCAATTTGGGCACAGTTTTAAATGCTTGAGTCTGTATAACAGCGATTTAAAGTCTGGGTAATAGCTTAGTAATGGCCCACTTAGCTTAGTAACATCTGAGAAAAAGCTGACATCTCTTTTATAGAGCTGTTATTTCATGTGGAAACTTGTAATTGGCCTTATTTTGTATAAATTATTACTTACTGTATTTGTTTAGCTGTAAGTTTTCCTAAAATAAATAAAATAAAATAAAATAAAATATTTATTCAGACAAATGCATATGGATATTGATATTCAGAAATTATTCAAGATTAAGTTCATTGGCGTAATACTTTTCAAACAAAATTAAGAGTTATGTTGTAATGTAGAAAAAAAGTGGTGTTTAATCTTGAAGTGCGGCATTGAATAAAATCAATAATGACGTGCACAGCGAAACAAGAATTGGTAAGTTAATGTTATTATGTATTATAACCATGATACACGTTAAATATTACTGCGCAAGTAGTTTTATCGTGAATAGCATATGAATTACCTCAATATTTTTCACGCGCCGCTTAGGTAATCAAGTTTAGTGATAGTAAATAAGACATAAACAAAGACTTTTGTGTTGTTTGTGTATCTTTCAAAAGTCATTAAATAAATTATAACCTGTATTTTTAACTGTAATTAATTACTAAAATGAGGCATTTGATATACATAATGATTCAATAGTTTACTTAAAAATAAGTTTTAATGGCGATTCATTATAAGCTGAATAAAAGCTCTCCACGCACTGCAGCTGTGTTACATAACTCTGAATAAAAAGTCACGCCTTTCTGATTATTAAGCTTTTATTTGAGAAATAGTCATCTGGTAGTACAAATATCTGAATAACACATGAATAAGTTACTAAATATGATTAATTATACTGCTAATTAGGGTTCAAAATAAATTGCGATAGACCCAATTTTTCAGGAAAATTTATGTACTTACCTACACTCGAGAGCAATGAATTAGGGTTAGTTATATAAAAATATCTGAAATTCTCGGAAAGTAAGAATGCTAGCTTAATGAAGTAAATTGTGATTAATAGACAAACTTCTTAGTTAGCAATCAGCTGACCATTTGCTCAAATGAGGTTTTTTTTACTAATATTTCGTACGATTTTCATATTGCACTGTGTTCCTAACATAATGCGAAATGTCTTGCAGGAAAATGCCGTTTAAGATAGTGTCCACACGTCGAAGGGGCAGAGCAGAATTATCTACTGTACCTTTCCACTGGAAAAACAAAAGAAAACTTCGATGGCCCAAATATAATGATGATGTCATGGACATTCACTTTATACTGTCGTCTTTTTGAAAGTTTAAGAAATAAAAGAAATTGAGATTATTGTAACGCTTTTATTTATAATAATTGACTACCTACTATTCTACAAGTCACTTTTTTCAAGCTTTTTTATTTAGCTTGCACTGTTCGTATGTAAGTATGTATGTATGTAAGTTGTCCGTAAATATTTGCAAACCATTTTTCGACATTTGTTAGTATCCATAATCAGCCTATAATGTTCCCACTGCTGGGACACAGGCCTCCTCTCGGCGAGAGGGATTTGTTAGTATCCGATTGAGCTGAAATTTTGCATACACCTTTAGTTAGCTTTTAAAATAAATATAAATTTTAAAAGCTTGAGGCACTGATGTACGTTATCCGTTATACAGGTGTACCTACCTACTACACAATAACAGTGCCTCAAGCGTTTAAAATTTATATACTTATACATATTTTAATATGACAGTGTCACTTAAATTTATTTTTTTCTTTTTAGTTCGCGTTATTCTTTTTTTTAGGTTACGTTTTTATTTAAATAAAAGCTTGTTTTAAAAAAACTTTTTTTTATTTTCATTTTATTTTTTACTTTTTAGTCTTAAAGATTTATTATTAACATTTTTTTAGCTATGAACGGTGGTCAGCTTGTTTTGTAAAACTTTTTTCAAACATTTACGCCGAATTCCTATAATTCTTCTCCTAGATTTCCATGATTTTCTTTCCATTTTTAGGGTTCCGTTGCCAAATGGCAAAAAAACGGAACCCTTATAGATTCGTCATGTCTGTCTGACTGTCTGTCTGTCGGATGTCTGTCTGTCTGTCCGTCCGTATGTCACAGCCACTTTTTCCAAAACTATAAGAACTATACTGTTGAAACTTGGTAAGTAGATGTATTCTGTGAACCGCATTAAGATTTTCACACAAAAATAGAAAAAAAAGCAATAAATTTTGGGGGTCCCCATACTTAGAACTTAAACTCAAATTTTTTTTTCATTAAACCAATACGTGTTAACGATATTGAGGTTTCTAATATATTTTTTTTATATTTATTATCCCACCAAAAATTGGTTTGAACGAGATCTAGTAAGTAGTTTTTTTTAATACGTCATAAATCGTAAACCGCAATTTACCATTTATTCAATCATCTCAAATATAAAATTTAAAAAAAAACATTTAATTTCATAAACATAGACCTTATGCATAAACCCGGATGTTACGGAACCCTCGGTGCGCGAGCCCGACTCGCTCTTGCCCGGTTTTTTTATCAATCTGTTCACATCAAACCCGCGGTACAACAATACACAACGACAAACAATGTTTTAAACGTCCTAATTCAATGACTACCCAGAAAAACTCTGTATAACTTGTTTAAAAATGGTACTTATAGAAGTCATTGCGGAATAAGAATACATCATTCAACTTCTATTTGTGTTAGTTATCTATAAACCATGACTTAATTTCTAATATACCGAAATAAGCTGTATAAAGAACCCAGAAAACATTTTTATACAGTAGCTGAATAATTGATAAAATATTAGCGGTTATTCAAAATCAAGCTGTTTAATAGAAATTAACTACACCATTATTGAGAAGACTCACTATTTTACAGCATATAGTGGTTTCATAAGCAATAAGCTGAGTAAAGTTTGTAGATTAGTATTAGATAACTACGTTTATTCAGCTACTTATACTATTATACAGATAAATGCTGTCCCAGGCACTCTTTTTCATATTAAAGTCATCTGTAATGCTTTAGGTTTAAAAACATCTGTGTTATATGCGATATAGAAGTTATTACTAAGCTTTTAGAAAAATAGTCAACTTAAAGCAACTTTTACTAAGCTAAAAGAGTTATAAAGGCCAAAAGAGAATATTATTCAGAATTTGGCTCTTTCAATATCCACTTACTCCGACGTTTTGTAACTTATAGCTGTAAACATTTTCGAATTGCTATTACTCAAACTTTATTCAGCATGCCTGTGTTACTTGGGTATGTCCTTTCCCGGGACTCAAACTATCTCTATACCAAATTTCATCTAAATCGGTTCAGCGGTTTAAGCGTGAAGAGGTAAAAGACAGACACACTTTCGCATTTATAATATTAGTATGGACACAGAATAAATAGTACAAGTACAGAAGAGGCACTTCGCGCAACAATTAATAGAAATAGCGACTCTTGCTACTAAGCAACAAAGTGCAATTCAGCTCGCATAAGCGCTAAGTGCCTAACGCGATATTCACCTAAACGTTGCCGCTCTTTTCTAACGCGTAGCTCTGTCGCTGTCTGGCGCGGAGTGACGTGCTAGCTGTGGCGCTAGGGTTGTCGGCTTGCCACTGCTACTATATTCATCGTCTATCTACCTACTTGACCACGTAATCTATCTTATGTTTGATGCGTATGATTACACGGTCAATTAGGTACATAGACAATGAATATTAAAGTCCGTCATTTGTAATTAACAAATGAAAACAAACCTTTAATCTTTAGGCTACCTAGATACTTACCGCTTTGTTTAACATTCCTCATTAGCTTACAATAATAATATTTTCACATTTTGCATTAATTAAAAAGTTCGTAGAACAAATTAAAATATTAAAAAAATCTGGTTGTTTACATTTTCAATATACCTACTAATTCTTAATTATCTCCTAAATGCGTGGACCGATTTACATGATTCAAACGGATAAAATGGTTTTAGACCTAGATCTTTTATTTGACACCGTCAAAAGAGCAATGCTTTAAACCAGCCATTCTTGTTGTTCACTATTCGAAACTTATTTAAAATACTACGCAGGCACGAGCTCTGCGCGCGAGCGGTGACAACCGACTGGCGGAGTGGCCACGGCGCCACGCGAAAGGAGGTACGAGTGTAGGAGGCCTGGTATGGATTTGTCATGGTATGTGGCGGTATGTTATCTGCTTTGTTTTTTGGTTTTTCACCTACTTAAGATATAGTTACACACACCTGTTTCTTGCACAGCACCGCGAACCCGTGCGCGGCGTGTCCCAGCGGGCCGGCCGCCAGCGCCAGCGCGCCCTTGCTCTCGGCCAGCTTCACGCACTCCACCTCGGCGCACTCCAGCGCGCGGATGGGCACCAGGCGCACGTGCCGCCCGCGGCCCGCTATCACCACTGCGGACGGGAATTACACATGTTTTATAAAGAAAGAAACCTTTTTATTATATGCAAATCCACGCAAATCACAAAGAAAAGAGCAGGAACTCGATTAAAAATACGAATAAACCTGTGAATAGAACTAGAACACATGATAACACAGTAGTAAAATACAAAAAGGAAAACGTCACATACACATGTAAACGGTTCATCGTTCAGTAAGAAGTAGTGTGATGTGGCAACTGTAAAACTTATTTTCTAACATGGGGCCATTCAAGTATTACAGGGGGGCGGGCGGGGTCTTTGCTTTGCTTATTTTTGATGACATGGAGGATGGGAGGGTCTGGATGCGATTACGTCAGCAGTATTTTTTTTTTTTCATTTTTCGGATTTTCTACAAAATTTTGGCGATTTGAACACAATAACAACCCTACTTGTTTATGTTTGAAAACGAATTGCATATAACTGCTGCTCATGAATCAACAAAGAAATCCCAGAACACATTGAAAAATGCTTGTACCAATGTTTACGTAAGCAGTTGGGGGTAAGAGCTTTGCTTATTTTTCTGACGATAGGGCGGGGAGGGGAGGGGGGGGGGGTTAATGATTGCATAAATCTGCTTACGTAATACTTGAACGGCCCCCATGCAACAAAGACGAATTTCAGTGACGTTCTTCCCATAAAATTACACGTTCGCACGCCCCGCCAGCCGCTCTGTCCCCGCTTTTTAAATCTATCAGAGATTTAAAAAGCGAGGACAGAGCGGCTGACCTTCGATCTGCTAAGATATTCATTTTAATGATATACTCTAAAGGGCAATTTTGATGTTCATGAAATGCACAACGTATTTAATTGGATAAAGAATAATACTGTATCGTTTAAAATAGCTTGGTAAATAAACCATAATTTTTTTGTAATATGTAAAAGGTAGAAATGGTTACTGTGGGTTATCCTTAGGAGATAAACATATACCATCGCGGACTTTTTTATCGATATTTTTAAGATATACAATTCCGTAGTACATTAATTTGATCTATCTCGTAAGGTTTAGCCAGCTTTTGCAATGTAACCGCACATAAATATGTTTGTTACGACATCACATTACAAATCTCTAAATTTCTCGGCTTTTCTCTACTATAAATATGCATTTATTAGACATATAAACCTCTCTCGAATCACTCTATCTATTAAAAGAAACTGCATCAAAATCCGTTGCGTAGTTTTAAAGATCTAAGCATACATAGGGATAGACAGACAGCGGGAAGCGACTTTGTTTTATACTATGTAGTGAAGATATGAAATCGAAATAAAATCAAAAAATCAAATTGAAATCTTGTATTGGATTCGATTAATTGTTCTTCGAATTATGTAAGGTACTTACACCGGTATGTAACCCATACAGTATCACAAATAAACGATTTGAATTGATATTATTGTGTGTATTTTTTTCATATTCTGTTTACATGAGCTGATTCAATCAGCTCATGTAAACAGAATATGAAACTCAAACAGGTTTATTGACATACTAGCTTCTGTCGGCGACTTCCGTCCACGTAGAAGTCAACTATGCAATAAAGCACATTATCCTATGGCACTCAGCTTTCTATCAGTGAAATATTTTTTATAATCGGATCAGTACTTCCAGAAATTACCTCATGCTAACCACAATTTTACCTCTTTATAATAATAGTTTAGTAAACCATGAGTTCTTTAAGATTATTTATGTTTTCAGCCGACCATAAAACAATAATAAAATTAGAGTTTCTTCTTCAATATCTTCACAATCCGGCGCAGCATGTAGACATGATGTGCTGCGTCGCGCGATACCGGTGAATATCAAAGGATTTCTTCGGTATAGCGTGCAGCTATGAAATCCGTTGGCATTCACCGAAGTCGCACGACGTATGGTTCTTCGGAGATCTTCGGAGCATATTGGAATGTTTGTTGTCGCTATTAGTGGAAATGTAACTTAATACCAACAATGACAGCATACGTTTTTCTTATAATGTAAATAAAAACCATCTGAAAGTAAGTGAAGTAAATGTTTCATTTCTAAAAAACAAAACCTGAAAACGGCAAATATTGACACAATTTACATGAGATACAAACGGGAAAAAGTGAGGATTCGACGGTCAAGTGCAATCAGTAGCTAGTAGTAGTGCTTATTTTCTGCATTTTCATAGTAAAACAATAGAAAAAAAACAAACAAACGATGAGGGCGCCACTGTGCGGTCGGCGCAGCCTTAAAGTACCAACACCACCCTTACTGCTACGAAATAAAGGCGCTGTCTTTATCAAATTGTTATCAAGGCAAGGATGTGGTGGGGTTTACTGTAGGTTACACAATTCTAATATACGAGTTTCAAACAAAACGGAGGAAAGAAACCCAATAGTATTGGTAGTAATCATTATAAAGGCGAAAGTTTGTGTGTGTGTGTGTTTATATGTTTGTTACTTCTTCACGCTCAAACGGCTGGACCAATTTTGATAAAATTTTGTATGGAGGTAGCTGACACCCTGGATTAACATATAGGCTACTTTTTATCCCGATATTCCCACGGGATCGACAATTACGCGGGTGAAACCGCGGGGCGCAGCTAGTCAAACATACATCCCAAAAACACCAACAATCGCCTCGGTAGAGCATCATCTCTGTTACATAAGTAACCTACCAACAGTTAAACCAGTAAAGATGTGCGCTTCGTTATGCGTAAAACTTCATGTATCTGAATAGAACGAACGTCGCGTCGCACCACAGAGAAATCACCCTCATAGGCAATGCTTCAGAATTTAGTACTGCAGCGCTTTGTTGTAGGCTGCAGGTCGTCTTCTGTCACTCAACCGTTTTGTTTTATTTTTATTAAGGCGACTATATGACCTAAAGCGCGGTCTTTGTTGGACTGCATAGAACAGAAAGAGAAGCGCGATGACACAACGCTGGTAATTTATTGCAAAATATGAAGCAATTATCTATTTACAAAAAATCTATTGTTTGGATTAAAAAATTAAAACACTAGTGCTTTAGTATGTTGCTTGTAGAATAATCTGACAAAAAGTTTTTAGTGGTGTCTTCGTGATTTTTTTCTATCGTATCAAATTAGTTGTATTATGTTTTCAACACACTATCTACCTAGCATATATCCTGAAGAATATCATATATTTTTCTGATTTTGTTTACTGTAGTCGATCATATACTATTATTGTTTCTAAAACTTGCGTTTTTTGTATTTAGGTCCTGTAAGCCCCATATAAGTCTATAATTTTGTAATTGTGGTAATACAAAATTGGCAAATACTTCCATGTTTGTTCTTATACCCGAGACCTCTTCGTGCCTCGGAAAGTACGTTAAGGAGTAGGTCCCGGCTGTCATTCGTAGACATTTGACAGTCGTTACGGGTAGTCCGTAACCCAAAATTCTAACAACTTATTACGAATCGTGTTACCTAGTAACTGGGTTGTGGAGGTCAGATAGGCAGTCGCTCCATGTAAATGACTGTTACTCAGATGCATCCGGTTAAACTAGAATCCGGTGCCTGGGAACCTAACTAAGTGGGAAAAAGGCTAGGCAGATGTTGATAACTTACCTAGTAATTGTTCATGTGGTACATAAGCTATTGTAGAGATCGGGGCGTGTGCTCTTCTTGGTGTTATTTCAGCTCTTTCTAGGTCTATTAACGCTAAGCCAGCCTCTCCACCCACACATATACGGGATCGTTCTAGCACGCAGGCGCAGAGGGCGTTGCGGACGGTTGCGGCGGCTGTGGAGTCGAGGAGGACGCAGGCGCTGTATACCTAAGGTGGAAGGGAAAGAATGATGAGTTTTGACGAAGATGCACGAAACATACATACACTCCAAACTTTGTACTTTTGGGGGGTCGTGTAAAATCATACAAGATAGAGAGTGATCGAAACGAGTGCGTTGTGAAACACGTACTGTGAAACAAAATCATGAAACAGTTTTGTATAGTTTGGGGATTCGTTTGTTAATCTTACAAAGATCTTACAAAGCAAGCAGATGACTTTTTCCTGCTGTTACATTTGACAATAAGGATTTCAAAGTAAGGATCAGGAATATAAAAATGCCTAAATGCAATTTAGAATTGGCCCAAAGATCACTAGATAGAGTAGGAACAATCTTTTTGTCAATATTTCCTTGTATTTTGGTTCAGATCTCTTTCGGTACCATAAAAATTGTCATAATTCTAGTTAACCAGCATTCACTTACACATTTGTCAGGTAGGTTATTTCTCTTTAGTATCCTGTGCAGTTCGCTTAGTGCAACCACCCATTTGGTTTTTTCCGATTCGGATTCGGCTAGCATGAGTGTATGCGACCGTTTTCCGCCTTCTAGCTGTGATGTTGATATCTGCAGACAGAAAATAATTACATAGCATTTAAAATAAACATTTTATAAGTACATGAAAAACGCTAAGTAAGTCTTAAGAAGATTATCGAAGCGCAAACCTTTTCTGGTTTAACTGTTTAAAGTTAAACCAGAAAAGGTTTGCGCTTCGGCAAACTTTGTCGCACCATAGAGTAACCACACACTGAGGCGAAGCTTTTAGGTTTTGTACTGCAACGCTTTATAGTAGTGCACCTATTATTGCGTGTTTGTATGAAGTTTTCTCAGTCGAGTTACCTACTCCGGTCCCATTTCGTCATCTGATACTCGACAATTTTGTAAAGTTTTTTGGAACTGCATAGATTTGTTAATCTATATTTGTCTAACTGGTAATCGACAAAACTCGCAAATTACTTCCATGGTTATAACAGCTCTATATTAGATCTCACCATCGCGAGATCGTATTTCCGAAGATAGACGATGTTTGCCGAGGCGCATACTTTTTTTTAGAAATCTGTACACACTAGATAAATTAAAGCTTGATTCTCACCCTAAATATACAAGGTATGTCCCGTTTGTTGGCGTGTATGACATCAGATTCCTTGACAGATGCGACGCTGAACTCCGGGTCGCGCATGTCTAGCACTTGACTCACACATACTGATGGTAACGCGTTCCTGAAACAAACGATAAAATCATATTTACTCAATGTCGAAGAATAATATTCATTAATCCACAATTTATTTATAGTTGCAAATTAAAATAATAAGTACCTAAGCAAATAATAACCAATACCTAATTAATTAATAATAAAAATAACAAAATTAAATCCTAAATTAACTAAGACTATACATACACAAACTAAAATATAGCGTCGAAAAATTCATCCGCATCTGCTACCGGTAATGTACCCAAGAAACTAGCGGCATTACCACGTTGTATGGCGATGCTTAGCCTCTGGCCAAGGTAAAAGTCAGCACCTCCACAATTTATTTGTCTAATTCATTGTAAAATGGGCCTGCAACCTATCTAACGTAAAATATTTACCGCTGGATATAATAATAGTAACAATAACAATCATCATCATCATTTCCGCCGAAAGACGTCCACTGCTGGACATAGGCCTCCCCCAAAAGGGGGAGGGGGGGGTTTGCCATAATCGCCACGCTTGGCAGGCGGGTTGGCGATCGCAGTATGGTATGGTGGTGGAATGCATAGAGAACGATGTTGCCCATTCTCCGGTACGCCCCTTAGTCGCCTTTTACGACACCCACGGGAAGTATGGGGTAATAACAATCAGCCATTTAAAACTTATGCTACTAAAATAAAATTTGTAAAAGGCCTGTCTGGGTTCGAAACTGACGACCTACAACTCGTAAGTCACGGCCGTTAGCAATGGGTTAACACTGCCACTGTCTGCCAGTACAGTATTAGCAGTAACTACTGCTAATTTGATGCTTCTGTATAGCAATACTTCGGCGAATCCTCCAGCCATTAGTCTGTAAGACGTTAAGGTTTAAGGACTTACCGGTCTTGTGATATGTCATACAGGAACAATTTGAAGTCGCACACGACGACAAACTGTCTCATCCAGCCTTTCTTCACGCCACCCGGTTTTGGTACCTGCAGACAATGAAACACACATTCAAATCAACATTTCATAGTTGCTACTAAAAGAATTTCTACAACAATGTAGGATAAACTGAAAAAAAAAGTGTGCGGTCGGGGGTCCCGTTAGGAACGAAGTTCCTTACGCAATACTAGCACACACACGTCAAATTTATAACACCCCGTCGTTAAAAGAAAAAGAAAGAGACAGAAAGAGTGAGAGAGAGAGAGAGGAAGAGAAAGAGAAAGAGAGAGAGAGAGAGAGAGAAAGGGAGAGAGAGAGAAAGGGAGAGAGAGAGAAAGGGAGAGAGAGAGAAAGTGTGAATTTAATACGCGTTTTTACTACAGAGCCATTTAGTAAGTTTTTAGAAGCTCTCATAAAATTGTCGCCATCTTGAATTTTCGTTTTGACCTCACTACCGGCTTTAGCACCCTCGAAAACCATAAAAACGACACCCATGACGCAAAATGTGAAAATTTTCGCAGCCGTCATCATGGATTTTCATTTTGACCAAACTATTGGCTTTAGCACCATGGAAAACCATGTAAACTACACAACATGTCTTTCTAGAGAAAGACACATGGAGGGGCATAACCCTTTTTCGTTACGTGACGATTTCAACCAGTTACTCCGCAAACCGCGTTAAAGACTTCGTTTCAAAATGTTTGAGAGCACGACACAAAAGAATTCCATCTTCTTTCTTTGGTTTTTTTTTTTCAATTAATTTTATTACACCTTACCTGCAGTTTATGATAAATTTAATCTATGGTATGTCAGCTTCTTCTTCTTCTCGGAACAAATGAGAATATGTCATGCCGTGTTAAAACTACTGGCCAGTTAGGAACGTGGTCGCGGGACTGACTGTCCAGAGTGCGCCGAATATACATTTATATTACGCGACTCATTGTTTTTATTTTAATCCCGGCTAGCGCAATACCAGTAAATAAATGATTTTGTTAGCAGAATTGTTTACCGATCAGAAATTTAGGCATGATCATTCTCGGTCACCAGAAATATGTATAATATGTATAACGATGTTTAATGAGGAAAATGTCGTGAGGAGAGTTTTGAGTATGGATGTCGATGGCTATAAGAGTAGGGGAAGACCAAGGAAACGATGGATGGACTGTGTGAATATGGTTAGAAAGGGGGTGACTATCGAGATGACGACTAATAGAGAAGTATGGAAGAAAAATGCATGTTGCGCCACCCCAAATAAATTGGGATAAGGGCAGGAGAACGAAATGAAGTATATAACGATGTTTTAACCGGTTGAATAGAGAAATTACAAAAACAATTGATAAGCCAGTTGAGTGTGTCTCGCGTGGATCCACGTTCGGCATACGAAGGGTTAAATGTGTTTTATGGAGCAAGCGGGCCTTAGCAAAGAAAGCGCTGTTGAAAGTTATTGTTTTCTTAAGGAAGTGAAAAAATATCTACTATAAACAAGATGGTGCAACCAACTGAAATAACCTTCAAATTTCTCACAATTTAAAACCAATTTGTAATTATTTCAAGGTGAGGATACATTAATAATTTAGAAGCTTTTAATTTAAATTATTGGAAAACTGTCTGAATTTCTCTTTAGTTCTCCGACATATGCACGCAAGACCTTTAAAAGGGCGCAAAAGTAATTCAATAATCAAATATTTATGGCATAATGGATTTTCTTTTGGGTAGATTTGGAAATAGCCTTAAGTGTTTGGCCAGACTGGCAGCGCGGGCGCGGGGCGGGCGCGGCGCGACGAACTCAAACATATGAACTTCCTTTGGGTGTACATAGAGTCTGGCAAACGAAAGTAGACACTCGAATTATTTGTAGACTTTTTATATGGCAATGTAAGACAAATTGTCAAATTAAATTTGTCAAAACAAGATGGCATGTTGTTTACTATTTGTTGTGATCTTGTTGAGCATTTTTCTAACTCAAAAATTGATAAAACTATTAAAAGTGGAATGAGGGAGATGTTGTTTCGCATGATTTCCAAATTTGAAGAAAAACAACAGGAGAAAGACGCTGAATTCAAACTGAAACAAGATTGTTTACGTGTGGTGTTGAATTTCTTAGGTTATATGACGCATATAAGTTGATACTTTGTTTGAAATCGTAATTTTATCTTTTTACAAAACTACACACATCAAAAGTGTCTAGGGATCAACATATATTTATGCAATAATTTTTCTCCTGATTGATATTAATTAAAATTTTCTTTAAGGATTCATCAAATAAAGTGTTTTCGTTTGTCACAGTAACGATAAACCAAGTCACCTTTGCATTAATAAAGAAATTTGCCATTTTCCTAATAAAGGGATTTTTGACATTTGAACCACTAACACAAAAGTTCGAAAAAAAGACTGAAATAACAGTTTTCTTTAAAATTTTATTGGGTAACTTAAACAATTAATAATCCGTGTTTCTACCGCGAACACTAACAACACAAGAACATCGGTTTGGCATACTCAAAATGAGTTCATCCAAATCACGCTGTGGAATGGCCGCCCATGTTCGTTGCAACAACAAAAAAAGGTCTTCTTGCGACTGGATACCCTCCATATTCGGCAGAGCTCTTCTCTGTAGCATATCCCATGCATGCTCAATCGGGTTCAAGTCTGGCGACTGAGCAGGCCAGGGCAGGACATTGATGTTAGCTGCGGCGAGAGTCTGTCTTACAACTCTTGCGGTGTGCGGTCGTGCATTATCATGCATTAACTGAAATAAGGGACCGATTTGCACTTGTAGAGGAACGATGACGTCTGATACAATCGTCTCAGCATAAATTTGAGCGTTGAGGTTGCCTCTGATCCAAATCAACTCAGTTCTTCCGCCGATCCAAATACCCGCCCATACCATGATGGTTCCACTACTATAAGGATGGATTTCCTGGCAGGATTTTAATCGCTGTTGGCGTCCAGGGGTTCTCCAGTGTCGTATACGTCTTGTATCCGGTCTCATACCAAAACGAGACTCATCAGAAAAGCACACGAAACGCCATTGTTCTTCTGCCCAATTTCTGTGTTCAAGAGCCCATTGATATCGAATCCTACGATTGTGCATTGCTATAGGTGGTACCCGTAGCGGTCTTCGGGAATGAAGGTTCACTTCATGCAAGCGGTTTCTGACTGTTTGGTCGCTAATTAAGTTCCCTGAAGAGTGATGAAGCCTCACGGCTAACATCATGGCGGTTATTGTTGGAGCTCTTCGAGTTAAGATTTGAATGTATCGGTCTTGTCTCCGTGTGGTGCAGCGATACCGTCCTCCATGGCGCTCAGCCACGGTACCAGTGCTTCGGTAACGTGTCCAAAGTCGACTGATAACACTCTGACTTGTATTCAGAGCTAAAGCCACAGTACGTTGCCGGGAACCAGCTTCTATCATTCCCACGGCTCTGAGCATTTCTTCCCTGCTTAAATGACGTCGCCGCTCCATAATAACGTTGGTTTTAATCAGTAGTAGGGAAACAGTAGCACTAATAATGTCTTCAATGCGTTGTATGTTTTTATAG
This sequence comes from Mesoligia furuncula, assembly GCA_916614155.1. Taxonomy (NCBI): domain Eukaryota; kingdom Metazoa; phylum Arthropoda; class Insecta; order Lepidoptera; family Noctuidae; genus Mesoligia; species Mesoligia furuncula. The sequence continues at coordinate 6,083,385 of OU744815.1, forward strand.
GGAAAATATTGACAGCTGATTTTCATCTTTTACTCGAATTTGATTCACAGTTCCTGATTCAAATTATGAAATGCACCAAAAAGGATCCATATAAATTTATAAAATCATAAATTTATTACAAAGCCACATCTCAATCTCAAGAAATCCGCATAAAAATGCTTGATCCCTAGACACTTTTGATGTGTGTATTTCTCTATTTTGATCCACATTCAGTTTACATTACGTTAAATAACTTCATAATAATGCATTATGGTTATTTAACATAGGTACCTTAACAAATGTTACAATGTAATTTTAAAACACAAATTGTTTTCTTTAACAGAAAATCTGGAGGATGTAGCAGGGGTTGATGAGATAGTGAAAACTATTGAAAAACTTACTGATTTGGAGCAAAAAGACAGGATAAGAACCCAGAACCAGTACTTACATGAAATAGCGATCTAAACGCTATTGAGCTGGTATGGAGTTTGGCTAAGCGTAAAGTGGCAAGTAAAAATATTGCCCTGGCCGCAGTGGAGTTAGAGAGGGCTATTAAAGAATCTTTTGAAACCATAACTCCAGAGGAGTGGAAGAAAATGACCGACCATGTCATACATGTCGAAAATAAATATAAAGAAAGGGACAAAATTACAGAAGATAACTTAGAAAGTTTTATTATTAATGTAGGAAACAGTGATTCCAGTGACTCTATCTTCCATGAATCTTTTCATATGGAAGTTTTAGATTCAGATTTTGATTATGACAGTGAATAAACCAAAATTATTATAGAATATTGTTGTTTAATTAAATCAGATTGCTACATAATACCTATAGTCGTATTTTTTATTCAGACGAAGTAAACTGATTCTTCGAAATGTCACGAAAGTGTCTTTGATTTGGATCATTATAGGTAGTATGATTTTACATCTCAAAACTTCAGTTTACTTTGTCTGATTAAAAATTCGATTTTACGCGATTAGCGTTAGCCATTTCAATATTATTAATATTTACTTAGTTTATACTAAACCGCTGGGCAAAGGGCTCCCCCAAATCCTTCTAGGAACTTGAATTTATAGCAATATAATTATCACAAACTTGGTAGATTTGTTTTGCGCCTAGGTAGGTTAGTAGCTGCTACTACCACAGTATTGATTTATTTCGTATATTCATTCCCATTTTTGGACCTGTCCATATGCAGTCAAGCAGTAGTGTACAAATATTAGTTTTTCAGCAAAAACAAATTATTATAAAGTATCAAATTAGGTTATTCCAGGTATGTCATACTAATTTTAGGGTTGCTATATTGATATTTTTTAAATATGCCGCGCTTTTTCAGTCTCTACTTTCGTTTGCCAGACTCTAGAAGGCACGCGGGCGCGGTGAGCGGCGCGGGCAGCGTGCGAGCTACTCACGCCATAGATCGTTCATACAAGTCGCCGCAGTGGGTGCGCGGGCGGCCCGCGCGGAGACCGGGGTTCTCAAACTAGTTTGAGCTTTTTTCTAGTAAAAATAAGTCTTCTTCATCCATATCACATTTTGACAAACACTGGACACGACAACAAGCAGAACGCAGCCGTGTTTCAGTGCGGACAGCCAGCCCGCGCGGGTTCCCGCACCCGCGCCCGCCCCGTGCCTTCGCCCCAGTCTGGCCAAACACTAAGCGCACGCCACGTCACGAATAATATCATAGGTATATCAGCTAGGTTAACTAAACTGAACGTTAATCCACGCGTTGGAATCTGTGCTTTAGTCAAACGCGTTACGATCCAATATTGTAAAAACATAAAGCTGTGTGGCGAAAGATTTACTCGTTGCCACAACAAAGTAACCAAGTACAACATTACATTATTCATAGATCATTCGTTTGATCGACTTTTAACTTTGTCCTTTGTGAATATATCATTAGGTAGCCAATTTGTGTACGATGCACGTTAGGTTCCAGGAGTTTGACTGGAAGGTCGTTACTTGACAGTTTGATTTGGGAAATACACGGGAGCTTTTACATTCGAATTTATATCATGAATACTACAATTTTCTTCCATGAATTTTAGAAACCGAAAGTTCTGGCATTCCAGGTGCTGCGTGGGTAAACCCAGGTCATCAATACACTTTGTAGGGCAATGTGGAGATGTGTGGTGTGGTGTGGTGTGTGTGTGGGTGTGTGGGTGTGTGGGTGTGTGGATGTGTGTGTGTGTGGTGTGTGTGGGGGTGGGTGTGCGTGTGTGCGTGTGAGTGTGTGGATTTGTGTGGATGTGTGTGTGATAGATAGATAGATAGATAGATAAAACGTTTATTCAGTGCAACAAAAGACACAATACAGGTATTAAAAAACGTTAAAAACAGGTGAAAGAAAAAAAAAACAAAGATTAAAAAGATAAATTGATCCATAGACACCTCGCTCATGTTGTACATCTATAACGGTCGATCACTACTGGGCGGTGTGTGTCTCATGGTTGCACCAAATGGGAGTCCAGCTCAGCATATGCCAGGTACAATACCTGACGCTGGTGTGGTGTTTGTATGTGTGTGGATGTGGATGTGTGTGTTTTAGTGGAATATAGAAGTGTGTGTTTGTGGTGTGAATGTAGGTCTGGTGAAGGTCCCAGAAATCTAATGGATGCGGGAAACACAGGACCGGTCTTTGTGGTACTTGAGGCAGACCTATGTCGACCAGAAAACGTCTTACGTTTGAATGATAATGAGGAGACGAAAACGTGGTGTTTGTGATGATAATGACAGATAAGGTTTTCATGACGATTCGAGAGTTGAAAATGATGACTTACAGGTGACGATGGCGGGTGTGTCACCATAACATATCCTGCGTAGGCAGTCCCTTGTCTTCAGGGTCAATACCTATAGTCGGACTTTTGTTGAGCTGCTGTAAAATGACAGCTTATGTGTTACATATAAATGACTGAAATTGGCGTCTTTTTGTGTTTTCGCGGCCATCAACCAAATCTTGTTTTTCTAGTACAGAACAGTGTAACAAACGAAACTCATTTGACATGCATATCTCTAAACTCAGCCCGAAATGAGTTACTAAGAAGTGTAATTTTACTGCAGCTAATTAAAAGTCGGACTATAGTAACCCTATACCTAGCACTCAGAAGCTGAATTAGACCAATCTGTTGACTAGATTTTAATCTTTTTTTTTTTCGGGTGGGTTATCATCAAATGACCCCTCCCGCTCTGGGTGGAGCGAAAGGGAGCGTCAGACTCTTACTGACTAAAACCCATCCATGTTCCTTCCTTAGCCCTTTATGTTCTGGGCCAGTGGTAACCCTTTCGGACAATCCCGCTGACCCGGCAGACTTCGGCCCTAAGGCGGCCCTTCCTCGATGCTGACATCTCTTTGAGGCGCGCGTGGAACACTTACGCGCCGTCCGGCACGGGCCTGGTCCTGATCGGACGGTGAGCTAAGAATTACTCTCCGCCCGCAGGCCCGCGCCTACGGTGGCCGGGAGTCGTCACGCGGCTCCCGACGCCCGGAGCGTCTCTCGCGGCGGCTGGGACGGGAGGCTCTCTCCCTGAGCCGTCCCGCCACCTCCTTCGCTAGCATGACCGCTACGCAGAAGGAGGTGACTGCCTCCCACTCCCTCTCGCCCCGGACCATGGCTTGCACCAGGGCCGGACGCGAGAGGTCGCCGCCGCTGTAGATACTAATCTTACCTTAACATATCCCTCGTAGGCAGTCCCCTGTCCCCTCGCAGGGTCGATGCCGAGCGGTCTCCTAGAGCGCTCGGCGGGGAGTGGACAACGCGCAGCGACTCGCGCGCAGCACCACGTGTGCACTGCTAGGCCGCAGGTTTCGCACACCACGCCTTGCCGGGTTAGACCGATCTGTTGAGAAGGGTCTGATTAGAAACTACATGAAAGGAACTTATGAAAACCTGCACACTAATAACAGAAAGCTAATACCCGTAGTTTTTAGCGTTGAAATCTAATCCCGATCTCATCTCAGCGACAATCATCATAATCATCTGCCTAGCCTTTTCCCAACTATGTCGGGGTCGGCTGCCAGTCTAACCGGATGCAGCTGTATACCAGTATTTTACATGGAGCGACTGCCTATTTGACCTCCACAACCCAATTACTGGGTACTACGATACCCCTTGATAAGAATGGTTGGCAGACTTTCGGGCTTCTGACTACCCTTAACGACTGTCAAAGATTTACGAATGACAGCCGGGACCAACGGCTTAAAGTGCTTTCCGAGGTACGGAGGAGACACGGTATGTAAAGATGGTCACCTATCCACAGACCAACCGCGGCAAGCGTAGCTTAACCTGATCTATCGACCTGTGCGGCTGTTATTATTTAGCCAACATTTGGACAAAACATTTACGAAAATTAGCGGCATTTTTAATAAATTGAGACTGAGATTAGAATGTGAACATTCTTAAAAATACCGGAATTGCTCCGCAGATCTATGAAGTAAAAAAGTTTGACGGGAAACTGAGCCTAGTATGAGTTTAAAATTGCTTGGGCAATCCTTGAAGTAAATACAGTATATCAACAATACTTCTAGAAAAGTCTAAAATACTGCGATAGCAACTGACTCATAAAACACTAGCATCCCGCCCCTGTTTCACACAGTTTTTACGATTTGACAAAACATAAAAATTTATTCGTGCCTCGGAAAACACGTTAAGCCGTGGGTCCCGGCTGTCATTCGTGGATCTTTGACAGTCGTTACGGGTCGTCAGTAGCCCGAAAGTCTGACAACCAGTCTTCCCAAGGGTATCGTATTACCCAGTAACTGGGTTGTGGGGGTCAGATAGGCAGTCGCTCCATTTAAAATACTGGTATTCAGCTGCATCCGGTTAGACTGGAAGCCGACCCTAACATAGTTGGGAAAAGGCTAGGCAGATGATGATAAAGATTTATTTAATACATGATATTTAAAATTTTAAGCGCTTGGCTAAATATCAATTGCCGTGCCCCTAGCGCGCTACAAATCGATAAAATAATCATCATCATCTGCCTAGCCTTTTCTCAACCATGTTGGGCTCAGCTTCCAGTCAACCCGGATGCAGCTGAATAGTTAAATCGATAAAATAATACCTACAAGAAATAAGGAGGAGCAATCGTTCAATAAAACGAAAAAATCATGCATGTTCTCTGTCGCAGAAATACGACACGAGCGGTAGGGGCACGGAAATATGTGTCGCATAAATGCGACACAAGCGGTAAACAGGTTAAAATTAATTATACACATAATCCTTTCGGAATTATCTCTATAAATAATGGCAAAAATCGCATCAAAATCCGTTGTGTAGTTTAGAAGAACAACACGGACACACACAGACACGAAAAGCGACTTTAATTTATAATATGTACAGATAAAGATACTTACCATTAGCGACGTACAGTGGTTACATTTGGTGGGACTGCTGAAGGTTCGTACTAGAAACTGATGAACTTTCTGCTTGCCTGGTACCGTGGGGCCTAGCGAAGGGTCCTGGTGAACAAACATACGAATTGTCAAAGTCAAAGCATTTATTTCAATTAAACAATCTACTTTTGAATTCTAAAAGAGCCAGTCAGTTAGTCAGAAAATTTAAGCTAGTTATCCATTCCAAAACGTATATCGCTATGGAGAAGAACGGGCAAGGAACTCCAAGAACAGTCTTTTAAGTCAAGATATTACAAAAACCTGGGTACATTATTCTTTTTGCTTCTATATGTAAGAACAAAGTAAAAACTCACCCGAAGGTGCATTGTGGAGAGGACGATGCTTGGAGTTTCCCTGCGTGATCGAATCAGAAATGAAGACATCCGCAGGAGAACCAATGTAACCGACATAGCCCGAAGAATTGCTAAACTTAAGTAGCAGTAGGCACATTGCGCGCAGAACAGACGGCCGATGGGGCCGAAAGGTTCTGGAGTGGCGACCGCGTACCGGAAGACGTAGCGTTGGAAGGCCTTCCACAAGGTGGACCGACGACCTTGTGAAGGCCGCAGGAACCCGTTGGATGCGAGAAGCGCAGAACCGGTCGAAGTGGAGGCGCTTGGCCTATGTCCAGCAGTGGACTTCTTTCGGCTGAAATGATGATAATGAATCACAAATACTCACTATACTAACTGTAGACATTTCACTGGGCGAACTCTTGCTGGAGGCCGGTGATGAAGCCCGGGGCTCCAACTCGTCTTGTAGTTCCACGGAACCACTCAACGCTGCTGATTGCTGGGACCCGTACATTAACTGTGTAATATCATTGTGTTAATCGTGGTGAAAGAAATAAATGATGTATATTAGAGCCAGGAATTTGTGATTAGGATTTCAAGTTATGGAACAACAAACTGAATGTCATACTTTACAAAGTTCAAATTCCATTGCAGCCAAAATCTGATTAGGATCTTTCTGTTGGAAATGGTCACTCAAAAATTAACTTAAAATTCATTACTCTAAAGTACATAACTGATAAAGTGGCGATGAAATGTGAATTATCTGAGACTATTAAAATTGTTATAGTAATTCACTTAGTACAGTCAACAGAAAAAGTTGATGAGTTTTTCGGAAATTTATAATTTCAAAACAATAAAAAGGTGAACATCAAAAAATCTTCGTAGAAACGCGATAATTAATTATAATGATTTTTTATGCAGTATTAGTATGACATAATGATTTATGAATTTAAAAGCATGAGATATTAAAACTCTGATATCAAAATAACACACAGCCATTCCACCACACCGGTTATAATCACGAATCCGTCTTTTAAAGGAATTGAAATTAATTAAGATGGTTTTTGCGTCTTGTAGCATTAATTAAGCCGGACCTCACAGAAGAAAATATTCATTCAGACAGCAAAATAGTTTCTTAATGGCGCCGATTCCCTTGTTCACAAACTAAACTAAATTTAAGTTCAGTGGATCTTATTCTTTCTATTTCATTAAGAAAAGGACAGAAGATTTAATATTAGTTTAGTCCTGTCAAATTAAGATACTCCATAGACAAGTTTAGACGTGATTAAAAAATTGGCTACTAAAAATACGTCAATTTACGTCAGGCGCTGACTAATTTGACAGGACTAAACTAATATTTATCTTCAGTCCTTTTTTTAATGAAATAGAAAGAAAAAGATGCACTGAACTTAAATTTAGTTTAGTTTGTGAACAAGGGAATCGGCGCCAATGTTTTGTCTGTAATTCTTAAATCATAACAATATTGCTCTTTTTAGCTGTGCGTGGTTTTATGTAAAAATATACACTCCAGAACTCCTAAATCGAGCCACCGTGCATTTCCACTTTAAGCCCTAAAACATCAAAATAATGAATGTGTCAAAGAAAAAGTTTTTATGTAGTTTTACAGGCCGTCATTTTGGTGTAATTATTGTCAAGATTTCACGACCGTTTAAAAAAATATAGATAGTTTACAAAAATACTGCAGGGTGACTCGATTTAGGAGTCCGGGAGTGTACAAATGGAACAGAAAACCGCAGTAAAATAAATTATTCTTCTTATAAAAGCGAATGTGGACGTATGGTATGACGCTCCGAAGTTGAAACATCTCGAATGTTAACTGCGTTTTAAACAAAAGTTGCGCTTCTATACGAAGAATTATATCGTTTTCTATTCCTTAACTAATTAAAAAATAAAGCAATAATAAATAAAAACATATAATACCTTTGCATTGCAACAATGCTGGTTTCTGTAACGGTACTGCGGCGACATCTGTGCGAGCAACAGATAACCAAAAAACAAAATGGCCAAAGAAAAATAAAAAGCTTGCATGTTTTAATTATAACACTGTATTTTAATTAAAAACATTAGGTTTTTTGTAAGGATATTATAGTAAGAATAGCATGAATAAATAGCTTGTTTCGGCCTTCAATTGAATATGAAGTCATAGGATGGATAAAATACAGTGTAATAATAAAAATTAAACTGTCACCTTATAAATTAGTCACAAAATTAAGCTTTGAACGCATTCCAACAAAATTAAATACCAAAGAAAAATTTAAATGATTCAAAATTCCTACGAGTATAATAATAATAGTAGTATTTTATTAATTGTATGGAACCCTACTGAAATTAATCGTGACATTCGAGTCCATGCCCAAATGGTTTTTTTTTTAACGACATGTTTTTAAGGTTCCGTACCCAAAGGGTAAAAACGGGACCCTATTACTAAGACTCCGATGTCCGTCTGTCACCAGGCTGTATCTCATGAACCGTGATAGCTAGACAGTTAAAATTTTCACAGATGATGTATTTCTGTTGCCGCTATAACAACAAATACTAAAAACAGAATAAAATAAATATTTAAGGGGGGCTCCCATACAACAAACCTGTTTTTTCGGCGTTTTTGCCTTGTGGTACGGAACCCTTCGTGTGCGAGTGGACTCGCACTTGGCCAGTTTTTTATTAAATGTTTTCATACAGAATTTGCTTTTACAGTTCCAAATATTTTTAAAAAGATAGGTCAAAGACTCGATACATATTCAAGAAACACACGTTGGAAAACGCTCCAAAAATGATTTCAAATTAAATGAACGAATGACAAAAGCATTGTTATATCATAATTTATAAAGATACGTGTCAAGCTAAAACCTACCTTCTGTTCATTGATAGTAGCCACATTATCGTAGTGCCGCTCCGTAGGCGCTTCCTTCAGGAATTGGTCTAAATAGCTCATCTGTGATGGGGGCCGGTCCAGGACTGAAATGTTTAGGTTTATGTCAGTATTTCGATTAAATAATGGTTTAAAGTTTCCAGTGTTTCGTTCCCAAAATATACATTAATTTGTAATACTTAATAAAAATGATGAAAAATATAATTAACCCTTTTGCATGGTAAAAACAAAGGAAGAAACATAAAAACAACATTATTGTTCCACCAAAACCTTCTTTATAGCACTTTATATAATATGCTGACTACTGATTGTACGAAAAACCTTTGCAATACGAGGTCTGCTAAAACTGGAAATTTATAGCTTGATTTGTGGCTGTGTGTACTCATTCACATACGAAATAAAAGGACAAATAATGGAAATTTAAATAAATATCGAAAACCTAACGTTTGTAGACAAATTCTAAATGCATTCTGGAACGAAACACTAGTATGCTATTATAAATAGGTAGATAAAATAAATATTGCAATTCTTGATAAGAAAAAGGGTAATATTTATAAAAAAATATGTAATAAAACACAGAAACCAAATCCCAACCCAAACCACGTTCACAAAACAGTAATTAAAAAAAACGTTACAATTATTAATTTTATTTGTACGTAAAGTCGAGCACAAACTTGTTAATTTTCAGCTATTAATATTAGTTTAAATTAAGCATTACGAGATGATATTCTAAGAATATTCCTGAATCTGCCCGTAATATTAAAAATGTTCAAAATTTAAACGCAATCTCATGTCAGCGACAATCAATCTCAAAAACATGTCAAAAATGTAGAGAAATTACAAGTATTTTTGACAGATTGCGACTGAGATCAGACTGTGAACATTCTTAAAATTACGAGATTTGCCCCTCTGATGTAAAATAACTGACGAAATTATTGTGCAAATTTTCACGGAGCAATAAAATAGTCCGTTAAACGCAAAAACTAGAAGCAACATGAAAATTGCACCATACCCACTTTTGCATGTGTACGGAGGGCTATTCAATTGCTCCACGAAAATTTACTTTTAGTGCGAGAATACTTTTGTGCTCGACTGTACATGAACACGTTTTAGTGAGTACAAGACAGGAACTATGACATGCACGTTTGGACGTTTACAATTTGACGCTGTACAAACTTTGACCTTCAGCACACGAAGACATTTACTTCGATACATAAATATGAAATTTAATATAATAAGTAATAAAAAGCTTCCGAATGCGTCTGTAAGCTTATATTTTTGGATAGAACCGGGTACATTTAAAAAAAAATGGGTGGTCCCGGGTGGATATAAACATGCTATGATGAAACAAATGTTTTAATTTCAATACAAACAATTTAGATCAAGTTATAAAACTGTGTATATACAGGGTTATTGGTAAAACATTAACAACCTCTTAAGAGGTCATGGTACTCATCATTATGAACAACTTTTACTATGAGACCAAACATGAAATAGCGAAAAAAAAATCAGCTGTTTCCTACATTTATGTTCGTATAGCTCGTCAAAATGTAGGGAACAACTAATTTTTTTTTCGCGATTTCAGGTTAAATACCTGTCTATGTAATATGTCTGCGGAGTTTCGTTAACAATTTGATTTGACCCTGCATAATGTAACTAAATTCAAGGAGCCTCTTATGCCCCCTCCCTAATTAAAACAATAATAAAAACGAAATTACAAGAATAATTCATACGTATTAAAACTAATAATAATTATATTAATTTAATAAAACTGTAAATGTCGATTCGTGTGCTGACGTAAGTTACAAAAAAAAAAAACTAAGGTCGAAAAGAGGTTTACAATTAAAAAAAAAAACAGATTAGTCAAAATACCTATGTGCGTATACAAAACAAGTGTTAAAGGAAAAACCAATCGCTTAGGGCGTTATGTGGTGAATGGACTTTTTCAGAAAAACCAGGGAGGTTTGGCTCGAGTACACAATTTCACGTACATTGACGTTATTCTTCAAAAAATGTTTGGTTGTTGAAGATTTTTGTTATTTCATAGTAGCAATGGATGCTAAAATTGAGTACTAGAGCCGAAATTTTTCGTCACATCCATGCCACCGCAACAAAGCTCAAGCAAAAGCGAAGCGATTTGCGATAAAAGAAGAATTGTTTCATATTGCATAAAAAAATTTATAAAATTTTGTTAAGCGTCACTGTTTTGGAGTCGTTTTTTTTTCAATTTATACTTATTTAAGAATGGATTCTTTATTAACCTTTTCACCGCCACGCCATATCGGTATTCCTATGCCCTGTACGCCAAGCCCGAAAATCTTAATTTCAAGGTGTATCAATAAAATACATAAAAGTAATGATTTAATAGGTTTATTTTGTATTTTTCTGCGACCTGTTTTTTGTCGAGTATAGCCGTCGTTGGCGCACAGGGCACGCTTGCTCATGTCGGCTATAGCCGACATTGGCGTTCAAAAGGTTAATTATGAAATACCAAACCGAAACACGTAAAATTAGCTAACTTATTAATTTCGAGAATATGAGCCATGAAATCGTTAAAACATTTTTTTTTTAATCTCTATTTCTTCAAAATATCTTGATTTTGCAAACGAGAAAAATAATTCAGCAAATCATTTTCCTCAAAACACCCACAAAACAGTGACATAATTAATTCAGTAAATGATATTATAAAAACTTATTCCCTTTACACTTGCTCGTATTTACAATGGACGCCTCATAGACAAAATGAAACTAATTGATAGAAAACTACGTACGCAGCACAAAGACTAAAAACTTACACCTTTAAAAAATAAACACTATCTGTCGTTATAATAAAATTCATCTAGAAAAAATCATAAAAGCTTGCTTAAAACTTTTTTGACTGACTGTACTTTTCTGAGATCTTTAAAGATATTTTAGCACTGTGTGAACTAAACCCCAAAGCACATAACTTACGATTTTCTATGACTGGAGTCCATTTTTACACAGAAAAACGTGACATATGAGCGGGTTTTGGTCACACGAGATATAAAATAGTATAGATACGTGTGACTGACGTAGTATTTTAATGCATGGCGGTTAGCGCCGTGCAATGAGGGATTTTCTTTTTTTTTTAACGCTTCCCTAGTCGCTGGATAGATGGCGCTGAACTTGGTAAGTTACTGCAAGGAACGGAACGTCACATAATTTTTTTATTAATTCACTTGGATGTAATTTTGAGATCGTAAACCGAAAGCAAACGAAACTGTCACTCAACGAGCGGATATGACGTGACGCAATGTTTTTTTTTCGCAAGCGTTTTGACTTTGGCATCTAGTAACGTAGTCAGTTCAATGCCATCTTCAGGGTTCTTAGAAACTATGTTTTTTTTTAATACTCAAAAGAAAAACCTCTCATAATGAACTACTTAAGTCACACGTATCATAATGTATTATTTTAAAAGGAGAAATAAAATATCTTAAATTTTCGACTTAACTTTTTTTACTAATTCAAATGTATAACATACTGACTTTTTTATGGAAAAGAAAGATTTAAAAAAAAACTGTTAAATGAAAAACCAATTGCCCCAAGATGGTTTTCGAAGCATTATAAGAAAAAAATCGTTATTGACAGCGAAGCGTATATAAAAATAACAACAGATAATGTTACGGGGACAAAGTAACACACAGTCTAGCGATAGACGATTGCGAATTTTTCATTTTAAGAGAGGGGAAACATGCTATTGCGTCATTTCGATTTGACTCTAAATCGATAGGAATTGATATCACTGAAGTATCGATTAATTTCCGCACTTTTTTCTACTCATCATCATCTCATCAGCCTATAGCAATCCACTGACGTCATAGACGCCAACAAACAAGACATACCTGGTATATTTAGGGTGAGATCATCATCATCTGCCTAGCCTTTTCCCAACTACGTTTGGGTCGGCTTCCAGTCTAATCGGATGCAGCTGAATACCAGTATTTTACATGCAGCGACTGCCTATCTGACCTCCACAACCCAGTTACTGGGTAATACGATACCCCTTGGTGGTTGTCAGACTTTCGGGCTTCTGACTACCCGTAAAGACTGTCAAAGATTCACGAATGACAGCCGGGACCAACGGCTTAACGTGCTTTCCGAGGCACGGAGGAGTCACGGTATGTAAAGATTGTCACCCATCCACAGACCAACCACAGCAAGCGTAGCTTAACCTGTTCGGTCGACCTGTGCGGCTGTTATTATTTAGCCACGGGCCCCTCAATCCTACTAATATTATAATTGTGGAAATTTGTGAAGATGTTTGGATGTTTGTTACTCAATCACGCGTAAACCGTTGAACAGATTTGGATGAAAATTGGCACATAGATAGAATATTTGCTGGATTAACACATAGGATACTTTTCATCCCGATATTTCCACGGGATCGAAACTGACGCAGGTGAAACCTTGGGGCGCTACTATTATGTACGTTTGCCCCGCACGGCCCCCCAGAATTTGCGATTTAGGTGTGCACCAATGCAATGTACTCGCCTCTAGGAGTATATGTACCGGTTTCTTTTTCAATGTACCTCTGTACTTTTGAAGAAATATGCAAAAAAAGGGGGCCGTGCCAGCCAAACGTTTTCAGCACGGCCCCCGTGTAACTTGAAAAATATATAGCGTATTAAAAAGTTTCATAAACTCAAGGAATGTACTTTAATAGCACGTTCTATGTACCGTAACAGATATTGTGAATTCGTAATAACAAATAATATATAGATGTGGATAGGGGGCCGTGCTGAAAAAAAAGAAATAAGAAAATATCTAAAAAAGACAAAACAACCTTAACCAAAAACTATTAAAAAGTAATTCATGTTTGGCAAGTAACATATGTACCGCATTGGTTTCTCATACAACTTGCTAAATTAAAAAAATAAACGAATTTTAGTTTATTCAGCACGGCCCTCTATAGTTGCCTATATCTTTTTAAATATGACATGTTTGTTTACAAAATTCGACTTCCTGAATTATGTATAGGAGTACATTCGTTCCAAATAAATTGCTATTATGGTGTATTAGTACTCTAAAAGATAAATTGAATCAAAAATATCCGAACATACAACTGATGGGGTGACCATGGTTTCATAAATTAGGTACATATATTCTATACCTATATTAATGAAATTATGTGACTTGCTGAAAATAACAAAACACAGAGTTGACATTTTCTTGCAAAGACATATTAATTACTTAAAAGGAGAGCTAAATATTGCAGCGAGTCAATTTCATGTAGAACCTAACACAGTAAAAAGAACAAATCGCAGGTCGAAAAAACGCACAAGTAAAAAACAACAAAAAGCAAAACGACAATTTGTTCAAGATTCAATATTTAGCGATAAACCAACATTTGTAGAAAATTGGAGAGGTCAAGCAGACGAGGCCGTTGATGTAAAACCACATAACGATATACAATTTATAAAAAATGGTAACATGGTCCAAAATTCATCTGTGGTTAACACATGCGGTTTTGATGCAATAATGTTTTTGATTGCAATTGGCTTAAAGACGTTTTCTAATTTCAAAATGGAAATTGAGCCAAAAGAAAATAAACTTCTGGACTATGTAAATCTCACGTTAAACGAAAAAGTTGACAAAGTCACGGTATATGAAATTAGAAATTACATTTGTCACGAATATTTTGACCGGCCATCGCATGTAAAGGAAATAAAAGATTGTGAATGCAATGTTGCTAATTTGTTTGAACAAATGTTTGCCAACTTACTTTACAGTGCTCAGTTTAAAAAAGCTTGCACAAAAGAAGAATGCCAATATTGTGTAAAAATGATAAGAACTTTTATACCTTTGAATATTAACGTAATCAACATGTTTGGCATTTTTGCATTAGAAGAGTCACTTGCTATCGAAACTACTTCTCAAATTTGTAAAAATGATTGCGATGGAACTGTCATTTCAAGCTATAAATTACAAAATATTATAACCTTTGATTTAAATGGAACAGACGCAATGGTTTTGTGTAATATTCCGGTCACTATTAAATATTAAAAACCAAATTTATGAAGTCCTTGGTGCTGTTGAATATGTAGGGAATTCAATGGGGAATCTGGGCCATTATAAGTGCCATACGCTTAACCATGAGCAATGGCTATGTTACGATGATTTGGCCTTGAAAACTAACAACAGTACAGTAGATTCAATATTCGTACACACGGTACCCTTACTTACGTTTTAGCGAGTGATCTTTGATGTTTTATAATTATGTAAAAATAATAACAATATTCTAATTATTACAGTTGCTTGAAACACTACTGTGATTACGTAGGTTAAATTAGTTGCCTGTGATTATTCCAAATAATTAATGTGATTAATGTAAGTAATATTATTGTAATGTAGGTAAGGTTCAATGAGTGATTTGTTGGAAACATATGTGTGATTTTTTAAGCCTTTTAAGCTCTGTAGTGTTAGTGACACATAGTTTTTCTGCGATTATTCCATAGGTAAACGTAACTAATACTGTGAAATGTAACGAAACTGTAATTTTATTGTAATGTACCGTACATCAACCCGTGTGATTTATTGGAAATATATCTGTGATTTTTTTAAGCCTTTTGAGCTATTTAGTCTTAGAGACACTTGTTGTTTTGTCCGATTTGCGACCTACTTACTACTAATAAAGTTATCGTTAATACGAATACGATGCGAATACCATGATTTCACGTGAGAATGGTTAAAAACGCTTCTGCATAAATTGAGTAAATCTTTAATAAAATAAACGTATTTATTAAAGATTTACTCAATTTATGCAGAAGTTTTTTTTATCCATTCTCACGTGAAATCAGTAAATCTTTAATAAAATAAACGTTTATTTTATTAAAGATTTACTCAATTTATGCAGAAGTTTTTTTATCCATTCTCACGTGGAAACATGGTCACCCCTTCAGTTGTATGTTAGGATATTTTTGAACCAATTTAACTTTTAGAGTACTAATACACCATAATAGCAATTTATTTGGAACGAATGTACTCCTATACATAATTCAGGAAGTCGAATTTTGTAAACAAACATGTCATATTTAAAAAGATATAGGCAACTATAGAGGGCCGTGCTGAATAAACTAAAATTCGTTTATTTTTTTAATTTAGCAAGTTGTATGAGAAACCAATGCGGTACATATGTTACTTGCCAAACATGAATTACTTTTTAATAGTTTTTGGCTAAGGTTGTTTTGTCTTTTTTAGATATTTTCTTATTTCTTTTTTTTCAGCACGGCCCCTTATCCACATCTATATATTATTTGTTATTACGAATTCACAATATCTGTTACGGTACATAGAACGTGCTATTAAAGTACATTCCTTGAGTTTATGAAACTTTTTAATACGCTATATATTTTTCAAGTTACACGGGGGCCGTGCTGAAAACGTTTGGCTGGCACGGCCCCCTTTTTTTGCATATTTCTTCAAAAGTACAGAGGTACATTGAAAAAGAAACCGGTACATATACTCCTAGAGGCGAGTACATTGCATTGGTGCACACCTAAATCGCAAATTCTGGGGGGCCGTGCGGGGCAAACGTACATCTACTATTTGGTTGGTTTGTTTTTAGTTTTACCCGAAACGTCAAAATTACAAAAGTTCAAAAAGTGCGGATTCTCAGCCTAGTCTGAATAAATGACTTTTGATTTTGATATCCATTGTTTAAATTCGCAATCGCCCATCTCTACAACGGTCACATACGATGAGTCTACTTCTAAAAGGATGTTTTAGCTAATATTATGATAAACGAACCGTTCTCTTCTTTGCCGCTCCAGTATGTGGAAGATTTCGCTGATCCTTGCCTCGCTGCTTGCGCATAACTTTGTGTTTTAATTGTATTGTGATAGAGTTCAATTTTGAAGGTTTGTTTAGCCAAAAAAGTAAGGTTTTGTCTTTTTTTTCTGTTTTTGTGTATTTTCATATTAATCATAGTCTTTTAAGCTTTTGTACAGCTATATGCTGGGGTTGGCTTACTAGATGCGGCAGAATAACTATACTTCCCTGAATTTAGGTTAATTTAGTCGTTTCCAAATCGGGTCACCCTTTTGAAAAACTGTACTGAGTACCAAATTTTAGTCTAAAATAACCAATATTATTCAACTCACACACAAAACTAATGTTAAAAATAAATAACAAAAAATAAGTGGAACAGAACTTTTAATAACTTATGTACAAAACAATGTACGAAGTTCACTTGGACAAGTACAGTTATGCACTGAGTGAAATATATAAAATATAAACCTAACAGTAAAACATAAAAGACACGTTAAATGCAGATTAAATGTGCTGACAATAACTTAAAATTAAAAACATAAATAAAACGCGAAAAAAAAAAGAAATCAAGATTCACTCGTTGAATTTTAAGACCGTACATAAAATATCAGTTTCTTCTTTTTTGTTACGCTAAACAAAATATTACGTCATCATCTGCCTAGCATTTTCCCTACTATATTGGGGTCAGCTTCCAGTCTAACCGGACGCAGTTGAATAAGATATTTACGTATTTTTTTAAATATAATTATGATACTTTGTTATAATGAACATGTATGGTCTTAAAATTTAACATAATAATAAAAAATAAACAAACTGAATGAGATTCTACAGCTGATCTAATAGAAAAACTAATACTAAGCAATAAATTTATAGAAAAACTTTTCATTGTGCTGTCAATATCTTTGGCAATCGATCAATTCGAGTAAAAAAATGTTTAAAAGCTATTGTGTGCGGTTATATTCTATAATAAACTAATATGTTTCCGACGTTAGCGTGTCAAACTAGCTAAAAAATTTTTTTTTTAATATATTAAGGGAAAAAAAACAATTTTAAAAGGGGTGTATCATTATCTCTCAAAGGTTCGACAAAAAAAAAATTATATACTTAAAAAACTTTTTGTCATCAGATTACTGTGTTTTTATATTACACTCAGATTTATGCCTTAATACGTTGGGCATAGCTTAATACAAAACAAGCATTATTCCCGCAAAGCTTTGAAAAATCATCCCATCTGACACACTTCGAATTATTCCACACACATACAATAAATCGACTAAAAAAACCGTATCGATTATAATGACTAGTTCGAACGGTCGGGGCACAACACTATCGTTTAAAAAATCTTTGGCAATCATCGTTTTCGACTAGACTAATTTCCGAAGACTAGAAATGATTATACTTTGGTGAGATTATAGTTTAAAATAATAAGAATTGGCGTAGTTTTATCAATAGATAAAAAAATGTATATATGTAAAAAAAAATATAACGTTAAAATTTTGAGCACTAATTTCTACAAATAATTTTGTCACTTTTCTAAATATAAAAAAATCTAAATCGATTAATTTTGGTGTCATAAAAATTCATTTTAATTTTTGTCCGAAGTTTATTAATTACGAATTATTTAAATTGAAATCTATAGCCACGATACAAAGTATGTGATTAAGGCTAAAGTACAGACGCCAGCACATCAAGCTACCCGAAACTGTCAAATTTTCCCAATCAACTTTGAACGTTATGCTTTAGCGATAAAGTTAAAGTCTATTGAAGAAATTTGACAGATTGTAGTAGCTTGATGTGCTGGCTTCGGTACGTTTGAACGGGCCGCACCGCAGCACAAAAATCCTCCCACACCACTTTCGTACATATTGCATGAAACATCGCACACTGACTGGTTGCACCGCACTTTTTGTATTGAAATGCGATGCACTGCGGCCCCATGCGGCTTTAATGTGCACTTGCCTTTAGTGTTACGAGCTATTTTAACATTTTAATACTGTTTTATTAACTGCCCTTTGAAGCTGCCTATTTTTTGTGAAAACAAAGAATTATTCTTTTTTTAAACTCGTTCCGCAAGTTTTCACGTATCCGCAAGAAAGGCACAATCTCATACTTTTGATGTAATCATTGGAAAGGGATAAAGCAATTACATGACGCACTGTAGAACTTAAAACACTTTCAAAAGTAATAAATAAATAGCTGCACCTACAAAATACTCTGTCGTGACTATAGAAATCAATCATAAGTATCAGGGGTATATATGGTGATACACAAGTATGGCAACACCCCATAAACATGACGTCACGCCTATAAACAGTGGTATGTTGCTCCTCAACCATATCCGAACTAACATCGTCAAAATACCAACAGCACAATAAAAAAAAACACAGGAGTAATACACCAATACGTAAGTTTAAAACAAAAAGAAAAATAGCGTTAGACGCAGTAATAATAATAAAAAACATTAAATGCCACAGATAATACATGTTCGTTATCAAACATAAAAAAGAACGTTAATTTTCGAATTTTAAATTTCGTTAACAACATTATTTTTTTGGAATATCAAATCACAGTTCCAATTTAAGACACAATAGAGTCCATATTCACATATATATATTTTTTTAATAAATAAATAGTGTTGTGCAGTTTGTTCGTTTATTTCCGTTTTTTTCGTCGTGGACGACGTTGGACTTTGTGGTGGGAGCCAAGATTCCGTTGACGATTAAAGTGCGTTCGTCGTGAATAGTGAGGTCACGGAAAGTTTCATATGTGTATTGGGTAGGAATGTGCGGTAACATGTAACGAAAACAAAAAGAAATGGTGCACTAAATAAACATATTTATTTATATATAGATCTGTGCTGAAATTATATTTAATAGTTAGAGAACATACTTGACGAAGTATCTTTTGATTAAAAGGTACTACAAAAATAAGAAGATTGGCAAAAGAAATACTAATACTACAAAATAAAACTAGAAAACAAATGAAATACTTCTCACTTTTGTAGCAATTACAAGGAGTTGAGAAGAGCCAATTTGTACTTTAAAACCATCTTTCTCATGTCACATAATATGACACCAAACAGGTTTTATTAACTTATAAAAACTTTTTGGCGAGACCCAGAAAGCTCAGGTGCTGTTGTTTTAAAGCGTGCTGCATTGTTTACATTACATACATGACAACGTTTTACTCCCAACTGTACAGATACGTTCTTACCGAAGCTACACAAGTGCCATGCCAAGTTATATTTATTACAAGTGCCACTATTACAAACTGTTTTGTAACCTGTCTCTTTTCAACTCCTAGTTAATAAAAATATGTTCAAATAAAAGATCCCAATTTATCCCATTCGGGGTAAGCATACATTCACACTAACCCAGGCTAATGAGTTAAAAATACTAGCAATAGAGGGCGCCACATATTACACGAATGCTATGCTTCACTGGCCCATTATTGTACAGTCAACAAAAGAGATAAGTATACAGGATCGTCGGATATAGTTGAAGTTTAGCAAGAAACCAATGGATTTTGTCGACTGAAATTTAATTTGATAAATGAGCTGTTTTTTTTTTGTCTATTAATAAAATTAAATTTTATTCGAAAACATCAATCGGATTCTTGCTAAACTTCAGCTATATCCAACCATCGTGTATACTTATCTCTTTTGTTGACTGTAC
Source organism: Mesoligia furuncula (assembly GCA_916614155.1). Taxonomy (NCBI): domain Eukaryota; kingdom Metazoa; phylum Arthropoda; class Insecta; order Lepidoptera; family Noctuidae; genus Mesoligia; species Mesoligia furuncula. Next base: position 6,103,404 of record OU744815.1, read on the forward strand.
ACAAATCAATGAGTCTGCCTACCCTTTTCTCAACCATTTTGGGGTCGGCTTACAGTCTAACCGGATGAAACTGAATACCAGTATTTTTCATAGTTCGACTGCTTATCTGACCTCCACAACCCTGTTACTGGGTAATAGCGTTACTACTCTAGTCTAAAATTAGCCCCATAATATACACTCTTAGCGAAATTCAGATAAAGACGACCTAAAGTTAAGGTAAATGGATAGTGGTAGACCGCGAAATTCAAATTTTCTTACGTTTTTTGCAATTTGCAGGTCAGTCTCAGATTGTATCTTGATCAAAATATGATTCGCGACAATAACAGGTACATATTTAGAGAATTAGAATCATTAACATATCTTTTTAAGTTAGATTTCTACCACCAACCACCAATCTCTTATGGAAAAGTGTTAATGGTAGAAATCTAACTTAGAAAGATGTATTAATGATTCTAATGATTATAATTCTCTAAATATGTACCTGTTATTGTCGCGAATCATATTTTGATCAAGATACAACCTGACACTGACCTGCAAACTGCAAAAAAATAAGATAATTTGAATTTCGCGGTCTCAACCACCCATTCACCTTAAGCCATAATCGTAGGAGTATCAAGACTACTCGATCCGACTACGGTGCATTTTGTTTTGTACACAGCTTCCATTTTCCAAGTTACAAGCCCGGTTCGGTAAATATTTAACCTTATGACCGCCACAGTCGTGTATAGATGACAAACCAAAATGTGGCCAGCACGCCACGGTTCGACTCCATGACAGACTTTGACGCCGAGAGCACGTTTTTGATTTTTTGACGTTTGGCGGTCAAAAGGTGTAAACTCGGAGACACAAAAACGCGATGACTGATGACCAGTGATCGGAATAGGCTGAGTATATTTACCTAAAGTTTAAAGAACAGAGAAGAAAATACTTAACTGTCAATATCTTATTTTATCATTAACATTATAAATGCTAAATCATCATCTGCCTAGCCTTTTCCCAACTATGTTGGGGTCGGCTTCCAGTCTAACCGGATGCAGCTGAATACCAGTATTTTACATGGAGCGACTGCCTATCTGACCTCCACAACCCAGTTACTGACACACAACAACAACAACACACACAACATTACACATTGAACATTATAAATGCTAAATAAAAAAATAAAATATATCTATTTTTAATATTGGTTGTTTTATTTATCAAAACATTGATTACGATTTAGTAAAGCATTTATAATGTTAATGATAAAAAAAGATATTGAAAGTTACATAATTAAAGTTCCGGTAAAAAAAAATAGTCATACGGAAGTCTCCGATTTCCGTCTCTGTTCTTTAAACTTTAGGTAAATATACTCAGCCTATTCCGATCAATGCTGATGACAACCACCTAACCACCAGCACGGCGAAAGCTTGTTCCAAAAGCATTTACACACGGAAACATATCGCGGCGGGATTTTATCGGGCATTGGATTTTAAACTTTCGGTGTTGAGCCAAGCAATGAGAATCCAACAGAGCCCTTCCTAAAATATTCACAGTGTTGGAATTTCTACACTCGGCGCTAAGCAGTGCGTCGGCTCATTCAATCGGTCTCATCATCTGCCTAGCCTTTTCCCAACTATGTTGGGGTCGGCTTCCAGTCTAACCGGATGCAGCTGAATACCAGTATTTTGCGACCGCCTATCTGACCTCCACAACCCAGCTACTGGGTAATACGATACCCCTTGGTAAGACTGGTTGTCCGACTTTCGGGCTTCTGACTACCCGTAACGACTGTCAAATATCCACGAATGACAGCCGGGACCAACGGCTTAACGTGCTTTCCGAGTCACGGAGGGGACTCGGTATGTAAAGATGGTCACCCATCCACAGACCAACCGCGGCAAGCGTAGCTTAACGTGATCGATCGACCTGTGCGGCTGTTATTATTTAGCCACGGACCCCTCATTCAATCGGTCGGTAAACTTAATAATCCCACACCGACCTGCTACACCCCAGCTCAATTTCACAACCGTATTTTAAAGTATTAGTCTGAAACAACCTACCCTCTCACTAGGTGTCGGGCGTTGGTAGCTGCGCCACAGTATTAACTTCAGCAGGTATCAACGTTTGACATTGTTTTTCTTATATAGTACCATTCAAAAGTCGTTATCAACCATTTTTTTTCTGTATCCTAACAGCACTTATACTTCTGCTTACCCCGTCCGGGTCCCTAACAATATAAAAACACATGTGTATATACTCACAGGAGTTCCCAGGTTGATGTGGCGCGTCGAGTCTCGTCTGCATGTCGCGTATGTGTTGTTCCTTGCGCTTCATATCGTGAGCAAGTGTGTCGAGACGCTGACGGGTTTCCAGTAACTCTCTGAGGGGTAAAATGTAGGTATTTTTGTAGCGAAACGTCACAAAAATTAAATTTAAAAATCCACTCGTAAATGGTCATAATTATGATTAAAGTAAATGATGCAAAACCCTGTGTCATCGTTGCCTGTTGGACAGGCTGTGACCTGGCTATGGGGATTAAAGATTTTTGTATTGAGATTAAATTTACCGTTTGCATTGATGTCAGCTATCTTTTTCTAAAGGTCTCATGCGTGGCTGACATTTTGGAAAAAAAAAACAAAATGGCGGATAGGTAGGTATGTGTTAAACCTTCAAAGCCCTTTAGTGAGTGTACCACATAAAACGCTTTTCAATAGGAATCACACCTATTTGCAACGCGCTTTGGGGGAAAGAAGCATACGAATCATCTTTCTTTTAATAGGAGTGATTATTCGGAATGCTGCAATTCTGTGCATAATAATATGTTACTTGTAAATCTGATTATTATTCATGCAGATACAGAGACAAATACACACATCAAAAGTGTCTAGGGATCAACATATATTTTTGCAATAACTTTTCTCCTGATTGATATTAATTAAAATTTTCTTTAAGGATTCATCAAATAAAGTGTTTTCGTTTGTCACAGTAACGATAAACCAAGTCACCTTTGCATTAATAAAGAAATTTGCCATTTTCCTAATAAAGGGATTTTTGACATTTGAACCACTAACACAAAAGTTCGAAAAAAAGACTGAAATAACAGTTTTCTTTAAAAATTTATTGGGTAACTTAAACAATTAATAATCCGTGTTTCTACCGCGAACACTAACAACACAAGAACTTCGGTTTGGCATACTCAAAATGAGTTCATCCAAATCACGCTGTGGAATGGCCGCCCATGTTCGTTGCAACAACAAAAAAAGGTCTTCTTGCGACTGGATACCCTCCATATTCGGCAGAGCTCTTCTCTGTAGCATATCCCATGCATGCTCAATCGGGTTCAAGTCTGGCGACTGAGCAGGCCAGGGCAGGACATTGATGTTAGCTGCGGCGAGAGTCTGTCTTACAACTCTTGCGGTGTGCGGTCGTGCATTATCATGCATTATCTGAAATAAGGGACCGATTTGCACTTGTAGAGGAACGATGACGTCTGATACAATCGTCTCAGCATAAATTTGAGCGTTGAGGTTGCCTCTGATCCAAATCAACTCAGTTCTTCCGCCGATCCAAATACCCGCCCATACCATGATGGTTCCACCACTATAAGGATGGACTTCCTGGCAGGATTTTAATCGCTGTTGGCGTCCAGGGGTTCTCCAGTGTCGTATACGTCTTGTATCCGGTCTCACACCAAAACGAGACTCATCAGAAAAGCACACGAAACGCCATTGTTCTTCTGCCCAATTTCTGTGTTCAAGAGCCCATTGATATCGAATCCTACGATTGTGCATTGCTATAGGTGGTACCCGTAGCGGTCTTCGGGAATGAAGGTTCACTTCATGCAAGCGGTTTCTGACTGTTTGGTCGCTAATTAAGTTCCCTGAAGAGTGATGAAGCCTCACGGCTAACATCATGGTGGTTATTGTTGGAGCTCTTCGAGTTAAGATTTGAATGTATCGGTCTTGTCTCCGTGTGGTGCAGCGATACCGTCCTCCATGGCGCTCAGCCACGGTACCAGTGCTTCGGTAACGTGTCCAAAGTCGACTGATAACACTCTGACTTGTATTCAGAGCTAAAGCCACAGTACGTTGCCGGGAACCAGCTTCTATCATTCCCACGGCTCTGAGCATTTCTTCCCTGCTTAAATGACGTCGCCGCTCCATAATAACGTTGGTTTTAATCAGTAGTAGGGAAACAGTAGCACTAATAATGTCTTCAATGCGTTGTATGTTTTTATAGGGAAAATATTGACAGCTGATTTTCATCTTTTACTCGAATTTGATTCACAGTTCCTGATTCAAATTATGAAATGCACCAAAAAGGATCCATATAAATTTATAAAATCATAAATTTATTACAAAGCCACATCTCAATCTCAAGAAATCCGCATAAAAATGCTTGATCCCTAGACACTTTTGATGTGTGTAGAATCACAACAATTTGGAACAAAAAAAAAACAAATCTTCATTTATACCACAAAAAATACAAATTAAATCTAAGGAAACAAAATTCATTTCGTGACCCTGACAGTTTCGCAACAAAAATGCAATAATGGTTTGATGCGCCGATGAAAATAAAACGGTACAATTCCGCGAATACAAAACAATAAAATTCCATAACGAATCGATGTTTTTGAGTAATAAATTGTGATAATGCGCATAAAAATCAACAGATGTAATGCAATTTTCCAAGACCAGAGGCCTATTTAATAAAACCGACCGGAGATTAATCCGAGCCAGCCTGACCCTTGTTGCCCTCCCCTAGCGACGCCCTAAGCCGAGGTCCGTACCCCACAAGGGGTTCCCTTAGCGTGTAAGGCTTATAGAGGTATGAGGAACCGGGTGTAAAGTCCACTCATACTCTATTGAAAAGGGAGGATCGTCTGGCGGGCAACTGGCCGATGATTCATGTCGGGCCGTTGTATCTATGCTAGTTGCGCGGTAAACTCTGCTTGCGAGATGCAGGATTTTGCGTGACGTCAACGCGTCATGCGTTGTTCGCATGTAGCGTTGTAGATACCGGCTACAGCCTTAATTCATTGAAGCATCCATAGGCAAGCCCAGTTAAGCAGCTGGCAACCTTCTAGGTTGACCTGCGAGATGCCATACATAAAAAAGCCGTCGAAAACTTTTGACAATTCGACAATTTTTTTTTTCCCATAGTTTTAACTACTTATTAAACAGCACCTGTAGTGAAAATATGTTAATTTTGTAATTTTTTAACAAATATTTCGCATTGTCAGTTATACTAAATAGGCCCCTGATGACACTAAGACACTGACATTACGATACTTACGACTTAATTAGCACATTATGCTATAATGGACACGAATGCATGCCGTGCATTTCTTAAGTATAAATGCATATCGTATCGCATACTATTTTATAGCTCCTGTGACCTAAATCCGCACTTAAGTCACGCTTTTCTCTGTCAAAATGGACTAGTTAAGTCACAGAAATGCGTGACCTAAGTACGGATTTAGATCACACAATCCTATAAAAAAAATTTAAATAAAGTTGAAAAATACGTCCAACTTTTCGAGTAGTGCTTGTGTATAAATGAGGTTCTGAACATGCCCTTTTAAAACCAAATCAGGTTTTAACATAAAACTTACGCTTTTTATTATTAATTTAATCGTTGTTAATAGAAGATTGGGCAAAATAGTAGGCTTACTTGGAAGAATCTCGGTGCCAAGGTGGAACATAACTAGAGAAGAAAATCATAACATTTTGTATTTACAACTCTAATAAATCCTTCGTATCTATAATAATATTTTAAACAGGTAAAGTTCCTTAGTTTGTGTGTAGGAGGTAATCTTCGAAACTTCAGATCCGTTTTCAAAAAATCGTTCATTGATAGAAATAGATGTTATATGCCAAAACACGCTGGCGAAGTCGCGGGTAGAAGTTAGTTTGTTATAATTTTCTGAAGTTGGAGATAATTAATTATTTGGAGTGGAGTTTTTTTTTTGATAATAATTGAACCATGCACCTATATCCGGACTTTTCATAAGTGCACTAATGTTTATTTAGTTATGAAAATTTTTGAATCAAGACGTCGTGCTTAGCTTCTTCGGATAGCCTGGCCACGGCGATCATGTACGTCAAAGTATGCTACGAAATGCCGAGATCCCCGAAGGTCAAAACACCAATTCCTGCGTGAGGCACACATTCCTGCTTATTTCTTACATCGGACTTTGCAATTTTTATCTTTATTTTTGTTTTTATCTGATGTACGATCATTAACTGACTATCTGGTGCATTGTGCGTCTTTTAGTCTGTGCTAAATAAACGGGAATTGAAAGAAAGAAAAAAAGAAAAATTTTCTTTCTTTTTTTCTTTCAATTCCCGTTTATTAAATAATTATGTTCAAAATTTAGTCGCAGTCTCATCTAAACGGCAATCAATATAAAATACAGTAAGTATTTTTGACAGATTGCGACTGAGATTAGAATTCGAACTTTCTTAAAAAATACGGGAATTACCCTTCTGGAATCTTATACAAGCTGTATACAAGACAGCTACCTCCCAGTTACCATGGCCTATTTGGCGCAAGCGTGACGCAGACATCATCATCTGCCTAGCCTTTTCCCAACTATGTTGGGGTCAGCTTCCAGTCTAACCGGATGCAGCTGAACACCTCTATTTTACATGGAGCGACTGCCTATCTGACCTCCACAACCTAGTTACTGGGTAATACGATACCCCTTGGTAAGACTGGTTGTCAGACTTTCGGGCTTCTGACTACCCGTAACAGCTGTCAAAGATTCACGAATGACAGCCGGGACCGACGGCTTAACGTGCTTTCCGAGGCACGGAGAGGTCTCGGTGGTCACCCATGCACAAACCAACCGCGGCAAGCGTAGCTTAACCTGATCGATCGACCTTTGCGGCTGTTATTATTTAACCACGGGCCCTATGCTGTTATTATACCTAAGATTTTTCGGATAAAGTAGTTTGGTCAAATCAATTTATTTTCTTTCATTCTTTCTTTATTTGGTTACACTGACCTCTGACTGGCGAGCAGTTCAGCCCTGGTGCGACTGAGCTCCTCTCCCACGGCCTGCTTCGCCTGTATCTCGGAGTGCAGCGAGGACTGGAGGGTCAGTATCTCCATCTTGTCCAGTTTCTGCGAGCGGCGGTTCCGCCAGCCGCCGGTGCCGGAGCGTCCGTCGGGCGCGGCGCCGGGCGGGCCGGCCCCGGGCGGGGGGGCCGCCACGAGCGACGAGCGGGACGCGCTCGCTGGGGAATGATGACGCAGGTGAAATACTGCAGGCTCTTATTCGCTTTTGCAGGAAACGAGTAATGTATAGGTCTCCCAAAGTGATAATGCGCATAGAAATCTTCGTCACTGTTCGGCAACGGTCGTATTCGCCGAGCGTCGGAAGACGATATGTATATAGAGTGGTTAAGTGCATTTTCTTCATGCATGTTTAGGGCTCTTACGATTCAATGATTCGGGTGTTTCCGGGAATACGACAATTAGCGAAGATCTGCATGCGCATTATTAATTTGGGAATACTGTATTCATGTTGCTATGCAGAGTGGATTTTTGGGACAAGGTAGTAAGGACAGGTAGCTTAACCATTGGTAGCTACATGAAACCGACCATAAGAGACTGTCCTTGACTTTTTGAGTAATTAACTTATAGTAAAAGTGCGCAGTGCTACACACTCCCACCCTATTTAAAGTTAAACAAATATCAACTTTATTTCAATGACAATTAAGTTGATTTCAAAGTGTCTAGCACTATTGAAAAAGTTATAAAAATGTTTGAAGTTGTAGCGTAAACTGAACTTTATTGTGTAGGAATTAAAGTTATTTTTCCATTAATTCATATTTGTTTACATTTTTGACAAATAAATTGCGAACGCAGATTACTTAGCTTACTCCATTCAGACTTACAAAAAAATGGTATAGTCAGCTAACTAAACCTCAATCCTACATTTTATTTTTATGATGCCAATCGATGCAGTTTCGTATGTGGATTTAAAGACTCTTCTACTAGAAAAGCTACAAATCGCAAAAAACTTCTTCTATACTTTTTATAATGCTCTTTCAACAACCTTTTACAACGTCCGCTATTCATATGTCAAAAACTTAAGGACAATTTCCTTAGACGACACACGTAGTTAAGTCCAGCGTCCTGCGCGGGATTCGTCTCTGACCAGTCCTTTAGAGCGTTTACGACGTACGGCATTTCATACAAACTTTCAAGCCCTTGTTTTTCGAAATGAATTAACCGGTTTTAATGAAACTTCATACGCATAAGCAGGATACAAATGTCTAAAAAGTTACTTAAGAACATTTTCGAAAATAGTGTTACAGCCAAATTAGACCGATTTTAAATCTTCCATAGAAACAGAGATTTACAGTTATCTTTTTTTAAAATAAGACATTTCGAAAATGTTCTTAAGTATCTTTTTGGACCTTTGTATCCTGCTTATGCGTATGCAGTATCATTAAAATCGATTCATTCATTTTCAAAAACAAGGGCTTGAATGTTTGTATGAAATGCCGTACGACGTAAACGCTTATAATATTTATTCTATAGTTTTGTTGTTGTCAAAATACTTTACAGATTGTTACGTTGTTTTTTTTATACCTATACAGCTGCGTTACTAATAAGTAAAGTAGCATTTGCCTGAAAACATATTGTAGAACATTTTGAGGTTACCGAGTAATATATTTCATTGTAGTTTGACTTTGTACTGCACTTGATAGAACAACTCATTCCTTCAACTGTATTTTGTCACTGGACTTTTTAGTTATCACTTAATCACAATAAATTACTATTCTAAATCCTATTAAATAGGTTTTCATAATAAATTAGAAGAAATATTGTTTATTTACACTTCAAGTGTCATTCAGTCGAACGTCAGTTTCTGACAGTTAGTGCGACATCTGGTGGTCGCCGATTAAGAGTTGTAGTCTGATCGATATTTTAACATATTGATTTATAACCATCGAAATAATATCGTATGGAGCAATACTTCATTATTTTCAGCTTTCAGTAAAAATTCATAATTAACTAAATAACCGTAAACGGAAATGAAAGTAATTTTTTCATTAGGGACTTATTTCTAGAAACTTCTTTGTTTAGGAATCCGATTATAATCTGTGCATAGTCTTTGACATAATGTGGCCAGGTGATAGATTAGAAATTTCCCGACTAGCTATTCCAAGATAATTACTCCAAATTTAACTAGATTTAGAATTAGATATTACAAATAATTTGTTTGTTGGTCTGGATCATGAAGATTTATATAGTTTCAGCGTTTGAACGTCACGTTGTGCAGTTATTAGTGATTTTCTAGAATTAAAGTATCATGGTGTAATGTTTATCTTCCGTGATCTTATAATCATTTTACCTGCATTACGGGAGGTTTTCGAAATGCTCCGTCGAGTTCCGGTCTGCAATCGATGACAATAATAAGGAATCATGTTAGCGTCCCTTTCGCCCTTGACACGCAGGCGTGAAAACACTTAGCTTGTATCTTGTTTTAAAAGGTAAGGATTTTGTGGTAATAGTGTTTGGAAGTGGTCTGTGAGCCTTCCCTGGTTGTTGAAAGGATATTGTCGTGATCCCTGAATATTAATTACAGGATTCCAATTTGCGCATACGCAGACAGCATTACAGCCGGCCAAGGAACTTGCAGTCAAGTGCTTTCTCCCTAATTCAACCGTGAGTATTTCATCCGCTGACTATTGATCATAGATTCCTCAGTGTTAACCACGGTATTCAATTATTGTTTGAGGGAACGAGCCCTTGTCGCGGAGTTGATGAACGCCACGTGGGTAATCCAGATTCCTAGTGTCAGAAGGCCATGTTAACCGGCTAATGTTTTAGCCTTCTAGATTTCCAAACTCGGTCACCTCAAGGAATGTTAATTAGTTTATGTTGTATATCATTGGGTCTCCGTATTGTCGTTTCCAGGAGAGGCACCTCGAGAGATTCGTCTCGCCGCCAGGATCTAGCGGAACGTCTGGGGCCTGGACGCGAGACCCGTTCCTCGAGCACGCTTGAAGCCTCCTGCGGAGACGACTGTGCGGCTGGCTGAGTCCGTCTTGCGATAGCGCAGGCGGGACGGTTTTTTTTTATATTCCTAAGAATTTATTCATTCATTTAATCCGGTTTCTATAAGAACCGGTTAGTTACCTTAGTCCGGTTTTCTTTACTTGAAACCGGTCTTCAACCTAATTTAATTGAGGATCTTGGGTTCGACATTATTTGTTCCTCCGGAAGAATATTGGACACCTTCGTCGGCTCCAGGATCCGGGACCTTTATTGTCCCTGGCGCCCATTTACTGTTTAATCTTATTAATAACTGGAAGGTTACTTATTTAAAATCTTTAATTTGAGATAAATAATATTTTATTTAAATTAACTTAGTTAAACGGAACAGTAGGTACTGGGTTTATCACCAACTCCCCACGCCCATAGCTCTTTCTGCTGAAGTTTTAGCTGGCTGGCATTAATCGGGTTACATTAAGTAAATTTTCTAGTATTTATTTTTATTAACATAAATTAGTACTAAAGATACTTTTAACTATTAAATTATAAAGTGTTCGAGATAGTTTCGTGTTTCCTTTACTTCCAACACCAAACCACCTGCATAGGTTGCCATCAGAGGCAACAAATATTAATTTGTAACAGTGGCGACCAACGTGTGTATTAGTTGGAGATAGAGGTTACGTCAATTGCTGTACCTTACAACCCAGACTGCTGTTTCTACAACCTTCCAGTTATTCTAATTTTAAGGAAAAAAAAAAACCGTCGCGCGGAATCCTTTGTTTTTTGTGTTCTTGTTTTTATGTTTGTATTGTTATATACACTGTTATTTACTTATACACTTTTTACAACTTTTACAATTTTTACTGTTATTTACATTTTACAATTATATTTTACCGGTGTCCCAAAATATAACTCCAGGACGATTGTTTTTGGAAATAAAAGCCTGGAATTAAAATACAAACTTACTCTATAAGACTGCTAATTTTGTAATGACATTTATTATACATAATAGTTACATATTGCTCGAGATTGTAAATTGTGACAGCCAGTTTTTTTTTAATTTCACACAATGGAACAACCCATTTCATTTAATTTACTTCGCAAAGACGAGCTTGTATATAAAGTACTTGATAGGTACCCCTCCAGTTTAAAACAAAATTAAACCTTGGCACATGGCATATCAAGGATTTAGGGTCACCATGTGACGAGGAATATTTTTTTTTTACAATATTTTACTTGAATTTAAACTAAAATTTAAATTCGCTTATAGTGGTTGTTGATCGCAGTGACCTTTGAGGGCTGTATATGCCTTGAGGTTGCTGGTTTTTATTTCAGCATCGGTGACTGTATGTGCACTGTGCTGGAATAGTGGTTGTTGGTCGCAGTGACCTTAGAGGGCTGTATATGCCTTGAGGTTGCTGGTTTTTATTTTAGCATTGGTTGCTGTATATGCACGGTGCTAGAATACAGTGATTAAATATATTTAACACTGTTTTTGCGGTTCGTAGTGATACACAGGTTCTAACTGTGTTCACATTTGTGAACTATATTTAGGTTAAGTTAAGGCGATTGTTTGGAGGTTGTTGGTGGTCTATGGTTGTTGCGGGAGTGACACCCCTGTGGGGTGTATAACCTCCGGATTGCTGGTAAGGCAGCATAATTATAGTCCTGAGATTGGAGGCCATAATGGCGGGCGTGTAGGCTGCATTGATGGAATTCGTTTAAGATGGTATTTTTTTTTAGGGGCTGAATAACCGTCACATTCCTTTTATTGTAGACGGTTAGCCAATTTTCACTAGTTTGTAGTTTTTAATTTCTTTTAGTGAATTTTTCTTTCTAGATCAGCATTATTATCGGCTGTCTACTCATTTAGGATGTGAAAGGTGGTGTACGATGGAGTAGGGTGGTCTCTCCTATATAAATATAGTAGGTCAGACTAGGATATTACTTATTTACACATTTATACTCTCTTTGGAGCTTGTCTTTTACATGTTCGTAAATGGATTAGACTCGTTCCAAGAGAAATAGTTAGTATATATTACACAGGTCACATGGAAGACTAAAAATAAGCCATAAAACACGGGCGGAATTGTAGACTCGTTAACTAAAGCCTACTACAATGACGCCTGATAGAGCGGGTTGTTACTCTATACTTGAAGTGTGACCAGAATCCTTTTAGGTCGTAGGTTTATGTAGTATATAATGAAAACCCAAATTAGTATATTTTATATAGGTTACATGGATAATTAAAAATAAGCCATAAAACACGGGCGGAATTGCAGACCCGACAAACAAAGCCTACTGCAATGTCGCCTAAATAGAGCGGTCTGTTACTCTATATTTGAAGTGTAACAAGAATTCTGTATTGTTTATGTATATACCTTAAATACCTTTATAGTATCATTTATGTATAATATTAGAAATCGTACACCGGCTTCCATATTTTTTTTTGTTTTTCTTTCTTTGTTCCTGTTTTCAAGCATGAACGTTGTAGATTTTTGTAAGCGTACTTAGTCCTCTGGAGTCTGTTTTGACGCTGGAGGGCCAGCTTCGAGATTTGCCCCAGAGGGTCAAATCTCTGGTGGTTGGGGAGGTACTGTTACGTTGTTTTTTTTATACCTATACAGCTGCGTTACTAATAAGTAAAGTAGCATTTGCCTGAAAACATATTGTAGAACATTTTGAGGTTACCGAGTAATATATTTCATTGTAGTTTGACTTTGTACTGCACTTGATAGAACAACTCATTCCTTCAACTGTATTTTGTCACTGGACTTTTTAGTTATCACTTAATCACAATAAATTACTATTCTAAATCCTATTAAATAGGTTTTCATAATAAATTAGAAGAAATATTGTTTATTTACACTTCAAGTGTCATTCAGTCGAACGTCAGTTTCTGACAGTTAGTGCGACATCTGGTGGTCGCCGATTAAGAGTTGTAGTCTGATCGATATTTTAACATATTGATTTATAACCATCGAAATAATATCGTATGGAGCAATACTTCATTATTTTCAGCTTTCAGTAAAAATTCATAATTAACTAAATAACCGTAAACGGAAATGAAAGTAATTTTTTCATTAGGGACTTATTTCTAGAAACTTCTTTGTTTAGGAATCCGATTATAATCTGTGCATAGTCTTTGACATAATGTGGCCAGGTGATAGATTAGAAATTTCCCGACTAGCTATTCCAAGATAATTACTCCAAATTTAACTAGATTTAGAATTAGATATTACAAATAATTTGTTTGTTGGTCTGGATCATGAAGATTTATATAGTTTCAGCGTTTGAACGTCACGTTGTGCAGTTATTAGTGATTTTCTAGAATTAAAGTATCATGGTGTAATGTTTATCTTCCGTGATCTTATAATCATTTTACCTGCATTACGGGAGGTTTTCGAAATGCTCCGTCGAGTTCCGGTCTGCAATCGATGACAATAATAAGGAATCATGTTAGCGTCCCTTTCGCCCTTGACACGCAGGCGTGAAAACACTTAGCTTGTATCTTGTTTTAAAAGGTAAGGATTTTGTGGTAATAGTGTTTGGAAGTGGTCTGTGAGCCTTCCCTGGTTGTTGAAAGGATATTGTCGTGATCCCTGAATATTAATTACAGGATTCCAATTTGCGCATACGCAGACAGCATTACAGCCGGCCAAGGAACTTGCAGTCAAGTGCTTTCTCCCTAATTCAACCGTGAGTATTTCATCCGCTGACTATTGATCATAGATTCCTCAGTGTTAACCACGGTATTCAATTATTGTTTGAGGGAACGAGCCCTTGTCGCGGAGTTGATGAACGCCACGTGGGTAATCCAGATTCCTAGTGTCAGAAGGCCATGTTAACCGGCTAATGTTTTAGCCTTCTAGATTTCCAAACTCGGTCACCTCAAGGAATGTTAATTAGTTTATGTTGTATATCATTGGGTCTCCGTATTGTCGTTTCCAGGAGAGGCACCTCGAGAGATTCGTCTCGCCGCCAGGATCTAGCGGAACGTCTGGGGCCTGGACGCGAGACCCGTTCCTCGAGCACGCTTGAAGCCTCCTGCGGAGACGACTGTGCGGCTGGCTGAGTCCGTCTTGCGATAGCGCAGGCGGGACGGTTTTTTTTTATATTCCTAAGAATTTATTCATTCATTTAATCCGGTTTCTATAAGAACCGGTTAGTTACCTTAGTCCGGTTTTCTTTACTTGAAACCGGTCTTCAACCTAATTTAATTGAGGATCTTGGGTTCGACATTATTTGTTCCTCCGGAAGAATATTGGACACCTTCGTCGGCTCCAGGATCCGGGACCTTTATTGTCCCTGGCGCCCATTTACTGTTTAATCTTATTAATAACTGGAAGGTTACTTATTTAAAATCTTTAATTTGAGATAAATAATATTTTATTTAAATTAACTTAGTTAAACGGAACAGTAGGTACTGGGTTTATCACCAACTCCCCACGCCCATAGCTCTTTCTGCTGAAGTTTTAGCTGGCTGGCATTAATCGGGTTACATTAAGTAAATTTTCTAGTATTTATTTTTATTAACATAAATTAGTACTAAAGATACTTTTAACTATTAAATTATAAAGTGTTCGAGATAGTTTCGTGTTTCCTTTACTTCCAACACCAAACCACCTGCATAGGTTGCCATCAGAGGCAACAAATATTAATTTGTAACAAGATCTATTACGTCATTTCTTTCCTGTGCAGTAAATTCTAAAATTTTCTCGCAGGCAGAACAAATTCATTTGTTTAATTTTACAACAACCAACTCACCATTGCCGATGTAGGTCACACGGCTGCCAAGCTAAAATGGAACTGGGCTGGTCACATCTGTCGCATGCCGGAGGAGCTATGGGCTAAAGCAACCACACAATGGGTCCCAAACAGCAGCAAACGACAACGCGGCAGGCCCAGAAAGAGATGGCGGGACGAGCTCGACTCTTTCCACAGGGATTGGCGAATAACAGCACTGGATAGGGATAAGTGGAAGGAGGGAAGAGAGGCCTTTGCCCTGCAGTGGGACAGAAACGGCTGATAATAATAAGAAAAAAAACTCACCATGTTTAAGATACTCCAACTCCTCAGTCATCTTTGTAGCGAGCGCCTGCAGGTAGCCACGAGCCTCCTTCTCATCAGCGACCCATCGGATAATGTCTGCTATCTAAATGACGGAGGAGAGAAAGGAAGTGTTAGATGTCGTTGAAAAACTGTTCAAGATTATTAATTTAAGAAGAAGAAGATGATGAAAGAAAATACGTTTATTTGCGGCAAACACAAAAATAGAACAATTTCGTAAAATATGCCTGACATCCACGAAAAACGGTTTCGCTCAGCATAAAGGTCATCACACGTATCAAACCGGAAAGGGATCGGCACCGTATCAACTCGAGCCGTTCAGTATTCTTTGTATGAAACTCCCTACTGCAACGCACACTAATCGGAATCGTAACTTAATCGCCTCGCCTCGGGACAAGCTCACGAACCGCCGTGCGGTGCGTTACGGCTCGTCGTCCCCGCGCTTACGTCTCTCCGCCCACGAGCTTACGTCGCTTCGTCCACACTTGCCCCTCTCCCCCCTCCGGCCTGCCTGCTGCACCATCAACCAGCGGTCGGCGAGCCGTAAGCGCGGCGTCGCCTAGCCGTAGTCGAGTCGACGTATCGGAGCTTCTCATCCTCTTTGGTTACATGCTTACGTTAGCTTGACGCCTGTTTGACGGCGAGGCGAAAGGCGCTACGGTGCCGTTCCCTTTCCGATTTGGTGCTATGTGCTACGTGCTACGACCCTATGCAAAACACGAGCCCCAGCACTGACTTTCAGCGACAGCTGGCGTTGACGTGAAGACGTCAACCGGTGCAGTATACTAAGAGATTTAAATAGCACAATTATTAATTACTAGCAACGCCCCGCGGTTTCACCCGCATAAGTGTCGGCCCCGTGGGAATATCGGGATAAAAACCTCTATACCAAATTTCATCTAAATCGATTCAGCGGTTTAAGCGAGAAGAGGTAACAGACAGACTCACTTTCGAATTTATAATGTTAGTATGATGTGACAAGATTTTTAATTAACCATCTTACTAGGAAGTCCTTATGGCTACTTAATAAGATTATTATTTTCAGTTAGACGATATATTCTTTGTCTTATTGTCAGTTTCTCTCGATTTTTTTTAACAAGTTACATCTGTAGATCAAATAGGTCTGGTGCTTAAAAGGAATAGGTGTGAACACGAATTGAAATGCTAACACACAACTAGGTAATGCCAGTAAACAAACTATGTTTAGGTAAGAACAACAACATACAACTGTATAGAATCAGGGACACGGCTACACATTAAGCCATACACAACCAGTATATGCTGACTTCTGATATTACGAAAAGCCTGTGTGTGAAACAATGCGAGGTCAGCTAAAACTGGAAATTTATAGTTTGATATGTTGTCGTGTGTACAAACCTATAGAGTCAAAATACATACCCCGACGAATAAGGGCTGATTTCAATAGTCAGATAACTGTTATTCCTCAGAGGAATACAACGTTATTTTTAGTATATGCGAAACCTGAATATAGTTTGTTCAGAATAAGTAACTGAATCGATTCCAATAATTTTTACCCCATGTTATATTTTGTCCCAAAAATATTTAAAAAAGGTTAAAAGTTGGACACCCAGTTGGTTGTGCGGGTCACATCAGCCGTATGCACGATGACCGCAGGGCAAAAATCTCCACACAATGGGTGCCTGAAGATGGACGGCGCCGCCAGGCCGGCCCAGAAAGAGATGGCGAGATGACTTGGACGCGTACCACGAGGGCTGGTTTGAGGTGGCGCGGGAAAAGAGTTCCTGGAAGGATTTGGGGGAGGCCTTTGCCCAGTAGTGGGACAGCATAGGCTAGAAAAAAAAAATATGGACACCAAGCAACGCTAAGTAGGTTATCTAATCTCCGCGCCGAACAGTTAGGTACCTAGGTACTATTATCAATGAGCGCAAGACGGCGCGGCGCGGGTGAGCATGTTTTTGTACGGACAAACAGGTAACTTAACAAGCTTATAACTTTGTGATTTTTCATGATACAGTTATGAAATTTTGTACATAGATTCTTTACATAAAAATACTAGACACATGTTTCGGGTTTCGCATATACTAAAAATAATGTTGTATAAATGGCGATTCGACAGCATTTGCACAGAAATTCTGTCACTTCCATAAGTAATTCTTCTGATAAAAGTTATCTAACTACTGAAAAATTAACGCTAAAACTTAAAATTGCCAAGGTAAAAACACCTAAACCACTTGGAACAAAAATACAAAAACTGGGTTTCCATACAAACCATTCAGGTACCATACAAACCGGTAGGGTCAGCATACAAACAGGCAGGTAGGCAGGTAATGATTAGTGTGATATTAATAAGGAATTGTGTCGGGTTGAACTTACATCACTGACCTGCGTCTCCCAGTGCTGCATGGTATCTCTCTTAGCTCTTAGTTCCTCTAACTCAATCTCCATTTGTCTTCGTTCCGCTTGCCATCTTCTACCGTTTTCTGCCAGCTACCGGACAATAGAGATGGAGTTTTAGATTTGTTTTTTTTTTGTTCTTGGGTAGCTCGGTTGGTACAGACGCCAGCACATCAAGATACCCGAAACTTGTCAAATTGTCCCAATCAACTTCGAACCTTATGCTTTAGCGATAAAGTTGAAAATCTATTAAATAAATTTGACAGATTGTAGTAGCTTGATGTGCTGGCATCTGTACATACACTACACCTCTATTTTGAATTTCTCGTGATTCATTTTACGGTTATAGAAATCGAATTTCTCAATTTTGTCAAATCAATAGTACTGATTGCAAGACAAATCGTAATAGGAAATAAGATAGTTCTATGCCACTGGTCGCGTGGCATTTGGTCAATTGGTAGAACATTGCAACGTGATTGGTGGGCAATAAGACTTAATTTTCACCGATTAAGAGTAAATATTTTTAAAAGCCTTATTGTATCTCAAAATCAAACTAATTGTTACACTAACATCTCCGTCAGAGGTTGGCAAAACCGTAAAAATGTATCAATCTTTAAGCCTCGTATTCGTGTTAAACAAAAACTTGCGTAACATTTTGTATTTCCAGCAACAAGTCCACACTCGAAACTCTTTGAAATATTGCCAGCAACATATTTGCATCAGCATTAAAACATGTTGCTGAAACAATGTTGTTTAACTTTTGTTTTCTATGACAAAGGGTTTTCACGCCTACAGGGAACTAGGAAACAGTTAATAAGGACCTAAAGCTACAGAATGTTAATACAAAAGTATAGACTTTGTTATTCACAGCGTCCAGATCTTTGGCCAGCTTCCGGTTCTCGTTCATTAGCATCTGTTTGTCTTCGCTGTCGGACAGCTGTTCTATGCGGCGGCTTTCGAGCTTCTCTTTCGATGTTTGCAACTGAAACAAAAGGATAGTGTAATGATAAATTAAAATGAAAGATGCAACGATGACGAAAGATGATAATCTATTCCATGTTATGTTATGATATATGAATGTATTGCTTTATATTTTGGGAATTGAGCAATAAGCAAGAATATATAACCACCTACGAATTGCTAGAGGATAAGATTTAAACTAGTCAAAAAATGAGATCAAGTATTGAACCCTGTGGAACACCCACGATAACACTTGATTTTTAGAAGAATCTTACCATTGAAATTAACTTTCTAAGTTCTATTAAGTAATTCAGAATAAAACTGGTCGAAAACCTAGGCTTTACTTTTATTAAAATGTACGTTTCTGTTAACAGTGTCATTGTCTAAAAAGTCGAAAGCTAATGGGAAATCAGAAAGTTAAGTCTCAAGTGAAGCTAGAAAAGACCTTCCATTGTCCTTGATCTTTGCTACTATTTGCCTTCTCTTATCATTAAAATACGGCAAGTGCCAAGAGTTATCAGTATAATCATAGTATATTTTCTGCAGTTGGAAGCTTGACATAGTCAAACGGGATGCGAAAGGCCGGAAAAAACCGGGTATTGTGGCATAATTTTACAGAGTACTGCCATAATTAGCCGAGTCGATTAATTGAAGATAATATTACTGTACTCTCATTTTTGAAAATTCGTACCTCTCTATTGAGAACATTACGTAAAGCATCTCCTTCTTGTAATTGGTCGTTGAGAGCCGCAAGTTCTGCTTGGAACCTCGACTGTTGCTGTTGCAGAGATTCTTTGTACTGCATCTAAGGATATAAACCGAAGGTTACGCTTGAGAAGGCTTATACGTTGGATTAAGTTCTATTAGTCATAAGCCATAATGTATTAGTATATTTATTATTATTATCAAGCACGAATGTATTAATAAAAATAAAGTTTTCATATAGATTTGCATAAATTTTGGCAGCTTTGAATTTGTTAGTATCGGAATATCGTTCAGACGCGGGCTTTGGCCAATCAGCTCAAAAATCAAGTAAAAAAAAAATGTTAGTACTTTTTTAAACTAAGTACCACTGTTTCGAGAGTGATCTTTGTCACTTTTTTGGAGTCGAATAGGACTTTGTCGTTGTATGAATGATTTAATGAGCTTTATATGACACACAATGAATGAAAAACTAGTTTTATCGAGAGCTTGATGTTAATGTTCATCCACAAATAACAAGTGTCTACAATATGTTACCTCGAGCGTCTCCACTTCAGCCTGCAGCCTGGCCACATCCGCGGCCGCGGAGGGCGGACCGCCCGTGTCCACGCGCTGGGAACGTAACGTTTCTTCGCGTAACTTGCGCTCCTGGGGACAAGAAGATATAGATAGGTCATGCAAACATTGCTTCTTCTGGGTAAGCTCACTCCATCGTCGAATTTGTCTCTGTCACCTCTGACCTAGACTAAAGTCAAGAGCAAACCCTTTTCAAATAAAAAAACACGTAGCTCGATGACATCATCACAGGAACAGCGAGATAATTGCGTAACACAGTATCAGTAGACAGACAGACAACCAAAATTCATTGCGGTATTTACGTTGTTGGGTAGGCAAATTTTTCGAACATATGGAGCAATGGATTAGCAATATCCTTCAAAATGATTGAGTTACGCAAGTAGGGTGCTGTATATAGGTTTTATGAAAAGGCACAAGATTAAGGAATCAGATTTTGGGAAGGAAACTCAACAAAAAATCTGTTGAAAGATTCCATGTCAAGTGTTTTGTTGATAGCTGTTGTTCTTACTGTCAACCAATCATAGTACAGTCCGTTCAGAGTTATTTTACCTCTGACAGCCGCAACTCAATAGTAACCTAAAGGTCATAGCACACGTATCAAACCGGAAAGGGATCGGCACCGTATCAACTCGAGCCGTTCAGTATTCTTTGTATGAAACTCCCTACTGCAACGCACACTAATCGGAATCGTAACGTAATCGCCTCGCCTCGGGACAAGCTCACGAACCGCGGTGCGGTGCGTTACGGCTCGTCGTCTCCGAGCTTACGTCTCTCCGTCCCCGCGCTTACGTCTCTCCGTCCCCGCGCTTACGTCTCTCCGTCCCCCCTTGCCCCTCTCCCCCCTCCGGCCTGCCTGCTGCACCATCAACCAGCGGTCGGCGAGCCGTAAGCGCGGCGTCGCATATCCGTAGCCGAGTTTACGTATCGGAGCTTCTGATCCGCTTTGGTTATGTTCTTAGGTTAGGTTGACTCCTGTTTGACGGCGAGGCGAAAGGCGATACAGTGCCGATCCCTTTCCGATTTGACACGTGTGCTATGACCTTTATTCTAACGATAATGATCACTGTGATTTTGACAGACTTATCAATGGCAGTGTAGCGGTAACTACAACGCCACATGCGAACAACGCGTCATGCAGACGTCACGCAAAATCCTGCATCTCGCAAGCAGAGTTTACCGCGCAACTAGCATAGATACAACGGCCCGACATGAATCATCGGGCAGCTGCCCGCCGGAAACGAACCCCATCTGGTCGGAGGATCCTCCCTTTTCTATAGAGTACGAGTGAACTTTACACCCTGTTCCTCATACCTCTATTGCAGCAAACTAATAAAAATGTAATATAAGTGCTTTTTAAAAGAGATAGGTATAAATACCTTGGTAGCTTCAGAGATGGCCTGATCGAGCCTCGCCTCTAGTTCCCTTCTTCCCTTCTCAGCACGTCGTATGTCTTGCCGTAATGCGTCGATCTTCTGCATCGCTACTTCTAATTCTTCTTCTTTATCGCGGACCTAGAAGAAGATTGTGTAATACATCATACAATTTGATAAAGCCTTTTCTGGATGCCAGGATAGAATTCCAGACTAATATCATCACAAACTACATTATAGTACCTGCAAAATACAAACAGATTCACATATTTTTTTAAGATGACCGACGTATGCTCCTGAAATGCAATAAGAATGGCAGATTGCACATCATCATAACCTAACCGGATGCAGCTGAATACCAGTATTTTACATGGAGCGACTGCCTATCTGACCTCCACAACCCAGTTACTGGGTAATACGATACCCCTTGGTAAGACTAGTTGTCAGATTTTCGGGCTTCTACCCGTAACGACTGTCAAAGATCCATTTTTATTTTATTCTGTGTTTGTAAATACGCGGCGCGGTCTCACTCGCACGCCGCCTGCAACTGTCAGGTGCGACAACGGCAACGAACGTTTCGGTCACCAGAGGCGTGTCGGTCATTCGACGTAAGGGCGAGGCCACAACACTGCGTTGCGGCGTCGCATCGTAAAAATCTACGACGCATTGTATTTACGACACATTGTGCTGTGACGTCGTTTTTGCGATACGACGCCGCAACGCAGTGTTGTGGCCTCGCCCTTACGTGACCGCACGCTGTCAGTAGCGTGTGACGTTTAAAAGAGACCGTAGCCTAACACTTTACAGATCGAATCGTAGTTTCTAGTACTTATTTGGTATCTGAGATCGGATATTCGGATGCATATTTACCTAAAGTGAATTTAAAGTATGGAAGCGGCTTCTTAAAATATTTTTCTGTAAAAAATCCCGGGATGCCAGGAAAACCGTGAATGCATAACTAGTCGGGTGTACTTATAGTATCGAAGAAAGGAACTAAATAAAGAAAATTATTCTAAATATAATTATGCAGCCCGTTATCTTGACGTTGTTTGCTATTGCAGTTTGTTACTTACTTTACAATGTTAGGTAGGTAGATATGCATCCGATTTTATAGTCAGAAAAAAAAAAACCAAATTCCGGAACCGCGGAATTTTTTCGATACAAAAGCGCATTCCATATCTGCCAACATCTCAACTTTAGGTGAATATGCATCCGAATATCCGATATCTGCTAATGACTACCTTGAAAACAATTTTAAAATCCAAAATAACACATACCTGCCGCGAAAGCTTCTGCTTCTGTTGCCTCAGTTCTGATAGTCGTTCAGTCACTTCGTTGTACTCCGTCATAGCTAGCTTGCGCTGCGATAACGCATCTTTCAGTTCTTTGTCCTGTGGAGAGGAAAATACGTAAAAAATAAAAAACTGGCCAAGTGCGAGTCGGACTCGCACACGAAGGGTTCCGTACCACAAGGCAAAACCGCCGAAAAAAAATCACGTTTAGAGCTAAACCGTGATAGCTAGACAGTTGAAATTTTCACAGATGATATATTTCTGTTGCCGCTATAACAACAAATACTAAAAACAGAATAAAATAAATACTTAAGGGCTCCCATACAACAAACGTGTTTTTTTTTTCGGCGTTTTTGCCTTGTTATCACAACACTCCCATTCCATTAAAAGCAGATTTCCAAACGATTTTTTAATGCTAGGGGCTAATTTATGAACTCCAAATGACGATCACTCACCTGCAGCCTAAGTTTCTCAACGGAATCAGTTCTGTCCTTCATCAGTTCTTCCTTCTCCATGTTCATTGCTTGTATGATGACCTCCATCTCCCGGATGCGGGTCGTCATCTCCTGAGGAGTTGCTGGCATGTCCTGTGAATTTAAACGAGTGATGTTAATATTATGTAAGGTTACAAGGTAGACTAGGAATTTCTTAGCGATGTTACGGAACTCTACCTGTTATTTTATAACGTGTTTATCCATACTAATATTATAAATTCAAAAGTTACTCTGTATGTCTGTATGTTACCTTTCACGCCTAAAGCACGGAACGGATTTCGATAAAATTTGCCAGGGAGATAGATTGCATCCCGGGGAAGGACATGGGATAGTTTTCATCGACATACCTCGCGGGCGCAGCCGCGGGCGGAAGCTAGTTTCCCATAATTTTAAAAGTTTAATTTTTTTCCAGCAGCGCACCGCGGTTTCACCCGCGTAAGTTTCGATCCCGTGGGAATATCGGGATAAAAAGTATCCTATGTGTTAATCCAGGAAATGGTCTATCTATATGCCAATTTTCATCCAAATCTGTTCAACGGTTTACGCGTGATTGAGTAACAAACATCCAAACATCTTCACAAACTTTCACATTTTTATAATATTAGTAGGATTAAGACTCGCAACAAATTTAATGAGTTCACGAATTTCGTATTTGAGTTTTTCATCTGGCCACTCAAAACACAAAGTCTGCGCTAGTTTCTTAACCTTTTAACCGACTTCATATCAGTTGTCGTGCCCCCAGCACCCGGCACAGTGAATCGAAAAATAAATACTTGATAGAGTACAGCCTAATTAAATAAAAAAACTGGCCAAGTGCGAGTCGGACTCGCACACGAAGGGTTCCGTACCACAATGCAAAAACGCCGAAAAAAACAAGTTTTTTGTTAATTTGTCCCTTAAATATTTATTTTATTTTAATTTTATTATTTATTATTAAAGTTAAAATACAACTGAGTATTTTGTGAATATTTCAAGTGCCTACCTGTTGCCGTTTTTGATATCGAGCAAAAAAGGGCAAAAAAATCGCGTTTGTTGTATGGGAGCCCCCCTTAAATATTTATTTTATTTTGTTTTTAGTATTGGTTGTTATAGCGGCAACAGAAATACATAATTTGTGAAAATTTCAACAGTCTAGCTATCGCGGTTCTTGAGATACAGCCTGGTGACAGACAGACGGACAGACAGCGAAGTCTTAGTAATAGGGTTCCGTTTTTACCCTTTGGGTACGGAACTCTAAAAAGCAGATCATACGAGATGTGGCATTTGGTCGTGAATATACGACCTTGGCGAAATGGACACGAAAATATTTGTCGGATTAATCCGGCGTAAGCGGTTAAAAGGTTAAAGGTATATTTCACCGGAACTTGTATAAGTACTAGAATTATTCTGATGACATCATCACGATAATGTTGTAATCTTGATTTAAAAAAAAAAACAATTGATGCCTTATTTTTGTTGTATGCTTTACTACAATTTTTCAAAGACTGTTACTGTGAGCTATATCATCCCACTGCTGGGCAAAGGCCGCTCCCCATGACTTCCAGCTCTTTCGATCCAGGACTACAGTGGACCACTGGTCGTTTGTTTTGTCCAGCTCGTGCCGCCATCTTCTACGAGGTCTGCCGCGACGCCTTCTACCTGTATCAAGGCTCCATGTAGTGGTTATTTTGGCCCACAGCTCATTGGGCATACGGCAGAAGTGGCCAGCCCAGTCCCACTTCAGCTTAGCAGTTTTTTGAGTTAGTAATCTATGTTTTGGAGCGCAGTGTGGTGTTGCGAAAATGGTCTGTCAATTTGACGCCTAGAATACTGCGCTCCATTTCACGTTGGCAAACCTTGAATTTGGTCTTTTGAAAGTATCTATCGGTAAATAAATAATAATGACTTACCTGGGTTGTAATGCCAGTATTAAGTTGTTCGTAACATCTGACCTGCGCCTCCAAATCTGCGTTCCTTTTCGATAATGTCGCTAACTCCTCTTTGAGCTGTATTAGATCTTCTGCAAAATACATTATTGATTGATTAATAAAGATTTAAATCTAGGAGTTTCGTGGTCGCAGTGTTTGCCTTGATGTGTGAATCAACTAAACGATATCTTGAGTGTGCTCTAGTTGCAATATACTTGAGATTATAATAGGTACGCACGCCAGCACATCAAGCTAACCGAAACTGTCAAATTTTCCCAATCAACTTTGAACGTTAGTTGCTTTAGTGATAAAGTTGAAAATCTATGAAAGAAATTTAACAGATTGATGTGCTGGCGTTTGTACCTACTACGCTTTGCAATGGCCAACTAGCTTCATATGTCTGACTGACCGACATCTTGACAATTCAAGTATATGTTTAAATTGAAATAAATGCTTTAAATTTGAGTTTAAATTAATGTCCCCGCAGTTTCAGATATTGTTGGGGTTTTGTTTTTTGTACAGTATTTTTATCTCACGAAGCGACGCGCGCTTTACTCGTGGTAACCAAGTGTATAAACACGCTGTGAATGTGTGTGTAAGCGCAGGAGAGCGCGTATTACGCAATTATCCCGTCGAACTTATCAGGGCATGGTGAACCAGTCTATCCGACTCGCTGAGCGTCTACGCCGTACAGCATTTCATACAAACTTTCAAGCCCTTGTTTTTCGAAATGAATGAACCGATATTAATGAAACTTCATACGCATAAGCAGGATACAGAGGTCTAAAAATTTAGTAAAGAACATTTTCGAAATGTCTTATTTAAAAAAACCGGCCAAGTGCGTGTCAGGCCACGCACAGTGTAGGGTTCCGTAGTAGCCCGTTATCACAATGTAGTACGATTCTGTTGTCCTTTATTCTAAATACAAAAAAAAAGCATATTTGTTTTTCAATGCAAGTCTTTACCCGTTTTATACAAGCAACTACTTCATCTTAGTCACTTTAAAGGATTAATGCTAAGGATTTTGTATTTGGTACAAAATTATCCAACGCCCAAGTTTAACGACTATTACTGCTAAACTAATAAAGTTATCTTAAGCGCTATACTTTTCCTTTAAAGTTCATGAATTGCACTATCATCGTGAATTTTTCCAGATTTTTTAAGCCCGCAGTTTAGCTTTTAGAGGGGGGGAGACGCCCTACTGGATCAAAAATTTGCACTTTAAAGTTTAATATTTCGTAAATGGAGCATTAAATCGAAAAATAATTTTAGCAACCCCCCCAAGTAATTTTAGAAGAACTATTCAACAATACCCCACACGATGGGGTAGATCACGAAAAAAATATTCATCCCCACTTCACATGTATGGGAGCTACCCTAAAAAAAATATATTTTCTAAAATTTTATTTTACCACTTTGTCGGCGTAATTGATATACACACTACTACAAAATTACAGCTTTCTAGCACTAACGGTCTCTTAGCAAAACCTCGGACAGACAGACAGACAGACGGACATGATGAAACTATAAGGGTTCCTAGTAGGAACTACGGAACCCTAAAAAGATTACTGGAAATCTCTGTTACTATGGAAAATTTAAAATCGAATTTGGCTGTACCGCTAATTTTCGAAAATGCTCTCTAACTTTTTAGACTTTTGTATCCTGCTTATGTGTGTGAAGTTTAATTAATATCGATTCATTCATTTCGAAAAATAAGGGTTTGAAAGTTTGTATGAAATGCCGTACGGCGTAAACGCTCTTAATCCTGGGGCGCTAAGCAGCCCGCGAAATTCAAATTTTCTTACGTTTTTGCAATTTCCAGGTGCCGTATTATGACGGCTAAATGCCATCTTGATTCCAGTGTAAGTAAGGGACGGAGCTATACATGATCGGTAGCACCATCCCTTTTTCGCACTGAAATGATGATGGCATTAACACGGAATACGGTCCCAGATCAGTATCAGGTTGTATGTTGATTAAAATATGATTCGCGAGCATTACAAGTTTGTATTTACCGAATTATAATCGTTATGCTACCCTGGTGCTTCCACATTAACATATTAACATCATCATTATCTGCCTAGCCTTTTCCTAACTATGTTGGGGTCGGCTTCCAGTCTAACCGGATGCAGCTGAATACCAGTATATTACATGGAGCGACTGCCTTTCTGACCTCCACAACCCACTTACTGGGTAATACGATACCCCTTGGCAAGACTGGTTGTCAGACTTTCGGGCTTCTGACGACCCGTAACGACTCCCAAAAATCCACGAATGACAGCCGAGACCAACGGCTTAACGTACTTTCCGAGGCACGGAAGCAGGGGCGGGCATTCCATAGAGTGATAAAGACAGTGTCTACCTCGGAGAACTGATATAATATTACATAAGTAAGTCAATAAACAAAACTTAACAAAATATAAAAATTCTTAAATCATAAATCAGCTCCACCTACCGAGCGTCGGTAGTATCATTAAGATTTCTTGATTCGCGCTGCACTGGCGCCTCACAATCTCAACGGCGAAGACAACGGAGAAGAGACATTTATTCGTCACTAAATGTTTAGATGTGTGCTCTCGCGGTCAGTCGTGCTCATACGATTTTATGAGTGTGTGCGCGCCTATAACTACGTGGCACACAATGACAAAAATAACGCACACAACTGCGATAATAGACAGTGTCTTTACTGTAGTTTCTCATAGAGCAGAACACGAAAACTGCCGAGGAGCAGGCGAACTCCCACCGAACTTGCCCGAACGGAAGTTGGCTATGCAATGCAAGTACCTATTTTAGAAAGTAGCATTACTTCATTTCAATAAACCTAATTAGACGACCATTATTTTTAACCGACTTCAAAAAAGGAACAGATTCTCTTTTTTTTTTTTTTGTTTGTTTGTTTGTTACGTAATTACTCCGCCAATTGTGGACCGATTTTCAAAATTCTTTTTTTGTTTGAAAGGGTATACTCTCGAGGTGGTCCCATTATCATCAAGTTGGAATCTGATGAGAAGATCCCATGGAAATCGAGGGAAACCCTCAAATTTTATAGGCAAAGCTATAACGATTTAGGTATTTTAAAATAACTTGAGCATTTGCTCTCGGAAATCATCATTTGGTAAAGTGGAGCTGATGAAGAAGACCACAGATGGCCATTGGATATACTACTCAATGACAAATATTTCACGGGTTGCGATTCGATTACTTTATTAAGGTTGCTAAGCAATTTATGCTCGTCACAAAGCGTATGGTGACTGGTTGTTGAGGAGTTCTCCTGGTTCTTGAACCAGGAGAACTCCTCAACAATTAACGTCCCAACATCGGGAAAAGCAATATTTTGTAACAAGTGATGAGCAGTTGACATTAGGCTATTGTAACTTAGATAAATTACAAACGGACCCACTAAAAAGTGAAAAATAAAAACTTTTTACGAAAAAAAAAACAACCGACTACCAAAAAAAAACACTACAAATTGAAAAATAACTTTAATTTCGGAAGTCGGTGTCTTTGGTTCCGCATTTTCGTTTATTGACACCGACTTCGAAATTAAAGTTATTTTTTGTAAAAAAAATTATTTGTCGTATAATATCCTTTTTAACCGACTTCAAAAAAGGAGGAGGTTTTTGTTCGCGTCACCTCGGAACTACGAGCGACAGAGACGCCAATAAGCGTCAATCTATGGATATTTAAGCTGGCATTTGGCAATTACCTACATCATCGATCGACAAGACGACAAACCGAAACCAAAGTATTTTTGGTGAGACTTTTTTTTTGCCTACCTTCTTTGAAAAATCTGTGCACGCCCCTGCCCGGAAGGGTCTTGGTATGTAAAGATGGTCACCCATACACAGCCAACCCCTTTAACATCTAACTAATGATTGTATAGTGTAATCTTACCACTGCCAGCATCTAACGCCGCGCCACCCGCTCTAAGCTCTGCTATAGTTTGAGCGAGGAGCGCGTTCTCTCTCTCTAACGCTTTTACTGCCGCGCGGTCGCCTGCATTCGATGGTGCCTGTGGACAAAATAAATATCAATTAATATAACTGACTAATTAATAAATATTACCATCATTTACTTACAGATGAAACAAGAAAAAGATGAAAGAATATTAGAGCGTGAATCAAACTGAACGAAAACTTTCATGACAGTTTATCGAAATCTCAGAAACCCTTTTACATTCTGCCAATCAGTAAGCAATAGCAATACCTTTACTCAAGTATATGCGCAATGGTAGTCGCTAATTACTTAGTGCGTTTAGCGCTAAGCATAATTTTAAGACCTTTCTATCTCTGTTATCTTCAAACCATTCGACAGTATAGAGGTATGAGGAACAGTGTATAAAGATCAGTCAACCTCCATAGAAAAGGGAGGATCCTCCGACCAGACGGGTTCGTGTCTGATGGACTACTGCCCGCCGATTGATGTCCGGACGTTGTTTATATGCTAGTCGGGCGGTAAACTCTGCTTGCGCGATGCAGGTTTTTGCGTGACGTCAGTATGATGCGTAGTTCGCAAGTGGCGATGTAGATGTCGCCACAATAAAAATAGAACGATAATTTAAATTCGTTGAGTTCATGTTGTGGTGCAAGCGAGCCTTAGAAATAGTTCGGCTTTGTAGAGCGTGTTTACTCTCAAAACGGTGAAGGAAAACACTGTGAGGAAACCGGCATGTCTTAGAACCAAAAATTCGAAGACATATGACATCTACCAACCCGCACTGGGCCGGCGTGGTATATTGGCATGGCTAGCTGACTTATGGCAAATAATTTAAAATCGTCACCAGGCTGCAGGCAGTCCAAAGAAGCCATGCCGTCACTGGATGGCAGGCTAACCAGGCGCCTTTTACGACTGGACAGGAAAGGCCTGACCCTGGTGACGGGGACCATCACGGGACACTGCTCGCTAAATAAACACTTTCACACATTGGGCATAACAGAAAGTCCCCTGTGCAGGGCTTGCATGGAGGCTGATGAAACCATTGTGCATGTGCTCTTTGAGTGCACAGGCGTCACCCAGATAAGGTCAGAAACCCTCGGGACACCCAGATCGTACACAGATGTTCTCAACAGACCAGGAGACTTGATCAGCTTCTGGAGGGAGGTGGACTGGTTGGAATAACCATCGACGGCCGCCATGGCCCACGCACAATGGTCCACTGTAGGACTAAGTGCGGAAACCAAACCCATAACATAGAACGTAGAACCAAAAATTCGAAGACATGTGACATCTACCAACCCGCACTGGCAGCGCGTGGTATATTGGCGTGGTAGCTAACTTATGGCAAATAATTTAATTTTCTGTGTCTTGTAATGTTAATTACTTTACATCACCTAGTATTTGTACCATCATCATCATCATCATTTCAGCCGAAAGACGTCCACTGCTGGACATAGGCCTCCCCCAAAGGGGGGGGTTTGCCATAATCGCCACGCTTGGCAGGCGGGTTGGCGATCGCAGTATAGTATGGTGGTGGAATGCATAGAGAACGCTGCTGCCCATTCTCCGGTACGACCCTTAGTCGCCTTTTACGACACCCACGGGGAGTATGGGGTGGTGCTATTCTTTAAGTCCGGCACCACACAGACAAGTATTTGTATACAATCAAGTATTTTCTAACTGAACAGACAGCTGTGCTGCTGGGGAGTTTGTTGCACCACTTCTTCTCCCGAGCGAAAGCACTAGGAACTGGTGAAGGGCGGGCGTGCAGGAGGACTGTCTTATGTCATTTTGACGTTCGAAAAGTGCTGGTTCTCAGCCCAATTTGACTAAGGCGATTCTCACACTGCACCGCATCACGCAGCGAGGCGCAGATAACGCACCCACGCGCGTGATTTTTTACATACAAATTCAATAAAAACCGGGCAAGAGCGAGTCGGACTCGCACACGAAGAGTTCCGTACCACAAGGCGAAAATGCCGAAAAAAACACGTTTATTGTATGGGAGCCCCCCTAAAATATTCATTTTATTTTGTTTTTAGTATTAGTTGTTATAGCGGCAACAGAAATTCATAATTTGTGAAAATTTCAACTGTCTAGCTATCGCGGCTCTTGAGATACAGCCTGGTGACAGACAGACGGACAGACAGCGAAGTCTTAGTAATAGGGTCCCGTTTTTACCCTTTAGGTACGGTTTCGGCCTATGGCATTAAGTCCGCCTCATGTATGCAGTGCTTGAAGTATTAAATAAATAAATAAACCCTAAAAACGCACTCACGCGCGTGGAATTTGGCTCCGTTTCCCGCTAACCGCTGCGTGAAACGCAGCAGTGTGCCAATCGCCTAAATGACTTATGATTGTGATTTTTATTACTACCCACTCCCTCTCAACGAGAGGAGGCCTGTGTCCCAGCAGTGGGAACATTATAGACTGATTATGTTGTAGAGCGTCGTCTCTGTCATTATCATAACTCATACGTCGGGACGGCTTCTGAAGGTCATGGGGATATTTAAACTGAACGAACCTGACTAGGAGCATTCTTGGCTGGACTGAGTGGACTAGTGGGCGCGCCCAGGTCGGACAGACGAGAGCCGGCCGTGAACGTGAAGCCGATGAACGGTAAGTGTAGACCGGAGAACGCTGACGATGCTGAGGGTGGAGGGACGGCTTCTGATAGTCTGGAAATAGAAAAATATTACGATAAGTACTTACTAGGGCCCGTGGCTAAATAATAACAGCCGCACAGGTCGATCGATC
Source organism: Mesoligia furuncula (assembly GCA_916614155.1). Lineage (NCBI taxonomy): Eukaryota > Metazoa > Arthropoda > Insecta > Lepidoptera > Noctuidae > Mesoligia > Mesoligia furuncula. The sequence continues at coordinate 6,134,840 of OU744815.1, forward strand.
AGGTTAAGCTACGCTTGCCGCGGTTGGTCTGTGGATGGGTGACCATCTTAACACACCGAGACCCTTTCGTGACTTGGAAAACACGTTAGGCCGTTGGTCCCGGCTGTCATTTGTGGATCTTTGACAGTCGTTACGGGTAGTCAGAAACCCGAAAGTCTGACAACAAGTCTTACCAAGGGGTATCGTATTACCCAGTAACTGGGTTGTGGAGGTCATATAGGCAGTCGCTCTATGTAAAATACTGGTGTTCAGCTGCATCCGGTTAGACTGGCAGCCGACCCCAACATAGTTGGGAAAAGGCTAGGCAGATGATGCAGATGATGACTTACTAATAAAATGTAGGAAACAGTAAACTTAACAGAGAGAACTGTTAGTTAATGAGAAAATAATGATCTTTTTCATGAAAAAGGCAATGTTTCACATTTCGCCATTCTAAAATCAATCCTCTAGAAGTTATATTCATAGAACCGGAAACAGAAGATATTGCGACTAATAGGTATTTTTTTTTTACGATAAAGTAGACTTTAGTAAGAAGTTCATATCCTATTGATTAACATTTTAATATTAAATGAAATAGTCATTCAATAGGACTGTATGAACGTAGAGGGTTTCATTTTAATGATTATAATTCTGTAAAATCATATTATGATACGCTCGTGAATCATATTTTTATCCACATTCACCTTGACACTGACCTGCAGATTGCAAAAAACGTAGGAAACTTTGAATTTCGCGGGTTACGTTAGCGCTCCCCCCTCTCGCGCGCCAATTAGCAGACACAATAGAAATTTTATTGTTATCTGTACACATGGTGTACAATCGACGTTTGACGGGTTAAGTCATCATCATCTGCCTAGCCTTTTCCAAACTATTTTAGGGTCGGCTTCCGGTCTAACCGGATGCAGCTGAATACCAGTATTTTACACGGAGCGACTGCCTATCTGAGCTCCACAACCCAGTTACTGGGTAATACGATACCCCTTAGTAAGACTGGTTGTCAGACTTTCGAGCTTCTGACGACCCGTAACGACTGTCAAAGATCCATGAATGACAGGGCTTAAGTAGCAACCAAAAAGTTTTAAAAACTTACCTGATGTCGGTGTCATCGACATCGAAGTTAGAGGTATCGGTGGGGCTCGAGACATCCGGTACGAACGGCGCCTGCATCTCGCGGAGATTCTCCCAGTCTAGGTTTGCGAACCATGGGTGATTCTGTAATACAGACTCGTATTAAAAAAACCGGCCAAGTGCGAGTCGGACCCGCACACGAAGGGTTCTGTGCCAACGCATAAAACGCCGAAAAAAACGTTTCTTTTATACTCCTTTTAATTTTAACTTTATTTTATTTTTAATATTGTTATAACGGCAACAGAAATACATCATCTGTAAAAAAATTCAACTGTCTAGCTATCACGGTACATGAGATACAGCCTGGTGACAGACAGACAGACGGACAGTGGAGTCTTAGTAATAGGGTCCTGTTGTTACCCTTTGTTTACGGAACCCTAAAAAGTCAGCCGGTATAAGAGACACACCGCCATCCTACATTCTCTTTTTCACACTTCCATTATTATCATCCAAACATGTATAATAATAATAATTGAAGAGAAGAAGAATAATATTAGCTCACCTTGAAGTCTAGCAGTCCATTTTTTCCTAATCTATTTTCTGAAGAGCATATCAGTCTGCGGATTAGATCCTTCGCCTCTTCCGACACCTGTGAGATAAACATAGACAATGTATTATTCAGAGTAATAAAGCTGAAGAGTTTGTTTGTTTGAGCGCGCTAATCTCGAAAACTGCCAGTCGAATTTGAAAAATTATTTTTGCCTTTGATAGCCCAATTCTCGAGGAAAGCTATAGCCTATTTAAAATCACGCTATGACCCTTAGGAGCCGAGAAAAAAGTCAGAAAGTGACCCTTAGGAGCCGAGAAAAAGTCAGAAAGTGACCCTTAGGAGCCGAGAAAAAGTCAGAAAGTGACCCTTAGGAGCCGAGAAAAAAGTCAGAAAGTGACCCTTAGGAGCCGAGAAAAAGTCAGAAAGTGACCCTTAGGAGCCGAGAAAAAAGTCAGAAAGTGACCCTCAGGAGCCGAGAAAAAAGTCAGAAAGTGACCCTTAGGAGCCGAGAAAAAAGTCAGAAAGTGACCCTCAGGAGCCGAGAAAAAAGTCAGAAAGTGACCCTCAGGAGCCGAGAAAAAAGTCAGAAAGTGACCCTTAGGAGCCGAGAAAAAGGTCAGAAAGTGACCCTTAGGAGCCGAGAAAAAAGTCAGAACGTGACCCTTAGGAGCCGAGAAAAAAGTCAGAAAGTGACCCTTAGGAGCCGAGAAAAAGGTCAGAAAGTGACCCTTAGGAGCCGAGAAAAAGTCAGAAAGTGACCCTCAGGAGCCGAGAAAAAAGTCAGAAAGTGACCCTTAGGAGCCGAGAAAAAAGTCAGAAAGTGACCCTTAGGAGCCGAGAAAAAAGTCAGAAAGTGACCCTCAGGAGCCGAGAAAAAAGTCAGAAAGTGACCCTTAGGAGCCGAGAAAAAAGTCAGAAAGTGACCCTTAGGAGCCGAGAAAAAAGTCAGAAAGTGACCCTCAGGAGCCGAGAAAAAAGTCAGAAAGTGACCCTTAGGAGCCGAGAAAAAAGTCAGAAAGTGACCCTCAGGAGCCGAGAAAAAAGTTAGAAAGTGACCCTCAGGAGCCGAGAAAAAAGTCAGAAAGTGACCCTTAGGAGCCGAGAAAAAAGTCAGAAAGAACGCTAAGCGAAAACGAAGTAATAGCGCGGGCAGGCGATGCGATGCGACGGGGTGGGTCGGGGGAACAAGAAATTTCACGCGGACGAAGTCGCGGGTGTCTGTGTGGTGCCAGACTTAAAGAATAGCACCACCCCATACTTCCCGTGGGTGTCGTAAAAGGCGACTAAGGGGCGTACCGGAGAATGGGCAGCAGCGTTCTCTATGCATTACACCACCATACCATACTGCGATCGCCAACCCGCCTGCCAAGCGTGGCGATTATGGCAAACCCCCCCCAAAATTGGGGGAGGCCTATGTCCAGCAGTGGACGTCTTTCGGCTGAAATGGTGGTGGTGAAGTCGCGAGCAGCAGCTAGTAATCAATATTTCAGGTAAGCACTTCCTCTCTAAGGGCCTGTGCACACCACGTTTTTTAAACGCGCCGTTGACGCGCGTTTTAGAAACGTGCGTCGACGGCGCGCTTCTATCCTACAGAAGGTTTATAGGCTGCGTCTGACTTGCGTGCGTATCGCGTCTGTATCGCTACAAACGCGCGTAAACGGCGCGTTTAAAAAACGTGGTGTGCATAGGCCCTTAGGCCTCTTGATCCTAGGACCTAGGACCTAGGACCCTTGCCTGGGCCGTGAATCGAAGCGACACAAATGCGAAAAGAGAATATCCTGGATTCTTAGGTCATTTTCGAAAAGGGTCAACCGAGAACAAATTGCCGGGGCCCACTTCAACTTTCGACCTTGTAGACTTGGCACTATGTCAAAAAACTGATATGTGATATAATTCACCCGTACCTGCGCGGCGTGCTCATCAGGCGGCGGGCAGTGGAAGGAGCGCGCGTGGTTCATGATCTTGCCGTACGTCTCTACTAACGACTCCGCGTAGAACGGCGTCTCGCCGAACAGCATCTCGTACATGCACACACCTGCGGGTGGGAACAAACTATAGTAGCAGTGCGCATTGCTATACACCCCTACCCTATTTCAGGTTAAACAAATATCAACTTTATTTCAATGTGAATTAAGTTGATTTCAAAGTGACTAGCACTATTGAACAAGTTATAAAAATGTTTGAAATTGTAGCGTGAACTGAACTTTATAGTGTAGGATTTAAAGTTATTTTTCCATTAATTCATATTTGTTTACATTTTTGGCATATAAATCGCGAACGCAGATTAGTTATGTACACAGACACGTGGGTGTATAATAGGTACACCTTTGCCTAACCCATCATCTACAATCAGTCATGTCAAAGATACGGCCCGCGGGCCGAATCCGGCCCTCGGGCCATTTCGATACGGCCCGCGATCACAATATATCACAGATAAAAATGAATCTTTTTTTTTGTAATTTTAGACTGCACTCAATGCCTCTACGCAGATTTAAAAATACGCGCGCTTTATTTAAAAGTAATTTCAAGAGTAGCGCCTGACAAGACGAGTGAGAGAGTGTTAGTTATGCTTTTCTCTCTCTCTCTCGTGCGCGCGCGTAGTCGTCTTTTATTTCGTCCGTGCAGCTAACGCATACTGCGCCCCCCCTCACCCTCTTTCTTACTTTTGGTATGATTTGTAACAACTATATTATAACTAAATAAATCAAGATGTTAAAATAATTTAGTATGTTTTAGTATTTTAATTTGAACCTGGCCCGCCTACACATTCTAAATCTAATATATGGCCCTCTGCAAAATTGAGTTTGACACCCCTGATCTACATCATCTGCCTAGCCTTTTCCCAACTATGTTGGGGTCGGCTTCCTGTCTAATACCAGTATTTTACATGGCGCGACTGCCTATCTGACCTCCACAACCCAATTACTGGGTAATACGATACCCCTTGATAAGACTGGTTGTCAGATTTTCGGGCTTCTACCCGTAACAACTGTCAAAGATCCACGAATGACAGCCGGGACCAACGGCTTAACGTGCTTTCCGAGGCACGTTGTTGACTGAGAAGTAATAATAATAATTTAAAAACAATGTATTGGAAATTACCTAACGACCACCAATCACACTCAGGACCGTATCTGCCTTGACCGTCTTCCATAGCCTGCAAAACAAATATAATAAAATGTCAAAAATTATAATATTATCAACCTATTGTTTGTATCACTGCAGGGTGAATGCATTTTCAAATCTATAGGTGAAATGCACTGACAGCCATACTTTTCAAACAGGGGGCCTAAAAAGGCCACTGGCATAATCATAAAAGGATAACATGAATTCAGGAAATCACGAAAAAAAAAAATCTGCTGTTTCATACAAAACTTCAATACCTACTTGACCAAAATGTATGAAACAGCTGATTTTTTTTTCGTGATTTCAGAGTTGGTCACATAGTGAAAGTTGTTTATATTCATGGGTAGAACACCATGTAAAAATTTGGATGGTCTTTGAAAAGTAACCCTGTATAATATGCTACAGTGCGGCCGATGATACAATGCTTTCTGGACACCTGGGGGCCATTCAAGTATTACGTAAGCACTACAGGGGAGCGGAGGGTCTTTGATTTGCTTATTTTTGATGACATGGGGGATCCCGGGTCTGGATGGTGATTACGTTAGCAGTATTATTTTTTTAACTTTTCGGATTTTCTACAAAATTTTGTCGATTTTGGTTTGAACACATAATTATGGCAACCCTGCTTGTCTATGCTTGAAAACGAAACGCATATAACTGCTGCTCATGAATCAATAAAGAAACCAGAACACATTGAAAAATGCATGTACCAATGTAAAGCTTTTGCTTATTTTTGCTCACGAGGGGGTTAATAATTGCAAAATATCTGCTTACGTATTACTAGAACGGACCGCTGTCAGTTTCATACAACGAATTCGTGTTTTGCGAAATTTATTAATTAATTACTAAAATTGTCACGCCGATAGGTGTCAGGATCGCATTCTCTGGACGGCTGGACTGTAGTTGCGCGGTAAACTCTGCTTGCGCGATGCAGGATTTTGCGTGACGTCAGTGTGATGCGGTTCGCATGTGGCGATGTTATTCAAGTAAGTAAGTTACCCGTAATATCTCGGGCGATATATAATCGGGCGTGCCGACTGCGACGTTGCTCTGCACTTTGCCGTCTTCGCCGAGTCGCAGACACGAGCCGAAGTCCGCTAGTCTGATGTGACCGCTCGCGTCCAGAAGGACGTTGTCTGGTTTTATGTCCCTGTGAGAGAAATAGTTATATCAGTCAGAAAATAGTATAAGAGAGATAGAGAGGAATGAGAGGAGTCATTTGCTCAGCAATCCGACACAATCCAGGGCCGTTTTCGTTGCTAGCCTAGATTCTTAGCCATTAAAACTGTTTTCTCAAAACATATTATTTCTTCGATTGACGTCGTTGGTATCAATAACGAAATCGGATGTTCACGACAAGTTAATGTGATGGTAAACATAATTAAAATAAATACAAAATAGTCTCTTCTTCTTAGCGTGTCGATAGCAATCTAAATTGACTCGGCCCAGAATTCGGCTACTTGTTTGGCGCCATCACCAGCGTCCAGCAGTTCCCGTAACGTGTAGCTGACAGGTAACGTGCAGCTGACAGTACACGATATTAAGTGTCCCAACGTTTGTGGAACAGCACCACATTTACACTCCAAGGCGGAGTCGTCTATGAATCTCCACCTGAACAGGTTTTCCTTGCTTCGGCCAACCTGAGTCCGGAGCCTGTTTAAAGACTTCCAGGTTAGCCAAGGTAACTCATGTCCAGATATTTTTTTTTAAATATTTGTATGGGTGAACTACTGTTGTCATGTCCAGATGGGAGGTCTTCAGTGGGTGGAACGAACGGTTTGGGTAAGGAAACACTGTCTCGCCACAGCTTCAGTCTTTCTTGTGATGGTTCGCCAGTGAGTGGGACGACACACTTTAAAAAACTGTTTCGGCTTTTCAGCCTTTGCGGCACAAGGATGTTGTCGTGCAAAGGGTGTCGTGTGTTGGAGACCATTTTGGCTCTTTCGCTGGAGCTTGTCACCGCTCTGCGAACCACAGGCAGATTCTTAGAGGAACGCCGATCCGTTGGATGAGAGAAGCAGAGAACCGGTCGAAGTGGAGGTGCTTGGGGGAGGCCTATGTCCAGCAGTGGACGTCTTTCGGCTGAAATGATGATGATGATAATGATGCTGCAGTTCTTCAGTCATGTTTTGTTCTGAAGATGAACCGTTAAAACACACCTATGAACATATCGAAGCTCATGCACACTCTGTATGGCGAGCACCATCTCCGCGATGTAGAACTTGGCCATGTCTTCAGGAAGTCGGTCTTCGAACTTCGACAGTAAGGTCAGCAGGTCACCGCCGCAGTAGTAGTCCATTACCAGGTACTGAAATAGACAAGGGAAGATTAGAGGATATGTCTATGGTTGACAATACATCAAGCTTATATTCCTCAATGGGGCAGGCAGAGGCGTTCCCATAGTACGGTCAGCAACAAAAGTCGAATAACATTTCAGTTTTTTTTTTATCTCAGTAAACTCTGCATGCGAGATGCAGGATTTTGCGTGACGTCAGTATGACGCGCTGTTCGCATGTGGCGTTGTAGATACCGCTTCAAATAAGTTACAATAAATTTGCCAAAACTCACCAAGTTGTGTTCGTCCTGGAAGGCATAGTGCAGGTTGGTGATCCATCGTCTGTCGCCAAACACCAGTACATCGCGTTCTTCTTTGAAACAAGCCGTTTCAGCCCTCTGTAAATTAGTTTTAATTAATATTCTATGTAAGATAAAACATAATGATCCTTATACGGCTTAACAGATTTTCATCAAAAAGGCATAGAAGACTTTGGTGAGGGGGAGGGGGGTGTAATTATAAACCCCTTGAGCAACACCAGCAAGCTGACCGATGTGTCAATGAAATAAGAAATGATTGTTGCCGATGGTCTGTCCAAACCACCTGTTTATACCCAGTTTTTTTTTGGCTGATGGTTTCATTATTTTATTCAGAATAAAATAATATGTACGTAAATAACAACTAATAAGTAATTAATTAAGAAGAAGAAGGGGCTCGTGGCTGAGAAATAACAGCCGCACGGGTTGATCGATTAGGTTAAGCTACGCTTGCCGCGGTTGGTCCGTGGATAGGTGACCATCTTTATATACCAAGACCCGGGACCCGTTACGGGAAGTGTCAACCAGCCGTTTCGAGACCATGAGCACTCGAACCCCACGGCCTGAGGGTTTCAACCCCAAACGGTTTCTTTTTTAGCTAGCAGTGCCCCGCGGTTTCACCCGCGTAAGCTTCGATCCCATTGGAATATCGAGATAAAAAGTAGCCTATATGTTAATCCAGGGTGTCAGCTACCTCCATACAAAATTGTATCAAAATTGGTCCAGCCATTTGAGCGTGAATAAGTAACAAACATATAAACACAACCTTTATAATATTAGTGTGGTATGTAAGTTAAGTGGGTCAATTTTGTGGAACAATATCGTTCCTGTCATTGTCTTACCTTAAGCATCTCCCATTTATTGAGTATTTTCATGGCGTACACTCGTTCTCCTGTGCCAGTGGTCCCAGCGGTCGCAGCCGCCATATTGCCGCCGCCATCTGAACCCTGCAACAAAGAAAACCATGTAGAACATTACGAAAAGACAATTTTTAAGTCCATGCCACCACTCAATGCCACATAAGAAAAGTTCAAAATTAAAACTCATTTATTCAAAGTGGGGTAAACAACCAACACTTTTTGAGTGTCAAAATTTTCCCCCAAAACTTTTAACCTCAACTTTATACTTATTAGGGTTCCGTACCAAAATGGTAAAACGGAACCCTTATGGTGAGACTCAGTCTATCTGTATGCCTGTCACAGCTGGATATCTCGAGAACTACTAATGCTATCAACTTGAAAGAAATAAAGATACATAATGTATATTTTTTGCAATAGGGACTGAAAGTGGGTCTGGAAAATTTGAAGTGAGGCTACTAGGGCATGTGGGGTATCATATGAAAGAGCGCAGTTCGGCACATTCTCAAACATTTTTTCTTTTTTTTTAGGACAAATATAGGCCTCGCCGATGAAAATTTAAAAACATATGGTGGTACGGAACCCTCGGTGCGCGAGTCCGACTCGCTCTTACCCGGTTTTTTTTATTGCTGAATGGGCCCGCTCTTGACCTCGATCACGCCTGATGGAAGGCGATGGATGAGGTCTATGATAGAACGAGCGTGCACAGAAGACGCCTAAGGCACTGGAACTCCCACGTTTTACGATCGAAACCTATTTTTTTGCCTCCTCTCTGCAACTGTTTCTGTTGTTAAACTTCTGCTAGTACACAGAACCTACTTAATTTATATATACCATTGTATAGATAATTTAATGGAGATTCTATACTGTTTTCAAAAATTTATTTAATGCAGTAGAAACGAAACAAACATCAAAAAATTCCCGCCAATCAAGTGTGAAACCTGAGAACATTGTAGCTTGCGAAAAAATCAATTAATTGAGTCAAATTTTGTTTTTATAGTTTCTTTTCACCCATTGGAGGAACCCTATTGAAAATGGCTCTTTTATTCAAAGTAGGTACTTCAATTAATAATTAATAAAAAACTAAGTAATATAATATCTGTATCTATGGTTTTTTATACGATCAAATGTGCATTAAGAGCCCTACACTTTTGGATTTTCCAAATTTTAGTTTATTTTGAAATTATATAGAGTTGTTAACCAATCATGGTAATGCAAAAAAATGGCCAAGAGCGGGTCGGACTCGCACACGAAGGGTTCCGTACCACAAGGCAAAAACGCCGAAAAAAACACCACTTTTGTTGTATGGGAGACCCCCTTAAATATTTATTTTATTTTGTTTTTAGCATTTGTTGTTATAGCGGCAACAGAAATACATAATTTGTGAAAATTTCAATTGTCTAGCTATCGCAGTTCCTGGGATACAGCCTGGTGACAGACAGACAGACGGACGGAAGGACAGACGGACGGACAGATAGCGAAGTCTTAGTAATAGGGTCCCGTTTTTACCCTTTGGGTACGGAACTCTAAAAAGGCAAGTACTTCTATGTTTGTTACAGCTCTATGTAAGATCTCATCAACGCGCGTTCATTTTTCCGAAGTTAGTCACGATGATTTCCGAAGCGCGCATACTTTTCTTGGGATATCTTTACCTATGTACATTACATACGTAGAATATCGAACTACATCAATAAAATTGCGACATATTTGCCTATTGTATTTTTCTATCAACGCAAACCGAATCAAGATAAACATTTCTATTGTATTGTAACTTGAATTTTATTGGTGTAAACCACATCACTTTTACCTATGTTCACAATAACAAGTATTAAGAATTGGATAGTAAAATGTGTTTACTTACCTAGAGCGAACCGAACTAATAAAAAAATTGAAAGCATCTAAAAAGCTAAGAGAAAGAAAAAGTTCGAAAAGAGCTTCCGTACCCAAAGGGTAAAAACGGGACCCTAAGACTCCACTGTCCGTCTGTCTATCTGCCACCAGGCTGTATCTCATGAACCGTGATAGCTAGACAGTTGAAATTATCACAGATGATGTATTTCTGTTGCCGCTATATCAACAAGTACTAAAAATAGAATAAAAACATATTTAAGGGGGGCCCCCATACAAAAAACGTGTTTTTTTCGGGGTTTTAGCCTTGTGGTACGGAACCCTTCGTGTGCGAGTCCGACTTGCACTTGGCCAGTTTTTTAGTCGGATGTAGTTGTTGGCAGTAATTATAGTTCAACCGTTTTTTTTTACCTTAAGTGTGTTGTTTAAATATTTTTGGAACCATCTCCTCGAGCCCTTTATTTCGAAACACCACATGGTCATCATATTTTTTTTTTCAAGATATTTCTTGGCCTCTAAAATCCGCGATTTTCAAAGGAGACCGACCAAAAGTGGTCTATAAACCAATAGCGATACTGTAGTGGTATTTCTGTGGGGACACCTCAACTTATACCCTTGTGCAAAGTGGCATCAAAATCAGACCGAATCAAGTTTTGAGAAATATAATATTTTAGGAATACATATTGTTAGCTGCAACTTCAGACGGGAGGGAGTTACGAGTGACCAGCCCTATACGTATATAAGCCAACGGAAACCGGCGCGCACTCTCTTAATTCCGATCCAGCCTGTCCTCTCCCAGCGACGCCCTAAGCCGAGGTCCGTACCCCACAAGGGGTGCCCTCAGCGTGTGGTTGCTTAGTTTTTAAATTTATTTATGCCCTAGCTGGAGGCCTTAATTTATTGAGGCATCCACAGGAAAGCCCGGTTAAGCAGTCGACAACCCCTCAGGTTGACCTGCGAGATGCCCTTTTAAAATAAAAAATAATAAAAAAAGCGTGCACTCTCTTTTGGCCAACAGGCGCGCGCTCGCTAACATCATCTTATAGGATATCGTGTCATATTTGTTAAAAATAATTTTATTTGTAAATCATTAAAAATTTCGTTTGATTTTTGAAATTATTAAAAAATAATCGCGAATGCAGATTAGACAACATAGTTTCGAAATGTTTGTTTTTATTAGCAAACCGTTATTTTAAGTTTAGTGAAAACCTGAAACTGGTTTGTCTAGAACTAGTTATTAGAGGCGACTTCAGACTGTTTTAAACTAATAAAAAACCGGGCAAGAGCGAGTCGGACTCGCGCACCGAGGGTTCCGTAACATCCGGGTTTATGAATAAGGTTTATGTTTATGAAATTAAATGTTTTTTTTTATTATTTTTATATTTGAGTTGATTGAATAAAATGTAGATTGTGGTTTACGATTTATGACGTATTAAAAAAAAACTACTTACTAGATCTCGTTCAAACCAATTTTCGGTGGAAGTTTACATGGTATTGTACATCATATATTTTTTTTAGTTTTATCATTCTCTTATTTTAGAAGTTACGGGGGGGGGGGACACACATTTTACCACTTTGGAAGCGTCTCTCGCGCAAACTATTCAGTTTAGAAAAAAATGATATTAGAAACCTCAATATCATTTTTGAAGACCTATCCATAGATACCCCACACGTATGGGTTTGACGAAAAAAAATTTTTTTAGTTTCAGTTCTAAGTATGGGGAACCCCAAAATTTATTGTTTTTTTTCTATTTTTTTGTGAAAATCTTAATGCGGTTCACAGAATACATCTACTTACCAAGTTTCAACAGTATAGTCCTTATAGTTTCGGAGAAAAGTGGCTGTGACATACGGACGGACAGACAGACAGACAGACAGACGGACAGACAGACAGACATGACGAATCTATAAGGGTTCCGTTTTTTGCCATTTGGCAACGGAACCCTAAAAAACTAACTAACATTTTGTCTAAGCGATTTCATTTATTTTTATAGAAAAGTCAACGTTGTTGCGATAATTTTTTAGGGTTTCCCAAAGGGTGCCAACGGGGCGCTATTACTAAGCCTCCGCTGTCCGTCCGTATGTCTGTCAGCGGGCTGTATCTCGTAAACCGCAATAGGTAGATAGTTGAAATTTTCCAAAAATGTGTATTTCTGTTGCCGCTATTACAACAAATAATAAAAATAAAGTAAAAAATTAAAGGGTGAATGAAAGGGAAAATATCTCCATACAAGAAACGTGTTTCTTTTTTCGGCATTTTTTGCCTTGTGGTACGAAACCCTTCGTGTGCGAGTAAGCACCCGGCTTTAAGACTAACTAAGCAGTCTTAAAGTCCCCGATAATCGTCAATTTTTCGTCTAAAGACACTATGGCAAAATGGTCTTTACGCTTAGCTTTTAAAATACCAGCAACATAATCAAACGGAAATTACTTCGCGTAACCGAACTGTAGGGTTAACAGGCCGAACTTCCGTCGTATATTTTACCGTAAACGTTTCACTAGTCTATGGGTAGGTACTTGCATAAGGCACCGGTTTTTTCGATACAACCGCTGCAGGATCTACGGAGTGAAACAATACAATGTTTTTCTTGCTTCTTTATGTATGTGCGCATAGGTTAATACGGGGCATTTTCCCCGCAACGATCGGTACCAAGTCGTCATTACCGGGAACCCGCGTCGTTATGCAAGCACCCTAGGACCACGACCACACGGATGTAAAAAGTAATTTAAAAAATAAAAAACCCGACTGCGGTAAATAACTTAAGTTAAAAAACTGAAAAGTTAAAAAACATTTTAAATTAAATAAAAGTTGGAAGCAGGCGGGACCCATACCATTTTTATTATATTTTCAAAATCAAATGGGTCCCGCCTGCTTCTCTTTTATTTTACTTTTTTTTATTTCCAGCTTTTTAGTTTACAAATGTGAAAGATTTCGCAAACGATTTAGTTCTTGGTTCGTGTTTTTTACGATTTGTCACTTCGAATTACTTTTAACCATATAAGTCATATCGACGGCGAAGTGCCAATACCTCGTAACTGACATTCCTTGAGAAATTGACTTTGTTTATTGTTTTGAATTTAAAAGCGTTATTCGCGTTTTATTGAAATCGCCTAAGTGTATTTTTAGTTGCAACAGCATTCAATTAAAATGTTGAAATACGTACCTCCCAACTAAACCAACGCAAAGTGTCTATTTTTGAACGTTTTTGTTCAGGTTGTGTAAATTTTTGACTTTGTCAGTTAGGAGGTATTGGCACTTCGCCGTCGATATATATTTTTGTAATCACCTTTTAAACCCTTTATTTTGATACCCCACTCGATAGGTTTTGAGAAAAAAAAATTTTTTTTGAAGACCTAATAATAATATTGCGCCAAAAACCTGCCATTTTAATTTTTTTTTCAATTTTGATATACCCAGTGTCACTCTCACAATTAAGACGAATCTAACGGCACCTCTCAAGCTGAAATCGATCAAGCCGTTTAGGCTACAGAGCGTGCCAAAAAAAAATACATACACTCGAAAAACATAACCCTCCTTCTGGCGCAGTCGGGTAAAAATATCGCGGCGAGTTTTCATCGCGCACTGAATTTTCAACTGTCGGTGTTTAACCCAAACGTTGAGAATGGAACAGAGCGCTTCAAAGCGAGTAAAAAAAAAACACTTTTGAATTTTCAACTCTCGGTGCTAAACAGAGCGTTGAAAATCTAGTGCGCGAAAAAAATCGCTCGTTCGAACTTGGGAAAACGCAACTTAAGCCACAGACACATTAACTGTGTCATGTTGTGTCGTGACTCGGGATACACCAATCAAACGAATCAGTTCAGGACTACGTCAAATCACAACGAGTTTTGATTGGCTAACACTGCGTCAGAAGACGACACGACACAACACAGTAATATGAACCCAGCTAAATTCACAGTACCTGCATAAAAGAAGCTCTCACGACGCAAACTTCGCCGAAAGCTCCTCTGCCAATCACCTTGACCAGTTCAAAGTCATCCCGAGAAAGCCGAAGCCGCTTCAACGCCGTCGCCACTGGTTTTACTGTTAAAGAACATATCATTTTAGATCCTTTATGTGTCAATATTGTCCAATACGTCACGACCTGAAAACACGAAAGGAGCCACCACAAGCGCCTTAATTGTACTACGATTTTGCGCAGGTTATCTAGCACTCGGTAACGCATACTCTAACTGACTAATCCTTTCGCAACGATGGTTTAAAACTAAACAAATTACACGTTACTTACTGTTTAGCTCATTGATGAAGTCATCTTCGGGCATTCGGGCATACCTCACTCTTGAAGATTGAAATTCGTAAAATTCCCGAACCGAAATGCAATAAACTCCACTTCCAATGCAACCATTTGTGATATAGCTTCAATTCGCTTCCTTTATCCATGCTTGGTCTTCAGAACGATCAAGCTTTTCTAAGTGGAGCACACCCTACTGCAGCTTGTAACGCATTACGTCATCGCGGCTTCGCTTTCGACCTTTTCCAAGCTTCAAAGCGCAACGTGTTCCAGTAAACTCTGACCCAATTCCATTGCACATCGTTTTGAGAGCACTTTAAGCCGATAAATATCAAGTAATGTAACGTTTTTAGAGGGATATTGATGTTAAAGGACATGTCGAGGTAACTGCAGTGACGCGACTACCGTGCAAGCCTCCGCCTGTTCGAGCTACGAGTACACTAAGTGAGTCTAGGCTTCGCAGTTCTGGTCTAAAAATATATTGATCGATATCAACAGAGGATGCGCTGTAGAAGCGAGTTATTTATTGCTAATTTCCTCTCGTTATACATCGATTAAGTGATCATATCGATGGGGGGTCATGTTCATAGAAACAGCTGAAAGATGTTTTCGCTTCATATATCTTTTTGGTATACAAATAATAGTCGTGCCTACGGTGACGCTAGTGGTGACTCATCACTATCAGATTATTAATATACATATTATGTATTATGCTAAAACCTGCGAGATAATTGCGTATAGTTGCCGGCACGTAACTTGGCAAGAGTTTTTGTAGTGGGGGAAGTTTGGGCACGCACAATTTCATACATTTTTATATGCGCGAACTTCCCCCACTACGAAAATCTCTTGCCAAGTTACGTGCCGGTAACTGTAACATACTATCAGTAGCAATGGGTTTAATTTTGACAGTTCGGCAACATCCATAGCGTTATTTACATTGTTGAGCAGACTAATTTGTCGAACATAATATGAAGCAATGGATTAGCAATATCCTTCGAAACGATTCAGATTGCGATTGAAAGTATGTTACGCAATTAGGTTGCAGGACAGAAAACATTTATTTACGATGAATTGGATAATGGGAGTTAAAAGCGTACGAACGGAAAGAAAAGTCAAAAGATGTCAAATTAATATACAGGGTTATTGGTAAAACATTAACAACCTCTTAAGAGGTCATTGTACTCGTCATTATGAACAACTTTTACCAAGGGACCAAACCTAAAATCGCGAAAAAAAATCTGCTGTTCCATACATATGTTCGTATAACTCGACAAAATGTAGGGAACAGCTGATTTTTTTTCGCGATTTCCTGTTTGGTCGAATAGTAAAAGTTGTTCATAATGATGAGTACAATGACCTCTTAAGAGGTTGTTAATGTTTTACCAATAACCCTGTATAATGATGACTTTTTTAATTCCATTGGCATTGCGTTTGATCACTTAACCCTGTATAATGATGACTTTTTTAATTCCATTGGCATTGCGTTTGATCACTATCTCACCTGATGGTAAAGCTTTGGTGCCCTAAGAAAGCGGTGAGCGGTCATACAATAACGGCTGCCTACAAAGCGTTTTATGTCAAATAAATTGGAGCTGGAGGGCTAAAAAGGCCACTCCTGCAGAATCATAAAAGGATAACATTATGAATCATAATATGGCGAAGAGAGTCCGTGTTTTTCTTTTTTTCCCTGCACTACGTAGGCATAATCAAAGAGATTGGATTTGGATTGGATTGATTGGTATTTTAGCACAGACAAAAAAAAAAAAGTACTGAAAAATCCTTCACCAATGATGATGATGATGATGAATGATGGATTTGATACGATTAACATAACAGTTAACTGTCCATTATGATTCATAATATTATCTTTTTATTATTCTGCCAAAGTGGCCTTTTTAGGCCCCCAGTGCAGTGGTGGCCCAGTAGTAACGACGACGCGACTTTAATAAAATTGTAGGTCTTAGCTTCGGACGCAGACAGACGCCTTACATTGTGCAAATAATTTCATTACATCACCACTGCTCTCAAAACGGTGAAGGAAAACATCGGCAGGAAACCGGCATGACCTAGAACCAAAAATTCGAAGACATGCTACATCGTCATCTACCAACCCGCACTGGGCCCGCGTGGTAAATTACAGCCCACTCCCTCTCGAAGAGAGGAGGTCTGTGCCCCAGTAGGGGGAACATTATAGACTGACTAGCAGCGTCCCGCGGTTTTATACGCATAAGTCTCGATCCCGTGAAAATATCGGGGTAAAAAGTATCCTATGTCCTTTCCCGGGACTCAAACTATCTCTATACCAAATTTCATCTTAATCGGTTTAGTGGTTTAAGCGTGAAGAGGTAACAGAGAAACACACTTTCGCTTTTATAGTACTAGCAGCGCCCCGCGGTTTCACCCGCATAAGTGTCGATCCCGTGGTAATATCGGGATAAAAACTATCCTATGTCCTTCCCCGGGATGCAATCTATCTCTCTGCCAAATTTTATCGAAATCCGTTCAGTGGTTTAGGCGTGAAGAGGTAACAGACAGACACACACTTTCGCATTTATAATATTAGTATGGAAGTGTGGATTACGCTATGTAACAGTAGCGAAGGGTAAATTTTTGTAAGAGGTAAGCCGGAGTAGATATCTTTAAAACTTAGACAAAGAAAAGTATAGACGGCGGGTATCTCCATTTCATTTCCACAAGAAAGGGATAAAGTATTGAGTTATTATAAGTAACAGAAAAGGATAAAGCTATACTATTTCCGTCTCTCAGTGCGTGCCAGTTTTTTCAAGGCAGCTACTCATGTAGCCTATGTTAGTTAAGTTAGTTTTTTGTCTCATGTGTGGCCACGCTACCCGATGCTCTATAGCTTTCTTACTCTAAGCTTTAAAATATGATTATATTATTTGTCTATAGAATACTGACTGTGCCATTTTTCAAACGGAAGCCGGTAGGAATCGTGTCGTACGGAACCTTCACCACTGCTATGTAGCCCGTTCATTCGGGACTGGAGATTTTGAAATGGTAGGCATAATATTGTCTATTGACTCGGCACATTTTTCAATTGATGGCTCAATTGGTGGCCTGGCGTAATGAGAGTGAAATTAGGTCAAACAAAGATTTACATCTCGACTGCCATATCACTATAATTGACCAATTGACCAATGCAACTTTTGAGGTACGATTCCACCAAAAAAGTGTGCAGCACATTTGTTCACAAACATTTTGTGCCGAACTCCAACAGTGCGCGTACTGAGCTGCAGATCCGATAGTCTCTGTTTCCACCGGCAAAGCTGTGCGTAACTTTTGTACGCGCACAGTGTAACACACTTGTGCGCGAACATGATGAAACAGGACAAATAAATGTTTTAGCGGAAGCAAGACTGAGTTCGCGAACAACAAGTGTGTACGCGTCGACGCGAGTCCACTGCTTGCATATGTGCGCGCACAAAAGTATGCAGATTTGCGCGAACATGTCTAATATTCGCGCACAATTTGTTATTGTTTGTTTGAGTGAGTCGACCAGAATACACTGTGCCGCACAGTGCCGCACACTGGTGGGATCGCACCTTTATAAATGGGGCGCTACAGACCATTTATATTAACGCATAACATTAATCAGCCTATAATGTTCCTACAGGTCATAGCACACATATCAAATCTGAAAGGGATCGGCACCGTATCGCCTTTCGCCTCGCCGTCAAACAGGCGTCAATCTAACGTAAGCACGTAACCAAGGCCCGTGCCGGACGGCGCGTACTTGTTCGTTACGTAAAGAGATGTCAGCATCAACTGAAGGGGCCCGTTAGGGCCGTAGCCTGCCGGCAGCAGTGTTGATCAGTGGGTTGTCCGAAAGGGTTACCACCGCTGGCCCGGAACATAAAGGGCTAAGGAAGGAACACGGGTGGGTTTTAGTCAGTAAGAGTCTGACACTTCCTTCCGCTCCACCTAGAGCGGGAGGGGTCATTTGATGATTTCCCAACCTCAAAAAAAAAAACAGAAAAAGGACCCAAACCAAAGTGGATCAGAAGCTCCGATACGTCGACTCGGCTGCAGCTAGGCGACGCCGCGCTTACGGCTCCCCGACCGCTGGCTGATGATGCAGCAGGCGGGCCGGAGGAAAAAGAGTGGCAAGGGTGGACGAAGAGACGTAAGCTGGGGTACGGAGAGGCGTAAGCGCAGAGACGACGAGCCGTAAGCGCGGGGACGAGGAGCCGTAACGCACCTCACCACGGTTCGTGAGCTTGTCCCGAGGCGAGGCGATTACGTTACGATTCCGATTAGTGTGCGTTGCAGTAGGGAGTTTCATACAAAGATTACTGAACGGCTCGAATTGATAAGGTGCCGAACCCGGTTTGATACGTGTGATATGACCTGCTGGGACACAGGCCTCCTTTCAGTGAGAGGGAGTAGGCCGTAACCCACCACGCGGACCCAGTGCGGGTTGGTAGATGTCACATGTCTTCCATTTTTTGGTTCAAGGGCATGTCGGTTTCCTCACGATGTTTTCCTTCACCGTTTTGAGAGCAGTGTTGATGAAATTGTTTACACAAAGTAAAGCGCCTGTCTGGGTTCGAACCTACGACCTACAACTCTGTCGGGGCCATTACCATTGGACCACCAATGCTCGCTATAGATAACCAGTGTAAAAATACGCAAAACGAAGCCGAGAGTCACTTGTACTCTCCGTCATTGTGGTATTTGTTTGTACTGGACCGAACCTGGGAACCTTCTGGTTAGGGAGATATTTATGGTCAAAGTTCCAACATTTTCTTGGCGTTTCTATACGAAAATGAGTTTTAAATGTTATTATGACTTAACTTTAAATACTCCCACAACTCCTGTACTGTTCCATGCACCTAAAAGCACAGTGTTCTGCATGTGTCACATTGCGCGCTGCCGTAACCAGCGATTTTTAAACCAAAAACAAAAGTTGTTTCCCAGCAATTATTTTTACACAAGTTACTTAGTTTGATGTACAGACGCCAGCACATCAAGCTACCCGAAACTGTCAAATTTTACCAATCAACTTTGAACCTCATGCTGTAGCGATAAAGTTGAAAATCTATTGAATTAATTTGACAGATTGTAGTAGCTTGGTGTGTACATACTGCGAAGATGACGGCTTCGTGATGGGTCTTATAACACCTTATACAATCCCTAACTATTAAAGTAATTATCAAAACTCACCGTAAGATATAAAATCCGCCACCGCCTTCTCCCTCCGAAGACTGCTATTGCAGCATTCGTCGTACAAGACCAGTAGCATATCCACCAGGGTTTCCACGCTGAGGCCGTGGGTCCTCGGAGCCTGCAGCCGCCGGGAGATGAACATCGTCTCGATCTGCTTGAGACGTTTGATGCCCAGCACTGGAAAAAGAAGATGGTTTTGAGGAGTGGGCAAGATTGAACAGTATTCTTTAAGGGGACTACTTGACCTAAAGCGCGGTTACTGTCGGACTGCATAGAAATAAAATAAATTAATAGTTTAAAAAACACTAGAAAAACACGCTTTTATAAATGCACGTACGATATTCTATCATGGAATGCCAGTGCCTATCTTCCGGCTTCATCATCAGACCTTGAAACCTAATCGTGGTCAAAGTTCATTAAAAGACTTTTCTAAGAAATCCAAAACAGCTATGATACGATTTTCCCTCATGAAGTTCCAGTTCATATCTTCCGGCTCCATCATCAGATCAGTTCGACAGTACCATATTATTGTATTGTCATCAGAACTACATACAGCTGCCAATTTTCATTACGCTACGACCCTTGGAAGATGGTTAAATTAGTTACCTTAGATTCCATTACATAGTTAGTTACATACAGGTCGACCTAATAAAAGCGTGTTAAAAAGAAGATGGTTTTGAGAAGTGGGCAAGATTGAACAGTATTCTTTAAGGGGACTATATGACCTAAAGCGCGGTCACTGTCGGACTGCATAGAAAAAGAGAAAGAGAAGCGCGATGACACAACGCTGGTAATTTATTGCAAAATATGAAGCATAATGCATATTTATTTACAAAAAATCTATTGTTTGGACTAAAAAATTAAAACACTATTTGCTTTAGTATAATCAGAATCATTTTGAAGAATTATTGCTAATCCATTGCAATATACTTCAAAAGAGGGGCTTGTGGCTAAGTAATATCAGCCGCACGGGTCGATCGATCAGGTAAAGCTGCGCTTGGTCCGTGGATGGATGACCATCTTTACATACCAAGACCCCTCCGTGTCTCGGAAAGCACGTTAAGCCGTTGGTCCCGGCTGTCATTCGTGGATCTTTGACAGTCGTTACGGGTAGCCCGAAAGTCTGACAACTAGTCTTACCAAGGGGTATCGTATTACCCAATAAGTGGGTTGTGGAGGTCAGATAGGCAGTCGCTCCATGTAAAATACTGGTATTCAGCTGCATCCGGTTAGACTGGAAGCCGACCCCAACATAGTTGGGAAAAGGCTAGGCAAGTGATGATGCCGCTATGATGTTTAAATGCCATCATGATACTAGTGTAAGAGAGAGATGGAGCTATACATGACCGATAGCACCATCCCTTTTAGGGACTGGAAACATAATGGCAATAATGCTTCATAATACGACCCCTGTTTAGTGAAAAAGGTTGAAGTACTTTGGTTAAGGGTAAAAGTTTTTATAAGGATTCAAAGATTCAAATAGAACTTACATAGCCATTTACTATTGTAGAAAAAAGAGAAACCGAAAAAAGACGTGGTCAAATCGAAATGATGAATTTATAATTTTGATTGCATTTAACTCTACTAGCAGCGCCCCGCGGTTTCACCCGCATAAGTGTCGAACCCGTGGGAATATCGGATAAAAACTATCCTATGTCCTTCCCGGGATGCTTCCTCTCTCCTTAAACATCATCATTTTTTTTTTGCTGCTGTTTCATGTTTATTATTATATGTATATATTTATTTAGATTAGTATAATATACTTTATGTATGTAATTGGTACACCACAGACTACCTACAGTATTTGTCTGTCCTTCCCCTTTTTAATCCATCCAAAGGTTGTCTTCAAAAGATCGCTTTTAGCGATAAGACCGCCCATTGTGTCACCCTTTGTACAGTTTCTATATTTATATGTCTGTAATTTATATGGTGTACATCACGGGTGTCAAACTCAATTTTGCAGAGGGCCATATATTAGATTTAGAATGTGTAGGCGGGCCAGGTTCAAATTAAAACACTAAAACATACTAAATTATTTTAACATCTTTATTTATTTAGTTATACAGGGTGTTTGGTGCATCGTTTGCCAAATGGAATTGGCCGGAAGAAGAGGTCATTTGCTATCTCTTAAGGCCCAGTAACTCATTCCTTGTTTCACTGCTTTTTTTAAAATGACTTTTTAATTTTTATTTGGAGAAATACAAGAACTTGCAGAGTTCTTGTATTTAGTATTAAGCTTAATTTTTTTTTAAAGTTATGAGTATAGCCTTCAAATTTTATTTTAATTCTTATGTTTACTCTTGTATGGTTCTATGAAATTAAAAATTTACTTGCTAATAACATCCAGTTCCTTTTTAATAACTCTCAAAGTTTTTGAAAAAAGAAAAAATACACTTAACACTCAACTTTAAATTGCTATAAAAAAAACTAAAAGCGATCGGGATCTTCGAATAATTTTAAAAGGTTCTCTAGTTTGTCCCCTTTCCAACGGTGTGCAATATACAAAAAAAAAACGTTTAATAACTTCAGTAATTCGCTAAATTTGTAATCGAGACACATCAGGCTGATATTCGATATTACGTTAAGAACACGAGTTTTCACATAAATAACATTCTTTGTGTAAGTGGATAGTGTTATCTCACTCTTACGCAGTCTCTTATCTATTTCTAGGGTCCTAACTTTCTTCGAACTTGAAATAAAAAATAAACTTTTATTTAATAAGTACCTAATGTTAAATTTTGTTCAAATTGTCCTCCACTATTGCGTACACACGCGCGACATCTTCTTATTACACTCGGACGTGGATGATCCGAACTTTTTAAAAAGAATTTCTACAAACAGACTTACCCTAATTATTAGGTCAGCTACCAATTTTCAGTGAAGACCTGTCTTTTGTTTTTCATCAAAACGTTATCCCGCTCACTGGAGATTAACCGCCAGGGAGCACAACATCCAAATGTTGCATTCCCAGAATCATGGATTGAGAGGGATGGCCCTATTCCTTGGCCTCCGTTCCCCAGACCTGACTCCATTACATTTTTACATGTGGGGATGGCCCAAAGAACTTGTTTACTCCACGGAAGTTGAGACTAGGGATGATTTAATCCAACGCATTGAGGCGGCTTTCGTCACTATCAAAGCAGAAATACGTTTACACACCACTACAGTCGAGATAAGACGAAGATGTCGCGCGTGTGTACGCAATAGTGGAGGACAATTTGAACAAAATTTATAATTAGGTACTTATTAAGTAAAAGATAATTTTTTATTTCAAGTTCGAGGAAAGTTAGAACCCTAGAAAGAGATAAAGGACTGCGTAAGAGTGAGATAACACTATCCACCTACTTAAAGTATGTTATTTATGTGAAAACTAGTTTTCTTACCGTAATATCGAATATCAGCCTGATGTGTCTCGATTACAAATTTAGCGAATTACTGAAGTTATTAAACGTTTTTTTTCGGTATATTGCACACCGTTGGAAAGGGGACAAACTAGAGAACCTTTTAAAATTATTCGAAGATCCCGATCGCTTTTAGTTTTTTTTACAGCAATTTAAAGTTGAGTGTTAAGTGTATTTTTTCTTTTTTCAAAAACTTTGGGAGTTATTAAAAAGGAACTGGATGTTATTAGCAAGTAAATTTTTAATTTCATAGAACCATACAAGCGTAAACATAAGAATTAAAATGAAATTTGAAGGCTATACTCATAACTTTTTTTTTATTTAAGCTTAAATGCAGAGTTCTTGTATTTTTCTAAATAAAAATTAAAAGTCATAATAAAAAAACCGGTGTAACAGGGAATGAGTTACTGGGCCTTAAGAGATAGCAAATGACCTCTCCTTTCGGCCAATTCCATTTGGCAAACGATGCACCAAACACACAGGGTGTTTGGTGCATCGTTGTTACAAATCATATAGTTGTTACAAATCATACCAAAAGTAAGAAAGAGGGTGAGTGAGGGGCGGTTAGCTGCACGGACGAAATAGAAGACGACTTCGCGCGCGCACGAGAGAGAGAGAAAAGCATAACTAACACTCTCTCACTTGTCTTGTCAGGCGCTATTCTTGAAATTACTTTTAAGTAAAGCGCGCGTATTTTTAAATCTGCGTAGAGGCATTGAGTGCAGTCTAAAATCTCTAAAAAAAAAGATTCATTTTTATCTGTGATACATTGTAATCGCGGGCCGTATCCAAATGGCCCGAGGGCCGGATTCGGCCCGCGGGCCGTATCTTTGACATGACTGGTGTACATAATAAAGAGTATTCTATTCGGGTCCGTGGCTTAGGCCCCCAGTGGTCGACGCACCTGTGGCCGACGCCCCCGATTCGATTTGTGCCTGACAGTACATTTGATCAAAAATTACTTTGAATTAAATTAATCGTATCGGGGGCGTCGGCCACAGGTGCGTCGACCACTGGGGGCCTAAGCCACGGACCCTTCTATTCTATCTCTCTGCCAAATTTTATCGAAATCCTTTCAGTGGTTTAGGCGTGAAAAGGTAACATACAGACAGACAGAGTTACTTTCGAATTTATAATATTAGTATGGATACTAATAATAAAGCTGAGTTTTGTTTGTTTGAACTCTTGAGGTAGGCTTAGAAGCGGAGCAAAAACAAAAAACTGGCCAAGTGCGACTCGGACTCGCACACGAAGGGTTCCGTACCACAAGGCAAAAACGCCGAAAAAAACATGATTGTTGTATGGGAGCCCCCCTTAAATATTTATTTTATTTTAATTTTATTATTTATTATTTAATTTAAAATACAACTGAGTATTTTGTGAATATTTCAAGTGCCTGCCTGTTGCCATTTTTGATATCGAGCAAAAAAGGGCAAAAAAATCGCGTTTGTTGTATGGGAGCCCCCCTTAAATATTTATTTTATTTTGTTTTTAGTATTTGTTGTTATAGCGGCAACAGAAATACATAATTTGTGAAAATTTCAACTGTCTAGCTATCGCGGTTCTTGAGATACAGCCTGGTGACAGACAGACGGACAGACGGACAGACGGACAGACGGACAGACGGACAGACGGACAGACGGACAGACAGCGAAGTCTTAGTAATAGGGTTCCGTTTTTATACGGAACCCTAAAAAGTCAGAAAGAACGCTAAGCGTAAGTGAAGTAATAGCGCCGGCAGACGATGCGTCGCGACAGGGTAGGTCGGGGAACAATTTTCACGCGGACGAAGTCGCGGGCAGAACCTAGTCACACTAATATTACAAAACAAATTTTGGTAAAAGTTTGTATGGAGGTAGCTGACACCCTGGATTAACATTTTTATTTTATGCTACTTTTTATCCCGATATTTCCACAGGATCGAAATTTATGCGGGTGAAACCGCGGGGTGCAGCCAGTAAGTAATAAAATGTATTTGTTACTGGCCAAACCCGATTTTAGGCTAAACTAGTTTCGCCTAGGCCAAACCAGTTCACCGGCGACGTGGGATGCAAGTGCGAGCGAAGGGCACCCCGAGGTTAGGTTTGGTTAGGTTACTTTAAAGTTAAACCCTTTACACAGAAATAGGAGCCCCGCGGAGCGGGGCTCCGTCGACATAGGATGCAAGAGCGAGCGAATGAACAGGTTTGGCCTAGGCAAAACTAGTTCATCCTAAAATCGGGTTTGGCCGGTAACATATTCAATAATAAGTAAATCAATGACGATCATTTATTAAAGATCGTACGTAGCCATAAACTATTATAGAAAAAAGAGAAACCGAAAAAAGACGTGTTCAAATTAAAATGATGAATTTTTAATTTTGATTGCATTTACATAAATAATATATACAATATTTATATAATTAATACAGTATTCATTAATAAGTAAATCAATGTACTACTAATAGCACAAAATAACTAATAGTACTAATGCCAGTGTTACTAGGAAAATGCCAGGAAGGAAAAACTATCAAATCACTACATAGTATAAAACAAAGTCGCTTCCCGCTGTCTGTCTGTCCCTATGTATGCTTAGATCTTTAAAACTACGCAACGGATTTTAATGCGGTTTTTTTTAATAGATAGAGTGATTGAAGAGGAAGGTTTATATGAATAATACATGCATATTATAGTAGAGAAAAGCCGAGAAATTCAAAGATTTGTAATGTGATGTCGTAACAAACATATTTTTGTGCGCTTACATTGCAAACGCTGGCTAAACCTTACGAGATAGATCAAATTAATGTACTACGGAATTGTATATATCTTAAAAATATCGATAAAAAGTCCGCGATGGTATTATGTTTATCTCCTAAGGATAACCCACAGTAACCATTTTTATCTTTTACATATAATTACCAAAAAAATTATGGGTTATTTACCAAGCTATTTAAAACAATACTGTATTATTCCTTATCAAATGAAATACATTAAATACGTTGTGCATTTCATAGAGAGCAAAATTGCCCTTTACAGCATATCATTAAAATGAATATCTTAGAAGATATCAGACGATATCTAACGACATAATTTGCAATATATAAATAGGTATAAAAACCTATGATTTGTGATATGAATTACTATGTACAACAATTTATTTATTTTTACAAACTCTAAAAGGAAGCTTACAACAAAACATTTTATTTGTTCAATTAAATCAGATTTTATAAATAACCGATGCTCGTCTGTTTCCGCCTGCGGTTTTACTCATATCCTAAGGAAAACGCTACATGTATCATTCCTACACGTTACCTAACCCAGATCGTAGTCTACCTGTGTGCTAATTTTCATCCAAATCTTTTCAGTCTTACAAGTGTTGAGTATCAAACATTCAAAACTTCACAGTATTAAGCATGATTCTCTTGTATTCTTGTAATCGGGTATCCAAAACTATTTGGGGTCAGCGCAACATGTCTTTTTCTGCCATTATCTCTATTAGTTTAGTGTTAGGGTCAGTGGCGTGCCCTTCATAGAAGCCAAGAAGCCCGGCTTGCCCTAATAAAATCATAATTCACAACAACAAAATCAATAAAAAATATATTCAAAAAATTCCAGTCAATGAACTCGAACGCAAACATTCATGTCATAGGAATAATAATACAATTATTTCGAAATCCGAACTTGCGCGCACTGATCTAGGTTCGCGCCAAATTCCGCTCTTAACGCTATACAATTCATTCAATTGCGCCATCTCGCTCACACTAGTCTGGCTTTTTACCTGGCTTCTGTTTCCTTTCTCTGTCTCGCAGTTTTTGCCTACAAATTGCTATAAAAACGTTTACATTTGTTGATATTGGTAAGTACATACAACACAGATTTCTATGAAAAGAAAAGCCAGGCTTTTATAGGCATGAAGTTCGTGCAAATGCACTATCCGCGTTGACCCGCGTAAAGTTAGTTGCACGTGCGGCGGGCGCGATGAGTCGATGACGCGACGCGTCTCAAATTGTTATTGTTTTGAAGTTTTGAATACTTTGAGAATTAGTTTTATTATTTGAAAAAGTGATTGATTGTGGCGATGTCATTCCCTATGATTTTGTAAACGGTTAATGAATATAGTGTTCTTTTATCATTATGTGAATTCGGAATTGTCATCGAAAAGGTACGTAAATACATTGAGTTTTCTGCAATTTTCTGCCAATAAATAATTATTTACTTCACCGTAACCAATCTTAAATTACTGTAGGTACTTCTCGGAAATAAAAACAAGTATTTTTGTCAGTCAAGAAGACAGATTAAAGTATAAAATAGGTAGGTACCTACTCATTCGATTGATTACTAGGTATGAATATGACAAACATAGGTGTTAAACATACGTATGTGTTGACTCATGATTGACTTTAAAAATGTAAGTACTTATTTCATAAAACAGTGCGTACGAGAAAAGAAAAAAGAACAATAAATCGATCATTTGGAGGCCATCTAGTGCATTTTGATTGAACAAATGCATGTGACAAGCGAAATGAAAAAAGTTCCGGATAGGCGCTGTAGTTATGCGCATTCATTAATATAGATGGCGCTTGTGACAATTACGTACTGATGTTTGAAATATGTAGTAGGTACTCTTCGTATTTTTAAGGTTTTCTTGCGGAAATTATAATAATGATGTTAGTAGTTACTACTAACAACCATTAACAACAAGAAAATCAGCCAATCCCTCAGTTGGCCTTTTTTTATACCTTGAAAATCTGTGGGCTTGCCCTAATTTTGACCCCTAGGCACGCCACTGGTTAGGGTATGTTTACCGAGGACAAACTGTCCAGTTAGGCAGGTCTAACTTCGAGAACGAGGTCAATCGTCGAATCCGACTCGGCTGGGCAGTGCAGCGTTCGGGAAGCTACGCAATATCTGGACGTGGTCGCTCACAATGGGCCTTATAAGAAGGCTAAAAGTCACCCAAAGGGCAATGGAGAGGGCTATGCTTGGAGTTTCCCTGCGTGATCGAATCAGAAATCAGTAGATCCGCAGGAGAACCAAGGTAACCGACATAGCCCGAAGCCATAGCCGACATAGCCACTTAAGTTTGGCGAAGAATTGCCAAACTTAAGTGGCAGTGGGCAGGGCACATTCCTCCGCAGAACAGATGGCCGATGGGGCCAAAAGACGTAGCGTTGGAAGGCCTCCCACAAGGTGGTCCGACTACCTTGTGAAGCCCACAGGAACCCGATGGATGCGAAAAGCACAGAACCGGTCGAAGTGGAGATGTCCAGCAGTGGACATGTTTCAGCTGAAATGATGAATGATGATGATCTCTACTAGTCGTCATCTCGGTAGTAAACCCCTGTCTAGCCATATCTGTCACACAATTCATCCATCATTTCTTTGGCCTTTCTCAACTCTTATAGCTATCCACATTCATACTCAAAACTCTCCTCAAGATATTTTTCTCATTCCTGGCTTGTGCCCCATCAGTGGGAACATTATACGTTGATTATGCTTATATCTGCGTAGTGATGGATCTCAGTAATTTGAACCATCGCGTCAATTAATGTCTCCGCATTTGATTGGCAGCTGTAACGGATGTTAGACGCGCTTTTAATTTTAACCACAAATAAATTAATAGTTTAAAAAACACTAGAAAAACACGCTTTAGTGTTAGTATTATTTCTCACAAGCGCAAACACGACTATGATAGGATATTCTATCATGAATTGCCAGTGCCTATCTTCCGGCTTCATCATCAGACTGAAACGTAATCGTGGTCAAAGTTCATTACAAGACTTCTAAGAAATCTAAAACAGTTATGATACGATTTTCCATCATGAAGTTCCAGTTCATATCTTCCGGCTCCATCATCAGATCAGTTCGACAGTACCATATTATTGCATTGTCATCAGAACTACATACAGCTGCCAATTTTCATTACGCTACGACCCTTGGAAGATGGTTACATTAGTTACCTTAGATTCCATTACATAGTTAGTTACATACAGGTCGACCTAATAAAAGCGTGTTAATTAGCACTCCTTCTGTTTATGAATACGCGAGTATAAAGCTTATCTCTTTTGTGCCATTCTTCCTCGTTCTCGTTGTTAACATAACAAGGTTTGTTTACTAATAACTCAAAATACGCATTGCGCATTCGTGCAGTTATTTCAAAGACAAAATCTTAAATCGTAAATCGCGATTTTTTTTCATCTATTTTATTTATAGAGAGTTTAATCAAAATTGATTATGCCACCCTCATCGGTACAAACAATTGTTCCTTATGATCTAAATCCTATTTTTGATAACTTATATAAGAGTCTTGCATCCTTTGACAATGAGGACGCAAGAATGCTATTACACCTTCCAACATCCAGTGACTTGGATAACAATATGACTCTTTCGGCCTCGTTCCGAACGCACTCCATCAGTATATGGTAGGTGTCTTCCACTATTTAAAAGGCAGATGTGAGTGGAAACGCCGGGAGGGGACGCCCTAGAAGGACGTAATAATGACCATATTGGTGACGTTCTTCAGAAACCTCAGGTGCGGAGTGCTCGCAACCGGCGGGCGTGTATGAACAGATGTATGAAGCTAAACGAAGCAAAAGGACTATCTAAGAGTAACCGTGGAGTTTCTTGCCGGTTCTTCTCCATAGGAAACGACCAATTGGAACCGTGCACCTAGCTTCTGGCGTTTCATAAGTGCCCATGTACATAGGTTTGTGTGAAATAAAATATTTTGATTTTTTTGATTCAATACAGCAGGAGGCGTTTTATAGTTTCTACTTACCCCCATGGGAAGAGGACGTGAGTTTATATATGTAAATCGAGAAAAGAATAAATTTATGCGTGTGGGTGGGACCTTTCTTTATGAGGATATCATTTTTCGCTCAGGTCGGATATTTTATAGCACAGACAGGTAACCCATAAAGTACACTTGCTACCTAGCCGTTTGAGGGACATCAAGGTCTAAGTAGTTTTACCCCCTTAACCCCCGAAACGTACAGATATCAGATGAATAGTTACACACCGATTTCTCTCTTTAAGTCGTCAGTAATTTGACTTTCGAAAGAAGAAGACAAAGCGTTGTGTAACTATGCAGACGCTATACAACATTAAGGGGGTTAGGTTTTAGTCAGTAGTTTCAGTACTGATGCATATAACTACGTGTGCAGAACAAGACTCACAACGGATCATCTCTTCTTCGTGTCTGTGATCTATTGACCGATAAGAAAACTTGTTGACACCTTCGTATTTTCTGAGACCTAGCCGTATCAAGCTCTTGAGCAATTCAAACAGACGACTGGTTGCAATAGGTCAAGATGGACAACGCTTGCCTTAGTGCTTGTTCAGGTTGACTCATAAGCGCACAACTGCACATAGACATGAACGTGCCTTTGCACTGCCATATCTACAGGGCCTACGTGTCGAAAATGATACTGCCAACTGCCCGAAAATTGTAAAATGTAAATTTATACCTATAAAAAGGCCAATCCCGTAAGAGCTCTTACAGATCTGCGACACCGTGCCGCGACAGCTGTCGCGAGCGGTTTTCGATGCATACATGTTATAAGGTCCTCAAGCACAACCCGTGAATCGGTAAGGCTAGCCTTGGCATGCATTCCAGCTAGATGGAGCGACAACATTAAAGCGGCTGCAGAAGGCGAAGACCCAGCTTATGTATAGCAGTGGACTGCAAAAGACAGAGTTGGTTTCACTGAAGCACAGCTACGCTACCACGCGTTGTGAGTTCGTCATTTGTCAATATCAGAAGCATTTCCGAAGCACAACCAGTAACTTTCTGAGATCTTATGGCGTGTCCCAAACACTAATTCGTGATAACTTTTTTATACACATATACATACACATAATTCTTCGTGTGTGTTTGGTGGGTTCCTGGGTGGTTTACATTCACAATTGGACTCGGTAGGTGGCGCTGCGATCGAGTTCTCGGAACGGGCAGATCAACGTCTATCGGGTCCAAACCGGTATGAGAAAGTTTTTAGTGGATAAGACAGATTAAAATAGAAGACGATCTAGGAGGGGATCGAGGCGGGGAAGGGGGTGGAGGGGGGGTTCAGGGGATTAGAACGGAATAATTCGGGTCCGCTAGTAGCTACAAACAATAACAATTGACAGGCTGACCGCCAAACTACCAGGTTTTCCAAGGGGTATCGTATTACCCATTAACTGGGTTGTTGAGTTAAGATAGGCCGTCGCGCTATATGTAAAATACTGGTATTCAGCTGCATCCGGTTAGTGTGCATACATACACACGCATCAACACGTCAGAGGCAACTGCAGTTGTTGACGAGTCCGTCGACAGTATGTGCACACTTAGGTGTGATAAGGCTGGGCAGATGATGAGCCTGACGGTCACGGGAATATAAACGCATGCGGTGTAGAAAGATAGCCAGAGATCTATAGTGTTATTTATAGTAAGCGTATAATTATGCCTTGCAATCACAAACAAAGCGCACCGAAGTTGTGTGTCACACAGGTATGACTGATTGTTCTGAAAAGTATCAGCACTTAGTGCAAGTACTAAGCCCTAAGTGCAGAAATACCTAGTTGGGGTTAAAAACTTTATGCTTCTTTGTTACTTGATTTTCAAAGTGTCTCAGATATGAGTCCAAGTGATGACTCAAAAGGGTGGAATTAAATGAAATTGTTTATTCTGTAAATAAGATCCCACCAAAAACATTTTCATGTAAAATTGTGCCAAGATGAGACCATGTGGCTCGCACTGTCAAAAAGTTATTAGATCTCACGTAGAGCCAAGCTTTCAACTCTACACGCCCTAACTCTACAAGCCCTAACTTCACAAACTCTACACCTTAATCAAAATATGAGGGTTGGCCGTTTTGTTACTACAAGAACTATTGTTTAAGTTACAGAAAAGTAATGAACAGTGAATACATTTTTCACCTTACGCCCATGTGATGGTAGCGAAACGGGCAAGCCACATACAAACTTCTCTACCCTAATTTAATGGGTTGGGGGGTAAAAGTTCCAAGTTTTAGATTTTTTTTTGTTGTTTGTGTACTAATACTAGCTTATACCAAATTTCAGCTTTCTAGGATTCAGGAAGTACCCTATGAGTTTTGATGATCTTCAGTCATACGAAATCGGGGTTTTTAGATAACAATAAAATCTAAAGTACCTATAAGATCTATGCAATTGAAACTTTACATGTTTAATAAGTTCTCTATTGACATCATATCCCAAGAATTTTGTTTATCTGGTATAATCAAAACCCAAGTTATGAGGGTTCAATAAAACGACGAAGCGCTTCGAGAAAAGGTGGGTGACCTTGCGCTTCGCTTGGCTCGTCTTAGCATCACTTTTAAGTCATATTATAAAAAAATAAGCTAGATGGAGTCGACATTTCCTATCTGACTCCTGAGAAGAAATGGCGAAACAATCTCAAGGATCAGTTTCTTTTAAAGTTCAGACATATTCTTGATCAGATCGTGTGAAGACAATGTAGATTAGTGCCTGAAATGGTCTTTTGGGAAAATAAAACTACACAGATTTCAGTAGATCAGACCAGTCAGTGCAAGCTTTTGTCAGGAATCGTGTACCTGAACTTGAGGAGCTCAACGATACGACGAACAATGCCACATCAGAAACGATATTTTGGTAGACCGCATAACGACGTTTTCATTCCGACATCTTTACACCTATTGCCTTGTCCTCTTCTTGGGACTGTTTAGAACAAAAACTATTTGAATAGATCAGATTTAAAATCTCGTAGTTGATTCGCGAGTGTTGCCAACTGAATAAAGAGAGTAAAATGGGTTAGCCTTCCCTAAAGCTGTTCCAGAAGCCCGATATTATGACCGAATTGGCGGCAGACCAAAGGCAAACTTCATGTTACTTTAGATTCTCAAAGTGTCTCAGATATGAGTCAAAAGTGATGACTCAAAACGAGTGGAAGTTTTGAATCCGAAGGCTTTACACACCTATTGCCTTGTCCTCTTCTTGGAACTGTTTAAAACCAAAACTATTTGAAAATAGAATAGCACCCTAATTGCGCTACACACTATCAATCACCATCTCAACAATTTTGAAGGATATTGGTAATCCATTGCTTCATTTGTTCGAAAAATTTGTCTGCTCACCAATGTAAATAACGCAATGAATGTTGTTGAACTGTCAAAATGAAAGCCATTGCTACTGTTAAAGTGTTACGCAATTACCCCGCAGATTCAAAATCAGGAAGTTCGCGAGTGGTACCAACTGAATAAAGAGAGTAAAATGGGTTAGCTTTCCCTAAAGCTGTTCCAGAAGCCCGATATTATGACCGAATTGGCGGCAGACCAAAAGGCTTTACGCCATGAAGGGTAAAATACCAATTTGGATACAAACCAAACCAAAAAGCTTTGCTTTTGAGCACTCTATGCCAAATGTTACGCAAATTGAAGGTAGCTGAAGAAATATTACAGAGGAGTGGGTAGTTAATAAATATCTGTGTGATATACTGCTTTTAGGAGACAGTCTTCAAACATGACATTTCATTTAAAACATTAGGTGGTTTATTTATAAACGACTAGCAGTACCCCGGTTTCACCCGCATAAGTGTCGATCCTGTGGGAATATCGGGATAAAAACTATCCTATGTCCTTCCCCGGGATGTAATCTATCTTCTGCCAAATTTTATCGAAATCCGTTCAGTAGTTTAGGCGTGAAAAGGTAACATACAGACAAACGGACAGAGTTACTTTCGAATTTATAAATAAGTATGGATGAATTTATAAATCTCTCCTTCCCCTTTAGGTTGTCTTTAAAAGATCGCAATAAGATCGCTATATTTTAAAATTTCTATATTTATATCTGTAATTTAAATGCAGTACATAATAAAGACTCTTCTATTCTATTAAAGTTGAGTGACGATCAAACGTCAAAAATGTATGGTTAAGCAGTCGCTAATCACTACTTAACTTCAAGCAACGTTTATAAGTTAGGGGGTTAAAATGTAACTATCAACAACTACTCTTAAATAAAATACGAAACAAAACTATTAAAATGTCGATGAACCACTGTCCCTGGCGCGTTAACACCTAAATCCTCATTACACAAACAATCAAACAGGAAATAACATGGCTAAATTAAAAAGGACATCCCATTACTAAAAAGAATAATATATACAGTACATCATAAGCGCACATAGTAACACAATGAATCAGTTACGCCTGCAATGCTAATTAGTTTACAATGGTTAGTTAGATAATTGGCTGTATGACTGAATACCGCAGCCTTGGAATGGGTGTGAATTAAAAAATAGGTTCTGACAGGCGCGTGGAATGGAAGTCAGTTCAATTTTTTTTTTCCTTTCACTAACTGCCATCAGTCTTTTCTGGACTATTATCAGTTTCGTTGCGTGAATAAAGTGGCTTTTCAGGTACAGTGGCCATTGCCCACCGCTACCTCTTCATATTACTTAACTTCTCTTAAGTCGATTTACAGATTCACTGCTGACCAGCAATTTAACAGCCAGGGGATTTGGGTGGGTGGCTAGACGACGCTTTCCTCAATAATGGTAGGAGTGTTGAGCTAAACATGGATTTTTTCATTCCGTGTGAAGCATGGTGCATTTACAATATTCCTCAAGATGGCGTTTTGAGCTCTTTGGAGGCACATTATGTTACTTTTCTTTAAGAGCAGTGGTGGCCAAGTGGTAACGGCCGCGACTTACGAGTTGTAGGTCGTAGGTTCGAACCCAGACAGGCGCTTTACATTGTGTAAATTATTTCATCACCACTGCTCTCAAAACGGTGAAGGAAAACATCGTGAAGAAACCGGCATGTCCTAGAACCAAACATTCGAAGACATGTGACATCTGCCAATCCCCACTGGGCCCGCGTGGTGGATTACGGCCCACTCCCTCTCACCGAGAGGAGGCCTGTATCCCAGCAGTGGGAACATTATAGGCTGATTATGGTTATGGTATGTTACTTTTGCTGGCCACTCCCCATAGTTGAATGCCGTATGACCAAATAGGTTTCAGTAGAGAATTGTACAGCAGGAGTTTGTTGTCCAAAGATAGGACCGAGTTACGACCCATCAACCAATACAAGTTTTTATATTTGGCGTTTAGTTGTTTTCTTTTCTGTTTTATATGCGTCTTCCAGGTGAGCCTTTTGTCCAGGTGAAAACCGAGGTACTTAACACAATCTGTGTGTGGTAGAGTTGTATCCCCTAATGTTACTGCGGGACAGTCGCCTCATCTCAAGGTGAAGGTAATGTGACTTGATTTTTGAGCACTGGCGCAGATACGCCATTTTTGCAGCCAGGTATTCATTTCGTCCATTACTATTTGTAATTTGTTACTGGCGATATCCGGTTCTTTGGCGTTCGCCAGGTAAGCAACATCATCTGCGTATGTCGCTACCGTTACGTCTTCTGCAGTTGAAAGATCAGATGTGAAAATATTAAATAAAACGGGTCCCACAACCGATCCTTGTGGAACTCCAGCTTCAATATTATACAGATTAGATCTTTCGTCACCTTGTTTTACTTGGAATTGTCGACCATCTAAGTACGAAGCTATGATGGGGAAACACTGAGTGGGGAAGCTTTTCCTTTATTTTGCACAGACACGATCAAAGGCCCTTGTGCCAGGCACGATCAAAGGCCTGTTGCACATCTAGAAATGCCGCAGAGATGTATTCCATTCCATCTTCTCGAAACCCTGGCGTATTGCGTGGTATAATCGGTGGACCTGTTCTGTAGTTGAATGAAATGACTGTTCAATTTTGGCGCGAATTTATATCGGGGCAATTCATCAATGTTGCAGCGTTTAAGATTATTAAACAAAATGCAGAGATAAGATTTCACACGCGTTTGTATTTATTTTTGTTATACTGTTTACTTTCGGAAAAGCTCCAGTGCGGGCGGGCGATGCGATGCGACGCAGTGGGCCAGGGGCACAAGAAATTTCACGCGGGCGAAGTCGCAGGCAGAAGCTAGTTATTTAAAATTTAGAAGAGCTTTTTTTATGTGTTTGTTTAAACCAATTTGCAGAAACAACAATCATTTATCATCATTTATTCGAAAGCTGAAGTCCAGAAGTCATAATAAATGAGAACCCAATAAAAACTGCATAAAGGAAACCTGACAAAGACTAAATAGTGACAGTTGGGTGTAATTAACACCCAGATAAGTGTAAGTTACACCAACTTTCTACCTAGTTGACATGCCTGGGTGGACTTGCGCCTGTTACAGGTAGATATAATTTTATTATAAGCTATAAATAAAGAAACTAGCCAAGTGCGAGTCGAACTCGCACACAAAGGGTTTACAATATTTAACTGACTTAACACTACTTACAATTTTTTATTAACACATTTCTTATAGGGAACGCCTTTTAATTTTTAACATTATTTTAGTTTTATTATTTGTTGTTTTAGGGGCAATAGAAACACACATTCTTTGAAGATTTCAACTAATATGGTTCATGAGATACAGTGCACTGACAGAAAGACAGTGGAGGCTTAGTAATATGGTTCCTTTGGCACCCTTTGGGTACGGAATTCTAAAAAGTATGTGAACCATTTATGGTCCCTACACATCTACACTTATATTTTAAATGTAGGAGGTAATCTCCGCAACTACTCATCCGATTTAAAAAACTCTCTCACTTATAGAAAGCTACACTATCGCCAAGTGCCATAGGGTATATTTTATGGTATTGTTGACTTCCATGCGGATGGAGACACGGGCAAAAGCTAGTATAATATGAAAAACCTGCATTTTACTGAAACCATCAGGAAAAACAAGTCCCATGCATTATCTTCCCATTTCAAAAAAAAATTGGTAAGACTTTGTCTAAGACAACCGTGGCTTAAATGGTTCAAAATTGTCTGTACTATCTTCGCCTTAAAGCTTTGCACCCATCTTCTAATCACCCTGTTTATTAGCAGTTAATACATTTCTATTGTAAACCAATGTTGAATGTATATGCTGTTGGTGTTCTTTGATCATCGTCATTCTCCTACCCTTAATAGGTAATAGGTACTATGGGCTGGTGTCAGCAACTCCACGTCAATGCGCATATTTCCCTACCTTTACCCTACCCTTATCTCAATTTATTTCGGGTTGGGGCAACCTGTCTTTGTCTTTCACACTTCTCTATTAGCCCTCATCGCAGTAGTCACCCCCTTTCTTACCATATCATCATTTGCACAGTCCATCCATTGTTTCTTTTGGTGTTCTTTGATAAATAAATAAATACATTTGTTTATCTTTTACTTCCATGAAAGCCGTCTTGAACTCTAGAGGAATAATTCCCTACATTAATAAAATAAAAGATGAAAAGAGAGAAATACACGGTGACAGGGTTATCAATGCATTGCACTTTTCTTTCAAACCAACCAAGATTTTCTTTATAATTTTTGAAAAATTTCAACCCTAGGGGATCTAAAATCAAGTGCAAATTCATGGTTACAGTTTGCATGTCCTGTCACCCTTTATATATATATACAGAAGAGACAGTATGAATGATGAAGTGGGCAGTTTTATAGAGCTCCTCAACAAATTACTAGACTTCTGTAGCTGTAAAAATGAAAGACTATAAAAAAATATGTTACCTGGTACATTATTGGTGGGTCCTAAAGCCCGATCGGGCGAAGAGTCCTCCTCGTCAGACATGTTGGCTCCGTTCACACCATCAACCATTGGTCACTCACTTAATGTCTGCACTTATCGACAAATCACTTCATATTACACTTACACTAAGTCCTACGAGATTCATGTATAAAATCTACTTTAAAAAAACAATTTAAGGCATGCAGCTTATTATTTTGTCTGTCTCATAAGTGTGTTCCATTGTTATTTGAGTTATTTCTTCAGCATCTGTAAAAGAGGTTTTGGGTTGGCTGTATGTGGTTTGATACTTGTGCTTGACTAAAAGTTACCTCTTTAAGCTATACTCAATGTTTTTTTTTGTATTGCCCTGTTCTTACATACTTGCTAGTTCGATCGAAAGTATTTTATTGTGGTTGTATAAATAGATACATTCAATTCAGTATTATGTTCTTATGAAATAATCTAGATAATTTATTACCAGGAATGTAGGCTTGTTCTTAGTGAAAACATGTTTAAAAAGAAACAAGGCCTATCATTTTATAATCTGGAGAATTATTAAAATAGAATTTTATTGAAGTTTTTCACATCTTGTAAATAGGTCACTAGTATTAAAAATAGTTATGAGTATTTTTTTGAGAAAAATATCTTTTGTGTAGGAGAATACTGCTCCACATTAAAGAAATACTATCATATCTAATTATTGTTATCTTAAAAAAAGTTTTTAAGGGCTGGTATCATCACACTGATAACTGCCTGATAAGGTGACCACAACAGTATTCTATTTACAAAATTCTTATTGTTTATAATTTTTATATTCAGGCAATCAAGTAAACACCCTACTGAGCCTGATTATAGGATGATTCTTGAATAAAATATGCAATCTCTAACAATGAAAATCCAGTGAGAGTTTATCAATAAGAAAGTCAATAAAAAGTAGATAATTTGAAGAATCTGTGTATAAAAGTGACTCATAAAAACTATAGTTATCCTACATTCAAGTCTTACCAGGAAAATAAACACTAACAAATATAAATAGTTCTAAATAAGTCGATAATAGGGCATCGTCGCCGCAACTGCAACTCCTACCCACTAACGATAGAGACTGGTGTCACCAGGAAATAAAAACCGATTTTCGCTATTGTCTAACAAATCAAAAGGCGACAACTGCTTTCTATTCAATGATTGCAAGGTTGCGGGTGTCACACAATACTAGAGCTCTTTCGCAATCCCTTACAAATGAACTTTTATGTACATTTTTATACCAAAAAAAGAATAATGATCACCATGACATATCGATACGATTTCCGCATCGCGACTATAAATAAACAATAACATATACTTGCGTGCAGCTAATGTAACATCCCGTCGATGCATTTCTATTTTCAATATATTTTTATATCGCTCTGAACAGAACACAATACCACTGAGATCTTAACCTATATTTTTTCTATCGATTGTTATGCAAAAACACTTAGATGAGTCATCGTTTACACTTTTATACAACACCACAACTTCAGGTCAATGATATTCACCTGGATATTCCGTTAACTTTAATTGATTTTGGCTATGGCTACTAAATCATTTTGTTTAAAATATTTTTCGATCCTTTCGAAGCAGACATTTTACTCGGGATACTGGAAGTGTTGCTATAATGAAGAAATGTTACAATTTATTTGATGTTGTGAAAAGTTTGTGAAAATAAATATACAACAATTTGTTAGTTCTTTCTTTATTTAATTTACATTTATTAACATTTAAATGCTTATATAAATATTATGCAACTAACTGCCAACTAACTAGGTACTACATTATAATAATTTATATGACTACTAGCAAATTGAAGAAATCTTAGAATACAAAAACAATTTGTTTTTATTCAAAAATATTAAAATTAAATATAAAATTATATTTTTGTCAATGTAATAATCATAATGTTCTTTAGATCGATACTCTGACGTATCGATTAAATTAAGATTTTTGTCGTCAAAGTTATTTGCCTCCTGCTTAGAAGTTGTTTACCTGTATTATTTATTTGTAATTTTACATGAAATTGTAACTTTTGTACTAATAAAATATTTTTTATATCAACATTACAAATCAAGCAAAAATCTACTCAAAAATGTGCCACTGTTTGCTAAATACAGAAGTCGTCTGAGTTCTGACTGGCAACGTCTCTACCGGATGTAGAGTCGAAAATACTTTAAAATATGTGCACATTTTAGTCGTTATTAATCCTTAAAACAGTTTTTTGGGATTATTATCCATACAAATTATATTAAAAAAATCGTAGTTAGAATTATAAATATATAATATTTAAAGGATAAACTACATTTTTCCCAAAATGTAGTAAATTCCGATGAAAAAAGTCACTCCATTGTTATAGCGTCATTTGTACGTAATGGAGTCGATGTTCTTTTCGACAAGTTGTAATTGAAATAATTATATAATTTTCGACGAAATATCACATAAAACTGTTTGTTATTGTGTATTACTGGATTGCAGTGAATGGTTATAGATAATTTATGGATACCTTAAGCGCTAATAAGCTTTCAAACAACCTCGTTTTATCAATGGTATGTGTGACATCAAAATATTTTGGAAAGTTCATTGAATTTATCATAAATATCTGTTCTACGTGCACAATCGTACGATAATACCTTTATTTACGTCTTAAATAGTGATCCCTGTAAGTTAGTTGCAATGTGCTATGTCGTAATCGTACAAAAATTCGAAGGCTTTGTCGCCCGCGTAATTGAGTAGCAAAACGGAAAGGTCATGCATTCATATTCACCTTTTTTGTTTCCAGAACGATGATCGTCTTTATATAAAAGCAATTGTGGTGCGCGAACAACGCATATTATAGTTTTGGCTGCGAACCAGGACAGCTTTCATGGTTTTGAGGGGGCACCTTTGTGGACCACAGTTAGATGAAGGTATGGCCTCAGATCAACCTGTGAAGAAGAAACAGCGGATTGACGCGCCCGACATTGATGATGGTAGCGATAGATCTACGGAGGATGTTCTCACTGATATATTCGATTCGGAGACAACCCCTGCTGAGACGTCTGAGGAGTTCCCGTCAAGGAATGGTGAGTCCCCTGACAGCGGCACCGTTAGCGAGGATGCAGTGGACTGTTCCAGTCTCCTGAGACTCCCTAGTGACACGAATGTGGAGATCATACCTTCCTGCTCCAACTCAACACCGCATTGGAACTCGGAGGATGATAAACTGCTTGCTGAGTTGAGAATACTACAGGATGCTCTTGTTGGTCAATGTTTATGTAGATTTAACGAGACAGCAGTATCACAGCTCTTTGACAGACAACTCAATATTGTTTCCTGGCCCTTGACATGTTCCCTTACTTATTTATCTACAATGCAGCTTATGTTCGATATATATTTAAAACAAAACGGTACTGGCACCATATGTTCGAAAATTATGCAAGCATGTGACATATTCGTCAGAAATAGGCATGATTGGATAACTGAGGTTGTTGAATTGGCAGATCATAAGAGTAAATTCATAACATTTGTGGCCTGTAGAGTACTAGCTAGCTTTCTTATAGTCTCTAAGGACACGGTAGATGAGAATTGGCTACAGCAGATTGCTGAAAACATTTACCTGTTTGATAGAATCAATAGGATCACAGTACAAAAGATAAACTTCAGTCTTGATGTAATAAAGAGGATAGTTGAGTGGAAAGATGTAGAGCAGCATCCTTTAGAGGATAGTAGTTACATTAATTCAGTGGGAAACGTGCAAGTGCAGGAAGATAATCCGTTCAGGAGTAGCGTTGGCTATGGGAGTAGTGCGGAGATGCCCTCTAGTTCCCACAGTAACTTGCACAATGCATTTTCAAATCTACAAACGCATGGTGCACCATCCACGTCTTCAGAGCAGGAGGGGCCACCAACACTCAGACTGAATGAGCCAGTATTAAGACTATCATCTAATGAACAAAGACAGATGGAGCAATCTGAATCCCCTGAGCCACCCCAGTCGAGGATAGAGAGAGTGAATGAACATGGTTGTGTCACCGTCATACTCACTGACTCAGAATCCTTTGACACCTCACACATAAAATGCCTAACAATTAAAACGCTAGAGCACCACTGGCCTCTGCTAGTAAAAAATATGAAGCTTCTTCTTCTAAGGTACCTGAATTTAGCAAATGCTGAAAATTGTATACTAACATTTTTCTCGTTATGGGAGAATATTATAAGTGTAAAAGCGAATCTCTCAGTTATAGACACAAAACCATTTTATGCAGATTTGCAGGGCTTTGTAGACCTGTTAAGGAATACGGTGTTGCCAAGTCTAATATATACTCAT
Source organism: Mesoligia furuncula (assembly GCA_916614155.1). NCBI lineage: Eukaryota > Metazoa > Arthropoda > Insecta > Lepidoptera > Noctuidae > Mesoligia > Mesoligia furuncula. Next base: position 6,176,610 of record OU744815.1, read on the forward strand.
TTGCTAAGTTTGTTCAATGAAGTTCTGTGTTATGGGTCAACATTGGCGCTACAAGATATTTTGCCTGAAGAGATATGCTGTCTGGCACACTCTATCGTGAGGTTTGTTAAAGACTTTAGATTACTAAATGATGTAAGAGTTCAGACAAGTAGAAGTGGGTTTGGATTCTTAGGACATGAATGCACAATCCTGAGAGATCACGCCTTAGGTCCTGAAGTAGCGCCTTTATCGTCATCCATTCAACTCGTAGATCAGAGTTATGGAGAAGATGAAAATGACGAATCATCTAGAAGAGAAGTTGACAAAACTATGCTGCAGAGAATGTCATTACTAGTTCTGAAATCTGTGGCCGTCACTGTTAAAGAAATGCGATGCGATTCCTCTGACAGTTCAATAGACTCGTCAGATTATAACGCGATACAAGATATGCAGATTGTAGAACGATCTATTCGCGACGTCCTTAAAAAACTGGATGTTTTCATCAGAAACAGCTTAGAGTTCCATCCTGAGACGCCTTTTACGAAAATGCTGATACATTTGTTTAGTGAGCAGGATGACTATTTGATTGAATCCATGGTGTGCACGCTTGATATAACTGTAGGGATTGTTTATAGAAACTCGATGTACCCAGACTTAATACCAATGCTGAACCCCATATCTTCATTCATAGAATTCTTGAAGGTTGTATCACATGATAGTGATGTATTACTGGACTATCTTGTGAGCAATGAGACATGTTTCTTGCTGTATTTGCTCAGATTTCTGAAGTTTGTGAGAAGGAACTGGCCAAAGTTTCTGGAGACTTGCCAGCAGACAGACACTGGGGGAAGCAGAGGTGTGGATGATACAATGAGAGTACTAATAAGGTTGAGGTTGCAAATCAGCAGACTGGTTTCAAAGTCTCTGTTCCCGTACAATATAAGTCCTGTACTAAGATTGTTGGAAGTCTGTGAAAGTTTGTATGAAGGTAATGAGTTTAGTTGAATATCTAATATAGTATCCTGTTCTGAAATTCATTAAATTAACATACAAGCTAAAAGTAATGCTAGACTTGACGAAATATTCTGGAAATATTGCTGCTCTCAATCTTGGAGAAAAATCACGACGGTTGAAAGGCTAATAATTAATTGGTCTAAGCGATCAAAGTTTGGATCAGTTTTTTTTTTTTTAAATCATAAAATATCAACTATTTGATAGAATTGTATTTATTTATACTGAGTATATTATACTGTATTAAATAAATAAAAGTCTATCAAATAGATGATATTTTATGATTAAAAAAAAAACTTTGAACCGTCCTCCTGCGAGTTTTACAAAATCTCGCTTAGACCAATTAGCCTTTCAACCGTCGATGAAATACTTGAAATAAAGCCAGGAATTTGGAATAACTTTTCATCAACCAAAGGCTTATCAGGCCTTCATTTTCACATCAAGTGTCAATATCTTTATTCAAACTCACGTTTTCATAAAATAATATGACGTCAAAAGTAAGGTCTAGGAAATAAACTATCTTATCTACAAAGACTGCCAACTCATTTTACATTCCAAACTTTGCTTAGTTTCGCGTAGAAATTAGCTCTATTTAATTTATATTATTTTTTAATGTTGTAACATTTGTAATATTATGTGTAATGTTAGTTTTTAAGGTGAATGGGTAGTGGTAGACCACGAAATTCAAAATTTTTTTACGTTTTTTGCAATTTGCAGGTCAGTGTCAGGTATCTTGATCAAAGACTAATATGATTCGCGACACTAACAACAACATATTTAGAGAATTATGATCATTAGAATCATTAATACATCTTTCTAAGTTAGATTTGTACCATATGAACCAATCTCTATTGGAAAAGTGCTTATGGTAGAAATCTAACTTAGAAAGATGTATTAATGATTCTAATGATTATAATTCTCTAAATATGTAAGTACCTGTTATTGTCGCGAATCAATTTTGATCAACATACAACCTGACACTGACCTGCAAATTGCAAAAAACTTAAGAAAATTTTAATTTCGCCATTCACCTTAAACTGTAATTATGTGTTACTCAGTCTTCCTTTAGAGTATGTTCCTTTAATGCAATATGTTTAAAATATTTGGACACTGTGCATCTTTTTAATTGTACAAAAATAATATTCAAATAAAATGATTTCAGATTGTTTGTAGCTTCCTTCCTTAAAATAATAAAGTTGATGTTTCACCAACAATGTTTTTCGACTCTGTAACTACAAGTTTCTGCAATAAACAATGTTACACAGTGTTCTAATAAATGCCCAATAATGTGCCTTACCGTTATGTAAAAATAGGGTGCTCAGTAATAATATTTTAATGTAGAAATAAAATGTTTTCAAGAAAATATTTATATACTTATATTTTTAGTGCAACCATTTTGCATAATAGTTTTAAATAGTATTAGACGATTTCTAGAATTAATTTATTTTAGTTTTTAGTTATTCGGTTGTATTATATATTTAGTTTTGATATTGCATATAAAATGCGGGTCTATACATTTTTTGTTTTTAACTAAATTATATTCCATGCCACAATGATGTACATAAATGCCATCAATTACCATTTTATAAGTAAATGTAATCAGTATTAATACAATATCCTAATTTATATCGACGTTATAATATAATAAAAAATAATTGTTGTTTAGTAAACTTATTGAAGATGGTATAAAAGAAAACACATTTATAGTAATTTAAAAATATTGAAACATAAAAATCTGACAGATTAACTTTACACTATGTATGTAAACTTATTTCCAAATAAAGACTAGAAAAAAAAACGATATCTCCTCTCTCATTCAGTTTGAGAAGTATCTATTACTAATATTAAACAGCTGGGGAGTTTGTTTGTTTGGTTGAACGCGTTAATCTCAGGAAGTCCTGGTTCAAATTGAAAAAATATTTTTGTGTTGAATAGTCCATTTATCGAGGAAGGTATAACATCACGCTACGGCCAATAGGAGCAAAGCATCAATGAAAAATGTTGCAAAAACGGGAAACGTTATTCCTTTTGAGAGCATCCGCTGCGTAAACGGTAAAAGTTACGCAAAAATCATGTATGACGGAAACTGATCGCGTTTCCTAGCCTACTACTCTGAGAAGAGAGGCCGAAACAAACACTAATAAATGTTTGTTAGCCATAAAATGTCCACTGCTGGGCAAATGTTCTAATAAGTTTACCAAGCAACAAACCATACTTCGACTACGGGATCTTATATTATGTTTTATTATAGCTTTAAGTGATAGAACGACAACAGACTGTTATGTAGGTATAAATGTGTCCATTTTGTTACTTCCATTTAGGTATTAAGATGTTATTTTAGTATTTTTTTCATCGGTTATTTGATATGATTACTGAATCTCAAAATTGTGGACCTCTTAAATCTGCAGACCAGTTTAAAGTCTTATTTTCAAGAATATTTTGATTATTATAAAAATATCCTAAAAGTAATGTAGTTATTATCCATCAGGTCGAAATTAATTTTGGTACTTAAATACTATTATAATTTTTAGAAAAATATTTGTACACTTATCTTGCCAATAATACTACCGGAAAACATACTTTTTCTTTTAAATTAGTATTCTGTGTAATTCTTTAAAAGAGCTTAGAAAAAACAAAAATTTAAGAAGCAAGGCGTTTTTTGTTTGCATTATTTTTATTTCTTACAATATATTCAGACCATTGCTTAGAGGCTGATCAAAATGAACTCATCTAAAAACAAACATACATTTAGTTAACAATCCCCTGTATTACACCTTTCATTAATTAATAATGATATTTTTCACAAGTTTTGGCTTATAATTGTATCCTGAATTATGTAAAACTTAAGTTTATGAAGGATAAATTCTAAATTTTTGTATTTATAAGCAGTAATTTAAGTACTTGTTATTGTTAAGTAACAATAATTTAATTTAAATAACGACATTAAAATGAAATATTTTTGTACATGATGACAACATTAATTCTGGTTTTATTTTTTACACTTTTCATTCTAACACAAACGTTTTTAAAGTATTTAGTTCCTCAATTGACCTATATTAAGTTACTATTAATTCAAGGTATGTTCCTGAATGACCATATAAGAAACAGACTTTAGCGAGGCCTTTGATAAAGCTAGTAAGACATCGTTTTTTATAAAAACTGATTTCAGGGTCAGACTAATATAATTGCTTACTAGTCTAGTCGATACGAAATATCTCGTTCGTTTAATTAAATACGTTTATGTCTTATTTATTGAAAATTATATTTCTTCCGGGTGTTCCTCAAGGCACCCACTTTGGTCCAAACTAGTATTTGTTAGCAAAATGAACTGTATTGTAGTTATTATTTAATATGTTTGTAGATCTTACTCGGGGAATAAAATCATAATGGCTATTTCATGCTTGATTGACAATATCAACTTGTGTTGGGATGAGTGGGAACGCCGCAGGGAAGCGTGTCACCACGTGGCTAAGTGCTCATACACACAGGCGACGCGTGGACGGCTGCCGTCAACAACATGCCGCTCGTGTATTTGAAAACCGGACTCAAATACACGAGGAACACGTCGACGGCTGCAGTTACCTCTGCCTCGTTCCGCTCATGCGTATGCACACCACATGGATTATTCTGCCTACGTCGTCGATCTAAAGCTTAAGTGGTGAAAAGCGGGGGTTTTGGGGGCCTGTCTTATGTAATTTTGATGTTCTATAAGTGCTGAATCTCAGCCTAACTTGATTTTGATGGGTTTGGAAATAAAACCATAAAAATACGTATCACCAATTGTATTTCTAATCATAATTTACAACATATAACATACATTAGCATTGTACACGTAGTCAAACAAACGTTCGTACAATCACACTTATACACATATTGCTTATTTTTGGACGCAGATCCCATTCAAAACGGGGCTAAAGGTAGGTTCGATATAAGATACGATATAAAAAGTAAAAATTGGAACGTGTGCGTTGATGCCAATAAGCATGCAACTATTATATAATGTAACTTGGGTTGTAAAATACATAGGTATAAGCAGTCTACATTATGTAGGTAATCAATGCGATTGGCAGGATATTTTAAATGAGTGTTGGGATGGGATCTTTGAAATGTGGGTAGTTGCGACATCAAACTACAATCTAAAGGTAGTGTGTATCTGTGCGTGTCCTTATTTCAGTATTTGAGCAGTATCTTGATCATTCAAGATAACAATATGTATGGGAACTTAGTTGTTTAAGGCGCAAGTCAGGGTAGCCCGCGAAATTCAAATTTTCTTACGTTTTTTGCAATTTGCAGGTTAGTATCAGGTTGTATTTTGCTCTAAATATAAAATTCGCGGCCGTTTGGCCTTCAGCGAGACGATATTCTGCAAGCGTACGCCAAAACGGTCTATTGCTGAGAAAATTTTCAATATAGCTACAACCACTTTTCACTCTTATGATCTTAGATATAAGGTTCAAAACTGGTAGTCTACGGTTGTATCTACGAGCTTTTAAAAAGTCCGTTAATATATCAAATCACATCTCTAAACACATCCTTACATTCTAACAATCAACAATAATTTCAGAATAGTTAAGAAAAGTATAAATAGTTATACATACCTAGTTTTTGTCACATATGTACCTAATGTTTTATACGACGCGACGGTAGTTCATTAAAATTTTAAAATGGGGTTATTACAATCTCAAACACATTTGTATAATCTAATTATCTAAAGTCTCTCCGAGCCGCTTTCCGTACAATCACTAATTTTATTCGTAAGTTTCTAATAATTTTGTCTTTATGGTCAACTACATAAGACATTGACGCCGATTCTGTTGTTCACAAACTAAACTAAATTTAGGTTCATGCATCTTTTTCTTTCTATTTCATTAAGAAAAGGACAGAAGGTAAATATTAGTTTTGTCCTGTCAAATTAAGATACTCCATAGACAATGGCGCCAATTAAAAATGTTTTCATTGAACCTTAGGCTTTAGCGATAAAGTTGAAAATCTATTAAAGAAATTTGACAGATTGTAGTAGCTTGATGTGCTGGCGTCTGTACATACTGTGATATAGTAAATAAATACACAAGGTAATCGTTGTTTTAAATTTAAGTCATCGTTGACAAACTGTACATTAACACGAGATACAATATTGAAGATTTTTCTGAATACTTCCACACTCCCTTCAATTTCGAGCCAGTACACAAGACGACACTGGTCACACTATATTTTACTAGTTCTTTTCTCTATACTCAATCTTCGTCCCACCATGTCGTGGACAGGACTCCCATACAAATATTTTTAATTAGTGACACAAAGTTTTCAACTGATACATGCCAGTGGGGGGCCGACCACCATCTCTTATAAAAGTTTTATTTTAATCTTACTTCAGTGTGGGAAAGGACGGAGCTATGCAGGACGTATAGCTCCATCTCTGGTGGTAGGCCCCCTGATTCTCTGTGTAACTAACCTCTACATTTCAAGAGCCTCTGGTTGAGTACTGCTACGCTAAATAGGTCAGTTTCATCAAAGAATAGGTAAGACATGGAGTGTTATATTGGGCATGAAAATGTAACCGCACCAACTGGTTAAAATTATCACATAGAATTAATAATAATTACAATTGACGGTAATAATCTTGTGGTCGAACTTAGAAGATTTGTGTATCTCACTTGAAAGATTACTGGCCATCGATGCCATGAGCATCATTCATAACTTTTAAAAAGTAATAGTAGTAAAAAGTAATAATTTATAGTTGAATTTGCTGTCCCCATTCGTTGACTACTCCATAACGAATTTCAATAGACAAAAAAACATTCTTAATTTTGTCAAAGCATTTATTTCTTTATTTACATTTGCTTTGCCAGCGCTTAAAAAGTCAGAGCGGTCCGTACAGTCAGCAATAGTCGCTACCAAAATTTAAGTTAAATAATGCCTTCCCAAGATCGCGCACGATATCGGTTTGGAAGGATAAATTAAAGTAAAGTATCATCGTGAAACCATTTTTTGAGCAGAGGTCATCAAAAAAAAATTGCTTTCACGCTAAAAATTTTGAAAATAGTGCACCTGAGTTTTGTAACGTCGGTTGCGAATTTTATTGCCGACCATACCACCTTGTCTCAACTTGCACACATAAATTACATAACAGTCCCTCTTTAATGTCATCGTTTCATAGTCAAGCTCACAAAAGTCATAATATTTTACAATGAAACATATACGTTACACATAATGTGGTTTCTAAAATAAACAATCTCATTCCGACAGATAAAAACAAACGTTATTTCACGTAGACGTTGGCAGTTGTAATATTCGTTAATATTCTTGTAAAGTTATAATCTTTAAGCCCACGTCGGCACGATTAAAAAATATCGCGGCAGGGTTTTATCGCGTACCTACTATTTTCAACTCTCGGTGTTAAGCCGAGCATTTTACTTTTTATGAAGTGCCCAATGTGATCTAATTATAGAACTTCAAATAGCAAATCACATAAAAGCCTTCAGCCCATGAATGTAGCGAAAGGTAGGCGTTTACTAAAAGCTAGATTATAGGCCGACCGCTTAACTGAGACGTTGCCTGAGGTAGCAGCGCGGTGCGGGAGGGGTGTGGTGACGTGATGCAAGAGCAGTGTTTCGTCAACTTTTGACAACTATCACCCCTCCCTCACCGCGAAATAAGACCATGAAGATTCGGAACCGTGACATAATCCCTCCTTTTTATTAACTCTGCTTAAAATTAAGAGACGTTTAAACGTCAGAAAGGTATGGTTGAAAAGACGCTACATATTACTTAAAGTAACTTTATAAATGAATGTCTCTAACTTTAATTCTGCTATCAAGGCTCTGCATAGAAAAACAGCTACGTGGGCCTTAAAACATTAACGAACACCGCAACTCCAGCGATCATAAATCATTTTACATTTGAAAACTTACCATTCATAATTCTAAATTGGTAAACAACTTGACTGGACCGCGATATTTGTCATCCGTACAAAATAAATTTAAAATAAAAACAATCATGGTATTTGTTAAAAAAAAATGACCACATTTAAAAAATAAAAAACTTATCAATATATTACACAAATATTCGATTACCGTGTGTGAATGACTAAAATAAAACATTATCACACGGAATGTAAGAACAATATTCATTTAATAGGAGCCTGTACACAATGGCCTATGTTTTGAATTTATGTTCATGCAAATAACGCACAGAGTTGTAAATAATAAGAGCGGTAAATAAACATGCAAAATAAAAAAAACTAAGGACAACAACATATAAAAAGTATGTAAGTTTGAACCTAACCTAACACTCCATTTGTTACTACTCTGTGAAATACACTTCCGGACTCCTAAATCAAGCCACAAGTGTTTATTTAGCACTAACTGACCCAGCGAACATCGTTCCATCAGAATCAATAAATGTCGTTCAATCCGTTCTCGAGATATCATCAAAAAAGCCGTTCCATACAAAATGTTTTTTTTTTTTCATTTTGCCCATGTTTCAATAGTTATTCTGCTATTCGGGGCTGAGTCAAAACCAACAAATCAAATAGCATAAAAATCTGTCCAGCCGTTCTTGAGTTATAAATGGTGTAACTAACTCGACTTTGTTTTATTTATATAATATAGATTTACTAGGTCTAAACTAAAACATGAAATGTCATAATGAGAGGTTTTCTTTTTGAGTATTAAAAAAAAAACATAGTTTCCAAGAACTCCGTAGATGTCGTTGAAGTGACTACGTTACTAGGTGCCAAACCCAAAATGCTTGAAAAAAAAACATTGCGTCACGTCACATATGCTCATGGACTGACACTTTCGTTTGCTTTCTTTAACGGTCTCAAAATTACATCCAAGTGAAATAATCAAAAGATGATGTGACGTTTCGTTCCTTGCAGTAACTTACCAAGTTCAGCGCCATCTATCCAGAGACTAGGGAAGAGTTAAAAAAGAAAATCCCTCATTAGGACATAATGTGTCAATAAAAAGGTTTCGTGCAGTTTTGAAGCCAAGAAGACATACTGGCCATCATATTGGTGGGCATCGTTGTTCCAAATTCGAATTAGACGACCATCTAAAAGGTTACAGACAAAAAAAATGCTGGATGGTTTGATTCAGGTCCCCGGAAGTGTATATCAATCCATTTTAAACACCGGCCATTGTGCCCAAGAGTACCTATTAAAGTTAACACCTAAACATTAAAACATCGAATACAGACAAAAAATATCGCGCCAAAAAAAAAACTTAAAACAAAACAAACTTACATACATAGGTACTCAGGTATCATAGTCTTCGTCTATCTGAAGGTTGCCAGAATTCAAACTGTCTATATCAACTGGATGCGCCATTACGGGCTTAATTTCAATCTTTTTCACTTCCTGTCTTATCGTTTTAGAGTTCTGCCTATGAATTTGCCGTAACGAATTCTCTTTTTTGGGTACGCTCACGTTAACAGATGTGTCCAGCAATTTTATTTCTGGGTTCGCGAAATTTTTTGTAAAATCTATATTTAGTATAGGAGTTATTGGTGTGACAGGTGTTCTAGGTGCTACAATTGGTTTGTCTATGACGACTGGTTTGGGCACCATTTCAATTTTTAAAGGTTCGGGCGTGTAGCTAGTAGAAGGTTGGGGACTCGCATACGTAGGGTTGAGTTTGATGACACTTCTATGTTGCACTTCGTCGGTTAATAGCGTTTCTTGGTAAAAATTCGCGGTAACAACCGGTTTTTCTTCTGTGGACTTCTTTGATAAGTCTATGGCAGTGTCTAGTGAGGTTGACGTTACGGTTTCAGTTCTTGCTAGTTTATGGGGTAGGTTCTCTATGTCTGTGGAGAGTCGAGAGGTATCTATGGAGAGTGCCCTTTTGATAGGGTCCCGAGGAGGTTGTAAAGGTACTACTTTGACGTCACAGCTGCTCGAACTGTTTGAGTCTTCTCTTGCTATCCTTCGGGGTGGGACCGGCATTTCTGTAAATCTATAAAAATAAAATGATGGTTACAACGAGGGAAACGCACTGCTGCAGTGTTTTCGTCGAATTTTAGTAAAGACTAGCTTTGCCCGCGACTTCGTTCGCGTGCATGTCGGTGAAACAAATTGGATTTCATGGATTATATTTTTTTTGCGCGGAACTGTTTAATAATTATTTACTTACTAAAATAAAATTAGCCTAAGATACTCCTTATTACATCAGCTATCTCCGTCATAATCGGTACAACCGTTTCGGAGATTAGCCGGAACAAACAAATAGACAGACAGACAATTTTTTTTTATAGAATTTTTTTGTTAGAAATACCGTATTTATACTTTTAGATGCATTTAGTAAAAAGCTGTTATTTTAAGCTGTGTTTTTATTTTCATTACATTACATTTTATTACATTACAAACAGACACTTAATTTTATTTATTTGTAAGTATATAAGATTGGGTTGTTAATGTTTGTAACTTTTAACCTTTAAGATCACCGCTTTCCCAGCATTACTTGAATAATTGAACGGATCGTGCAAAGTTGCGTTCCCTTACAGCAGTCAACTATGCACCGTATTTTGCAACAATTAAGGTGCTATGTCCCATGGCAAACCTATCGTCATTAAACAAGAAGAAGGGTTACCGCTCTTTTGTTCTGGGCAATTAACAAGCTTTCTCATTCCACACATTAAAAGGTGCTAATAGCAATGTTTCTTCACATCCATTCATTATATCGGTATTAGAAGGGTCATGGCGCCTTTGGTATGAAAGTTCAATAAAATATGTTAGTCAGAAAGTAGGCCCACACTGTCACAAGTTTTATTAGGTATCAACTTTTGTCGCTGACTGTACCATAAGCCATTTTTTTTTTTTTAAATGGTATCTCGCATTTCAAACTAGGAGGTTGTCGTCTGCTTAACCGAACATGCCTGTGGGTGCCTCAATAAATTCGGGCCTCCAGACAGGGCTTAAAAAACTTAAAAGCTAAGCGACCACACGCTTAGGGCACCCCCTGTGGGGTACGGACCTCGGCTTAGGGCGTCGCTGGGGGAGGGCAAAAAGGGACAGGCTGGACCGGATTATTTTGGGGCCAATTTAAAGCTACAGGGTCGAGCGAGTAGAGAGGAAAGACGCCGGTCGGGATCCCAAACACTAGGATTCCTGCTGACTATTTATAGTCAACATTGTAGTGCTATACCACCATAAGATTGAATTACAATGAATTGCATGCATGCATGCATTGCATTTGATTGAATTGCATGTACAACGCTACAAGGCTATTTTGGCGCGTGGCCAAAATTGGAACTAACGTCGCCATCTTGTTTTATCAATACAATTTCTGTGACGCATTTTAACAAATGTTTACCAACAACGCCCTCTGTTAATGTCATTCAGCCGCCAAAATATCCTTGTAAAACGACAAGGTCTATACTGATGGAGCCAGATCCTCAAAAAAATAGAATAGAATAAATAGACAAGGGGCCCTCAAGTCAACTCAGCCTATCGCAGTCCACTGCTGGACATAGGCCTCTCCCAGACTGCGCCACAGCACCCTGTCCTCCGCCTTCCGCATCCAGTCTACCCCAGCCACCTTCTTTAGGTCGTCCGTCCATCTAGCTGGGGGGCGTCCCACACTACGCTTGCCGATACGCGGTCTCCACTCCAGGACTCGTCTGCTCCACCGGCCATCGGTCCTTCGAGAGACATGGCCAGCCCACTGCCACTTCAGTTTGCTTACTCTGCAAGCTATGTCGGTAACTCCGGTTCTTTTCCGGATAATTTCATTCCTGATTTTATCCTTTAAAGAGACTCCGAGCATAGCTCGCTCCATGGCGCGCTGAGCGACCTTGAATTTGTGTACCAGCCCGACCGGGGGGCAACAAGGGGCCCTAGTCTGCTATTTTTATAAATTCGTCATTCCAACACGATCCCCACCACCATCCCATTGTCATTTTGCTAAAAGTTCGTAATCTGCTAAATTCATAATGGTTGATCATTGGTCGGTCAATGGCACAGAAATCATACGATACTCATAACGAATTAAAAGCTGCACAATGACGTTCTAATGGTAGGTCACTGATCAAAGGAACTGTCAAAATTTTTGCAGATTACCGCGTAAGTCAGTAATTCATTTTTCAATATGTACGAGATTACCATTCTATGCCATTTCTTTCAATGGAGTGTCAGTGGTTGACCATTGGAAAGTCATAATGACGCCATTTTATTAGTAGATTACCAAACTTCTCAAAATCAACAATTATGAAATCAATGATAGACCTTTCTGACACTATTGTAATAGCAGACTTGAGGCCAAGGTCTATTTTGTCTATGTGACATTTACATAATTTCAGCCTTACTGAGAATTGTTGTTGAAAGTTAAGCACTTACGAGGTTGACTATACGTAGTCTATCTAACTGAATACTCAGTATACACAATCAGCCTATTATGTTCCCACTGCTGGAACACAGGCTTCTGCTCTGTGAGAGGGAGTGGTCTATAACCCACCAGGTGGCCCCAGTCCGGGTTAGTCAATCGTTGAACAGCCAATAAAACCATGCAGAGAATAATAAACACAAAAATATTACCTAGAAGAGTTTGGCGAACTTTCAGCACTCATCATTTCTTTTTCTTCCGCCGCTGATACATCTGGGATATTCTTCACCTGAAAATATTAAAAACAAGCATACTTTTAGCACGTACTTCTTAACGCTTCGCATGTCGCGCGTACAGGGTGTGTACCGATAACAATAGATTTTCTATTCTGTCTGCTAATTGGACACGCGATTTGCGAGCGAGTTTCTAGGGAGGCGATTGCTTAACGCCCTCGCTATGTGTGCGTTGGGAGCCACGTGTATTCACGTATTCGCCGCTTTTGTGGAACGAGAGCGGTTGAGGTGAGTGTATAAGAGAGAAGCGAGTGTATAATATTGTGAAAACGGGGGGAGCACGTCCACAAATCGCCTCGGTGCCAACACGCTGGTAAATCGTGCTATAACGCTGTATGGACCTATAGAGGTACGAGGAACAGGGTGTAAAGTTCACTCATACTCCATGAAAAGGGAGGATCCTCTGACCAGACGGGTGTTGTGTCTGGCGGGCAACTGCCCGATGATTCGCTATGCTAGTTGCGCGGTAAACTCTGCTTGCGAGATGCGGGATTTTGCGTGACGTTAGTATGACGCGTTGTTCGCATGTGGCGTTGTAGATACCGCTATAGACCTCTACTTATTGTCTTATTTCTTTATGCCGAACAGAGCAAACGTACACACGACCTCGCATTGTACCTTCGTATTGAGAAGTCAGCTTATACTGGAAATGTATAGCTTGATACGCCGCCGTCGTGCGTACAGCCCTGTCTGTAGTTTAGAATTGGAACATTGTGAAAAGCGCAATCTAATGTCGGTAGTCGTGGAAAATTAGGGTTGTTTTTATCCGACTACCCTCCTTGGTTATGTTTTTTCTTATTTCTATTACTTTTGCTAAAAGTTTTACAAAAGGTTTTTGTAGCTGTAACGTAGAAACTTTCGAGAAAATTACGTGATTTCAGCTGGGGAAAAGAATTCAGTGGGCTTCGCAAAAAAGTGCTTTTTTGTGTAGAAATAAAATTGTGTGGCATTGTAACAATAGAAACTTAAAACAAAGAAATTTAAAGGTGATTTCAAAAATATTTGAGTTTTTACTTTGAAAAGTCTCTCTCAGTTTCAACGTAAACAATGCTGTTTTTGCGTGGTAAGGGGTAAACGAAAACAAAGCTTTCGTAACTTTTTGCGAAACATTTCTTCCAAAATGTACTTCGCATTTGCTTGCCTTGGCTTTTGGTAGAAAGCCAAAACACAAGAGACGCTGAGGGCACGTTTGACAGACCGCAATTTGACTTTACTACGCTAAGTAAGCGTTTCATACTAATGTGGACCTTATTCTTATGCATATTATGTTTATATTCGTGTAAGTGAGCGCGAGCAAGCGTTTCATACGTACGAGACGCATAATTTACTTACCAAACCAGCGTTGGGGGTCTGTCTTGCATAGGGTCGTAGCATTATGCTGAGCATGGCAGTTTTGCGTGGATGTAACGCATATTTTCCCCTAACTTGTGTTTGTGTTCTTTCTTGACGCAGCACTTTGTTCGTTTTTTAAAAAAAAAACGTTGCCCCACTCTAGGAATTTCTCCTGTATTGTGAGTGCGTCAATAAACGTATTTTCTTTCATTTTTATCTCTTTCTTTTCTTTCAAAGTAAAGTCAGAGTGCGGTCTATGAATCTTTCCCTGGGTCAATGGAATAAGAGTACCTGAGCTGAGGTGCTAAATGAAATACATATATACTAAAAATTGACAGCAGCTTCTCAACCTTAAACCCGTTCCCACCTAGCTGATGAAAAAAAAAAGAAAAATGTTCGGTCATCCGTAGCGAAAGTCGCATTGAGGGACATTCGGTCACCCGTAGCGAAAGTCGCACGGAGGGGACATTCGGTCACCCGTAGCGAAAGTCGCATGGAGGGGACATTCGGTCACCCGTAGCGAAAGTCGCATGGAGGGGACATTCGGTCACCCGTAGCGAAAGTCGCATGGAGGGGACATTCGGTCACCCGTAGCGAAAGTCGCAAGGAGGGGACGTTCGGTCACCCGTAGCGAAAGTCGCATGGAGGGGACATTCGGTCACCCGTAGCGAAAGTCGCAAGGAGGGGACGTTCGGTCACCCGTAGCGAAAGTCGCATGGAGGGGACATTCGGTCACCCGTAGCGAAAGTCGCATGGAGGGGACATCCGGTCACCCGTAGCGAAAGTCGCACAGAGGGGACATTCGGTCACCCGTAGCGAAAGTCGCATGGAGGGGACATTCGGTCACCCGTAGCGAAAGTCGCATGGAGGGGACATTCGGTCACCCGTAGCGAAAGTCGCATGGAGGGGACATCCGGTCACCCGTAGCGAAAGTCGCACAGAGGGGACATTCGGTCACCCGTAGCGAAAGTCGCATGGAGGGGACATTCGGCCACCCGTAGCGAAAGACGGAGGGGACATATCGCTTTTTCCTTCCGCGAAGTTTTCTACGAGTCAACTCCTACAGCAGGAAATTCGTTCTAATAATTGACATCCATTTATAAACTTACCAGATCTCTCAGGAAGTCAAACTTGGACTCAGCCAGGATGCATTGCTTGACGTGCGAAGGACTGAGGGTCTTCGCGTTCCTGGCCATCGTCACCTGCATCGCCTTACTGAGGAGCGACTCCACAAAGAGCTCCAGTGTGCGAGGTGTTGGATATACGAGTACTGAGTTAAGGAGTTTGAAGATAATGAAAATTTAAATACAGCAAAACAAAACATATCAAAATTGGTTCAGCCGTTTGGGAGCTAGGGTGGCGCAGACAGATACATAAGTACGTTAAACTTAAGCTTTTTTTTTTGTTCTAGGAAATGCCGGTTTCCTGACGATGTTTTTCTTCATCGTTTGGACAGCAGTGGAGATGGAATAATTTACACAAAGTAATGCGCCTGTAAGATAAAAAATAAATCTAACTTATTATCAAGGAAAACTATTAAGGCGCTCTACCTATTTAAAAATTTGCTGTGCCCGACAGGGTCCATAATTGTTTCTATTATTTTTTATTTACCACCTGCAATTGTACATTATGGATTGCAATAAACGATTATGATTTGATTTGTCTGGGTTCAAACCTAAGACCTACAAATCGTAAGCCGCGGCCGTTACCACTGATCCAGCACTGCTCTCACTACTAAGAACTTTCAAGAAGTAAAAATCCATGAATAGTTTATGCCGTGGTGAAAAGATTAGCTAATCAACAAGGTCTTAGGGTGCGCCGGACGTACATAAATATCGCCACTTGCTGGGACCTGTTATAGAATGCAATTGTTGCAAATTGAAAACGCGACTCACACGCAATAAAAGACTAGATGTCATTTCATGAATTTTATTTCCATTATATCTAATGGCCATGGAGAAACCCAAGTGTAAGTACCACAATTTACTGTAAGTGGGGGTTTTTCCGATCACATTAACATCTTCTGTGTAATTTCTAAGATCAATTTTCAACACAAACGCATACATCAGAAGAAAGAAAATGTTTGAGGAAATGGAAAATTTGTTAGACGATTTAGATTTATTTTAATTCATGCTAATCTCCAACGCGTGTCCTACCGTCTATCCCCTATTTCCCTTCACTGGGAAGACCATGGTCAGCACTACTGACCATCAGCAGTAAAGGTTTAACGGCTTTAAATACGATGAGTAAGTTTCACATTGACCGACCAAAAAGATTCGAATGACACATTGATGTATACATCAATGGAATGACAAGGTGCGGTTGAAAATGCTCCAAAGTAATCTTCAGATCACGATTCAACAGAAACACGATGTACCGTAAGTCGAGGTTAATAAATGTGGCATACAAAGCATTTCAGCATTTTCAGCCATAGTCGTATGAAGGACATGTAACTGTTAAACTCAGAGAATTTATATGCGTTTTTTCGGTCAACATGTCTGTCAAAGAGTATTAATAATACGTCTGCGTTAAGTGGCTTACGGGACCTTAACGCAAAAAACGCAAGTTTTAGAAACAATAAAAGTATATGATCGACTACAGGAAACAAAATCAGAAAAATATATGATATTCTTCAGGATATATGCTAGGTAGATAGTGTGTTGAAAACATAATACAACTAATTTAATACGACAGAAAAAAATCATAAAGATACCTCTAAAAACTTTCTTTGTACAATAAAAACCATACTAATATACATACAATCATTCTGATTTTTTGTCAGATTATTCTACAAGCCACATACTAAAGGACTAGTGTTTTATTTTAATTTTTTAGTCCAAACAATAGATTTTTTGTAATTAAATAATTGCTTTATAATTTGCAATAAATTACCAGCGTTGTGTCATCGCGCTTCTCTTTCTTTTCTATGCAGTCCGACAGTGACCGCGCTTTAGTTCATGTAAGCCCCTTAAAATGGATTTACATTTCTTTGAAAAAAAAACAACAAAATTTGGATTGACATAGATTCTATGATGAACAAAGGAAAAGAAATACGACATTTTTATGATTCGCACGAAATATTTATCATAATGGTGTAACCCCATGGTTACACCATTATGATAATTATCCTGACTTCTCTCAGGTCGGGCAGGTTTTTACAGAAGGATTTTTTTTTGTTCAGCAGCCCAGAGTCTGGATTGGTGCCCGGCTAGTGGCAATGAGCTCAGAACGGTATAGCGAGCTCCTCTTCGCCGACGATGGTACGGTTCACCGAAATCACTCTTAGCAATCGTGGTAATAGACTCGCCCATGTGTATGCAACACGAAAGTTAAAACTAACTGGATAGATTATACGGACGTAAACATAGCCCCCTTATTTATAAACGTTGGTTAAAGTTAAGAGGCGTTTAAATGTGAAAAAACTGGCCAAGTGCGAGTCGGACTCGCACACGAAGGGTTCCGTACCACAAGACAAAAATGCCGAAAAAAACACGTTTGCTGTATGGGAGCCCCCCTTAAATATTTATTTTATTCTTTTTTTAGTATTTGTTGTTATAGCGGCAAGAGAAATAGGTACATCATCTGTGAAAATTTCAACTGTCTAGCTTTCACGGTTCATGAGATACAGCCTGGTGACAGACGGGCAGTGGAGTAAGAGTAAGAGGGTCCCGTTTTTACCCTTTGGGTACGGAACCCTAAAAATTATGGTTAAGCAGACGCTAAATCATGACTTAACTTTAAGCAACGTTTATAAATAAAGGGGAGCATGTCGAGACCAGCTTCAAAAACAAAATAATCAAAGCAACAAAGACATTGTTTGCGCAGCAATTGAACGATTTGCTTCCTGCGGTATGCGTCGACTGATCCAATAGGTAAAGGTACCTGCACCAAGATAAGTGTTTGGATAATTCTGGATGCAGTAACCACCGCATTACAATTAGTATTTAAAAAAATTCCTAGATTTGACTTTTTTAAAGGAAGTTTTTAAAAAACCTCCTCGCGTCGAAAAGATTATTGGAAACTATGCATTTAAGTTTTATGGGCGTGGCTATCTCTAGGATACTGAAGCCTTCCTTAACGAGAAAACAATCCATATAAAATATATTAGACTTTCTTGAGGAGACCGCGAAAAGTAATAAATAAGGTAAAAACAAAATAATCAGAACAACAAAGATGTTGTGCGCCAACAACGTCTTTGTTGTTCTGATTATTTTGTTTTTACTTTATTTATAAATTTTCGCGGCATTTGAACGTTTTGCTTCCAGTGGTATGCTTTGACTGATTGAGTACCTAACTGCGTTAAGATATAATATAATTGTGGATGCAGTAGAGGATTCTTTTTTTTTTGAGAAAACTTTGTGAATTCTATAGTCTTCTCAAAAAAATCTCAACTTGACTTATCCAAGAGAAATTGTCAAAAATCCCCTCCGGGCGAAAAGATTTTTGGGAACTCCGGTCCGGATTAAGTTTTTTGGGCGTGGCTGCCTTTTGGATAGGATCCTCCTCCTCCTCAAGTCGTATTCCTCATTACTGAGGGTCGTGATCCTCCCTTGAAAACATCTTTTCCCTGACGATGTTTCGCCATCTCTGTCTATCCTTGGCCAGGTGAAGCGCATCATGAAACTTCGTGTCAAGAGAAGAGCTTATCTGGTCCGACCATCGCAAAGGGCTGCGACCTCTTGGACGTTTACCATCCACCTTGCCGGTAACCATAAGTTGTTCAAGGTTATTGCCATCTTTCCTCGCTATGTGGCCGAAAAATTCCAAAACTCTGCGGAGACAGATCGTAGAGAGTCTGGTCTTTATTCTGAGCTCGCGTAGGATAGACTCGTTGGTGCGGAATGCAGTCCATGGTATCTGAAGCAACTTCCTCCAACACCACATCTCGAAGGCGTCTATACGAGCTCTGTCGGCCTTTCTCAAGGTCCAAGTTTCTGCTCCGTATCCGAAAATTGAAAAAACCAGCGTGCTGACCAATTTCACTTTGGTATTTCGTGAAATGTTGCGATCTCTCCATATTTTTTGAAGCTGAGACATAGCATTCTTGGTCATGCCTATACGTCTACGGATTTCTTTTTCGCAAGACCCTGTGTTAGATATGTTAGAGCCCAGGTAAATGAAGTCATCGACCGTTTCGAGATTAAGAGCGCCAGTAAGCTCTAATTTATGTGCACGGTCCACCACCATTAATTTGGTCTTTGCGTGGTTGATTTGTAGGCCCAGTTCCATGCTGATGCGCTCCATCCTTCTGAGGAGTTCTACCATTTCAGACTCTGAGGCTGCTAGGAGAGTAGTGTCATCAGCGTAGCGGAGATTTGTTAACTTAGTTCCGCCAACCGTCACACCACCGTCCCAGTTTTCACAGGTACGTCTGATAATATATTCTCCATATGCATTAAAAAGGATAGGAGATAAAATGCAGCCTTGCCTTACGCCTTTTCCGAAAGAGAAGGGGTTAGAGTTGGTTTGGTCGACCTTCACGATGCCTTTATTTTGAGAGTATAGGGCTTGAATTAGGGATACCAGATGATGCGGTACTCCAAGCTCCAAAAGTACCTTCCACAGACTTTGCCAGACTACGCAATCGAAGGCTTTACTAGTTTAACACACCTCTCATTATGTGCTTCATACATAATGAGAGGTGTGTTAAACTCATATGACTTCTCTATAAGGTGGCGGACGTTGAGGATCTGCTCGCGAGTTCCCTTGCCTTTTACAAAACCAGCCTGTTCTTGAGGGATCTGCCAATCCAGAAAGTGACGGATTCTGTTGTTTATAATATGTAGCAGTACCTTGCTGGCATGAGATATTAGAGCCAGGGTTCGATAGTTATCACATTTCGAAGTGGAGCCTTTCTTATGCAATGGCAGGATGATTGATTTCGTCCAATCGCTTGGCCACTCACCAGTACGCCATACCTCATTACAAATTTTATGTAGGGCATCTATGCCCGCCGGTCCGGAAGCTTGTAATATCTCCGCTGTGATCTGATCCGGCCCCGGTGCTTTTTTGGTCTTAAGCGAGGCTATGGCAGCTTTAATTTCCGAAACCATTATAGAAGGTTCTTGTGAAGTCCTATCCCACTCATTGGTTGGTGCATCGCCTGCCGCATTAGGATTACTGTATAGCTCTTCACAGTATTTCCGCCATCTATCTGAGATTGCGTACAGATCTTGGAGTGGGGGTGGGGTACCGTTTGGATAGGATACAGAAACCTATCTTCCATCATGAGGGAACAATCTATAAAACTGAATCATCTGAGCTATAAAATATATACGACTTTATTGAGCCGACCGGATACGCAAGCGAAATTATTCTGGAAATTATATTGGAATCACTATTTGACGTCATATTATTAAAAAAAAAATTATGTAAGCTAGATGAGGTCGACGTTTCCTATATGACTACTCTGAGAAAAAAGGCCAAAACAAACTCAGAGATCACAGTCTCTTTTAAAATCCAGCTCCAGACATAATCTTGGTCAGATTATGTGAAGACCATTTGAAATGGGCTTTTGAGGAAAGTACCACACAGATTTGATCATAGGTAGGTAAGGCTGATTTATAGCCTTCCCGAACAGAAAAATATCTGGTTCGAATCAAAACATATCTCAAATTCTATCTCGAAGACCTTCCTCCGTATAAGGAAACGGTAAGATGATACATCTAGAACTGTATTCGCTTTGTACATTGAGTGTAATAGTAGTCCTATTCTGGTCTAGATGACTAATTCTATCATCCGTATACGACCGTCTGTTGACGTCATGACTTATAGCCAGCAAGGATCGCAGTTAGACTGAGTACCTACCTACATTGTTATAATACCTACTGGTGTAAGTATATGTATAAATTTTGAAAGGATAATTTTAAGAACAACGAAGCTTTGATTCCCAAATAATAACGATAAAAGCGGTTGCCCCGATAATTGAAAAGTGCCGGTAATTGGTTCAATTGAAATAAATGTTTTTTGTTTGAGATTGACCAGAATTTTAAGAATCTGATTCGAACTTCCGAATATTCATTAGTACTGGTTAATATTTCACATTATTTGGTTAGAAGATAAGATTTTATAAGGTAGAACAGCTAGCAGTATCCGAAACTCCTCCAAATAATGTCCGAAATCGTTCAAGGTTGATTTCAGCAACCATTGTGCAACATAATCAAACAAACAAACCATTTTGCTCCATCTAAAGCCTAAAGAATTGCACCACCCCTTACTTCCCGTGGGTGTCGTAAAAGACGACTAAGGGTCTTACCGGCGAATGGGCAGCAGCGTTCTCTATTTATTCCACCATCATACCATACTGCGATCGCCAACCCGCCTGCCAAGCGTGGCGATTATGGCAAACCCCCCCCCCAAAATTGGGGGAGGCCTATGTCCAGCAGTGGACGTCTAGCGGCTGAAACGACGACGACGAAAGCCTGGAAGAACGCCGAATCGAGTTCCTACACATTTTGGACCGATGATTTGTCCCAGCATTATCTCGGGTGGGTTTTTAATTTTAACCTACTGATGCAAAAATATACAGCAGACATCAAAATGCACACACGTAATGCAGAGATTCTTTTTTGCATGACATCAACATGACATTTATGCATTGTTTCCGATAGCGGAAATGCGCTGAGGACATCACAGTTAACTTACGTAAAAGGTTGCTGATTCATCATCTGCCTAACATTTTACAGAGATAGGTATATTAGAAGGCTCCACGAGTGGTAACATTGTAATACCGGTCGGATTTGAAAAAATATTTTTGCATTAGATATCCCAATTCTTGAGAAAGTCTGTAGGCAATTTAACATCACACTAGGACTTCAGAGCCAACCGCGCACCGAGGGTTCCGTACCATCATATGATTTAAATTTTCATCGGCGAGGACTATATTCGTCAGAGAATTTTAACATTGTGCACTGCGGTGTAGAATATTGCAGTTTTATGTCAGCGCCATCTCTTGACCGATAGCGGAACTAATGTAACTTTTATTGATGATTTCTGAAAAAGTTTGCTATTTAGAGACTTCGTTTTACTTTTCCTGTAATCTTTACATAAACTTCTATCACATACAATTATTTCAGATTTTTCTGTTTGCAAACTTCGGAGATAAGAGGGGCGGTGTTCTTTTTAGGGTTCCGTAGTTCCTAGAAGGAACCCTTATAGTTTCGTCAAGTCCGTCTGTCTGTCTGTCTGTCCGAGGTTTTGCTAAGAGAACTTTAGTACTAGAAAGCCGTAATTTTGTAGGAGTGCGTATATTGATTACGCCGACAAAGTGGTAAAATAAAAATTTTGAAAATATTTTTTTTAGGGTAGCTCCCCTACACGTGAACTTTGGATGAATATTTTTTTCGTCTGTTACCCCATCGTGTGGGGTATCGTTGAATAAGTCTTCTAAAATGATTTGGGGGTTGCTAGAATAATTTTTCGATTTGGTGCACCATTTACGAAATATTAAACTTTAAAGTGCAATTTTTTGTTCCAGTAGGGCGTCCCCCCCCCCTCTAAAACCTAAACTGCTGGCTTGAAGAATCTGGAAAAATTCACGATGATAGTGCATTTCATGAACTTTAAAGGAAAAGTATAGCGGTTAAGATAACTTTATTAGTTTAGCAGTAATAGTCGTTGAACTTGGGTGTTGGATAATGTTGTTGTTGTTCTTTTAAAGTGACTCAGATGAAGTAATTACTTGTTTATAACGGGTAAAGACTTGCAGAACAACAGAATCGTACTACATTGTGATAACGGGCTACTACGGAACCCTACACTGTGCGTGGCCCGACACGCACTTGGCCGGTTTTTACATTTTTTTTTCACAAAATCACCGGGTTTTGGACCTGGGATGTAGACTCCATCAGTCGAGATCTTTCCAGCTTGATATTTAAGTTCAATGTGCCTCTTACCAAGGATAGGCCCATAATCGCAGTAGACTAGGAAAAGTGGAAAGAGGGAAGGAAGGCCTTTGTCCTACAGTGGGACATCAGGCTTATAATACTATACATTTTCGTTAACTGAAAGAAGTCGTAGAACATAAACAATAAATTGTTTTGAAGCACGTAATATAATGTATCCCAATGTAGGTATCTACATGTTGCTGACAGTAGCAGCAGGTGTAGGAATAAAATCAAAGAAAAGGTTTTGAAAACGAGACGGGGTCACATGGTCCACCAGCGTTAAGGAAACGATGCAAGGAGGTTAGCGTTAATTGTTGGCGATGACGGAAAATCGACTAAATCATCATCTGCCTAGCCTTTTCCCAACTATGTTGGGGTCGGCTTCCAGTCTAACCGGATGCAGCTGAATACCAGTGTTTTACATGGAGCGACTGCCTATCTGACCTCCACAACCCAGTTACTGGGTAAAACGATATCCCTTGGTAAGACTGGTTGTCAGACTTTCGGGCTTCTGACTACCCGTAACGACTGTCAAAGATCCACGAATGACAGACGGAACCAACGGCTTAACGTGCTTTCCGAGGAACGGAGGGGTCACGGTATGTAAAGATGGACACCCATTCACAGACCAACCGCGGCAAGCGTAGTTTAAACTGATCGATCGACCTGTGCGGCTGTTATTATTTAGCCACGGGCCCCCTAAAATCCTACTAATATTATAAATGTGAAAGTTTGAGAAGATGTTTGGATGTTTGTTACTCAATCACGCGTAAACCGTTGAACAGATTTGGATGAAAATTGACACATACATAGACCATTTCTGGATTAACACATAGGATACTTTTTATTCGGATATTCCCACGGGATCGAAACTTACGCGGGTGAAATCGCGGGGCGCTGCTACTGAATGCATATTTTCGTCTATTATTAGATTTCTCAGAGACCGCCATTTATAGTCATGACTTCATGAGATTATTAACGGAAGTATTGATAAAAACAAATTCGGGTTCGAATCGTATGCTTTAGGTAGTTATTTCGGTTTTAAATAGAACATGCGATAAGTAAGTATGAATAAAAAACGGAAAGTCCATGGGTTAAAGTGCAAAGTGGCAAGCGGGTATACAACGGGTGATATTCGGTTTCACGAACCTCTTCGTGAAACCGAATATCACCCGTTGTATATACAGGGTTATTGGTAAAACATTAACAACCTCTTAAGAGATCATTGCACTCATCATTATGAACAACTTTTACTCTGGGACCACACCTGAAATCGCGAAAAAAAAAATCAGCTGTTCCCTATATTTATGTTCTTATAACTCGTCAAAATGTAGGGAACAGCTGATTTTTTTTCGCGATTTAGTTTTGGTCCCATAGTAAAAGTTGTTCATAATGTTGAGTATCTACAATAACCTCTTTAGAGGTTGTTAATGTTTTACTAATAACCCTGTAATATATTTTTTAATGGCATTTCGCTGTTCAACCTAGGAAATTATCGTCTGCTTAACCGGACTTGCCTGTGGTTACCTCGATAAATTAAGACCTCTTTTTAGGGCTTAAAATACCTAAAAACTTAGCGACTACACGCTAAGGCACCCCCTGTGGGGTACGGACCTCGGCTTAGGGCGTCGCAAGGGACAGGCTGGATTGGATTATTTTGGGCCACCCGTTGTACAGCCCGATTCAAACTTTATGACGCATAATTTAAACTACGTTCGTGAACTAGTCATCACTCATGTAAACAAAAAAATATTTTAGGGAAAACCATTTTAAGTAATACATAATATCACGCCTGTGTATTCCCCGAAGGGTAAAGCAGAGGTGCACCTATAGTACACCTATCACCACAGTTACATTTAAGTCCCATGTTATAGGGGGCGAGCTTATTGCCACCAACCGGGCACAAATCCAAACAGCGGCTGCTACTACGAAATTAAAATTCTAGTTCTAAGTAATACACATACATAACATTCAGTTTGTTCTACAACTTCAAATATTTTTATGACCTTTTCAATAGTGCTAGTCATTCTGAAATCAACTTAACTAACATTGGCATAAAATTAATATTCCTTTAAGAGGAAATAACATCAAATGGAAACAACAATTTAAACAGACTATAATATTTACTTTTTATATTAGAACATGGCTACCAAATTTTTAGTACGTATAACGGTATTAATTGCAATAAACACTTCAACTTTGACCCTTGGAGATAAGTTACAGGAAAATGTTCTGAATTATTTTCGTTGTTATTATTATGCAAGATAAAATTAAAGGCGTGTTTTTATTACTTAACTTTTTTTACATGCTTACTCATTAAATAAAATTAGATTGCAAGATTGAGTGGTCAGCTCGTCGAAAAATGATAACAGCCGCACGTGTCGATCGAAGGTTAAGCTACGCTTGCCGCGTTAGGTTCGTGGATGGGTGACCATTACATATCGAGACTCCTCTGTGCCTCAGAAAGCATTCTATTGTATTTTTGTGTTCTGGCTCCATCGGTAACGTTTGATGATTTTGCCAATGTCAAGGTATGAGAACATAATTGATGATAAATGAACATAAACTGTTACACAACTATTGATCAGTGTTTGTTAAGAAAGCATGTTAAGCAGTTAGTCCTGGCTGTCATTCGTAGATCCTTGACAGTTGTTACAGGTAGTTATAGAAGCCCAAAAGTCTGACAACCAGTATTACCAAGGGGTATCATGTTATCTCAGTTGTGAAAGTCATATATGCAGTCGCTTCATGTAAAGTACTGGTATTTAGCTGCATCCCATTAAGACTGGAAGTCGACCCCAAAATAGTTGGGGAAAGGCTCGACAAATTGATTTGATAGTATCAAATTAATCTGCCTAGCCTTTTGGGATCTAGGCCTAGGTAAGACTTGCAGTCTAGTGTATCAAATTGACACATTCCTGTGCAAGTCATACTTGCCATAATAAGGGATAGAAGAAGAAGCAAAATGAATTGAAACTTAGTATGAGTATCTTGCAGAGTAAGCAAACTGCAGTAGGAGTGGGCTGGCAAGGTATTTCAATGTCAATGGCCGGTGAAGCAGACGAGTTCTAGAACGGAGACCCCGTATTGGCAAGCTTAGTGTTGGACGCCCCCCAGCCAGATGGAGGATAAAAGGTGGCTGGAACAGTTTGTAGCCGGAAGGCGCAGGACAGGGTGTTGTGGCACAACCTAGAAGAGGCCATGTCCAGCAGTGGATTGCGATAGGCTGAGTTGATTGATCGACGAATCCACACAAAACATGACCTGCTGTAATATCCAGCACAAATAGTATTTACTATTATTTTTATTTATTTTTAGTACTTATTATTTTATTTTTTTTATAGTTGCCTGAATTTAGCACCTGAAAACCTAGCAGGCAATTTTATAATTATGTGTATTATTATTATTTTTTAAATTTTGAGCTTAATTTTGATTTAAATTTACTAGTTTGCGATTTTCTTTTGATTTTGATTTTATTTATATGGATATCTAACTGGAATAAATGATTTGATCTGATAATCAATAGGTTTGTTTACTTGATTATATAACATTATTATCATAATGCCTGTAATCCGCGCCGGGTTTGGCAGAAGTGTCCACCCACATTTTGTATGAATTTTGGTGAATACACCCACATTTCGTTGGATATGTTTAAGTTCCGTAAAATAGGGAGCGAGCCTATTGCTATCAACTGGACACAAATCCGGATTACGGGACACTTTGCTTGACCTAAGAATTGAACCTCCCCTCATGCTCAGCTAGAGACTTTGTTTTAACAATCTGAAGCCTAAAAAAAATCTGGTAGGCCAACGGCTGCTTTTAATGAATAATATTATTCATTAGAAGCAGCCGTTACTTAATTACCATTAGTTAAAATCTAAGATTTGATTCATTAGCAATTTTGTGATAATATCTGGGAACAATAAATCATAAATCAATACATATAAATGCTTCTCATGATAATAAGTTAACATAATAGTAGAAAAGGCAATTGTTTGTTTATGTTATGAAATTTTGTTTAGTCCAGAGCACAGAACACTATAGACTCACCATCTATTTTTTTACCTGACTACAATACCAAAACATTCAGCCATGATAAAACAAATAAACTTAAATTAAAATAACTTTGTGAATATACCCCCATAAAGGTTACACATAAGTTTTTGTATGTACAAAGAACGTTTTTCAATTATCATTTCAGTAACCATTATCGTACCGTATGGAGCAATTAAAAGCCTAAATTAATAAATGTAGTTCCAACAATGTAAATACATACGTTATAAAACGGCTCAAAATAATCGTTTGGCAGTGCTATTTAAAAAGGATATAGATTATGATTGGCACAGCTTGGGCCACTTTCCCCACTTCCTCATCAGTCTGCATAATCTTCTTGATTCGCCCCTACAAACAAACAATGTCATGATATCACCAATCTCTCAAAATTATTGACGAAAACAAAACCCAGTTTCTCTTTGTTATGGTTGTTTTTTAACACTTTCAAACTTACGGCAGGAAACCTTGCATTGTATTTTCTCTTCTTGGAGGGCATTGTGATAATCCGTTCACTATAACACCAATTAAATGATAAAATTAGCTCACTTCACCATCAGAATGTTAACACTTCTCGCGCATTTTTGAGGTTATAAAAGGGGGACGTTCGCAGCCCACTTCATTTATATACGAATCTGACAGTTTCTCCACCATTTTTTATGGTCAATTTATGATTTTCCACGTAATCTAACAAAGTGATGTGTGAATTATTAACTTAGTTACAACAACATCATGATAATCTAGTTTAATTAAATAAATAGCCTTTGGGGTTCAAGATATTTGCACAATAATAATTAATTTGGCTGAATAAGTTTAAACTTGGCCATGTTTGTTAATTATTTAAAAAAACTTTTAACATTTCGTTTTGAAATCAATTTGTTTTGTTAACTCTTAAAATTTTTATTACATTTAGTTTATTTTGCTCTGAATATAGAAATCATTTAACAAGTCATTTTTAAATGATTGTCATTTAAATTGCATCAGAAAACGATTGCATCTTTTGTTAATCATCAATCTTCTGATATGTTTCTGAACGAAATCGTTCAAAAGTCATCATAGAAAATGGCGTCGTTGTCGAGGTGAGTTGTGGTGATTTCTATTTATTATTAGTTTACTAATTCCAGCCCCAAAATAAACGTAAAATTACAATTTAATAGAAAACTATCAACAACATTTTATCATAAAAGTTTCCCAGAGTTACGCAGCACTTATCAAAACACAAACGTATTAAAAAATTTGTTGTCCTTGTTTACGGTAATAATCTGCATGGCAAATCAAAATTTCGTAATAACACCGAACTAATTCAACTTAATACATTTTTTACAATAGTTTTTATACAGTCCACAACTTTCTCAACAAGTTTTACATCAGTACGAAAGATAACCTAAACAAAGTGTTAAAAAGTCGCATTTTTTAATTGCGTCTTTCTGTTTTCAGCCTTTTGCCAGCGCCCACACAGCAGGTGTGGGACCGTGATGATGAGAGAAAAGCGAAACGCGTCGGAAGTGCCTTGGTGGTATCACAAACCAGCGTCCCACCCTATGGACAGAGGAAGGGCTGGATTCCACGAGCTGAAGAGGATTTTGGAGGTCAGATGTTAACAATAATAGTTATATCTTTTGGAGAGTGTTTTTTTTATTATTCTGGCATTAAATCTGGTAAAAAATACCAAGAGGAGAAGCTTCAAAGACTTTGAAAGCCAGCAAAGCATAGTCTATATGAATGGCATTCACTAAAAAGCACACAGCAAAGTGATGATACTATAGACCTTTATCATTGAAAGCAATGTGTAATCATAAACCACAATGTTTCATGAAGAGTCCTGTCTAAAATAACAACAACAACAAAAGAAGGGCTACCATTGCCTATTTGTTAGGACTTGCAACATCATACAGCTATTTCCACATTGTCTACATTTCTTACCCAACTCTTCCATGACATGCCTCTTTGAATATTTCAGTTGAAATAACCAGTTATTTTGGTAATTACATCACCACTGCTCTTAAAACGTTGAAGAAAAACATTGTGATGAAACCGGCCAGTCTTAGAACCAAAAATTCAAGACAAGTGTCATCAACCAACCCGCTCTGGGCCCACATAGTAGATTATAGCCCACTCCCTCTCGAAGGGAGGAGGCCTGTATCCCAGCAGTGGGAACATTATAGGCTGATTATGCTTAACTTTACCATTGAAGAAATAAAGTTCAAAGTTAAATTAAAATCCAAATAAATAATCAAACATCTATGTTTCCAGATGGAGGTGCCTTCCCAGAGATCCATGTGGCTCAGTACCCACTGGGTATGGGCGCTAGAGGCAAGGAGAGCACATCCAATGCCTTAGCAGTGCAACTAGATGAGTCAGGACGAGTCAAATACTCTGCTATAGCGAGACAAGGACATAGTGCTGATAAGGTAAATCTGATAATATTAGGCATATATTATGTCCTTCCCCAGGATTCTCCCCAGGGTTCAAAGTATCCCCATACCAAATTTCATCAAAATCGGTCCAGCCATTTTGATGATTAGCCCGAGCAAGACTGCTCTGAAGAAGCTGACGGACTTACAACATTTTTAAAAATTGTGTTTATTTGTAATAAATAAGTAACATAAAAAGCTATTATTTTTAATATTTATGGGAAAATAAAACAGAATTTCAATAATTATATTGTATTGTACTTATTTTTTTTTAATGCCTTTACATTTCAATCAAAGTAGTAAATATATTGCAAACAATAACAAACTTTATGTTCGAAAGTTAAGGTTTACAATCACGGCTCTTTGAGTGAGCATTTTTGTTCCTAATTTTCTTAATCTAGAGCTATTGTTGATCAAAGAGAACAACTACAACAACTTACATTACACAACAACTTTATTACAACTTGAATACTGTTACAAATTGTAGCAATATTTCTGTGTAATAAAGTAGGCATTGTAAGTTACAATGTCTCCTGTACCTGTAATTTCCCAGTACCCATACCTTTGAACCTGTAACACAAGAATACTCTTATCCTTTTGACTGCCACACCTCAAAATCAAAAACGCGCCCTCGGCGTCAAAGTCTGTCATGTAGTAGAACCGTGGCGTGCTGGACACATTTTGGTTTGTCATCTATACATGACTGTGGCGGTCAAAAGGTTAAGGCAGGTATGGTATTCCATGTATTGGTATGGTATAAGTTTACTTAGGAACATTTTCATGAGATTTTCTATTGATACTCATAAATACATCATTCATGTGTTCCCCAATATCAAAAATACTAACTTCTGTCCACGACTTCGTCCGCTTGAAATTTCTTGTCCCCCGTCCTGCTGCATCGCATTGCATCTAGCCTTCCCCAAGAATTAGGCTATCAAATCCAAAACAAAAATGGCCTGGTAGTTCCAGAGATTAAAACATTCAAACAAACAAACTCTTTTAGCTTAATTATTAGTATAGATAGATTAAAGGGTATTAATTACTCCTCAACCACATAAATCTTTTATTTCTTCTTTTTCCAGATTATATACTCGAAGCTCACAGACCTATTGCCATCAGAAGTCCTGGCAGAAGATGACCCGACTCTTCAGAAACCAGATGATGAAGACATTCAGGATATCACGGAGAAGACCAGACAGGCACTGGAGAAACTGACCAATGCCAAGATTTCTGCTGCTTTGCCAGTGAAAGCTGCCCCTAAAGCTGTGAGTTGAAGTTATTTGGCTATGTATTCTAATTTTTTCACCCTAACCTGAGCAGTCATGGACCAGTGGCGAAGACTGCGACGAGTTGTACTTACGAGTAGTTTCGAGCCCTGACAAGCGCTTCACTTTGTTTAAATTATTTCATCAGCACGTCTCTCAAATGGTGAAGGAAACCAGCATGTCCTAGATTATTCGACGCACAATGATTCATGACACAAAAATTCAACCAAAATTTAATTTTTAGTAAGCAAATTCATTGCAAGTTAATCTTACTTGTAGTTGGAGAGATGAATTTTTTGATAATATTGATTTATTGATGGACTGAAAACGAATGCTGTGAGGCAACTCGTTTGTTCTATCATAGACTTCATCTATCGCTTCCATCAGGTGTGATCAAGGCCAAAAGAAGGCCCATTCAGCAAAAAAAAATTTGGGTGAGGCCTGTGTCAAATTGTGGCCTGAATTATAGGTCGACTTTATGTCCATTTATGCACTGTTCCTATAAACAAAAATGAATCGTTTTGCTTACCAATGGTAGTATTTTTTATTCCCTAACGGGACATATAAATAGAATCGTAAGCTAATTTTACCTATGATAGCTACTATCATATGGGAGCGTCTACAATGCAAAGCTCTGAGATCTTTCCTTCATTATTGGTAAAGATCCAAGAGTCTAAATTTTAACCAAAAACGGTCCTTAAATTAGAGGAATCGGCCATTAAGAAATAACCCCAAATCATACCTCTCTCATCTATCACTTTCCATCAGGCGTGATCGGGGTCAAGAGCGGGCCCATTTAGCAATAAAAAAAAATAGTTACCACCTGAAACAAACAGTTTCAAGTTCTAAAGACAACTGAAAACATACTCATTGTATCCCCACATTCCACAACCAATCTTCTCAACTCAAGAGAAGAGCACATCCTTATCAATCGCGCTGATAGTATCTTACTCCCGTAGGCTCCGGCGCAATACATCAGATACACTCCGGCGCAGCAAGGCGGACAGTTCAACTCAGGGGCTAAGCAGCGGGTTATCAGGTTTGTACGGATCAGGATATTTTTTGTATCTTTTATTCTATTTCAGCTCCTCCAAAAATGTTCAAATATATCTTTTAAAACTGATCTTAGAATATTTTACATAGGGAATGTTGATAATAAATTGGCACAAGAAAAAAGTATGAAGAAAATTAAATGTTGCTTTTTCGTTTGTTGGCCATTTTTCAAGCTAACCATGAATACGACACCCATGATGAAAAAAATATAAATGTAAATTTCCGCGCCCTCTTAGATTTTTATTTTGATCTCACTGTCAGCTCTAGCACCCTGGAAAACTAATAACTTTACTTATAAACTCTTCTAAAAACCTTGATGATGAAATAAAGTGATGCTTATTTCTGTAAGTAGATCTTTTAAGACAGTTTTACACGTCTTCCACAGAATGGTAGATGCCCAATCGGACCCTATGGAGCCTCCGCGCTTCCAAATCAACAAGAAGATCCCGCGCGCGGCCCCCTCACCCCCTGCGCCCGTACTGCACTCCCCGCCGCGCCGCGTGTCCGTGAAGCAGCAGCGGGACTGGAAGGTGCCGCCTTGTGTCAGCCACTGGAAGAACGCGAAAGGTAATACTAACAAGTATAGCACGTACTGCACTCCCCTCCGCGCCGCGTGTCCCTGAAGCAGCAGCCCGTTTGTGTCAGTCACTGGAAGAAAATGTAACCTAACCTGTCTGTGTGGTGCCGGACTTAAAGAATAGCACCACCCCATACTTCCCGTGGGTGTCGTAAAAGGCGACTAAGGGGCGTACCGGAGAATGGGCAGCAGCGTTCTCTATGCATTCCACCACCATACCATACTGCGATCGCCAACCCGCCTGCCAAGCGTGGCGATTATGGCAACCCCCCCCCCCCCCCCCTTTTTTTTTTGAGGGAGGCCTATGTCCAGCAGTGGACGTCTTTCGGCTGAAATGATGATGATGGAAGAATGCTGACTGGCTACCTTAGCGCATTCCTTAACCTTTTTTACCGCCACAGTCATGTATACATGACAAACCAAAATGTGCCCAGCACGCCACGGTTCGCCTACATGACAGACTTTGATGACGAGGGCACGTTTTTGATTTTTTGTCAAAAGGTTAAATCAGATATTATTTTTAAAGACCATTTTGAAATCTAGTCCCAAGTTAGACCACACCACCGCACCCAACCGCGATGACCACAAAACCACTCATCATCATCCTGTCTAGCCTTTTCCCAACTATGTTGGGTTTGGCTTCCAGTCTAACCGGATGCAGCTTAACCTGATTGATCGACCTGTGCGGCTGTTATTATTTAGCCACGGGCCAATTCAACACATTATTAACCACAAACAATTTCCCTCGTCAGGTTACACAATCCCCCTCGACAAACGTCTAGCGGCAGACGGTCGCGGTCTCCAACAAGTGCACATCAACGAGAACTTCTCTAAACTCGCCGAAGCGCTGTACATCGCTGACAGGAAAGCGCGTGAAGCGGTGGAAGCGAGAGCCCAGCTTGAGAGGAGATTGGCGCAGAGAGAGAAGGAGAAAAAGGAGGAGCATTTGAGGATGTTGGCGCAGAGAGCGAGAGACAGCAGAGCGGGTGAGTTGATGTCTTTATGTCTTTTTCTTAGATTTGGGGGAAAATTTTGGTGTTTGAAAATTGTGATGATGAAACTTATTGGCACAACATCTTAGAATACACTGCCTGAGTGGGCCAGAGAGATGCGACCAATGCCAATTGAAAGACCCTATCTCCAACAGCAACTTTGACGTCATTAATTTTCATTTAAGTTTGTGTGTGATGAGTTTTTAAGAACAATGGCGCGCGCTTGTGTTTTGTTTAATTAGAAGTATGGCAACTCTGCTCCTCAATCTGTCTGTGTTTTTAGGGTTGCGTACCTCAAAAGGAAAAACGGAACCCTTATTAAAGGATTACTTTGTTGTCCGTATGTCTGTCTGTCAAGACCCTTTATCTCGGGAACGCGTGGAGGCATCGAATTGCAATTAAAACCATATACTCAGGTCTACAGTCTCTTGAAGCTGTGACGAAATCAAACTTCTAAGTTAACGTAAAAAAAAGATACGGCCGTTTATGCCGCAAAAAATGTATATTTCGATACTCCCGTTCACCTAGAATCATGAATTTTAGTAAGAAGCAATGTCATGTAGCACAAGTAAAGGAAAAAAACCGAAAACCGTAAAGTTGTAGTTACTGTACGGAATCCTCGGTGCGCGAGTCCGACTCGGACTTGACCGGTTTTTTGGACCATGTTTCAATGGGAAAAGTTGCATCATCCTTTTATTTATTGAAGTGATTTTACTGAATTAAAAGGCATGTAAAATGGTTAGCCCTGGTTACTCTCTAAATATGTAGAAATCCCCCAACTTCCCCATAACTTCGTTAGCTGAGCCAAATAGAAATGCAGTTGGTTTTATTTCTGATTTTTATCATTCTAAACCATCCGGGTTCCCGTCCAGTGAGGTGCGTAGAGTGACCCAAGAGGCGGCACGCCGGCTCCAAAACTCCAAACATAAACTGTATATTTATAAAATTTTATGTTTTTGATACTATAGCTACTATGATTTCATTTCATAGGTGTTGTAAAATGAGCTTCAGCATTTCTGCATAATAAGCCGACAAAATATATTTTTCGATTTCTGTATGAAAGCCGAAAAGAAAACCGGTCCCATCTGAGGCAGGGTGCATACATTTTTGAGATCGCTTCGCTCGGTTTTGCATTCATCATTCTCGTAATTCTTCAGCTTTTCTGCATAAATCGACAAGGTGACTCATGAAGGACCTAGTGATTTTAAAGGAGTGTATAGTAAAAGGTTTTGAAACCATGTTGTAAACAGTTGTCAAAAGCTAAAGCCTGGAACTCTAATCGCTTTCAAAAGAACAACAATATACAATCTCATATCTTCAACATCTCAATTAAATCTTTTACTGCAGGTATTCGAGCCCCTGATGATGAACCGGAGACAAATGAAGTAGATGAGAGCGGTCTAACAGCTGCAGAGAGAGACAAGCTGAGGGCTGACAGACATAAAGAGAGACAGAGAGACAGGAACCTGGCGAGAGCTGCTCCCGATAAGAGGTAAAAAGAATCATATGATACTTTAAAACAAAACAACTATATTAGGGTCGGTTTCCAGTCTAACCGGATGCAGCTGAAGCGACTGCCTATCTGACCTTCACAATCCAGTTACTGGGTAGTACGATACTCCTTGGTAAGACTGGTTGTCAGACTTTCGGGCTTCTGTCGACCTGTAACGACTGCCAAAGATCCACAACTGACAGCCGGGTCCAACGGTTTAACGTGCTTTCAGAGGCACGGAGAGGTCTCGGTATCACCCATCCATTGACCAACCGCGGCAAGCGTAGCTTTACCTGATCGATCGACCTGTGTGGCTATTGTGTGGTTATTTAGCCACGGGCCCCTCCTTTCCTAACATCATAATCTTTTATTTTTCAGATCGAAGCTAGTCAAGGACCGCGAGCGTGACATCTCGGAGCAAATCGCGCTCGGCATGCCCGCCAAGGCGACGCAGGGCAGCGAGGCTATGTTCGACCAGAGACTCTTCAACAACAGTAAAGGAATGGACAGTGGTATGTATTTAAATAGTCTTCTTATTGTGTTTTATGTCATGGGTTTGGTTTCCGCACTTAGTCCTTCAATGGACCATTGTGCGTGGGCCATGGAGGCCGTCGGTGGTTATTCCAATCAGCCCACCTTCCTCCAGAGGCTGATCAAGTCTCCTGGTCTGTTGAGAACATCTGTGTACGATCTGGGTGTCCCGAGGGTTTCTGACTTTATTTGGGTGACACCTGTGCACTCAAAGAGCACATGCGCAATGGTTTTTTCAGCCTCCATGCAAGCTCCTTCTTATTGTGTTGATGGTAATCTAAATAGAGTTAGCGCAGAATTTGGCGACGAGTTTGGCACCTTCAGTAGCGCACTTCAGTTCCTGTAACATGCACTCAACAAGTCACTCAGAACACGATATTTAACCTAACTAAATTAATTAATAATTGTACATACGCAAGCTACCCGAAACTGTCAAATTTTCTCAATCAGTTTTGAACCTTATGCTTTAGGGATAAAGTTGAAAATCTATTAAAGAAATTAGACAGATTGCAGTAGCTTGATGTGCTGGCGTCTGTACATTACCAGTCGAAGCAAAGTCAAAGCATTTATTTCAAATCCATACTTAATATTATAAATTCGAAAGTAACTCTGTCTCTCTGTCTGTATGTTACCTTTACACCCCTAAACAACTAAACGGATTTCGATGAAATTTGGCAGAGAGATAGATTGCATCCTGGGGTAGGTAGGACATAGGATAGTTTTTATCGACATACCTCGCGGGCGAAGCCGCGGGCGGAAGCTAGTAGGCACATAAAAGGCACTTTTGAACGTCAAAAATTACAAGAAAATAGAATTGATTACAATCGCCCCAAGCTTCGGCCCCATTGCCCCGTTGTTAGTGGATCAACACCACATTTACACTGCAGGGCGGAATCAACTGTGTCTGTGACCTCAGCAGATTTTCAGGAATAGTTGTTGATTTGAAAGGGGAAATATTTAATTGATCTTCTAATTATGTACACAAAAATGATTGACCTTTAATAATGATGTCATCATCTGCCTAGCCTTTTTAACTATGTTGGGGTCGGCTTCCAGT
This sequence comes from Mesoligia furuncula, assembly GCA_916614155.1. NCBI lineage: Eukaryota > Metazoa > Arthropoda > Insecta > Lepidoptera > Noctuidae > Mesoligia > Mesoligia furuncula. The sequence continues at coordinate 6,212,862 of OU744815.1, forward strand.
CTAACCGAATGCAGCTGAATACCAGTATTTTAAATAGAGCGACTGCCTATCTGGCCTCCACAACCCAGTTACTGGGTAATACGATACCCCTTTGTAAGACTGGTTGTCAGAGTTTCGGGCTTCTGACTACCCGTAACGACTGTCAGAGTTCCACGAATGACAGCCGGGACCGACGGCTTAACGGTCACGGTATGTAAAGATGGTCACCCATCCACAGAACAACCGCGGCAAGCGAAGCTTAACCTGATCAATCGACCTGTGCGACAGTTATTATTTAGCCATGGGCCCCTCGACCTTCTAATGATGCAAACTTTTTTTTAATAAATAAGCTCCTTTTTAACTTTTCATTCATTTTCAGGGCATTTTCTCAAAGTTGGTCAGTCACAATCTACTCGCATTTGAAACAATATTTGACCTGACCACTTTATAACTTAAATTGATCGTTTTACTTTTATCTTCAGGTTACGGCGATGACGAAGCATACAACGTATATGACAAGCCGTGGCGTAATCAAGACAATGTAGGCGCACACATATACAGACCCTCCAGAAACGCTGATAAGGATAATTACGGAGGAGACATTGATGCCATCGCTAATACCCGCAGGTACGTTCGTAGTAGACATAGTCCGAAGAATTGCCAAACTTAAGTGGCAGTGGGCAGGGCACATTGCACGCAGAACAGACGGCCGATGGGGCCGAAAGGTTATGGAGTGGCGACCGCGTACCGGAAGACGTAGCGTTGGAAGGCCTCCACAAGGTGGTCCGACGACCTTGTGAAGGCCGCAGGAACCCGTTGGATGCGAGAAGCACAGAACCGGTCGTACTGGAGGCGCTTGGGGGAGCCCTATGTCCAGCAGTGGACGTCTTTCGGCTGAAATGTTGATAACATTCGTAGTTCGTGGAGCTACGGTCATTTAATCATAGAGCTCTGCAGTACTATAAAACGTTATTGTTAGTATACCCGAAACCTGAATATAGTTTGTTCAGGATAAGTAACTGAATGGATTCCAATAATTTTTACCGTATTCCCCATTCCCTATTACCCAAATCCCATTACATTTCCCCATTTTGTCCCAAAAATATTTAAAAAAGGTTAAAAGTTGGACACCGAGCGACACTAAGTAGGTTATCAAATCTCTGCGCCGAACGGTTAGGTACCTTTTTTTTTTTTTTTTTTTGTGGATTGGAAATCATCAAATGACTCCTCCCGCTCTGGGTGGAGCGGAAGGGAGTGTCAGACTCTTACTGACTAAAACCCACCCGTGTTCCTTCCTTAGCCCTTTATGTTCCGGGCCAGCGGTAACCCTTTCGGACAATCCCGCTGACCCGGCAGGCTTCGGCCCTAAGGGGCCCCTCCTCGATGCTGACATCTCTTTGAGGCGCGCGTGGAACACGTACGCGCCGACCGGCACGGGCCTGGTCCTGATCGGGCGGTGAGCTACCCATTACTCTCCGCCCGCAGGCCCGCGCCTACGGTGGCCGGGAGTCGTCACGCGGCTCCCGACGCCCGGAGCATCTCCCGCGGCGGCTGGGACGGGAGGCTCTCTCCCTGAGCCGTTCCGCCACCTCCTTCGCTAGCATGACTGCTTCGCAGAAGGAGGTGACTGCCTCCCACTCCCTCTCGCCCCGGACCATGGCTTGCACCAGGGCCGGACGCGAGAGGTCGCCGTCGCTGCCAATCGTCTCTACGAGGACACGGCGGTGCTCCGCCCAAGCGGGGCAGACCTCCACCGTGTGCTCCACCGTGTCCTCTGGGCGATCCTGGCAATGGTGACACCCGGGCGTTTCCTCCCGCCTGATGATGTGCAGGAACCTCCCGAAGCTTCCGTGTCCGGTGAGGACCTGCGTCAGGCGAAAGGTGAGGGCGCCGTGGCGCCTCTCTAGCCACTCCTCAAAGAGGGGTCTTATCGCCGCTATCGCGGCGTGCCCTAACGGTTAGGTACCTAGGTACTACTATTATCAATGAGCCCAAGACGGCGCGGCGCAAGCGTTGCTTATAATTTTGTGATTTTTCATGATAGTTTTGAAATTTTGTACATAGATTCTTAACATAAAAATACTAGAAACGTTTCGGGTTTCGCATATACTAAAAATAATGTTGTATATCGTCGTCAGTACATACATATATAATCACCATATAATGTTCCCACTGCTGGGACACAGGCCTCCTCTGGGTGAGTGGGAGTGGGCCGTAATCCACCACGCGGGCCCAGTGCGGTTTGGCAGATGTCATATGTCTTCGAATTTTTGGTTCTAGGACATGCCGGTTTCCACACGATGCTTTCTTTCTTGCTTTCAACGTTTTGAGTCGTCAGTGTTAAATGATAAATGATTTTATTTCTGTAAGTAGGTTTATACAAACACTTACACGTCAATAATTTTTTAATAACTAGATGAGGTCGGCGTTACCTATCTGACTATTCTGAGAGAGAAGAAAGGCCGAAACAAACTCAAGGTCACAGTCTCTAAGTCCAGACATAATCTTGGTCAGACCAAGTAGACTTATGTCTGGAACTTTTGAGGAAAGAACCACACAGATTGAGCGGACCTGTCCAGTCAGCACACGCATTTGTCAGTAATCGTGCAGCTCAACTCAAAACTTGAGGAGCTCAACGATTCGACGAACCTAGTACAGCCGGATTCAAACTTAGAGCGCTACCTCGAAAATAAATCTTAGCGACTGATCTAATAAGCGAGCGAAAATGATGCAATTCTTTTTGAAACGCAAAAGAAGAGAGATGGCTATAATGTGCGTGCGTCCGGAATAAAACGACTTATGTGCCAAAACGAATTTACTCCTTTTTTATTTATCAAAATAAATGAATTAAATCAAAATTACTTTGAATAAACTTTGATATGATAATTCTCTATGTTTTAAAGTAAATTCCATTGAATAAACTTTTAAGCGTTACGCGGTGATGTCGAAATAAGTAAAAAAATTGATATAACTTTGCAATTTGTTTGTATCGAGAAAAACTCATTGAATCGTGTATCTGGGGGCACGGAAGTGCCCCCACCAAGTCGAGCAAAAAGGGGCACGGCCGTACCATCCTTTTCTCGAAGCAGTTCAGGCCATTTTCGACACCCTATAACTTCGTTGTGGATAAAACTAGAGACCTGAATACATAGATTGACTTGGCAATCGCACTGTGGGATACATTGTGTTTTAATGCGATGGCCAAGTCAATCTATGTATTTCAAACATAAAAGATTTTTAATATTGATATGGTCACTACAAGATGTTGTTAGGCTAGCTAATTACGTAATAACTTAAGACAGAAGGTCCCTTAAGTAGGGACTGAATAAATTAACCGACTTGGTATTACATGGATCTCACAACTTTTTATGGTAGAAGAACTGAGTTGCGAGACTTGGTTTTTTTACAAGTTTTGTTTTTGATGGCATTCCTTTTACATGATACTAGACCAATGAGCCAAAAAACATTTATAATAAAATGTTAAATCCCTATTCCAAATACTGAACCGTACCCAAAGGGTAAAAACGGAACCCTATTACTAAGACTTCGCTGTCTGTCCGTCTGTCTGTCTGTCACCAGGCTGTATCTCAAGAACCGCGATAGCTAGACTATTGAAATTTTCACAAAGTATGTATTTCTGTTGCCGCTATAACAACAAATACTAAAAACAAAATAAAATAAATATTAAAGGGGGGCTCCCATACAACAAACGCGATTTTTATGCCCTTTTTTGCTCGATATCAAAAATGGCAACAGGTCAATTGTGTTTAACTTTAATAATAAAATTAAAATAAAATAAATATTTAAGGGGTGCTCCCATACAACAAACATGTTTTTTTCGGCGTTTTTGCCTTGTGGTACGGAACCCTTCGTGTGCGAGTCCGACTCGCACTTGGTCAGTTTTTTTCTGCGCAACGACACGCCTCAACTTCCGAGCTGACATAAAGTTTGAATCGGGCTTTAAATGCAGGGTAAGATAAAAACTATCTGCAAAATCGCCATTATGGACGTTCTCCGAGGTTCATTATATGCCTGTGATAGTGCTGTCTTTGTCTAGCAGTTATTTTCAAACCTAGGGTAGTAGGGACAACTGTCAGATCGTGTTGTCATTCATTCTTAGTTCGGGCCCCGAACTAATCATATGTCCCGTAACTTCGCCCGTAACTATAGAAGGCCGTAACTATTGAGACTTAGATCAAACTGTGAACGGCAATCATTCCTTCTGCACATGTGGCTTCCCTGGCTCCTCATTGACGGCATAACTATGTAAATGTCTATTAACTGCTCTCAAATTACGATGTTTATTTTTTATTCATTTTTTACATACTTCTTTGACATAGTCTTTTTTTTATTTGACATTATACACAGACAATTCTAATTTTTCACCTCTTTATTAGTGGTTGTAATGGCAATCATATCGCTTGGTTTTAGTAGGTTTTTATATTTTATTTTCTATTTATCCTTCCAAGAGGTTCTTATTTTGTAAATGTGAGGACTTTGTAGGCCTTGTAGACTTTAGACCTGTAGACCATTTTTTATTTTATCAAGTACCTGGTACTTGTTGACAGGTCTACGCTGTCCTTCCATATCTACTGTAATTTGAAAACATTGTAAAAGCCAATTATTTTTAAAAAGAGTAACCGTGGAGTTTCTTGCCGGTTCTTCTCCATAGGAAGCGACCAATTGGAACCGTGCACCTAGCTTCTGACGTTTCATAAATGCCCATGTAGGCTTATGTGAAATAAAATATTTTGATTTTTGATTTTGAATGTTTTTAAAATTACTAAAAATGCCCCTCAGATTTCGTGTTTAGGGGGTAATCGGGAGTAGACTCCCTGGTGTGAAATTACACAAAGTAATTAAATTAATAATAATAATAATAAACCATTTATTATCAGGTAACAAAGACCCATAGATACAATACCTTAACCTAAGTATACATAATAATATAGTAACATTTTAGTTAGTAAATAATACTTAATAACTATGTTAGTATCACATAATTGCACTAAGTCTTTGTGCGTTCTGGTGGCACTTGTCCGCGAAAGCGGCGGAATACCACATCCTGCGGCCAAAAGCTTTCTTCCATCACCAGGTGCAGGTAGCATGTTGGTATGCGCACCACGAACGCCTTGAAGTTGACGTTGCGGTGCGACTCCAGTAACTGCTCCCTCGGTGTGTACCTCGTCTTCTGGCGCACGTACTCCACGATGAAAAAAAAATGTTGTCTCCAAATTAATGTTGTTGTTTCTTTATTCCAGATTCGTGGCCGACAAAGAGTTCGCGGGAACTAGCAGTAGCAACACACGCGCGGGTCCCGTACAGTTTGAGAAGGATGCGCACGCGCCACCCAGTCGAGACGAACCTGTTAGTATTTTTTATATATGGTTGTTTATACAAAAGAGAAGTGTTGCTAAATGGTGCTACACTCATGTTTGGTTCAGCACATTCGAATCGGCAGCATACGAATTGTTTTATGTTGTTATAATTTTTACGATTACTGGCCACTAACCCTGTGTCAAACTCAAACTCAAAGCATTTATTACAATTAAATCATTAACAGGCTCTTTTGAATTGTCAAGAAGTCGGTCAGTCAGAAAATATGAAGCTAGTTGCCCATTCCAAAGTGTAGGTACCTATGGAGAAGAACGGGCAAGAAACTCCATGGACACTCTTTTAAATTATATTTTTACCCGACTGCGTCAGGAGGGTTATGTTTTTCGAGTGTATGTATGTGGGCTGCATCAATTGGGTACCCCATTTGTATGAAAATTTTAATACAAAGGGGGTACCCAATTGATGCAGCCCACCGTATGTATGTATATTTCTTTGGCACACTCTGTAGCCTAAACGGCTTGATCGATTTCAGCTTGAGAGGTGCCGTTAGATTTATCTTAATTGTGAAAGTGACACTGGGTATATCAAAATTGAAAAAAAAATTAAAATGGCCGATTTTTTGCGCAATATTGTGTCTTCAAAAAATTTTTTTTTCCTCAAAACCTATCGAGTGGGGTATCAAAATAAAGGGTTTTAAAAGGTGATTACAAAAATATATACAACATATACGGTTCAAAGTAATTCGAAGTCAAAAATCGTAAAAAACACGTACCAAGAACTAAATCGTCTGCGAAATCTTTCACATTTATTTTGTAAACTAAAAAGCTGGAAATAAAAAAAAGTTATTTAAAAAAATAAAAAACCCGACTGCGGTAAAAAACTGAAAAGCTAAAAACAAGCCCATTTTAAATTAAATAAAATTTGGAAGCAGGCGGGACCCATATCATTTTTATTTTTTTAAATAACTTTTTTTTTACAAAAATATTAGTTACATCATTAATGTTGAATTTATAAATATATGTGAGAACGATATAAAAAAGACGTACGCGTAAAAAGCGTCCAGGGGACCTAAAAAGGCCACTTTGGCAGAATCATAAAATGATAACATAATTAATCATAGTGGACAGTAAACTGTTAAGTTAATCGTATTGGCGAAGGATTTTTCAATTTTTTTTTTCTTTGTGCTAAAATACCAATCAATCCAATCCAAATCCAATCCCAATCTCTTTGACTATACCTACGTAGTGCAGCGAAAAAAAGAAAAACACGGACTGTCTTCGACATATCATGATTCATAATGTTATCCTTTTATGATTCTGCCAAAGTGACCTTTTTAGGCCCCCAAAGTACAGCAAATAGTGAGACAACAACAATCCAAAAATAATAAAAATGTTTTGTGTTAAATTAACCCTTAGTCTGCCGGAACGTAGATCTACGCGAGACACAATGGCTTTTTAATTGTGTCTGTAATTACGGCACACAAGCGGTTAATCACAAGCGGTCAGAGTCTCGCTTGTGCCGCGTTCCGATGCGCACGTGTTTGCATATTCTGTGTTTTGACTAGCGCGGCGCAAGCTGTCGCTCGAATTCTTTTTTCGCCATGAGTAATGAACTTGTGGCGAATGAGCTGCTGGCGTTCCTGCAGCAGAAGCTGGATGTGATGGACGAGGTATCCGCTGTCCAAATCTGCTCAACGAACTTCAGCGAGGAGGACATAGCTGCTGCCAAGCTGTTGTTGTTTAGTGTGCTGAACAAGCGCGACCAGATGGTGTCCCGCCGGCGTGACGGGACTAAGAGAAGCCTGCAAGATATTATCACGCTGCTCAAGGAGACCGACCCGGACGACGTGCCGACGTTTGTGGCGAAGGATCTGCAAAAGCTGCCACCCGTCACCTTCGACCACGTCGATGTAACGAGCCTTCTGAAGGACATTGTTTTTCTGAAGGCCCGCCTCGCGGATGTTCTAGCGAAGTTAGATGCATCCCAAAACACCGTCATAGATTTGCGCAAAGAATTTACCGAGTTGCGCAACAGTATGGCGGTAACTAGGTCATCAGTCGATGCATCTAACGTAAACATGTGTCGCGGAGCCGGCCTCGATTTATCGTCGTCAAATTCCGCGTCAGCAGTTTTGTCGCCAGCGCACCCGTCGTTTGCTGAGATTGCAGAGCGCCCCGCCCGCGCGCACCGCAGCCCCGCGCCCGTCATCGCGGCTCCTCCACGCAACGCCGCCCGAGCCCCTCGCCCCGTCCCGCTGCCAGTGTCTGCAGCCCTGGCGAAGCCCCAAAAAATGGAATCCGCTAGCGTCACCGCGAGTGCCCCAAGAGCTCCAAGTAGGAAGCCCATGCCACAAAAGGCACCGAATAGGGCTGATGATGAGGGTTTCGTGACGGTGCAAAGGAGGAAGCGCCGGTCACGAACGAACAAGAACCGCTGCGGCAAAGCTCCTACGGAGCCCGAAGTCAGCTTGCGTGCTGCAAAGCCGAACACACCGGTGTACATCTCCCGCCTACACTACACCACTACGGCGGAGAACATCGTGGAGTATGTGCGCCAGAAGACGAGGTACACACCGAGGGTGCAGTTACTGGAGTCGCACCGCAACGTCAACTTCAAGGCGTTCGTGGTGCGCATACCAACATGCTACCTGCACCTGGTGATGGAAGAAAGCTTTTGGCCGCAGGATGTGGTATTCCGCCGCTTTCGCGGACAAGTGCCACCAGAACGCACAAAGACTTAGTGCAACTAAGTGATACTAACATAGTTATTAAGTTTTATTTACTAACAAAATTGTTACTATATTAATATGTATACTTAGGTTAAGGTATGTATCTATGGGTCTTTGTTACCTGATAATAAATGGTTTATTATTATTATATTATTATTATTATATAATGTCGTCGGCACGTTGTAGAAACCGCACGCTTCGTAGTGTATGGTTCACATCCCAAGAACTGCATTCTACCCCCACATCTAACAGCTGCCTTTCTTCCACAGTCGCAATCCCGCAGCAACCAACCCGACGCAGACTTCGACCCGTTCGGTCTGGATCGGTTCTTGAGCGAGGCCAAGCGCGCCGACAAGTCGGGCCGCAAGCGCGACCATCACGACCGACACGACCAACACGGGAAGAAGCGGAGGGATTAACTGTGAGTTTTTTTTTGTTTATAACCAGTCTTACCAAAGGGTACCGTATTACCCAGTAAGGGGGCCGTTCAAGTATTACGTAAGTAGATTTCTTGCAATTATTTACCCTCCCTCCCCATTGTCAGCAAAAGTAAGCAAAGCTGTTACCCCCCCCTCCCATGGTTACGTTAACCTTGGTACATGCATTTTTCAATCTGTTCTGGTTTATTTATTGATTCATGAGCAACAGTTACGAGTCCCAGTAGAATCCCTGAAAATGCGTTTCGTTTTCAAGCATAGAAAAGTAGGGTTGTCATGTGTTCAAACCAAAATCGAATGAGTTTTGTAGAAAATCCAAAAAAATAAAAAAAAAGACTGCTGACGTAATCACCATCCAGACCCCATCGTAGTGCTTACGTAATATTTGGATGGCCCCTAACGGGGTTGTAGAGGTCAGACAGGCAGTCGCTCCGTGTAAAATGCTGGTATTCAGCTGCATCCGGTAAGACTGGAAGCCGACCCCAACATAGTTGGAAAAGGCTAGGTAGATGATGATGATGATCATTTTTATTTCTGTAACTAAATAATAATAATTGTTGTACAGTAAGTTTTAGCAATTGGCTGACCCACCTTTGCATAGGTTGAGACTTTTTTTGAAAAAAAAAAAAATCGGTGAAATTTTAGAAATTTTATAATTCTTCTCCGGTTTCACCCGCAGAACTATTAAATAAAAACTATTCTATGTCCTTTCCCAAACTATCTCTATACGAAATTTCATCTAAATCGATTAAGCGTGAAGAGGTAACAGACTACAGACACACTTTCGCATTTATAATATTAGTATGGGTTTACTTTGTTCAATTAAATAAAATATAAATAAAAGAATTATAAAATTCATCGTTTCGTATTAAAAAAAAAAACAACTATTTATGCAAAGGTGGGTCCGCTAATTGCTATATAGTTATAGCAATTAGCGGACCTACCTTGTACTGTACATAGCTAGTAAATAAGTAAACTAACTAAGGGCTGATTTTTCCAACACAACGAATAATTTTGAATTTTTGACAGTTCTCCCATACAAAATCTGTCAGACGTCAATTTTATTCCTCGAATAAAAATTATCTGTCGATTGACAAATCAGCCCCAAGAGTATAAGCCCAGGTTCGCACGGGCGCGGAGATTTTTTTTCGTGCAACGGATTTTCGACGCACTGTTTTGCGCCGAAGGTTGAATATCCAACGGTGTTTCTTGACGCGCTGGGATGCACTGTTGTAATCTCAATGCTCGGGTCAACACAGAGTTGAAAAACCAGTGCGCGATATTTTTTACGCCTCGTAGACGGCGACATATTATTATGGGTCACCCTTTCCTAGCCATATTGCTGACGAGCTGGTTTTGACGGAAAGCCGGGGATACACGTACCAGTAGCTTGCACACTAGCATACCAGCTCCTTGCACGTGCCAACTACTGTCATGTGTATACGCATGTGTATGTCGGAAACGTCATTAGTACGGGAGCTGACTTGACAACGAGGCGGAAGCGCTGTGACGACAAGCTTCGACGGAGTCATTCGATTGACCGGAATCGTAACGCTAGCGCCGTCTGGTGGCGCTTGACAGAGTCTAGCCTGAGTTCGTGGGGGGGTCGACGCTGGAGGACGATGTGGAGCTCTCTTGGACATTGGACATCGTACGAACAACATGTGCTCAGAAACTGTCCCGCGTTCCGTATCTGGTTGTGTCGTGTACCTAGTGTGTAATTTGCTAGCATGATTAAATTGTTCGTGAAATTATAATCTGATTTGAACTGCAAACCATTTTTCTATTGCGCATTATCCAACACACAACCCACTGTAGCCCACTCTAATTCAAATATGGCTGATAATAACGAGACACGCTATACTTTCCCCATTATGTATATTATAGTAAATAGTATGTATGTGTATATAATCTATTTATGTATTTGTGTACCTAGTTTTAATAGTTTTTTTTTTTTTTTATAATTGTTCCTGTCAACCAAAGCACCTGCCATCCAATCTTTTCACCACTTTTGGCTGACTGATAGAGAATGCCTAAGGCATTAAGTCCGCCTTTGTACCCTTTTTGTGCGAAAAGTTTAAATAAATAAATAAATATACGCTAACTGGCATACAAGTATCTAGCACAACATTTGATATACTTGCATGCCCCTTGAGGGAGGGGACGCGGAGGGTTGCCTCAAGGGGCATGCATACTTTTGTGCGGCGCGATGGTAATACTGGCATACAAGGACATAACTGTGTGTTTTGTATTTTTAATTGTATTTTAATGGTATTTGTATTTTTGATTGTATTCTATTTGTGTTTTTTTTATTTATATTTTTTTTTTATTGTATTTTAAATTGTATTTATGGTTCTATTTTTAATTGTATTTTTGAGGTAACTACCTACTCAATGTAAGTTAGATGTATGTGTATCTTTGTGGTAGTAACATTGCATTGGCGTTTTAGCTGTTATGGTGTTATTTACGAAATTTTTAATAAATAAATAAATAATAACTTGCATGCCAGTATTACTTGCAAATGTATCTGCAGTCTGCCAGTTACTCGTACATGCCAGTAACTTTCATGCCAGCTACTTTCCCGATTTACTGGCATTGTATGGCTTAAAGTTAAACGAATAAATAATTATTCTAACATCATCATCTGCCTAGCCTTTTCCCAACTATGTTGGGGTCGGCTTCCAGTCTAACCAGATGCTGCTGAATATCAGCATTTTACATGGAGCGACTGTCTATCTGACCTCGACCACAACCCAGTAACTGGGTAATACGATACCCCTTGGTAAGACTGGTTGTCAGAATTTCGGGCTTCTGATTACCCGAAATAAACAAAAAAAAAAAAAAATACACCTAACTATTGATTCTAATAATAATTTATTTTTGTTCCAGATGGATGTGGAGGTGTATATAATCATAAAAACCGCTAGTTATATTCAGATAGCAATAAGACTTTCAATGAATGCTTTTGTATTGTACAGAACATTCTTATACGTTTATAAGTTATGTAATTATTTTATGATTTCGTCAATTTTTAGCTAAATAAAATTTTGTTTGTAATATTATTGAGGAGTTTTTTTAAAAATGTGATTAATACCGATCTTATTTAGAGGATACAGCTCTCATTTACACGCTGCGCTGCAAGTTTATTGCCTCTTGCATACCATGAAATTGAAGCAACAATTGACTGGCACCGTCTAAACAACACGTACAATTTGTTACACGATACGGGTAAGTTAGTTGCCGTTAAAAACTGGTATAGGTGTAAACCGCACGTACAATAAAATTGCATAGTTAGGGACTTAGCACACCTCCACCGCAATAACAATGATGGGAAACTGCTTAACGAATTGCCAAAAAAACATTACTACATTTAATTATGTCGCGATTCGAGTATCGGAACATGAGTCAATTGAATTGTAGCATTCGGAGCAAAATGTCGTCGTTTTCGACGTAGTAAATACAGTATAGGTCTACTTCGGGATTAGTTATTGGATGTGATACCCGCCTCAAACATGAACGAAACTAGTTTAAAGAAATCTTAAGAAAAGAAGTCATTCAATAAAATTTTATGAAATACTAGCTGTTCCCCGCGGTGTCACCCGCTGCTCAGCGCCTAAGGGTCATAGCGTGATGTTATATAGCCTATAGCCTTCCTCGATAAATGGACTATTCAACAAAAAATCGTTTTTCAATTCTAACCAGTAGTTCCTGAGATTACCGCGTTCAAACAAACAAACTTTTCAACTTTATAATATTAGTATAGATTTGGCAGCGCAATACGGGCAATACTTCAATCACTTGTAAATGAACGTGCAACCCAACCCTAAGTTTAGATGAGGCAAAACATTTAAACAGAAAGCTTAGACATTATAAGATGGCAAATACTTATAAACGACATAATGGCGGGACCAAGTCTTGTAATTGAAAGATTCTACCACGTATATTTAGTACTATTTTGTACCTGTCCTGAAATGTTTGTACCTCACACGGCATAATTGGAATTTCACGTTAACACTGGTCCCGCCATTATGATGCGTCATAATGTAGAGACCATGCCTGTACCTACTCCAAAACTACAACGAATTACATCATTCTGATCAAACCACTATTTAGTACCTGATTTAGTACCTCCAAAAATCAACAGTGGGTGACGGAGATCTTAGTAGTTCCTTTACAAAATAAATTAATTTTTCGTTTTTGACATTTTCTACGCCTGAATAATTTATCGAGCAAAAACACTTGTTGCAGCTACATTTCGTGCAGGCGCTTTATTTATCAATATGTTACTAAATAACATCAGTTAGGCCAAACAGGAAAATTTTATTCAAAATTTGCATTCAATTATTGTATGCTATTTTATGTAAATTGCAAGCGTCTAAACACTTTCATGCAATTTGTCATTTGAATGGCAATAATATTGAACGTGCTCCATGGCATGCGATTATTGCTCTTGAACGTTCCAGATACTTGCACCGTGTAAATGAGGATTGAAGGGTAAAATGAATTGACCATTGACCCTGACGCGGTCGGCTAAAAACGCCTACGTGTTTGGTGATAAGTACCCGATAGGTATAATTTAACCCCCTTACTAATAAACGGTGTATAGCGTCTGTATATTTACACACAACGCTTTGTCTTCTTTCGAAAGTCAAATTACTGACGACTGAAAGAGAGACATCGGTGTGTAACTAGTCATCTAATATAATATGTTTATTTAGGGGGTAAATGTTTTTAAAGATATCGCAAACTTAGTGTAGGATGTTTATAATACTTATTATTAGGATATTATTTATTTCTTCTGTACGTGTACAAGTTACTGAATGACTGGACCTATTTTGATGACATCTGTGTGTTTGAGTAGGTCCTTGGCACAGGTCCTTGGATGGTTTCGAGTCACAATTGGGCCCGGCAGGTGGCGCTGTTCGGGCAGGACAATGTGTCAGGTCCACTATTTTTTTTAAATATAGGTACAGGGTGTTTGGAAGCAAAGCAGTTGACACCATTTTGAGCCATACGTCTTAGGACAAATTTATCTATCGACAGATAATTTTTATTTGTGGAATAAGATTGACGTCTGACAGTTATTGTATGGAAGAATTGTCAAAAATTTTAAATTACTTATTCCTCCATTAAAATTATCTGGCGTTGGAAAAACCAGCCCTTAGACGAAGTATGTTTTTCTTATTTTTGAGTGTGGAACTTAAGATAGAAACACGCTTATACGATACGACTACATACAAAAAGCATGGCTAACAGAAATCTCTATTCCTAGACAGCACGTTTCGCCGAAAACTTTGTTGATAGAAAACATTGTCCGTAGATATCTCGGTTCATAGGAAGCATTGTTGACAGAGATCTCTGTTCATAGATAGCACTTCTTGCCGGAAACTTTGTTCATAGAAACCACTGTTTCACCTTGGTTCACGGAAACCAATTATATCGGGATACCCTTCGCTCGCTCTGGCATCCTACGTTGCGCTTTTTTAACTAAGTTATCTGGAAACATGTGACACACAACTTTTTTAACTAAGTCATGTGGTTTCTATGAACAAAGTTTACGGCAAGAAGTGCTATCTATGAACAGAGTTCTCTGTCAACCGTGCTTCCTATGAACCGAGATATCTACGGACAATGTTTTCTATCAACAAATTTTTCGGCGAAACGTGCTGTCTAGGAATAGAGGTTTCTATTAGCTGTGCTTTCTTTATACAGGAAACGTTTTTAACCAGTGCGCAAATTTTGACATAATAAACTTGAATGTATTTTAATAAACACGTATTTTTTGTTTTGATATGTTTCAATAGTAAAAAATTAAGTTAACGCTTACGAGACTTGTTTACTCAGAAATTTATTTTATGGACGTCGCTTGCCAGTCCGTCGACCGGTCGCCTGACGCGCCAGCTGCTATCAGAAGTACTCACGCGCGCTCGCTCTATGCGACGGCGGATTATTGACCCCAGTTTAGCGCTACAATTTTTTAAGTGTAGACTGTGTAAAGTTATTTGTAAACGTAATTTTTCGTAAATTCCAATTTATCCTTCATACCTTCATGGGCTTAGGACCATCAAAATGCAGAAAATAAATCATAATAAGTAAGAAAGTAATACGTTTTAGTCCATTCAAAATAAAACATTTAGGTATGATAGGTACTTAGACATGATACAATTTAGATTGAAACAATTGCATTTTGGCGTATTTAAAAAATTGGAATCAACTAACTGTCTTACAACAATGCCTAATCAAAGAGAACCTAACACACTAAGATTGTTTATAATTTCTTCTTACCTCTACATTTTATTAATCACAAATTTTAGGTATTGTTCGAAGTGACCTCCTCCTTTTTCAAGGCATAAACGTGCACGTTTAAATAAGTAAGCATTTAGTTTGTTTAGGACACTAACACCACTTTTTACTTCATTGAAAGCGTTAATTATTTTTTCTTTCAAGTCATCTAGGCTCTGAGCCTCTTCTACATACACCCGGCGTTTCACCCTTTGGGCTCGCATACGAGGTACGCTCTCCCTTTCGTATCTTCTTCGTGCTGCTCGTTCATTGCTTAACAAATACACTCGCACCATTTCATAATACTCGCGGTGAGTAAAATGAGACATTGTCACTACGCTAGTCTAGTACGCGGCACAACGCGCAGGGACGGCGAAGGGCGCGACGAACATCCGACCTCCGCTTCCGCAAGTGACGTACTGCATGTGCACGCGTTTTGTTTATCAAATGCCGCGCCGGCGCGGCGCCGCATGCCCCCGCACCCCCGTCTCGTGCGCTAGGCGTGGTCCAGCAGCCGGTAGCCTTCGCGTTTTCATTCATGCTCATTCATAGTATTACTATTAAATTATATCCATGTCTTGCTTATTTCAAATTGGGACAAAGTGGAAAAATGAAAAAAAAAAGTCATAAACTAAAAATGGAAATGTGTTCTATTGCTTACACTGAGCCACCAAAAAAAAATTACGCAGTGGTAAAAATTTATCCTGTATAGTCTTATCGTACAAGCGTGTTTCTATCTTAGGTTCCACACCGTTGATAAGAACTACTGTAGTAGGTAGGTACTGCAAATACTGTTTGGTTGGGTATTACAAACCAGTTCGCATTTTTAGTTTTTTTCCTTAAGGAGCATCATACGATCTGCTCTTGGACATTTTCCCGCTAGATGGCGCTGAAGTCAACATTTTTAGTTTATTTTGTTTTATGTGTAAATGGCACATTATTAAGTCGTAAAAGTAGTGGACGCGGTTATCGGACATTACACTTTATTGAATTTGGTCATAACATTGCCTCAAAATCCACCCAATTCGACACATAACTGTTAGATAAAATCTGCCATTGAATACAGGTCGTTTACACACACAGACGTAAGCGAGTACTTCCATACGTTTATAAGAATAGACCACTAGATGGCGTGTATTTAAAAAATGCGCCGCCTGCTACGATATTTATATGAAAAATGAAATGCGTTTCTTGAGAATACTGTGCCTGTGCGTTGTACTCGCAACCAGCGTGCGTGTATGACAAGATTTATGAACGTAAACGAGACAAAGGGAGTATGTAAGGTATCGTAGCAGGTGGCGTTCTGTAGTTTCTACCTACCCCCATGGGGAAAACGCATGAGTATGATGATGGGATAATAAAAGTCAAGCATTTATATAAAATCATTTAATAATCAAACTAGGCTGAGAATCAGCACTTTTCGAATGTCAAAATTACAATAAGACAGTCCCCCAAAACGCCCGCTCTTCACCACTTCCTAGAGCTTTACCTGGAAAGAAGTGAAGCGCAACAAACTCCCAGCAGCACAGCTGTCTGTTCAGTTACAAAAACTTCAGTCTACACAGTTTATAAAGATAGTTTTATTAGAATACCTTACACCGTAATTAATTATCAAATAAAAGTATTTGAAGTGACTCAAATGAAGCCTGATACATGATTAAATTTATAGCATAATCAATTATTACAATAATTACAGATATTACACATAACAGACACAAGAAAAAAACAAAAGATAACAACAAATCAAAAAAATACAATTTAGTATGCGATTACATCTACCCAGGTAGGTGAAAAAATATTTTATAATGTCAAAGCCCTCTTATCAAAGTTTTTAGAAAAATAAAAATCTAAAGACCAGCTTATTGAGTTCACCAGGTGGTTATCTTACATAATAAAATATTATTTCACCTTTTCATTTTATAGTAAATACAAATAAAAAGTAATATACAATGATAATGTTGATTATAAACAAACTACTACAAAAATAAGCCTTTTGATTTTATAGTAAAATACAAATAAAAGTAATATATTATAGTGTCGATTCTAAACAAACTACTACAAAAATACAATATAACAAAAATCGTTTGACTTGATGATTTCATCATGTGCCGTGAGTCTTTTTGTCTACTGCTACAAGGCTGCTGCAAAGAAAAATAACTTTACTTAGTATATAATTATGTTACTTTGGACAAATATTATTTCCTATTCATTTCAAAATGTCATTTACAATCAATCTCCAAAGCTGCTCTAAAATTAAAATTTACTATTTGCTCGAATTTCCAACTGATGTTGATGGACGATTTTTCACTAGAATAACATAATAATATATTTTAGACATTGAAATTGATAC
Organism: Mesoligia furuncula; assembly: GCA_916614155.1. Classification (NCBI taxonomy): domain Eukaryota; kingdom Metazoa; phylum Arthropoda; class Insecta; order Lepidoptera; family Noctuidae; genus Mesoligia; species Mesoligia furuncula. Next base: position 6,229,975 of record OU744815.1, read on the forward strand.
AATTTATGAAGTTAAAAAAATTGCCTTGTGTTCCAGTATATACTGGTACAGACGGCTACATAATTAACCAGCTATACATTTCCAGTATAAGCTGATCTCGCATTGTTTAAGATTTCCATATAATGGGAGGTCAGCTTTTACTGGAAATGTATAACTTGATATCCGTGTATACATACCATTCAAATCTACACATTTAGCATTTTTTTGACCATGTCTCAATATGATTTCTGGCAGAATACAACTTTGTTCCTTTCGATTTATGTATTTTTTTTAATGTGTCCTTGGGTGTGGTCTGCTTTTTCCATACAGTTCCATGCCATTTGTGTCCAGTAGCAAGCGATCATCCTGAAAATAGAATATTTTTTTACTAGAAAATATCAATGAAATATAAATAGATGGTTATGTAACATACAAAGAAACAATACTGTACCATGATAATCAAAGCATTTCTTAGTGGTACTGACAATTTCTGACTTATTATATTTCCAATTGCAGCTGTTTTATTGACATTGCAGTAATAATGCTTGCAGTTTTCATGTATTCCGAATACAAAAGCGGGCTATTTCGCAAATCTGCTACTCTCACTGATACACATTATAATTTTCCATGCCACTAGTGTAACCTTCATCACGTTTGGCTTCAAAATATTTCGCCCATAAAGTGGGAGCTTAGTGTTGGCAAACATCTAAAAAAAGTACAAATATGAATACGGAATATGCTTCACTGGTCAATACAAAACAAAGATGATGAAGATGATGAAGATGATGATGATGGAGATGTCAATACAAATTTGATTTATTTATTTACCTTGTATAGTGCCCTCGTATAGTTTTTGATTACATGATTCTTGCATTCATTTTTTTTATTATGTTCCCATCTCAGACCAAAGTTCCTATATGACACTTTCTCTTTCAAGTTTGCAAACAGAGGAGTCTCCGTATCCAATAAAACTCAAATAGGGAAGTTGATGCATTTCTTCACTCTTTTGAAAGCCTTCCACAATAATTAGTGACACCATTGCTGTAGGCGGTCCAGTAAAATTTTTGCAACAATTATGTGCTTTCATGTCCATGTCTCCTTTTTTCATAATATTGACACATATAACAATATTTGTTTTGAACACCAAGAAATAGACATTTCTTAGTTTCTTTACCAACAATGCAGGCCTGAAAAGGAAAAGCAACACTTGTAAATATTGCACATAGTAAAAAGTTCATACAGAACCAAATATGTGTTTAGTAACGGAGTAGGTATGTAAGGTATCTTAGCAGGTGGCGTTCTGTAGTTTCTGCCTACCCCCATGAGAAGAAGGTATATGTTTATGTATGTGTATTTGGTAATACATTAACTTACCATACAAGAACATGAATCAAAGTTGTAGCCATATGACCTTTTCAGCCATCATCCAACTACATACAGTAACATGGAACACCGTCTGAAGATACATGACCTTTTTGAATAGCAACTGACCTTTCTTGTTCACCAGCAGTTTTAATTTCCTCTGACAAATGTTCAAACCACACACTGCCTAATTTTTTTTCAACACGACGAAATTTAGTCATTTATTTGGCGACATTATTGGAATATTCATGAGACTTGTAATGTGAGCTGATTGAGTGTAATAGCTACCAGCAGTCGCAGTTGCCCACAAAAATGCAGTATTTATTTTATTACTGCTCTCCGTAGTGCTTCCACGCAATTACCAGACATAGTGCACTTGAAAATTAATTCACTTCTCATCTCACTAACAAATTCAATTTGTGAAGATTCACACATATACATTCTTCAGGTCCACAATGCGATACCCAGATATCGCAGATAAACATTTTGGAACAGTTTCCACAGTCAATTGAAATCACAGAACACATAATATACTCCTATCCATTGAAATTAATCAGTTTCAGGATTAGAGAAATCTGAAATAGAAAAACAAAAAAATAGTACAATACTTCTATAAACTCAGTATTTGAATAAAATTTAATACTATCGAATTTCACAACCGTACAATGAGATCTCAGAATTTCCTAGTCGTATTTTATACCTGTAACACCTTTTTCACGTGTATTATGCAAATAAATTATTTGATTTGATTTGTATTCAAGCATTCTTTCTACTAGAAAAGAATTGCTACCTACTATTAGATTATTATTATTACAGGTACAGCGTACAGATGATATTGAATAAGATACGATTTATGACAAGGTTACGTTCCGAAATCATTAGGTACAGAAAATAGAAACTTAAAAGTAAAATTTTACTTATCTTTATATAAATTCCTGGTAGAATATTAGTCGATGAATAAGAAAAAAAAAACATATTAGATGTTTAAATACAATAATAAATCACGTTTGATGTAAGTAACTCAATCATTTGTTTGTTTCTGAACCAATGATTTCAAAAGTCAAAGTTCTGAACCAAAGATTACAATATAATGTGTTCTGAACGCACGTCCAGCGGCGCCGCCGCGCCGGCGCAAGTACTTAGACCGCCGCCGCCCCGCTAGATGCGACATAACTATCAAACTAAAAATAATGTTTGTTTGTCTGAAACTGACAATATGCGTAAAAGGTATTCTATTTTACAGGTACATTCGATTTTGCAAATGTTTGCAAACTCGTTGGGTTACCGAATTATAATATTATGTAACTTACTTATTTAATGTATTGTTGACCAAAAAATATAAGTAGGTAAAAACACATAACCACTGACTTTGTACTTATGTAATTGAGACATGTAAGTACCTAATTAGTATTGTGACGGGATTTCAGCGTCTAAAATCACGGGCCAACTTGCTGTTTCTAAAACCGCCGAAAGATAGGTACTTACTTACCTACTTACTTTTAAAATTGAATAATTATTAGTTACTATACCTACAAATAATTGCAATACTAGAAATATTGCAATATGAATCAATGAAAATGCAAAGCAAACAAAATAAAATAACACGCAAGAAAATCCGTGTGCAATACTATTGCATACAAGCAAGCCCCAAAATTATATTTATATCATGCATGTCGCTACGGCGTAAGAGTGGCAACATGGTGGCGCCCGTTTTCTTCGGAATTCTTTCAATGTTGTTCAAGGTTGCGAACACAACTCGGGTGGGACGGCAACGTCGCGCGTCGCATAAGATGAATGGATAGTCATAGACCGCGAAATTCAAATTTCCTTACGTTTTTTGCAATTTGCAGGTCAGTGTCAGGTTGTATCTTGATCAAAATATGATTCGCGACAATAACAGGTACATATTTACAGAATTATAATCATTACAATCATTAATACATCTTTCTAAGTTAGATTTCTACCACCAATAGTGGATGATGAATGATTCTAATGATTTTGATCAAAATATGATTCGCGACAATAACAGGTACATATTTACAGAATTATAATCATTAGAATCATTCATCATCCACTATTGGTGGTAGAAATCCCACTTAGAAAGATGTATTAATGATTCTAATGATTATATTTCTGTAAATATGTACCTGGTATTGTCGCGAATCATATTTTGATCAAAATACAACCTGACACTGACCTGCAAATTGCAAAAACGTATGAAAATTTGAATTTCGCGGTCTCAACTACCCATTTCACTATAAATCCTATCTACGAATAATGATATTTATGTTGCCACAAAACAATATTATGTAATAAAGTTGTTTACGTTGGTAAGGTCGTCAGGTCAGGTTATTAATTATAAAGTTTTTTTTGGTGAACCTGTTCATGAAAGGTAGGAAAGGAAATAAATCAATCACTTATTGTACGTATGATATTGATTTAACAGAATTATAATAACGCGTGTACGCCATCTAGCGTTCTCATCTCTAAACTATCGCAATCATGGAACTTGAGATTGCTTGTCAAAACTCACGCACACTAGTGTGATAACTGTCAAATTTCGTCTGGATTTCGCGATCGTTTTCCTCAGTAAATAATGTAAGTTATTTCCTAAAAAGGTCGATCGCGGGGACATTTCATTATAGAAAAGTGATAAAATGATTCGTTTTCAACAAAGTGTGTCTGTGTTTAGCGTACAATCCCCAAGAAAAATGTATGGACGGCCCATCGCAACATCCACCTTAAGCATACAATGGTTGTGATAATTATATTATTCAATTACGACGGTAAGGAAAAATTAAAATAACTAATTTATATTTTAGACAATATTTTATTGAAGTAACAATACTCTGTAACATACATACATATAATGAAAAATACACGGCAAATTATACGAAAATAGAGTTTGTACGCTGAACCGAACGCAGGAAGTGCTAAAATCGAAGCACACTAAGTGCTATTATGACACTTGCATTACAAAAATACGTCTACTTACATTTCATTAAAAAAATTATTAAAAACAAAAAAAAAATATTGTGATCCTTCTGATGGCTAAGAAATGAACGTAATTATTATGCATTCGTGGCGCGTGCTATAACGTTTTTTTTTTAAATCAGCTGCTGTTTTTTACTTCCAACGGAAAAACCTTGCAAATTCGACATAGACGAAAACGGCTGATGATTTAAATAGTTTAGATGGTACAGTCTTAGCGTTGACATATTGGGGCAGCTTAGCGTATGGGCCGTTTCGACAAACAATATTTACGTACACAGGTATACTTTAGTCAACCAGCAACTAAACATGCCGTTCAAAATCGTTAATACATAAATAGATTTTTTTTTAAATCACAAATGCAGAAAAAAATGCCGATTTGTAAGGTCTTTCGGGGTGGGAATGTGGGCCAGCGTACAAGACCCGAGTTTCTGTCTACTTCAGCTTAATAATGGTGTTCCTCAGTTTGTCCACGTTGGCTCCTGAGAATTCGTCGATCTTCTTGCTACTCTTGACGAAGACGAAGGTGGGCATGGAGTTGATGTTGTACTCCGTCGCGATGTCCTCGCATTCGTCGACGTCAACCTGGAATCAAAAGAAAATAGGAGTTTTAATAAACTTGATTATGATACACTAAAGATACGATAATGCGCTCTAAGAGACCAAGACACAGATCGCAGATGGATGCGACTTAGTTGGCTCGGGGTCCGAAAGTTCACGCGGATGAAATTGCGGGTAAAAGTCACTATAATCATAAAACTACGACTAACTAACTCATAATAATTCATTAAAAATAATATGTTAATCGCAAGAAACAATGGGTAGGGTACCTAACAGTTTAGTTGCTATGATTATTTTCCTTGCCTTTACAGAGAACAGTCATGTAATTTCATCAAAATACAGACTGGAATTTCAATTCGACCCCATTTTTTTTTATATCAATTCTGAAAATGTGATATTTTATTTGTTTTTAGAGATACATAGGCTGGTTTAAGGCTGGTTTTAGAGTCGCGCTGACCGCACGCTGACCGTCGGCGCTGACAGCTTGATACGTATGAACTTCTAGGAAGCGTTTTAGAATAACGCGTAGCTATCAGCGCGTGCGTTTCATACGTTTCGGCTGTCAGCGCCGACGGTCAGCGTGTGGTCAGCGCGACTCTAAAACCAGCCTTAGCGTAATATAAAGGTAAAGAGGGGGGCGTACACATACGAGTTACTATCGCAAATGCGGGCACTCAAATTATTGATAAGGAGCTAGATAAAATTTGTGAGTTTGGATGAAGGGGGTAATCTTCGGAACTACTGATTTCATACCTACAGAAAATCCTTTCACTAATGGCGTTAGTACTATTAGTTGTTCTGTGCTAATGGGAAACTACAGTAATGCCGAGTGTCATAGGATAAGATATTATTTGTCAAAAAAACTTGTTGTACAATTTTGGGGCCATGCAGAATACACTCTTACGCATGAGAGCTTTATATTTTATGTCAAAACAACAAATTTCACGCGGACAGAAGGTAGTATTATAAACGTTCAGTTCTAGTTCTCTTTCCGGAATTAAATATTAATATGCATGATAAGAAACATTTATCTTATCATTTCTTAAGCCACACGGCAAGAAATGGTACTTTGTATGTTTTAACTTCGAGATAGGAATACATAATGAGTTAAGTCTGCGGGCTAATTACCTACGTAACGCACTATCAGTAGCAATGAGTTTCATTTTGACATTACCTACCACAACATTCATTGAGTTATAATTACGTTTTTGAGCAGACACATTTTTACAGACTTCAAAAAAAAAATGAACTCAAAATTATGAAATAATTGTAATTTCGGTAGTAGGTGTCTTGGGATCTGTATTTTAGTTTTAGCTTTTTGCCACCGACTTCCGAAATTAAAGTTACCTATTTCATAATTTTGAGTTCATTTCTTTTTGAAGTCGGTTTAATTTTTTACCGACTTCAAAAAAAAGGAGGTTATCAATTCGACACAACGTATGTAATGTATGTAATTTTATCAAAATCGGTCCAGCCGTTTGATCGTGAAGAAGTAACAAACATATAAACACACACACTCACAAACTTTCGCCTTTATAATATTAGTGTGATTGTAATTTCGGTAGTAGGTGTCTTGGGATCTGTATTTTAGTTTTAGCTTTTTGCCACCGACTTCCGAAATTAAAGTTACCTATTTCATAATTTTGAGTTCATTTCTTTTTGAAGTCGGTTTAATTTTTTACAGACTTCAAAAAAAAGGAGGTTATCAATTCGACACAACGTATGTATGTAATATTATTGGAATTGAATTATATTCACATATGACAATCTATTAGGGCTTCCAAACCAATATACAAAATTTTATAGACCTATGTATGTATGTATGTTTGTCCACGCATTTCTCCGCAACTAATAATCGGATCGTGACCATTTTTTTTATTGGCTTACATTTACTTCAACTTGGAACAGTGCAAGTTAAATCAATTCAGTAATTTTCAAGATATGGACTAATAGGTGTAAGTACCTAAGTGTGACGGGCGGGCTGATTGATACGAGCTATACGGATGTAGTGTCAAAGGGAAAACATCTCAAAACCTTGGTAAAATTCTAGTGCAATATTAACAAATAAGTTTTTACTTAAAACTAAAAAACACGAAATAAAAAAGTAATTTAAAAAAATTAAACCGACTTCAAAGAGTAATGAACTCAAAATTATGAAATAACTTTAACTTCGGAAGTTTTGCATAGTAGACCCTCCCATATGGAAGTAGCTATCACAGGTAAAGTTAGCTTACGAATCTATTTATATGCCCAGTTTGGCAATAAAACATGTTGTTAATGGTAAGCAAAGCGATTCGTTTTTAGGGAAATACATCATCCTAATGATTGTAATTCTGTAAATACATATTTGTTACGGTCGCGAATCATATTTTAATCAACGTACAACTTAATACTGACCAGCAAATTGCAAAAAAAGTATAAAAAAATTGAATTTCGCGGGCTACCTTAGCGCTTTCGCCTTAATAAATAAATAAAATGAGAGAAAAAAAGTTGCCAGATTGACATCTATTGCAATTATTATTGAATGCTCAATGTGACATGCAGCCAACGTAGTAACTAGCATATCACCTGAGATGAAGTTACCAAATTCCGAAATAGGGTATTAAGTTAATTATTGTTTACCTTGATTTTGTTTTTACTACGATGTAGCATTACATGTAGCATTAAGTACAAACCTTAGTGGTTTATAAATGCTATTCTGTTGAAATAAATGTAATTGATTTTTAAATGGTACATAATAAAAAATAAAAAAAAAAATAAACAGAATGCCCATTCCCCTAATTAAATAATACGTTCAAAATCAATCTCCTATCAGCGACAACCAATGTCAAAAGTTTAAGTAAGTTTTTTGTAACAGATTCGAGACCGAAATTAGAATGTAAACGTTCTTGAAAGTTCGACAATGTCCCCTAAGTACCAATCTCACTAAAAAACTGCACCCTCAAACTCAAACTAAAACATTTTATTTCAATTAAACCATTAACAGGCACTTTTGAATTGTCAAGAAGTCGGTCAGTCAGAAAATATGAAGCTAATTGCTAAACACACTTTCAATCACAATTTGAATCATTTTGAAGAATATTGCTAAACCTTTGCTTCATCACATGTTCGAAAAATGTATCTGCTCAACAACTTGAAAAACGCAATGAATCTTGTTGAACTGTCAAAATGAAAGTTCGCCTCTGTACATTTATGTGCTTGAAGTATTAAATAAATAAAGTCATTGCTACTGTTAGTTTGTTACGCAATTATCCTGCTGAACGCGATCAGCACACTTTGTGTCCAAACACACTATGCCGAAGGAACGCGACCGAAGTTCCGCGGCTGATTAGATTTGGTTGATTTACAACGGAACGTAATTTCGGCATAATGTGTCGTCAGTAATTCAAATAGTATTGCAGGCGTAATCATGCCGAACTTCGGTCGCGTAACTTCGGCATAGTGTGTTTAGACACTTAAACCGAGATTGTCCGAAACCAGCGGGATTGTCCGAAAGGGTTACCGCTGGGCCAGAACATAAAGGGCTAAGGAAGGAACACGGGTGGGTTTTAGTCAGTAAGAGACTGACACTCCCTTCCGCTCCACCCAGAGCGGTAGGAGTCAATTGATGATTACCCATCCGGAAAAAAAAAAACCGCGTTCAGGAGCTGTCGTTATCATCGAATACTGTGACACTGATAGCTCTTGAACGCAGTTTAGATGCGCTGATCGCGTTTAGGTTTCATTGGTGAAATCCACCCTAAGTTTATTGAACCCACATAAATGCAGCCATCGTACGGCATGCTAAAAAGGGATGGCCAGTTCGCTATGCTACTAACAACGCCCCACCCAGACAATCGCAATACACTTACGTACCTAATTGAATATAATTAACATATTATTCATAGGTAGGTGTACACGTCACAATGCTAAGTAGGTATGCACGTTGGTGACCACAGAGGCTTATCAATATGGGTACATGCATTCTGTCCAAAAACCTAAATAATATGGGTTTTTAGGGTTCCGTACCTAAAGGGTAAAAACGTGACCCTATTACTGACTCTACTGTCCGTCTGTCATCAGGCTGTATCTCATGAACCGTGATAACAGTTGAAATTTTCACAGATGATGTATTTCTGTTGCCGCTATAACAACAAATACTAAAAACAGAATAAAATAAATATTTAAGGAAGCTCCCATACAACAAACGTGTTTTTTTTTTCGGCGTTTTTGCCTTGTGGTACGGAACCCTTTGTGTGCGAGTCCGACTAGCCCTTAGCCAGTTTTTTTTAATACTGTGACTTCAGAATCTAGCGGTCAAAGGAACATTAGTCATTCAATGATAACGTCTAAATTTATATACATGTAGGTAGTAGGTAGGCACTTATGAGCCAAATCTATACAAATAAATAAAATTAAAGTTACTGTTTGTAATGTCAAAATAACAGCTTTTTAACCGACTTCAAAAAGGACGTTCTGTATTCGACTAGTATGTATGAATGTTTGTATGTCCGCGATTTTCGCAAAAACTAATGAGCCAATTTTGATAATTCTTTCATTAATGTGATCTACATACTTTCGGTAATTATTCTTATGTACGAAGTTATATGCATAAATGTACTGCATCTCAGCTTTTCTATGCGAATTTTGATGACTCTTCTAGTCGGTGTCTTCAGTTCTTCAATGCAGTAGCAACCGACTTCAAAAATAAAACTCTACAAAGTGTCAAAAAACGAAAATGCGGAACAAACGACTCCGACTAGCGACTTTCGAAATTAAAGTTATTTATCACTTTGTAGTGTTTTTTTTTTGAAGACGGTTGTTTTTTTTTGTGACATTTTTTGATTACTAAATGCATATGAAATTATATAAATACGATACCTACTTATAACAAAAAACTTAACATAAATTATTGTCTGTCCGTTTGTTCCGGTTAATCTCCGAAACGACTGGACCGACTTTGACGGGACTTTCACTGACAGATAGGTGATGTTATAAGGAGTAACTAAATTTTTTTTGAAAAAAAAAAATAGGGTTCCGCGCAAAAATAAACCCATGATATCCAATTTGATAGAATTCGCGGACACGGCTAGTAACATGTTTTATTCATATAGGCAACGAACGTGCCAATCGTTGCCTAAAGTAACAATAACTATCCAAGGGAACATTTATCTATGAATGATAAAAGGCACGTAAATGCTGTAACTACATATATGTCTTACAGCCGCGAATAATATTTTAATCAACATACAACCTAGCACTGTCCTGCAAATTGCAAAAAACGTAAGAAAATTTGAATTTCGCGGGCTGGTTGGAGCATTCACCTTAAGACGCAGCGTCAAAAACTATCCATTATTTATCAAGTATATTCAAAAACTTTTCAAGGAATAGTTTACGTAGGTTGTAACATCTCTTGGGGCTTCCCGATGACCGGCTGTTTATTGCAAAGCTTGGAACTGACTCACTTTATCTTAGCCTTCAACAACATTATGGAACTACATATTATTATGTAAGTACCTAATTAAACATGGAAAATTCATTATTTTAATACCTAAATAATATTATTAACGCCATGAGTTAGCTTTATCAAAATGAAAACCATATTAGCTTAGGCATTCAAGCTATTACATATATTATTTATATTATAGCCTTAGAGATATGGCTTTAAATAATATAAGTAGGTATGAATAATTCAGTCACTATACTGTACCTAATAAACTTCTTAAAGGGGGCAATTCTTAGTCAGACTAACCTATAAAAACTTATCGAAACGATCTAGAAAATAATCAGCTTTATTTTTATTATATGTATAATTATGTCAAATTTCAAGACGTGACATCTACCAACCCGGACTGGGCCCGCGTGGTGGATAACAGATTTACAGCCCACTCCCTCTCACCGAGAGGAGGCCTGTGTCCCAGCAGTGGGAACCTTATAGGCTGAATATGCTTTAGGTCAAACAATCTACTATTTTATCACATCTATTAAAAAAGAACTACTTATTGTATTCTTCGTAAACAGGGACTAAAACAGCTCTTTAATGCCTAGGGACTTAGAGACTAAAAGTGATTTGAATTTGGAATGTGGATATTGTTAGTAAAAGTTCCAATCACCAAAGTAAAGTAAACAATTACGAACGAAGGCAGAATGCTTTTCGCGCGTTTTTTATTAATCATAAACTTTTTTTTTAATTTGGCACGCGCTTTTTACTTTATCATACAGCCTGTTACTTGTTCTTACAATGTTCGTGATGTGACTTTTACTACCAATATCGACATTCTAAATTGAAATAACTTTTAGTCCCTAGGGATTAAACAGCTATTTTAGTCCCCAAGAATACACTAGCCCTTTATGAATAGAAGTGATAAAAAATATATTAGTATTTACATAGTTAAAACTTTATACTTTGTATTGCAATTCTTATAAGTTAAATTCATGCTGACTTACTTTTAACAAGTTTTGTTAAGAAAACACGAGCAAACTGAAGGCCAATTCTTGTATTTAAAAACTTTCAAAATCCTCAGCGTCAATCAATGTCAAAAACTTGTCAAAAATGTAGCGAAATTAGAGGTAGTTTTTGACAGATTGAGATCAGACTGTGAACGTTCTTAAAATTACGAGAATTGCCCCTCTTGTCTTGGGCAAAAAAACACGTTAATCTATAAGTTTCTCTGCATTATGACAGGATGACGTCATGGCTTTGTAATTCATTTGTTACGTAACAGCGCGCAACTGCTAAATGACCTCATAAACCAGTTGTTTGAGATTGACCACCTTATAGGAAGTCGGCAGAAGGTCAACTTGGAGTAGGTACACACGATAGAAATCGATAAATGTTTAGTTTATACGGACTTTACTCTAGTTGTTTCTGCTAAAGTATAGACTACGGCTTTCAGTTTCGATGCATTACTGAGTCCCGGGGAAAAAAAAAAGAGACTCGATGTGGTCTCGAAATTCCCGGGGAAACGAGACTTTTGAGACTATTTCAAAACTAGGTTTCTTACTTATAGGCTATGCAATTAGGCAGTCAAAACAAGATATTTTAATCAAGTACTTTATTAAACAAACGCAAATTAAAAATTTATATGTTAAAGTTTTTTTTTTTTCATTTTTGTAATGGGCACGTAAGAAACAAAGGGCGTTTAATTTGGTTTCAGACAACCCGCGTCTCAAGTCTCAAAGGTCTCGTTATTCCCGTGACCGAAAATGTTAGTCTCGAGCCTCGAAAATACCAAAAAATCGTCGAGAAACTCGAAATTTTCGAGATCGATATTCGCGGGATGAAAGTCTTAGTATAGACCTTGTCTTTATCTTGATGTCGTAAATGGTGACTGGACAAAACAAACGACCAGTGGTCGACATTAGCTGAATAACAAGCATTGGTCAGTCATAGGGAGAGGCCCCTCACCTTTGCCCCAGCAGTGGAATGATGCAAGCTAACAGTAACAGTATTTTTATATGTTTGTTACACTTTCACGCTAAAATGGCTGAACGAATTTGAATGAAATTTGGCACATGGGTAAACTAGACTGGCATATCGGATAATTTTTATCCCGATATTCCCACGTAAAAAAAAACTAATACATTTACAGCCTACCTACATCATCCCTTATTTTATCCCCATGGGGGTTGAATTTATCAAAATCCTTACTTAGGGGATGCCTACGTCATAGTAGCTATATGCATGCGAAGTCTCAGCCCGATTGGTTTAAAATTGACAAAGTTTCATACAAAGTTTCATCCGCTATTTTATCCCCTTGGGGGTAGAATTTATCTAAACCCTTTCTTAGCGGATGCCTACGTCATAACATCTACCTGCATGCCTAATTTCAGCCCGATCCCTCCAGTGGTTTGGGCTGTGCGTTGATAGATCACTATGTCAGTCAGTCACCTTTGAGTTTTATATATTTAGATTTGTTACTTCTTCACGCTGAAACGGCTGGACCAATTTTGATAAAATTTGATATGGAGGTAGCTGACATCCTGGATTAACATATAATCTATTTTTTATCCCGATATTCGCACGGGATCGAGAACTATGCAGGTGAAACTGTGGGGCGTAAATAGTAGTTAATATAGGTAAGTCTGAAATCGCCAACCCATCTTGAGCAAGCGTGGTGATCAATGCTCATCCCTTCTTAGTACGAGAAGAGCCCTTTGTCCTGCAGTGGGACAAAAATAGGCTGGTACAAACCACGCCACGCGGCTGGTGGGCTGGTGGTGGTGGTGGCTGGCTGGTGGTGTGGTGGTGATATGCAACGATGGCACTTCTGAAGATATCTTTCGATAGTAACGATTTGTACGCAAGGGAGTTACATCTACGCGAACGTAAACACAGACATGCTTTATCTGATAAGCATGATTATGATATTAATTCTATTTGCATTGCAATGGTACTTGAGTGATAGTACAGAGTTGCGCGTAGCTTCACCCTACTGTGAAACTGAGAAATAGGTCATACTTTATGCTAAGGCGCTTTACTTTGTGTAAATAATTTCATCACCAGTCACCACTGCTCTCAAAACGGTGAAGGAAAACATAACTGGCATGTCCTAGAACCAAAAATTCGAAGACATGTGACATCTACCAACCCGCACTGGGCCTGCGTGGCGATTATTAGCCCACTCTCTCTCGAAGATAGGAGGCCTGTCTCCCAGCAGTGGGAACATTATAGGCTGATTAATATGTTGTTATGCTGTGGACAATGGAATAAGCAACTGAAGGACCTTCATAGGACTAGAAGAGCTTGCTTATTCCTTCTCTGTAGGAGAAGAGGGTTTTAACCTGCATCGCCTTTTACGACAGTATGGGTACGAAGTATGGGGTGCTGCTATTTTTTAAGTCCGGCACCACACAGACAACGACGACTACGACGACTTTAGTCACTAAAATAATATCTTAACCCTTAGTTACCACACAAGCGGTTAATCAATTACAGTCGTTACGGGTAGTCAGAAGCCCAAAAGTCTGACAACCAGTCTTACCAAGGGGTATCGAGTTACCCACTAACTGGGTTCTGAAAGTCAGATAGGCAGTCGCTTCATGTAAAATACTGGTATTCAGCTGCACCCGTTTAGACTGGAAACCCACCCCAACATAATTGGGAAAAGGCTAGACAGATGATGACGATAATTCAAGATGATTGCTTTGTCGTAGTGACCAAGTAACGTCTCCAGAGACCATAATTTTCGCGCCTTACTTAACTTTTTTTTGGGGCAAAATTTACTTTCTTATATGCGGTATGATATTTACTAGGCTAGGACCCTCTTATTTCATTGATATGCAAAAACATAACTACATACATAATATAATGTTTTAGAAGCAATTAAAAATGACAAGTGTTTATGAATATGACTATATTATTTGTATAATTTATTATAGGTGTATGATGTGTTAAAAGTGTGCCATGTCATGTTATGTTATAAAATACCACATAAAAACCTTGTAGATGGATGCATGGCCAATGCGGTAGAAACTTAATACGGTAATATTGATCGGCGACATTAAATATTGTGTTTGCATTCAACCGTAACTTAGAAACAGTCGCAATAAACAATAATTATTTTTTTATTACTTTTCATATTTATTATCTTTGATCAGTTTCCTGTTTATTTCATTTGCTTAATGGGGAAGGAAGGAAGGAAAAATATTACTTCGATTCAAAGTTGAATTTCTGAATGACCAACTATAACTAAATGAATGGAAATATTTGGATGCCTATTGGCGGATTCCTATAATTTACGAAGTGTTCTTGGTTACAATTAAGACTCTTGTATCTTTACCAATAATGAAGCAAAGATCTCATAGCTTTGCATAGTAGACCCTCCCATATGGAAGTAGCTATCATAGGTAAAATTAGCTTACGAATCAAATACATATCGAAATCCGTTCAGTGGTTTAGGCGTGAAAAGGTAACATACAGACAGACAGTTACTTTCGAATTTATAATATTAGTATGGATTGTCGTTGCAAGTAAACATTCTGTTCCATAATTCGTTTCATGCTAATAGTTACCTTCGTAATTAATCTAATCGTTGACTTATCGCGTGCTCTGAGCGTAGCGGTATTTTATGTAGAGGTATTTATTTTTTAATGGTTCAAAACAGTACCTACACATAAACGAAGTACAAAGGAAAAAAAAATGCCGAAAGGTAACTGAAGGTCTAAGGATTCTTAATAGTTAAAATATTGATGACTAAGTATATTTTATCACTATATTTCTTATAAATATCTTTTCTTTTATTTTTCTTTATAACAAACAAATTATG
Source organism: Mesoligia furuncula (assembly GCA_916614155.1). Lineage (NCBI taxonomy): Eukaryota > Metazoa > Arthropoda > Insecta > Lepidoptera > Noctuidae > Mesoligia > Mesoligia furuncula. Next base: position 6,245,115 of record OU744815.1, read on the forward strand.
TTTTTGTCTGTAAAAAATCTGGTCGAATTTCGTTTTTGGTCCGTCCCTAGCCACAATTAAAGGGTAGGTACTTAGAACTTTTTAGTTACATTGAGCCGACGTAGATATCCTAATTCCTAAGTACTTATCCCTGCTACCAACCTTATTGACTTTTTAATCTTTTCTTTTCATTAAATTACTTTTTTACCCTAGTGCAAAAATGTTGGAAAACCATGTCGAGTAGTATAGAAACTTATATCATTTAAGACCTTGGGTTTCTGCGTATCCCAAGTGTGAAAATTTAATATCTTAAATGCAGAAGTTCTTACCTTAAGGACAACAATGGCGTCGGCCATTTCAGTGGCCATCTCGTCTAGTTTGGGCCCGATCATCTTGCATGGTCCACACCAGGTGGCCATGAAGTCGATCACCACCAGCTTCTCGCCAGCCTCGGCCAGCCTGGTCTTCAGGTCATCGGAGTCTTTGATGTGGATCGCCATGTTAGCTGGAAACAAGGAAACAAAAAGATGTAACATCCAGAAAAAAAACATTGTCGTTTTTCTTTCACATCCGCAAAGTAAGGAAGAAAGGAATTTATACCCCGCATTGGGTTGATCCAGGCTGAAATTATTATGACGGTTGCCTTTCATTCAAGTAGTAAAAAGATAGTAAAGGATAATCCCAAGTAAGGGGGGCTATTCAAGAAGCTTATAGATAAAAGTGGAGGAGAGCTATGTGAAGACGACGGTGGTTGGACGCTCTCTTTCTAAATACACACATAAGAACGAGACAGTGATATGTTTTTTGTGTCATAATGTAATGTATTCAGAAAAAGAGGTCGGACCACAGTAATCTTCACTTAGGTAATTGAGTGTTGCATTCCCTTTTATCTAAAGCTTCTTGGGGCTATCTTTTATCTGACTCAAACTCAAAATATAGTGTACACACCACTGTATTTTGGATTTTAACCAAGTACTGTATTTTGAGTTTGTGTGAGTTTGAGCACAATGGAGATTTTTAGAGTTCGAATGAGCCGAACGACAGAGCCATCATCCTGGTCGAAAAAAAAAACCAGTTGCTCTATGACACAAAGCGAAGAATAGGAAGACACAATTGATGATAGAAACTCACAAAAAAGTTACTGGGAAAAAAACATTGGTTTTATTGTTGTAAATAGTCAATTTTAAAGCAGATTGCAATTGTTTATCTTATCGCGCTAATGGATACCTAATAAATATGTAAATCAGTAAATAGAATGTCGTGGAAATATAAAACATTCTCGGCTACGTAGCGTTTACGTTTCTTCCTATTTTTAATTCTTATAATTACTACTAGCTACGCCCCGCGGTTTCACCCGCATAAGTGTCGATCCCGTGGGAATGTGGGGACAAAAAGTAGCCTATATGTTAATCCAGGGTTTCAGCTACCTCCATACAAAATGTTATCAAAATTGGTCCAGCCGTTTAAGCGTGAAGAAGTAACAAACACACACAAACTTTCGCCTTTATAATATTATTAGTGTCATTAAAAATATTCATAACCAAATGTAACTGGTCCTAAATTACTCTAGCATTTGCTTTAGTGAGATGTATTCTAAGTTGATTTTTGTGTGACAATTTGTAACAAAAAGGTCCTAATAAGTGTATGGAATTCGAATTTGTTTTAAGTATGAATTCATTTTGTTGTTCCACAGCTTGAAAATTATCTCAAATTCTTAATAGGCTGATATTTTTTTTGTTTTTCCTTATTCTATTAAGATCAGTGTCTACTGTCTGGGTCGGCTTTCCAATAATTTTATGACATGAAATAGTTGGCACACTAACTAAGCATTTTTCACATACCTAGACATACTAGTAATTACTAGAACTGGAATGAGACAGCTTACTGATACAAGTCAAGTCACATCCCATAATAGACAGTTTTTCAATGAAACTCATGCATGACGGTATGACAAAAACCTCAGTTTAATTGTGCTTTTAATTTAATTTCTAAATTAGATAAATAAAATTGTACAGCTACGAACTTTTAAATGACATTTTTATTTGGCGGGAATTAAATACCGCCTTGACAAGGGATCATAAACTTTTTTAAGTTTCTTAATATTTGTCAATGGCATTTATTTCAAAGTCCTGATGACTGAAAGAAGTGATTAGCCTTTTTGATAGCAGCCGTGAACGTAACTACATAATAAATGTCAAGAAAAAATTAAATATTCCATTCATGTTTCCAGAAAATTCGAGACTAAGTCGAATAAAAATGTTCGTAGGTATGGACATAATATTTTTTACATAAGATATGATACAAACGGCAGAATCACCTTGGTTATCCTCCACGGACAAATAACGTGTTTAAACTCCGCAAAATAATAATGATAATAACCCTACGTGTGGAAAACCATAAACATTTTAATAAACGCCACTTTGTATTAACTTAACATTAAAAATTAAACCACATTGTGTCACTTTACTCACCGTCAGTTATTTTAACTCTTACAAAATAGTATCACAGTTCTAATCAGACAAGGCACTGAAGTTTGATGCCTTTTTTATTCACACACGCCCTCACTAGCTCGCGTTCAAATGAATACTAAGTGCCATAGACTGTAGCATTATTTTATACAGCAGTATTTTGGCGCTTTAATTGGTGCTGTTTCATTCGCGGTATTGTGAGATCGCGTGCAAAGCGTATTGCCGTTTCTTTCCCTCTTCAACAAATTATCGTATCTGTGACAGGGACAGTGATACAGCGTCACGCGGAATAAATCTATCGATGTCATTATGTGATGTAGATTCTATTTTATTGAGTACGAGCCTATAAGTTGTTTTTGTCTGCTTGCCGTCTCAATCCAATGACGTAATTTTTCCATGAATGAGTCATCGTGTATCGACCTTCGGAAAGTTGGTTCGTCATGATGGTTTTGAGAAAATATAGCGACAGAATATTTTATTAATGAGTCGCTTCCCTATTTTCACGATGACGTAGCAATATTTTCAGGGAAACGTTTAAAAGTAGATCGATTTCCCGTTCGGTTTACCGGCTCAAGAGCCGGTCGATTCTGTTAAAATCCCACCGTGAAAACTTAGGTGAAATGAGTTTGTTTTTGCTAGGAATTGACACTATTGACAGCTCACTCCTCGCTCACTTCACTAAGTTTTCACGGTGAAATTTTTACAGAATAGCACCGCTCGGCCCCAATTCTGTATTATAATTTTTCCCGCGTAATCTTACCACGTCAGTGCAATGCAAAAAAACCACGTCGATATCGAAAGAAAGAAAGAAGAAAGTAAATACGTTTATTTGCGGCAAACATGACGGATAAAAATAAAAAAAAACAAACGAAAAAAAAAAAACAAAATAACAGTTTGGGAGAAAGTACGCGTCACATCTCCGCGAAACGGCCATCGCTCAGCATAATGCTAAGACCCTATACGAGACAGAGCCCCAGCGCTGGTTTTCAGCCACAGCCGGCGTTGACGTGATGACGTCAGCCAGTGCAGCATACGAGTTAGGGCCCAAAAATTGACGTGGTTTCGAAGTAAGGATTCATTAAGTGGTCATAGTGAATGAATTTGTTCATGTTTTGTTCACTGGAAAACGTAGCAAAGCATTAATTGTCTAGAACCAATTCTTACTTATTAGGTACCGTATGAAATTGCCTAGAAAACATTTTTGCACATAGTTTCGTAGAGAAAAAAACTATGAATAAACTGGCCAAGTGCTAGTAGGACTCGCAGACGAAGGGTTCCGTACCACATGGCAAAAACGCCAAAAAAACACGTTTGTTGTATGGGAGCCCCCCTTAAATATTTATTTTATTCTGTTTATAGTATTTGTTGTTATAGCGACAACAGAAATACATCATCTGTGAAAATTTCAACTCTCTAGCTGTCACAGTTCATGAGATACAAGCCTGGTGATAGACACACGGACAGTGGAGTCTTAGTAATAGGGTCCCATTTTTACCCTTTGGGTACGGGACCCTAAAAAGTATACAAAGTTAATACGTATCTAGATTCTAGGTAATAAGTCAAGTGGTGGCCAAGTGGTAACGGACGCTATTTACTAAAATTAGGTTCGGTAGGTTCTATTCTGTAAAATACTCACTGTGAAAACTTTATGAAGTGAGCTTAAGGCTGAGGCCAAACGAGCGAATTTTTTGAGCTGTGAGTCGCGTAAAATGAGTCGCGGAATTTACGCTGCATTCGGTTTCATACTAAAGTCCTGTTTGTACCACACGGCGACGCAAAATGAGTTGTATGCTGACTTATGCGCGTTATTTCAACCGAATTGCGCTCGGGGTGAGGGAGGGGAGTGAGGCAACCGTCAGTTAAGTTACAGAGTGCGACTGAAGTTACGTCCGTCCGTCTGGCAGTCTAACCGAATTTCAGTTGAACGTAAATTGCGATACTCAAAATGCGCGACTCACAGCTCACAAAATTACGTTCGTTTGGCCTCAGCCTAAAGTGAGCTGTCATTCCACTTGATGCTAGGCATTGACACTGTTGACAGATCTCACTCCAAGCTCACTTCACCTAAGTTTTTACGTTGAGATTGTTACAGAACAGACGGCTAGACAAGAGCTTTACTTTGTATTTCATCACCACTTCTCTTGGCTTAGGCCCCCAGTGGTCGACGCAACTGTGGCCGACGCCCCCGATTCGATTAATTTAATTCAAAGTAATTTTTGATCAAATGTACTGTCAGACACAAAAATTGTTTTACAAAAATATTAAATGTACTTAATATTGATTGTTGGCGATCTATTCTCTGCTATTTGATAGATAACTTTTGATTAGCAAGGAAAAATACTTTATTAATAGGGTGAAACACTTTTCTCATTTACTGTACTAAGTGAAAAAGCACAAAAAAAAAAGATATTAAATTAATCGTATCGGGGGCGTCGGCCACAGGTGCGTCGACCACTGGGGGCCTAAGCCACGGACCCCTTCTCTTAAGGGGCTTAGAGCTCTGCCTCATAAAGGTGCTGCCAAACTGCTGTTATAAATTGTTTACAAACATTTTATAACATTGTGATCTAATATGTTTAATCAAAAAGCTTTTCAGAAATCAGAAAGGTTTTTATGTTAGGTAATGTTAGTAAACATTTTTAAACAGCAGTGTGATGACAGCACCTTCAGTGAGTTGCGTTGCGTCGCGACGACGCGAATAATGACTAATGATTAATTAAATTATGACAATTTAATTATTATTTCAATTAAATTAATCAATAATTGTCTAATTTATTAGGCTGAGGCCAAACGAGCGTAATTTTTTGAGCTGTGAGTCGCGTAAAATGAGTCGCGGAATTTACGCTGCATTCGGTTTCATACTAAAGTTCTGTTTGTACCACACGGCGACGCAAAATGAGTTGTCTGCTGACTCACGCGCGTTATTTCAACCGAATTGCGCTCGGGGTGAGGGAGGGGAGTGAGGCAACCGTCAGTTAGGTTACAGAATGCGACTAAAGTTACGTCCGTCCGTCTGGCAGTCTAACCGAATTTCAGTTGAACGTAAATTGCGATACTCAAAATGCGCGACTCACAGCTCAAAAAATTACGCTCGTTTGGCCTCAGCCTTAGTCATTACTATATTCATATTGACTCAACGCAGGTGTGGCATACAATGCGTTGATCCGTTGCGACGACGCAACGCACTAATGAGGCATCACCCGAACAGGACCTAAATACAAAAAACCGGGCAAGAGCGAGTCGGACTCGCGCACCGAGGGTTCCGTAACATCCGGGTCTATTCATAAGGTTTATGTTTATGAAATTAAATGTTTTTTTATTTTTGAGTTGATTGAATGAATGGTAAATTGTGGTTTACGATTTATGACGTATTAAAAAAAAACTACTTACTAGATCTCGTTCAAACCAATTTTCGGTGGTAGTTTACATGATAATGTACATCATATATTTTTTTTAGTTTTATCATCCTCTTATTTTAGAAGTTACAGGGGGGGACACACACATTTTACCACTTTGGAAGTGTCTCTCGCGCAAACTATTCAGTTTAGAAAAAAATGATATTAGAAACCTCAATATCATTTTTGAAGACCTACCCATAGATACCCCACACGTATGGGTATGATGAAAAAAAAAATTTTGAGTTTCGGTTCTATGTATGGGGAACCCTAAAATTTATTGTTTTTTTTCTATTTTTGTGTGAAAATCTTAATGCGGTTCACAGAATACATCTACTTACCAAGTTTCAACAGTGTAGTTCTTATAGTTTCGGAGAAAAGTGGCTGTGACATACGGACGGACAGACAGACAGACAGACAGACAGACAGACAGACAGACGGACAGACAGACAGACAGACAGACAGACATGACGAATCTATAAGGGTTCCGTTTTTGCCATTTGGCTACGGAACCCTAAAAACGCAAGGTTTAGAAACAATAAAAGTATTTATGATCGACTACAGTAAACAAAATCAGAAAAATATATGATAGTCTTCAAAATGCTAGGTAGATAGTGTATTGAAAACATAATACAACTAATTTGACAGGATAGAAAAAAAACCGGCCAAGTGCGTGTCGGGCCACGCAGAGTGTAGGGTTCCGTAGTAGCCCGTTATCACAATGTAGTACAGTTGCACATTCTGGTGTTCTTAATAATATAAAAAAAAAAAAAAATTTTTTTTTCAATGCAAGTCTTTATAAACAAGCAACTACTTCATCTTAGTCACTTTATAGGATTAATGCTAAGGATTTTGTATTTGGTACAAAATTATCCAACACCCAAGTTTAACGACTATTACTGCTAAACTAATAAAGTTATCTTAACCGCTATACTTTTCCTTAAAAGTTCATGAAATGCACTATCATCGTGAATTTTTCCAGATTTTTCAAGTCAGTAGTTTAGCTTTTAGAGGGGGGGGAGACGCCCTACTGGAACAAAGTTTTGCATTTTAAAGTTTAATATTTCGTAAATGGAGCATTAAATCGAAAAATAATTTTAGCATTTCTTCATTTTAGATTAAAAGTCATTTTAGAAGACCTATTCAACGATACCCCATACGATGGGGTAGACGACGAAAAAAATATTCATCCCCACTTCACTAGTAGGGGAGCTACCCTAAAAAAAAATATTTTCCAAAATTTTATTTTACCGCTTTGTCGGCGTAATTGATATACACACTCCTACAAAATTACAGCTTTCTAGTGCTAACGGTCTCTTAGCAAAACCTCGGACAGACAGACAGACTGACATGACGAAACTATAAGGGTTCCTTAGGAACTACGGAACATACCTCTAAAAACTTTCTTTTTACAATAGAAACCATACTATACATACAATCATTCTGATTGTTTGTCAGCTTATGCTACATGCAACATACTAAAGCACTAGTGTTTTAATTTTTTTGTCCAAATAATAGATATTTTGTAAACAGATAATTGCTTCATATTTTGCAATAAATTACCAGTGTTGTGTCATCAGTCATCACAGAGCTTAGCAGTAAATGTAATTGACACAAATATTATGAAACACGAAATTTTATTACTTATTTAAATGAGTAATGTTTCCTACCTAATGTTCTTATCAATGAATTCGCATGGTGTACACGACCTTATCAGTTAACCACAATATAATTTAAAATTACATAATTATATAATATTATCATGCCAATGTCCGATATGATAGCCAAAACGGTTATTTTCAGAAACTCTAAATTCCTAATCATCCTGTGACGAATTCGGTTTATCGCACCGGTAAAGCTCATTTAGGCGCTTTACAGATGGAGCAACTATTGCAGCAACTGGCAACAAAAAGTTGATAGTTGCCTCAACTAAAGTTTCTCCATCTGCAAAGCGCCTTATGTGATTGCGTCATTTTGTAGGAAAAAGGTAATGAGTATGTTACCTACCTAATGTTCTTATCAATGAATTCGTATGGTATGGTATACTCGACCTTATCAGTTAACCACAATATAATTTAAAATTACACAATAATATAATATTATCATGCCAATGTCCGATATGGTAGCCCAAACGGGTATTTTCAGAAACTCTAAATTCCTAATCATCCTGTGACGAATTCTGTTTATCACACCGGTAAAGTCCATTTAGCAACTATTGCAGCAACTAGCTTTTTACATACATCTTGGGCTATTTGGTTGTTGTATCAACGGGCAACTTTTAAAGTAAAATTGAAAAAAGTTGATAGTTGCCTCAACTAAAGTTGCTCCATCTGTGAAGAGGGAAATTAACTTACTGAAAGAAGTAAAGGTAAAAAAACTAATTAAAATGGCTTATTATTATTTGTCGATTCGCAGCGCAGATGTCACTTTGACTGCATGTTTGGGACACAGAGGGCAGGCCCATCCTGCCCCATGTGGTGGAGCATTGTTTGTGACATAACTTCACGACAACGCCGTGGAAGTGGCAAAGTTTAAGGAAAACAAGATTTAATAAAATAGAGTGGTTCCAGCGACACGGAGAAGTCGATTTGCACAATTTTATGGAATGAAGTCAAGAGAAAAGTACAAGTGAAGTTGTTGTTGAAAGTGAAGCTGTCGATTCGCCCACAAATAAATTGCGAGTCGCCTATAGAAAAAATAATATTATTGAAAAGTGACGATTCGCACGTTTCGGACAAGTAAATCCGTGCGAATCGACTAAAATGCCGTTAAAATTGGACTTGAACACTTCGATCGTAATTGAAAACAACCATAAAGATAAAGCAATCCTGATCAACGTAGGATGGATGTGGGAAGCGCAGGACCAGCCATTAAGGCGATGCTTGGAGGAGGCCTATGTCCAGCAGTGAACGTCTTTCGGAAGAATGATGATGACATCAACAACTATGAGGTAACTGGAAAACCCGATCAAAATTCGGGTTTTAAAACGGCTTGACTATGAAAAAAATACCGACGATTAACCACTGAACGAAGTTGGGAAACGTTGTTCCAAAAAGGTACCTACTGAATACAGAGGCCGACCAATTTTGGACCCTTCAACACCGCACATGTTATACTAACAAGAGATTTAACATCACACAGGACAAAGAGAAAAGCAGGGCCCAGGAAACCACGTCAATTCCCTAGCTAATGACGACATCTCCTAATAACGTATTCTCTATGACAGAATGAACAAAACCGCTCGAAATGAACGCGAAGTTGTTTAAGAACGCCGTGGTTTGAACTGTCAAAATAACTTTACCGCTCTGAAGTAGGCAACAAATCACTGCGCAGTAGTTAATCCTATGAATAAAACAGCAGCGCGCATGGTGCGGATTGGCGCGGCTAGCAAGGAGCCTAGCTTCAGAGCGGCAAAGCTATTTGACGCGAACTGTACATGGTTTACGCGGGGAATAATAATTACCATACAGAATTGGGGCCTGTCTGTGTGGTGCCGGACTTAAAGAATAGCACCACCCCATACTTCCCGTGGGTGTCGAAAAAGGCGACTAAGGGAGACCGGAGAATGGGCAGCAGCGTTCTCTATGCATTATACCATCATACCATACTGTGATCGCCAACCCGCCTGCCAAGCGTGGCGATTATGGCAAACCCCCCCCAAAATTGGGGGAGGCCTATGTCCAGCAGTGGACGCCTTTCGGCTGAAATGATGATGATGATGAGAATTGGGGCCCTAGTTGCGACGTATAACGGTATAAGGGAAACGTTCAGAAAATAGAAGGATTAAACCTTCTATTGAAAAATCTAAGGATTCAGAGTCCTTGACTATGTGTCAAGTATTTGTGTTTGGTCGGTGTAGTATGTAGTCTCCAACTCCCGACAAGCTAAATGTATAACATACCTTTAGTTTAAACAAACCCAAGAAAATATTGATGCAACATTGCATCTGCAATAGGCAATGAAAAGTGGCGAAAAAAGAATGGGACTGCCGACTCGGACGAATGCAAAATCCGGAGTGGTTTCGAGGCTCCCTTTAAACGACATTAGACATCATCAAATTGAAGCTGAAGATGAATTTATGGACCTGTGTTCATCGTACAGGGAAAATGAGCGTTAAGCTTATCTGAGGTGAATTCACGCCTTTTTTCCAAGTATAATTGGTTTAACTTTTGTATTTACATGTGCTGTGAATAAGCTATAAAAGAAGATATTGAAATAAATAAGCGGAATAATTTATTTATAACGGTAATTTGTGCTAATGATTAGAAGGAATTCGCTTTAAGAAAGGAAACTGGTAAAATGACTTGCTTTTCTTAACCATTAATAGTCCTAGATTGTATTTGGACCCTGGTGGGGACCATTCTCAACGGAGACTAGCTTTCGGCGCAGCAGATATTATAGTGCACAAGTGTGTGTGCGTTGACACAGGTGCACTCTTTCTTCCCCCTCTAACCATCTACAGTTGTCGTAACTGCGTTCTTAGATTATTTCATGGGAGGCATTTACAGCTGTCAAAACGGTGAAGGAAAACGTCATATCCCAGAGCCAAAAGTTCAAAGACATGTGACATCTACCAACCTGCACTGGGCCCGCATGGTGGAATTACGGCCCACTCCCTCTCACAGAGAGGAGGCCTGTGTTCCAGCAAAGGGAACGTTATAGGCTGATTATGGATTTACAGCATCTTTTCTTGGCAAATGACCTCAAGAAACCGTCGCTTATCTTAATTATTATTTTTTTCCGTAAAGAAGTGAATTGTATAAAACCGTAAGAACACTTCAGTCAAATATTCTGTTAAAAGTGCTCTTTTTTAACACGCTTTTATTAGGTCGACCTGTATGTAACTAACTATGTAATGGAATCTAAGGTAACTAATTTAACCATCTTCCAAGGGTCGTAGCGTAATGAAAGTTGGCAACTGTATGTAGTTCTGATGACAATACAATAATATGGTACTGTCGAACTGATCTGATGATGGAGCCGGAAGATATGAACTGGAACTTCATGATGGAAAATCGTATCAGAGCTGTTTTGAATTTCTTAGAAAAGTCTTGTAATTTTGTTTTTACGTGCATTTATAAAAGCGTATTTTTCTAGTGTTTTTTAAACTATTAATTTTTAGACTCTGCTTTTCTGACTAGATCTCAGAATAAATTCGATTCTGAGAATTTATGCATGCACATAATCACTGATATAAATTTTCCAGTGAATTGCCCTTTAAACATGATAGTTTTAAAAGCAGATCAGATAAGTGTCAATGCTGCTGTTTAGTAGATAATAATGATATTGCAACTTCATTGATGGGTGATTCAACTCTTGTAACAGGTAAAAAAGATAAAGGAATATCATGTCATCTTCGGTGTTGTTTTACAGAAACACCACAAAATGGCGAATTATATACTTTTTCACAACTCCTTTAATATAGGTATCAAATGCAAGGGCTTCACTTGTCAAGCCCTTGCATTAGCCCCTTGCCCTTCTACTTATAGAATAATGTAAACTATATTGAAAGGGAATGAGGAATATTAACTAACGAAATGAAAACTAAAAACTTCAAAATATTTTTTTGCTCTAGAATGATGAGGAAAGTGGAGTGATGACTGGTACCTACGACCACTAAGTTTGACTATTTTTATTACGAATGGAACAATCCCACTTAAAAAGCGTAGGTATTTCTACATCAGATAGTGTCGCAGTCCCATTTTATAAACTAGATCTGAAATACCTAAGATATCTAACGCTACGAAATACTTGTTAAAAATTATTCTTCAACTATAAATTAATAATTATTTTTTGACGGATAAAAAACCTGATTAAACACCAAATTACCTGAATCTTAAAACGCAAGAAATGAAATACAAATATGTAGGAGTCCCTACAAAAAGCATGAAATAAAAAATTAAATTAAAAATTTAAAAAACCCCCGACACAAAAAATAAAATAAAATCAAATGTAAGTAATTGGAAAAGGATCAAATAATTTAAAAACCCCCAACTTAAAGAATCTAGGTAACGAGACTAAAACAGATTTAAATTCATATGGAAGTCGGGGGACCGTTCTGTGGAACACCGTCTATGCTAAGAGGTCCCCCGACTGCCATATGAATTTATCTGTTTTAGTCTCGTTACCTAGATTCTTTAAGTTGGGGGTTTTTAAATTATTTGATCCTTTTCCAATTACTTACATTTGATTTTATTTTATTTTTTGTGTCGGGGGTTTTTTAAATTTTTAATTTAATTTTTTTAGGCCCCCTTAGCTCCTGCCGGTGCTATTACTTAGCGTTCTTTGTTTTTTTTTCGTTTTGCTCAGATGGATCGATACAGAAACTACCTTAGTTTTCAATCGACTAGCCGTAAAAAGCGGGTCAGACTGGGCGTAATGGGTTAAGGGGCTACTTCGAAAATCTACAAAGCGAGCGAAAGTGATGCAATTACTTTTGAAACACAAAAGAAGAGTGATGGCTATAGTGTGCGTGCGCTTACGAGCGGAATAAAACGACGTATGTGCCAAAACGAATTTACTCCTTTTTTTAACAAAATAAATAAATTAAATTTAAACTACTTTGAGTAAATTTTGATCTATGTTTTAAATTAATTCCATTGAATATTTCTTATGCGTTACGCTGTGATGTCGAAAAAAGTAAAAAAATTGATGTAACTTTGCAATTTTTTTGTATAGAGAAAAATTCATTGAATCGTGTATGCCTTTTACATGATACTAGACCAAAGAGTCAAAAAAACATATACCAAAATGTTAAATCCCTATTCCACATACTCAACAAGTTACACGAAATAGTAAAACCAATTTTTTTTCTATATATCACCTTAATTTGGCAGGCTAATATTCAAATGCAGCGTAGATAAAAAGCGCAAACAGTAGATTTTATTTAAATAGTAAAGTTCGAAAGAAAATGTTTTTTTTTGGGCGAAAACGAAATTTGGCCTTATTTGCATTTACAGCCGAAAACCGAATCGAAGAAAATGTATTTTCGTCGATAGGCTTTATTTTTGAAAAAGTAAAAAAAAATATTTAAGTACCCATTTATATCTGAACTAGTTGACCCGACCCGAGTTGTTTAAATGAATAAATGGATTCAAAGTATGTTTCACTGTTTTTCGGCTACCGCCCGCGGCCGAAATTATTTTTTTTCGGCCAAAAACGAAAATTGTCGGACACCAAAAAAAACTAAATTCGGTCGGATTCTAGTAATGATGTAAAACAGACGCACATAGAAACAATACCTAATTAAAGATAACTGTACCGTCCATGGGAACTCCCTGACCTTTTGACCTCTCTGACTTTGTTTATAGTCGAGGATTAGTAGATGACGTGTCGCCGTCGACCCACAGGGGTCGTTCAAAGCTTGTGAAAAGAGAGAAAATGACGTCAGAACTATGGCGCCACCCGCAACAACAGACAGTCGGACACCTTATCGATTTCGCCGAATATTTTATGTCATTCTGGCTTGTCGCCAACTACTTGTATGTTCGGACTTCCCAGTCTGAATCATGATTCTAGCTATATTTGAATTGAAAGAATTTGAGATCATTTTCAAGTTATGGAACAACAAACCGAATGTCCTACTGAAAAAGTTCAAATTCCATTGCAACCAAAAACTTTTTAGTACCTTTTTGTTACAAATAGTCACTCAAAAATCAACTTTACATTTCACTAAAGGCCTACTCAGACTGGGACAGCATGGCAAGGGATTTTGCCGTCAGTCAGCGCACACTAGCCGCTTAGATACCGCGGCATTCCAGCGGCTTCCCCGCTTCTCTACCCGGCCGCATCACCCCGCGATATGTCACAACGAGCGCCGGAGTCCTTGGCATGCCGTTGCCTACCGCAGGACGCCACGGCATCCCGCCGCGGGAGCCCCTGACGTGTCTTTTAATGCCGTGCAATGTAATCCCTTTCGATGCCACGGCATCATTTTATAGCATAGCAATTTATGTCGTATTTCTATATCGATACGTTTGAATGTCCATTAGTAAAAGTTTAAATCCCTTGCCATGTCTTCCCGGTCTGCGTAGGCCTTAAAGTGGAATGGAATTTAAGTGGCGATGGAATGTAAATTATCTGAGACTAGCTGCGCCCCGCGGTTTCACCCGCGTAAATGTTGATCCCGTGGGAATATCGGTATAAAAAGTAGCCTATATGTTAATCCAGGGTGCCAACTACCACCATACAAAATTTCATCAAAATTGGTCCAGCCGTTTGAGCGTGAAGAAGTAACAAACATATAAACACACACACACACCCCCACACACACTCACAAACTTTCGCCTTTATCATATTAGTGTGATTATGAACACGCTAGTTAGACATTATTCTGTTGTGAAGCGACTGAACTATCTTAAATTAGGAGACAAACAATGAGTAGGAAGAAAATTATACAAATTGGACTGAGCCTAAACTTACGACGTAGGTACAGTCAACAAAAGAGATAAGTATACAGGAGCGTCGGATATAGTTGAAGTTCCAAGAAACAGCTCATTTATCAAATTAATTTTCAGCCGTCAACATCCATCGGTTTCTTACTAAACTTCAACTATATCCGGCGATCCTGCATACTTATCTCTTTTGTTGACTGTACATAATTGCAGGCCACAAGGAGTCCTGCCGGTCGATTCTGTAAAAATCTCACCGTGAAAACTTAGGTTAAGTGAGTTTGTTTTTGCTAGGATTTGACACTATTGACAGCTCACTCCACGCTCACTTCACCTAAGTTTTCACGGTGAGATTATTACGGAATAGCACCGCTGCACTTTAATTGCATAACACACTATGAATCTCAATCTGAATCATTTTGAATGATATATTCCTAATCCATTGCTTCATAATTTATGTTCGAAAAATTTGTCTGTTCAACATCGTAAATAACGCAATGAGTTGAACTGTCAAAATGAAAGCCATTGCTACTGATAGTGTGTTACACAATTGGCGCTGGAGGACTCCATGAGGCCTCCGACATTTAAAAAAAGAATCTTTATTTAATTTCGTAAATCATTAAACTTTTAATTTCTTTTGACTGTACTTACCTGTCATAAAGAGTAAACTTACATAATGTGGATAAGACAAAGATTAAAACAGAAGACGATCCAGGAGAGGATCGAGGTGGGGGGGTGGAGGGGGGGTTCAGGGGCTCACACCGGAATAATTCCCTCGAAATACGTCGTTTGCATGACAATTTGACAACTTAATAAAACCGTCATAGATGCCATTTTTTGTTTACCAACATTTTTTTTTTTCGGATGGGAAATTATCAAATGACTCCTCCCGCTCTGGGTGGAGCGGAAGGGAGTGTCAGACTCGACTAAAACCCACCCGTGTTCCTTCCTTAGCCCTTTATGTTCCGGGCCAGCGGTAACCCTTTCGGACAATCCCGCTGGCAACTAGACTAACATTGGAGTATGTTACACAGCACGGAATCACCGCACCGGAACCGTCTAAAGACGGAAGTACTAATAAAATTCGTGGCGCTGAAAGTGCGCGCCAGGGTAGACCGCGAAATTCAAATTTTCTTACGTTTTTTGCAGCTTGCAATTGAACAAAAATGATTCACGACTGCAACAAATATGTATTTACAGAATTATTATCATTAAAATCATCAATGGACATGAACAATTGCAAAAAAGCGTAAGAAAATTTGAGTTTCGCGGGCAACCTGGCGCATTTCCACTTCCCAGCGCACAACTTCTGTCACGACACTATGAAACTGAAGCAGCAGAATTTCACTTTGACAGCTGAAAAAACCAACAGTTTCTGTCGGAACTAAATGTCTTAGGGAAAACTCCCGCGCAGCGATTCAGCGCTTTGCAGCGCGCTCTGTGAACACGTTTGAGAGCTAAACAATGGCGCCGATTCTGTTGTTCACAAACTAAACTAAATTTAAGTTCATGCATCTTTTTCTTTCTATTTGATTAAGAAAAGGACAGAAGATAAATATTAGTTTAGTCCTGTCAAATTAAGATACTCGTTAGACAATTTAGACGAGATTAAAAAATTGGCTACTATAAATACGTTAATAATTTACGTCAGGCGCTGACTAATTTGACAGGACTAAACTAATATTTATCTTCTGTCCTTTTCTTAATGAAATAGAAAGAAAAAGATGCCTGAACTTAAATTTAGTTTAGTTTGTGAATAACAGAATCGGCGCCAGTGTCAACATAACTATCACTTAGTACTAATAATAGACGTAGTAATACTAACTAAATTGTTGCTCCGTAGCGCGTTAAATTACTATGATTCATCGTGACATCGTGTGTCGTGTAGGATTTTGTTGTAAAAGTATGACGTTTTTGGTTAGGGCTTTTCGCGCCAATTTCGTGTCAAAATGGCGGGATTTCGATGCGCTTGGCACACAGCAAACTGTTAATAATAATAAGTATTTAGTATTTATTTCACAACATATCACTTAGCACTGTATTTTGTTTTATTATTTTTGTTTCAGTGTTTGAAAATAATATTTACATTATTATGCAATAGGAGACTCTATCTTGTAAACTAGGAATAGACTAGGCTGTATCTTAAAAGGTTAGATGTTATAATTAACTTTCAATAATTCACACAAAAAGGACGAAAAGTTTTTCCCGAATTGGATTTTTTTCCTGGAAATATTTCCAATTTTTCTTTCGATACAAACCTAATTACTACTGCTATAAATAACGAATATTTGAAAAACAAAAATAGTCAAACCAGTCCAGCCTTTCTCAAGTGATGCGCTTACCAACGAAAAGCATTTCATTTTTAGGTACCTATAGGTAATTCTACTTAGGTAGTAGATTGTAAGTTTAAAAAAGAAAATTAAAGAACAGGATTATTCTATTAATTAGACGAAGCGGAACTTTTGCCGAAATTCCGTTTCAATACCAATTTATACAAATAAATAAAATTGAAGTGTCTTGTCAAAATATCAGCTTTTTACTAAAAGGTATATGAAAGTACATAATATTATGGTAAGTACACAAAGAAAAATCTATTTTTAAAATTGTTGTCTATCTGTTTGTTCCGGCTAATCTCCGAAACAGCTGGAACGTTTTTACGGAACTTTCACTGACAGATAGCTGATGTTACAAAGAGTATAATTATTAGCCTACTTTTATTTTAGAAAAATATATAGGGTTCCGCACAAAAACTTTAAAACCTATGAAATCCACTTTGTTTTCCGACATGCACGCGAACGAAGTCGCGGGCACAGCTAGTATAAAATAAAAACTTTCGGATTGAAACTATTTGGGGTCCAAAACTAAACTCATAAAATTAGAGTAGCTTTACTTAATCCTAGCTTAAATCCTCTTCATAAACGCTACATTGATATTAATTACACAGATGATCTAATCATTTTTCTACACCAAGGACTTCTCACGAAACACACCGTCATAGACATTAAAGTTGTCCGCTTGTTAACCAGTTTAAGACACAGAGCAATAAACTTCCAGCTTTATTACACATGCATAAGGTGTAAATTACAGTGATAATGTACATAAGGAAATAAATGAACTGATTAATGATACCTATAGGCACGGCTATACATCAAGCTATACATAACCCGTATTAGCTGACTTCTGATTGTACCTATAACATCATCACTACATAGTATAAAACAAAGTCGCTTCCCGCTGTCTGTCTGTCCCTATGTATGCTTAGATCTTTAAAACTACGCAACGGATTTTGATGCGTATTAGCTAGAGTGATCCAAGAGGAAATATGCATAATGTATAAAACATGCATATTGTAGTAGAGAAAACCCGAAAAATTCAAACATTTGTAATGTGATGTCGTAACAAACATATTTTTGTGCGCTTGCATTGCAAAACGCTGGCTAAACCTTACGAGATAGATCAAATTAATGTACTACGGAATCTTAAAAATATCAATAAAAAAGTCCGCGACGCGTATATGTTTATCTCCGAAGGATAACCCACAGTAACCATTTTTATCTTTTACATATTATTACAAAAAAAAGATGGGTTATGTACCAAGCTATTTTAAACAATACAGTATTATTCCTTATCCAATTAAATACATTAAACACGAGGTGCATTTCATAGAGATCAAAACTTCCCTTTACGGCATATCATTAAAATGAATATCTTAGAAGATATCAGAGATTTGAAAAGCGGGGACAAAGCGGCTGGCGGGACGGCAGAAGTTCGCCGGTTCAGCTAGTAATATACAGGGTGTGTCGTAAATAGTGGTCCAGAGTAAAGGAGTCGATACACTGTATTCTTAATGTATCCTTTGTTGGTCCTAAACTTTTTCCAAGAAATAGAGACCTTGGGAACAACGCGGCCACACAAGACAGACATGAAAAGCTACTTCAATTTATAATTATTTATAGATATAGAAGAAGGTAGGTATGTTCAAGTCAGCAAATTTATTATTGATAATTGAATGCTAACATGAAGATGTTTATATAAATGTTTATTACAGAACTATAAATTCACCTCAAACATAAAACTGTACATTCATTTAAACATAATACAATCGTAAGATAACATAATCTTCTAATAAATTATCAGCGCATTATCAGACTAGACAACCCACACACGCGCGCACACACACACACAGACACAAAATTTACTGAGTAAGAATATAGTAATAGTTTGAAGTTACTGAGTAAGTAAGAATATAGTAATAGTTTGAAGTTTATGAGAAAGTATATTATTCGGTTTAGGCAATACTAGCAGCGCTCCGCGGTTTCACCCGCGTAAATGTTGATCCCGTGGGAATATCGGGATAAAAAGTAACCTATATGTTAATCCAGGGTGTCAGCTACCTCCATACAAAATTTCATCAAAATTGGTCCAGCCGTTTGAGCGTGAAGAAGTAACAAACATATTTACACTCACACACACACACTCACAAACTTTCAACTTTATTAGTGTGATTTTTCAGGGTCATCTACCCTACGTTCTCAATTAAGTTTCCAAACATGTAAGTAAACAAATGTGTTTATGGAAAAATTACTTAAAACTTCCACACAAAGTTCAGTTTGTGCTACAATTTTAAAAAATTTAATGTCCATCCATACTTGTAATTATGAAATCACTCTAATTTTCAATACTTATATTATAAAGTTGATATTTGATCTATTGGAAATAACATAAATTGGAAATACTGAAGAAGAAGAATACCATACTGACTGGCTAATCTTCTCCTGTATTGGTATGGACTTTATGATAATAGATCAAAAATTGTGGTAAAGGTATAAGCACAAGTAAACTACGCTTCTCACTGACGCGTGACGTCACGCAAAATCCTGCATTGCGCAAGCAGTTTACAGCATGACTAGCATATAATTGCCCACCAGACGGGACGCAACACCCGTCTTGTGCTCCCTGGAGGATCTTACCTTTTCTATGGAGGGTCAGTGCACTTTACACTCTGTTCCTCATACTCTATATTGCCACTAATATTTTTATTTTACATCAGTTGTACCAACACAAATGGCAAGCCAGTCAAGGAAAGGTTTTTAAAAAAATACATTGTTATTTCCTTATTTAAGAAATCATCATCCTCCTGCCCTTATCCCAATTTATTTGGGGTCGGCGCAACATGTCTTTTTCTTCCATACTTCTCTATTAGTCGTCATCTCGGTAGTCACCCCCTTTCTAACCATATCATCATTCACACATTCCATCCATCGTTTCTTTGGTCTTCCCCTACTCTTATAGCATTCCTTATTTAAGAAATATGCTCAAATAAAACTTTCCTGCTGAAGTAATTATCTATTAAAATTACAGATATTGAAAGCAACAACCGCATTGCTTGCGGACAGGAAATTAGTTATCAAGAAGATTAAATATAACATACAAACTTATACATAATCAGCCAATTATGTTCCCACTGCCCACTGCTGGGACACAGGCATCCTCTGCCTGAGGGAATGGGCCGTAATCCACCAGGCGGTCCAAATAGGGGTTGGTAGATGTCACATGTCTTCAAATTTTTATTTCTAGGACTTGCCAGTTTCCTCACAATGTTCACCGTTTTGAGAGCAGCGGTGTATTCTAACCCACAACCTATGTCTCGTAAGTCAGGGCCATTAGCTCTGGGCCACCACCACTGCTCTCATAATACTTATGTCAACAACTTATGAACTTATTTATGTCGGAAATTAATCATTATGTTAGTAAATCTTTGAACATTCTTTTAAAATTTTATTGTAAGTACTCAGACATCCTATTAATCAAAAATTCCACTATCATTTTTTAACAAGGGCATCAATAAAACAAATTGACCCAATAAATGCATCATTATTTTCCTCATAGAGAACAATACCATTGACAGATAATAAAACCCAATGGCTGACCATAGACTTGGTGACCCAGTTACCCCTCTACATCCTAAATACCATAATTAGGAAGGAAATTGGGTCAGTAGGTTGTCTTACGGGGAAATTGTTCACTACTAACCATTAGATTTAGTTACTGCTCAGAGCTTATAAGCACTGTCTTATATGCAAGTGCTGTATTTTCATGAGCAGTAGACAAATTCGGATTACTTAAATACTTTTAAAAAGAATTATGTTGGTCCAGTTTTAAAGGTCTTTACAGTAATGATGACATAGCTGGCAGTATATCAATAAGCACACACTTGAGTCTCTCTGAGCGTACACTAGCCACTACGAAGCGTAAAATTAAGCTTAATAGTTTCTTTCACGGTTCTTCTAATGTAGGTACCTACCTCCGTCGGCTTTTCCACAAGTTTGAACGTCCTAGTTTTGTTAGACTGAGTAAAAAATGGGCGTAGATGAAACTTGAACAGTTTTTCACAACAGAAACGGACAAACAGCGCAATAACACTCTTAAAACTGACTAATACACGTAACAAAAAAAATCAATCGCAGTGACTCGGATGTACAAGGTCAAAATGCATCTAATGATCACGTTGTGGTAATTGTCAAAATTTGCACGCACGAACTTAAAGAAAAGTTATTAGAATCCGTAAATTAATGACAAATAAATGAGTACTCACCAGGTGTTGAGATAAATAATAAAGTTTTCAGACCGGTGAAACACGCGGTGACAAGCAATCAAGGCAGAATGAAGCAACGTGATAGTGAAGGGAAAAGGGCGTAAGGATGTTACATATTGAATCGATTATGACAGAAGCTCAGACAGTAGATTTCGATATTTTCTTATTATATAATCGAGGAAGAAGTACAATTGAAAGAGTAAATAAAAACTAAAATCGCATTCGTATCGGTAAAGATTTATTTTAAGTAAGTTCACGACGACACATGAAGCTATACATTTCCCTTTTTAACTGAACTCGCATAGTATATATTAAGCTATTCGAACAATGAGAAGTCAGCTCATACTGGAAAATTGTACAGCTTGTTAAGTGTCACCGTGCTTAAATGTTGGGTTTCTCAAATTGCCACCTTCCATAACCGATGATGAATTGAGAATAAAGATAAATAGAGAATAGTTTCCTGTATCGCAACATGTTCTATGGCCAACTAAACACTGGTATTCAAAGCATTCAGTTCTGAGGATAGCAAGGGATCATAATGATTGAGATATTGATCATCGTCACTGCTCTTTTTCCCCAAATACTGAGAATATATCTCTAGCTTCCTCCCCCTAAATATTAGGGAATCATTAATGCAGAAATTGTGTCATGAATGATTCCCTCTTTCATTTTACGACTAGCGTCTATATCGTAGCGTCTCCGTTTGTCTCTCAGACTTTTATTGGCTAAAACCAAACGACGATCCTGCAACTACCTTTGGTCAAAGAGCGAGGTAAGGGCTTATGACTTAACCGCCCCGGCAAGTACCTATTGACAAACTAGTTGTTGGAGCACGATCCCACCAGCAACCTAATTGCGCACACACTATCAATCTCAATCATTTGAAAGATATTGCAAATCATGGCTTCATAAGTTCGAAAAATTTGTCTGATCAGCAACGTAAGAAAACGTAAATACTTAACGCAATGAATGTGGTTGAACTGTCAAAATGAAAGCCATTGCTACTGTTAGTGTGTCCATTTTAGGGCAGGCCAGTCCCTCTCCCTTGGTCAATAGTTGCAGTTACTCTTACTTATAAGAAATAAAAATGAGCAATCATCAGCCATTGAGTCCGTTGATTGAGTCATCGACACGAGAAGAAGAAGAATATGTATGTGTGTGTATGTATGTGTATGTTATGTATGTATGTGTATATAATCTATTAAATGCATTTGTGTACTTAGTTTTAATTTTTTTTTTAAATCATTGTTCCTCTCAACCAAAGCACCTGCCACCCAATCTCTTCACCACCCTTGGTTGACTGGTAGAGAATGCCTTGTACCTTTCTGTGCGAAAGGTGTTTAAAAATAAATAAATAACAGAAAAAAAATTGTTTGGCACATTTGCATGTCTGTGTGGTGCCGGACTTATAGAATACCACCACCCCTTACTTCCCGTGGGTGTCGTAAAAGGCGACTAAGGATCGTACCGGAGAATGGGCAGCAGCGTTCTCTATGTATTCCACCATCATACCATACTGCGATCGCCAACCCGCCTGCCAAGCGTGGCGATTATGGCAAACCCTCCCAAAATTGGGGGAGGCCTATGTCCAGCAGTGGACGTCTATCGGCTTGATACAAGAGACAAATAGAAAAACCATTAGAGATATATGGTTTTATTGCATAAAGAATTGCAGATTGTAGGTATGTCAGCTGTGACAAAGGTCAAGGAGTAATTTATACTTTATTAGTAACGATAGACAATAAATAGCAAAAGAGTATTTACACCACATTCACCCCCGCGTCAGAGAACGTAGTCCTGAAGACGGGCTGGAGCTCTCTTCTCTCTTGTGGAGAACCGAGTTGCTGTAGTCTCGTGTTGCTGAGAGTTCTGAGCTGTTGTTAATTCTTGGACCAGAGGTATCTCCGTTTCACCCTCGGCATCCTCATAAAGATCTTCAGATTCGGATTCACTCTCTAGCGACGGCAGTGGAAGAGGTGCTAATTGTCTATTTGATATGGTAGTTTCTCGGCCGTCCGGTAATCTTACGTGAGAATAAGATGGATTAGCTTCCACAAGGTCCACTTCTTCCACGTCGGAATCGTATTTTGACGTTTTATGATTTTATAGCGATGGGTTTAATATTGTTTGAAAGATTACTGAAAAGTGATACAGGAGGCACCGTAGCTTCCATAACGTTACATATCTTAAGGGGTTTTGCCGTGCCTCCGAATTTGATTTCTACTGATGAATGGTCGCTTAGAATATCATGACCAATTATAACATCTGCACAAAGATCTTCCAAGGCGTAAAGAGGTTTCTCCTTGTAAATGTGCTCGCATAGCTTGATTGTTGCGTAGTAAAATCCATCTATGAGTGAAGTTCGTTTATTTGAGGCTAGTGTTACCGTTTCTCTCCATGGATGGCGTTTCAAGTTTAGCAATAAAGCGAAATTCTTATCAATAAAGCTTGTAGAACTTCCACTATCAATCAAGGCATCAGCTTTATGGTTATTGACAGTGATTGAAACTATAGTCTTCTGTAAAGTAGCTGGAGATGCTGCTAACATTGCTGATGCTTCTGGCTCCTTTGGTTGCGCTACAGCGTTATTAACTGGCTTATCTGCAGCGTTTCCGCTTCTGCATACTTTGGCAAAATGGCCTTTCTTTCCACAGTTTTGACAAGTTTGATGAAAAGCCGGACATTTTATTCGGCTGAAACGATTTGCATGTTATAAGATAAGTAACTAAGTTTAATTTAAAATAATCGTTATCTTCTTGTGATATTAATTAAACAATCGAGTTTTATCACTGCATCAAATAATTTATGTAATATTTTATTTTATAACTGGACCTTATCACATGTTAACTTATCGACAATTCATTATTCTCTAACAGTAATCAAGGTATGTATACGAATTCTGACCCGAATATTCCGAATAATTCGATTACATTGTAGACCCCGAGAAGGAACCGCTCTTTTAATTTTCTTTGACAATCGTGTCAATGGCCTTGTCCGCTATTGGTCGAAAAACAGGTTTCGTTCATTAATGTTCATTCATTGTACGCCAAACAAAACGTCCAAACTTCCAAAGAATGTGCGAAGTGCGATAGACCGATAGTCACCGATTGCCTGTCTGTCAGTGTCAAATTCATCTATTTTGTAATTTTGTATCATTCATTTCAGTCTATCAAAAAGTACTCTGTGATCATTCATGTTGTTCACTTTGCTGTGTCTAGAACTATTCGAGTTTTTGTGAAATTAAAGTTGCTAACAGTCTCTAAACACAAATAAAATGTCTACGGATATCGCTCAGATTGGATCACAAAAAGTAAAGAGCATCGCCAGCGGCGAGGTAACTAAATACCTTTTCCATTGTAATCGTAACCATATTTTTTTTTATTTACGCCGCTCCGCCCGATTGAAGAGTATTTACTGTTCCACTTTCAGAATAATGTTTGGAACCTTTGGAACGGTTTGGAAGTTATTTTCGTGGGTAATCTACATGTTAAAAGGTAGCACGGGGAACGGTTATTACATTTATCTGTTACTTATTGTAAAATGTAATGTAAACCGGCTTGCAGCTGCAATCGTTTCGTAACTGAAACTTGTATTATTAGAATCATTCATGTGTGAGTTGCTGTTATAACTTTGATTCGGATTTATGTTAATTATATCTAACTACCTATTTAAAACTACACTTTAGGTTTTTCATCCGTATTTCGATAGATATATGAGTTATTCTCATTAAATATTACCTCTGTTGTACCCATTGTACCCACCGGTAATTGCAGGACGTATTAATTTCCATTTTCCGGCATTAGTCATGTATTATTTTAATTGTTACCTAGTCTTGCATAGGACAGGTTTTATTCAGCCTACCATAGTGCATGTTTAATAAATAGGAAGCATATTATTTATTTTAACTTTTTTTTTTCCAAATAATCAAATAAATACTCAACCATAGAGCAAAAACTTTATTTAAACAGAAGAAAGCTATAATCACCTGTATAGAAAATAGTTTATCACTGTTAGCGAGCACAGTTATCACTGCATAAACAATTTAAAAGGGTACAGGTTATCAGTCAGACGGTGTTTATAAACAGATGCCTTAATAAAAATAACAATTATTTTATTGCAATTGCATGAAGACATTATAACATGCATGTTTTTAACTACTGAGACATTGGCAGCTAGTAAATTAAAGTGTAAACATTTAAATATTGTGGAAAGAGAAAACTATAGACAAGAGACTTTCCTTTTTTAATAAGCAGCTCAAAGAGGGCCAAAAGCTTTTAAATAATCTTATATGTATGCAGAAATAGATGTAGGGAATGGAAATTTTCTGACCATGAGATGACAAACTTTATACATATAAATACAACCTACTTTCTAAGTTTTTAACCTGGATAGAAAAACATGATTATCATATTAAATTGATTGACAAAAGACTGACTGCATGACTTTATTATTTTCCCAGGCTTGTAAACAATTGTTGGATTATAAACTGATTTAAAATTTTCTCAAGGGATACAATATTGTTATTGTATCAATCTATGCTAAGTTCATAAGAGCATGTCACAAAATGTAAACAAGTACCATAGACAACATTTTGTTTTATTAAAAAAAAAAAAAGTTATACAGGGTGATATTTTTGACAAGTATCATAGAGACTAAATCCAGGTTCGCACGGCTGATTTTTGTTTGCGCACTGGATTTTCAACGCACTGCTTAGCGCCGAGAGTTGAAAATACAACAGTGTGTTTTATTGACGCGCTGGGATGCGCTCTGTTGGATTCTGAACGCTCGGCTCCACATCGAGAGTTGGAAATCCAGTGCGCGATAACATCCCGCCGCGATATTTTTACGTCCGTACGAACATGGGCTAGAGAAGTATTCATGAAAAATACATTATGCCTTAAATAAATTGGGATAAGGACAGCAGAATGAAGAGGATGATGCTTCTAGTTCCATTACAGGATCTTTTTTATCACATCTATTCAAAAAGAGGTAGTGTATTCTTCGTAAACAGGGACTAAAATAGCTCTTAAATCCCTAGGGACTAGAAGTGATTTGAATTTGGAATGTGGATATTGTTAGTAAAAGTTCCAATGACCAAAGAGATCAATCACCAACATTGTATGTATGTCACAACAAGTAAACAGACTGTATGATAAAACAAAACACGCGAGTCAAATTAAAAAAACTGGCCAAGTGCGAGTCGGACTCGCTCACGAAGGGTTCCGTACCACAAGGCAAAAACGCCGAAAAAAACATGTTCGTTGTATGGGAGCCCCCCTTAAATATTTATTTTATTTTAATTTTATTATTTATTATTAAAGTTAAAATACAACTGAGTATTTTGTGAATATTTCAAGTGCCTACCTGTTGCCATTTTTGATATCGAGCAAAAAAGGGCAAAAAAATCGCGTTTGTTGTATGGGAGCCCCCCTTAAATATTTATTTTATTTTGTTTTTAGTATTTGTTGTTATAGCGGCAACAGAAATACATCATGTGTGAAAATTTCAACTGTCTAGCTCGATAGCTAGACAGTTGAAATTTTCACACATCTGTCTGTTACCAGGCTGTATCTCAAGAACCGCGATCGGTTCTTGAGATACAGCCTGGTGACAGACAGACAGACAGACGGACAGACAGCGAAGTCTTAGTAATAGGGTCCCGTTTTTACCCTTTGGGTACGGAACCCTAAAAAAGAGTCTGTGAAAAAATAAAAAAAGCCGCGAACAGCATTCTGCCTTTGTTCGTTATTACTCAAAGATTTTACATAATTTTATAAAAAACGAGTATGTCTTTCTCAAGTAATTGTATTTATATAAATAAACATACTATTCTTATTCATAAGTTGCACTTACTTATTTTTCATGGAGGGTGATAAAAAGTAGAGTGTCCACCTCGGGAGCAACACTATTAGCTCGAGTGACGCACTTTGAATCCCTCGCTGCGCTCAGAATGCAAAGAAACACTCTCGCCTTCAAAATAGTTGTTTGCTCCCTTGACGAACAAACTACTATTAAAAACATGTTTTTTTTCTGCCGATAATAATGAAGTGATCATAAAAGCAGCAGAGACAACAGTTCAATCCGTTTTATTTCTATGTAGTTCTATTAACACAAAACATGTTCTATGTTCTAGGCAGTAGAGTTGAAAACCTTCTGGGAGGACCAGAATGTGGCCATCATATTCTTCAGACGCTGGGGGTGCATGCTATGCAGACTTTGGGCAAAGGAGGTAAGATTAGCAAAGAAAGAAAGAAAATACGCTTATTTGCGGTAAACAATGGCAGAAATGATAATATTATTTAAAAAAAAAAAACCGGCCAACTGCTAGCCGGACTTTTACACGAAGGGTTCTGTACTACCGTACACTAAACATAAAAAAAAACTGGCCAAGTGCGAGTCGGACTCGCACACGAAGGGTTCCGTGCCACTAGGCAAAAACGCCGAAAAAAAACACGTTTGTTGTATGGAAGCCCCCCCTTAAATATTTATTTTATTCTGTTTTTAGTATTTGCTGTTATAGCGGCAACAGAAATTCATCATCTGTGAAAATTTCAACTGTCTAACTATCACGGTTCATGAGATACAGCCTGGTGACAGACGGACAGCGGAGTCTTAGTAATAGGGTCCCGTGCTTACCCTTTGGGTACGGAACCCAAAAAATAACAAGTTGGTGGAAAATAGGCTTCACGTCCATGCAGAACAGCCATCGCTTAGCATAATGCTGTGCTTGTGTGTGTGCGCGCGTGTGTATCTACCTCTTTAACTTATAATATCATTGCATATTAGCATGTACTTGCATCACTTTGTCTTTAAATGAAGCTCTGTTTATGATGCGTGTTACACACCTGTATTCGTAGTACTACGCACTATGAATACAGGTTTGCCTTGTGTGATGAACAGATATCGGAATAGGTAGAGCTGTTTTATGTACTTGCCATAAGTTAGAATAATATGGATATTCCCGAGTCCCGGGATTTGGTTTTTACTGTTGGTAAGGAATTGAATTCTAGTGGCGCAGAAAGAGACAAAAACAGGTGCGTCACTCTAGCGACAGAAACACCCCGCTATTGTTTTCTTTTGTTTCCATAATGCGGCGACATTACGCGTCTCAACAAAGCGGCAACGTCGCGCGCTTGGCAAAAAGTTTTATAGCGTGCTGTTGACGTAAAATTTACAACGTCACTCATGCGCTTATTGGCTTACATAAACCATTTAAAAAAATGAAATTCAATAAAATCCCGAAGTATCAGTCGGAATCCCGTGGAATATCCATATTAACATCAATGTTTGCGGTTAATGAACCTAAATAGCTCTACCTATTCCGATCACTGGTGATGAATTATGCATAGTCTTGTCGTAGGTACTGGTTAACTTAAGGCTAAGGGCAGTGCCGGATTAAGACTACTTGATGCCCTAAGCAATCCACACCTGTAGGCCTTCCTATCCACTAGTCGCCTCGTATTCTTCCAAAACAACGACGAGCGATATGTAAAGATTGGCGCACATCTCTAGCTAGAGTGACTTTAGGGTCTTGTAATATCTTGCCATACTTCCCGTGGGTGTCGTAAAAGGCGACTAAGGGCCGTACCGCAGAATGGGCAGCAGCGTTCTCTACGCATTTCACCACCATACTATACTGCGATCGCCAACCCGCCTGCCAAGCGTGGCGATTATGGCAAACCCTTTGGGGGAGGCCTATGTCCAGCAGTGGACGTCTTTCGGCTGAAATGATGAATGATGATGATGAATATCTTGCTGATAAACAGTCTTGCCTTTCATGTGCTAGCAAATACTGTTTCGGTGCTGCTTCTGCCTTATGGAGCCCCCCGAGACGTGATGCACTAAGCAATTGTTTAATTTACTTAGGGGCTAATCCGGCACTGGCTAAGTTTCTAAACAGATTGACTGCATTTCAGCTGCAACATTGCAGTATGGATGCAGTTGACTTAACTGCGTCGGAACCAAAGACTACAATATAATGCGGTGTAATAGACAGGAAGCTCTCTTCATTTTGTGTTGACAGCACAATTCGCCATCTAGGACTCAACTATTTAAAACTATTAGTTACAGCGGAAGATGGTAGATGGAGCTCTATTAATAGTCACCGATATAGATGGTAGATGGAGCTCTATGATATTATTATTGTGTTGGAATTTTTACATTGTCGTATAAATTATTGTTTACTACCTATTAATGTTTTTTTAACAATTACATAATTATTAAAAACACACTTAATGTAGTAGTAAACAATAATTTATACGACAATGTAAAAATTCCAGATTTTTAACTGCATTAGGAATAGGAGTATGAATGAATGTACTCGGAATATTAAAGACAAGAACAAACTGTTTATTCTTATAAAAAACACACAAATACATACAAATTAAACATTTACTAACATATTAAAATCAAAATCATGTAGGCTGAGAATCAGCACTTTTCTTTCCTAGTCACTAGACATCCAGGTACACAACAAGAGTTTTGAGACATGATGGAACTGCACTCAGTGTTCAGTTCAGTATTCACAATAATAATATTATGGGTCCAAACTATAAATAGTGCCTATGCTCACTAGCGAAACAACCAGAATTTAATTTTATTGCAAAAGCAAAATCCGAAACTGACACACGCGCTGACAGACATTTCAATTAAAGTGTTACCAATGCAACAATAACAAATTCCCATTGTTTAAATGAAAAAAAAACACCTTTCAGAACCGTTTAACAAATCACTATAGACTTGTTACACTTGGTTTAGGCTTAATTTTTATTTTTGTTGTTTAATGTCCAATATTTTGAGACAATTATTTTATGTATGTGTTTGTTCGTCACAACATCTCCCGGTATCATCACTAAATATTTTTATATTGTATCACAGTATTTTTCGTTTGCTACTTGGTCGCTAGGGGCGCTAGGAGTAATAGTGTTCTGTGTGATGTTCCAAGCTGCCATAGCATGGTCGGAACCTAGTTATGTCAACTGCATCCAAACTGCGATGTTGCATCTGGCATGCAGTCCGTCAAATTTATATGGCGTCCAGTAGTCGCCATATTGTATTTTCACTAACGTCATGTCTTTAGTGACACTCGCCGGACTAAGAGGAATCGATTAACGTGTGAATCATAAAAATCGGCCAAGGCGTTTGGTCTGTATAGTGCTTCAAAGGAACATACATACATAGGCTGATGAACACATTACCACTCCTTTGCGTCGCGCACTCGGGTAAAAAGCGGGGAAAGAGCGGCTAGCGGGGCGGTATGAAGTTCGCTGAGTCAGCTAGTCATACCATAATATACAATAATCAGCCTATAATGTTCCCACTGCTGGTATACAGGCCCTCAGGCCAGGGAGTGGGCCGAAATCTACCACGCAGGCCCAGTGCGGGTTGGTATGGTAGACGTCACATGAGCAGTGGTGGCCCAGCGGTATCGGCAATGACTTACCGAATAGGTCGTATGTTCGAACCCAGACAGACGCTTTACTTTGTGTAAAATATTTCATCACCACTGCTCTCAAAACGGCGAAGGAAAACATCGTGAGGAAACTGGCATGTCCTGAAACCAAAAATTCGAAGACGTGTGACATCTACCAGCCCGCACTGGGCCTGCGTGGTAGACAGCCTATCTACCTCTCAATGAGAGGGGGCCTGTGTCCCAGCAGTGGAAACATTAAAGGCTGATTATGCAGCATGTGTTCTTCCTTCTTCTTCTTCACCCCGTTAAGGTGCACACGCATCAAATCGGAAAGGGATGGGCACCGTATCGCCTTTCGCCTCGCCGTCAAACAGGCGTCAACCTAACGTAAGAGCACGTAACCAAAGCGGATCAGTAGCTCCGATACGTCGACTCGGCTACGGCTAGGCGACGCGACGCACTATGGGCCCAACCGGTATTTTCCATCTCAAAAATCGATAACTCTGTTGTTTTGTGATTTTTCTCCTTGAAATTTTTTACACGTATTTGTGAAAAAAATTTCAAGGCAATAAAAGAAATCAAAAATCATAATTTAAAAAATTATATATTTTTCGTAAAAAAACGACAAAGATGAAGTTATACGAAATTTCATACAAAAAATTATATAGTTATACATATTAAAATAGCAATAAAAGTTACAGTTTTGGTTAAAATAAGTTTAAAACTAAATTATTATTATTAAACAAACAGTTACATGATAAAAAATTAAACATTTTTAGCGCTTATCCTATTTATCACTTTCTATTTCCAACAATTCTTTAGCTTCGTAAACAATTCTTTGGATATAAGAAAACTTGGTTTATTTAAGCTAGGTATATAAGGATCAGATGTATATAACAAAATATGCAGAACGTCTTCGTTTGTTGCAGATCTGGAACACTACCTAGCGTAATGTAGCCTATATTTCTTGTAATCTTTATTTCGGGTTTCCTGGGCATTTTCGGATAATTGTCCTTTGGCAAAACTGCATAATGCTCTATTATTTTAGCACCGTGTATAAGTACTTTATGGCCCGAAGATGGCATGTAGTACCAGTTATATTTGCTTACATATAATTGCGCGGTTATCAATGTATACTGGCCGAATTTTTCTACGTTTATAGGGAATCCCGATGACATAGTTTGAAGAATTACATATAATCTCTTGATTAATTCTTCATCAACTCCGGCTATCTCTGCAGAACATTGGTAATTTTGGAAAAATCTCCTTGCCGTATTTCCGTCATTGCTATTATCACCGGAACCTTGACGTGGTTTATCAATGTGCAAAAAAAGCGCTTCTCGGAAACGTTTTTAGACATATTTTTTCTTGTCTTCTTTAAGTTGCTTGTTTTCTGGAGTTGTTGTAGACCACTTCTCAAAGCCTAAATTGTAAGAAATATGGAGGATTATTTCCATAAATTTTATCCATGCGTGTAGTGTCGACAATCCGTATTTAAACGCATTTTCAACTCTTGTTGTAACTTTTAAAAGATCATTCATTTGTCTGGGAGTTGCTCCACAAACAGTGCAGGTAGCACTGGATGATGTGTTCGTTAACACTTGAGCGACTTTCCCATCAATCATTGTCATAAACAGTTGATGTTTAACTTCGATGACTTTGTCGTCTATTGACACAAGAGTTGGAATCAATTGATTAATTTTGGCTTCAATTTCACTGACAACCGCAAACAAAAGTGCCATGGGAAGATTCTTTCAAATATAATAGGAGTCTATTAATTTGTTAATGTATGCTTCTATCATAGAAATGAAAAAAAACAATATAGACATAAAAATATAATAATGAAATATAACATTTTTTAATAAAAAAGAAGAACCGTAATTTTCGGGGATTTTTTTATTTTCCCCCGATTGACATTATTGCTTCTAAATCACCACTGGCGCAAAAAACGCGCAAGTTTTTTTTAAATCCTCATATTACTGAACTGATGATGAGGTCTCTAATAGAGTGATTAACTTGACACCGGCAGCTTTCGGCAACAAGGAAAACTCCAATTGAAATATACAAAAACGAAATTTTCTTTACTTCACTAAAAAATATATATAAAACATTTTTTTTTTTACAAAAACCGAATGTGGTTGCAAAGTGTACATTCTAAGCTATCTAGTGATGTATAACACTAACATGGAAAACTTCCGAATAATTTTGTGTTGAACTTCCTTAACGGTAATTTAATTGGCATCATAATATTATGTCCAATGTTTGAGGTTCATTTTATAAACGTAAAACTAAGTTAGTTAATTTTTTTTTTGTAATTTATTCGTAAGTTCCATCCTTTGAGAGTATAAAACCATAAAGAACTAAATGGATTTACGACTTTCGTCCAAACCATTTTCGAGATGGAAAATACTGTTTGGTTCCATAGTGCGACGCCGCGCTTACGGCTCGCCGACCGCTCTGGTTGATGGTGCAGCAGGCAGGCCGGAGGGGTGAGAGGAACAAGGGTGGACGACGAGCCGTAAGCGCGGGAACAACGAGCCGTAACGCACCGCTAACGGGGTGCGGGAGCTTGTCCTAAGGCGAGGCGATTACTTTACGATTCCGATTGGTGTGCGTTGCAGTAGGTAGTTTCATACAAAGAATACTGAACGGCTCGAGTTGATATGGTGCCGATCCCTTTCCGGTTTGATACGTGTGCTGTGACCTTTAGTCACCCCCTTATAAGCCATATCATCTTTCACTCAGTCCATCCAACGTTTCTTTGGTCTTACCCTGCTCTTATAGCCATCGACATTCATTCAAAACTTGTATCAGATAAAAATTGTAGATGAATGACAAACCATTTGCATTTTATGAGTTAAATCTCCACGTATTTATAAAACAAGTGAAGCTAAAAAAGAGTAATTAAAAAAAATTAAGCCGACTTCAAAAAGAAAAATAATTTTAATATCGGAAGTCGGTGTCTTATTGGGAT
Source organism: Mesoligia furuncula (assembly GCA_916614155.1). Taxonomy (NCBI): domain Eukaryota; kingdom Metazoa; phylum Arthropoda; class Insecta; order Lepidoptera; family Noctuidae; genus Mesoligia; species Mesoligia furuncula. Next base: position 6,278,328 of record OU744815.1, read on the forward strand.
CTGTATTTTATAGTTTTAGTTTTTTGCCACCAAAGAGATTTAATATAGCTACAATAGAGGGGCTATGCAAAGAAATGTCTTAGAAAGAATGTGATTCCATGTCTCAGTGTCGCCATCTGGTAAAATATAGCATAATTAGAGCGGCATAATCACGGAATAGAAAACTATCTACAAATTATAAATGCAACTTTGGCGAAAAGTTAATTTTTTGCTGTTCAAAATTAAGTCTTATTACAACTCGTGAATGTTGTTTCCATTTTACTTGTCAAAATCAATCAAGACCATTTTTCCATTTAACAATTAAATTCGAGCAATCCATAACGAGTTCAGCTACTCAACGCTAGAGGGCGCTGTAACCAATTTACTCTATTTAGCACGTTAACGTCATTGAAATAGATGTCATATTCGTATGCACCTGTTATCTATTTTTCTACCACCTAGAGATGTGTGTGTGTGTGTGTGTGTGTGCGTGTGTGGACAAGTTATCGATAATTTAATGTCGATGTTTGTACAATATAATAATTAAAATCTTTTACCATGTAATGGACCAAAGTCCGATTAGTTTAAAAGGTAAAATGGGTAAATACATCGATAAGTAGTAAATTAAAAATATTTATTGTCCTTGAAATAAAACATAATTATTTGTTTAATAATTATCGTTCTGACTGTTTTATATTCAATGAATGATTATCTTAGGAGATAATATCATAGTTTTATAATAACTCCGCAAGGCGGCTGGTCATGAGGGTATAAGTAATATTCATATGTATAATATATATATTAGGTCTTAGTTTTGTTCATTTGTTCCTAAAACACTCGGGAATGAATTTTTACCTTATTTGGAGAACGATAACCTGTGCCGACTTGCATCGAATCATGTTCATACAAGTTATGTGGAAGTAGCGGCGCATACTCGCCGTATTTGTCATTTGTTCTCAGTTAGTCTCGTGATTACCACATATTGTTTTCATTTAAAAAATGGCAGTGGAATTAAGAAGCAATAAAAAAAGTATTTTCTTAGTAGGTGACGTGAACTATCAACTAACTGGAGCAAAGTTACCGTCTAACCGTCAAGTTCTTGCAGTCCTTATTTTTAACATTCGCGAAGTTAAATTTACTGTTAATGAAAGCGTAAATCGCGTCGTTCGAGAGTATATTATATTCTGGGAAAAAGCTAGAATTCCTACCAGAGCTATCCCTAACTGTGTAAAAAAACTTGTGGATCTTCACCATGCTTGGAGAGAGTTCCAAAAAAACACAAGATGTTTACAAGCGCCGTGAGAAGGACTTTTAAAACAATTTAGATAATTTATTTGATATAGCACACGCTAATGCTTTGGAATGGATGAAAATAGAAGAAGATAAAATCGTTTTAGAAAAGCCAAGAGAACCAGGACGTCTAGGATGTTTAGCGCGTGTAGATAAAAAGTTAGCCGAGAAAGAAGAAAGAGCACAGCGAAAATTAAAAAAGAGAAAAAGACCTGAGCAAATGTGTTCCGAGAGTTTATCGTTATCTTTAAATACACATGATCTTATTGAGACACAAGGATATCCCGATCAACCTACCAGCTCTGATGAAAGCATTGACGAACCCTTGCCACCGACATCACAAACGGTAAGTTCTGAAACTATTACAAAAAGGGGAAGGAAAGACTTCATCACTCCTAAGTTAGTTGCAGCTTTAGACAGATGTCAATTAAGCATAAGGGATTCTGTATATATACTTCAGGCTGCAGTAGAAGCACTAGATCTTAGCTGTGATGACTTTTCGATAAATAAATCGACTATTCAACGCATTCGCTCACAGATTAGAAAAGATAGAGCGGAATCTATAAAATCAAGTTTTCAGAATAATTTGCCTGAAACTGTGACCGTTCACTGGGATGGGAAATTAATACCTGGACTGGACGCAAGAAGTTCTAAAGAAGAACGCCTGCCAATCCTTATTTCATTTGGAGAAAAGGAACAAGTTTTGGCTGTGCCCAAGCTGGAGAGCTCTTCTGGTCAAGATCAAGCTAAAGCTGTGTTAAATGCACTTTATGACTGGAACCTTAAGGACAAAGTACAAATAATGTGCTGTGATACAACAGTATCTAATACAGGGCGATTGAAAGGAGCTTGTGTACTTTTGGAACAAAAGCTAGACAGGGACTTATTACTCTTTGCTTGCCGCCATCACGTTTACGAACTGGTTTTAAAGTGTGCATTCGAAACGAAAATCCACCAAATCACAAATAGCCCTGATATCCCGATGTTCAAAAAGCTTAGAGACAACTGGAATACTATTAATTCTGCTGCTATTGAAACACACAGCGACTTCGTCACACAACATTTTTGTAATACAAAAGTCAAAGAACTGTTGACATTTTATGATGAAGAACTGCAAAAATCCATTGTACGTGACGATTATCGGGAACTGATTGAACTGTCTATTATTTTCGTAAGTGGCGATAGTGAGAAAAAAATTAAAATAAGACCTCTTGGAGCAATGCATCAAGCAAGGTGGATGGCTAGCTAGCTACTACGCTGTGTGCAAGAGCATAGAAATCTATATCCAGACCGTAAAAAAGAGACCCTTAAAGAAAATATCCTTGCGAATCTGTAATTTTATGTTCTTTTAATAAATAGATACCTATTTTCTTACTTTATTTTTTATTATTATTTTTATAAAATATAAATATTTCATTTTATTTAGTTAAATAGCGAAAAGGGTTAAAGACAGCGATTTTCAAAATCTTCACGGCCTTGTCGGCACGGGTTAATGTTGACATAGGAAGATAAAATTTTGTATTTAAGTAGGTCTGGGTAGTTTAAAAAGAATGAAGGGGTATGCATTTCGATATTCGAAAAAAAAATTTTTTTAACCATATAAGGGACACCCTAATATATATGTATACGTATACTCTTACAGTAACGGAATATATTTATTTTAGTAAGTTTTTTCCTGAAATTAACGCGGTTGAAACCGCGGGGCACAGCTAGTAATAAATATTATCGATAAACAATATCACATCTCTGCGCGGCAGTAGTAAAGCTACTCAACCATAGAGGGCGTTTATTACAAAACTAGCAAAATTTCTAGATCTATTTTATGAAAACTATTTAATTCTAATTACTGAGTAAATGTAAATAAAAACTATTTAATCCTAATTACTGAGTAAATGTAAATAATTCATACGAAAATAAACCGAAGTTAGGTTCAGTCGTTTTACTATAACGATATTTGCAAAATCTTAATGCGCAACTCGGCATATTTCCTTAAAAAATATTTTTCTTTTGGTGGAGACTCATGGACACGAATGCCACTTGACGCGCAGGCGTACCATACTAGACTGAGAGACTTGTTACTCCTAGGTAACAAGTATCGGATCACGGTTTTGTACGCTATGTCCCGACTATTGTAAATAATTGAATGTCTTTGTTTGCCACCGACTTCCGAAATTAAAACTTATTTCATAGTTTTCGGTAATAAAAGCGTGTTAATAAAGTCGCTTATCGTGTTTGTTTTTGTGACCGCGTTGTTTTTCTACACTAAGCAACGGATCATCATTTAGATAATTTATTCCGGAAGTTTTATGTGTAGGTATGTATAATACATACGGACAGACCATAGATACATGAATACACTTCTATGGGACAGACAGACAGAGTTACTTTTATTAGTATGGATGTTATAAAGAGAAGAGATTTTATTTTTTGTATGTTTGTTACACTTTCACGCTAAAAGGGCTGCACGGATTTGGATTAAATTCTTATTAATTTTTGGAGATCTGGATTAGGATATGGCATACTTTTCAACCCTAGAGGTATTCCCACGTGATCGAGACGTATGCGGGGTGAATCCGCGGGGAGCAGCTAGAAGTTAATCTAGCTTCGCGTCAAACAAATAAAATTTTAATTAAATTTTATTTGTTTGATGCGAAGCCAGATTTTCCTGCAAGTTAAGTCACACATAAATTATAACGTATTTAAATGAAAACAATTATTCTAGATGCAATGCTAATTACCCCAGCAACGATTAATGAATCTACGAGAAAACAGACCTATTTTTACGCACATAATCTTGTTTATTACTGACTAGCTGCGGTTTCACCCGCGTAAATGTCGATCCCGTGGTAATATATCGGGATAAAAAGTAGCCTTTAAGTTAATCCATGGTGTCAGCTACCTCCATACAAAATTTTATCAAAATTGGTCGGACCGTTTGAGCGTGAAGAAATAACAAACATATAAAACACACACGCTCACTCACTCACAAACTTTCGCCTTTATATAATACTAGCTGCGCCCCGCGGTTTCATCCGCATAAGTGTCGATCCCGTGGGAATGTCGGGATAAAAAGTAGCCTATATGTTAATCCAGGATGCCAGCCGTTTGAGCGTGAAGAAGTAACAAACATATAAACACACACACACACACACACTCACAAACTTTCGCCTTTATAATATTAGTGTGATTAGTATGGATTATAAGGATTTCAAATTTCACATTTACGTCGCGTCGTCTGCTAGCCTTTTCCCAACTATGTTGGAGTTGGCTTCCAGTCTAACCGGATGCAGCTGAATACCAGTATTTTAAATGGGGCGACTGACAAAAAAAAACCCCAAATTCCATATTGACGTATTTTGTATACATAACTAGCAGCGCCCCGCGGTTTCACCCGCATAAGTGTCGATCCCGTGGGAATATCGGGATAAAAACTATCCTATGTCCTTCCCCAGGATGTCATCTATCTCGTTGCCAAATTTTATCGAAATCCGTTCAGTAGTTTAGGCGTGAAAATGTAACGTACAGACAGACAGAGTTGCTTTCGAATTTATATTAGTATTGTTTTGGCTAAATAATAACAGCCGCACAGGTCGATCGATCAGGTTAAGCTACGCTTGCCGTGGTTGGTCTGTGGATGGGTGACCATCTTTACATACCTACCGTGACCCCTCCGTGCCTCGGAAAGCACGTTAAGCCGTTGGTCCCGGCTGTCATTCGTGGATCTTTGACAGTCGTTACGGGTAGTCAGAAGCCCGAAAGTCTGATAACCAGTCTTACCAAGGGGTATCGTATTACCCAGTAACTGGGTTGTGGAGGTCAGATAGGCAGTCGTTCCCTGTAAAATACTGGTATTCAGCTGCATCCGGTTAGACTGGAAGCCGACCCCAACATAGTTGGGAAAAGGCTAGGCAGATAATGAGTATTGTTTTTTCGCGATAAAAATAAGTACCAGGAAGACGACGGTGCTGAACTGTTGATAAAATCTATAGTTGATCACGTATATTACGCTAGGCCCATGTAACACGCGGATCCCGTGTGCTGTATTGATAAAATATAGCTAATTCATGGCAGTATCTACCTATTTTACCGATATTTGTGTAATGGCGTAATAATTATCATTGAACTGGCTTTTTCCGAAACTTCAACCACGTGTGTATTAGATTTTCTCACAGTTTCTCTTTGAGATTTTTTTTTTTTGGGATTGAGTCCGCTCATTCGCAATTTATAGACGTGTTCGTTAGCAATATTTAATAATTACTTTAGTAATAACAGACATAACAGCCACTTTAGTCTAAAGGGGGCCAGCCAGGTGCACCCCTCCGCCTCTCCGTCGAAACGACGTCACAAAACCCAGCCCTTAGGTTTGGTCTCATAGTAAAAGTTGTTCATAATGACGAGTACAATGACCTCTTAAGAGGTTGTTAATGTTTTACCAATAACCCTGTACGCCTGAATGACTTTCTGCTTAAGCGACTGATATAGGACTACTATTTGTGAGGTTCCAGGTCCTACTTTATGGCATAGGGTAGAAGTTTTCATCTTCTATTCCGAGTTGAGTTTGCCATCCGCGACAATAGAGCAAACTTCATTTAGGTGCTGTTCCAGCCGACATCCATTTTTAGGGTTCCGTACCCAAAGGGTAAAAACGGGACCCTGTTACTAAGACTTCGCTGTCGTCCGTCCGTCTGTCTGTCTGTCACCAGGCTGTATTTCAAGAACCGCGATAGCTAGACAGTTGAAATTTTCACAAATTATGTATTTCTGTTGCCGCTATAACAACAAAAATATTTTTTTTTTAAGGGGTGCTCCCATACAACAAGCGTGTTTTTTTTCGGCTCTTTTGCCTTGTGGTACGGAACCCTTCGTGTGCGAGTCCGACTAGCACTTGGCCAGTTTTTTTTTTAAATGTTGTACCGTGTTTTTTCTGAACTGAATAAAGTTTTTTTTTTGTTGGTGTATACTATAGGTACACATTTCCCTTCGGGTATTTCCGACGTGATGTTATCTTATGTGAACTGTTAGCCCGGTGATGCGAACTCCAGATTAAATAAGTTCACGGGATTATTTCCAATCATACTATAGTGATAAGACCTCAATTGAGGTGGCAGAGTAAAAGCTCACCTTTCCCCTGATATTAACAGACTTGTCTGACGCCTGATAACGTCGGGAATCACTTATCAGTCAACATTTTCCATATTATCTGATCGATAAGACCTGCTTTGCTTTGCTATGCGTCCATGAGGGCCTCAAATTGTTTGATTTAAACTGTCGATTTTGGTGTGAGCCTCGTGGGTAAATAATAACAACCGCAAGGGTATATCCAAGGTTAAGTCATTTACGTGGTTCATTCGTGGTTCTTAAAAGTAGTTGTCCAGCAATTATTTTTTTCCAGTCATCGTTATTTGATAATTAATGTCGCGATGTTTTACACAATCGAAAAATTGTAAACTGGAGCAAACCATTTACAATTGAACGCATTATTTTTCGATAGTTTGGTAGTCATGGCAAACTGACAAATTGAGAACTGCTATCAAACTTGCTTGCGACGGATCGCACCTTGCGCTAATACTAAATAACCATGTAAATGCGACAAACATGGAAGTAGCGCTCGCCGGCCGCGGCACCGCTCGCTTCGCTCGATCGGCTCGCGCGCGGTTGTTTACAGTTCTCACCTAACCTAACCCATTTGGTCGGGATGCCCTCGGTTAGTTACTGCGACCAATTCGGCTACCGTCAAGACCGACAAATCAGGGACGGTTCATCAATCGGACTGATGGTGAAGCCTGTCGGTAAGTGCACTGCAGTCTCGTTCAGAATTTGACGGTTTGACATGGATAGATTATAAACCTTAGAGTAAGAAAGCTATAGAGCATCGGGTAGCGTGGCCACACATGAGACAAAAAACTAACTTAACTAACATAGGCTACATAAGTAGCTGCCTTGAAAAAACTGCACGCAGTGAGAGACGGAAATAGTATAGCTTTATCCTTTTCTGTTACTTATAATAACTCAATACTTTATCCCTTTCTTGTGGAAATGAAATGGAGCTACCCGCCGTCTATACTTTTCTTTGTCTAAGTTATAAACTATTGAAAAATAATACATTATATTCTAAGCAGTATGAATGGTGCAGTGCAGTTCATAATTTATCTACAGTTTACAATCTCGCGAGATAGATTAAAAACTAACGAGTGTTCACAATCATACCGTGACTTAAACAACGTGTAAAGTCGGACTTTTAATTAGCTGCAGTAAAATGGCAGTTTATGGTGTTACCACTTTTTAACGAAATATAGTGATGTGACAAAAGAATCGGTTCATTCAATTAACATTCAGTTCTAAATTGATCAATTCTAAATTGATTTTGTAAAATTGGATATAGTATATTTATAATGAAATTAAGTTAATATATGTTTTCTATTAAAAAATGTGCAATGCTTAATTACAGTTTTGTCATCACATCAATGATCGGAATGGATTTATAAAACGCATAAATTCTAATCAGAAACATTTCTATTAAAAAAATCTTATTTTTCAGGTTTCTGGTGTTTTGCAAATAACTCTGTACTATATAGTAAACGTTATCCCTAATGAAACTTTAATTTATTTAAAAAAATATATTTAGATCGATATAGTAGATTTTTTAGAGTTAAAAATGATACTAAAAACAATCTTTAGTCAGCCAGTTTTGTCAATCTAACGTATAACAAATTCGAATATTCGACATGTTTTTTGGAATTAAAAGAGTGATAGTTTTAGCACGACTAGAAAAACGACCAAAATCGGCCTGTCTTCGTAATTTCTACTGATCATTACTCGGTCATAAAAAAATTGTAAATTGTTGTAATAGTTGTACTTAAATATCACGTTTTGAAGCATACATAATCAAGACTGTGAATGAAACTTCAACATAATATATTTTTATTATTTATTTATTAAATTGCTTTCTTGTACACCAAAAAATACATAAGTAACAAAAAATACTTTTATCACTATAAAACATACAAGGGGAGACTTTTTATCCGATCAATACAAAGAATATTTAATTGTTTACGATTAAATCCAAATTGGGCAATTTCGAATATTCTGGCCTTAAAACGATGTTTCTTTGAATTTTAATCACATCACCAGTAGAGGTACTGTGGCAACATTTTTTAACGAAATGACAGTAATAATAAGTGTCATTTTACTGTAGCTAATTAAAACGTCCGACCTTAGATGGCTTTGTGATGGGCAACGACCATACAGCCCATAGACGCCTAGTGCTTGATCTAACGCACCAAAACAATTCTGTCAACTAGCTGAGGTATGCGGAAGCAGGGTACTGCGTTCTGACTGGCCCTACCAAGGTCATTACGCCTCACTAGCGATGGGACAGGTTTAAATAAAACACGAAGGTATCGATATTTTTGCATAAGTACCTCACCTTTAAACCTTTATTTAATTGTTTTTTTTACTTTCCTATTTCTTAATATTATTTTAACATGCACTTAATGATAACATGAAATGTAAAAAAACCGGGCAAGAGCGAGTCGGACTCGCGCACCGAGGGTTCCGTAACATCCGGGTTTATGCATAAGTTTATGTTTATGAAATTAAATGTTTTTTTATTTTTGAGTTGATTGAATGAATGGTAAATTGTGGTTTACGATTTATGACGTATTAAAAAAAAACTACTTACTAGATCTCGTTCAAACCAATTTTCGGTGGTAGTTTTCATGGTAATGTACATCATATATTTTTTTTAGTTTTATCATTCTCTTATTTTAGAAGTTACAGGGGCACACACACATTTTACCACTTTGGAAGTGTCTCTCGCGCAAACTATTCAGTTTAGAAAAAAATGATATTAGAAACCTCAATATCATTTTTGAAGAACTACCCATAGATACCCCACACGTACGGGTTTGATGAAAAAAAAAAAATTGAGTTTCGGTTCTAAGTATGGGGAACCCTAAAATTTATTGTTTTTTTTTCTATTTTTGTGTGAAAATCTTAATGCGGTTCACAGAATACATCTACTTACCAAGTTTCAACAGTATAGTTCTTATAGTTTCGGAGAAAAGTGGCTGTGACATACGGACGGACAGACAGACAGACAGACGGACAGACAGACAGACATGACGAATCTATAAGGGCTCCGTTTTTGCCATTTGGCTACGGAACCCTAAAAATTACAACAAAATAACAACCTTTTGTATTTATTAAAAAACACCATTACGTTTTACAAGAGTAACGCGGGCACATTCTTCTCCATGCGAAAATACCTTTTGGAAGATTAAAATATCTTCAAATTTCGTATAAATAGTAGGTATAGGTTTTTACTATAGCGATAATTTGTGTCGTAGGATTTGGTGTATCACTAGTTATGTTTACCAAATAATAGAGGAAAAGAGATAGCTAAAAAATTACATTCAGAAGAAAGGGACGCAAACATAAAAGACATCAACGAGAGTCGTCACACCTTTTTTCACCTACAACTATGACCAGTATAAAATGAACTCCGATAAATAATATCAGAAAATATCTAATTAGGATTATGTAACAATTAAGTTGCCGATGAAATGTTGTGCCATCTTTCCGGAAACTCGAAGTTGGTCTATTGTAACCTCCTCCCTACCTTGGTAAGACATTGTCAGACTTTCGGGCTTCTGACTAACCGTAACGACTGTCAAAGATCCACGAATGACAACCGAGATCAACGGCTTAACGTGCTTTCCGAGGCACGGAGGGGTCTCGGTATGTAAAGCCGGTCACCCATCCACAGACCTACCGCGGTAAGCGTAGCTTAACCTGATCGATCGATCTGTGCGGCTGTTATTATTTAGCCACGGGCCTTTATAGGGATTATGAGCGGCATATACTCATATAAATTGTTATTCATTTCCAGTTGGGGGAAATTGCACCGATACTGAGTAAACATAACATAAAGATGATTGGCATTGGTGTTGAAGAGGCGGGCTCCAAGGAGTTTATCAACGGGAAATACTTCGATGGAGGTAAGGTTCTCTTCAAAATAAGAGTGAACAGGCTTCTTCTGGGTAAGCTCACTCCATCGTCGACATTGTCTCTGTCACCTCTGACCTAGACTAGAGTCAAGAGCAAACCCATTTCAAATAAAAAAAGGTAAGTTTAGGAGTTTAAAAAAACCAGGCAAGAGCGAGTTGGACTCGCGCACCGAGGGTTTCGTACCATCATATGTTTTTAAATTTTCATCGGCGAGGCCTATATTCGTCAGAAAATTTTAAGAGCGTTTACGCCGTACGGCATTTCAAGCCCTTGTTTTTCGAAATGAATGAACCGATTTTAATGAAACTTCATACGTATAAGCAGGATACAAAGGTCTAAAAAGTTAGTAGAGAACAGTTTAGTATCATTTTTACATTAGGCCGATTTTAAATTTTCCATAGAAACAGAGATTTCCAGTTATCTTTTTTTAAATAAGACATTTCGAAAATGTTCTCTACTAACTTTTTAGACCTTTGTATCCTGCTTATGCGTATGAAGTTTCATTAAAATCGGTTCATTCATTTTAAAAATAAGGGCTTGAAAGTTTGTATGAGATGCCGTACGGCGTAAACGCTCTTAACACTGCACGCTGCGGTGAAGAGTATTGCAATTGAGAAGAGTTCCGATTTACCATTCTGGTACGGAACCCTAAAAACATTAGCTGGCAACTAACTACTCAACTAGAGCAGTGGAGGCCCCGATTTACTGAGTAGGTCGTGGGTTCGAACCCAGACAGACGCTTTACTTTGTGTAAACCATTTCATCACCACTGCTCTCAAAACGGTGAAGGAAAACATCTTGAGGAAACCGGCATGTCCTAGAACCAAAAATTCGAAGCCATGTGACAGCTACCAACCCGCACTGGGCCCGCGTGGTGGATTACGGCCTTTCCCACTTCACAGAGAGGACGTCTGTGTCCCAGGAGTGGGAACTTTATAGGCTTTATATGCTTTTGCTAACTACTCAGCTGATACTTTTATGGTATCGCAAGGGTTGGTTCGAGGTGGCTAAAGAAAATAATGCCTGAAAGGATTTGGGGAGGCCTTTGCTCAGTAGTGGGAATGTGTAGGCTATTTTTTTTTAAAAGAGGTCTAATTATTAAAAAATGTGTGCATAATTAGAAGCGCAAAAAAATTTCGAGGTTCATAAATTTATAACCAACCCGCATAACTATAAATTCTGCTACATGTAGGTATTGATAATGTTTTTTGTTGCTGCGACTACTTAGATAAACCCATAGTAAACTATCTCCCTTCTGATCACAGCGGTCAAACCGTTGTGTTCAGTAAGTGTGCATACATTTGCTGGCCCGTTCTTCTCTCCATAGGTAGGTACTGTAGAGGTCCTGAGGGGTCCTCTATAGTACCTATATGAGGTACACAAATAAGAACACGTTAGACTTGGAATTATTGTATTGAAAAAATAGTACTTTACAGCTTTACAGAAATTATACCAAGGACTCTATAAAAAAAAACACAATATTAAAATATTTGACACGTTCGTTTGAATCTTCGAATGGAATATTGTATCTAGCCAGACCTTTCTGCTAAAGACCGGAACACACAAGACACTACATGAGCTACGCCCACCCTTGAATAAAAGTATTTGGCATAGCTCAATCACCAAACAAGACTTTTATTCACACCATTCGAACATTCAAGCTTTTCCTGCCTAACCCTATACAGTAAAATTACCTAACGTTGGAAATAGACAGGGTGAGACCATCTCCTGCAAGAGAAAGGTTAAAGTCAGGACGAACGAACCGCGTATCTGACTCTTCGACGGGTGTCAGGTAAATTTACAATTTATAAGTGCCAATGTGCACTAAGACAGACCAACGTCGTTATGCCTGAACCTCGTCCCACCAAAACCAACGGAAAAGATGCGACTAGGCCTCCTAGGAAAACAAATAATGTGAAAGTTCACATCGGCCTAGATGAGGCTTAAAAAAAATTAAATGATCTTAACTTCAAACTCTTTTACCCCATCGGACGGTATGAGCCAGAGGGAGGGAAAAGTTTAAGAGGCCAGGGTTCATTTAAAAAGTCTAACACATGCCCATACTCCAGAGAGAAAATTCAAAATTCACTCCGTCCTCATCTAATAATAACTCAACGAAACATCAACATCAACAAAACTGTGGGTGCTCAAACATAAGCTGAACCAATTGTGTCAACTCAAGACACTTTGCGAAGGCTATGCCCCGTAAGCAAAGTTGGTTTCAACTTAAGCTGAGTGTCTGTCACCCCCCCTGTAGGAGTGACCACAGTTTTCAGAACCATTATCCTCCCGTAACTCGCATTATAATTATCTGGAGTATGTTCATTCTATCCCGGCCTAATCGAATTTGGAAAACATTGACGACGACGATATGTTCACTCCCTCAGGCCTCTTGGAGTTGAGAGGCAAGGCACCTCACACTCCCGATAAGAACACGTTAGACTTGGAATTATTGTATTGAAAAAATAGTACTTTACAGCTTTACAGAAATTATACCAATGACTCTCTATAAAAAAAAACACAATATTAAAATATTTGACACGTTCGTTTGAATCTTCGAATGGAATATTGTATCTAGCCAGACCTTTCTGCTAAAGGCCGGAACACACAAGACACTACAGTACGTACCTACGCTTTGGAATGGGCAACTAGCTTCATCTTTCTGACTGACCGACCCCTTGACAATTCAAAACTGCCTGTAATTGGTTTAATTGAAATAATTTGAGTTTGATAAAAGCGTCCGTCATCAGAAGGTCAATAAGTTCTTAGAGGATCATTTAAATATTTCCCTATAATAATCTTCCAGAACTGTACTACGTGGACAACATCTCGACGTACCAGACGCTCGGCTTCAAGAGATTCAACGTGGTCACCATCATCACGTCGTTGTTCTGGAAGCAGTCGCGTGACGCCATCTTTAAGGGACGCGGGATGGGTAAGATCAAGTCTGCAGTCTGAAGTAGCTAGTACAACCAAACGGGAACTGAACAAAACTTTAAAATGGATTTTAGCGTTGAAATAATACAGTTTGTTGCCGAATAGGACACTTAATCGTTCGGTTATACAGAAGACCGAAAAGTATTAACCTGTCTCCCTGCTTAGCGTTTGTGGACTACGAGAAAGCCTTTGATTCGATCGAGACATGGGCTGTGCTGCAGTCTCTTCAACGGTGCCAGATCGACTATCGGTACATCAAGGTGCTGAAGTGTTTGTACGAAAACGCCACTAGTTCAGTCCGACTCCAGGATGAGACGTCGAAACCTATCCTTCTGCAGCGAGGTGTGAGGCAGGGAGACGTTATCTCTCCAAAACTGTTCACAACACTTAATCGTTTATTATAATACAATAAACACATTAGACTCCTTTTTGGCAACTAACTATATTATTTCAATGTTAAAATCGCTTTTACAGTTTCGTCCAGATTCACCCCTGCATCCCTATTCACCCCGTTTGACGGTACTTACTGTGTACTGAAGTAGTGTACTTGAAATATACGATAGCTTCTAAAGTGTGCATGGCTTGATAAGTGGTCCAAAAGTTTCTCAGGAGTAGGTAATTCCACAACTCCTCAGGGCCCCAATTCCTTATGGTAATTGATATCCCCCCGTAATCTTACCACATGCAAACCACGTACAGTCACGAGCATAAGTATGTATACATTTGGCTTTATTCAAAGGCTATTTTCTCCTTTATTTTTGAATGAAAATTTATATTATTACGAACATGGTATTTTCGAACCCATAGGTTTATGTAAAGTGTCGTATTTCAACGTTGCATTCGTTATTTCGTGAAAAAATCGCTATTGAAAGTTGCCAAGTGTTGACATATTATTGCTCGTGACTGTACAAGCGTGGTATTTTGACAGTTCAAACCATCGCATGATATCGTTCATTGTCAAAGAGAATACGTTATTAGCAGATGTCGTTATTAGCGAAGGAATTGATGTGGTTTCGAAGTAAGGAAAATTTGTCTTATGATGACACAGAAAAAACAACCAGTGACAACACTGAAGAATACTGAAAAACACTGAACAAAAACAACAACACCGAATACAGCACACAACAATACAAAATACTACAACAATACAACACACAATATAACAATACTGAATACAACAACAACAACTTAAGAGTTAATTGTTATTTTGAATTCAGTGTTGTCATATCATTAATTAGTCTGCTAAGATACGCACTATTTATGTATAAATCATCAATCTTAGGAAAATTTATGTAATAAGCTTAATTTGCACGTATGATACCTAAGGTACAGGTTTATCCTGGTTCAGGTCGATCCCATTTTTATTAGGATGGTATTTAAAAGTACTTCAATTTATTCCCATTTCATTTACCTAATTTTACCTGTGTTCCACCAAATATACTGAATGTGCACCAAAATATGTTCATTAAAATATGTCATAACGAGCATCTATTTAACAACTGTTGCAAATTTGTAAAAATAGTAATACACCTAATTTTAAAAACAAGCATTTATTTTTTTAGTTTTACTTCAGATAATGCACTGCAAAATGTATTTGAATCAAACACCAATTAATGTCCAATGTAGCTTTATTGGAGTTTCATGGGAGTGGTACCAGCCCCGTTCCCCCTGGTACCACTCCCATGAAACGAGGACGCACCATTCTTGAGAAAAACAAATTATTGTAACCTAACCTCAAAACACTAGTTTTCAATACAAAGTTGCTTCTGCACGTCTCCGCGCCTCCGGATTTTTAAATACACCCTCGGGGTAGCAGCCAAAAGACTACGTGGAGTCGGGGTGCCCCGATTCGGTTTTGGGACAGATTCGACCTATTTCAACCAGAAAGTGGGGTACGCTAACTTCCTTCTGAACAGAATTTCTAGGTACATGATTCCCAACGAGCGTCAGGTACACTCCCGCGCTTGTGTTGCAAACTTTCACGAAAAAAGAATATGATTTATTAATTTAGTTGTTGAATGAAAAACTTTGATTGCTAATTTTGAGGCTGGAATTTGATTTTATTAGCAGACAGATGTTGAATCTCTAAAATATATAAAGTAGCTCACTTACAACATTAGTCGCTGAGTTATCAAATCAGAAGTAAGTATATTTATCGGTAGCTCGGAGTCATATTAATTTACGCTCGTAAATTGACGCTGGTTTTTTGATATTCTGTTGGAATAGTAAAGATGATGAATTAATATAATTGAAGCTGTTCCATTAACTCGTCGCCCACATATAAAAAAAGACGCTAGGTTGCAGGTGCTAAAGAAAACTTTTGTTGCCGCACATATAATTTCCCTTTTCGTTTTTGCCCGATGGCTATGTTTTTGGCTTCTACTGCAGGTGTTATGTATTTCAGCCTGATCGCAAGTCGATGCATACTAAATATTTTGTGTAACATTCAGGAATATTTGGTGCACGATCAGTATTTTTCGGGGAAGAATAAAATAGTTATTGTTACAATAGAATATTTGCAGCGCACTACAATAAAAAAGTGTTATATCTTGGTGTTAATTTGGAATTTGTTTGATGTAACATATTTTGTTGGCCGAGTAGTTTAATTATAGTAAAACAATTAAACGGGTTTAAGATCAATATTTTAGAAATGCTTACATAGATGTACCTTTACATTTTTGGTGAACACAAAAATATTATCCTTTTTATTATATACAGGACCTACCATTTTAGTGTAAGACTTAGAGCTGATTTTTTAATCGCCAGATAACTTTTATTCGAGCAATAAAATTGACGTTTGACCGTTTTTGTATGAAATAACTGTCAAAATTTCAAAATTATTCCTCGCATAAAGTTATCAGATGATTGAAAAATCAGCCCTTAATATTGTTAATATTATGCATTATTTAATAAAATAAATAAATAAAGAAACATACAATGAATAAACATAAAAAACATTAAATTGTCATAGTGAATTAGCGCCCTGGTCCGGTGATTAGAACACTTATTACGTATAAACGATGGTCCTCGTGTGATTGAGTGCAACTGTGTCCATTGGACTTGGTTCAGTAGGACCGCGCGCTGTGATCAAGTTTAGCCAACGTATCTTCCGCTTTAAGTTTATCTAAGTGTAACACACATACAATGGCAATCGATCGCAATGCCTTTCATTTTGACATTCACTGCTTCTTCATAAGTTTGAAAAATTCTTCTGCTCAACAACGCAATGAACATGGCAGAACTGCCAAAATGAAAGGCATCGATTGCCATTTTATGAGTGTTATGCAATTATCCACCTGATTATTTATACAGGGTATAAACCTGAAATCGCGAAAAAAAAACAGCTGCTCCCTACATTTATGTTCGTATAACTCGTCAAAATGTAGGGAACAGCTGATTTTTTTTCGCGATTTCAGGATTGGTCTCATAGTAAAAGTTGTTCATAGTGATGAGTACAATGACCTCTTAAGAGGTTGTTAATGTTTTACCAACAACCCTGTATACGTAGTAACGTAGTCATTTTGTAAATCCGTTGCCGATTGTGACACCAATTTTCATAGTACCGTAAACCAGTGTTATTTGGGACATATTTCATAGATAAATTAAATTTTTACTCCTTCGCGTTGTTTTTATCCCATAACGGTATTTTTTTATAGGTGGGCAACACCCTTACGCTAGTGACAGTAGATAAATCTTTGTTTTGAGTGTTGCCATTTCCATTAAAAAAAATATAATAATGGGTGTCCCAAATAACCCGCCAAGCTGTGATATTTGGGACGGGCAAATTAATTGTGGTTTTTACCATAATATAAACACGAAAACCAAATAATACCGAGTGAAAACTATTTGGGACATAACTAAGACCAAGTTCAAAGACGAACTCACTTTGTAAATAGTATGAGATTTAAAAAAAAACCATTAGAGCAAAATTAACCTCTCATTTATTTTAAAGTCAAGTTAACCAGGCAACAAGTTTACTTTAAAAGTCTTTTTATATGGCACTTATTTATATTTAAATATATTTATATTAGGTACTTATTTATTGAAATTAAAATAATAAAAAAAATAACATTTAACTATCAAACTGACACGAAAATCAGCAGGAATTTTCCTTATAATTACGCAGGTATCCAGCTTATAAAATTTAAACAAAATAACGCTAACAAAATAAATTTCAATACAAAAAGCACAGTTGGTAGCTAGTATTAATTAAAACTTATGAAATCTTAGTTTTATAAAATCTTGAATCATAAACAAAAACATTGAAAATATTCTTTTGTTCACAATTAAACAAAATCTAATCATACGAGGAATCATTTGCTACTCTCTCTCACAATATTACTGACGTCTTTTAAATGAAAAATAAAAGAAAAAGAAACTAGGTGGGTATCAAATAACACATTTAAAAAAATTAATTGTGTAAATAAAAAACTTAAATACTAGTAAATCTAAAAGTTCTTAATATCTTCGTCGACATCCAGCACGTATGTAATAGGATTAACTTTAATTTGAACCAATTTGATTTTTTTGACAATATTAGGATACGGTACCTGGTCTTTGTCTTTACAACCCTTAGCCACAAATTTTAGACCATCCTTTTTAATGGTTTTGTAAAAGTTAATCGAGTAAATATGTTGTAGCGTGTCAATGGCTGTTATCTGCCCAACATAATATTTCCAAGCTTTTTTTATATAGTAACGCACCATCACGTAATCCCCTTCATTAAATATAATATCTTCACTTGCATTAGAGTTTAAGTTACTTTTTTCATTTTCTTTGGTAGTGTCAAAGTCAGTCTTTACATTTTCAGTCTCTGGTTTCTCTTTCGCTTCTTCGTCTTTTATAGTCCAATTAGTACAAGCATCTTCTCTCGCATCTTCGGTCTCTGTGGTCTTCTTAACTTCTTCGTACTTTATAACACGATTAACATCATTATCCTCTCTCAATATCTCGGCTTTTGCTGTCTTCTTCTCTTGTTCGTTAGAAGTGCAAACAATATCCTCTCGATTTTCATCCGCATCCGCTTGATCGCGAATAGCTATTTCTTCCCAAATCCTTGCCTCTAACTCGTTGGTTGTTCTCATTAATTCGCATTGATCTTCGTCCTCAAAATATGTAATATCAGAGTCATCATCGGGAATGTCGATTATATCACTGTCGCTATGTAAGCTCATGACAATGCTGGTATTATCTTCAGAAGAAGATGAATTGTGACGCGTCATTTTCGGTCTTTTAGCACGTACAATGGCATTTTGGCTGATCACCTGTTGTGAACTCTTTGGACGTGAAATAGGGTTTTGATTTTCTTCATCGCTACTGAGACTGCCGCACACATTTATTTCTATTTCAGGATTATGAGGTGGATTTGACAATTGGACATTATTTGATATTCTCTTTTTATTCTTGGAGGTACTTTTTTTTGGTGTTAAGCTGTTTTTTACATATTTTTTCTTCGGTTTGATGTCTACTGGCTTAGGATTGAGATCTGCCTCAGTGATGCTTTTTCCAGGTGCTACATCACATCGCCTTTTGCGTTTATTTTGAGTGGTTGGTTCATTTCCTCCCCGAATTTCTTGTAACATTTCAAGTACCACTTGCGATGCCGTGTTATTTACGTCTTGAAATGAAGTTTGTCCTGGTAATCGTGATTTCGGACGATCAGGATTCAAAGGGTATAATCCACATTTTTCAAAACCACTTCGCATATTTGTTGGACCAGTGTCGTTTTCAGTAATTACTTTGTGCAACTTTGACAGTAATTTGGGAAATTCTGATTTGGTGAGGATCTTTTGTTTTCTACCTGTGGTTGCTTTCCAGTGTGTTAGAATATTACGCCAATAACGTTTCATGGGTGCAAAAAATGCCACGTCTAGTGGTTGTAACAAATGCGTACTATTTGGAGGAAGACATACAAAACTTATGTCATTTTCTTTACAGCTTTTGAGAACATTTACGGAAAAGTGCGATGACAAGTTGTCGCCAACGATAACTTTTCGTCCCGTCTTATTTTTGAAGTAAGGTATTACTACAGAAAAGAACCAATCTTCAAAACAGGTACTATCGAACCACCCGCTTTTCGATCTATTATAGCGCGTGTTTTCGGGTCCTCCAAGCATCCACTGATCCCACAAATGATCAGATTTGTAGACAACATACATAGGCAGCAAATTTCCACTGGCTGAACCGCAGAACATAATGCTCACTGCTGCTTTAGAATTATTTATTATGCGTTCAGGATACTTACATCCACGTTTAAAGATGTACTTTTTAGCGCCGGGGTCGTCCGTCAGGTTGGTTTCATCATAATTGAGTAAATTTTCTGGTTTTACTCCCTGCACAGATAGTGAAAAGTTTTCAAAAAAAATGTCCACAAAAGCAGCTGCTGTTTTAGCCCTTTCTGACGAAATGTTTGCTGCCATACGATTAGACAGCTTATCATGGTGTCTTTCCACAAAATTTTGTGCCCAGTCTGGACCTGGTAAATTATCCTTCAAGATCGGCATAGTTTTTCCCAGCTTATTTAAATAACGTTGAACAAAAATTCTTAAATCCAATTTGTCTTGGGGAAAACCCCATTCACTTAAATGTAAAAAATAGTCCACAAATACTTTTTCCTCTTCAGGAGTGAACAACGTGGGACGGCCAGCTCTTTCCTGTAATTGGTCATGCTTCTTGCAGTGACGAGCTAACGTCGATTTTGGGATACAAAAATGTTTTGCAGCACTTCTTACTGACATCTCTTGACTTTTAACTTTTTCCATTGCTGTGTTGAGAGTGGCCTTTGTGAATGAATTATAGGGTGTGTAAAGTTTACCATTTCTAGCATGCCTGTTGATACGTTCATATTTACGGCCCATTTTAATTTTAATTATTAGGTACCCATAGCTGCGAACAGAAAATAAATCATAGTTAGTTAAAGCCTGTTTCCAATCATGGGTTATTTAAGACGGCCGGTCCAAATAACACTACTGTTCTATTGAAATTAAAAAATAGCCGTCGTTAAATTTAGGGCTATTTGGGACTATCGGACCAAATAACACCACAATATTATTGAAAATTCATCATCGGGTTATTTGGGCCGGCCGCCCCAAATAACACCAAAAGCCGTCCCCAATATCACGGTTCAAAAATAGCATGAAAAATCTAACAAAACACATGTTTATTAAACAAGCAAGGACTTGATTCGTGTGCTGAATAACGTATTATTTGGTTGCTCATAGTGATATTTTACTTACATTGTAAGATTTGGAACTGCAGCCGAAATTAGGACACCATAAAATTTCACCAAAAAATATTGTATAGAGAAAAGACAAAATTTTCGATAAACGTGCACCAATATAACCTCAAAAACCAATCTGTATGAACCATATACAAATACAGTATTGCCATATCAAACTTTAAAATTGCTACTAATTGTGAAAAAAATATATCGCCAAGTGAAAATAAATATTAGAAATGTCCCAAATAGTACTAAGTGTTCCAAATAGGACCGATCTACGGTATGCTTTTTAAATGATACAATAAAGTATAAAGTACGGGTAGTCAGAAGCCCGAAAGCCTGACAACCAGTCTTACCAAAGGGTATCGTATTACCCAGTAACTGGGTTGTGGAGGTCAGATAGGCAGTCGCTCCTTGTAAAATTCTGGTATTCAGCTGCATCCGGTTAGACTGGAAGCCGACCCCAACATAGTTGGGAAAAGGTTAAGCAGATGATGATAGTAAAGTATATATAGCTTTCCCTTATCATTATAATTACCTTCATTAATTCCGTAGTAATATAAATATAAAAAAAAAATAACATAAAAGTACGTCACAGGTCTGGATTCCGACCTAACCGGCGACGGATTACAAAATGGCGGCGCTATATTTGTCACAAAAGGCGGCAAATTGATGCACCACTACGTACAAATGGGCCCTGCGGATCGTTACCCGAACACGGACATATTAGAGGTTTTATTTTTCTTTATTTCTGTATTGTAATAGGTCTTAGTGGGGACTTGAAGGGAGATTGGGTGCAAACCGGGGGTGCTGTGCTGGTTGAAAAGGGCGGGAAACTACTCCGCCATTTTATTCAGACTGGACCGGGTGACCATTTGTCTAATAAGGAGATTTTGCAGGTTTGTGTATTGATTTTCTTATAAAATACGGCCAACAAGAAGCGACACGAAAGTTCATTCAGCTAAAACACGACCGAGTTGACAATCTATATCTATCTCATTCCATCTTGTGTATTTAACATGTCTCATTCTCTCGGTAATAATGATTCAAGGTCAAGTCGGAATCGCCAACATTCGGGCGGCCATTTTATTAATTCCGTTTCTAATTTGTGATAGCCTCATCTATCTACTGGTTTTGTTTTCTGTTTCACGGTGTTATTTGTTGAAGTTTTGTTATTTTTCTTTATTATTTAATTGTAGACTCTGAAGAATCGGCCGCGGATTAAATAAAATATATTTTCATTTCTTTTTTTAATTTTTGTCCTAGTTTCCATAAAGTTTATTATTATTTTCTTAATTAATAAACATCATGAAACACAACTCATCTGCCTAGCCTTTTCCCAACCATGTTGGGGTCGGCTTCCAGTCAAACCGGATGCAGCTGAATACCAGTATTTTACATGGAGCGGCTGCCTATCTGACCTCCACAACCCAATTACTGGGTAATACGATACCCCTTGATAAGACTGATTGTCAGACTTTCGGGTTTCTGACTACCCGTAACGACTGTCAAAGATCGACGAATGACAACCGGGACCAACGGCTTAACGTGCTTTCCGAGGCACGGAGGGGTCACGGTATGTAAAGATGGTCACCCATCCACAGACCAACCGCGGCAAGCGTAGCTTAACCTGATCTATCTATCGTGACCTGTGCGGCTGTTATTATTTAGCCACGGAATCATGAAACACAACTATTTTTTTAATTCATTGTATGCTTTTAAAAATAACAATTATAGTAATACCAGATATTTTTGAAATACTTGTCTACTAAGGTTTGATTTTTCCAACGCCAGATAAATTTTATTCGAAGAATAAAATTGACGTTTGACAGTTTTTGTATGAAATAAGTGTCAAAATTTCAAAATTATTCCTCGAATAAAGTTATCAGATGATTGAAAAATCAGCCCTAAGAAAAATAATATTATACTTAATTTTGAAAAACGGATGATTGAAAAATCAGCCCTAAGAAAAATAATATTATACTTAATTTTGAAAAACGTTACGAACCCCTGCATTTGCTAATTTATTTTGTTTACATTTGGTATCGCTTCTCGTTGGTCGTACTTTAGTAACATAGTTTGAGTAGAGATACGAGAATAGAAATTTAATATTAATATGTCTGAAATTGTGGAAATGGCCAGTAGGAACACTTGGCAAACTCATTGTTTTCGTGTGTTTACTGGTGGATTCCACCACCAATATTACTAGAGTGCTACAAGGATCTTTTGGGGCATAAATGACATAGACAGGGCAGCGATAGTTCATATTTTTGGAAAAACAATATGGCGGCGTTAGTTCCGAGTTTGGCCGCCTCCCAAAAGAACCTTTTAGCCTTGTAATATAACCCTTCCCTTCCCTCCCCTGTGACTACAGTGGCTCACACACTTGATAAAATTCTAGGAAAATCATCTGCTTTTACAATATTTGTAAATATGTGAGCACCATGTATCTATCACATAATTGATTTACCTGTCATTGCTTCATTTTTAGGGTTCCGTAGCCAAATGGCAAAAACGGAACCCTTATAGATTCGTCATGTCTGTCTGTCTGTCTGTCTGTCCGTCTGTCTGTCTGTCCGTCCGTCCGTATGTCACAGCCACTTTTCTCCGAAACTATAAGAACTATACTGTTGAAACTTGGTAAGTAGATGTATTCTGTGAACCGCATTAAGATTTTCATACAAAAATAGAAAAAAAACAATAAATTTTAGGGTTCCCCATACTTAGAACCGAAACTCAATATTTTTTTTTTTCGTCAAACCCATACGTTTGGGGTATCTATAGGCAGGTCTTCAAAAATGATATTGAGGTTTCTAATATCATTTTTTTCTAAACTGAATAGTTTGCGCGAGAGACACTTCCAAAGTGGTAAAATGTGTGTCCCCCCCCCCCCCTGTAACTTCTAAAATAAGAGAATGATAAAACTAAAAAAAATATATGATGTACATTACCATGTAAACTACCACCGAAAATTGGTTTGAACGAGATCTAGTAAGTAGTTTTTTTTTATACGTCATAAATCGTAAACCGCAATTTACCATTTATTCAATCAACTCAAAAATAAATAAAACATTTAATTTCATAAACATAAACCTTATGCATAAACCCGGATGTTACGGAACCCTCGGTGCGCGAGTCCGACTCGCTCTTGCCCGGTTTTTAATTCTTTTTACCTTTTGTCAAGTGGTAGACTAATTTTATTCTAGGTGCATCGTCTTCACATATAATTATATTATGTATACAAGACCTTGTAAAACATTTTAAAAGAGTAACGGTGGAGTTTCTTGCCCATTCTTCTTCATACGAAAACTACCTTTTGGAATGGGCGACTAGAATCAATTCTATTTAGTTGTAATTTTTGACGTTCAAAAGTGCCTTTAATGTGCCTTTTTGAAATAAATGATTTGACTTTGACCTCCCCTCCCTTCCCTTCTAGCCGTTGGGCCTGCACCTGAGGGGCAATTCTCGTAATATTTAGAACGTGCACAATCTGATCTCGGTCTCAATCTCTCACAAATACCTCTAATTTCCCTACATTTTTGATAAGTTTTTGACATTGATTGTCGCCGAGATGCGATTGAGACTAGATTTTGAACGAGAATAGGCCTTCTGATCTCTCTCCGGCCGTGTCGGATTGCCGTCCTATCGGACTATGAGAGTAAGGGAACAGGGAGTGTACCTGTGTCTGCACA
This sequence comes from Mesoligia furuncula, assembly GCA_916614155.1. Lineage (NCBI taxonomy): Eukaryota > Metazoa > Arthropoda > Insecta > Lepidoptera > Noctuidae > Mesoligia > Mesoligia furuncula. The sequence goes on from OU744815.1 coordinate 6,302,454, forward strand.
CGCATTTGTGCACTATAATATCTCCCGCACCGAAGGCTATAGTCTCCGTTGAGATTGGCCGCCGTGGCCGAAATACGGTCTGGAGGACTTTTTTTTGTCTGAGGAAATCATCAAATGATGCCGCCGCGCTCTGGGCGGAGCGGAAGGGAGTGTCAGACTCTTACTGACTAAAACCCACTCGTGTTCCTTCTGGGGCCCTAGTCTGATATTTTTATAAATTCGTCATTCCAACACCACCATCCCATTGTCATTTTGCTAAAAGTTCGTAATCTGCTAAATTCATAATTGTTGATCATTGGTCGGTCAATGGCACAGAAATTATAGTAGGTAAGTTCTAATGGTAGGTCACTGATCAAAGGAACTGTCAAAATTTTTGCAGATTACCGCGTAAGTCAGTAATTCATTTTTCATTATGTACGAGATTACCATTCTATGCCATTTCTTTCAATGGAGTGTCAGTGGTTGACCATTGGAAAGTCATAATGACGCCATTATACATATTAGAAAATTACCAAACTTGTCAAAATTAACAATTATGAAATCAATGATAGACCATTCTGACACTATTGTAATAGCAGTCTTGAGGCCCAGTTGCCTGTGCCAGGGGCCACAGTATCTCTTTCGAACAACCCGCAACCCTGGCAGGCATCGGCCCTAGCGGACCCCGTCAGTTAGTGCTGACATCTCTTTGAGGCGCGCGTAGAACACAACGCGCCGTCGACCCGGGCCTGGTCCTTACCGGGCGGCGAACTGCCCATTGCTCGCTGTCCGCAAGCCCGCGCCTACGGTGAGTGGGAATCACCTATCGATTCCCGACGCCCATGGCGTCTCCTGGAGGACTTTATAACCCTTCTGCGAACAATATTTATTAATTTTTATTATAACTTTTCAGCACTTTGGTCTGGAGAATGAATATAATCCAGAGACAATGGCTAACAAGAAACCAGAAGAAAAGGAGTGCACTGTACGTATTGAATAATATTATCTTAATATTTATCATTAGAACTACTCTATGGAGCAAGTAGATAGAGAATTATCAGAAGTATCTTTTGCCTTCGACTTTGTCCGCGTGTGCCATAGGATTATATTTTTAACAAAATAAGTTTAAAAACGAAAACCCGACTACTGAAAAGGATGCAACAAGAAAGTACCTTCCCGTGGTCGCATGCCGCTGTACCAACATACTTATAAAATGGTAGCATGCGACCACGGGAAGGTACTTTCTTGTTTCATCCCTTTCAGTAGTCAGGTTTTAGTTTTTAAACTTATTTTTTTGCGGTCGGTTCTGTAAAAATCTCACCGTGAAAACTTAGGTGATGTGAGTTTGTTTTTGCTAGGAATTGACACTATTGACAGCTCACTCCACGCTCACTTCACCTAAGTTTTCACGGTGATATTTTTACAGACTAGCATCGCAGTAGCTCAGAAGAATATCCCCTATGTACAAACTCACAAAGGCATTTGAAAGTCCGTGGCACACCTGTTTTGATTTTTGGTCCTAATATGTTTTCTGTTAGCTTTGATGTCAGCTATTGATTTATATAGGTTTCATGAGTGGTCGCCATTTTGAAAAAAGAAACAAAATGGTGGACAGTAGATATCCTATAGAAAAATTTGTAAACCCCTTTACCACTTTATAATATTAGTATAGATTATTACTAGTCGTATGGAGCATGTAGATAGAGAATTATATGCAATAGTAACCATTTTATTCTTGGGGCCCCATGGGATAAAGTACACATTTTAAGCCGATACAGACTGTCTTAGTGTGGAAAAGGCCGATTATTCCCGATCAGTAACACCTTGTCGTCAACACTTAACGATCGGGAAAAAAAAGTTTCATTTGTTCTTAGTGTGGATGAACAGGACTTTTTTTTCGATTATTCCAGATTAGTAATACTCCTGTCGTTCCCAGTGTTGACGAACGGAACTTTTTTACTCAATCGTTTATATGCTTAGTTCTTGAATGAAACTTATTTTCCCCATCGTCAATAGTGTTGACGACAAATTGTTACTGATCGGGAATGTTCGGGAAAGTCTTAAGAATGTTAACAAAAAAAATAATAATAATTACCTCCTCATTTTCCGTTAGTAAAAAAAAAACTAACAAAAAAAATCGTTTTTTCAGTATTTGGGACGGTTCCTGTTCACCATCGCAGATGTACGGACTATTCAATATCTCTGTTACATCTTCATTAGTCCTCAATTTAGCCAAATTTGTGTAATATAACAGTATTTTCTTGGTTTTTGTTGGGCACTGAATGAACTTAAAATTACTACTTATATTTTTAATGATTATATCAGTTGTACAGACGCCAGCACATCAAGCTACCCGAAACTGTAAAATTTTCCCAACCAACTTTGAACCATAAGGTTCAAAGTTAGTTGGATTAGATTTTCAACTTATACATATATATATATTTATAAGTATAAGATAAAGTTGAAAATCTAATAACCTTTAGTCTGCCGGAACGAAGATCTACGCGAGACACAATGGCTTTTTAATTGTGTCTGTAATTACGGCACACAAGCGGTTAAAGAAATTTGACAGATTGTAGTAGCTTGCTGTGCTAGCGTCTGTACATAAGCTAAACTTTTCCTCTTCCCACAAAATAACTAGTTTGACATGTCTAAATTCCTTTTGTCTCACAAAATAACTGGTTTGACAGCTCTAAATTCTCTTTGTCTTACAAAATAACTGGTTTGACAGCTCTAAACTCTCTTTGTCTTACAAAATAACTGGTTTCACAGCTCTAAATTCCCTCTGCCTCATAAAATAACTGGTTTGACAGCTCTAAATCCCTTTTGTCTCACAAAATAACTGGTTTGACAGCTCTAAATTTTCTTTGTCTTACAAAGTAACTGGTTTGACAGCTCTAAATTCTCTTTTTCTTGCAAAATAACTGGTTTGACAGCTCTATATTCTCTTTGTCTTACAAAATAACTGGTTTGACAGCTCTAAATTCCCTCTGCCTCATAAAATAACTGGTTTGACAGCTCTAAATCCCTTTTGTCTCACAAAATAACTGGTTTGACAGCTCTAAATTCTCTTTGTTTTACTAAATAACTGGTTTGACAGCTCTGAATTCTCTTTGTCTTACAAAATAACTGATTTGACAGCTCTGAATTCCCTTTTTCTCACAAAATAACTGGTTTGACAGCTCTAAATTCCTTTTGTCTCACAAAATAACTGGTTTGACAGCTCTGAATTCCCTTTTTCTCACAAAATAACTGTTTTGACAGCTGTAAATTCCTCTTGTCTCTCAAAGTAACTCGTTGGCTGCTGTAAATTCCTCTTGTATCTCAAAGTAACTAGTTTGACAGCTCTAAATCAGTTTGACTAACAAAATAACTAGTTTGACAACTCCAAATTCTGCTTTTCTATCAAAATGACCAGTTTGGCAGCTCACGATTCGTCTTGTCCCTTACTTTCTTGTTTATTAGGAAAAAAAAACAGAGAGAGAAACATATTGCTATCGTTTATTCAGTGCAACGGCATTTTGTGTAGTAATAATCATTTATTTCCAGCGTAAACCTCATGTAGGTACTTTGAAACCATCGTAGTTAGACACAGTAACTGACTTGGCACTAACTATCCTTTTTTCAGCCAGAAGCGAAACCCTAAGCCTTGGCTCAAGACCCTGCAAGCGCAGTCGCTAGCGCCTATCCACACATTATGGACGGAGAGGCGATGTAAGCGAACTTGGGTGTAGTATCCAATCCATTGACGACTTTGTTTGAATTTTGTAACTTTGAGACTGACGTTCAGTCCTTTCAGAGTCGTTCTACCTGTGACAGCAGCAATCTAACAGCAACTTTATTGTAATGAGAATAAAGGTCATTGTGATTTTCCCAGACTGGTCAGGGGCAACAACCCCATAGCAACCTTATTGTAATGAACATAAAGATCACTGTGGACAGTGATGCTAAATCAGAGGTGTAATAACCGCGAAAGGACTGTAGCCCGCGATTAATGGCGGGCATGCTAAATTGAACGTTTTCTTTTTGTGCTTTTTATTTAAGGTGCTGTAGATTTTTTTGGGTGCCTTAAAAATGTATTGTGAGTGAATATGTTACAATATATAAAAAGTAAAAAGACATTGTTTTTTCTTTAATACAGTTCGATTGTATGGTATTTGTCAAATTAGAGATTGTTTTTGCGTATCAAAGTTTTTAAGGCGAAATTACAACAAATCGTTGGTGGATTGGCTAGTATAAAGGACTGAATATTTTTAAACAATTGTTGTATTTTTATTAACGAATATTCTGGGTGACAGGTGTAGTAATAGTATTTCATGACAAGTTGCATTTTATTATAACTTAAAAGACTTATAAAATATAGTAATATTTGTAAACTTATTAAAAGGACATTCATCCATTTTGGTCCAAATGTGAAGTGCAGAACATATAAAAAAAGAATTTTATAACTTATCCGTCTAAGTATTTTTTACTATGGCACCAAAGCTGTAGGGCCCTGGATTTAATTGGCTTTTGAAAAATAGTTCTCTTCATACATTTTCGATGTAGTGAATTAACAAAACATGAAATATCCTCACACATCTTGAAAGTCTTTTAGTTACGATTTAAGATTGCTGCTGCACTCTTGATACAATCAAAGTGATATGTATATATAAGTAAATATATATATAAGTCGGTGGCGGACAACCACCTCAGCCGTCACCGGGACGTTGTCGAGAACGATGACGGCACCGAAGTAGCGATACATACAATCACTTTGACCGCGTGGTGGATTATAGCCCACTCCCTCTCACTGAGAGGAGGCCTGTGTCCCAGCAGTGAAAACGTTATAGGCTGATTATGTATGTATGTATGTCCACCGCACGTCCGTCACCCGAGCGCCGTCATGCATCCCGGCCGCCGAACTTTCGAGTAGTTCGGCGCGACCGCTAGAACTCTGCCCGAGATTATGACGGGCCTTTGAGCCGGCAATACAAAAAACGTTTGATCTTGTTTACACACTGCCGTCGCACCGCGCCGTACGTTCGGTTTTGTTTTGTCGATGCCGAGTTTGGTCGCGGTGGACACACGATCACCTTCACCCAAACGTCACGTTCGGTCTGAATAATCTCGTTTCTCGATGACGTCCCGGTGACGGTGGCGGTGGACAAACGCCCTTATAATGATAGGAATACCCGGTTACTAATAAACGTATCAGATGAATAGTTACACACTGATTTCTCTCTTTCACTCGTCAGTAATTTGACTTTCGAAAGAAGAAGACAACGCGTTGTGTAACTATACAGGAACTAACAACGTTTATTAGCAGGTTTTTTCGGGTTTACAAACAAGTTGTTTTAAAACACGTGTTTAAAACAGTTTGAAATAAAACTATGTTTTTTATTGTTTCAAAACACAGTTTAAAACAAGCTTTAAACAACGTTTAAAACTTTGTTTAAAACATGAAGAAAAAGACGGGGTTTAAAACTACCTTTACAAATGAATGGAAATAAATCCAAACGAATAAATATGTAGGACTCTAAATAGCTTAAAATAAATTTACAAGTTGAGGCTTTGTTGTATTTCTATTTAAATTATTAATTATAAGATAAGAAAAACTTTATTTGGATAATACACTGCATAGGTGAATTCCCGCCAGTAAAGTCCCGCAGGGAAAGTCCCTATGTCGGCCGTCTAAAGAAAGTAATTCACTGGATTAGTGGGTATTCCCCGCTCTCTCTCTACCTAAATTCAAGGTGTATGTAAAGTGTTTTGTATTGATTAATAGTAATAATTTTTAATAATTAGATTAGAGATACGCAACAAAAAATAAATACTTATCGTTTTGTTAATTTTTTCTAATGTGAATTAGGAAATAGTTTAGAAATGGATATTATTCTCTTCAATTGATTTGACATTGATGCCTAAAAATAAAAAATAAAAAAAATAAAATACATTTATTTCGAGCAACCATAACTCATATGTTGAGAGTACACACACACACAATAAAACATAATTAAAAGAATAATAAAAATAAAGTACTTACATAATATTAAAAAACAAAAGGTAAAAAGTAAAAAAAACACTAGTTTTAAACATTTTGAACTGTTTGTTTTATAAAATATAAAAAAACTGTTTTTTTTCCAACCCTGTTTATTAGTAAGGGATTTGCCCGGCACTTTCACATTTGGACCAAAATTCTATGAAGCTTAAATGATGTCCTTTCTAAGGCTTGGTTCAGATGACTACGTTTTGACACGCATATCATTTGAAGTTTAATATAAAATAATGTTATTTGATTGTGTTGCAAATGAATTAGATTTTTATTTCTGAAATTCATAAGAAAATATTTAAAAGACATCGGATAGCACACAGTTTGTCGTACTCTTAAAAGTATTTATATTTCGTAAGCGGGTGACAGAAATGCGTCAAAATGCTTTCGTCTGAACTCTGCAAAATATTCGAAAAATGTAATTTCATATTAAAAAAAAAAATTATTATATCTTTAAAAATATATCAAATAATTATATCCGATAATTGAGCTTATTGTATCCTATAATAATATCGTTAATAGTCATAATGTGTGTCTATAAGATTGCAAGTGAAATTTCATATAATTTTCTATATGGGGCTGTTCATCTATTACGAAAGAAAATTTTGACCACTTTCAACCCCCCCACTCCCCTACCACTACGTAAGAAAAAATAAGACTTGGATGAACCCTCCCCCCCCCCCCTTTCAATTCCTCTTTCTTACGTAAGATCAGTATCTGCCAAAATTGAAAAGAAAGAGCGTCAAAAAAATTTAAAACTTAGAATTTTGCTTTCTCTTGTGATCTTACGTAAGAACAATGTAGACCTCTCCCACCACCACGTAAGAAAAAGAAGTATTGTTCGGACCCCCTCCCCCTGAAATCTTACGTAATAAACGAACAGCCCCTAATTCGACTTAGGGCTGATTTTCCCAACGCCAGATAATTTTATCGGAGGAGTAATTTTGAATTTTTGACAGTTCATCCATACCAAAACTGTCAGACGTCAATTTTATTCCACGAATAAAAATTATCTGTCGATTGAAAAATCAGCCCTTAGATAATTTTGATTATTTTTAATTTCATATAATTTTGTCGACGGACATCGGAGCAGGTAAATATCGTTGTATGGTTAAGTCCTTTCATTGGTGTATAGTTTTAAGTTTTATATTTTAATTTTGTCTTTATTGACATTTGATTGGCTCTAACTACCAAATGGTTTTTCCCACAATTTATAAGACTGCACTAGTTCAAATATTTGGCCTAATTGGCACAAAATGTTACGTAAGAGTTTGTTAATTTATTGAAGTTGAAGCATCGGGCACAATTTTAAAAAGTTTTGTTTTGATTTTTGTGAGCCTAATATCGCGTTTCCGAATATTGAGAATTTGAAGTGAAACTCTACGTTAGCATTACTTAAAGCCCGCGAAATCAAATTTTTATTAAAAATAAAACGTAAGTAATTTGAAATTCGCACCTTAAGAGGGAAGCTTTAGGACAGCCCGTGAAATACAAACTTTATATATTATTTAAAATTTGATTCGGGATCGGAACAAGTATTTACAGAATTATAATAATTAAACTCGTCGAAACAACCCTCTAAGTTCATATAATCCTATTGATTTACAATGAAACAGTTATTCAATAGGGTTATAAAAATAAGATTTTTGGCATTCTTAATCTCAAATAGCAGCCGGTTAATTTTAGACTTTCGCTTTTATAGTAAAAAAATTTCAAGATTTTATTTCCCATAAAAAACAGTAAGTATTTTTTTTCTGGTCTCTTTAATTTTTGGGCACGAAATTAATGATTTCTTTTAAATTCAGAAACAGAGTTTAAGCTCACAAAAGTCAAAAACAAAGGCCTAAAATAATAAAATATGGTATCGACATACCTCGACCGACCATGTTAGATTTGGCAAATTCCAAGTAGTCAAATAGCTTCTTTTAAAAAAATTATATTAAAATGAGTCTGTTTGTCTATCTTTCAGAGTTTATAAAAGTTTGTCCATGTATTTGATCATTTTAGTTTTAGTATTTTCCGCGTAAATTTTAAGGGGCTTAAAAGATCTAAACACAAAAAACGCAAGTTATTTTTTTTTATTTTTTATTTTATGATCGCCTACAGTAAACAAAAATCAGAAAAATATGTGATGTTTTTTAGGATATTTACTAGGTAGATAGTGGCGCCGATTCTGTTGTTCACAAACTAAACTAAATTTAAGTTCATGTATCTTTTTCTTTCTATTTCGATAAGAAAAGGACAGAAGATAAATATTAGTTTAGTCCTGTTAAATTAAGATACTCCATAGACAATTTAGACGAGATTAAAAAATTGGCTATTAAAAATACGTCAATTTACGTCAGGCGCTGACTAATTTGACAGGACTAAACTAATATTTATCTTCTGTCCTTTTCATAATGAAATAGAAAGAAAAAGATGCCTGAACTTAAATTTAGTTTAGTTTGTGAACAATAGAATCGGCGCCATTGTGTTGAAAATAGAATACAACTAATTTGATACGATAGAAAAAAATCATGAAGATACCTCTAAAAACTTTCTTTTTACAATAAAAACCATACTAATATTATACATACCAATCATTCTGATTTTTTGTCAGATTATTCTATATTTATTCTATAAGCAACATACTGAAATACTAGTGATTTAATTTTTTCGTTCAAACAATATTTTTTTTTATAATTCAATAATTGCTTCATATTTTGCAATAAATTACTAGCGTTGTCATCGCGCTTCTCTTTCTTTTCTATGCAGTCCGACAGTGACCGCGCTTTAGGTCATGTAAGCCCCTTAATATTTAAGCGTTTAGATTCGAATGTTTTACTGTATTTTGTTGGCAAGCGATTTACGTTGTACGCTCAAAGTGTTTTAGAATAAAAGTTTCTATCAAATTGGTATTTTAATTATGTCACCAACTTCGCGACGACAAAATCCGTGATGCAGGATGTGACTAGCAAAGTCAAGACATCAATCGTCGGGCAGTAGCCCACCAGACACAACACCCGTCTGGGGCCCAAGTCTGCTATTTTTATAAATTCGTCATTCCAACACGATCCTACCACCATCCCATTGTCATTTTGCTAAAAGTTCTTAATCTGCTAAATTCATAATGGTTGATCATTGGCACAGAAATTATACGATACCCGTAACGAATTAAAAGCAATGACTGCAGAATGACGTTCTAATAGTAGGCCACTGATCAAAGGAACTGTCAACATTTTTGCAGATTACCGCCTAAGTCGGTAATTAATTTTTCATTAAGTACGAGATTACCGTTCTATGCGATTTCTTTCAATGGAGTGTCAGTGGTTGACCATTGGAAAGTCATAATGACGCCATTATATTAGTAGATTACCAAACTTGTCAAAATCAACAATTATGAAATCAATGATAGACCATTCTGACACTATTGTAATAGCAGACTTGAGGCCCTGGTCGGGTGATCCTCTTTAAAAATTTCAACGCCCCCCTTTTTTTTTTTGAGTTGGGACATCATCAAATGTCCCGCTCTGGGTGGAGCGGAAGGGAGTGTCAGACTCTTACTGACTAAAACTCACCCGTGTTCCTTCCTTAGCCCTTTATGTTCCGGGCCAGCGGTAACCCTTTCGGACAATCCCGCTGATTTCAACGCCCACTTCGTTGAATATTTTGGTTGGTTATAAAAAAAAGCTGCTTCATAGAAAAGTGCAATATTTAATATTCATTTATTCATCAAATATAAGCTAACGGTTTACACCAAATCGCTTATATCTATGCTAATTCTACAAAATTACATTAAAATTTTAATTAAAACTTCTTAGACTAAAATAAAAATAATACAAAAAAAAAACGGAGTAACATAAAATTTGAAAATAAAACAAAATTAGATAACACCTAAATGCATGGAAAAGCTTTATTATTTTTAATAACCGACGAACAATTTCAACGCAGGGGCACAGATAATATAATACTGAGGGTTCAGAATCATAAAAAAATAAAATAAGTTTATTTCATAACATTTTGACTTACATTGCATGACGAGTAGTTTCCATTTAGGCATAGAAAATGCCTGTAGTTGAAGGCTCCGCTCTTCCCTTACATCATAAACATACAAGTAGGCAAATAACGAAAGGAGGAAAATTTTTTTTTTTCAAAAAGAAAAGAACACCATCAATTGAATAAGTGTGTGTTTGTGCGCGCGTGAGTGCTTGGGTGTGTGAGGGTTAAGGTGTGTGTATGTGTGCGCCTGTGCGAGAGGGTGTGTGTGAGTTAGATATGAGCGCCGATGGCCAATTCCACTGGACTGAAAATTTCCACGGCGGCGGCGGCGCGGCATGGTCGGCCGTGGGCCTTAGTTTTTTTTTTCAGGGAGGAATTTCTTAAAAATAAATAAAGAAAACCAATATGGTCTTCGACTGCGTGAGCGACGAGTGTTGCAAAGCGACTAGGCGAACTAATGCGGTCGAGCCGCGCGTGCGAGCTAGAAAGCAAGTTGCAACTCGTCGTGACGGCGCGCCGCGTGCTGCACTCGGCGACGGCGCGTCGACATGGACTCACGGCGACGGCGGCGCGCCGGCGCGGCGCTCATAAAGTGTGAGTGTGAGAGGGAGAATCATATATACTGAAACCAAGGTAACGCTCAACATATAATTGAAGATATTTGTCACCACAGAACATAAATGATAAAAATGATAAATGATTTTATTTTTGTAAGTAGGTTTGTACAAACACTTTTACACGTCAATCATGTTTTTTTTAAACTAGATGAGGTCGGCGTTTCCTATCTGACTACTCTGAGAAGAAAGGCCGAAACAAACTCAGAGGTCACAGTCTCTTTTAAAGTCCAGACATAATCTTGGTCAGGTTATATGAATACCATGTAGATCGATGTCTGAGATGGTAATATACTCTTTGTCACAAACTTGTTGTACAGTTACCAGCACATCACGCTACCCGAAACTGTCAAATTTTCCCAATCAATTTTGAACCTAATATTTTAGCGATAAAGTTGAAAATCTATTAAAGAAATTTGACAGATTGTAGTAGCTTGATGTGCTGGCGTCTGTACATACTTAATTAAGCGCGGTAACATTTTTTTTTTTTAAATAAATTCGAATTCTGAAAGTTGGTGTAAATTCCTGAATTTCATGACGTAATTCGCAATATCCCGTCGAGTCAGCTGATTAGATATGATGTGTCATGTGTCAAAATATTGTCGAGCAGAGTGGTTGACAGAACAGATCGACTGGATCTGCATAAAGATGTAAGTGAATAATTTTAATTTTGTAGTAGCTCAACTGTGGCTCATCACTTCAGCCGAAAGACGTTCACTGCTGGACATAGGCCTCCCCCAAAAGGGGGGGGGGGGGGTTGCCATAATCGCCACGCTTGGCAGGCGGGTTGGCGATCGCCGTATGGTATGGTGGTGGAATGCATAGAGAACGCTGCTGCCCATTCTCCGGTACGCCCCTTAGTCGCCTTTTACGACACCCACGGGAAGTATGGGGTGGTGCTATTCTTTATGTCTGGCACCACACAGACTAATGAGGCACAATTGAATTTCTATTGTTATAAATCAAATATTGATTTTCCCAGTTTTTAATTTTAACCGACTTGAAACAAGGAAGAGGTTCTCAATTTGGATGTATATAGGTACAGGGTTATTGGAAAAACACCAAAAACCTCTTAAGAGGTCATTGTACTCATCATTCTGAACAACTTTTACTATGGGACCAAATCGCGAAAAAAAAATCAGCTGTTCCCTACATTTATGTTCGTATAACTCGTCAAAATTTAGGGAACAGCTGATTTTTTTTCGCGATTTCAGATTTGGTCCCATAGTAAAAGTTGTTCATAATGATGAGTACAATGACCTCTTAAGAGGTTTTTGGTGTTTTTCCAATAACCCTGTATATTTCTTTGAATTTCGAAGACAATGTAACTCTTCAATTATTAAAAGTCTATTTATTGATAGCAAATCACTAGCGGTACTGTAAAGGGGTAGACAGTTTTATTGTACCGTCTTTGAAAAAAGGAAGATGTTCTCAATTCGGTTAAATATTTTTTTTTAAACAAAACAAATAAAAAAAAATGTAAAAAGAAAATAAAAAATAAAATAAAAAATATTATATATTATTTATATATTTATTATTATAAAAATATAAATTAAAGTAAAAAAAAAAAATACTTAAAAATGTTTTTTAGCTAATACTGAGCTGAACCAACACTGAGACTGGAAGCCGACTCCAACATAGTTGGGAAAAGGCTAGGCTTTTTTCGAGCACTGAATTTTCAATGCACTTAGTGCCAAGAGTTATTTAAATGATAAATAATAAATGATTTATTTTTTGTAATAATTTATTTCTGTAGGTTTGTACAAGCACTTTTACTCGTCAATTATATTTTTTTAAACTAGATGAGGTCGGCGTTTCTTATCTGACTATTCTGAGAAGAAAGGCCGAAACAAACTCAGGGGTCACAGTTTCTTTTAAAGTCCAGACAAAATCTTGGTCAGATCGTATGAAGACCATGTAAATTTGGGGTCTGAAATGGTCTTTTGAGGAAAGAACCACACAGATTGAGCGGATCTGTCCAATCAGTGCACGCATTTGTCAAAAATCGTGCAGCTCAAGTTGAAATCCAACAGTAGGTATGTAAAATGTTGATGCGCTGGGATGCGCTCTGTTGGATTCTCAACACTCGGCGCAACACCGAGAGTTAAAAATCCTTTACGCGATAGAATGATAGAATCCCGCCGCGATATTTTTCGTCCGTGCGATAAGACAAGATAAAACATTAACAAGTGACAAGTTTAATTAAATACCTACGAAGTTTTAACTTACAGCTCTATCCATTGACTGCGAGTCAATTTGATAATGATAGCGGGGCAGTATATGGTTATCACTACGACCAAGAACATAGTGGTATGAACATATTCTTTGAAAACAAGTATTAACTCAATTTAACTACTTATATAAAAAAAAACGTGTTTTTGTGCAGTTTGGACCGAAAAACAAAAACAGTTGGTGGACAGTTTTTGAAAAACTAACAGGATACTTAAGTAATCAAGTATTTGTGTGATTATGATTATAAACACAAGTAAGTATTTTTGTGTTACTGCGCAAAATGGATAGTTCTAGAAATGTTCTCAACAATTCGGGTTAGCGAGTGCGAGTTGGAGTTTCTTGCCCGTTCTTCTCCTCCTTAAGAGCGTTTACGCCGTACGGCATTTCATACAAACTTTCAAGCCCCTATTTTTCGAAATGAATGAACCGATTTTAATGAAACTTCATACGCATAAGCAGGTTACAAAGGTCTAAAAAGTTAGTAGAGAACATTTTAGAAAAATGGTGTTACAGCCAAATTAGACCGATTTTAAATTTTCCATAGAAACGGAGATTTCCAGTTATCTTTTTTTAAAAAAGAGATTTCGAAAATGTTCTCTACTAACTTTTTAGACCTTTGTATCCTGCTTATGCGTATGAAGTTTCATTAAAATCGGTTCGTTAATTTCGAAAAATAAGGGATTGAAAGTTTGTATGAAATGCTGTACGGCGTAAACGCTCTTAAGTACCTATTATCTATTACGCTCTGGAATGGGCAACTAGCGTCATCTTTCTGATTGACCAACCCCCAAAAGTGCCTATAATTGTTTTATCCATACTCATATTATAAATGCGAAAGTGTGTCTGTCTGTCTGTTACCTCTTCACGCTTAAACCGCTGAACCGATTTAGATGAAATTTGTTATACAGATAGTATGAGTCCCGGGAAAGGACGTAGGATACTTTTTATCCAGATACTCCCACGGGATCGACACTTATGCGGGTGAAACCGCGTGGCGTTGCTAGTTTGAAATAAATGCTTTGAGTTTGAGTGCGAGAGAGTGATCTTCCTGTGTGCGTCCCAGTAAATAGTTATTCTTTCGTTCTTTACGAGGATTCCAACGTAAGTGTCGACGGAAACCCGCGAAATTCAAATTTTCTTACGTTTTTTGCAATTTACAGGTCAGTGGCGCAGATTCTGTTGTTCACAAACTAAACAAAATTTTAGTTCATGCATCTTTTTCTTTCTATTTCATTATGAAAGGGACAAAAGATAAGTATTAGTTTAGTCCTGTCAAATTAAGATACTCCATAGACAACTTTAGACGAGATAAAAAAATTGGCTACTAAAAATACGTCAATTTACGTCAGGCGCTGACTAATTTGACAGGACTAAACTAATATTTATCTTCTGTCCTTGTCTTAATGAAATAGAAAGAAAAAGATGCCTGAACTTAAATTTAGTTTAGTTTGTGAAGAACAGAATCGGCGTCAAAGGTTGTAAGTATGTTGAACAAAATATAATTTACTAGCTGACCCGGCGAACCTCGTACCGTCCCGCCAGCCGCTCTGTCCCCGCTTTTTAAATCTCTGATATCTTCTAAGATATTAATTTTAATGATATGCCGTAAAGGGCAATTTTGATCTCCATGAAATGCACAACGTAGGTATTTAATTGGATAAGGAATAATACTGTATTGTTTAAAATTGCTTAGTAAATAACCCATAATATTTTTTGTAATATGTAAAAGTTAAAAATAGTTACTGTGGATTATCCTTAGGAGATAAACATATACCTACCTACAATCGCGGACTTTTTATCGATATTTTTTAAGATATTCAATTCCGTAGTACATTTATTTGATCTATCTCGTAAGGTTTAGCTAGCGTTTGCAATGCAAGCGCACAAAAATATGTTTGTTACGACATCACATTACAAATCTTAGAATTTCTCGACTTTTCTCTACTACAATATGCTGCATGTATTTTACATATAAACCTTCCTCTTGAATCACTCTATCTATTAAAAAAACCGCATCTAAATCCGTTGCGTAGTTTAAAGATCTAAGCATACATAGGGACAGACAGACAGCGGGAAGCGACTTTGTTTTATAATAAGGAGCGTACCAAGTATTACTTTACAGAATTATGATCATTAAAATCATCAATACAACCCCCTCTCAGTTCTTAAAGTCCTATTGAATGGATATGTCATGAAATATGAATCAATAGGATTGTATGAACTTAGAGGGTTGTAATTAAATAGTTTTTTTAACCAAGTAGGCCGCAGCAAGGACAACCTCCACAAGTGAGGGTTCATGGAAAGCTCAGACCTCCGGTGTGTATGAGTCTCTCCACAGACGGCTCACCCATCTTGCGCCGCAGGGGCCCGGTACTTGCACACGTGGCTGCGTCAGCGAACGGTATTCGCGTTGTTGAATTTTAGGCAAAAAAAACTATGTTTATAGTTTTTCGTGTTTTTTTGCCATCGACTCGCTAAGAAGAAGACTAGGCTCCGCTGTCCGTCCGTCCGTCCGTCTGTCACAGGGCTGCATCTTTTGAACCGCAATAGGTAGATACTTGAAGAGGGGCCCGTGGCTAAATAATAACAGCCGCACAGGTCGATCGATCAGGTTAAGCTACGCTTGCCGCGGTTGGTCTGTAGATGGGTGACCATCTTTACATACCGTGACCCTCCGTGCCTCGGAAAGCACGTTAAGCCGTTGGTCCCGGCTGTCATTCGTGGATCTTTGAGAGTCGTTACGGGTAGTCAGAAGCCCGAAAGTCTGACAACCAGTCTCACCAAGTGGTATCGTATTACCCAGTAACTGGGTTGTGGAGGTCAAATAGGCAGTCGCTCCATGTAAAATACTGGTAGTCAGTTGCATCCGGTTAGACTGGAAGCCGACCCCAACATAGTTGGGAAAAGGCTAGGCAGATGATGAGGTAGATACTTGAAATTTTCACATAGTGTGTAGGTACTACAGCGTGTCTACTATTGTCACTTTAACGACAAATAATAAAATTAAAAAATTAAAGGGGTTCCCATACAAGAAACGCGTTTTTTACCAAAGTAGGTACCTACCTATTTAAAAAAATATGTAGAGTTAAAGTGCGCAGTGCTGCACACCCTATCCTATTTCAAGTTAAACAAATATCAACTTTATTTCAATGAAAATTAAGTTGATTTCAGAATGACTAGTACCTACTATTGAAAGGTTATAAAAATATTTGAAGTTGTACCGTAAACTGAACTTTATTGTGTAGGAATTTAAGTTATTTTTCCATTAATTCATATTTTGTTTACATTTTTGGCAAGTAAATCGCGAACGCAGATTAGTGTAAAATATTTTGCGGTGGTACGGAACCCTTCGTGTGTGAGTCCGACTCGCACTTGGCTGCTTTTTTATTTCTCTATGCCAGAAATACACATTACACAGTCACTCGCACAAAAGAATCCAAGTACAGTCTTTTTACCTCTGACAGTAACAGCAGTAACCGAATAACAACCTTATTTCAAATAATATAAAGTTCATTGTGATTTTGATAGACTTGGCAATGACAGCAACCCATTAGCAACTTTATTGCCACGACAATAAAGACCTCTGTGATTTTGACATTGATGCAAATTAAGAGGTAAAAATAGTACCTACTTAAAAAAAGCAAAAAAAAAACGACTTCCAAAAAAAAAACACTTCAAGTGTTTTTTTTGGAAGTCGGAAACATTTTCAATTTCCTTACCCAATTTAATATCAACGCCCGCTCAATGAAACTTATTTATTTTTCTTTCAGAACGAAAATGAAACAGCTGCTAATCCTACTCTGCCTGTCGGCTTTAACGAGTATAATATCCGGCAAAACCCATTGTCATGCTTGCTTCGACAGCATTTGCTATTCTAAAGCTCTAATATTTCAAAACTATCCAATTTCCGGACAATTAGCCGTGGACAGGGTCGCAAATGTTGTTTATTTCCACTACGAAGACTCTCGACCTTCGGATCATACTGTTGCATTCGATTTAGACGATATTAGATTCTTGACTATCCCGGATATTCAATTTTCCTTCGCTCGAACTGTTGATCAGTCTACGAGAGATGTGTACATAGGCGGAGCGAATGGTATCTACAAATATAACCCGGAAACGAATGAGACAAGCCGATTCGGCCTTTTTGACAAGACTATTTGGCACATGCAGTTTAAAGACAAGATATATTACACTGTGTTTATGACGAAAGGACTGTACACGTTCGATAAGAAACAGTCGAAGACAATTGCAGCGCTGAAAGATTACAACATTGATGATTTTATCGTTGACAAGAACGATGATATTTATTTCATGAGCAATTTCACTGTGTATAAACTGAAGAAAGGAGAGAGTAAACCTACGATGTTCTCGAGTATAATATATTCCTTGACGACTGATATAAACGATAATGCATATTTTGTGCAAAGAGAAACCAGAGGATTGTATAAAATTGACTACAAGACTGGCAGATTAACTGCGATAAGACAAGTTAAAACATTAGTGACAAGTTTAATTAAATAGGTACCTACGAAGTTTTAACTTACAGCTCTATCCATTGACTGCGAGTCAATTTGATAATGATAGCGGGGCAGTATATGGTTATCACTACGACCAAGAACATAGTGGTATGAACATATTCTTTGAAAACAAGTATTAACTCAATTTAACTACTTATATAAAAAAACGTGTTTTTGTGCAGTTTGGACTGAAAAACAAAAACAGTTGGTGGACAGTTTTTGAAAAACTAACAGGATACTTAAGTAATCAAGTATTTGTGTGATTATGATTTTAAATACAAGTAAGTTTTTTTGTGTTAACTGCGCAAAATGGATAGTTCTAGAAATGTTCTCAACAATTCGGGTTAGCGAGTGTGAGTTGGAGTTTCTTGCTCGTTCTTCTCCTCCTTAAGTACCTCTATTATCTATTACGCTCTGGAATGGGCAACTAGCGTCATCTTTCTGACTGACCGACCCCCAAAAGTGCCTGTTATTGTTTTATCCATACTAATATTATAAATGCGAAAGTGTGTCTGTCTGTCTGTTACCTCTTCACGCTTAAACGATTAGAACGATTTAGATGAAATTTCGTATAGAGATAGTATGAGTCCCGGGAAAGGACGTAGGATACTTTTTATCCCGATATTCTCACGGGATCGACACTTACGCGGATTAAACAGCGTGGCGCTGCTAGTTTGAAATAAATGCTTTGAGTTTGCGAGCGAGTGATCTTCCTGTGTGCGTCCCAGTAAATAGTTATTCTTTCGTTCTTTACGAGGATTCCAACGTAAGTGTCGACGGAAACCCGCGAAATTCAAATTTTCTTACGTTTTTTGCAATTTACAGGTCAGTGGCGCCGATTCTGTTGTTCACAAACTAAACTAAATTTTAGTTCATGCATCTTTTTCTTTCTATTTCATTATGAAAAGGACAAAAGATAAGTATTAGTTTAGTCCTGTCAAATTAAGATACTTCATAGACAACTTTAGACGAGATTAAAAAATTGGCTACTAAAAATACGTCAATTTACGCCAGGCGCTGACTAATTTGACAGGACTAAACTAATATTTATCTTCTGTCCTTGTCTTAATGAAATAGAAAGAAAAAGATGGCTGAACTTAAATTTTGTTTAGTTTGTTAAGAACAGAATCGGCGTCAATGTCAGGTTGTAAGTATGTTGAACAAAATATAATTTACTAGCTGACCCGGCGAACCTCTCGTACCTACCGTCCCGCCAGCCGCTCTGTCCCCGCTTTTTAAATCTCTGATATCTTCTAAGATATTAATTTTAATGATATGCTGTAAAGGGCAATTTTGATCTCCATGAAATGCACAACGTATTTAATGTATTTAATTGGATAAGGAATAATACTGTATTGTTTAAAATAGCTTAGTAAATAACCCATAAGTATTTTATTTGTAGGAATATGTAAAAGTTAAAAATAGTTACTGTGGGTGGGTTATCCTTAGGAGATAAACATATACCATCGTCGACTTTTATTCGATATTTTTAAAATATACAATTCCGTAGTCCATTAATTTGATCTATCTCGTAAGGTTTAGCCAGCGTTTGCAATGCAAGCGCACATAAATGTGTTTGTTACGACATCACATTACAAATCTTAGAAATTCTCGACTTTTCTCTACTACAATATCCTGCATGTATTTTACATATAAACCTTCCTCTTGAATCACTCTATCTATTAAAAAAACCGCATCAAAATCCGTTCCGTAGTTTTAAAGATTACATTGGATGCGGGAAGCACAGGACCGGTCGAAGTGGAGGTGCTTGGGGGAGGCCTATGTCCAGCAGTGGACGTCTTTCGGCTGAAATGATGATGATGATGATAGGGACAGACAGACAGCGGGAAGCGACTTTGTTTTATAATAAGGAGCGTACCAAGTATGACATCATTAAAATCATCAATACAACCCTCTCTAAGTTCATAAATTGCCATTGAATGGATATTTCGTTGATTAAATGGAAAAATGACATTTCTTGCTAAACATTTTTTTAGCAAGAAATGTCTTTTTTCCATTTAATCAACGATTTCATGAAATATGAATCAATATGAGATTGTATGAACTTGGAGGGTTGTATTAAGAGCCTATACTACCTCAGCTAAAACTCGCTCTTTATCTCGCTATCGCTCTTTTTATCGCTATCGCTCTTTTTATCGCTATTTTCTATCGAGAAAATTTTATGGAATTGTGTTTTCGTCTAACATAGTACCTAACATTCATCCTCAGCTTTAGCATATATTTATTTCAAAATTAATGCTGCGGTATTTTCGACATAACGGAGGATCATGCTAAGTCATTTGAGGTAGTATAGGCTCTTAAATAGTTTTTTTTTACCAAGTAGGCCTCAGCAAGGACAACCTCCACAAGTGAGGGTTCATGGAAAGCTCAGACCTCCGGTCGGCGGCGTCTCCACAGACAATGGCTTACCTCCCATCTTGCACCGTAGGGGCCCGTCACTTGCACACGTGGCTGCGTCAGCGAACGGTATTCGCGTTGTTGAATTTTAGGCAAAAAAACTATATTTATAGTTTTTCGTGTTTTTTTTTGCCATCGACTCGCTAAGAAGAAGACTAGGCTCCGCTGTCCGTCCGTCCGTCAGTCTGTCACAGGGCTGCATCTTTTGAACTGCAATAGGTAGATACTTGAAGAGGGGCCCGTGGCTAAATAATAACAGCCGCACAGGTCGATCGATCAGGTTAAGCTACGGTTGCCGCGGTTGGTCTGTGGATGGGTGACCATCTTTACATACCGTGACCCTCCGTGCCTCGGAAAGCACGTTAAGCCGTTGGTCCCGGCTGTCATTCGTGGATCTTTGACAGTCGTTACGGGTACTCAGAAGCCCGAAAGTCTGACAACCAGTCTCACCAAGGGGTATCGTATTTCCCAGTAACTGGGTTGTGGAGGTCAGATAGGCAGTCGCTCCATGTAAAATACTGGTATTCAGCTGCATCCGGTTAGACTGGAAGCCGACCCCAACATAGTTGGGAAAAGGCTAGGCAGATGAAGAGCTAGATATGAAATTTTCACATAGTGTGTAGGTCAGGTACTACAGCGGTCTACTATTGCCTTTTAACAACAAATAATAAAAACAAAAAAAAAAATAAAGGGGTTCCCCCTTTATTTTTTACAAGAAACGTGTTTTTTTACTAAAGTAGGTAGGTACCTATTTAAAAAAATATGTAGAGTAAAAGTGCGCAGTGCTGCACACCATACCCTATTTCAAGTTAAACAAATATCAACTTTATTTCAATGAAAATTAAGTTGATTTCAGACTGACTAGTACCTACTATTGAAAGGTTATAAAAATGTTTGAAGTTGTACCGTAAACTGAACTTTATTGTGTAGGAATTAAAGTTATTTTTCCATTAATTCATATCTATTTGTTTACATTTTTGGCAAATAAATCGCGAACGCAGATTACCTAGTGTAAAATATTTTACGGTGGTACGGAACCCTTCGTGTGTGAGTCCGACTCGCACTTGGCTGCTTTTTTATTTCTCTATGCCAGAAATACACATTACACAGTCACTCGCACAAAAGCATCCAAGTACAGTCTTTTTACCTCTGACAGTAACAGCAGTAACCGAATAACAACCTTATTTCAAATAATATAAAGTTCATTCTGATTTTGATAGACTTGGCAATGACAGCAACCCATTACCAACCTCATTGCCACGACAATAAAGACCTCTGTGATTTTGACGAGTAAAAATACATAAAAAAAAGCAAAAAAAAACGACTTCCAAAAAAAAAACATTACAAGTGTTTTTTTTTGGAAGTCGGAAACACTTTCAATTTCCTTACCCAATTTAATATCAACGCCCGCTCAATGAAACTTATTTATTTTTCTTTCAGAACGAAAATGAAACAGCTGCTAATCCTACTCTGCCTGTCGGCTTTAACGAGTATAATATCCGGCAAAACCCATTGTCATGCTTGCTTCGACAGCATTTGCTATTCTAAAGCTCTAATATTTCAAAACTATCCAATTTCCGGACAATTAGCCGTGGACAGGGTCGCAAATGTTGTTTATTTTCACTACGAAGACTCCCGACCTTCGGATCATACTGTTGCATTCGATTTAGACGATATTAGATTCTTGACTATCCCGGATATTCAATTTTCCTTCGCTCGAACTGTTGATCAGTCTACGAGAGATGTGTACATAGGCGGAGCGAATGGTATCTACAAATATAACCCGGAAACGAATGAGACAAGCCGATTCGGCCTTTTTGACAAGACTATTTGGCACATGCAGTTTAAAGACAAGATATATTACACTGTGTTTATGACGAAAGGACTGTACACGTTCGATAAGAAACAGTCGAAGACAATTGCAGCGCTGAAAGATTACAACATTGATGATTTTATCGTTGACAAGAACGATGATATTTATTTCATGAGCAATTTCACTGTGTATAAACTGAAGAAAGGAGAGAGTAAACCTACGATGTTCTCGAGTATAATATATTCCTTGACGACTGATATAAACGATAATGCATATTTTGTGCAAAGAGAAACGAGGGGATTGTATAAAATTGACTACAAGACTGGCAGATTAACTGAAACGGGTGCTTTTGGTGCTGGATCGCCTTTTAGAACAGTATTCGACAATTACAACAATGTGATATACTATGATGCAGTTAGTGACCAGTTATTTTATTTGACGCCAAATTATGGACGATGCAAAGTGACGAATGAAGGGACAGGGAAGAAATTAAAGAAAAAAGTATCGTCATTATTTGAATGACGAATAGTTATGAGAACTGAGTATTCATCTTTCGGCAAATAAAAGTGATCTTGACAATTTGAAGACGAATAGTGTAACATAGTTTGATGGCAGCTGACTTTACAAAATGGTTATTTATATTATCTTTGGTTTAGTTTTATAAACGAAAATTGAAGTATTGTGTTGTTTTATTTCTTTTCTTTATTTTGATGTCATAAGGCCATTAAGAGATGGGGAGACGATATTGCAAGGGTTGGTTCGAGGTGGCTCAGCAGGAACAAGACAAGTAGGTACTTGAAAGAATTTGGGGAAGGCCTTTGCCCACCCGTGGGAAAATGTCAGCTAACTATTTCTTTATTTGAATTAGCGTGGAAAACAAGACGGTTGATGCGTTGCCACGCCAGAGACAAAGAGCAGTCCCCATGGCTGTAATTGCTCTGGCACGGAACACAGCACTGTTTAGCGGCAGAAAGGTAAATCACACTAATACTATAAAGGCGAATATTTGTGAGGGGGTGTGTGTGTGTGTGTTTATATGTTTGTTACTTCTTCACGCTCAAACGGCGGGACCAATTTTGATAAAATTTTGTATGGAGGTAGCTGACACCCTGGCTTAACATATAGGCTACTTTTTATCCCGATATTCCCACGGGATCGACATTTACGCGGGTGAAACCGCGTGGCGCAGCTAGTTAGGTATAATTTGTTGTTTTAATTTTTAATCGACAACTTATCTATTGGGTCATGAACAATGATTTCAAAAGCGTAATATATAAGTCAATGGTCATGAAAGATCTAGTGAAGGCTGATCTTCCTTTGTTTCCTTACGAGAAGACTCATTGACTTGTGCATACTTCCCATCCACATAGGTATATATAGTGGAGACAAACATGGTCTTTGACAAATCAGCAGAGGTCCACCCTCGAGGTTTGCCAGAGGGCTATGGAACGGAGTATTCTAGATATCAAACTAACAGATCGGGTTAGGAGTACGACGAACCGTTCGATCACAAAGATAACTGATGTCACTTGGAAAGCTGCCATGCTAAAATGGAATTGCGCTGGACACATCTGCCGCATGTCAGACGACCCAATGGGTCCGTCTTAATGACAAGCGACATCGCGGCAGGCCCAGACGGAGATGGCAGGATGAGCTGGAGTCATTCAACAAGAACCGGTCCTCAGAAGCTTTAAACAGAGAGAAGCGGAAAGAGAAGTACCCGGCCTTTGCCCTGCAGTGGAACATCACAGGCTTTTAATAGAATAGAATATAATACTCTTTATTATGTACACCATTTAAATTCCAGACATATAAATATAGAAACTGTACAAAGGGTGAAACAATGGGCGGTCTTATCGATAAAAGCGATCTTTTAAAGACAACCTTTGGATGGATTAAAAAGGGGTAGGTAGTCTGTGGTGTACCATTTACATAAATTAAGGGCTGATTTTCCAATCATCTGATAACTTTAGTCGAGAAATAATTTTGAAATTTTGACAGTTATTTCATACAAAAACAGTCAAACGTCAATTTTATTCCTCGAATAAAAGTTATCTGGCGATGGTAAAATCAGCCCTATATATTAAGTTTATTATACTAATCTAAATAAATATATAGACATAATAATTAACATGAAACAGGAGAAAGGAAGTGCTTTTTAACCATAATTTTAAAAGTGGACTTAGATTGAGCACGCCTTACCGACACGGGCAAGTCATTCCATAACCGTAGGTACTGCTTGAACTGTATAAGATTTGTCATAGAAACTGGTGGAATGCAGCGGCATTCTAGTCTCAGGTTTTAATAATATAATAAATTATGATCGACCAACAATAAATCTTGATTGATTGATTGTCTTGGTCATCGATCGACGAATCTTCTGGTTGCATCATAAAATAAAGCGATTGTCATATACGTGTTATTCAAAACAATCATATTAACATTACTGTGATCATAATTATGTGTATGACAAGAAATCGTAAACATCTTTAAGAAATTGATGCGAGTGTGCATTAGTTTATCTTGCAGCGGCAGAAAGTTAAAAGGTTATCGGGTGAAATTGTTTGCCCCAATATCAGTATAATTTATGCGTGTTAATTAATTATCAAATCAACTCAGCTTATCGTACATAGGCCTCTGGCATGCTGCGCCACGACACCCTGTCCTTCGCCTTCCGCATCCAGTCTGTTTCAGCTACTTTCTTATGGTCGTGGGTCCAACTAGCTGGGGGCGTCTCACACTACGATTGCCCAGGGCCGTCTTTACTCGGGAATGCAAGGGGTGCCAGGCACCCTGGCGCAAGGTCTTATGGAGCGCAAGCCGGTCAGGTCATCACTCATTATAACCGCACCGCTCCAGAGCAGTAACGGCCCGGTACCGCCTCGGAAAAAATCCACCCGTTTGTGCTACCAACTAGTAAGCGGCATCTGAACAACAAGCTGTTCCGTCAACGTTGGCGTGCCAGCAGCGAACTGTCGTCTTGCTGACAGTTCGTTGGCGACAAGCGGGTGGATTTTTTCCGAGGCGGTGCCGGGCCGTTACTGCGCGGTTATATTGAGTGATAACCTCAAGAGCGTTTACGCCGTCCGGCATTTCATACAAACTTTCAAGCCCTTGTTTTTCGAAATGAATGAACCGATTTCAATGAAACTTCATACTCATAAGAAGGATACAAAGGTCTAAAAAGTTACATAAGAACATTTTCAAAGTGTCTTAATTAAAAAAAGATAACCGGAAATCTCTGTTTCTATGGAAAATTAAAAATCGATCTAATTTGGCTGTAACACTATTTTTCGAAAATGTTCTTAAGTAACTTTTTAGACCTTTGTATCCTGCTTATGTGTATGAATTTTCATTAAAATCGGTTCGTTCATTTCGAAAAACAAGGGCTTGAAAGTTTGTATGAAATGCCATATGGCGTAAACGCTCTTAACACAAAAATTCACGTTTTTTCTTTTGTTGTAAGGGGGGGGCGCGGGCTGATTTTCGCACCCCAGCGCCCAATATGGTTAAGATGGCCCTGCGCTTGCCGCTCTGCGGTCTCCACTCCAGGACTCGTCTGCTCCACCGGCCATCGGTCCTTCGGCAAACATAGCCAGCCCACTGCCACTTCAGCGTGCTTCCTCTGCAAGCTATGTCGGTAACTCCGGTTCTTTTCCGGATAACTTCGCTTCTGATTTAACTATGAACTATTAATGATATTTAACTATGAGAGGGTTAGGTACCACATACCGGAAGAAATGGCGTTGAAAGGCCTCCCACAAGGTGGACTGACGACCTTGTGAAGGCCGCAGGAACACGTTGGATGCGAGAAGCACAAAAGCGGTCGAAGTGGAGGTGCTTGGGGGAGGCCTATGACCAGCAGTGGACGTCTTTCGGCTGAAATGATGATGATGATTATTAAAGGGGCTCGTGGCTAATGACCAATTCCTAAAATTTACGGTTCACTTTGGTTTGTTGGATTTGCCTTCGCCCCGAATAGCAGAATAACTATTAAAACATGGGAAAAATTGATGAAAAAAATAATAATAATGAAGATAAGTAATTTTCTCATACCTTCATTCTTATTCATTCTGAGGTGGTACGAAGTTCGACGGGTCAGCTAGTAATAACATTAAAAAAAAATATTGTCTGTCTGTTTGTTCCGGTTAATCTCCGAAACGGCTGGAGTCCGCACCGAGTTTGAGGGGACTTTCACTATTTTGGAAGAAGAAAGAACGTCAAAAGGTAACACGCGAACGAAGTCGCAGACAGCAGCTAGTTTACAATATGTTTATATACAGAATTACGTACAACGATAATAAATACGTTACTCATAAATAAGTAAATATTTATATTTTACATTCAAACTTATCGAAATCTATACAAGGGACCAAGGCTAGTGTCATGGTCATTTAAATTGTTATCAATCACTGGTGCATCCTTATACGAGCACGTAGGTACGACAAAAATAACTTTGCGCGACGGAAAATCCAGTCTTACCAAGGGGTATCATGTTACCCAGTAACTGGGTTGTGGAGGTCAGATAGGCAGTCGCTCCATGTAAAATACTGGTATTCAGCTGCATCCGGTTAGACTGGAAACCTACCCCAACATAGTTGTGGGAAAAGGGTAGGCGGCTGATTGATACCTTAAGGAAAAAACCCATATGTATATACGCCAGCACATTAACCTACTACAATCTGTCAAATTTAATAGATTTTCAACTTTATTGCTAAAGTATAAGGTTCAAAGTTGATTGGAAAAATTTGACAGTTTCGGGTAGCTTGATGTACTGGCGTCTGTACCTATGGGTCGACGGTTTATGTTATCCCATGAAGAAAGCTGTTCAGTTTGATGGTCTGCACCACACCCTTAAAGATCCGTGGCCTGCCTACCTGTCCGCCATTTTGATTAATTTTCAAAATGGCGGCCACACATGAAACCTATTTATATCGATAGCTGACATCAATGCAAAAGGAAAACATTAGAGGACCAAACCCCGTCAATTTGATCACGTGACATTCGTATTTTTTTAACTTTCTTGATGTTCGAAATAATCACTCTAAAGGGCTCTGCCCACTACACAGTATCATACCATGACCGTGCTATGAACGTGTCAGGCAAAAAAATATTCAAATCAAATCAAATCATTTATTTTTGCTGAATACACTGTTACAAGTTACAATGGTGTTATAAGATTTACATGTTTCAAGTGATTCTACCGTAAGGCATGCAAAAATTTATACAGTCATAGTTATTCATCAATTAATCAAAATAGACATTGAAATAAATAAAATTAGATGAAATAAGCACGTTATAGTTAATATTCTTTGTATTAAAAAGTATGAGACAATGCCCACTAGCCCGTTCCGTCACCGACCAGCACCGTCGCGTGCCATGCACGGCGCGCCGTGCGACACGCGACGGCGACGACAACTATTGTCAACGCGACGGCAACTATTGTCGGCGAGAATATTTTGCCGGTGGCGATACGCTCCGTGCATGGCACGCGACGTTGCCACACAGGTGCGCGCAGGCGGCGAAACGGTGAGCACCCGGGTTATAACCGCGTAAGATGGCCGTTATAAACGCGTTGCCACTCTTCTCTTTCTATTGGCCATTTTGTTACCATTGGTTCAAGTAGACACGCGTACGCGTTCGATGTAAAATGGAGTACGAAAAATTAATTGAAATTGTTCGCAATTACGAATTTATATATAATTTAAAACATTCAAAATATATGGATAATGTCAAGAAAGACATTGCTTGGAAGGAATCAGGTGAATTACTACAAAGGCGACAACAGGGATCGCTCGGATTTGGCACTCGGATGATACGGAGATGATATGCGGACGCACCCGTCACTAAAATCGTTACGCACGGGTATGACGCTCGGATGATAATGAGATGATATGCTGACGCTCCCGTCATTAAAGCATACGACTTTGACACGTAATTGATACGCTCTAGTGGGCATAGTAGAGCGTATCGTGTTGCTTGTCGTGTCTGATACGTTCATAGCACGGTCATGGTATGATACTGTGTAGTGGGCAGAGACCTTAAAACTTTAAAGTAATCAAACATTTGTATGCAACAAGATGTAAGCAAGCAAGAAAAAAAAAACAAAATGGCGCGACAGCAGATAGTACGCGCCATTTTATATGGAGTCCACAGAGCATATGCGACTACATGCGATACATACCTACGACTTTGATACGTAATTGATACGCTCTAGTGGGCATAGTAGAGCGTATCGTGTTGCTTGTCGTGTCTGATACGTTCATAGCACGGTCATGGTATGATACTATGCAACAAGATGTAAGCAAGCAAGAAAAAAAAAAAACAAAATGGCGCGACAGCAGATAGTACGCGCCATTTTATATGGAGTCCATAGAGCATGTAACACTTTAATGGAGTCAAGCATCCAGGGCTCCATATAAATAGGTGTGGGCTTAAAAAAAAAAACAACAATAGACGGAACTGTAGGCACAGCTGGAACAAACATTTATGAACACAACCGGATTTCCAGCACTACACTGCTTCAATGCGACAATGCGTATTATTTGGCACTGTTTGTTATGTCGGCCCACAGACTAACAATATCAGATGCCATGTAAACAATAGGAGCAATTCATCAACACGGAATAAGGGTTCGTTCAGATGGTACGATTGTGCACTTAAACTTGCGACTAAAAAGACGCAGGGTAGGATGATGGTGATAAATGATTTTATGTGTAAGTAGGTTTGTACAAGCACTTTTACCTACACATCAATCATATTTTTTAAAATCTAGGCAAAGTCGGCGCTTTTTAGCTGACTACTCTGAGAAGAAAGGCCGAAACAAACTCAGAGGTCACCGTCTCTTTTAAAGTTCAGACATAATCTTGGTCAGATCATGTAGATTGGTGTCTGAAATGGTCTTTTCAGGAAAGAACCACACAGATTGAGTGGACCTGTCAAGTCAGTGCACGCATTTGTCAGTAATCGTGCAGCTTTATGTCTTCAGAATAAAGTAAAATACAAAGTTTATTATTCAATTGCCTACGGTACTGATTATTTTAGGCCCACTTGCACGACTAAATGCGTTTAGCGTCTCCGCCGCGAAAATAATGATGGAAAACCGCTTAATGAATTGCTGCTAAGAAACCTACGTTATGTCGCGATTATTCGGAACATCATAAGTATTCATGAATGTTGAATTTTAGCAATCAGAGCAAAATGAAGTCGTTTTCGATTTAGTAAATGCAGTAGATATAGGTTTACTTCGGACCTCTTAGATTCGTTTTTCCGTAAAGTCACATTCATTTTTAGGGTTCCGTACCAAAATGGTAAAACGGAACCTTTATGGTGAGACTCAGTCTGTCTGTCTGTCTGTCACAGCTAGATATCTCAATAACTACTAATGCTATCAACTTGAAATTTGGAATAGTTTTAGATGACATTTGCCCAACTATTTTGCAAATAAGAAAGAAATATTTTTTTTGCAACAGGGACTGAAAGGGTGTCTGAAAAATTTTAAGTGTGGCTACTAGGGCATGTGGGGTGTATGAAAGAGCGCAGTTTGCACGTTCTCAAACATTTTTTTTTAGGCCGCATAGTTTTCGACTTTTGATGTAAAATGTAAAAAAAATACCGCTCAACAACTCAAAAAATACCGAAAAATCTGAAATAATTCTATGCGATAGAAGTTTATGTAAAGATTACAGGAAAAATAAAATGATGTCTCTAAATAGCATACTTTTTCAGAAATCATCAATAAAACTTACACTAGTTCCACTATCGGTCAAGAGATGGCGCTGACCTAAAACAGCAATATTTTACACCGCAGTGCGCTGTGTTAAAATTCTCTAACGAATATAGGCCTTGCCGATGAAAATTTAAAAACATGATGGTACGGAAGCCTCGGTACGTGAGTCCGACTCGCTCTTGCCCGGTTTTACAAAAACTGGCCAAGTGCGAGTCGGACTCGCACACGAAGGGTTCCGTACCACAAGGCAAAAACGCCGAAAAAATATGTTTGTTGTATGGGAGCCCCCCTTAAGTAGGTATTTATTTTATTTTAATTTTATTATTTATTATTAAAGTTAAAGTTAAAATACAACTGAGTATTTTGTGAATATTTCAAGTGCCTACCTGTTGCCATTTTAGATATCGAGCAAAAAAGGGCAAAAATATCACATTTGTTGTATGGGAGCCCCCCTTAAATATTTATTTTATTTTGTTTTTAGTATTTGTTGTTATAGCGGCAACAGAAATACATAATTTGTGAAAATTTCAACTGTCTAGCTATCGACGGACAGACAGCGAAGTCTTAGTAATAGGGTTCCGTTTTTACCCTTTGGGTACGGAACCCTAAAAACGAAATAGTTTCGCTTTATAAACGCCCTAGGTACGTACGAAACAAACGCGGCACCGAAACTAAATAGTGAACTGAGCGCAAAGGTATAACCGGCTTCTGAGCAGATCAGCGAAAACTCGCGGGAAATAGCTTTTGATTCGCATGTCGTAAACGGACAAGTCATGGGGGAACTACTGCGGGATTGCTGTTATGGTTTCGCAACGGAAATGTGAAACCCACCTCAAAGATCACCTGTCTTTGCCATTTCCAAATGATTGGCAGGAACAGAACGATGTTTTACTAAATGTATTTTTTTAATTGTGATGCAAGTGGGCCTTTAAGTACAGACGCCAGCACATCAAGCTACTACAATCTGTCAAATTTCTTTAATAGATTTTCAACTTTAACGCTATAGTATAAGGTTCAAAGTTGATTGGGAAAATTTGACAGTTTCGGGTAGCTTGATGTGCTGGCGTCTGTACTAGGCTGGAAAGCTTTAATGTATGTAGATACTTAAAGTAATAAATTTATATAACCTTTAGGGGATTACAGGACCTAAACGCAAAAAACGCAAGTGTTATAATGCCTAAAAGTACCTATATAATGGACTACATTAAACAAAATCAGAAAAATATATAATATACGAGTACTTCAGGATATATGGTAGTTAGACAGTGTGTTTAAAAAATAATACAACTAATTTGATACGATAGAAAAAAATCATGAAGATACTTCCAAAAACTTTCTTTTCACAATAAAAACCATACTATACATACCTACAATCATTCTGATTTTTTGTCAGATTATTCTACAAGCAACATACTAAAGCACTAGTGTTTTAATATTTTAGTCCAAACAATAGATTTTTTGTAAATAGATAAATGCTTCATATTATGCAATAAATTACCAGCGTTGTGTCATCGCGCTTCTCTTTATTTTTTATGCAGTCCGACAGGGACCGCGCTTTAGGTCATGTAAGTCCCCTTACTACATAGGGAAAAGTTGGCTCGCGGCTAAATAATAACAGCCGCACGAGTCGATAGAAGGTTAAGCTATGCTTGCCGCGGTCGGTTCGTGGATGGGTGACCATCCATTACTTAGAGACCCCTCCGTGCCTCGGTAAGCACGTTAAGCCGATGGTCCTGGCGGTCATTTAAAGATCTTTGCCAGTAATTACGGGTAGTCAGAAGCCCGAAGGTCTGACAACCAGTCATAGCCGCCTTTCCACTAGAGATGAGCGAGGATGCGTAGCGAGGGATGTGTGTGAAAACAACCAATAACATCGCTTCATTTTTGTAGCTTGAACTAAATTAGCGTTGGTATTAGTAAAAGTATAAACAGACGACCTAATGCGTGCGACCCGCACCAGCGAACTGTACGGTGCGCTCTACACAACAGACGAGCACACCGGACTCCGAACCATCCCGTCGTATTATAATAATAATAATAATTTATTTATTCAACTTGACAGCTAGCATTGCGTGAGCACGTCTGGACATGCCGCCTATTCTATCGAAACAGGCCTAAAATTGCATTAGTTGTGGCAACTATCGTTGCTACATCGCCATTACATAAAAAAGAAAGTCTTTATACAACTCCAACAACTCTGTAACAGCTCTTTTCTCCGTACTAACAGTGTCTTCTTGGCGTTACACACAGTAGCGACTAGACCGACAAATGGTTCGGTACACCGTCAATCGGTTCGAAACGCACCGCGTTCGATGTGCAAGCGCTCCGAACAAATATTAATAATAATAATGTCCGGCGGACCGTGCACCACACGAGCGAATATGGTTCGGAGCGCACCATGTTCGTGGTTCGGCCCGAACCAAGTTCGATCGTCTGTTTATACTTTTAGTTTCACCCACATCCCTCGCTACGCGTCCTCGCTCATCTCTGGTGGAAAGGCAGCCTTATTAACGGGTTTTGTATTACCCAGTAACTGGGTTGTGGAGGTGTAGCGGTATTGCTGACTGCCGCTCCATGTGAAATACTGGTATTCAGCTGCTGTGGGAGCAGTGGTAACCCACTGGTAACGACCGATACTAATGAGTTGTAGGTCGCCACTGCTTTCAAAACGATGACGAATAACATCGTGAGGAAACCAGCATGTCCTAGTACAAAAAATACGAAGCTTACCTCTACCAACTCGCACTGGGCCCACGTAATAGATTTTGGCTCACTCCCTCTCGAAGGGCGGTGGCCCAGCAGTGGGAACATGATAGGCTGATTATGCTGCTGCATTCGGGCAGCGGCGGCCCTAGAATTTTCTTTAGGTGGTGCAAAATCTTAAAGTGGCGCCCCTCTATTTACCATGTTCCTACGATATATGCATAACTAGCTTTTGCCCGCGGCTTCGCCCGCGTTAAGTATTATTAAAAAAAACTAATACATTTACATCCGCCATCATCCCTTATTTTATCCCCATGGGGTTGAATTTATCGTAATCCTCTCTTAGGGGATGCCTAGGTCATAGTAGCTATATGCATGCTAAGTCTCAGCCCGATCGGTTTAAAATTGATAAATTTTCATACAAAGTTTCATCCCCTATTTTATCTCCTTGGAGGTAGAATTTATCAAAATCCTTTCTTAGCGGATACCTACGTCATAACATCTACTTGCATGCCAAATTTCAGCCCGATCCCTCCAGTGGTTTGGGCTGTGCGTTGATAGATCACTATGTCAGTCAGTCACCTTTGAGTTTTATATATTTAGAAGATTATGCAGTTGCTTGCTTGCTTGTGGACGATCGGGTTTATAATAAGCAGTGATCGGAATAGGTAGAGCTAGGTTCATTGACCGCAAACATTGATGTTAATATGGATATTCCACGGGATTCCGACTTTACGGGATTTTATTGAATTTCATTATTTTTGTCAATATGTATAAAAATGGTTTATGTAAGCCAATAAGCGCATGAGCGACGTTGTAAATTTTACGTCAACAGCACGCTATAAAACTTTTTGCCAAGCGCGCGACGTTGCCGCTTTGTTGAGACGCGTAATGTCACCGCATTATGGAAACAAAAGAAAACAATAGCGGGGTGTTTCTGTGGCTAGAGTGACGCACCTGTTTTTGTCTCTTTCTGCGACACTAGAATTCAATTCTTTACCAACAGTAACTTGTTGTCTCACTCGATTACCCAGGACTCGGGGAATATCCATATTATTCTAACCTATGGCAAGTTCATAAAACAGCTCTACCTATTCCGATCTCTGATAATAAATTACTATCATCAATGACTGGACAGTCCACCAGGCAGTCAGACAGTCCGCTCGATCGTCGAGGCGCTGAAATCAACCGAAATGCGACCACCACTGGTGCTCGCATTTCGGTTGATTCCTCCCATGACGGCGCCCGGTGCCGTCGCACCGCTCGCACCGCCCTAGGGCCGCTAGTGCATTCGGGGCTAGGCAGATGATGATGTAACTAAAACCGACTGGCAGACTTAAGCATAACGTTTTCCTCACGAAAACCACAGAACTGCCATTGCCAAATGCCAATTCTACGTTCATCATCATCATATCAGCCAAAAGACGTCTACTGCTGGACATAGGCCTCCCCCAAGCACCTCCACTTCGACCGGTCATGTGCTTCCCGCATCCAACGGGTTCCTGCCTTCACAAGGTCGTTGGTCCACCTTGTGGGAGGCCTTCCAACGCTACGTCTTCCGGTACGCGGTCGCCACTCCAGAACCTTTTGGCCCCATCGGCCATCTGTTCTGCGAGCAATGTGCCCTGCCCACTGCCACTTAAGTTTGGCAATTCTTTGGGCTATGTCGGTTACTTTGGTTCTCTTGCGGATCTCCTCATTCCTGATTCGATCACGCAGGGAAACTCCAAGCATAGCCATAATTCTACGTTATTAGCATTAAAATGTACAACTTCCTAAATAAAAAGTTAAAAATTTATTCGTGCCCTAAATACCAATGCAAAAACTTACTTAGAGATTATCCCCAAACACTAAGGGGCCGTCTCCACGAGCGAGAGAATCGCGGCGATATTATCGTCATGCCACGTATTTCTATACACTCTCTAAGGGGCAGTCTCCACGAGCGAGAGAATCGCGGCGATAGTCTCGCCGTGCCATCAAATTTTCACCGCGATGAGATCGCCGTGTGGAGACACGTTCTAAGAGAGTGTATAGAAATACGTGGCAAGACGATAATATCGCCGCGATTCTCTCGCTCGTGGAGACGGCCCCTCAGAACGTGTCTCCACACGGCGATTTCATCGCTGTGAAAATTTGATGGCACGGCGAGACTATCGTGTGGAGTCTATCTCTAGTATCGGGTGGAGACGGCCCCTCAGTTATGATAACACTGAGGATCTTCTACTGGGTAATTTACAATGAAAATAAACGATATAAATCTAATTCTAACCTTAAATGGATGTGCACTAACTACACCCCACTCTTCTCACTACACCCACCCTACACCTACTCACTACATTCACACACACACATCCTACACTCACTCACTACACACACACACTCAGACCTTACATTAATTCACTACTCCACACAGTTAAAGTCTTTCTTTTGTGTTTCCCTTACATAAATTATACCCTGTTTTTTTACACCATTTGCTTATTGTTGAATCGTCCCGTTTTAGTATAATATGGCTTTGTTTGTAACGAAGAATCACTGACTCCTAAGAAAGAGGCACCTACACCTAGTTTAGGAGTCAGAGTATTAAAATTATTGTGACCTAGTTAAAAGCCTTTACGCTCTCTTGTCTGTGGATATTGTTATGAAATGGCTTTT
Source organism: Mesoligia furuncula (assembly GCA_916614155.1). Taxonomy (NCBI): domain Eukaryota; kingdom Metazoa; phylum Arthropoda; class Insecta; order Lepidoptera; family Noctuidae; genus Mesoligia; species Mesoligia furuncula. The sequence goes on from OU744815.1 coordinate 6,337,123, forward strand.
GGTGAAATAAAGAATTTATTTATTTTAATAATTATTGTAAAAGTGAGCGTCCCCTCGTTTGTAGAACCAACCGATAACAAACATGTAGGCTCTTACACGTGTTCCAAACAATGTCATCTAAGTAGCTACAACGCGAAAGAATGTTTGCTCGCACAGATTACTAAGAGAAAACGTGTCTCGACAACATAATTTCTTTTCTTTTCCGAACAGGAAGAAAAATAAATTGTTTAACTTTTTTAAGCGACGCGAAAACAAAATTTCCTTTCTTCAAAAATCTGAATAATGAAGTTGGGAAATAAACATAATACTATTTACGCAAGGAGAAAATACAATGGGGGTTCTGTTTTTTATGTTCATAGTCCTACAGTCTTAAATAAGATGAATTGGAAGAGCAGCTCATCTGTCAAAAGATGTCAGTTTTAAAAGATAACTAAATTAATAGCGCGGTTTGTATCTTTGTCATTTTGAACTTAGTTTTTCTAAATAATAATGGTCTTTATTAGGCTACCACAGAAAGAGAAGAAACAAAGAAAATACAAAATTAAAAAAAAAATGGCAGCAGGACACTTGCGCGAAAGGCATTTGCGCGAAGAGATATTTTCGAGAATGGAATTTTGCGTGAATGGATATTTGCGTGAAAGATAGTTGTGCGAATCTTCTTGAGCTAAAAGGACAGTTGCGCGAAAATGTTTCGGAAATGAGATACCTACGGCAGGGGTGTATACTGTGCACACCCACAATTCGGGGGCACTGACAACGATTACGGGGTCGAAATCGAAATTCAAGATGGCGCCCCCATTTTTTGAATTGATGTGAAAAGTGATAAAACAATTACGAGGTCGACTTAGGAGTTGCGACAATCGCAGAAAAAGTCGCACAATGCGCTCGCAGCCTTACCGTTATATTGTTTATTCACGATATTCAAAGGTATACGTTTGTTTTATGTTCTTAGCAAAGCATGCAGTTCTGGTTTAAATTTCTTAGCGCGTTCAAGGCTCCTTAATAACACAATAATACATTTCTAATGGTAAGATTTTTTAAAATACATAATTTATTTATTCACTAGCTTCTGCCCGCGACTTCAACTGCTTGGACTAAAAAAAGTATCCTATGTTTTAATCCAGCTTATAAACTAGATGTGTACCTTTCATCAAAATTCGTCTAGTCGTGTTCACGTGATTGAGTAACAAACATCTAAATATACAAACTTTCACATTTATAATATTACTAGCAACATCCCGCAGTTTCACCCGCATAAGATTCGATCCTGTGGGAACATCGAGATAAAAAGTATCATTATGTGTTAATCCTGGTAAACTGTAACCTGTAAACCTATCTGTGTGCCAAATTTCATTCAAATCTGTACAGTAGTTTTTGCGTGAAAGTAAGTTTCAATCCGGTAATCGACATAGCCCGAAAAATTGCCAAACTTTAGTGGCAGTGGGCAGGGCACATTGCTCGCAGAACAGATGGCCGATGGGGCCGAAAGGTTCTGGAGTGGCGACCGCGTACCGGAAGACGTAGCGTTGGAAGGCCTCCCACAAGGTGGTCCGACGACCTTGTGAAGGCCACAGGAACCCGTTGGATGCGAGAAGCACAGAACCGGTTGAAGTGGAGGTGCTTGGGGAGGTCTATGTCCAGCAGTGGACGTCTTTCGGCTGAAATTATATGATGAGATGAAGTTTCGATTTCGTTGGAATATCGGGTCAATAGTATCCAGGAAATGGTCTATCTATTTGCCAATTTTCATCCAAATCTGTTCAACGGTTTACGCGTGATTGAGTAACAAACATCCAAACATCTTCACAAACTTTCACATTTATAATATTAGTAGATTAGTATGGATATTAAGGATGGATAAAAAACTAACTAATATAATATCTATAGCAGTGGCGAAGGTTAAATAATAACAGCCGCACAGGTCGATCGATCAGGTTAAGCTACGGTTGCCGCGATTGGTCTGTGGATGGGTGAACATCTTTACATACCGTGACCCCTCCGTGCCTCAGAAAGCACGTTAGGCCGTTGGTCCCGGCTGTCATTCGTGAATCTTTGACAGTCGTTACAGGTAGTCAGAAGCCCGAAAGTCCGACAACCAGTCTTATCAAGGGGTATCGTAATATCCAGTAACTGGGTTGTGGAGGTCAGATAGGCAGTCGCTCCATGTAAAATACTGGTACTCAGCTGCATCCGGTTAGACTGGAAGCCGACCCCAACATAGTTGGAAAAGGCTAGGCAGATGATGATGACTTAGGTATATGTTTTTTCTGTTTAGTTTGCAATGCTTGTGGTCGCTGCTGCACTGACAAGATTCAACGTCGTGCATTCCAGAGCATCGAATGAAGACCAATTTGACGTAAGTCACAAGTATTAGTATAATGTGAAAATCTCACCATTTCAAATTTGGTGTCACCAAAGTTTTCACCACCACCCCATACTTCCCGTGGGTGTCGTAAAAGGCGACTAAGGGGCGTACCGGAGAATGGGCAGCAGCGTTCTCTATGCATTCCACCACCATACCATACTGCGATCGCCAACCCCCCCCTTGATGATGAAAGTTTTTACAGATTTTTAGAGTTCCGTATCTCAAAGGAAAAAAAACGGAACCCATAAAGGATCACTTTGTTCGTCGTCTGCCTGTCTTTCTGTCAAGAATCTCGGGAACGCGTGGAGGTTTCGGGTTGAAATTAAAACCATATACTCAGGTCTACAGTCCCTTGAAGCTGTGAAAAATCAAATTTCTAAGTTAAGAGCGTTTACGCCGTACGGCATTTCATACAAACTTTCACGCCCTTATTTTTCGAAATTAATGAACCGATTGTAATGAAACTTCATATGCATAAGCAGGATACAAAGGTCTAAAAAGTGAATAGAGAACATTTTCGAAATGTCTTATTCAAAAAAAGATAACTGGAAATCTCTGTTTCTATGGAAAATTTAAAATCGGTCTCATTTGGCTGTAACCGATATCCGTGGCTGTAACACTATTTTTCGAAAATGTGTTCTACTAACTTTTTAGACCTTTGTATCTTGCTTATTCGTATGAAGTTTCATTAAAATCAGTTCATTCCTTTAATAAGGGCTTGAAAATTTGTATGAAATGCCGTACGGCGTAAACGCTCTTAACGCAAAAAAAAGATACGGGCGTTTATGTTCCGAAATCAAAACCTATAGGGTACTTCCCGTTGACCTAGAATCACGAAATTTGGCAAGAAGCAAGGTCATGTTGCAAGAGTAAAGGAAAATGAGCGAAAACCGTTTTGTAGTTATACAGGGTTATCGGTAAAACATTAACAACCTCTTAAGAGGTCACTGTACTCATCATTATGAACAACTATGGGACCAAACCTGACCTTTTACCTGACCTTTTTTCGCGATTTCTGGTCAATCTCTGGAACTATCCAGAATAAGCGCGTTCAAACAAACAAACTCATCAGCTTTAGTATTATTATAGAAGATTAGCAGCGCATAGTAAAAGTTGTTCAGAATGATGAGTACAATGACTTCTTAAGAGGTTGTTAATGTTTTACCAATAACCCTGTATGCTAGTTGCGCGATAACTCTAACTATAATAACTCTGCTTGCGAGATGCACGATTTTGTGTGACGTCCGAATGACACGCAGTTCGCATGTGGCGTTTGTAGATACCGCTACAACGTCATACAAGGATACAATAGAGTTTTCAGTACACCCGCTTCATGTTATGCTGAAGTCTCAGCAGCACACAAACACAAAGACTCACAAATATATACTCCTTTTGTCTTGATAAAAGAAAAAGCTGATCAAACCGAAATGAGAAAGATTATAGTGGATAAGACAGAGATTAAAACAGAAGAAGAACTAGCAGGGGATCGAGGAAGGGGGGGGGGGAGAGGGGGACAGGGGGATCAGACCGGTATAACTCGTCTTGATAACTAACATTTATACATTCGATCGTACACGCACGCCGGTTGCGAGTACTGTACACCTGACCTTAGTGACCTTTCTGAAGTACATCATCAATAAGGTCACAATATCTCCTAGGGCGTCCTCTCCCTGTGTTTCTACTCACATCTGCTTGTTGTCACTGATTGTGGAAATCTCCTGACACTGGGAGCTACTACGAAAAATCAGATTCAAAATCAATATCAAGTAGGACGCCCTCAGGCTAGTTGGAGCGACGATCTTCGCAGGATGGCTGGTAGCAGCTGGATGGGAGTTGCCGAAAATTGAGTTGAATGGCGTGCAATAGGAGAGGTCTATGTCCAGCAGTGAACTGCTGTAGACTGATGATGATGTTAATGAGACTATCTAAGTTTTAACATTGCAGAACTCAGAACATGTCGCCAAAATATTTAGCGAGGATGACATGACGCCAGACTTTACAGAACAGCTAGGCAGCCACGACCACACGACGGATATCAAGAAACGTAACGATGCTGGCCAGGAGGAGAAGTACAGACCACCACAGAGTGAAGTCAGAACTACCAGCAAACCTGTTTTTGGTACGTATCAGTCGTGATTTTTGTGTAGCATCAGGGATCAGCAGCTGAGGAGCTTGTGGCTAAGTAATAACAGCAGTACGGGTCAATCGATCAGGTTAAGCTACGCTTGCCGCGGTTTGCTCGTGAATGGGTGACCATCTTTAAATATCAAGACTATTCAGGACCTCTCCATGCCTCGAAAATGACGTTGAGCCGTTGGTCCCGGCTGACATTTGTGAATCTTTGGCAGGCGTTAGGGGTAGTCAGAAGCCCGAACAACCAATCTTACTAAGAGGTATGGTATTATCCTGTAACTGGGTTGTGGAGGTCAGATAGGCAGCCGCTTCATGTAAAATACTGGTATTCAGCTGCATCCGGTGAGCCTGGGAGTAAGCAGGTTGATCAGTGATCAGCAGCCTTATTCCGTAACACGCTCACAATGCCTTTCATTTGAACATCATCAGCTTCCTACCCTTGTCACATGTTACTGCGGGTCGTCGCAATACGTGTTTTTTTCCGTTCTCCCGTATCAACCGTCACGCTATCATTCACTCCCTTTGCTTTCATATCATTCCTCAGTGTGCCCAGGAAGGGAGGGAGGAGGGGGAGGGGGGAGCCCAGGGAGGTGTGTACTGGGTGTACCCAGTACCGGATTAAGACTAAGTATTTGATGCCCTAAGCAATCCACACTTGTAGGCCCTCTCCTATCCACTAGTCACCTCGTATTTTTTCAAAACAACGACGAGTGATTTGTAAAGATTGGCGCACATCTCTAGCTAGAGTGACTTTTGGGTCTTGTAATATCTTGCTGATAAACAGCCTTGCCTATCATGTGCTAACAAATACAGTTTCGGTGCTGTTTCTGCCTTATGGTGCCCTCCGAGACGTGATGCCCTAAGCAATTGCTTAATTTTTATTATTTAAGGTGAAAACCTTAAATAATAAAATATATATTTTGTTATATTTAATAATAATATTTATTTTATTTTATAAATTATTATAATTATCGCTCTGTAGTGCACTAAAGTATTGTTTATGGATTGCATTAACACTGTATTATGTGTTATAAGTATAACAGTGTTAAATTATAGAATTAAATATTTTTTAAATTACCAAATTTCAGAACAAACATTGGAAAATTCCGCAGCGCGTAATCTATCAGAGCCGTATGCACAAGGGCATACCGTTGCAGGGCGTCACGTTCCAGGGCAAAACTCTCCAGGGCGTAACGCATCAGAGCGTGAAGGCGAAAAGCCCCACATTCTGCACGAGGAGATGGACGTGGTTGATCGAGAGGACCATGTCACTCAGTACCTGTCTGACCAGCTGGTCAACACAGACAGCGAAATTACTAGTCTTCAGGTAAATGTTACATTCTGGAAATTGTAAGATATTAAGCCACTGAATAAGGCCCTTTAACACGGCACGGTTTTATTAGTAGAAAAAACGAGTCAACAAGCTCCCGTAGTGATCCATACAACCATAGTTAAAATATTTCTATGCATACAACACTGACGGCCGTGTCTATGGTAAAGTGCGCAGTGCTGTACACCCCCACCCTATTTCAAGTTAAACAAATATCAACTTTATTTCAATGATGATTAAGTTGATTACAGAGTGCTATTGAAAAAGTTATAAAATTTTTTGAAGTTGTAGCGTAAACTTAACTTTATTGTGTAGGAATTAAAGTTATTTTTCCATTAATTCATATTTGCTTACATTTTTGCCAAATAAATCGCGAACGCAGTAGAAAAGGTGAAAACGCGTACTTAGTTTGTCACGGAAAGAAAAACGTGTGTGTACAAAGGGTCTTACGTCATTACAAAACGAGTTCTAATTTTAGTCCTAGTCCAAGCCTTCGAGCTAGTTATTGTATTTTGAACTTTCTTCAGAGCACGGTAAACTTCAACTTAGACACGGGTTTGTCGTCAGTTTTTTTAAATTAGATCTTTAACTTTGTAGAGTTCGAAATTCAGAAATGCATCGGTGGTCTAGGTCCATGGTCTTTTTTTTTGGGTTGGAAATCATCAAATGACCCCTCCCGCTCTGGGCGGAGCGGAAGGGAGTGTCAGACTCATAATGACTAAAACCCACTCGTGTTTCTACAGTTGCCTGTGCCAGGGGCCACGGTATCTCTTTCGAACAACCCGCGACCCTGGCAGAGGACTATGGTCTAAAGATAAACCTTGTTTTTGTTGATAATCTTTTCACTGTGGCAACATTATACCAGCACCTTTCTATGAGAGGGAGTGGCCGTAATCCCACATGAAAAAACAGCATAGCCTAGAACCAAAAATCCGAAGACATGTGCCATCTACTAACCCACACTAGGCCCGCGTGGTGGATTACGGCCCACATCCTCTCAGAGAGAGGAGGCCTGTGTCCCAGCAGTGGGAATATTATAGGCTGATTATGATGATGATGATGATGAATTCAATATGTATTTTTACAGGCCAGTGATGACGAAGATGAACCAGCAGACAGTGTAGAGTAAGTGGTACAATTGACCTCGTAATTGCTTTATCACCTTTATTATAACCGTATTAAGGTTGAATGTCACTTGCACGTCATAAAACGACAAGCACCCAATTGCGTAACACAATTTTCTATCATATTCCGAAGAAAGATTTTTGAAGGAAATTGCTAATAAATTACATCATTTGTTTGAAAAATTCGTTTGCTCGACCTCGAGAATAAAGTAATACGGCGTGTATCAGAAAGATGTGGTCAAATTTAAGGGTACAGACCATCGAACGTACCATAAATTTGATTCAAGAAGCTATAGCAGTGTCTTCTGCAAAGGTCACAATGGTGTTGCTTTCCAGCTCGAGGATAACACGTGTACAGCAAGTACAGAACTGGGCCTAACACACTTCCCTGTGGTAACCCAGCTTGTATAGTGTTTAGCTCGCAATATGCATCCTCTTTCCTTATTCTAAATATTCTGTTACTTACACATAAATCATTTTAGAATGTCTGCAAATATTGAAGCATGCGTCTGAGTTTAAATACAAGACCCTCATGCCTAACTTTATCAAAAGCTTGCGTGACATCTAGGAGTACGGACTTGCTTGTTTTCGAGTGTTTATTCAATTATGTTAGTTATTCTGTGTACCTCAAGGCAAATTGCCGTAATTAAAAACTGTTCAAAATCTAGTCAATCTCATCTCAGCGTCAATCAATGTCAAAAACTTGACAAAAATGTAGGGAGATTAGAGATTATTTTTGACAGATTGAGACAGATCAGACCGTGAACGTTCTTAAAATGAATTCGAACGCTCTAATGACATTGCCATTTGTCTATGTGACAGTTAGGTTTCAAATTTAGTGAAGTTTAAATTTAGTAGGATTTGTGATAAAGTAATTACGAGGTGAACTATACAGTTCATTTCTCTTTAGCAGATCAGTAATGCTATTCTGTAAAAATCTCACCGTGAAAACTTAGGTGAAGTGAGCTTAAAGTGAGCTGTCAATAGCATCCATCAGGTGGAATGACAGGTCACTTCACCTAGTTATCACGGTGATCTTTTAACAGAATAGCACCGCTTCTCGATTTTTTAACCGAATGCGGCAAAGTCCAAATTTATGAAGGTCATGTTTTAACACAGTTTTATTACCGAGACCCACGCATAGTAAACATTGTATTAAACACAAAAAAATATGATCCTTCAATGAAAAGGGAGGAACCTCAAACGAGTCATCATCATTCACGATGATCATTCTCCTGCCTTATCCCAATGTATTTGGGTCGGCGTAACATGACTTTTAATAGTAGATTGTTTGCCAAGGGAGCAAACAACTATTTTGAAGGCGAGAGTGTTTCTTTGACTCCAGAGCGGAGCGAAGGATTCTAGTTTTCTAAAGTAGAATCCTTACTTACTCGAGCTTAAAATAGTGTTGCTCCCGAGGTGGACACTCTTACTTTTTATCACCCTCTATGAAAAAATAAGTAAGTGCAACTTATGAATAAGAATAGTACGTTTATTGATTTACGTACAATTTTGAGTAAACAATTACAAACGAAGACAGAATGCTTTTAGCGCGTTTTTTATATTTTCACAGATTTTTTTTTTTAATTTGTCTCGCGCGCTTTGTACCTTTTCATACAGCCTGTTACTTGTTCATACAATGTTCGTGATTGATCTCTTTGGTGATTGGAACTTTTACTAACAATATCCACATTCCAAATTCAAATCACTTTTATTCCCTAGGGATTAAAGAGCTACTTTAGTCCCTGTTTACGAAGAATAACCTAGCTCTTTTTGGATAGATGTGATACAAAGATATTGGCTTTTACAATATTTTAAAATTACAGGCTTGTATTTAATACAAAACCTTTTATGTAAGACTTGGCATTGAGGCGTACTTGCTAAAGTTGACATCATCGTCAAGATGGCTCGCGTACAAGTCATGTCCTATAAGCATTGGCAGAGAAAAATATATTAATCCTGTCCTTGCCTCCATTTGTTTGGTTCTTATGATTAAATTAACGGAGACTAGTGTGAAATGGATGTATATGATCTGTTCCAAAAGTATATGGTGCAAATATAAACCAACCCTGTTTATGTTAAACTCTTACGCAATCACTCACTTCAAAATCTGTTTTTTTTTGTTTTTTCAAACTCGAAAGCATTTATTTCAAACTACCTGCGCCCCGCGGTTTCACCTGCACAAGTTTCGTTCCCGTGGTCCCATGTCGGGATAAAAAGTAGCCTATATGTTAATCCAGTCAGCTACCTCCATACCAAATTTTATCAAAATTGGTCCAGCCGTTTGAGCGTGAAGAAGTAACAAACATAAATAAACACACACACACACACACTCACAAATTTTCGCCTTTATAATAATAGTGTAACGTGATAAACCAATTACAGGCACTTTTGAATTGTCATGGGGTCGGTCTGTGTCGGTCAGTCAGAAAGGTCACGCTAGTTGCCCAGTCCAAAGCATGTCGTCGTTCGTCGTTTCAGCCGATAGACGTCCACTGCTGGACATAGGCCTTCCCCCAATTTTGGGAGGGTTTGCCATAATCGCCACGCTTGGCAGGCGGGTTGGCGATCGCAGTATGGTATGATGGTGGAATACATAGAGAACGCTGCTGCCCATTCTCCGGTACGATCCTTAGTTAGCCTTTTACGACACCCACGGGAAGTAAGGGGTGGTGATATTCCTTAAGTCCGGTACCACACAGACCAAAGCATAGTAGGTACCTATGGAGAAGAACTTGCAGAACTTCTAAATCGTATCGTGTTTAGTTATCGATACCCAACACATCTGTGAGGTTTACACAAAAAAAGCACTGGTTTTAAACCAATAATTCAAGTAACTACGGCCGTTGTTCCAAAAAACGTCATCAAACATGTATTTTAAATGTTTTACCATATCGACGGTTAACCGTCAAGACCTCCTCTATCTACGAATTCAGTCTTTTAACCCTTAGTCTGCCGGAACGTAGATCTACGTGAGACACAATGGCTTTTTAATTGTGTCTGTAATTACGGTTCACAAGCGGTTAAACAAGTGTAAACTTCTTCTATCTTACCGAACGAAGTACAGAAATAAATGTATCTTAATATTGTAAGTAATCATAATGTATTTAAAACTAACTATATTTTTGGTTAAGAGAGCGGTGGTGGCCCAGTGGCAACGGACACGACTTACGAGTTGTAGGTCGTAGGTTCGAACTCAGACAGGCACTTTACTTTGTGTAAATTGTTTCATCACCACTGCTCTCAAAACGGTGAAGGAAAACATCGTGAGGAAACCGGCATGTCCTAGAACCAAAAATTCGAAGACATGTGACATTCACCGACCCGTACTGGGCCCGCGTGGTGGATTACGGCTTGGATTATTATAGGCTGATTATGGTTATGATATTTTTCATTTACTCATATTTACATTCGTATTAAAGTTACAAGATTTTTTGCACCTCCAGTAAAATTTTGTTGTCAAAATTTTAGTAAGACAAAAAAAAAAAAAGTAAATGTGTGTGTTTAAAATTTTAGTAGTTAGTTTTTTTATTTTTTTTGGCATTTTTTGATTTTTTTTTGTTTTTGTTTTAGGTATCAACATATTGAGTTAGGAGGTCTTGACGGTTAACCGTCGATATTGATACCCAACACGCCTACGGAGTTTCTCTAGCTAATTCTATTTGACCGTGTTGTGGATTTGCTGGGTAGAATAGAATAGAATAGAATAGGTCTTTATTTGGGTAGAATAGAATAGAATACAATATGCTCTGTATTCTCTCTCTTCTTTCTTTCTCTCTTTTTTTTTTCTATTCTACACCATCGGTCTTGGTTAATATTGTGACATCTTGTGTCAGGGTAAAAGAAGACTCCTTCTTTGCCTTTCTATCAGGTCCGGAGAAACCCGTTGAGGTCGAGGCTCGAGGGCGGCTGTTCCAGACCCATTGATGACCAACAGATCCAAAGGGGTGTAGATCAAGAAGTCAACGTCATCTCTGCTGTGGAATATAAAGTTTAAAATAGTGACGTTGTTTTATTTATTAACTAGCGACCCTTCAAAATATCTTGTTTAATATTTTTGTCGAAAACAAATCGTAGCAACTGATCTACTAAGCGAGCGAAAGTGATGCAATTACTTTTGAAACGCAAAAGAAGAGAGATGGCTATAATGTGCGTGAGCAAACGAATGTACTCCTTTTTTAACAAAATAAATGAATTAAATTTAAAACTACTTTAAGTAAATTTTGGTATGATATTCTCTATGTTTTAAAGTAAATTCCATTGAATAACTCTTAAGCGTTAGGCCGTGATGTCGAAAAAAGTAATAAATAGATATAACTTTGCAATTTTATTGTATCGAGAAAAATTCATTGAATCGTGTATTGATTTTACATGATATTAGACCAAAGAGTCATAAAACATAATTATGCCAAAATGTTAAATCCCTATTCCACATACTTAACAAGTTAGGTAGGTACACGAAATAGAAATACTGGCCAAGTGCGAGTCGGACTCGCACCACAAGGCAAAAACGCCGAAACAAACACGTTTGTTGTATGGGAGCCTCCCTTAAATGTTTATTTTATCCTGTTTTTAGTACTTGTTGTTATAGCGGCAACAGAAATACATCATCTGTGAAAATTTCAACTGTCTAACTATCACGGTTCATGAGATACAGCCTGGTTACAGACGGACAGCGGAGTCTTAGTAATAGGCTCCGGTTTTACCCTTTGGGTACGGAATCCTAAAAACCACATATTTTTCAATATAACACCTTAAAAAGGAAGTCAAGGTTCAATAGCCACAGACAGACGGACAGGCGCTTTACTTTGTGTAAATTATTTCATCACCACTGCTTTCAAAACGGTGAAGGAAAACATCGTGAGGAAACCGGCATGTCCTAGAACAAAACTTCGAAGACATGTGACATATACCAACCCGCACTGGGCCCACGCCTCTCGAGAGAGGATGCCTGTGTCCCAGCAGTGGGCAGTGGGAACATTATAAGACGTTTATGCCAGTATAGTACAAATAGTCATCATCTGCCTAACCTTTTCCCAACTATGTTGGGGTCGGCTTCCAGACTAACCAGATGCAGCTGAATACCAGTATTTTACATGGAGCAACTGCCTATCTGACTTCCACAACCCAGTTACTGGGTAATACGATACCGCTTGGTAAGACTGGTTGTCAGACTTTCAGGCTTCTGACTACCCGTAACGACTGTCAATTATCCACGAATGACAGCAGGGACCAACTGCTTAACGTGCTTTCCGAGACACGGAGGGGTCTCGGTATGTAAAGATGGTCACCCATCCACCGACCAACCGCGGCAAGTCGACCGACCTGTGCCGCTGTTATTATTTAGCCACGGGCCCCTCCACGTATAGTACAAATAGTGTCCGAGTAAAATGGCTGTGTATCATCCGGACGGACGGACGGACATGAACAAATTTTAAAAGTTAAAAAAGACTTTTCCACAAAATGTTCTTGATAATGTTCCACCGAACAACGTTTGGAGCCACAAACTCAGGGTCACAATTATAATGCAAGTCTTGTGCAGGTCAATATCAGAGCGTGGGCAGATAACCAATGAACGATAGAAAAAATGCCTTTGATTACATCATAGATATCCGAGATTACATAAATCTACGAGATTCGCGAATTTAATTACTATTTTTGGCTATGGGGGCTTTGGTAAGTAGGTTGCAATTGTGTGTTAATTGGGTACACTACATGCTCGTAAATACGAAAAACTTTATTCCGACAGTCACAAATGCGAATTTCAAAATAACGATTTTCATATTTCCGAATGGTACAAAATTCCTAATATAACAACTCTGATTTATCATTCATCCTATTTTTATAATTCCGAAATTTCAATATTCCTAACGTTTATATTACTATTCTCAAAATACCGAGTTTCAATAGACCGAATAACAAAAAGTCCGAATTAATTTAAGAACGTTCACATTGTGATCTCAGTCTGAATCTGTCAATATAATATGATGTCAAATATCTAATTTCTCTACATTTTTGACATTGATTGTGGCTGAGATGATCAGAAGGCCAATTCTAATAATTTAAAACGTTCAAAATCTAGTCTCAGTCTCGTCTCGGTGACAAACAAATGTCAAAAACTTGTCAAAATGTAGGGAAATTAAAGGTAATTTTGACAGATCTGCCCCTCTGATCTCCGTCTGTCATCTGTCAAAAATGCCTCTGACTTCCCTACATTTTTGTCAAGTTTTTGACATTTGTTAGTCGCCGAGACGAGATTGCGACTAGATTTTTAACGTTTTAAATTACGAGAATTGGCCTTCTAAGAACCACGTGCAAACCACGTCAATATCGTGTCTTGTATAAATCCCTATAACGCCAAGGAATCGAAATGTTAACCGTACGGACATGTATTTTGACAGTTTAAACCTCGCCAACTTAGCGTATATTTCGCGCGGTTTCATTCATTGTGTCATAGGGAATACCTACGTTAAAAGTAGAAGGCAATTCTAGTAATTCTAATTCTATAATTTAAAAGTAGGAGGCAATTCTAGTAATTCTAATTTTATAATTTAAAAGTAGGAGGCAATTTTAGTAATTCTAATTCTATAATTTAAAAGTAGGAGGCAATTCTAGTAATTCTAATTCTATAATTTAAAAGTAGGAGGCAATTCTAGTAATTCTAATTCTATAATTTAAAAGTAGGAGGCAATTCTAATTCTATAATTTAAAAGTAGGAGGCAATTCTAGTAATTCTAATTCTGTAATTTAAAACGTTCAGAATCTAGCCGCAGTCTCATCTCGGCGACAAACAAATGTCACAAACTTGTCAAAAATGTAGGGGAATTAGAGGTATTTTTGATAGATTGAGACTTCTCAGTCTCAATCTATCAAAAATACCTCTAATTCTGGGGGCCTAAAAAGGCCAACTTTATGAATCATAATGGACAGTTAACTGTTAAGTTAATCGTATCAAATCCCATTGGTGAAGGGTTTTCAGTTATTTTTTTTTGTTTGTGCTAAAATACCAATCAATCCAATCCAAATCCAATCCCAAACTCTTTGAATAGGTATACCTACGTAGTGCAGCGAAAAAAGATAAACACTGACTATCTTCGCCATATTATGATTCATAATGTTATCCGTTTATGATTCTGCCAAATGGGCCTTTTTAGGCCCCCAGACTGTGAACGATTTTAAAATTACGAGAATCGCCCCTCAGATGTCGTGATTACCTTATATCGTCGATGTGATTACCTAAGGAATTGGCGTGGTTTCGAAGTAAGGAATCATTAAGTGTTCATATAGTGAATTAGGGCCCTTGTCATCGCGCCATCTCTTTCTAGGCCGGCCTCGGGGCGCCGTCCACCTTCAGGCACCCATTGTGTGAAGACTATTGCCCAGCGGACCCCCCAAACTAATTTGAGCCTTCTTTCCTACATCCAGTATATCCAACTTGGAATACTAGGCGGTGACTATATTTTTGCCATCACTAAAACTATCAACATTATTTTTAGTATATGCGAAACCCGAAACACGTGTCTAGTATTTCGATGTAAAGAATCTATGTACAAAATTTCAAAACTGTATCATGAAAAATCACAAAGTTATAAGCTTGTTAAGTTACCTGTTTGACCTCTGCGCTCATTGATAATAGTGCCTAGGTACCTAACAGTTCGGCGCGGAGATTGGATAACCTACTTAGTGTCACTCGGTGTTCAACTTTTAACCTTTTTAGGGTTTCGTACCCAAAGGGTAAAAACGGAACCCTATTACTAAGACTTCGCTGTCTGTCCGTCTGTCCGTCCGTCTGTCTGTCACCAGGCTGTATTTCAAGAGCCGCGATAGCTAGACAGTTGAAATTTTCACAAATTATGTATTTCTGTTGCCGCTATAACAACAAATAGGTACTAAAATAAAATAAATATTTAAGGGGGGCTCCCATATAACAAACGCGATTTTTTTGCCCTTTTTTGCTCGATATCAAAAATGGCCACATGTAGGCACTTGAAATATTCACAAAATACTCAGATGTATTTTTACTTTATTAATAAATAATAAAATTGAAATAAAATAAATATTTAAGGGGGACTCCCATACAACAAACATGTTTTTTTCGGCGTTTTTGCCTTGTGCTCCGACTCCGACTCGCACTTGGCCAGTTTTTTTAAATATTTTTGGGACAAAATATAACATGGGGTAAAAATTATTGGAATCGATTCACATACTTGTTCTGAACAAACTATATTCAGGTTTCGCCTATACTTATTAAAATAATGTTGTATACGAAGGACTAATCTATTTCATAGCCGTTAACTAGATATCCGATATGAAAAGCCTACAAACTTAAAAAGGCTTAACTAAGTACACAACAATTCTTTATTGCATTCTGAATCACGTAAGGATACAACATTCTGGCAAGATAAATAAGTCTGGTTGAGTTTACTCTTAGAACATGCAGACGCAAACATTATATTAAGGACAATGACCCGAGTGATATATAAAAATACTAGCTTCTGCCCGCGACTTCATCCGCGTAAAATTTCTTGTTCCCTTTTACATTCCCACCGTTACTTCTTTTTCAGTCAGCGTTTTTTTCTGAGTTTTTTTTTTGTTTATACTCGGCTCCTAAGCACCCTAGCGTGATGGTAAATAGCCTATAGCCTTTCTCGAGAATTGGGCTACCAAATGCAAAAATAATTTTTCAAATCCGACCGTTAGTTCCGGAGATTAGCGCGTACAAACAGCAAAAAAAAAAAAACTTTTCAGGTTTATTATTAGTATATAGATAAAGTTAGATAGATTTACTTAAAACTCCAATATGCCAAAGACACACCCAACTTCTGTACCTATATTTAAGTTTTCTTTGAAAGAAGACTGAGAAAGCACCTTCAACTATTCCAAACAATTCATAGCATTCCCTTACGATCTAAAAATAGCATATCTTACTCAGACCTTCGCATTGAGTTGGTTGTACATGTTGGGGCCAATGCCAAATGTTGGATATAAGTATGGCCGCTATTTGGTGCTGGCTTCGTCCTTATTACAAAAAAGCGGGACCTTCCAAAATTGGCAAAGTTCGGGAGGGGCTCGTGGCTAAATTATAACAGCCCCACAGGTGCATCTGTAAGGTTAAGCAAAGCTTGCCGAGGTGAGTCCGTGGATGCGTGGATCTATAACGTACCGAGACCCCTCAGTGCCTTGAAAAGCGCGTTAAGCAGTTTGGCCCAGCGGTCATTCGTAGAACTTTGACAGTCGTTATGAGGTAGTCATAAGCCTGAAAGTCTGACAAATGGGTAGGCAGATGATGACCGCTTGTGCAGTAAACTACTTTTGCTGATTGATATGTTTCCATAAAAAATCAAGTGAAGATATTACACGTATTAAAAGGTCAACAACATGATCTGCCTAGCCGTTTGCCAACTATGTCGAGGTCGGCTTCCAATTTAACCAGGATGCAGCTGAATACTAATAATTTACTTGGAGCGACTGCCTTAAGAAAGTGGCTGGGACAATCTGGATGTGGAAGGTGATCAATCAGCCTTTGTCCAGCAGTGGACTGCGATAGGCTAAAATTATAACTGCCCATCTGACCTCCACAACCCACAATCCGTTTACTGGGTAAAAGGACAACCCTTAGTAAGACTGGTTGTCACAATATTAAAACCAAATTCAAAGGGAAAATGCTAACCGTTCACTTTGAGGACTCGGCTAGTCCTAAAGGTCTTGTGCATATCGATCCATATTCCTTATTTTGATAATGAGTCATATATTTAACGAAACTGACCTTATTTTCACGGCTGATAATAAACTAAGGATATTTCCTGGTAAATTGGGTACGATTCAATATTCCAGCAAAGTCAAATGGTGACCATTGTCAAATTGTCACCATCACAGATGGTGCAATCGCGTCGGACATACTAATACGGGGCATTTTAATAATTTAATTTTTGAATAGTTGTTTTTTTTTTTGTCTTTTTACTCTGGACGTTTTTGACGTACCTACACGTCCTTCTACATCTCATCGATCTCACTAATATGTTGACTTTCAACATGAATGATGTTATCAATATTTTGTCACAATATTTTAACATGGACTTTCTTCGTTCTCCTCCATAGGAACCATCTACGATTTGGAATGGGCAAATAGTTTCATCTTTGGAATGGGCAAATAGTTTCTTCTTTGGAATGGGCAACTAGTTTCATCTTTGGAATGGGCAAAGAGTTTTATCTTTGACTGAGCAACGCATTGACTGTTCAAAAGCGCCTGTAAATGGTTTCACTAAAATAAACGCTTTGAGTTTGAGTTTGATAGATGCACATTCATATAGCGTTAATACAACTTCTACAACATCAAGCAACGTCTTCAACTCTGCTTAAAGTTCCTGACGTATGCAGATCAGGTTCACAGTCAACTGTTGCCAAGTAAATGAGGCACGCATCACCCAATTATGACGCGCACGTAATTCTGTGACATTCAATCGAAGCTGTGACGGTGGTGACGAAAACACACCTTTTGTTTTACCTTAAACGATGGTATTTAGCATATAAGTGGCTGATTTGTGACGAATGATAGAGAAAGAAAGAAAATACGGTAAACATGACGCCGAAAAAGAACACAAACCCAAAAAAAAATAGTTGGGAGAACATCCACGCAAAACGTCCAGCGCTCAGCATAATGCTAAGACCCTATGCGAGACAGATTAGAAGGTTAAGTTGACCATTTCGGTATTAGCTTCGGAAAAAAATATTTTTTTTTTGTTTTTTGTTTTTTATTGCTCTTACCTTGATCACGTCTGATGGAAAGCGATGGATGAGGTCTATGATGGAACGAGCGTGCCCAGAAGATGCCTAAGGCACTGGAACTCCCCACGCATCGGCGAAACACGGCAGGCTGCTTGACGCCGGACTCCCGTGGGAGGGTGGTCGCTTACCAGGCGGGCGTTAGCCCAACCACCGCAAGGGAATTGGCCATTCAAATAAGGTGTTGGGTGCGACTACCCAGGATGCGCCAAGCGCTCGGTTCAGTTGAGTAACTGGCGGAACAAACTGCGCTACACGAGGAGGCTTCTTCATGCATCCCAAAAAGTTAACTTTTAGTTAAAATAGCCAAAGGCTTGCCACCTATTACGTGGGACTGTAACTGTCGAAATGTGGGCGCGATTCTGCCTAACTTTTCACTGAATACACGCGTGATATTGTTGTGTTATGTGCTTAGGTTATATGTGTTACTTTTAGATTTTCAGGTATTGGTTCTTTTACAAGTAACCAGACCCTTAATTATATCTACAGACTAATAGAATGTTGATGAACGGTACGGGTGCAAGCCTGCCTGGAGACTGGCACAATAAAGAGAGGCCTATATGGTCAGCAATGGCTGTGGATGGTGATCCTGATGATAGAAATATTCCGTTTCGTGGGGTAATTTGTTGCGCAGACGCTCATTGCCTAGGCACCACGCCAACCCGGCATAATTTTAGATTTCAGTAATTCTGAACTGGTCGCTTGGACAAAGAAGCTGGTTGCTCACCTGGGCCCTATTTAATAACTGACAGTGTAACATTTTTGTCCTAAAGTGACATAATAGTTCCATTTTTACAACATACGGTATAATAAAGCAGAAAATGTAGGTACATATAAAATAAACTTTGTGAAATTGTCGGATTATCAGATTGTCGCCTGTCATCTGTAAAAGAAAGAAAAGACTTTTATAAAATTTGCGGTAAACATGACGCAGAGAAAGTACATAAAAATAAGGAGTTGGGGAAAAGTATGCGTCACACCCACGCAAAACAGCCATCGCTCAGCATAATGTTAAGCCTTATTCGAGACACAACCACAGCGCTGGTTTTCAGCGGCCGCCTGACAAGACGCCCCTGACGAACTTGTCGCCTGTTGGTTTTATAAAGTAGGCCCCCTGGTTTTAACAGGTCACCACCTTGGATATCTACATTACCAGAGGCATCGCAGTGCGTTGTCATTGTCATTCTAGAAAAAAGCTGATGTAAGTCTTATGTAAAGACGCCAGCACATCAAGCTACCCGAAACTGTAAAATTTTCCCAATCAACTTTGAACCTCATGCTTTAGCGATAAAGTAGAAAATTAATTAAATAAATTTGACAGATTGTAGTAGGTTGATGTGCTGGCGTCTATGCCACTCTTTAGTAAACCAAACCCATGGTCAATATAGAAATTCCATCCAAATTTGTCCTCTAAATCTTGACCATCGCAATTTAAATACATGCTTTGGTCATTGATATTCAAACACGGGTACATTACCAAATGTATACGAGTGGTACCTCATGCATAATAATAGGTATTCTTTACAGCTGATTCATTGAGATTTTAGATAGTCCTGATATGGTTTAAGTGGTCGTGTTGAGGTGAGCAACCGAATGCGTCCTGTGATTGGCGCAATAAATAATTTTCTTGGCGCATCCTGGTTAGTTACCCCCTTACTAATTTGCTGCCCCGTTGGTGTTGTGGTGTTGTGGTGGTTGTGGTGTTGTGGTGGTGTCGTAAGCTCGACTGCTGAGCACTGGGTTCTGGGTTCGATTCCCAAGTCGGGCCTAAAACATTATGTTATTAGGTTTTTCCATTAGGAATTTCCCGTCTGGCCGAAATACCGTCTGGAGGACTATACATAGGCAGCCCCTTTAAATTGCTGACTGATAAATCTTTTTACCGCAGCATAAGAAAAAGTTGTTACTAATTTACAAAACTTACTACTTACAACTCAACTAACGCCATCTTTGTAAATATTTTATGGATTGTGTCTGAATTAAAGATAATTTAAATTAAATTATATGAAACCAATTGACCAATTTTAATTGTCGTCCCCTCTTTATAACAAATCACCGCAATAGCCACAGAGGGGTTTATTTCGTCGGCTTATTGCACGAACTCATTAACTGCAAAAAATCATTATATACATTTTTGTCTATAGTGGACTTCTTTTGACACATTCTACAAAAGGCAAAAACCGACTAATTTCTATCTAGTCAATTTACCGTAATTATATTTAGGATAATATGAGCAAATCAACATAACCACTAACTAAATCGAACTAAAATACCGTTTATCGCAGAATAGTGAATATGTCACATAATGACTTCTTGCAAAAAGCCGACGATTTATAAAGGAAGATTAATCTTAACCATATATTTTTGACGTTTAAATGTCTCATATCTTTAAAGATATGAGACATTTAAACGTCAAAAATATATGGTTAAACAGACACTAATCTATACGAATAACTATATAACTATATGAATAAAGGGGTGAATTTATAACACCAATATTTTCCACAAATATTCGCCAAACTTTATATCCAACACTGGCTGTATCGGACATGTGAACGAGCCTTATTTTGTTTACAATGCAGGGTGCTCGCCAAATAGTACAATGGATTCACTTGGATCCTAGCCAGTGAACATTTTAATATTTTCTCTTAGCCAGCTTATATTAAATGAAAATTTAATAAATATGCTGAAGGAAGGATGTGGACGTTGCTTTTTGGTTTGAGTATGATGAATCGTTTGAGAAAAATTGAATAAGACTTTTGTGCGAAGATTTGAAATGGTGTGGTTGGACATAACTGGGTTCCATGGTTAAGTAATTTGGTGGTTGACATAAAAGGGGGTTATGACTTTGCTACATCTTTTGCTATCATCTTTGGCATATCATAACCTCTAGGTCAGCGGGATTGTCCGAAAGAGTTACCGCTGCGCGCTGGTCCGGAACATAAAGGGCTAAGGAAGGAACACGGGTGGGTTTTAGTCAGTAAGAGTCGGACACTCCCTTCCGCTCCACCCAGAGCGGGTGGAGCGGAAGGTGGGCATCATTTGATGATTTCCCATACGAAGGAAAAAACATAACCTCTAGAATAAAAACTTCGAAGATAAGAATGTGACGTCTACCAACCAGCACTGAGCCGTGTAGTGGGTTACAGCCCCACCAGCCTAGCCCAGCCCAGATGAGTGTGTTCCAGCAGCTTTATAGGCTGATTTTGCCAATCTGAAGGTTATACTGGTAACAGTAACTTTACTCCGCGTTGATTAATAAATGGGTAATAGTTTATTGGTAAACTGAAGGGGTCCGTGGCTAAATAATAACAGCCGAAAAGGTCGATCGATCAGGTTAAGCTAAGCTTGCCGCGGTTGGTTTGTGGATGGGTGACCATCTTTACATACCGTGACCCCTCCGCGTCTCGGAAAACACGTTAAGCCGTTGGTCCCGGCTGACATTCGTGGATCTTTGACAGTCGTTACGGTTAGGCAGAAGCCCGAAAGTCTGACAACCAGTCTTACCAAGGGGTATCGTATTACCCAGTAACTGGGTTGTGGATGTCAAATAGGCAGCCGCTCCATGTAAAATGCTGCTATTCAGTCGCATCTGGTTAGACTTGGAAGCCTATCCAACATAGTTGGGAAAAGGCTAGGCAGATGATGAGTTTCGTCGTCGTCGTCGTCGTTTCAGCCGATAGACGTCCACTGCTGGACATACGCCTCCCCCAATTTTGGGGGGGGGGGTTTGCCATAATCGCCACGCTTGGCAGGCGGGTTGGCGATCGCAGTATGGTATGATGGTGGAATAAATAGAGAACGCTGCTTCCCATTCTCCGGTAAGACCCTTAGTCGCCTTTTACGACACCCACGGGAAGTAAGGGGTGGTGCAATTCTTTAAGTCCGGCACCACACAGACGAATGATGATGAGTTTACTGGTAAACATTTGAAAATTAAGTAGTCAAGAGAAAATTAGTAGGAGGTCGCGGGACGAGCTGGATAGGTACCCTCAAAACTGGAACGAGGACGCGCGGGCTCGCAAAAGATGAAAGGAGTGGAGAGAGGCCTTCGCCCAGGAGTGGGACAGCGTAAGCTAGTAAAAAAAGAGAAAATAAATTTAGAATTTTACTCAGAAGTATAAATTTAATTGTAGTTGTAACAGTATTTTGAACTCATAAGTTCCTTACAACATTTTTCCGTTCACTTAAGTAATCTGGGGGCACGGGAGTGCCCCCGCCAAGATGAGCCAAGCGAAGCGCAAGGTTACTACCTACCTTTTCTCGAAGCGTTTCGTTGTTTTTTTGAACCCTCATAACTTGGGTTTGGATTATACCAGATAAACAAAATTCTCGGGATATGATGTCAATAGTGAACTTATTAAATATAAAAAGTTTCAATTTTACCATCACATGGATGGGCGTAAGGTGAAAAATTTATTCACTGTTCATTACTTTTGTTACTTATACAATATTTCTTGTAGTAACGAAATGGCCAAGCCTCATATTTTGATTAAGGTGTAGTTTGTGAAGTTAGGACTTGTAGAGTTAGGGCGTGTAGAGTTAGGTAAGTAATTAAGTAATTATTTATTTTACTAAAAGACTTAGCCAAGGTAACATCAGTGTTAATTTAATAAGGGATGGGAATGGCAATATTACATTTGAGAAAACCCCTGGCCCTTCACACTAGGAAAATCCTGTATCTTGAAGGACAGTAATACTTTTAAGAGATTGACACTTTTTACTAAATATTCATAACTGCGTAATAACTCTGATGCTAACATACATCACACTAATATTATAAAGGCGAAAGTTTGTGAGTGTGTGTGTGAGTGTGTGTGTGTGTTTATATGTTTGTTACTTCTTCACGCTCAAACGGCTGGTCCAATTTTGATAAAATTTTGTATGGTGGTAGCTGACACCCTGGATTAACATATAGGCTACTTTTTATCCCGATATTCCCACGGGATCGACATTTACGCGGGTGAAACCGCGGGACGCAGCTAGTATCTAATAAAGGGGCTTAGAAGCTAATTGTAGGGAATGTTTGTGTGTGTGTGTTTCTGTTGAGTTAGACTGGTCCGTTGGGGTGTGTGTGGGTGTGCTGAATATAGTAAATATCTGTCAAGGAAATGAAAAGTTAGAGTAGAGAGTTAGAGTGTAGAGTTAGAGTGTAGAGTTAGGGCGTGTAGAGTTAGAAGCTTGGCTCTACATGATATCTGATATCTTTTTGACAGTGCGAGTCGATATCCATGGTGCGAGCCATATGTGGTCTCGTCTTGGCAACATTTTACGTGAAAATGTTTTTGGTTGGATATCATTTATTGGAAGCCTAGAAGCTCATAATAAAAG
Source organism: Mesoligia furuncula (assembly GCA_916614155.1). NCBI lineage: Eukaryota > Metazoa > Arthropoda > Insecta > Lepidoptera > Noctuidae > Mesoligia > Mesoligia furuncula. Next base: position 6,360,188 of record OU744815.1, read on the forward strand.
TTTTATGAGTTTTCCTTACTTGGATTGTTGATATGGGCTTAAATACTATAGTATAGGATGATACATACCATATTATATTAGACATAGAGTAGCAATGTGTCTTATATTTTTGCCAACCCGCCCTGAATTTCAGATACCCATGTTGCCCCACGGGATTTTATAGCGGAAATCTGAAAATTCCGCTCTTTCTAATAATCACGGTGTAAGCTCCAGACGCGGAAACACGTATAATATGAAAAAACATGCAATAAATATCAAAATGTTTCTCCGCTTCAATAAGTATTTACTCTTCAAACTGCTTAGCCTTTCCTAACTTTGTTGGGATCGGCTTCCAGTCTAACTGGATGCAGCAGAGTCTATACAGCAATAACCTAGGCGGCGTGAAGGCGGCAGGAACCCGTTGGATGCGAGAAGCACAGAACAGGTCGAAGTGGAGGTGCTTGGGGGAGGCCTATGTCCAGCAGTGGATGTCTTTCGGCTGAAATGATGATGATGATGAGACAGCAATACAAAACACGTTTGATCTTGTCTACACACTGCCGTCGCACCGCGCCGTACGGTCGGTGTTTGCTTTGTCGATGCCGAGTTTGGTCGCGGTGGACACACGATCGCCTTCACCCGTAAGTCACGTTCGGTTCGAATAATCTCGTTTCTCGATGACGGTGGGTTATAATGATAGGAATACCCTCTTACTAATAAACGTATTATCTATCTTCTATATTATAGGGTGTTTGGTGCATCGTTTGCCAAATGGAATTGGTCGAAAGGAGAGGTTATTTGCTATCTCTTAAGGCCCAGTAACTCATTCCTTGTTACACCGGTTTTTTTATTACGACTTTTTAAATTTTATTTAGAAAAATACAAGAACTCTGCATTTAAGCTTAATTTTTTTTTAAAGTTATGAGTATAGCCTTCAAATTTCATTTTAATTCTTATGTTTACTTTTGTATGGTTCTATGAAATTCAAAATTACTTGCTAATAACATCTAGTTCCTTTTTAATAACTCATAAAGTTTTTGAAAAAAGGAAAAATACACTTAACACTCAACTTTAAATTGCTGTAAAAAAAAAACTTAAAGCGATCGGGATCTTCGAATTCTTTTAAAAAGTTCTCTAGTTTGTCCTCTTTCCAACGGTGTGCAATATACCAAAAAAAACTTTTAATAACTTCAGTAATTCGCTAAATGTGTAATCGAGACACATCAGGCTGATATTCGATATTACGGTAAGAACACTTGTTTTCCCATAAATAACATTCTTTAAGTAGGTGGATAGTTTTATCTCACTCTTACGCAGTCTCTTATCTCTTTCTAGGGTTCGAACTTTCCTCGAACTTGAAATAAAAAATATTTTTTTATTTAATAAGTACTTAATTATAAATTTTAAATTTTACACTATCAAAGCAAACTGGGCCTTAAGAGATAGCAAATGACCTCTCCTGTCGGCCAATTCCATTTGGCAAACGATGAACCAAACACCCTGTATATATATATATATATATATAAAATGGTAAACTGACTGATTGTTGATATATCAACACACAGCCCAAACCGCTGGTCCTAGAGACATGAAATTTGGAGGGTGTGTTCTTTGTGAAGAGTAAGTATCCACTAAGAAAGGATTTTTTGGAATTCTACCTCTAAAGGGGTGAAATAGGGGATGGAAGTTTATATGAAAGTCCGTCAGTTTTGAAGTTAGGATCTTCAAATTTTGTGTTTAAGCTGAGGATTAAAAATTAATTTATTTGTGTCTCAGCGTTTTTGACAATTTCACCCTTGAAGGGTTAAAAAGGGGGATGAAGTTGTGTATGGAAAGTCCTTAATTTTTGAAGTAAAAATCACTAAATTTACTATCTAGGCTTAGGGTTGGAAGGTAACGCAACGATGTTGTTACAATTTAAACCCTTAAGGGGGTGAAAAGGGGGTGAAATTTTGTTTCTAATTATATAATCAATCAATACACAGCCCAAACCGCTGGTCTTAGAGGCATGGTACTTGGAGGGTGTGTTTTTTGTGAAGAGTAAGCACCCACTAAGAAAGAATTTTTGCGAATTCTACCCCTAAAGGGGTGAAATAGGGGATGGAAGTTTATATGAAAGTCCGTCAGTTTTGAAGTTAGGATCTTCAAATTTTGTGTTTAGACTGAGGATTGAAAATTAATTTATACATGACTTGGCGTTTTTAATAATTCTACCCCCGAAGGGTTAAAAAGGGGGATGAAGTTGCTTATGGAAAGTCCTTAATTTTCGAAGTAAAAATCACTAAATTTATTATCTAGGCTTACGGTTGGAAGTTAACGCAATGCTGTTGTTAGAATTTCAACCCTTAAGGAGGTGAAAAGGGGGACGAAATTTTGTTTTTAATTATATAATCTATCAACGCACAGCCTAAAGCGCTGGTCCTAGAGATATGAATTTTGGAGGGTGTGTTCTTTGTGAAGAGTAGGTATCCACTAACACGGAGTTTTTGGAAACTCAACCTTTAAGGAGGTGAAAAGGGGGGATTTTGTTTGTATGAAAAATCTTATTCCTTCAGTTAATAACCTTAAAACTTGGCAGGAATATTTATCTAAGTAAATTATGAAATTGGGCATTTTTTGCTTTTCTAAACTAGGGATTGGGGGGTGTCAAAATTTGTATGGAAGAATTTTAACGCGCAGTTAGATTAATTCGAAACTCAGTACCTATTTATACTTATGACCAAAAATAAAGAATAATGTATCAGGGTTTTTCGATAATCTACCCCTAACGGGGTGAAGAGAGGTAGTCAATTTAACAGGGTAGTATTTTATTACGTGGCTTGATTAACTGGAAAATTGGTATAAATAATCTTTAAGTCAAGTCATAGAAACATCCCAGACGATTGTTCAAAATTCTATCCCTATGGGGATAAAAAGAAAGGGCCACAGTTTATATGAAAAATCTTATTTATTTGTTTTATAAACTTTACATACTTCCAAAAAAAAACACTACACAGTGAAAAATAACTTTAATTTCGGACGTCGGTGTCTTTGGGTCTGTATTTTAGTTTTTATTTCTCGCTTTTTAGTGGGTCTGTTTATAATTTATCTAAATTACAATACCCTAATGTCAACTTGCTCATCGGCTTTACCAAAATATTGCGTTTCCCGATGCAGGGACAGTAATTTTTGAGGAATTCTCCTGGTATTTCACCATCAGCTCCATTTCACCATTTGCATTGTGACGAGCATACATTGCTTAGCAACCATGTTAAAGTAATCGAATCGCAACCCGTGAAATACTTATTATTGAGTAGTTCCGGTGGCCATCTGTAGTCTTCATCATCAGTTCCACTTACCAAATAGTGCTTTTCGAGAGCAAATGCACGAGTTACTATAAAAAATACCCAAATTGCTATAGGTGTGCCTATAATATTTGAAGAGTTCCTTCGATTTCTCCAGGATCCCATCATCACATCCTGACCTGATGACAATGGGACCACCTGGAAAGTATATATTATACACTTTCAAACAAAAAAAAAAATTTAAATCGGTCTAGCCGTCTTCGAGTAATCGGGAACGTAGGTACTTAAAAAAAAAGATTCCGACGAACTGAGAACCTCCTCCTTTTTTTGACGTCGGTAAAAATAAAAAAGGGGGTTTTAGGGTTTTTCAAAAATCGACTCCTACAAAGTTGGAAAAGGGTTATAAAGTTCAAGGGTTGGATTTTACTGCTTGCTTCCATTAACTCGAAAATGTGTATGGGACTTTAAGTCAAGTTATGAACACATCCCAAACGATTTTTCAAAATTCCTTCCCTGTTGGAGTGAAAATCGGGATACAGTTTATTTGCAAAATAGATAAACGCTTTGATCTATAAACTTAAAAATTGGCCCAAATACTTATCTATCTAAATAAATGATAAGATCATAAACATACATTTTCGAAATTTTAAGAGGAAAGTACGAATTTCACGCGGACAAAGTCGCGGGCAGAAGCTAGTATCAGATAAATAGTTACACACCGATTTCTCTCTTTCAGTCGTCAGTAATATACAACGTTTATTAGTAAGGGGTATACAGGGCGTCCCACGGCTATGCCACATGGAGGGAAAGTACCTTGAATATTGTAGATGGAACATTTTACTGAAAGAAGACATTATTTTAATTAAAAAAACAATTTAAACTGCATTCATAGAATTTAAATCATTACATGGTTGAACCGGGAATCGAACCCGCTACACGAGAAAAAAAAATACCCTGTAGCTTTATCATACCGATCGAAAGGCTTCATCATAAGGATTATTTTTTGCTAAATAGCATAGTGTCATATGGAGGGAAGGGAGGCCTTTTCCCTGCAGTGGGACAGAAATGGCTGATAATAATAATAAAATAGTGTCAGAAATAAAAGGAAGACCATGAATTTTAACATTTGATGTGAAATACGGAAAAAACTTCGGAGATAAGGGGCCCTTATCTCCGAAGTTTGCAAAGAGAAAAATCTGAAATTATTCTATGTGATAGAAGTTTATGTAAAGATTACAGGAAAAATAAAACAAAGTCTCTAAATAGCATACTTTTTCAGAAATCATCAACAAAAGTTACATTAGTTCCACTATCGGTCAAGAGATGGCGCTGACATGAAACTCCAATATTCTACACCGCAGTGCACAGTGTTAAAATTCTCTAACGAATATAGACGTTGGCGACGAAAAATTAAAAACATGATACGAAACCACCGGTGAATGAGTCCGACTTGCTCTTGATCGGTTTATAAAAGTAGGTAAGGTTGATCAACCAAATTCGGTTATGTAAAAGAACGCTAGGGTCTATTTCTTCATTTAAACCCTAAACGGTCGTATTGACTGCCCTGAGCTCCACGGACTTTTCTGCCGCCTATTTGTGCCCGACAAATACCTTGGGCACCGTCAAAGCCGCCGTCATAATCTGTTCGCACTACCGCTATCTAGATCTGTTGCTAGAGCCGAATCCCCAGTATGTCGAACCCTAAGGATGCTAAACGCCCTCCTGACTGCCGACCCTGAATGTGATGTGTTTGCTGATGAATGGAAGAAAATAATGCGTGCTTGTCTGGTATTCTGTGAGAGACAATATGTGAGGGTGTCCACTGTTACCCAGGGGCGTGCACAGATTTTTCAAAGAAGGTAGGCAAAACAAAAATCTCACCAAAAATACTGCACTTTGGTTTCGGTTCGTCGTCTTGTCGATCGATGATTTATGTAATTTCCAAATGCCAGCTTAAATACCTATCCATAGATCTCTGTCGCTCGTAGTTCCGAGTATTGTAGTCTTTGTTCCGAGTTGACGCGAACAAAAAGGATATTATACGACAAATAAAAACTATTAACAAAAAAAAAAAACAACCGACTTCCAAAAAAAACACTACAAATTGAAAAATAACTTTAATTTCGGAAGTCGGTGTCTTTGGTTCCGCATTTTCGTTTATTGACACCGACTTCCGAAATTAAAGTTATTTTTCAATTTGTAGTGTTTTTTTTGGAAGTCGGTTGTTTTTTTTTCGTAAAAAGTTTTTATTTTTCACTAATGTCAACTGCTCATCACTTGTTACAAAATATTGCTTTTCCCGATGTTGGGACGTTAATTGTTGAGGAGTTCTCCTGGTAAGAACCAGGAGAACTCCTCAACAACCACTCACCATACGCTTGGTGACGAGCATAAATTGCTTAGCAACCTTAATAAAGTAATCGAATCGCAACCCGTGAAATATTTGTCATTGAGTAGTTCCAATGGCCATCTGTGGTCTTCTTCATCAGCTCCACTTTACCAAATGATGATTTCCGAGAGCAAATGCTCAAGTTATTTTAAAAAATATCCAAATCGTTATAGCTTTGCCTATAAAATTTGAAGGTTTCCCTCGATTTCCATGGGATCCTCTCATCAGATTCCAACTTGATGATAATGGGACCACCTCGAGAGTATACCCTTTCAAACAAAAAAAGAATTTTGAAAATCGGTCCACAATTGGCGGAGTAATTGCGTAATAACAAACAAACAAAAAAAGAAATTTATTTCTATGAGAAACTACAGTAAAGACACTGCCTATTATCGCAGTTGTGTGCGTTATTTTTTTCATTGTGTGCACGTAGTTATAGGCGCGCACACACTCATAAAATCGTATGAGCACGACTGACCGCGAGAGCACACATCGAAACATTTAGTGACGAATAGTTTGTGTCTTCGCCGTTGAGATTGTGAGGTGGCGCCACTGCAGCGCGAATCAAGGATGCGAAATTTGTCAAATCTTAATGATACTACCGACGCTCGGTAGGTGGAGCTGATTTATGATTTAAGAATTTTTATATTTTGTTAAGTTTTATTTATTGACTTACTTATGTAATATTAGATCAGTTCTCCGAGGTAGACACTGTCTTTATCACTCTATGGAATGCCCGCCCCTGCTGTTACCTACATGCTAGTTTATGTTACTTTGTGATGTGTTTAATTTATTTAACCATTTACTCAAATAATTATTAATAATTTGATCCACGAATTGTTTATGTTTGAATTTAATTTTTGTATTGTACGTTATTTGAATGCTTATTTTATTTTAATTTTTATAATTCTATGTTAATGAATGTAATTGGACCTGTGTCGTTTTAATTAACTATAAATAAATAAATAAATAAATAAAATAAATTCATGAGATACCTACCTGTATTCCTTCAAGTACAGTCCTTTCTCAGTTATTTTACTTTTGCTTTAGCATCACTGTCCAAATTACAGTGATCTTTATTCTCATTCTAATAAGGGTGTTGTTGGGTTTCTGCCACTGACAAGTCTGTTTAAACCATTGTGATCTTTATTCTCGTTACAATAAAGTTGCTGATAGGTTGCTGCCGTCAAAGGAAAAATAAGTGTGAACGGACTGTAGAATGTCACTAAACTTGGTCTATGCTTTAAGGTGATCTATCCTCAACTAAGAACCACACACCACTACAAAATAAATATAATACAACCTTATAAATTCCCGCACGCATACCGGCAGTAATTTATAGAAGAAACCATATTACATAACTATAAAAACTATGTCAAAACGCGACAGACTTCAAACAGACGTTCGGAACGTGTTCACAATCGCTAAGGGTTTTTCTTAACGCCTGCGGAATGCCAAAACGTGTTGCGGTGGTAAATAGCTTGTAGGAATATGGTTTTATAAGAATTCAAGTACTTATCCAAACTTTATGTATTTTTGGCGCTCTTCCTCTGTAAGATCGATTTTGTCCAAAAGGTTCCACACATTTTGGACAAAATCGATCATATTATTCGCAGTACTCTTACATCCATTTTAAATGTGGCCGGACGGCGCGTACGTGTTCCACGCGCGTCTTAAAGAGATGTCAGCATCTAGGAAGGGGGGCCTTAGGGCCGAAGCCTACCGGGTCAGCGGGATTGTTCGAAAGGGTTACCGCTGGCCCGGAACATAAAGGGCTAAGGAAGTAACACGGGTGGGTTTTAGTCAGTAAGAGTCTGACACTCCCTTCCGCTCCACCCAGAGCGGGAGGAGTCATTTGATGATTTCCCATCCAAAAAAAAAAAAGGGGGTTGAGAAAAAATATGTAATCCGCCATCTTGGAGCGGCGGCCATATTGAATTTAGTGTAATTTTACTAACTTTATCGTTTTCTACTCTTCAATCCCTTTCATTTGATACCCATATTAAAGAGATGGAAAAAATATATAATCCGCCAACTTAGAGCGGTTGCCATATTGAAAGTAGTGTGATGGTATTTACTTTATCGTTTTCTACTCTTCAAGCCCTTTTATTTGATACTCATATTAAGGTGGTTGAGAAAAAATATGAAAGAAAGAAGGAACCAGAACCAAAGGTGTGTATGCAATCAATCAATAGCTCAATCGGATACCAACAAATGGTCGAAAAATGGTTTGCAAATTTTGACGGACAACTTACATGCATACATACGAACAGTGCAAGCTAAATAAAAGCTTGTAATAAAAAGCCTACCGGCGTTCCTATCCTCGGTCCACAGCACCGAAAAGTTAACCACATGAATCTTGATTCCTGCTCAGGTTGACGCTGAAGAGCCGTGTTTGACCGATGCGGTGAACGCCTGGAAAGTGGCTTGGCCTGACACGGTTCAGCCCGAGAACCTGTCTTCCCAGAGACAGTGGGATGAGCCGCTCTGCGGTTGTTACGGAATAAATTTACGTCCACCAATACTGCTGAGCGTGCCTGCCTGCTGGTTGTGGGTGAATGGGAGTCGGTTGGTGGCATACTCCTGATTTCAAAAGATTTTATTTTATTAATTACTAGCAGTGCCCTGCGGTTTCACCCGTATAAGTTTCAGTCCCGTGGAAATATCGGGATAAAAACTATCCTAAGTCCTTTCCCGGGGTTAAATTATCTCTATACAGAGAGTCTCTTTACTCAGAGGTGAGAGACAGACAGACACACTTTCGCATTTGTAATATTAGTATGGATATGAATTAGTACGGATGGGTCGGCCATATTATATCATCATTTGGTTTGAATAGGTTTTTATATTTTATTTATTTTTTGATAGATTCTTTTATATTTTTTGAATGATGTTTATACATTGTAGACCTTGTAGACTGTAGATTTGTAGATCATTTTTAGGGTTCCGTACCCAAAGGGTAAAAACGGAACCCTATTACTAAGACTTCGCTGTCTGTCTGTCTGTCACCAGGCTGTATCTCATGAACCGCGATAGCTAGACTGTTGAAATTTTCACAAAGTATGTATTTCTGTTGCCGCTATAACAACAAATACTAAAAGCAAAATAAAATTATTATTTAAGGGGGGCTCCCATACAACAAACGCGATTTTTTTGCCCTTTTTTGCTCGATATCAAAAATGGCAACAGGTAGGCACTTGAAATATTCACAAAATACTCAGTTGTATTTTATCTTTAATAATAAAATTAAAATAAAATAAATATTTAAGGGGGGCTCGCATACAACAAACATGTTTTTTTCGGCGTTTTTGCCTTGTGGTACGGAACCCTTCGTGTGCGAGTCCGACAGTTTTTTTTAATTTTAATATAAGTATCTGGTAAAGGGTTACATGCTCTGTGGTACCTGGTACTTGTTGACAGGTTTACGCTGTCCTCCCATACCCACAGGTTACTAAGATGACATTGTAGTAACCTAATATCTACTGCAATTTGAAAACATTGTAAAAGCCAATTATTTTTTAAAGACTACCCGTGGAGTTCCTTGCCGGCTCTTTTCCATAGGAAACGACCTGCACCTAGCTTCTGACGTTTCTGTGCCCATGTAGGTATATGTGAAATAAAATATTTTGATTTGATTTGAGCCGTAGAACCGATGACCGTTAGGTTAGATGTTTAGATGTGTTCTTGAGTGGATACCGCTAATCGGCAAACGTAAGGCAGGAGGCCCCCAGGCTAGGTGGAGCAACGATCTTCGCAGGGTGGCTGATGGCAGCTGGATGAGAGTTGCCGAGAGACGAGCTGAATGGCGTGCTATTGGAGAGGCCTAGGTCTAGCAGTTGAGACCTTCATGAGAGATGGACTGCGGGCGGCGGACTAGGGGCGTCCGTCGTCCGACCAGACAGGCCCGAGTTGGCGCCGCAGTGTTCCTCGCGCGCCACTCGAAGGTGGGTGCGGCCATTATAGGAATGGCCGCACGGGGAGATGGGACCCGCAGAGGAATAGCCGGTCGAGGCCTGTCGGGGAAGCGGTGAATGCTTATGGGAATCCCGCACCCCCGGCCGAGGTGGAGCACCGCGGTGGTTTTAGCCGGTAAGAGTCCGGCATGAAGTCCATGAGGATTTCAACCGGGAACCAAAAAAAAAGGTCCAGCGGTGGACTGCTATAGGCTGATGATGTAGATGCTAATGAATCAAATTAGCGAAATACTGAACTGCTATTTGCGACGCCATCTTTTAGAATGCACCCACTTTTTTTTTTTTTTTGCGGATGGGAAATCATCAAATGAAGGAGTCATTTGATGATTTCCCACCCGCTCTGGGTGACTAAAACCCACCCGCGTTCCTTTCTTAGCCCTTTATGTTCCGGGCCAGCGGTAACCCTTTCGGACAATCCCGCTGAGGAATGCACCCACTTAAGGGGCTTACATGACCTAAAGCGCGGTAACTATCGGACTGCATAGAAAAGAAAGAGAAGGCGATGACACAACGCCATATTACAACGCTAATTTATTGCAAAATATGAAGCAATTATTTAATTACAACAAATCTATTGTTTGGACTAAAAAATTAAAACACTAGTATTTTAGTAGACCGTATGTTGCTTGTAGGATAATATGACAAAAAATCAGAATGATTGTATGTATATTAGTATGGTTTTTATTGTAAAAAGGAAGTTTTTAGATAGCTTTACCATTCATAATTTTTTCTATCGTATCAAATTAGTTGTATTAAGTTTTCAACACACCATTAGTTAGGTTTTTTGGTTGGTTAGTTATTTGTATTTTTTTTTATCTAGCTTAAATCCTGAAGAATATTATATATTATTATGATTTTGTTTACTGTAGTCGATCATATACTTTTATTGTTTCTAAAACTTGCGTTTTTTGTTTTTAGGTCCTATAAGCCCCTTAAAAATCCGTACTAAAAAATAGCTTACGCTGGAAAATTTGGGTGATCTAATTGTAATTATTTCAAAGTTTTTTAAGAAGCTTAGGTCTTGGCTTTGTCCATTTGGCAAGCCTTAGGGCTAACAGTGAGTCATATTTTATGTGTCATGTTATAGATAGGGTTGACAGTGGTTACACTTTTACTTTTTAACCAGCGGCCTCTTTTTCCGTCTTAAATTAGTATCAGCCCATAATATTCCCACTGCTGGGACACAGGCCTCCCCTCTGTGAGAGGGAGTGGGCCGTAATCTACCACGCGGGCCCAATGCGGGTTGGTAGATGTCACATGTCTTCAAACTAAATATATCTCTATCTATGTTTTATGAGCATTACCATTATGAGTCGTGCACTTTTGGATTTTCCAAATTTCGCTTTTCTATAAAACATCAGATTTTTTTAAATATCCGATAAAACATTTCTACGCTAAGGGATCTAGAATCTTGTGCTGAACTCAAACTCAAACTCAAAGCATTTATTTCAATTAAACCTTGTACAGGCACTTTTGAATCGTCAAAATTAAATAGTCTGTCAGTTAGTCAGATAGTTGCCCATTCCAAGGTATTACAAAATCCTGGGTACCTACATTATTCTTGTTGCTTCTATATATGAGAACAATGTAAAAAAAACGGCCAAGTGCATGTCGGGCCATGCACAGTGTAGGGTTCCGTAGTAGCCCGTTATCACAACGTAGTACGATTCTGTTGTTCTTTATTCTGAATAAAAAAAAAGACATTTTGTTTTTCAATGCAAGTCTTTACCCGTTATAAACAAGCAACTACTTCATCTGAGTCACTTTAAAGGATTATAGCATTAATCCTTTAAAGTGACTCAGAAGAAGTAGGATTTTGTATTTGGTACATAATTATCCAACACCCAAGTTCAACGATTATTATCTATTGCTAAACTAATAAAGTTATCTTAACCGCTATAGTTTTCCTTTAAAGTTCATGAAATGCACTTTCATCGTGAATTTTCCAGATTTTTCAAGCCAGCAGTTTAGGTTTTTATGACGCCCTACTGGAACAAAAATTTGCACTTTAAAGTTTAATATTTCGTAATTGGAGCATGAAATCGAAATAGTAGATTGTTATACAAGGGTCGGAAGGATCCGAGTGGGAATTGATGACTTCACCCGCGTTAAACACTCTACTTTTCATTTCCAATTTAAGGAAAGTAAAAAATAGTAGTTTTTACCCGACTGCGGCGAAGCCCAAAAGGAGGGTTATGTGTTTGTTACCCGACTGCGGCGAAGCCCAAAAGGAGGGTTATGTGTTTGACCTGTATGTATGTATGTATGTATGTATGTATGTATGTATGTCCGTTTCTTTGTTCCCTCGTAACTTCTAAACGAATAAACGGATTTTGATAAATTATACGTCTTTAGATTTGTCTTGATAGCGCGAGTGTCACTGGGTATATCAAAATTGAAAAAATATAAAATGGCCGATCTTTGGCGCAATATTATGTCTTCAAAAAAAATTATTTTTCTCGAAACCTATCGAGTGGGGTATCAAAATAAAGGGTTTTTAAAGGTGATTACAAAAATATATACAACTTATATGGTTAAAAGTAATTCAAAGTGACAAATCGTAAAAAACACGTACCAAGAGCTAAATCGTCTGCGAAATCTTTCACATTTACTTTGTCAACTAAAAAGCTGGAAATAAAAAAAGTTATTTAAAAAATAAAAAAACCCGACTGCGATAAAAAACTGAAAAGCTAAAAACAAGCCCATTTTAAATTAAATAAAAGTTGGAAGCAGGCTGACCCATTTGAATTTGAAAATATAATAAAAATGATATGGGTCCCGCCTGCTTCCAACTTTTATTTAATTTAAAATGGGCTTGTTTTTAGCTTTTCAGTTTTTTATCGCAGTCGGGTTTTTTTATTTTTTTAAATAACTTTTTTTATTCTAAACTATTTATTGATAATAATTACATGAGTATAATAGGTACCTATTCATTAGTCTTTTTTAAATTTGAAGTATGGAACACACCACGTCACCGCCACATGAGTGGATTCTGTGTCACCACCGCAGGCCGTTCCGCTTACTAGGGCCCGTATTATTATCATTCTGTCTGCATTCCCACTTTACACACTTACCATTTACACACTCCTCCTCCTCCTCCTCTCCACACCCTCTCCACTCACTCACTCACTCACTCTCTCTCCTCTTTACACACTTTACACTTTTACCATTTTTCATAAATTACTTAGAAAACACGATAATCTTGATAAAAATTACTAAAAATTGTGTTGCGACGTGACACTTTTTAGTGCTGACCGTCCACCCAACTTTCTTATTTCGATTCAAAACTTGCATACAGCCTAATCGATACTCGCAGTAAAAAAAATTAAAAAATTTTTGTAAGTAGAAACTGAATAAAAACTCTTTAAACTAACAAAATGTATTGAAATGTAAAGTGTTTGCAGAATAACCAATATACCTATAGAATTAATTAATTATCATCATTCTCAAAAAAACTACTGGTAAGCCTACCTAAAAAATGTTTACTGGGAATTCTGTAGTAAACTATTAGAAAGTATCAAAAATAAAATCCAAAATAAATAATTGTCCAATAAATTAAAATAATTTTAAACAGCGATCGCATTCCGAATATAAATTCAATTATAGAAGCATTTCGGCGCGAAATTCAGTATATGAGGTACTACCTATTGGCCTGTCTGTTATTGACATGATATTAGAAGAGATTGAAATGATATTAGAAAAGCATAAATCATTATTATAAACAATGCTTATTGTATTTATTGCTTAAAATAATTTTATTTTATTTTCAAATATCGATTACATTCGTCATATTAATTACTCAAGTCAAATGAAATTTAAAAAAAAAAAATTGTTTGTAATAATCGCTTTCACACATCACTGCAATAAAAAAAAAAAACAATAATGGTCGGCGATTTTGAACACAAATTGAGTACCTACCTAGTGGTAATGATTAATACGTACCTATTATTGAACCTGTGTTTGAATATTACGTTAAAACCTGGGCTTTTTCGTGTTGTTTATAATGTTATCAATAACATTTGTCACATTTTAAATCTTATCTACATCTGTGTGTGTGAAATTTGTGAAAAGAAAAAATGTAAACACATGATTGGCGCGAAACTTCGACATTAGATATCAAAAAAAGTTCATTAGCACTACTTATATTTACCTTAAACTGTGGATAAATTCGTCAAATAATTAAATGATGTATATTCACAGCCCCATTATGGTAAAGTCAGGATGTACGAAATCCCCAATTTTTATGTTTTTTAGCCTCGATCACAACTGATATCAAAATGGTGATTATCGTCCTTATGTATGTTGAATTTATTCAAGGTAAATTATTAACTTGTGCGCTAAATCTGAAAGATTTAATGGCGTTAACATATGAGCTTTTTATCCAACTCTCCTAATTAATGCACATTCATAAGATTTGATGGGTAGCATAATAAATATTTACATAATCAATTAAGGGTGTCGTATGTCTGACTACCTCGCTAAATTTAGTTCTATTTTTAAATTTCATTCCCGCCCTAGGGAAGGAAGCTATTACTATGAGACTTTCCCGCCCAAGGGTGGGAAGCAGCGTTTTCCACCCGCTATTCGGATCAAACAAACACTACTTTCCGAGTATGAGAGATGAAAAATTATTTTAGCAACCCTCAAGTCATTTTAGATTAGAAGAGCTATTCAACGATACCCTACACGATGGGGTAGACGACGAAAAAAATATTCATACCCACTTCACATATAGGGGAGCTACCCTAAAAAAATATATTTTCCATAATTTTATTTCACTACTTTGTCGGCGTGATTGATATATATACACACTTCTACAAAATTACAGCTTTCTAGTACTAACGGTCTCTTAGCAAAACCTCGGACAGACAGACAGACAGACGGACATGATGAAACTATAAGGGTTTCTTGTAGGAACTACGGAACCCTAAAAAAGACACAAATGAAGAAACAATTCAAAATATAAGATTAAAAATAAGCCTTGGCTGTTAAGAGATGACGAGTCTCAACCGACGGACGGCGCCCGTTCACGAACATGACGCGTGGATCAGCACCATCCAGCTCAACCATTTTGCAGGGAACCGAATGAAGGGAAAAATGAATTCATGGTTTTACTTTGCGCAGCGTCCCTGCCATTCTGTATAGACACAAATGGCATTATACCTATTAGATAATTACATAATATTCTAGGTGACAAACACCGTTTATCAGTAAGATCAGTTACGTAGTAGTTTCCGTGCGATGGGAATCTTATTGTTAACTAATGAATTTAATAAAAAAATCTTAGTCATTGGGCAGAGGCCCCTGGTCTTTTTGCAACAAGTTGCTGACGTATGTCGGGTTTGTTAACTATTTAACAAACCCGACATACGTCAGCAACTTGTTACATATGACATGACATACGTCAGGTCGACGGAGTCCCTATACGACGGATGGGACGGACGTACGGACGGACGGACGGACGGACGGACGGACGGACGGACGGGGCTCCTATTTCTGTCTTCAGGCAGTGCCGGATTAACACTACTTGATGCCCTAAGCAATCCACGCCTGTAGGCCCTCCTATCCACTAGTCGCCTCGTATTTTTCCAAAACATCGACGAGCGATTTGTAAAGATTGGCGCACATCTCTAGAGTGACTTTTGGGTCTTGTAATATCTTGCTGATAAACAGCCTTGCCGTTCATGTGCTAGCAAATACTGTTTTGGTGCTGTTTCTGCCTTATGGTGCCCCCCGAGACTTGATGCTCTAAGCAATTGCTTAATTTGCTTATGGGCTAATCCGGCACTGTCTGCAGGGCTAGCATGGGCTGGGGATAAAACTTTTCTCCACCGGTTATTTCCACTGACAAGGGATAAAATTATTTTATCCACCTGCCAAAGCACGGCAACAGGGGGAAAGAGAATTATATCACTTTTTGACATTAGACGTGGATACTCACCCCCCGTCTATAGCATGGCGACTAGTGGAAGAGAAAAATTACAGATATTTTGACATAACAAAGGGAGAAATTTGTCCTCGTCTTTAGATGGTGGGTTTAAGTATATCTCTTGGAGAAAATATAATTAATTGTACTATAAAAATTTCTCGTGCTTACTGCCACCGTGAATAGTTTATCCACCCATGTCGCCATGCTCGGAGGGTGGACAAAATTGACAGAGGGGAATAGTATTTTCTCCTCTCCCCGTGGATAAAATGTCTCCGGCCATGCTAGCCCTGCTGGTTTGTCCACCGTGAATAGTTTATCCACCCATGTCGCCGTGCTCGGAGGGTGGACAAAATTGACAGAGGGGAATAGTATTTTCTCCTCTCCCCGTGGATAAAATGTCTCCGGCCATGCTAGCCCTGCAGCAGGGTTTAAAGGAA
Source organism: Mesoligia furuncula (assembly GCA_916614155.1). Lineage (NCBI taxonomy): Eukaryota > Metazoa > Arthropoda > Insecta > Lepidoptera > Noctuidae > Mesoligia > Mesoligia furuncula. The sequence continues at coordinate 6,376,180 of OU744815.1, forward strand.
CCTAACCAAACCGAACCTCGGTGTGAACCTGACGTCGACCGTCTTCTTCTGGTTCAAATGCACAAAAACAGACAAAATCAGGTTTTTAATAATAATAATAACAATAATAACCCCGCCGCCGTATCTCTACGTTGACGCCGTGGTGGGGCTTGCGCGCTCCGAACTCTAGGCCTATGCCGGAAGAGTTTACTTTGCTGGAATAGGTCTAAGGTGAGGAGCCAGACCAAGAGAGATACAGAAATCCGCAGGGCAGCATGTGGCGAACTGTTGGGCAGTAGCGACCCCACGGACCCTATCTTCAGGGAGAAGTCTTGTTCCTCACCTTTGGCTTGCCTTTATTGGCCGGCTGGAGTGAACAATGACGATGAACAGAGCTCCCACCTCATTCTTGCCTTTATTGGCCGGCTTGAGTGGAGATTCGCAAGAGCAAACGTGCTCGGAGGAAGGAAGTATTCCAGTAAGATGCTGGTAGGGATCTTGACCGTACTTCCGGGATTGTCCTGATAGCCGTGGAATACCTCTCCACTCCTCATAAGCACCTCAGGACATGTTGCCCCCTTGTTGCTACGTCACTATGTGCTAGCGACCGTTTCCGGGGGCCCATTGTTGAGTGTGCATGTCACCCCCTGCCATTTTATCCGTGTATATATAAAACATTGATCAGGCAGGGGTCGTAGTTATTCCATAGTTCTTGGTAACCAGTCCACTTTAGCCACCCAAACCGATAGTCCAACTTTTTATTTTTACATATCCTGCAATAGTCCTACACCAACCGGGGGTTATCCTTGGGTGCACTTGCATAGCGCATACAGGGATAATCATCGGTTGGTGCCGCATTTCATTAAAATTTCCTAAGGGGCCTCTGCGACTTGGCTTCGGCCCCTCGTACGGCTTCCAAAGACCCGGGACCCAATGGTTCCGAGAAAAAAGAAAAAAGAATAATAAACCATTTATTATCAGGTAACAAAGACCCATAGATACATACCTTAACCTAAGTATACATAATAATAATATACATATACAAGTACCTAAGTATACATAATAATTTTTGTTCAATAACCAACAGTAGGTGAATCGACCGTTAGTTCAATCAACCTTAAGCCCGGTTTCCACCGCGAGCGGAACGGACCCATTAATGACTTCGTTCGTTCGTTCTATTATCCAGTCTACGCCAGCGTACCTACCGGGATAACCTAAAAACGTCTGACCCGTCTGGAGCAGTCACCAGACGGATCGGACGTTTTTAGGTTATCCTAGAATCATCAAATCCTAGGACGTTATTAAAGAACGAACGACGAAGTCATTAATGGGTCCGTTCCGCTCGCGGTGGAAACCGGGCTTTAGGTTTATTAATTGTAGCTGAATAAACCGTAGCTGAATAAACCATAGGTGAGTTAACCGTAATTGAATTCTCCTTTATGTATTTCGTTCATTAGTTATTACAAAATCGATGAATCGATCTTTATGTATTTTAAACAGTAGGTCTTTTGACCCTAGTTATCTTGAAAATAGTTAAAATAACTTTGGTTATTATAATACGTAACCCCCGTAACGACAAGGTAACTTCTCTTCTTAGTCTGTGGTAACGACTGTCAAAGATTCACGAATGACAACCGGGACCAACGGGTGTCATTATGATTTTTTCTGTGCCACAGAGCATGTAACACTTTATTCTGTGCTAACTAAGTAAAGTATGAAATTATTTTACACATCAACCTTCTGACATAAATTCTCTAATTAATAATGGTGAAAACTGCATTAAAATTCATTGTGAAGGCTAGAAGAACTACTTGTAAGTCGTCACACAAACAGACACGAAAATCGGCTTTGTTATATACTATGTTATTCTTGAATCCACCATTTCAAGCCCTGGTTACCTTGCATCGTCCAAAAGTCGATATGTGCCAACCCTAGTGTTCTAAGGTCGATATAGCGCACGCATCGAATGTCAATGTGCGAACACTATTGTCTATAAAAGCGATGCGCGGGCGACGCATAAGAACGAAAGTCGACGAAAATGAAGGTGATCACACGTTCTTTTTTTAAAGTGTTTATTTGTGTGTGTGTTTGTGATTGTGTTCGGAATTTGAACTTTTTTACAATATTTTCCCCTTTTTTTGTAACGAATTTTTATAGGTTTTTGTGTTTGCGTTTTGGATGTCATTTTCTTTAGTGGATTTCATTTGTTTTTGTGGAGAAAAACATATTCTTGTAATCACTTAAATAGCTTGTGGATAAATCATTTTATTCAGATGGAACGATTTAATCCAGATTGGTCCTTGGCAGCTCTGGACAGAGAGCGATGGAAAAAAAGTAGGGTGGCCTTTGCCCAGCAGTGGGACAGTAATAGATAACAAAAAAAAATAACCACTGTAATAGCTTGTGGATCAATAATTTTATTCAGATAATACCTTTTGCCAATTTATTAACAGCGCCCCGGGGTTTCACCCGCATAAGTGTCGGTCCCGTGGGAATATAGGGATAAAAACTGTCCTATGCCCTTTCCCGGGACTCAAACCATCTCTATACCAAATTTCATCTAAATCGGTTCAGCGGTTTAAGCGTGAAGAGGTAACAGACAGACGGACACACTTTCGCATTTATAATATTACTATGGATTAACACAAAAAATATGAAAGAAGATTTGTTACACTAAAGACATTGACAAAAACTGTTTAAAAAACTATTTAAAACCCATCCTCAAAAGACAGAATTTAACATTCTTCTTCGTCTTTATTTACGCAACCCTAGAAGCCTGCCGGTCTACTTCCATAATACATGTTGTAACCACATGAAACCATGTAGAGTAATAACAATAACGTAGCAGTAATAATAAGTAGTTCCAGTAGTAGTTGTGTATTTCTAAATCAAAATATTTTTTTCAACACACTTGCTTGTAAAGTGGCTCTTATTGAACCGCTTTTAGGTCCATAATGCAGTGTATTAAAAACGCGTGCTTTTTCTTTACTTTAATCCACATGTGCTTTATTTCCACAGATAACTATTTACTAGTCGGAGATGCGCGCTATTTTAATCTCATCAATTCACTTTTTTTTTATAGTCTGTATTGTCCTTGGTCCTACAATGAACTAATATTTATTTACCTTAAGGTGAATGCGCAGGGACCACGGAAATTTAAGGTAAATGCGCAGTGGTAGATTGCAAAATTCAAATTTCCTTAGATTTTTTGCAATTTCCAGGTCAGTGTCAGGTTTGTATCTTGATCAAAATATGATTTGCGACTCTAACAGGTACCTACATCTTTACAGAATTATAATCATTCGAATCATTAATACATCTTTCTTATGGAAAAGTTCTTAGGGAAACAATCTAACTAGAAAGATTCTATTCTAATGACTATAATTCTGTAAATACATATACAGAGCGTTAGGTTAAACGAGGGACATACTTTGAGGGGAGTTAGTACTCATGAAAATGAACAACTTTTAATACCTATGGGATTAACCCTGAAATGTAGGAAACGGCTGATTTTTTTTCGCGATTTCAGGGTTAATCCCATATTAAAAGTTGTTCATTTTCATGAGTACCTACTAACTCCCCTCAAAGTATGTCCTCGTTTAACCTAACGCTCTGTATATTATAGTCGCGAGTCATATTTGATCAAGATGCAACCTGATACTGACCTGCAAATTATAAAAAACGTAAGAAAATTTTAATTATCCACCTAAAATTGTCCGTGGTCCCTACCCGAAACCAAACGGAAAAGACCCTGACTGGCGTTCTATCATTGCGGATTCTCACTGAACTAATGTAGGTATATTTCTCTATGCCAATAGTACTTTCTAATTCCATACTAACTAAACTACAATTGTTTTTTTTTTACAATTGTTTTTACATGCTCTGTGGTCAGTGCTTTTATTTACACTTGCGCGCGCATTGCTAGTGCTCACTAGTGCTGGCTATGCGGAAAGACAAAACCAGCGCGCCATTTTCCATACAAGTTAATATTTAACAATACAAGTCTGTTTTTTTCCTCGCAAGTGTGTTGAAAAACGTCGTATGAAACGCGTGTGCATCGATCATTAGACTCTCGGCTTTCTTATCGCACTCGCCTGCGGCTCGCGCGAATAATACCGCCTCGAGCATAATGATCAACATAGCACACATGTATCATAATGTACTATAACGGACTTCAAAAAGAAGGAGGTTCTCAATTCGGATGTTTATAACATATTTTTTTCATTGTATGTTCTCGTATAACTCCGTCATTATATAAGGTCCCATTAAAATAGGTGGACAAACTTTTACGAATCATTCAGACCACCAAAATAAGGACGATGGTAAAAAAATATAAAAGAAAAACGCATATATACTCACAAGAAAAATAAAATCAGCTAACGAAAATACACTAATGTGCCGGCAATTTATTATTTTAGGTCAAAATAAAATCACTTTAATCGGTGTTTTTTTTTTGCTTGGATATGTTTAGTTAGACGTACTGAGCTCTGTGTTAAAATTTGTCCATCTGTTTTAATGGGACCCTGTATAGACGGATTTGCAAATTTATTTTTTAGTTTGAAAGAGGTTTATTTCGAAATGGTCCCATTCAAATTTCGTAAAGATCTGATGATGAGTTTCGGAGACAGACAACGGAACTCTTCAATAAATGCCAGCAAATCAACCGCGATTGCTGCTATCGCATATGTATGCATTGTTTGCGCAATCACACAACATCGCCTGTACCCTTTAAAGGGGTAGGCAGATGTGTTTAATAGCTTCCTGTCACATAAACCTACATGGGCACTTATATATTCACATAAACCTACATGGGCACTTATGAAACGTCAGAAGCTAGGTGCACGGTTTCAGTTCTGGTCGTTTCCTATGGAGAAGAGCCGGCAAGAAACTCCAAGTGTGTTGTTGTGTTGTTGTTGTAGTAGTAGTTGTAGCACTTTTTCTTTCTTTCTTTAGTTACTCACCTTTGATATAATTATGCGCGAATTAACCCCATTTCTGCACTTGGGTTTTTCATTGCGACGAATTGATTTTTTCGCAAACTGATTCATTTGTAAGGCTGATATTTAGCCATAAGCCCCTTAAGCTAACTGATCCTCCGCACAAATGTGGCTTACTGAACCCCCAGAACCAAAAAATCTGTTTACCTAGAATAAACCCTTATTTAAGACCATCGAACCGCCCCCTGCTTCGCTCGGGTGATTTAACAAAAAACTGGCCAAGTGCGAGTCGGACTCGCACACGAAGCGCACGAGGCAAAAATGCCGAAAAAATACGTTTGTTGTATTCCTTTTATTTCGTTTTTAGTATTTGTTGTTATAGCGGCAACAGAAATACATAATTTGTGAAAATGTCAACTGTCTAGCTATCGCGGTTCTTGAGAAACAGCCTGGTGACAGACAGACGGACGGACAGACAGCGAAGTCTTAGTAATAGGGTCCCGTTTTCACCCTTTGGGTACGGAACCCTAAAAACAGTCGTTACGGGTAGTCAGAAGCCCGAAAGTCTGACAGCAAGTCTTATTAAGGGGTATCGTATTACCCAGTAACTGGGTTGTGGAGGTCAGGTAGGCAGTCGCTCCATGTAAAATACTGGTAATAAGACGGATCCGGTTGGACTGGAAGCCGACCAACATAGTTAGGAAAAGGCTAGGCAGATGATGACGTTGTCAACTGTCAGAACCACCAGCACCCTATTAATAAACTAATATCAAAATCACCACACTAGCCACAAAATTAAAAGCTAGCTTACCAAGATATCCTGATAATGTTTCAAATTTAATTTGCATCCCCTGCCCGAGGGTTGCGGCCAAGGGTCCGTCGATACCAACCGCTATTAACCCTGGTTTAATCACTTCTATAAGACTTAATACTTAAAGTAACATGATATTATTATGAACAGTTTGGAGACTTAATTCAGAATTGGGATGTTTTGGGATTGTGTAAAAATTAGTTTTAGTAGGGAGTTTAATTTTCATCTAAATTATAAAGTCAAGCTTAAACTCTGAAGGGTACACAGAGAATAGAGTTTGGAATTATTTAGGAAAGAATGGGGGAAAGTTTAAAATTTTAATGAATGGTATTTTTGGAGTGTGAAGTGGTGGAAGACCTGCAGTGCCCTCCAGAACAGTTTCCACTTCAGCTGTGATGCCACATTATGATTTAAAATAAAATAAAAAATATCAGGTTAAGGGCTAACGGATTACTTAATTATTAGGGTCCGTACCAAAATGGTAAAACGGACCCTTCTGGCGAAACTCAGTCTGTCTGTCTGTCTGTCACAGCTGGATATCTCGAGAACTACTAACGCTATCAACTTGAAATTTGTAATAGTTTTAGATGACGTTTGCCCAACTATTTTGAAAATAAGAAAGAAATAATCATCAGAACAGAAATCATCAACAAAAGTTACATTAGTTCCGATATCGGTCAAGAGATGGCGCTGACATAAAACTGTAATATTCTACACCGCAGTGCACAGTGTTAAAATTCTCTGACGAATATAGGCCTCGCCGCTGAAAATTTAAAATCATATGATGGTGCGCGAGTCCGACTCGCTCTTGCCCGGTTTTTTTTTTAATGATAAGTCATAAATACTCGTAGTTGAACTAGGGCTGATTTTTCAACTGACCTATAAGTTTTATTCGTGGAATAAAATTGACGCCTGACAGTTTTTATATGGAAGAACTGTCAAAAATTCAAAATTATTCCTCCAATAAAGTTATCTGGCGTTGGAAATATCAGCCTTTAGTCAATAAAAACCGGCCAAGTGCGTGTCGGGCCATGCACAGTGTAGGGTTCCATAGTAGCCCGTTATCACAAATGTAGTACCTACGATTCTGTTGTTCTTTATTCTGTATACTTATAAAAAAAAAAAACATATTTTCTTTTTCATTGCAAGTCTTTACTCGTTATAAACAAGCAACTAGGTACTTCATCTTAGTCACTTTAAAAGATTAATGCTAAGGATTTTGTATTTGGTACAAAATTAGCCAACACCCAAGTTCAACGAATATTACTGCTAAATTAATAAAGTTATTTTAACCGCTATACTTTTCCTTTAAAGTTCATGAAATGCACTATTATCGTGAATTTTTCAAACCCGCAGTTTAGGTTTTAGAGGGGGGGGGGGGGGACGCCCTACTGGAACAAAAATTGCACTTTAAAGTTTAATATTTCGTAAATGGTGCATTAAATCGAAAAATTATTTTAGCAACCCCCAAGTCATTTTAGAAGACCTATTCAACGGTATGCCACACGACGGGGTAGACGGCGAAAAAAATATTCATCCCCACTTTACGTGTAGGGGAGCTACCCTAAAAAAAAATATTTTCAAAATTTTTATTTTACCACTTTGTCCGGTACTTAATATACGCACGCCTACAAAATTACAGCTTTCTAATACTAAAGGTCTCTTAGCAAAACCTCGGACAGACAGACAGACAGACGGACATGACGAAACTATAAGGGTTCCTTGTAGGAACTACGGAACCCTAAAAAACGTTATAGTGAATAGTTCAAACATTTGGAACTAGAATTTAAAATCGTCATGTGGTGTGTCACACAACTGAATTGGAAAAATTTCAACTAATTTTAGGAGGCCGCTGTATGTACGGACGCTGGCGTCCCTACATACAGCGGCGTCCGAAAGTCACATCACATCAACATCACAGTCACAGTCACATCAAGCTACTACAATCTGTCAAATTTCTTTAAAAGATTTTCAACTTTATCGCTAAAGCATAAGATTCAAAGTTGATTGGGAAAATTTGACAGTTTCGGGTAGGTTGATGTGCTGGCGTCTGTACCTACCTTCATCTCTTATTGATGTACTGTGTTCGATATGAGTCTAATAGAAATGATCTGTTTAGGGTCTTGAGGTTGAACTGACTTGATTTAGCCACTTCCATAGAATTTTGTCTCAACCAAATGGTGAGATTCGCTTATGCGAAGAGTCTGTTCAAATGTAATCCGTAGCCACGGTAATGTTATCTAACATTACATTTTTTTGAAGTGAAAACTTCTTTAGCGGCGTTGTACACTTTTTTTGTAATGGGTAAAAAATTTTAAACTCGCGTCAGGACACGTGACCCTGATCGTAAGATTCGTAAGATGACACGTGCTATAGATGGGCAATCCACCTGGTTTAAACCCGGTGCTTTTGATAAACACCCGATAAACACCCGTAAACAAACACCCATATAAACATCCACAAAATTGGGTGTTTATCAAAGCACCGGGTTTAAACCCGGGTGGATTGCCCATCTATAGACGTGACCCTGATCGAAAATTCGTAAGATTCCAAAATATCATAAATTGAAAACAAGTACACAGGATCAAATTACAGACAGACAGACAGACAGTTACAGTTACAGTAAAGAACGTTAATATTCAAGTTTTCACTTCTGAGGCACTCCCGGAGTGCAACCCGTCGTTTTTTTTTAATGACAGGAATTCATGTTCATTGCTCCTTTCAGTTTCGATCATACGGTAGGCCAAGAAAAAAATGCAGAGTGCCGAAATCCAACTTCGTTGGATCGGTTCACTAATGATTTTTTTTACTTTTGATTCATTTTTTACTTATGATTCATTTCGTGTTGTGCATTTAACTTTGGAGTGAAAGTTGCCGAATGAATGAACAAAAACATCTGATTTCAGCGAATCTATTCTGTCAAAATTTCAACGTGAAAATTACTTAAGGGAATAAAGTGAGCTGGTGAAGAAGTAAACTATCATTCCATGAATCATCGGGCAGTTGCCTGCCAGACACAACACCCGTCTGGTCGGAGGATCCTCCCTTTTCTATAGAGTATGAGTGAACTTTACGCCCTGTTTCTCATACCTCTATAAATTTATTGTCCAAAGATGATATTGCAAGGAATGAAGTGAATAATGAAATAACAGAAGAGATGATAAAGAGGAGAGATGAGAGAGATAGTGTGATGTTGGTGTGTGATGTTAATGTTTCCTCGTTTCATCTAATCTCAGGAGTTGCTGGCTGTGATATCGCTGATAGTGAGCGGGGTGGTGGCAGAGCCCCAGGCGCCCTACGCGCCAAGCGGATGGAGGCCCGACGGACCGGCCTTCGTGTTACCACAGAATGGACAAGAACAGGTAAGCACAATCGAGAGGACTAGCTAAATAGATAGGTATTGCCACCGACTTCCGAAACTAAAATTGTTTTCGGTCCAGGGGTCCTACTCTCTAAGCCTGTCAACGAAGATGTCCAAAAGTAATTGAACCGTCCCGTCAAAACTAGTGTCAAATTCCGTTTTTCGGACGGGCAAATCACCTCGTGCTCTTAGTTCGAAAATCGGATTAATCTTAAGTCCATAACTTCGTCTAAACTTCGGACTTCGTGCTGACCTGGAACCCCACTAATCACTGAGAAATCGGTGTACATACATGACATACAAACAAACAAACATACATGAACAAACAAACTTGTCGAATGCTTAACCTCCTCCTTTGTTGAAGTTGGTAATAAAAACTGACTGAGCCAACACCAGTCTGATATGCACGTCATGTTACTTGTCTATATGTATCAAAAAAAAAATATTTTAGTATGACTCAGTCACCATGGCTATTTATGGCTGGCCAAACTATAAAAGCAGCGCAATGTATCATTTAAAAAAAATGGTACTTATGCCACAAAGTCCATCCCTCGCCAAGCCTAGCCTTTTCCCAACTCGTTGGGGTCGGCTGCCAGACTAAGCAGATTAATATCACTTTTTTACATGGAGTGACTGCCTATCTGACCTCCACAACCCAGTTACTGGGTAGTTCGATACCCCTTGGTAAGACTTTCGGGCGTCTGACGACCCGTAACGATTCTCAAAGATCGATGAATGACAACAATGACATATAGAGTCGTCTTGGTATGTTAAGGTCGGGTGACCGCGGTTGGACTGTGGATGGGTATCCACGGACCAATGGCGGCAAGCGTAGCTTAACCTGATCCATTCAGCCGTGCAGCTGTTATTATTTGGCCACAAGGCCGCGAAGTCCAAAGAACCAAAAATAAATATTTTGATGTTAAAGTTAATAATAATTATGTGAGTACGCCACTAATTTCTACTCATTTTTCAGCAACCTTCACAATACCTGCCACCACAAGGATTACCCCTGGATCCTCGCAATCCTAACCTGACCGCGGAATACGGCACCCCTCAAGAAGAAGACGTATCAGTTCAAGGTTTACCCCCTCAGAGAGAGGAGGTGCCTTTCTTCCAGCGATCACCAGTCAATGGAAGGCAAAATGTTGGACAAAACTTTAACTCAGATATCCAGAACTTGGATCAGGGATTGAAGCAGACTCAGGTAATTAATTACACAGGGCAATAAGTTTGAAATTTTGTTAGTAGTATTCTTAGTGACAATACTCTGCACTGCTCTCCAGTGGTGACGGAAAACATCGTGAGGAAACCGGCATGTCCTAGAACCAAATATTCGAAGATAAGTATATGACATCTACCAACCCGCACTGGGCCTGGGTGGAGAGAAGTCCTGTATTCCAGCAGTGGGAACATTATAGACTGATTAAAATGCTATGAATTCTTAGTGACAATTGGCTTTAAACTGATTCTGTATAATATCCTTCTAAATTAAATTATCAATTATAATCATTCTGCTAATAAGGGTCATTACATGCTGAATATTTATTGCTGATATTTCGCGGTCGTGGTTTAGCTCGCTACCTCGATCACCTCCATGTAAAACAAATGAATGAAAATGAATGATACCTCACTTCTTCCGGGCTGCTTTGGGGTTTATCTCGATGCCTGGCAAGTGGCAACCCATGCCGTGCGAGTTAGCATGCATTTGTTTTACATGGAGGTGATTGAGGTAGCAAGCTACCATTCTCTTCTTATCTTCGGCATATAATTGCCCTTAGATTCATAAAGATTATTTATAGTAACGGTATTTGAGACAGATTTAAATAAACCATAATTTAAAAAATCTAGAAAACATACATTTAGATATATGTAGTAAAAAACAACTTATTGTACAGAAGCCAGCAGATCAAGCTACCCGAAACTGTCAAATTTTCCCAATCAACTTCGAAGTTTATACTTTAGCGATAAAGTTGAAAATCTATTAAAGAAATTTAACAGATTGTAGTAGCTTGATGTGCTGCCGTCTGTACTCCAAAATCACATGGAAATATATATACTTTCAGTATCAAGAACAACAGCAGCGCTACCGTGAATTCGAAAGGCAGAGACAGAGAGAGGCCGAATTCAACGCTGCTAACAGAGTGCCGAGACCCCAAATCCCAGCCCAATTCGCTCCCAGAACCACTTCCACCACCACCACAACCGAAGCACCCACCACTGAGTTCACCACTCAAGTATCAACTACAGAACTGAACTTGAACGAAGGCGAAAGCCTCGAATCTTCTAAGAAAGACGCAAAAGTATCCATAGAAGTAGCCAGACAAAAACTACAAGAATTCCCCGGAGAACTGTTCCTTAGCTCATTAGCCCAGCTTCAGTTACAACCCCAATTTGTACCTCTTCAGCAATTTGGACAACTTAGATCACCTTTGTATCTTCAACCCGTTCAGTCTCAAAAGCAAGTAGCTGGATTTGATGCCCAAACGCACTTTGCAGCGCTTCCTTCGATTATAGCTCAACAACAGCTGCAGCAGCAGAAAGTCCAGCAAGGTTATCCGAATCCGGCTCTGTTTGTTGCGGAGCAACCTCAGGCTCAAATTCAGCCAGCCACTGCTTATCAACAACCCCAATTCCAAGCTGAGTCAGTAACAGTGCAGGCTGCTCAAGCAGTACAACCTCAGGGTTCATATGGACAGCCAAACGCTGAGCCTGTCACACAATACCAAACTGTGAATGCTTTCCCGCAGCAACAGCTGCAACCTGTACCACAGTTCTCTGCTCAACCTGCAGTGTTGCAAGCTCAGGGTGCAAACCAACTGCCGAGCCAGTACCAGCCACAGCAGCCAGCTCCATTCCAACCACAAACTGTTCAGTTCCAACCCCAACAGCCTGATCAGTATCAACCTCAGACGGTTCAACTTCAACCTCAGCCTCAACAACCTGATCAATATCAACCCCAGATGGTTCAATTTCAGCCTCAGCCCCAACAGCTTAATCAGTATCAACCCCAGATGGTTCAATTCCAGCCTCAGTCAGCACAGTTCCAACCGCAACCATCTCAGTTTCAACCTCAACCATCTCAGTTCCAACCTCAACCAGCTCAGTTCCAACCCCAGCAAGCGCAGGTCCAACCCCAACTAGCGCAGTTTCAACCACAACCAGCCCAATTCCAGCCACAACCCGGCCAATTCCAGCCACAACAATCCGACCAAGAAAGTCAAGACGTCGAAACCAACATCAACTCCTACCAAACACAATTGTACCAGCAACCCATGCTAGTTCCAGCGAACCAATACCAACAACCAGGCTACATCCAGGCCCAACTCATCAACTACCCAGGCCAAGATTTGAGCCAATTCCAACAAGCTCAAATGTTTCAAGGCCAATTTCAGCAACAAAATCAGTACCAGCCGAACCAAGGACCAGGTGCTCTCCAAAGTGGTCTGGATGTGAACCAGCAAGGCAATGATATAGAGGAACCTCAAGATGATCAAGATGAGCAGAGCCAAAACGAAGGTAGAACGGCCACAGCAGTCGCAACAGCCTTTGGAGCAAGGTTAGATGAAGTTCCTATAGAATTTTAATGTAAAGATAAGAGTAGGTGCAGATGTGCGATTGTCGTCAAGGTTGCGGGTCGCGTTTTGTAGTTTTGTTCTGTCGCGATCGAAGGTTGATGTGTGTACTGAATTGGTAATTTCTATCGTGGCAATTTTATGTGGTTGGGTTTAATAAAGATAATGGCGTTGATAGATTCAAATAGAATGATTCGAACTATGCTCTAGCTTTTTATACCTACGGGTTTAATTGCGTAATACTCATACAATGACAATCGATGGCAATGCCTTTCAATTTGACAGTTCAGCTGACTAGACAAATACAAACGTATGAAACAATGTATTAGGAATTTCCTTCAGATTTTAGGATTGTAATTTAATTAGACAGATTTTAGGATTGTAATTTAAGTAGAGCTGTAATTCTAATCAAATACGGCTGAAATTTATTATGTTAGACTAAGGGCTGATTTTTCAATCGACAGTAAATTTTTAATTTGTGGAATTAAATTGACTTCTGACAGATTTCATAAGGAAGATCTGTCAAAAATTAAAAATTATTCCTCGGATAAAATTATCTGGCGTTAGGAAAATCAGCTCTAAGGGCTGATTTTTCCATCGCCGAATAACTTTTATACGAGGAATAAAATTGACGTTTGACAGTTTTTGTATGAAAGAACTGTCAAAATTTCAAAATTATTCCTCGAATAAAGTTATCAGACGATTGAAAAATCAGTCCTTAAACAGCGGGATTGTCCGAAAGTGTTACCGTCACCCCGGAACATAAAGGGCTAAGGAACACGGGTGGGTTTTTAAGGAAACTATCTTATTATTTTAAATTATTTAATTTTTTGCTATTTTTATTTTTATCAAATATCTTTGTTTTAAGAGTATTTTTATGAACTTGGGTTGTATTGATGATTTTATTGATTACAATTCTGTAAACTTAATACTTTTTAGGTCGTGAATCATATTTTGATCAACGTGCAAATTGCAATTAACGTAAGAAAATTTGAATTTTCCGGACTACCTTGGCGCTTTCTCTTTAAAAACGTTTAGCTCTGCGAGTTGGCTTCGGCCTCTCGTACGCCTTCCGAAAAGCCCTAGGGTCCCGAGATATGTCAAAGATACTATAAATAATAACAATCCTGCTTAACAATAAAAATCGTCAGATATAAAATTGCAACTCGTGCGCATGATCTTACCTCGCGATCACGTACCAACAGCCGCAGCAAATGTAAATTTACTCGACACAATAGAGACATTGCCCTATTTGAGGGCGAATATTGATGTATTTTAATGCACGTCCTGCACATTGTTAATGAGACTGTTTATGTTCTGCTGTTGGCACATTGTCTGTGGTTAACTGGGGTAGTAGACATTTGCAGGTTTTATTATGGTATTTCATACATATTTACATTTTTTTCTCGAAATTGTACAGACGCTAGCAAATCAAGCTACTACAATTAGTCATTTAAAAAAAATAGATTTTCAATTTTATTGCCAAAGCATAAGGTTCAAAGTTGATTGGAAAAATTTGACAGTTTCGGGTAGCTTGATGTGCTGGCGACTGTACATAGAGTTATGGCCGTTACGGGTAGTCCGAAAGTCCGACAGTTTGTTAACCAGTCTTACCAGGGGGGGGGGGGGGGTATCACCCAGTAACTGGCTTGTGGAGGTCAGATAGGCAGTCGCTTCATGTAAAATACTGGTATTCAGCTCTTCGTTGCCATTAACAGTTTCATGATGGAGCTACTGATGTTTTTTTTATCATTAGTTCAATTTTAAAAGAATCTGTAAATAATGGAACTAATGTTGAATTTTGTTATTACCTACTAGTTCCACATTATTATTTTTTAGGCACTTGTTAAATTTTTTAAGGGTGTAAAAAGTAAAAACACTTAGTTCTTAGAATAATTACTGTATATGTATATTAAATAAAAATTTCATTAAGGATTCGAATTCAGTAAGGATTTAAAATAATCATTTTTGTAAAGAAATAATAAATAAAAATAATAAATAGAAATAATAATTTATTGACGTTCAAAAATGTGGATGTACTTTAGAGAAGTATAAATGACTGCCGAATTCTTCTGGACTTATAGGCGTGATGTTATGTTACGTTAATAAAAATAATGTATGTGATATAAATGTATTGTTTGTTTTCAGAACTCAACCTCGAGTGTTACCTCAATACGGCGCCCCCTACCCCGTACCAAAAGTGCAGGCAGCTCCCGGAGCCATCTCTACTACAGAATCACCTGTTGAGGTAAATTTTATGAAGCATATTCTATTTTAACTGAAGTTATGATAAAAGTATTTCAAGTTGTAAGAGAAAAGGTCAAACAAGACAAGCCTAAAGCCCGGACAACTCATGTCTGTTACTTGCAAGCAGCTTGCATGCCGTGCCATAACAACTTCTGATGGGAGAACACCATACTATATAGCATGCAAGCTGTGTGCATATATCTTTGTGCAAGTTACATTCATGTCAGCATGTGTATTCCTGGCTTAAGATGGCAAGGATAATTACACTAATATTATAAAGGCGAAAGTTTTTGAGTGCACCCCCACACACTCACAAGTGTGTGGGGGTGTGTGTCTGTGAGGGTGTGTGTGTGTTTATATGTTTGTTACTTCCTCACGCTCAAACAGCTGGACCAATTTTGATAAAATTGGGTATGGAGGTAGCTGACCCCCTGGATGCTTCTTTTTATCCCAATATTCCCACGGGATCAAAACTTATGCGGGTAAAACCACGGGCCGCAGCTAGTATTAACATAAAAATAAGGCAACACTGACCATTTTCTGCTAGAAGTACGCCTTTATTTAGGAATTAAAGATATCATAATGAGAAAATTTTAGATTTTTTTTAAATCACCAGGATGTGACAGATGACGGTCCAGTGGTAGCTCAAGCAGTGGCAGTTGCTGACGGCACCAGGAAAAAGAGCGCTAAGCTAAGGTGAGCAAACTATCCGGTGTGTATGCGGCGTCTTTCCACAGACAATGGCTCACCTCCCATCTTGCACCGTATTGTCACTTGCACACGCGAGGACCTAATGGTTGCGTCAGCGAACGGTATCCGTGTTGCTGAGTTTTGGCCCAAATATATTTAAGAAACGATTGTATATATATGTGTAGAATAAGCAAGCTGAAGTGGCAATGGGCTGGCCATATTAGCCGTAGAACCGAAGACCGTTGGGGTAGACGTGTTCTTGAGTGGAGACCGCGAATCGGTAAACGTAAGGTAGGACGCCCTCAGGCTTGGTGGAGCGACGATCTTCGCAGGATGGCTGGTAGTTGCTGGATGAGAGTTGCCGAAAATCGAGTTGAATGGCGTGCAATAGGAGAGGACTATGTCCAGCAGTGGACTACTGTGGACTGATGATGATGATGATGATATATATGTTATTTTTGCCATCGAAACGTTAAGAAGAAGAAGATTCAGAGGATTATGTAAACATAACTGTTCATACTCTTACGAAAGGTGGTTTAAAAGCTCCGTTTGAATTCTCATAATGATATCCCCAAATAGAAACGCTAACCTCATATTGAAAGACCAAACTTGATCCTAAGACTTCAAAGGACTACAAAGAGGCCCATATTCTTTGACGTGGTTAGAAGGACTAAAGTGAACGTTAGGTTATAACGGCTCAAAACTCGCAAAGACTAATAATTTCGTGACTTCTAATTTCGTTTAATTCCCATAACCTACTCCTGTATGAGCTCTTTTATTTATATAACTAGCTTTTCATTTCGTCGATACAAAGGACAATCCCAAAAAGGACGTTCAGTTTTTCTTGAATTTGCGAATTACACAGAATATTTTTCAAATTTTTCTTTCCTAAGGCCAGAATTCCTGTTACGCTGACGTCTGTCGCTTACGATCGGTCGCGTACGATCGGTCGCGTACGGTCAGTTGTGTACGGTCGGTCGCGTACGGTCAGTCCCAACATATGTGCCGCTGACGTCAGCGTCGCAGTATGGTGCTATATAGAACACAATGTATAATATGTATATTCACACGCGGGACCGACGTCAAGGTATCAGGAATTCAGGCCTTAAAAATTAATGAGAAAAAACACAAAAAAAAATTGGGCGAAAATATATGGGTCACATCCACACAAAACGGCCATCGCTCAGCATAATGCTAAGATCCATAATGACAGCCGGCGTTGAAGCGATGACGGAATGCTATAAACATTTAAAAACAAAAAATAGCCCAAAACGGTCCAGCAATTCTCTGGTGATGCGCTTCCCAACGAACAGAATTTTAGTTTTTATTTATATAGATGCCATATTAAAATCTGCATTTATTTCAGGAGTCGTCGGGTCCGTCCAGTCTTCACCGTGGACAGAAGCGGACACTTAGTCTTGGCGCAAGGACAATAAATACGGACACGACTTGAAAAAAAAAAAACTCAATACCTACCAATAAAAATACCATTCCCATCTAGTATACCTACAAGGATTAACTGAGATGAAAACCAATGAACACTGAGGAAACAAAGCTAAAATCGAGAAAAGAAAATCAGCTGCTCCATACATTTGTGTTCGCATAACTCGCCAAATGTAGGGAACAGCTGATTTTTTTTCGCGATTCCAGTTTTTGTCGCCAAAAGTATATTCGCGACGCTAAATCTTTGATTTCCTAGGAAAGCAGTTTCGTCATAATTATAACGCCGTCATTAAAATCTGTAATTTTTACCAGTATTTGACGAAAGGTGTCAAACAATGCTCTTTATTTTGAAAGCCGTTATTTGTGACCGCTCACCATTTTCTTAACAAGTTAACAAGTCATTAGCTTTACGCTGCGTCAACGCAACGCTACGAACGTTACGTTTTGTGAAACCACGCTAGAGCAGTGTTTACGTGGCGTTAACCTACTATCATAAAATACCATTGTTATTTTTCAATGAAACTTTACTAGTCCCGCAAGTAAAATATAAACATTTCCTGAATTGTACCCAGTATTATAGGTATGTATATAGGTATATAGGTATTATATTATAGGTCTGTGTGGTGCCGGACTTAAAGAATACCACCACCCCTTACTTCCCGTGGGTGTCGTAAAAGGCGACTAAGGATCGTACCGGAGAATGGGCAGCAGCGTTCTTTATGTATTCCACCATCATACCATACTGCGATCGCCAACCCGCCTGCCAAGCGTGGCGATTATGGCAAACCCTCCCAAAATTGGGGGAGGCCTATGTCCAGCAGTGGACGTCTATCGGCTGAAACGACGATTATAGGTAGGTACGTATTATTTCAAGCCCGAACATAATGGTAAAATTATGTATATTATTTGCAGTATTATTTATTATTTTAAAATGTTTAAGTTGTGACAGTTATTTTCTTCGCATTAGTTAATAGCATTTTTTGTTTTATGAAACTCCCTTTTACCATTGTCATATTTATTTCTGTCTAAGCGCTTATTTGTTTTCTTCAAATAAACATAGTTATTTATTTGAATTTTATTCGCTTGTACTTATTTACCCCGTACAGAGTAGAGAAAAGAAAAATAGCAGGGTGCGACACACCCACACACACGCACACACACATACACATACACACCCCCCCAAACACAACCCCCCCCCCCTACACACACACACACACCCCCCACACACATACACACACACTACACGCACACCCACACAGACACTACATATACACACTATACACACACACTATGGTGTAAGTAAAAGATGGAACATACTTTAAGGGTGGGTAAGTCGGTGTCCCGCAGGGATCGGTCGTGGGGCCGCTCCTGTGGGACATCGGCTACGACTGGGTGCTGCGGGCCGACCTCCCTGATGGCGTCAGCGTGGTTTGCTACGCTGACGACACGCTGGTCCTGGCGCAGGGGAGGTCGCATCAGGCGGCGGCCGAAGCGATGACACGCGGGGTTGCTATAGTCGTGGAGAGGATCTGGCAGTTGGGTCTCGAGGTGGCATTGCACAAGTCCGAAGCCATGTCGTTTCATGGGCCTCGGAACGCGCCACTATCGGGATCCCAACGAACGGTAGGAGGGGTTCACATCGGCGTCGAGATGACGATGAAATACCTGGGTCTCGTCCTCGATAGCCGGTGGAACTTCGTCGAGCATTTCCGACGTTTGGCCCCCAAACTGGAACGGGCCGGGGCCGCCTTCAAGCGGCTCTTGCCCAACCTGAGGGGGCCAAACGCCTCCTGCCGGAGACTTTACGCGGGGGTCGTGCGGTCCATGGCCCTATACGGGGCCCCGGTGTGGGCGCGTTCACTGCGGCGGCGAACCGCCCACTACCTGAACGCGCCCCAGAAGGTGGTAGCCATAAGGCTTATCCGGGGATAACGCACGATCTCGGGCGAGGCGGCAAGCCTCCTTGCCGAACTGCTGCCATGGGATCTGGAGGCGATAGTCCTCGCGCGCCTGTATGAGTGGCGCGCGGAGGCACTACGCAGGGGGGAGGATCCGATTCCGCGGCAAATCGCTGCGGAGCGGGCGGATCTCCGGCGCGATCTCATGGCGGCATGGAAAGAGCAACTGTCGCAACCCAGCGCAGGGCACATTGTAACGAGCATAAATTGCTTAGCAACTAATCGAAAGTATCTAATCGAATCGCAACCCGTGAAATACTTATTATTGAGTATCCGATGGTCCTCTGAGGTCTTCATCATCAGTTCCACTTCACTAAGTGGTGCTTTCCGAGAGTAAATGCACGAGTTACTACCAAATCATTATAGGTCCGCCTATAAAATTTGAGGGTTTCCCTCGATTTCCATGGGATTCCCTCATCAGATTCCGACTTGGTGACTATGGGACCACCGTGAGACCAAATAAAAATAGACCCTTTCTAAATAAAAATATTTTTTAAAATAGGACCACAATTGACGGAGAAATCGGTGAACATACATAAAAAAAATAATAAAAAAAAGCATACATAAAGTAGAACATATTTATAACCTCCTCCTCCTTTTTGGAAGTCGGTAGCTCAAAGGGATACAATCTTCGTCGCCGGAAGATGCGCTGTCAGCGTTCGAGCAGGCTGTAAACGAGGTGTCTGCGGCGGACTGGAAAAAGTGTTTCGAAAACTGGTTCAGACGCATGAAACTTTGTATAGAGGCTAGTGGAGAGTACTTTGAAAAGATTAAATAAAAAAATATTTACAGAAATATTTTTTTTCGCAAAACTCTGAGTGTCCGACGTACAGACGCCAGCACATCAAGCTACCCGAAACTTGGAAATTTTCACAATGAACTTTGAACCTTATATTTTAACGATAAAGTTGAAAATCTATTAAAGAAATTTGACAGATTGTACAAGCAAATCGATTTGTTTTTGTTTATGGAAACCGGGAGGAAGAAGAGCTGTAAAGGAGTATACACTAGAGAGCATTTTCTCGAGCATTTCCATGTAATGTAACGTTCTTACGAATGGTATAATACAAGCAAAAGCTCGCTTTCAAAAAGTAATGTAACGTTCCTGCGAATGTTTGACACGGTATTCGCAGTAATGCTCACGATGATTGAGCATTTACCTGTACTCGTAAAATTCCTTTCTATTTTGCGTTTACTCTTCGTTGAAATGTCGGAATGTGCTCGTGTCTTTGTTCGATGAAATGTTACACAAATTCGCTCGTTTATTTGCAAAATCAAGTTGCAACAAAGGGTTGAGGGTCGTGTTCATTGTTTAGTTCGTGAAAAGGGGAGACATTAGAGCGGCTCGATGTTTTGTTACAAGCAAACGCTTTAGTTCTAGTTTATACTCACATTTAGTGTTATCATTGTTGTGGAACATTGTCACTGACAGGTCTTGAACGCAGTTTTGCTGATCGCGTTTCGCACCCTAATTGCGTACCTAACACACGATCAATCGCAATCTGAATGGTTTTGAAGGATATTTTCCAATCTATTGCATCATATGCTTGCAAATTTGTTTGCTCAACAACGTAAACGACGAAATTAATGCTTTTCAACAATTATTGATTCAATTACCCCGCAGTTTCATCGGTGAAATTGGCACTAAGAAG
The DNA here is from genome assembly GCA_916614155.1 of Mesoligia furuncula. NCBI lineage: Eukaryota > Metazoa > Arthropoda > Insecta > Lepidoptera > Noctuidae > Mesoligia > Mesoligia furuncula. The sequence continues at coordinate 6,396,833 of OU744815.1, forward strand.
CTCAAGAAATAAAACTCCAAAATCACTCAACGAAATTACCAAGGTTTCATTATTATAACAATTACACCATAAATACAAAACATAACAATGAAGAACGTTGGAACACTTGTTAGTACAACCATGTTCGCTCTCAAAAATGTCAAAGGACCAGTAAATAGGCGCTTGAATCGGCTGAAGCCGTTTACTCTTGAAAGCTCTGTAGTAGCCGTCGAAACAGTCACCGTGTCAGCTTTACCCCCCTCTACAGACGCACTGTCAATAACTTGTGCCACTCGTGGCTTCAATATCTCAACATAATCTTTCATAATCTCAGGCGGCTGCAATACCTTCAAAGCCTCCACCGAAGATGGAATGGGTTTTGGCGCTTCTTCACTCAATTTAAGCATTAGCTGATCTATGACTTGTTTCTGCACCAAGTTGCATTGCACGGACATGTCAACATCTCGTTTCAGATGCTCTTCTAAAACAAATATTCCTTTATGTAACATTATTGGGATTGGCCTTTTACAACTGACTGGGGCTGCTGCTGTCTCAGTACGTTGGCTGTCTATCGTCGGCCCTTTATTCTCTGGCTGATTAGATATAGTTAGTAATGCTCTTATGTCTTTTACTATCCTATCAGCTAAAGTCTCTTCCAATCTCTTGACAGCTAAATCTAAAACTAAAGTTAGTCGCTCCCACATATTGGCTAAATCCGTGGGATAAGTATTTCTGACGTTGTCTGATCTATCTTCCCGTACTTCTTTTAAATTGGGTTTTTTAGTCAAGTCGTTTGGGAAACTGATATTATTTTGGAGGTAATTTACATCATTTATTTTTACCTCAATGGGTTTCCTTAATACGGATTTTTTTTTTGTATCTGTAGGTACTTCGTCATTTATATTTATCGATGTTAATGGCAAACTATTTGTTTTATTACCTGTGACTAAGACTTCATTCATTTCACTGCTAAAGTTTGCACTAGAACCAATAGCTGTTTGCATTGGATAATATCCGAGATTTTTAAGCTTTTTTAACCAAACGATAAAATTGAAAATACTACTCTGGTCAACAACCAGAGTAGTTTTTTCACAATTATCGTTTGGAAACTCGTCGTTGGTAGATAAACTGGACGGCTCATTCTCAGTATGTAACTTTGTTTCTGAGTTAAATGTTAATGTGTAATCAGAATTAATGCTTGATTTATTAAAGTCAGAACTTGTTCGAGCGATAACAAAAGTGTCATCATCACTATACACACCTGCAAAAGATTTTACTTCTTGAGTGATACTGGCATTGCTTTGAACTTTTGGATTAAAATTCACGGGACACAAGTCATCGTAATCAATTATATAGTGTTTGGGTTCCTCACTTGATGACGGTTTCGACGTAAGTTCAGTAGTATTATTCTGTACAAATGTTTCAGAGCTGGTTAAATTTTCTTTATGTGTTAATTTCTCATTACTACTCCAAGCAGTTTGATCGTTGTTTGTTTTCGATTCATCAGACGCTATGGCCAAAGCTACATTGTTCATTTCTGATTTGCAGTGTATCGGATTATTAGCAGTCGCATGAATGATAGAATTAGCAGTTTTTATGCTGTTAAAATCTTCATTGATTGATAATAAAGAGTCCTTGCATACTAATGTGTTCTGGCTTGTATAACTTGTGAAAGACTTTTTCGTAGTTGATGGTGAAGAATTAAGAGAGTTATCATCAAAGTCTAAGATACTGTCACCGTCGTTCGGCGTAATTCGGTCGGAATCGGCTATTAAGATTTCTTTTACCAAAAATTTTTTTAAAACCTGCGAGCTGGAAACAACAGTTGATAGAACGTTACTATATATTTGTTTCTGAATTTCTTCAGCATTTGGAGTATTCAATTTCGTTTTTTCATAATACTTTTCCAGTCTTCGAGTGATACCGTTTTCTGGTTTTTTATATTTAAAATGTATGTTCTTAAGCGTGATTACACGTTTACTTTCCCTAGGTTTCTTTCTTGGAAATCTGTTAGTGTCTTTACATATTTTTATGTGTTTTGTTGCATTACATATAACTTTAGGCTGTTCGTCGGCAGTCATATTATCAATTACGGTATAGCTGCTTATTTGAGAAGACTTCTTTTCTATGACATCTCCACATTGGTTTTCATCTACAATATCAATTTTTACTTCACTTACAGTTGCTATGTCAAGTTCGCTTGAAAGTTTTTCAGTTGAAGAAATAGTGAAAGTATTTGTTGAATTAGAGTCAGTAGGTGAGATTGATTTAATACTGAGCGTACTATTTTCAGAACTCGGCTTGTTAGTAATTAATTGTAGTTTCTGTGAGTCATCAAGAGTTTCCTGAACAGCTAATGCAACTACATACGTGGGCATTCTTTTTGGGTATCTTGTTGGTGATATAAGTCTTTTCCCGTTTTTCATGACTGCTTTTTTAGTTGATTTCATTTTGATTTAGAAATACTCCTGGTAATCTGAAACAAACATGCAATAAGGTACTCGTGGAAATTAACCAACGGTTAAGACGCAAAAACTCATTCCTCATTTAATAAAATAATGCTAAACAAATTCAATAGAAACAAATAGACAGCCAGTTGAAGTTTTTTATTTATGACTCAATAAATAAATAAAAATACATCACAACGACAAGGTATTAGAAACCTAAGTCGGAGAGTTTCACATAAAGAACTGAAGAATTGTTCCGTCGGCTTAGAGGTTTGATTTCTTGTCCTTGTCGCCCAATAACCGATCGTGATTCATTAGGTTTAAGTTTATCCCTCAAAACATAAACATAAAACAGACAGCCTAATAACAAAATAGGGATCCACATCAACAAACAGTACACACAGCCCTCGCCAAAACCCATTCCTCTGCGTTCATCTTTGCAGAAATTCTGCAATCTGGCCGGATCTTCTTCCATGCTGTTCAGTGTTCCAGTTTGCTCATCTTCACAATAACATGCTATCGGATTTCGTCCTACATCATCTGCAGAAAAGTAAGCACAGGTCATCGGTCTTGTTTCCAAAATTGGCATAGAATCGGTATGGTTTGTGTGTGTGTCTGATCCACAAATAAATGGCGGTAATGTAGGTCCATGCTGATTAGTTTCCTGGGTTGCTTTCTTTGTTGGCCAGTGAAACAATTTTCTGGGCTGTCTACCTTTGTCGCTACAAGATGTTGGCGAACGGTGACGGTGCACACTACAAATGCGGCAGTGAGGATTCTTTTGACAACCATCGCAATATAAGGCGATCAATTTTCGTTTCTTTGCCTGCTCGGAAGTAATTTCAAACAATGATTTGGATTTTTGTACAGAGCTTGGCAACGCTTTTTTAGCTGCTTTGTTGACTATGCTGTTTTTAATGTCTCTTGTCTCTGGATTGTCTCTGTTGGTGGGTGACTCGTTCAACTCGTTAGCTTTTGATGTCATGTCAGTTACTCTAAGAATAGACTCACTGTCGATAATGCGATACGACGTGCTCTTCTTTGCGAGTCTATTGTAAAAATCAAACGTTTCTTTCTTTTTCGGTTCTTTGGTTATCTTCAATCCGGATAAAAGTTTTTGTTTTTCAATTACCTCTTTTGAATATTGTATAGCTTTAGATGGATTTCTTAGGTTAATAACTGCTTCAACTTTTGAACTGGATGTATAGTTGCTCAGGTTACGCGATATGTTTGTTTCGGCATTTGACTTATTAGACTCTCTCTTCAGCTGTTCATTTACGAATCTTTCTGCTGCTGCAGCTAGATCTTTTATCACCGCTCGAAGTTCACTGATCTCTTGCACTATTTCTAATTCACTCGTTAAGGTGCTTCTTTCGTTAAAGCTATTTGGTTTAGACATTGCTTCTAGTTTTTCTTTTGAATTCATTTTAAAAATAAATTTTGCTTGACAGACCGAGCTATCAAGTAGGGGAATGATTTCAGGAGTAAATTTATTCGAATAGTCTTCGTTTTCAGTTTCTTGTTTGATCGGTTCTTTATCCACGTGGACTGATGCGTCTTTTTGAGTTGATTGTATGTTATATAGTAAAGTAGGCTTAAATGTTATATCATAAATAGCCTGGTTACTAATATCTGTGCAAACGTCTTTTGTTTTACATTGATACGTTGGGTACACATTTATTTGTACATCTAATTGAATATTTTTGTTTTTGTAGTTTTCGAAATACTGCAGTAGATTTTGGCAGTGTTTTAAAAAATTTCTTCTTGGAGGCGTTTGGCTATTAGCTTTCTTGTAAAGGTATGTAAATTTTTTGTTGTGGATGCGTTGGAATGTCTGTCGTTTCCTGGGTTTGTTAATCTTACCCCTGTTCGAAGACTTCTTAAGATTATATTCAATTTTAAATCTAGAATTTTTTGGAAGTTCTAAACTAGATTTTACGGGATCTGGAAATTCAAATATACGATCTGTAAAATCTTGTACAATGATAGGTGTGTTCTTATTTTCTTCATGTAAGCATTCCTCTATTGTTTGCTTGACGTGAATATCGTTTACTATTTCAGTGGTCACTTTAGCGTTGCTAAGTGTTATTTCATAAGACTTACTTTCGGTCATTGTGGAATTATTGCTTTTGGTACCGAATTGAAGATGTTTGTCAGGCATAATAGGTTCGCTGGCGTAGAGGCTTTGTAAAAGGCTCGGCATGGCTTGTAACTGATCTTTCTCCATATCTATGTTATTTATTTGTAATTTTCCGTTATGTGTTGTATTTGACGTATCAGTTGCGCTTTTATAAAATGGTTTTGGATAGAATACAATATGACGCTTTTTCTTTTTGGCGACTGTGTCATTATTTGCGGTCCTTTTTGTAAGAGATTTGGTCGAAATCGTTACAAAATCAAAACTTGATGAATCTATAAATTTATTTGATCTGCCAATGGACAGGATTACGTTTTTGTGTTTAATTTTTTTCATCTTGTACCATGAGCTGTTATGCTCATTCTTTTCGTCCAAACCCCTTTTGTGGAAGCTTCTTGGTATACTCAAAGTAGATATTATTCTTATATCTTTGTAATTTAAAGTTGTGGTGGCGAGTCCTGAAGACCTCTTTTGGCTCATACCGCTTTCTGCTGCAGAAGATCCAACGTTTACGTAACGACGTTTGTGCTTGCAGTATTGACAAGTTAGTGACGCGGTTGCAACCTTTTTATTTTTGACTTCTTGTTTGCCAGCCTGCTTATGTAAAATGTAGGTCGAACCTGAAGATGAGGGATGATTATTTCTTGCTTCTAACTTTTGAATCAAAGAATCTAGTACTGTATCTATTTTTTGTTTGGTGTTCTTATTCTGTATTAAATGTTTTTGTATCCATTGGTTGAGTAGATCTATTAAGTTGTCTATCATAAGGGATGCGATGTCGAGAGGTGGAGTGCTTTTATCAGTATCATTATCTCCACAAGCACTTGTATCTGGGTATTCTTCTATAGTTTCACATTCAGTATCAACTTGTGTGGAGAATTTAGACTTTGCTGAATTTTCCCCGAGCAAGCTGTTTTTCTTCCTTCTGTAATATCTCCTCAGAATACAAACATCTGTTTCTACACTTAAATCTCTTTTGATTTTCCCTCTGTCCGTGTAATAGTTATGCTGATTCGTTTCCAAATTCTTCCTAATTTGCATTATACCGCTTTTTGAATATAATTGTGATGCGCCGGAAAATGTTCTTGAATGTGAAAACATTGTTGCGTTTGACTTTTTGAAGAGGACTTTGGTGTCTCCATCTTTATTATCTTTGGTTCTCGATTCAGAATTTTTGCCCATTTCAAGAATCTTCTCTCTTTTTCTGTAAGCAAAAATATTTGTATTCTATTCATCTATATCATTTTCTTTGCCTATTTTTGTATGTGTAATAAGGATCTCTTTGTCTTCACTCGGTATCGGATACTATTATTGTAATTGGACCACCCAGTTGTAGACTTGGTGTTAAAGTATAATCAGAAGTTGGCCTATTGTAAACTTATATTTAACTTAAATCACTGAGAAAGCGCGACAAAAAAAAAAAAAAGAAATAAGAACTATTTATTAAATGTAACGCTAACTAAATGGAGTTAAAGAATTTATGTAATTAAAAATAGTATAATGGGGTTTGCAACTCGTTTGACGACTGTGACAAATAATTAATTAAGAATATTATCTAAAAAGTTTCATTAATTCAATTTGCGTTGTAGAATACAGTAATTTAATTTTAAAATTGTACTCTACGGTACATATTGTAGTAGGTAGTTAATAATGATATTCGTTGTTGAAAGATTCATAGAGCTTTAGCCTTCTAGATCTAGATCAAAATGATTATGAAAATAACCCTAATCAAGCCTTGAAAATCAATTAATGATAGCAGTAGGCTTTTATTACTAGGCTGGAGCACGTTTGAGCGGGTCGCACCGTAACGTAACGCTTTGCTAAAAACCTCTACAAGGCTAGGAGGCTATTTTTTAAAGTAAATGTTCGCAGCCTGTAGCCCGGCCGGCTCTCAGGCTATTTTGCTGCGATGCAGTGCGGCCTAATGGGTTTGTTATATGCGATAATCACCCTTGGGACACTTATGTATTGACTCCGTGTGAAAGTCATGAACAAAGTTACAAATAATACAATTTTAAATACTAACCGAATAGTCTTTGAAGTCAAGTCATTTTCCAAAAAAAATAAACTGTAGTACCTAAGATTTTCGTTGGTTCGAGTTTATTTGTAAATTACATAGGATCACATAAGAAAATTTTGCATTATTGACATCTCCAATGACAAAATATTCTTCTTTTTCATTTTAATGTCTTCGTTTATATTTTTGTGTCGGTTAGATTTTGGATTTAACTTTTTTTTTGGTACAATGAGGTTTTATATTTTACAAAACATAACATTAATCTGCATTCGCGACTTATTTGCCAAAAACGTAAACAAATATGAGTTTATGGAAAAATTACTTTAATTCCTACACAATAAAGTGCAGTTTACGCTACAACTTCAAACATACTTATAACTTTTTCAATAGTGCTAGTCACTCTGAAATCAACTTAATTCTCATTGGAATAAAGTTGATATTTGTTTAACTTGAAATAACATAAATTTGAATAGACTTTATATGCAACAACATCACGCCTGTATTTTTCGAGGGGTTAGGTAGAGGCGTACCTATAGGGGAAGCCCGGGCAAGAAGCATAGTGCGGGTAAGAAGAATAACTAATTTTTCCATAAACATATAATAGATAGCGCTATTAACATTTTCTCTAGTCGTGACACATACGATCGGTAATGCCATGGCAGTTCAACCCAAACAATACGCGAGTGCATCTGTTGTGGAAGGGAAAAAAAAGGATTATCGTTGTTTTGTTACGATTTTTGTAAAGGTTTGCACACAAACTTTTTGTATTAGTCATCAGTTGTCTATAAAGATGTATTGTATATTCAATTGCACGTTTATTTAGGTATTATTTGTGATCGTTACTTTTTGTTTACCTACTAACTCACTTGTTTCTAATATTACAGTGTTGGGCAAAATGGATATGGGCAAAACGGTTAGGTATTCCGTTTTGCTCAGAGCAAGCATATTATAAGTATTAGTTACCACTACCATTACATATGCCATTTCTGAGTTAGCAGGCCCCAGAAAAACTAAAACTAAAATATCCTCAGTCAAATAACAAAACAAAAATTCGAAACCAGATTTTTACGGTTTAGTGTGCGCTGACAAATACACTGAACCACTAGCGAAAGATTGGATTCAGTGTAATCAGTGCATTTGGGCGCATAAATACTGCACTTTATTATGTAGGAGTTGGCAGTTACTTCTGTGATGAATGCGAACACTGATCTAAGCTAGTTCTACTTATCCTCTTTGCCCGGCCCCACCGGGCAAAACCGATAATTGATACCTTTTGTTAATGCTCAAAATTATTATAGAAATTGTTTAAGTTTTTGAATTTTAATGATTATTTTTCAAAGACGATTAAACATAGTACAAATTAAAAGTACAAAGAGTTCTATTGATTATTAGATTGTGGTTTTATTTGCAGTACCCCTTAACATATTCGTCTTGCCCGGGCTTCCCCTAGTCACACTAATATTATAAAGGCGAAAGTTTGTGAGTGTGTGTGTGTGTTTATATGTTTGTTACTTCTTCACGCTCAAACGGCTGGACCAATTTTGATAAAATTTTGTATAGAGGTAGCTGACACCCTGGATTAACATATAGGCTACTTTTCATCCCCATATTCCCACGAGATCGACATTTACGCGGGTGAAACTGCGGGGCGCAGCTAGTACACCCATATTTCGCCAGTTATGTTTAAGTCCCATGAAATAGGGCCTATACAGGAAAATAATTAACCATTGTGCAAAATCATCTGCCTAGCCTTTTTCCAACTATGTTTGGGGTCGGCTTCCAGTCTAACCGGATGCAGTAACCGAATACCAGTATTTTACATGGAGCGACTGCCTATCCGACCTCCGCAACCCAGTTACTGGGTAATACGATATCCCTTGGTAAGACTGGTTGTCAGACTTTCAGGCTTCAGACGACCCGTAACGACTGTCAAAGATCCACGAATGACAGCCGGGACCAACGGCTTAACGTGCTTTCCAAGGCATGGGTCTCGGGATGTATAGATGGTCACATACCGAGACCCCCCTGTGCCAACCAGTTGACCAAAATGTAACCATATATTCAGCTTACGATTCTTGATTCCCTAGCGTAGACATGTTTCGTTGCCTTCATCTGGGCACATATCCAGAATCCGTGCTGATACTGCCGCCGCCTCTGTACAGACGCCAGCACATCAAGCTTCTACAATCTGTCAAATCTCTTTAATAGATTTTCAACTTTATCACTGAAGCATAAGGTTCAAAGTTGATTGGGAAAATTTGACAGATTAGCTTGATGTGCTGGCGTCTTTACATTTGTGTCATCATCATTCTCCTGTCCTTACCCCACTTTATTTACGGTCGACGCAACATATCTTTTTCTTCCAAACTTCTCTATTAGTCGTTATCTCGGTAGTCACCCCTTTCTAACCATATCATCACTCACACATTCCATCCATCGTTTCTTTGGTCTTCCCTTACTCTTATAGCCATCGACATCCATACTCAAAACTCTCCTCACGACATTTTCTTCATTTCTCCGGACCACGATGCCCATACCATGACAGCCGATTTCCGCACAACGTTTAAGTTACCGGTGCCACTTTCAAACTTTTTCTTATGTACTCATTTCTTATCCTATCCATTCGTGTAACACCACACATCCCTCTTAGCATTCTCATCTCAGCTGCATGCAATTGCCTCTGTACATTTGTGTTTAAAGTATTAGAAAGAAAGAAAGAAGAAAGAAGATACGTTTATTTGCGGAATAAAGAACAGAAACAAAAAAATAAATAGATAGGGTTGCGGGAAACATGCGTCATATCCACGCAAAACGGCTATCGCTCAGCATTATGCTGCGACCCTATGCAAGACAGAGCCCCAGCGCTGGTTTTCAATGACAGCCGGCGCCGACGTATTGACGTCGTCCGGAGGACGTTGCACTGGTACAGCATACACAAAGAAAAATAATAGTATAATTGAAACTAAATGTGATAAAAACAGGAATATAAAAAGGAAAATAGATAGATATACATGCTATGAGAATATCATCCTCAATAAACTTTTTACGTTTTATGTAGTGGCAACATTTCGGAACGTCGTGTTTAGCTTGCTCCATATTTGTGATCATAATTAAATAAATAGTGCACACACATTTCGCCAGTTATGTGTTAAGTCCTATGTATAGGGATAAGCGGTGCTATTCTGTAAAAATCTCACCATGAAAACTTAGGTAAGAGTGAGCGTGGACTGAGCTGTCAATAGTGTCAATTCCTAGTATAAACAAACTCACTTCACCTAAGTTTTCACGGTGAGATTTTTACAGAATCGACCGGCAGGGGGAGAGCCTATTGTCATTAAATTTCTGATGAAAAAACCCAATAACTCATTCCTCGACCCGGGAATCGAACCTAGGATCTCATGCTTAGCGCTTGCGACAACTACACCAACGAGGCAGTACATTTTTATTTTTTTACATCAGGTTGAAAACTCGATAACATTTTGAAAATTTCACTCGAAGATTGAACCCTATGCTCCCTAGCATGACCGCCGTAGAAACGGGTTTTGTCGACGGAAGAATAGACAAAATGGCAGATTGTAGAAATATTTGTACGCATTCTACGCGTCTAAGCATGGCAATGTGTCATTTTGTCTATTGAAAGAAAGAAAGAAAATACGTTTATTTGCGGCAAACATGACGCATAAAAATAAGGACACAAACAAAAAATAAAACAAAATAACAATTTGGGAGAAAGTATGCGTCACATCTACGCAAAACGGCCATCGCTCAGCATAATGCTAAGACCCTATACGAGACAGAGCCCCGGCGCTGGTTTTCAGCGACAGCCGGCGTCGACGTGATGACGTCAGCCGGTGCAGCATGCGATTAAATATTGACAAAAACAACAATCAAAAACAAAAACAACAATCAAAATAAGAAATAAAATAGGTATACAATACGAAAACATATTAAGTATGAAATGATATATTAATGGTAGTGGTAAGATGCTGGACAGCGACTCACGCGCTGACGCGCCGCCGCCGGTTATTTATAATCTGTGCGCGAGCGCAACTGTCACAAAGCTATACATTTGACGTTTTTACATACTGCTGAACGTACTATTTACATTTTTTATCAAAAAACATGGTGCATAATATAATTAATGTAATATATAATTGGATGTGTAGGACAACACTATTCTTCCCTCTACAACACGTCATGATACGCGTGCTGGTCTATTCAAATTCGTTTCCAATAAAATTGATGTTAATATTTCAAGTTAAACAAATATCAACTTTGGAGGAGCGAAAATTAAGTTGATTTCAGAGTGACTAGTACTATTCAGAAAATTATAAAAAAATGTTTGAAGTTGTAGCGCAAACTGAACTTTATTGTGTAGGTATTAAAGTTATTTTTCCAATAACTCATATTTGTTTACATGTTTGGCAGACAAATCGCAAACGCAGTATAGGTTGTTTGTTTGTTACGCTTTCACGCTAAAACGGCACAACGGATTAGGATGAAATTTGTCACAATTATTGGTATGATTATGTATGAATTGGTGTGATTATGTACCTGAGGGAAAACGTAACATAAATATTTTCCTGATCTAAAAATCGAACCCCGAACCCCACCTTTAGCAATCGCTTTTACATACCACTAGTCATGATCAACAAAACAGTTAACTTAATCTTGAAAATAATTCTCCCACCAATGAACCTAAGGTATTCAGAAAGGTGTCTTCCTCAGATATTAAACTTTCTCTTAATTCGTTTTAACTTTGTAACTTGGATGCCCTTTTGATAGGCCGACAATTTTAACTGACGAGTTTAGGTGTCAAGAGGAGAACCAGGTATCTGACATTACATAATCAGCCTGTATTCTGGGACACAGGCCTCCACTCTGCGAGAGGGAGTTGGCCGTAAACCACGCGGGCCCAGTGCGGGTTGGTAGATGTGACATATCTTCGAATTTTTGGTTCTAGGTAATGCCGGTTTCTTCACGATGTATTCTTTCAGCGTTTTGAGAGCAGTGCTGATGAAATAACTTACAAAAAGTAAAACGCTTGTTTGGGTCCAAACTTTTTTTTTGTTTTCGAGGTGAAACCTTTAAAAGGCACCTGGACTTTGGGGAAAAAGACCAGGTAGTGTGGGATTCTTACCTCACTAAAACCACCCCGATGATGATGGAGGGGGGCTCGTTACCTCTTAATAGACCGGTGCGGAACCCCCTCAGTGCAACGCCTGTTAGGGCACGTCTCTCGGGAGACTATAAAAGGGTTGGGTTCAAACCTACAACTCTTAAGTCGCGGCCCTTTCTACTGGGCCACCATTGCTATCTGACATTGCTGTAACTAAATAAGTACTGTTGTAACTTAGTCAAGTGTTTTCGGTCAAACATTCCTTTACTGTTGGAGTGGTATTTTGGTAAATTGTACTTAATCAAGTGTCCACGTGGAGAACGCAAACAACAAGTAAACACTTCAATATTAATTGTTTTGAAACCGTAAATTTAATTTATATAATTTCCTGAAGTTGGACGGCGCCGCCGAGGCCGGCCCAGAAAGAGATAGCGAGATGACCTGGACGCGAACCGCGAGGGCTGGTTCGAGGTGGCGCCTGTAAAGAGTTCCGGGAAGGATTTCTGGGAGGCCTTTGCCCAGCAGTGGGAAAGAATAGGCTAGCAAAAAAAAAACACATTAAAAAAAGAAGGCATCATCATCTGCCTAGCATCATCATCGTTTTCCCAACTATGTTGGGGTCGGCTTCCAGTCTAACCGGATGCAGCTGAATACCAGTATTTTATATGGAGCGACTGCCTATCTGACCTACTTACCCTTACTAGTAAACGTATTATATCAGATGAATAGTTACACACCGATTTCTCTCTTTCAGTCGTCAGTAATATACAACGTTTATTAGTAAGGGGCATAATATATAGTATTTTACATGGAGCTGTCTGTCTGACCTCCATGTCAGTTACTGGTTAACACGGTACCCCTTGGTAAAACTTTAAAGTTGTCAGACTTTCGGGCTTCTGACTACCCGTAACGACTGTCAAAGATCCACGAATGACAGCCGGGACCAACGGCTTAACGTGCTTTCCGAGGCACGGAGGGGTCTCGGTATGTAAAGATGGTCACCCATCCATAGACCAACCGCGGCAAGCGTAGCTTAGCCTGATCGATCGACCTGTGCGGCTGTTATTATTTAGAGCCACAGGCCCCTCCTTCCTCCCAGACAGGCGCTACTTTGTGTTAATAATTTCATCACCACTGCTCTCAAAACGGCGAAGAAAAACATTGTGAGGAAACTGGCATGTCCTAGAACCAAAAATTCCCAGGAGTGGGAACATTTCAGGCTGATTATGTTTATATTTATTTTTATTCAAACACTGTTTGCTTGGCTATTCTGAGAAAGCACCATCATCATCATTTCAGCCGAAGGACGTCCACATAGGCCTTCCCCAAGCACCTACACTTCGACCGGTTCTCTGCTTCTCGCATCCAACGGGTTCCTGCGGCCTTCACCAGGTCGTCGGACCACCAACACTACGTCTTCTGGTCGCCACTCCAGAACCTTTCGGCCCCATCGGCCATCGGTTCTGCGAGCAATGTGCCCTGCCCACTGCCACTTAAGTTTGGCAATTCTTCGGGCTATGTCGGTTACCTTAGTTCTACTGCGGATCTCCTCATTTCTGATTCGATCACGCAGGGAAACTGCACACACGCTGAATTAATCTGGCATCGCTCCGGCCCGGCACGTACCACTAGTGGCAAATTACAATAGAAAATTTATTGTGTCTCATTAGCTGGCCTTATCTAGTTAAAACCTAAGATATCCCACAGCAGAGCAAAGGGCTCCATTCTCTCTTTCCACTTCTCTCTGTTTAAAGCTGCTAAGGTCCAGTTCTTGTTGAAGGAGTCCAGCTCCTCCCGCCATCTCCGTCAGGGCCCACCGCGCCGCAATGTCATTTGCCATTAAGAGGGACCATTTTTTTATGGTTGGGAAATCATCAAATGACCTCTCCCGCTCTGGGTGGAGCGGAAGGGAGTGTCAGACTCTACTATGACTAAAACCCACCCATGTTCCTTCCTTAGCCCTTTATGTTCCGGGCCAGGACAAGCGGAGTTTTAGGGCACGTCTACAAACATGCCAAAAAAAAAAAAAAATTACACTCTTACCTCTCAAAATACAGTGCTATGTGGTGAATCTTCGGTGATTGGGTCGTAAGTTTGGAATCTGGTATACTTACTTTTTTAGGGTTCCGTACCCAAAGGGTAAAAACGGGACCCTATTACTAAGACTTCGCTGTCTGTCCGTCTGTCTGTCACCAGGCTGTATCTCAAGAACCGCGATAGCTAGACAGTTGAAATTTTCACAAATTATGTATTTCTGTTGCCGCTATAACAACAAATACTAAAAACAAAATAAAATGAATATTTAATGGGGGATCCCATACAACAAACGTGTTTTTGTTCTGCGTTTTCGCCTTGTGGTACGGAACCCTTCGTGTGCGAGTCCGACTCGCACTTGTTTTTTGTAAACGTTTTGCTCAAACCAAAACATTTTCGGATCTTGAATCGGTACAAATCTATAATTTAAAGTTTCTTCGGTTTAATGTAATGCCATCTATCTAACTCATCTAAGTTATTGAAAAGTATCGGTTTTTATCGTTATTTATATTAAAACTTTATCGCCTCAAACGTCACAAGAGGGTCATCTAACGTAAAATTGCACGCACCTCCACAAAAAACCGTGGAGACCCCTAAATTTTAAATTAGGTTATATCGAACCATCATTCAAATTCGGGTATAATTCCTTCCGAAAATGCCACATACCGCGTTCTACAAAACAACAAACCAATAGTTAGCGCAGTCTTGATTAAAAGCATCTTGAAGGTCCTCCATTGGTCCACAAACAATGTTTAGAGAACCAACTTGATTGGAGGAGATATAATTACATTTGAATGTTATAAACTTCAACAATGCTGAGTTAATTATAATTTTGGGTAAGTATTACATTGTTGGTCGAGATTTGGGATTTGAAAGACTCGTGACTAAGATGTGATGGCCTGATGAGCCCGCGTCCTAACCAAAGCTAGTTGGTCGCGCGAATTCGCGAACTTCGCGTTTATTGCCGTTGATGTGCGTCGTGTGATCGCGTGACGATCGCATTGGTTAGAATGCGGCCTATTTGAGAATAGTGTATCCTTCCTTCTAATATCACACTAATATTATAAAGGCGAAAGTTTGTGAGTGTGTGGGGGTGTGTGTGTTTATGTTTGTTACTTCTTCACGCTCAAACGGCTGGACCAATTTTGATAAAATTTGTTATGGAGGTAGCTGACACCCTGGATTAACATATAGGCTACTTTTTAACCCGATATTCCCACGGTATCGAAACTTATGCGGGTGAAACCGCGGGGCGCAGCTAGTAATATAATCACACTAATATTATAAAGGCGAAAGTTTGTGAGTGTGTGGGGGTGTGTGTGTTTATATGTTTGTTACTTCTTCACGCTCAAACGGCTAGACCAATTTTGATAAAATTTTGTATGGAGGTAGTTGACACCCTGGATTAACATAGAGGCTACTTTTTACCCCGATATTCCCACGGGACCAACATTTGCGCGGGTGAAACCGCGGGGCGCAGCTAGTAATATTATAAACGCGAAAGTTTGTGAGGATGGATAGATGTTTGTTACTCATTCACGCAAAAACTACTGAACGCATTTGGATGAAAATTTACAGTAATATAGCTTATACATCAGAATAAAACATAGGATAATTTTTATCCCGATATTCTTACGGGATTTACACTTTTGCGGGTGAAACCGCGAAAACTAGTAAATAATGAATTACAGCTCACTGCACGGTTTCATCGTGACATTTTCACAGAATAGACAGGGGCCCGTGGCTACTTAATAACAGCTGCACAGGTCGATCGATCACGTTAAGCTACGTTTGCCGCGTTTGATCTGTAGATGGGTGACCATCTTTACATACCGAGACCCCTCCGTGCCTCGGAAAGCACGTTAAGATGTTGGTTCCGGCTGTCCTTCGTGGATCTTTGACGGTAGTCAGAAGCCCGAAAGTCTGACAACCAGGGGTATCGTATTACCAAGTAATTGGGTTGTGGAGGTCAGATAGGCAGTCGCTCCATGTAAAATATTGGTATTCAGCTGAGTCCGGTTAGACTAAAGCCGACCGACAACATAGTTGGGAAAAGGCTAGGCAGATGATGAGATCTGCCGCCGATCTATCACATCAAGCAATGGACAAAATTGACAACTTTCTCTAAGCTTGAGTACGGGTCTCTTGACTCCGTTGTATGTGAATACTTTATGCCTTTTTTTTAGGGTTCCGTAGTCAACTAGGAACCCTTACGGCCTTATTACAAAATAAGATTTATCTTTAGACCCAGGTTTAAACCATCCAGCCATTTTTAAATTTCGAAGTATAGTCCGACGAAGCTAAAGTTCTTATTACAAAAACTGACGTTTAACCCGAGTCTAAGTTGTCAATTTTGCATTAAGAACTTTACGTTTGCCGGAATAAAGTTCAAAATAGAATAACTGGCTGGAAGGTTTAGGCTAGGTCTAAAATTAGATCTCGTTTTGTAATAAGACGGATATAGTTTCGCCATGTCTGTCTGTCCGTCCGTCTGTCCGTCCTCGCTTAATCTCTGTGACCGTTAGCACTAGAAAGCTGAAATTTGGCACCAATATGTATATCAATCACGCCGACAAAATGGTAAAATAAAATTTTGGAAAAATTTTTTTTATGGTAGCTCCCCTACATGTGAAGTGGGGATGAATATTATTTTCGTCGTCTACCCCATCGTTTGGGGTATCGTTAAATAGGTCTTCTAAAATGACTTGGGGGTTGCTCAAAATATTTTTCGATTTAATGCTCCATTTACGAAATATTATACTTTAAAGTGCAAATTTTTGTTCCAGTAAAACCTAAACTGCTGGCTTGAAAAATCTGGAAAAATTCACGATGATAGTGCATTTCATGAACTTTAAAGGAAAATTATAGCGATTAAGATAACTTTATTCGTCGTTTCAGCCGATAGACGTCCACTGCTGGACATAGGCCTCCCAATCGCCACGCTTGGCAGGCGGGTTGGCGATCGCAGTATGGTATGATGGTGGAATAAATAGAGAACGCTGCTGCCCATTCTCCGGTAAGACCCTTCCTTAGTCGCCTTTTACGACACCCACGGGAAGTAAGGGGTGGTGAAATTCTTTAAGTCCGGCACCACACAGACAACTTTATTAGTTTAGCAGTAATAGTCGTTGAACTTGGGTGTTGGATAATTTTGTACCAAATACAAAATCCTTAGCATTAATCCTTTAAAGTGAAGTAAACAAGTCTTTTAAGATGAAGTAGTTGCTTGTTTATAACGGGTAAAGACTTGCATTGAAAAGCAAAATATGTAATTTTTTTTTTTTACCTATTCAGAATAAAGAGAGACAGAATCGTACTAAATTGTGATAACGGGCTACTACGGAACCCTACACTGTGCGTGGCCCGACACGCACTTGGCCGGTTTTTGTAATATGCGTTTTGTGTGTGCAGAATAAATTAATATTTCATTCTTTCTTTTCTTCTTTCTTTCTGTAATGTTTTGACTCTTTGGCTAAGCGTTATACCTGTCACTGTCACACAGCTGTCAAACTTCAAGTGCAAGATAGAGGCGGGCACATCTCTTAGTCACAGAATTCCGGACACTCCGGGCGTCGGGAGCCACGGGACGACTCCCGGCCACCGTAGGCGCGCGCCTGCAGACGGAGAGACCAGGCCCGTGCCGGACGGCGCGTACGTGTTCCACGCGCGCCTCAAAGATATGTCAGCATCGAGGAAGGGGCCCTCTTAGGGCCGAAGCCTGCCGGGTCAGCGGGATTGTCCGAAAGGGTTACCGCTGGCCCGGAACATAAAGGGCTAAGGAAGGAACATGGGTGGGTTTTAGTCAATAAGAATCTGACACTCCCTTCCGCTCCACCCAGAGCGGGAGGGGTCATTTGATGATTTCCCACATGAAAAAAGAAAAAGAAAGCGTTATTTCTGTCACTGTCACACAACTGTCAAACTACAAGAGCAAGATACAGGCGGGCACATGTCTTAGTCACAGTATTCGCTAGTGTTGTAAATACGCTCGAGTCGGCGCTAAGACGCTCGAGTCAACGCTCGAGCAGTTTAGAAACGCTCAAGTCAATGCTCGAGCAGTTTAGAAATGCTCGAGCAGTTTAGAAACGCTCGAGCGTTGGCTTGAGCGTTTAGAAAAAAAAAGCTTAATTATAGCGCCGAACTCGACGCTCCACTCGACCTTGAGCGCGAGTCTCGACAAAGTATGTTAAGAACAAATCAGTATAATAATACCCTCGGCTTTACCCGCGTGGATTTTTTTTGTTACAGAAACCTTTGTCATCTCGTTGTACCCCATGTCATCTCGTTCGTTCTCACTACCACTAATCATATTGATAATGCTATCGTTTTCCATTTCATGAGAAACACTCGACTGACTCGACATTATGAACGCAAAACAATAATTCAAATAATGATAACGCCGATAAAAATTATTTCCGATTTGAGTCGAAGTACATAGGTACATAGGCACGTCACGCGTCACAATGACTATAGAATACCCTCTAGTCAAATTATTATTAATATACCCCCAGTAAAAATGATAACGATTCGACGCTTGAGCGCGCCACTCGAGCGCCGTACCTCGAGTCTTCAGCGCTCACGAGTCTTAAACGCTCGAGCGTTTCACGCTCGAGTCTTGAACGCTCGACAGCGTCGACTCAGCGCTCTACGCTCGACGCTCA
Source organism: Mesoligia furuncula (assembly GCA_916614155.1). Lineage (NCBI taxonomy): Eukaryota > Metazoa > Arthropoda > Insecta > Lepidoptera > Noctuidae > Mesoligia > Mesoligia furuncula. The sequence continues at coordinate 6,415,227 of OU744815.1, forward strand.
GTGCTTATTTTTGCAACACTAGTATTCGCTAAGTAACATTTGAAGATGAAAGAAAAATGTCCTACGACCGTCGAAAATTTATCAGCAACACAAAACAAGACGTTGATACATCTTCTCGCGCTATGCACGCTATTGGTCACCTTTTCCATATCTGAGGGTCCTCGTATAGACGATAAATCATAGAACGAATGTCAAATAGAGCTATATCTCACCACCAAGTGCCGTGTTCGCCGATAGGGGCACGGATTTGGAAAACAATTTGGATGTGGCATTTGGGAAATTCACTTTGCTGATGTTGACATCTAGTAAAGAAAATGTCATGGCACACTACAACGGCACCACAGCGACACCGCTCCAGCCTAGCAATTAATTTGTCATTCAAATGAGAGCATTAAATCGTGTGTCGTATGATGGAGAAGGTATAGTGTGTCTCGTTATCATCAGGCATATTTTAATTATTGTGGGCTACTGTGGGTATGTGTCGGTTGTTGCGCAATAGAAAAACAGTTTGCAGTTCAAATCAGATTATAATTTCACGAACAGTTTAATTACACTAGCGAATCACACACTGTAGGTACACACTCAACGATACGGAACGCGCGACAGTTTCTGAGCACATGTTGTCCGTACGATGTCCAATGGTTAAGTCCGCCGCTTCACCTCGAAGCTCGCTCTCCTCGCCTCCTTCACGAACTCAGGCTAGACTCAGTCCAGCGCCACCAGATGGCGCTAACGTTCCGAATAGTCAAACGGATGACGTATTTCCGACATACATTTCATAATGTCAATATGAAAAAGCCAACGGCGGGCAGTCAGCGCGCTTGCTGCTACAATACAACTCGACTCGCGGACCGCGTGCTTCATAAAGTAATATGAGTGCTTACAGCGCGCCGACCGCGTGCTTACTGCGCGCTGACTCCGAGTGAATGCGCGGTGGCTGGGGCCTGTGGCGGGCGCGACAAGCGGTGCGGTGCGGTGGCCACATTGACGCGCGAGCTGTTGTAGCGTTTGAACGTGATTCAGGGGTAACAGACCATGGACGAGGATACTAGACAGTCCGATCCTGAGATGGGAGGTGTTGAACAATCGAGATGGTGTGCACGAAATAAATAAAAACAGAGAAATAAGTGGTGAATATTTTAACTTATTTATACGAAGAATTGAAATTATACCCTAGAAATTTTTTTGAGTACACTCGAATGTCCGTGTCAACATTTGACTACATCCTAAGTAAAATATCACTTAAACTCACCAAAAATGATACAAACATTTTAATGCAAACGCCCTGACGCCGAGCAACAAGACCGAACTGATTTGATATCCCCGCTACCCGCGCATTAGGTCGCTTGTTGACTAGGCCCGTAGTGCGGCCATAACGCGCGAATAGGAACGTTGGAAAAATACGCGCGCTAATTCGCTCAGGCCGTCGCGCTAGGCTCCCGCCTTACTCACTGCACTATGGACACAAAGGCGCGTTCAATTTGTTTGATATTTCGCGCCCGTCATCGCAACCGCGCTAGGCTTGCAGTGTGGACGCACACTTACGCTTTCGCCCGCGCACCATCGTCGCAATTAACAATTGTGTTTGCGGTGACGGCAAGCAAGTCGTCGTTTCGCCATCGCTTTGTGAACGTCGCTCAAATTCATCTCAGATTATTTAATTATTATTTTATATTCAGATCCACATATATTCAGAACTCATATTATACAATATTTATAAACCAGCATCGTCCATTATTTCGAAGTAAAACACAGCGGCAACAGCCGAAACAGTAAGCGTTACGAAAAGTGTGATCGGGCAAGGCGAACGGAAGTTAAGTGGGGGATATAAGCAAGAGACAGCAGTGCGCGCGCACATTTTCTTTCTCTCTTCCTCTCATAGCCAAATACGTTCCGTATATATAAATTTTTTTTTTTTTTTTTTTATCTAAGTTTCACTTCAGTCGTGTGGTCATAAGCACACTCGTTTTTTTTTGTATGTTTGTTCATCGAATATGTAAGGGCAGGCCCTTACATATAATGTTGAATGTTAATAAAATAAATGTTAATGTTCGAGAAAGATTTAATGAGAATTGCACTAAACTAATGTATGATAAAAACTTAATAAAAATGTTATAAATTTTTTTATAAAAATGTTATAAAAATGTTACAAAATTCTAGATGTTGCGCGAGCGATAAAACCGAAGACTGACGTACTTGCGTACGTGACGATACTACATTAATTATTTAACAATATTTGCAGTATTTTTAACTAGGCCAAAGTACAATGTGCGGTTGCTGACCGTACAGAATACTCCGCCAATTTATTGTTACAATTACAATTTATGATTTTCAAAATTCTTTTTTTGTTCGAAAGCAGATAGTTCTGAGGTGGTCCCATTGTCACCAAGTTAGGATCTGATGATGGGATCTTAGAGAAATCGAGGGCAAACCTCAAATTTTATAGGCTCACTTATTGTTTTTCGCATATTTTATGAAGTATCTTGTGTATTTGCGTATGGTTGTCACCATCTCAGGTAGCTGGGCTGATGATGGAAGGTACAACTCCTTAACAGTAAGAAGTTATTCGAACAGGCAAGGACTGTTTTAGTAAATTGTTTTGATGTTTGATAGGGCATTTGCCACATTTGGTCTCATGATCATCAAGTCATGACCTGATGCTGCAGTCAGGATAGTCTGCAGAGTACCTAACTCCTCGACAACTAACAGCAGATATATCGTGTTTAGGCTCATTGAAAAGGGCTCGATGTGTGGACAAACGTACTGTTAATGAGGAACACCGAAGTACAGACCTGATGCTGACAGGAGCATCAGAAAAAGTACAAACGTTATAATTATGTTCGACTTTATATATGTTTTTTTAAATGTATGTTCACCGATTACTTGAAGACGACTGGACCGATTCCAAAAATTCTTTTTTTGTTTGAAAGGGTATGGTGTCGAGGTGGTCCCATTGTCACCAAGTCGGAATTATATGAAGGGATCTCATGGAAATCGAGGGAAACCCTCAAATTTTATAGGCACACCTATAGTGATTTGGATATTTTTTATAGTAACTCGTGCATTTGCTCTCGGAAAGCACCATTTGGTGTAGTGGAACTGATGATGAAGACCACAGATGGCCATCGGGACTACTCAACAATAAGTATTTCATAGGTTGTGATTCGATAAGCAATTTATGCTCGTCACAATGCGTATGGTGAAGTGGAGCTGATGGTCACTTCTGAGCTCCAGTTCTCCTGGTTCTTATTAGGAGAACTCCTCAACAATTAACGTCCCTGCATCGGGAAAAGCAATATTTTGTAAAAGGTGATGAGCTGTTAACATTATGCTATTGTAACTTAGATAAATTACAAACTGACCCACTAAAAAGTGAAAAATAAATACTTTTTACAAAAAAAAACAACCGACTTCCAAAAAACACTACAAAATGAAAAATAACTTAAATTTCGGAAGTCGGTGGCAAAAAATTAAAATACAGGTCCAAAGACACCGACTTCCGAAATTTAAGTTATTTTTCATTTTGTAGTGTTTTTTGGAAGTCGGTTGTTTTTTTTTGTAAAAAGTTTTTATGTTAGTAACAATGTTCTTATCAACTAGTGTTAGTAATACTTAAATTTACCCACAACGAAACATAAAAGAAATAAACTCAAACAATCACTACTGCGCCATTCCACGACGAATGGCGCAGCAATGATTGATGTAGCTACAGTTCAGCCGACTAGCGTCCCTGCTAAGGATGCTGTTGGCGCTACCACGTACTCTACGCACCAGGGATGCGCATCGTAGGGTAAAAGCAGTCTACGCGATGTTCAGGAAACATCCCTGATGCACGACAGAATCGCCGCAGCCCCAACAGCACCCTGAACGCATTACCTATTTGGCTACTTCTACAAACAAGGGAATAAATTGAATTATTTTTGGCCCATCGTTTTTGTTAATGTAAATAATGTTAAAGTTAACTATTATCATAAAATATGATGGAGTATTCTAGAATTGAAAGGGTCAGTGAAAATATTGAATAGGCATTTTTCAATTTGCAGAAGACAGGGAAATGAGAGTAGATACGGAAAGTGACTATAAAATATTGTTTGATCTTAAAATCAACTTGACAGTAAACGTTGTAGTAAACACTAGTAAATATGATATATATTAAATAAATAGAACAATTTATATGCAAAAATAAATCCAAATGTGTAGGTACTATGATACCAACCAAGTGATAATTTGGCAAGATAATGTTGTCGTAATAGAGATAATAATTACGAAGAATATTAAGGGCTGATTTTTCCAACGCCAGATAACTTTATCGAAGGAATAATTTTGAATTTTTGACAGTTCTTCCATACAAAAACTGTCAGACGTCAATTTCATTCCACGAATAAAAATTATCGGTCGATTGAAAAATCAGCCCTTAGTTAAATAAAAGCTTGTAATGACGCAGTGCACAGATTATTCAGTGCCAACAGCCACAGAACAAGCCTTTTATTACTTCTCTGGAGTGTTCTCACTTCCCTGTCTATGTATTTCCAGGGAAGTGATACACACGGAAGTGATATTTTGAATGTTTTTTCCCTAAATCTAGAAGATTGCTTTATAGTATTACAATTAAAATTTTAATAAATCTTTCGTGCAACTAAAATCAATACTTTCAATGCATTACAATTAAATAATATTTTATAATTGAAATGTAAATACGTACCATGTGAGTGAGAATTTGTCTGACCCAAACGTAAATGTCACTACTCAACGCACGGACACGACCGATCGCTGCTCGAGTGAAACAAAACAGCAGTTACTTTGCTGTCGTCACCCCTTTCTTTCTATTTCCCGAGTGGCAACGTTACTTACTATTCAATTTCAAGGTGATTTTAACAAACTTTTAGGTGACAGGGAAGTGATACTAAATACGCGTCGCCTTTGTGAAGTCGACAAAATTCGGAGAAAATAAGAGACCGTAAAACTGTTTTAGCGTTTTATGGAAACCTCATGTACCTATATGATTATTATCTTATAATAAAATTATTCTATTAAACTGCTTTTTAAACCTTATTACATGGTCTTATATTTTGCATTTTGGAATGTCGCCCCACAGGGAAGTGACAATTTTGCCCATTTTTATGTAAATTTGTCGTATAAATATTTGCTTGAGAGAAATGATTTTTAGTGTCCAATTAGAAACCAATATAAACTTTTATTTTATAGTGTCAATTAACACAAATAATTAATATATATTATTCTACGACCTGAGCCAACCATAATTCCTCAATTTGTAGAACTAGCCATTTATTTATGTGGTCTACATCTAGGTTACCTCTTCAAGTCCTTCAAATCTGTTTTTATATATGCATTATTTAAAGTATTACTCAAGATAATATTTACGTAATATAAGCTAACGGTTAAAATAATAATATGTACATGTATATGAAAGAAGAAGCATAAGAATCATAGGGCATCAAAAAATTCGTCCGCATCGCTGTCTACTGGAACAGTGCCCAAAAGGCTGTGCAGCATGGCCACGTTTCATGGTGATGCTAATTCTTTGGCCAAGAAATAAGCTAGCCCTCTGGCCTGTTTTTTGATGCCTGTTTTTTATTTCTGTTTTGAAAGTCTGTGTTTTCGAGCGCATACAATCTGATTCTCTTCAAAGTAAGAGTGAATAGGCTTGTTCTGGGTAAGCTCACTCCATCGTCGACTTTGACTCTGTCACCACTGACCTAGACTAGAGTCAAGACCAAAACCATTTCAAATAAAAAAAAATGTGTCTTGCAATACAAAAGTTTAATGTTATTTTAATGTTCATTTTCATCTTCTCCATTTTTCGTACATCTATGCCCGATATATAGTTGCCAAGAAAGCGGCAACGTGGACCATGTGAAAATTCAATTTTATAGATACTTTGCTGTTATAGTGAAAAAGCAAATATTCGAGTTTTATATTTTAAACAGCTACCTACAGCGCAGTGCAACATCGGTGTTGTAACATTTTCTCTGTGAAATGCCTGTATTTTTATTAACGGAACCTGTGTTGAGTCCTGGATGGAATATTTTTTTTATATAGAGTGCACCAGAAAGGTATGGTCAAATTTAAGGGTGTGGTAGACCATCAGACTGAACAACATTTTCCATGGGACCAAACAGCAATCGAGAAAAAAAAACAGCCGTCCCATAGGTACATATTGGTCATAAAATACAGAGAGTACAGAAGGTGATCAAAACAACACAATATCTATACAAACAAAAAATCATGTTTTCAACTTACGTAATAGTTGGTGGCCTGAATTTACCTTACAAAAAAGTTACTTAGTATGTACTGATTCAAAATAGGAAACTACAATATAAATCGAGCTTAGATAGCCATTTTTAGGGTTCCGTAGCCAAATGGCAAAAACGGAACCCTTATAGATTCGTCATGTCTGTCTGTCTGTCTGTCCGTCTGTCTGTCTGTCTGTCCGTCCGTATGTCACAGCCACTTTTCTCGGAAACTATAAGAGCTATACTGTTGAAACTTGGTAAGTAGATGTATTCTGTGAACCGCATTAAGGTTTTCATACAAAAATAGAAAAAATACAATAAATATTGGGGTTCCCCATACTTTGAACTGAAACTAAATTATTTTTTTTCGTCAAACCCATACGTGTGAGGTATCTATGGACAGGTCTTCAAAAATGATATTGAGGTTTCTTATATCATTTTTTTCTAAACTGAATAGTTTGCGCGAGGGACACTTCCAAAGTGGTAAAATGTGTGTCCCCCCCCCCCCCCCCATGTAACTTCTAAAATAAGAGAATGATAAAACAAAAAAAAATATATGATGTACAGTACCATGTAAACTTCCACCGAAAATTGGTTTGAACGAGATCTAGTAAGTAGTTTTTTTTTTAATACGTCATAAATCGTAAATCGCAATTTACATTGTATTCAATCAACTCAAATATAATAAAAAAAAACATTTAATTTCATAAACATAAACCTTATGCATAAACCCGGATGTTACGGAACCCTCGGTGCGCGAGTCCGACTCGCTCTTGCCCGGTTTTTTATTGCTCCATTTTTGCACTCTACAGACGCGTGTCTCAAACGGATGGCACTCACGCTCGCACTAGTCCCAACCAGTCCGAGATAACGTGTCCGTGAGCGGTGTCTACGTGTGTAGATTTTTGTATGTAGATTGCTCTCTGTATTTTGTGTATTGGTCGAGTAGGTATTGCGGTTTTGTATGGGACAGTTGTTAAATTTTTCGCGATTACGTTATTGGTCCAACTGAGGAAGTTGTTTAGTTTGTTGGTTTGTACCACACACAATCTTTGACCAAATCTTTCTGTGTAAACGTTGTACACAGTGCCGGTGTTAGCACGACCAGCGTATAATTCTTGCCCAGGAGGCGAGAGTTATACGGCGCCCCCTATCTGCCATTGAAACCCATATGAAAAAGAAAGAGGCAAGGGATATAATGAAATAACCATTTATAAAATTTTACTTTTCTAGCCTTTCTATCGGCAAACTCTTATTAAGACATCAAAGTCTATGTTTTCCGCAATTTCATTTTCTAATGACAAAGTTGCTAAGTTGGTCAATCTAGATTGAGATATTGTTGATCGCAGATAGGTTTTTATCAGCTTAAGAAAAACTCCTAGTGATCAATATTCGCAATGGTATCCATACATTGGATATCGCTCTTGTAAGTTGCGATCTTTGATAAATTTTAAAATGAAGACAGGAGTAACCACATTCTGATCAGGTAAAAAATGATTTTAGACGTATAAGTTCATCGCACAACATAAAACAATCTATACATCTGATTAAGAGTGTACAGTCAATTTAAATTGGAGATCACTACAGCGTTTGAAAAGGTCTGGTTTTTCCAGAATCTTTTTTTTATTGTACAAAAGACACCAAGATTCCGGGTATTCATTTAACTGTTCAAATCCTTCATTGATTGAATTTATGTTAGTGTCCAAAAGACATTTGAAAAATTCAACTTCAAATTGAACAAGTTTTTTGTTTAATAAGGGAATTTACTAGTAAGTAGGACTCGCTCTATGAACAAGCGGATATAAAGGGCAACCGCGCCCTACCCTAACGCCTCTCTACTGGTTGTACAGCGTCTGTATAGTTAGTTTACACAACGCTTTGTCTTCTTTTTCAAATTACTGCAGACGATTGAAAGAGAGAAATCGGTGTGTAACTATTCATCTGATATAATACGTTTATAAGTAAGAGGGCTATAATATAAGTATAGGTACAGGGTTATTGGTAAAACATTAACAACCTCTTAAGAGGTTATTGTACTCACCATTATGAACAACTTTTATTATGGGACCAAAGCTGAAATCGCGAAAAAAATATAATAATGAGTACAATGACCTCTTAACAGGTTGTTAATGTTTTACCAATATACCATATTATGGTATATATATTAGTATGGATTCGTTCTCTTGGCAGGAAAGAATTTCATACTAGGTAGTACTTCGTATTTCAGATTATATCTAGGTCCATGCTGAGAAACCTTAGTCTTTTTGTTACAGTGTTACCAGTTATAAAAATAAAAGCCATGAAATACTGTTTTTGTTCGTTCAGCAGCAGGTGGTTCTGCAATAAATTAAAAACGTAATTTTTATTGTGGCAACCCAAAAGTCCAGCGAGAGAAATAAATGGGAAAACTTCGCCCGGCGTTTCCTTTATTATTTAATTTTATATTGGGTACCTTTATTTTAACTTCACTTTAGGTTTTGGGTAGATATGTACGCTTAGCCGGTAAAAATCTATACCTACGAGTATATATACCTACTAGCAGCGCCCCGGGGTTTCAGTGTCGATCCCGTGGGAATATCGGGATAAAAACTGTCCTATGTCCATCCCCGGGATGCAATCTGTCTCTCTGCCAAATTTTATCGAAATCCGTTCACTGGTTTAAGCATAAAACAGACAGACAGAGTTATTTTCGAATTTATAATATTAGTATGGGTATCACCAATCAATCCAAACCAAATCCAATCCCAATCTCTTTGATTATACCTACGTAGTGAAGCGAAAAAAAGAAAAACACGGACTGTCTTCGCCATATTTATGATTCATAATGTTATTAATATCCTTTTATGATTCTGCCAAAGTGGCCTTTTTAGGCCCCCTGGTTTAAATAGGTTTTTATAATTTTATTTATATTTTATATAGATTATATTATTTTATAGATTATATATGTGAATGTGAGAACTTTGTAGGCCTTGTAGACTGATCTATAGACCTTTTTCTATTTTATTAAGTACCTGGTACTTGTTGTCAGGCCAAAACTGTCCTCCCATACCTATTAATACTGTAATTTGAAAACATCGTAGAAGCCAATTATTTTTAAAAGAGTAACCGTGTATTTTCTTGCCGGTTCTTCTCCATAGGAAACGACCAATTGGAATCGTGCACCTAGGTAACGTTTCATAAGTGCCCATGTAGGTTTTATGTGAAATAAAATATTTTGATCTTTAATTTTAAGGTCTTGAGTTGAGCTGCACGATTTTTGACAAATGCGTGCACTGACTGGACAGGTCCTTTTAATCTGTGTGGTTCTTTCCTCAAAAGAACATCACAGACATCGATCTGCATGGTCTTCATAAAACCTGACCAAGATTATGTCTGGACTTTAAAAGAGACTGTGACCTCTGAGTTTGTTTCGGCCCTTCCTTCTCAGAGTAGTCAGATAGGAAACGCCGACCTGATCTAGTTTAAAAAAACATGATTGACGTGTAAAAGTGTTTGTACAAACCTACTTAAAAAATAAAATCATTTATCATTTAATAAAGTGATTTGTACAAGTATTCGAGTGTATAATTCTATAGGCTTTTCAGCGTTGCTATGACGCAACACTGCTTGCCCCTGATTAAATGAAATGTTTATTTCTGTAAGTAGATCATTTAAAAACACACGTCAATATTTTGTTGATCAATATTTAAAAACTGGCCAAGTGCGAGTCGGACTCGCACACGACGGGTTCCGTACCACAAGGCAAAAACGCCGAAAAAAACACATTTGTTGTACGGGAGCCCCCTTATATATTTATTTTATTTTGTTTTTAGTATTTGTTGTTATAACGGCATCAGAAATACATCATCTGTGAAAATTTCAACTGTCTAACTATCACGGTTCATGAGATACAGCCTGGTGACAGACGGACAGACGGACAGTGGAGGCTTAGTTATAGGGTCTCGTTTTTACCCTTTGGGTACGGAACCCTAAAAACAAGATGGCGCCGGCATTTCCTAGCTGACTGATCCTTGAGAAGCAATGCTGAAAAAAACTCAGAAGTCATGGTCTCTTTTAAAGTTCAAACATTATGTTATAACCCTATAAAAATAAACGTATTACCTATATCAGACTAGCTTCTACCCGCGACTTCGTCCGCGTCCATTCAGCCTCTTAAAGGTGGAATTAAAAAAAAACCATTCTTAGTGAACAAAAGAACACACCCTCCAAATTTGAAGTCTCTAGGAAGGACCATCGGTTTAGGCTGTGCGTTGATATGCCAGTCAGTCAGGACTTTGAATTTTATAATAACATTATTTTTAGTATATGCGAAACCCGAAACAAGTGTCTAGTATATTTATGTAAAAAATCTATGTACAGACGCCAGCACATCAACAATCTGTCAAATTTATTTAATAGATTTTCAACTTTATCACTAACGCATAAGGTTCAAAGTTGATTGGGAAAATTTGACAGTTTCGGGTAGCTTGATGTGCTGGCGTCTGTACAAAATTTCAAAACTGTATCATGAAAAATCACAAAGTTATAAGCTTGTTAAGTTACCTGTTTGTCCGTACAAAAACATGCTCACCCGCGCCGCTCGCGCCGCGCCGTCTTGCGCTCATTGTTAAAATAGTACTTATGTACCTAACCGTTCGGCGCGGAGATTGGATAACCTACGTAGTGTCGCGCGGTGTCCAACTTTTAACCTTTATAAATATTTTTGGGACAAAATATAACGTGGGGTATAAATTTTCGGAATCGACTCAGTTACTTATTCTGAACAAACTATTTTCAGGTTTCGCATATTATACTAAAAATAACGTTGTATATCCTAGATCAGGGATGGGGAAACTTTTTCCTTCGCGTGCCAATATTTACTAGCGAAATATATGGCGGACCAAGTTGTTGCATTTTAGCTATAATATTTACTGAAATAAAAATATTGATATGTATTTTCTGAAACTCTAATTGATTGTGCAATATTATAAAATAACTATTGCATTAAGAAAGAAATTGTAATTAAATTAAACTTTTAAGTTAGCTGCGAAGTAGAAGGTTGAGGAGCGCTGGTCTTTGTGGGGACATGTTTGGACACATTTGTGTCTGGCTACGGTCTTACCCATTCTCCTTTCTAACAATACGAAAACTTCACTTGATTTTTGTTTGATGGTCGCAGGCCGGATTTTAACACTTCGCGGGCCGGAGTTGGCCCGCGGGCCGTAGTTTCCCCATCCCTGTCCTAGATGAATAGTTACACACCGATTTCTCTCTTTCAGTCGTCAGTAATTTGACTTCCGAAAGAAAAAGCGTTGTGTAACTATACAGACACTATACAACGTTTATTAGTAAGGAGGATTTCATGTGAGTCTAACAAAGCAGGTCACGTCTTTTGAAGAAAGAGCTATAGCAGCTTTGAGTTGACCTGACCCAACAGACGGTATGCATGCATCAGTCATCGTGTAGTCAGAACCCTTTACAGGTAATAAAGGCCTACATTATGATCCTTATCAAAACGATGTTTAAACAAGGGATTTAATTTATCAAGCGAGGGATTCTCGCTTCATAAATTACTCGCGCGTAATTGTTCGCGTTAATTGGTAACACGTGGTTGGGAAGGTTTTCTAATGTAAGCATGTGTTTCAATATTCCTGGCACGTGTACAGTCAACAACTGTTAAGATTGTGTATCAAAACGTACTCTTGTTGCTTCATGTTGGCAATACTTATGAATATAGTCTGTCATTTTGTAACCGCCCGATGAGTTGTTTCATTTTAGGTTATGGGCCCAGATAATCGCTTTATATTGTAAAAATTAATCAGTTATTCGGTCTAAAACTGTGTATTTAGCGTCAGTGTGTCGTGCTACAGTAAAAACATTTAATGAAAATGAGTGGTACGAACTATCTTATCAACGTGCCTAAGTTGAAAGGACGTGAAAATTATACAGAATGGACGTTCGCCGCGGAAAATTTCCTCGTGCTCGAGGGCATGAAGCATTGCATCGAGCCAGTAGCAGGAACTGCAGTAACAGCCGCAGATGACGCGAAAACGAAAGCAAAACTGATTATGACAATTGACTCAACGTTATATGTGCATATCAAAAACGTAACTACGACAAAAGAATTGTGGCAGAAACTAAAACAGTTATTTGATGATTCCGGCTTTTCTAGAAGAATCAGTTTATTGCGCCATTTAATATCAATTCGTTTAGAGAGTAGCAGCTCGATGACGTCGTACGTAACAGAAATTATTGAAACTGGACAAAAACTAAGCGGCACTGGTTTCAATATTGATGACTGTTGGATTGGATGTTTACTACTAGCTGGATTGACAGAAAAATATTCGCCCATGATTATGGCGATTGAGCATTCTGGCATTCCCATCACATCGGACGCCATTAAGGTAAAATTATTAGACATGGAAACCGACACCGGAAATCACGAAGTTAGCGGTGCTTTTGCAAGTTCAAACTCGCAGAAGGGGCAACCAAAAAACAAAAAGTCTTTGCAGTCTATGACCGGAAATCAAGATGGCGCATCGAAGAAAACAAATGTCAGATGCTATAAGTGTAAACAACCGGGACATTACAAGAACCAATGCACGAATAATGATAAAAATCAGTCGAGTTATAACAAAAATGCAAGAAAACAAACAAATGCATTCAGTGCTGTTTTCCTAAGTGGTAATTTTAATAAAACTGAGTGGTATATTGACTCAGGAGCCAGTACTCATTTAACAGCCATGGAAAGTTGGGTTATAAATCGACAAAGTGTAAAAGAAAAGGAAATTATCGTTGCGAATAGCAATAAGTTGAAAGTTTCTTGCATAGGAGATGTTAATATTGTTACAAAGACTGATGACTGTGAATATGATGTACCTGTCAAGGAGGTGCTCTGTGTTCCAGAGTTGACAACGAACTTGTTGTCGGTCAGCCAATTGATTAAAAACAATAATCAAGTTTCATTTAGTGAAAATGGTTGCAGTGTTTACAACAAGGATGGACAGTTGGTAGCTCAAGCAGTTTTAACCAATGGAGTGTACAAGTTGATAATGCCTGACAATGTTTTAGTAGCATGTGCAGTGTCAAGTGAGTTATGGCACCGCAGATTGGGTCATGTTAATAGCAAATATTTGAACCAAATGACATCTGCTGTGGAAGGCATCAAAATATCAGAAAAGAGTGACACATCTAAGTCTTCATGTTCAGTATGTTGCCAAGGTAAGCAGAGCAGATTACCATTTAGTCATGTTGGTACTAGAAGTACAGAAAAACTAGCATTGGTGCACACAGACATCTGTGGACCCATGGAGGTTATGTCAATGGGTGGATCAAGATATTTCCTACTTTTTGTTGATGATTATACAAGATTCATTTTTGTCTATTTTCTTCAAAATAAAAATCAAGCATTAAAGTGTTTTAAGAACTTCAAAGCTCTGGTAGAGAACCAGACAAATAAAAAAATTAAAACCTTAAGAAGTGATAATGGGCTGGAATTTTGTAATAGAGAATTTGATATATATTTACAGAATGAGGGTATCAATCATCAGAAAACCAATCCCTACACCCCCGAGCAAAATGGTTTATGTGAAAGGACAAACCGAACTGTTGTAGAAAAGGCAAGATGTTTATTGTTTGATTCATGTCTTGGAAAGGAGTTCTGGGGCGAAGCAACAAATACAGCAGTATATCTTCAGAACCGCACAGTGGCATCGGGATTGTCAGGAAAAACACCATTTGAAATGTGGACGGGAATAAAACCAGATCTAAGCCATTTGAGAGTATTTGGCAGTAAAGTTATGGTTCACGTCCCAAAAGAAAAAAGAAAAAAATGGGACAGGAAGTCTGAGAAACATATTTTGGTTGGATACCCAGATAATGTTAAAGGCTATAGAATTTATAATCCAAGGAATAAAACTGTGACAACCAGCAGGGATGTTATAATTATGGAACATGAACAAAAAACTGAAGTTACTATTCCAGTTCAAGAATCATTTCAAAGACAGTCAGATACTGAGGAGGATATCGAGGAATGCAGCGATACAGAGACTTCTACTTCTTCTTCACAACTAAACGATGCCGATACAACATTTGTACCAAGTGAGTATGAGGAGTGTGAAGATGAGACAGTTTTGAAAAACAGATCTCCCAGACCTGTTAGAGAGAGAAAGAAGCCAGATTGGTATGGGTACTCGAACATGTGTATTACTGAAGAAATCCTAGATGATGCCAGTGGACTGAGTTTAGAAGAAGCTTTGAAAGGACCTGAAAAGGAGCAATGGTTGAAGGCTGTGAGTGAGGAAATTCAGTGTTTTGAAGACAGTAATGCGTGGGAATTAGTCGACATCCCAGTGAGTGGTACAGTAGTGAAGTGTAAATGGGTATTAAAAAAGAAATTTGACAGTGACAATAATGTGCGTTACCGTGCAAGGCTCGTTGCCAAAGGGTTTATGCAAAAAAAGGGTGTAGATTACGATGAAACATTTTCACCAGTAGTGCGTCATGCTACACTTAGACTTTTGTTTGCGTTGGCTGTAAAATTAAATTTGGATATAACACATCTTGACGTCACAACTGCTTTTTTGAATGGGGACCTTGAGGAAACTATATTTATGCAAAAACCAGAAGGTTTCCCTGATTCTCAAGCAAATGGTAAAGTTCTAAAGCTTAAAAAGGCAATTTATGGCCTTAAGCAATCCTCGAGGGCCTGGTACAAAAAGGTTGATGACTGTTTATTAGGTATGGGTTATAAACGTTCTAAAATTGAGTCGTGTTTATATACAAAAAATAATAATGGATGTAAAACAATTGTTACACTGTATGTAGATGATTTCTTTGTTTTTTCTAATGATGTCTTAGAAACAGAAAATTTAAAACAGGTTTTATCTTCTAATTTTAAACTCAAAGACATGGGAGTTGTAAAGCAATGTCTAGGTATGAGTGTAAATGTAGATAAAAATAAGGGTGTTATCACACTAAGTCAGGAAAATTATATAAACCAATTGTTAATAAAATTTAATATGACTGAGAGTAAAACATTTGATACTCCAATGGAGGATAAGCTTCATATTACTAAAGAAGAAAATTGTAACTTGCAAGTTCCTTATCAACAGTTAATTGGTAGTCTTATGTATCTAGCTGTGTTAACAAGACCTGATATTATGTATTCTGTGAGTTTCCTTAGTCAGTTTAACAATAGTTTTAATAATAAACATTGGATGTATGCCAAAAGAATTTTAAAATATTTAAAAAAGACAAAAAGCTTTGGTTTAACATACACTAGGGAAGGTAACTTTGAACTTGTGGGATATGTTGATGCTGACTGGGGAAACAACATTGTTGACAGAAGGTCATACTCAGGCGTGTGCTTTGTACTCTGTGGTGGTGCCATTTCTTGGTCTTCCAGAAAACAAAAATCTGTTGCTTTATCAAGTACAGAAGCGGAGTACATGGCTATCACAGAGGCATGTACTGAAGCAATTTACTTGCGTAATATTTTATTAGAAATATCTGATAATGTATGTAGTGTTAAAATTTTTAATGATAATCAGGGAGCACTGAAACTGTCTGCGAATAATGTTTTTCATAACCGCACTAAACATATTGATGTGCGCTATCATTTTTGTCGTGACTGTGTGAACAATAAAATTGTAGACTTACAGTATTTGAAGACAGCCAGAATGCCAGCTGATTTGTTAACAAAAAGTTTAGGATGTGTTAAACATTACATGTTTATGGAAATGTTAGGTGTAAAAATTGTAACTTAAAATTATACTTAGAACATCTTCTATAATCTTCAATTATGTAAGAAAAACGTTTGTGGCATTTCATTACATATGATGGTTAGTTTGTAACTTTGTTTTGATAAGTCGGGGTGTTAAGATTGTGTATCAAAACGTACTCTTGTTGCTTCATGTTGGCAATACTTATGAATATAGTCTGTCATTTTGTAACCGCCCGATGAGTTGTTTCATTTTAACAACCTTTATAATATACGCGCCGCACTATATTTTGTTGAAACTCAGATGTGTCTTCTCGACTTCCGCATGTCACTAACGGCACGCAGCAGAATACCAGCGTCAGGTATTGTACCTGGCATATGCTGAGCTGGACTCCCATTTGGTGCAACCATGAGACACACACCGCCCAGTAGTGATCGACCGTTATAGATGTACATACGTGAGCTAGGTACCTATGGGTCAATTTATGTATTTCAATAAACCCTGTTCTTATTTTTGTTGCTGACGATCCTTCAGGATCAAAAACAAAAGAAAAAGCGGTTAAAACCGGTATGAGAAAGTTTATAGTGGATAAGACAAAGATTAAAACAGAAGACGATCCAGGAGGGGATCGAGGTGGGGGGTGGAGGGGGGTTCAGGGGATCAGGACGGAATAATTCTTTTAATCTTGGTTATTTTTTTTATTCACTTGTTTATAATGTTTTTTAATACCTGTATTGTGTCTTTTGTTGCACTTAATAAACGTTCTATCTATCTATCTATCTAACAAAAGAGATAGGTATGCAGGCTCGTCGGGTATAGTTGAAGTTTAGTAAGGAACCGATGGATGTTCTCGAATAAAATTTAAAGATGGCGGGACGAGCTCGACTCTTTCCACAAGGATTGGCGTATAACAGCACTGGATAGGGATAAGTGGAAGGAGGAGAGGGAGGCCTTTGCCCTGCAGTGGGACAGAAACGGCGGACAAAAAAAAAAATAGAAAACAAACAACTCATTTATCAAATTAAATTTCAGTCCACAACATCCATCGGTTTCTTACTGAACTTCAACTATATCCGACGATCCTGTATACTTATCTCTTTTGTTGACTGTACACTTCTAAAATTAGATTTAGGTACAGATGCAAGCACATCAAGCTACCCGAAACTGTCAAATTTTCCCAATCAACTTTGAACCTTATGATTTAGCGATAAAGTTGAAAATCTATTAAAGAAATTTGACAGATTGTAGTAGCTTGATGTGCTGGTGGCGTCTATACAACATTACTTGTAATTTCATGAATAACGTCTTTAACCGGATGAATGGCGTAATCTATACAGGGTCAAATTAAATTTGATAGAGAAACTCTGCATCTAGGTAAACACTATGAAATTAAATTAAAAAGATTACATGTTTTAGGGCTCCGTACCCAAAGGGGGTGTTGTCAGCATCATAGCAGGGGCAGGGGAAGGGAAGGGGAAGGGGCCCCCCCTTAGGGCCGAAGCCTGACGGGTCAGCGGGATTGTCCGAAGGGTTACCGCTGGCCCGGAACATAAAGGGCTAAGGAAGGAACACGGGTGGGTTTTAGTCAGTAAGAGTCTGACACTCCTTTCCGCTCCACCCAGAGCGGGAGGAGTCATTTGATGATTTCCCATCCAAAAAAAGGGTAAAAACGGGACCCTATTACTAAGACTAACTGACTGGGCCCATACAACAACCGTGTTTTTTTCGGCGTTTTTGCCATGTGGTACGGAACCCTTCGTGTGCGAGTCCGACTCGCAGTTGGCCAGTTTTTTTAGTGGTTAACGACGGCTGGTAGTGTTGTTACTTGAAGTATGATTTGAGAAAGTATGTTTTATCGTATTTAGGTATCGAATACTAATCACGCCTGTGAAGTTAAAAAAAAACTTGAAAATTAATCATCATTCATCATCATCATTTCAGCCGAAAGACGTCCATTGCTGGCCATAGGCCTCCCCCAAGCGCCTCCACTTCAAAATTAATACCTACTTAAAATTAATACTTATTGCGGTCGGAGACCCTACAATAAAATCTTTTTTTTTTAGTTTTTTCTGGTTATGACATCGGACCGATCACGTCTCCGGAGTTTCGCTAGCAAATTTAATGTAACCTTGTGTTGTTATTGTAAAAATGAAGATAATCCATTTCCTCATTTTTCTAAGTTATTGATTTTGAGGCGGTACGAAATTTGCCGGGTCAGCGTGGTTCTCGCGTGGAACCACGTTCCGCGTACGAAGGGTTAATACATAAAATAAAATAAAAATAAAAAGCCAGTTATTTCATGCACTAAAAAGGATTTTTAACATTTTTACATGTATTGTGTATTTTAATACAATGTAATGATTTAAAATAATTGATTAATAAATTCCATAATGTCTTTTCATTTTCTTTGAGTTTGCGATAGTAGTTAAAAATTACAAAATATAATAAAAAGTAATAATTATAATGTATAAATTCAAATTCAGTGATTCTAATGTTTATAATGTTTTAAAATTACGTTTAATAATCATTTAAAATCAAAATGTTAATAAAACTTTAAGTAAATAGCATGCATGAGCCCCTCAAGTGGCGAGGTTGAAGGCCTCCTCCAGAGAACACCTGCGATCGCGGTCTTTGGCTTCTATCAGCCAGTTTTTTGGGTTAACACATATATCAATCTTCAAATAGTATAAAATAAATCGATTTTCGAGGCTATTTGTGATACCGCGTTGTTCATCTAACTAAACAATGTACTGAACGGATTTTGATGCGTTTTTTCATTATTTACTCCGTTTCACTCCGTCCAGTATTCCGTCAGAAGGCTTAGTACGTGTATACAAAAAATACAAAAAAAAAAAAAAAAATATTTCAACTTAAACATTGTCATCATCATCTGCCTAGCCTTTTCCCAACTATGTTGGGGTCGGCTTCCAGTCTAACCGGATTCAGCTGAATACCAGTATTTTACATGTGCGACTGCCTATCTGACCTTCACAACCCAGTTACTAATACGATACCCCTTGGTAAGACTGGTTGTCAGACTTTCGGGCTTCTGACTACCCGTAACGACTGTCAAAGATCCACAAATGACAGCCGGGACCAACGGCTTAACGTGCTTTCCGAGGCACGGAGGGGTCACGGTATGTAAAGATGGTCACCCATCCGCAGACCAACCGCGGCAAGCGTAGCTTAACCTGATCGATCGACCTGTGCGGCTGTTATTATTTAGCCACGGGCCCCTCCAACTTAAACATTGTGTCATACATAAATTGAGGCAGCCTCAGTAAGTTACAAAAGTACTTGTGTCGGAGCTGTCTCGCTCTTCCCATAAGTGGTATAATACAACTAGCTTCTGCCCGCAACTTTCGTCTGCGTGAAATTTCTTGTTCCCCGCCCCACCCCGTTGTATTGCATCGCATCACCTGTCTGCGCTATCACTTCGTTTTCGCCTACATCATATATTAATAAATAAAAAAATATATACTTATAATAATACCTAATAAACACATTACCACTCCTTTGCGTCGCGCAGTCGGGTAAAAAAGCCTTTTTTTTTAATAAAAAGATATTTTTTTACAAACATGAAAAAAAAAAAATTATATTATCGACCGATAATAACGCGCCTATGGGAAAGAGCTGTAGCCGCGCCCCGTCGCGTGGCGTGTGTGGTCTGCCGTACCCGTAGGTACCGTCAACAAAAGAGATAAGTATACAGGATCGTCGGATATAGTTGAACTTTATTAAGAAACCGATGGATGTTTTCGAATAAAATTACTTACAAAACTTCAACTATATCCGACGATCCTGTATACTTATCCTTTATTTACCTTAAACCTTTATTAATACCAATAAAGGTTTAAGGGGTTTACAGGATCGAAACACAAAAAACCTAAGTTTTAGAAACAATAAAAGTATATGATCGACTACAGTAAACAAAATCAGAAAAATATATGATATTCTTCAGGATATATGCTAGGTAGATAGTGTGTTAAAAACATAATACAACTAATTTGATACGATAGAAAAAAATCATGAAGATAACTCTAAAAACTTTCTTTTTACATTATAACCCATACTAATATACATTCAATCATTCTGATTTTTTGTCAGATTATTCTACAAGCAACATACTAAAATACTAGTGTTTAAATTTTTTCCTTCAAACTATAAGTAGACTTTTTGTAATCAAATAATTCCTTCATATTTTGCAATAAATTACCAGAGTTCTGTCATCGCGCTTCTCTTTCTTTTCTATGCAGTCCGACAGTGACCGCGCTTTAGGTCATGTAAGCCCCTTAAGATAGGCCATGAATACGTTATCACTCATCCAATAACGTTGACTTAGTATCCAAACTCCGCAAAACTATACGAGCAAACAACAATTAATCTTCCAGAGACATGAACAATCAATATAACGAACAACGTGCCGGAAAGAATTATAGTCCTACGCACTTTCGACTCCATAAATTATGAGGTTATGTACACTGCGTACGACTGTATACTAGGCTTTATGAAAGTACTAACTGTAAAATGTATAAACTATGAGGCATTTAACTGGTCAGTTAAATGCTTTATACTTTTTTTTTAAATGAGGCAGAAAGTACGTCATTACTGTTGTACAAATTTGCGGGTCGAAAAAGTGTATAAAAATGTTTTTTTTTATTTAGGGCAATTCAGTAGCTAACCTAAATAAATATACTTAGTAAGTATATGCCAAAGACAAAAAGTTTTTATCACCAAGCGCAAAAAGATACTGGCCACATACATGGCTTTTGCTGATATTTCAAACAAATATAAATTTCCCTGGCCACATTGATTAACAATTTTAAAACAAACTTCGATTAAAAAAAAAAAACTGGCCAAGTGCGAGTCGGACTTGCACACGAAGGGTTCCGTGCCATAAGGCAAAAACGCCGAAAAAAACATTGTAGTGACCCACTCTAGTTAAACATTAAAATTAAATATAAATTATGCAATTGCTCAAAATTAAAAACAATAATAATTTATATACATATTTACAAAGTAACTTAACAACTAGAATTATATAAAATCAAAATAATATATTTATTAAATAAGAATTTAAGTACTTAACTAATATTCAACATACAAACACATATTTCGTATTAGTAGAGAAATTACTAACGAGCTAGCTTACGTAGCTATGACGCGTCTATTGTTCTAGCGGCCAGCGAGCCGGCTACGTCACACGGACCGGTTGCGCGAGCGGGACGGCACTATCGTGACGTTGCGCGCGCGCAAGCGCGGTCCGAGGTGCGAGCCGCCTCGCTCGCCAGTACATACACAAAAAAACTTATAGCGACCGTTGTCGTTTAAAAACTTAGCTTCGCCGCGCTTAATATTGACTGTACTTTGCTTAACTTCGTGCTATCTATTCTATTTCTACTACTCCTTCTTCTTAGTGGAACTCTTGTGTGTGCGACTGTAACCTGTGTCTGTGCAATAAACTTTCTTCCTTTTTCTGGTGTACTTCGGACTTTCTTTCTTCCCTTCGTACATCTACATATCTGTACACACGCCTACCACCTCTACATTGGTGACCCCGAGCAGGAGCACGAGGATGCACGAGGACGAAGCGCGCAGTCATCGAGATGTTGGCGATTCAGCAGCAGAAAGTTTTCGTGTGGGTGTTCGTGTACCGCCGTTATACCCGGAGAAGCCGGGACTGTGGTTTAACCAGATGGAAGCGCAGTTCATCCTGGCGGGTATCAAGGCGGATGAAACCAGGTTCCACTTCATCATCGGCAACTTGGAGACGCAATATGCTTCCGAAGTCGAAGATATTATCGACCACCCTCCACCCACCGGTAAATATGAAAAACTCAAATATGAGCTCATTAAGCGGCTTTCGGCGACGCGTGAGAAGAAGATCAAGCAACTTCTCATACACGAAGAGCTAGGTGACCGGAAGCCTTCACAGTTTTACCGGCACCTCCTCAACCTCGCTGGTCCAGGTGTACCGGAGGAGTTCCTGAGGACCATTTGGACGAGCCGCCTACCCGCTAGTACGCAGGCGATCATAGCTTCCCAGTCCAAGCCGGACCTGGGTGAGCTGGCCGAGCTGGCGGACCGGATCCACGACGTCGTCGGCACACAGGTGGCATCAACATCTGCCATCACTACAGCTGCATCGTCGAGCACCCCGGGCAACAGCGTGTACCCCGAGATCGCCGCCCTGACCAAGCAGATGGAGAAGCTGGCGGAGAAGGTGGAGCGACTGTCTCGTCCTAGAGGGCGATCCCGTAGTCGTACGCGCCATCGGTCCAGCTCCAACAGGTCGCAGTCCAGCTACAAAAGGTTTCCCCAGTGCTGGTACCATCAAAATTTTGGGGACCGGGCTAGGAAGTGCGTGAAGCCGTGCGACTACCCTACATCGGGAAATGCGCGGGGCAATCAGTAATGGCGACCGACGATTGTCCGAGTGCTGGTCGCTTATTTGTCACCGATCAAAGGTCGAAGGTGCAGTTTTTGGTCGACACCGGAAGCGACCTCTGCGTCTACCCCCGATCGGCAATTACAAGACGTCTAGAAAAAACTAATTACCAGCTGTGTGCGGCAAACGGGACATCGATTACCACGTATGGTTTTATAAATGTAACATTAAACCTAGGCTTGCGCCGCGACTTCGCTTGGCGATTTATCGTCGCCGATGTAACAAAGGCGATAATAGGCGTGGATTTCTTATCTTTTTATAATTTGGTTGTTGATTGCAGGAACCAACGCCTCATCGACAATCATACAAGTCTCCACACCCCGGCGACGCCTGTCCGTCGTTCTGATGTCGTCTCTTCGGTGAAAGTAAGTCTTGGTGATTCCGCATACATTCACATACTACGGGAATTTCCCGACATCACCCGCCCACATGGTATACACCGCACTCCGAAACACAATACAGTACATCACATCCGCACTACACCGGGGCCGCCAGTATCGTGTTCACCTCGCAGATTAGCCCCCGACAAATTAAAAATCGCCAGGGAGGAGTTTGAGGCAATGTTGCAGTGTGGCACCTGTCGCTTGTCAGGGTCACCGTGGTCGTCGCCTCTCCACCTAGCACCTAAAAAAGACGATGGTTGGCGCCCCTGCGGCGATTACAGGATGCTGAACGCACGAACCATCCCTGACCAATACCCCATCCGGCACATCCAGGACTTCGCTCATAGCCTGTCTGGCTGTACCGTGTTTTCAAAAATCGATTTAGTTAAAGCGTATAACCAGATTCCTGTGCATCCAGATGACATCCCGAAGACTGCAATCACAACGCCGTTCGGTCTGTTCGAATTCCCATACATGACGTTTGGTCTGCGAAATGCCGGACAGACGTTTCAGCGCTTCGTGGACGAAATGCTCAGGGGTCTGGACTTTACGTACGCGTATTTGGACGATTTTTTGGTCTTCTCAAAAGACCAGAAGACCCACGAGCACCACTTGCGCCAGCTTTTTTCCAGGCTCCAAGACTACGGAATGGTCATCAACAGCTCTAAGTGCGTCTTTGGAGTGCCTGAGGTACAATTTTTAGGCTACCACATCTCAGTTAAGGGCACAAGACCATTGCCCTCCAAGGTCGAGGCCGTGCAGAATTTCCCAGCGCCTAAGACCGTCAGAGAGCTGCGCAGATTCCTTGGGATGCTGAATTTTTACAGGAGGTTTATTCCAGGTGCAGCTAGCATCCAGGCACCCCTGAACGCCCTGCTAACTGGATCGGTTAAGGGTTCACATCCAGTCAACTTAACACCCGGGGAGGACGAGGCATTCCAGAACTGCAAGAATAGCCTTCGTCAGGCAGCACTCTTGGCTCATCCTGACTGCAACGCTAAGTTGGCGTTGGTCACGGATGCGTCTGATAAAGCCATGGGCGCGGTCTTGCAGCAACTGAACGCAGGAGCTTGGGAGCCTCTTGCCTTCTTTTCGCGGAAGCTAAGTTCGGCGCAGGTTAAGTACTCGCCTTACGACCGTGAGCTGCTCGCAATTTACGAGAGTGTGAAGTATTTTCGGCACGTGCTGGAGGCTCGCGACTTTGTGATTTACACAGACCACAAGCCACTCACTTTCGCCTTCCACTCTCGTAAAGAGAATTGTTCCCCACGACAGTTCCGTCACCTGGATCTCATAGCCCAATTCACAACAGACATCAGGCATATATCTGGGAAAAATAATGTCGTGGCGGATACCCTCTCTCGCGTTGAGGAGATTACTCAACCTGTGCCCGCTGAAAGGATCGCTGCAGCACAACTGGAGGACCAGGAGCTAAAGCAACTGCTTGCTGGGGATAACGCGTTACGCCTGCAACAAGTTAGCGTACCAGGATCGCGGACACAACTATACTGCGACGTCAGCACCCCTACGCCAAGACCTTTTGTGCCCAAGGAGTTGCGCAGGACAATTTTCCTAAGCCTGCACGCCTTGAGTCACCCAGGCACCAAGGCATCAGCAAGACTGGTTGCTGACCGATATGTGTGGCCTGGCATCAGAAAAGACTGTCGAGAATGGGCTCGCTCTTGCCTGGCTTGCCAGCGCTCGAAAACCACGCGACACGTCTTTGCCCCAGTAGGAGCCTTCCAGTTACCAAAATCAAGGTTCGCATTCATCCACATCGACCTTGTGGGACCATTGCCATTGTGCCAGGGTTTCCGCTATTGTCTCACAGCCGTCGTTCGCTTTACGCGATGGCCTGAGGCAATACCGTTGGCAGACATGACCGCAGAAACAGTGGCAAAGGCCTTACTTAGCGGCTGGATCGCTCGCTTCGGCTGCCCATCGGATATCGTAACCGATAGAGGTAGGCAGTTCGAATCAGCACTCTTCAAATGCTTGTCTGCCATTGCTGGGTTCCAACATCGCAGAACAACTGCATACCATCCAGCCTGTAACGGACTGGTGGAAAGATTCCACCGTCAACTCAAGGCTGCGATCACTTGCCACGCAAATGACAGTTGGGTGGAATGTCTTCCACTAGTCCTGTTAGGTGTGCGCAGCGCTTACAAAGAAGACGCTCAGGCTTCTGCCGCTGAATTAGTTTACGGCCAGCCAATGCGCCTACCTGGCGAATTTTTCGACCCTCAGGCTGACGAGACCGGCGACATGACCGAATACCTGTCAAGGCTTCGGAGTATTTTCCGGAATCTGCAACCATCACCAGCGGCCAGGCACAATAGCAACTTCAAAACTTTCGTTCACAAGGATTTATCCTCATCGACACACGTGTTCCTCAGGGACTGCACCGCTGGTGGTAGTCTGAAACCGGCATACACAGGTCCTCATAAGGTCATAGAAAGAGGTGACAAGATGTTCAGAATACTGGTAAATGGTAAACAGGTTACCGTATCGATAGACCGCATTAAGCCGGCCTTCATACTGCGTGACCCCGGCAACACATCATTCACACCACATACCACTAACATGCACCACAACACACCACAGTCACCACTCAACACTAACGCTCATCACTACTCACCCAACGCGGATAACCGAAACTTGCCTTCTGCTGACGATGACGTCATCAGAACGACGCGGTCAGGTCGTCGCGTGAGATTTCCCGACTATTATCGCCCTTGACGGTCTTTGGAAGGGGGTGATGTAGTGACCCACTCTAGTTAAACATTAAAATTAAATATAAATTATGCAATTGCTCAAAATTAAAAACAATAATAATTTATATACATATTTACAAAGTAACTTAACAACTAGAATTATATAAAATCAAAATAATATATTTATTAAATAAGAATTTAAGTACTTAACTAATATTCAACATACAAACACATATTTCGTATTAGTAGAGAAATTACTAACGAGCTAGCTTACGTAGCTATGACGCGTCTATTGTTCTAGCGGCCAGCGAGCCGGCTACGTCACACGGACCGGTTGCGCGAGCGGGACGGCACTATCGTGACGTTGCGCGCGCGCAAGCGCGGTCCGAGGTGCGAGCCGCCTCGCTCGCCAGTACATACACAAAAAAACTTATAGCGACCGTTGTCGTTTAAAAACTTAGCTTCGCCGCGCTTAATATTGACTGTACTTTGCTTAACTTCGTGCTATCTATTCTATTTCTACTACTCCTTCTTCTTAGTGGAACTCTTGTGTGTGCGACTGTAACCTGTGTCTGTGCAATAAACTTTCTTCCTTTTTCTGGTGTACTTCGGACTTTCTTTCTTCCCTTCGTACATCTACATATCTGTACACACGCCTACCACTTCTACAACATGTTTGTTGTATGATGGGAGCCCCCCTTAAATATTTATTTTAATTTTATTATTTATTATTAAAGTTTAAATACAACTGAATATTTTGTGAATATTAGTGCCTACCTGTTGCCATTTTTATTATCGAGCAAAAAAGGGCAAAAAAATCGCGTTTATTATTGGCCCCCCTTAAATATTAATTTTATTTTTGTTTTTTTTTTTTATTTATTAATTTTTTTTTTTTTTTGTTTTATTTATTAAATTTATTTTATTTTTGTTTTATTGTTGTTAGCCCCCTTAAATATTTATTTTATTTTGTTTTTAGTATTTGTTGTTATAGCGGCAACAGAAATACATAATTTGTGAAAATTTCAACAGTCTAGCTATCGCGGTTCTTGAGATACAGTCTGGTGACAGACAGACGGACAGACGGACAGACAGCGAAGTCTTAGTAATAGGGTTCCGTTTTTACCCTTTGGGTACGGAACCCTAAAAAACATTTATATTTCTCGTAGGTATAGTATAAAATAAAGCACTATGTATCAGAAGAAATTGCGATTCTCAACTCGTGTGTATTAAGTCCCTCGGCCGAGCCTCGGGCCTCAAACTACACCTTCGTTAGTAATCGGTAACTTTCTTCCCTCGGTGAACAATGTACTATTTCTTTTCTTCTGTTGGCTTTGTGTATTTTTATATTTTTTAAAACAAATATCCACGACGGGCTTGTGGCTAAGTAATAACAGCCGCACAGGTCGATCGATCAGGTTAAGCTACGCTTGCCGCGGCTGGTCCGTGGATGGGTGACCATCTTTACATACTCAGACTCCTCCGTGCCTTGGAAAGCACGCTAAGCCGTTGGTCCCGTGTGAACACTCGCAGATAGACGCGACTAAGAAGAAACTTCATATAATGTAAAGCTACATGATTTTACATAATAAGGTTAACAAAACGTTAAGCAACGATTAATCACGGGAGTTGTTGAGCAACAAATATACTGTCAAAACAGTGTTTACGCTCCTTTAACAGTTAATTATGACGAAGCCGGATTTCGTAACCTTTTTAACCCGTAATTTAATGTGTGTAAAACTGTTTGTATATTTTTAGGGTAAGCTTGGAACATACCTTTTTATGGAGGGGCTCGTGTCAAAATAATAATAGCCGCAAAGGGTGATAAAAGGTTAAGCTATGCTGGCCGCGGACGGCTCGTGGATGCGTGAGGTATGAGGAACAGGGTGAAAAGTTCACTCATCTTCCATAGAAAAAGGGAGGATCCTCCGACCAGACGGGTATTGGCGGGCAATTGCCCGATGATTCATGTCGGGCCGTTGTATCTATGCTAGTTGCGCGGTAAACTCTGCTTGCGAGATGCAGGATTTTGCGTGACGTTAGTATGACGCGTTGTTCGCATGTGGCGTTGTAGAACTTGTAGATACCACTACATGTCCATTACATATAGAGACCCCTCCGTGCCTCGGTGAGCACGTTAAGCCGTTGGTCCCGGCTGTCATTCGTGGATCTTTGACAGTCGTTACGGGTGGTCAGAAGCCCGAAATTCTAACAACCAGTCTTATCAAGGGGTATCGTATTACGTGTTACTGGGTTGTGGAGGTCAGATAGGCAGTCACTCCATGTAAAATACTGGTATTCAGCTGCATCCAGTTAGACTGGAAGCTGACCCCAAACTAGTTGGGAACAGGCTGGGCAGATAAGACAGTTAGCGTGCTTAGCCTATAACGTTCCCACTGTTGGGACATGAGCCTTCTCTCTGTGAGGGAGTGGGCCATAATCCACCACAGGCCTAGTTCGGGTTGATAAATGTCACATGTCTTCGAAGTTTTGGTTCTAGGACATGCCGGTTTCCTCACAATGTTTTACTTCACCGTATTTAGAGCAGTTTTGATAAAGGAAAGTTATGTGCCTGGATGCACAGTGCAGTAGTAAAGATGGTGATGCGAAGCAGTCATGCTAGCGAAGGAGGTGGCCGGCTCAGGGAGAGAGCCTCCCGTCCCAGACGCCGCGGGAGACGCTCCGGGCGGGCGGCCACCGTAGGCGCGGGCCTGCGGGCGGAGAGTAATGGGTAGCTCACCGTCCGATCAGGACCAGGCCCGTGCCGGACGGCGCGTACGTGTTCCACGCGCGCCTCAAAGAGATGTCAGCAACAGAGAAGGGGCCCGATAGGGCCGAAGCCTGTCGGGGCAGCGGGATTGTCCGAAAGGGTTACCGCTACCCCGGAACAAAAAGGGCTAAGGAAGCAACGTGAGCGGGAGGGGTCATTTGATGATTTCGAACCCGAAAAAAAAATGGTCTACCTCGAAAATCTAAAATCTTCGAAAACTTACTAAGCGAGCGAAAGTGATGCAATTACTTTTGAAACGCAAAAGAAGAGTGATGGCTATAGTGTGCGTGCGCTCGGAATAAAACGACGTATGTGCCAAAACGAATTTACTCCTCTTTTAACAAAATAAATGAATTAAATTTAAAACTACTTTGAATAAACTTGGATATGATAATTGTCTATGTTTTAAAGTAAATTCCATTCTCTTAAGCGTTACGCCGTGATGTCGAAAAAAGCAAAAAAATAGATATAACTTTGCAATGTTTTTGTATCGAGAAAAAAATAGTTGAATCGTGTACCTATTCCTTTTACATGATACTAGACCAAAAAGTCAAAAGACATAACTTATACCAAAATGTTTAATCCCTACTCCACATACTTAACAAATCACACGAAATAGAAAAACCACATTTTTTTCAATATATCCCCTTAAGAGAATTTGCAATGCCGTTGTGAAAATATTTACCCGAACCCATATGGTTTTTATAGACCAAAAAACAACCTGACCAACGGATTCGGTTGCTACAAATTTTGGGCAAAAACTAACAAAAATCCGGAGTCGCGGGACATTTGAAAATATTTCGTCGGGCAGGACGGTACTCTAAAAAAAGTAATATGGACGGCGGACCCGGAGCTATACGAGTCAGTTAGAATCCAGCACGACCTGCACGACTGAATGTATCCGACTGAATGAATGTATACTGACTGTATGCATTACTGTACAAACGTGAGCCAGCTTTGTTCAACTCCATACCATTCTCAATACTCTTTTCAAAAACAACGAGGTATTAAAAGTCTGTTAATCCTTACCCTAACTATAATATTATAAATGCGAAATTACGTTTGTTTGTTTGTCACCTTTTCACGCCTAAGCCACTGAACCGATCATCCTAAAATTTTGCATATACGTTGTAAGGTGTCCTAATATACTTCGGCATAACGATTTTGGCACAATTTGTTTTGGCATAATAATACTTCGGCATAATTTTTTTAGGCATACATTTTATGTTGGCATAATCATCTAGACTAATTTGTTTTGGCATAAATTTGATTAGCATAACGTTATTAGGCCTAATGACTATTAGCATAATAATATTTAGGCATACAATTAATTAAATTTAATATGCTGTGCAATAAAAGTTAGTGACAGAACCGAATTGCTGCAAAACCGACTCCACGTAGTCTTGTTTGTCCTACCCCTAGAGTGTAATTTAAAATCGCGTAGGCGTGTAGGGGCGAGGCGGCCCGCGGGCTGAGGAGCAGGCGGCTGAGAGCGAGCCGCCGCGGCTGAGGCTGGCCGGCGAAGCCGGCCAACAAGCCGAAGCTGCGGTGGTGAGCGAAAGCCGTCTGCGACGATTAGCACGCGTGGGGCCGCCGGAGGCCCGCAGCGCCGGAGCCGTGACAGAAACCCTGCCTGCTGCATGTTGCATGCTCGCTTGAATGCTGCATGCTGCATGCTTGCTTGCATGCTGCATGCTTGCTTGTTTGCTGCATGCTTGCTTGCATGCTTGCTTGCATGGTGTATGCTTGCTTGCATGCTGTATACTTGCTTGCTTCATGCTTCCTACAGCGAAAAAAAACCCACAAAATTGTTCAATACCTTATATTATATTAATATGTTTTATATTACCTGATTCAGGAGATATGGCTTTTTTCCAATCGTCGTAATAAATTGGTATATCCTCTTCGGGCAAATTTATGCTTTAGGATATTATGCTTAAAAAAGTTATGCTTTAGAATATTATGCTTAATCATTATTATGGTTAGATAAATTATGCTTAAAAAAATTATGCGTAAGGTTTTATGCGTAATTATATTATGCGAAAATATAATTATGGCAAACAAAATTATGCTAAGGTATATTAGGTCTTAAAATTTTATGCAAATGGATAGGGAACCCTTTCCAGGACGTCTGTCGGGTCAGCTAGTACATTTATAAATTCAACCCTTTATTAGCGGTTGCAATGGCAATCCTATAATTTGGTTTTAATAGGTTTTAATATTTTATTATTTATCTTTTTGGTATTTTATATTTTGTGAATGTGAGAACGTTGTAGTCCTTGTAGACTGTGGATATGTATACCATTTTCTATTTTATTAGGTCCTCCCTTAACTATTAACACTGTGATTGGAAAAATATTGTAAAAGCTAATATGTTTAAAAGAGTAACCGTGGATTTTCTTGTCTGCTCTTCACCATAGGAAACGACCAATTGGAACCGTGCACCTAGCTTCTGACGTTTCATAAGTGCCATGTAGGTATATGTGAAAAAAAAAATCTGATTTTGGGGTCCATAGGTGAAAATTTGAGCAGGTGGCCAAGTGGTGACGGTCGCGACTTAGGTACGAGTTGTAGGTCGTAGGTTTGAACCCAGACAGGCGCTTTACTTTGTGTAAATTATATCATCGCCACTGCTCTCAAAACGGTGAAGGAAAACATAGTGAGGAAACCGGCATGTCCTAGAACCAAAAATTCGAAGACATGTGACATCTACCAACCCGAATTTTACATATTTGACGTTATAAACCTGTAAACTGGACAATTCTTTTTATTCTTTTTATTAGGGTTCCGTACCCAAAGGGTAAAAACGGGACCCTATTACTAAGACTTCGCTGTCTGTCCGTCTGTCCGTTCGTCTGTCTGTCATCAGGCTGTATCTCAAGAACAGCGATAGCTAGACAGTTGAAAATTTCACAAATTATGTACCTATTTCTGTTGCCGCTATAACAACAAATACTAAAAACAAAATAAAATAAATATTTAAAGGGGGCTCCCATACAACAAACGTGTTTTTTTCGGCGTTTTTTCCTTGTTCGTGTGCGAGTCCAAGTCGCACTTGGCCAGTTTTTTCAATTACTTACACGTCTCTGTTGACCTTTTCGGGTAAAACAGGCCAGCTGTTTTGTTATATTGCAGTATTTTCCGCTCATTCCCTTCGATCTGAAACCAAAAATCTTTCCATACACTGCGCCAACTTACACTGATGTGGAAAGAACTGTCAGATTACTTTAAGACGAATCTCAGAGGATGTGGGAGGGATCCTTTCGATAATCTTGACTGAGAGGAAACTTATCGGTTGGTTCCGACTTCCGACTTGTTGGGTTGGAAAGATAAGGTTTTCTTTAGCTTAAATGTTTCTTTTGTCTTTAATTGAATGGCTGTGAACAATGGGCCGCGGTCCTTGTGAAGGCCGCAAGAATGCCCTCTGGATGCGAGAAGCACAGTGCTGGTCGATTTGGCGACGCTTCGAGGAGGCCTTTGTCTAGCAGCGGACGTTTTTCGGCTGAAATTATATAACAATAACAATATTTTGATTTTAATTTATTTTTAATCTTGACTTGATTCAGAAAGCAGTACTTCTGGACACGGCTCGCATTGTCAGGAGGTTCCTCTTTCTGGAGCCCTGACCGCCGGTAGCTTGGACCCTGTTCCCGATACCGGTGGGCTACTAGTTTTTTAGGGTTCCGTACCCTAAGGGTAAAAACGGAACCCTATTACTAAGACTTCGCTCTCTGTCCGTCTGGCCGTCT
The DNA here is from genome assembly GCA_916614155.1 of Mesoligia furuncula. NCBI lineage: Eukaryota > Metazoa > Arthropoda > Insecta > Lepidoptera > Noctuidae > Mesoligia > Mesoligia furuncula. The sequence goes on from OU744815.1 coordinate 6,447,243, forward strand.
GTCCGTCTGTCCGTCTGTCCGTCTGTCCGTCTGTCCGTCTGTCCGTCTGTCCGTCTGTCTGTCACCAGGCTGTATCTCAAGAATTGCGATAGCTAGACTGTTGAAATTTTCACAAAGTATGTATTTCTGTTGCCGCTATAACAACAAATACTAAAAACAAAATAAAATAAATATTTAAATATATGATCGACTAAAACGATCAGTAAATAAAATCAGAAAAATATATGATATTCTTCAGGATATTATGCTAGGGGGATACTGTGTTGAAAACATAATACAACTAATTTGATACGATAGAAAAACATCATGCGGTCTACCTCTAAAAAGTTTATTTTTACAATAAAAACCATACTAATATACATACAATAATTCTGATTTTTTGTCAGATTATTCTACAAGTAACATACTAAAATATTTTTTTCATCAGTTGTGTCATCGGGCTTCTCTTTCTTTTCTATGCAGTCCGACAGTGACCGCGCTTTAGGTCATGTAAGCCCCAATTAAAATATTCTGTCTTATTTATTTAAACTTTTCGCAAACAAAAAAGGTATAAAGCGCGCGATACTTGTCAACTTCAAACGATTGAGAGAAATAGATTTACCGCTAAACATATGCAATGATTTGTGGTGCAAGCACGCTTAAACTCCCTCATTATTTATTTAAAAAAAAGGCTTTTCCAACTAAATTCATACACAGCATTCAAACTCAAACTCAAACTCAAACCATTTGTTTCAATTAAACCATTTACAGGCACTTTTGAATTGTCAAGAAGTCGGTCAGTCAGAAAATATGAAGCTAGTTGCCCATTCCAAAGCGTAGGTACCTATGGAGAAGAACGGGCAAGAAACTCCATGGACACTCTTTTAAATTGTATTTTTACAAAAATATTAGTTACATCATTAATGTTGAATTTACAATTATATGTGAGAACGATGTAAAAAAAAAAAAATACGTACGCGTTAAGAGCGTCCAGAGTACAGCAAATAGTAAGAAGACAACAATCCAAAAATAAAATAATCATTGTCATCATTCGCAAATATCTCTATGGATTTAAATGTAAAATGCAAGTCGGCACCAGTGTACGCGCACCGCGCCATACAGCCATTAATACCGGCCTGGTATCACCACTTGTTACCATTTAACAACAGTACGTTTGTCAAGTGTTTCAAGGTGATTACTATTCTCTAGTCACGTATGTGTTCAGTTATTTATTGGGAAATAGTCTTGGTCTTTGACAGAAGCTCAGAAGTCCGAACTCAACGTTTGCCAAAGAGCGTTCTCACCGACCAAATTTGCAACACAATACGCTCTAAGACAGGTATCGCCGATGTTGGCGGCAAGTCTGCGAGGCTAGAGTGGGACTGGGCGGGTCATACTTATAGGACGCATCCAGACAGATGGGCCAAATTCGTCACATAGTGGGTGCCTGAAGACGGGCGTCGTCACTGAGGCAGGCCTAAGAAACGCTGGCGTGGCGATTTGGACTCGATCCTAACCGATTGGACGGAGAAGGCACAGTATAAGGAAATGTGGAAGAATATGGGTGAGGCCTTCGCCCAGCAGTGGGACAGTACAGGCTAACGGAAAAAAAACAGTGGCACTCCGGGAGCGCCGACAGAAGTGAAAACAAAACACAAACAGAAAACTTTGCCACCACTCACTGACATATCGGATATACATTAAAGTCGAGTACATTCCGAGGACAGCCGAAAACATTCGAAGCGGGTATTTTTTTAATCGTATTATAAACAAAACACGCGCGGTATCGATTACGGTAACAGTGGCGCGACTTCAATGGATTTTTCCCATCTCAAAAAATGCCCAAGCGCCTAAAAAAGTTTTCACTGAATGAAAAAAATGAAATTATATATTCTGTAAATAGGAATCACTTTTACACGTCATATTATAAAAAAAAACTGGCCAAGTGCGAGTCGGACTCGCACACGAAGGGTTCCGTACCACAAGGAAAAAACGCCAAAAAAAAAACACGTTTGTTGTATGGGAGCCCCCCTTAAATATTTATTTTATTTTGTTTTTAGTATTTGTTGTTATAGCGGCAACAGAAATACATAAATTTCAACTGTCTAGCTATCGCGGTTCTTGAGATACAGCCTGGTGACAGACAGACGGACGGACAGACAGCGAATTCTTAGTAATAGGATCCCGTTTTTACCCTTTGGGTACGGAACCCTAAAACAAAATAAGCTGGATGAAGTCGGCGTTTCCTATCTGACTACCTACCCCTGACAAGAAAAGGCGAAACAAACTCAGGGGCCAAAGTCTCTTTTAAAGTCCAGGCATAGTCTTGGTCAGATGAGGGGCCGGTGGCTAAATAATAACAGCCGCACAGGTCGATCGATCAGGTTAAGCTACGCTTACCGCGGTTGGTCGGTGGACGGGGGACCTTTACATACCAAGACCCCTCCGTGCCTTAAATTAGAAAGCACGTTAGGCCGTTGGTCCCGGCTGTCATTCGTGGCTCTTTGACAGTCGTTACGGGTAGTCAGAAGCCCGAAAGTCTGACAACCAGTCTTACCAAGGGGTATCGTATTACCCCATAACTGGGTTGTGGAGGTCCGACAGGCAGTCGCTCCGTGTAAAATACTGGTATTCAGCTGCATCCGGTTCGACTGGAAGCCGACTCTAATACCCCATAACTGGGTTGTGGAGGTCCGACAGGCAGTCGCTCCGTGTAAAATACTGGTATTCAGCTGCATCCGGTTCGACTGGAAGCCGACTCTAATATAGTTGGGAAAAGGCTAGGCAGATGATGATGATGATGATAGTCTTGGTCAGATTAGTGAGCAGTCGTTTTGTATTTTGTGTTCCACGAACTGTGTCCAAATAAACTTTTTATCATTCTAGTTCGTAAGTTAGTCATTTAATTTAATACCTAGTTAAGTTGTGTTAAATATTGTAAAAGTTATGTAAGTAAACAAATAAAGGTTTGTTTAAAAAAATATTATCCTAACATTAATTGGATTAGGTGCAAAATTAATTTGCCAATCGTAAGTGTTTTAAGTAAGACGAAAGTCTTTTACCAGTGCGTGTTGCGAGTGATGACTTATGGCACTGAAACGTGGTCGCTCGCAATGGGCCTTATAAGAAGGCTAAAAGCCACCCAAAGGGCAATGGAGAGGGCTGTGCTTGGAGTTTCCTTGCGTGATCTAATCAGGAATGAGGAGATCCGCCGGAGAATCAAGGTAACCGACATAGCCCGAAGAATTGCCAAACTTAAGTGGCAGTGGGCAGGGCACATTGCTCGCAGAACAGATGGCCGATGGGGCCGAAAGGTTCTGGAGTGGCCACCGCGTACCGGAAGACGTAGCGTTGGAAGGCCTCCCACAAGGTGGACCGACGACCTTGTGAAGGCCGCAGGAACCCGTTGGATGCGGGCAGCACAGGACCGGTCGAAGTGCAGGTGCTTGGGGGAGGCCTATGTCCAGCGGTGGACGTCTTTCGGCTGAAATGATGATGATGATGAAGTGTTTCTAGGGGGGGAAAGAAAAGAAAGGTCTTTATTCTATAGTTGCCTGTTCCAAAGACAACCTATGTTGTAATTTTAAATGAAACAGATACTATTATCTGTTTCATTTTTACCGATAAACTGTTCCTTCTGTTGGTCTCTTTTGAAAGATGCCGCTCAGAAAGTCACATTATTTCACTATTATTTTCTACTAGCAGCGTCCCGCAGTTTCACCCGCGTAAGTTTCGATCCAGTAGGAATATCGGGATAAAAACTATCTTATGTCCTTCCCCGGGATGCAATCTATCTCTCTGTCAAATTTTATCGAAATCCGTTCAGTAGTTTAGGCGTGAAAAGGTAACATACTAATTAATCCAATAAATGTTAACCCAGAAAAAAGTCTATCTATGTGCCAATTTTCATCCAAATCTGTTCAACTGTTTACGCGTGATTGAGTAACAAACATCCAAACTTCTTCAGAAACTTTCACATTTATAATATTAGTAGGGTTCATATTATAAATATTCGGTAAACTTGGCTACGCTACGCTACGCTCGTAGGAGCGTAGGCGCGTCGTAGGCGACGCATGGAGCTCTTGCTACGGCTCGTAGCAAGAGCCCCACGTAGCAATAAACATTGAGTTAAGTGACAAAGTATTCATACTTTGACCTAGTGTCAAAGTATGAATAGGTTAAGGTTCGCCAAAATTACGACATGTCCATTATTAGCTGCTAATTTTAATTTATTTTTCCATCAGAGAGCGCGCTAAATTTACAGCGTAAGACTTACAGGTACAAGGTACACAGATACTTCATTATTCAGATTTACTGGATTCGTTTTTCTCCTCTACCGATATTTTTTTTTTCTCCTCACAGTTCTTTTTGTTTATATGTATGTATGTATATATGTATCTATGTATTAGTATGTAGTCTTGTATTTTATAATCATTTGATATTTCATATGTTGCACCTACCATGTTTTGTCTCTGCATCACCCTAAGGTTGACTGGTAGAAAATGCCTCAGGGATTAAGTCCGCCTTTGTACAGTATTTCTTTTACTTGTGCATAAAGTTTTAATAAATAAATAAATAAATAAATACTTGATTAATGACCCCCATACTCGATGGAACCTGTGTTACTGGGGTCATCGATCCGTCCATTATAAAAGATTACAGTTAAGTAGTATTTATTTTTTAAAGGAACAATTGCTTGCTTAATCCTAGTGTGAAAATTATAATACTTAGTTGCAAAACGGTTTTTGTTCGATTTTGTTGGTAGAAAGCCAAACAAAAACGCTTTAAAAAAATCTGCAGCTGAATTTCTCATTAAGAAACGTGGGGTAAGTGCAAAAGGCAGTAAAAGCAAGCCTACTAGGTAAAATACGGTCGCCGTCATCTGTCGATCCGATGGAACCGGCTCGTAAAATATATACGGAGTAAATATAAGCCGGCCGCCCCAGAAAATGGGGTAACCGGATTTTCGCACAAAATTAATGCATTGGCGGCTACTCGCAGATTGTTTTACGCTTGAATAGCTTTGCTGCTGGTTTTAATAAAAATGTGCTGATATTTTTGAGGTAGTTTGTGGTGCGTGGTGCTTTTAGGGTTCCGTACCTCGAAAGGAAAAAACGGAACCTTTATAGGATCACTTTGTTGTCCGTCTGTCTGCCTGTCTGTCAAGGCCCTTTATCTCGGGAACGCGTGGAGGTACCGAGTTGAAATTAAAACCATATACTCAGGTCCACAGTCCCTTGAAGATGTGAAAAAATCAAACTTCTAAGTTAACGTAAAAAAAGATACGGCCGTTTATGCCACAAAAAACGTATATTTCGACACGCTCAAGGGAATCAAAATTTATAGTGTACTTCCCATTGACCTAGAATCATTAAATTTGGCAAGAAGCAATGTCATGTACCTAGCACAAGTAAAGGAAAAAAATCCGAAAACCGTAAATTTGTAGTTACATACCTAGAAATTTGTACGGAACCCTCGGTGCGCGAGTCCGACTCGCACTTGATCGGTTTTTAGGGTTTCGTAGTCAACTAGGAACCCTTATAGTTTCGCCATGTCTGTCTGTCCGTCTCCGTCTGTCTGTCCGTCCTCGCTTAATCTCTGTGACCGTTAGCACTAGAAAGCTGAAATTTTGTAGAAGTACGTATATCAGTTACGCCAACAAAGTGGTAAAATAAAATTTTAGAAAATATTTTTTTTTAGGGTAGCTCCCCTACATGTGAAGTGGGGATGATAATTTTTTTCATCATCTACCCCATCGTGTGGGGTATCGTTGAATAGGTCTTCTAAAATAGCTTAGGGGTTACTAAAATTATTTTTCGATTTAATGCTCCATTTACGAAATATTAAAGTTTAAAGTGCAAATTTTTGTTCTAGTAGGGCGTCCCCCCACCTCTCAAAGCTTAACTACTAGCTTGAAAAATCTGGAAAAATTCTCGATGAAAGTGCATTTCATGAACTTTAAAGCAAAAGTATAGCGGTTAAGATAACTTTATTAGTTTAGCAGTAATAGTCGTTGAACTTGGGTGTTGGATAATTTTGTACCAAATACAAAATCCTTAGCATTAATCCTTTAAAGTGACTAAGATGAAGTAGTTGCTTGTTTATAATGGGTAAAGACTTGCATTGAAAACCAAAATATGTTTTTTTTTTTACCTATTCAGAATAAAGAACAACAGAATCGTACTACATTGTGATAACGGGCTACTACGGAACCCTACACTGTGCGTGGCCCGACACGCACTTGGCCGGTTTTTTTTTTCTTTGTTTGATGGCTGTTTGGTTTGAAATACATGGATATTTACGTAGGTAGAAATGTGTTGTTCCTTAATAAAGAAACAAAGGTTTCTTGTGAATTTTATTTTCAAGTAACTAGTCTTTTCATTTTCAAGAAAAGGGAGGCCACAGTGGCTGGTTCCGGGCTATGTAACATACTGGTATTCAGCTGCATCCGGTTAGACCAGAAGCCGACCCCTACATAGTTGGGAAAAGGCTAGGCAGATGATGATGAGGTGATTCCGAGCTGAAATAATGATGATGAGTATTTTAATTCTTTTTTAGAAGTGGATGTAATAACTTACTTATCTTAATAATAGTAAAGGGGGGGGGGGGGGGGGAATTAGTATAAAACCCACGCTACTAGACATATTTTAATATATAAAAGGATTTCAATAAAATTTGCCAGAGAGATAGATTGTTTTTATCGACATACCTCGCGGGCGAAGCCGCGGGCGGAAGCTAGTTTTACATAAACGAAAAAATACGAGCAAACCTCTCTATTTTCTATTTCAGACTTATCCTATTTTCTCTTCGAATGCAAAACATAAAAGCCGTGTCAGAAAAAGGTATTGGAGCGACAAAATATTTACTGCAGGTACCTATGTACGAGTACGTGCCGTTAGTGACTGGTTCACGAAATTTCTTATATTTTACATACATTCACATGTTTTACGACAGGTTTGAGAAATGGATCACTCTCCATCAGTTCCACCCGCACACGAATTAGTAAAGTGTTCTATAAAACGTCAAAGTTCGCTGTAAACTTTTTATATGGATCATACTTTCAGGTTATCATTTTCTAAATTCATTTTCAATTTTTTTTTTTTTCAGTAGCACCGTGTGGGGGTAATTACGTATAACAAACAAACAGGAGATGGGTTTAATTTTGACAGTTTAACAACATTAATTGTGTTTTTTACGTCGTTGAGCAGGCTAACTTTTCAAATATTGTCAAGCAATGGTCCCTACAAAAAAAAACAACCGACTTCCAAAAAAAACACTACAAATTGAAAAATAACTTTAATTTCGGAAGTCGGTGTCTTTGGTTCCGCATTTTCGTTTATTGACACCGACTTCCGAAATTAAAGTTATTTTTCAATTTGTAGTGTTTTTTTTTTTGGAAGGCGGTTGTTTTTTTTTTTTTGTAAAAAGTTTTTATTTTATACTTTTGTGGGTCCGTTTGTAATTTATCTAAGTTACAATAGCCTAATGTCAACTGCTCATCATTTGTTACAAAATATTGCTTTTCCGGATGTTGGGACGTTAATTGTTGAGGAGTTCTCCTGGTAAGAACCAGGAGAACTCCTCAACAACCACTCACCATAGGCATTGTGACGAGCATAAATTGCTTAGCAACCATATTAAAGTAATCGAATCGCAACCCGTCAAATATTTGTCAATGAGTAGTTCCAATGGCCATCTGTCAGTGTGTGTGTCTTCTTCATCAGCTCCACTTTACCAAATGATGATTTCCGAGAGCAAATGCTCAAATTATTTTAAAATATACCCAAATCGTTATAGCTTTGCCTATAAAATTTGAGGGTTTCCCTCGATTTCCATGGGATCCTCTCATCAGATTCCAACTTGGTGATAATAAGACCACCTCGAGAGTATACCCTTTCAAACAAAAAAATAATTTTGAAATTCGGTCTACAATTGGCGGAGTAATCACGTAACAAACACACAAAAAAAAAAAAAAACATACCGTCGAATTGAGAACCTCCTCCTTTTTTGAAGTCGGTTAAAAATGGTTGAGCTGGATGGTGCTGATCCACGCGTCATGTTCGTGAACGGGCGCCGTCGGTTGAGACTGGTCATCTCTTAACTGCCAAGGCTCATTTTTATCTTATATTTTTATTTGTATCTTCATTTGTGTTTTTTTCGCATTGTTCTCACATATAGAAGCAACAAGAATAATGTACGGTCACCTGCAAAAGTGCATGGATACCCTAATGGCTATTTTCCTGTGAACGTTTGAGTTCAAGTTTTCTAAAATAAACTAGATGGCGTTGGTTTCTTCACAATTGTGACTAATTTACGAAACGTAAGTAAGCAGTTGGGAAGAAACGTATTGAGAAAGGAGTTACACAGCTAATATATTTATCTAACTATTACATTACATTTGCTAGCATATGAAAAAATAATGAAATAATAAAAGAAACCGATAAGAATAATTAAGTATGCGCAGTGGCGCCCTCATCGTTTGTTTGGTTATTTCTTACTTAGTACTAATAAATTGATATTCAATTTTAACGTAGTAGGCTAATAGTTAGGAACAATTTTTTTTAAGTAAATATTAATTATAAATTGAATGTTTGAAGAGACAAAAAGAAACTACAAAAATATTTTGTCATAAAAAGCAAAACAACGCCATCTAGTAACAGTATAATGAAATTTTGTTAGTCGTTAACTGGTTTTACCCTAGATGGCGTCATTTCTCGCTTCACACGATTATATTTCTGAAATAACCATGCACTTTTGCAGCCCTACTGTAGTGCCCAGGACTTTGTAATATCTTGATTTAAAACAGTGTCCATGGAGTTTCTTGCCCGTTATTCTCCATAGAGATCTACGTTTTGGAATGGGCAACTTATAGCTTCAACTTTCTGACAATTCAAAAGTGTCTGTACATGGTTTAATTGAAATAAATGCTTTGAGTCTGAGAATAGGTTAGCCTTCAAAATGGTTCAGATTGGGATTGATAGTGTGTTACGTGTTACGCAATCAGGGCTGGTGTCAGGACTTGTGCCTCATCATTTCAGCCGAAAGACGTCCACTGCTGGACATAGGCCTCCCCCAAAAGGGGGGGTTTGCCATAATCGCCACGCTTGGCAGGCGGGTTGGCGATTGCGGCGCAGTGTGGTATGGTGGTGGAATGCATAGAGAACGCTGCTGCCCATTCTCCGGTACGACCCTTAGTCGCCTTTTACGACACCCACGGGAGGTATGGGGTGGTGCTATTCTTTAAGTCCGGCACCACACAGACTACTACTTGACTTGTGCCTGTTACATGGCACTTATATACAGGGTTATTGGTCAAACATTTACAACCTCATTGTACTCGTAATTATGAACAACTTTTACTATGGGACCAAACATGAAATAGCGAAAAAAACACAACATTTTGACGAGTTAAACGAACATAAATGTAGGGAACAGCTGAATTTTTTTTCGCGATTTCAGGCTTGGTCCCATAGTAAAAGTTGTTTATAATGATGAGTACAATGACCTCTTAAGAGGTTGTTAATGTTTTACCAATAACTCTGTAGAGCTACCCTTCGTTGATTACAGACGGACCCAGTCATGCCATGCAGTCGGCCATGGAGGATTACGGCCCACTCCCTCCCACCGAAAGAGGCCTGTGTCCCAGCAGTGGGAACATTATAGGCTACTTATGCTTATGCTAAAGTACCTGACTGGGTTCGAACTTACGACCTACAGATTGTAAGTCGCGTTCGTTACCACTGAGCCACCATTGCTCTCCTGGGCTTAGAAATACATTATTAATATGGTGTAAGTCCCTATGTGAGGACTATAACACACCAGACACAGACGCAAACGAATGTCTGTTGCATAAATATTATCGTCTGTATTTGTTTTATTAATCACATTTTCCTTATCTGTTTGAGGATCGTAATTAATTACGGAGGCAAATAGTGCAGTGGAGAATATAATTGTTTGTTTCGACAACAAACATTTGTATCATTTATTTTTTTCATAATCATACTCATTTATTTGCGTTCCACAAGGTAAAAAACTGGCCAAGTGCGAGTCGGACTCGCACACGAAGGGTTCCGTACCACAAGGCAAATGCGCCGGAAAAAAAAATCTATTGTGGTTGCCCTCCTTAAATATTTATTTTATTCTGTTATAGCGGCAACAGAAAAACATTATCTGTGAAAAATTCAACTGTCTAGCTATCACGGTTCATGAGATACATCCTGGTGACAGACAGATAGACAGACAGACTTAGTCTCACCGGATCAAAACGGAACCCTTAAGGTTCCGTTTTTACCATTTTGGTACGTAGCCCTAAAAATCGTGAAGATACCTCTAAAAACTTTCTTTTTACAATAAAAACCATACTAATATACATACAATCATTCTGATTTTTTGTCACATTATTCTACAAGCAACATACTAAAACACTACTGTTTTAATTTTTTAGTCCAAACAATAGATTATTTGTCTGTGTGGTGCCAGACTTAAAGAATTGCACCACCCCTTACTTCCCGTGTCATAAAAGGCGCCTAAGGGTCTTACCGGAGAATGGGCAGCAGCGTTCTCTATTTATTCCACCATCATACCATACTGCGATCGCCAACCCGCCTGCCAAGCGTGGCGATTATGGCAACCCCCCCCCCCCCCCCCAAATTGGGGGAGGCCTATGTCCAGCAGTGGACGTCTATCGGCTGAAACGACGAATAGATTTTTTGTAATTAAATAATTGATTGATGGCTAACTTGTCGGATATCATTTTATTCGCTGATGACACTTCCCTTATTTTTAAAATAGATAGAAAAGATACGGATGTCTTACATGTTAACGATAGTCTGGCTGTTCTTTCGAAATGGTTTGCAGCTAATAATCTTTTACTTAATGCGAACAAAACTAAATGTCTTAAGTTTTCGTTACCAAATGTACCTCAAGTGGGTCTGAATTTAGAACTTGATGGCAAAAGACTAGATGCTGTTACGGAAACTGTATTTCTAGGAATTACTTTAGATTCAAAACTACAATGGGGCGCACACATTAGAGCTCTCTCAAATAGATTAAGTTCAGCTGCATATGCAGTAAGAAAAATAAGGCAGTTGACAGATATAGCCACAGCTAGGTTAGTATACTTTGCTTATTTCCACAGTATTATGTCTTATGGTGTTCTGCTGTGGGGATCGGCAGCTGACGTAGATTCAATTTTCATTTTACAGAAGAGGGCAATCCGCGCAATCTATAAAATGGGTCCTCGCGAGTCTCTTAGAAACAAATTCAAAGAAATTGATATACTAACTCTGCCTTCTCTTTATATTTTAGAAAGTATTTTGTATGTTCGCAAAAACTTAGGACTCTTCAAAATAAGAAGCGATTTCCATAATATAAATACACGTAGTAAAAATGAAATTGTGTTACCTAAATTTAGATTAACTAAAACTAGCAAGTCATTTCTTGTAAACAGCATCCGTTTTTATAATAAGTTGCCAAAGCCGGTTACAGAACTTAGCGATGGAAAGTTCAAAACCCTCATCAAACGTGTCCTAATCAAAAAAGCATATTATAAGATTAAAGACTACGTTGAAGACAAGGTAGTCTGGCAATAATTCCTTCTGCACATGTGGCTTCCCTGGCTTCTCATTAACGGCATAACTATGTAAATGTCTATTAACTGCTCTCAAATTACGATGTTAAATTTTTATTTTTTTATTTTTCTTTTACATACTCTTTGACATAATTTCTTTATTATTCTTTATTATTTGACATTATATACTTTTTGACATAATTTCTTTACTATTTGACATTATATACAGACAATTCAAATTTTCACCTCTTTATTAGTGGTTTTAATGGGAATCATAACACTTGGTTTAAGTAGGTTTTTATTAATATTTTTTTTATTTATCCTTTTGATAGATTCTTATTTTGTAAATGTAAGGACTTTGTAGGCCTTATACACTTTAGATCTGTAGACCATTTTTTATTCTATCAAGTACTTGGTACTTGTTGACAGGCCTGCGCTGTCCTCCCATACCTACTGTAATCTGGAAACATTGTAAAAGCCAATTATTTTTAAAAAGAGTAACCTTAAATATAAAAGTTTCTTGCCGGTTCTTCTCCATAGGAAACGACCAATTGGAACCGTGCACCTAGCTTCTGACGTTCCATAAGTGCCCATGTTGGTTTATGTGAAATAAAACATTTTGATTTTGATTTTGATTTTGATTTTTGATTCTATGCAGTCCAAGAGTGACCGCGCTTTAGGTCATGTAGGCCCCTTAGGCTGGTTTTAGAGTCGCGCTGACCACCGAAACGTATGAAACGCACGCGCTGATAGCTATGTGTTATTCTAAAACGCTTCCTAGAAGTTCATACGTTTCAGCTGTCAGCGCCGACGGTCAGCGTGCGGTCAGCGCGATTCTAAAAGCAGCCTTAACCCATTAAGGGATTGGGTTAAGAGGATGGATAGTAATCGTAGAGCAGAGGAGGCCCAGTGGTAACGAACGCGACTTATGAGTTGTAGGACGTGGATACGACAGGCGGCGCGACCCAGACGGGCTCTTTACTTTGCCTATATTATTTCATCACCACTGCTCTCAAAACGGTGAAGGAAAACGTCGTGAGGAATCCGCGCATGTCCTAAAACCAAAAAATTCGAAGATATGACTGTGACATCCGTGCCTCGGAAAGAACGTTAAGCCGTTGGTCCCGGCTGTCATTCGTGGATCTTTGACAGTCGTTACGGGTAGTCAGAAGCCCGAAAGTCTGACAACCAGTCTTAACCAAGGGGTATCATATTACCCAGTAGCTGGGTTGTGGAGGTCAGATAGGCAGTCGGTCCATGTAAAATACTGGTATTCAGCTGCATCCGGTTAGACTGGAAGCCGACCCCAACATAGTTGGGAAAAGGCTAGGCAGATGATGATGATGACTGTGACATCCACCAACAGGCACAGTAAAGTTTATTGAACACTTCAATATTTGAGCTTTTTCGGTACCGACTTTGTTTTGAAGGTTTTACATTTCTTTTATTACTTACTAGCTTTCGCACGCGGCTTCGCCCACAAGGTATGTCGTTAAAAACTATCCTATGTCCTTCCCCGGGATGCAATCTATCTCTCTGCCAAATTTTATCGAAATCCATTCAGTGGTTTAGGCGTGAAAAGGTAACATACAGACAGACAGAGAATGCGTTATTATATTGGATACGCGGCAGAGCATTGTAAGCCTTTTGGGTAGATGTGAACCACAGGGCTCCCGAGTACAGTGCTGTACAGTATGCCTTAAAAAGGGTTATTTTAATTGCGTCTGTACATCGAGAAAATCTGCGGGCCAGCATATTTGCCCTAACTGACAATGCTCTGCGCTCCCTCTCTAGATCCATATCATCTTTCAGGTCATCAGTAACGAGGTGGTATTTAAATTTATACACCCTGTTAATCGGGTGACCTTTCATTAGGAGAGGAGGAACCGTAGTGGTACTGGTACTGGTGCCAGACCTGAAGACTATAAATTCTGTCTTACTGCTATTATAAACTAACCCATGAGTCGCAGCGTACGACTCGCACACATTGAGTAACTTACGGAGAGCGCCGATCGAGGGAGCCAGCAGCACCATGTCGTCCGCGTAGCTAATGTTGTTAAAACAAACTCCATCCACGTAGCAGCCGACACGTGTGCTGCTGAGTCGCTCAATCAGAGCATTAATATACAGACCGAAGAGCAAAGGCGAGGACTGGCCCCCCTGCCTCACCCCGCACTCCGGCCGGCATGGCTCTGACAGCTTTCCCGCCCACCGCACTTGAGTCTCCTGTTTCATGTACCAGTGCTTGAGGAGTAATACAAACTCTGGCGGGAGCGCTGTTTCTTCTAGCTTTTGCCAGAGAAGATCGTACGGGACAAGGTCAAAGGCCCTGGACAAGTCGAGGAAAACAGCATAAACAGGTGTATTTCTATCGGTGTAATACCTGACAGTGTGCTTCAAACTAACAATAGCAGTCTCCGTTGACAGCCCAGGTCGGAATCCAAACTGAGCATCACAGAGCCGCACATGTTCATTTAGATGTGAGTTAAGCACGCTGTCAAGGACCTTGGCTATGACGGTGGCGAGTGAAATAGGCCTGTAGTTTGACTTGTCCGATACGTCTCCTGTCTTACTTTTGACCACCGGCACCACCAGAGTTCGCACTAGATCAGGCGGAAGATGTGAATGACACAAACACAGATTAAATAAAAGTGCTAGCACCCGAGGTAAGTGGGAACCAGCATGCTGCCGGTGCTCAATGCTGAGTCCGTCATGACCAGGGGATTTGCCTCTTGTCATCCTCTTCAGTATGTGCCTAATCTGTTTTGTAAGAATTACAGTGGCCACCTCCGCACCTACCTTACTATACCTTCCACACTATACCTTCTCTGTCACATTTAGAAAGCATATAATCTGTAGGTACATCTCTGCGATAAATACGGGCTGTATGTAAACAAAACTGCTATGATTGAAAACTTCCCTCGTTGCGATTGAACTAAGTTCATGAAGCGGTTACGTTGCGGTTTTAGTTAAACTTAAGTTGTACTTACGAAAGCAATAAACGTGCAGTTCCATTGCTGCACACCGCTACAATATGCACGTGTTCTTAGCTCCGCTTTGTAGGATGAAAGTTGCGCAACATGTTTTTGTGTTGCGGGAAACATGGAATGTTGCAGTTCATGGTACACAAAAGAAGTACGGGATGTTTTTTGTTTTTGTCGGAACTGCAATATTGTAGGCAATAATGTTGCATGTTGCGCGTATGTTGCGTTCAATGAATATTTCTATATTTAATAGGTCGCGTCTGTGTGGTGCCGGGCTCAAAGAATACCACCACCCCATACTTCCCGTGGGTGTCGTAAAAGGCGACTAAGGGGCGTACCGGAGAATGGGCACCAGAGTTCTCTATGCATTCCACCACCATACCATACTGCGATCGCCAACCCGCCTGCCAAGCGTGGCGATTATGGCAAACCCCCCCCTTTTGGGGGAGGCCTATGTCCAGCAGTGGACGTCTTTCGGCTGAAATGATGATGATGATGATAATAGGTCGTAGTTAACTGAAATAAGTCATCATCTACCTAGTCTTTTCCCAACAATGTTGGGGTCGGCTTCCAGTCTAACCGGATGCAGCTGAATACCAGTATTTTACATGGAGCGACTGCCTATCTGACCTCCACAACCCAGTCACTGGGTAATACGATACCCCTGGCAAGACTGGTTATCAGACTTTCGGGCTTCTGACTACCCGTAACGACTGCTAAAGATCTCGGTATGTAAAGGTGATCACCACCTTTCCACAGACCAACCTGTGCGGCTGTTATTATTTTCCCCTTTCGGACCTTTCGGATTAAATTCTTTAAATATTACATAAGTATGACGGCATCAAAATTCTACGCAACAGTGGAATAGCACCTTTATCTTACCTTTATTGCATGTTGCTCAGGTGAAAAGGTTCCCAAGATTGACTGAAGCTGTGTAAAAATAAAACTTGGCTGAATAGGTTTGATTTATTTACTTGAAGAAGTTAAGAACCTGGGTCGGGTGCGGTAAAATAAATTGTAGGTATACTAAGTTTTGTAGGTAGGTACCTACAAAACTTAGTATACCTACAATTTATTTTAGTGGATATGGAACTAATATCGTTGACAAAAAA
The DNA here is from genome assembly GCA_916614155.1 of Mesoligia furuncula. Classification (NCBI taxonomy): domain Eukaryota; kingdom Metazoa; phylum Arthropoda; class Insecta; order Lepidoptera; family Noctuidae; genus Mesoligia; species Mesoligia furuncula. Next base: position 6,462,887 of record OU744815.1, read on the forward strand.
GTAGGTAATTAAAAAAAAATAAATCGACTTCAAAAAGAAAGTAACACAAAATTATGAAATAACTTTAATTTCGGAAGTCGATGTCTTGGGATCTGTATTTCAGTTTTAGTTTTTTGCCACTGACTTCCGAAATTAAAGTTATTTAATAGTTTTTAAGTTATTTTGTAGTTTTTAGTCATTTTGAGTGCATTTCTTTTTGAAGTCGATTTAATCTTTTTAAATTACGTTTTTATTTTGTAATTTTTAGTTTTAAGTAAAAACTGGAGTATTTGTTTGTAATAAGTAGGTAATAGTTTTGTTGTAAATATTGCACTAGAATTTGACCAAGGTTTTGAGATATTTTCCCTTTTACACTACACCCGTAGCTCGTATCAATAAGCCAGGCCGTCACACTTACACGTATTAGTCCATATCATGAAAATTACTGAGTCGATTTTGATGAAACTTGCACTGTTCCCTAAGTTGAAGTAAATGTAATCCAATAAAAAAAATGCTCACGATCTGATTAATAGTTGCGAAGAAATGCGTGGACAAACATACATACATACTTCTATAAAATTTTGTATATTTGTTTGGAAGCCCTAATAGATTGTCATATATGAATATAATGCAGTTCCAATAATATTACATACATACGTGTCGAATTGATAACCTCCTTTTTTTTGAAGGCGATAATAAAATGGTTCCTTGTCCGTGTACCTATACATCTTTTTAGAGCTGACTGTACAAAGGTGACTCTTTTTATTCATTTATACCGACTTTCTAAGTTAGTTTTGATAAATACCTAGATTACTAGAGAAGGAAAACATATAAAATACTAGCAGCGCACCGCGGTTTCACCCGCATAAGTGTCGTCCCCGTTCGAAAGACAGGTGGCGCCATCTATTATAATAATAACGTTATTGTTGTTTTCCTCGGAAATAGCACTTTTTCGGGATGAAAGGTACCCTATGTCCGTTTCTGTACACCTGACAATGTATATGCAAAACTTCAGGATGATCGGTTCAGTGGTTTAAGATCACAGCACACGTATCAAATCGGAAAGGGATCGGCACCGTATTGTCTTTCGCCTCGCCGCGCTGTCAACCTAACGTAAGCACGTAACCAAAGCGTATCAGAAGCTCCGATACGTCGACTCGGGTACGGCTAGGCGGCGGCAGCGTCGCGCTCACGGCTCGCCGACCGCTGGTTGATGGTGCAGGCAGGCGGCGGGAGGGGTGAGAGGGGCAAAGGTGGACGAAGAGACGTAAGCTCGGGTACGGCTGCCGTCCTTAAGAAAACTGCAATAACTCGAGTTTTGCCCCAAATTGAGATAAGTACATAATTGGAATCTGCAGAATGAGATCTAAATATTCTTTTTAGACACTTTTTACGTATCCATGACGTAGCCGGTTTTAATACTAAGCATAATATAGTGATGGAGATACAAATAAAACAAAAAAAAATCTTTAACCGCGTTTTTCTCGAAATCAGGTTTAACCTAGTTATTGCACTTTTCGTTAAGACGGAGAGACGTAAGCGCGGAGACGTCGAGCCGTAAGCCCGGGGACGACACGTCGTAACGTACCGCACCGCGGTTAGTGAGCTTGTCCCGAGGCGAGGCGATTACGTTACGATTCCGATTAGTGTGCGTTGCAGTAGTTTCATACAAAGAATACTGAACGGCTCGAGTTGATTCGGTGCCGATCCCTTCCGATTTGATACGTGTGCTATGACCTTTAAGAACGCCGCGCGGCATTTCATACAAACTTTCAAGCACTTATTTTTCGAAATTAATGAACTGATTTTAATGAAACTTCATACGCATGAGCAGGATACAAACGTCTAAAAAGTTAGTAGAGAACATTTTCGAAAAATGGTGTTACAGCTAAATTAGACCGATTTTAAATTTTCCATAGAAACAGAGATTTCCAGTTATCTTTTTCAAGTGAAACTTCTTTACGCACGCTTGACTTGGGGAGTAAGCTGGCGAACGCGTGACGTAAGCGTTACGAAAAGTGTGATCGGGCAAGGCGAACGGAAGTTAAGTGGGGGATATAAGCAAGAGACAGCAGTGCGCGCGCACATTTTCTTTCTCTCTTTAAGTTTCACTTCAGTCGTGTGGTCATAAGCACACTCGTTTTTTTTTAAATAAGACATTTCGAAAATTTTCTCTACTAACTTTTTAGACCTTTGTATCCTGCTTATGCGTATGAAGTTTCATTAAAATCGGTTCATTCATTTCGAAAAATAAGGGCTTGAAAGTTTGTATGAAATGCCGTACGGCGTAAACGCTCTTAAGCGTGAAACAAACAAATTACTTTCGTATTTATAATATTAGTTAGGATTAGAACTCAAGCTTTTTGGAATTAGAAAAGTGGTCAAGCTTGTTTGTAATGTAATGCTCATTCTTTTTCTTTATTAGAGGAGGCATTTTATACGAGTTATTCCGGTCTGAACCCCTGAAACCCCCCTCGACCCCCCTCCTCGATCCCCTGCTAGTTCGTCTTCTGTTTTAATCTCTGTCTTATCTACTATAAACTTTCTCGTTCCGGTTTGATCCGCTTTTTCTTTTGTTTTTCTGACGGCAATGGGGGAAGTATCCCTTGCTTCCAAAGCTATTAAAAAAGCAAGCAAGCAATCTTACTAATATTATAAACTAGCTTCCGCCCGTGGCTTCGCCCGCGAGGTGTGTCGATAAAAACTATCCTATGTCCTTCCCCGGGATGCAATCTATCTCTCAGCCAAATTTTATCGAAATCTGTTCCGTAGTTTAGGCATGAAAGGGTAACATACAGACAGACAGACAGAAAGTTTGTGAAGATGTTTGGATTTTTGTAACTCAATCACGCGTAAACCGTTGAACAGATTTAGATGAAAATTGGCACATAGATAGACCATTTCCTGGATTAACACATAGGATACTTTTTATCACGATACTCTCACGGGATCGAAACTTACGCAGATGAAACCGCGGGGCGCTGCTAGTCTCATATAACAGCATGTATTTTTTTTTGTATTTATAACTAGCTTCCGCCCGTGGCTTCGCCCGCGAGGTATGTCGATAAAAACTATCCTAGGTCCTTCCCCGGGATGCAATCTATCTCTCAGCCAAATTTTATCGAAATCCGTACAGTGGCTTAGGCGTGAAAAGGTAACATACAGACAGACAGACAGAGTTACTTCCGAATTTATAATATTAGTATGAATTTAATTATGTATACCAGAGCATGTGTACTGGATAATGGGTAAGCTATGGTTATTTGAGTGTGCATTACAATATCCTGTATATTGTATAATATACAAGTTTTATTATGGTAAAAGATCATGTAGAAAAACAACAACGGTGGGGGTGGTTGTTTTGTTGTTGTTGTTGTATTATTAGTATGTAGGTATGTGTATACATATAACCTATTTATGTATTTGTGTACCTAGTTTTAATAGTTTTTTTTTTTTATCATTGTTCCTCTCAACCAAAGCACCTGCCATCTAATCTCTTCACCACCCTTGGTTGACTGGTAGAGAATACCTAAAGCATTAAGTCCGCCTTTGTACTTTATTGCGCGAAAAGTTTAAATAAATAAGTTGTAATGTATCTTGTTAGTTATCCTTACATAAATAAATAAAGGATTATTGATAAATGATTTATTTTTCTGTAAGTAGGTTTGTACAAACACTTTTACACGTCAATCATATTTTTTTAAACTAGATGAGGTCGGCGTTTCCTATCCGACTATTCTGAGAAGAAAAGCCGAAACAAACTCAGAGGTCATAGTCTTCTTTAAAGTCCAGTCAAAATCATAGACCACCATGTGAAGACCATGTAGATTGGCGGCTGAAATGGTCTTGGGAGAAAAGAACCACACAGATTGAGCGGACCTGTCCAGTCAGTGCACGCATTTGTCAAAAATGGTGCAGCTGAACTCAGAACTTGAGGAGCTCAACGATTCGACGAACAATACCAAAGAAAGGATATTTGCCGGACCATGACTAAGCTCTGACAATAATGATAGTAACACTTTTTGAACGAAAGTCGGCAAATGCCGATCAGCAAATCGACTTTATTAGAATAAGAGGGACTGCACTAGCAATTATCTTAAACATGGTGTGGAAAAATCAGTGGTGTGACAAACGAGAAAAAAAGTCCTGTTTGTCATACTGATGTGATAATCTGGTGTGACAACGAGTCGGTAAGGCTAAAACTAACTAAGAAGGAAAACAGAAAAAAAGAAATGACTACATTTATTATTGCATGTTCCAGAATTTTCAGTATTTCGGGGTAAGTTTCTCTCTCCTAAACTGTCCTAGAACAAGAACATGATCGAAATACTAAAATAAATTAGGCCAGAACCTAAATCTACGTCATAAAAACTGTCTGCTAGTCAATAAAGCTCAATAAACAGTCCAAAACTTGGCACAAAGCCACAACATACTGTGAATTTAGTCAATAGTTTACGAATCAAATGTTTGCCAAATATGGTTTCAATTAATGTTTTGGCAGTAATTCTAAACTATCGCTCTTGGGGGCGCCAAATGCGATGCGATGCAACGAGGAGTTATGTAATGGGTCATTGTAGGGAATTAATTGGATGTAAAGTTAATTGTGAACATAAATAAAATTAAAAGTTTTATTACAAAATAGTGCAATATACATTATAGAAACTCGCTTCTTTTGCATGGGGGTAAGCAGAAACTGCAGTACGTCACCGGCTAGGGAAAAGGAAGTATCGCCTTACATACTCCATCATCATCATCTGCCTAGCCTTTTCACAACTATGTTGGGGTCGGCTTCAAGTCTAACCGGATGCAGCTGAATACCAGTATTTTACATGGAACGACTGCCTATCTGACCTCCACAACCCAGTTACTGGATAATACATGCCCCTTGGTAAGACTGGTTGTCAGACTTTCGGGCATCTGACTACCCGTACCTAACGACTGTCAAAGATACACGAATGACAGCCGGGACCATCGGCTTTACCTTACTTACTCCAAGATAGAAAATGATTTATCCAAATTAAATAACGTTATACAGAGGGCACCAACCCGCACTGAGGCAGCGTTGTGGATTACGGCCCACTCCCTCTCACCGAGAGGAGGCTTAATTATTTCAGAGCAGTGGGAACATTATACCTATACAAGGAACACTATATAATTTGATTTAAACATTTTCTTATTCATTTTAGAACCCCGAAAATTTCGTTAAAAATAATTTTATTGTATTATCTGAATTTTAAATCTGTTTATTTTTGTATTGTGCAATATGTACGTTGGGATGCATGAAGAAGCCTCCTCGTGTAGCGCCGTTTGTTCCGCCAGTTACTCAACTGAACCGAGCGCTCGGCGCATCTTGGACCTTCACACCCAACACCTTATTACAGCAGCAGCAGCAGCAGCACGGCAGCAGTACGGTTATGGAATGACTTGCCCGTGTCGGTAAGGCGTGCTCAATCTTTGTCCACTTTTAAAATTATGATTAAAAAGCACCTCCTCTCTCCCTTAACATCATCATTATATTTTCTTTGCTCCTGTTTCATATTTATTATTATATGTATATATTTATTTAGATTAGTATAATATACTTTTCAACACACTTGCTCGTAAAGTGGCTCTTATTGAACCGATTTTAGGTCCATAATGCAGTGTATTAAAAACGCGTGCTTTTTCTTTACTTTAATCCACATGTGCTTTATTTCCACAGATAACTATTTACTAGTCGGAGATGCGCGCTTTTTTAATCTCATTAATTCACTATTTTTTAAATAGTCAGTATTGTCCTTGGTCCCAAAATTAACTAATAATTATTTTTTTATGGTGAATGCGCAGGGACCACGGACAATTTTGAGGTGAATGCGCAGTGGTAGACCGCGAAATTCCAATTTTCTTAGGTTTTTTGCAATTTTCAGGTCGGTGTCAGGTTGTATCTTGATCAAAATATGATTTCCGACTTTTTAGTGCTGACGGTGCTGACCATAGATACGTATATAAGAAGGTGTTGACCGTCCACCCAATTTCCTTATTTCGATCAAAACTTGCATACAGCCTAATCGATATTCGCGATAAAGGAAATAAAAAAAAAATTAGAAACTGAATAACAACTCTTATAACTGACAAAAAGTATTGAAAGTGTTTGCAGAATACCCAATTTATGGAATTAATTTATTCTTAAACAAAATTTTACTAAGCCTACCTAATAAATATATACTGGGAATTCTGTAGGAAACTATTAGAAATTATCAAAAATAAAATCCAAAATAAATAATAAGTAGTTGTTCAATAAATTAAAATAATTCTAAACAGCGAGCGCATTCCGAGTAAATTCAAATATAGAAACATTTCGGCGCGAAATTCAATAAATGAGGTACGGTACCTATGGCCTGGCTGTTATTGACTCTGTTTAAGTGAAATGTCCAAAAAACGATTGAAATGACAATAGAAAAGCATAAATCATTATTATAAACAATGCTTATTGTATTTACTGCTTAAAATACTTAATTTTATTTAATTTCCAAGTATCGATTACATTAGTCATATTATCAATTGAAAAAAAAAAAAAAAAATTATTTGGAATAATCGCTTTCGTACATCATTGCAATAAAAAAAAACAATAATGGTCGGCGATTTTGAACACAAATTGAGTACCTAGTGGTAATGATTAATACGTGTTATTGGACCTGTGTTTGAATATTACGTTAAGACCTAGGCATTTTCGTGCTGTTCACAATATTTTCAATAATATTTGTCACGTTTTAAATCTTACATTTAACTGTGTGTGTGAAATTTGTGAAATGTAAAATGTAAACACGCACGATTGGCGCGAAACTTCGACATTAGATATCCAAAAGCTTCATTACCACTAAGTACTTATTTACCTTAAACTATGGATAAATTCGTCAAATAATTAAATGATGCTGATTGAGACGATGATTCACAGCCCCTGTGGTGAAGTTAGGGTGTTCGAAATCTCCAATTTTTATGTTTTTTAGCCTCGACCACCACTGTCATCAAAATGGCGAGTATCTTAAGACTTGCATTTATACAAGGAAAATTAATAATAGTAAACTTGTGCGCTAAATATGAATATATTATGAGGTGTTTATCCAACACTCCTAATTAACGCACATTCATTAAAATTTAAGATTTGATGTGTAGCATAATTCATTCTCAAACAGGTTCGTGTGATCGGGGCGGATCGGTTTTGTCAGTACCATAGACTAATATATTTAAAATGAGAGTCGGTGCTTTTATTTACACCTGCGCACGCATCGCTAGTGCTGCTTAGCACGGCGCGCGGAAAAACGAAACTGGCGCGCCATTTTCCAAAGAAGTTAATATTTAACAATACAAGTCTGTTTTTTTCCTCGCAAGTGTGTTGAAAAACGTCGTATGAAACGCGTGTGCATTGATCATTAGACTCTCGGCTTTCTTATCGCACTCGCCTGCGGCTCGCGCGAATAATACCGCCTCGAGCATAATGATCAACATAGCACACATGTATCATAATGTACTATTATGTATGTATTTATTGTATTATGTGAATGGTACACCAGTATTTGTATGTCCTTCCCCTTTTTCCATCCATTCTTCATGTTTTTAAAAGTTCGCTTTTAGCGATAAGACCGTTCATTGTGTCACCCTATGTACAGTTTCTATTTTTATGTCTGTAATTTATATGATGTACATAATAAAGATTATTCTATTCTTATTTGACTGGCCAATTCTTCTCTTGCTGTGGTAGGGCTAACGCCCGCCTGGTTTGCGACCACCGGAGTCCGGCGTCAAGCAGCCTGCTGTGTTTCGTCGATGCGTGGGTGTTCCAGAGCCTTAGGCTTCTTCTGGGCACGCTTGTTCCATCATAGACCTCATCCATCGCTTTCCATCAGGTTTGATCGAAATTAAGAGCAGCAATAAAAAATAAAAATGGTTTAAAAACTGAAGCATCCGTTCCTGACCGTACATAAAATAGGACTTGTAACACATTTCAAAGTGTCTCTATGTAAAATAGTTTTAGCAACGTCCACAGTTCAGGTTTACGTTTATAGAGAAAGTTAGAACGACTCTATGTAGAGTTGTAGAGTCTAATGTAGAGTCATTTGAAACTGTAGAGCTCGTTTTCCACTCCGTACCAAGATGGGTTTGGATGATTGCAATTGCGTTTAGAAGAGGAATAGATTTAAAAACTTAGAAGAAACAATATTTTGATTTGGGGTTGGTTTTTCAAGAAGAACTAGGTTTTGCCTGTGACTTCGTCCGCGTGAAATTTCGTCCCACGATTCACTGCGTCGCATTGCATCGCCCGCCCGCGCCATTGCTTTGTTTTCGCTTAGCGCTCTTTCTTACTTTTTTCTTTTTGCTCGGCTCCTAAAAGTTCTAGCGTAATGTTAAATAGCCCATAGCCTTCCTCAAGGATTAGGCTATCAAATGCAAAAAGATTTTTTCAAATTTGGCCGGTTGTTCCAGAGATTAGCGCGTTCAAACCAAAAAACATACTCTTCCGCTTTGTTATTTACTAGCTGTTCACCCGCTGCTCAGCGCCTAAAGGTCATAGCGTGATATTATATAGCCTATAGCCTTCCTCGATAAATGGACTATTCAACACAAAAAGATTTTTTCAATTCTAACCAGTAGTTCCTGAGATTACCGCGTTCAAACAAACAAACTGTATAATATTAGTATAGATGAGTATAGCATAATAAATAAGACATTATTTATCCTGACATTATGTTCCAGTCAAAAGCTGTCAAACTGTCATATTTATTACTCAGATAAAATTTATCTGACAATACAAAAATTGGCCCTGAGATATAAAAACTGGGTAAGTGCGAGTCGGACTTGCACACGAAGGGTTCCGTACCACAAGGCAAAAACGCCGAAAAAAACACGTTTTTTATTTTATTCTGTTTTTACTATCTGTTGTTATAGCGGCAACAGAAATACATCATCTGTGAACATTTCAACTGTCTAGCTATAACGATTCATGAGATAAAGCATGGTGACAGACGGACAGCCGGACAGTGAAGCCTTAGTAATAGGGTCCCGTTTTTAGGGTTCCGTAGCCAAATAGCATTAAGATTTTTACACAAAAATAGAAAAAAAACAATAAATTTTAGGGTTTCCCCATACTTAGAACTGAAACTCAACATTTTTTTTTTTCATCAAACCTATACTTGTGGGGTATCTATGGGTAGGTCTTCAAAAATGATATTGAGGTTTCTAATATAATTTTTTTCTAAACTGAATAGTTTGCGCGAGAGACACTTCCAAAGTGGTAAAATGTGTGTCCCCCCCCCCCTGTAACTTCTAAAATAAGAGAACGATAAAACTAAAAAAAATATATGATGTACATTACCATGTAAACTACCACTGAAAATTGGTTTGAACGAGATCTAGTAAGTAGTTTTTTTTAATACGTCATAAATCGTAAACCGCAATTTACCATTAATTCAATCAACTCAAAAATAAAAAAAAAACATTTAATTTCATAAACATAAACCTTATGCATAAACCCGGATGTTACGGAACCCTAGGTGCGCGAGTCCGACTCGCTCTTGCCCGGTTTTTACCCTTTGGGTAAGGAACCATAAAAAAGACCCTTAAAAGGAAGTCACCTATTTATCCAAAAACAATTTACCATTTCATTACAAATATTTATTTACCAAGAAACCTTTATGATTCAATACTTCACAGAAATTGGCGAAACACATCTTGAAATATCCAGCCGGATGTACTTTGCCCGCGCCCTTTGAATGTCATTTCCGTTGCTCCGGTGCCGGAAATATGACTTCTATTTTCAAATAAATCAGTTTCTGCCAAACGTTTGACAGTTTCCGGTGGCATTACTACCAACATTAGTGCTTAAGGTGGAACTAGTCGCGAGCTCGAACTCACTGGTGGGCATGGCCAAAATGCACGCTGTCTCACCTGGCATCGTGTCCGACAGAGCTAGTATCAGTGATGAGCTGTTATACGCTAGTCTACATGCACAACGACTAGTTCACACGCACACAAACACCGTTCCGAACTGAGACGCACGAAAAAAAAATACGTCAAGTCCTTTGGAAAATCGAGTTTTATGAAAAACCCACTGCATAAATCAATTACAAATAAAGTTAATTGAACACTTTGATAATTGAGCTTTGTCGTTACCGACTTTGTTTTGAAGATTTTACAATTCTTCTATAACTTATTCACACCCAAAGTTACGTTAAAAATAGCAAGAAAAACGAATCTTTGTTGGCTCATAACTTTTTAATGGATTTTTATTTTACTATTCTGTTTCCGTACATACAAAATTAATAGTAAGACAAAACGAATGTTTAATTTTAGATGTATATGCCAACAGTGGAGTAATACCCTCCCAAAATTTGTATGGAAAAATTATAGACTGTCATTTATTTCATTATTTCAGCCGAAAGACGTCCACTGCAGAACATAGGCCTCCCAAGGGGGGGGGGTTTGCCATAATCGCCACGCTTGGCAGGCGGGTTGGCGATCGCAGTATAGTATGGTGGTGGAATGCATAGAGAACGCTGCTGCCCATTCTCCGGTACGACCCTTAGTCGCCTTTTACGACACCCACGGGAAGTATGGGTTGGTGCTATTCTTTAAGTCCGGCACCACACAGACTAGTGTCACCTTAAATATATTATTTTAGGGTAGAGGAAAACCTTGTGGGGTTAAAAAAAAATATTATTAGATAAGTGGTACAGTCAGCCCCAAAAAGATGTATACACGGATGAGGAACCATTTTATTGTCTACTAGCACTTTGCCCGCGACTTCGTCGCGATATTTATGGTTCACCCTTGTTTGATAGAACAACGTTTGATATAATATTACTAAATCGAATTTTAGTTGCAATAAAGTCATTTCGAAGAATTATTCATTTGACCGAATAATTCATTGGTAAATTTTTATTTAGCGTAATTATTTATTTGAACTAATTTCATTTGAACTAATTTCATTTCGCCGAATTTTCAAATGCACTAATTTTATTTAAACTAATGTTTCACTACACTAATAATGATTTAGTCGAAAGATCGTATCGAATATTTTGTTCGGTTCCATTTGCATAATCGATAAAGCATCACTTTTTTAAGCATAATATCCTAAAGCATAAATTTGCCCGAAGAGGATATATCAATTTATTTCGACGATTGGAAAAAAGCCATATCTCCTGAATCAGGTAATAAATAACATATTAATATAATATAACGTATTGAACAATTTTGTGGGTTTTTTTTTCGCTGTAGGAAGCATGAAGCAAGCAAGCATACAGCATGCAAGCAAGCATGCAAGCAAGCATGCAAGCAAGCATGCAAGCAAGCATGCAAGCAAACATGCAAGCAAGCATGCAGCAAACAAGCAAGCATGCAGCATGCAAGCAAGCATGCAGCATGCAAGCAAGCATGCAGAATGCAGCATGCAGCATTCAAGCGAGCATGCAACATGCAGCAGGCAGGGTTTCTGTCACGGCTCCGGCGCTGCGGGACCCCTTCTTTTCGCATAATGTTCTTTGTCCTAATATACTGGGTCTACCTTTTATAGCAGAACTTTTTACGTCATAATATTGTTTTGCATAACAACGGATAGCATAAACTTAATTTCGCAGAAAATCATTTCGCATACACTCAGTTGTCATACATTCAAAACTCATAATTTTGTTAGTCAGAATCATCTTTAGGCATAATGTTTATATCCATAATAATTAAAAAGCAGAACCATCATATCGCAGAAAATTCACAGTCAGAATCGTCTTTTGGCATACATTTTATATATCGATAGTCATTGAAAACCTACCCTAACCTAAATGCTAATTACAAAAATATTGTCGGCTTGGATGCATGTAGCATGCAAACAGGCATACAACATGCAAGCAGGCATGCAACATGCAGCATGCATGTAGCATGCAAGCAGGCATGCAACATGCAGCATGCAAGCAGGCATGCAACATGCAGCAGGCATGCAGCATGCAAGCAGGCATGCAACATGCAGCAAGCATTGTTTCTGTCACGGCTCCGGCGCTGCGGGGTTTGGGCGGCGCCACGCGAGCTTATCGTCACAGATGGTTTTAACGCTCACCACCGCAGCTTCGGCTTGCTGGCCGGCTTCGCCGGCCAGCCTCAGCCGCAGTGGCGGGCCTTCAAACCACCTGCTCCTCAGCTCGCGGGCCGCCCTACCCCTCCGCGTCTACGCGGGTTTAAATTACACTCTAGGGGTAGGGCAGACAAGACTGCGTAAAGTCGGTTTCGCAGCGATTCGTTTCTGTCACAAAATTTTGCAGCACAACGTATTGACTTTTTATGACACAAATTTTTGAACACAAATTTTTACAAGAAGATACATCTATTTCAATTTTTGATGTTCAAATATGCACCCATACCAAATAATCGTATCTCTAAATAAATGTTATGCTAAACAAAATTATGCATAATATTAATTATGGCAAAGGTAATTATGCGAAACAAAATTCTGCCAAGATAAAAGTATGCCATTGTAAATTCGGACACGTAAATATTCTGCCAAACAAAAGTTATGCTAAATAGTTTTTATGCCTTAAAAATATTCGATTAAATAAGATTATGCCATGTGAGTTATGCCAAATAAAAATCGGAGTATCAAGATTCTGCCAAATAGAAGGAACCCCTAATATACTTCGGCATAACGATTTTGGCACAATTTGTTTTGGCATAATAATACTTCGGCATAATTTTTTTAGGCATACATTTTATGTTGCATAATCATCTTAAAGACTAATTTGTTTTGGCATAAATTTGATTCGCATAACGTTAGTAGGACTAATGACTATTAGCATAATAATATTTAGGCATACAATTAATTAAATTTAATATGCTGTGCAACAAAAGTTAGTGACAGAACCGAATTGCTGCAAAACCGACTCCACGTAGTCTTGTTTGTCCTACCCCTAGAGTGTAATTTAAAATCGCGTAGGCGCGTAGGGGCGAGGCGGCCCGCGGGCTGAGGAGCAGGCGGCTGCGAGCGAGCCGCCGCGGCTGAGGCTGGCCGGCGAAGCCGGCCAACAAGCCGAAGCTGCGGTGGTGAGCGAAAGCCGTCTGCGACGATTAGCACGCGTGGTACCGCCGGAGGCCCGCAGCGCCGGAGCCGTGACAGAAACCCTGCCTGCTGCATGTTGCATGCTCGCTTGAATGCTGCATGCTTGCTTGCATGCTGCATGCTTGCTTGCATGCTGCATGCTTGCTTGCATGCTTGCTTGTTTGCTGCTTGCTTGCATGCTGTATGCTTGCTTGCATGCTGCATGCTTGCTTGTTTGCTGCATGCTTGCTTATTTGCTGCATGCTTGCTTGCATGCTGTATGCTTGCTTGCTTGCTTCATGCATCCTACAGCGAAAAAAAAACCCACAAAATTGTTCAATACGTTATATTATATTAATATGTTATACATATATTACCTGATTCAGGAGATATGGCTTTTTTCCAATCGTCGAAATAAATTGGTATATCCTCTTCGGTCAAATTTATGCTTTAGGATATTATGCTTAAAAAAGTTATGCTTTATAACTTTATGCTTTAGAATATTATGCTTAATCATTATTATGGTTAGAGAAATTATGCTTAAAAAAATTATGCGTAAGCTGTTATGCGAAAATATAATTATGCCAAACAAAATTATGCTAAGTTATATTAGGTCTTAAAATTTTATGCAAATGGATAGGGAACCGTTCTTCACCTATCGAATTAATGCCACGCCGCGCGCCGTACTTCTAACGCCATCTAGTAGATGTAAGTGGAACAATATTGAGATTTGCTATAATCGTAAATATGAAGGTAGTACCAAGAAAAATCATCATGCAGGTTGTCATTGTCATGCACTATAATGATTTGTGTCTCATCATAAGTCATTACTAAGTAAATTTAACTGTTTTCTTGTTCAAAATAAATAATTTTTCAAATATTTACAATGTTTTTTTTTCTGCATTACATTACACCAATTGAATATTCGATAAAATACATGGTTATACCATCTGAACATTACATCAAATGAACATTATACCTTTTGATCATTAGCGCAAGTGTTGTTATAGCAAATAAATATTCGATGAACTGAAAATTCTGTCAAACGATATTATACAAAGTGATGATTTTCTTAAACGTTGTTCGATTTAGTAATATTATATCAAACGTTGTTCTATCAAACAAGGGTGAACCGATATTTATACTTTATAGCTTTTGCCCGCGACTTCGTACGCGTGAATTTTTTTGTTCCCCAAACCGTCGCAACGCATCGCCTACCTGCGCTATTAGGTACATCGTTTTCGCTTAGCGAAAACTTCTGACTTTTTTCTTTTTTCCCAACTCTTTAGGGTCCTAGCGTGATGTTTAACAGCCTATAGCCTTCCTCAAGAATTAGGCTATCAAATGCAAAAGATTTTTATAAATCCAACCGATACTTCCAGAGATTGGAGCTTTCAAACAAACAAACACGTCAGCTTTATTATTAGTACTAGCTGTTCCCCGCGGTGTCACCCGCTGCTCAGCGCGTAAGGGTCATAGCGTTATGTTATATAGCCTATAGCCTTCCTCGATAAATGGACTATTCAACACAAAAATAATTTTTCAATTCTAACCAGTAGTTCCTGAGATTACCGCGTTCAAACAAACAAACTTCAGCTTTATAATATTAGTATAGATTATTTTAAAACTATGATATCTCCTAAGATATTCATTAAAACCAAACGATGTCAGAGGCAATTTTGTTCAAAATTAAATACTCGTGATGAATAACCCGTTTATTTGTATAATATTAATAATAATAAATCTTTATTAATCCTTTTGGAGTATTGCAGTACATGGGTATATTAATTATACATGGTAAAATTACAGGTTTGCTACAATTTTAGTGGGTGCAGTTCTGATCTCCTAACTAGGTTACAGTATAACCTGTATGAAGGAGTGGCAGTTCCGATCCCCCTTGGATTACAAGGATTTGTATTTTTACTGTTTGCGATTATTAGGTATTTGACTGCAGCTAAACAAAAAAAAAATAAAAATATATGGTATAACTAATTGTAGGAAGAAAAAAACAAAAACTATTTTCATGTGTGTGTAGTGGATGAGTATGTGTGTGTGGTGGATGAGTATGTGTGTGTGTGAGTGTGAGTGAGTGTGTGAGGCTGTCTTTGCAAGCTTAGTGTATGTATGTGTGTTTGTTGTGTTACACTATGTTGAGTGTGCTATGCTCCATTTTAACTTACCCTTAAATAAGTATTTTTTCTGTTTCTTCATATGTGTAGTCTAGAAGAAATGAGTAGACCATTTTCTTACAGTTATAGTGTGTTAAGCCGTATACTGGACAATGTTTATTTATTTTATTATACAGCGAAGGGCCAAGGAAATAAAAGAATCTTTTAATGAAAGTGGAACGTGCACGTGGGAGAGTACAAATTAAGTCTTTTCTACGTTTGTCGATTGTCCTATATGGCGTTCTTTGGTGTTGTAAGAGAACTGCTTGCATGATAAACTGTTGTCTTACGTTTAGGATATTCCATTTACGGTATAATTCATTGGTAGGGAATCTGATGGGGCGAAAGGTTGCAACTTTTAATACTGCTCTATGTGCTATCTCCAATGGTTTTAAGATCGTTTTAGCAGCACCACCCCAACATGAAATGCAATATGTGACAAAAGATTGGCACAAGGCAAAATAAACATTGCGTATAACAGTTTGATTAGCAATTTTCCGAAGTGTTTTAAATATGAATATAAGTTTCCGGACCCTGCCTGTAAGAATGTTTATATGGGACTTAAAGTTTAGAGTTTTGTCCAATGTCACACCCAGATATTTAATTTGGTCTACAGAGGTTAGTGATGGACAGTTGCAAGGAGTTTGGGATTGATTAGTGCAAGAGTGAGCTATTAAGGTTATTGGGATGCGTGGTTGAGAGGCTGCACTGATTGAATATGTAAGGAAGTTGGTTTTGGAAGTGTTGAGTGTAAGGGTGTGATCATTGAGCCAGTTTAGTGCTGTGTTGAATGCGAGTTGCGCTATAGTTTCTAGTTGAGACCACGTTTCAGCTACAACAGTTATCGCAGTATCATCCGCGAAAGATATTATGTTACTATTCTGAATATTGAGGTCGCATAGCTCATTGATGAAGATAAGAAAAAGGGTCGGCCTTAGTATACTTCCCTGGGGCACACCGTAATAAATGGGAAGTTCATTACTATTGTTATTATTTATAGTGACAAATTGCGATCGGTCTGTTAGGTAGCTCTTGAACATATCCAATTGAACACCTCTGACACCCACTCCTTCAAGTTTTGATAGGAGAGTAGAGACGGGGACCGTGTCGAACGCTTTAGCGAGGTCTAAGAATATGGTTAGGACTTTTTTATTATTATTAATACTTTGTACCACGTGATTAGTTAATTCGTGAACTGCGTCACATGTTGATAAGTTTCTGCGAAAGCCGAATTGATGAGATGATATTAGCTTATAGTGTTCCAAGTAATTAACCAATCTCTTATTAATTAAACGTTCGAGCACCTTAGATAACGCAGTTAGGACTGCTATGGGTCGGTAATTATTAGGTAAAGTCCCGTCCCCTCCCTTGAAAATTGGATGAATAATTGCCTTTTTAAATGAAGTAGGGAGAGGATAAGGATTAATATCATGTTTATAATAACACCTTCGCAAATAATGCATTATTTTAGAACAAATTTGATTACCATAAAAAAGGTTATAGTGAGTCAACCTTAAAAGATAGACATATGCCGTCGAAGACTTTTTTTTGAACTTTTAAAGGGGAACAACTTCGTGATACATGATTTTTGCGTAACTTTAACCGTTTACGCTGCGTATGCAAGGGAAGCTCTCATAAGGAATAATTTTTCCCGTTTTGGCAACATTTTTCATTGATGCTGCGCTCCTATTGGTCGTAGCGTGATGGTATATAGCCTATAGCCTTCCTCGATAAATGGACTATCCAACACAAAAAGAATTTTTCAAATCAGTCCAGTAGTTTCGGAGCCTATTCAATACAAACAAACAAATCTTTCCTCTTGATAATATTAGTGTAGACAACCTTTGTGTTATGGAACAAACGTATCCACCATACAGGTACACATCAAGCTACTACAATCTGTTAAATTTCTTTAATAGATTTTCAACTTTATCGCTAAAGTATATAAGGTTCAAAGTTGATTGGGAAAATTTGTCAGTTTCGGGTAGCTTGATGTGCTGGCGTCTGAACAGAACATAGTATACAATATATTTTACCTAAAAAAAGTAAACATTTTGTCCCAAAACATCTATACATCCTTTGACCAAAATAATGTTAACATTGTTAGTTCCAGAACGAGGTCAACAAGACTGACAGCGCTTTACGACTTTTTTCAAATGTTTGTTGGGTAGCTGGTAACATTATTTTAGAAAGAAAATATGTTTATTCTTTCTGTCCTTTTTAGGGTTCCGTAGTCAACAAAGAATCTTATAGTACCGCTATGTCCGTCTGTCCGTCCGTCCGCAACTTAGCTCACAGACTCTTAGTACTAGAAAGCTATAATTTGGCATGGATCATCATCTGCCTAGCCTTTTCCCAACTATGTTAGGGTCGGCTTCCAGTCTAACCGGATGCAGCTGAATACCAGTATTTTACATGGAGCGACTCCCTATCTGACCTCCACAACCCAGTTACTGGGTAATACGATACCCCTTGGTAAGACTGGTTGTTTATAATTTGGCATGGATATACATATTAATCACGCCGATAAAGTAGTAAAATAAAATCACAAAAAAAAAACATTTTTTTAGAGTACCTCCTGTACACGTAAAATGGCGATGTTTTTTTTTCTCGTCTGCCGCATGGTGTGTTATATTTATAGTTAGATAGGTCTTTCAAAAATATTGTGGGTTTGTAGAAGCCATTTCTCGATTCAGGGATCAGTTAGTGAAGTATTAAGCTGTAAAGTGCCAATTTTTGTTAGAGTCAATGTGTACCAGTTAAATGGTTGCTTTTGGATATGTGAAAAAATTCACGGTAGTAGTACCTATACGAGTATATAACGAAATGAAAAGGAAAACTATCACAGCTAAGTAGGCTTTACAAGTTTACGAGAAATAGTCGACCAACTTTAATTTGCAGTTGCAATGTATGGGAGAACATGATTTTCGACTATAATGTTAAGTTTGTTCTTGGAATAAATTCATTCCAACTTTCATTTTGCGTGGTCCGACACGCACTTGGCCGATTTTTTTTTTTGTTGATCTGGATTAGAGTAGCCGAGGATCGATTAAAATGGAAATAGAAATGCTAGTGATAAATGAGAAATGATTTTATTTTGTAAGTAGGTTTGCACAAACACTTTTACACGACAATCATATTTTTTTTAAACTAGAAGAGGTCGGCGTTTCCTATTTGACTAGTCTGAGAAGAAAGGCCGAAACGAACTCAGAGGTCACAGTCTCTTTTAAAGAAAGAAGATTTAGAAGATTTATAACACTTTACATACAAGACGTCAGACGTCAGACGTCGACACGCAGATTCCGCAACCGTTCTCCTAACGCAACCTGTAGCCATACATTCAGTAGGTACATGAATCTGAAACCCCCTCAGCATTTTTAGTCGGTGATTTAAAAAAAATGCAATGCATGTCCAGACGCCAGCACATCAAGCTATCCGAAACTGTCAAATTTTCCCAATCAACTTTGAACCTTATACTTTAGCAATAAAGTTGAAAATCGATTAAAGAACTTTGACAGATTGTAGTAGCTTGATGTGCTGGCGTCTGTCTATTACTGTTTATAACAAATTACCCGATGGCTAAAAACCTCTCAGCCTCAGAACATTTAAATGTAAATTATTCAACTTTCTTTTAAGCAAATGCTATTACTCGAATGAAGATTTTATGAATGAAAAATTTACCAAAATATTTGACATTATTGCCTAGATACAAATCATATTTTATCTCCTTGAGACTTATATAATTATTTTCTTTTACAACTATTGTTCAATATATTTAAATTATTTGTCATTCTAATTCTAATCATACTAATATTATAAAGGCGAAAGTTTGTGAATGTGTGGGGGTGTGTGTGGGGGAGGGGGGGGGATGTTTATATGTTTGTTACTTCATCACGTTCAAACGGCTGGACCAATGTTGATAAAATTTTGTATGGAGGTAGCTGACATCCTGGATTAACATACAGGCTACTTTTCATCCCGATATATCCCACGGAATCGACACGTATGCTGATGAAACCCCGGGGCGCAGCTAGTGATTAATAATTTGATTTTAATGTAATGATGACCCATAATTTTACAAACCATATTTGTACGTCGGAAACGGCAGAATATTATGATCGTAATACATAATGCAGGCTAAATGCACATAACAACTTTGTACAATATTCTGACAAATAAATGCATTGTATTGTAAAAGAATTGCTTTTGATGCATTGATCTATGAAACGGCAGACTTTTTGAAGTGAAAACTTCTTTAGGCGGAAAAAACGATTGAACTCGCGCCACTGTTACCGTAACCGACACTGCTTCGGATGTGTTCGGCTATCCTCGGGATGAACTCGATTTTAATGTATATCCGATATGTCAGTGGGGTGATAGCAAAGTATTCTGTTTGTGTTTTGTTTTCACTTCTGTGGCCACTCCTACCGGTCGATTCTGTAAAAATCCCACCGTGAAAACTTAGGTGATATGAGTTTGTTTTTGCTAGGAATTGACACTATTGACAGCTCACTCCACGCTCACTTCACCTAAGTTTTCACGCTGAGATGGTTACAGCCGGTCGATTCTGTAAAAATCTCACCGTGAAAACTTAGGTGATTTGAGTTTGTTTTTGCTAGGAATTGACACTATTGACAGCTCACTCCACACTCACTTCACCTAAGTTTTCACGGTGAGATTTTTACGGAATAGCACCACAGAATCGCACTGCTGGAGTGATTTTAGGATAACCGACCCGCGTAGGTATTGCACTATTCTATGAGACTTTTTTTTTGATAACTGATGGTACATTTCTACGCTAGGGGGGGGGGGGGGGGGGGGCAGAGGTCCACTGCTGGACGTAGGCCTCCCCAAGCACCTCCACTTCTACCGGTTTTGTGCTTCTCGCATCCAACGAGTTCCTGCAGCCTTCATAAGGTCGTCGGTCCACTTTGTGGGAGGCCTTCCACCGCTACGTCTTCCGGTACGCGGTCACGCCTTCAGAGCCTTTCGGCCCCATCGGTCATCTGCTCTGCGAGCAATGTGCCCTCCCCATTGCCACTTAAGTACTACATAATCGGTTTCAAACCGGGTTAAAAAACGGGATAAAACCGGATTAAGAACCGGTTAGAAACTGGGTTAAAAACCAGGTATTTATTTCCTTTTCATGCCCAAATGTAAAGTAATTAATTATTCATTTCCCTATTTAACAAGGTTATTAACCCAGTAACTGGGTTGTGGAGGTCAGATAGGCAGTCGCTCCATGTAAAATACTGGTATTCAGCTGCATCTGGTTAGATTGGAAGCCGACCCCAACATAGTTAAGCCTAAATGTATGCCACATTTGGGCATAAAATACCTTTTTGCGAAAAAAAGCAGGAAACACAAAACGTTTTCTACCTTTTATCCCAAAATCTGTTAGTTTTTTGTACGAACAAGAGTATTCTTCACTCGTAATAGTCTCTATTTATTATAAAATGTAGCTACCGAGTGCGCCGCTTGACATTATAAACCTATAAACCGAAACACTTGGCCCGGTTTACAACTTTCTTAGTGTGGGTCAAGTTATGAGAGGAAATAAGACATCGATTTATTGGTTTTCATTAATACTGTTGCGCGCCACAATTAATGTCTGGTACATGGTGACATTAGTTACCACTAGCGCCATCTAGTATTTACTAGGTAAGGTTAAGTATTGAGTAGCGGAACTAGTAGTCAAGATCCTTCTAGAAATTTCGATGCGAGAACTTTATAGAACGTTCTCGAACTATCGACATCTGGTCAGTCGGGACCGATATTTACTCGAACATTCTAGATGTTTCTACAATGGAAGGTTCTAGAACTATCTGCGGCGCTATTTAAGGCCGAGACGCGTCACGACCGACACAGTTTGGATACAGCGACACAAGCGACAACACCGAAGCGATCTTCAAGTGCGACTTAGAGCGATCAGTAGTACAATTGTGTTTCATAATTAGCGTGTTTGAGTTGTAATTAGTGTTGTTGATTAAAGTGTAGTTTTTTTGGTTATTAAATCGGCAGTTTTTATTGTCACGAACCCCAAGCTCGTAACAATACCTACATTAGTACCTGTGGGATAATTGCGTAACCACACTAACAGTAGTAATGGCTTTAATTTTGACATTTCAACAACATTCATTGCGTTACTTAGGTCGTTGAGCAGACAAATTTTTCAAACATATGAAGCAATGGATTAGCCATATCCTTCAGGAAGATTAATCAGTGCGATTCTGTAACTATCTCACCGTGAAAACTTAGGTGAAGTGAGCGTAGCTGTCAGTGTCATCCCACCTGACACTAGGGATTGACCAAGCATACATTTACAATCATAATCGAGATTTTAATAATATTTTTTATTCTAATTCTATTGATCATTTTTAGTTGTCAAAATATTAGTATTTTATGGGGTTTTTAAATAAAACTTAGCCAGAATCTCAATGTTGTTTTATTTTTTTCTTTTTTTCCTAGACTAGTCCTTATATAGCCTGAGGCGCGAGCGCGTCACGCACGAACAATAATTAAAATAAAACATTGACGTTTAAGTCTAAAAGAATTAACATAAAAAATATTGTTAAAGTCTCGATTATGATTGTAAATGTGTGCTTGGTCAATGGTCAATCCCTAGCATCAGTGGGATGACACTGACAGCTCACTCCACGCAAGTTTTCACGGTGAGATTTTTACAGAATCGACAGGCTGATCGAGATTTATAGTGTGCAACACAATCACTGACCTCTTACTTGTATTACAGAGGTCAGTGCACACAATATTAAGGTGCTGCGGTGCTATTCTGTAAAAATCTCACCGTGAAAACTTAGGTGAAGAGAGCGTGGAGTGAGCTGTCAATAGTGTCAATTCCTAGCAAAAACAAACTCACTTCGCCTACGTTTTCACGGTTAACACTTAGGTGATGTGAGTTTGAATTCTCTTTCTATTTGTAATTCATATGATTATCTTTACCATAAAGTTTACTTTATGAATACGCAGAAGGCATGGCGATTGAGCGACATTCTTGGAACTACATCTATAGCAATTCTTGATAAATTAGTAGGTTCTTACAGATTTGACGCTGACGCTGTTTTGCCATCAGTAGACTGGATGCGGAAGGCGGAGGACAGGGTGTTGTGGAGCAACCTGGGAGAGGCTTATGTCCAGCAGCAAGGGTAGCTCCAGGGGGTGGGCAAATGGTTTAAGTAGAATAAAATCGAACCATCTGATTCAGACTGAATTCAGACTCTAAATTGACTGGCCTATGTGCATATCCATCAAGACATTGCTTCAATGAGGAACGCTGAAGCAGTACCTACTTTATCTTCAGCAGCAGTGGCACTATGGTTCTAAGTGGTACAGTCAGTTTGTACTCGGGCACAGAGGTCTGAGGGGCCCCCGCGCGTCCAAAGTTTTATACAGCTTTCCTCAACTCATGAAAAATAAAAAAAGTAATTTAAAAAAATTAAATCGACTTCTAAAAGAATATAACAAAAAATTATGAAATTATTTTAATTTCGGAAGTCGGTGTCTTGGGATCTGTATTTTTGAAGTCGATTTAGTAAATGGTCAAAAGAAAAACTAACCATACTAATTTGAGGTATCGGTAGGAGGCGTGATCAACTCCGCAAGAGTTGATCGTGATCATGTTGCAGAGTTGACGCCCGGCGAGCGAAAACATCAGTTTAACAACAAATGTTGACGTGTTGGACATGTTTGCAACTGTTTATTTTTTATTTATTTTATTTATCCATTTATTTCAGGCATCAAGACCAATATAAAACACATACAATACAATATTATTAACTTAAAAATACTATAAATACATACAACATTATAATTAAGTAAACTAAAAAACTGACGAACACGAAGTGTCTGCGTCGTGTTTCGCTGACTGGTGTCATGTATCCGGCCCCGAAACCGGCGGTACACAACACCCTTCGGCCAGAACTCTTTCTTGAGGAACTTTTCGAGATGATGTGTCGGAACACGCACCACGAACGACTTGAAGTTCGTGTTGTGACGCGAGTCCAACTTCTCAACCCTCAAAGTCCAGCTGGTCTTTACACGCATGTACTCTACGATCTCCTCAACCTTCGTTTATAAATATGGCAATAGTGTGTGAGACATTAGATTCAGAGAACACAACAACACTACTTCCGCGGGCAACATTTTGACGCAGACTGGTGTGTGGACATGATATATTGATATAAACTTTGTTTCCAGCAACATTGTCGTTACTCATCAACAATGTTAATCAACTGTTGCTCAACAAAAGTTTACCGTGAATACAGGGCTTTAGGCTAACAAATAGGTTGACTACTGTCCCTCCGAGAGAACAATAAATGGTCAAGTTAATGAACACTATAAAATGCATAAAACGCTTTCCGCTCATAACGTGTACCACGCCACAAACGTGCAAAAGCAGTCCAGATTATGTTCAAGATCGCTACTACTTAGGAAAAATAGTGGTTTTGTCACAAAAATAACCTGTTTATTCATTCATTCGGAGACTTACTGCCCGAGTTTCGGGAGAAATGGACTCGCAGTTGCGGTTTGAATGCGGTAACCCTCGCGTAAGAAATGCTGAGATATTTTGTCGCATCGTGTAACTTCGCATTTATAGTTGTAAGATGGGACGTGATTTTATTTTTGTAAGTTTAGTAACACAGAGATTTGGGGCAGGATATGGGAGTTGTTTTTGCCCAACAGTGGGATAGTTTGCATTCAGTTAAGGTTAGCTAAAGAAGTAGAGATCTTTACGTATGGTTTTCACCGGAATGTATTACCTTCATCGTTAAATATTTGTGCAGGCTAAAAGTATTCTTCGTTTTGGTTCGACGGTTAAAAGCAATTGAAATCAAAGGCTTTGTCTCTAAGGTTGATAATGCATTAGTATCCATATCCATACTAATATTATAACTGCGAAAACGTGTCTGTCTGTTACCTCTTCACGCTTAAACCGCTGAACCGATTTAGATGAAATTTGGTACAGAGATAGTTTGAGTCCCGGGAAAGGACATAGGTTAGTTTTTATCCCGATATTCCCACGGGATCGACACTTATGCGCGTGAAAACGTGGGGCACTGCTAGTAGCATATAATTATAATAGGAACTATTTTTGTACATCTGGCTTTATTACAGAACATTAACAATAACATACATACATACATATTAAACAAATACAATCTATTTACACTAACTAGATGCTAAATTAAATGACTAACTAACTTACTATACAAATAAATACAAAAACAAAGGACACTTAGGCGTCGAAGTACTCGTCCGCATCGCTGTCATCCGAAAACGTGCCCAGAAGACTGGCAGCATTGCCACGTTGAATGGCAATGCTAATTCTTTGGCTAAAGAAAGACCCAGCCACGGTCACGTGAAGTGTCGACCAGCCGGCGAGAAGTTTCCTTAAAAAGGAGACGCGGACCCGAGCGTTTCGACCTCAAACGGCTCAAAACTGTAGTTGCCCGTAAGTAAGGTTACAGTATTTGCGCCACTTGAGAATCTCAGCCGCCGCAGCAGCGGCGCCATACATAATAAGGAGTAATACATACATAACACATCCATCATTTTTTGTACATACATAATATTGTGCAGCACTCTCTACCGAAGACTCTAGATGGATGGATTTTGATGGATAATTTTCCAAATCCATTGCTTCATATGTTCGAAAAAATTGTGTACTCAACAATTTACACAACGCAATGAATGTTGTTGAATTGTCAAAATGAAAGCCATCCGGCTGTTTATAGTCGTTGTAGAAGTACGTAACGATTTGAAAGCGATTGGCCCTCCGTGCCTCGAAAAGCACGTTAAGCCGTTGGTCCCGGCTTTCATTCGTGGATCTTTGACAGTCGTTACGGGTAGTCAGAAGCCCGAAAGTCTGACAACCAGTCTTACCAAGGGGTCGTCATCATCATCATCATTTCAGCCGAAAGACGTCCACTGCTGGACATAGGTCTCCCCCAATTTGGGGGGGGGGGGGGGGGGGGTTTGCCATAATCGCCACGCTTGGCAGGCGGGTTGGCGATCGCAGTATGGTATGATGGTGTAATACATAGAGAACGCTGCTGCCCATTCTCCGGTCTCCCTTAGTCGCCTTTTTTGACACCCACGGGAAGTATGGGGTGGTGCTATTCTTTAAGTCCGGCACCACACAGACAACACAACAGGGGTATCGTATTACCCAGTAACTTAGTGGTGCAGGTCAGATAGGCAGTCGCTCCAAGTAAAATACTGGTATTCGGCTGCATCCGGTTATACTGGAAGCAGACCCCAACATAGTTGGGAAAAGGCTAGGCAGATGATGATGATGTCACTTGTCTAGGCCCCTCAAAGGCGGTAACCACTTCCCATCATTCTTGCGACTCCTATAAAATAATTCGAATTCTTCTTAGCGTGTCGACAGCAATCTAAATGGACTCGGCCCAGAATTCGGCTACTTGTTTGGCGCCATCACCAGCGACCACCAGTTCCTGTAACGTGCAGCTGACAGGACACGCAGGACACGATATTAAGTTTAGTGTCCCATCGTTTGTGGAACAGCACCACATTTACACTCCAAGGCGGAGTCGTCTATGAGTCTCCACCTGAACAGGTTTTCCTTGCTTCAGCCAGCCTAGGTCCGGAGTCTGTTTAAAAATTTCCAGGTTACCCAAGGTAACTCATGTCCAGGTGGGATAATTCGAATTGATTTAATCTCGATAATCCGAGAGCTGTTCGCGAAAATATGTAGAAAGCTAAAGTTGTAAGTTTTCCTCCAAAATCGCAGTCGAATCTCAGTGAAGGCAATTTGTAATAGAGACGGTGCAGGTTAAGCTGGGTTGCGCCAAAAACTGCATTTAGTATGCCTTACAGCTTGCGTTTGGGCATGGAGCGTGACTTGTGATCCCCAGACCAAGGGACGAACGGAAAGCGATTTTGAGAAAATATATTTTTACACATAATAGCGATGTAAAAATTGTGCAACATACCATATAATTTTTTTTTTTTTTTTTGTGACCAGGGGGCCTAAGAAGGCCACGTTGGCAGAATCATAAAAGGTCAATCATAATAATCATTATGAATCATAATATGGCGAAGACAGTCCGTGTTTTTCGTTTTTTCACTTCACTACGTAGGTATAATCAAAGAGATTAGGATTGGATTGTTTGGTATTTTTAGCACAAACAAAAAAAAATAACTGAAAAATCCTTCACAATCTATCACGGTTCATGAGATACAGCCTGGTGACAGACCGACGGACAGTGGAGTCTTAGTAATAGGGTCCCGTTTTTACCCTTTGGGTACGGAACCCTAAAAATACCTCGAATTAACTAAAAAAAACTATCATTCAAATACGACTAAGTTCACCATTTGCTGCCATTACCGTACCATTTAAACCAACAGTCGCTTCCGCTTATGACTTACAACAATGTACGTGCACTGTGCAGCTTTTCCCTCGCAAATCGTGAAAAATAAAGAAATGGCGGCGCTGTACCCGCTCAGAACACGTGATGGCAAACAGCCTCTGAAAACTAGCAGACCTTGTTTTAAAGAAATGTTTTTACATGCACTTGCTTTTGAATAATGGAGTTTTGAGTATAAGGCATTTTTGTTAGGGTTTTCTGAGTTGTAAATACAGAGAAGATAAGTCGGCGACTTGTTACATCCACCAACCCGCACTGGGTGCGTGGTGGATTACGGCCCACTCCCTCTCACAGAGAGGAGACCTGTGTCCCAGCAGTGGGAACGTTGTAGACTGATTATCTATACAGAGAAAGAGCAAGCTTATTAAACACGATTGCTCAAGGTCCTTGTTGATGTTAGGAAGAACAACATCAACAGGGATCTAAAATGTCAGTAAAAAATAGGTCAACCACTGACCTGTATTAAACATGTACGCTGGACTGAATAAACTATACGAAAAGACAGTAGTTTTTTGTGCCGATTCAAAGCGCCCCGCTCGAAGTTCTCAGGAACTAAAGTTCAAATAAATAAAGTTGTGAATGTTCCATGTCGATAATGTGTCGGTAATTTTCTTCAGACAGTGAGTAATTGTAAATTTACGTCTTTCAAATAGAAAATTAATGTCGCCAGAAATTTCTGCAATTTGATTAGCTGAAACAAATTTAAACACATAACATCGAAATAAAACTTGCCAAATACTATAATACTTAAATACTTATTAATTTCAGATTTCCCACCGTCTCAACTAAGCAGTTGTGGCTCAACCATAGTAGTTTTAGGATAAATTTTAAGCCTATCCTCATATTTAAAGCTCACTGATCTGACCGTCATGCGCTATAACTTTACTGCGTCATACGTCCAATGCAAAGAAAATATAGTCTTTGGTCCAATGCCATTATTATGTCCAATAACTGACCTCTATTATACAAGTACGCTGGACCACAGAATAACTAATAGACTGGACTATACGAAATGACAGTTCTTTTTGTGCCGATTCAAAGCGCAAATGGCCGTTGTGTTGTTTTGGTTTGATTTAGGTCTAAATCATGGAATAAAACATGTTTGTGTATTTTGTGTTTACTACGAGATATTTAGAACATTTTTATCATGAGAGTTTGCGCATTTTGTAAAACTCGCTATCAAAAATATTAGTTCCACCGATGCTCACGTTGCTATCAGCGCCCAAATCTTGTCTTCGTTTTGTCATCGATATGACTTTGTAGTGTTTTTTTGGAAGTCGGTTTTTTTGTTAAAAGATTATTATTTCTCGCTTTTTAGTCGAGTCCCTTTATAATGTATCTAACTTACAATAATCTAATGTCAACTTGCTCATCGCCTTTTACAAAATATTGCTTTTCTCAATGCAGGGACGTTAATTGTTGAGGAGTTCTCCTGGTATTCACCTATCAGCTCCATTTTACTATTCGTATTGTGACGAGCATAAATTGCTTAGCAACCATATTAAAGTAATCTAATCGAATCGCAACCCGTGAAATACTTATTATTGAGTAGTTCCGGTAGCCATCTGTGGTCTTCATCATCAGTTCCACGTCACTAAACCCAAATCGCTATAGGTGTGTGTGCCTATAAAATGTTAAGAGTTCCTTCGATTTCTCCAGGATCCCATCATTAGATCTTGACTTGATGACAATGAACCTGACCACCCTGACCACTGTATATATCCTTTCAAACAAAAAAGAACAAGAAACAAACATTTGTTTTTCAGTTTGTAGTTTTTTTTTTAAATCGGTTGTTTTTTTTTGTAAAATAGTTTTTATTTTTCACTTTTTAGTTGTAACCACCTACTCCACACAAATTCATGTAACACTACTTGCTATGTGAATATCAGTGACAGGAAGCTATTGAACACATCCGCGTACCCCTTTAGAGGGTAGGCGTGATGTTATGATGTGTAGTTGCATAAACAATGCATAGATATGCGATAGCAGCAATCGCGGTTGATTTGCTGGCATTTATTGAAGAGTTCCGTTGTCTGTCTCCGACACTCATCATCAGATCTTTACGACATTTAAATGGGACCATTTTGGAAAAAACCTCTTTCGAACAAAGAAAGAATTTTGCTAATCCGTCCGTCCGTATATGACGGAGTTCAACAACCTCCTCCTTTTTAGAAGTCGGTTAAAAATACACTCGCCATCTTGAATAAAAAAATGGATGTCATATTCGTAATCACCACCCCAAAATCGACTATAGTATCGAATATCTAAAAAAAAATTGTTTCCGTCATTTTTATTTGATTATAATTTATTAACATAAATATTTATACTACTCTTTATCCGTCATCTACATCCATTAAACAAAAAATTACAACTAAGTATTCACATCACAAACAAATTCCAAAAATCGTACTTATTTTATTTCGGTTCGAAAAAGTATCAACATCGTATTGTGGAGTACTCAAAACCGAGCTCACTTTTTAACGTAATTATTTTTTGCGAAATAGCGACATAGTCGTGCTTTCACGAGCGCGTCTGAGCGCGGAATGACCGACCGGCAAGTGTCCGCGGGTAGAAAATGTATGGAGAAATTTGAGAGCGTTTCTTATTTTTCTCATAAATGAAATGTTATTTATTTATCTACAAAATGTTTAGCTTATCTTTATAGAATTATATATGAGCAACAATATCTTCTTATTTTTAAGTTAAAATATGCATTGGATTTAGCTATATTGGGTCCTATTCAGACCCCTTTATATTTAATTTTTGCGATTATTGAGATGGTAAAAACGTATTTGTGTGAAAACTTTGTATGGAGCTATTTAATTGCTTTGGGCCCAGTCTGGAGATGAATATATTATCTTTAATTTGAAACCAAGATATCCTCGCAGTTGTGACTCCAGTTTGTTAAAATAGTACCTGAAAAACACTGTTATTCGTGGAAAAATGTGATAGCGTCCTTAATATAGATTAATGAGTCCAATGCATTTAACCCTTCCAAGCTATGTCCTCCAGTTTCTCATTTAAAAGCAGCGGCTTCCTCTCTCAGTTTTCTGATTAGCTCAACCACTGGCCTAGATACTATAATGCCAATCGACAAAGCGACTTATCATTTCTGCAAATATACTACAGTTCGGCCGTCCATAGAACGCGTTCCTGCCGGTCAATGCGACAATTTTAGTAACTTAAATTTCAAATTCGCAAATCACATTATATTCGTTTGTATGAAACTGACGGGTGTTAAGAATGCATTCTCTTGGCGACTGGACTGTATCTCTGCGGTTTTGTATTGTATCAAAATTATCCTACCAATGATGCTGATCAGGGGGCCTAAAAAGGCCACTTTGGCAGAATCATAAAAGGATAACATAATGGACAGTTAACTGTTAAGTTAATCGTATCAAATCCCATTCGTGAAGCATTTTTCAGTAAGTAATATCTTTTTTTATCTGTGCTAAAATACCAATCAATTCAGTCCAAATCCAATCCCAATCTCTTTGATTATACCTACGAAAAGCAGCGAAAAAAGAAAAACACGGACTGTCTTCGCCATACTGTGATTCATAATGTTATCCTTTTACGATTCGCCAAAGTGGCCTTTTTAGGCCCCCAGCTCTTCTGTACACGTGCGACCGGGTTTTCAAGACCAAAACCGTTGATAGTCAGCAGAGAGATCACGAAAGAAACGAAAATTAATAGGGTCGGTGTCTCCGGATACTGTGAAGATTATTCTACCGAACGCCTGCATTCCATTAACTTCGCAAGCCACACGCCAGACGCAAGCTCACATTAAAATTTAGGCGCTCAAACTCGGAACTAAACATACCTAATCTACGTTCGCGATTAACTTGCCAAACATGTAAACAAATATGAGTTATTGGAAAAATAACTTTGATTCCTACACAATAAAGTTCAGTTTAGGGTACAACTTCAAACATTTTAATAGTACTAGTCACTCTGAAATCAACTTAATCACCACTGAAATATAGTTTATATTTGTTTAACTTAAAAGAACATCAATTGCCAACATAAATTTGAATATTCATTCGGTCATAGTCATTCGGTCAGTTAGTCAGTGGTTACGGGTACGGGTAGTCTTACCTAGAGGTATCGTATTACCCAGTAACTGGGTTGTGGAGGTCAGATAGGCAGTCGCTCCATGAAAAATATTGGTACTCAGCTGCATCCGGTTAGACTGGAAGCTGACCACAGCTGACATAGTTGGGAAAAGGCTAGGCAGATGATGACTAACAGTAACAATGGCGTTTATTTTGACAGTTTAACAACATTCATTGCGTTATTTACGTTGTTGAGCAGAGAAATTTTTCGAACATAGGAGGCAATGGATTAGCAATATCCTTCAAAATGGTTCCAATTTAGATTGATAGTGTGTTACGGAATTAGGGAGCTGGTTGCCAGTACTACACACCTGACCTCTTTGAATCACATTTTTTAAGGTTCCGTACCCAAAGGGTAAAAAAAGTTGTTTAAAAAAATCAAAAAACCCGACTGCGGTAAAAAAACTTAAGTTAAAAGAAACTGAAAAGCTAAAAACAAGCCCATTTTAAATTAAATAAAAGTTGGAAGCAGGCGGGAGCCACATCATTTTTATTGTATTTTCAAATTCAAATGGCTCCCGCCTGCTTCCAACTTTTATTTAATTTAAAATGGGCTTGTTTTTAGCTTTTCAGTTTCTTTTAACTTAAGTTTTTTTACCGCAGTCGGGTTTTTTGATTTTTTTAAACAACTTTTTTTATTTCCAGCTTTTTAGTTTACAAATTTGAAAGATTTCGCATACGATTTAGTTCCTGGTAGGTGTTTTTTTGCGATTTGTCACTTCGAATTGCTTTTAAGTATATATGTTGTATATATTTTTGTAATCATCTTTTAAAACCCTTCATTTTGATACTCCACTCGATAGGTTTTGAAAAAAAAAAAATTAAAAATATATTTAATATGTCGTCCAGTAGTCGCCATATTGAATTTTCACTAATGTCATGTCTTTAGTGACACTCGCCGGACTAAGAGGAATCGATTAACGTGTGAATCATAAAAATCGGCCCAGGCGTTTGGTCTGTATAGTGCTTCAAAGGAACATATAAACATACATACATAGGCTGATGAACACATTACCACTCCTTTGCGTCGCGCAGTCGGGTAAAAATGGGACCCTATTACTAAGACTCCACTGTCCGTCTATCCGTCTGTCCGTCTGTCTGTCACCAGGCTGTATCTCATGAACCGTGATAGCTAGACAGTTGAAATTCTCACAGATGATGTATTTCTGTTGCCGCTATAACAACAAATATGTACTAAAAACAGAATAAAATTGATATTTAAGGGGACTCCCATACAACAAACGCGTTTTTTTCGGCGTTTTTGCCTTGTGGAACGGAACTCTTCGTGTGCGAGTCCGACTTGCACTTGGCCAGTTTTTCAGAACCAAAATCAGCCTAAATAGGTACCGTTAACAAAAGCTAATCTAAGCGGGTAGCCAGAGTTTAGCCAGACAAAGCCACCAAGTTCGCACCAAATTTTAATTACTTTCGATTCAAATCTATTGCCAAGTTCCAGTGCTAGACTTGCACGATTGGCTAGCGGATAGCCGGGCCATAGCCGACCCGTTTCCGGGCCGTGATCGATCGGCCATAATTATGTGGGCCACAATCTAGGTAGGAAACTATTAATCAGTCACACGTACTGGTCAGAAATGGGTTGGATTTGTTGTTTGTAATGAGGGTTGTAGGAGAGTGGCATTGCTATGAAAGTAATTGTAGCAATGCATGGTCGGGAATAGTCTGTGTGGTGCCGGACTTAAAGAATACCACCACCCCTTACTTCCCGTGGGTGTCGTAAAAGGCGACTAAGGATCGTACCGGAGAATGGGCAGCAGCGTTCTCTATGTATTCCACCATCATACAATACTGCGATCGCCAACCCGCCTGCCAAGCGTGGCGATTATGGCAAACCCTCCCAAAATTGGGGGAGGCCTATGTCCAGCAGTGGACGTCTATCGGCTGAAACGCTGTTTATCACACTAATACTATTAAGGCGAAAGTTTGTGAGTGTGTGTATATGTTTGTTACTTCTTCACGCTGGACCAATTTTGATAAAATTTTGTATGGAGGTAGCTGATACCCTGGATTAACATATAGGCTACTTTTTATCCCGATATTCCCACGGGATCGACACTTATGCGGGTAAAACCGTGGGGCGCTGCTAGTTTATTGTATAATCGTCCGTATCTTTTGATTGCGTTGACTTAGAAGTTTGATTTTTTTACTGCTTCAAGGTATTGCAGCCCTGAGTATTTGATATTAATTTCAACTTGATAACTCCACGCGTTCCTGAGAATAATGGTCTTGACTGACGGACAGACCTTTCTAAAAAACCTCTCTAATATCTGAAATTACTTGAGGTCGGACAACGAAGTGACCTTATAAGGGTTCCGTATTTCCTTTTGAGGTACGGAACCCTAAATATGAAAAAAAAACCGTTAAGCCTCGCTTTCCACAAACATCAACGTTGCGGAGCTACATAACGCTATGCTATTTGGAATTCTGAGCGACGATAGCCATCGCGATACGTGTGTGGCAACTCTAAGTATTAAAATAAAAGGACGTCTATGAAATATGGGCTAAATCGTTCCTTTTTTCGGATTAGGGTGGGAGGTAAAAAAGTTGAACAAACTTCTAGAGAAATTCGCTAAGTTACATACTAACGAAAACATCGTGATGAAAGGAAAAATAAATCATCATCTGCCTAGCCTTTTCCCCACTAAGTTGTGGTCGGCTTCCAGTCTACCCGGATGCAGCTGAATACCAGTATTTTACATTGAGCGACTGCCTATGACCTCCACGATCCAGTTACTTGGTAATACGATACCCCTTGGTAAGACTGGTTGTCAGACTTTCGGGCTTCTGACTACCCGTAACGACTGTCAAATATCCACGAATGACAGCCGGGACCAACGGCTTAACGTACTTACCGAGACACGGCTGGGTCACGGTGTGTAAAGATGGTCACCCATCCACAGACCAACCGCGGCAAGCGTAGCTTAACCTGATCGATCGACCTGTGCGGCTGTTATTATTTAGCCCCGGGCCCCTGTCCCCCCCCCCCTCCTCTTAAGAAAGAAATAAATCTGAAGATAAAATCGCCTTACTTCGCCTAGCCGCACAGTCCAAGAGCTAACGTCGGGGACTTACCGAGTTGAATGGCGTGCAATAGGAGAGGCCTATGACCAGCAGTGGACTGCTGTAGGCTGATGATGATGACAATACTGGTCAATTTTGTTATCACACTAATACAGTGAAACTTGGTTAAGTGGGACCTGGATAAGTGAGAAACCTCCATAACTGGAACTCATGCTGAGGTCCCAACACTTTGGCACTGAATTACCTCTGTTAGTGGGACGAGGTAAGCCTCTATATCTGGGATTTGTTCTTTCGATTTATCATCATAGTTACCTCTATAACTGAGACAGCGAGTAAATTTTATATTTATTTTATTATATAAACCTCTGTAACTGAGATAACAT
This sequence comes from Mesoligia furuncula, assembly GCA_916614155.1. NCBI lineage: Eukaryota > Metazoa > Arthropoda > Insecta > Lepidoptera > Noctuidae > Mesoligia > Mesoligia furuncula. The sequence continues at coordinate 6,497,030 of OU744815.1, forward strand.
TGTTTGTTTACTCATTCTTATTCTACCCACAAATTATTTTATTTAATGATCGCACCTGTATAACTGAAATAACCTGTATTCTCACCTCTATTAATGGAACCCTCTGTAAATGAGACAGATATTTATTTATACCTGTATATCTGAGACACTGGGTAAGTGGAATACCTCTATAAGTGAAACGACATTGCAGGTCCCTTGATGTCTCACTTAACCAGGTTTCACTGTATTATAAAGGCGAAAGTTTGAGAGTAAGTGTGTGAGTGTGTGTGTGTGGGGGTGTGTGTGTGTGTTTATATGTTTGTTACTTCTTCACGCTCAAACGGCTGGACCAATTTGGATAAAATTTGGTATGGAGGTAGCTGACAACCTGGATTAACATATAGGTTACTTTTTATCCCGATATTCCTACGGGATCAACACTTATGCGGGTGAAACCGCGGGGCACAGCTAGTTATTTTATAAGGATACTAGCTGCGCCTCGCGGTTTCACCCGCGTAAATGTCGATCCCGTGAGAATATCAGAATAAAAAGTAGCCTATATGTAAATTCAGGGTGACAGCTACCTCCATACAAAATTTTATCGAAATCGGTCAAGCCGTTTGAGCGTGAAGAAATAACAAACATATAAACACAGACACACACACGCACAAACTTTCGCCTTTATAATTTTAGTGTGATTCTGGTAAGGAATAATTAAATATTAAATTCTAGTCTAGTAATTATTCGGAAAAGAACCTTGCAAGAAGCTTGCAAAGTAAGCAAACTGAAGAGGCAGCGTGCTGGCCATGTCTGTCGAAGGACTGATGACCGATGGAGTAAACGAGTCCTGGAGTGGAGACCGCGTATCGGCAAGCGTAGTGTGGGACGCCCCCCAGCTAGATGGACGGACGACCTAAAGAAGGTGGCTGGGGTAGACTTGATGCGGAAGGCGGAGGACAGGGTGCTGTGGCGCAGTCTGAGGTCTATGTCCAGCAGTGGACTGCGATAGGCTGAGTTGGTTGAAATTCTAGTCTATTAAAAACATGTCAGTAGGGTCGCTCTAAAAAGTAACATGACAGTAGGGTCGCTCTAAAAAGTAACAAGTCCAAATTCCAAAGTACAAATCCTCGACCTTGACAAAAAAAACATAAGACGAACGTAAAAGTCTTCAAAATTCTGAGGCCACGTCCCACAAAGTGAGCGAGGCGAGGCTAGTTTATAAATGCGATAAGAGTCATTAGGATTCCTCCCAACAACGCTTGTATCTCAACAGCCCATTCAGTACGTGTGCTGGGCGTTAAACGACTAACAGCTATATTGTTTAGGTTTTAGACCCAAAATATGAGATAAATCTTGACTGACCTCTGATTTGTGTCGGGTGTGACTTTTGTTTGAGTTGAATACTTAAGTTTTGTACTTAACACCCTTGTCAATGGTGGAGTTAGCGCTGTTAAACAGCTTCTTGTGTTAGAAAGGTCATAATTTAAAGGTGTGGTAGGTTAGTATAGTAAATATTTATGCACTGCCGAACTATTTACCTAACTGCCCATTCCAACATATTTACTGGCCATTCATTTATTACACTACTTGAGTAGCAGTAAAAGGACTGAACGGGCAGACAAATCGGAATTAGAAATCTAACTTGGAAGTAGCGCTCGCCGGCCGCTGCCGCGAGCCGAGCGAGCGGAGCGCGTTCGCTCGGCTTGCGCTCGGTTGGTGTTCTAACCTTTTTTTTATCGCGGAGAAATGCTCATGCATTCTGCACTACCACGGGGAGATAGTGAAGTTATGTGGGACTCTAACCCACTAAAACTCCACGGTGTCCTCCTCTGCCGCTTACGGCGGGAACACGTGCATGCGTTAGCACTCATCCGTGAACCCGCCCCGGCTGACCCTCGCCGGACCCTCCTCTGGGGAGTACTATATCACCGGCGCACCAGAACACAGCACGCCGTGACCGCCCCAGGGGCCAAACCAGCACATGGGCGCCAGACGACCCCGTGTCTGGGCACCCTTGGTCCCCCTGCGACGGGTCAGGTGAGAGGTCAGATATGTAGTGGAGGGTTACAGGTTTTAGAATCTAACATTTTTTCTAGCCAGGCAGCACATTTCTACACCCAACCCTAAAATGATTATTTTTCAGCCTTCATATATTTTACACCCTTAAATATGACTACACTTTTCTGATACGACGGCTGCTGCAGTTGCCTCCGTCGTCGACGAATCGCTCGTGTGTAAGCACGCTAAGTACTACAAAGACATACACACACGTACATGTTTGTGTAGGTACACACCTACACAAACATGTTTGTATAGGTGTGTTTAGACAAACATGTTTGTGTAGGTGTGTGTACACAAACATGTTTGTGTAGGTGTGTTTAGACAAACATGTTTGTGTAGGTGTGTGTACACAAACATGTTTGTGTAGGTGTGTTTACACAAACATGTTTGGAAATATTTCGTAACCCACAAAATATTTTGTCTTTTGCGGAAATCAAATTCACGATCCGTAGAGTAGAAACTCAATCACTGTACAGTCACGAGCAATAGGTAATTATGTCAACACTTGGCCACTTTCAATTGCGATTTTTTTGTGTAATGACGAATGCAACGTTGAAATACGACACTTTACATAAACCTATGGGTTCGAAAATACTATGTTCGTAATAACATAAAATTTCATTAAAAAATAAAGGCGAAAATTGGCTTTGGATAAAGCCAAGTGTATACATACTTTTGCTCGTGACTGTACAGAAACATGTTTGTGTAGGTGTGTTTACACAAACATGTTTGGAAATATTTCGTAACCCACAAAATATTTTGTCTTTTGCGGAAATCAAATTCACGATTCGTAGAGTAGAAACTCAATCACTGTACCACCATTTCGTAAAAAAAAATTCGCGCTAGCAACGTTAACCGATAATTTATTATAATAATATTACGTCCGGGAGCAAATCGTACCAAACTGGCGTCATATCTAATGATAAAAAATACTCAAATGTCGGAAAATAGTCAGCTTATGGTGAAATACATAATGGATTGCCCTAAAATCTATCAAAAAGAGTAATGGTGTGGGCCAATATAACAAGAGCTGTTGGCGTAACATATAAGCGATGTGAGGTTTTGAGCGGTAACACAAAATACAGAGAGTACAGAAGGCAATCACATGTACGTACTTCACTTTTCATACCTACGCTCGGCGGTCGCGCTAGGGTTGTCAACTTTCGCTTATGCACAAAACACTATCGTGGTAGTGGCACTCGTATCTAGCTGTTTGATTTCTTGTTGAGCTTATTCTACAATATTAAAACAGAACAATAAACATAGTATTACAATAAAAAACTTTACAGAGCAAAAACATAAAATTTTACATAATATGTCAATTTTCACTATCGAAAATCCCTATTAACTTCAAAACGGATTACCCTATTTACACAATTTAAACCTATCAAATGACACTAAAAACAACACAATATCTACACAAACAAAAAATCATGTTTTCAACTTACGTAATAGTTGGTGGCGTGAATTTATCTTACAATAAAGTTACTTCGTTTATACTGATTCAAAATAGGAAACTATTATATACATCGAGTTTTTTGTTGCTTTATTTTTGCACTTCACAGACGCGTGACTCAAGCGGATGGCAAACACACTTGCACCACTCCCAACCACTCCGAGATAATGTGTCCGTGAGCGGTGTCTATGTGTGCGTTGCTCGAGCGCACTTTGTATGTAGATTGCCTTCTGTGCTGTCTGTATTCTGTGGGTAGTGAGGTGTATATTGTTGGTATCACAGATATAGATAGATCTAGATAAGGCAAGTATCCCGATCTGCATGAAAACCAAGCGTGCCATTTTTTGACTACCTAATATGATGTCAGAAACACTATTTAGTGATGGGAAAATCAAATCGATTTAAAGACGCCGCCGCGTGCGGCACCCGCCTCGCCCCACCCCCGGGGCCTAGCGCCAGCGCTCATCCAGCCAGCAGTACACAGGACTGAGCGCGAAAGTGGCGGCTTACGATTTTTGTACGTAAGCTGGTGAGATTTTTGGCACGCGAAGTAGTTGCTCTTGGGTTATCTAGGTGTATCTATAATGTGGTTGGTGTGTATGAGAGAATAGTAGTGAACTGTGGGTGTGCATTGAAGGTGAGATAAATAAGTAAGATATACTTAATACTCAATTCTTTAATTACATAGATACATACATATAAGTAGGCTGATATTGACGGGTCGTGGCTCAATGCGCCAAACACTACATTTACTTATGAAAGAGATCGGCACCGTATCAACTCGAGCCGTTCAGTATTCTTTGCATGAAACTTCCTACTGCAACGCACACAAATCGGAATCGTAACGTAATCGCCTCGCCTCGGGACAAGCTCACGAACCGAGTTGCGGTGCGTCACGGCTCGTCCTCCCCGCGATTACGTCTCGTCGTCCCCGCGCTTACGTCTCTTCGTCCACCCTTGCCCCTCTCACCCCTCCGGCCTGCCTGCTGCACCATCAACCATCGGTCGGCGAGCCGTAAGCGCGGCGTCCCCTAGCCGTAGCCGAGTCGACGTATCGGAGCTTCTGATCCGCTTTGGTTACGTGCTTACGTTAGGTTGACGCCTGTTTGACGGCGAAGCGAAAGGTGATACGGTGCCGATCCCTTGCTGATTTGATACGTGTGCTATGGGCCTTACAAAAGCGTCTTGCGACAGCGTTTGCGGAGAAAACAAATGAAAGAAGTTGTAGAGCATACCACGAGTCACTGTGACGCAAATTGCGGAGCGACGGATGAAAACAAGTGAAGCGCGTGATACAAGTCGCAACGCTCCTAGCCATGAACGGGCAGGCTTTTATACTGGGACCCATCTCCCATCGAGATTCTAGAGGGATGCTCATGGAATTAAGGTCCAAAACTAGATTTCAGTACATATTGTTACGAACGATTGGCACACTGGACTGCATAACGCAGCGGAACGCAGATAACGTGCCCCCGCGCGTGATTTTTACCGACTTCAAAAAAAAGTAATAAAAAAAAATCGACTTAAAAAATAAATTAACGCAAAATTATGAAATAACGTTAATTTCGGAAGTCGATGGCAAAAAACTAAAACTAAAATACAGATCCCAAGACACCGACTTCCGAAATTAACGTTATTTCATAATTTTGAGTTAATTTCTTTTTTGAAGTCGGTTTAATTTTTTTAAATTACTTACTTTTTTTTACATACAAATTCAATAAAAACGCACTTCCGTTCGGGGAATTTGGCTCCATATCACGCAGCCCGCTGCGTAATGCGGTGCAGTGTGCCAATCGCCTAAAATCGAAAATCGCTTTCCCCTCACATCTTGGACGTGAAACCAAGAAAAAAGTTTTGGTGCTATCGGTGGCTCAGTAAATCAAAGTATATTACAAGTTATATCGTCCACTATCGCGGCTCGGTCGAGAGTAAAACTATTTACTGTTTTTATTTATTTTCGCCGCTACGTTGGATGTCGGGTGATATTGAAAAGGCCGGGGAATAATGGCATAAAAATGCTTGAATGGATTTATTAATCACAATAAATCCATTCAAGCATTTTTTTTCCATTGACAAGGCATCAGCTTTGTCTATAGTATGTCAATACTATCTGATGATCTGAAACAATAGTTTTTTTAATTAATGGAAGGTTTCAACATAGTACGTACCTACTATATTTTTCCAAGTAAATCGCTACAGCTTTTGTGTAGAAAAAAATCTATTACTATGTATGTGTGTGTTGTGTTGTAAGTGTGTGTGTGTGTGTTTGTGGGGGGGGTGTGTGTGTGTGTGTGTTGTGTGTATTTATATGTGTGTGTTGTCTATGTGTATCTGTAGACTATGTGATCTGCATTCGCGATTTATCTGCCAAACATGTAAACAAATATGAGTTTATGGAAAAAAAGAAAAAAAAAACTGTAAGCCCTACACAGTAAAGTTCAGTTTACACTACAACTTCAAACATTTTATAACTTTTTCAACAGTGCGAATGAGATTAACTTAATTACTGTTTAAATACATATAGTTGATATTTGTATAACTTGAAATAATATTAATTTGAAATATAAGTTTGAACAGACCTTATTTAGTTATGATTGCTATCCTGTATAATGTTTTTCAATTACGTTTTAAGTGATCCTTTGCTAATTTTTACTTTTTAGGGTTCCGTAGTTCCTACAAGGAACCCTTATAGTTGCGTCATGTCCGTCTGTCTGTCTGTCTGTCTGTCTGTCCGAGGTTTTTCTAAGAGACCGTTATTACTAGAAAGCTGTAATTTTGTAGTGCGTATATCAATTACGCCGACAAAGTGGTAAAATAAAATTTTGGAAAATATTTTTTTTTAGGGTAGCTCCCCTACATGTGAAGTGGGGATGAATATTTTTTTCGTCGTCTACCCCATCGTGTGGGGTATCGTTGAATAGGTCTTCTAAAATGACTTGGGGGTTGCTAAAATTATTTTTCGATTTAATGCTCCATTTACGAAATATTAAACTTTAAAGTGCAAATTTTTGTTCCAGTAAGGAGTCCCCCCCCCCCCCCTCCAAAACCTAAACTGCTGGCTTGAAAAATCTGGAAAAATGCTCGATGATAGTGCATTTCATGAACTTTAAAGGAAAAGTAAGATAACTTAATTAGTTTAGCAGTAATAGTCGTTGAACTTGGGTGTTGGATAATTTTGTACCAAATACAAAATCCTTAGCATTAATCCTTTAAAGTGACTAAGATGAAGTAGTTGCTTGCTTATAACGGATAAAGACTTGCATTGAAAAGCAAAATATGTTTTTTTTTTACCTATTCGGAATAAAGAACAACAGAATCGTACTACATTGTGATAACGGGCTACTACGGAACCCTACACTGTGCGTGGCCCGACACGCACTTGGCCGGTTTTTTCTCTTAATGAATCTATTTTGTTAAACACTTTAGGTACCAAATACTTAGACGTTCTCTTACCATATCTAATACTTTGTTATCTTTGGTTCAACCAGCTTGTTCTCTCTAACCCTACGTGTGTTGTAATTATTTTTAACATTAACTTTATAGATATTCATCATTATAATAATATTCCAGTCCTACCAAATAATCAACTTTTTTATCAATGGGTATAATTTTAAAGATGGGAAATAACTTATCATACACTTTGTTGCACTTATCTTTAAAATTTTTACTGACCAGAAACTTTATCAGTCTTATTTGTATGTCTTTAACATCTCTTAAATCTAAATATATAAAACTCAAAGGTGACTGACTGACATAGTGATCTATCAACGCACAGCCCAAACCACTGGAGGGATCGGGCTGAAATTTGGCATGCAGGTAGTTGTTATGACGTAGGCATCAGCTAAGAAAGGATTTTGATAAATTCTACCCCCAAGTGGATAAAATAGGTGATGAAAGTTTGTATGAAACTTTGTCAATTTTAAACCGATCGGGCTGAGACTTCGCATGCATATAGCTACTATGACGTAGGCATCCCCTGAGAAAGGATTTTGATAAATTCAACCCCCATGGGGATAAAATAAGGGATGATGGAGGATGTTAATGTATTAGTTTTTTTTTAATAATACTTAACGCGAGCGAAGCCGCGGGCAAAAGCTGGTATGTAATAAAGGTTCTCCCGTACACAAGGAGTCCATAGCTTACCAGCGAATCGGCAAGTGCAAAATACACCATTCATAACGTCTGTTTGTTCAATACATTTTTTAAGTGGTAAAACTATAAGTGTAACACACTAAAAGCAGGAATGGCTTTCATTTGAACAACATTCATTGCGTTATTTACGTTTGTGAGGAGACAAGTTTTTCGAACATATGAAGCAATGGAATATTCTTAAAAAAATCCGGTTTGTGATTGACAGCGTGTTACGCAATTAGGGTACTAGTCTTGGTCTATCTGTGCGCCAAATTTAATCGAAATCTGTTCAGACGTTAAGAGCGTTTACGCTGTACGGCATTTCATACAAACTTTCAAGCCCTTATTAGGGTTCGGTACCAAAATGGTAAAACAGAACCCTTTGCATGCAACATGCAACATGCGGCAGGCATGGTTTCTGTCACGGCTCCGGCGCTGCGGTTCTCCGGCGGCCCCACGCGTGCTAATTGTCGCAGACGGCTTTCGCTCACCACCACGGCTTCGGCTTGCTGGCCGGCTTGGCCGGCCAACCTCAGCCGCGGCGGCTCGCTCACAGCCTCCTGCTCCTCAGCCCGCGGGCCGCCTCGCCCCTACGCGCCTACGCGATTTTAAATTACACTCTAGGGGTAGGGCAGACAAGACTGCGTGGAGTCGGATTTACAGCGGTTCGTTTCTGCCAGTAAAACCTAATTTTTAGCAAATGTTTTAGAGCTAACAATTTTATTATAAATGAACATTCGGAATAATACACATTATATAATACAATACTTAGGACATATGACTTTATGCAAAATTAGGAGATTCAATTATTATAGTACTCGATATTATGACAGAATAGATTTAGAAGTAAAGATAATTATGTAAAACAAATTTTCAAATTTTTGAACATTATGGCTACTGAAGTTTATAGCAAACGTGTTATGGATAATGACTTTCGGACAATTTTAGGAGAAGAAAGGGGGTACCAATTTTAACAGGTTATTCGGAAAATTGAAAATCGTAATGACGTTTTTCGGAGCGAGAACCCATCGAGCATTTGATTCTTCGAACATATGAAAATCGGAAAACAAACAAATCGCAATTATGACTTTCGGAAACATAAATTTCGTGATTTTTAATAATAGCCATTATAATTCTTAGGTATTATGAAATTCGGACTTTTGAAAATCGGAACATCGAAATTCGGAATAAAATATTTCGGAATATCTGGGTGTTCCCAGATTTATTATAACCTTTTTATTTAACATTAGATTCAGGACAAATTGGACTCCTTGAACTTTGATATTAGGTACTTGTCTGAGCTCTTTATAAATGTCCTCTGAACTATTTTTGTGAACTAAATAAAGATTTTCTATTCTATTCATAAAGATAAGCCCATTTTTTATGAAAACAGCCAGAGAGTAATATTTATATAAACATTTATTTATATAAATATTACTCTATTTCTAAAATTATACATTGAATAGAAAAAAAACCGGTCAAGGGCGAGTCAGGCTCGCGCACCGAGGGCTCCGTACAAATTTGTAGGTATGTTTATAGTTTATAATTATTTTTTTGTAATGTAACTACAAATTTACGGTTTTCGGATTTGTTCCTTTACTTGTGCTGCATAACATTGCTTTTTGCAAAATTTTATGATTCTAGGTCAACGGGAAGTACCCTATAGGTATTGATTTCGGAACATAATCACACGTATCTTTTGATTGGCTGGACTTAGAAGTTTGATTTTTTCACTGCTTCACGGGATTGCAGCCTTGAGTATTTGATATTAATTTCAACTTGATAACTCCACGCGTTCCTGAGAAAAAGGGTCTTGACTGGCGGACAGACAGATGGACAACGAAGTGATCTTATAAGGGTTCCGTTTTTCCTTTTACGGTACTGAACCCTAAAAAAGCAAGATTATATTAATATGTATCGTATACATTTGCGGGTGAGTTGTTATGAATGATTGTCATTTGTTACAGACGGAGTTACTTGTAGGCGCGGAGCTGCACTTTACAAATTCATAATCATTTATTTATTTTTATTATTTATGTACACACAGTAAAACATATGCAGACACGACATAATTATGTAAGTATTGGCTGGGCCCCGCGGTTTCACCCGCGTAAGTGTCGATCCCGTGGGAATATCGGGATAAAAACTAACCTATGTCCTTTCAAACTATCTCTATACCAAATTTCATCTAAATCGGTTCAGCGGTTTAAGCGTTTAAGCTTATATGTTAATCCAGGGTGTCAGTTACCTCCATACAAAATTTTATCAAAATTGGTCCAGCTGTTTTTAAGCGTGAAGAAGTAACAAACATATAAACACACACATAAACTTTCGCCTTTATAATATTATTGTGATAATATACAGGATTATTGGTAAAACATGTTAAGAGGTAATTGTACTCATCATTATGAAGAACCTTTACTATGGGACCAAACCTGAAATCGCGAAAAAAAAATCAGCTGTTCCCTACATTTTGACGAGATATACGAACATAAATGCAGGGAACAGCTGGTTTTTTTTTCTGACAGATTTTTTTTTTTTGCTGGTTGTAATTTTATGTCAACAATGCAACTTACAACTTACCAAGTAAAACCGGTTAATCAAATCAAAGTTACACACAAACATAGTGTGTTTACACGAAGTATGTTCAACAAGATGTAACCACCTTCCGAAATTTAGTATCACGGATCCCGCGTTAACTAAGATTAACAATAAATTTGTAAATCCACGGATTAAGTCGGTAGCTCCGATCGTAAGTTTAACTAAGCCGGTAAAATATATTATAAGACAAAGGGCCTTTGTTAAGTAATTAAAAATAAAGGAAATTGTTTGCTTGGGAACTCAGATTGAAAATGAACAATTAACAAAATACAACATTGACTTCCAGACAAAAGAATAAATCAAGGTTTTTGAGATGGATTGTTTTTCGAAGGATAATCATTTTTCTTCCATAATTCTCTATTAGTCGTCATCTCGGTAGTCACCTCCTTTCTAGCCGTATCATCTTTCACAAGTTTAATTGTTCCCTAATGTCGCAGAATAATTTCGAAGTAGCATCATCGTGTCTCAGATACATCACGTCGAAGTAAGATATTGTCGAAGTACAGCATGCAGGAGTAGAGTACGTCGAAATCGACTCATGTCGGTCTATCATTGTTATCGAAGAAGCATGTCCTCGAAGTCGCATCGGTTCCTAGTTAAGTCATGTCGAAGAAACGCTTTGTCGGAGTACGGTAGTATCGGACTTAAGGTATTTCGAACTAAAGTATTGTCGAAATGAAGATGTGTCGGAGTTCCACATTGTCGAAATAAAATCTTGTCGTACTACGGTTTGTCGAAATTCGGTTGGTAAGTCGCTGACAAGTGACCATTTGTGCCTGATGGGATTTTCCATCGCAAATATCAAATCAAAAGTCATTACTTTAAGTTTAAATTAGGCTGAGAATCAGCACTTTTCGAACGTCAAAAATATATAAGTCAGTCCCCCAAAATGCTCGACCTTCACCACTTCCTAATGCTTTCATCATCATCATTTCAGCCGAAAGTTGTCCACTGCTGGACATAGGCCTCCCCCAAAAGGGGGGTTGGCCATAATCGCCACGCTTGGCAGGCGGGTTGGCGATCGCAGTATGGTATGTTGGTGGAATGCATAGAGAACGCTGCTGCCCATTCTCCGGTACGAGTACATAGTCCGGTACTCCCTTAGTCGCCTTTTACGACACCCACGGGAAGTATGGGTGGTGCTATTCTTTAAGTCCGGCACCACACAGACAAATGCCGCCTAATGCTTTAGCTGGGAAGAATAAGTGGCGCAGCAAACTCCCAGCAGCACAGCTGTCAAAATGTAAAAATAAAAAAAAATACCGTTCGCCCCCCCCCCCTTATCTCCGAAGTTTGCAAAGAGAAAAATCTGAAAGAATTCTATGTGACAGAAGCTTATGTAAAAAATACAGGAAAAATAGAACGATGTCTCCAAATAACACACTTTCTCAGAAATCATCAACAAAAGTTACATTGGTTCCACTATCGGTCAAGAGATGGCGCTGACTTAAAACTGCAATATTCTACACCGCAGTGCGCAGTGTTAAAATTCTCTGATGAATATAGGCATCGCCGATGAAAATTACATTATTATGATGGTACGGAACCCTCGGTGCGCGAGACCGACTCGCTATTGACCGGTTTTTTATATTTTAAAAAATTGGTCACATAGTATTTCCATAGTTCTAGATAACCAGTTCACTTAACCACCCAACCCTTAAACCAATATCTTTATCCCACAACAGTCCTACACCAACCGGGTAGCCAAATACGAAGAGAGAAGCCCAAGATTTCAAAATATACATTACTCGTTAGTCTAGTACCCAGACATGAAATAATAATATGGAAAACTGATTTAGTAGGTCACGCAGTTATTAATTAAGTTGCAAGTAACAGATGTGGCCTCACTTGAGACCTTACTACATATTAGTTTCTTAGATAAGGAATATTATAGATAAGGAATAATTATTATATTATGTATACAAAACCTTGTAAAACATATTAAAAGAGCAACGGTGGAGTTTCTTGCCCATTCTTCTCCATACGAACACTACCTTTTGGAATGGGCGACTAGAATCAATTGTATTTTACAGCAATTTTTGACGTTCAAAAATGCGTTTAATGTGCCTATTTGAAATAAATGATTTGACTTTGACTTTATATAAAAAGAAAATGAGTTCAATGGTGGATTATTCTGAAACCATTTCAAGTAATGATTTTAATCAATGACATTAAGATCGATGTAATGTATTGAAAAATTCCGTAATGGGTCTAGAGCTTAAAGGTTCTCAACCTTATTTTACTCACCGCCCACATTGGGAATATATCTTTTTCTAGAGCCTCATTTTTGTTTTGCTTACCATCTGTCGCGATACTGAAACAATTACTTGTATATTATAACAAAACCTCCTCGCCTCGATTATATTAAAACAGGATATATAATTGTCTCTGGGTCTTCTACTGCCCTGGAAGTCGCAAACGCCCACGAAAGGGGCGTTTTTACCCACGAAAGGGGCTTTTTTGCCCACGAAAGGGGCGTTTTTGCCCACGAAAAGGGTGTTTCTGCCTACGAAAGGGGCGTTTTCGCCCACGTTGAGAACCTATGGTCTATCTAGAGGGTTATAATGCCTTTGGAATATTAAATTATCCCTTAATAATGATAAAAGAACACATGGGTAAGTGAGTGACGTCGCGGGCACAGCTAGTACCTATTCTATAAATATTTATATGAATGATGTTTAAGAATCCGTTTTTGAAATATTGTCATTTTTAGCAAAAAAATCAAAATGAATTAATTTCTTTTAGGTTATTTTCTCAACTGATTTTGATACATCCCACTTTCCTAATTTAATTTAATCCAACTATAATATCACACATTGTCTGTGTGGTGCCGGACTTAAAGAATAGCACCACCCCATACTTCCCGTGGGTGTCGTAAAAGGCGACTAAGGGAGACCGGAGAATGGGCAGCAGCGTTCTCTGTGCATTACACCATCATACCATACTGCGATCGCCAACCCGCCTGCCAAGCGTGGCGATTATGGCAAACTCCCCCCAAAATTGGGGGAGGCCTATGTCCAGCAGTGGACGTCGTTCGGCTGAAATGATGATGATGATGATAATATCACACTAATATTATTCCCATGGGATCGAAAGTTACGCGGGTCAAACCGCGGGGCGCTGCTAGTACCTAATATTATAGATTCCGCAACCGTTCTCCTAAGACCGATTCGCCATTGGACTGTTTGTCTACAGTCTACAGGATCATTTATTTATTTCCCCTTTTCTCATACGGAGAAAAAACGAGCATTGTTCATCACGTTAGCTCACTGAAAAATTACAATTTTAGAAGTTTTCAGACGATATTATCTTTTACCGAAAATAATAACTGAAAAAGTCACATACGTACCCACAAGGTTACGCCTCAACTTCTGCCTTTAGAGAAGGGTCGTAAAACCCCAATATTATGTCAAAAATAATAAATATGACTCCCTGTCTCCTGGCCTAAATAACATTCTTAGCTAGGGCGGGGAAATGGGGTGTCAGAAATTAATGAAACCATCGATGTAACGAGTGTTGTAATTTTTCTTCGTGGCCAACCATTTGTCTTGCGACGAAATTATATTAAAAATACCCCCGAGTCCCCCTTTGAGCTCCTTGGAACAAAAAAAGGATAAATTGTAACTTTTATCTCCTTTATGGGAGGCTGGTTTTGGATGATGTTTTAATTCGATGTTTTTTTTTTTGTTTTAAAGTGAGTTGTGAGGTTTTAAAAGGCTTGCGAACTCCTGTTTAATTTACTAGATATGTCGGGTATGTCCATGAAACTTTGGTCTGTTTATTATGTTCGATTAATCCGACATAGGTAGCCCGAAGAATTGCCAAACTTAAGTGGCAGTGGACAGGGCACATTGCACGCAGAACAGATGGCCGATGGGGCTGAAAGGTTCTGGAGTGGCGACCGCGTACCGGAAGACGTAGCGTTGGAAGGTCTCCCACAAGGTGGTCCGACGACCTTGTGAATGCCGCAGGAACCCGTTGGATGCGAGAAGCACAGTACCGGTCGAAATGGAGGTGCTTGGCCAGCAGTGGAATCCTTTCGGCTGAAATTATGATGATGATGTTGAATCTTGTTTTGCGGGCAGGGCACATACGTCGCAGAACAAATGGCCGATGGGGCCGAAAGATGGCGACCGTTTACCAGAAGACGTAGCCTTGGAAGGCCACAAGGTGGACCGATGACCTCATGAAGGCCGGAGAATTCAGCAGGATGCTGGAAGCACAGAAACGGTCGAAGTGGCGGTGCTTAGAAGAGGCCTATGTCCAGCAGTGGAGGTCTTTCGGCTGAAATGATGATGAAGCTTGGTTTTGGCGTTCTGCTGTTTCTGCCTACGGCGTATATATTATGTGATGTGATGTAATCTTGGTTTGCCTCCGTACATAATTCCCCTGTGTCTTTCGTTTTTAAAGTAAATAAATTAATATTTTAAAAAACAATAGAAAAACACGCTTACAAGACTTTTCTAAGAAATCCAAAACAGCTATGATACGATTTTCCATCATGAAGTTCCAGTTCATATCTTCCGGCTCCATGATCAGATCAGTTCGACAGTACCATATTATTGTATTGTCATCAGAACTACATACAGCTGCCAATTTTCATTACGCTACGACCCTTGCAAGATGGTTAAATTAGTTACCTTAGATTCTATTACATAGTTACATACAGGTCGACCTAATAAAAGCGTGTTAAAAATCTATGCAAACTATCAACTTCTGTAGTCAAATACGAGATTAATTTTTTTTTTATTCGTTAACATTTTTGTATTATTTTTTAGTATCAACATAAATATTTCCAAGCTAATGGTGATTAGGAATCCTCATTTCGAAACCACAGTTTATTATTATTACTAGCAGCGCCCCGTGGTTTCACCCGCATAAGTGTCGAGCCCGTGGGAATATCGGGATAAATACTATCCTATGTCCTTCCCCGGGATGCAATCTATCTCTCTGCCAAATTTTATCGAAATCCGTTCAGTGGTTTAGGCGTGAAAATGTAACATACGGACAGAAAGACAGACAGAAAGAGTTACTTTCGAATTTATAATATTAGTAAGGATGTATCTTCGAATGGCTTCGAGGGGCTTGTGGCAAAGTAATAACAGGTTAGGCTACGCTTGTCGCGGTTAGTCCGTGGATGGGTGACCATCTTTACATACCAAGACCCGGGTCCCCGTGCCTCGGAAAGCATGTGACGCCGCTGGTCCCGGCTGTCATACGTGGATCTTTGACAGTCGTTACGGGTCGTCAGAAGCCCGAAAGCCTGACAACCAGTATCGTATTACCCAGTAACTGGGTTGTGAGGTCAGATAGGCAGTCGTTTCATGTAAAAACTGGTACTCAGCTGCTTCCGGTTAGACTGGAAGCTGACCCCAACATATTTCGGAAAGGGCTAGGCAGATGATGATCTTCGAATTCTCATACTTATACAAGTTACACATTCAATATTTATTTTTAAACATCTTCACGTATAATTCCTGATCGGTGACGGAAAAATATCGTGAGGAAACCAACACCCTTATTACGTAACACACTATCAATCACAATCTAGATCGTTTTAGAGGATATTGCTAATCTATTGCATAATATTATGTTGAGTCTTTGGTCAACTGCTGGACCCACTCGAACTGGACCCGCGGGTCCAGTTAACGTAATCACATTTATTTAAATATCGCTTCATGCACTACCTTCGTCGAACATAGGCACTTTGTTCGACGACACTACTTTTCGCCTCGCTGCTTCCCTACGACTAAGCACTCCTTGCTGTTCTCCCCATGGCTGTCACTGTGGAGAAGATGTCAACACAGGCCGTGGTGCCTCGGACACCACGGCCTGTCTTGCAGCCGAAGTGCGGGTCGCTTAGCGCGGCACGCGAACATTAATGACATCATCCAACGAGCTCTTGTCACCGTCGGCGTTCCAGCTGTATTAGAACCCAATGGCTTGGCACGCGACGATGGCAAGAGACCGGACGGTATGTCTCTATTTCCATGGAAGGTGGGTAGGCCTTTAGTGTGGGACGCTACGTGTGTCGATACTCTTGCGCCATCCCATCTTCCTGGCTCGGCATGCTGTGCTGGCGCTGCTGCTGCGGCTGCGGAAAACCTCAAGCGGCGAAAATATAAAAACCTCATCGGAAATTATATTTTCGAGCCGTTTGGGGTTGAAACCCGTCGATTTGTCTGCTCAACAGCGTAAACAACGCAATGACTGTTGTTGAACTGACATACGCAATTACCCTGCTGGACGGGGATCGAGGCGGGGGGGGGGGGGTGGATAGGGGGTTCAGGGGATCAGAACGGAATAATTCTTATATTCAGTCAATACAGGAAAAAAAAACAGTGGCACTCCGGGAGTGCCCACAGAAGTGAAAACAAAACACAAACAGAATACTTTGCCATCACTCACTGACATATCGGATATAACCGAGTACGTCCCGAGGACAGCCGGACACATCCGAAGCGGCTATTTTTTTAATCGTCTTTTAAACAAAACACGCGCGGTGTCGCTTACGGTAACAGTGGCGCGAGTTCAATGGTTTTTTCTAATCTGCTAGCAAAAATAGCGGAGAATAGTGGTGCTATTCTGTAAAAATCTCACCGTCAATACTTAGGTGATGTGAGCGTGGAGTGGGCTGTCAATACTTTAAGCTCACTTCACCTAAGTTATCACGGTGAGCAGTACATAAACTGTATTCAGCGAAAAGCCAATACCTACGCGGTCAAAATGTATGGAACAACATTTTTTTTTAACCGACAAAAACTTTCTAGGCGGGTCTAGAATCTTTATGCTGAATACATGGTTACAGTTGGCGCTTTGGTATTTTTTTTCCTGTTTGAAAGCGTTTACGACATACGCCATTTCATACTTACAAACTTTCAAGCCCTTGAATGAATGAACCGATTTTAATGAAACCTCATACGCATACAATAGAATAGAATACTCTTTATTATGTCCACCATATAAATTACAGACACTGTACATAGGGTGACACAATGGGCGGTCTTATCGCTAAAAGCGATCATTATTCTGCGCATAATCAGGATACAAAGGTCTAAAAATCCAGTAAAGAACATTTTCGAAATATCTTATTTAAAAAAAAGATAACTAACTAATTTTAAATTTTCCATAGAAACAGAGATGGAAATCTCTGTTTCTATAGAAAATTTAAAATCGCTCTAATTTGACTGTAACACTATTTTTCGAAAATGTTCTTAAATGTGACTTAAAAAGTTAAGCAGCAGCAGCGTAGCAGGATACAAAGGTCTAAAACACCTTTGTATCCTTACGCGTACGAAGTTTCATTAAAATCAGCTTGAAAGTTTGTATGAAATGCCGTACGCCGTAAACGCTCTTAAGTTTGAATTAAGTCTGAAATTGCTAACCCGTCTTGAGCAAGCGTAATGCTCGTGTCTTCTTTGTATCAGAGGAGCCCTTTGCCCTGCTGTGGGGAAAAAAATAGGCTGGTAATCACACAATCCCTATGGCCATTCACCAAGCGGATTGCCAACCCAGGAATGGCGGCAATCATTCTAATACGGTCCAATTTCCAGTTACAAAGCTCGTAGGAATAAATTGATCCTGCTCGAACTACACTGCATCACAGATTACCCTAATTCCGGCCAGCACCGGCTGCATTACCGTGCTTATTGCAATATTCCAAGCAATATTTGCTGGTATTGTGGGTATGGGTGACTTATAAGAATAGCGATAAGAGACAGCGGGGCAGTTAATAATACAGGGTGTCCCTGGAAGTATGGATCAAATCTAATAGGGGCATGGGCAAGAAAATTTCTTAACTTTTTAACTCTGTGAATGTCTGTGAGTTTTTTTACGGTTCAAAAGTTATGAGCAGTTTTTGTTTTTTTCAATCACTTCATTAATCCTTTATAGTGACTAAGATGAAGTAGTTGCTTGTTTATGACGGGTAAAGACTTGCATTAAAAAATAAAATAGGTATGGAATAAAAAAACAAAAAAAAACCGAATAAATTATCATACATTTCACAATACTGCCGCGAGATGGCGCTATACCAACGGGTTACGCTTTCATTCGAGTACCTATAGAAGTCACAAACGAATTTTGTTTAATTTTTGAATCACAGTTTTGTGAATTGAAATAATAACTTGGCAGCAATCGTAGATACTCTTATTTTTAGCTTTACAAGGAAAAAGCGATAAGACCGCCCATTGTGTCGCCCTTTGTACAGTTTCTATAATTATGTCTGTAATTTATATTGTGTACATAATAAAGAGTATTCTATTCTAAGAAAGTGGTTCTTATTAATTAATGTCTAATCTGTTTAAATAATTATCTTCGAAAATCAATATTTTGCTGTGTTTAGTATCGCTTTTAGATAACACATGGCGTTGTGCCGTGACATCACTTTTGTAGATCGCGGTGTTAAGATTTTCTTGCAAGGTATGACCTGCGTAGTTACGTTATGTGTTAAAGTTTTGTTTTACTCTGGACACCCTTGTCATATATAGTTATTATAACCATAAACTCCTAATATATTTACCATTGCATATATTCAGAATAAAGAACACCAGAATCGTACTATATTGTGATAACGGGCTACTACGGAACCCTACACTGTGCATGGCCCGACACGCACTTGGCCGGTTTTCTAGTAAGTGCAGTGTCTCATGCTTCTTTTATGATCAGCGTGTAAAAAAATCAGCTGTTCCCTACATTTTGACGAGATAAACGAACATAAATGTAGGGATGGGAACAGCTGATTTTTTTTCGCGATTTCAGGTTTGGCCCCATAGTAAAAGTTATACATAATGATGAGTAAAATGACCTCTTAAGAGGTTGTTAATGTTTTACCAATAACCCTGTATATCCACCCCCCACAACTTAACATAATTATACATAATATCTTCCCGTATCAATATAATCCAAAAACTCTTCACCAGATAGATTCAACCTTAATGAAGTTTCAATTTACTGAGAATTCTCGTCAAAAGCAATTACAAGGTCGACTATACTAATATCACAACCATTTTTATATCAAGTTGACTTTTCATTCTCACCACAGCATCCACCGACTTCTACTCCTAACTTCTTCACAGTGCACGCGGTGCGGCTGTGGAATTCACTACCGCCTGAAATTAGGGACTGCAAAACTGTTGCAGTTTTTAAAAGAAGAGTTAAAGAACACTATCTTTCTACTCTATCATAGTTGTGCATGTATTCATTATTTTGATTGCGGTATATTTATTAAAATTCTAGTGATATATATTTTGGAAGTAAGTATGTATTTTATTTGTATTTATGTAAGTAAGTGTATTCTCATAATACTTGTTTAGTTTTATTAAGTGAATTGTTTTTAGATTTTATGCATTTTTTTTGTGTCCTGTTCTCTTTCGCACGCTATCTACATCTTTCTATTTATTGTCCTATCGCAGGTATGCTAGAAGAGATTTCTTATGAAATAAGTATCACCTTTGTACTTATTTTTTTGCTGTGTTTTTTTCTTGCGCGTCACCTTATGAACCATAGGTCAGCATAATCAGCCTATATGGTCCTGGGACTTCTGGGACTACTGCTAAACTGGGACACAGGCCTCCTCTCGGTGAGAGAGAGTGGGCCGTAATCCACAACACGGGTCCCGTGCGTGTTGGGAGGTATCATATGTCTTTTAATTTTTCGTTCTAGGACATGCCGGTTTCCTCACGATGGTTTCCTTCACCGTTTTGAGAGCAGTGATGATGACATAATTTACATAAAGTAAAGCGCATGTCTGGGTTCGAACCTACGACCTGCAACTAGTAAGTCGCAGCCACTACGATACTGCTCATACCATAACCATAGTTCACCAAAAGCTCTTATCACTATTCTTTTAAGGGCTAATTTTTCAATCATCTGATAACTTTATTCGAGGAATAATTTTGAAATTTTGACAGTTATTTCATAAAAAACGTCAATTTTATTCCTTGAATAAAAGTTATCTGGTGATGGAAAAATCAGCCCTAAGTCACCTACACCTCACAATACCAGCAAATGTTCCCAGGAATATTCCTGGGAACAATAGAGCTGGGCAGTAATAGAGCCTCTACCTACTGGCCGGAATTGGGTCTTCACATGATCTGACCAAGATTATGTCTGGACTTTAAAAGAGACTGACCTCTGAGTTTGGTTCGGCCTCTTTTCTCAGAGAAGTCAGATAGGAAACGCCGACCTCATCTAGATTTAATAATATGATTGACGTGTTAAAATGTTTGTGCAAAACTACTTACAGAAATAAATCATTTATCATTTATACAGGGTCCCTGGAAGTATGGATCAAATCGAATAGGGGCGTGGGCAAGGTCATTTCTGAATTTTTTAACCCTGAGAATGTCGGTGAATTTTTTTACGGTTCAAAAGTTATGACTAATTTTTTTATTTTTCAATCATTTTGCATAGTGCTCCAAGAAAAAAATTTAAAAAAAATATCAGGGCTACCTAAAAAAAATAGCACTGAAAGTTCGTGTTTTTTATGATTTTTAGGGTTCCATACCTCAAAAGGAAAAAACGGAACCCTTATAGAATCACTTTGTTGTCCGTCCGTCCGTCCGTCCATATGTCTGTAAAGACACTTTATCTCAAGAACGCGTGAAGGTATCAAGTTAAAATTAAAACCATATACTCAGGTCTGTGATCCCTTGAAGCTGTGAAAAAATCAAAGTTCTAAGTTAACGTAAAAAAAAGGCACGGCCGTTTATACCGCAAAAAACGTATATTTGGACACTCTCAAGGGAATCAAAATGTATAGTGTACTTCCCGTTGACCTAGAATCATGAAATTTGGCAAGAAGCAAAATCATAAAGCACAAGTAAAGGAAAACATCCGAAAACTGTAAATTTGTAGTTACATTAAAAAGAAACCCATGATAGGTAAACTATTTACATACCTCCTTTGTAAACCCTCGGTGCGCGAGTCTACCTCCTACCTCCCTCCAACCTCCCTCCTACCTCTACTACTAGATTATTACTCGTATGTATAATTAAAGTTGTGGGGGGTGGATATACAGGATTATTGGTAAAACATTAACAACCTCTTAAGAGGTCATTGTACTCATCATTATGAATAACTTTTACTCTGGGGCCAAACCTGAAATCGCGAAAAAAATCTGCTGTTCCCTCCCTACATTTATGTTCGTTTATCTCGTCAAAATGTAGGGAACAGCTGATTTTTTTACACCCTGATCATAAAAGAAGCATGAGACACTGCACTTACTAGAAAACCGGCCAAGTGCGTGTCGGGCCACGCACAGTGTAGGGTTCCGTAGTAGCCCGTTATCACAATATAGTACGATTCTGGTGTTCTTTATTCTGAATATATGCAATGGTAAAGATATTAGGAGTTAATGGTTATAATAACAATATATGACAAGGGTGTCCAGAGTAAAACAAAACTTTAACACATAACGTAACTACGGAGGTCATACCTTGCAAGAAAATCTTAACACCGCGATCTACAAAAGTGATGTCACGGCACAACGCCATCTGTTATCGAATAGCGATACTAAACACAGCAAAATATTGATTTTCGAAGATAATTATTTAAACAGATTAGACATTTACTAATAAGAACCACTTTCTTAGAATAGAATAGAATACTCTTTATTATGTACACCATATAAATTACAGACATAATTATAGAAACTGTACAAACTGCGACACAATGGGTGGTCTTATCGCTTTCTTCCATGTAAAGCAAAAAATAAAAGTTTGCTGCCAAGTTATTATTTCAATTCACAAAATTGTAATTCAAAATTAAACAAAATTCGTTAGTGACTTCTATAGGTACTCGAATGAAAACGTAACCCGTTGGTATAGCGCCATCTCGCGGCAGTATTGTGAAATTTATGGTAATTTATTATGTTTTTTTTTTTGTTTTTTTATTCCATACGTATTTTGTTTTTTAATGCAAGTCTTTACCCGTCATAAACAAGCAACTACTTCATCTTAGTCACTATAAAGGATTAATGCTATGGATTTTGTATTTGGTACAAAATTATGCAACACCCAAGTTCACCGACTATTACTGCTAAACTAATAAACCCCCAAGTCATTTTAGAAGACCTATTCAACGATACCCCACACGATGGGGTAGACGACGAAAAAAAAAATTCATCCCCACTTCACATGTAGGGGAACTACCCTAAAAAAAATATTTTCCAGTTTTATTTTACCACTTTGTCGGCGTAACATACTCCTACAAAATTACAGCTTTACTAACGGTCTCTTAGCAAAAGCTCGGACAGACAGACAGACGGACGGACATGACGAAACTATAAGGGTTCATTGTAGGAACTACGGAACCCTAAAAAGTACCCAACGGGATCAGCTTCCATTAGCAGGAGATGATGATCTGAACTTTTTGGTAAAATACTCAGGGCAAAAACCTATACTGCAGTTTTAATGGAAATTAGCAGGAGATCCAAAGATATTCGGATCTCTTGATGACTAGACAATAATTTGGAATGGGTACTTTTAATTTTCACATTTGAAAACATTTGGGTAGCAAACCGTTCAGCAATCAGTTGTTTTTGTATATAAGGTGGCGATTTAATCACCTACATCCGTCAAGGAGGTTTAAACAACTTTCGCTTCGAAACTCTTATCCAATTCGAGAAAAAAAAACAAATTCCTATTCAACAGTAGACTGACTATTTCATGTATGAAATTTTGTTGTTTTTTTACAAATTGGGTACGAGTTTCATAACGAAAGTTGTTTAGAATGACGTAGGTACATAGGTTACCTCCTTGACGGCTGCAGGTGACTAAATCGCCATCCTGTATTTAGGTCATATGAAAGTGAGTTTTTTGCCATTTTGGTAAATGCTCACGACAAAAAAGTTGTTCTAGTTTTGATGGAAATTAGATCCAAAGATTTTAGTTACAAAGAGATCCTAAGACATTAGGATCTAACATTATACAGGAATAGCGAATACCTTAAAACAAAAAAAAAAAATATTTTCGTATTTGAAAAACGTTCAGCAAACCGTTTAGCAATCAGTTGTTTTTTAATATAGGTTAGAATCTTTGATGGTAATCTATCTAGAATAATAACGGGATCACAACGAGACTGTTACAATGTGCTTCATTATATTGACTACATTGTTCGTATAGCTACTAATAATTAGATGCGTGCAAGTTGTAAGAGTTAACTTAGGGGATTATTAATATTTAGCGGATCTTGGAAAAAAAAAACAGTGGCACTCCGGGAGTGCCGATAGATGTGGAAACAAAACACAAACATAACACTTTGCCATCACTCAGTCATCATCATCATTTCAGCCGAAAGACGTCCACTGCTGGACATAGGCCTCCCCCAATTTTGGGGGGGTTTGCCATAATCGCCACGCTTGGCAGGCGGGTTGGCGATCGCAGTATGGTATGATGGTGTAATGCATAGAGAACGCTGCTGCCCATTCTCCGATCTCCCTTAGTCGACTTTTACGACACCCACGGGAAGTATGGGGTGGTGCTATTCTTTAAGTCCGGCACCACACAGACACTCAGTGACATATCGGATTTAAAGCCGAATACATCCCGAGGATAGCCGAACACATCCGAATGTAGCGCGGTGTCGGTAACAGTGTCGCGAGTTCAATGGTTTTTTCCCATCTCAATAAATGCTCAAAGCGATTAAAAAAGTTTTCACTTCAAAAACGGCCAGGCTGAAGTGGGAGTTTGCCGGACACGTCACACGAATGAATCCGGAGAGATGGGTAAAGATCGTCACTAATGAGGGAGAATATCACCGTCGAGGTGGACCAATGCGAAGGTGGTGTGACGATCTGATAACGTTTGCACAAGACATACGCTTTGGAAGGATAAAGCTGAGGCCTTTGCCCAGAAGTGGGATAACGAAAAATACATACATATAGGATACAGGCTAACCAAAAATAAATGTTGTGATATATCTCGGGACCCCAGGCTCTTAGACCTTTGGAAGGCGTACGAGGGGCCGAAGCCAACTCGCTGAGGCCCGTTAAACGGTTTTAATGAAATGAGGCACCAACTGACGATTATCCCTACATGCACTATGCAAGTGCAGCCAAATACAACCCCCGCTTGAAGTAGGACTATTACAGGATATGGAAACAAATATATTGGAATGTCCGTTTGGATGGCTAAAGTAGACTGGTTACCTGGAACTATGTAGCGTCAGGCACTAGTTGTATGGAATTTTTGCTGAACTGAGCCTTTATGGCGCAGCCGTGAGGCACACATTCTTGCTAGTTTCTTACATCGGACTTTGCACTTTTTATTATCATCTTTATTTTTGTTTTTACCTGATGTACGACTATTATCTGACTATCTGATGTATTGTGTCTTTTAGTCTGTGCTACATAAATGTATTTTCTTTCTTTCTTCTTTCTTTCTTTAACGACCTACTACCAGATCTCTAGGACAATTGGGTCGGCCATAAACAAAATACTCAAAACCGCCAGACAGTTATAAAGTAATATTTTCAACCAAGCTTGCATGGTACTCACATTCACAGTCAGTTTTCACTTTGATGGCCTTTATCTCATGTAGTGCAGTTTGTTCTGCCAGTTACTCAACTAAATCGAGCATTCGGCGCATCCTGGCCAGTCACACCCAACACCTTATTTGACTGGCCAAATCTTCGCTTGCGGTGGTAGGGCTAACGCCCGCCTAGTTTGCGACCACCCACCGGAGTCCGGCGTCAAGCAGCCTGCTGTGTTTCGTGGGAGTTCCAGTGCTATAGGCATCTTCTGGGCACGCTCGTTCCATCATAGACCTCATCCATCACTTTCCATCAGGCGTGATCGAGGTCAAGAGAGGGCCCATTCAGCAATAAAAAAAAGGTTTTATAATATGGTTTTTGTTATGGTTAAATAGAGCAGTGGTGTCCCAGTAAGAGCAGCCGTGAGTTCTAACCCAGGCTTGCACTTTACTTTTTCATCACCCCTACTCTCAAAACGGTGAAGGAAAACATCGTGAGGAAACCGGCATGTCCTAGAATCAAAACATTTGATGACATGTGACATGTACCAACACGCACTGAGCTTGTGTGGTGGATTACGGCCCATTCCTTATCATAGAGAGGAGGTCTGTGTCCCAGCAGTGGGAACATTATAGGCTTATTATGGTATGCTAATCCATACTAATATTATAAATTCGAAAGTAACTCTGTCTGTCTGTCTGTCTGTATGTTACCTTGTCACGCCTAAACCACTGAACGGTTTTCGATAAAAATTGGCAGAGAGATAGATTACATCCCGGGGAACGACATAGGATAGTTTTTATCGACATACCTCGCTGGCGAAGCCGCCGGCGGAAGCTAGTATGTAATAATACTTATATGCTATTGTATATTCCAAGAAATATGAATACTTACTTCATTATTCCTAAGCCTATTTGCCAAAACCTTGCCAAACCAAACCTTGGCCAGTTCATACCAAAGTTTCGCTTCTAGTTTGAAACTCGGACCGCTCTCATTGCCCCCGGCGCTGCAATATAAGTTACTGGCGCCAATACTGGAAGCCAGTGGAGGCTAGTTGGCTGCAATATGGCGACGACGGCGGCCGCAGCAACTATATTGCATATTGCTGCACTGGGATTAGAATAGCAATTATTGTTGTAATTGTACTGTTCTGGGGTTTTTAAGATTAGTTTCTGTATTTTAAATGGGGAGATTAAGTGTGGCTTTGTTAAGAGAATATGGAAAACTAGCAGCGCCCCGCGGTTTCACCCGCATAAGTGTCGATCCTGTGGGAATATCGGTATAAAAACTATCCTTTGTCTTTCCCCGGGATGCAATCTATCTCTCTGGCAAATTTTATCCAAATCCGTTCAGTGGAGGCGTGAAAAGGTAACCTACAGACAGACAGACAGAATTACTTTCGAATTTATAATATTATCGTATGGATGGATTTTGTTTCAGTGTTTATTTTCCTAAGTTGCATTTTTATCCACGACTGAACAAATCTGCTAATTATTCAAATTAATCTTACTATAATATGAATGTAAAAGTTTGTGAAGATGTTTGGATTTTTGTTACTCAATCACGCGTAAAGGCTCCTATAAACAGGCGCGAAACGCGATATAATCGCGCGCGACACAAGGCACCGCCCGTTGCGCGACTTGCGGTGCCTTTGTGTCGCGCGCGATTTTATCGCGTGTCGTGATTTGGATGAAAATTGGCACATAGATAGACCATTTCCTGGATTAACACATAGGATACTTTTTATCCCGATATTCCCACGGGGTAAAAACTTACGCGGAAGAAACCGCGAGTTATTCCGTCTGATAAGTAATTAATACCACACTGCGCTCCAAAACACAGATTACTGACGTTGCTCAAAAAGCTGCTAAGCTGCAGTGGGACTGGGTTGCCTACATCTGGAACTGTGGACCAAAATAACCAAACAAAGGTGGCGCGGCAGACCCCGTAGAGATGGCGGGATAAGGTGGAGAAAGCAAATGAGCAGTGGTCGACTTCAGCCCTGGATCTAAAGAGCTGGAAGTCATGGGGAGAGGCCTTTGCCCAGCAGTGGAATGATGCAGGCTAACATTCCTTAGAAATCTCAATATTGGTGAATTGACACAGTGTGAGAAAACCGGCATGTCGTAGAACAAAAAAATCGAAGATATTATTATGTGATATCTACCAACCCGCACTGGGCCCGCGTGATTCCGCGTTTTAACAGTAATAAATACATCTAAATAACTTCTGGTTCCTATTTCTACTTACTACTAGTAATAACCCATACTTCCCGTGGGTGTCGTAAAAGGCGACTTAGGGTCGTACTGGAGAATGGGCAGCAGCGTTCTCTATGCATTTCACCACCATACCAACTGCGATCGCCAACCCGCCTGCCAAGCGTGGCGATTATGGCAAACCCCCCCCCCCCTTTTGGGGGAGGCCTATGTCCAGCAGTGGACGTCTTTTGGCTGAAGTGATGAGTGTGTGTGACTAGTAATAACTTAAGGGGCTTGCTTACATGACCTAAAGCGCGGTCACTGTCGGACTGCATAGAAACGAAAGAGAAGCGCGATGACACAACTCTGGTAATTTATTGCAAAATATGAAGCAATTATTTAATTACAAAAAATCATTTTTTTTTGAAAAAAAAAAATTAAAACACTAGTATTTTAGTATGTTGCTTGTAAAATAATCTGACAAAAAATCAGAATGATTGTATGTATCCTAGTATGGAGAGGTATCTTCATGATTTTTTTCTAACATATCAAATTATTTGTAAGTATTATATTTTCAACACACTATCTACCTAGCATATATTCTGAAGAATATCATATATTTTTCTGATCTGGGGGCACGGGAGTGCCCTCACCAAGTCGAGCAAAAAGGGGCACGGCCGTACCATCCTTTTCTCGAAGCAGTTCAGGCAATTTTCGACACCCTATAACTTCGTTGTGGATAAAACTAGAGACCTGAATTTTCAGTAATCAAGCAGGCATTGTATAAACACGCTATATTTCAAGTTTCATTAATTATGTTTACTGTAGAATAGAATAGAATACTCTTTATTATGTACACCATATTAATTACAGACATAAGGTATAGAAACTGTACAAAGGGTGACACAATGGGCGGTCACTGTAGTCGATCATATACTTTTATTGTTTCTAAAACTTGCGTTTTTTGTGTTTAGGTCAGGACCTAAAGCGTATATTTTGAAAAACTAAAGGGAGCCATAGCTAAATAAATAATAACAGCTGCACAGGTCGATCGATCAGGTTAGGCTACGCTTGCCGCGGTTGGTCAGTGGGTGGGTGACCCATCTTTACATACCGAGACCCCTCCGTACCTTGGAAAGCACGTTAAGCTGTTAGTCCCGGCTGTCATTCGTGGATCTTTGACAGTCGTTACGGGTAGTCAGAAGCCCGAAAGTCTGACAACCAGTCTTACCAAGGGGTATCGTATTACCCAGTAACTGTGTTGTGGAGCCGGACTTAAAGAATAGCACCACCCGATACTTCCCGTAGGTGTCGTAAAAGGCGACTAAGGGGCGAACCGGAGAAAGGGCAGCAGCGTTCCCTATGCATTCCACCACCATACCATACTGCGATCGCCAACCCGCCTGCCAAGCGTGGCGATTATGGCAAACCCCGCCCTTTTGGGGGAGGCCTATGTCCAGCAGTGGACGTCTTTGAGCTGAAATGATGATGATGATGAGTTGTGGAGGTCAGATAGGCAGTCGCTCCATGTAAATTACTGGTATTCAGCTGCATCCGGTTAGACCCCAACATAGTTGGGATAGGCTAGGCAGATGATGATCATTTTGAAAAAACTAACACAACCCGGTACTTTCTACACCTGTACGTAACTACCTGTATTCAAACAAAATTCCATGTCGTTTTAACACTTGCACTCTAATTGTGTAACACACTTTTAATCGCAATCCGAAAGATTTTGAAAGAAATTGCTAATCCATTGCTTTTTATGTTTGAAAAATTTGTCTGCTTAGTAACGTAAACGACGCAATGAATATTGAACTATCAAAATAAAAGATATAATTATCAATTATAAGAGCAGTGGTGGTCTAGTGGCAACGGCCGTGACTTACGGCCTTAGGTTCGAACCTAGACGCGTTTTACTGAGTGTAAATTAATACATCATCACTGCTCACAAAACTGGACTTTGAGCGTCGAGAAGTTGGAGTCGCGTCACAACACGAGCTTCAAGTCGTTTATGGTGCGTGTTCCGACACATCATCTCGAGAAGTTCCTTAAGGAAGAGTTCTGGCCGAAGGGTATTGTGTACCGCCGGTTTCGTGGCCGGATATATGACACCAGTCAGCGAAACACGACGCAGACACTTCGTGTTCGTTAGTTTTTTAGTGTAATTATAATGTTGTATGTATTTATAGTATTTTTAAGTTATTAATATTGTATTGTATGTGTTTTATATGGGCCTTGATGCCTAAAATAAATGGATAAATAAATAAAACGGCGAAGGAAAACATCGTGAGGACACCAGCATGTCCTAGAACGAAAAATTCTAAGACATGTTACATCCGCCAACTAGACCCGCGTGGTGGATTACGGCCCACTTCCTCTCACCGAGAGGAGGCCTGTATCCCAGCAGTGGGGAAAATTATGGGCTGAATCTAAACCATTGTAAATGTGTTAAGCAATTACGCGCTGTTTAAAGCAGAATTCCTGTCTCAAATATTTACGAGGAGCCATTAATATTGAACACCTTAGAGGTATACTAAATACAGTATTTAGTGCGCAATGAATAGCTATGTGTTAAATGAAGAACGTCCATTTTACATACTTTGTCAGACAGTGTGTATAGTCTGTTCCAAAAGTACCTGACGAAAATTTAAACAAATGGAACAGAAAACGTACCTATGGATGATTTTACAAATTGGCATCCGCAGGTGCCTCTTACGAAATAAGTGCTTTGATTTGATTATATTTGAATACATAAACTCGGAAATTCTAATTGTAAATCGGTTATTACATGGCGATGGCATGCAAATTTGACAATTGAAGTAATTTTTTAACCTCCATTTTTGTCAATGTTTTTTTAAATTACAATTTGATAATGTTATTCAATCATAATTTTTAGAAAAACTGATAAGATATAAAGTTGAAACCATCTAAATACAGATTAAGAGCGTTTACGCCGTACAGCATTTCATACAAATTTTCAAGCCCTTGCTTGCAACCTATTTTAATGAAACTTCATATGCATAAGCAGGGTACAAAGTTCTAAAATGTTACTTAAGAACATTTTCGAAATGTCTTATTTAAAAAAAGATAACTGGAAATCTCTGTTTCTGTGGAAAATTTAAAATCGGTCTAATTTGCATGTAACAGTATTTTTCGAAAATGTTCTTAAGTAACTTTTTAGACCTTTGTATCCTGCGTATGCGTATGAAGTTTCATTAAAATCGGTTCATTCGTTTCGTAAAACAAGGGCTTGAAAGTTTGTATGAAATGCCGTACGGGGTAAACGCTCTTGATGGGTTCCTAATGCCCTTAAGTGAGTGATTGCCTTGAACTGCGTGATAATTGCGTAACACACATAAAATGACAATCGATCGTAATGGCTTTCGTTTTGACAGTTCAGCCATCTTCATTGCCATTTATTTACGTTATTGAGCAAACAAATTTTCGAACGTATGAAGCAATGGATTAACCTTTAAATTGATTTAGATTGTAATTAATAGTGTAATTCGCAATAAGGGTGCTGAAATGCCGCTCGATTCTGTAAAAATCTCACCGTGAACACTTAGGTGAAGTGAGTTGGTTTTTACTAGGAATTGACACTATTGACAGCTCACTCCACGCTCACTTCACCTAAGTTTTCACAGTGAGATTTTTACAGAATAGCACCGCTGGGTTTGTTTTCGTCAGACACTTTTTGATCATACTATAGATAAGTAAATTTCTGTGAAATCGGTTAGGCCAGCCGTCGGCAACACGCTGTTAATTTTTCAATGTTCAAAGCTCCATCAATCCTTTTTATGGGTGCGGTATGTGATCATTATTGTGGGCTGACCATCATTTGGGAATTTATTAAGTCAGTAGGGTGTTTTTCGAAAACGGAGAATTATTTTCAACCAACTAGGTAGGTAAGGTTCCCCAGGGATGTGCCTTTCAGGAGTTGCACGGGGGGGTTCCGGAATTGGTCTTTTAAGAGGAACCGGGACCACTCCTATGTGCTGATGGTGAGCACCGGGGTCGGTTTAGTGAGGTAAAAATCCCACACTCCCCGACCTCCTTCCCTTTTGAAGGTGTCCTCCCGACTAAAAAAAAAAATTTGGTAGGTTAGAATTTTCACTTTGTACCTAGTGTTTTTTTTTAATCTACTGTTTTATCTTGTTAAATAGTAGAAGCAGATGCTGTAACAGGGCTGTGAGAGTTTCAATTTTGTATCCAAGGTCGAAAATGCAAATTGGTAATTCTGTTTGTTCAGCAAGTCCCCCAAAATTATTGACCTAAAGAAGTATGTTAACATATCTTGACCCCAGAAATATGTGAACATATTTTTATATCAACACATTTATTTTGCGCGGTTTGCACATTTTCAAACATTTTTCTTTTTTTTAGGCCGCATAGTTTACGACTTTTGATGAAAAAAGTAAAAAAAATACCGTTCTCCCCCCCTTATCTCCGAAGTTTGCAAAGAGAAAAATCTGAAATAATTCTATGTGATAGAAGTTTATGTAAAGATTACAGGAAAAACAAAACGATGTCTCAAAGACACGTTTTCAGAAATCATCAACAAAATTCCACTAGTTCCACTATCGGTCAAGAGACGGCGCTGACCCAAAACTAACGAATATAGGCTTCGCCGATGAAAATTTAAAAACATATGATGGTACGGAACCCTCGGTGCGCGAGTCCGACTCGCTTTTGCCCGGTTTTTTTTTGTTATAATACTTCGCAGGTTATATTTGAATTCCGACGCATAATCAGCCTATAATGTTCCCACTGCTGAGACGCAGGCCCTGGGAGAGGGAGCGGGCCGTAATCCACCACGCGGGCCCAATGCGTGTTGGTGTATGCCACATGTCCTCGAATTTTTGGTTCTAGGACATGCACATTTCCTGACGATGTTTTCCTTCACCGTTTGAGAGCACTGGTGATGAAATTATTTACACAAAGTAAAGCGACTGGCTGGGTTCGAACCCACGACTTCATAACTCGTAAGTTGGGGCCATTGCGACCGCGCCACTATTGCTCTAAGAACAACGAATAACTCTTAACAGCGTTTACGCCGTGCGGTATGTCATACAAACTTTCAAGTCCTTATTTTTCGAAATGAATGAACCGATTTTAACGAAACGTCACACGCATAAGCAGGATACAAAGGTCTAAAAACATGACCCTCCTTCTGACGCAGTCGGGTAAAAAGTTACTTAAGAACATTTTCGAAATGTCTTATTTAAAAAAAGATAACTGGAAATCTCCGTTTCTGTGGAAATTTTAAAATCGGTCTAATTTGGTTGTAACACAATTTTTCGAAAATTTTCTTAAGTAACTTTTTAGACCTTTGTATCCTGCGTAGGTATGCGTATGAAGTTTCATCAAAATCATCATCATCATCATCATTTCAGCCGAAAGACGTCCACTGCTGGACATAGGCCTCCCCCAAGCACCTCCACTTCGACCGGTCCTGTGCTTCCCACATCCAACGGGTTCCTGCGGCCTTCACAAGGTCATCGGTCCACCTTGTGGGAGGCCTTCCAACTCTACGTCTTCCGGTACGCGGTCGCCACTCCAGAACCTTTCGGCCCCATCGGCCATCTGTTCTGCGAGCAATGTGCCCTGCCCACTGCCACTTAAAATTTGGCAATTCTTCGGGCTATGTCGGTTACCTTGGTTCTCCTGCGGATCTCCTCATTCCTGATTCGATCACGCAGGGAAACTCCAAGCATAGCCCTCTCCATTGCCCTTTGGGTGACTTTTAGCCTTCTTATAAGGCCCATTGTGAGCGACCACGTTTCCGTTCCATAAGTCATCACTGGCAACACACACTGGTCAAAGACTTTCGTCTTGAGACACTGCGGAATGTGGGACGAGAAGATATTGCGTAGCTTCCCGAACGCTGCCCAACCGAGTCGGATTCGTCGATTTACCTCTTTCTCGAAGTTAGACCTACCTAACTGGACGGTTTGTCCTAGGTAAACGTACTCGTCCACGACTTCGAGTGTAGCGTCTCCGATTTTTATGAGAGTGGGTGTTACATGGGCATTTGACATGACCTTCGTTTTGTCCATGTTCATTTTAAGACCCACTCTTTCGGAGGCTCTACTGAGGTCATCGAGCATTGTACTGAGGTCCTCCATAGAGCATTGTATGAGGTCATACATATCAAAATCGGTTCATTCATTTAAAAAAACAAAGGGCTTGAAAGTTTGTATGAAATGCCGTATGGCGTAAACGCTAAATAAATAAATAAATAATTTAAAAAAACACTAGAAAAACACGCTTGGCCTTTCTCACAAGTGCAAACACGACTATGGTACGATATTCTGTCATGGAATGCCAGTGCCTATCTTCCGGCTTCATCATCAGACCTTGAAACCTAATCGTGGTCAAAGCTCATTACAAGACTTTTCTAAGAAATCCAAAACAGCTATGATACGAATTTCTCTCATGAAGTTCCAGTTCATATCTTCCGGCTCCATCATCAGATCAGTTCGACAGTACCATATTATTGTATTGTCATCAGAACTACATACAGCTGCCAATTTTCATTACGCCACGACCCTTGGAAGATGGTTAAATTAGTTACCTTAGATTCCATTACATAGTTAGTTACATTCAGGTCGACCTAATAAAAGCGTGTTAATAATGCCTTTCTAAACACACATTTAATTTTATGCAAATAAATTTCTAAGCATTTATTAAAGGGCAATAAATTGAACATGCAGAGCTATTCAGCTTTCTGGCTAGTTTACGGAGAGGCCGCTGTTGACACCGTACGTTTTGAAGACATATGGCTATTTGGCTATTGTGCCTCGAGAGCTTTATTGAATATCTTTTGAATAGGAGAATATGAATCGAGTTTTAATACCATGCAGATTTGAATTTGAATGCTTGGTTTGAATTTCAAAGTCTGGTTTAGATATAATAATATATGCGTCATGTTCGTGAAGGGGCGTCGTCAGTTGGGGCTGGTCATCACGTAGCTGCCTCGGCTTACTTTTAATAAATTTATTTTTGGATTGTTGTTTTCTTACTATTTGCTGGACTGGACGCTTTTAACGCGTACGTCTTTTTTACATCGTTCTCACATTAATTATAAATTCAACATTAATGATGTAACTAATATGTATTTTTATAGAAAATATAATTTTAAAGTGTCCATGGAGTTTCTTGCCCGTTCTTCTCCATAGGTACCTACGCTTTGGAATGGGCAACTAGCTTCATATTTTCTGACTGACCGATTTCTTGACAATTCAAAAGTGCCTGTAAATGGTTTCATTGAAATAAATTCTTTGAGTTTGAATAAGGCTTTGATTAAAAAGTATAATTTATTACAGTTACTATAGTCCCCGTCACGAGAAGGTATAAATTATGTAAACACACATTCACGGGTTCGCAACTTTTGGATCAAATTAAAAAAAAAAAACAGTTTGTAATGATTTTTATTTTTATATAGGGATATAATTAAGGTAACACACACATCTAATTACTGCCGTCAGACGATTCCGAGTATTCTGTAACTTACTTCAAAATGGCGATGGCGGCCCAAATGTTTACGTTCCATGAGTCAGACGCGTTCCAGTACCACAAATCCGACCAAGTGAAATTGCTCGTTAGTTTCGTATTACACGTACGTTACATTGAGTTGATTGAATTTAGGATTACTTATTGATCTTTAGTATAAAGTTCTTTATTTACAAAGTTTATAGCTTCTCGTGACGGGGACTTTAGCTTATACCCGCTGCTTTGTCAGCGTGAAATTTCTTGTACCGCCGAGCCACCCGTCATCGCATCGTATCGCCTGCCTGCGCTATTAATACGTTTTCGCTCACCGTTTTTCTGATTTTTTTTTGTTTTTGGTCGGCTCCTAAGGTCCAAGCGTTATGTTATGTAGCCTATACCCTTCCTTAAGAATTGGGCTATCAAATCTATACATATAATAAAATTGTAGAAAAGTGGTGTCTGTACAATGGAAATATATTAAAAAAAAGTAGCAGGGGTTGTTATTATATCGATGCCGATCCCGAAAATGTAATTAAATTTTTTTTTGTCTGTTTATATGTTTGTCTGTTTGTCTGTTTGTCTGCTGTGTTTGTGCACGCTAATATCAGAAACGGCTTATTCGATTTAGATGCGGTTTTCACTAATATATTGTAGTAAGCTTCACTTAACATTTAGTGTTTATTTCATGTCAATCGGTTCATAAATAAAAAAGTTATGTCAATTTAAAGAATCACGGCGAACATTTGTTAAGGTATTCTATCAGAGTACGTAAACGCCTCGCGCCTGCGCGTCCGTGGCTATATATACAAGGTGTAACGGAAAGGGGGTATCAACCCTGAAGGAGGTGAATGAAGATGAAAAAAAAAATTTGGACCTCCCATAGTAATAGCACATCAATGATTTACTATTACTATGGGAGGTCCAAATTTTTTTTCATATTTCGACCTATGTTCTTTGGGGAAATTTGTTCAGTTTCATGAGCACATTCACCTCCTTCAGGGTTGATACCCCCTTTCCGTTACACCTTGTATAAAGCGCGCTGAGAGCCGCGCCGCTGCCATAATTCCGATCCAGCCTGTCCCTTGCTGCCCTCTCCCAGCGACGCCCTAAGCCGAGGTCCGTACCCCACAGGGTGCCACACTTAGCGTGTACACGGAAAAAATCAAGCTTTAGCAAAGTACCGATTTGGCTTGGCTAAAAATTATACGGCTACAAATAACCAAGACTTATTTAAAACGTCTTAAACAGCTTTGTTAATATCAAACAAGCAAGTATTGCTAAATGTTCTCGGTTATTATTAACAAACCACTTGTTTAATTCCAAATGAGTGTCTTGGTAATTTCAACAGTAATCAAATTTGGTTAATCATAGACAAGTTTACACGTTTATTAACTGACTAGTATGTTATTTAATTTTAGACCTTTTATAACATGATTATAAATAGATATGTCATCATGATGTTTATAACCGTGTAACATATTAAAAAACAAATAAACAACCTATGTATTGGTAAATAAGCGCAGCTCAGCAGTTAACAACCGCGTATTGCAACTATTTCTGAACGAGTAGCTTATGTAGAATTAAACATGAAGTTAGCTGCGTGACAATAGCCGCTTGGCTCGCTCGCTCGCGGCAAGCCGTCGACTCGTCGGCTCGGCCATTTTATTTCAAGTCTCAGAAAGGGGCGCTGGTGTGATAATTATTTTGTTGTGTTACACTATAAATGTGATCATGGATGAAGTTGAAAATCTTCTAACTGCTTGGGGTCTGGAGGAATACATTGAAATTTTTAAACGTAAGTTGAAACAAGATAATAATTAATAAGATTCACTCTCACTGCCATGCGGTCGTACGTTTTCGACTAATGCACTCCACCTACCTAGGTATATGTTGCGTTGAATAGGTTCAGCAGGCCATAATATACATAATTATCGTTAATATTATAACTCAATCAGGACTGTCACACCACCCTACGCTGTCCTCCCATACCTACTGTAATTTGAAAACATTATAAAACCCAATTATTTTTAAAAAGAGTAACCGTGGAGTTTCTTGCCGATTCTTCTCCATAGGAAACGACCAATTGGAACCGTGCACCTAGCTTCTGACGTTTCCTAGGTGCTCATGTAGGTTTATGTGAAACAAAATATTTCGATTTTGACCCGTACCTAATCATATCTAATCAATTATTTGGCCACCGCGGGCCGAACGCGTAATCGAATTTTGTTTGGTTTTTCAAGGGGTTGTTCGTTCGTTGCTTCGTAAATTCCTATAATACAAGTGGCGATGGCGGTGAGAGTGTTAATTTTGTGAGACCATGAAATTTTATTTATAATGATGTTGTACTGCGACTTAATTAGTTTATCAGATGCACAAAATGTAACATTTTGTTTTCTTAAATAAAATAGGTATTGTTTGAAGTTTAATGCGATCCAACTTAAAATAGGAACGTCAATGACCTCGATCTCGAAATTTTTGTTTTTAACCGTTTAATTTGTCAATAAGTATTCGTTTTTATTAGGGTTCCGTACCCAAAGGGTAAAAACGGGACCCTATTACTAAGACTTCGTTGTCTGTCCGTCTGTCTGTCTGTCTGTCACCAGGCTGTATCTCAAGAACCGCGATAGCTAGACAGTTGAAATTTTCACACATGATGAATTTCTGTTGCCGCTATAACAACAAATACTAAAAACAAAATAAAATAAATATTTAAGAAGGGGGTTCCCATACAACAAACGCGATTTTTTTGCCCTTTTTTGCTCGATATCAAAAATGGCAACAGGTAGGCACTTGAAATATTCACAAAATACTCAGTTGTATTTTAACTTTAATAATAAATAATAAAATTAAAATAAAATAAATATTTAAGGGGGGCTCCCTTTTTATCGGCGTTTTTGCCTTGTGGTACGGAACCCTTCGTGTGTGAGGCCGGCTCGCACTTGGCCAGTTTTTATGAGTAGACGAGGTGCTGTTTAAACAATATTGATTGATTGTACTTAGTTGAAACGCATTGTATCGGCGCCTTACCATAACCTCTTAATAACCTCTAATAATTTTTTTTTTTTTTTATCATTGTCTGGCAGTTTGAGTAATTTATGTGGCCTACCCAAATGTCCTTTCTTTGGTATTGTTGAGCTCCTTAGGTTTTGAGTTGAGCTGCACGATTTCTGACAAATGCGTGCACTGACTGGACAGGTCCTCTCAATCTGTGTGGTTCTTTCCTCAAAAGACCATCTCAGACATCGATCTACATGGTCTTCATATAACCTGACCAAGATTATGTCTGGACTTTAAAAGAGACTGTGACCTCTCGAGTTTGTTTCGGCCTTTCTTCTCAGAGTAGTCAGATAGGAAACGCCGACCTCATCTAGTTTTAAAAAACATGATTGACGTGTAAAAGTGTTTCTACAAACCTACTTACAAAATAAAATTATTTATCATTTATCATTTATAACCTTAAATTGTGATTATTTGGTACGAAAACACAAAGTAAGGTTATAACACTCGTAATAAGCTAAAAGAGGTGGTGGTAAGGCTCCTGAAGCATGTTGTTAATTTTCCTGAATAATATTTAAAGTTGAATGTTAAATTTCATGGTCCATCCCTCTTTTATTTAAGATACTGTGATACTTAGAAAGAATAGATCCTTACTATTAGCCCTTTCAATTGCAATAATTAAATTACAGGATGTTCTTTTTCAAATTTTAGTGGGTTCGATTCCCGGTTCAGACAGGCAATTTTTTTTAAATCTGTGATAGACCTACCTTTTTTTCAAAGATGAAATGGGCTCTTCTTTCAGTGAAATATCCTATTTTCAATATCTAAAGCCCCCAACGGGGCGTCCCACAACATGTTGTGGGACGCGCCCCATATTTAGTTTCTATTACAATTTAAATTCTAT
Organism: Mesoligia furuncula; assembly: GCA_916614155.1. NCBI lineage: Eukaryota > Metazoa > Arthropoda > Insecta > Lepidoptera > Noctuidae > Mesoligia > Mesoligia furuncula. The sequence goes on from OU744815.1 coordinate 6,535,323, forward strand.
TATTAATATTACCTACCTTAACATTACAGAAAATTCCATTACATCATTGGCATTTCCTTTACTAAACGAAAGTATGATAAAGGATCTTTTTCCTCTCATTGGACACAGAGCAATTTTTACAAAAAATTTCGAAGTATATAAAGTTAGCATGCATCCCGGTACAGATAGTCAAATAGTAAGTTATATTATTTACAAGAATACTTAGATGTTTATAAAACTAGCATGCATCCGTGTACAAATAAATGTATGCTTTACTTGCAGATTGGTGATGATTTTTCAATTGGCGATTTGTTAAGCTTTCCGCTTGATGAAACACCCAAATGCTCTAAAACACTTACTAGCACACCCATAGCAAATTCACCAGTCACTATAATACCTTTACCGGTTCAGTCACCGGTCACTATATCTTTACCCGAAAACCCAACATCTTCAGACATATGTGTTTGTATCTTTTTTTTGGCTGCTGCATGCTTTGCTTATATTATTGTCTACTAATCTATTTTATTTGACTACAATTTCTTATGTTGACTACAATTACTTATGTTATCTACTTTTAGGACTTGCGGCTGCTATTGAACAGTACTTTAGAAGGAAAAGGCCTGTTAAATCTAAGCAAAACTGTTCCACTAAATAATGCAGCACGTCTGAGTTTAGTGAGAATTATTGGAACGTCGATACTACGGCAAAACCCTGAACAAATAGTTAGATGTATAGTTTATGCCAATTGGGCGCGAGCGATAACTAGCGTTTTTCCCCTGGAGAAGCCTTCTGTATATTTTCACACTAAAATTGTTGAATCTACACGTGGCGTTATTACAAGATTGGCTGGTAAATTACCAGACCAAATTCACAACCTGAAGCGGAAATACAGGGATTCTGGTGTAGTTGAGAAGCGCCGGCGCGTTTCAAGATCTTCAGAGGGGATTGCAAGGTCTCCAAGCTTACGTTTACCAGACGGTATTACTGATGAGGAAGATGCAGAAGAAAACCGACTGTGGCTTAGAAACTCTTCTGAGCCGTGGACAGCTGTGGAACAAAAGTGGATAGCGACCACACAGTCAAGACTAATTGCGTCAAAAGCGATGACCATTGGCCAATATTTTAATGAATATCCAGCTCTTAAAAAACCCAAGGGATATCTTCTGGTAAGTTCAATGAATTATTTATGTTAGTTACTTTGTATTTAAATTCCTTTTTACATCATTTGTCAAAATCATTTCAATAGTTTGATCTCTAATATAGAATATCATCTAAACTAGCAGCGTCCCGCGGTTTCACCCGCATAAGTGTCGATCCCGTGGGAATATCGAAATAAAAACTATCCTATGTCTATTCCCGGGACTCTATATTATAACTATCTCTATATTAAATTGCATCAAATCACCTCAGCGATTTAAGCGTGAAGAGGTAACAGACAGATAGACACACTTTCGCATTCTCTCCGTCAGGATGAACGGTCACTAGGCGTATTTAACGTTGAATTTATGCCCAAAAATTGCTTCCCTATTGCTTCTATTTGCTTCCTATTCTCAAACAATTGCTTCCATCGTATTCTAGGAGACAAAAAAACATTTTAAGGGTGACCGTTCATTCTGATGTCAGGGCGGCCGGTCACCGACTCGTAGTGGCCCTGATAAATAGAATTATTGAAATTCACGGTGGCCATTAATTACTTCCCGTTTGCTTCCCTCAATGTTTTACAACGATAATATTTTACAATATTATCGTTGTAAAACATTTTTTACCCATTACAAAAAAAGTGTACAACGCCGCTAAAGAAGTTTTCACTTCAAAAAATCGTACGACAAAACAAAGAATTCTGAGTCGAACTAAGCAAAAGAGTGAATTTCGTAAAAAGTGCAGTTGACTCTTTCTACTTTGCTGCCGTCGTACTGTCTACACGGAACGTCATCTTTGTCTACTCTTCCGTCGACAAACCGGTGCTCATGCTACGCGTGCTGGAGTACTAATGTAGTACTTAGTTAGTAGAAGTAAAACTTCTAAGGTACCAATTTTGTGTTCGAGTACTAATTATTTACCAAATATGGAATCGATTGTCGTTGGTGGTCCAGCGGTAGTCACGGACATAAAATATTTATAAACTACATTTCTGTCGATATCTTTATTGCCGTGATAGTTACAATGTTATCGTTGTAAAACATTGAGGGAAGCAAACGGGAAGTAATTAATGGCCACCGTGAATTTCAATAATTCTATTTATCAGGGCCACTACGAGTCGGTGACCGGCCGTCCTGACATCAGAATGAACGGTCACCCTTAAAATGTTTTTTTCTCCTAGAATAAGATGGAAGAATTGTTTGAGAATAGGAAGCAAATAGAAGCAATAGGGAAGCAATTTTTGGACATAAACTCAACTTTAAATACGCCTAGTGACCGTCCATCCTGGCGGAAACTTCGAATTTATGATTTTAGTATGGATAAATGTATTTATATGCATAGACTTCTGAAACTATAACCCTTTCTTTTAGTTGTTTTCGAATCTGGTTCTTCAATGCCCTAACCTTAATTTTTTCATTTGTTCACAGCTACAAAAAGATTTTGAACACCTGTATAAACTTCAATATACGAATATAACAGAATCATTCCCCCATTTAAAAGAGAAAATCTTTGACTTGGCTAAGAGACGAAAGACCAGTACCAAAGACAAAAATTTGGAAATACTCATAGCGCATGAGCATGGTAATTTTTAAAATTAATATATATATTTACTTAATCACTTATTTGTTATGTTGAACACCGCCCCTAAGACGATCCACTGACCAAATATTGTAACTTTTCAACACACGGCTGCATATAAAAATTGTGCCTTTGTATTTGTTTTAAAATCTTGTAATTTCTATTTTAGATTCAGAGGAGACATCAAATATAGCTGCTTTGATGCTTATACCATCTCTCATGGCAGTAACAAGCGTACGCCTGAAAAATACAATGAAAAAGATTTGGCGTCCTTCAAAAGCGGAGGCAACGGCTGGTTTTATCCTCCACGTTAAAAATGACTCCGGTATTTATAGCGTCGTTGAAAGTAAGCAAAAGAAATTTCAGGAGTATGGGCTAACTGTGCAACCATTCATAATAATTGTAGGTGACTCTCTTAACAATATCACTACATATTTTGTTGTAATTAATGAAGTGTTTTATGCAGTCAGTAACATACTGTCTGCAATAAGTTTATGCTTCAAGATTACATGGGTTGTAAACGCTCAGTATCCAGTTGAGTGCCATGGCACATGGATGTTCATTCAAAGCGCTTTTTTTAAATTCAAGACTAAATTTGATAGTAGCTCCACATCCGCTCTTACGCTTTTGGGCGAGTTAGGCCTTGATTGATTTAAGTTGTGACTCAGTAGGTACTGTTCCGTAATGGTTGTTTGTTTTTTATGTAAACATACATTAGATTTCAAAATGCTCAGGAAACATTTCAATTTGAAACATAGTGACCATGAGTTCGTTGAATACTTTTGTTGTGAAGATCAATGTGCTAGATCATTTTATTTATATAACTCTTACAGAAGACATTTACTAAGATTTCATTTGTCTAGAAGTGAATGTAACCCTAGGAGTAATTTAGCAATCAACAATGTTAGGGATGATAGTGTACAACCCCTTTTTTCTAAAGAAAATAAAAGTTCTACAGCATTAGCAAATGTAGCTTCATGTTCTAGTTCTTCAAATTCATATACTACTCATTCAGGTCTAGTTCAAGAAAAATCCATTAATGATGCTCTTTCAACATATATAGCTTCACTTTATGGAAACACATTGTTGCCAAGAAGTATAGTACAAAATGTAGTCGATGGCTTAGGAAACTGCCTTACTTCGTTGGTACCTATACTTGATAAATGTATTACTAATATTTGCACTGAAAAATCGATTTCTACTGATATCTCCAAAAGTATAACAAACGAAATGGGGTGTAATATAAAGGTTTCATTGAACAATTTTGCAACAGAACGCCAACGATTCAATTATTTTAAAAAGTGCGGATCTTATATAGAACCTGAAGCAGTAGTTGTTGGTGAGCGATTTGATAGGGTAAAAAGTCAAGGGATAACCCGCATGATGCCTGTAGAATGCTTTGCACAGTTTATTCCCTTAAGAGAAATTTTAAAGAAATATTTCTCTCTCGATGATATATTATCTGAAACTTTACAATATATGGATAGTTTAAATCTAAATAAAATAAAAGAAAATTTTGTCCAGGGGTCCTATTGGAAAAGCAGAATGAGTCATCATTCTGGCAAAAAAGTAATACCTTTGTTTATGTACTTTGATGACTACGAAACCGGAAACGTCTTAGGTAGTCATGCTGGTGTTCACAAATTAGGAGCAGTTTATGTTTCAATTCCCTGTTTACCACCTTGGCGCTCTTCTGCTCTAACAAATATATTCCTTACATTACTATTTCATTCATCAGATAGGACTGCATTCGGCAATCATGTTATTTTTCGATCGCTCATAAATGAATTTAATTATTTGAGTGAAAATGGCATAGACTTTGATATTCCAACTTTCAAAGGTAAGTTATACTTTGAGCTTGGCGTAATTTTAGGCGATAATTTGGGGTTACATTCACTCATTGGATTTGTTGAAAGCTTTTCTGCGAACTTTTCTTGTCGAACTTGTAAAGTGCCAAAGAATATATTAAAAGAACAGTGTTACGAAGATGAATCTCTACTACGAAATTCAGATATGTACAATAGAGATTTGCTTTTGAACGATGTCTCGTTAACTGGCATTAAAGATAGATGCGTATTTCTAGACATCAAATATTTTGACATATTTCAGCAGGTTGGGGTCGATGTAATGCATGATATATTAGAGGGAGTAGCAAAATATGTTGTAAGTTTTTTATTATTGCAGTACACTCAAAATCTAAATTTATTTTCGTTGGCTGTTTTAAATGAAAAAATTAAAACAATAAATTTTGGGCCCGATAACAAAAATAGACCATGTCAAATAGATAAAGAACACATAAATAGAGGTGCACTTAGAATTTCTTCCGGAGAGATGCTAACATTGTTACGATTTTTGGGGATAATTGTCGGCGATTTTGTCCCTAGAGATGATAACATATGGATATTATATGTTAAATTAAGAAAAATTATGGATGTTGTTTTCAGTTTAAAAATTAGTTCTGGGACACCAGACTTATTACAAGTCCTTGTAGCAGAATTTAACGAACTTTATATCAAAGTTACAAAAGATTCGCTAAAACCAAAGTTTCATAATATGATACATTATCATTCAGCACTTTTGAAATATGGCCCTATTTATTCACTATGGTCAATGAGATTCGAAGCTAAACACAGACATTCAAAAAATGTAGCAAAAATTTCTAGTAACCATGTCAATGTCTCACGAACTTTGGCTATCAAACACCAACTGCAATTAAATGACGTTTTTCATCGAGGTTTTCTTGACAGTATTTTGAAATTGGGACCTAAAACGCAGATATCAGAATCAGAAATTGAGTTCATTCAAAGTCGTTTAACATTACATCGTTCAAAGCCCTTAATTAAAGTGACTTGGGCTATGATGTGTTCTATACGTTACAGCAAAGGATGTATTCTTGTATACAATTCAAATGACGATGGATATCTGTACATGTTTTTAATTATCGAAAATGTTTATGTGTATAATAATGACCAAATAATTTTTTCTGGAAATTTGTTGGAGGCAACCGATTTTGACGAACATTACTTTGCGTATCATGTAATGCCGTCAGATAAATACTGTACTGTATTTTATAATTCGTTGCTATCACCAATTCCAAATGCTTTGTGTATGCTATTTAACGGTGAACAATATGTTGTTCTGAGAAGTCCATTATAAATGATTATATTTGTATTTCAACATTGTGTCAGTTTAATGAAACAATTTGTAAGTAGTAAACTTAGACACTCACACTGTTTCAAACACATAGTTTGAAACAGTGTGAGTGTTTCAAAATATTTACTCGGAATATACTCCCAGATACTTAAACTGAGCCACCCTGCAATTTAATTTAATTTTATCATTATGTAACTATTGATACCTATTCTTAGGTTTTTTTAAATATTTTTTTAATTAGTACATAATTTTATAGATATTTTCCTATGTGATTACATTTAAATAAATAAAGGTATATTTTCAATTTACATCAACTTTCATTAAATATTGTTCAAGTTTAGCATGTCGCCAAATGAACCACAAGATCGTTCTGACTTTATCAACTTTCACCAGTGAAATATCTATTCTTAATAGATGAACGATCTTTTATTTCATTTCCCGTTATGCCACAATTTTCCCCAATACAGGTAACCCACAGTCATGTAGGTAACATACAATTAGTTGACCGAGCGTCGCATTTCTCAACCGATTCTCGTGTATTCTTAGTCATGATACTTTGCATTCTTAAGTGGGTGAATTGGGTAACTAAAGCTAAATGCTTTTTGGAAGTACCCATTCTAGACGACAAATGTCAAGCTATACAGTTTCAGTAGAAGCTCACCTCGCATTGTTTCCTTCTAATTATAATGCGAGTCACCTTCTACTGAAAATGTATAGCTAGACATGTGTCGCCTAGAATAGATACTTTCAAAAAGTATTTAGCTGTGGTTATTCAATTAACTCTCTTAAGAATACCAAGTAACATGGCTAAGAATACTAAGTAACATGGCTAGGAATACCAAGTAACATGGCTAGGAATACCAAGTAACATAGCTAAGAATACCAAGTAACATGGCTAAGAATACCAAGTAACATGGCTAAGAATAACAAGTAACATGGCTAAGAATACCAAGTAACATGGCTAAGAATACCAAGTAACATGGCTAAGAATACCAAGTAACATTGTTAAGAATACCAAGTAACATAGCTAGGAATACCAAGTAACATGGCTAAGAACACCAAGTAACATGGCTAAAGAATACCAAGTAACATGGCTAAGAACATCAAGTAACATGGCTAAAGATTACCAAGTAACATGGCTAAGAATACCAATTTAATTGATTGTAGCTACAGAGTTACTTTGCTATATACAACAAAGCACGTTGGCTGTGGTGACAGTTGTGCTTATGTCATAATAACCAAGTTATTTCGTTACAGTTACCGATAAAGTTAATTCAAAATACTAAGAACCTTGGTTATAGTTAAACAAGTCGCTCAGTTAATAATACAATTAGGTTTGTTAAGTTTACAGAGTGAATAGATTAAAAGTAACCAACCTAGGTGGTCTATTTTTTAATAGATTAACTGAGTTAATGTTACCAACTTAGGTTAACCAAGTTCACTTGTTCAATTTTAACAACAAACTTTGCAGGCTCCCTCAGAACCAAGTCGCTTGGTTGTAAATAGCAACAACTAGTTTATTTCCAGCCGTTATATTTTTTCCGTGTAGTCGCTTAGTTTTTAAGTTTATATTGTGTAGTTAAGTTGTGTATTATGCCCTGGCTGGAGGCCTTAATTTATTGAGGCATCCACAGGAAAGCCAGGTTAAGCAGTCGACAACCCCTCAGGTTGAACTGCGAGATGACCATTTCAAAAGAAAACGCGCCGCTGCCATAAGGATTCAGTTATTCGTAGCGAACGCACGTATCCTGGAGAGTATAGGCGAAAAGTTGGATTCGATTATTGCGATTCACTTGAATACTGACTGTTTGCATATTTCATTTATTTATATTTTAGGGTTTGTAGGTTAGGATCTTTTTCTTAATTTTCTTTAAAATTTTGTAAGTATTTGGTATAGGTTAGGCGGTTCTTTCCTTGATTATTGGGTATTTACTTATCTTAATTTTTATTTAGGGTTTTGTAAATAAATATTGTAAGCATTTATTATTGGTTAGGCATTTCTTTCCCTGATTTTCGGTATACTTATCTTAATTTGTATTTAGGGTTTGTATATAAATATTATACGTATTTGGTATAGGTTAGGCATTTCTTTTCTTGATTTTCTTTATTAAGTATAAGTTCATTAGCTTAGGTTAGTAATTATTTTTTCTAGCAATTCTTTTGTTTTATAAAATTAGTGCGTTTGTCTGTGTAGAAGAATAGCACCACCCCTTACTTCCCGTGGGTGTCGTAAAAGGCGACTAAGGGTCTCACCGGAGAATGGGCAGCAGCGTTCTCTATGCATTCCACCACCATACCATACTGCGATCGCCAACCCGCCTGCCAAGCGTGGCGATTATGGCAAACCCCCCCAAAATTGGGGGAGGCCTATGTCCAGCAGTGGACGTCTATCGGCTGAAATGATGATGATAATGACGTTTGGTTTACACGTCTTAACACTTATTACTTAAACTGTGATAATTTTAGACTGTATAATAATCTGTAAGTATTTATAATTTAATTGTTTACGATAGTACGTGTTTACTAAATAACTGTGTGTTAAGTAGTAAGTACTATTTTATTGTAAGAATGCCTCGAAGAAGATCCAACCTCTCCCAATGTAGCAGAAATGCTAAAAGGATGAGATTAGTTCGATCACAGGAATCTGAGGAAGGTCGTGAGGCAAAAGGCTCTCTGCACCAGGCTAGGTTTCGTGCTGCAGAAACTTCGACTCAGCGAGAATCTCGACTGAGTTCAAATCGTTCTCGAATGATGACAACTCGAAATAGGGAAAACGGGGAACAACGAAAGGCATGTTTATCTGTCGATCGCGAAGCTCACGCGCTAACGCGTGAGTCAGAGACTTTTGCTGTCAGGGAAATCCGCCTGAGCTCCCAGAGAGTACGGACAACAAATGCTCGATTCCAGGAGACACAGGACGAACGGGAAATACGTCTCACTGCCGATCGTGAAGCTCATACACTATCGCGTGAGTCTGAGACTTTCACTGATAGGGAAATTCGTCTGAGTTCTCAGAGGGTTCGGACAGCAAATGCCCGGTCTGTAGACGGTATATGTAATTCAAAATATGCTGCCCGAAAAGTCACTATTCCACGCGGACGAAGTCGCGGGCACAGCTAGTCAAAAATAATTGTTCAAATCCAACTTGTTGTTGTTGTTCTAAATTGTTTCAGACATTTATATCGCGTTCAAACAAACGCGACACGCGATATAATCGCGCGCGACACAAAGACACCGCCCGTTCAGTGGTGTGCAGTGCCTTTGTGTCGCGCGCAACAATAACAAGTTGGATTTGAACAATTCTTTTTGCATTTGATAGCCTAATTCTCACGAAAGGCTATTTAGCATCACGCCAAGACCCTTAGGAGTCAAGCAAAAAGGAAAAAGGTTAGAAAGAATGCTAATCGAAAACGAAGTGTTAGCGCGGGTAGATGATGCGATGCGACGGGGTGGGTCAAGGTCGACCCCAAATTTTACGCAGGCGAAGTTGCGGGCAAAAGCAAGTCTATAATATAAGTATGGATAGTCCAACGCTAAGCGAAAACAAAGTGATAGCCCGGGTAGATGATGCGATGTGACGGGGTGGGTCGAGGTCGACCCCAAATTTTACGCAGACGAAGTTGCGGGCAGAAGCAAGTCTATAATAGTCCCATACTATCCAACCAATCAACCAACCAATCAACTAATCAACCAATTCATCAAACCAATCAATTCCTTTGGATTGGATCATTTCCGGATTCAAATTTGAATCCAGTAAAAATAATTTCCGAAAGCATGGACTCCCTTGAGAGGAACATTATTAAACATTAATTTGCAACTCTTTCCTTAAGGGCGCTATTACAAAATCGAAGTGCTCAGTTTTAGGTAAATTCGACGGAGCGCGGCAGCGGATGCGCACGTGTGCATCTAAAGAGGTATGCTACGCACACATGCAAACGGCTATGCGTCCGATGCCAGGAACAAACCAACAAGAGCCTTTGCTACTTTGTTTTCGAAATAAATTAAATTACTGTTATACATAGTTCATGAAATATTATTTGTACCAATGAATGTTTCCTAGAACAGCAGTTTATCTATAGAACTACTATAGGGTCATAAACATATACTTGATTTTTTTTTTCGCAAACTAGCACGCAGCCCGTTTGATGGTGTGTAGTTACCGCAACCTATAGACGCTTGCGATGCCAGAAGCATTACTTCCGCGTCGCCAGTTTCTAAGAAAGGAATCGCACTGATACTTTTTGTTGGTAGGTACGGTCTAATGTTTTACGAAGTTTCTTTATATGTAATTTATTCAGCAGGTAGGTAGACATTTAAGTACTTATTTATAGAAATAAGTGCAATGTGATGTTGTATCTACAGTTTGGATAAAAAAGTCAAAAGAAAGTAAAAAAGGCAAATCAAAAGTAATTTTATTCAAATTAGGCTGAGAATCTGCACTTTTTGAACGTCAAAATTACATAAGACAGTCCCCAAAAACGCCCGCCCTTCACCATTTCCTAGCGCTTTCACTGAGAAGAAGAAGTGGCGCAACAAACTCCCCAGCAGTACAGGTCTGTTGTTAAAAAAATAATACGGGCCGAGTGCGAGTCGGACTCGCACACGAAGAGTTTCGTACCACCGCAATAATATGCGCTGAAAAAATCACATCGCAATATAAAATACACATTTCGAAAAATTTCAACTATCTGCCTATAACGGCTCATGAGCCACTGACAGACAGACGGACGGACGGTCAGCGGACACTTAGTAATAAGGTCCCGTTGGCACCCTTTAGGTATGGAAAAAAAAATCTCTGAAGTGGCATAGACCGTGCTTTTCTCTAATCAATGATTTCAAGAAGCACGTACTCCTAATAAAACTAGTTTTTTCTGGTTCTGGTATTTTGAGGTTCCAGGGAGCCTAAAAAGGCAATCAAAATCCAATCCCAATCTCTTTGATTATACCTAATGTAGTGCAGCGAAAAAAGAAAAACACGGACTGCCTTCGCTATATTATGATTCATAGTGTTATCCTTTTATGATTCTGCCAAAGTGGCCTTTTTAGCCCCCCAGAAATCATTAACTTTGAAAACTTTTATTACTTTTAGTTGATATTGAGTACCAGTCCACACTGCAACTACTTACGTCTGAAAATAATTATCTGAATTAAAAAAAAAAAGTCAGAAAACGAAGACAACAACAACTATTAATTAAAATAGATGGACATTTTAACACAGCGCTCAGTACGTCTAACTAAAGATATCCAAGCAAAAAAAAAAACACTGTTTAAAGTGATTTTATTTTGACCTAAAATAATCAATTGCAGGCACATTAGTGTATTTTCGTTAGCTGATTATTTTTCTTATAAGTATCTATGCGTTTTTCTTGTATATTTTTTACCATCTTCCTTATTTTGGTGGTCTGAATGTGTTCTGAAAGTTTCTCCATCTATTTTAATGGGACCTTATATTTACGTATGTTTTTTTTTCTATAATACAGGATATACATATTCGCGCTAGAATATCATAGGAAAATACTTATGCATTACAATCCGACCTTCTCTATTAAAAAAAACACTTGTATTAAGATGTGTTGGTCGCGCTTTATTCTTGGCGAATTGGTGAGCGAGACCACGTGACGGCAACAGCGAGCGAGCGATACGTCCTCTCTTTGTGAGCGCTCGGCGCGGACTAAAGCTAAGACCGCGCGTCCCGAGATTTATATTGATAAATAGCATTGCATACAACAATTATTTAAAAATATTAATTTACTTTAAATTAGAGTTATTTTTTTTTTCAAGCAAGGTTACAAAGTAATCTTAGTTATTAAATACTTTTTGTTTGAATTTCTTTTATATATTCATAGATAAAAAATATAATTTCGGGCGAAAAATTATCATTAACTCTCTGTTTTACGGAATTATTTTTGGTGTATTACTGTATGAAACATCATAAATTGGTGTATGCATACCATAGTAGAAGATACAGTTGTATCGTAGATATTTTTATAAATGATTAAACTATTATATCTTCGATGTAACAGGGCATCGCGAGATGCCCGAAAGTAAAATTTTATGAAACAGCTTTTGCAGAAACAAGTTTTTTACTGATTTATGTGAACAAACTGGAATATTTATTGAATGCGCTCCCAAAAGAAGGAATCAAACTTTCTCGGGCATGTATTTTTTTTACTATTGTGGCTTTAGTTAAATCATAATCACACATCAAAACTCGAGTCAAACGCTCTAAACAAGAAAAAATTGTGATAGCCCTCTTAAGTAGCCGTCTTGCAAGTTTTATTGATTTAAATTATACATTGCAGCCGCTCGTTACTAGCCACTTAGTCAGGGATCATCAACCATTTGGGAAACAAAATGGCTGAATTATTTCTGACAGCGGGCTTCGTCGGCCATCTTTCTTTTCATTGCGACGGGATTTTTCTTGCTATGCAGTAGAAGCAGATGTTGTTACAGGCCTGTGAGAGTTTCAATTTTGTATCCAAGGTCGAAAATGCAAAAAAATTATGGACACAAACACACAACAACCACATACACAGACATACAAAACACACACACTACAACAAATAACACAACAACATATTTTGACCCCAGAAATATGTGAACGAATTTTTACATCATAACATTTGTCATCAGTTTTGTTATAACACTTCGCAGGTTATGTTTGAATTCCGATGGTTACCAATTCAACGAATAGATTAAGGATAATCAGCCTATAATGTTCCCACTGCTGGGCAAAAGTCTCAAGTCCTTCCAGGAATCCTTTTCCCGTGCCAGTTCGAACCAGCCCTTGTGGTCCGCGTCCAGGTCATCTCGCCATCTCTTTCTGGGCTGACCTCCTTCAGGCACCTATAAATGTGTGGAGACTTTTTTCCATTGGTCATCCTGCATGCGGCTAACGTGAGCCTGGAAGCTTTCTTACTAATATCTGATTATGCCGAGTCAAAAAACAACACTACCAGCGGTCGTTTACCCCTAAAAATATCATCATCATCTGCTTAGCCTTTTCCCAACTACGTTGGGGTCGGCTTCCAGTCTAACCGGATGCAGCTGAATACCAGAATTTAACATGGAGCGACTGCCTATCTGACCTCCACAACCCAGTTACTGGGTAATACGGTACCCCTCGGTAAGACTGGTTGTCAGATTTTCGGGCTTCTGACTACCCGTAACGACTGTCAAAGTTCCACGAATGACAGCCGGGACCAACGGATTAACGTGCTTTCCGAGGCACGGAGGGTCACGGTCTGTAAAGATGGTCACCCATCCACAGACCAACCGCGGCAAGCGTAGGTTAACCTGATCGATCGACCCGTGTGGCTGTTATTATTTAGCCACGGGCCCCTCCCCTAAAAATATATCAAATATTTTTATTTTTTATGAGGGGCCCGTGGCTAAGCGTGTGAGGTGTTTAATTTTTGTTTTTTTTTTTTGTTTAACACTTTGCATGCTTCAACTTTTGCTTGGTATCGATACTCTATTTATTTTTTTAAACTCGCTGGATATCACGAATAACTTTCATCTATCTTTCTAGGTTTTTTTTTTGTTACTTTTTTCCCAAGTACTTAAATAAGATTTCCGGTAATTACTTAATGGATAACCTCTTAAGAGATCATTGTACTTATTATTATGAACTACTTGTACTACGGGATCAAACAAGAAATCGCAAAAAAAAATCTGCTGTTCCCTACACTTAATGTTCGCATAACTCGTCAAAATGTAGGAAACTGCTGTATAGTAACAGTTGTTCATAATGATGAGTACAATGACCCCTGAAGAGGTTATCCATTAATGACTGGACACCCTGTATAATTTACAGACACAGGATGTACCAATAAATCTCCATTTGAATTATTTTGAAGGATGAGTATTGCTAATCCATTGCTTCATATGTTCGAAAAATGTGTCTGCTCAACAACGTAATGAACGCAATGAATGTTGTTGAACTGTCAAAATGGAAACCATTGCTAATGTTATAGTGTGTGTTACGCAATTACCCCACTGGTCGTAGGTCACAGGTCAGATAGGCAGTCGCTCCATGTTAAAATACTGGTATTTAGCTGTATCTGTTTAGATTGGAAGCCGACCCCAACATAGTTGGGAAAAGGCTTGTTGGAGCACCTGATGGATTCGTCTGAGCAGCGAGCGACGATGCGTCCTGTTATAGTTTAAGTTATTTTATAATTGCATATGTTTTTTTTATTACTGCTTGTGTCGTTACCTCGACAGTACACTTTTTGTAAGCAATCCCAAAATTCTCCTCGTTTTATTATACCCAAGTCCTGGAACTGCCGAACAAGGCTAAGCAGATGATGATACAAGCCGACACTGACTGCAAAGTGCAAAAAACGTAAGAAAATTTGAATTTCGCGGTGTACCACTCCGCATTCACCTTAACGTTCATCCGTTAATCTGGAGACAAATCCCCGGGGAGTGATGAAAAGTCATTATTTTTTACCTTGGACGTGTCCTAGCCTGACCTTTTCTGAGATACATGCGAAAAATTACGTAGATGCTATTAAAATGTTTCATGTTTGTTAGTCCGTAGCTCTGAAAAGGGTCTATGATAATAAATAATCATTTAGCCACGAGTATTTTATCTATGGCCTCTACAAAGAGCGGGCGGTCTACTGTACACACGACCATTTCCAGTTTTAGCTGACCGCGCATTGTATAGACTTTTAGTACAGACGCCAGCTCGTCAAGCTACTACAATCTATCAAATTTCTTTAATAGATTTTCAACTTTATCGCTGAGGGTTTAAAGTTGATTGGGAAAATTTGACAGTTTCGGGTAGCTTGATGTGCTGGCGTCTGTACTATGCACCTGATCTTTGTGAAGAACGTCACCAATAAGGTGCTGGGGCTTGATTTTTGAGACAATTAATAATAATCTATCGGGCGCGGTTGGTCTGTGGATGGGTGACCATCTTTACATAGCGAGACCCCTCCATGCTTCGGAAAGCACGTTAAGCCGTTGGCCCCGGCTGTCATTCGTGGATCTTTGACAGTCGTTACGGGTAGTCAGAAGCACGAAAGTCTGACAACCAGTCTTTTCAAGGGGTATCGTATTACCTATAGTATATCTATCTATGTACAGTCGGCAGAGGGGGTAGGTGTGCTGGATTGTCGGATATAGTTGGGGTTAGGTAGGTAGGAGACCGATGGATGTTGTGATGTGAAGTTTGATTACCTATATGAATGAGCTGTTTGTTTTCTATTAAGAGCGTTTACGCCGTCCGACATTTCATACAAACTTTCAAGCTCTTATTTTTCGAAATTAATGAACCGATTTTAATGAAACTTCATACGCATAAGCCCGATACAAGGGTCTAAAAAGTTAGTAGAGAACGTTTTCGAAATGTCTTATTTAAAAAAAGATAACTGGAAATCTCTGTTTCTATGGAAAATTTTAAATGGGTCTAATTCGGCTGTAACACTATTTTTCGAAAATGTTCTCTACTAACTTTTTAGACCCTTGTATCCTGCTTATGCGTATGAAGTTTCATTAAAATCGGTTCATTCATTTCGAAAAATAAGGACTTGAAAGTTTGTATGAAATGCCGTACGGCGTAAACGCTCTTAACAGAATCAAATTTTATTCGAGTGCATACATCGGTTTCTTGCTAGATTCCGGCTATGTCCGGCGATTCCGCTTGCTTGTCTCTTTTGTAGACTGTAGGTACCTATACTTCAATTCATAATCTCAGATAGTTTACATTACATCGCCACTTAATCAATTATCTACTTTAGCGTAATGTATTCTAAGTTGATTTTTCAATGACCCTTTGTAACAAAAAGGTCCTAATACGTTTTTGGTTGCAATGGAATTTGAACTTTGTTATGTATTACATTCAGTTTTTTGTTCCATAACTTGATAATTATCTCAAATTCCGATTTCAAATATATGTACTAATTGCACCGAGTTGCCGTGTCTGGCCATACCGCTGTTAAACCCGAGATGGTTTGTGCGGTATGTTTAATTTGTTAAACAATGATTTGTAACTGTTTTGTTTTTGATTAATAAAGAAAAAAAAAAACCTAGTAACTGGTTTGTAGAGGTCAGATAGGCAGTCGCTCCATGTAAAATACTGGTATTCAGCTGCATCCGGTTAGACTGGAAGCCGACCCCAACATAGTTGGGAAAAGGCTAGGAAGATGATGATGATGAATTAATAATAATCTATCGTAACGTGAACCCCGTGGGGTCCAACGCGAAGACCTGTAAAAGAAAAAGGGTGTATAGCAAAAATATCAAGATGAAATAGACGGTTTTGTAAAGGATGCACGGTCACGGCCGTACTGTGGTTGTTCAAACATTTTCCTCTGCCCACTCGCGTTAGGGCGATTCCACACCAAGGGTCGTATTACAGAACCGCACTCAAAACTCAAGCATTACTTAAGCTTTGGCCAAATCTGCGCCACCATAACGACTGCAAAGTGGGAGCGTCAGTCGCGCAGCGGACACTGCGCTTGTTTAAGCCACGTATTCACCTGGGGACAAAGTCGCTCGACATGTCGCGAGCAGTCGCTCGACATGTCGCGAGCAGTCGCGGGACATTTACGTGCGATTGTCCGGCGACAATGTCGGTCTACATTTTGCTCGTCCACATACCGAAGTTGTAGTCGCGATGTCACCCGAGGAGGTAGTGATGTCGTGTTAACACAGTTTCGTTGGTCCACACTACTGCCATGGTCGTGGATGTCGAGTAACACAGAGCGACACGCGTCCTCAAGCCGCGTTTTCACTAGGGGACATGTCACGAAGACATATCGCCCAACATTCACGTGGTAGGTCTTTGCGACTTTGTGGGACAATGTCGCTCGACATTTAAAATAAAATAATCTTTATTTCGGATAAGCAGCATCCATATGTATTTGTCTTGTTCACACTACCCAGTTGTGAACAATTTGTCGCTCGAGGAGGTAGTGTTGCGGACCACACTACTGCCATTTTTAGAACACAAAGCGACACACGTTCTCACTACTCAAAGCCTGTCCGGGGACTGTCGAGGGATACGAAGGTCGCGCGTCTCGACGCTCGCAGAGCATCGACTAGCGACAAGTTGCGCGACCCGTAAATGTTCCAAGCGACGTCGGGTGACGTCGGGCGACGTCGCGCGGGACACGTGAATTTCGTGCCGAGCGACAGAGTCGCGGAACAAATGTCCCCTAGTGAAAACGCGGCTTCTATGGCGCCTTGCACACCTAAGCGACCGCTTTAGTCGCGCAGGGGCACGTTTACATAGTTTCGCATAGTCGACACTTCCGCTTCGCAGTCGCTTTGGTCGCGCAGGTTTGGTCGAAGCTTTAAAGCTAGCTTAAAGCCATTTCATTGGTTGAAACTAGTTTTAGGTAATGCTTGAGGCTTGAGTAAGGTTCTGTAATACGGCCCTAATAGACACAGAATCGTACTGCTTATATTGCGGCGGGATTTTATCGCGCACTGGATTTTCAACTCTCAAGGTTGAGCCGAGCATTGAAAATACAACAGAGAGCATCCCAGCGAGTCAAAAAAAAAGCGGTTAAGAGCGAGTCGGTGTCGCGCACCAAGGGTTCCGTACTATCAAAACTATGTTTTTAAATTTTCATCGGCGAGGCCTATATTCGTCAGAGAATTTGAACACCCACTACACGCTGCGGTGTTAGAATATTGCAATTGTACCGGCTAACCTGCAAACATCGACGACACCACCGCACGCGAAGCGCGCGCATCTGATACTGAGGCGCGCGCGCGCCAGAGCGCGGTATTTATACATGGCGCGCCACCGAGGTGCTAGGGCTCCACTGGCGCGGCAGTCCCTCGTGATTGGTTAACAATATTTTGTATGGTGTCATCAGTACCACTTATAGTGCTACTCAAAATGTGTATATAGGCTTGATTATTTTATCAATAAACAGAGTTTTGAATTCCTATACTAACGCTGTTTTAATTACCACTACCCTTGGTAAATTGGTGACCCCGACCGACGTTCTCCAAAATTATCATGGATTCTGAAGAGATCGAGACTATCTCCGTCAAAGCCCGTATCCCTACGTTTTGGCGTGACAAACCAACATTATGGTTTGGGCAATTCGAAACGGTCGTCAACCCACAGAAACCCAGCGAGGAGTCGAAATTCAGCTTGATGGTGGCGCATCTAGAGAAAACAGATGTCGAACAGATTAGTGACATTATAATGTCCAAATCTCGCACAGGCAGATACGAGGAAGCCAAAAAGAGGTTACTTTCCGTGTACGAAGAATCGGAAACCAAGCAGCTGCAAAAGCTCCTCACCGAGATGGAGCTTGGTGATCAAAAGCCATCACAGCTTCTCAGGCGCATGAGAGAACCAGCGTACGAAAAAATGCCAGACTCAACGCTCCAGGTGTTGTGGATGCGTCACCTACCTGTGTCCACACGTGCAGTCCTGGCAGTAAGTGAACAGACATCCCTCGACGTTCTCGCTGCAATGGCCGATAAAATGCACGACCAATCAACCGAGTCACGCTCTGTATGTTCCTGCACCTGTCAAGATCATTCCAAGGCATCAAAATCGGCGACACAAGTTCAAGAACGGCAATCGCACGGACAGCAGGACCTACGAGATGCAGTCATGCAACTAACGAAGGAGATCGCCGAGCTAAAAGTACAACAGTCGAAGACGACGCGCGCATCACGCCGGTTCATTCGTTCACGTTCGCACTCGCGCACTCGGTCTAGCAGCCGAGGGCATAAATACGAGCGCACAACAGGTTACGCTTGTTACTTTCACAAACGCTTCGGCGAGCGCGCACGCAACTGCAGATCTCCGTGTAATTATGGCAAGCCGCAGGAAAACTAGCCGAGATCTTGGCTACGACGGGAGCCGAGATCAACAACATAACCGCATACCGTCTATATATCTACGATTCCGCCAACAAGCTGCGCTTCCTGATCGACACTTGGGCAAATGTGTCGGTTGTACCTCCCTGCAAAAAAGGGCCACCGGCATGTGACATATTACTGTACGCAGCGAACGGGACGCCCATACGTACGTACGGCGAACGCGACTTGGACCTCAACCTTGGATTACGCCGATCATTCAAATGGAAATTCACCGTTGCAGACGTGAAGAGGCCAATCATCGGTGCCGACTTTCTGCAATATCACAACCTTCTAGTTGACCTGCGAGCCCAGAAACTTATTGACAAGAAGACAGGCTTATCAATTAACGGTTGTCTGTCAAGCAGCACATCAACCCCGACGGTGCTCACACTCAACGTGAATGACCCGTACTGCGACCTGCTAAAGAAATACAACGACATCACATCTGCCAACTTCAGTAACACAAGTGCTAGTGACGTGGAACATTACATCGTGACACGCGGCCCGCCCGTGTACTGCAGAGCACGCCCGTTGCCGCCACACAAGTATAAAGCCGCAAAAGACACGTTCCAGTTAATGCTTGAGCAAGGTATATGCCGACCCAGCAAATCACCATGGGCTAGTCCTCTACATCTAGTCCAGAAGAAGAATGGTGAACTCAGACCATGTGGAGATTACAGAAAACTAAACGCCGTGACGAAGCCCGATCGATACCCGATACCCCGCCTACGTGACTTCACCTACAGATTACAAGGAATGACGGTATTTTCAAAAATCGATTTACGAAAAGCATATAACCAACTGCGTGCCCGACAAGAAGATATAGAGAAGACTGCAGTAATTACTCCATTCGGGTTGTTTGAATTCCCAAGAATGTGCTTCGGATTACGTAACGCAGGTCAAACATTTCAACGACACATGAATAATATACTGGGTGACCTAGACTACGTGTTCCCGTTCGTCGACGATCTTCTTCTGGCGTCTGCTGATCCAACTCAACACCGACAACACTTAGAAGAAGTTTTCAAAAGGTTACATAAGCATGGCATGCGAATAAACGTGTCTAAGTGCGTTTTTGGAAAAGAAACGCTCGAGTTCCTAGGCTACGACGTATCAGCTGCCGGAATTAAACCAATCGAAGAACGCGTCAAAACTATAACAACATTTCCAGAGCCGACAACAGTACAGGAACTACGTCGCTTCCTAGGCATCATTAATTTCTACAAAGAAAGTATTCCACACGCAGCGCATACACAAGAAAAATTATTCAAGTACCTACGCACTTCGAAAAAGAATGACAAGACACCCATCCAGCTGACGCCCGATGAAAAAGAAGCCTTTGAAGCAAGCAAAGCCAGTATCAGAAACGCCGTTATGCTGACCCATCCGTCTTCACATGCGTCCATTTCACTCATGTGTGATGCATCAAACACGTGCGTCGGCGCAGCCCTACAGCAGTACATTCACGGAAGATGGCAGCCACTCGGTTTTTATTCAAAAAAACTGACTGACGCACAAAGAAAATACAGCACCTTCGATCGGGAATTATTGGCTATCTACCTAGCGATCCGTCATTTCCGAAAAATGTTCGAAGGTAAAGAAATAACTGTATATACCGACCACAAACCACTGACGTTTGCGCTCACGAGAGATAACAGTAAGACAGAAACACAGCTGCGGACAAGATATCTTCACTACATTAGCCAATTTACGACGAAGATACTACATATTGAAGGCAAAGAAAATGTTGTCGCTGACGCCCTATCTAGAATCGAAACAATTACGACACCGTCACCGATCGACTACGACGAGTTAGCGCGACAACAACAAGAAGACAAAGAAATTGAAAATGTTATGCGAAATAACAACTTGCAATTTCGTCGCATCACGCCAAGCGATTCAAACCACAAGATACTGTGAGAAACGTCAACAGGCAGCAACCGACCCTACATACCGCCACAGTTGCGACGAACCGTGTTCACAACAATCCATGCGATGAGTCATCCTGGCATTCGCGCCACGCGCCACCTCATAACAAAACGATTTTTTTGGCCGAGTATGAATACCGACGTCAACAGTTGGACACGAAGTTGCATCGCATGTCAACAATGTAAGACACAGCGTCATACTGTATCGCCACTCGAAACGTTTCCACGCACCGACCGTCTGTCTCACATCCATATTGACATCGTTGGACCACTACCATTATCAGATGGGAAACGGTACTGTGTAACAATAATCGACAGAGCAACTAGATGGCCCGAAGCATACCCAGTGGCTGACATCACCGCCGAAACAGTCGCCCGTGCTGTATACGAAGGTTGGATAGTTCGATACGGATGCCCAGAAAAGTTGACCAGCGACCAAGGACGTCAATTTGAATCCGAATTATTCAAAAGTCTAATGAAGCGATTGGGCATCGAGCGCACACGTACCACTGCCTACCATCCTCAAGCAAACGGCATGATAGAACGTTGGCATCGCTCAATGAAAACTGCATTAACAGCTCGTTTACAAAATTCAAGCTGGACGTACGAGTTACCAACTGTCATGCTGGGTTTACGTGCAACAATAAAAAATGACACCGATGTCTCTGCAGCAGAAGCATTGTATGGCCAAGCACTGCGACTACCCGGTGAGATGATAGGCGTGAAGATAACGGACGGCATAAAGTCACACTATGAAGACGTCATAGCAAACGCAATGCAAAAACTATACGCCGCACACACCAATACAGACCGCCGGACAACATACGTTCCTGGACACCTACGAACCTGCACGCATGTGTTTATGCGTGACGACACAGTACGCAGGCCGCTCACACCTACATACAACGGCCCGCATCGAGTGATTGAACGCAATGATAAGGCATACACAATACTCGTAAAGGAAAAACCGAAGAATGTCTCCGTGGATCGACTGAAACCTGCATTCCTGTTGGACTCCGAGCCTACTGCCGACATCATCCGTGATGCACCCACCATCACCAGGTCAGGAAGAGTCTCAAAACCTCCAGTACGCTTCGCTGGGGGGGAGCACTGTACCGGCTAACCTGCAAACATCGACGACACCACCGCACGCGAAGCGCGCGCATCTGATACTGAGGCGCGCGCGCGCCAGAGCGCGGTATTTATACATGGCGCGCCACCGAGGTGCTAGGGCTCCACTGGCGCGGCAGTCCCTCGTGATTGGTTAACAATATTTTGCATGGTGTCATCAGTACCACTTATAGTGCTACTCAAAATGTGTATATAGGCTTGATTATTTTATCAATAAACAGAGTTTTGAATTCCTATACTAACGCTGTTTTAATTACCACTACCCTTGGTAAACAATTTTAGGTCAGCGCCATCTCTTGACCGGTAGTGGAACTAATGTAATTTTTGTTGATGATCTCTGAAAAAATGTGCTATTTAGAGACATCGTTTTATTTTCCCGTTTTCTTTACATAAACTTCTAATAAAGAATCATTTCAGATTTTTCTATAGGGAAAAATCTGAAATCCAACACTGTTTTTAGGGTTCCGTACCAAAATGGTAAAAAGGAACCCTTATGGTGCGACTCAGTTTTTCTCTCTGTCTGTCCGTCTGTCTGTCACAGCTGGATATCTCAAGAACTTGAAATTTGGAATAGTTTTAGATGACGTTTGCCCAACTATTTTGCAAATAAGAAAGCAATAAAAATATTTTTATATTTGCAACAGGGACTGAAAGGTGATCGTAAAAATTCATGGTGGGGCTACTAATCTTTTTCACAACGACATCGTCGGACACTGTGGAAATGCCCTTAGAACACGTCCTAATATTTGGTGTTGTGCAACGTTGCTGGGTTCCGTGGCAATATTGACAACATTACACTGGATTTCAGACACGTAGGGCCTTTTTTGTTTATTTAGTAACAAACTGCGGGTACTTTCGTTTTTTTTCAGATCGGATATTATAAATAATAATTAAATAAAATATTTTTAATTCAGGTATCAGGAATCCATAGGTAACATTATAAATAACAATATTACATAAATGACAATAAAAATTAATGAAGATTAAAATGAAAATGAAAAATAAGAATCAGCATTAAAATCAACAACAAAATTAAAATGTAAATGGAAAATGCAAATTAAAATTATAATTAAATTACCGATTTAATAAGGGTCGGCATTAAGTCCGCCTTTGTACACTTTTTTACTTGTGCATAAAGTTTTATTAAATAAATAAATAAATATTATTGCTGTATGCCGTTTTTGTCGTTGGTGAAATTACAGGCTCGAATTATGACATTTTATTTATAGATATAGACGCCAGCACATCAAGCTTCTACAATCTGTCAAATTTCTTTAATAGATTTTCAACTTTGTCGCTAAAGCTTAAGGTTTTATTAAGACTTTATACAGTAAGAAGAAATGTTTGTAAAACAGTAAAAGACAAACCAGTAACTTTTAATGATTGAACATACTGTTTATTAAAAAACAACAATAAAAAGGAAAACCATACTGTAATGTAAGTAAATTTCAACGATATCACCAAATGAATATAACAGTTAATTTTGTGACCTTGTAGCTACTTATTTATTCATTTATTTCAGGCGACACAGGTCCATAAATAAATACCTTAACCTAAACATACATATTTTTATTATAATAAAATAGAACACTTAACCCGTTAAAGTTTACTGTCATGACGGTAACATTTTGTCTCAAGCTTTAACTGTTTTCGTTTTTTCATTTTAATTTACTGGTTATTTCTTTCAGTGCATTCCCAGTGCTGGGTACACAGACCTCCTTCCTTATGTGTGTTGTCTTTGGTCCCACAGAGCATGTAAACTTTTTTTTGCCCCTGGCCTTGACATCGAGCAAGGGACAAAATTGACAACTTTCTATATGCTTGAGTACGAGGCTTTTGACTACATTGTATGTAAATATTTTGTCTTTTTTTTGTAATGTGCGTTTTGCTTGTGCAGAGTAAACAATTTTTCTTTCTTCCTCTGCAATCACACGAGCCCAGTGGCTGGGTGGCTTGGCGGGTTGGTGGCTATCACTATCTATCTATCTTTTTAGATCTTCGATATGCCTCACGATGTTTTCCTTCACCGTTTTAAGTGTTACTTATTAATAGTTATTAAAGTGTACATAAATTAGCAAGTGCTTGCGCGTGAGTCACAGTTTGAGTTAATTACGATTGCGATGCCAATGTTTATTTGTAATCTTGAGAGGCTAAAAGCTTATACATCAAAACATTCAGTTTGTATATCTTATCCGCCCCTACTATTGGCATTTATTCAGTGTGTTATTTAGTGAGTTTCTTAAGACATTTAGATTTAAATTTAGACATTATTAATTTAGATTTTAGATTTAGATTTATTATTTATTATTCATTTAGATTTTCTAAAAATGTTATTGTAAAGACGCCAGCACATCAAGCACTGAAACTGTAAAATTTTCCCAATCAACTTTTCCCTTGTTTTTCGAAATACCTAAATAAACCGATTTTGAAAAACCTTCATATGCATAAGCAGGATACAAAGGTCTAACTAAAAAGTTAGTACAGGACATTTTTGAAAAGTCTTATTTAAAAAACTGGCCAAGTGCGAGTCGGACTCGCACACGAAGGGTTCCTTACCACAAGGCGAAAACGCCGAAAAAAACACGTTTGTTGTATGGGAGCCCCCTTAAATATTCATTTTATTTCGTTTTTAGTATTTGTTGTTATAGCGGCAACAAAAATACATAATTTGTGAAAATTTTAACGGACTAGCTATCGCGGTTCTTGAGATACAGCCTGGTGACATACAGACGGACAGACAGCGAAGTCTTAGTAATAGGGTCCCGTTTTTAACCTTTGGGTACGGAACCCTAAAAAGATAACTGGAAATCTCTGTTTCTATGGAAAATTTAAAATCGGTCTGATTTGGCTGCAACACTATCTTTCGAAAATGTTCTCTACTAACTTTTTAGACCTTTGTCTATAAGTTAACCATTCTTATCTTTTACATATAAAAGAAAATATGGATTATTTACCAAGCTATTTTAAATAATACAGTATTATTCCTTATTCAATTAAATAATACGATAAACTAATACTATGACACGTTGTACATTTCATGTAGATCAAAATTGCCCTTTACAGCATATCATTATATTGAATATCTTAGAAGATAACAGAGATTTAAAAAAACCGGCCAAGTGCGTGTCGGGCCACGCACAGTGTAGGGTTCCGTAGTAGCCCGTTATCACAATGTAGTACGATTCTGTTGTTCTTTATTCTGAATATAAAAAAAATAAAAATAAATTTAAAAAAATCATATTTTGTTTTTCAATGCAAGTCTTTACCCGTTATAAACAAGCAACTACTTCCTCTTAGTCACTTTCACTTTAAAGGATTAATACTAAGGATTTTGTATTTGGAACAAAATTATCCAATACCTAAGTTCAACGACTATTACTGCTAAACTAATAAATTTATCTTAACCGCTATAGTTTTACTTTAAAGTGCATTATCATCGTGAATTTTTGCAGATTTTTCAAGTTTGGAAAAATCAGTCCTAAATGAACATGAGAGTGTAACTTAGAATATACTAAATTAATAAATTTCTTATTGGATATACTTAAATCTACATTGAAAACAAAAGAAACAGCCATTTCAACAACATTTAAATCAATGAGGAGAATAAAATTATTAAATTAAATCTATACATATAATAAATCTGTAGAAGGGGCAATTCTGTACATTGAAAATATTGAAAAAATAAATAGCGGGGGGTGTTGCTGGATCGATACCAAACCCAAATATGTGATTAAAAAAATTTTTGTCTGTCTGTCTGTCTGTCTGTCTGTATGTGCAGGCATCACGTGAAAACTAACGGTTCGATTTCGATGAAACTTGGTATAATTATAACTTATTATCCTGGGCATAAAATGGGATACTTTTTATCCTGGAAAAATACGTAGAAAAAAAAAATCTTATTTTTCAGTTTTATTCATAGACGTTGTTCTGTAGAACCGCGAACACACGTTGCATTACCCGCAGTGGATTCAGCGCCGTAACCTGTAGCGCCGAAAGTCGGATTTGGCTTGAACCGTTTGCGGCACACGCGGGCCACGCCTCCCCGACTCCTATATAAAGAGCCGCGTTCCGCGCCGCGCGATGTATCCACAGGAAAGTCCGGTTAAGTAGTCACGACCTCTCAAGGTCAACTACGAGATGCCATAGTCAAAAAAAAATCGCCGCGCGATGCATATAAATTCTGAATTTTGATGCGAGCGGACGTGTCCAGTGTGAGTGTGGCGAGCGGTCGTCCGTGGAATTAATATTGTATGCGTGTAATTTTAAACCGTGCTTTTCAGCGCGACCTTTTTGATTACTGTTCCGATCAGTTATTTGTAAATACTTTTGTAAATATTATAGTACGTACGTAGTTTAAGTTTTCTTCGTAAATTGGTTTATTTAGGTTGGTATTTTATTTTATTTTTGTTTATCTTTGGAAACATAGGTATAGTAATTAGGTTATAAGGTAAAGTAGGTTAGTTATTCATCTCATATTTCTCTCTCTCATCTCATTGTATTTCTGTATATTTTTAATACAGTTTTATTGTAACACGATGCCTGCCAGAAAGCGATCTTCTCTTACTAAAACATCGAAAAATGCTAGGCGAATGAGACTAGCTAGATCACAAGAATCAACTGAAGAGCGAGAATCCCGGTTAAACCGCGTGCGAGACGGAACGGCTGAAGCAAGAGCACGTGAAAGCAGTGCCGATCGCGAATTGAGGTTAAGTGCTGATCGTCAACGTCACTCACTATCTCGCTCCTCTGAAACATTTACTGAAAGGGATATACGCCTCACTGCTGACCGTGAACGTCACATGCTGTCACGGGAATCTGAGACCTACACCCAGTACCAAAATCGTTTAACGGCTGACCGTGAACGTCACGCGCTGTCACGGGAGTCTGAGACTTACACCCAGTATCAAGATCGTTTGACAGCTGACCGTGAACGTCACACGCTGTCACGGGAGTCTGAGACTTACACCCAGTATCAAGATCGTTTGTTAATTATTATAGGCTTAACCGTATTTGGGTCCAATAGATATTTATAAGATGTCATTGTCAGAGTTACTCAAAATGGAGAAATAAACCATCCACGCGAAAACCGACATCCGCGCGGAGGGAGTCGCGGGCGGAAGCTAGTTCAAAATAATCCTACTAATATTATAAATTAATGAGAAAGTTTGTGAAGATGTTCGGATGTTTGTTACTCGATCACGCGTAAACCGTTGTACAGATACGGATGAAAATTGGCACATAGATAGACGACTACCTGGATTAACACATAGGATAATTTTTATCCCGATATTGCTGCTAAGCTGCAGTGGGGCTGGGTTGCCCACGTCTGCCGTATGCCCAATAAACTGTGGGCCAAAATAACCACTACGTGGAGCCCAGAGAGGGTTATATAGTCTTTGTGGAGCCCCAACACAGCCAGATGGTGGCGCGGCATACCCCGTAGAAGATGGCATGGACGAAGTGGAGAAAGCAAATGAGCAGTGATCGACTTCAGCCCTGGATTGAAACAGCTGGAAGTCATGGGGAGAGGCCCTTGCCCAGCAGTGGGATGATGCAGGCTAACATTCCTTAGGAATCTCTAAATTCCTAAATTCTTATCAAATTCTCTAAATTTCTATCATATCAAATTATTTGGATTATATTTTCAGCACACTATCTACCTAGCATATATTCTGAAGAATTACATATATTTTTCTGATTTTGTTTACTGTAGTCGATCATATACTTTTATTGTTTCTAAAACTTGCGTTTTTTGTGTTTAGGTCCTGTAAGCCCCTTAACATATTTTAATAGTAGTATATTTTGAAAAACTAAAGGGCAGCTCCCTTTAGTTTTTCAAAATATACTAACTATAACAGTTTACTGGTAAACTGAAGGGGTCCGTGGCTAAATAATAACAGCCGCACAGGTCGATCGATCAGGTTAAGCTACGCGTGCCGTGGTTGGTCTGTGGATGGGTGACCATCTTTACATATCGAGACCCCTCCAAAAGGTTTCCCTCGGAAAGCACGTTAAGCCGTTGGTCCCGGACACCAGCATGTCCTGAACCAAACATTCTAAGACATGTTACATCCGCCAACTAGACCCGCGTGGTGGATTACGGCCCACTTCCTCTCACTGAGAGGAGGCCTGTATCCCAGCAGTGGGAACATTATGGGCTGATTCTAAATCATTGTAAATGTATTAAGCAATTACTCGCTATTTAATGCAGAATTCCTGTCTCAAATATTTACGAGGAGCCATTAATATTGAACACCTTAGAGGTATACTAAATACAGTATTTAGTGCGCAATGAATAGCTAAGTGTTAAATGAAGAACGTCCATTTTACATACTTTGTCAGACAGTGTGTATAGTCTGTTCGAAAAGTAGCTGATGAAAATTTAAACAAAAGGAACAGAAAACGTACCCATGGATGATTTTACAAATTGTCATGGACGCAGGTGCCTCTTACGAAATAAGTGCTTTGATTTGATTATATTTGAATACATAAACTCGGAAATTCTACTTGTAAATCGGTTTTAAATTACATGGCGATGGCATGCAAATTTGACAATTGAAGTAATTTTTTAACCTCCATTTTTGTCAATGTTTTTTTTAATTACAATTTAATAATGTTATTCAATCATAATTTTTAGAAAAACGGATAAGATATAAAGTTGAAACCATCTAAATACAGATTAAGAGCGTTTACACCGTACGGCATTTCATACAAATTTTCAAGCCCTTGCTTTTCGAAATGAATGAACCTATTTTAATGAAACTTCATATGCATAAGCAGGGTACAAAGGTCTAAAATGTTACTTAAGAACATTTTCGAAATGTCTTATTTAAAAAAAGATAACTGGAAATCTCTGTTTCTGTGGAAAATTTAAAATCGGTCTAATTTGCATGTAACAGTATTTTTCGAAAATGTTCTTAAGTAACTTTTTAGACCTTTGTATCCTGCGTATGCGTATGAAGTTTCATTAAAATCGGTTCATTCGTTTCGAAAAACAAGGGCTTGAAAGTTTGTATGAAATGCCGTACGGGGTAAACGCTCTTAATGGGTTCCTAATTAAGTGAGTGATTGCCTTGAACTGCGTGATAATTGCGTAACACACATAAAATGACAATCGATCGCAATGGCTTTCGTTTTGACAGTTCAGCCATCTTCATTGCCATTTATTTACGTTATTGAGCAAACACATTTTCGAACGTATGAAGCAATGGATTAACCTTCGAATTAATTTAGATTGTAATTAATAGTGTAATTCGCAATAAGGGTGCTGAAATGCCGCTCGATTCTGTAAAAATCTCACCGTGAAAACTTAGGTGAAGTGAGTTGGTTTTTACTAGGAATTGACACTATTGACAGCTCACTCCACGCTCACTTCACTTAAGTTTTCACGGTGAGATTTTTACAGATTAGCACCGCTGGGTTTGTTTTCGTCAGACACTTTTTGAACATACTATAGATAAGTCAAATTCTGTGAAATCGGTCAGGCCAGCCGTCGGCAACACGCTGTTAATTTTTCAATGTTCAAAGCTCCATCAATCCTTTTAATGGGTGCGGTATGTGATCATTATTGTGGGGTGACCATCATTTGGGATTTTATTAAGTCAGTAGGGTGTTTTTCGAAAACGGAGAATTATTTTCAAGCAACTGGGTAGGTAAGGTTCCCCAGGGATGTGCCTTTCAGGCGTTGCACGGGGGGGTTCCGGAATTGGTCTTTTAAGAGGAACCTATGTGCTAATGGTGATCACCGGGGTCGTTTTAGTGAGGTAAAAATCCCACACACCCCGACCTCCTTCCCTTTTGAAGGTATCCTCCCGACTAAAAAAAAAAAATTTGGTAGGTTAGAATTTTCACTTTGTACCTAGTGTTTTTTTTTTAATCTACTGTTTTATCTTGTTACACAGTAGAAGCAGATGCTGTAACAGGCCTGTGAGAGTTTCAATTTTGTATCCAAGGTCGAAAATACAAATTGGTAATTCTGTTTGTTCAGCAAGTCCCCCAAAATTATTGACCTAAAGAAGTATGTTAACATATGATCTTTTTTTTTTGCGGATGGGAAATCATCAAATGACTCCTCCCGCTCTGGGTGGAGCGGAAGGGAGTGTCAGACTCTTACTGACTAAAACCCACCCGTGTTCCTTCCTTAGCCCTTTATGTTCCGGGCCAGCGGTAACCCTTTCGGACAATCCCGCTGACCCGGCAGGCTTCGGCCCTAAGGGGCCCCTCCTCGATGCTGACATCTCTTTGAGGCGCGCGTGGAACACGTACGCGCCGTCCGGCACGGGCCTGGTCCTGATCGGACGGTGAGCTACCCATTACTCTCCGCCCGCAGGCCCGCGCCTACGGTGGCCGGGAGTCGTCACGCGGCTCCCGACGCCTGGGGCGTCCCCCGCGGCGGCTGAGACGGGAGGCTCTCTCCCTGAACCGTCCCGCCACCTCCTTCGCTAGCATGACTGCTTCGCAGAACACATGATCACATGATAGATCACAGAACATATGATCTTGACCCCAGAAATATGTGAACATATTTTTTATATCAACACATTTATTTTGTCATAATTTTTGTTTATTCAACGAATAGCTTAAGCATAATCACTGCTGGGACACAGGCCTCCTCTCTGTGAGAGGGAGCGGGCCGTAATCCACCACGCGGGCCCAGTGCGTGTTGGTGTATGCCACATGTCCTCGAATTTTTGGTTCTAGGACATGCACATTTCCTGACGATGTTTTCCTTCACCGTTTGAGAGCAGTGGTGATGAAATTATTTACACAAAGTAAAGCGACTGGCTGGGTTCGAACCCACGACCTCATAACTCGTAAGTTGGGGCCATTGCGACCGCGCCACTACTGCTCTAAGAACAACGAATAACTCTTAACAGCCTTTACGCTGTGCGGCATTTCATACAAACTTTCAAGCCCTTGTTTTTCGAAATGAATGAACCGATTTTAACGAAACTTCATACGCATAAGCAGGATACAAAGGTCTAAAAAGTTACTTAGAACATTTTCGAAAAGTCTTATTAAAAAAAAACTGGAAATCTGTGTTTCTGTGGAAAATAAAAAATCGGTCTAATTTGCTGGAACAGTATTTTTCGAAAATTTTCTTAGGTAACTTTTAAGACCTTTGTATCCTGCGCAGGTATGCGTATAAAGTTTCATCAAAATCGGTTCATTCATTTAAAAAAACAAGGGCTTGAAAGTTTGTATGAAATGCCGTACGGCGTAAACGCTAATAAATATAAATAAATTAATAGTTTAAAAAACACTAGAAAAACACGCTTGGCCTTTCTCACAAGTGCAAACACGACTATGATACGATATTCTATCATGGAATGCCAGTGCCTATCTGCCGGCTTCATCATCAGACCTTGAAACCTAATCGTGGTCAAAGCTCATTACAAGACTTTTCTAAGAAATCCAAAACAGCTATGATACGATTTTCCCTCATGAAGTTCCAGTTCATATCTTCCGGCTCCATCATCAGATCAGTTCGACAGTACCATATTATTGTATTGTCATCAGAACTACATACAGCTGCCAATTTTCATTACGCTACGACCCTTGGAAGATGGTTAAATTAGTTACCTTGGATTCCATTACATAGTTAGTTACATTCAGGTCGACCTAATAAAAGCGTGTTAGTAATGCCTTTCTAAACACACATTTAATTTTATGCAAATAAATTTCTAAGCATTTATAAAAGGGCAATAAATTGAACATGCAGAGCTATTCAGCCTTCTGGCTAGTTTACGGAGAGGCCGCTGTTGACACCGTACGTTTTGAAGACATATGGCTATTTGGCTATTGTGCCTCGAGAGCTTTATTGAATATCTTTTGAATAGGAGAATATGAATCCAGTTTTAATACCATGCAGATTTGAATTTGAATGCTTGGTTTGAATTTCAAAGTCTGGTTTAGAGATATAATAATATATGCGTCATGTTCGCGAACGGGCGGCGTCAGTTGGGGCTGGTCATCACGTAGCTGCCTCGGCTTATTTTTAATAAATTTATTTTTGGATTGTTGTTTTCTTACTGTTTGCTGTTCTCTGGACGATTTAACGCGTACGTATTTTTAACCGAATTCTAAAAAAGGAGGAGGTTCTCAATTCGGATGTTTGTATTTTTTTTTTATGTTTGTTCGCGCATTACTCCGTCGCTTGGCAACCGATTTGAAAAATTCTTTTTTTGTTGGAAAGGGTATACTTCCCAAATGGTCCCATGAAAATTTCATCGAAGTCGGACAAGCAGTTTTTGACAAATCAACAAAAATCTAAAAAATTATCTATATTGTCTACATTAACGATCTTTTTTCGTTTACTCTGCATTGCGTTTTTTGTTCGCGCATAACTCCGTCATTTACGAACCGATTTGGAAAATTCTTTTTTAAAGTAACTTGAGCATTTTTTGCTCTCGGAAATCAACATTTGGTAAAGTGTTCTTTATAAAGTGACTCCCGTTATACATGTTTGAAAGAAATGGGTGGATCCAATATCTTCTGAGTATCTATCTGTCTTTTCTTTCTTCGTCTTCTTATTAACAGCAGAAGCAGAATGCGTCTAGAGCGGTCCATTTTTCGGAATTCATTAAAACACCACCCCACTGTATCGACGGCATCGTGCCGTGTATCGTGCGTGGCACATTACGTTACGATTTCGTGTTTTTTTACGATGCTCATCGTGGATCACCACGACGCGACGTCGTATCGTGAAACGATGCCGCATCGTTGTACGACGCGACGTCGTATCGTGTTTATGTGTGGGAGTGTTATTTAATCAAAATATCCAAGGTTGCGCTTCCAAATTACCGGAAATAGAATTGTTTTTGGAAAACACCAAGTTTGATGTCATTTGTCTAACAGAGCATTGGTTGAAAGATCATCAAGTGATGTCAATTAATTATGAAAATTATTGTGTAGTTAGCCATTTCAGCCGAAAACGTATGTTACATGGCGGGTCATTAATATTAATTAAAAATTCTATTAAATCGAAAGAACGAAAAGACATAATCGGGTTGTCTGTTGAACACGCCATTGAATTGTCCTGTGTTGAGCTTGATAAGCATGTTATAGTATGCGTATACAGACCTCCAAGTTACCAGAATCTATTGGTGTTTGATTCTGTAATGGAAGATGTGTTAAAGAAACTTAGTACTAGTAGTAAGTCAATAATCGTATGTGGAGATTTTAATATTAATTTATTGGAAAATAACTCGAATACTGTCAGATTGTTAAGTCTTTTTAAGTCATTTGATTTGTCAAATGTTTTTATTGAACCAACCCGAGTGACAGCTTCTTCTGCCACTTGTATTGATAATGTTTTTTGTAATTGTGATTACTTACACAAAGAAATTGTAAATAAGTTGCCATCTGATCACAGTGGGCAAACAATAACATTTAGCTCCTACATGCCTTTACAAAAAATTCAAATAAGGTTTAGGACAACTACATGTAAAAAGTTAGAGAAATTAAATAATTCTTTGGCCAGTAAATTATGTGATCAGAATTTTAATAATATAGGTGACCCAAATGAGTTCTACGCCGAGTTCTTTTCAATATTGAACGCGCAGTTTAATAACACTTTTCCATTAAAAACTAAAAGTATTTACACTAAGTTTTTATTTAGTGACTGGGCGACTCCAGGTATTCGTAAAAGCAGGGAAAAACTTTTTGAACTCTATGGCTTAAAGCAACATATGAATAATACAAACTTTCATCAGTATGTTGCAAAATATTCAAAAACTTTTAAAAGTGTGTGTCAAATAGCTAAAGCTCTTTATATTAGCAATAAAATAAAATCAGCTGATGATAAAATAAAAACTACTTGGCAAATAATAAATAACGAAACATAGATACTGCACATGGCCCCATCAACTCAGATGTAGAAATAGCTCAGGAATTTGAAAACTTTTTTTCTAATATTCCCCTTAAAACTACTGAAGCTTTAAATTCATCCCCCACGCTTTCTGCTGCCTTACTTAAAAAGAATGTAAAGGCATGCCCTTTGGAGTTTAGGTTTCAGCATACAGATCCTCAGGCTGTTATAAAAGCTTTTAAAGATCTTAACATTAAATCAACAGAAGATCTCTGGGGAATGTCTGTAAAAATATGTAGATCTTTCATCGAAACCATTGCGCCCTATTTAGCTTTCATATTTAACACTAGTGTTGATCAAGGAGTCTTTCCGGATCTTATGAAACATAGTAAAGTTGTACCATTGTTCAAATCCGGTGATAGTAAAGAACCTAACAATTATAGACCTGTCTCAATTCTGCCAGTTCTCAGTAAGGTGTTTGAAAAGTTGATGCTCAATCAAATGTTACGTCACTTTAATAAAAAATCCATCTTTCATGAACACCAGTACGGTTTCACCAAGGGGCGTTGCACTACTGACGCCGGTGTTACCCTAATAAAGAACATTTTTAATGCCTGGGAAGAAGCAAAAGATGCCATTGGAATCTTTTGCGACCTCTCTAAGGCGTTCGATTGCGTAAACCATGAAACACTTCTGATGAAACTGGAGCACTATGGAATTAGAAAAACAGCACTTGATTTGCTAAGATCATACCTGAAAGATAGAAAGGTTAAAGTTCAAGTAAACGGCGTAAACTCCTTAGGGTCTGAAATGACAATGGGTGTTCCTCAAGGTTCGATATTGGGTCCATTCCTCTTTTTAGTTTACATTAATGATTTACCCCAATTACTTCAAAATCAACCGAAGATGGTGTTATTTGCAGATGATACGTCATTGATCTTTAAGATAGACAGACGGGCACAAAATCTTGACGATGTGAATAACTCTATTCTTCAGGTCCAAGATTGGTTCACGGTAAATAATTTGGTACTGAATGAAAAGAAAACCAAATGTATTAGATTTAAATTACCTAATGTTAGAAGTAGCGAATGTGACATCATACTTAATGGAGAAAAACTGGAATTTGTTGATCGAACGGTTTTTCTGGGAATCACGCTAGACGAGAAATTACAATGGGGACCTCACATAACATCTCTTGCGGGGCGGCTTAGCTCGGCCGCTTATGCTGTTAGAAAGATTAGACAATTAACTGATGTAGAAACCGCGCGTTTAGTCTATTTTAGCTACTTTCACAGCTTAATGTCGTACGGCATTTTACTATGGGGTCGAGCTGCTGACATTGAATCCATCTTTATTTTGCAAAAGAGAGCTGTCAGAGCCATTTATAATCTACGTCGCCGCGAATCTCTCAGGGAACTTTTTAAAAAGATTAATATTATGACGGTACCTTGCCAATTTATTTATGAAAATATTATGTATGTTAGAAAAAATCTACATCTTTTTAATAAAATAAGCGATAGACATAATTTTAATACTAGAAATAAAGATAAAATACATCAACCATTTTTTAGATTAGCCAAAGTAAATACATCTTTTATGGGGTACTGTGTTAAATGTTACAATAAAATACCTTGTGATATATTGCAATTAATTGAAAGAAAATTTAAAACTCACATTAAACGTACACTTTGTAAACAAGCATACTATAAATTAGAAGATTATATCCAAGATAAGAACGCTTGGAAACATGCTGGTTCTGCTCCATAGGACAATCTAGAGTCTAGACAAAATCAAACTGGTTGCTAATTTAATTGTAAAATTGATTCTTTCTTCTTTTTTTTGACGTTGATTTATATTCTGTAATTACTTAAACTCACACCCTGACTTATTACTTGTAATTTTTTATTTTAATGAAAATCGTTTATTTTTACCATGTTTGTAAATATGTGAGCACCATGTATCTATTAGATAATTAATTTATGTCATGTTTTCATTTTTAATTCTTTTACCTATTTTGGTATAGTAATTTTATTTTATTTTAGGTGCATCGTCTTCACATATTATTATATAATTAATGTATACAAAATATTGTAAAACATTTTAAAAGAGTAACGGTGGAGTTTCTTGCCCATTCTTCTCCATACGAAAACTACCTTTTGGAATGGGCGACTAAAGTGTATTTCAAATAAACTTGCGATAAATGTCATTCAACCACCCTGTACCAAAAAGTCCAAATAACTTACGATAGATATCGTTCGTCATACAAAACTGTCGCTAACATTGCATCGGTTGAGTTTCATAATACCAAACACGGAGTAGGTAAGTCAATGTTTTGATCGTGTTACCGACACTGCCATTTTTTTCGTATGGTTTGGAAATATTGGGATACATTAGTAGAAGGAGGTGAACAAACTTTATCGCAAGTTTATTTGAAATGAACTATAGAATCAATTCTATTTTTTCGTAATTTTTGACGTTCAAAAGTGCCTTTTAAGTGCCTACTTGAAATAAATGTTTTGACTTTGACTTTGACTTTGAGCCCTAACAATGCGTATGGTGAAATGGAGCTGATTGAGAAGTCACCATCAGCTCCATTTCGCCATACGCATTGTGACTTCTCAATCAGCTGATGGTGACTTCTCAATCAGCTCCAGTTCTCCTGGTTCTTATTATGGGAACTCCTCCACAATTAACGTACCTGCATCGGGTAAAGCAATATTTTGTAAAAGGTGATGAGCAGTTGACATTAGGCTATTGTAACTTAGATAAATTACAAACTGACCCACTAAAAAGTGAAAAATAAAAACTTTTTTACAAAAAAAAACAACCGACTTTCAAAAAACACTATAAAGTGAAAAATAACTTTAATTTCGGAAGTCGGTGGCACAAAACTAAAATACAAATCCAAAGACACCGACTTCCGAAATTAAAGTTATTTTTCACTTTATAGTGTTTTTTGAAAGTCGGTTGTTTTTTTTGTAATTTACATCGTTCTCGCACATAATTATAAATTCAACATTAATGATGTAACTAATATTTTTGTAGAAAATATAATTTTAAAGTGTCCATGGAGTTTCTTGCTCGTTCTTCTACATAGATACTTGCGCTTTGGAATGGGCAACTAGCTTCTTATATTCTGAATGACCGCCTTCTTGACAATTCAAAAGTGCCTGTAAATGGTTTAATTGAAATAAATGCTTTGAGTTTTGAGTTTGAGTTTGAAATCACGAAAAAAATACGCTGTTTCATACATTTTGGTCAAGTAGGTATTGAAGTTTTGTATGAAACAGCTGATTATTTTTCGTGATTTCAAAGTTGGTTATATTCATGGGTTTCACCATGTAAAAATTTGGACGGTCTTTGAAAAGTAACCCTGTATATATAGACAACGTGGTGAAATTCGTGTCTTATTTTACGCGTTTTTTATCACGATTATGTCTAAGTAGATCGGAGACGCTACACTAGAAGTCGTGGACGAACTCATGTTTACCTCGGACAAACTGTCCAGTTAGGTAGTTCCAAATTCGATAAAGAGGTCAATCGTCGAATCCGACTCGGCTGGGCAGCGTTCCGGAAGCTACGCAATATCTTCTCGTCCCACTTACCGCAGTGTCTCAAGACGAAAGTCTTTGACCAGCGCGTGTTGCCAGTGATGACCTATGGCACTGAAACGTGGTCGCTCACAATGGGCCTTATTAGAAGGCTGAAAGTCACCCAAAGGGCAATGGAGAGGGCTATGCTTGGAGTTTCCCTGCGTGATCGAATCAGAAATGAACGATCTGCAGGAGAACCAAGGTAACCGACATAGCCCGAAGAATTGCCAAACTTAAGTGGCAGTGGGCAGGGCACATTGCTCACAGAACAGATGGCCGCGTACCGGAAGACTAAAGGAAGGAAGCAAATAGTAATAGATTTTTTTACTCGTTGGAAGGCCTCCCACAAGGTGGACCTTGTGAAGGCCGCAGGAATTCGTTGGATGCGAGTAGCACAAAACCGATCGAAGTGGAGGTGCTTGGGCAGCGGGATTGTCCGAAAGGGTTACCGCTGGCCCGGAACATAAAGGGCTAAGGAAGGAACACGGATGGGTTTTAGTCAGTAAGTGTCTGACACTCCACATGCAAAAAAAAAAAAGTTGAGGTAATCTCTGGAACTTTAGTCGGATTTGATAAAATCTTTTTGCATTTGATAGCCTAATTCTCGAGGAAGGCTATAGGCTATGTAACATCATGCCAAGACTCTTAGCAAAAGAGCAAAAAGAAAAAAACGTCAGATAGAACGCTAAGCGAAAACGAAGTGATAGCGCGGGTAGATGATGCGATGCGACGGGGTGGGTCGAGGTCGACCCCAAATTTTACGCAGACAAAGTTGCGGGCAAAAGAAAGTCGATAATATTAGTATGGATAGTCCAACGCTGACGAAAACGAAGTGATAGCGCAGGTAGATGATGCGATGTGACGGGGTGGGTCGAGGTCGACCCCAAATTTTACGCAGACAAAGTTGCGGGCGAAAGAAAGTCGATAATATTAGTATGGATAGTCCAACGCTGACGAAAACGAAGTGATAGCGCAGGTAGATGATGCGATGTGACGGGGTGGGTCGAGGTCGACCCCAAATTTTACGCAGACAAAGTTGCGGGCGAAAGAAAGTCGATAATATTAGTATGGATAGTCCAACGCTGACGAAAACGAAGTGATAGCGCAGGTAGATGATGCGACGTGACGGGGTGGGTCGAGGTCGACCCCAAATTTTACGCAGACAAAGTTGCGGGCAAAAGAAACTCGATAATATTAGTATGGATAGTCCAACGCTAAACGAAAACGAAGTGATAGCGCGGGTAGATGATGCGATACGACGCAGTGGGTCGAGGTCGACCCCAAATTTTATGCAGACAAAGTTGCGGGCAAACGAAAGTCGATAATATTAGTATGGATAGTCCAACGCTAAGCGAAAACGAAGTGATAGCGCGGGTAGATGATGCGATGCGACGGGGTGGGTCGAGGTCGACCCCAAATTTTACGCAGGCGAAGTTACGGGCAAATGCAAGTCTATAATATTAGCATGGATAGTCCCATACTATCCAACCAATCAAGCAACATCAAACCAATCAATTCCGAAAAATCCGGATTGGATCAATTCCGGATTTAAATTTGAATCCAGTAAAAATAATTTCCGAAAGCATGGACTCCCTTGAGAAGAACATTATTAAACATTAATTTGCAACTCTTTTCTTAAGTAGCCGTCTTGCAAGTTTTATTGATTTAAATTATACATTGCAGCCGCTCGTTACTAGCCAGGGATCATCAACCATTTGGGAAACAAAATGGCTGAATTATTTTTGACAGCGGGCTTCGTCGGCCATCTTTCTTTTCATTGCGACGGGTTTTTTCTTGCTATGCAGTAGAAGCAGATGTTGTTACAGGCCTGTGAGAGTTTCAATTTTGTATCCAAGGTCGAAAATGCAAATTGGTAATTTTTTTTTGGTCAGCAAGTCCCCTAAAATTATGGACACAAACTTACAACAACCACATACACATACATACAAAACACACAAATAACACAACAACATATTTTGACCCCAGAAATATGTGAACGTATTTTTACATCAACACATTTGTCATCATTTTTGTTAAAACACTTCGCAGGTTATGATTGAATTCCGATGGTTACCAATTCAACGAATAGATTAAGCATAATCAACGTATAATGTTCCCACTGCTGGGCAAAAGTCTCAAGTCCTTCCAGGAACACTTTTCCCGTGCCAGTTCGAACCAGCCCTTGTGGTCCGCGTCCAGGTCATCTCGCCACCTCTTTCTGGGCTGACCTCGGCGGCGTCGTCCATCTTGAAGTACTTACCTATTGTGTGGAGACTTTTTCCCAGCGGTCATCCTGCATGCGGCTGACGTGAGCCTGGAAGCCTTCTTACTTATATCCGACTATGCCGAGTCATAAAGCCACACTACCAGCGGTCGATGACCCCTTAAAAATATCATCATCATCTGGGTCGGCTTCCAGTCTAACCGGATGCAGCTGAATACCAGAATTTAACATGGAGCTACTGCCTACTGCCTTTGGAGAATCATTAAAGGATAACATTATGAATCGTAATATGGCGAAGACAGTCCGTGTTTTTCTTTTTTTCGCTGCACTACGTAGGCATAATCAAAGAGATTGGGATTGGATTTGGATCGGATTGATTGATATTTTAGCACAGACAAAAAAAAAATAACTGAAAATGCTTCACCAATGGGATTTGATACGATTAACTTAACAGTTAACTGTCCATTTTGTTATCCTTTTATGATTCTGCCAAAGTAGCCTTTTTAGGCCCCCTGACCTCCACAACCCAGTTACTGGGTAATACGATACCCCTTGGTAAGACTGGTTGTCAGATTTTCGGGCTTCTGACTACCCGTAACGACTGTCAAAGATCCACGAATGACAGCCGGGACCAACGGAGTAACACAGACACGGAGGGGTCACGGTACGTAACTATGGTCACCCATCCACAGACCAACCGCGGCAATTGGCGGAGCTTAACCTGATCGATCGACCTGTGTGGCTGTTATTATTAAGCCACGGGCCCCTCCCCTAAAAAATATATCAAACCTTTTTATTTTTGATCGTGGGTAGGAGGGTACCTATGACGTTTGCAGAGTTTTGGTGGCTAATTTAATTTAACCCTGTATACTAATAAATATTTTAGGGTGTTTTAGTAGCAGGAATTTTTTGAAAAAAATTGAGTTAGCTCAGCGAAAAAATTATAGTTTGTTAAATTAAACATTCCTTTTACCGCGACTGAAAAGCCGGTACTTACTGGTATTCACTTAGACGTCGTAGTTATCAAATATTTTGTAGCGGTATCTACAACGCCACATGAGAACAACGCGTCATACTGACGTCACGCAAAATCCTGCATCTCGCTAGCAGAGTTTACCGCGCAACTAGCATAGATACAACGGCCCGACATGAATCATCGGGCAGTTGCCCGCCAGACACAACACCCGTCTGGTCGGAGGATCCTCCCTTTTCTATAGAGTATGAGTGAACTTTACACTCTGTTCCTCATACGTCTATAATTTAGCTAACGACGTTCATTATGCTTAAGCAATATTTAAAATAAAAGTTTATGGTGGGGTAATTGCGTAACAAACTGACAGTAGGAATGGCTTTCATTTTGACAGTCATCATAAACATTCATTGCGTTGTTCACGTTGTTGAGCAGACAATTTATTCGAACATATGAAGCAATGGATTAGCAATATACTTCAAAATGATTCAAATTCTGATTAATAGTGTGTTACGGGTTAAAATTAATGTAGATATCAACTCATGTTTACACGTTATGAGCGTTTACGCCGTACGGTATTTCATGCAAAATTTCAAGCTGTTGTTTTTCGAAATTAATGAACCAATTTTAACGAAACTTCATACGCATAAGCAGGATACAAAGGTCTAAAAAGTTAGTAGAGAACATTTTCGAAAAATAGTGTTTCAGCCTAATTAGACCGACTTTAAGAGCTTCTCCGCCGTACGGTATTTCGTACAAACTTTCAAGCTCTATTTCTGGAAATTATTGAACCGATTTTAATGAAAGTTCATACGCATAAGCAGGATACAAAGGTCTGAAAAGTTAGTAGAGAACATTTTCAAAAAATCAGATTTCCAGTTACCTTTTTTTAAATAAGACATTTCGAAAATGTTCTCTACTAACTTTTGAGATCTTTGTATCCTGCTTAAGCGTATGAAGTTTTATTAAAATCGGTTTATTAATTTCGAAAAACAAGGGCTTGAAAGTTTGTATGAAATGCAGTACGGCGTAAACGCTCTTAAAAGTCTACGGGTTGGTTTCATTATACATATATTATATCCTAAATGTTTACGATCCCTTCGGCTTGTTGCCCATGGCCAGTATTGGGTTCTTTTTGTACATAATGAGGCATACTTAGGCGATTCCTTTTTGTTTCAAAACATGCTCAAAGCGTGTGAGGTGTTTAATTTTAGTTTTTTTTTGTTTAACACTTTGCACGCTTCAACTTTTGCTTGGTATCGATACTCTATTTATTTTTTTAAACACGCTGGATATCACCAATAACTTTCATCTATCTTTCTAGGTTTTTTTTTTGTTACTTTTTTCCCAAGTACTTAAATAAGATTTCCGGTAATTACTTAATGGATAACCTCTTAAGAGATCATTGTACTTATTATTATAAACAACTTGTACTACGGGATCAAACATGAAATCGCGAAAAAAAATTAGCTGTTCCCTACACTTACGTTCGCATAACTCGTCAAAATGTAGGAAATTGCTGATCCATTTTTCGCGATTTCAGGTTTGGTCCCATAGTAACAGTTGTTCATAATGATGAGTACAATGACCCCTGAAGAGGTTATCCATTAATTACTGGACACCCTGTATAATTTACAGACACAGGATGTACCAATCAATCATCATCATCATCTGCCTAGCCTTTTCCCAACTATGTTGGGGTCGGCTTCCAGTCTATACCGGATGCAGCTGAATACCAGTATTTTACATGGAGCGACTGCCTATCTGACCTCCACAACCCAGTTACTGGGTAATACGATATCCCTTGGTAAGACTGGTTGTCAGACTTTCGGGCTTCTGACTACCCGTAACGACTGTCAAAGATCCACAAATGACAACCGGGACCAAAGGCTTAACGTGCTTTCCGGGGCACGGAGGGGTCACGGTATGTAAAGATGGTCACCCATCCACAGACCAACCGCGGCAAGCGTAGCTTAACCTGATCGATCGACCTGTGCGGCTGTTATTATTTAGCCACGGGCCCCTCTATGTACCAATCAATCTCCATTTGAATCATTTTGATGGATATTGCTAATCCATTGCTTCATATGTTCTAAAAATGTGTCTGCTCAACAATGTAATTAACGCAATTAATGTTGTTGAACTGTCAAAATG
Organism: Mesoligia furuncula; assembly: GCA_916614155.1. Classification (NCBI taxonomy): domain Eukaryota; kingdom Metazoa; phylum Arthropoda; class Insecta; order Lepidoptera; family Noctuidae; genus Mesoligia; species Mesoligia furuncula. The sequence goes on from OU744815.1 coordinate 6,577,825, forward strand.
AAAGCCATTGCTACTGTTATAGTGTGTGTTACGCAATTACCCCACTGGTCGTAGGTCACAGGTCAGATAGGCAGTCGCTCCATGTAAAATACTGGTATTTAGCTGTATCTGTTTAGATTGGAAGCCGACCCCAACATAGTTGGGAAAAGGCTAAGCAGATGATGATACAAGCCGACACTGACTGCAAAGTGCAAAAAACTGGCCAAGTGCGAGTTGGACTCGCACACGAAGGGTTCCGTACCACAAGGCAAAAACGTCGAAAAAAACATGTTTGTTGTATGGGAGCCCCCCTTAAATATTTATTTTATTTTAATCTTATTATTTATTATTAAAGTTAAAATAAAACTGAGTCTTTTGTGAATATTTCAAGTGCCTACATGTTGCCATTTTTGATACCGAGCAAAAAAGGGCAAAAAAATCGCGTTTGTTGTATGGGAGCCTCCCTTAAATATTTATTTTATTTAGTTTTTAGTATTTGTTGTTATAGCGGCAAAAGAAATACATCATCTGTGAAAATTTCAACTAGCTATCGCGGTTCTTGAGATACAGCCTGGTGACAGACAGACAGACAGACGGACAGACAGCGAAGTCTTAGTAAAGTCAAAGGGTAAAAACGGGACCCTACCGTTTGGGTACGGAACCCTAAAAACGAAAGAAAATTTGAATTTCGCGGTGTACCACTCCGCATTAACCTTAACGTTCATCCGTTAATCTGGAGACAAATCCCCGGGGAGTGATGAAAAGTCATTATTTTTGACCTTGGACATGCCCTACCCTGACCTTTTCTGAGATACATGCGAAAAATTACGTAGATAATACCTATTAAAATGTTTCATGTTTGTTAGTCCGTCGCTCTGAAAAGGGTCTATGATAATAAATAATCATTTAGCCACGAGTATTTTATCTATGGCCTCTACAAAGAGCGGGCGGTCTACTGTACACACGACCATTTCCAGTTTTAGCTGACCGCGCATTGTATAGACTTTTAGTACAGACGCCAGCTCGTCAAGCTACTACAATCTATCAAATTTCTTTAATAGATTTTCAACTTTATCGCTGAGGGTTTAAAGTTGATTGGGAAAATTTGACAGTTTCGGGTAGCTTGATGTGCTGGCGTCTGTACTATGCACCTGATCTTTGTGAAGAACGTCACCAATAAGGTGCTGGGGCTTGATTTTTGAGACAATTAATAATAATCTATCGGGCGCGGTTGGTCTGTGGATGGGTGACCATCTTTACATAGCGAGACCCCTCCATGCTTCGGAAAGCACGTTAAGCCGTTGGTCCCGGCTGTCATTCGTGGATCTTTGACAGTCGTTACGGGTAGTCAGAAGCCCGAAAGTCTGACAACCAGTCTTTTCAAGGGGTATCGTATTATCTAGTAACTGGTTTGTAGAGGTCAGATAGGCAGTCGCTCCAAATAAAATACTGGTATTCTGCTGCATCCGGTTAGACTGGAAGCCGACCCCAATATAGTTGGGAAAAAGCCTTTTCCCAACTATATTGGGGTCGGCTGCCTAGGCAGATAATGATGATGAATCACATCACACTAATATTATAAAGGCGAAAGTTTGTGAGTGTGTGTGTGTTTATATGTTTGTTACTTCTTCACGTTCAAACGGCTGGACCAATTTGGATAAAATTTGGTATGGAGGTAGCTGACACCCTGGATTAACATATAGGCTACTTTTTATCCTGGATTAACATATAGGTAAAACCGCGTGGCGCAGCTAGTTAATAATAATTTATCGTAACGTGAACCCCGTGGGGTCCAACGCGAAGACCTGTAAAAGAAAAAGGGTGTATAGCAAAAATATCAAGATGAAATAGACGGTTTTGTAAAGGATGCACGGTCACGGCCGTACTGTGGTTGTTCAAACATTTTCCTCTGCCCACTCGCGTTAGGGCGATTCCACACCAAGGGTCGTATTACAGAACCGCACTCAAAACTCAAGCATTACCTACTTAAGCTTTGGCCAAATCTGCGCGACCATAACGACTGCAAAGTGGGAGTGTCAGTCGCGCAGCGGACACTGCGCTTGTTTAAGCCACGTATTCACCTGGGGACAAAGTCGCTCGACATGTCGCGAGCAGTTGCGGGACATTTACGTGCGATTGTCCGGCGACAATGTCGGTCTACATTTTGCTCGTCCACATACCGAAGTTGTGGTCGCGATGTCACCCGAGGAGGTAGTGTTGTCGTGTTAACACAGTTTCGTTGGTCCACACTACTGCCATGGTCGTGGATGTCGAGTAACACAGAGCGACACGCGTCCTCACTACTCGAATGCCGTCGGAAGACTGTCGAGGGACACGAAATCGTGCAAGGTCTACGCTTTCCGAGTCCCGCGACACGTTGATATCGCCTGCGATGCCGGGCGATGTTTCCCGCGACGTCGCCCAACACGTATTATAGAAATCGTGTCGGACGACAAGGTCGCGGGACAAATGTCCCCTAATGAATACGTGGCTTTGTCTATGGCGCCTTGCACACCTAAGCGACCGCTTTAGTCGCGCAGGGGCACATTTACATAGTTTCGCATAGTCGACACTTCCGCTTCGCAGTCGCTTTGGTCGCGCAGGTTTGGCCGAAGCTTTAAAGCTAGCTTAAAGCCATTTCATTGGTTGAAACTAGTTTTAGGTAATGCTTGAGACTTGAGTAAGGTTCTGTAATACAGCCCTAATAGACGCAGAATCGTAATGCTTATATCGCGGCGGGATTTTACCGCGCACTGGATTTTCAACTCTTAGTGTTGAGCCGAGCATTGAAAATACAACAGAGAGCATCCCAGCGCGTCAAAAAAAAAACCGGTTAAGAGCGAGTCGGTGTCGCGCACGGTTCCGTACCATCATAATTATGTTTTTAAATTTTCATCGGTGAGGTCTATATTCGTCAGAGAATTTTAACTCTGCACGCTGCGGTGTAGAATATTGCAGTTTTAGGTCTGAGCCATGTCTTGACCGGTAGTGGAACTAATGCAATTTTTGTTGATGATTTCTGAAAAAAATGTGCTATTTAAAGGCATCGTTTTATTTCTCCCGTAATCTTTACATAAACTTCTAATAAAGAATAATTTCCAAGACCGTTTTTTAGGGTTCCGTACCAAAATGGTAAAAAGGAACCCTTATGGTGCGACTCAGTCTGTCTCTCTGCCTGTCCGTCTGTTTGTCACAGCTGGATATCTCAAGAACTTGAAAGGATGTCACCAAAATCTGCCCAAACGAAGTACCGAGGTACACTTAGTGGCATAAAATACACTAGATTATACTGAATAATGTTGCATTTATATATGTTTCTTATGGTTACCCGGGGACGAGAATAAAATAACTTTTAACGTAATAAAAAGCTCGCCATTTTAGGCACAATTATACTACCTTGGCCCATTACCTTACCTATTAAAAAAAATTAAGTTGACGTTTCAGTCTATCAATAAGTAGTATGTGAAGTTGACAGTTGTCTGCTGTCGGCTTCAGCTGCTGTTGTTTTTGTTTCATTTCAAATATTTTTATATTATAATTCAACCTAAATTCAATAATTACTCTCATTGTCTATTCGATCATCGCTAGGCAACGTTATGTACCCACCTAACATAAGAAAGGATGCTTACACCCAAAAGTAGCTGTGAATGTTGATGAACAGTACATAATATTAGAAGCAGTGTTAGAAGTCTATCAGAGCGATTAACAAACTCGATAAATAAATGAGTTCCTTAGCGTCGACATCCAATGGTTTCAAGCAAGCTTAACATAAATCAAGCCAGATCATCAAGTTTCAGTGAATAGAAGTCACATTTAAATAAAGCCTTTTATTGATTTCATCTTGATTTCTTGAAATAAATAAAACATTAAGCCAAGAAACATCGAATACTTACATAAAACACCCTTTTTAGGGTTCCGTAGCCAAATGGCAAAAACGGAACCCTTATAGATTCGTCATGTCTGTCTGTCTGTCTGTCCGTCTGTCTGTCTGTCTGTCTGTCTGTCCGTCCGTATGTCACAGCCACTTTTCTCCGACACTATAATAACTATACTGTTGAAACTTGGTAAGTAGATGTATTCTGTAAACCGCATTAAGATTTTCACACAAAAATAGAAAAAAAACAATAAATTTTAGGGTTCCTCATACTTATAACCGAAACTCAAAATTTTTTTTTTCATCAAACCCATAAGTGTGGGGTATCTATGGGTAGGTCTTCAAAAATGATATTGAGGTTTCTAATATCATTTTTTTCTAAACTGAATAGTTTGCGCGAGAGACACTTCCAAAGTGATAAAATGTGTGTCCCCCCCCCTGTAACTTCTAAAATAAGAGAATGATAAAACTAAAAAAAATATATGATGTACATTACCTTGTAAACTACCAGCGAAAATTAGTTTGAACGAGATCTAGTAAGTAGTTTTTTTTTAATACGTCATAAATCGTAAACCACAATTTACCATTCATTCAATAAACTCAAAAATAAAAAAAAACCATTTAATTTCATAAACATAAACCTTATGCATAAACCCGGATGTTACGGAACCCTCGGTGCGCGAGTCCGACTCGCTCTTGCCCGGTTTTTTTATGCTTACTCTGCCTCTATTGTGATGTGCATAAGGAGTGGAAGTTGAATTTGAGATTCGATACTGAGTAGCCAGTTCATGGAATTCAAAAGCATTTCCTATTGTTATCGGGCCCTGGAGCCCGAGCGGCACTCAATCAATTAAAGCCTGGAAGTCATCTTTCCAGTAATATCTACCAATAACATTGGAATAAATAGACTTATCGAGTTAGTTGTATGGAATAAAACAATAAATATTTTTGTTTTTTTATTAGCGTTCTTCATTTTCAATTTCATCTCTCACTAAAATATTATCAAGGAAAGTAACAGGCGCTGTTATATTTTCTTGATGCCGAGCCCAACCCATATACCAAATAATTGTGATGGTTTAATATTTTTTCCAAGAACACAGTCAGCTCAATACCGACATGGGAGATATTGTAAGACTGTATGTATCATCCTGTACTCCATGACAAGAAACGCACCTCATGTTTGTAAGAACTAGCCTGAAAGCAATAGATCTGTTAAAATCTTAAGTATTTTAGTCTCTTCATAATGATAAAATGTGAACAGGATACTTGCGAGATGCTCAAACCAAAAGCCTGAGTGTCCAAAAATCCAAATCGTAATGTCCATTATGAATACCTAATCCGTTAGGACAGGAACCAAATCGTGAGGTGACAAACGGAATACCAGAAAGAATAGTCAAGTTATTAAACAAAATACACAACACAGACGAGTATCCCGAAACGCAGAAACACTTATATTTATATATTAGTCTATGCAGAAACGAACGGAATAACATTTATCCACGAAATAATGTGATGTCCACAGAACACGTATACTTTTAATGTTAACTCGTACATGAAAAGTTGCCACATGATTTAATTGTGTTACAGGTTATTAAAACTTTAAATAATTTATTATGTAGTTTTAAATTATTTATGGATAAAAACACAATTATTTTCGAATTCCTCTATTTTTTCTCTACGATTTGGTGCACTTTTACCTCGAGGTACATGTTTGGGCAAAGTTGTATGGGCTTTTGCTGACCTCCTTTGGATAGTTTTAGATGACGTTTGCCCAACTATTTGGCAAATAAGAAAGAAATAAAAATATTTTTATATTTGCAACAGAGACTGAAAGGTGGTCTTAAAAATTCGAAGTGAGGCTACTAATCTCTTTCACAACGACATCGTCGAACAGTGTGGAAATACCCTTAGAACACGTCCTAATATTTGGTGTTGCAACGTTGCTGGGTTCCATGGCAATATTGACAACATTACACTGGGTTTCAGATACGTAGGGCCTTTTTTGTTTATTTAGTAACAAACTGCTGGTACTTTCGTTTTTTCCGATCGGATAAGCTATTTAAGCCCGCCTTTGTACACTTTTTTACTTGTGCATAAAGTTTAATAAATAAATATTATTGCTGTATGCCGTTTTGGCGTTGGAGAAATTACTGGCTCGAATTATGACATTTTATTTATAGATATAGACACCAGCACATCAAGCTTCTACAATCTGTCTTTCTTTAATAGATTTTCAACTTTATCGCTAAACCTTAAGCTTTAGCGATAAAGTTGAAAATCTATTAAAGAAATTAAGACTTACTGAATACAGTAAGAAGAAATGTTTGTAAAACAGTAAAAAACAAACCAGTCACTTTTAATGATTGAACATAGGTACTATTTATTAAAAAAACAAAAAAAAAGGAAAGCCACCATTACTGTAATGTAAGTAAATTTCAATGGTTTGAGAACGATATCACCAAATGAATAAAACAGTTAATTGTGACCTTGTAGCTAGATACTTAACACGTTAAAGTTTACTGTCATGACGGTAACATTTTGCCTCAAGCTTTACCTGTTTTCGGATCAGTAAAATATACTGTTTTGAACGTTAAGCTCTTAAGGAACTGTTTAAAGCAGTTCAGATCAATGTTTTTTTAATTTTAATTTACTGGTTATTTCTTTCAGTGCATAATCAGACCTTCCCACTACTGGGGACACAGACCTCCTTTCTTATGTGTGTTGTCTTTGGTCCCACAGAGCATGTAACCTTTTTACCCGACTGCGTCAGAAGGAGGGTTATGTTTTTCGAGTGTATGTATGTATGTATGTATATTTCTTTGGCACGCTCTGCAGCCTACACGGCTTGATCGATTTCAGCTTGAGAGGTGGCGTTAGATTCGTCTTAATTGTGAAAGTGACACTGGGTATATTAAAATTGAAAAAATAAAATAAAATGGCCGATTTTTGGCGCAATAAGTTTTCAAAAAAAAAAATTTTTTTTTCTCGAAACCTATCGAGTATCAAAATAAAGTGTTTTAAAAGGTGATTACAAAAATACATATACCTTATATGGTTAAAAGTAATTCGAAGTGACAAATCGTAAAAAAACAACCAAGAACTAAATCGTTTGCGAAATCTTTCACATTTGTAAACTAAAAAGCTGGAAATAACTAAAGTAATTTAAAAAATAAAAAACCCGACTGCGAAACTGAAAAGCTACAAACAAGCCCATTTTAAATTAAATAAAAGTTGGAAGCAGGCGGGACCCATACCATTTTTATTATATTTTCAAATTCAAATGGGTCCCGCCTGCTTCCAACTTTTATTTAATTTAAAATGGGCTTGTTTGGAGCTTTTCAGTTTTGCAGTCGGGTTTTTTTATTTTTTAAATTATTTTAGTCCCTGGCTTTGACATCAAGCAAGGGACAAAATTGACAACTTTTTATATGCTTGGCTTTCGACTACTTTGTATGTGAATATTTTGTCTTTTTTTCTGTATTGTGTGTTTTGCTTGTGCAGAGTAAACAATTTTTCTTTCTTCCTCTGCAATCACACGAGCCCAGTGGCTGGGTGGCTTGGCGGGTTGGTGGGCTATCACATGTCTTCTACTTTTTAGATCTTTGATATGCCTCACGATGTTTTCCTTCACCATGTTAAGAGTATCGAGCTTAACTCGTATTTATTAATAGTTATTAAAGTGTACATAGTTGTGTTAAAATTAGCAAGTGCTTGCGCGTGAGTCACAGTTTGAGTTAATTACGATTGCGATGCCAATGTTTATTTGTAATCTTGAGAGGCTAAAAGCTTATACATCAAAACATTCAGTTTGTATATCTTATCCGCCCCTACTATTGGCGTTTATTCAGCGTGCTACCTATTTAGTGAGTTTCTTAAGGCATGTATTTAAATGCACCTCAAATAATTCCCATTTAGATTTTCCAAAAATGTTATTGTACAGACGCCAGCACATCAAAATTTGACAGTTTGGGGTAGCTACCCGAAACTGTCAAATTTTCCCAATCAACTTTGCCCTTATTTTTCGAAATGAATAAATCGATTTTGAAGCAACTTCATACGCATAAGCAGGATACAAAGGTCTAATTAAAAAGTTAGTACAGGACATTTTTGAAAAGTCTTATTTAAAAAACTGGCCAAGTGCGAGTCGGACTCGCACACGAAGGGTTCCGTACCACAAGGCGAAAACGCCTAAAAAAACACGTTTGTTGTATGGGAGCCCCCTTAAATATTCATTTTATTTTGTTTTTAGTATTTGTTGTTATAGCGGCAACAAAAATACATAATTTGTGAAAATTTCAACGGTCTAGCTATCGCGGTTCTTGATATACAGCCTGGTGACAGACAGACGGACAGACAGCGAAGTCTTAGTAATAGGGTCCCGTTTTTACCCTTTGGGTACGGAACCCTAAAAAGATAACTGGAAATCTCTGTTTCTATGAAAAAATTAAAATCGGTCTGATTTGGCTGCAACACTATTTTTCGAAAATGTTCTCTACTAACTTTTTAGACCTTTGTCTATAAGGTAACCATTCTTATCTTTTACATAAGTATAAAAGAAAATATGGATTATTCACCAAGCTATTTTAAAATAATACAGTATTATTCCTTATTCAATTAAATACTACGACAAACTAAATTTCATGTAGATCAAAATTGCCCTTTACAGCATATCATTATATTGAATATCTTAGAAGATAACAGAGATTTAAAAAAACCGGCCAAGTGCTTGTCGGGCCACGCACAGTGTAGGGTTCCGTAGTAGCCCGTTATCACAATGTAGTACGATTCTGTTGGTCTTTATTCCGAGTATAAAAAAAAATATTAAAAAAAATAAAAACATATTTTGTTTTTCAATGCAAGTCTTTACCCGTTATAAACAAGCAACTACTTCCTCTTAGTCACTTTAAAGGATTCATGCTAAGGATTTTTTATTTGGTACAAAATTATCAAATACCCAAGTTCAACGACTATTACTGCCAAACTAATAAAGTTATCTTAACCGCTATAGTTTTCCTTTAAAGTGCATTATCATCGTGAATTTTTGCAGATTTTTCAAGCCAGCAGATTAGGTTTTAGAGGGGGGGGGGGGGCTACTGGAACAAAAATTTGCACTTTAAAGTTTAATATTTCGTAAATGGAGCATTAAATCGAAAAATTATTTCATCAAACCCCTAGTCATTTCAGAAGACCTATTCAACGATACCCCACACGATGGGGTAGACGACGAAAAAAATATTCATGCCCACTTCACATATAGGGGAGCTACCCTAAAAAAAATATTTTCCAAAATTTTATCTTACCACTTTGTCGGCGTGATTGATATACGCACTCCTACAAAATTACAGCTTACTAGTACTAACGGTTTCTTAGCAAAACCTCGGACAGAGAGACGGACATGACGAAACTATAAGGGTTCCTTGTAGGTACTACGGAACCCTAAAAAGCGGGGGCAGAGCGGCTGGCGGGGCGGTACGAAGTTGGCCGGGTCAGCTAGTTTAAAATAAAATAACTCAATTACTTACTTACATAAGTTACATACCAACATACCAATGTCAACGTAATAATAAACTAAGGGCTGCGATTTTTCAACCGACAGATAATTTTTATTCGTGAAATAAAATTGATGTCTGACAGATTTTGTATGGAAGCACTGTCAAAAAATGAAAATTATTCCTCGGATAAAATTATCTGGCTTTGGAAAAATCAGTCCCAAATGTAATAACAAGAACATAAGAGAGTGTAACTTAGAATATACTTAAATCTACATTGAAAACAAAAGAAACAGCCATTTCAACAACATCTAAATCAATGAGGAGAATAAAATCATTACATTAAGGGCTGATTTTTCAATCATCTGATAACTTTATTCGAGGAATAATTTTGAAATTTTGACAGTTATTTCATACAAAAACTGTCAAACGTCAATTTTATTCCTCGAATAAAAGTTATCTGGCGATGGAAAAATCAGCCCTTAATGTAATATAGTAATAATCGAAATGTCAGTGGTGTCCTCCATAAACACAGCTTAATAACATTAATAACAGTAATAACATTTCATCTGCCTAGCCTTTTTCAAACTATGTTGGGGTCGGCTTCCAGTCTAACCGGATGCAGCTGAATACCAGTATTTTACATGGAGCGACTGCCTATCTGACCTCCACAACCCAGTTACTGGGTAATACGATACCCCTTGGTAAGACTGGTTGTCAGACTTTCGGGCTTCTAACTACCCGTAACGACTGTCAAAGATCCACGAATGACAGCCGGGACGTGCTTTTCGAGGCACGGAAGGGTCTCGGTATGTAAAGATGGTCACCCGTCCACAGACCAACCGCGGCAAGCGTAGCTTAACCTGATCGATCGACCTGTGCGGCTGTTATTATTTAGCCACGGGCCCCTCAGTATGTGTGGAGTAATAACATTTATTAATTAAAAATTATTAAGATATATCTGAGTAAAATGAGAATCGTTAATCAAATTACTGAAACTGAATAATATATATCAATTTGGTTTCCAATAACTGATGATAAGACCGATTAATTAATTAAATCAATAATTGTGTTCGTAACGAGATTGCTCGTAGTAATACGGTTCACAGTATAATGTTTACACCAGACTTCGCTTGGTATGTTGTTTGTTTTGCCGGCTCGAGTAGAAAGATTTGGGCTCATAAAATTATGTGAATGTTTGCAGGTGCATAATATTGTAATAAGGAGGGGCTCGTGGCCAAGTAACATCCACACGGGATGCTAAGGTAGCCTGTTTCTTTGCTTTTGCATTTTGCTGGTCTGTGTCAGGGTATATTGATGTCTAGCTGCGCCCTGCGGTTTCACCCGCATAAGTCTCGATCCCGTGGGAATATCGGGATAAAAAGTAGCCTATATGTTAATCCAGGGTATCAGCTAACTTCATACAAAATTTTATCAAAATTGGTCTAGCTGTTTGAGCGTGAAGAAGTAACAAACATATAAACACACACACTCCCACAAACTTTCACCTTTATAATATTAGTGTGATTTTAATGATTATATTTCCGTTAATACATGTACTTGTTACGGTCGCGAATCATATTTTTATAAACATACAAACAACAACCTAATAATGATCCGCAAATTGCAAAAAGCGTAAGAAAATTTGAATTTGACGGGCAACCATGACACTTTCACGGTCCTTGACCTCGATCACGCCTGATGGGAAGCGATGGATGAGGTCTATGAGCCTTGCTGAGGGAAAGAGCCTCCTGTCCCAGCCGCCGGTAGCCGGAAGCCTCGTGAAGACTCTCGGCCACCGTAGGCGCGGGCCTGCGGACGGCGCGTGCGTGTTCCACGCGCGCCTCAAAGAGATGTCAGCATCAAATTGAAGGGGCCCGCTAGGGCCGAAGCCTGCGTCAGCGGGATTGTCCGAAAGGGTTACCGCTTCCCCGGAACATAAAGGGCTAAGGAAGGAACACGTGTGGGTTTTAGTCAGTAAGAGTCTGACACTCCCTTCCGCTCCACCCAAACGGGTCATTTGACGATCTCCCATCATCAAAAAAAAGGCACTGGAACTATCGACGTAACACAACAGGCTACTTGACGCCGGATTCCGGTGGGAGGCGTTAGCCCTACCACCGCAAAGGAAGATTTGGTCAGTCAAATAAGGTGTTGGGTGTGACTGTCCAGGATCAGCTGAGCGTTCGATTCAGTTGAGTAACTGGCGGAACAAACTGCGCTACACGAGGAGGTTACTTCATGATGTGCATTTGGATTGAGTGATCTTTTTTTATTTCATGACAAAATCTGATTGTACATTTACTCAAAAATAGTCAAAACTCATAGCCCAAAGTAAAAAATTTGTCACTCTCAAGGGTCTTCAGTTATTGCCGAAAATGTGGATCACTCAATTCAGACATTTTGCAAAAACGGCTATGAGCTAAATCTCAACAAAAACTTACTCCACTGACTAAATTTATATCTCAAAAATTAGTTAAAAATTTGTCACAACATTTTTTAAACCCATCAAGGCATTTAAAGCTTCTTCCAGGTATCTTTGGACAGTATCATTGGATCACTCAGTACAGACACCATTTTGTCTGAGAGATCGTTGTAATAAGGTTTCGGATGATTTTTTCTATAGATCTATTGTTTATCCTAAAATGTACATGTTCCGAATATATTTGTACAATAAATATCATAACACAAATACCTTTTGTTAAAAATTTATGAGTGACTCAAAGTTTTTGAATTTGCTGAACTGAGTGATCCATAAGAATGTCTTATAGCTAACTACCTGTTTCGTATTGATTTACACAAACTACGATTAATTTTTGTACAACTTTGTGACTAAAGTTTTACATAAAAATAATTTACATACCTATACTTAGCTAGCTTAATTTACGAGATATTACATTTTTAATTTTATTGTTAGGGAAAAGTGCAGTAGGGTGACCATATAATATGAAATCCTCGGAAATATAAATGATAACTACAGTAAGTACCTACTTATATAATCGTCACTTGTAATATCAATTAATGCACTCAGCACCCTAATTGCGTAACACACTATCAATCGGAATCTGAATCATTTTGAAGCAAATTGCTAATCCATTGCTTATTGCTTACGAAATAACAGTCGATTGTTGCTGTAACCTAACGTACGTTTTCGAGACAATTTTAATAAACAGCTTTTCAAGCGCAATTAGCACTAAAACCTGCTTAAATCAATCTTGCGCGGCACCTGAAATAACTAGAAATGTTGTATTTCTGCCATTGAATCTGCAAAATAAATAATATCTGTATTTGGCATTAACAGTCTAGAAGAAGCAATTTCTTTTAACTACGAGGGGATTTGTTTTTCATGTAATAGTAATGCTATGGTTATAAACTTAATTTGCTATGACGATAATTTGGCTAAAACTAATGATAGCAAAAATGAACCACTTTATTTACATACACTTATTTACGCAGCTTATGATTTATAAATAACATTGTATTTCCTTTCTAGATTAGGCTGGCCACATACGTCCAATTCGGAGACCCCGAATTTCTATTCATTCAAAATCTTCTCTTTAGCGCACACGTACTTATATTTTACGTCAGGGTTTCCGAACGTTTTCTAGATTTCACTGTCATTTTGTTAAGAACTTATTTGATTTGGTTTTCGTAAAAATTACTTACCTAGGTACTGTTGATCTGACATTTTTACAAAGAATATTTTTTACATAAAATGTTTATTTTGCTATTATTAATTCCAAAGATATTCTAATAAGTAATGTCGTGTTAGCTTATAAGTTAGGTAGGTATACTGAAAACGATATTTTTTTTTTTACGAAAGCTGAAAGCTGTTTTTGTTAATCGTTTTTATAGGAAGATTTGATTTTTAACTAATCATCCAATACCTTTGCATTTATGTTTTTTGTTAATTATATTTCTGTACCTATGTGGTGTACATTAAAGACTATTATTAAACAACCAAACAAATAAATAAATAATAAAGTTTACTAACAGTAAACTATTATTATTTATTTCATGATAGAAATGATAGAAACATAGTTTAATTGTTAACAATTAAACTATGTTTCTATCATTGCAACTGTTTTATTCATAACGAAGAAGTTTTTCCTTGAATTAATTAAAAGGTAGAATTTGTTCTAAATTAGACCTTAGTAACAGTGAAGTAACTCCTACAATCAACGTGTGTATTACGTTAAGCTAAATTGTATATTCTATAAGTTACGTTATAGTAACACGATATTTAAAAAAAAATAACGTGACCACCATGTCATCTTCGAAACTACAATAGTAGGCTTCATTATGGTTTCTTTCAGATAACAACATTTTAAGAGAAAAATGCACTAAACAGCATTGCAATAGGATGAAAACAAAAACTTACACCTCTTTTTGTGAATAGAATTTAGTTTTTTGCCTCTCCTGTAAAGTCAAGTTAAGTCCTGGTTACATTAATTGATATTACAACTGACGATTATATAGGTAGGTACTTACTGTATCATTTATATTACCGATGATCTCATATTATATGGTCACCCTACTGCACTTTTCCCTAACAATAAAATTAAAAATGTAATATCTCGTAAATTAAGTTGTATATGTAAATTATTTTTATGTAAAACTTTAGTCACAAAGTTGTACAAAAATTAATCGTAGTTTGTGTAAATCAATACGAAACAGGTAGTTAGCTATAAGACATTCTTATGGATCACTCAGTTCAGCAAATTCAAAAACTTTGAGTCACTCATAAATTTTTAACAAAAGGTATTTGTGTTATTATATTTATTGTACAAATATATTCGGAACATGTACATTTTAGGATAAAAAATAGATCTATAGAAAAATTCATCCGAAACCTTATTACAACGATCTCTCAGACAAAATGGTGTCTGTACTGAGTGATCCAATGATACTGTCCAAAGATACCTGGAAGAAGCTTTAAATGCCTTGATGGGTTTAAAAAATGTTGTGACAAATTTTTAACTAATTTTTGAGATATAAATTTAGTCAGTAGAGTAAGTTTTTGTTGAGATTTAGCTTGTAGCCGTTTTTGCAAAATGTCTGAATTGAGTGATCCACATTTTCGGCAATAACTGAAGACCCTTGAGAGTGACAAATTTTTTACTTTGGGCTATGGGTTTTGACTATTTTTGACTAAATGTACAATCAGATTTTGTCACGAAATAAAAAAAGATCACTCAATCCAAATGCACATTTCTTCATGCATCCCTGATCGTGGATGGATGATGTCTCCATGCCTCGGAAAACACGTTCGTAGATCGTGATCATTCGTAGGTCTTTGACAGTCGTTACGGGTAGTCAGAAGCCTGAAAGTCTGACAACCAGGCTTGTCAAGGGGTATCGTGTTCCCAATAACTGGGTTGTGGAGCTCAGATAGGCAGTCACTCCGAGTAAAGTACTGATATTCACCTGCTCTGGCTAGATTGGAAGCCTACTGGGTAGTAGGATATCCCTTAGTAATAAAATCGCGCGATAAAATCACGCGGGACACAAAGGCACCGCAAGTCGCGCAACGAGCGGTGCCTTTGTGTCGCGCGCGATTATGTCGCGTGTCGCGTCTGTTTATAGGGTTGTTAGACTTTCGGGTTTCTGACGACCCGTAACGACTGCCAAAGATCATGATATGATATTAAGAGCGTTTACGCCGTACGGCATTTCATACAAACTTTCAAGCCCTTGTTTTTGGAAATTAATGAACGAATTTTAATGAAATTTCATACGCATAAGATGGATATAAAGGTCTAAAAAGTTAGTAGAGAACATTTTCGAAATGTCTTTCGAAACTGAAAATATCTGTTTCTATGGAAAGTTTAAAATCGGTCTAATTTGGCTGTAACACTATTTTTCAAAAATGTTCTCTACTAACTTTTTAAACCTTTGTATTTTGCTTATGCGTACGAAGTTTCATTAAAATCGGTTAATTCGCTTCGAAAAACAAGGGCTTGAAAGTTTGTATGAAATGCCGTTCGGCGTAAACGCTCTTAAAATAAAATAAAAAATGTTTTTTCACTACAGTACAGACAGACGAAATACTTTAATTACTGTATTATAATTGCTATCAAGTGCGTTCTCCGATCATTACAACCAGATGTTATGTTAATGGTATCAGCAGTGATTGATTGACGTGGGTTCGACACCCGGGCAATGGATTTTAAAAGTCTTTTCATTCGATTTAACTTAGTGTGTGTTGTGAAATGTTAGCCTGATTTAGTGATTTATGTGTTTTTTTATTGGGTTTTGGAGTAATAGAAGCTTTAGTGGAATCTATACTTCTATACAATTTAACACTAAAATATACATATTATATACAAGTATATATAAAAAAAAAGTAAAGAAAAAAACAGGAGCTCATTGGGCATCAAAAAATTCGTCCGCATCGCTGTCAATGGCACAAGTGCCCAAAAGGCTGGCAGCATTACCACGTTGGATGGCAATGCTTGCTTGCAATATAATATTATGCATAAAAAACCGGCCAAGTGCGAGTCGGACTTGCACACGAAGAGTTCCGTATCACAAGGCAAAAAACGCAACTTTCAACTGTCTAGCTATCACGGTTCATGAGATACAGCCTGGTGACAGGCAGACAGACGGACAGGGGAGTCTTAGTAATAGGGTCCCGTTTTTACCCTTTGGGTACGGAACCCTAAAAAGGTAACATTTGTGAAGTATGTAAGGGGGTAATAAACTATTGATCCGATGCCCAAAATTCTTTCGCTAATAGGAACGTCGATTGATCAGGTTAAGCTAAACTTGCCGCGGCTGGTCTGTGGATGGGTGACCATCTTTACACACCGAGACCCCTCCGTACCTCGGAAAGCACGTTAAGCTGTTGGTCCCGGCTGTCATTCGAGAATCTTCGACAGTCGTTACGGGTAGTCAGAAGCCCGGGGTATCGTATTATTTGTGGAGGTCAGATAGGCAGTCGCTCCTTGTAAAATACTGGTATTCAGCTGCGTCCGGTTAAACTGGAAGCCGACCCCAACAACCAAGTCCAAGACCAAGTCGCGGGCAGAAACTAGTGTCTAGTTAGCATTATCAGCCTATATTATCCCTACTGCTAGGACACTGGCCTCCTCTCTGTGAGAGGGAGTGGGCCGTAATCCACCACGCGGGCCCAGTGCGGGTTGGTAGATGTCACATGTCTTCGAATTTTTGGTTCTAGGACATGCCGGTTTCCTCACGATGTTTTCCTTCACCGTTTTGAAAGCAGTGGTGATGAAATTAAATACTGCTTGTGATTTATAGCTTCCCTTCCATCTTCTCATCTGAACTCTGTCTCATCTTCCTAAGTTACTGACTATTGTGCTTACGCTTTTTAATTCCCATTGTGCCTTCTAAATCTAATGTGTGTGTGTATTGTGTGAGGATCGTTGGAGAATTTACAGGGTTATTGGTAAAACATTAACAACCTCATAAGAGGTCATTGTACTCATCATTATGAACAACTTGACTATGGGACCGAAACTGAAATGGCGAAAAAAAAAAACAGCTGTTCCCTACATTTATGTTCGTCTATCTTGTCAAAATGTAGGGAACAGCTGATTTTTTATTGGCGTTTAAAAGTTGTTCATAATGATGAGACCACTTTGTCCCCCTTGGGGGTTCCACGGGCAAAAATATGTGTTCATGGTACCCCAAGGGGGACTAGACAGGGGGACCACGGGCAAGTACCCAGTACAATGGCCTCTTAAGATTTTGTTAATTTTTACCAATAACCCTGCTGTATATGCTGTAAGGCTGTAACCGTGAGTAGGATTTTAATTCTATTCTAGTTAAAAAAAAACATGACTGACGTGTAAAAGTGTTTGTACAAACCTACTTACAAAAATAAAATCATTTATCAATTACAAACCACAGAAAACCACGTTATACACTATTCATCATCTTCCTGCCCTTATCCCATGTTACTTGGGGTCGGCGCAACACGTTTTCTTCTTCCATTCTCCCCTGTCAGCCGTCACGCTATCATTCACTCCCTTCTCTTTCATATCATTCCCCACACAATCCATCCATCTTTTCTTCGGCCTTCCTCTCCCTCTCCATCCATCAACATGTATATTCATTACTCTTTTAGTCACATGCGTTTCATCCCTTCTCATCACATGCCCATACCAAGCCAAACGATTTCCTTTCAACTTTTCTGTCACTGGCGCCACTTTCAAACTTCCTCTTATATACTCATTTCTTACTTTATCCATTCTCGTCACTCCACACATCCATCTCAACATTCTCATCTCCGCTGCATGCAATCTTTTTTCATCCGTCTTCTTCACGGCCCAGCATTCAGACCCATAAAGTACGACAGGTCTTATCACGGTCTTATAAATTTTCCCCTTTAACTTGAGGGGCATCCGTGGGTCGCAAGTTGTTCCTGTGACCTGTCGCCATTTCATCCATCCTGAGTTGATCCGGTGCGTTACGTCTCGGTCTACTTCGCCATCTCCTTGGACAAGCGACCCGAGGTACCGAAAGTCGGAGCAGATCGGTAAGGGCGTTCCGGCGAGAGATACACGTTATACACTATTACTTACTCATATTGTCTATCTAGATAATAGATATAAACGTACCAAAGTAAGTGAATGCGATAACGAAAACCGTTCCTTTCTAAAACCCAGTTAACTTCAGCGTTGCAGTCTGGAACTGCAACCTAACTAAAACTTAAAGTTTAAACAACGGCTCTTTGTCGAGAGCAAAGTCTGCTGATCTTTGCGATTGTGAGACAGACTTGGAAGATTGTTTACTGTTTTTGTCGCACTGAGAATTACTGAGAAAAAAAAGAATTATTATAAAGTTTTTGTATTTTTTTTTTCTATGTACGTAATCATGATGTTAATTTTGATGATGATGTTGTGAGATTGTGAGTTTAGTTGTTCATTAGGGCTCCGTAGTCAACTAGGAACCCTTATAGTTTCGCCATGTCTGTCTGGTCTGTCCATCCTCGCTTAATCTCTGTGACCGTTAGCACTAGAAAGCTGAAATTTTGTAGGAGTACGTATATCAGTTACGCCGACAAAGTGGTAAAATAAAATTTTGGAAAATATTTTTTTTTAGGGTAGCTAAAATATTCATCCCCACTTCACATGTAGGGGACATGTGAAGTGGGGATGAATATTTTTTTCATCATCTACCCCATCGTGTGGGGTATCGTTGAATAGGTCTTCTAAAATGGCTTTGGGGTTGCTAAAATTATTTTTCGATTTAATGCTCCATTTACGAAATATTAAAGTTTAAAGTGCAAATTTTCGTTCCAGTAGGGCGTCCGGCTAAAAGCTAAACTACTAGCTTGAAAAATCTGGAAAAATTGTCGATGATAGTGCATTTCAGTAATAGTCGTTGAACTTGGGTGTTGGATAATTTTGTACCAAATACAAAGATGAAGTAGTTGCTTGTTTATAATGGGTAAAGACTTGCATTGAAAACCAAAATATGTTTTTTTTTTACCTATTCAGAATAAAGAACAACAGAATCGTACTACATTGTGATAACGGGCTACTACGGAACCCTACACTGTGCGTGGCTCGACACGCACTTGGCCGGTTTTTTTTTAATGTGTTCGGTACTTGTATTATGGATTTAATTTTTTTTATTATTTTTATCCTTTGGAACGATTTCAAACACAATGTAAAATGTTTGTGAATAAATTGAATTGAATTGAATTGAAACTACTACCTTCTGCCCGCGACTTCGTCCGCCTGAAATTTTACCCTCCCTCATTCTCTTAGGGGCGAAATTTCGAAAAACCCTTTCTAAGTTGATACTTACTCTTCACAAAGAACACACCCTCCAAATGTCATGTCTCTAGGACCAGCAGCGGTTTAGGCTGTGCGTTGATATATCATACAGGACTTTGAATTTTATTATACAACATTATTTTTAGTATATGCAAAACCCGAAACACGTGTCTAGTATTTTTATGTAAAGAATCTATGTACAAAATTTCAAAACTGTATCATGAAAAATCACAAAGTTATAAGCTTGATAAGTTACCTGTTTGTCCGTACAAAAACATGTTCACTCGCTCGTCTTGCGCTCATTGATAATAGTACCTAGGTACCTAACCGTTCGGCGCGGAGATTGGATAAACTAAGTGTATTGTCATCGTAGTGTCGCTCGGTGTCCAGCTTTTAACCTTTTTAGGGTTCCGTAGCCAATAGGCAAAAACGGAACCCTTATAGATTCGTCATGTCTGTCTGTCCGTCTGTCTGTCTGTCTGTCCGTCCGTATGTCACAGCCACTTTTCTCCGAAACTATGAGAACTATACTGTTGAAACTTGGTAAGTAGAAGTATTACCAATTAGAAGTATTATTCTAATTGGTAATACTTCTAGAAGTATTATTCTATGAACCGCATTAAGATTTTCACACAAAAATAGAAAAAAACAATAAATTTTAGGGTTACGCAACCATAAATTTTAGGGTTTTTAGAACCGAAACTCAATTTTTTTTTTATCACACCCATACGTGTGGGGTATCTATGGGTAGGTCTTCAAAAATGATATTGAGGTTTCTAGTATCATTTTTTTCTAAACTGAATAGTTTGCGCGAGAGACACTCCCAAAGTGGTAAAATGTGTGTCCCCCCCCCCCCCCCTGTAACTTCTAAAATAAGGGAATGATAAAACTAAAAAAAATTTATGATGTACATTACCATGTAAACTACCACCGAAAATTAGTTTGAACGAGATCTAGTAAGTAGTTTTTTTTAATACGTCATAAATCGTAAACCGCAATTTACCATTCATTCAATCAACTCAAAAATAAAAAAAAAACATTTAATTTCATAAACATAAACCTTATGCATAAACCCGGATGTTACGGAACCCTCAGTGCGCGAGTCCGACTCGCTCTTGCCCGGTTTTTTTAAATATTTTTGGGACAAAATATAACATGGGGTAAAAATTATTGGAATCGATTCAGTTACTTATTCTAAACAAACTATATTCAGGTTTCGCATATACTAAAAATAACTTTGTATATAAATAGGTACCATGTGTAATCTACTCAGTTAATTTTATGACTGTTTTAAAGTGGTTAAGCATAAACAGCCTATAATATTCCCACTGCTGGCACACAGACCTCCTCTCAGTGGGAGGGAGTGGGCCGTAATCCACCACGCAGGCCCAGTGCGGGTTGGTAGATGTCAAATGTCGTCGGATTTTTCCGTTCTAGGACATGCCGGCTTCCTCACGATGTTTTCCTTCACCGTTTTGAGAGATGGTGATGAAATAATTTACACAAAGTAAGGCGGCTGTCTTACTTCCCGTGGGTGTCGTAAAAGGCGACTAAGGATCGTATCGGAGAATGGGCAGCAGCGTTCTCTATGTATTCCACCACCATACCATACTGCGATCGCCAACCCGCCTGCCAAGCGTGGCGATTATGGCAAAACCTCCCAAAATTGGGGGAGGCCTATGTCCAGCAGTGGGCGTCTGTCGGCTGAAATGATGATGATGATGAAGGCGGCTGTCTGGGTTCTCACCTACGACCTACAGTAGTCGCAGCCGTTACCACTTTACCACCCAATAATATTGTTACGAGCTTGGGGTTCGTGACAATAAAAACTGCTGATTTAATAACCAAAAAATGACACTAATCAACACACTAATAACAACTCAACACACACTTATTACAAAACACAATTGCACTACTGATCGCTTTAAGTCGCACTTGAAGATCGCTTCGGATGTTCGCTCGTATCGCTGTATCCAAACTGTGTCGGTCGTGGCGCGTCATAGTTCGAGAAAGTTCTATAAAGTTCTCGCATCGAAATTTCTAGAAGGATCTTGACTACTAGTTCCGCTACTCGATACTAGATGGCGCTAGTGGTAACTAATGTCACCATGTACCAGGCATTCATTGTGGCGCGCAACAATATCTACCTACTATGACACACTTCTACCTACTTCTGTGGAGTATCTAACAGATAAATAAACTTTCTTCCGCCAGCCCGTTTTCCAATTAAGTTTATCACGGCTTCCAATGTCAGGTCTGACATGAACCCAACTCTAAATACCAACATCTTAAAAAAGGTTTACGGCCCACCAAAAACATTTACCCACCAAAAAAGAAAGAAACAATTCGAATACCCAGCCAGCCACACAAAAATGTCTTTCAAACATACCTACCCGACCGCAGAGCAGGAAACATTCAGCAAATAAATCCTTGCGTTAAATATTACCCATTATACGCGTAAGGTTCCGGTTAGACTGGAAGCCGACCCCAACATAGTTGGGAAAAGGCTAGGCAGATGATGATGATACGCGTAAGGTTCTAGATCAGGGGTGTCAAACTCAATTTTGCAGAGGGCCATATATTTGATTTAGAATGTGTAGGCGGGCCAGGTTCAAATTAAAATACTAAAACATACTAAATTAATTAAACATCTTTATATATTTAGTTTGTATATAGTTGTTACAAATCATACCAAAAGTAAGAAAGAGGGTGAGGGAGGGGCGCAGTATGCGTTAGCTGCACTTCCAATAAAAGACGACTTCGTGCGCGCACGAGAGAGAGAGAAAAGCACTCTCACTCGTCTTGTCAGGCGCTACTCTTGAAATTACTTTTAAGTAAAGCGCGCGTATTTTTAAATCTGCCTAGAGGCATTGAGTGCAGTCTACTTAAATCTAAAAAAAAAAGATTTATTTATCTGTGATATATTGTGATCGCGGGCCGTATCGAAATGGCCCGAGGGCCGGATTCGGCCCGCGGGCCGTA
The DNA here is from genome assembly GCA_916614155.1 of Mesoligia furuncula. Classification (NCBI taxonomy): domain Eukaryota; kingdom Metazoa; phylum Arthropoda; class Insecta; order Lepidoptera; family Noctuidae; genus Mesoligia; species Mesoligia furuncula. The sequence continues at coordinate 6,599,898 of OU744815.1, forward strand.
TCTTTGACATGACTGTTCTAGATAGACTGTAGGTACAGTCTGTTCACAGATATTTTACCGCTGACAGCAGCAACCTAACAGCAACCTTATTGTAACGACAATAAAGATTACAATGATTTTGACAGACTTGCCAGTGGCAGCAAACTTTTTTTTTTTTTTTTTATCGTGGAGAAATTATTATTATTATCAATTTTTTTCAGGCATCAAGGCCCATATAAAACACATACAGTAAATACAACATGAATATAACTTAAATATACTATAAATGCATACACACATTATAATTACACTAACAAACTAAAGCACACGAAGTGTCTGCGTCGTGTTTCGCTGACTGGTGTCATGTAGCCGGCCACGAAACCGGCGGTACACGACACCCAAAATGCAAATGGAAATGCTCATGCGTTCTGCACTACCACGGGGAGATAGTGCAGTTATGTGAGACTGTAACCCACTAAAACTCCACGGTGTCCTCCTCTGCCGCTTAAGGCGGAAACACTGGCACGCGTTAGCATCATCCGTGAACCCGCCGCGGCTGTCCTTCACCGGACTCTCATCTGGGGAGTACTCCCCATCACCGGCGCACCAGAACACCTAGCACTCCGTGACCACCCCAGGGACCAAACCAGCACACGGGCGCCAGACGACCCCGTGGCTGGGCAACCTTGGTTCCCCTGCGACGGATCAGGTCGTTGGTCCCGCCGCCTGCCAATTTTCGGCCGCAGAGGATAGTGAGAGCGCACACACTCCTCCCCTGCGGCCCCACCGCGTCCGCCATCAGACGGTGGCGACCCCGTCAAGGCCGCCGAAGGTAGGAAGAGCGGCGCACCGCAATACCGGCGGCGCTCCTCTCCCGTCGCGGCCTCCAACCCTCAGCCGCGATACCGGTGATAGAATAATTTATTTGAATATAGGATACTTTTATCCCGATATTTGCACGGGATCGAAACTTATGCGTGTGAAACCACGGGGCACAGCTAGTTTATTATAACGGACACGCTTCCCTATGTGTCTGTTATTTCAGCGTATGGCACTCGTGGGTTGCAGCAGAAAATCAGCGTCAGGTGGTACACCTTGTGTTGTCATCTGACATTATGCTGAGCCGAGGCCCTTTTGTCATTATAATCTTTGTTTTCTGTTTTTAAAGTTTTAAGATACAGGACCTAAACGCAAAAAACGCAAGTTTTATAATGCCTAAAAGTAATTAACTAATTTGATACTATAGAAAAAATCATGAAGATACCTCTAAAAAACTTTCTTTTCACAATAAAAACCATACTAATATCATTCTGATTTTTTGTCAGATTATCTACAAGCAACATACTAAAGCACTAGCACAAAATATGCACTAGTGTTTTAATTTTTTTGTCCAAACAATAAATTTTTTGTAAACAGATAATTGCTTCATATTTTGCAATAAATTACCAGCGTTGTGTCATCGCGCTTCTCTTTCTTTTGCATGCAGCTCGACATGAAATAAATATACTTACGTATTTTCTTTATTTCTTTCTTTCAGCCCGTAGTCTGGATTTGTGCCCGGTTGATAGAAACAGACTCGCCCTCTTATCAACATAACATAACTTATGGGACTTACAGTAAAGTGCGCAATGCTGCACACCCCCACCCCATTTCAAGTTAAACAAATTTCAACTTTATTTCAATGACAAATTAAGTTGATTTCAGAGTGACTACCACTATTGAAAAAGTTATGAAAAGGTTTGAACTTGTAGCGTAAACTGAACTTTATTGTGTTGGAATTAAAGTAATTTTTCCATTAATTCATAATTGTTTATATTTTTGGTAAATAAATCGCGAACGCAGATTAAACTTAACTGGCGAAATATGGGTGTACCTACCATAGATGTACACCTTTGTCTATGTAAAAAAAAAAAGAAAAAAAAAAAAAAAAAGTATATTTGCTTTATATTAATTAATTTATTATTTTACAATGAATGTCACATAGTCGTTTTTATCTCCTTTCAATCAACAAGTCTGTAGCGGTATCTACAAACGCCACATACGAACTACGCGTCATAGTGACGTCACACAAAATCCTGCATCTCGCAAGCAGAGTTTACCGTGCAACTAGCACATATATCAACAGCCCGACAGACGCGACACCCCGTCGGAGGATCCTTCCTTTGCTTATGGAGGATGACTGAACATTACACCCTGTTCCTCATACCTCTATAAGTCTCCAAGGAGTTACTATTATCAACAAGAAAGCTGAATATTATATCAGAGGTGACGAACTACGCGTCATAGTGACGTCACACAAAATCCTGCATCTCGCAAGCAGAGTTTACCGTGCAACTAGCACATATATACAACAGCCCGACAGTCACGACACCCGGTCGGAGGATCCTTCCTTTGCTTATAGATGATGGCTGAACCTTACACCCTGTTCCTCATACCACTATAAGTCTCCAAGGAGTTACTATTATCAACAAGAAAGCTGAATATTATATCAGAGGTGACGAACTACGCGTCATAGTGACGTCACACAAAATCCTGCATCTCGCAAGCAAAGTTTATCGTGCAACTAGCACATATATACAACAGCCCGACAGACACGACACCCTGTCGGAGGATCCTTCCTTTTTTTCATAGATGATGGCTGAACCTTACACCCTGTTCCTCATACCACTATAAGTCTCCAAGGAGGTACTAAATTCAACAAGAAAGCTGAATATTATATCAGAGGGACAATTCTCGTAATTTTAAGAGCGTCTACAGCCTGACTTTAGTCTCAATCTGTCCAAAACATCTGTAATTTCTTTACATTTTTGACACGTTCTTGACATTGAGGGTCGCTGAGATGAGATTGCGACTGGATTTTAAACGTTTTTGACTTCGGGAATTGACAATGTTATAACTATTGTAAATGTAAATCAACTCACGCCCTTGCTCGCACAGTGTATCCAAGCCTTAACACAGAAAACATTTTATTGGAATACCAACGGCTGATACAGGAATCCATGTTATTTGATACTTTTCGCGTAGACTTCGACGCGAACTGGAAACGGCGTATATACGGTATATACCGAGTATTTTCTTGGATCTACTTCGAGTTTAAAGCGAAGTTTGTTGAGGGAATGGTATCTGGGTAGATTGTTTCGAGGGCACGTTTTCATTGAATTGAGGGTTTGCACTCAGTAATAGATTTTTTGGTTTAAACACTAAGGGCGCATTCCACCAAACTTTTATAGGTACTTAGAATAAGTCTTTACTGAGAATACATTTTGAGTTTTTGACACTTTCTCCATAATAGAACTGTCAGACGTCAATTTTATTCCATGGATAAAAGTTATCTGACTTTGGTAAAATCAGCCCTAATAGGTTTGTTTAAAAAATGAATGGGCTAAATTATTGGTTTATTTGAAATAATTAATTTTTGATATAATTTATAATTTCTATTTTTCATACGATTTTTAATTTATTACTTTAAAATTTTTGATTGTAATTTGTAATTAAATTTTATATGGGAATATGCCTGAAATAAAATGATTTGATTTGATTTATAAACGATGATTAAATTTAAGTGATGGAGAGGCCCGTGGCTAAATAATAACAGCCGCACAGGTCGATCGTTCAGGCTAAGTTGCTAAGTGGATGGGTGACCATCTTTAAATACCGTGACCCCTTCCTGCCTCGGAAAGCACGTTGGTCCCGGCTGTCATTCGTGGACCTTTGACAGTCGTTACGGGTAGTCAGAAGCCCGAAAGTCTGACAACCAGTCCTATCAAGGGGTATCGTATTACCCAGTAACTGGGTCGTGGAGGCAGTCGCTCCAAGTAAAATACTGGTATTCAGCTGCATCCGGTTAGACTGGAAGCCGACCCCAACATATTTGGGAAAAGGCTAGGCAGATGATGATGATTAAAGTTAAGTGATGCTTAAAATTCAAAAGTGTATGGTTATACAGTTGCTAATCACTACTTAGTTTGTCTGTGTGGTGCCGGACTTAAAGAATAGCACCACCCCTTACTTCCCGTGGGTGTCGTAAAAGGCGACTAAGGATCGTACCGGAGAATGGGCATCAGCATTCTCTATGTATTCCACCATCATATCATGCTGCGATTTCATCGTCTCCGCGGACGTAACGCGAGTAAACGTGACATCTTTGTGCTCTCAAGTTTTAATCGTTAATAGTGCTAAAAGTATTTTTTTACTTAAGAAACTTATATCGGTGTATAGTCCAGACAACAAGCTTTCTGGTACAATCATTTATTTCCAAAACAAACTAAGATAGTTACGACTAAACATAATAATAAAATGTCAAAGCAACAATAAATTAAGTAAAGCTTGTGCGGCGCGTGAATCACCGTTATAACGACCGGCCTTCGCACACACAGCAGCTACAAGGTCAAGTGATCGACGCCGCTCACGGACAAACGTTTATGCAGACGAAACGAAGTTTAAATTGTATCGCTCGGTGACTCATCTCCTACGCAAATTAAATATTGTTGACGCTTGGGTGAGTGATATACTCCACATTATATTACTGTTCCACGTACGATACTACCGCCCTTTTTTATATTATCTTTGGTACCTTTGCACTTTGAGTGATAAAATGCCGCGCACAGTGCGTACCCCACCAAAAGCAGACGCATTGATTGAAGTACAGTCTGAACCCGACCTTACCGGGCTCAGTGATAACTCGCTAAACGTGAACACACGAAAGCGTATGCGAGTAGAAGACTCGTGTTGTGATGCGAGCCAATTTGAACAATTGAAGTCAACGATCATGTCATGGAAGACCGAACAAGATACCATTTTAAAAAAAATAGTAGCTGAGGTGGCGGAGCTTAAAATACAAAACCAAAGCATCAAGGACTCTAATGCTGAAATTGTTGAATCCATCCGCTTTATGAATAGTAACTACGAAGATATGAGAAAGAAAATGGAGGACTTTGAGAGGGAAAAGAAGAATCTGCATGACTGTATCTTAGGATTGGAGAAGAAGATACAAGATATTCAGTTTATGTCACGCAATTCTAGTATAGAAATAAGAAATATTCCTATTAAAGAAAATGAATCCATAACTGAGCTAACGTCTGTCATAACTGGTATAAGCTCGGCGATAAAATTGGACATCTCATCAAATGAACTGAGAGACGTGTACAGACTGCCAGGGAAAAAAGGTACGAACAGGAGCATTATCGCGGAGTTCTCCACAGTAAATAAAAAAGCGACATTCCTCAGTTCAGTCATAAATTATAATAAAAACAAAAGCACAGTTGACAAATTAAATACTGAGACAATTGGTATTACTGGAAACCGCCAACCTGTCTATGTTGCCGAGTACTTACCGCCTTCTTCAAGAAGAATCTTCTACCTGGCACGGAACTTCGCAAAAGAAAATAGTTATAAGTTTTGCTGGGTATCGAATGGTAATATTTTCATCCGCAAAGAAGTTGGCGATAAGCAAATTCTTATTAAGTCAGAACAGTGTTTGTCTAACATAAATACACAAAAATGACTATGTATTATATCATTTTTTAAAAATTCTGAGTTCAAATTCCCTGTTCAGCTTCAATTTAACTTACTTTTTTTTCTTAATTATAATTATTTTTGTAGACATTTTATTATTCTCTTTATTATTATTATTATTCTCACTCTATGCCAAATTTCACACAACTTCCACACAAATGCTCTACCATACCCACCAACAAATAACAATTTTAATTCCAAACTTAGTAATTTGTGCAAGTGTATACCTTCAGTTTCTTACAGTCACACGTTTATCAATACTTTGTCTATAGTACGTTATTGCAGTTATTTAGATTATGAATCCCAGACCACACATTTAAAATATTATAACAATGTCTGTGAAATCCTATGCCGTACATTACACCTTTATAATCAATGGCTAACTTAAATATTATTAACAATGAAATAGATTCACTAAGCATATCTAAATCTTTTAAATGCCAACCTCAAACCTGTTTGCAATATATTACACAACCTAACAACGGGTTAAAAATCTTGCATATTAATATACGAAGTTTAAACAAAAACTTTGACGAAATTTCTGTTCTGATGAAGCTTCTAGGTTTTCAGTGCGATGTTATAATATTATCCGAATGCTGGCTGAGCAAACTGGCGAATTTGCCAATCTTAGACGACTATAATTCCTACTGTACAAAAAATAATTTCAACCAAAATGATGGATGTGCTATATACGTTAAATCTTCAATCAAATGTGAGGTGCAGGAGCCACAATTTGTGGATGCCAATTGCTTAATGTGCCACATAGGCGATATTTCAATTATTGCTCTATATCGGTCTCCCTCCTTTAAAGATATTAGCAACTTCATTGAAAGCTTGGATCATGTTCTTAAAGTACCCTCTCAAACCATAGTCTTGATAGGTGATATAAATATAGATATTAAGGACGGTAATAATGACAGGAACTCTGACGAGTATTTGTCCTGCGCTGCAGCAAATGGGCTTCTTCCTGCTCATCTTTTTCCCACTCGTCTGTCCAACTGCTTAGATCACGTCCTTCTCAAAACAAATAAGGCTGCAACGACAGTCGTTATTGAGTCATCTATAACTGATCACGATCCACTAGTCCTATTTTTGCAAAGTAAAGGCAAGTATACAAAAACACCACAAACTACTCGTAAAATTAACTACGACGCAGTTATAGATGATATAAGAAACAGTGATTGGTTACCTATTTGTGAAACTCTGGATCCCAATGAAGCGACGGACACTCTGATAGAAAACCTGTCTTCTATTATTAACAAGCACACGCAGGAATATACTATACCCAGAAGACAGCGAATCCTTAAGCCTTGGATTACTCCCGGATTGTTGCGTTGCATTCGCCATCGTGATAGTATGAATGCTAAACTTAAAACATATAAAGATAATGAAATACTTAAAATCACCTACTCCCGTTACCGAAATCACTGTAACTCATTGCTAAGCAAGCTAAAAAATGCTTATGAAAAGAAGGAATTCTCTAAGGCCAAAAATGATATAAAGGCAACCTGGAATGTCATTAAGAAAGTATCTGATATACAATCTAGCCGAGTTTCTCCCACTGAGCTACTGAACCTTTCTGATTCACCCAAATCCTCATTGAATGTGGTCAATAATTATTTTGCCAATATTGGTAGAAATCTGGCATCAAAAATAACCCCGCCTTCCATAGCCACTAACGTGCCCACCACCAACCACCCTAGTGGTTCTATGGTCCTTCTTGAGGTGAATGAAAAAGATGTGGAAGACATAATCATGAGCCTCAGGTCTGAATGTGCTATAGGTTGGGATGGTATTCCGGCTCAAATAATTAAATGTACGAGAGATGTACTGGCTCCAGTAATTACACATATTTGTAATGCTTCGATTTCATCTGGAATTTTCCCTGATGCCTTTAAGAAAGCTGTTGTTCATCCGGTTCACAAATCGGGGAGCAGAGATGATATCAATAATTACCGGCCAATTTCGATACTTACTGCCTTGTCAAAGATCTTAGAACGTATTCTGAATAATAGCCTCGTCAGCTTCCTGGAAGCAAATAATATCCTAGCTCATAACCAATTCGGTTTTAGGAAAAGTATGAGCACTGAAGATGCGGTTATGGGCCTGTCTGAACATGTAGCTAAGAGTCTCGATAAGAGGTTAAAATGTCTGGGTATTTTTCTCGATTTATCGAAGGCCTTTGATACCGTTTCTGCGCCTGCCTTGCTGGGGAAGATGGAGAGAATTGGAATTCGCGGTCCCGTTCTGAATATTTTTTCAGATTACCTGAAGGGACGAACTCAATATGTTAAAATGGGTCAATATGAGAGTGAGGTATTAAATATTGCATACGGCGTGCCCCAAGGCAGCGTATTAGGTCCCACATTATTTCTCATCTATATAAATGAGCTGTGTAATATGCCTATTCAACATTGCAAAATATTTACGTATGCTGATGACACAGCACTGGTAATAGATGGAGAAGATTGGGGTCAATGCTATTCCAATGCTGACAAAGCACTGCAACAAATTATGAAGTGGTTAACAATTAATTTGCTTACCCTAAACGTTAAAAAAACCGTATATGTTCCCTTCACTATTCGGTCTAATTTTTCCCCACCGCTATCATTTGCAGTCAAAGCCCATACCTGTACATATGTGTCCCCTACCGAATGTGACTGCCTCAATATAACCAGGAGTAGTGGTGTAAAATATCTCGGCGTTCACATAGATCAAAACCTGAACTGGCATAAGCAAGTAGACATACTCTCAGGCAGAATCCGCAAACTGATCTATGTATTAAAAAAACTGCGTAGATCTGCCGATAGTAATACTCTGAGACTAGTCTATTTTGCACTGTGCCAGTCGGTTTTATCTTATTGTATACCAGTTTGGGGAGGGGCAACTGCAAACGTGTTTATTAGGCTTGAACGTGCACAACGGGCGGTCATAAAGGTCATGCTGTCGCGTCCACGCAGGTATCCCACTTTACAGCTTTATGCTGAATGTGACCTGTTGACTGTCAGGCAACTTTACGTGCATCATATGATAATCCGAAAACACTCTTCCTGCCCCCTTGTTGAGCCGGCTGGTAGAACAATACATAGGCATAAGATTTTCCCACTAGAACCTCACAGAACATCTTTTGCCAGGCGCCAGTATTATATCAACAGCATAAAAGTGTATAATTATTTAAATAAGGAATTAAAACTATTTTCAAAAACAAAATATGAATGCAAACTCGTATTAAACAAATATTTGTCAAAACTGACTCATCAAAAAACTGAGGATCTTCTTTTAGGCCATCTACCTTAAAATTTAACTTTTCATTTCAAATTAAGTATACTTACACTTACACATAATCCCCCTCACACACGCACACCCACTCACCATGCACGCACACGCACGCACGCGTAGCGTACATACACACACACACACACCTACCCCCCCCCACACAAACACACTTACTCCACAGTCACACATAATTGTAAATGAGAATAATATGTATAAATATTTTATTTACTTAAAGGTTTATTTTTAATTTTTATTTTTTTGTTTCTCTTTTTATTTTTTTAAATATGTAAAGAAATACCTTTTCAAGTGCCAATGAGTTACAAATATTGGCTTGTGACTTTGCTGCGGAGGGACACTGATCTCTAAGATACAGGGTCACCCCTAGTTTAGAGATCAGGGTTTCAATGTATTGTGCTTAGCATAGCCACTCAGTTATATAATACTGCTTTAGAATGTACTTAGGCTTTTCTTCAATAAACATTTTTTTATTTTTTTTTTATTTTTATTTATTTATCGCCAACCCGCCTGCCAAGCGTGGCGATTATGGCAAACCCTCCCAAAATTGGGGGAGGCCTATGGCCAGCAGTGGACGTCTATCGGCTGAACGACGACTTAGCTTTAGGCAACGTTTATGAATGAAAAAGAATCGTCTAAATCGGCCTAGGTAGGTACTGTGTAAAAAGTTATACTTCATACATAAAAAAAACGGGTAGAGTTGGGGGACCCCCGGCAGGAACGAAGTTCAAAATGAGAATCCAAGATGGCGGCTGCGAAATCGGTTGGGACTGCCACGCAGCCTGCGGAGTAGCGAGGCAGATATCTTACGCCACATTCCATCAAATCCGTCAGTGCTCGTGCCTTCTCTGTATGAGAAGATACCTTTGCCCTGCAGTAAGATAATAATAGGCTGGTTCAATTATTTTATACATTTACTAGCTGACCCGTCAGACGTTGTCCTGGTTTTGATTCGAAAGACATGTGGCGCCATCTATTACCTATCATAATAACGTTATTGTTGTTTTCCTCGGGAACAGCACTTTTTTTCGGGGTGAAAGGTACCCTATGTCTGTTTCTGTACACCTGACAACGTATATGCAACATTTCAGGATGATCGGTTCAGTGGTTTAGGCGTGAAAAGGTAACAAACAAACTTACTTTCGCATTTGTACATAATACTAGCAGCGCCCCGCGGTTTCACCCGCATAGGTGTCGATCCCGTAGGAATATCGGGATAAAAATTATCCTATGTTCTTCCCCGGGATGCAATCTATCTCTCTGCCAAATTTTATCGAAATCGAGTGGTTTAGGCGTGAAAAGGTAACATACAGACAGACAGACAGACAGAGTTACTTTCGACTTTATAATATTAGTATGGATTAGTTAGGATTCTTACATTTTTACCGAGAAATAAACGCAAATTCAAGTCTACATTACAGCGCGAATGAAAGAGTTACCCGCCACCCCCAAAGGGAGATTGCCATCACATCATCCTCTTTATCAGACCACGTATACCCCACATTACGTTGTTCAGAAAACGTTTTTAATAATAAACGTGCTGTGTGAATAAACCGAGTGTTAATATGGTCCCTATCTGGGAACAAAGGAGTCCAAATTTTAAATTAAGGGGCGGGTTCCCTATTCGGTATTGTCTAGGAGCTAGCGGAAATAACATTTTTCTTACTGATTTTGGTTTTTTACACTATTGCTCAGAATCAGTTTTTTTTCCCCGATTATTGCTGACAAAAAGGAGTTTTGTGTTTTCAATGTTTTAGTTATGTAAGTGTATATTTTAATAGCTTTGGTTCGCGACTTCGCCCGCGTGGAAAAATATACCACGGGTACGTTCTCCCGGGATTAAAAGTAATTTCATCCAAATCAGCCATTTTTGTGCCACTTCGGAACATACTTCCAGAGAAGCAGACGAACGGACAAAAATTCATCGTTACTACTTTATTATATGTTTAGATTTTCAGTAGACAAGTGTCTTCGATTTTTTGGTAGTAACAGTGCTTTTGGGTCACTAACAAATTACATACACTACAAACGTTCATTTAACTAACCAGCTCAAACCAAACATTTACGTAAAATGTTAGTGTAATAACAAATATCTTGGCAAAAACTTGCAACAACAGGAAGAATCCCGAAGCGAAACTCGAGTAAATTTCATTCAGTTGCTGCATACAAAATAATATTCAACGTTTCCTACTTCTATCTAAGTAGACTGCATATTTTTATCTTTCGCCATAAATCTGCCCTTATCTTTCCCATCAGTCCCCGACTCCCCGACTATATTTCGCTTTTAGTAATAATGCGGTTTCTTTTATCTTTTCCTTATTATCTTCGCCCCTGTTTATTTCGAATATTAGAAAATGTGAAACTCCCTGTAATGAAGTTAGCAAAACATTTTTCGTGAAGTGGTTTCAGTTCATAATTTTCTTGTTTCTGTTACGTAGTTATTTTTGGTTAGCGAAGTTATTAAACTGTCAAGGTTTTTTTTTTTGTAATGTAATTGGATATGGCTTGTTTATTTATGTTATGTTCGGGAAAGAAAATAAATTGGGTACTTGTATGACGTATGTGTATAACAATTTTACCGCAACGAATTTTAAATATTTTGACTTTTATGTGACTGTCGTGTGCGACAAATCACCATCTTTGCAATTTGATTTTTTATATACAGGGCGTCCCACGGCTATGCCACATGGAGGGAAAGTACCTTGAATATTGTAGATGGAACATTTTATTGAAAGAAGACATTATTTTAATTTAAAAACAATTTGAACTGCATTTATACATTTTTAAATAATTACATGGTTGAACCGGGAATCGAACCCGCTACACGAGAAAAAAAATACCCTGTAGCTTTATCATACCGATCGAAAGGTTTCATCATAAGGATTATTTTTTGCTAAATAACATAGTGGCTGAAAAAAAAAAATGGTGTCAAATAATGTCTTCTTTCAGTAAAATGTTCCATCTACAATATTCAAGGAACTTTGCCATGGGAAGCCTTGTAGATAGGGTACACCCTGTTCCAAAACAGTTTGTTGAAAATATAAACAAATAGTTGAGAAACCATTGGGAGTGAGAATGGATGATAAATAATTGAGGTTCTAGAGTGCGCGCAAATTAAGTCTGCGCGCGGCCGATTTTTATTTTTGGATTGTTGTATTCTTACTATTTGCTGTAAGTACTCTGGACGCTTTTAACGCGTACGTCTTTTTTACATGGTTCTTACATAATAAATGTAAATTCAACAGTAATGATGTAACTAATATTTTTGTAAAAATATAATTTAAAAGAGTGTCCATGGAGTTTCTTGCCCGTTCTTCTCCATAAGTACCTACGCTTTGGAATCGGCAACTAGCTTCATATTTTCTGACTGACGACTTCTTGACAATTCAAAAGTGCCTGTAAATGTTTTAATTGAAATAAATGATTTGAGTTTGAGTTTGCCGAAATCAAAAATCTGGACGATTATTTCAGGTTTGAAGAGAGTGTTGTGTTCCGTGTTTTCTAAAGTAAGTAAGTAATTGCCATCATTATGCCGAATGTGATTAAAAGTGCTAGCAGGGATACAATCTTGTAGTCAAACTTCGCGCGCAGATTTAACTTTATCATCTGCCTAGCCTTTTCCCAACTATGTTGGGGTTGGCTTCCAGTCTAACCGGATGCAGCTAAATATCAGTACCTATTTTACATGGTGCGACTGCCTATCTGACCTCCACAACCCAGTTACTGGGTAAGACGATACCCCTTGGTAAGACTGGTTGAGAGACTTTCCGGCTTCTGACTACCCGTAACGACTGTCGAAGATCCACGAATGACAGCCGGCACCAACGGCTTAACGTGCTTTCACACGCTGCTTTTGCACACACCAACCGTGGCATACGTATCTTAACCTGATTGATCGACCAGTGCGGCTTGCGCATTTAACTTGCGTGCACTCTACTTGAGTGAACTCTCTAACAAATTGAGTGTTTTGCTTTGATTATTTGAATACCCTAAATCCAAATTTATATCACCTGCAATCACTTTGACAATTGAGGTTATATTTATTTTGTAAACTCAATTTCGTCGACGATTTTTCAAATTACAATTAATTTGTTACTAGCTTCGCCCCGCGGTTACACCCGCGTACCTAAGTGTTAATCCAGGAAATGGTCTATCTATGTGCCAATTTTCATTCAAATCTGTTCAACGGTTTACGCGTGATTGAGTAACAAACATGAAAACATCTTCACAAACTTTCACATTTATAATATCACTCGCTGCGCCCCGCGGTTTTACCCGCGTAAGTTTCGACCCCGTGGGAATATCGGGATAAAAACTATCCTATATCCTTCCCCGGTATGATTTGGTAGAGAGATAGGCTGATCTTTCTACCAAATTTTATCGAAATCGGTTCAGTGGTTTAGGCGTGAAAAGGTACCATACAGACAGACAGACAGATAGGCAGACAGACAGACAGATAGACAGACAAACAGACAGATAGACTTACTTTCGAATTTATAAAATTAGTATGGGATATTACTTTGTTTGAATCCAGTAGGGATTCAAACAATAGTTGTTGGAACAATTGGTCTTATTTACTGCATACCCGTGTGGGGTGGTGCGACAAAAACGAAGTTTCTTGAGCTAGAGCGAGCAACCAATGAGTTATATTCTCTTAGCGGCATTCTCACAGTCAGAAAATTATACATACTCCATGCTGTCTTAAAATTACAAATAGCAGTAGATTGTTAAGCCTCTTCAAATCATTCAATCTGTCAAATGTATTTTTGGAACCAACGCGAATAACTACGGCTACTGCTACATGTATTGATAATGTTTTTTGTTGCTGTGAATATTTAGATAAAGCCATTGTAAATTATCTACCCTCGGATCACAGTGGTCAAACCGTGTCTTTTGAGTGCAACACACCGATACAAAAAGTGCAGATTCAAACTAGACCAATAACAACAGGTAATTTGAATAAGTTTAATAACACTTTAATTAGCAAGTTAAATGCTCAGGGCCTAAGTATGACGAACGGTAATATTTTGTATAAAGAATTCTTTTCATTAGTGCAAACAGAGTTCAATAATTCCTTTAAGAAGAAATCTAAAACTATTTGCCCTAAGTTTTTATTCAGTGACTGGGCAACTAAAGGAATCAGGAAAAGTAGGGAAAGATTATTTGAACTGTATGGCCTTAAGCCGTATATAAACACGGATACTTTTAATAATACATTTTAGTATGTTGCTACTTATTCTAAAATTTTTAAAAATATCTGCAAAGCAGCTAAAGCTTCTTTCATTAGTAACAAAGTTAAATCCGCAGACAATAAAATAAAGACAGTTTGGAAAATTATAAGCAATGAAACGAACAGGAACAAAAAACATAATACTGATTACACACTGGACACTTCCCGCGGTCTCATTAGCGATAACATCGATGTTGCTCAGGAATTTGCAACTTTCTTTACTAATATCCCAATTAAAACTACAGAAACTTTAAATTCCTCGCCCGCACTAGCTATTGAATTATTAAGAGCGAATGTCTCAGCCTGTCCTGTGGAATTTAAATTTAAACATATAAACCCCATAGTCATTATAAAGGCATTTAAGCAACTTAAGATCAAAATTACCGAAGATCTGTGGGGCATGTCCACTAAAGTTTGTCAATCCTTTATTGAGACAATTGCACCCTATTTAGCTTTAATATTTAATTTGTGTGTAGATCAAGGGGTTTTCCCGGACTTAATGAAGTTCAGTAAAGTTATTCCACTTTTCAAATCTGGGGACTGTTCACAAGTGAACCATAGCACCACGGAACCCTAATCCAAACATTGCAATACAGCGAATTTCATCTTAATCGCTAAATCAACGGATCACAACATTTATTGTACAAAGTTCGGATCAGCATCAGCACTTTGTCTGACCGAGTTACGAGAGATAGCTGCATCAACAACATCACACATGGATGACGGAAGGCACACACACTAAACAAGCATCTATGTGTATTTAGTTTATAATTAGTATATAAGATGTAAACTTTGTAAATAAAATTAGTCATCAAGCTGGAGTCGTGTTTGATTCCTCTCCGTCGAGTTACCCCTCACTGTGGCCAAGACACCTTTAGCCATCAGTACGATCGATCCTGTGAGTCTGTGGGATCGGCAGTGAGATATCCACCTCCTGTGTACATTGCACCTGGTACACTTACCTTGCCTTCCTACCCGCTCCGGTCTGTTGCCTTAGGTCGCTGGTAACAGGCTTTCCTGCCCACACAACAGTACTAGTACGTTGTGTTATGGTTTGTACGTTAGGGCTAGGGCGTTAGGGCTGATAGGGTACTAGGGCTAGTCAGACAGGTAGGCATTGAATTGTAAGAGCTAGGTTGTAGGCGTTAGGGGCTTAGGGGTAGGAACTTAGGTCGTTATTGCCTCTATCTAGCCACTCTGTGTTCATAGGGAGCGGCAGTTGTAGCACACTCAATAAACAACTAGCAGCTGTCTGTGTGCACATTTTGGTCCTTCGAGCCGGATTTTCCCGGATAACCGCAGTCCTTTCATTCCCGTAGGTCGGCTGACAGACTTACCAGACCAGGGTTCGGGGGTAGGTGAGACACTTAGCTGCCATTCGTGCGGTAGCGGATCGGAAACCGACCTCCCACAAGCGGGTCTCACCGGTATTTTGAGAAGTCGCACTTATCGCAACGAGGGTACAGATCGCAGCTAAGTGTCCTATACCTGAGAAAAGGCTAGGGCAGTTAGGGAAGAATGGACGCACAAGAAATAAATGGAATCATAAGAAGCCAGGAAGCGGATTACAATGAAATTAGACAAATATTCACCAACATCAAGAAAGACTCGGCGACGAGAAAAACTCACAAATACATCGCAGACAGGAAAGCGCGACTCACAGAAATTTTTACCAGAACGTCAGTTAACCACACACAACTAGAGAGTCAGGATGTGATGTCTAGACACAAGTACATCACTGCCAACTACTTTGACGGCCTCAAAAAACTTTACGAGCAAGCCCTTGAGTATCTAGTAAAGTGTGAGAAAAGGTTAGTCGTTGTAGGACAACTCTACGAACCAGGAGACATAGAACCTCAAGAAGATGACGACATCAACTCACCTAAGTTGTTTATTCAACTGTTTCGTATCAGTCAAATGCAGAAGAAACTACAATCAGCAACTCGTCAAATGTCGGAAGATAAAGCTACGTGGTGTTTAGAATCTTTGGTGGCGAACTTGCAAAAACAGTGGCAGGAAATTGAAGACACGCATTTGGTTATTTTAATGGAAAACAGCACTCTAGACCACAGCTATTTCCGAGAAAACACGTTTGAAAGAACACAAATGGAGTTCGAATGCGTGGTTGACGAATTAATAGCCAGGGTCAGTCAAAACTCCGCAAAGACGAGCCATAAAACAACAGTGAAACTACCGAAAATAATAATTCCGACATTCAGCGGTAGCTATGAGTCATGGAGTTCTTTCTATGACTTATTTCTGAAGATCGTACATGAAGACAAATCGTTGAGTGACACGGAAAAAATGCAGTATTTAAAAACGCATATACGCGGGGACGCCGCTAAGCTGATTAAGCATTTAACAGTTTGTGACGCAAATTATGCAACCGCGTGGAATCTGTTGACGAAGCGATATAAAAATGAAAGGTTAATCATTACGAGGCACATTGACTGTATACTGAGCTTGCAAAAAGTGACAAGGGGCAATGCAACGACCTTGCGACAGTTGCATGATACGATAAATGAGAACCTAGAGGCGTTGAAATGTCAAAACATCGATATATCGTCATGGGACCCGTTTTTAACAAGGATACTCAGTAGAGTATGGGACTCAGAGACTGATGACAGGTACGAGCATCAAGTGACAGAACCTAACAAGCTACAAAAATTGTCGGATATGATGCAATTCTTGGAAAAACGGTTTAAATGTCTAGAAGCGTCTAGTACCGGCAGAGAAAGCACATCTATAAATAGAGTGCGCGATGACTCATTCCCATCTATGAACAAACAGCAAGAGACCTATAACTGTTGGTTTTGCAATACTACTGAACACAACATTTATCAATGTACAAGTTTTAAAGCGCTGTCGGTACAGGATCGTGACAAGGCAGTAAGCGAGAAACGGATGTGCAAGAATTGTTTGGTTCATGAAAACACGAAGAAGTGTCAAAGCACGAAAAAGTGTGGATATTGCAATAAAAAAGGTCATCATTCCTATTTACATCGAGACAGCTACCAGAATGGTACTGCTCGGCATGAAAAAACTACTACGAAAAAGGACAACTTGTTTCCTACAAGTATGTCTACTGTAAAGACCAGGTCAAATGTGTCTACAGTTAACCAAACAAACGTATCAAAAACCACACTGCTAGCAACAGTGTTGGTACATGTACAGGCTTCGGACGGGACACGGTACATGCTAAGGGCGTTGTGTGACCAAGGCTCAGAAGCTTCGTTATGCACAGAGGAGGTAGCGCAACTATTGGCATACCCGCGTAGCAAAATAAGAACTGAAATTGTCGGAATCGCTGACGACAAACCAAAGTCCTCCAACTATGCTATACATGTCAAACTACAACCAAGATTTCCGAGTGAGTTTAGACTCCCAGTTACACTGATAGTACTACCAAGGTTGACTGGGTGCTTACCCGACAAGAACTTACCGGAATTACAGTCAGATTGGCTACAAAACAAGCTAATTGGTGATCCTACGTACTACAAAAGAGGACCGATAGATATAATATTGGGAGCTCAAGAGTACAGCAACTTATTACTAAGTGGGTTACACAAAATTCAAGACGGAGTCATTGCTCAGGACACAGAGTTTGGGTGGATGTTATCCGGAATTTGTTGTAATACTACTAGTACAAACTCAGTAAAGGTAGTCAGTATGATGACACGTACTGGGGAAATTCAACAATTAAATAAATTTTGGGAATTGGAGGAAGTTTCTGACACCTACCAAGAATCCCATGAAGACCAAGTTTGTGAAAGCTACTACAAAGAAACAACAATAAGAAGTCCAGAAGGAACTTATACAGTGAGGCTACCTTTCAAAGATTCCAGTATGGAGTACGGGAATTCTCGCAGTAGGGCGGTGGCGAGACTTCTGCAGCTTGAACGAAAATTCGCAAAAAATAAGGATCTTCACACACGTTACCAAGAGTTTTTGAACGAATACGTTGAAATGGGCCATATGAGGAAGGTCCCTAAAAACGATTATTACCAAGGGAGATACTATATTCCCCATCAACCAGTAATCAAAGAAGATTCACTGACCACTAAGTTAAGGGTAGTGTTCGATGCATCGAGTAAGTCGGATACCAAGGTCAGTCTGAACGACAACATGTTTACGGGTCCAAGAATGCAACAAGACTTAGCAGTTATTCTGGTACGATGGCGTAAACATAGAATTGTATTTATGGCGGACATAGAGAAAATGTATAGATTCATAAACGTAAGCGAGCAAGACTTAAAATACCAACGCATATTATGGAGGAAGTCACCGAAACACACCATCGATGAATACGAGTTAACTACTGTGACTTACGGTACAGCGTCAGCACCGTTTTTAGCAGTTAGAACACTTCGACAGCTGGCGTTAGATGAGAAATCAAACTATCCCGTTGCCAGTCAGAGGACCCTTCACGATTTCTACGTAGATGACATTTTGTCAGGGGAAGACAATGTTGAATCTGCAAAAGAGTTACAAAAAGGTCTTATACATATGCTGAAGACAGGCGGTTTCAATCTCAGGAAATGGTCTGCTAATAACGCAGAGTTGTTAGACCATATTTTAGATGAAGACAAAGTTAGTCTAATGATGAAGATCCCGCTAGATGAAACTAGAAAGTCACTAGGAGTGTTATGGTCACCGCACGAAGACAGTTTCAGATTTCAAATTAAGGTTAATCAAAATGAAAAGCCAACGAAACGGTTCATTTTATCGGAGATTGCTAAGATATTTGATCCTTTAGGATGGCTAGCACCTGTAATCATAAACATGAAACTTATAATTCAGGAACTTTGGACAAACGGTGCAGAGTGGGACCAGCCTGTAGATGACGATATTAAAAGAAGGTGGAGTGGTTTACAGAAAGAACTGAAGTCGATTGAGAACATTTCCATCCCGAGATGGTGTCATTGGTCGCCTGACTGTAAAATAGAGTTGCACGGCTTTAGTGACGCGTCAGAAAAAGCGTACGGGGCAGTAATATACTGTCGTATATGTGATAATAATGGTGAATATAGTATAACCATGATACAAGCTAAGTCAAAAGTAGCGCCGAAAAAGCACAAGACAACATTACCAAAATTAGAGTTATGTGCGGCGGTACTACTCACACAGTTAATGGAAAAAGTTATAAACGCCATGGAAATTAGTGTAACAAATATATATTGTTGGACTGACTCGATGATTACTCTCGGCTGGATTAAAGGAGAAGCGGAACGATGGAAGGTTTTCGTAGCAAACAGGGTGTCTGAGATACAGAGGATACTACCACGAGCAAGGTGGAATTACGTAAATACGTCTCAAAATCCGGCAGACCTGATCACAAGAGGAGTTACGCCCGATAAATTAGAAAAATTAACCAGGTGGTGGAGTGGTCCGGATTGGCTAAACACGGATAACATACCCAGTACCAAAACAATACCTGAGATCTGCGAAGAGATTAAACGTTGTTATCATATTACAACGAAGTCCCAACTACAAAATAATGTGTGGGACAGGTTTTCAAGTTTTCAAAAAATGGTCCGAGTATTGTCATACTGTTATAGGTTCATACACAAGGAAAGGAGGGACGATCCGTTGAGCTGTACGGAAATTAACAGAACAACTAAAACGGTTCTTTTATTGATACAACAATCAATGTTCTCTGAGGAATATGAAACCATAAAAAACGGATTATCATTAAGAAAAGGGAACAAGTTGACATGTTTAGATCCGTTCATCGACAGCGATGGATTATTGCGAGTTGGAGGAAGATTACATAATTCAGAACTTACGTATGATCAGAAGCACCCAATTCTGTTATCTCAAGATCATCCCGTAACAGGAATGATGATTCAAGACGCTCATTTAAACACATTACACGGGGGTAACAATTTAACCTTAGCGTATACACGACAGAAATATTGGATACTTGGAGCAAAACGAGCAGTGAAAAGTTATATCAGGAAGTGTGTGAAATGTATAAGATACAGATCATGCACAGCCACACAAAAAATGGGTAGTTTGCCAAAAGCTAGAGTAACAGAGTCTTATCCATTTTCTCACACTGGCGTAGATTACGCAGGACCAGTCCAGGTTCGAGCAATGAAAGGCAGAGGGCATAAATCCTACAAAGGCTATATTGCAGTGTTTGTGTGTTTAGCCACAAAGGCTATACATTTGGAACTAGTAGGTGATCTGTCGACAGAGACATTCATAGCCGCCTTGCGAAGATTCATAGCACGCAGAGGCCCAGTGTCGCACTTGTATAGTGACAATGGATCGAACTTTGTAGGAGCTGCGAACTTTCTACATAACGAAATGTTAGAAGTAACACAATCAAGCAAGTTTCAAAACACTATGGCCAGCATTGGAACGCAATGGCATTTCATTCCGCCATCATCTCCTCATTTTGGTGGGATTTGGGAAGCAGGAGTAAAGTCTATGAAGCATCATTTGCGAAGAGTCATAGGAGAACAAACACTTACATATGAGGAATTGAGCACATTTTTGCACCAAATTGAGGCTTGCCTAAATTCAAGACCGTTATGTCCACTAAGTGAAGATGTTAATGACAATGTCATATTGACTCCTAGCCATTTTTTGATAGGACGGGAATCAGTAGGAATTCCAGATCCACTGTCAGACAACAATACGGATTTAATAAACAAATGGAAACGTATTCAAAAAATGAAGAGGGATTTCTGGAACACCTGGTCCAAAGATTATTTACATCAACTACAACAACGATACAAATGGAAAACCAATCAAGAAAACCTAACGGTAGGAACTTTAGTAATCATAAAAGATGAAAAAATCAGTCCAAGTAACTGGCCACTTGCAAAAGTCAAGGAAATACACGCAGGAAATGATAAGTTAACAAGAGTCGTGACTCTTCAAAAATCATCGGGGTCAATTCTTAAGAGGTCAATTCACACGTTAATTCCATTACCAATTCAAACAAATGGAAGCTGTAATGATGGAAATATAACAAATGTGATACGAACTAATAGCATTACCGTGGTTAGAAACCATAGAAGTAAAAGTGATCAATCTAAGAAATGTAGTGTAATGACAAAATGGTTCATATATTTACTAATAATGTTACAAATATTGGGAACAGCTGCACTAACATATTCGGTAAAAAAGGTGCCATCAGGATTCTACATTGAAGAAATCGGTACAGCAAGTATAAATAGAGGAATATTCCGAATAGAAACAAGTTTTGAGAGAGAACACTTAGAACAAGATTTCTATAGAGTGAGGACAGTAACGTCAAAATTCCGGCAGTTATGTACAAACGCGGAAGAATTAAGTGACACATCACATTGTAAACAGTTACACCATTATTTAATCGAAGAAGAATCGAAATTTGAGCGAATTAAAGAATATTTAATGGAAGTAAATCAAACTAGAAAGAAAAGAGGAATCTTAGGACAATTACTGACATCAATCTTTGGCGTAAATGATGAGGTTTATCGAGACATAGACTCGTTGAATATGAATCAACAAAAACTCATTGAAGCTGCCAACCACCAAAGCAAATTTATGATATCAACTATTTCACAAGTCAATAAAACAGAAGAAAAGATAAAGCTAAAACTTGAAGGTTTTCAAAATAAATTGAACCAAGTTATTGATTATATGGACGCTTACAACCATTGGTTCAGTACAGTTGACCATAATAGCATAAGCATACGCATTATGCACACTTACCAATTAGCAGTTAATTATATATCAGAAGTCATGGATCATTACACTGGGTTTTTACAAATCTACTTGACAAAGGCAACGGTTTATAGCGTAATATCACCAAGGAATGTCAGTGAATTGATATCGTCAGCAAACCAAAAATTGCCGTCAAATTTAAAAATAGTTCAGCAACAATTATTAGATACCAAGATATCAGAAAACGATACCCATATACAAGTATATGCCTATTTTCCTATAAAGGATATATCTAAATACATGTTAATGTACGTTACACCCGTTCCGAACATAAAAACAGATAAGTCAGTGCAATCTATAGCTATACCTAAAGCTTACATAGGATTAGATTACAA
This sequence comes from Mesoligia furuncula, assembly GCA_916614155.1. Taxonomy (NCBI): domain Eukaryota; kingdom Metazoa; phylum Arthropoda; class Insecta; order Lepidoptera; family Noctuidae; genus Mesoligia; species Mesoligia furuncula. The sequence goes on from OU744815.1 coordinate 6,621,966, forward strand.
TAACGAATTATATTTTGAATTAAACTACGACGAATTTAAGAGTTGTTTGCAGAAATATGCTCACTTTATTTGTTTTCCTGGGGCGGTGAAGAACATGCAATTAAGCGAAAATTGCATTGTTGACCAAATCTTCAAAAATCAAACAAATACAAAATGTTTGTCCAAAACGTTTCATATACCGAATAAAGTTATATGGAAACAACTATATATGCAGAATACTTGGTTATTTATAGTGCCCGACTACATTACGACGTCAATTATTTGTGACGGAGAAAGAGAAGAGTTAGAGCTTCGAGGTGTTGGTGTAATTCAAATATCAGATAGTTGTATCATGAAAACGGTTAATAACATACTAAGCGCAAAAAGAACTGTGTCATTACCAATAGTTATGTCGTACTCGAAACAATTAGATTTCACAGTAAATACTCAGAATGTTGCTAACAACTTAGTGAATCTAACTAGGGAGGAAGTAATGGCTGATTCAACAGATAGTTTTCAACATTTAATAAATGAAGAGAATGCATTACAAACCAGTTTAGATAATACTGTATGGACTCAAATCAGCTCTCACACATATTTAACCAGTTTCGTATCATCAATAGTAATATTAGCAATTATATTGTTTATAGCTTGTTATGGTCGACGTATAGTAAGTTGGCTAGCAAACATCGTGCACACACCAAAAGGAGGAGAGTCAGCAAAACCAACCGGTCACCCAGCCAGAGGACAAGGACAGGTTGCAGCAACCCAAAGGCCACCAGACAAACCACCCAGGCAGCTGCAGTCAGCAGTTTCCATGGAACCGACATACAGTCAACCAATACCGAAGGAAGAAAGAAGACCAAAACCAGATTCACGCCGTACCCAAACGGCTAATTTGAGCGAAATCGTTGAATTACAACAGATGTAAGTCATCCTTTGAGAGGGCCAGAATGTTCACAAGTGAACCATAGCACCACGGAACCCTAATCCAAACATTGCAATACAGCGAATTTCATCTTAATCGCTAAATCAACGGATCACAACATTTATTGTACAAAGTTCGGATCAGCATCAGCACTTTGTCTGACCGAGTTACGAGAGATAGCTGCATCAACAACATCACACATGGATGACGGAAGGCACACACACTAAACAAGCATCTATGTGTATTTAGTTTATAATTAGTATATAAGATGTAAACTTTGTAAATAAAATTAGTCATCAAGCTGGAGTCGTGTTTGATTCCTCTCCGTCGAGTTACCCCTCACTGTGGCCAAGACACCTTTAGCCATCAGTACGATCGATCCTGTGAGTCTGTGGGATCGGCAGTGAGATATCCACCTCCTGTGTACATTGCACCTGGTACACTTACCTCGCCTTCCTACCCGCTCCGGTCTGTTGCCTTAGGTCGCTGGTAACAGGCTTTCCTGCCCACACAACAGTACTAGTACGTTGTGTTATGGTTTGCACGTTAGGGCTAGGGCGTTAGGGCTGATAGGGTACTAGGGCTAGTCAGACAGGTAGGCATTGAATTGTAAGAGCTAGGTTGTAGGCGTTAGGGGCTTAGGGGTAGGAACTTAGGTCGTTATTGCCTCTATCTAGCCACTCTGTGTTCATAGGGAGCGGCAGTTGTAGCACACTCAATAAACAACTAGCAGCTGTCTGTGTGCACAGGGACAGCAAAGACACTAATAACACTGCGTTACACGATTTTGGTACCCTCTTAACTGATAGCTGGAATGAATAGGTAATGAGTCACAGATGAAATGTTCCAAACATATGTGGTATCCATCACGTCTAGTTTTCGAGGTACAGTCAATTATATCGTAGGAATACCTTTACTTTGGAAAAGTTGTTTGTTTTTATCTCCTTTATTAAAATATGATGTAAAAAAAAATTATAACTACCCTGTTACCGCTTTCGATGTATTGTACTTTTTAAATATTTTGTTTTGTTTAGTAATCGTTTCCATTCGATAACGTCGACATCTTTGTGCATATTTTACTTGAAAATACAAAATGAATACTGGACTAAGTGGTCGTCGTCTTTCTTTCCATCTAATCTTGGTGCGGTCAGTGATGAGCAGGGTGAGAGGTTCCACCAGGATGTAAAGAAGCTTGAGGAACGATTTCAAGGTCGTTGGGACACAACCATGCTTGGTGATTACTGTTGGCATTTAAAACGAGAAGATCATTCAGAGCACAAAAGAAAAAGTTAAATTTTCATGATATTTTGTATTAAAATTTTATAAAATGGCTTTTTTTGAGTTTTTTTTACCTAAATGATAAAATTAAACTTGATGAATGTAAAAAATTCTGGTTGATTTTATTAGATTTCTTTAAAATATGTTTTTGCCTTTTAATTTTTAATATAAATTGGCACATTCTTACAGAAGAAAAATGAGACGTGATGAAAAGAAAATTTGTATGTATGTTTAATAAGCGATAGGTATAAATAAGAAAACATGACATTTCAAAGCGGGTACTCAAAATTTTTTTTAATTTGTAACGCAGTGTAATTATAGACCCGTATCGGTTTTGCCGGTTTTTAGCAAGGTGTTCGAAAAAGTAATGTTAAATCAAATGCTCAATCATTTTAATCGTAATAACATCTTACACGATCAACAGTATGGTTTCACCAAAGGACGTTGTACAACCGACGCCGGTGTCACCTTATTAAAACACATCTTTAACGCATGGGAAGAGGCACAAGATGCTATAGGCATATTTTGTGACCTATCCAAGGCATTAGATTGCGTGAATTACGAAACACTGCTCTTGAAACTTGAGCATTACGGACTAGGTAAACTTGCTCTTAGCTTAATAGAATCATATTTAAATGATAGATTTCAGCAAATTCAAATTAACGGTGTGAATTCATCGGGCTTAAAAGTCAAAATGGGAGTACCGCAGGGCTCAATATTGGGGCCATTCCTATTTTTAGTATATATAAATGATTTACCTCATTTACTGAAAAACCAACCATAAATGGTGTTATTTGCTGATGACACATCACTGATTTTTAAAGTAAGCAGACGTGCACAGGAGCTTGACGACGTAAATAACGCTATGCATGTGGTCCATAATTGGTTTACTGTGAATAATTTGGTATTAAATGAGAAAAAAACTAAATGCATTAGATTCGCTTTACCGAATGTTAGAAGTAATGAATGTCATGTTGTATTGAATAGGGAGACACTTGAATTCGTCGAAAATACGGTTTTTCTGGGGATCGCGCTTGACTCAAAGCTACAGTGGGGTCCGCACTTAACATCACTTGCAGGGCGGCTAAGTTCGGCCGCTTACGCTGTTTGGAAAATTCGCCAATTAACAGACGTGGATACCGCGAGACTGGTCTATTTTAATTACTTTCATAGCATCATGTCTTACGGTATTTTGTTGTGGGGACGGGCTGCAGATATTGATTCTATCTTCATTCTGCAAAAGAGGGCTGTCAGAGCCATCTACAAGCTCAGCAGACGCGATTCTCTACGAGAACTGTTTAAAGAAATTAACATCATGACGGTTCCTTGTCAATATATACCGGATGATTTTTTTTACCGTCTCGAAATTTTTACACGGTGTTCTACCCATGAATATGAACGACTTTCACTATGGGACCAACTCCGAAATCACGAAAAAATAATCAGCTGTTTAATACAAAAGTTCAGTACCTACTTGACCAAAATGTATGAAACAGCGGATTTTTTTTCGAGATTTCAGAGTTGGTCCCATAGTGAAAGTTGTTCATATTCATGGGTAAAACACCGTGTAAAAATTTCGAGACGGTAAAAAAAATCATCCAGTATATGAAAACATTATGTACGTTCGAAAAAATCTACATCTTTTTAGTAAGATAAGTGATAGGCATAATTTTAACACTAGAAATAAGGACAAATTAGATCACCGCGTTTCAGATTGTCTAAAGTAACAACTTCTTTTATGGGTTACTGTGTAAAATGTTATAATAAAATACCATTCGATATTCTTCAATTAAATGAGAAGAAATTTAAAACATGCATTAAACGCACACTATGTAGACAAGCATATTACAAGTTGGATGATTATATCGTAGATAAAAATGCTTGGCTTAATGCTGGTCCTGCTCCACAGGCACTTGGGCTCACTAGTTAAAATTTCAATATTTGGAAGAGGTGCTTCCCTTTTTCTTTTTCAATATTTCTGACATTACGAACATAACTTTTTTATTTTATTCAATCCAGTTTTAATTGTTGAATACTGCAATATTAGATACCTCTTCCTGTTTGGTAGTAAATTATATTAACATCTTAAATAAATTGCAAACTATAGTTTTGTATAATTTAGAAGCATTTTTTTTTTTTTTTTGTAAATGTAAGAACCATGGTTCCGTTTATTATGATTTTTTTAGTTGTTGACTTGAAAGAGCATGGCAGTTGAGAACGTGTCATGCTCACTTAAATGTCTCACCGATGGTGGCGCGTGTGTTGGATTATTCGGTTCCCTACAAAATGGTTGAGCTGGATGGTGCTGATCCACGCGTCATGTTCGTGAACGGGTGCCGTCGGTTGAGACTGGTCATCTCTTAACTGCCAAGGCTTATTTTTAATCTTATATTTTGAATTGTTTCTTCATTTGTCTTTTTTTTTTACATTGTTCTCACATAATTATAGAAGCAACAAGAATAATGTACCCAGGATTTTGTAATAACATGATTTAAAAGAGTGTCCATGGAGTTTCTTGCCCGTTCTTCTCCATAGAGATCTACGTTTTGGAATGGGCAACTAGCTTCAACTTTCTGACTAACTGACAGACTATTTAATTTTGACAATTCAAAAGTGCCTGTACAAGGTTTAATTGAAATAAATGCTTTGAGTTTGAGTTTGAGTTTGAGTTTGACACAAAGTCTTGCCCTCACTCTCAGGAAAGACACTTCCCTTATTTTTAAAATAGATAGAAAAGATACGGATGTCTTACATGTTAACGATAGTCTGGCTGTTCTTTCGAAATGGTTTGCAGCTAATAATCTTTTACTTAATGCGAACAAAACTAAATGTCTTAAGTTTTCATTACCAAATGTACCTCAAGTGGGTCTGAATTTAGAACTTGATGGCAAAAGACTAGATGCTGTTACGGAAACTGTATTTCTAGGAATTACTTTAGATTCAAAACTACAATGGGGCGCACACATTAGAGCTCTCTCAAATAGATTAAGTTCAGCTGCATATGCAGTAAGAAAAATAAGGCAGTTGACAGATATAGCCACAGCTAGGTTAGTATACTTTGCTTATTTCCACAGTATTATGTCTTATGGTGTTCTGCTGTGGGGATCGGCAGCTGACGTAGATTCAATTTTCATTTTACAGAAGAGGGCAATCCGCGCAATCTATAAAATGGGTCCTCGCGAGTCTCTTAGAAACAAATTCAAAGAAATTGATATACTAACTCTGCCTTCTCTTTATATTTTAGAAAGTATTTTGTATGTTCGCAAAAACTTAGGACTCTTCAAAATAAGAAGCGATTTCCATAATATAAATACACGTAGTAAAAATGAAATTGTGTTACCTAAATTTAGATTAACTAAAACTAGCAAGTCATTTCTTGTAAACAGCATCCGTTTTTATAATAAGTTGCCAAAGCCGGTTACAGAACTTAGCGATGGAAAGTTCAAAACCCTCATCAAACGTGTCCTAATCAAAAAAGCATATTATAAGATTAAAGACTACGTTGAAGACAAGGTAGTCTGGCAATAATTCCTTCTGCACATGTGGCTTCCCTGGCTTCTCATTAACGGCATAACTATGTAAATGTCTATTAACTGCTCTCAAATTACGATGTTAAATTTTTATTTTTTTATTTTTCTTTTACATACTCTTTGACATAATTTCTTTATTATTCTTTATTATTTGACATTATATACTTTTTGACATAATTTCTTTACTATTTGACATTATATACAGACAATTCAAATTTTCACCTCTTTATTAGTGGTTTTAATGGGAATCATAACACTTGGTTTTAGTAGGTTTTTATTATTATTTTTTTTATTTATCCTTTTGATAGATTCTTATTTTGTAAATGTGAGGACTTTGTAGGCCTTATACACTTTAGATGTAGACCATTTTTTATTCTATCAAGTACTTGGTACTTGTTGACAGGCCTGCGCTGTCCTCCCATACCTACTGTAATCTGGAAACATTGTAAAAGCCAATTATTTTTAAAAAGAGTAACCGTGGAGTTTCTTGCCGGTTCTTCTCCATAGGAAACGACCAATTGGAACCGTGCACCTAGCTTCTGACGTTTCATAAGTGCCCATGTTGGTTTATGTGAAATAAAACATTTTGATTTTGATTTTGATTTTGAAAGAAGACGAAAATACCGTGTTGCACCAGTAGAATTCGGTAAAACTAAATACGCTAAAAGACAATTCAATACAAATTCCGCTGCCCTATATAATAAAATAAATAAAATAATTAACATCTATCCCATGACTACTAAAGGTTCACCCTTGTTTGATAGAACAACGTTTGATATAATATTACTAAATCGAACAACGTTTAAGAAAATCATCACTTTGTATAATATCGTTTGACAGAATTTTCAGTTCATCGAATATTTATTTGCTATAACAACATTTGCGCTAATGATCAAAAGGTATAATGTTCATTTGACGTAATGTTCAGATGGTATAACCATGTATTTTATCGAATATTCAATTGGTGTAATGTAATGCAGAAAAGAAAACATTGTAAATATTTGAAAAATTATTTATTTTGAACAAGAAAACAGTTAAATTTACTTAGTAATGTCTTATGATGAGACACAAATCATTATAGTGCATGACAATGACAACCTGCATGATGCATTTTTCTTGGTAATACCTTCATATTTACGATTATAGTAAATCTCAATATTGTTCCACTTACATCTACTAGATGGCGTTAGAAGTACGGCGCGCGGCGTGGCATTAATTCGATAGGTGAAGAACAATGTTAGTTTATAGACGATGAAAGAAACGAATTATTAATGAACTAAATGGGATCCCTTCTTTTCGCATAATGTTCTTTGTCCTAATATACTTCGGCATAACGATTTTGGCACAATTTGTTTTGGCATAATAATACTTCAGCATTTTTTTTTTAGGCATACACTTTATGTTGGCATAATCATCTTAAAGATTAATTTGTTTTGGCATAAGTTTTAGTTAGTTTTATTCGCATAACGTTAGTAGGCCTAATGACTATTAGCATAATAATATTTAGGCATACAATTAATTAAATTTAATATGCTGTGCAACAAAAGTTAGTGACAGAACCGAATTGCTGCAAAACCGACTCCACGTAGTCTTGTTTGTCCTACCCCTAGAGTGTAATTTAAAATCGCGTAGGCGCGTAGGGGCGAAGCGGCCCGCGGGCTGAGGAGCAGGCGGCTGCGAGCGAGCCGTCAAAATCAAAATCAAAATCAAAATGTTTTATTTCACATAAACCTACATGGGCACTTATGAAACGTCAGAAGCTAGGTGCACGGTTCCAATTGGTCGTTTCCTATGGAGAAGAACCGGCAAGAAACTCCATGGTTACTCTTTTTAAAAATAATTGGCTTTTACAATGTTTCCAGATTACAGTAGGTATGGGAGGACAGCGCAGGCCTGTCAACAAGTACCAATTACTTGATAAAATAGAAAATGGTCTACAGATCTAAAGTCTATAAGGCCTACAAAGTCCTCACATTTACAAAATAAGAATCTATCAAAAGGATAGATAATAAAAAAAGAAAAATAATAATAAAAACCTACTAAAACCAAGTGTTATGATTCTCATAAAAACCACTAATAAAGAGGTGAAAAATTTCAAGTGTCTGTATATAATGTCAATTAATAAAGAAATTATGTATAAAAGTATATAATGTCAAATAATAAAGAAATTATGTCAAAAAGTATGTAAAAAAAAAAATATATAATGAAATAAAAATTAAACATCGTAATTTGAGAGCAGTTAATAGACATTTACATAGTTATGCCGTTAATGAGAAGCCAGGGAAGCCACATGTGCAGAAGGAATTATTGTCAGACTAGCTTGTCTTCAACGTAGTCTTTAATCTTATAATATGCTTTTTTGATAAGGACACGTTTGATGAGGGTTTTGAACTTTCCATCGCTAAGTTCTGTAACCAGCTTTGGCAACTTGTTATAAAAACGGATGCTGTTTACAAGAAATGACTTGCTAGTTTTAGTTAATCTAAATTTAGGTAACACAATTTCATTTTTACTGCGTGTATTTATATTATGGAAATCGCTTCTTATTTTGAAGAGTCCTAGGTTTTTGCGAACATACAAAATACTTTCTAAAATATAAAGAGAAGGCAGAGTTAGTATATCAATTTCTTTGAATTTGTTTCTAAGAGACTCGCGAGGACCCATTTTATAGATTGCGCGGATTGCCCTCTTCTGTAAGATGAAAATTGAATCTACGTCAGCTGCCGATCCCCACAGCAGAACACCATAAGACATAATACTGTGGAAATAAGCAAAGTATACTAACCTAGCTGTGGCTATATCTGTCAACTGCCTTATTTTTCTTACTGCATATGCAGCTGAACTTAATCTACTTGAGAGAGCTCTAATGTGTGCGCCCCATTGTAATTTTGAATCTAAAGTAATTCCTAGAAATACAGTTTCCGTAACAGCATCTAGTCTTTTGCCATCAAGTTCTAAATTCAGACCCACTTGAGGTACATTTGGTAATGAAAACTTTAGACAGTTAGTTGCGTCGCGGCTGAGGCTGGCCGGCGAAGCCGGCCAACAAGCCGAAGCTGCGGTGGTGAGCGAAGGCCGTCTGCGACGATTAGCACGCGTGGGGCCGCCAGAGTCCCGCAGCGCCGGAGCCGTGACAGAAACCCTGCCTGTTGCATGTTGCATGCTCGCTTGAATGCTGCATGCTGCATTCTGCATGCTTGCTTGCATGCTGCATACTTGCTTGCATGCTGCATGCTTGCTTGCATGCTGCATGCTTGCTTGTTTGCTGCATGCTTGCTTGCATGCTTGCTTGCATGCTGTATGCTTGCTTGCTTCATGCTTCCTACAGCGAAAAAAAAACCCACAAAATTGTTCAATATGTTATATTATATTAATATGTTATTTATTACCTGATTCAGGAGATATGGCTTTTTTCCAATCGTCGAAATAAATTGGTATATCCTCTTCGGGCAAATTTATGCTTTAGGATATTATGCTAAAAAAAGTTATGCTTTATCGATTATGCAAATGGATAGGGAACCGAACTAAATATTCGATACGATCTTTCGACTAAATCATTATTAGTGTAGTGAAACATTAGTTTAAATAAAATTAGTGCATTTGAAAATTCGGCGAAATGAAATTAGTTCAAATGAAATTAGTTCAAATAAATAATTACGCTAAATAAAAATTTACCAATGAATTATTCGGTCAAATGAATAATTCTTCGAAATGACTTTATTGCAACTAAAATTCGATTTAGTAATATTATATCAAACGTTGTTCTATCAAATAAGGGTGAACCACTACTAAAGACTGCAAAAAGGCAATAGTTCAATGGCTAAAACTGAAGACCTATGATGATATTGAATTGTTGCTGGAAGCATCGTCAATATGAGTTGAAAAGATACACGCACACATGCATCATCACTCACACACACACACCCTCACCCACCCACACACACTCCCTCACCTACACACACACACACACACACTCACACATACTATTTTAGTTTATTATAATTTTTCTTTAATTTTTTATTTTCTTTTTGTTTATATTCTGTTATGTTTTGGTACACCACTTTTACCATTTAATAATTTGTCATTGAAGAGCGGGGCCTCCTAGCACAGGTATATCTTTACTTAAAAGGAGGTCTCTATGTAAGATTTACTGTAAAAGTTGTACATGTTACTGCAATAAACTTTTTGTATTTTTTTGTATTTTGTATTGGTGAGATATTAAATTGAAATACAGATGAATGTTATACTTATCTTCAGTGAGTAATTGGGTAAAAATTTAACCTGCCGGTCGATTCTGTAAAACCTCACCGTGAAAACTTAGGTGAGTGAGTTTGTGTTTGGTAGGAAATGACACTATTGACAGCTCACTCCACGCTCACGTCACCTAAGTTTTCACGGTGAGATTTTTACAGAATAGCACCGCAGCATCTTAATTGCGTAACATACTAATATCAATCTCAATCTAAATCATTTTGAAGGATATCGCTAATCCATTGTATCATTATGGTCGAAAAACTTGTCTACTCAACAACATAATTATACAGGATTATTGGTAAAACATTAACAACCTCTTAAGAGGTCATTGTACTCATCATTATGAACAACTTTTACTATCGGACCAAACCTGAAATCACGAAAAAAAAACAGGTGTTCGCTACATTTTGACGAGTTATACGAACATAAATGTAGGGAACAGCAGATTTTTTTTGTTCATAGTTCATTTTTTTGTTCCTCCTCAATGAATTTTGTTGAACTGTCGCAATTGCCCCGTAAGTTGGAGTTTCTTTCATCTTCGCTATTAGTCGTTTTTACCCGACACCTCGGTGGCAAATAATCCAAGGTGCTGGTAAAGACAACTTTATTTTATTCACGTCGTGATAAACTCAAAACTGCGTATAAAAACTGATGTATAAAACTGCGAGTCGGACTCGCACACGAAGGGTTCCGTACCACAAGGCAAAAACGCCAAAAAAAACACGTTTGTTGTATGGGAGCCCTCCTTAAATATTTATTATATTCTGTTTTTAGAAATACATCATCTGTGAAAATTTCATGTAGCTATCACGGTTCATGAGATACAGCCTGGTGACAGGCGGACAGACGAACAGTGGAGTCTTAGTAATAGGGTCCCGTTCTTACCCTTCGGATACGGAACCCTAAAAACGTATTGTTGCTGGAAAAAAATGTAGCAAGCAAGAAATGTAAAATCATCTCCTACTTACAGTGTTTTTTTTTTCTAGAAAAGGTGGTTTCGTAGACAAGCTTATTTATGTATCTTCATTATAAGGTTACGCTCGCTAGAAGATTATAGCTAGCAGATAATATTACACAGCATAATGGCTTTACATTCGTTGCCTTTTTTCTGAATAGACAAACACGTAACACCAGTAGGTACATGGAGTAGATATTTGATGGAGAATTCAACTTTCTCAATTGGGGAGAAGTAGATATCCATACTAATATTATAAATTCGAAAGTAACTCTGTCTGTCTGTCTGTCTGTATGTTACCTTTTCACGCCTAAACCACTGAACGGATTTCGATAAAATTTGGCAGAGAGATAGATTGCATCCCGGGGAAGGACATAGGATAGTTTTTATCGACATACCTCTCGGGCTAAGTCGCGGGCGGAACCTAGTATATATATATACTAATTATTGCTAAATGGCTCTTAACCTCGATCACGCCTGATGGAAAGCGATGGATGAGGTCTATGATGGAACGAGCGTGCCCAGAAGATGTCTGTTCACTCTGACTTTGAAGGCAGACGGACGTCTGCCGCTGCATAGCTTTTTTTCTAACACTAGCTTTTACCCACGTTTTTTGCGGCAAGTTTTATAGAAATCTGTTTAGCCGTTAAGGAAAGAAAGAAAATACACTTATTTAGACACAAGCCAACGAAAAGCTTATGTCAATAATGTGGAAAGTCGTTGTAGTAATACGAAACGCGTTAAAGTGGTTGCTATTTATCTAGGCCCTCTGGTTTTTTTTCCCCGCTCTGGGTGGAGCGGTCAGACTCTTACTGACTAAAACCCACTCGTGTTCCTTCCTTAGCCCTTTATGTTCCGGGCCAGCGGTAACCCTCTCGGACAATCCCGCTGAAGGCCCTCTGGTTGCGCCGGACGAATGCTTACCACTGCCGTCACATATGGAGGAACTTGCCATGTCTGGGGCCGTATTCTCTATGACACAATGTACGAATCCGCGTGAAATGAACGGGAGACTTGCGGGATTAGCTAAGGAATTGAGATGGTTTCGAAGTAAGTCATCATTGAGTGGTCATAGTGAATTAGCTGGGCATTCCATTTGTTGGCACGAGTCTTTCAAATAAATTGAGGAGCAATTTTCATTGTAAATTATGTTTGTCATAGTTATGGTCTAGTTAGTACGTCTTCGTGTCATTATATCAAAACTAGACTTTAACAACTTTATAGCATACTAGCAACGCTCCACGGTTTCACCCGCAGAAGTGTCGATCCCGTGGGAATATCGGGATAAAAGCTATTTTATGTCCTTCCCCGGGATACAATCTATCTCTCTGCCAAATTTTATCGAAATCCGTTTAGTGGTTTAGGCGTGAAAAGGTAACACACAGACAGACAGACAGAGTTACTAGCAGTGCCCCGCGGTTTCACCCGCATAAGTTTCGATCCCGTGGGCATATCGGGATAAAAAGTATCCTATGTGTTAATCCTGGTGATAAACTATCTGTGAGCCAAATTGTATCCAAATCCGTTTAGAAGTCTTTGCGTGAAAGAGTAACAAACATCCATCCATCCTCACAAACTGTCGCGTTTATAATTTTAGTAGGATATTAGTACGAAAAGTATGGATTTAAGGCAAATAAAGACTTATCTTGTCTTCGAGTAATCAAAAGTGTCAAACGTGTCTGGTCACTCCATTTGCTAAGTAATCTGTGATCTAGTACCACTGTGGTGTTCGCAAGAGACTTTAAAATAAATTGTGGAGCTATTTCCATTGTAAATTACGTTTGTTCTAGTTTGTTCGTCTGACAGTTATCAAAAGTGTCACGCGTGGAGGCTCCTGTCTGGTCACTCCATTTACTAACTAATCTGTGGTCCAGTACCACCACAGTGTTGGCACGAGTCTTTCAAATAAATGAAGGGGCCATTTTCAATGTAAATTATCTTTGTCCTAGTTATATCCTAGTTTGTTCGTCCGCGAGTAATCAAAAAGTTTCAGTTAATTTTGAATTTACTAAAAGCAGGTGCTGAATTGTTCGTAGTAACTTCATGAATTGTTTCGAAACTCGTAATTTATTATCGAAAACTTCATAATTGGGACAATTTAGTATCAAGGAATGGGAATAATTAAATTACAATTTCTGGTTTCCGGCTGGCTTTATTGGTCTCGTAGTCATGAACATGGCTGTTTAACATGGGGTTATATGTATGTTGGGGTAAGATCGTTGCTGGGGTAAGACCGTAGGAATCAAATTATTTGCCTGCAAAATTAAAATTTGCTCTGATCTTCGTCGTAGCAGAATAAAAATAATGACGGAGAACACCAATGTTTATTACTACATTAAAAAACATTGCCACATTAGGCGGGATTTGATTCATTCGGTCTTATACCATTTTCGATCTTACCCCAACATACTTTACATAAATATGTTCGTTCCCTAGGTCAAGCTAACGAAAAAGCGTCATTCGACTTTTTACTATGTATAAATATGCATGGTATGAGCAGTGGTGGCCAAGTGGTAACGGCCGCGACTTACGATTTGTATGTCGTAGGTTCGAACCCAGACAGGCGCTTTACTTTGTGTAAATTATTTCATCACCACTGCTCTCAAAACGGTGAAAGAAAACATCGTGAGGAAACCGGCATGTCCTAGAACCAAAAATTCGAAGACATGTGACATCTGCCAATCCGCACTGGGCCCGCGTGATGGATTACGGCCCAATCCCTCTCACCGAGAGTCACCCAGCAGTGGAAACATTATAGGCTGATTATGTATGTACCTATGTATGTATATTAGAAAGAATCAGAGGGATAGAGAGAGATAGTTTTCATGGTTCTCGAAGGTGCTAAAGCCGATAGTGAAGTCAAAATAAAAATCCAAGATGGCGGCTGCATAATTTTTCAAATTTTCGTCACGGGTGACGTTTTCATAGTTTTCGAGGGTCCTGAAGCCGATAGTGAGGTCAAAATGAAAATCCAAGAAGGCGGTTGCAAAAAAATTAAAATTTTTCGTCATGGGTGTCGTTTTCATGGTTCTTTTGAGGGTGCTAAAGCCGATAATGAAGTCGAAATGAAAATCTAAGATGGCAAATTAGAAAATTTTCAAATTTTTCCCCCATCTTGGATTTTCATTTTGAACTTCGTTCCTGCGGGGGGTTGTCAGTGGCAGGCCTGATTACTAGAGCCCAGTTAGTGGCAATAAGTTTGCTTCTTTTATTTTTTTGGACTTAGAGCCCATTTTTCAATCTTCAGATAGCTTCTATACGAGGAATAAAAATTGCGGTTTGACAGCTTTTGTATAGGAAATATGTCAAAAAGCCATTTTTATTTTTCAGATATAAGTTGTCTGACGATTAAAACGTGGTAAAAGCCCTTAAACGTGGTAAAATGTGGATGTAATATGGATGGCCCCTTTGGCCACCCCTTCAGTTGAAAACAGACGTAAAGGGTCAGAGAGACGAACCACGCACACACACACACCCCCTCACACTACACAACACACACACAAACACAAAAACTACCAAATACAGTGCTACCAACATAAACAAACTACGCAACAAAACACCCCGTATGGTTGCCACGTTAATTCCTATAAAATACGCGTTACCAACTTTCAGCAACCAACTTTGAACCACAGTGTGAAAGTTTATGTAGATAAAATGCTGGCAGAAAATGTTTTAACCTGACCTTTATCTGGGTAATGTCCGTTTCCTGTAACTCTAGAGTGTTTTTAAAGGTTTTATAAAGCGCCATCTAGCGGTGATGGATGAAAGAGATTCGTTTAGGGTTGTGGAGAAAACTTTCTTGTTTAGTTAAAAACTGAATGTTATATGGTAATGGCGGGTTTAAGCCACACAGTGTTATATACAGCCGGTCGATTCTGTAAAAATCTCACCGTGAAAACTTAGGTGAAGTGAGTTTGTTTTTCCTAGGAGTTGACAGTACTGACAGCTCACTCCACGCTCACTCCACGCTCACTTCACCTAAGTTTTCACGGTGAGATTTTTACAGAACAGCACTGCAGGCTGTAAGTGTAATCACCGTTATCCTCTTAAGGGGTCATTGTACTACAACTTTTACTATGGGGCCAAACCTGAAATCGCAAAAAAAAAAAATCAGCTGTTCCCTACATTTATGTTCGCATAACTCGTCAGAATGTAGGGAACAGGTGATTTTTTTTTCGCGATTTCAGGTTTGGCCTCATAGTAAAAGTTGTTCATAATGATGAGTACAATGACCCCTTAAGAGGATAACGGTGATTACACTTACAGCCTGTATATTATAAAGTGAGCTGTCTTCTACATGATGCTAGGAATTGCCACTATTGACTAAGCTTTCACAGTGAGATGACAGAAGTACACTTCAGTGGCTAAAAACATACCCAACTCATATCTACCTATCCAGATTTACTCTCGCGGTTCCCAAACAGACATTTATCATAACTACACATCCATTCCATTATCATGGTATCCTCACTGCTGACATTGATAAATTGATTGTCACATTATGTATAATAATACCAGGTTTACACGACCCACCCCACCCCCCGATCCCCGCACAAACTAGGGCGAGACAGGGGGAGGAGTTCGAAATGTGACAGGTCTCTGTAAAATGTTTGATGGAGAAGATATTTGTGTTTTTTTTTGAAGGTACGGTTTTTGAGATGAATATTTATAAGCTGTCGTTGTGGAGGAGTTTTTGTTAAGTGCAAGTATGGGCACCTACATCATTACTTGAGCGGGGTAGGTTTGTGTTTTCATTTTAGTCAGACTAGTAATCCAAAGGAAGTGAGTTCGATTTCGCTAGTTGCATTATTGATATACCTACAACTCCTACAAGAACTCCTAAAGAAAGCGCCGGGGTAGCCCGCAAAATTCAAATTTTCTTACGTTTTTTGCACCTTTGTTCACAAACTTAACTAAATTTAAGTTCAGTGCATTTGTTTCTTTCTATTTCATTAAGAAAAGGACAGAAGATGTCAAAGACGGGCCAAACTAAAATTTATCTTCTGTCCTTTTCTTAATGAAATAGAAAAAAAAAAAGATGCACTGATCATAAATTTAGTTTAGTTTAACAGAATCAGCGCCAGTGCCATATTAGATGTTCATCAAAAAGAGACAAATACATGAAATATCAATGATTATAATTCTGTAAAATCTAAATGTCGCAACAGAGAGATATGTACCATTCCACATTCTGTGGTGTCACATTTCGAAAAGACATCTTGAAATGGCACCTAAAATCTGTAATAAGCTTCCTATAGAAATCAAAGAATTAAATGAAATACTTCATTTCAAAAAAGCTTTATTAGAACTATTATATAATTCTAATAAGGTATATTACTCTGTTAATAAGTACCTAGATGACAGATTTTAATTTATTAATTCATTCCTCATTATTAGTTCCAGTTTTTTATTATATTACTATTATTATTATTATTTTATTTGAATAGCTGTTAGTAATCGCTATATTAAGTATTATTAAATTAAATTATTGCCTATTGTTTTAAATATTAACATATGAATGACTACTATATTAATTACTATTAAATTCGAAATCACAAAGACGAAGTCACGGGCTAAAGCTAGTAGAGATAACCAACCACACATTAACTATTCAAAAAACCAGACCCACTCCCTTTTAACCAAAATCGGACAACCCTCCATCCGGTGTTTAACCCCAAATTAATACATCTAAACCACAGAAATAGTTCTAAAATCAACAACCGCAAACGACAGCATTTCCGGATTCCGGCAAGCCCAGCCGGTTCAGAACCGGTTCCGGCCCGTTCCGGTTTTGCTCCGTGCAGTCCCGCATTCGCTATCGGCGGTCACGTCCCGTTGCGGCGAAAATACCGGAAGTACTCTCTGTGGGCTAATAAATATGAAAACATTTTGTGTAGTTATAATGATAAAAAGCTGATCATGTATGATAAAATGTTTTGTGAGGGGTCCGTGGCTAAATAATAACAGCCGCATAGGTCGATCGATCAGGTTAAGCTACGCTTGCCGCGGTTGGTCTTTGGATGGGTGACCATCTTTACACACCGAGACCCATCCGTGCCTCGTTCTCGGTTGTCATTCGTGGATTTTTGACAGTTGTTACGGGTGGTCAGAAACCCAAGGGGTATCGTATTACCCAGTAACTGGGTTGTGGAGGTCAAATAGGCAGTCGCTCCATGTAAAATACTGGTATTCAGATGCATCCGGTTAGACTGGAAGCCAACCCCAACATAGTTGGGAAAAGGCTAGACGGATGATGATATTTAGTCCAGCGTACTTGTATAATATTTGTATAATATAGGTTTATTTATAAACAACTAGCTTCCGCCCGCGCTTTCGCCCGCAAGGTATGTCGATAAAAACTATCCTATGTCCTGCCCCGGGATGCAATCTATCTCTCTGCCAAATTTTATCGAAATCCGTTCAGTGGTTTAGGCGTGAAAAGGTAACATACAGACAGACAGACAGAGCTACTTTCGAATTTATAATATTAGTATAGATGATTAAAGTTAAGTGACGTTTAAACGTTAAAAAGTATGGTTAAACAGTCCCTAATCAATGCAATGCAATGTTTCACTTTAGGGGGTGATTCTACCTCTACCCACCCGTCATTGTGAACAACTTTTTTTGGGGGTACGTATCGAAATCCCGAATTTTAAAAGACCGAATTTTAAAATACCAATGGACGAAATCCCGAAAGTTGAAACGCCGAATGGTTGTTTGGTCGAAAGTTTAAAATCCCGAAAGTTCATTTGCCCGAAAGTTTAAAATTCCGAAGTTTAAAAACCCGAAGTTTAAAAACCCGAAGTTTAAAATCCCGAAGTTCAAAATCCCAAAATTGTCAAAAAATTTAATTGTCAAATTGTTGAAATTCTGTGTAAAGGATTTAAAGTAACCTTACCAAATCTAACCTCGGGGTGCCCTTCGCTCGCTCTTGTCTCCTATGTTGACGAAGCCCCGCTTCGCGGGGCTCCTATTTCTGTATAAAGGGTTCAAAGTAACCTAACCAAACCTAACCTCGGGGTGCTCTTTGCTCGCTCTTGCATTCTATGTCGACGAAGCCCCGCTTTGCGGGGCCCCTATTTCAGTGTACAGTGTACTTCCACACCCGGCGCTTTTTGATAGTAGCTATTTTTTTTGGATAGAATAGACCCTTTTTAGTGTAAATTTGAAAACCGCAAAGTTCGCAAAATTATAGTGGCCGAGAAAAAAATCCCAAAGTTTTTTTTTTATATACAAAAATATGTTGTTAGGCGTAGTCGACGGAGCCCCGCTTCGCGGGGCCCTTACTTCTGTCTACAGGGTTTAAAGGAACCTAACACGAAGGGGATGACGGGGGCTCGTCCGCTCGCTTTGCTCGCTCACTCGAGCCCCCGTCATCCCCTTCGAACCTAACCTGTCCAAGTCGGGGTGCCTCAAGTCCCGAGCTCGCTTCGCTCGCTGTTGCATCCTAAGTTGTCATTACAAATGTGTTAGCTACTAAGTAGCAAATGGGTTTGCCGGTTCTTTGTAAACACAAAACCGCCTACCTGTACTTTATATCCACCTTTTTGAAATTTGAACACTTTAAAAGTATCTTCACTCATTATAGCAACCACTCGGTACTAAGTAGCTAACAGTAACTACAAATTAATAAAACATTACGGAATAAAATAATTTTTCGAGATCTACCCCCGCTATAAAAAATATGTTAAGCAGAATGCCCACCGTCATAATTGTGTTGTAGTGCCATCTATGAGTAATCGCGGGAACTACGTCGCCGCTCTTTGGGATTTCATCCATCGGTATTTCGTCCATTCGGAATTTCATCCATTCGGGATTTCGTCCTTTCGGGCATTTGAACATCGGTATTTTGTGTTTCGATATAACGACTATCGACATTTAAAACTTTCGGTATTTTGAATTTCGGTGTTATGGACGTCGGTATTTCAATCATGGGTATTATGAACTTTCGGGATTTTGATACGTACCCTTTTTTGGATACCCAATATATCCATTATCCACTTGTTGAAGAAAACATGTTTTTTTTTGCAAAACATGCAAAAGTGCATGTTTTTTCCTCGAATCGTGTATGATTTTGTAGGGGTGAAGTTTTCTATTTGCAAAACATTTCAAATGACACTTTATTTTTTAAGTTGCCGTACCCAAAGGATAAAAACAGGACCCTATTACTAAGACTTCGCTGTCTGTCTGTCTGTCCGTCCGTCCGTCTGTCACCAGGCTGTATCTCAAGAACCGCGATAGCAAGACAGTTGAAATGTTCACAAATTATGTATTTCTGTTGCCGCTATAACAACAAATACTAAAAACAAAAAAAAATATTTAGGGGGGCTCCCATACAACAAACGTGTTTTTTTCGGCGTTTTTGCCTTGTGGTACAGAACCCTTCATGTGCGAGTCCGACCCGCACTTGGCCAGTTTTATTTTTACCTAATTACAAAGTTAACATACCGCTGCAGAGAAACGGAATATGTCTTAATGAATACCAAAGTGGTTTGGCCTCTTAAGGGAGAGTATTACTCCACTGTTTGACATTGTGTATCCAAAGTTGAACCTCTATAAAGTTCTACCTACCCTTCATTCTGAACCACTTTCCTTAGGAAACCCATATCCAGTTCTTGAAGAAAACATGTTCATTTTTCTCGAATCTTGTTGTAGGGGTGAAGTTTTCTATTAACCAAACATACCAAATGACGCTTATTTTATAGTGGCTTCCGCGTGCGGTTTCGACCGCGTGGTATGTTGATAAAAACTGACCAAGTGCAAGTCGGACTCGCATACGAAGGGTTCCGTACCACAAGGCGAAAACGCCGAAAAAACACGTTTGTTGTATGGGAGCCCCTCTTAAATATTCATTTTATTTTGTTTTTAGTATTTGTCGTTATAGCGGCAACAAACATAATTTGTGAAAATTTCAACTGCCTAGCTATCGCGGTTCTTGAGATACAGCCTGGTGACAGACAGACTGACGGACAGACAGCGAAGTCTTAGTAATAGGGTCCCGTTTTTACCCTTTGGGTACGGAACCCTAAAAAGTAGTCGTAGCCTATGTCCTTCCCCAGGTTTAAATTGGTCCAGCCGTTACGGAGATTAGTCTGAACAAACAGGCAGACAGTCACACAATTTTTTTAAATTGTGTTTTTATTATTAAGTTATTATACTTTCATATGCATTTAGTAATAAGATATTATTTTGACATAACAAACAGACATGTCAAACTTATTTATTTCTCTATACAAGGTGTAACGGAAAGGGGGTATCAACCCTGAAGGAGGTGAATGTGCTCATGAAACTGAACAACTTTCCCCAAAGAACATAGGTCGAAATATGAAAAAAAATTTTGGACCTCCCATAGTAATAGCAAATTAATGATTTACTTTTAGTATGGGAGGTCCAAAAATTTTTTTTCATATTCTTTGGGGAAAGTTGTTCAGTTTCATGAGCACATTCACCTCCTTCAGGGTTGATACCCCCTTTCCGTTACACCTTGTATATAAAATTCAAAGTCCTGACTGACTGATATATCAACGCACAGCCTAAACCGCTGGTCCTAGAGACATGAAATTTGGAGGGTGTGTTCTTTGTGAAGAGTAGGTATCACTAAGAAAGGGTTTTTCGAAATCCCACCCCTAAGAGGGTGAATGGGGGGAGGGTGCTAGTCTTAACATATAATTCTTCTGTAGGTACGTGTGTTTGTCACTTGTCATCTAACTCCTAAACAGCTGGACCGATTTGAATGAAATTTTGTGTGTATACTCGTATTTCAATAGGTTCCTGGATGGTTTGAAAACACAATTGAACCCGGTAGATAGCGCTGTTCGGGGAGGACAACGTCTGCCAGATCCGCTAGTACGTATATATGTATTAAAATGAAGATACTGCTCTAGAGAAACTGAGTTATTTTAATATCAAAGTGTATGCATAATATTATACACGTGCAAACCGCTTAACACGATCCCACAACTACACAGAAACAGGGTGAATATAATAACCTGCATTCACCAACGAACGATACATTTAATCCACTACGTATTTCATAAAACTACCCCTGGGAACACCCCTAATTACCGGACCGTGTTGCGATAGTTTCAAAATCACCCCGGGGTGGTTTTGATGTACCCCGAATTGGATACCTTATGAACAAGTTGCGAGTAGGGTTACCATCCCGAAATAGGGTTTTTGGGTACTATCAAAAAATTTTTTTTTTTTAATAAAAAGAAAATACTGAAATAGACCCTATACAAAGCGCAAGTCCGATCCTGCATGGAGTATTGCAGCCACCTTTGGGATGGCTCAGCGAAATACCAACTTGCCGCGCTTGACTCGGTGGAACGCAGAGCTAAGAGGCTCATTGGCGACGTAGACCTGGTGGATGCCAAGCTTCACAGCTTGGCTCATCGCCGCAAGGTTGCCTGCTTGTCGGTCTTCTACAGATTGTACTTCGATGAGTGTGCCCAAGAACTCCACAACTTCATTCCACCGGCCCCCTTCTTCCTTCGGTCATCCAGACGCACAGCAAGTTACCATCCCTGCCTAGTTGCTATTCCACCAATTCGCAAAGCGTTTTCAAATGTCTTTTATAATGCGCACAGCAAAAGAGTGGAACTCTTTACCTGCGTCTGTGTTTCCGAGCGCATATAACCCGAATCTCTTCAAAGTAAGAGTGAACAGGCTTCTTCTGGGTAAGCTCACTCCATCGTCGACTTTGTCTCTGTCACCTCTGACCTAGACTAGAGTCAAGAGCAAACCCATTCCAAATAAAAAAAAAAAAAAAATAGAGGATTTGTGGAAAAAAACCGGTCAAGTATGACTCGGACTCGCGCACCGACGAGGGCTCCGTACAAATTTGTAGGCATGTAAATAGTTTTAAAATATTTTTTTTTTGTAATGTAGCTACAAATTTACGGTTTTCGGATTTTATCCTATAATTGTGCTACATCTGTCTAGCCTTTTCCCAACTTTGTTAGGGTCGGCTTCCAGTCTCACCGGATGCAGATGATTACAAGTATTTTACAGGAGCATCTGCCTATCTGACCTTGACAACCCAATTACTAGGTAATACGATACCCCTTGGTAAGACTGGTTGATCGACTTTCGGGCTTCTGACGACCCGTAACGACTGTCAAAGATCCACAAATGACAGCCGGGACCAACGACTTAACGTGCTTTCTGAGGCACGGAGAGGTCTTGATACTTATGTAACCCATCCACGGACCAACCGCGGTAAGTGTAGTTTAACCTGATCAATCGACCCGTGCAGCTGTTATTACTTAGCCACAACGACATGTCCGACATGTTCGACATGTCCGGGACAGATCTGGTTGGTTGGTAACCCCCTAATAAGGGTATAGAAGCCAACAACTATAGGGTTCGCTTGGCATTTTGTATTTTGCCTTTGGTTAGTCTTGAGTGATGGTTTTGATCTGTTTTACGAATAGTAACAGCTCTATGGGAATGTTGAACAGAATTGACAAATTAATGGAAATGTGGTGTTTAGCGATCAGTGGCAGGGGCCCGTGGCTAGGGTTGCCACCTTTATTTGAATAAAAACTTTATCCAAATAAAAACAACCGACTTCCAAAAATAATACTAAAAATTGAAAAATAACTTTAATTTCGGAAGTCGGTGTCTTTGGTTCCGCATTTTTGTTTGTTGACACCGACTTCCGAAATTAAAGTTATTTTTCAATTTTTAGTATTATTTTTGGAAGTCGGTTGTTTTTTTTTTTGGAAAAAGTTTTTAATTTTCACTTTTTAGTGGGTCCGTTTGTAATATATCTAAGTTACAATAGCCAAATGTCAACTGCTCATCACTTGTTACAAAATATTGCTTTTCCCGATGTTGGGACGTTAATTGTAACCACTCACCTTACGCATTGTGACGAGCATAAATTGCTTAGCAACCGTAAAGTAATCGAATCGCAACCCGTGAAGTATTTGTCATTGAGTAGTTCCAATGGCTATCTGTGGTCTTCTTCATCAGCTCCACTTTACCAAATGATGATTTCCGAGAGCAAATGCTCAAGTTATTTAAAAAAATACCCAAATCGTTATAGCTTTGTCTATAAAATTTGAGGGTTTACCTCGATTTCCATGGGATCCTCTCATCTGATTACAACTTGATGATAATGGGACCACCTCGAGAGTTTACCCTTTCAAACAAAAAAATAATTTTGAAAATCGGTTCACAATTGGCGGAGTAATCGCGTAACAACACACAAAAAAAAAAAAAAAACATAGCGTCGAATTGAGAACCTCCTCCTTTTTTGAAGTCGGTTAAAAAACCGGCCAAGTGCGTAGCGGGCCATGCACAGTGTAGGGTTCGTAGTAGTACAACTCTGTTGTTCTTTATTCTGAATATAAGTAATGGTAAAGATATTAGGAGTTAATGGTTATAATAACAAAAATCAACTTTAAATTTAATTATCATTTCTAATACGTGCAGGGATGTCGATCAGAAGTGTGATGGTCTTAAACGCTTAAAAACGGCTCTACAAAGGACGATGGTAGCTAAAAATGAGTATTAAATTCGACTTCACACGGGAAGTTAGAAAAAACGTTATCTATATAAGAGAACCACCCTGTGTAGAAGCAAATGGATGTAGATAAAAAAGAAACATGATAATTATTTATAGTTTTTTATTTAATTTTCTTTTTCAATGCAAGTCTTTACCCGTTATAAACAAGCAACTACTTCATCTTAGTCACTTTAAAGGAATCATGCTAAGGATTTTGTATTTGGTTCAAGATTATCCAACACCCAAGTTTAACGACTATAACAGCTAAACTAATAAAGTTATCTTAACCGCTATAATTTTCCTTTAAAGTTCATGAAATGCACTATAATCGTGAATTTTTCCAGATTTTTCAAGATAGCAGGTTAGCTTTCAGAGGGTGGGGGACGCCCTACTGAAACATAAATTTGCACTTTAAGGTTTAATATTTCGTAAATGGAGCATTAAATCGAAAAATAATTTTCGCAAACCCCTTGGGGTTTGCGAAAATTATTTTATTTTATAGGTTATTTTATTTATTTTATTTTATAGGTTATTTGGTTTTTGGTTTTTTTATTTTATTTTATAGGTTATTTTATTTTAAGTATAGATTTTTTTTATTTTATAGGTCTTCTAAAATGACTTGTCATTTTAGAAGACCTATTCAACGATACCCCACACGATGGGGTAGACGACGAAAAAAATATTCATCCCACCTTCACATGTACGGAGACGGAGATGGCGGGATGAGCTGGGGGCTTAAAAAGGCCACTTTGGCAGAATCATAAAAGGATAACATTATGAATCATAATATAGCGAAGACATTCCGTTTTTTCTTTTTCTCGCTGCACTACGTAGGTATAATCAAAGAGATTGGGATTGGATTGATTGGTATTTTAGCACAGACAAAAAAAATAACTGAAAAATCCTAAACCAATGGGATTTGATACGATTAACTTATCAGTTAACTGTCCATTATGATTTAGGAATGCATGCATGATGTTTCTTATATATTTAGTTATATTTAGTTGGTTATATTTAGTTATATTTAGTCACAATGTGAAAATTGTTATTGAATAAATTAATTGAATTGAATTGAATTGAATGGCATTAAAAAAATTCGTCCGCCTTACTGTCAACAGAAAACGTGCTGAAAAGGCTGACAGCATTGCCATGTTGTATGGCAATGCTGATTCTTTGGCCAAAAAATAGGCAAGATTATGAATGAAAAAAAAAAACTGACTGCCAAAACAAAAACTACACAGTGAAAAATAACTTTAATTTCGAAAGTTGGTGTCAATAAACGAAAATACAGAACCAAAGACACGGACTTCCAAAATGTTCTTTTTGTAAAAAAGTTTTTATTTTTTAGTTGTACTTATCTACCCCAAACAAATTCTTATATCACTACTTGCTATATGAATATCAGTGACAGAAAGCTATTGAACACATCTGCCTACCCCTATAAAGGGTACCTACAGGCGTGATGTTATGTTGTGTGATTGCGTAAACAATGCATACATATGCTATAGCAGCAATCGCGGTTGATTTGCTGGCATTTATTGAAGAGTTCCGTTGTCTGTCTCCGAAACTCATCAACAGATCTTTACGAAATTTAAATGGGACCATTTCGGAATAAACCACTTTCGAAAAAAAAAAATTTGCATATCCATCTATATTTACGATGGAGTTATGCCCGAACATACCAAAAAAAAAATTAAAACATCTGAATTGAGAACCTCCTCCTTTTTAAAAATAATCTAGAAGCTCGTTCGTTCTACAGAAGTTATCCTTCCTTTTGCAGTGAAATAATAATTACGAAGCGAACAGGATAACACATAATAAAATAAATGCCCAAATTCACACCTCAACGCGGGGAATAATCATCATTCCGTTGTGCAAATATGCAATATTCTGGCTCGGATATTCGGTTCAGAGATAACGAACTATCCCTGGGGATTGTGGCAACAATCGCTAGCCCCGGCAGGTGTTAAAAGCGGAAGCGAGGAGCGAAAATTCTGGGAACGATTTTCATTTGTTTTGATGTTTATCTATGTGATACCTGACCTAATACCTATGTAACATGGCAACATAAGTAGCCATATATAAGCCATCAAAGGCTTCTGTAGTTTTTTAGTACCTATATAATGATTTAAACTCTGCGATATACATTTTGAACATTAATAAAAATAATAAAAAAAAATAAAAAAAAAATACATAACTAAAACACTGGCCAAGTGCGAGTCGGAGTCGCACACGTTTGTTGTATGGGACCCCCCATAAATATTTATTTTATTCTGTTTTTATTTGTTGTTGTAGCGGCCACAGAAATACATCATCTGTGAAAATTTCAACTGTCTAGGTAGCACGGTTCATGAGATACAGCCTGGTGACAGACAGACAGACAGACGGACATTGGAGTCTTAGTAATAAGGTCCCGTTTTTGTCCTTTGGGTACGGAACCCTAAAAATGATAAAATGCTACAAAAATATAAGAGCGAATGTGAGTCCAACTACCAATGGTGCAAAGAAGATGTTAATAACAAATATAGAGAGAGCAAAGTGTACTGTATGCGTGATTTCTTAAAAAAAAATGCGAAAAATACTTATTGATTAAAAATTAATGTGTAAGTTTTTTTTGCCTGCATTTCGCAAAAGTACTATATTTTTGTATCTTTTTAGGGTTCCGTAGTTCTGACAAAGAACCCTTATAGTTTCGTCATGTCCGTCTGTCTGTCTATCTGTCCGAGGTTTTGCTAAGAGACCGTTAGTAATAGAAAGCTGTAATTTTGTAGGAGTGTGTATATCAATTACGCCGACAAAGTGGTAAAATAAAATTTTGGAAAATATTTTTTTTAGGGTAGCTCCCCTACATGTGAAGTGGGGATGAATATTTTTTTCGTCGTCTACCCCATCGTGTGGGGTATCGTTGAATAGGTCTTCTAAAATGACAAGTCATTTTAGAAGACCTATAAAATAAAAAAAATCTATACTTAAAATAAAATAACCTATAAAATAAAATAAAAAAACCAAAAACCAAATAACCTATAAAATAAAATAAATAAAATAACCTATAAAATAAAATAATTTTCGCAAACCCCAAAAGGGGTTTGCGAAAATAACCTATAAAATAAAATAACCTATAAAATAAAATAATTTTCGCAAACCCCAAAAGGGGTTTGCGAAAATTATTTTATTTTATAGGTTATTTTATTTATTTTATTTTATAGGTTATTTGGTTTTTGGTTTTTTTATTTTATTTTATAGGTTATTTTATTTTAAGTATAGATTTTTTTTATTTTATAGGTCTTCTAAAATGACTTGTCATTTTAGAAGACCTATTCAACGATACCCCACACGATGGGGTAGACGACGAAAAAAATATTCATCCCACCTTCACATGTACCCTAAAAAAAATATTTTCCAAAATTTAATTTTACCACTTTGTCGGCGTAATTGATATACACACTCCTACAAAATTACAGCTTTCTATTACTAACGGTCTCTTAGCAAAACCTCGGACAGATAGACAGACAGACGGACATGACGAAACTATAAGGGTTCTTTGTCAGAACTACGGAACCCTAAAAAGATACAAAAATATAGTACTTTTGCGAAATGCAGGCAAAAAAAACTTACACATTAATTTTTAATCAATAAGTATTTTTCGCATTTTTTTTTAAGAAATCACGCATACAGTACACTTTGCTCTCTCTATATTTGTTATTAACATCTTCTTTGCACCATTGGTAGTTGGACTCACATTCGCTCTTATATTTTTGTAGCATTTTATCATTTTTAGGGTTCCGTACCCAAAGGACAAAAACGGGACCTTATTACTAAGACTCCAATGTCCGTCTGTCTGTCTGTCTGTCACCAGGCTGTATCTCATGAACCGTGCTACCTAGACAGTTGAAATTTTCACAGATGATGTATTTCTGTGGCCGCTACAACAACAAATAAAAACAGAATAAAATAAATATTTATGGGGGGTCCCATACAACAAACGTGTGCGACTCCGACTCGCACTTGGCCAGTGTTTTAGTTATGTATTTTTTTTTTATTTTTTTTTATTATTTTTATTAATGTTCAAAATGTATATCGCAGAGTTTAAATCATTATATAGGTACTAAAAAACTACAGAAGCCTTTGATGGCTTATATATGGCTACTTATGTTGCCATGTTACATAGGTATTAGGTCAGGTATCACATAGATAAACATCAAAACAAATGAAAATCGTTCCCAGAATTTTCGCTCCTCGCTTCCGCTTTTAACACCTGCCGGGGCTAGCGATTGTTGCCACAATCCCCAGGGATAGTTCGTTATCTCTGAACCGAATATCCGAGCCAGAATATTGCATATTTGCACAACGGAATGATGATTATTCCCCGCGTTGAGGTGTGAATTTGGGCATTTATTTTATTATGTGTTATCCTGTTCGCTTCGTAATTATTATTTCACTGCAAAAGGAAGGATAACTTCTGTAGAACGAACGAGCTTCTAGATTATTTTTAAAAAGGAGGAGGTTCTCAATTCAGATGTTTTAATTTTTTTTTTGGTATGTTCGGGCATAACTCCATCGTAAATATAGATGGATATGCAAATTTTTTTTTTTCGAAAGTGGTTTATTCCGAAATGGTCCCATTTAAATTTCGTAAAGATCTGTTGATGAGTTTCGGAGACAGACAACGGAACTCTTCAATAAATGCCAGCAAATCAACCGCGATTGCTGCTATAGCATATGTATGCATTGTTTACGCAATCACACAACATAACATCACGCCTGTAGGTACCCTTTATAGGGGTAGGCAGATGTGTTCAATAGCTTTCTGTCACTGATATTCATATAGCAAGTAGTGATATAAGAATTTGTTTGGGGTAGATAAGTACAACTAAAAAATAAAAACTTTTTTACAAAAAGAACATTTTGGAAGTCCGTGTCTTTGGTTCTGTATTTTCGTTTATTGACACCAACTTTCGAAATTAAAGTTATTTTTCACTGTGTAGTTTTTGTTTTGGCAGTCAGTTTTTTTTTTTCATTCATAATCTTGCCTATTTTTTGGCCAAAGAATCAGCATTGCCATACAACATGGCAATGCTGTCAGCCTTTTCAGCACGTTTTCTGTTGACAGTAAGGCGGACGAATTTTTTTAATGCCATTCAATTCAATTCAATTCAATTAATTTATTCAATAACAATTTTCACATTGTGACTAAATATAACTAAATATAACCAACTAAATATAACTAAATATATAAGAAACATCATGCATGCATTCCTAAATCATTACAATTATCCAAATTACAATAAAATGAGAATAATAATAAAAATAATATAAACAATCATGTCAATAACTCGTAGGTCAATTCATAAAATTCGATTAATTCAATTCAATTCAATAAGTTTTAAATTACTTAGGTTACTTTCGAATTTTGTATTTATTTATAGTTCATCAATGGAATATAGACACTTATTTAACAAGAACCGTTTAAGCTTATTCTGAAACCCACTTGTATACATATACTAGACTTTTTAATTCTGTCGGCAGTTTATTGAACATTTTTAATGACTTGTGGTAGGCGCTATGCTTTAAAACGTTCAGGTGCGGCACTTGCTTCATCTGGAGATCTTTTCTTCTTGTACTCTCCCTTTTTTGCCTTTCATCTTCAGTCTCATATTCAAAGATATATTTTGATAAGTGACTGAGTAGGACTAAAATGTACAAGCTTGGGACTGTCAATATATTTAGGTCATTAAAATGTGGCTTACATGATTCTTGCTGTTGAATTCCAGCTATGGTTCTGACTGCTCTTTTCTGAATTACAAAAGCTTTTTGAGTATTGTAATCATAACTTCCTCCCCAGAAAAGTATGCTGTATCTCAGTTTCGACTCAACTAATGCGTAATAGACCAGTTTTAAATCATTTGATTATTTCCCCTCCTTTTTATGTACTTGTACATATTAATAATATTATTTTAAGGCTATAGAGGATCCTCCGACCAGACGGGTGTTGTGTCGGGCGGGCAACTGCCCAATGATTCATGTCGGGCCGTTGTATCTATGCTAGTTGTGCGGTAAACTCTGCTTGCGAGATGCAGGATTTTGCGTGACGTCAGTGTGACGTGTTGTTCTCATGTGGCGTTATAGACAGCTACAAGGCTGTTAGCTTTTTAAATTAGATGATTTTAATAATTATTATACTTATTATGATACTTTTTTTTTTATTAAATACAAAACGTAACTTAACGCCTGTCTTTCCAGAAGGTATCCATTGTAGGTACAGACGCCAGCACATCAAGCTACTACACCATCATCTGCCTAGCCTTTTCCCAACTACGAAGCCGACCCCAAGGTCGGCTTCCAGTCTAACAGGATGCAGCTGAACACCAGTATTTCACATGGAGCGACTGCCTATCTGACGTCCACAACCCAGTTACTGGGTAATACGATACCCCTTGGTAAGACTGGTTGAGTTTGTCAACCAGTCTTACCAAGGGGTATCGTATTTCGGGCTTCTGACTACCCGTAACGACTGTCAAAGATCCACGAATGACAGCCGGGACCAACGGCTGTTACGGCTGAACGTGCTTTCCGAGGCACGGAGGGGTCACGGTATGTAAAGATGGTCACCCATCCACAAACCAACCGTGGCAAGCGTAGCTTAACCTGATCGATCGAACTGTGTGACTGTTATTATTTAGCAACGGGCCCCTCCAAGCTACTACAATCTGTCAAATTTCTTTAATAGATTTTCAACTTTATCACTACAGCATAAGGTTCAAAGTTAATTGGGAAAATTTGACAGTTTCGGGTAGTTTGATGTGCTGGTGTCTGTATACCCACATTTCGCCTGTTATATTTAAGTTCCATGCAATAGGGCGCTCAATGGCAAACGACGTCGCGACAGACCCAGACGGAGATGGCGGGATGAGCTGGGGGCTTAAAAAGGCCACTTTGGCAGAATCATAAAAGGATAACATTATGAATCATAATATAGCGAAGACATTCCGTTTTTTCTTTTTCTCGCTGCACTACGTAGGTATAATCAAAGAGATTGGGATTGGATTGATTGGTATTTTAGCACAGACAAAAAAAATAACTGAAAAATCCTAAACCAATGGGATTTGATACGATTAACTTATCAGTTAACTGTCCATTATGATTCGTAATGTTATCCTTGTATGATTCTGCCAAAGTGGCCTGTCTATGCTCCCTGTTCTCCTTTCATAAAAATTGGTCCTTAGCAGCTCTGGACTGAGAGAGGTGGAAGAGATTAGGGATGCATTTACCCAGGAGTAGGACATTATTGGCTAAAAAAAAAAATAGGGGGCGAGTCTTGGTACTAAGAAATTCCTGTTGGAAAAGAAAGAAAAAGAAGGAAAGAAAAACTGATTATTTTGCACAAACAAAACGCACATTGCAAATAAAAAAAGACATAAAATATACACACACAACGTAGTCAAAAGCCTCGTAGTCAAGCTTAAAAAATTTTGAAAAATTCATCAAGTATCAAACTCAAACTCAAATCATTTATTTCAATTAAACCATTAACAGGCACTTTTGATTTGTCAAGAAGTCGGTCAGTCAGAAGCTAGCTGCCCATTCCAAAGCGTAGGTAGGTACCTATGGAGAAGAACGGGCAAGAAACTCCATGGACACTCTTTTGAAATTACGTTTTACAAAAATATTTGTTACATCATTACTTTTGAATTTATGATTATATAATGTGAGAACGATGTAAAAAATAAAAAAGACGTACGCGTTAAAAGCGTCCAGAATACAACAAATAGTAACAAAACAACAATCCAAAATTAAAACAATTAAAATAAGCCCAGGCAGCTAAGTGATGACCAGCCCCAACTGACGGCGCCCGTTCACGAACATGACGTGTATATCAGCACCATTCAGCTCAACCATTTTGAAGGGAGCTAAATGATCCAACACACACGCCACCGTCAGCCAGACATTTGAGTGAGCATGACATACTAACACTTTGTCCTACCTAGGATTCGAACCCAAGACTTCATGCTCAGTAGTAGAGCTTGCGGCCACTAGACCAACGACGCCCTAGTTTAGAGTTACGATTATATCATATGAAGCATTCAAAATTGGTTTTCCTTCCATTAATTCTGTTCCAATTCGGACAGCATCTTCCACTAATTCCGGCCCGGACACGGTCGTTTATAATTCACAACAAGTCCAGTAAAAAGCTTACTCTTCAATTTCGGATGCCGAACAAGACCGGGTGCCCGGATTACTCCCGGACGTGGGGCAAGCCACGACAAGGATCCAAGAGTATGAATTAGACAAGGGGGCCTAAAAAGGCCACTTTGGCAGAATCATAAAAGGATAACATTATGAATCATAATGGACAGTTAACTGTTAAGTTAATCGTCATTGGTGAAGGATTTTTCAGTTAATTTATTTTTTGTCTGTGCTAAAATACCAATCCAAATCCAATCCCAATCTCTTCCGGGTCAGCGGGATTGTCCGAAAGGGTTACCGCTGGCCCGGAACATAAAGGGCAAAGGAAGGAACACGGGTGGGTTTCAGTCAGTAAGAGTCTGACACTCCCTTCCGCTCCACTCAGAGCGGGAGCAGTCATTTGATGATTACCCATCCAAAAAAAAAAAAAAATCCCAATCTCTTTGATTATACCTATGTAGTGCAGCGAAAAAAAGAAAAACACGGACTGTCTTCGGCATGTTATGATTCATAATGATATCCTGTTACGATTCTGCCAAAGTGGCCTTTTTAGGCCCCAAGGTCAAACCTTGGGGCCTAAAAAGGCCGAGCGACCTCGACGACCTAAGACATTACCAATCTAATGTCTTAAGTCGTCGAGGGTTGATAGGCAGTCGCTCCATGTAACATACTGTTCAGCTGCATTTGGTTAGACTGAAAACTGACCAGAACATAGCTGAAAAGGTAGGTGAGTGTGCCCTCGAACTCCACGACCTCATTCCACCTACCCCCTTCTACCTTCGGTCATCCAGACGCACTGCAAGTTACCATCCCTGCCTAGTTGGTATTCCACCAATTCGCACTAAGCATTTCCAAATGTCTTTTATAATGCGCACAACAAAAGAGTGGAACTCTTTACCTGCGTCTGTGTTTCCGAGCGCATACAACCCGAATCTCTTCAAAGTAAGAGTGAACAGGCTTCTTCTGGGTAAGCTCACTCCATCGTCGACTTTGTTTCTGTCACCTCTGACCTAGACTAGAGTCAAGAGCAAACCCATTTCAAATAAAAAAAATAAAAAAATAAAGGCTAGGCAGATGATGATTATGCTTGGAAGATGAGAGCGTTGCAGGTGCTTAGAAATGACTAGCTTGGTTGATGAATTCGTGAAGATCAGAGCTAGAAGTTTCGCAATGTCTTATTATCATTGTTGCGCGCATGGTGACATTAGTTACCACTAGCGCCATCTAGTATCGAGTAGCAGAACTAGTAGAGTCAAGATCCTTCTAGAAATTACGATGCTAGAACTTTCCTGAAATATCGACATCTGGTCAGTCGGGGCCGGTATGTACCCGAACATTCTAGATGTTTCTACAGTAGCAGATTCTAGAACTATCTGAGGCACTATATAAAGTTGGTATGGGTCGCGAGCAGGGTCAGATTGGATAAAGCGATACAAGCGAATACATTAGGAAGCGATCTTCAAGTGCGACTTAGAGCGATCAGCAGTGCAATTGTGTTTTATAATTAGTGTGTTGAGTTGTTGTTAGTGTTGTTTAATTAAAGTGTAATTTATATCGGCAGTTTTTATTGTCACGAACCCCAAACTCGTAACATTATTTACAATAAGGAAAAACTTTAACTCCTCCTGAGTCGAGTGAAAAGGGATCATCCTCGTTTCCTTTTCCGTTACATTTATTTTTTCTATTATCTATTGGATTATTTAACCTAACTTTATATCACGACAACTTTGTACTCCTAGGTATCGTTCGATTCGTCAATGTTATTTTTTTGTGTGGACGATCATCATCATTCTCCTGCCCTTATCCCAATTTATTTGTGGTCGGCGCAACATGTCTTTTTCTTCCATACTTCTCTTTTAGTCGTCATCTCGGTAGTCACCCCCTTTTCATCATTCACACATTCCATCCATCGTTTCTTTGGTCTTCCCCTACCCTTATAGCCATCGACATCCATACTCAAAACTCTCCTCACGACATTTTCCTCTTTTCTTCGTAACGCGTGGGAATCGGTTGTCATGGTATGGACCATGACAATCGATTCCCACGCAACTTTTCAGTTACCGGTGCCACTTTCAAACTTCCTCTTATGTAGTTACTCATTTCTTATTCTATCCATTCGTGTAACACCACACAGGAGTCTTGTGCAAATAATCACCGGAGTGATTGTCAACACACGCACAACACACGCCCATTATTATTACATATTTCTCTTTTATTATTTCTGCAAAACCAGAACGAATTATTTCTTTACGACGTAGTAAATAAATAATTCGTTCTGGTAACTATCACTGGATTTTTAATATCTAGTCACGCTTCACCATAACTACTCAATTCAGCGACATAACCTATCAACTATAGTCCGCTCGGAACTAGTTGGCCGCGTCTTAGGTATGTAAGCGGTGAGACGAAGGGCGGGGGTGCATTACTCACTACGTGCGTAGCAACCCGCCGCCTCACCCCTACCAGGCCTCCGTCAGTCCATGTACTTGCGCGCTATAATTACCTACCGCCCGGCCGAGCGGTCTCGGGCCCTTTGCGGACTAAATTCAGTGCGGTTTTCGCAAGCGAAGCGCACGCACGTTATTCAATTTTAATCGTTTCATTCGTTTGTACGCGTACCGATGCCGTCTGGTGTTTTATGTGCAGTAGATGGGAGCAAATCAAGTAAAAGAAGGGATAAACACCTAACATTTTTCCATTTACCTGTCAATGAAGATGGCATGTCATGTTTTAGATGCATTGCACAGTCAGCACCAATTTATAAAAAAAATATTTTATAAACGATACAATTTTAAACTACCACCTATAGTCAGAACATATTCACGGTTCTCAACAAATAGTTATGTTAATTTCATTTTATCGAAGAGGCAGCCCTGCCATTGCTGTGGGATCGTGCGGTGCGAAGCAATCACAACTGTACGCTTGAGCATTTAGGCACATTTTAGCATGCAGCGGTTGCTGACGCGACGGAGTGGGCTATTATAGCAGTAGGTATTGTAAATTTTCTACTGAGTGAAGTATCTGTTACGTAGTAACTATTTAGTTATCTGTGCCCCTACCCCCACCTCAGCGGCCAACTAGTTCCGCGCGGACTATAGCGCCGAATGGTTTATATTATTCATACTTCGAGATCAGAGCCGCAACTGGGCCACGGCTTCTGGTCTAAAATCTACATCGAGGGCGATACCGAATTACTTAGTTAAGGCTTGTGAAATAGAGAAAAAGCGATGCTATAAGATGTGGACACCTTACAAAAAATTCTGTGTGGTTTTGAGAAAATGGTTGTTAGCGTAGGTATAGTTTTTATTCTCTCGGCGAATTTCTGAACAATAAATCTTTTCAGTCCTACCACTTCAGAAATGCATTGTAATATTTTTTAAATTATTTATCTTCCTCTGTGTGTGTATAATGTGTCTTTGCACTACAATTTTACATTATCATCCTTTGTACCTACCACATTTTATGCAAATACACGATTTTGATTTGATTTGATTTGTGGAAACGTAACGTAAATTAGAACGATTTTTGAATCGAAAATACAACTCTTCATTGAGCATTTCAGCCGAAAGACGTTCACAGCTGGACATCGGCCTCCCCAAAGCAACGCCGCTTCGACAGGTTCTGTGCTTCTAGCATCCAGTTGCTTCAACAGGTCATCGTTCCTCCTTGTAGGACGCCTAGTCACCACTCCAGAAGCTGTCGGCCCCATCGGCCATCTGTTCTGCGAGCAATGCCTACTGCCACTTAAGTTTGGCAATTCTTCGCACCATGTCGGTTGTAATCATTTCGAAAATATACGAAATAGCTTTATTTTCAAAAGGAAATATAGATATTTATCCGACATAGCCTGCTATGACATAAATTAACCAACAAGCACAACTAGGACCGGCAGACTACAAAACATAAGTCGCAAAGTCACACTTTATGACTTACTAGCTTCCACCCGCGGCTTCGCCCGCGAGGTATGTCGATAAAAACTATCCTATGACCTTCCACGGGATGCAA
Organism: Mesoligia furuncula; assembly: GCA_916614155.1. Classification (NCBI taxonomy): domain Eukaryota; kingdom Metazoa; phylum Arthropoda; class Insecta; order Lepidoptera; family Noctuidae; genus Mesoligia; species Mesoligia furuncula. Next base: position 6,657,593 of record OU744815.1, read on the forward strand.
TCTATCAATCATTCTGTGCCAAATTTTATCGAAATCCGTTCAGTGGTTTAGGCGTAAAAGGTAACATACAGACAGATAGAGTACTTTCGAATTTATAATATTAGTAGGGATGTTTTTTAGACTGCCGGCACTAGTTTGGTATCACCCATAGATATGCATAAAGTTATACAACTCATCATCATCTGCGTAGCCTTTCCCAACTATGTTGGGGTCGGCTTCCAGTCTAACCGGATGCAGCTGAATACCAGTATTTTACATGGAGCGACTGCCTATCTGACCTCCACAATCAAGTTACTGGGTAATACGATACCCCTTAGTAAGACTGGTTGTCAGACTTTCGGGCTTCTGACTACCCGTAACGACTGTCAAAGATCCACGAATGACAGCCGGGCGTGGCCGGAACCAACGGCTTAACGTGCTTTCTGAGGCACTGAGGGGTCACGGTATGTAAAGATGGTCACCCATCCACAGACCAACCGCGGCAAGCGTTGCTTAACCTGATTGATCGACCTGTACACCTGATCAATCGCATAAAGTGTTTGCAACTAAGTAAATATTATGTGCAAAACAAGTATTTTTCGATCATAAAATTGTTCGAATTTTCGTTACGTTTGCTCCGCGCGTTTATTTATTTATTTATTTATTAAAACTTTATGCACAAGTAAAAGAAATACTGTACAAAGGCGGACTTAATGCCTGAGGCATTTTCTACCAGTCAACCTTAGGGTGATGCAGAGACAAAATATGGTAGGTGCAACATATGAATGTCAAATGATTATAAAATACAAGACTACATACTAATACATAGATATATACATACATGCATACATACATACATACATATAAACAAAAAGAACTGTGAGGAGAAAAAAAAAAAAAATATCGGTAGAGGAGAAAAACGAATCTAGTAAATCAGCGCTGGACAGTTCGCGCGTTCACGCTAGGCCCATTTTACTCAAGTCTTGTGAAGTTGTATTCCAGAAATTCGTTGCAGACTGGAAACTGGCGCATAGCCTGATAAATGTCGTGAATGTCGTAAACTTGTCATACTATTGACTTACCTGCTACAATTGTACCCTCTTTTCCCCCTTTACGGTAAGAACTATCCCTCCTAACTACTTATTATACAAGCTGTTGATTTGCATCCTCGTCAAATTTCAGGAGGTTGTCATAAAAGACATAAATAATCATTTGAAGTACGGTAGGGGGCAATAACTAGTAAGCGCTGCTTTTTTTTTGTTGTAGACAGTATTTCAGAATTAAACCCTTAATTCAATACAAATAAAACAGAATCACCCGACTATGCACACAGCGACACTGCATGCAGCTGCCATGTAATTCCCCGCGCCCGGCCGTCGCATCGCGGAGCAATGACCGGTAGCAATAATTTTACCTAATTTTAATTCGAAAGTCACCTACATTATTGTCATAAATTTCGCTTGATAATTAACTCATTTTTGAGCATCATTGGAATACGGAAATCTTACTAATGACAGTAATACTAGTGCGCCAAAGAAAAGTTCACTGACCTGTTATCAGATGATTAATAATATCCTTCAAGCTAAAGTTTTCGTAGTGATTTTGTTTTTATTTGTGGATTAAATTTGTTGATTTGAAACTTTCCTTCCTACGGGCTTAGGACCGGCAATAATTCTACCTTTGTAGGTGTACCGATCTACTAAGTCTAAAAATGTCTTCTACGTTTGATGGAAATGGAAAGACGTTATTTCGACTCTTAGGTATTATTGGCGTAGGTAGTTAAAAATTTAAAATAACTTATTTACACTAATGAAATTGATTAAGCTAACAACGTATTTACAAAATGTACAAATAAATAAATTACCTACCTATGTTACCGGAGGTAAAGTTGCCACGTACTTAGGTAGTACGTACTGGTTTTCCTTCAGCTTAACAACACTAACACATTCGTTTTTAAAGTGTCGAAAACGACAAAATGTAATCCGCACGGCATTATCACCTGGGTGAATGTCTTGTGCCTTGGGGGTTGCAGTTCACGCTTCAGTATGCGCAACACTGGTGTGGTGCACAGCAAGCATGCATGACACTCTGTGATGGGAGTTCCCGATCGGGAAACATCCGGATTACTCCACGTAGGCTGTCTCCACTGATGGCATACTCACCTGACCGTCTCCACCAGCACGACATTTGAATTGAACACTTTGTACCTACGTCTCAAGAGTCTCAACGATGTACCGAGAAGCGGAATTCGCAAAGCGCACGAACGCTGCGGCGATTTCAATTACACTGTTAGTTCCGGGGCCGCGGGGGCGTGGCTTAGGGTGCGCGGGAGACTACGTACCCGCTTCGCCGCATCGTGATTGGGGGATGGGATTGATTACCTACGAATTTATCGAATGATAGATTCTCATGCGCATTTACATGTGTGTGTCTGTGAAAGCGCGGTTATAGGGCTAGTAACAGACGGGCCGCGTTTAAATACGGCTGGTTCACACTTACGGATTTCCGTAAATAAGAAAAAAAAATAAAAAAAATACCTACCCATTTTATTGTCGATTTGGGTCGAGAATCATTAGCATAATTACGTCCTTGAATTTGACTAGGATGCAAATCAACAGCCTGTATTTGCGAAAGTAAGTTTGTTTGTTACATTTTCACGCCTAAATCACTGAACCGATCATCCTGAAATTTTGCATATACGTTCTCAGGTGCACAGAAACGGACATAGGGTACCTTTCATCCCGAAAAAAGTGCTGTTCCCGAGGAAAACAACAATAATGTTATTATGATAATAGATGACGCCACGTGTCTTGAATAAAAAATAGGACAACGTCTGTCGGGTCGGCTAGTACCTATACAGCAGGGCTATTGATAAAACATTAACAACCTCTGAAGAGGTCATTGTTGGTACTCATAATTATGAACAACTTTTACTATGGGACCAAACCTACATTTTGACGAGTTATACGAACATAAATGTAGGGAACAGCTGATATTTTTTTTCGCGATTTCAGTTTTGGTCCCATAGTAAAAGTTGTTCATAATGATGAGTAGAATAACCTCTTAAGAGGTTGTTAATGTTTTGCCTATAACCCTGTACATAAAGAACTAGCTTCTGCCCGCGACTTCGTCCGCGTGAAATTCGTACTTTCCTCTTATAATTTCGAAAATGTATGTTTACGATTTTTATCATTTATTTAGATATAAATGTTGGGGTCGGCTTCCAGTCCAACGGGATGCAGCTGAGCACCAGTATATTATATGGAGCGACTGCCTATCTGACCTCCACAACCCAAATACGATACCCCTTGATAAGACTGGTTGTCAAACTTTCGGGCTTCTAACCATCCCTAGCGACTGTCAAAGATCCACAAATGACAGCTGGGACCAACGACTTAGTGTGCTTTCCGAAGCACGGAGAGGTCACGGTATGTAAAGATGGACACCTATCTACAGACCAACCGCGGCAAGCGTAGCCTGCGTAACCGATCTGTGCGGCTGTTATTATTGATTATTTTCTGTCAAAAGTATTAATACTGAGTTTCGAGTAAATCGGCACGCGCGTTAAAATTCTTCCACACAAACTTTAACACCCCAACACAAGGGTGTTGGGGTGTTTTGATAAACGAATAATGATAAACTTTATTACTTGCTTAGGCAAGTAAGTATTCTTGCCAAGTTTATTAACCAAATGAATAAGATTTTTCTTATAAACTGTATCCCCGTTTTTCACCCCCACAGGGGTGGAATTTCGTAAAATTGTTTGGGATGTATTCATTACTCGACTCAAAGATTGTTTATACCAATTTTCGAGTTAATCAAGCCACGCAGTAAAGTCTTCCCCTACAAAATTAACTTTTCACCCCGTTAGGCAATTTTAGGCCCGTTAGGCAATTTTCGAAAAACGATGATACACGTTATTCTTTATTTTCGGTCTTAAGTATAAATACTTAGTTTCGAGTTAATCGGACCACGCGTTAAAAATCTTCCATACAAACTTTGACACCTCCCAATCCCCCTCCAGGGGGTAGTTTAGAAAAAAAAGCCAAACTTCATAATTTATTTAGATAAGTATTCAAATTTCATGGTTATTAACTCAAGGAATAAGATTTTTCATACAAACAAAATCCCCTCTTTTCACCCCTTAAATTTCCAAAAACCCCTTCTTAGTGGATATCTACTCTTCACAAAGAACATACCCTCCAAAATAAATTTCTCTACCCAGCGGTACCGACCAGCGTTTTAGGCTGTGCGTTGATATATCAGTCAGTCAGGACAAAATTTCATCCCCCTTTTCACCCCCTTAATGGATGAAATTCTAACAACACCGTTGTGTTAGCTTCCAATCATAAGCCTAGATAATAAATTTAGTGATTTTTACGTCGAAAATTAATGACTTTCTATACACAACTTCACCCCCCTTTTTAACCCTTCGGGGGTGGAATTATCAAAAACGCTGAGACACGTATAAATTAATTTTCAATTGTCAGCCTAAATACAAAATTAGAAGATCCTAACTTCAAAACTGTCGGACTTTCATATAAACTTCCATCCCCTATTTTAACCCTTTAGGGGTTGAATTCCCAAAAATCCTTTCTTAGTGGATACTTACTCTTCACAAAGAACACACCTTCTAAGTTTCAAGTCTCTAGGTCCAGCGGTTTGGGCTGTGCGTTGATATATCAGTCAGTCAGTCAGTCAATCAGTCAGGACTTTGATTTTTATATACAATGTGTTGATTTGCATCCTAGTCAAATTCAAGGACGTAATTATGCTAATGATTCTCGACCCAAATCAACAATAAAATGGGTAGGTATTTGTTTTATTTTTTTTTCTTATTTACGGAAATCCGTAAGTGTGAACCAGCCGTATTTAAACGCGGCCCGTCTGTTACTAGCCCTATAACCGCGCGTTCATTTACACACACATTCAAATGCGCATGAGAATCTATCATTCGATAAATTCGTAGGTAATCAATCCCATCCCCCAATCACGAGGCGGCAAATCGGGTACTTAGTCTCCCGCGCACCCTAAGCCACGCCCCCGCGGCCCCGGAACTAACAGTGTAATTGAAATCACCGCAGCGTTCGTGCGCTTTGCGAATTCCGCTTCTCGGTACATCGTTGAGACGTAGGTACAAAGTGTTCAATTCAAATGTCGTGCTTGTGGAGATGGTCAGGTGGGTATGCCATCAGTGGAGACAGCCTACGTGGAGTCATCCGGATGTTTCCCGATCGGGAACCCCCGACACAGAGCGTCATGCTGGTTGCTATGCACCACACCAGTGTTGCGCATACTGAAGCGTGAACTGCAACACCCGTTCCACTACCTCAAGGCACAAGACATTCACCCAGGTGATAATGCCGTGCGGATTACATTTTGTCGTTTTCGACACTTTAAAAACGAATGTGTTAGTGTTGTTAAGCTGAAGGAAAACCAGTACGTGGCAACTTTACCTCCGGTAACATAGGTAGGTAATTTATTTATTTGTACATTTTGTAAATACGTTGTTAGCTTAATCAATTTCATTAGTGTAAATAAGTTATTTCAAATTTTTAACTACCTACGCCAATAATACCTAAGAGTCGAAAGTATACCACGTACTTACACTTAACTAGAACGTCTTTCCATTTCCATCAAACGTAGAAAACATTTTTAGACTTAGTAAATCGGTACACCAACAAAGGTAGAATTATTGCCGGTCCTAAGCCCGTTAAGTAGGAAGGAAAGTTTCAAATCAACCAATTTAATCCACAAATAAAAACAAAATAACTACGAAAACTTTAGCTTGAAGGATATTATTAATCATCTGATAACAGGTCAGTGAACTTTTCTTTGGCGCACTAGTATTACTGTCATTAGTAAGATTTCCGTATTCCAATGATGCTCAAAAATGAGTTAATTATCAAGCGAAATTTATGACAATAATGTAGGTGATTTTCGAAATAAAATTAGGTAAAATTATTGCTACCGGTCATTGCACTGCGGCGCGAGACGGCCGGAGCTACCATTTCGGGGAATTACATGGCAGCTGTATGCATTGTCGCTGTGTGCATAGTCGGGTGATTCTGTTTTATTTGTATTGAATTAAGGGTTTAATTCTGAAATACTGTTAAATTTCTACAACAAAAAAAAAGCAGCGCTTACTAGTTATTGCCCCCTACCGTACTTCAAATGATTATTTATGTCTTTTATGACAACCTCCTGAAATTTGACGAGGATGCAAATCAACAGCATGTATATAGATAGCTCCGGTCGAAGCAAATCAAATATTAACTAGACAACGAGACGGTAGCAGAGCTAAACCTAAATTGATTTATATAAACACTTACGTGTCGTTACGGGTCGTCAGTAGTCCGTAAGTCTGAGAACCAGTCTTACCAAGGAGTATCGTATCACCCAGTAACTGGGCTGTGGAGGTCAGATAAGCAGTTGGAACATCGGTCGGAGGATCCTCCCTTTTCTATGGAGGATGAGTGAACTTTATACCCCGTTCCTCATACCTCTACAGTATGGACAATTATCAAAATCGGACTACTCTGCAAAAAGTTATGCGTGGATGACCAAGCATAATTTTTATATATTTATAAAATAAATATATATATATTATATATACACGCGAACACGCGCGTTCGCTTACGCGTATATACAATGTGTTGATTTGCATCCTAGTCAAATTCAAGGACGTAATTATGCTAATGATTCTCGACCCAAATCAACAATAAAATGAGTAGGTATTTTTTATTTTTTTTTCTTATCTAAGGAAATCCGTAAGTGTGAACCAGCCGTATTTAAACGCGGCCCGTCTGTTACTAGCCCTATAACCGCGCTTCACACACACACAAATGCAAACCATTCATGCAACTCTCATTCGATAAATTCGTAGGTAATCAATCCCATCCCCCAATCACACTCTCTTGCGCCGCTCCTAGCCACGCCCCTTTTCCCCGCGCCGACAGTGTGATTGAACTCGCCGAAGTGTTCGCGAGTGCGCTTTGCGAATTTCCGTACATCGAGACGTAGTTACAAAGTGTGATGACGGACAATTACTCAAATGCCGAGTTGGTGGAGATGGTCGCCATCAGTGGAGACAGCCCACCCATTCCACTACCGCAAGGCACAAGACATTCACCCAGGTGATAATGCCGTGCGGGTTACATTTTGGTCGCTGGTTCCTGGAACACCAAGACGCCAACATCCTGTGGATGGACGAGTGTTTACCTAAGAGTTGAAAGTAAGTATACCACGTACTTACACTTAACTAGCACGTCTTTCCATTTCATCAAACGTAGAAAACATCATTTTTAGACTTAGTAGATCGGTACACTAACTAAGGTAGGTATTATTGCCGGCCCTAAGCCCGTTAAGTAGGAAGGAAAGTTTCAAATCAACCAATTTAATCTATACATATAATAAAATTGTAGAAAAGTGGTGTCTGTACAATGGAAATATATAAAAAAAAAGTAACAGGGGTTGTTATTATATCGATGCCGAACCCGAAATTGTAATTAATTTTTTTCTGTCTGTTTGTCTGTGTGTTTGTGCACGCTAATATCAGAAACGGCTTATTCGATTTAGATGCGGTTTTCACTAATATATTGTAGTAGTCGCATTTTTCACATCCGCCATCTTGGATTTTCATTTTGACACCACCATCGGTTTCAGCACCCTCGAAAACCACGAAATTGACACCCATCATGAAAAAATATAAAAATTTTCACATCCGCCATCTTGGATTTTTATTTTGACCCAACCATCGGTTTCAGCACCCTCGAAAACCACGAAATTGACACCCATCATGAAAAATTGTAACATTTGTCACATCCGCCATCTTGGATTTTTATTTTGACCCCACCGTCGGTTTCAGCACCCTCGAAAACCACGAAATTGACACCCATCATGAAAAAATATGAATAGGTACATATGTCGGTAGATTATATTCATCTATTTGGTGGACTAAATAAAGGATTTACAATAAAACAAAAAAAAAATTAATTACCAAACCCGTGCGAAGCCGGGACGGGCCGCTAGTTGTATATTATAACAATGTGTTCTACTTATTATCGATAATTTCAGTTAGTATAGTCCCATCTCTATCCGAAAGTTAATCATGGGAGCGCTTCGAGGAAATAAATTTTAATATTTTTAATCGTTCCTCGAAGCGCTCTTTTTGGGAGCGCTTGGAGGAACAAAACGGGAGCGCTTAGATGGGAGCGTTTCAAAACGGGAGCGCTACGAGGAATACCTCGTGCCGGACTTAAAGAATAGCACCACCCCTTACTTCCCGTGAGTGTCGTAAAAGGCGACTAAGGGTCTTACAGGAGAATGGGCAGCAGCGTTCTCTATGCATTCCACCATCATACCATACTGCGATCGCCAACCCGCCTGCCAAGCGTTGCGATTATGGCAAACCCCCCCAAAATTGGGGTAGGCCTATGTCCAGCAGTGGACGTCTATCGGCTGAAATGATGATGATGAAGTATTTGGTATAGGTTAGGCATTTCTTTTCTTGATTTTCTTTATTACTTAAGTATAAGTTCATTAGCTCAGGTTAGTAATTAATTTTTCTAGCAATTCTTTTGTTTTATAAAGTTAGTACGTTTGGTTTGCACGTCTTAACACTTATTACTTAAACTGTGACAATTTTAGTATAATAATCTGTAAGTATTTATAATTTAATTGTTTACGATAGTACGTGTTTACTAAATAACTGTGTGTTAAGTAGTAAGTACTATTTTATTGTAAGAATGCCTCGAAGAAGATCCAACCTCTCCCAATGTAGCAGAAATGCTAAAAGGATGAGATTAGTTTGATCACAAGAATCTGAGGAAGGTCGTGAGGCAAGGCTCTCTACAACTCGGGAACATCAGGCTAGGTTTCGTGCTGCAGGAACTTCGACTCAGCGAGAATCTCGACTGAGTTCAAATCGTTCTCGAATGATGACAACTAGAAATAGGGAAAACGGGGAACAACGAAAGGCACGTTTATCTGTCGATCGCGATGCTCACGCGCTATCGCGTGAGTCTGAGACTTTTGCTGTCAGGGAAACCCGCCTGAGCTCCCAGAGAGTACGGACAACAAATGCTCGATCCCAGGAGACACAGGACGAACTGGAAATACGTCTCACTGCCGATCGTGAAGCTCATGCACTATTTATTTATTTAAACTTTTCGCACAAAAAGGTACAAAGGCGGACTTAATGCCTTAGGCTTTCTCTACCAGTCAACCAAGGGTGGTGAAGAGATTGGATGGCAGGTGCTTTGGTTGAGAGGAAAAATGATTAAAAAAAAAATTAAACTAAGTACACAAATACATAAATAGGTTATATACACATACATACTATTGACTATAATACATACTTATAATATATATGTACATACAAATTCAAAGGAGAGAGGTGTTGAGATGACTCTACGCTATTTGTTTCGTAAATAACTCTGCAATTTCCGCTTAAATGCATACCGACCGGTGGCCGTCCTGATATCAAGAGGAAGTGCATTCCAAAGAAGAATGGACTGAATATGAAAGGAAGAATGAACAAAGTCAGAAGTATGAGAAGGACAGAGTAGGAGAAGATTGTTAGAAGAACGCAGATTCTTAGCGTGAGAAGAACATAGATATTGGAAGTGAGACACGAGATAAGAAGACTTTCACTGATAGGGAAATTCGCCTGAGTTCTCAGAGGGTTCGGACAGCAAATGCCCGGTCTGTAGACGGTATATGTAATTCAAAATATGCTGCCTGAAAAGTCACTATTCCACGCGAACGAAGTCGCGGGCACAGCTAGTCCACAAATAAAAACAAAATCACTACGAAAACTTTTGGTTGTAGGATATTATTAATCATCTGATAACAGGTCAGTGAACTTTTCTTTGGCGCACTAGTATTACTGTCATTAGTAAGATTTCCGTATTCCAATGATGCTCAAAAATGAGTTAATTATCAAGCGAAATTTATGACAATAATGTAGGTGATTTTCGAAATAAAATTAGGTAAAATTATTGCTACCGGTCGGGTCATTGCTACGCGGCGCGACGGCGCTACCATTTCGGGGAAAAACAGCTGCATGCATTGTCGCTGTGTGCGTAGTCGGGTGATTCTGTTTTATTTGTATTGAATTAAGGGTGTAATTCTGAAATACTGTTAAATTTCAACAACAAAAAAAAGCAGCGCTTACTAGTTATTGCCCCATAACGTACTTCAATTGATTATTTATGTATTTTATGACAACCTCCTGAACTTTGACGAGGATGCAAATCAACATATTGTATATATATCGGATCAGGTAGGATTTAAGGTCTGTCTCGATATCATCAGGGATATTTTAACTACTGTTGTGGGCGTACTGTGGGTAGTGTTGGTTATTGCGCAACAGAAAAACGGTTTGCAGTTCAAATCAGATTATAATTTCATGAACAATTAATCACACTAGCAAATCACACACTGTAGGTACATAACACAACTAGATACACGTAAAATAATGATGTACAATAACAAAGTAATTGCGAACAAATCGTAGGATCGATTACTGTTCGTATAGTGACAGAGCCACCCAAATATAGCGTATTTAGTATACAGGTATAAGGCTGAACTTTAGTAAACCGACAAGTTTGTCGGGAGTCGAGTCCGAAGACCGACTGACTCTAGCACAAACGAATGCGCTCAGTTATAAGGGGTTTGTATGAACTACGCATTCGCCCCACAACAACTCTGTCCGATGACGCACGGAAGTACGTCAACGTGTTTACTTGAGTTGATACAAAATACTAAAATGTGTCAAATCTATTATAACATTACATTATAAGTAGGTAATCAAATAATACAAGAATAATTGTAGTAACTAAACAATGGTGATTTCACAAAGTAAATCATTTTAAAATCAAAGTAATTGCTTCGAACAAAACCATTGGTAACAATAATGAAGATAAGTTGCCAAAATCAATTAGTCCGTACACTAAGTACTCAATAAACTATGTTCCAATTTGTTAGACAATAATTGATAGTAAAATCACATGAATTTATAATAATATAAACAAATCATAACAAATTATGTTGACTACCCACAATTATTGTAATAATTGAAGCCAACTCCGACATATATATTTTTTAATGTATAAACATTAAAAAAAAATATACGCGTCGACTTGAGAACCTCTTCCGGTTTTTCGTCGGTTAAAAAAGATAGTGATGACAGTAATTTTAGGGACTTTATAGCTTCACCATAGCTCCACCTATCTTCAGCTGTGACACAGTTCTAAACACCAACGTTGTCTCATTAACTATACAACCGTCGAAGGATTCCCTCGCCACCGCTGAGATAGCCACAAATTCTTCAGAATATTAGCCCTGCTGTTGACTAACCGCTCATTACATTCCTCTAAACGGTGATATGGAAGAGGGAATTTCTTTTGCGGAGATATTAGAGTTGAGGTGAAGAAAAAAGGCTTACATGAGCTAAACCGCGGTCACTGTCGGTCTGCATAGAAAAGAAAGAGAAGCACGATGACACAACGCTGGTAATTTATTGCAAAATATGAAGCAAATATTTAATTACAAAAAATCTATTGTTTGGACAAAAAAAATAAAACACTAGTATCACAGTATAAAGATCATATAGAATAATCTGACAAAAAATCAAAATGATTTTATGTATAATGTATATTAGTATGTGTAGTGTTTGTATCTATGCAATAGATATAATACATTGTCTCATGTACACCAGCAGAGGGGGTAGCTGTCAATCTGACAACTGGCGTTAGACGCGGTGCAGGTTGGACGTGCGCCTGCGCTCGGAGCTGGCTGTAGCGGTGAGCCAGTGTAAAACGTATACTATACATATAGTTACTTAGTGTTGTGATAGTAATCACTACAAGTGGCGACGAGAATAAAGGTCAGTAAATATAAAATACATTATTTCTTTAAAAGGAAAGGAAGGTGACAATAAAAATTAGTTAAGTCGGTAGTAAAACCTACTCCAGTACCCGTCGCATCACGCGGCAATTAGCAGACACAATAGAAATTTTATTATTATCAGCACACGTGTGCAATCGACATTTTAAGAGATCTATTATGTCATTTTATATTCTGCGTACTGGATGAACTCAATAGTTGAATAAAATCGTTTAGATCGTTAAGGAATGTGTTACGAAAGATAATTTCAATGAGTCATCTACCTTATTTCACACAAATCGTAAAGCCGACAGCGACATTGCCACAGATTGATGTGTGGAGAAATAACGTAACCAAAAACATTGCTTACCCTCCTTTTCTTAACAATAATTAAATTCATAGAACAGGAACTTTTGGTGACCTACTTGTTTCTTGTATACTAGCTCAACTGTGACTAATGAGACACAATTACTTTTCTATTGTTTGGAGAATCATATTTGATATTTCAACAGTTGAGCGGACAAATATTAAGATAAAATGTGGGATGTTGTTTGAACATCTATTCATTTATTAATTAATTGTTAGTGATTTGATTTTTCGATAATATAGTGTATTAAACTAAACATTTTAATAACTAAATATTTATCTAATACCCACATGCAGTCAAAATCGTTAATAACGACATCGAAAGGATCTTGTCAAAAAATTAATAGTTATACAACCAGTAAGGTCTATAGGAAAAAAAAAATCGTTTACATATACGGCTATAAAATATTACTAGGAATGGTACTGAACAAATACAATAGACCCTGATCTCGACATTGTTTATAGCCTTTGACCATTAGGTATACTGAGCAAATGTCATGTGGCTGTGTTACCTACCTACGAAGAATGTTCAAAACACAGTTGGTCATTGTAATATTTGTAATTCCAAGGTCTGGCCTGGCCTGGCCTGGCGGGGCCTGGAAGAAATCGCAGAAAGCGATAAGGCCGCCCATTGTATATTTTGTAGTGTTTGATGTATCTTTTTCATGTTATGTGTTGTACAATAAAGTATATATAAATAAATAAATAAATAATTCTCCGGAAATATTAGGTAAATGTGGTCGCTTATTGCATTATTGTATAAACAATGTTGTTGTAAACGGTTTTGACTGAATTGCTTCATGTAATATACTCATAATGATGTATGTTCTTCGGACGTCCATTAAATTGGATGTATGATCTTCGGACGTCCATTAAATTGGATGTATGATCTCCGGACGTCCATTAAATTGGATGTATGATTCCTGGACAGCCATTAAATTGGATGTATGGTCTTCGGACGTCCATTACATTGGATGTATGATCTTCGGACGTCCATTAAATTGGATGTAAGATCTTCGGACGTCCATTAAATTGGATGTATGATCTTCGGACGTCCATTAAATTGGATGTATGATCTTCGGACGTCCATTAAATTGGATGTATGATCTTCGGACAACCATTAAATTGGATGTATGGTCTTCGGACGTCCATTAAATTGGATGTATTTTCAGGTCGCCTAAATACTATCAACCATGGCAAACCAGCTACCGCCACCGGAAAAACTGGATATCGAGGGTGACAGTACATCGGTCGGTTTGAGATGGGAGAAATGGAAACGATCCCTTCGAATCTATCTTGAAGCCGCTGATATTACGATTCCAGCTAAAAAGAGAGCTACTTTGCTAGTCCTAGGGGGTGGTGCACTGCAGGAAATATTTTACAATTTGCCTGGAGCAAATGCGGAACCTGGGGAGAATGTTGATATCTTTGAAGTAGCTATTAGCAAGTTAGACGACTACTTCCTGCCCAAACAAAACAAGACTTTTGAACGGCACATCTTTCGTCTTCTTAAGCAAGATGAAGGGGAAAGTTTTGAAAAATTTCTCATCAAGCTAAGAGACCAGGCATCGAAATGCAAGATCGAAAAAGTTGATGACCACATAATTGACCAAATACTTGAAAAATCCTTGTCATCAGAACTAAGAAAAAAAATGTTAACAATGGGTGATGAAATTACATTAGATAAGGTGATTACTATGGCCAATACCCTAGAAATTGTGAACTACCAACTGAACAGTTATGAACAAAAAGAAAAGAATAAGACAAATGAAGTTAATGCAGTAAAAAGTAGATACCAAGATAATTCAAGATGGACTAAACAAGAAAAAGAGTCGAATGAAGAGAAAAAGATGTCAATTTGTACTAGATGTGGATTATCTGGCCACATTTCTCAAAGTGTTCCTTGCCCAGCGAAAGACAAGAAATGTAATGGCTGTGGTAAATTAGGCCATTACCAAAGATGTTGCAAATCTAAGTTAATTCAAAAGAAACGTAAACTCGTACAAAATCAAGAAAGAGAAAATAATAATAACAAGCGACCACGGAAGGAAACTACAGTAAATTCTTTGGAAAATGAAGCACAATATATATTTAATTTGAATGACGACGCAACAATCAAATGCGAGATAGGAGGAGTAAATTTGGAAATGTTGATCGATTCGGGATGCAAATTAAATTTAATATCTTATAAAACCTGGGAATATTTAAAGAAAAACAAGATAATTTGTGACAAACAAGTAAAATAACCTAATAAAATATTACTACCTTATGGAAGTAAGACACCTTTACAAATCAAAGGTTCTTTTGAAGCACAAATAAAAGTAAACGGAAAAATGGAACGCGCCACTATTTACGTTGTTGAAGATGGATCACGGAACCTACTTGGGAAAGACACTGCTTTGCGATTAGGTGTTCTTAGATTAGGTGTGGAAGTAAATCAAATCGAACTGGAATCATGAAAACCTTTTTCGAAATTTAAAGATATTTTAATTGAGATTCCTATTGATCCATCAGTAAAACCAGTTATGCAACCCCATCGGAGAATACCAATACCATTAGAAGAAAAAATAAATAAGAAAATCAAAGAATTACTTGATTTAGATATAATAGAAGAGGTACATGAACCTTCATCATGGGTTTCTCCGATAGTCCCAATTCTTAAGGATGATGGTGATGTACGCTTATGCGTAGATATGCGGCGCGCCAACGCAGCCATTTTAAGAGAAAACCACCCATTACCTTGTATGGAAAACTTATTACCAAAAATAAAGAAGGCACAATATTTCTCTAAACTCGATGTAAAAAACGCATTCCATCAAATAGAGCTACACCCGGATTCAAGATATTTGACGACTTTTATATCATCTAACGGCCTCTACAGATATAAAAGACTTATGTTCGGAGTTACATGTGCTCCAGAACTTTTTCAAAAAATCATGGAGAAAATGTTAATAAAGTGCGAAGGAGCTACAAATTTTATCGATGACATAATAATTTGGGGGAGCAACGAGAGAGAACACGACTTGCGACTTTCCAAGGTGATGGAGGTATTGCAGCACAACAATGTTTTGTTAAACCAAGAGAAATGTATTTACAAAGTACAGACAATACACTTTTTGGGCCATGAATTAAAACCGGAAGGTGTAAAACCGCTAGCTAAATACATGAAGAGCATAACTGACTTTAGAGTGCCAAAAACCATAGAAGAATTACAAAGCTTTTTAGGTTTAGTAAATTACATTAACAAATGGATTCCAAATTTGGCTACGACAACAGAACCCCTAAAACAAATATTAAGACAGAAACTAGGGAAGAAAGTAAATATAGAAGAATACTGGAAAGACGATCACAATAAAGCATTTGAAAAGTTAAAAGAAATGTTATCTAACATAAAAACGTTGGGATATTACGACATTAAAGACAAAACGCAAGTGATAGCTGACGCAAGTCCTGTAGGACTAGGAGCAGTCTTAGTGCAGATTGATTGTAAAGGACCAAGAATTATTGCATATGGAAATAGGACACTCAGTCAATGTGAAAGAAAATATAGCCAAACAGAAAAAGAGGCCCTTGCTCTGGTATGGGCCATCGAGCATTTTAATACCTTTCTTTTTGGTAAAGAATTTGATTTGATAACGGATCACAAGCCATTGGAATTTCTGTTTAGTTCGAAATCAAAACCATGCGCCCGTGTCGAAAGATGGGTTTTGCGACTTCAGGCGTATCGTTATAACGTAAAATATAAACCGGGTAAGACCAATATTGCGGACCCACTATCGCGGCTATGTAAATACTCGGATCGGTCAATTCAGTCTATAGAAGAGAATTATGTTCATCAGATAGTCGAGCTCGCTAGACCTTGTGCAATCTCAATGCAACAGATAATAAAGCAATCAGAAAGCGATCAGGAAATCAACAGTGTTAAGAAAGGGATTTATAGTCACAAATGGGATGATTCTGTGAAGACATACAAAATATTTGCGGATGAGTTGTGTTTTTATGAGAATATCCTTTTGAGAGGTAACAGGATAGTTATTCCACAGAATCTAAGGACCCAGGTTTTACTGGCAGCCCATGAGGGCCATCCAGGAATTGTTGCTATGAAGAGTCGGCTTCGTTCTAAGGTTTGGTGGCCTAGAATAGACAAGGACGTCGAGTTGATGGTAAAGAGCTGCAAAGGATGCACCTTGGTTAGCTTACCAAATCCTCCAGCACCAATGAAACGTCGTGAACTTCCATCCGCACCGTGGGTCGATATTGCAATGGACCTATTGGGGCCATTGCCTAATAACGACTATTTACTAGTAATTATTGACTACTACAGTCGCTATAAAGAGATCAAGATAACCAGGACCATAACGAGCTCGCAAATTATTAAAATCCTTAAAGAACTTTTTAGTCGACTCGGTTATCCACTATCGATCACTGCTGACAACGGCCGACAATTTGTTAGTGAAGAGTTTAAGGATTTTTGCTATAGTTGTAATATTACGCTTTTTAATACGGTGCCCTATTGGCCGCAAATGAACGGAGAAGTGGAACGCCAGAACAAAGACATAGTCAAACGACTCAAAATAAGTTCTAGTGAAAAACGCGATATGAGAGACACATTATATGAATACCTAATGATGTACAACTCCACTCCTCATTCAGTCACGGGAAAGACGCCGTCAGAACTTTTTTTCAAACGAATGAACAGGGATAAAATTCCCATGTTGAAATATTTAAACGATGCGGATGACACTGAAGTTAGAGACCGAGACAAAGTGCAAAAGGAAAAAGGAAAGGAGTATGGAGATCGGAAAAGAAGAGCGGAAAACCCAGAATTGACGGAAGGTGAGAAGGTGTACGTAAAAGAAATGGAAAAGACCAATAAGCTCTCAACTACTTTCAACCCTACACCACATGTAGTGGAACAATCAGTAGGAGGGGATATTACAATAAGGAATGAAGAAACTGGACAAAGACTACGAAGGAATGTAATTCATCTTAAGCGTGTTGAAGGACAATGGAAATCAGTAGAAGGAGACACCAAGGGAAATGAGAATCAGACAATCGAAGAAAACAAATCTGTATAAATTAAAATTTAATGTCACGGTCAAAGTTGATTACTGTATAAGTAAAATACCAAAAATGATTAAGTTCGATTATTTAAGAGGATGTATGATAAACATTTATAAACAATAAAATTTGTTAAAAAGGAAGGGATGTAGTGTTTGTATCTATGCAATAGATATAATACATTGTCTCATGTACACCAGCAGAGGGGGTAGCTGTCAATCTGACAACTGGCGTTAGACGCGGTGCAGGTTGGACGTGCGCCTGCGCTCGGAGCTGGCTGTAGCGGTGAGCCAGTGTAAAACGTATACTATACATATAGTTACTTAGTGTTGTGATAGTAATCACTACAGTATGGTTTTTATTGTAAAAAGACAGTTTTTAGAGGTATCTTCATGATTTTTTTCTATCGTATAAAATTAGTTATATTATGTTTTCAACATACTATCTACCTAGCATATATCCTGAAGAATATCATATATTTTTTCTGATTTTGTTTACTATAGTGGATCATATACTTTTATTGTTTCTAAAACTTGCTTTTTTTGCGTTTAGGTCTGGTAAGCCCTTTAAGTCCTAATCCCCTTGATATCGGCCCCCCCCCCCCCCTAAATCACAAGAAGCATGAATAGTTGAACACACAACCGACAGTGTACTAGTATTTAGCCACGATCCCGGCCTTACACGTCAGTGCAATTATCTGATACAAGTCCCGTAGTGGCGCGATCACGCGGAATAATTCAGCTGTATGCATTAGTGTTCACCGCAGTGCTTTGACTTGTGCGAGGTTACAGGCTGTGCGAAATTGTTAGTGTTTATTTGGTAGGAAATGTGAATACGAATCTTTTGCGAATGACCCGTAGGCAAGTACTTAATAACAGCCGCACGGGTCGATCAATCAGGTTCGTGGATGGGTGACCATCTTTACATACCAAGACCCCTCCGCGCCTCGGAAAGCATGTTAAGCCGTTGGTCGCGGCTGTCATTCGTGGATCTTTGACAGTCGTTACGGGTCGTCTGTTAGTAATTTGTTGTTAGTGTAAGTTGTAAGTGTAAGTTTTCACTTAAAAAAAAGTTTTGAAATTCAACTTCTTTAATGCGAACTAAGTGTACAGAATGTTGATGATGTTAACAATAGGTGGGTTCTTAGAACTTAGTTGCCTTCAAACAGGCGCGACACGCGATAAAATCGCTCGCGACACAAAGGCACCGCAAGTCGCGCAACGAGCGGTGCCTTTGTGTCGCGCGCGATTATATCGCATGTCGCGCCTGTTTGTAGGAGCCTTTAGGCATTGCAATTTAAATGGTTAGAAATATAAAAAGTACTCAATATTACAGGAGTACCTTTCTGGCAATTTTTTGTATTTTGAGTTTTTAAATTAGTTGCGCCTAAAACCTTATTTACCTCAGGTCGTAAAACTTAAAACTTACTGTCTGTGTGGTGCCGGACTTAAAGAATACTTCCCGTGGGTGTCGTAAAAGGCGACTAAGGGGCGTACCGGAGAATGGGCAGCAGCGTTCTCTATGCATTCCACCACCATACCATACTGCGATCACCAACCCGCCTGCCAAGCGTGGCGATTATGGCAAACCCCCCCCTTTTGGGGGAGGCCTATGTCCAGCAGTGGACGTCTTCCGGCTGAAATGATGATGATGATGATGATGTAGAACTTAAAAACTGGCCAAGTGCGAGTCGGACTCGCACACGAATGCGAACAAGGCAAAAACGCCGAAAAAAACACGTTTTTTGTGTGGGAGCCCCCTTAAATATTCATTTTATTCTGTTTTTAGTAGGTATTTGTTGTTATAGTGGCAACAGAAATACATCATCTGTGAAAATTTCAACTGTCTAGCTATCACGGTTCATGAACCGTGATAGCTAGACAGTTGAAATTTTCATGCTGTAGGTATCTTATGAGATACAGCCTGGTGACAGACAGACAGACGGACAGCGGAGTTTTAGTAAGTCCCGTTTTTACCCTTTGGGTACGGAACTCTAAAAATCAGGAAGTACAATGGAGCAATTTTTCATGTAACAAACACTTCTGTATGCATGTCACATGAACTAAAAGTATATTTTCTTTCAAACGAACTGCAGTAAATCTTTATACAAAATTGTTACGTTACATTTTTGCTAACGTCATATTTTTCCCTTGAATTTGTTTATGATCATGTTTTCTGAGTAGGTACCTACTGAACATTTTTTAATAGACAGTGTTATTGCTAAAACATTAACAACCTCTTAAGAGGTCAATGTGCTCATCATTATGAACAAGTTTTACTATGGGACCAAACCTGAACTCGCGAAAAAAAATCAGCTGTTCCCTACATTTTGACGAGATAAATGAACATAAATGTAGGGACAAGCTGATTTTTTTTCGCGTTTTCAGGTTTAGTCCCATAATAAACAGGGTTATTGGTAAAACATTAACAACCTCTTAAGAGGTCATGGTACTCATCATTATGAACAATTTTTACTATGGGACCAAACCTGAAATCGCGAAAAAAAAATGTTTTACCAATAACCCTATTTTTTTTTTCATTCCAGGGTCAAATCATATTAGCTAGCGAAACTCTAAGAGTCCTGCGGGGCAATCGCGTAACACATTATAAATCGGAGTCGGTTTAATTTTGACAGCTCAACAACATTCATTGCGTTATTACGTTATTGAGCAGACAAATTTTCCGAATATATGAAGCAATGGATTAGCAATACCTATCCTTCAAAATGATACAGATAGTGGTTGAAAGTATGTTGCGGCATGGGGATCCAGACGCAAAGCTCACCGCAGATGTCGCCAGCGGCGGTATGGCTGCTGTCAAATAATTTTCGCTTTGTTTACGTCACTTTAATCGCAATTTTTTGTGTTGAAACTGGTAAAATCGATAACATGTATCTTAGAAGCTTTTTTTTTTTCGGATATGAAATCATTAAATGACTCCTCCCGCTCTGGGTGGAGCGGAAGGGAGTGTCAGACTCTTACTGACTAAAACCCGCCCGTGTTCCTTCCTTTGCCCTTTATGTTCCGGGCCAGCGGTAACCCTTTCGGACAATCCCGCTGACCCGGCAGGCTTCGACCCTAAGGGGGCCCCTCCTCGATGCTGACATCTCTTTGAGGCGCGCGTGGAACACGTACGCGCCGTCCGGCACGGGCCTGGTCCTGATCGGACGGTGAGCTACCCATTACTCTCCGCCCGCAGGCCCGCGCCTACGGTGGCCGGGAGTCGTCACGCGGCTCCCGACGCCAGGAGCGTCTCCCGCGGCGACTGGGACGGGAGGCTCTCTCCCTGAGCTGTCCCGCCACCTCCTTCGCTAGCATGACTGCTTCGCAGAAGGAGGTGACTGCCTCCCACTCCCTCTCGCCCCGGACCATGGCTTGCACCAGACGCGAGAGGTCGCCGCCGCTGCCGATCGCCTCTACGAGGACACGGCGGTGCTCCGCCCAAGCGGGGCAGACCTCTACCGTGGTCAGCGGGATTGTCCGAAAGGGTTACGGAAGGAACATGGGTGGGTTTTAGTCAGTAAGAGTCTGACACTCCCTTCCGCTCCACCCAGAGCGGGAGGAGTCATTTGATGATTTCCCATCCACAAAAAAAAAAAAAGATCTCTACCGTGTGCTCCACCGTGTCCTCTGGGCTGGTTACGTGCTTACGTTAGGTTGACGCCGAGAAAGGCGACGGTGCCGATCCCTTTCCGATTTGATACGTGTGCTGAGGTGGTTATTAAATAAATCAATACCACACCGTCTTTGATCGCCTCCTTACTTTAGAATATAAAACTTTTAACTACGTAGGTACCTTTTTCTTCGAAGAGCAAGTCCTGAAACTTCATGAGAGATCTTTTTAGTTTATGTTTCACTTTGTGCTGAAGTTTGTTCATTTTTAACAGTTCGGAGACTTGAGAGATTGATTTTTTTTCTATTGTTAACATGTTATTAGTTTAGGATCTTTAAGTTTCGGCTTTTTATTTTATTAAACCAGAGGGCCTAGACAGAGTGGAGATTCGATAAAATATATTTATTATTATTATTTTACACTTGCTGCGCCCCGCGGTTTCACCCGCGTAAATGTCGATCCCGTGTGAATATCGGGATAAAAAGGAGCCTATATGTTAATCCAGGGTGTCAGCTACCTCCACACAAAATTTTATCAAAATTGATCCAGCCGTTTGAGCGTGAAGAAGTAACAAACATATAAACACACACACACCTACACACTCACAAACTTTCGCCTTTATATTATTAGTGTTAATGTTTTTAATTTATATATCTCGGAACCTTGGGGTCCCGGTACTTTGGAATGCGTACGAGGGGCCGAAGCCAACTCGCAGAGGCCCCTTAGGAAATTTAATAAAATGCGGCACCAATCGATTTTCCCTGTATGAATTATGCAAGTGCACCCAAGGATAACCCCCGGTTGGTGTAGGACTATTGCAGGATAAGGAAAAATAAAAAGTTGGACTATGGGTTTGAGTGGCTAAAGTGGACTGGGTACCAAGAACTATGGAAGAACTATGACCCCAGCCTGATCAATGTTTTATAAATACACGGATAAAATGGCAGGGGGTGACGTGCACACTCCTGGAAACAGTCGCTAGCACATAGTGACGTAGCGACAAGGGGGCAACATGTCCTGAGGTGCTTATGAGGAGTGGAGAGGTATTCCACGGGTATCAGGATAATCCCGGAAGTACGGTCAAGATCCCTACTGAAATTCTTCCTTCCTCCGAGCACGTTTGCTCTTGCGAATCTCCACTCAAGCCGGTCAATAAAGACAAGAATGAGGTGGGAGCTCTGTTCCTCGTCATTGTTTACTCTAGCCGGCCAATAAAGGCAAGCCAGAGGTGAGGAACAAGACTTCACCCTGGAGGGTCCGTGGGGTCGCTACTGTTCAACAGTTCGCCACATGCTGCCCTGCGGGTTTCTGTATCCCTCTTGGTCTGATTCCTCACCTTAGACCTGTTCTGGCAAAGTAAACCCTAGATTTCGGAGCGCGCAAGCCCCACCACGACGTCAACCGGCATTTTTATTATTATTTCCTTTATTTCATTAAATAACACATAATATACATTATATTTTGAAATATTAGAATACATATATAACATATAAAACATTTGAAAATATAAAAAATAGTAGCCCACCGGTATCGGGAACAGGATCCAAGCTACCAGCGGCGGTCAGGGTTCCAGAGAGAAGAACCTCCTAACAATGCGGGCCGTGTCCAGAAGTACCGCATTCTGAATCAAGCCCTTGATCCAGCTGCCCAACGAGAGCCTCCTTAGGTGTTGGTCGAAGCTCTTGGCTATTAACCCATTGACTGTCACGACTGCCGGCACAATGATCGCTGAGTCCACATCCCACATGTCGACAACCTCGCGAGCCAAGTCAAGATACTTGATCTGTTTATCTTTCTCGGCTTTCACGAGGTTCTCATCATGCGGGACGGTTATGTCAAATCATTGCGCGCCGCTCTGATCGTTCCATCACCACTATATCAGGCTTATTGGCAACAATAGTCCAGTCAGTGATGATGGATCGATCCCAGTACAAAGTGATATTACCATTTTCGAGAATTGGGTCGGGCACATACCTGTAGTACGGCACCTCCGATTCAACAAGCTTGTATTTCAATGCAAGCTGCTGATGTATTATTATTATTACTAGCTTCTGCCCGCGACTTCGTCCGCGTGAAATTTCACCCTCCCCCCATTCTCCCTCTTAGGGGTGGAATTTCGAAAAACCCCACATGCCCTAGTAGCCGCACTTCGAATTTTTCAGAGCCCCTTTCAGTCCCTGTAAAAAAATCTAAATATATAAAACTCAAAGGTGACTGACTGACATAGTGATCTATCAACGCACAGCCCAAACCACTGGAGGGATCGGGCTGAAATTTGGCATGCAGGTAGATGTTATGACGTAGGCATCCGCTAAGAAAGGATTTTCATAAATTCTAACCCCAAGGGGAAAAATAGGGGGTGAAAGTTTGTATGAAACTTTGTCAATTTTAAACCGATCGGGCTGAGACTTCACATGCATATAGCTACTATGACGTAGGCATCCCCTGAGAAAGGATTTTGATAAATTCAACCCCCATGGGGATAAAATAAGGGATGATGGAGGATGTAAATGTATTAGTTTTTTTTTATAATACTTAACGCGAGCGAAGCCGCGGGCAAAAGCTAGTATACATATATTTTTATTTCTTTCTCATTTGCAAAATAGTTGGGCAAACGTCATCTAAAACTGTTCCAAATTTCAAGTTGATAGCATTAGTAGTTCTTGAGATATCCAGCTGTGACAGACAGACAGACAGACATACAGACAGATAGACTAAGTCTCACCATAAGGTTCCGTTTTACCATTTTGGTACGGAAACATAAAAAGAAAGTTTAAATTACTTAACCACGCTTAAAGAAGCACGAGAAGCATTGATCGATGGACTTGTGACTAGAAATCTAATAATACCTACTTCTCACCGAGGGATGAAATTAGATTCCAATAAAAACTGTATTTAGGTCGGTGTTGGGGGGTTGAAACGGGATGAAAAATGGCCGCCGCGTTATCTGAGTCGATCGTAGCAATCGTACGTCAATTTCTAGGTTTAAAGTTATCTTTCTCTTTGAAATGGGCTGGGGTGAGATTTAGGGGTGTCCGATAAAAATGTGGGGTGTTTTCGTGATTCTATACGGGATTATTTGGGGGCGGAAATCGAAAGTAAATCGAGGAAGTAGCGTTAGAAAGTAAGAAAAAAGAAAATTTGGAACACGCACAGGAACACAAACATTAAAAAAAACCCAAGTGCGTGTCGGACCACGCACAGTGTAGGGTTCCGTAGTAGCCCGTTATCACAATATAGTACGATTCTGTTGTTCTTTATTCTGAATATAAAAAAAATATAAAAAAAAAAACATATTTTGTTTTTCAATGCAAGTCTTTACCCGTTATAAACAAGCAACTACTTCATCTTAGTCACTTTAAAGGATTAATGCTAAGGATTTTGTATTTGGTACAAAATTATCCAAAACTCAACGACGAAAAAATTCAACGACTATTACTGCTAAACTGATAAAGTTATCTTAACCACTATAATTCTCCTTTAAAGTTCATGAAATGCACTATCATCGTGAATTTTTCCAGATTCTTCAAGCCAGCAGTTTAGGTTTTAGAGGGGGGGGGGACTCCCTACTGGAACAAAAATTTGCACTCTAAAGTTTAATATTTCGTAAATGGAGCATTAAATCGAAAAATAATTTTAGCAACCCGCAAGTCATTTTAGAAGACCTATTTATCGATACCCCACACGATGGGGTAGACGACGAAAAAAATATTCATCCCCACTTCACATGTAGGGGAGCTACCCTAAAAAAAATATTTTCCAAAATTTTATTTTACCACTTTGTCGGCGTGATTGATATACATATTGATACTAAATTTCAGCTTTCTAGTGCTAACGGTCACAGAGATTAAGCGAGGACGGACAGACGGACGGACAGACAGACATGGCGAAACTATAAGGGTTCCTAGTTGACTACGGAACCCTAAAAAGAAGGATTTAAAACTAACAAAATTATGCTGCCATATTAAAAAAAAAATACCGCGCTGCGCTGGTATAGGCGTACCAGAATTACATGGCAAAAAAAAAACATTGCGATTTTCATACTTAAGGCAATGTCAATCCATATGAAAACAACTATATTTTTTTTTGCCTTGAGATTCTGGTAGACCTATATTAAGATAGGGTGGGTTCCCCTGTGATGCATGCTGCCATATTTAAAAAAAAAACCGCTGCTCTGGCATTCCTTATCAGAGGTGTGTCCGTGGAGGCACACTACGGACATCTACAGGGTTACCTACTTTTCAAACACCATCCAAATTTTTACATGGTGTTCTACCCATGAATATAAACAACTTTCACTATGGGACCAACTCTGAAATCACGAAAAAAAATCAGCTGTTTCATACATTTTGGTCAAGTAGGTATTGAAGTTTTGTATGAAACAGCAGATTTTTTTTTCGTGATTTCAGTTTTGGTCCCATAGTGAAAGTTGTTTATATTCATGGGTAGAACACCATGGAAAAATTTGGATGGTCTTTGAAAAGTAACCTTGTATAAATCCTACCAATCTAAAAATAGGAAAATAAAGCTTAGTATAATAAAATATAGTTTAGTTAAGCCTTATGGTGTCTTACTTAATGATAGGCGCTATTCACTCGAAAAATTTATTAAATGCTTTAGACAGAAGAAAATAAACTTTAAATTGAATCAAACCCACCAATTTATTACGTTACACAATTTTATGAGCTTGTCGCGAGATTTAGGTTGTGCCTATTTTTTAAAATACATACTTTTTATTCTTAGATTTGCTTATGTGAAGATCAATCTACATTTAATATATTCTTGTGTATCTATAATATCAATATCTATCTATATTCACACGCCTTCTCTTCTTTTATTACCATCCTTATTTTTTTTATTTTCCTTTAAAAATATTCTGGAAAATGTTTACCCCTTTTTTCCATCTGGCTTGCAGCTCCCCTAGGGATCCGACGCACTCAGTTGGGCAGGTCACGGTGTCAAAACAGTGCAAAACTCTAAAAGCTTTTTGGCTACTTCGCGAAATAAATACCAAATATAAGTACTGTACCCAATGATATTTTAGTAAACAGATATGTTATGAGCGCGCAAATCGTGAAGACCAGAAAACGTCCTAATTGGGACGTATTGCCTTTAGTTTGTGTCACGCACGTCTACGAGTGAGACGGTGAGCGCAGCTACGTAATTACCATCCAAGATGTCATTTTGTGTATTTAGAAAGTGTACCAATTATGATACCAAAGTTAATAAAACACAAGGAGTCTCATACCACACGAAAGTACACATTATACTTCGATTTATTAATATATTTCAATTATTTTCCTAATATTCTGATATTTGGAGGTTAGGAAAAAGAAAGAGATGGAAAATACATTTTTTGTCGTAAGAACGACAAGGATGCGAGCACTCCGGACATAGAATAAAAGTACAGATGCGAATATTAGGCAGTAAAGTCATCTTTACAGCAGAGTTCTAGTTTCCCTTTTAATAACTTTTCTTTATAATTTTGTTTGATATATTTAATTATAAATTAAACATGTCATAATATGTAGGAAAAGAAAATATTAATAGCTTATCGTTACCATGTATGTCACAGATAGTGTTAAAATAAACCTACCATTGAGATTAAAATTAAATTACAATTGTATTTCTTTCTTTTTAAAACGTGTTTTATTTTTCACCTACCTACCTTTTAATAGTGTTTATTCGTTGCATAGGCACAAATCCCGACTACAAATTCTGTACACGCGGTTTGTACTTTCTGTCTAGTTAATTTGTTATTCTATGATGCCAACGTGCGGTGATTGGTAGCCCGAATAATGTTTGTTTACATTCACGCGCAATTGACAACATCTACCTGTCACTTTTTTTCTTATTGGTTTTATCAAGCTATCCTTTTTCTATCCTTTTTACTTGTAGTGAAATGTAAAATGAATGAAAAGTGTGTATGTGTGCTGCCTCTCGGCGCGGAACACTTTTTTCTGTTGTTTTGTAAGTGTATAACATATCTGTTTATTAGAATATCATTGACTGTACCAATGTGTAAGTACTCGGATTTTTGGGAAACAGTTTTCATTTAGTTTATGTCTCGAAGCTTTTCGGCGTAGCTCATTGTTAGAATTATATGTAATATAAATCATTCCTCGTAAACGTAAATGTTCCTGTAAGTAGTACTTACATCATCATCTGGCTAACCTTTTCCTAACTTAGTTGGGGTCGGCTTCCCGTTACTGGGTAATACGATACCCCTTGGTAAGTTACCCATCCACGGACCAACCGCGGCAAGTGCATCTTAACCTGATCGATCGACATGTGACGCTATTATTACTTATCCAGAAGCCCGTTACATGTAAAACAATACTATTTAATTGTTCTATTTGGTATCTGTCTTTGTAAACGAAATCACAGTTGAACTGTCAGTGTAATGTCAATTATAGGAAAAAGTTGAACTGTCCCGTTCGCTTTTTTGCCTTCTATGACGATGTGTACCTAATGCCTTTTTTTGTTTCCGTATCAGAAAAATAAATGTGTTAAAATAGCGCATTAGTTTAATTTATTATTATTATTTATTTATTATAAGTTCACATCATGCAAAAAAGTTACAAAGTAAGCCCCACAAAACCGTAGTAATGGCCAGTATTGCCCAGTGGCGCCGATTCCCTTGTTCACAAACTAAACTAAATTTAAGTTCAGTGCATCTTTTTCTTTCTATTTCATTAAGAAAAGGGCAGAAGATAAATATTAGTTTAGTCCTGTCAAATTAAGATACTTCATAGACAAGGTTTAGACGAGATTAAATAAATTGGCTACTAAAAATATGTCAATTTACGTGAGGCGCTGACTAAACTAATATTTATCTTCTGTCTTTTTCATAATGAAATAAAAAGAAAAATATGCACTGAACTTAAATTTAGTTTAGATTGTAAACAAGGGAATCGGCGCCATTTTCTAACAGATTAGTTTCACGTTAGCAATCCATACTAATTATAATATTATAAATTCGAAAGTAACTCTGTCTATCTGTCTGTATGTTACCTTTTCACGCCTAAACCACTGGACGGATTTCGATAAAATTTGTCAGAGAGATAGATTGCATCCCGGGGAAGGACACAGGATAGTTTTTATCGACATACCTTGCGTGCGAAGCCGCGGGCGAAAGCTAGTATAATATAACTTACCTATTCTGTTCTATTCAGTCCTACACAGTTTGCTATAAGAATAAAACAGTTTACAAAATTGTCCAACCCGACGAAAGCCCCGTTTTAAACTCCCATTCTTCATTCTTTAGCCTAAATAAATAACATTTAAATGCGACAAAACAGCTAACTTTTGCACAAAACACGTTCAAACAAATGGTTGTTAGCATATGGAAACAAATGCCAAGTTTTCAATCCATAATAAAATGTAATGTAGCGAGTGCATTATGCATGAGCAGCATTCACCCCTCGAATTTCAACCCTACCTTCGCAAGTTTAGGGTTGAAATTGAAATGGATGGGAATCAGGAAGCCAGGAACACGTTAGCAAGTATGTTGATGCTTAGTTTTTAGTAGATATCAGATCAGAAAAATAAAATGATATTTTTGAGTTAGAATGGCAATATTTGTAGGAATTGTTCTTGTATTTGTTTTCGTGCAAACTGCCGTTTCTGTTATTGGAAAGATGTTAGTTTTGTTTCGTTTGCTTTTTTATTCAATTTTTATTCGTTCCCGGGAATTTCGTCACGTAGAAAAATAGCGGAATACCGTTCAGTTTTGAATTGCTTAGACATTGCGCACACCAGTGTCGAAATTGGTGTTTTTATCTATCGTAAACAGAAGTATTTTATCTTGCCAAAATAAACCAGTTTTGTTGCGCTTCATAATTATTTTATAGAACCGTCTGAAATCTAAAGACAGTCTTGACTGAGATTTGCGCACTGCTTAAGGCTACGCCGACCGCCTAAAGGCGCCCTCATCGTTTGTTTGGTTATTTCTTTTATTTTAGAATGAAAATTCAGATAAAAACTGAGTGTCTTTATCACAGTCACCTTCATACGCTAATCCACTTAAAAACTGCCAGATCACATGCATAATTACGCATTACATTTTACTAATCAGTACAATAGATATAATAGTTCCTTAAAAAAATAACATTTTTCTTAAACAAAATAAACCTCTAAACTTTAATCACAGCTACAAAATCAAATCAGTCAAATCACATAAGTAACACATTCTCTCTTTGAAAGTGAATAATTATATTGTTTATATGTCGACTGGACCGATGCTTAAACACGTGATTTTCCTCATCATTATGAACAACTTTTACTATGGGACCAAACCCGAAAACGTGAAAAAAAAAACAGCTGTTCTCTATACTTTCACGAGATAAAGGAACACAAATGTTCGCTCGTTCCACAGGTAAACTCCTGCCTAACAGATCAATTTCGTTACGTTACAAATTAAACCGTAACAAAATTGACCAGAAAACCACATGTCTAACTTAACCTAAAATTCATTTACTCGGAATTAAGAAATCAAAATGTCATCAGTCATCTTTATAACATAACAACTTATCTTTATATCTCATAATAACAACTAAAATACCTAAATAAGATACTGACATCTGGCTCTCGTAAAAGATGATACAACACTCAAAAATTTGTCTAAATTCGAAAGCCTCCTTTTACACGTAGACAGATTCATCAGCAGATGGCCATCTGCGAATGCCTCCGCCGACGTGTAGACGGGGTAATTTGCTAGTCTGTGGTAGGTATTTGACGTCGGCAGAGGCTAAATACCTACCACAGACTAGCAAATTACCCCGTCTACACGTCGGCGGAGGCATTCGCAGATGGCCATCTGCTGAAGAATCTGACGACGTGTAGAGGAAGCTTTAGAAACACGTTCACACTCTCATAGCTGTCGTTGACAAAATGCCGGCAGAAAGCACTGTAACGCCCATAGATATCCACAGACAGACAGCCATTTTTACTTGTTCCGCTTTTATTTTCACTGTTACCAGTACTAAATGATAGATTTCTAATAAAGTTAATGGTAATGATTGTAACAAAATAGGGTAGCAAAATATAAATTAAGTGTAGGACGATATTATATTTTTTATTAATTGCTTTTAAATAGAATAATTAATGTTTCTATTTTTTTTTATAAATATTTATTTAATATATTACAGACGAGAAAAATAGCTTTGGGACGATTAGACAATTAAAATATTTTTAAATCTGTCAAGAACCGTCTTACCTCTCAGATGGGTCAAAATATTTTTCATGAGACACAATTTAATTAATAATAAATAGATCTTTTGCATTAACTTAATAATGATTAATTGTAGATGTATGGATCAGTGGGTTCTTTTTTACTAATTATTAAAAAAAAAACAGCGTGGGACAGAATTTAATTCAAAATGTACAAACATTTTAAAATTCACCCAGAAAGTACCTTCCCGCGTGGTCGCATGCTACTACAGTGCTATTCTGTAAAAATCTCACCGTGAAAACTTAGGTGAAGTGAGCGTGGAGTGAGCTGTCAATAGTGTCAATTCCTAATTTTTCCTAGCAAAAACAAACTCACTTCACCAAAGTTTTCACTGGCTGTAGCTTATTTATTTATTTATTTATAATAAGCTCACCAACAGCACAGTCACTTACAATTCAAATAAAATATCATCTAAAATTAGCATTTCAGTAACCATGCAAATAACAGGTATGCATAACATCTAGAATTAAAAAATATATGAGACAAAGGAGAACAATAAAAAGTGTATCTAGCATATTATCTAGAACACTACAAAAACAAACCGATTAGAGCTGCATAGACATGCACTCTACACTCTGTCTAAATAGGAAACGTCTGTATGAAGCAAAACTCATGGAGAAAATATCAATAGGAAAATCTGTCAAGTTGGACCTTTCATTATATTGCCTTGCCATACGTGTTAGTGGGCTATTAAATGTAGTATTTAAGGTGGATGTAGGCAATTCAAAAATACGATGGTGACGCTTACTGCGTTAGCTAGACCTAAAGTTAAAATAGTTTACCAATTGTGCATCAATGGAACCGTTTATAATTTTATGGAGTATTAGTAAGTCAGAATGGCTACGTCTTTCTTTTAAGCTAATCATTTCAAAGTGCCTTAACCTGTCATTGTAATCAGGTATAGCTTTACGGATCCCATTCTTCACACATAAATACCTAACAAAACGGGCCTGAACAGATTCAACACTATTAGAATAAGTTGAGTAATAGGGAGACCAAATAGTGGAACAATATTCCAAGGAGCTCCTTACTAGTGCGTTGAAAAGTAAAATAATGCTACTATAATTACGAAAAGGTTTCGCCGTACGGATTATGAAGCCAAGCATTCTTTTAGCCTTAGTCACTATACCGTCAATATGATTGCGGAAAGAAAGTTATGTATCGAAGAGTCCCTCTAGGTCACGGAAAACCGACACTCTTTTCAGTACTGTTCCATCAATATGATAATCAAATTTAATGGAATTCACTTTATTCGTGAATGTAATTGTCTGGCATTTTTTAACATTGAGCGTCATTTTGTTGTTCAAACACCATTCCTGAATGACATCAAGATTTCTCTGAAGGTTCATACAATCACTTAGGTCCAATATCCTACAGTATATCTTTAAATCATCAGCGTAGGCTAAACAATTACAATTTATTAATTCTAAAAGATCATTCAAAAATATCAAAAAAGCAAGGGGCTCAACTTAGAGCCCTGTGGAACACCAGAACTAGGCGAAAAAGGTACAGAATCATAACTCGCCAAGGTAACTATTTGAGAACGATTAATTAAATAACTCTCGAACCACCGCAACAGAGAGCCATGAATACCAGCGTAGTTCAACTTCATAGAAAGAATTGAGTGATCAACGCGATCAAAAGCTTTTGCAAAATCTGTATAAACAGCGTCAATCTGACCTCTAGCTTCAAAGTTATATAAGTATGTGTTATTATAAGTATGTTAGTACAGCGGCATCGGCATGCGACCACGGGAAGGTACTTTCTTGTTTCATAATTTTCAGTAGGTACCTAGTCGAGTTTTAGTTTTTATTTATTTATTTATCCATTTATTTCAGGCATCAAGGCCCATATAAACATACAGTACAATATTAATATAACTAATTAGATAGCGCTACTATATGAAGATCGCCGATGTTGCATCCGCGCCGATACTTATTAATTTCTTTAATCGCTGATGCACCTATGACGTCAATGGATTTCGCAAGTAGTTGTTTGTTCAATAAATTGTAAGAATGATTATTCTATTGTCCTACTTCGACCTGGAATCATCATTCATAGGGTTAATTTTGTAATATTAATTCAGTAATTAAATTTATTTATAATTATTTCAGTTTTTTTTCTATCCTCCGATCGCAGCAAACGTAATTAACTTAAAAATACTATAAATACCTACATACAACATTATATATACACTAAAAACTAATGCACACGAAGTGTCTGCGTCGTGTTTCGCTGACTGGTGTCATGTAGCCGGCCACGAAACCGGAGGCACACAACACCCTTCGGCCAGAACTCTTCCTTGAGGAACTTCTCGAGATGATGTGTCGGAACACTCACCACAAACGACTTGAAGTTCGTGTTGTGACGCGACTCCAACTTCTCGACCCTCAAAGTCCAGTTGGTCTTGACACGCACGTACTCCACAATCTCCTCAACCTTCGTGGAGTGGTACAGTCGACACGTACAGCTGCGTCGTCGGGATTGCTGGACGCAGCAGCGTGTTGGGTCCTGCCTGCGCGGTGCCACACTGCCGGCCGGTGTCTATATTATAATTAGGAACACATTATTTTACTTATACTTTATAATAGGTATTTTTAATAGGCATTTTGTAAAATAATGTATTCCTCAATTTTCATAACCACCTACCACTCGCCTAAAAATTAACAGGCAGGAAATGCTTACGGCATTTTTCCGCCTCTCTTTTGTGTATTTGAAGTATTAATAAATTTATCAACTTAATTCCATTTTCCACAAACTATTTGATAATTAAACAACCTATAAAATCAACTTCAAAGTAACATTACTATATTTAAAATAGAAAGGCCACGTCGAAGTAAACACCATAGAGATTTCTCTTAGACGTTATACTGACACGCCTTCAGGAAATCGAGCGAAGCTAATATCCTGGGAATTGATAAATCTACCAACGTGTTAGCTTGAATACAATCTATATACCTAGGATTAAATTCAAACAGAGTTTGTTGGGGATAGCAGGTAACCACTGTGATGATAATCATCATCATCATCATCTGCCTACCCTTTTCCCCCTATGTTAGGGTCGGCTTCCAGTCTAACCGGATGCAGCTGAATACCAGTATTTTACATGGAGCGACTGCCTATTTGACCTCCACAACCCAGTTACAGGGTAATACGATACCCCTTGGTAAGACTGGTTGTCAGAATTTCGGGCTTCTGACTACCCATAACGACTGTCAAAGATCCACGAATAACAGCGGCTTAACGTGCTTTCCGAGGCACGGAGGGGTCACGGTATGTAAAGATGGTCACCCATCCACAGACCAACCGCGGCAAGCGTGGCTTAACGTGATCGATCGAGCTGTGCGGCTGTTATTATTTAGCCACGGGCCCCCACTGTGATAATAATACAGGGTTTAAAAAGACACATCACATAACCGTCAACTACGCGTTTACAGACGCCAGCACATTAAGCTACTACAATCTGTCAAGTTTCTTTAATAGATTTTCAACTTTATCACTATAGCATAAGGTTCAAAGTTGACTGGGAAAATTTGACAGTTTTGGTTAGCTTGATGTGCTGGCGTCTGTACATCAAAGTAGGCAACATTGCACAAAAAAAATAATTAGGAAACGACTTTTATTTTTGGTGTTCGCAGTAGTAGAGGCTTTCATGACCTAAAGCGCGGTCTTTGTCGGACTGCATAGAAAAGAAAGAGAAGCGCGATGACATATCGCTTGTGGTTTATTGCAAAATATGAAACAATTATCTATTTACAAAAAATCTATTGTTTTGACAAAAAAATTAAAACAGTGCTTTAGTATGTTGCTTGTAATCTGACAAAAAATCAGAAAGATTGTATCTTTATTAGTATGGTTTTTATTGTAAAAAGAAAGTTTTTAGAGGTATCTTCATGATTATTTCTATCGTATCAAATTAAAAATAAATAAATATATGTTTTATTCTGTATTAAAATTGGTAAAATTATTACATAAAGTCTTAGAAATTATTTACAAAGGTATAATTATGTTAGATGCCTGTACTAGGATAAACCTGTGTCACAGGCGGATTAGAATTAGTTGTATTATGTTTTCAACACACTATCTACCTAGCTTATATCCTGAAGAATATCATATATTTTTCTTATTTTGTTTACTGTAGTCAATCATATACTTTTATTGCTTCTAAAACTTGCGTTTTTTGCGTTTAGATCCTGTAATCCCCTTAACGCACGCAAAACATTTTGCATATGAGTGCACTGGCAGCGCCCCGCGGTTTCACCCGCATTAATGTCGATCGCGAAGGAATACCGGGATAAAAACTATCCTATGTCCTTTCCCGGGACTCAAACTATCGCTATACCAAATTTCATCTAAATCGGTTCAGCGGTTTAAGCGTGAAGAGGTAACAGACAGACAGACACACTTTGGCATTTATAATATTAGTATGGGTGCAGCGGTACAGGGGACATGGTGTATTTGAAGTTGTGTTATAATAACATTAAAACCTGTAGGGGACCACCCTGGAAGGACATAGTGACTTTGTTTGCGATGTTCTTTAGAAAGATCAAAGTCAAAGTCAAAGCATTTATTTCAAATAGGCACATAAAAGGCGCTTTTAAACATCAAAAATTACGATAAAATAGAATTGATTCCAGTCGCCCCTTCCAAAAGGTAGTTTTCGTATGGAGAAGACTGGACAAGAAACTCCACCGTTACTCTTTTAAAATGTTTTACAATATTTTGCATACATTTATTACCTATATAAAAATATGTGAAGACGATGCAACTAAAATAAAATTACTATACAACAATAGGTAAAAGAATTAAAAATGAAAACATGAAATAAATTAATATCTGATAGATACTTCCTTCTGATAGATATTTACAAACATGGTAAAAGTAAACGATTTTCATTTAAATAAAAAAATTACAAGTAATAAGTCAGGGTGTCAGTTCAAGTAATTACAGAATGTAAATCAACTTCAAAAAAAAAAAGAAGAAAGAATAAATTTTACAATTAATTTAGCAACCAGTTTGATTTTGTCTAGACTCCCAGATTGTCCTATGGAGCAGGACCAGCATATTTTCAAGCGTTCTTATCTCGGATATAATCTTCTAATTTATAGTATGCTTGTTTACAAAATGTACGTTTAATGTGAGTTTTAAATTTTCTTTCATTTAATTGCAATATATCACAAGGTATTTTATTGTAACTGTTGGATTTCGTATTAGTTTATTATTTTCATTATAGGGTAGAAGTTAATATGACTTGCAAAATGCGTCACTATCCTATCGTGTCCTATCCTTTTCCCACATGCAACCCCGGACTATCGCTGTCCTTGTCACCATGTACGGTGACAGTGTGAGGATCGCGCGCTTCTCTTGCCGCGTTGCCGCCCGCGTGAGCAGTGGTCTATGACATGCTCCCTTGTTAATTAATTGCCAATTTACGGTTGCGAACTGTTGCGAAGCATTTACGAACTATTATCTGGAACACTACGAAAAGTGCGTGTTTGTGCTGTGAAAGGCGTCTGTGCGACCTCTCGTGCGCTGCCTGCTGATCCAGCAAGTCGAACCTTCTGCCGGCCGACGTGGAGGATTGATGGTGAATCTACAGGTCAGTGGTGTTGCATTTTCCTGCCAAATTCCATGTACAATTTTCGTCGTCCTAATTCGTGTCGTATTTTGCAAAGTCAGACCTACCCACGTACTTTTCACCCCCGCATTATACAGTCCACTATTTAATTGAACCAGCTCCCTGCGTCTGGGATAAACGCAAACAATATTATATTTCCGCCCAAGTATTTGGTGTTAGGCGCCACCAGTAACATTTAACACAGTACCCCAGTATAAAAGATGTATGTACTTTGGCTAACAGCACGTGCGTTTTTATAGGTGGTGCTAAATCTTAATGTGGCGCCCATTGTGGCGCCCCTGTCTTACTGATTTGCAAATCAGCACAAGCATTATCCAATATGGACCTTTCCGCGCCGCCCGCTCCGTTTGCGCGCCCAAAAGTTCGTCGCGACTCGGACGATACTCTGCAACTCAGCGCCCAGTAACTATTCGTTGACTGGTGCCTGGCATTTCAGTTAATTTCAGCGCCCTCCATGACGGCGCCCGGTGCCGTCGCACCGCTTGCGCCGCCCTAGGGGCGCTACTGGTAGTACTTGCAACAGACATGCGCGTATGACCAGCTACCTAATTGCGTAGCACACTATCAATCTCAATCTGAATCATTTTGAAGGATGTTGCTAATCCATTGCTTCATATGTTCGAAAAACTTGTCCGCTCAACAATGTAAATAACGCAATGAATGTTGTTGAACTGTCAAAATGGAAGCTATCGCTACTGTTAGTGTGCAACGCAATTGGAGGCCTTGTGGCTAAGTCGTAACAGCCGTACGGTTCAATCGATCAGGTTACGCTACGCTTGCCGCGGTTGGTCCGTGAATGGGTGACCATTTTTACATACTTATACCCCGCCGTGCCTCGGAAAGCACGTTAAGCAGTTGGTCCCGGCTGTCATTCGTGGATCTTTGACAGTCGTTATGGGTCGTAAGAAGCCCGAAAGTCTGACAACCAGTCTTACCAAGAGGTATCGTATTACCCAGTAACTGGGTTGTGGAGGTGAGTTAGGCAGTCGCCCCATGAAAAGTACTGGTATTCAGCTGCACCCGGTTATACTGTATTGTAAATGCCACACTGCTCTCAAAATTCGCATAAAACTATTGAAATCCCAAAAAAAAAAAACTACCTTACATTGGACGGACATTTTGAAAGTTATTATTTCGTTGAAATGCAATTTTCAACAAATTCTTTTCAACGAAACGTTTGGTACGACATGACCGTTGAAATTAAATTTCAACTTCACTTTTTGTTGTTTTAACTTTAGTTTTACCGTGTCGCGAACCGTGATTCTAACTGGAGGTAGGGTTGTGCATTAGCATAAAAATAAAAAATAAATACTTCATCCCTACTACATGACCTAAAAGCGCGGTCTTTGTCGGACTGCTAAGAAAGGAAAGAGAAGCGCGATGACACAACGCTGGTAATTTATTACAAATTATGAGGCAATTATCTATTTACAAAAATCTATTGTTTGGACAAAAAAAATAATACACTAGTTCTTTAGTATGTTGCTTGTAGAATAATCTGACAAAAAATCATAATGATTGTAAGTATGTATATTAGAATGGATTTTATTGTGAAAAGAAAGTTTTTAGAGGTACCTTCATGATTTTTTTCTCGCATCAAATTAGTTGTATTATGTTTTCAACACACTATCTACCTAGCATATATCCTGAAGAATATCATATTTTTATCTGATTTTGTTTAATGGAGTCGATCATATACTTTTATTGTTTCTAAGAGTTGCGTTTTTTTTTATTATAAATGATGGGCCCCATTGACATTATATTTTTATGTAATAAGAACTTGTATTGTAGTCTTAAGGGTCCAAAAGGCTTCCAGGTATGGTCCAGTACAAAAAAGTGACGACTCTCAGCTTCGGTCCTGTAAGCCCCTTAAGGGATGATATTTTTTTTTCCAAACTCAAAAAAAAAATTGTTTGCGAATATTCTAATAATACTATAAAAGCTTCAAAAATTTTCAAGTTATAAACGTTTTAAAATAACTGCAAGATAAAGACGGCAAGATCATAGAAGTGACGTCACGAGTATTTAACTTGATACTAGCGTCATACATTGTCCGTACCCCGCGACAAGGACTAGAACGAACCGCTCCAAAAATGTTTAATGTTTTTTATCTTCTCCATATTTCCATCGATTTTACAGATTTTGGAAGTGAAAACTCCTTTAGCGTTGGGCGTTTTTTGAGATGGGAAAAAACTATTGAGCTCGCGTAACTGTTACCGTAAGCGACACCACGCGTGTTTTGTTTATAAGACGACTCGAAAAATACCCGCTTTGGATGTGTTCGGCTGTCCTCGGGATGTACTCGGTTTTAATTTATATCCGATATGTCAGTGAGTGATGGCAAAGTATTCTGTTTGTGTTTTGTTTTCACTTCTGTCGGTACTCCTGGAATGCCAGTTTTAATATGCCTTCTTTGAATTTACATTATTTGTTCGAACATTTTTAATATTAATCATCATCATTTTGGGGGAGGAAATATTCATGCGATGAGGTAAAATAAACATTCGTTTGGTATTTTAGGGTTGAATATCATTTCGCTTATGCGAACCATAATAGTCTTTTGAAAATACGAATATTTAGATAATGTTATTTTCAATTGATGAATAATAATTATAGAATATTTTGCTGCTTAAAACTGGAAAAAACTTACACTGAGAATAATAATCAGAATTTTGTTTTCATTTACTATCGCGCCATTTTGATTTTTTTTCAAAATGGCGACCAAACATTCGGAACATCATGAGAGACAGTTGAATTGTAGCAATCGGAGCAAAATGTCGTCGCTTTTGACTTAGTAAATACAGTAAAGGCCTAATTCGAAACTCTTACACATCTTTCCGCACAATAACCATCCATATTACAAAGAAAAACAGGTTTCGCTTTAAAAACTTGTCGACTGTTACAGATACGTGCGAAACAAACGCGACACGGTGGGTGACTGGCTTTCGAGCAGATCGGCGAAATTTCGCTGGAAAGAGATAAAAAAAAAAAACAAAAAAAAAAAACAAAAATTATTTATTTCTCCAACATAACTTAGGCTTAACAGGTTAGTGATTTGAGCTCCCTTTAAGCAAGTAATGCCTGTATAGGGGGACTCCGCTCTTCCATACCGATTACTACTTGGATAATAATATAAATAGAAATAATAAAAAAGTAATAAGAAATACACTATTTGTGTGAGTCTGTGAGTATGTGTGTGAGTGAGTGAGTTTATGTGAGAGTACGTGGGAGTGTGTGGGTATATGTGTGAGTGTGTGAGTAGGTATAGGTGTGGGGGTGTATTTGTGAGTGTGTGTGAGCCTGTTTGTGTGTGAGTATAATATGAGTGCCAACAACAAAAAAAAAACGCTCACCGAGTAAACATTGACTCCACGAATATTACAAGTTTTAAATTATTTTAATAGTTTTTATGACTGCAAAATACGTTTATCAGTTTCATTTTAACATAAACCATAAGCACAAGTGTTATCCAACGGTATAAGGCGAAGTGAATAAGTTGAAAATATAAACAGTGACAATCATTAAATAGTGACTCAAACTGGAACAAGTGCAGCGAAATAGTGCCTCTGTCACACAGATCACCCCCTGTAACAGCAGCTTTGAACACCATTGAACAGTGAATATAATTTAAACATTTTGATTCCTTTATGTGTTACATTAAAAATACTCCAATAATTAGTGGCGTAGGTAGATGAAAAAACAAAAACATTACCTGGCAAACCGTTCTCATTCAGATCGTAAACATACGAAAATAACACCTAGTTTCGTCAACATCCATTAATACCAGATAGCAAGTTTAGTTATATCATCGACCGGCGTGCATGGTGTTCCGAGTTCGTATCTCAACAACTGTAATTATTTTTGTGAGTTTAGTTGAGATTTAAAATATTAAAAGATTTCAAACATGCAGCGTACACCGCCACCAGCTGACAAGGCGAAAGATCCAACTAGCGACACGGATTTAACGACGGGGACTCAAGTAACTACGCGTCATAAACGGCCTAGAACAACTAGTAGTCACAACAGTTCGGTTGAACCATCGCCCGATAAATTCAACAACGAAGCAAACAATCTGTCTATAACACCAGAATTAATTCGAGACATCATACGCACCGAACTGCGTAGCCTTCTAACTACCGATATTCGAAATATTGTGCAGGAGAGCGTGAGAGCCGAACTAAAGGATATCAGTACGGAACTAAGCCAGATGAAAGACTCCCTGGAGTTCATTAGCAAGCAATACGATGATATGCGCTTAATTTTTGAAGAAAAGTCAAAGCTAGTAGATCATCTACAAAAAGAAAATAACAGCATGAAACCTTTAATAAAGGACCTAACTTTTAGATTAACTCAGATGGAACAACATGCCCGATCTTGTAACATAGAAATACTATCCGTGCCTGAGTACAAGTCTGAAAATCTCAACGTTACAATGCTGCAGTTATGTAAAGTAGTATCATGCCCCCTAAAGGAAAATGATATCGTTATGGCTACAAGGATTGCTAAACAAAACCCAGAGGGAACGCGTCCTAGATCCATTATTGTTAAACTTACTTCTCCAGCAGTACGTGATGAAATTCTAGCTGCCGTGATTAAATATAACCAAGCTAATAAAACAGATAAACTTAACACTGCCCACTTGGGCATTGGGGGAGATAAAAAGCCTGTCTATGTAGCTGAGCATTTAGCCCCACATAATAGATCTTTACACCATGCTACGAGGATGGCTGCCAAGGAGAAGAACTACAAGTTTGTATGGGTGCGAAACGGTCGCATTTTTGCAAAGAAAAACGAAACTTCCGAACGCCTTCTCATAAAAGACATGGACTCTCTGGTTAAATTAGTTTAACACGTTTCAACTGTGTTTATTTTTGAATGTTTCATGAACAAATAATCTATAATTCGATTTCCAAATTTATTACCAAAATACCAGAGGTTTAAAGACAAAAACGCATGATTTGTATCACAGCGTATTAATAAATGATTATGATATTGTAATTCTTACGGAAACTTGGCTTAATGATGATATCTCCAGTACAGAATTATTCGATGATCGTTACAATGTGTATAGAAGAGACCGTGAACTCAATGAGCTCTGTAGGAAGAGGACTGGAGGCGGGGTATTGATCGCTATTTTGAAAAAACATAATTCTATTGAAATGGCATCTTATAACAGTTTGTGTGAAGATCTTTGGGTTAAAGTTCAAATTAAAACCAAAAAGAATGTAATCAGTGTTTGCTTTGGTGCGGTATATATTCCATCCCCAGTTAAAATTGATGTTTTGGAGCATTACCTTGAAAATGCGAGTAAAGTCATTAGTTCAGAGGGCAATACTTTTATAGCAGGCGACTTCAATCTGACTAACATCAACTGGCTCAACAGCGATAACAGTGGCTTCCTAGTCCCTGAGACCACTAATTGTTTAACTAACCACCTTTTTACTGAGTTCATTGCGTTAAATGGTTTAGACCAATTCAATAATGTTAGGAATGATAAATCAAAGATCTTAGACCTGGTTTTATCTGATATAACGAATGTTAAAGTGAGGGAATGCAATGACCCCATATCTAAAGTAGACACACATCATCCTCCTTTACTGGTCCATTTAGATATACTTCCTGAAAGAACTCTGAACTGTAGTATGTTGCCTACACGTAACTATCACAAAGCAGATTATCAAGCTATAACACAACACCTTGACTCTATAAACTGGACTACAACGTTACAAAACTGTGGGACGATAGATGACATGTTTGAAATATTCTACGACAACATAAAGGCTGCTATTAACAACAACGTTCCTTTTTCATATAAAGTTAATAACAAGAAACTACCGCCATGGTTTACAAAAGAACTCACTAAATTACTGAAGGAAACATACAACCTTAGAATAAGAGTAAAAAAATATAACAACGCTATTGATAAGATTAGTTTAGCATTACTAAAGGAGAGGTGCCGGTCATTAAACAAATCATCTTACATTACCTATATTAGAAAAATAGAAGCTAGAATAAAAACCAATTCTAAATACTTTTGGACATACATTAAACATAAGCGTAAAAATAAAAGTACAATCCCGGAAATAATGAGCTTAAACGATGAAGTAGCTGACAATAGTACCGATATCTGTCAACTATACGCAAAAAACTTTTCTTCGGTGTATAATCAGAACCACCCCACACAGCTAACTAATACATCAAACAATTCATTGAGTTGTATAAATCTAAATGTATTAAGTCACCTATCGCTTACAGAAGATATGGTCGCTACCAAACTGAAATGTCTGGATATTCGCAAAGGACCAGGTCCAGACGAGATTCCCCCAATTCTCCTAGCTAAGTGCGCGAAGTCATTCTCGGCGCCTTTAGCAATACTTTTTAATCGCTCACTTGAAACAGGTTGTTTCCCATCCGCGTGGAAAAAAGCTAAAATAGTCCCTATTTTTAAGAACGGTCGTAAAAACGATATAAAAAATTATAGACCTATATCGATTATCTCTGTTATCCCTAAAGTTTTCGAGTTATTATTGTATCCTTATCTGTATAGCCACTTGAAAAATCACATAGTAGGCAATCAACATGGTTTCTTTCAGGGCAGATCAACTCACTCTAATCTAGTCGCTTTCTCAGAAAATGTCATAGAATCTATGGACAAAAGGATTCAGGTTGACGCAGTGTATACCGATTTTAGTAAAGCGTTCGACAAAGTAGACCACCTACTATTAATACAAAGACTCGAGAGCTGCGGAATCTACGGTCCACTACTGCAATGGTTTCAGTCATACCTTAGTGATCGCTCATCGTTCGTTGTTTTGAATGGGGTCCGATCTGAAGATTTTCACGTGACGTCTGGGGTACCACAAGGATCCCACTTAGGGCCCTTGCTTTTCAATATTTTTATAAATACGATTATTCACTGCTTCCATCACGCAGAATCATATTTATTTGCAGACGATCTTAAGTTAACCTTGCCTATAAAATCTATAGAGGATTCTTACTTGTTGCAAGCTGACTTGGATAGATTAGTTGAGTGGTGTAAGGAAAATAGGATGAGCTTAAACTTACAAAAATGTTTACATATAAAATTTTGTCGCAATAAAAATGTTTTTAATACAAAATACTCTATTTCGGGCGAGACACTCAACGAAGTTAATACCATCCGGGACCTGGGAATCTTGATAGACAGCAAAATGACCTACAATGGCCATATAGATAAAATAATATCAAATGCAAACAAAATGCTAGGTTTTGTATTAAGGACCTCAAAGCCATTCAACGACTCTAAAACCAAAATTATTCTATATGAGACGTTGGTTCGCAGTAATTTGGAATATTGTTCACAGGTATGGTCACCCCGTTATAACGTTCATATGCAGCGTATTGAACGAGTTCAAAAGAGATTCTTGTATCATCTATCCTTACAAAGCAAAAATGCGAAACAATTAAATTCCTATAAAGAGCGTGTTCAGCACTTCAAACTCCAAAGCCTCACCAATCGTAGAAAAGTTCTAGATCTTTGTTTCCTTCACAAATTGGTGACATCTAAACTAAACACTGAACTACTATCCAAAATATCTTTTAATGTTCCTCGGAGGTTACCACGGTCACATACCTACAATCTTTTCAGACAACCTTTGCACAAAACCAATTTAGGTGACAACTCTCCCCTTACGAGGGCTACCAAATTGTACAATGGTATATGCCGCAAAGCTGAACTAGATATAAATCATGACAGTCTTAACACTTTTAAACGTAAACTATCTAAGCACTTTCGGTTGGAGGACATTTGATTTATCATTCTAATAGTTAAATAATGTATTAAATAATTTATCATTTTTAATTTAATTTTAAACTACGAATGCATTTCAATTCCTATATTTTTTATTGTTTTGTTTTATTTTATAAATGTATTTTTTAATCTTTTAAAGCATGTAAATCTCTTATTAGCACGTTATTGTTTTTCTTTTTAATATATTTATAATTTAATTATGTATTCAGAGCATGTATACTCGATAATGTATAAGCTGTGGTTACCTGTAATTGAGTATGCATTACAGGATAATGTATATTATACAAGTTCTATAATGGTAAAGATAATTGTAATGTATCTCGTTGGTAATCCTTAAATAAATAAATAAATAAATAAATAAATAAACATGAGATGCGAGGTAAGGAGATAGAATCATAATCATTAGATCAGTTCGCTTCAGGGGGTCTACTCCCTAAGTCCGTCAACGAAGTAACGAGCCAGTCCGACAGTAGTCCGATACGTCGGAATGAACCCTACTCCCTAACGATTTCGGATTCATCAGTTTCAAACGGAATCTTATACAATATTCATGAGCGAAATACGCATGGCAATAGAGCTGCGCTAATTTACCGGTCGATTACCGGTTTACTTATTTCGTAGTTTTCTAGCTACGTTTTCTTATTTTGTTTTTTTTTTACAGCACGATAACTATTTTGATGTCGTATCAACTGACATAACTCTCCGTCAAAACCAGTGCCAAGTTCAACAGTTCGGACGGGCAAAAACACACCGGGAGTAGGGACAATTATCAAATCGCGTTCATTCATTCTTCGTTCGCGCCCCGAACGAATCATCCGTCCGTAGGTGATAGGGGGTAGCAAACGCCCGTAACGAAGGCCGAAACGACGGACTTTGTGCTTAGGGAGTAGACCCGGGGTGTTTTGCTAGTCGTGCAGCGGATAAAGCATGGCGGAACTACTGCGGTTTCTCTGCTATGGTATTGCGGCGGAGATATTGTGATAACCGCCTAAAGGTACGTATTTAAATAAAACTCTTACGTGACAACCCCGATACTGTCGTCCCGGTCCTGTATTTCCTTATGTTTCATAAATGGCACTTGCCGCGCGTATCCGCTAATATATCTCATGAACCACGTAGGTACATTCCAAGTGAATGTAGCTTTTCCTCGCTAGACACCGTATTGTAACAGTGACTAGAAAAGTGTTTTATTCTTCTAACGATATAAAAATAGCTTTTATAGCACTCTGTGACCTAAACCCGCGCTTGTTTTTTTATTTTTTATTACTAAATGGGCCCGCTCTTGATCCCGATCACGCCTCATGGAAAGCGATAGATGAGGTCTATGATGGAACGAGCGTGCCCAGAAGATGCCT
Source organism: Mesoligia furuncula (assembly GCA_916614155.1). Taxonomy (NCBI): domain Eukaryota; kingdom Metazoa; phylum Arthropoda; class Insecta; order Lepidoptera; family Noctuidae; genus Mesoligia; species Mesoligia furuncula. The sequence continues at coordinate 6,702,514 of OU744815.1, forward strand.
GATGTCTTTTACGCTTATCTGTGACTTAGGTAGTCCATTGTTATGATTATTCAGGTCTGATCCCCTGAACCCCCTCGACCCCCCCCTCCCTCCTCGATCGCCTGCTTGTTTGTCTTCTCTTTTAATCTCTGTCTTATCCACTATAAACTTTCTCATTCCGGTTTGATCCGCTTTTTCTTTTGTTTTTATTCCTGAAGGATCGTCAGCAACAATACACAGGAAAGCGTGACTTTAGTGCGAGTTTAGGTCACACGTGGCTTTAAAATAGTATACGACACGTGTGACTTAAGTATTATTAATGCAATAATGGAGTACTTAAGTCACAAGTATCGTTATGTACTAATGTCGTGGTTTAAATATCACTCAAGAACTGTCGCATCAAGAATGTTGAGGCTGTGGCGGTATCTACATCGCGACGTCCTCACTACGCATCACAATGACGTCACGCAAGATCCTGCATCGCGCAAGTAGAGTTTACCGCGCAACTAGCATATATACAACGTCCCGACATCAATCGACGGCAAGTGGTCCACCAAACACGACACCCGTCTGGTCGGGGAATCCTCAAAGTTTTAGGGAGGATGAGTGAACTTTACACACTGTTCCTCATACCTCTGTGGCTCATTCACTGAACATGAATCTGAATCAAAATCATCTCTGGCTTCTTCTTTTATTTACGATCGAACTTCGGTTATTCCAATATTTTCCACAATTATGTCGTCGTTTCAGACGATAGACGTCCACTGCTGGACATAGGCCTCCCCCAATTTTGGGGGGGGGTTTGCCATAATCGCCACGCTTGGCAGGCGGGTTGGCGATCGCAGTATGGTATGATGGTGGAATAAATAGAGAACGCTGCTGCCCATTCTCCGGTTGTGGTGGTATGTCTGTGTGGTGCCGGTCTTAAAGAATTGCACCACCCCTTACTTCCCGTGGGTGTCGTAAAAGGCGACTAAGGGTCTGACCCTTAGTCGCCTTTTACGACACCCAAAAAAAGGCGACTAAGGGTCTGACCCTTAGTCGCCTTTTACGACACCCACGGGAAGTAAGGGGTGGTGCAATTCTTTAAGACCGGCACCACACAGACATACCACCACAATTATGTACTTCATCATATTCTACAGCCTGAACTTCCCACTGCTGGACACAGGTATGTCTTTTCTTGTGCCAATCTCCACGTTTCAGTGCCAGCCTCATCCAGGTTTTGCCCGCATTTACATACCTGCCTCAAATTGGGTTGCAATTCTCAGATAGTATTTTCTGGGTGATCGAATCAGAAATGAGGAGATCTGCAGGAGAACCAAGGTAACCGACATAGCCCTAAGAATTGCCAAACTTAAGTGGCAGTGGGCAGGGCACATTGCACGCAGAACAGATCACCGTTGGGGACGACAGGTTCTGGAGTGACGACCGCATACGGGGAGACGTAGCGTTGGAAGGCCTCCCACAAGGTGGTCCGACAACCTTGAGAAGGCCGCAGGAACCCGTTGGATGTGAGAAGCACAGAACCGGTCGAAGTGGAGGTGCTTGGGGGAGGACTATGTCCAGCAGTGGACGTCTTTCGGCTGAAAATGATGATGATGATGATTTTCTGGGTCATGTTCAGCCTAGGCATTTCCGTTCTGTGTTATGGTTGGTTACGTGATCACAAGCGCGACTGCTGAGCGTGGTGTCCTGGGTTCGATTCGGGTCAGGCAAAGTGTTATTGAGTTTTTCCATTCGGCATTTCTTAGTAACAGCCCGGGTTTGGAAGTTAATGGTGTGATACCTCATGTCTCGGAAAGCACGTTAAGCCGTTGGTCCTGCGCCTGATCTCTCTCCGGTCGTGTCGGATTGCCGTCCCATCGGACTGTGAGAGTGAGGGAGTGCAGTTCCGGGTCAGCGGGATTGTCCGAAAGGTTTACCGCTGGCCCGGAACATAAAGGGCTAAGGAAGGAACACGGGTGGGTTTTAATCAGTAAGAGTCTGACACTCCCTTCCGCTCCACCCAGAGCGGGAGGAGTCATTTGATGATTTATAGGACACACTTGTGCACTTTAATATCGCCCACGCCGAAGGTTAGTCTCCATTGAGATTGGCCTCCATGTCGGAAATACGGTCTGAGGTCTATTATTACCTATGTTTGGTCCCATCCACGTGTTTCAACGCAATAACTGAGAAATCCCAATAGTTGTTGTGACTTCTGACCACATTCCTTTTGCAATGTTTCACAGTTTGTTACGGAACGGTGTGACACGCTAAAAAGTGACACTTTAAGTAATTTTATTTTACTCTAAATTTTAAATGTGCGCGCAGTAACTCAGTGCACTCTACACCTAACCTATTTATTATTTTTAACTTTTCAACTTTGTAGTGCTTTGAATAAGTAACTGTCTTTACGATGTTCCTTTTATGCTTAAGAAGTGTACAATTTGATTTTTACTTGAGATGGTTTAAAATGGCATGTGAGGCAGAGGAATGAGGAAAATTTCGTGAGGATAGTTTTGGGTATGAATGTCGATGGCTATAAGAGTAGGGGAAGACCAAAGAAATGATGCATGGACTTTAACGGCACGGTTGGCTCAGTGGTTAAGCGATTGACTGCTGCGCTGCGTGTCGCGGGTTCGATTCCTGCACGGAACAAATATTAGTATGACCTACAAGTATTTCTTCCGGGTCTGGCTGTTTGTGTTTGTGAGTTTAAATGTTTGTAAACGCACAGGAAGGAGGAGGAGGGTACAGGAGAAATTCCTAGTGTGGGGCCACGTTTTTTTTTCTTAATAAAAAAATAAAAAATGGAATGTTTGAATGATGATAAGGTTAGAAAGGGGGTGACTACCGAGATGATGACTAATAGAGAAGTATGGATGATAAAGACGTATGCAGATAATTATGGTTTAAAATGATTCGTAAGTGAAGTATTTGGTCTACGCTTTTCGATGTTGGAGTACCTTTAATGGTAGAAGGGTCCGTAGTTAAATAGTAACAGCCGCACAGGTCGATCAGGCCGGTCAGGATCGATCAGGTTAAGCTGCACTTGCCGCGGTTGGTCTGTGGATGGGTGACCATCTTTAGATATCTTTGCCTATCTGACCTCCACAGCCCAGTTACTGGGTAATACGATATCCCTTGGTAAGACTGGTTGTCAGACTTTCGGGCTTCTGACGACCCGTAACGACTGTCAAAGATCCATGAATAACAGCCGGGACCAACAGCGTAACGTGCTTTCTGAGGCACGGAGGGGTCTCGGTTTAAGAGGGCTATCACAATTTTTTCTTGTTTAGAGCGTTTGACTCGAGTTTTGATGTGTGATTATGATTTAACTAAAGCCACAATAGTAAAAAAAATACATGCCCGAGAAAGTTTGATTCCTTCTTTTGGGAGCGCATTCAATAAATATTCCAGTTTGTTCACATAAATCAGTAAAAAACTTGTTTCTGCAAAGGCTGTTTCATAAAATTTTACTTTCGGGCATCTCCCGATGCCCTGTTACATCGAAGATATAATAGTTTAATCATTTATAAAAATATCTACGATACAACTGTATCTTCTACTATTGTATGCATACATCAATTTTGTTCATCAATTTTGTTTCATACAGTAATACTGTTGCGCGCCACAATTAATGCCTAGTACATGGCGACAGTAGTTACCACTAGCGCCATCTAGTATCGAGTAGCGGAACTAGTAGTGAAGACCCTTCTAGAAATTTCGATGCAAGAACTTTCTAGAACATTCCCGAACTTTCCACATCTGGTCGATCGGGGCCTGTATGTACTCGAACATTCTAGATGTTTCTACAATGGAAGGTTCTAGAACTCTCTTTGGCGCTATATAAGGCCGAGACGCGCCACGACCGACACAGTTTGGATAAAGCGATCGAAGTGAAAGCATCGAAGCGATATTCAAGTGCGACATAAAGCGATCAGTAGTGCAATTGTGTTTTGTAATTAGTGTGTTTGACTTGTAATTAGTGTTGATTATTAAAGTGTTATTTTTTTTTGGTTATTAAATCGGCAGTTTTTATTGTCACGAACCCGAAGCTCGTAACAATTGGTGTCAGAAGAGGGGATTAAAATGCCGGTTTTACCCAAAGACGACACGGAGGGTATCCGTACCCGGAGTCAACGCCAGCAGGAGACGGACCAAAGGCGATTCGGCGGAACAACGCCAATGGGGTCGGAAGGCCAGCTACCGACCGCGGAAGCCGGCCCGTCCACAGCTGCTCCAGCATCATCAGCGCCAGATTTTGCTGCCCTGATGATGATGCTGCAGGAACAGGCCCGCCGACAGGAGGAACAGGCCCGGCCACAGGAGGAACAGGCTCGTCGACTGGAAGAACAGCTCCAACGGGACAAGGAGGAACAAGCCCGTCGGTTGGAAGAACAGCTGCTGCGTGACAGGGAGGAACAGGCTCGTCGACAGGAGGAACAGGCTCGCCGACAGGAGGAACAGGCTCGTCGGTTGGAAGAACAGCTCCAACGTGATAAGGAGGAGCAGGCGCGCCGCCAGGAAGAGCAGATGCTCCTTATGAAGGACCTTCACGCTACCTTCGGGAAAGACATGAAGGAGGTGAAGGATAAGGTTGCTCAACATGGCAACCGCCTGTCGGAAGCTGAAACCCGAATCGACCAAGTAAATAATCGGGTTGACAATGTGATGGCTGACGTGAAGCTAACCGTGATGGCTGACGTGAAGAAAACGCTGGATTACCTTAAACTTGGGGATGGAATCGCAGCCCCCGTAGCTACAACACCTTCGCTACGTGGATTTAAAGTGCCACCGTTCGACGGAACTTCTTCCTGGTCGGCCTACAAAATCCAGTTTGAGGCTGTTATGAAGGCGAACGGGTGGAATAAAAGCCAGGCCATGACTGCTCTCACCCTAGGCCTGCGCGACCAGGCCTTAACTGTCCTGGAAGCTCTCGGTAAGGAAGTGACTTACGAGCAGCTCCTTGAGGCATTGGAGGCTCGGTATGGCGACGCTCACCTGGAACACGTGTTTCGTGCGCAGCTCAAGGATCGCGTGCAACGCAGTAACGAAAACCTGCAGCAGTGGGCCCTTGAAGTGGAGAAGCTGGTTCGTAAAGCTTACCAGTCCGTACCTGCACTTATTGATGGAAACCTGGTGCAGGCATTCATCGACGGCATCCGCGACCTTGAAGTGAGAGCTGCTGTGAGGCTCGGGCACCACGGGACGCTTAAGGACGCCTTGGCCCATGCACTGGAGGTGGAAGCTGTGCGGCAGGATCATCGTTCCCATCGCGTCAGGTTGCAGCGGCTACAGTTCGCGACCGCAATAAAGGATACAGCCCTAGGTGCTACGGCTGTGGGGAAAAGGGCCACCTTCGATCCAGTTGCCCTAAGCGAACTGCAGAAAGAGAAGTCGACCGATCTCCAGAGGGCAGTGCGGCTAATAGCACCGCGCAGCACCAGCAGCAGGGAAACGAGTAATAGCCAGGACTGCGGGGCGGGTGCTGGCTGATGTTCAAAGAGCCCCAAGGGTTTCGATCACACAAACCCATGACGGGAACAGCCTAATCATCAACGGCGAGGTCAACGGAACGCCGTGTAAGCTGACCATAGACACTGGAGCTTCTCGCACGGTTGTCAGTTCCCAACTTGCAAGTCGGTCCCTTGGGGACTCCGCATACAACCGGGAACGCATTAATTTGGTAACAGCCACTGGTCAGCGCATACCCGTCCAGGGAGAGAAGAAAATGGAGTTGAAGCTAGGCAACAGAATCTACCTGCATAATGTCATCGTGGCTGATATAATGGACGATTGCATTCTGGGCCTTGACTTTATGAGGAATAATTGTTGCGAGATTGACGTCAACCAAGGTGTTTTGAAATGTGGACAAGAGGAACTTTTCGTGGAAGGGGCGTTACCTGGGAATGTGTACAGCCTTAAGAAGATTGTTCTTCCGCCGAGATCGGAAACGATTGTGCCGGTTAGTCTTCCTCGGAATCCTGGGCAAACTCATCGTTGTGTACTCGTGGAAAGGGTAGACAATGACCTTCCATGGAAAGTAGCACGGACTTTGGTCAGAGCCACTGACATCTCAGGGGTACGTGTGCTGAACCTTTGTGATCAGGAACAGATAATAGAAAAAGGCACACTTGTTGGTACTTGCGAGGAAGTGGATTGGTTGCGTCGATGCCAACATCTATCGACTGGGACCCTCAGCAAAGATGCACAAACAAAAGTGACCACACTTTTAGAAGACTGCCGCAGCGCTTTGTCCCAAAATGAAATGGTCAAGGCGAAGAAGATGTTATTCAAGTTCGCCGATGTTTTCTCGTCAAACGAGGCTGACATCGGGAAGACTGGCTTAGTTCAACACAAAATAAACACGGGAGAAGAATTGCCTATCCGTCAACGGCCAAGGAGGTTGCCGGTAGCACGTGAAAAAGAAGTGGAGACCATGATTGAGGGAATGGTGAAAGATGGTGTTATTGAACCTTCATCTAGTCCATGGTGTTCACCTGTAGTGCTGGTAAGAAAGAAGGACGGCAGCATGCGGTTTTGTGTTGACTATCGTCGTCTGAACGACGTTACAAAGAAGGACAGCTATCCTTTGCCAAGAATTGATGACACACTGGACATGCTTACTGGAGTAAAGTGGTTTAGCACACTGGACCTGAAAAGTGGCTACTGGCAAGTTGAAATCGATCCTAAGGACAAGGAGAAAACTGCATTCTCGACAGGAAAGGGTCTGTGGCAATTTAAAGTTATGCCGTTTGGATTGTGCAATGCTCCGGCAACATTTGAGAGGTTGATGGAACTTGTACTTACCGGACTAATAGGTGATGCCTGCCTGGTCTACTTGGATGACATCATCATCGTAGGCCGCACGTTTGAAGAACATCTTCAAAACCTGGAACGCGTGCTCATGAAGATCCAGAGTGCCAACCTCAAGTTAAGTCCGAAGAAGTGTTCACTATTCAAACGACAAGTTAGCTTTTTGGGATATGTAGTGTCTGAAGAAGGTATCCGCACGGATCCAGAGAAAATCGCCGCTGTCAAGGATTGGCCAATTCCAAAAGACAAGACTCAGGTCAGAGCATTTCTGGGTTTGTGCTCCTATTATCGGCGATTTGTCAAGAACTTTGCAGATATAGCCAAACCCCTGCATAAGCTAACCGAGGAGAAGCGACATTTCTGCTGGGATGAAAGTTGCGACATCGCATTCCAGGAGCTAAAGGACCGTCTGTGCAAAACACCTATTTTGGAGTACCCTGATGCGAGCAAGGAATTTATAGTTGACACAGACGCAAGTGACATAGGACTTGGCGGTGTGTTGTCTCAACGTAATGGTGATCAAGAGGTTGTCATAGCGTACTTCAGCAAGTCATTGTCGAAACCTGAAAGGAACTATTGTGTTACGAGACGAGAACTGCTTGCTGTGGTAAAGTCATTGCAGCACTTTAGCAAATATCTTCTGGGACGGAAATTCCACCTACGAACTGACCATGCTGCACTTAAATGGCTATTGCAGTTCAAAAATCCAGAAGGACAAGTTGCGAGATGGATTGAACTACTGCAGGAATACGACTTCGAGGTAGAACATCGCAGCGGGAAATCTCATGGCAACGCAGATGCATTGTCAAGAAGACCTTGTCCTGAAAACTGCAAGCATTGTACTAGGCAAGAAAGTAAAGAAGTCGTACCTGTGAGGATGCTCAAGACAGACCTCAGTAACGAGTGGAAAGAAAGCCTACAACGTGCACAGCAGGAAGATTCGGACATCAAGCCGATTCTGGAGTGGATGAGGGCCAGAGCTCCTAAGCCCAGATGGAGCGACGTCTCAGCAATGAGTTCGATCACAAAAAGCTATTGGGCCCAATGGGACAGTTTGGTGATTCAGGATGGAGTCCTGTGCCGTAAATGGGAAAACGCTCGGGGAGACAGCTGTCATTTGCAAATGGTTGTCCCTAAAGCTCAAGTACCGAATGTTCTACAGCTGTACCATAATGGTTGTTCAGGAGGTCATCTGGGAGTAAAACGGACTCTACTGAAGATACGAGAACGGTTTTACTGGGTATACTGTCGGGACGATGTCGAGGACTGGTGTCGCAAATGTACAAGTTGTGCAGCTGTAAAGGGACCTCAGACTCGTAGTAGAGGTGCATTGAAATTGTACAATGTTGGTGCACCATGGGAGAGGATAGCCCTTGACGTTGCGGGGCCGTTTCCTGAAAGTGAAAGTGGTAACAAGTATTTCATGGTTGTGATGGATTACTTCACTAAGTGGCCGGAAGTCTTCGCCATTCCAAACCAAGAAGCTTCAACAGTTGCAGATAAACTGGTTCATGAAGTCTTCTGCCGTTTTGGAGTACCATTGGAGATTCACACCGATCAGGGAAGGAATTTTGAATCCCAAATATTTCAGGAAACTTGCCGAGTAATGGGTACTCATAAAACGAGGACAACTTCTTACCACCCACAATCGGATGGAATGGTGGAACGATTTAATCAGACACTGGAGAGGTACCTAGCCAAAGTTGTGGAAAATCGGCAACGAGATTGGGACAAGCACATACAACCGTTTTTGTTGTCATATCGAAGCGCTGTTCACGAAAGTACATCGGTTACACCAGCTTTCGCAAACTTTGGAAGAGAATTACGGCTGCCTGCAGACCTGATCACCGGAATACCACCTGATGCCCCACGCAGTATAACCGAGTATGCAAATGACTTGCGGAACAAAATGAATGACATTTATGAGCACGTCAGACAATCTGGCCAGCAAATGTCTGAAAAGATGAAAACCCGTTATGACCGTAAAATGAACAATAAAGGGTTCGACAAAGGTTCACTAGTGTGGTTGCACAATCCAGTCCGCAGCAAAGGGAAATCGCCTAAGCTTCAAGCTAAATGGGACGGACCGTACCGGATTGTGACAAAGATCAATGACGTAACCTACCGGATACAGAAAGGTGCAAGAGGTACTCCTAAGATCGTCCACGTGGATCGACTGGCGCGTTATTATGGGGCCGATAATGCTCGGGACGAGCATGTCTTAGGAGGGGGCAGTGTTGCGCGCCACAATTAATGCCTAGTACATGGCGACAGTAGTTACCACTAGCGCCATCTAGTATCGAGTAGCGGAACTAGTAGTGAAGACCCTTCTAGAAATTTCGATGCAAGAACTTTCTAGAACATTCCCGAACTTTCGACATCTGGTCGATCGGGGCCTGTATGTACTCGAACATTCTAGATGTTTCTACAATGGAAGGTTCTAGAACTCTCTTTGGCGCTATATAAGGCCGAGACGCGCCACGACCGACACAGTTTGGATAAAGCGATCGAAGTGAAAGCATCGAAGCGATATTCAAGTGCGACTTAAAGCGATCAGTAGTGCAATTGTGTTTTGTAATTAGTGTGTTTGACTTGTAATTAGTGTTGATTATTAAAGTGTCATTTTTTTTTTGGTTATTAAATCGGCAGTTTTTATTGTCACGAACCCGAAGCTCGTAACAATTGGTGTCAGAAGAGGGGATTAAAATGCCGGTTTTACCCAAAGACGACACGGAGGGTATCCGTACCCGGAGTCAACGCCAGCAGGAGACGGACCAAAGGCGATTCGGCGGAACAACGCCAATGGGGTCGGAAGGCCAGCTACCGACCGCGGAAGCCGGCCCGTCCACAGCTGCTCCAGCATCATCAGCGCCAGATTTTGCTGCCCTGATGATGATGCTGCAGGAACAGGCCCGCCGACAGGAGGAACAGGCCCGGCGACAGGAGGAACAGGCTCGTCGACTGGAAGAACAGCTCCAACGGGACAAGGAGGAACAAGCCCGTCGGTTGGAAGAACAGCTGCTGCGTGACAGGGAGGAACAGGCTCGTCGACAGGAGGAACAGGCTCGCCGACAGGAGGAACAGGCTCGTCGGTTGGAAGAACAGCTCCAACGTGATAAGGAGGAGCAGGCGCGCCGCCAGGAAGAGCAGATGCTCCTTATGAAGGACCTTCACGCTACCTTCGGGAAAGACATGAAGGAGGTGAAGGATAAGGTTGCTCAACATGGCAACCGCCTGTTGGAAGCTGAAACCCGAATCGACCAAGTAAATAATCGGGTTGACAATGTGATGGCTGACGTGAAGCTAACCGTGATGGCTGACGTGAAGAAAACGCTGGATTACCTTAAACTTGGGGATGGAATCGCAGCCCCCGTAGCTACAACACCTTCGCTACGTGGATTTAAAGTGCCACCGTTCGACGGAACTTCTTCCTGGTCGGCCTACAAAATCCAGTTTGAGGCTGTTATGAAGGCGAACGGGTGGAATAAAAGCCAGGCCATGACTGCTCTCACCCTAGGCCTGCGCGACCAGGCCTTAACTGTCCTGGAAGCTCTCGGTAAGGAAGTGACTGAATCGCTCGCTCGCTGTTGCCGTCACGTGGTCTCGCTCACCAATTCGCCAAGAATAAAGCGCGACCAACACATCTTAATACAAGTGTTTTTTTTTTATTAGAGAAGGTCGGATTGTAATGCATAAGTATTTTCCTATGATATTCTAGCGCGAATATGTATATCCTGTATTATAGAAAAAAAAACATACGTAAATATAAGGTCCCATTAAAATAGATGGAGAAACTTTCAGAACACATTCAGACCACCAAAATAAGGAAGATGGTAAAAAATATACAAGAAAAACGCATAGATACTTATAAGAAAAATAATCAGCTAACGAAAATACACTAATGTGCCTGCAATTGATTATTTTAGGTCAAAATAAAATCACTTTAAACAATGTTTTTTTTTTGCTTGGATATCTTTAGTTAGACGTACTGAGCGCTGTGTTAAAATGTCCATCTATTTTAATTAATAGTTGTTGTTGTCTTCGTTTTCTGACTTTTTTTTTTTTAATTCAGATAATTATTTTCAGACGTAAGTAGTTGCAGTGTGGACTGGTACTCAATATCAACTAAAAGTAATAAAAGTTTTCAAAGTTAATGATTTCTGGGGGGCTAAAAAGGCCACTTTGGCAGAATCATAAAAGGATAACATTATGAATCATAATATAGCGAAGGCAGTCCGTGTTTTTCTTTTTTCGCTGCACTACATTAGGTATAATCAAAGAGATTGGGATTGGATTTTGATTGCCTTTTTAGGCTCCCTGGAACCTCAAAATACCAGAACCAGAAAAAACTAGTTTTATTAGGAGTACGTGCTTCTTGAAATCATAGATTAGAGAAAAGCACGGTCTATGCCACTTCAGAGATTTTTTTTTTTTTTGCCGTACCTAAAGGGTGCCAACGGGACCCTATTACTAAGTGTCTGCTGACCGTCCGTCCGTCTGTCTGTCAGTGGCTCATGAGCCGTTATAGGCAGATAGTTGAAATTTTTCGAAATGTGTATTTTATATTGCGATATGATTTTTTCAGCGCATATTATTGCGGTGGTACGAAACTCTTCGTGTGGGAGTCCGACTCGCACTCGGCCGGTATTATTTTTTTAACAACAGATACCTGTACTGCTGGGGAGTTTGTTGCGCCACTTCTTCTTCTCAGTGAAAGCGCTAGGAAATGGTGAAGGGCGGGCGTTTTTGGGGACTGTCTTATGTAATTTTGACGTTCGAAAAGTGCAGATTCTCAGCCTAATTTGAATAAAATTACTTTTGATTTGCCTTTTTACTTTCTTTTGACGTTTTTATCCAAACTGTAGATACAACATCACATTGTACTTATTTCTATAAATAAGTACTTAAATGTCTACCTACCTGCTGAATAAATTACATATAAAGAAACTTCGTAAAAAAGTAGGTACCTACCAACAAAAAGTATTAGTGCGATTCCTTTCTTAGAAACTGGCAACGCGCAAGTAATGCTTCTGGCATCGCAAGCGTCTATAGGTTGCGGTAACTACACACCATCAAGCGGGCTGCGTGCTAGTTTGCGAAAAAAAAAATCAAGTATATGTTTATGACCCTATAGTAATTCTATAGATAAACTGCTGTTCTAGGAAACATTCATTGGTACAAATAATATTTCATGAACTATGTATAACAGTAATTTAATTTATTTCGAAAACAAAGAAGCAAAGGCTCTTGTTGGTTTGTTCCTGGCATCGGACGCATAGCCGTTTGCATGTGTGCGTAGCATACCTCTTTAGATGCACACGTGCGCATCCGCTGCCGCGCGCCGTCGAATTTACCTAAAACTGAACACTTCGATTTTGTAATAGCGCCCTTAAAGCCTTATGGCTTTATATTTGTTATGGTCGCGAATCATATTTTAATTAACATAAAACCTGACACTGACCTGCAAATTGCAAAAAATGTAAGTAAATTTGAATTTCGCGGGTTATCTAAGTGCACCCCCTTTAACCCTAAAATCACCCTATAAAACACGGCAGGGATAAGTTGCCCCAATTTTCGCCGACAGCGAACAAAAAAAAACACCTAAAAAATTAAAAATAATTTTTAATGACACAAGACAACACAAAATTTTCTCACAATTTACGCAGCGCTTTACAAAGTGGAAAACTAAGAAAGAAGCGATGAAATAAACAAGTGTACAAGGCTTGAACCTGAGCTGTGCTGTGTCGCGGAAGTTTTACATCGTCCGGGGGGCCCAGGGGCCTACAGGGGCCCAGGAGGCATGAGGAACGGGGGGCCTTAACTCCGCTTGAGGGCTTTACAGACTTGTGACGGTATAAGGCACCGTTCACGGCCTTGAGTGATGCGACTTTCGACGCGACTTGCGTCAAGCGACACGCGCGCGTCAACTCCGGGGTAATTGGGTAACACACATGAAATGACAGTTCATTTTGACAGTTCACCCACGTTCATTGCGTTATTAGGGTTCCGTACCAAAATGGTAAAACGGAACCCTTATGGTGAGACTCAGTCTGTCTGTCTGTCACAGCTGGATATCTCAAGAACTACTAATGCTATAAACTTGAAATTTGGAATAGTTTTAGATGAATTTTGCTCAACTATTTTGCAAATAAGAAAGAAATAAAAATATATGTATGTCGCATCACCGGGTGGCCGAGATGCGATACATCGGGTCTTCTTCACGATCCGACATAGTTTAGGTGGGTGTGAGCACTGCAGTGGGTACTCGAACGAAAAGATTATTTGAATTTACAGTAACTTCAATAAACTAGTGATTAGCAACCGAAACGCACACGTGTGTCGGAAACAAACACGTGCGTTGGTATTCAGCGTTTGCCGAGACTGTCCGCTCGACGGTCGACTGTAGACTGTCGCAACACTTGGTCTCTCCACCAGTCCTCACTGCATCCCCTCCACCGACGATCATGTCCAAGCGGTAGGGCTCGCTTGCGTTTCCGATCACATGATTCTTCGTTTACCAATCAAATTGTTAGATGGCGCTGTTTGCTGTACTGTGGCGCTATCCATCCACAACATGTACATTTTTTTCAACAGAGACTGAAAGTAGGACCGAAAAATTCGAAGTGGGTCTACTAGGGCATGTGGGGAATCATAAGAAAGAGCGCACTTTTGATGAAAATTTAAAAACATATGATGGTATGGAACCCTCGGTGCGCGAGTCCGACTCGCTCTTGCCCGGTTTTATATACCTACAGAGAGCCACTGCTCTTTCTTCGAATTTTTAGTTCTACGACATGCCGGTTTCCTCACAATGTTTTTCTTCACCGTTTTGAGAGCAGTGGTGATGAAATTATTAACATAAAGTAGCGCCTGTCTGGATTAGGATGCTCAGTCCGTCGTCGGTCCGCAAGTCGTGTCGCGGTGACTCGTGGCATGCTTTAAACATCTTCTTTGATTTGTTTTCTCAGCAGTCGCTGTTGCAAGTCGCGTGTCGCTTGTCTGTAGCTTGAAGTTTGCACTACTTTATTGTCCTCTTAACGCGTTTCGGTATCAAAGGGTTAAAACGTTGTAGTCTGTCTTTATTTGTGGTGCTTATTGTAGTGGAGAATTTATAATAAGAAGGTTTATTTATTCGTCTCGTTAGTCTGGGGAGTTCTGGGTTTGAAAGTATGTGGAAATTCTCAGTAAAAGCCCGGAGTCGAGACCACTTCCAGTGGATAAGAACTTCCTGAAGGAAAGTGTCTTCGAAGAAAATGAGTTCCGATCATTATTTTCTTTTCTTTTGCGCTTTAGCTTTATAATAAAATATCTTATTTTGGTATTGGAGGATCAGTAAAGGTTTTCTTGAATAAAATATACAGCGTGTAACATAATTAACGCAAGACCTCATACACCCCAATTAGAGTATTGAGTTAAAAGCATAATACAATGACCAAACTAATTTTTTAAAGCTATTTTTATTAAGAAAATCGCGTTGACTCTAGCATTACTTTACGCATTTAAAATTGAGTCTTATTACCTTGGAATAAGATTTCATTTTCTTTGGCTCGTTAGGCGATCAGTATAGCAAAATACATAATTATTGAAAAAAAAATACCTACATCAAAAGTTACTGAAATCGATTCAGTAGTCAATTATGAACAAACTACTTCCAGGACTTGCGTTTATTCTGTTACACCTTGTAGATTGCGAAGAAATATAAAGGTGTAATCCGTTCTGTTTGATGGTTGAATATCTTTGAGTATTAAACCAACTGGAGGCGCCATTGTCAGGCGATCCCCGCTGCCAAAGCTGCAAAGGTACGAGACCGCCGGTCATAGCGGTTATATAAAACTAGTTGCCGCGCGTTGTACATGTGTGCGTATAGTTTATGCTTGTATTTGTTTTTTGTTTTGTATGCGTGCGTAACAACGCGATCGAATTGCATTAGTGTATTATTACTACTTGTGTGCGTTCCCTGACTGTCATACTGAACTTCGAAGTTCAAAATACCGATGTACTGTATTCATAAAGTTTAAAATTACGAATTACGTGAGTTAGAAGGTACGCTATAACGAATTACTTGATTTAGAATGTTCATGATCGCGATGTACGGAACTTCGAAAGTTTGTTATGACGAATTACCTCATTGAGAATGTTCATCATCGCGATGTACGGAACTTCGATAGCTTGCCATGACGAATTACTCAATTTCGAATGATCATTTTTCAATTTCGTAATTAGACACTATTTTTCTTGTTAGTAATTGATGTGTATTAATAATATGCATAACAAAATTGAATAATGGATTCGAAAAATAAATAATTACTAAATTATAAATTGCTATTGTGCATAAATGCAGTGCCTACATTTTGATTCTCGATAATGATCATTCGAAATTGAGTAATTACTCATAGCAAACTTTCGAAGTTCCGTACATCGCGATGATGAACATTCTCAATGAAGTAATTCGTCATAACAAACTTTCGAAGTTCCGTACTATCGGCCAACGATAAGCATGCTCACTTAAGAAAATATTTCTGCGGAAGCGCAGCTAGTGACAAACCACACCCCTTCCTGGTTTCGCCCAATTAGAGACAATATGCATTTGTGTGAGTAAAGGGCGTGTAACAAAATTTCAAAGTCATTAGCCAGAGTGTGGCAGTGCCAATTTGCATCGCGCTAATTGTTGACGCCTCCCGTGTATTATTATCGCCATTTTATTTTACGACCTGCTTATTTCTATCGGACTGATTGCCTGCCTAACTGTGACCTCTGCTTGTATACCGGACTGTATTCGAAGGCCTGTTTTTGACCCTAGCTCGTATCCTGGACTGTGTGTGTATTGTGCCTACTGTGATCTGTGACTAACTTGGTCGTTAACCATGACGACCCGAAACCTGATCCAAGAAGAAAGAAACGAAATTATTGTCTTGCATAGACAAGGGTTGAATATATCCCAAATTGCAGTGGAGTTGAACCTGCAAGTAAGTTTTGTTTTTTGTATTCAGATAAAGAGAGAGATATAGAAATAAATAAAGTGATAGTAATATTATTATGTCCTAATAGTTTGCATTTTTCCTTAAGAGTCCCTATCAATTTCGCGGACTAAAAACAGAAAAATCATTTTTTTTTCAGCGCAAATTTCTCAATATCCTTAAGTTATCTAGTTTTTTTAAAAATACACAAGTATTTATCACCTATCTTTCTAGTAAGTCTACGAATTTAAGTTTTGATAACTACTTAATAAAAAATTAGTTTATAAGGCATTATTTAGATATTTTACTACAATTAAATTAGTAGTCAAAATAAAAATATAAAAATTGAGTTTATTAGATAAATACCTCAAATTTTAAAATATTTAACACTTTTTGTTATTTTCAATAAATTCTTACACGTGGACGACGGTTTTGCGCATGACTTTATTGGGTTTTTTTAGCGTAGTCAACATTTTTTTACAAGTACTAATTCATTAAACTTAAAAAAAAATCATACCCTTACTAATATACTAAATACTATATTTATGATTTTTTTTCAGATCGTTATTTGCTATCAGTTAGCCAAGAAAGCAATCGAAAAACTTGGTGTTTAGTGATTACGTAAAAAGTTTAGTTTTAGTAGTTTTTTTTTTGGAATTTAAGTAGTTATCAAAACTTAAATTCGTTAACTTAAGGATATTGAGAAATTTGCGCTGAAAAAAACTGATTTTTCTGTTTTTAGTCCGCGAAATTGATAGGGAGGGACCCTTAAATTATAATCTACAAACAAATCCTAACTTCCTAACTAATATTATAAATGCAAAAGAAGGTTTGTTTGTTACGCCATTTAAATACGTTCGGCCGTTGAAGCATGAAAGCGTAACAAACAAACAAACTCATTTTCGCACTTATAATTCTAGTTAGGAATTAATACATAAAATCACTGCCTTTTAATTTCCTATACTTTTTATATTTCTATATTTCTTTGTTGCTGTAATGTTGTAATGTTGTTAGTTTAATTCTAATGGCATTGTGTGCTATAATGTTATATTCCTGTGTAAAAATATGTAAAAAAACCTATGATATAAAAAATATAAACTTTTTATACCAAATTAATGATAAATAACAATAATATAATATAGTGTGTTGATTAACTAAAGGTGTTTCCCGTTAACCCGCAATAGTATAGCATCCACACATGCTAAAATAAAAATAAAAATTCGCGAAGTAAAATCAGATGTTCCCTACATTTTGACGAGTTATCTATTATATAAAATTCAAAGTCTTGACTGACTGAAACATCATTCAAGACTTTGAATTTTATATTTTATTTTATTACTTTGAATTTGATTTAATGGGGGAGGGTGAAATTTCACGCGGATGAAGTCGCGGGCAGAAGTCAGTGCGAACATAAATGTAGGGAACAGCTATTTTTTTCGCGAACTTTTGTTTCGTTTTTTTTTTGCACTGAAGTATAGACGCTATACTATTGCAGGGGAATGCCTTTCGTTAATTAAAATACTGTATATAAAAATAATAAAATTATAATAACATTCAGATGTTAAAAATATTAATAATTAATTATAGTAATGCAGTCAAATAAGTATGTTCTTTTTATTTCATTTTGCTTGAAAGCAAAATGAAATAAAAAGAACATACTTATTTGAAGACCTTGTTGGAACCTTTTGTGACCAGATAATAAATCTATTAACACCTTAACAATGGTGCTTTATCTCACACTAGCTTTTGCCCGCGGCTTCGCTCGCGTTAAGTAATATTAAAAAATAAAAATACATTTACATCCGCCATCATCCCTTATTTTATCCCCATGGGGGTTGAATTTATCAAAATCCTTTCTTAGGGGATGCCTACGTTATAGTAGCTATATGCATGCAAAGTCTCAGCCCGATCGGTTTAAAATTGACAAAGTTTCATACAAACTTTCATCCCCTATTATATCCCCTTGGGGGTAGAATTTATCAAAATCCTTTCTTAGCGGATACCTACGTCATAACATCTACCTGCATGCTAAATTTCAGCCCGGTTGGTTTGGGCTGTGCGTTGATAGATCACTATGTCAGTCAGTCACCTTTGAGTTTTATATATTTAGGTAGTTATGGCCGCATTTTATTTAAAAAAAAACTAGGGCGTTTATCCCGCGAATCCCGAATGACAACGTCGCATTTCTAGAGGCTTTTCGTGATTATTATATTAAATTTAAATCAAAGTACAATTTTTTTTCGGCCAAGCACATATTTTATAATTATTTTTAACATTTACCTACTCTGAAAATAAAAATATTTAATCGTAATACTGAAAATAGAAAATAATTGACAATAACTATGTAAATTTTTGTTAGTATATAGTAAATACCAAAATACTTTAAAATAATAGCACACATACTTTCAAATACCAACGATCTAGTGTTTAGCCGAAAAAAAATTGCAACTACTTACTTTGATTTAAATTTATTAAAATAATCACGAAAAACCTCTAGAAATGCCACGTTGCCAGCCCGCGCGGGAAAACGCTCTTAAATAGTAGAGTTAAAGCACAAATTTGCTCGGGAGAGTTTCATACAATGTTGGAATTTACGCTGTGCCATTTTTATTACCCATACATACAAGGTGTAATTGCAATAACTGAAAACCTCTTAAGGGGTCATTATAGTCATTATGAACAACTTTTGCTATATAAAAATCAGCTGTTTCCTACGTTTGTGTTCGCATAACTCGTGAAAATGTATGGAACAGCTGAATTTTTTTCGCGATTTCAGGTTTGGTCCCATAGTAAAAGTTGTTCATAATGATGAGTACAATGACCCCTTAAGAAGTTTTCAGTTATTGCATTTACACCTTGTATATTAAAATTTCGATAAGAATGTTAATACCCAAATGAGATATAGAAAGGTTAAGAGCGTTTACGCCGAACGGCATTTCATACAAACTTTCAAGCCCTTGTTTTTCGAAGTGAATGAACCGATTTTAATGAAACGTCTTATGCATAAGCAAGATACAAAGGTCTAAAAAGTTAGTAGAGAACATTTTCAAAAAACAGTGTTACAGCTAAATTAGACCGATTTTAAACTTTCCATAGAAACAGAGATTTTCAGTTATCTTTTTTAAATAACACATTTCGAAAATGTTCTCTACTAACTTTTTAGACCTTTGTATCCTGCTTATGCGTATGAAGTTTCATTAAAATCGGTTTATTAATTTCGAAAAACAAGGGCTTGAAAGTTTGTATGAAATGCCATACGGCGTAAACGCTCTTAAGAATTTATTTATCATGAAATCAATCCTCATGCAAACATCATTTAATTACTTATAATTTTCATTTATAGTGTCCTTGTTGTGCCCTTTAAATAAGACTTTTGTAGTGATACTTAGTTCCTATACTTCCTATAAAATATTGTGTTAAAAATCGGTGCTAATTGTAATTTTTGTTTTGCCAGAGAACAACGGTGCGCCGCTGGGTGCGAAGATATGAAGAAGAAGGAGAAACAACGGAACGTGTGCGTGCACCTCGACCCCGGGCTATAAACGAAGATGACTTTAATAATATGATAGCTACATACCAAGAGAACCCTTTCACGCCCACTCGCATTTTCGCATTTTACAGAATCGACCGGCTGTGAGGTTAATAGCGTTTTACAAATAACACTGTTTAGCTATTTTTAGGTTAATTTTCAGTTTTCCAATTTGTATTATACTAATTCGTTGATTAATGTCACTGTTTAAACTGTAGTCATTGTTTAAAATATTGCCATAGATTTTGAAGTCATCTTGTATACTTGATATTAATTTAGTGTCATGCTGCCTTTCTTGGTGAATTTGTTGTTTTATTGTTTTTTTTAAATATTTTTGTTAATTATTAAGATAAAGAAACACACGATATACGACACGATTTGAGAAGGCTATTTCTCTTTGTTATGTTCTCTAAAAATATTGTGTAACAAAACTAGAAAAATACTAGTTTAAGATTGTTCACTTAGTAGGTAGGTAATAATAAGAAAATGCTGTATTTACATAGAATTATTTGTTACACTTAGTTCTGTATTTTCTGTTGTTTCCTGTAATTTCTGTAGTGTAAACGAACATTGGTAATTGGTTGTGTTGTCTGTTTGTCATTGTTGTTTTGATTTCATAGATCTTTACAATACCTATTAATGTAGATAAATACAGTTTGACAATGATATCATAAGTAAAGAGTCTTTTTACTTATACCTAATAATTGCATTTTGATGATAATTTCTGTTTATTTTTTTTTGTTATAATTTGTTAATCTTTAATGTTTCCTTTTGAATACTTGAAAAAATTTATTAAAAATAAATGTATTAAATTATATTGTGTTATTGTCTACAACAGCAAATCCTTAAAATTGTTCTCAAGTAGATTTTATCTAACTGTTTATTATTTCACACATATTACAACCGAAAATTTCGACTCGAACAAAAAGATTTAAATGTCAACCTAAATATATCTTTATTCTTAAATGAACACAAACCTAAAATATACATTACATTAGTAGGTACCCAACATTTTATTACTCTTACTGCTAGCGCAAATTATAGTTTAGTTTAATTACTTGATAAGCTTCAGAATTTTAATTACTTGATAAGCTTCAGAATTTTAAAGTGGCGTAGGAACTAAATCATTGTATTTGTCAAAAAAAGGCTTGTCATAGGTAGGTTGCAATGCCGGCAACACGCCCTGTCGAGTTGATTATTGCTTAAAAGCATAAATTGTCAACTTTTGATTAAAGCATCAATTAAAGTAAAGTAAAGTGTTTAACGTGCTGAAAATTTTGGTTCTGTCCTCTGTCATGCCGTTTTTGATCCACCCAAAACGGTAAGCAATAAGCATACCTTGCACGGCATGCCTCGGGCATTTTAATTAGAAAGATACTTTGTTCGTGAAATCTCGTTATATTTACAATCAAATCAATGGTGTAATAAATTAATGGATAAAACGAAAATTACAACTGTTAAAAGTATTAAACCAAATACAAGTAACAACTGCAAAACATTTGAGATAATCCTAAGGTAATAAAATTGGTTATCTTTTCGCCAACGTATGGTAGGCCCTTGTATTAAGCCGTCCTATTGTTTAACCGGGCTTTCAAACATTCTCACTAAATAATAATGGGATTAAGATACTTAACTTATTTTTATTATTTTATTGCTCTATGTTTTCATTGAAATAGCACAATTCCAGTAATATTTGAACCAATAATTAGCGAAATTCATTCTGTTATCACAGCTTTTTGTTTATAGCTGCCGCATTTTTTGCAACTGCAATAAAGATAAGTTCATCATCCAAGTCCCATTGTTATTTAATGGGAATGTCTGGAAATCCGGTTAAACAATAGGACGGCTTAATACAAAGGCCATACGTTGGCATTGCGGCAGCTATAAACAAAAAGCTCTGATAACATAGTATGAACTGCGCCACGTATTGGTTGAGAATGTAATTGTGCTATTTAAGACAAAACATAGAGCAACAAAAAAAGATACCAAAATATGTTGTCAATTTCTAATAAAATCACGTAACTTGCTTCTTTATTGTCATATGTATTCGCAAGTATAATCACATAGAAATATAGTAATTTACTTTTCAATAGCACTGCACAAGTAAAAAGAATATCTTTATGCAGTATCGGTCAACACACCTAGTGTATTCGCTCCGATTTGTATGGCGGCATCGCATAGGATATGGTGAAAATTGGGAAGGCAGTGAGTGTTCATAAATAACGTAAATTTATAGCCCCGATAGAGAGAGTAACATATTAAAGTGGATGTAATAGATATAAATTGTAATAGTTCGACATTTCCTATTCCAAAATATTCTATTTTTGTGGAAAGTTGATACTAATTTAATACAGCATTATCAATAATACATTTTCTAAACTAAACAGAAGGTATGAGTATTCAAATTACTTCTTGTCAATAACAAAATAAGAATTCATTAAGAATTGATTCAGAGCTCACGCTGGCCATGCCCATTAAGAAAATCGTCTCACAAACAATTTAGTGAACACAGTACGCTCCTAGTGTGAGTGTCACACTTCTATACATCATTATACTAACACGCACACGACTAAAATACGGTTCGTGCATCCTATTGGTCAAAACGCATGCATTGTGCGATCGAGTCGTGAACCGTGCTATGCGATTATCGACTTTAAGGTGAGCTTGCGGAACTTTGGCCGATAGTACATCGCGATCATGAACATTCTAAATCAAGTAATTCGTTATAGCGTACCTTCTAATTCACGTAATTCGTAATTTTAAACTTTATGAATACAGTACATCGGTATTTTAAACTTCGAAGTTCAGTATGACAGTCGCGTTCCCTCGTCCCCCGCGATGAAAGTGACAGACTTATTTGCGTCGATATCGACTCGTGACTCGTGGCGTCTCCGGTGGGTTTAATACTCAAATCTGAATATCAAGTGCCATAATCAAAAATGAATATAATATACAACTGGCAACTGTCACGGCATGTCAGTAGACTACAGATAATGAAATGCAATGTTAATAATTAATCGATTACAAGTGACACCTACATGGTGAATACCTCGATTAAATATTATTAGACTAACAGTATGTTTTGGGCTGTGGTTAAAACAAAGACAGTCATCACGGTTAGTAACGGAGCTTATTATATAGTCCAGGGAACCACGACCAGTGAAAGATCTTTTATCTCTAACAACCACATACCTGTTATCTCCTTAACAAGGAAAAACAAAGAGAATGCACACCAATCGCCTTTTGCTCACATTACCAGAACTAAGCGGATGGAAACCGTTTCAAACGAATAAAAAGATAGTAATCGTATTGTTTCCTGCAATGGAAGCTTGTGTTTGGATTCGAACGCGTGTTTTGCTTGCGAAACCCGGAGTGCTAACAAAAGTGTTGCCCAAGGTACAGTATAAACATGACATACTTACATAAAATAACGCTTTCTCCCCATGGGTCAGAAACTGCTACGATCCTTAAGCCAGCCATACACACTACAGTCCACCGGAGAGGTCTTCCTGTGCAGGCATGCCTGCGCAGGTGAACCGGAGCGTGTGTGAGAATAGACCTGTGCAGTTTTTTGAACCTGCGCAGGCGACCGGCGCAAAATAGAAAACCAATTATTTCGAGTGACACCGTACGGTCTACCTGTAAAAGAACAGAAGACCGCTTCGGTACACCGGAACGTCCCCATTCACACTACCGTCGTGTGGTTAACCTGCGTAGGCAAACCTGCACAGGTAACCTCTCCGGTAGACCGTAGCATGTATGGCTTACATTACATACTCCCTCCAGGCTTCATTTACGTCCATTCAAAGTCATACATACACACACGCCGGCTGCGAGTAGTTACTAAGCACCTGAGGTTTTTGAAGAACATCATCAATAAGGTCATCTGAAATGGATTTAGTAAAAAGTGTTTGTGGTTATATGTCTGATATATTTGTGTGCTTTTTAGGGTTCCGTAGTTCCTACAAGGAACCCTTATAGTTTCGTCATGCCCGTCTGTCTGTCGGTCTGTCCGAGGTTTTGCTAAGAGACCGTTAGTAGTAGAAAGCTGTAATTTTGTAGGAGTGTGTACGGTATATCAATTACACCGACAAAGTGGTAAAATAAAATTTTGGAAAATATTTTTTTAGGGTAGTTCTACCCCATCGTGTGGGGTATCGATCAATAGGTCTTCTAAAATGACTTGAAGTTGCTAAAATTATTTTTCGATTTAATGCTCCATTTACGAAATATTAAACTTTAAAGTGCAAATTTTTGTTCCAGTAGTCTCCCCCTCTAAAAGCTAAACTGCTGGCTTGAAAAATCTGGAAAAATTCACGATGATAGTGCATTTCATGAACTTTAAAGGAAAATTATAGCGGCTAAGATAATTTTATTAGTTTAGCAGTAATAGTCGTTGAACTTGAGTGTTGGATAATTTTATACCAAATACAAAATCCTTAGCATTAATCCTTTAAAGTGACTAAGATGAAGTAGTTGCTTGTTTATAACGGGTAAAGACTTGCATTGAAAAACAAAATATATTTTTGTTTTTTATATTCAGAATAAAGAACAATAGAATCGCACTATATTGTGATAACGGGCTACTACGGAACCCTACACTGTGCGTGGTCCGATACGCATTTGGCCGGTTTTTTTTATTTTATGTATAACTAAATAAATACTGTACAAAGGCGGATTTAATGCCTGAGGCATTTTCTACCAGTCAACCTTAGGGAGATGCAGAGACAACTAAAATAACTCGAAAACTAAAAGAATAAATACAAATACATAGATACACATACATATACATAAACAAAATAAACTTTGTCAGGGGAAATAACTTCATCATCACGTGATCGTCGAGGCAATCCAACTCCTTGACGACACTGAATTAGTGCGAAGACTTAAAAGGGTAAAACCGTTTGAGTTAGTTTAGTGCAGTGTATGTCAACTTAAACTGTAGTGCAAGTGCTGAATCTTTTAGAGAACACGTGAAGCAAGTGTCTTATAGGCAGTGCCGGATTAAGACTACTCGATGCCTGCAGGCGTGGATTGCTTAGGGCATCAAGTCTCCTCCCTCCTATTCACTAGTCACCTCGTATTTTTTTCAAAATAACGACAAGTGATTTTTGAAGATTGGCGCACATAGAGATGTGCGCGAAAGTCACTCTAGCTAAAGAGCTAGAGTGACTTTTGGGTCTTGTAATATCTTGCTGATAAACAGCCTTGCCTTTCATGTGCTAGCAAGTACTGTTTCTGCCTTATGCTGCTCCCCGAGACGTGATGCCCTAAGCAATTGCTTAAATTGCTTATGGGCTAATCCGGCACTGCTTATAGTGAATGGGACGTGAAGTTATTGTACGATTTCTTAATTGTATAGTTGATTAGCAGTTTAAGTTATATTTAAATTACTTATTAGTTACTACGCTAGATTTTAATGTAATAATGTTTCACCAATACTTTTTTTTTTCGGATGGGAAATCATCAAATGACCCCTCCCGCTCTGGGTGGAGCGGAAGGGAGTGTCAGACTCTTACTGACTAAAACCCACCCATGTTCCTTACTTAGCCCTTTATGTTCCGGGCCAGCGGTAACCCTTTCGGACAATCCCGCTGACCCGGCAGGCTTCGGCCCTAAGGGGCCTCTTCTCTGCTGCTGACATCTCTTTGAGGCGCGCGCCGTCCGGCACGGGCCTGGTCCTGATCGGACGGTGAGCTACCAATTACTCTCCGCCCATCCCGTGGCTCCCGACGCCCGGAGCCAATTATGAACCAATCATGATACTTAGTTTACAAAAGAAAAAGGAAAAGAAGGAGAAATTGCCAAAGATATAACGAATCCAGCAAATCAGCGCTGGGATGATTGCTTTGCTTTTTCGCACACAATCTTTATCATAGTGACTATTTTATCATTTACCTCCCGACTTTTATCCTCAACAGCCTCTAACAACATTGCCTCTATATCCCGATCCTTACCTCGGTTTTATAAATAACCCTAGATAATCTTATCTACCCTCCATCCTGCCGAGGCTCTTTGTCGCGACATAACTTGCTTTGATAGCAGGAACTAATGTTTTTTGTATCCTGCAGTTTGGTGTAAATTTAGAAGGATTATGTTTAATAGTCTTGTGAGGGAAGAACCCTTATCTAGTAACTACTTAGCTTCTGCCCGCGAGTTCGTCCGCGTATTTCTTCGTTTTCGCTTAGCGTTCTTTCTGCCTTTTCTATAATTATTTTTGATTGAAGCCATCGGCCGGCTTCAATCAAAGGATTGAATGTCGTTACGAATTCACTGATAATTTCCGCGAGTAGAGTAGGGTCGGTAGGGTGCCTATAACTTTCCAAATCGCTCCAGCCGTCTTCGAATAAAGAAACGGGGAGCAAAGACACATTAAAAAAAAAACGGTCAAGTGTGAGTCGGACTTGCGCACCGAGGTTTCCGTACTTTCTGTTGAATTTTTTATATTATTTTTGTAGATTTTTTTTTTGTTTTAGTATGTAAAGTTTACTTCAAATAAGTACCTACTAGTATTTATTGATAGGTCAATTTCAAATTAGGTTTTTGAGAAAAAAAAGAGATTTCTGTGGCATAGGCTTCTACTCCGTTCTCCTTTTATACCCTGTTTTATAATATGTATATAACTATTGCAGTTATGATTTGAATATACCGGCTGACGATTTTCTTTGACAGTAATTGTATTACAAAGGAGACTACAGGACCGAAACCAAAAAACGCAAGTTTTATAATAAAGAGAAGAAAAGAAATTTGATTACTAACTTAACTTAACTTTCTTTTCACAATAAAGACCATACTAATATATGCAATCATTCTGATTTTTTGTCAGATTATTCTACAAGCAACATATTAAAGCACTAGAGTTTTAATTTTTTAGTCCAAACAATAGATTTTTTTGTAAATAGATACCTAATTGCTTCCTAGTTTGCTTCTCTTTCTTTTCTATGCAGTCCGACAGTGACCGAGCTTTAGGTCATGTAGCCCCCTTAAAACGTCAAATTGACGTAGGGTGTCAATATGCCTGACATTTTTTTTATTTTTCCTTGACATTATGAATCTGAAAACGTCACATTGGTACTTGCCCGGGTTTAAACCCACAGCCTCGTACATCAGAATAATCACTAATAATCACTTGAACTGTAGCAAGATGCTCAAGAGACCAGTATTCACACAACACACCCACACGCACACCCTCACACGAACCCACCCCCTCACACGAACGCACACACACACACATCTCGTATAAAATTAGTTAAATTAGTTTTAGTATTAGTACCTAGTCATTATTATTATCTTCAATCGGTCGGGTAGATTGACACATTCTACTATTATAATAAGCACCAGCCGAACACGCCCGTGTCACAGTATTACAATATTTCCTACAGTAGGGCAACGCCTTTGATGTCGCGCGATGCCGCCGCCAGTGTAGGTACTTACGCTGTCACATGCAAATATGCTAGGGTTGTCACCAAATGGGAAATAAAACAATTGTGATTATTGCTATTATGATGTAATCATTTATTCACATGTACATTCAAAATAATTGTGATTATTAAATCTAATGTAATTATTTATTCATAAATATATATTTACATATGTTGCACTGCTAAATATTTACGTGACATTTTATTTTTGGATGTTCTTAATTGTCTATTATAAAATTTAACTACATAATGTATTCGCATTCGGATGAACAATCTGATAAGAAAAGAATGAGGAAAACATGAACATGGCTGTGACTTAAATTCTACAGTACTTAGTATTTCAAATAATCTATCTAAAATATTGTTTCCAACAAACGATTGGAAATTTTGTCTAAAACATTCTTGCAGTTTAGTACAGTATTCAACGAAATCAGCTGGAGGTAGGTACCTGTAGTCCACCAAAGGTATTATGCATAGTATTGTATGCACGTTTACGTAAGTAAAAATTACTTGTTGTTGGTTCGTCAGAATAATTTGATGCGTAGTTAATCATTGATAAACATTTGTGTTCATCTACGCAACGCCGCAATATATAACCACAAACATATAAGAAACCTCCTCCTTTTCTTGAATTCGGTTAAAAATATAAGGAAAAGTGGCCAAAATTGTGTGCACAAGTCAGTTTTGTCTTAGCTGCGACGGCGGGGCCTCTGGAATATTCCATAAGTCTATAGTACACAAATGAAAAAACATACCTCTCGTCGCGGGGAAATCTATGAAACTTTAAGTCCTTCTGGGATTTCGATGTCGATTTACATCCATACACAGAACAGTTTGTGCGCACCATTATAGAATATGTAAGTATAATAAAATTATTACACAAAAATCACGCCCGCGTCTGCCCTTCGCGCTCGGTACCGCAAACTGAGCGTGTTTGCGGTACGCGGCCCGCGCCGCCCGACCCCCCGCGAGTTCCCCTCCGTTGCTCTGCGCAAGTACATTTGTCGCGCTACTGTAGGAAATATTGTAATACTGTGCCCGTGTATATTTCGCGCCTTCATTATACCACTAAGGCCGAGGACATTGTGGAGTACGTGTGCCAAAGAACCAAGTACAGGCCGAGAGTGCAGTTGTTTGAATCGCGCCGCAACGTCAACTTTAAGGCGTTCGTGGTACGAGTACCTACATACTACCTGCACCTCGTCATGGCAGAGGACTTTTGGCCGCAAGGTGTAATGTTCCGTCCGTCGCTTCCGCGGACAAGTGCCACACGAACGCACAAAGACAGTGCTCGAGTGAAGTGTTTTACTAAGTTTATACACTAACACACAATGTATTATTATAATATATATGTTAGTCTGTAAGGTATTTATCTATGGGCCAAAGTAGCCTGAAAATAAAGGTTTTATTATCATTATTATTTTTTCTTTTTTCTCGGTACCATTGGGTCCCGGTCCTTTGGAAGGCGTACGAGGGGCCGAAGCCAACTCGCAGAGGCCCCTTAGGAAATTTTAATGAAATGCGGCACCAACCGACGATTATCCCTGTATGCGCTATGCAAGTGCACCCAAGGATAACCCCCGGTTGGTGTAGGACTATTGCAGGATATGGAAAAATAAAAAGTTGGACTATGGGTTTGGGTGGCTAAAGGGACTGGTTACCAAGAACTATGGAATAACTACGACCCCTGCTTGATCAATGTTTTATATATACACGGATAAAATGGCAGGGGGTGACTTGCACACTCAACAATGGGCCCCCGGAAACGGTCGCTAGCACATAGTGACGTAGCAACAAGGGGGCAACATGTCCTGAGGTGCTTATGAGGAGTGGAGAGGTATTCCACGGCTATCAGGACAATCCCGGAAGTACGGTCAAGATCCCTACCAGCATCTTACTGGAATACTTCCTTCCTCCGAGCACGTTTGCTCTTGCGAATCTCCACTCAAGCCGGCCAATAAAGGCAAGAATGAGGTGGGAGCTCTGTTCATCGTCATTGTTCACTCCAGCCGGCCAATAAAGGCAAGCCAGAGGTGAGGAACAAGACTTCTCCCTGAAGATAGGGTCCGTGGGGTCGCTACTGCCCAACAGTTCGCCACATGCTGCCCTACGGATTTCTGTATCTCTCTTGGTCTGGCTCCTCACCTTAGACCCATTCCAGCAAAGTAAACTCTTCCGGCATAGGCCTAGAGTTCGGAGCGCGCAAGCCCCACCATGGCGTCAACGTAGAGATACGGCGGCGGGGTTATTATTATTATTATTAAGCTGAATAGCTGTCTCTCAAGATACAGGTTGCCTAGTTTGAGAGGCATGGTTTTCCATATTGTGTACAGATTTTAGTTCTTAAAGGACATGGATAAAGTGTGGCCCTGCACGGACAAAGACTTAAATATATTTTAAAAAAAACTTATAATACTTGAATTTCTATCATGACTTTCATTTCTCCGCACATGTGTGTGGGAAAATATCTATTTAAAAGGGTATTATTTTGTTTGTTTTATTTTGACTTCCATCCGTGAGTTTCAAATGTTGCAATTATTTGAAATAAGATGGTAATTAGTACATGTTCATCGTTCGAAACAACATGTATTTACTTGTATTTTAGATAATAGAGTAAGAAAAAAATATATTTTTATGCGCGTTTAGTGATAACGAAAGTAAAAGTAAAAAAGACACATTTTATTTATCTCTAATTAAAAATCAATAAATCAAGTAGGTGGTAGTAGTTTTCTTCAAAGTAATGGAAACACTGTATTCTTCTGTTAAGGCAGTTACAGACGAAGCAATAGATGTTTCAAAGTCAAAGTCAAAGTCAAAACATTTATTTCAAGTAGGCACTTAAAAGGCACTTTTGAACGTCAAAAATTACGAAAAATAGAATTGATTCTAGTCGCCCATTCCAAAAGGTAGTTTTCGTATGGAGAAGAATGGGCAAGAAACTCCACCGTTACTCTTTTAAAATGTTTTACAATATTTTGTATACATTAATTATATAATATGTGAAGACGATGCACCTAAAATAAAATAAAATTACTATACCAAAATAGGTAAAAGAATTAAAAATGAAAACATGACATAAATTAATTATCTAATAGATACATGGTGCTCACATATTTACAAACATGGTAAAAATAAACGATTTTCATTTAAATAAAAAATTACAAGTAATAAGTCAGTGTGTGAGTTTAAGTAGTTACAGAATACAAATCAACGTCAAAAAAAAGAAGAAAGAATCAATTTTACAATTAAATTAGCAACCAGTTTGATTTTGTCTAGACTCTAGATTGTCCTATGGAGCAGGACCAGCATGTTTCCAAGCGTTCTTATCTTGGATATAATCTTCTAATTTATAGTATGCTTGTTTACAAAGTGTACGTTTAATGTGAGTTTTAAATTTTCTTTCATTTAATTGCAATAAGGTATTTTATTGTAACATTTAACACAGTACCCCATAAAAGATGTATTTACTTTGGCTAATCTAAAAAATGGTTGATATATTTTATCTTTATTTCTAGTATTAAAATTATGTCTATCGCTTATTTTATTAAAATAATGTAGATTTTTTCTTACATACATAATATTTTCATAAATAAATTGGCAAGGTACCGTCATCATATTAATCTTTTTAAAAAGTTCCCTGAGAGATTCGCGGCGACGTAGATTATAAATGGCTCTGACAGCTCTCTTTTGCAAAATAAAGATGGATTCAATGTCAGCAGCTCGACCCCATAGTAAAATGCCGTACGACATTAAGCTGTGAAAGTAGCTAAAATAGACTAAACGCGCGGTTTCTACATCAGTTAATTGTCTAATCTTTCGAACAGCATAAGCGGCCGAGCTAAGCCGCCCCGCAAGAGATGTTATGTGAGGTCCCCATTGTAATTTCTCGTCTAGCGTGATTCCCAGAAAAACAGTTCGATCAACAAATTCCAGTTTTTCTCCATTAAGTATGATGTCACATTCACTACTTCTAACATTAGGTAATTTAAATCTAATGCATTTGGTTTTCTTTTCATTCAGTACCAAATTATTTACCGTGAACCAATCTTGGACCTGAAGAATAGAGTTATTCACATCGTCAAGATTTTGTGCCCGTCTGTCTATCTTAAAGATCAATGATGTATCATCTGCAAATAACACCATCTTCGGTTGATTTTGAAGTAATTGGGGTAAATCATTAATGTAAACTAAAAAGAGGAATGGACCCAATATCGAACCTTGAGGAACACCCATTGTCATTTCAGACCCTAATGAGTTTACGCCGTTTACTTGAACTTTAACCTTTCTATCTTTCAGGTATGATCTTAGCAAATCAAGTGCTGTTTTTCTAATTCCATAGTGCTCCAGTTTCATCAGAAGTGTTTCATGGTTTACGCAATCGAACGCCTTAGAGAGGTCGCAAAAGATTCCAATGGCATCTTTTGCTTCTTCCCAGGCATTAAAAATGTTCTTTATTAGGGTAACACCGGCGTCAGTAGTGCAACGCCCTTTGGTGAAACCGTACTGGTGTTCATGTTTTCAAAATAAATCTTAATTCGATATAGTGTTTGACCCAATATTCACATAACATCACGCCTGTAATCCTCGAAGGGTTAGGTAGAGGTATACCTATAGCACCTACCCCCCTATTTCAACAGTTATATTCAAGTCTCATGACATAGAGGGCGAGCCTATTGCCATCAACCGGGACAACACAATATCCAGACTCCGGGCTGCTACTGAGAAACTCAATACAACATAACATAACTACATAGAAATTAACAGATAGTGTCTAACAGATATTTAGTGCAGGACACATTATTGTATTATTATAGTAAGGTGATTTAAAATATATTTTGACATATTTTTGTGACATTTACGATATTATAATTTCTGTTATATTAAAGACATGCACAGCTATACCTAATAATTATATATTTGACTGCACCTTATGTACAACACAATATATCAGTTTTATTATTGTGACGCGCCTAAATGACTAGATGTATGAACGTGGACAAACCAAAACGAGTAAGTAGGTAAGGGTCATAATACTTAGTAGAGGGCGTTTTATAGTTTATTTATTTATTTATTGGCCTATCTACAATTGTTACACTGTTTATCCTTAAAATACAAGCAATATACAAGCATAGTGTACAATATGATGTGATAGACACAGCATGCATATAGTTTCTGCCTTCCCGCATGGCATAAGCAGGTAGTTTATGTATGTTTGTATACATATTGCAGCTAGGTACGTGTGATATGGGTTTTATGTCGATTGTCATGACAAAGTCAAGACATTTGCCTTTCATTAATAATTTGACAATTTAAGTCATTCCTGTGTAGATTCTTGTGGCTCGCATATTGAATGATTTCTTGTGGTGTTTTACGATGACCTTTGACTTTGTTTCTGGATATCAGTTGTTGTACCTTGGCTACTTGCACTTTGGACAACTGATTTTACCCTATTTCTAATGGAGAACCAGCGCTGCACTAACTATGGTATAGCAACGTTTCGCATAAGGAGACATTTGTGGGATTCGGATGAAATACAATCTGTTATAAGACAGTGGATTACTCCGCGATTGGTGAGCTTTAACACGCGTGAGTTTTCAGTAACGTCTTGAGCACGTCTTTTAAGGGTGTAGGTAGCTATTTGTGTATACTTATGTAAGTTGTTTATTTTAGGTCACTACGTCTGATAATGTGTGCCATTCTTGCTAGTTACTGGCTAGGCAGACATTATCACAGTCTGGTACAAGTGGAAGACCAAACCCTAGTGTTTGCCATCGTAATGTGTGTGTAAACTGTGGAAGATCCCTGATGCGCGTTCGTTTTCACACACTGACACGGAACTCTGAGAGCAATAGACACATTCATGATGTTATATCTGAAAGGATTTTTCCTCAACAAGTTAGTATGAAAAATGTTTGCGCTTCAATATGTTTATACAATTATTATGTTATGAAATGATACATTATGAACTTTTTCGTATATATAGGTGAGACCGACAACCTCTATTTGCCACCCATGCCGCCAACGAGCTTACAGAGCGCAATCTCCAGTACCTAGGCGGCCCAACAGCGTCAACGACGACGGTCAGCAACAAGAAAATATAAATGTGCCACCAGTCCCCGAGGTTCTACCGTTCCCTGAAGTTCCACCAGTCCCTGAAGTTCCACATGTTGAAATATTTGTCACATTGCCAGATTTCTCTAGAGCTCATTGCTTTGTTTTAGGATGCCAGAACATAGATATTAGAAAAATGTCTTATGTCGGGCGTCTTGGGGGACTGTCTTATGTAATTTTGCCGTTCATAAAGTGCTGATTCTCAGTCTAGTTTGAATAAATGACTTTTGATTTGATTTCCTCATACAGAGAAAGAACGAGCTTTGATCACTACGCTTATTCATATATTACGTTCTTACAAAAGAACTAAAGAGTTTTCTTTAAAATAGTCATCATCATCATCATTCAGCCAAAGAAGTCCACTGCTGCTCATAGATACCTAGCCTCACATGCTGAACAATATGACCTGGTAGAAGTCGCAGGAATTCGCGAGAAGCACGGGACCGGTCTATGTGATACCTATACATTGTTGTACACACGTAGTTAAATATGATTAAAAGTAAATAATAATAATACCAGCCTATTATTATCTCATCTCGTACCGAAGAGACACGAGCATTGCACGATTGCTCAAGACCGGGTTGGCGATATCTATTTTAACTAGAAGTCCAGGTTTCCTCACGATGTTTTTTCTTCACCGATGTCAGTAATGTCCAAGATAATCTCGGAAACTACATATGAATTTAAAAAAGTGACACTGGTACTTGCCCGGAATTGAACCCACAACCTCGTGCATGAGAAGCGAGGCATTAACCACTGGACCATCACGACAATGTATAATTAATTGTCTACTGTATTTAAACGTCAAAATATCATACCAGAATGTTCACCTAAAATGTCTTATATCTCGTCACCACCGACTTCTGAAGTAATAAAATATAAACGGGACTATTAAGTACAAATATTCCTTCACGATATATATTGTTTTATTAATGTCCGTGCTGGACCATACTTGTATGGGAGCGTTATCCTTCTCCTTTGTATTGCATTGTGTTACTACCAAAGCTCATTTAAAACTGTCTTCAAATAACATATTAAATCTGTATTTTCTATGAAATAAATTTTATTATTATTGGACAGTTTTCGGCTTTACGATGATAACGATCCTCATACCTTATTACATGTTGGTTCTTAAAACTAAAAAAAAAAAAAAATTGCAATAAGTAGTACTAAGAATAGAAACTAATTGATGTAAGTATAATTAATTAATTAACTCTAATTTGTAGTATTATTACCAATTAACAATTATAAGTGTAATTAAATGTAATTGTAATTTATACTGTGTATTAATAAATGTAATTTTAATGCCTGTTTTCATATCATATTATCATAATATTTTGAAGCGCATGAGCATGAGTGAAAAAAAAAAAATAATTATATATTTATTTTTAAAGATGGACTCACGTAGATTTTAAGATACTATATATAAGCATATCTAGTATTAATATGTCCGACGGGGAGAAACGTCATAAACTTAGTAAAGAAATAAAAATTACGTAAAAAAGGGCGCGGACCACCAAGTCCGCATTAAAAAGCTCATTTAAAACCGTCTTTGTATAACATGTTAAATCTGTATTTTCTATGAAATAAAGTTTTTTATTATTGGACAGTTTTCGGCTTTACGATGATAACGATCCTCATACCTTATTACATGTTCTTAAAACGACATATATTCTACTTAAACAGTGGTGTTATTCCAACTAGATAGTTGCTAGTTGTTAGCTGGTTATACTACAGATGCAGCGTAACCACGCCACAGGGTATGTAACCATTTGTCGGACGGCCAGTGTGACCACATTACTTCCGACGTTCCCAAGTGGTCATTTACATATGTGGCAGTGCCTTGTGACTGTATGTGGTAAACAGGAATGGCTTACAGCTTGTAAGAGACTACACAAAGGACAGTAATAAGTGAATTTAATGTTAAATTCACTATATTAAGGGTTAAATTGAATTAACTAGCAAAATTCTGTAGTCGTGATGGGTATATATATGAGAATATATCACACTAATATTATAAAGGCGAAAGTTTGTGAGTGTGAGTGTGTGTGTGTGTGTGTTTATATGTTTGTTACTTCTTCACGCTCAAACGGCTAGACCAATTTGGATAAAATTTGGTATGGAGGTAGCTGACAACCTGGATTAACATATAAGCTACTTTTTATCCCGATATTCCCACGGGATCGACATTTACGCGGGTGAAACCGCGGGGCGCAGCTAGTAATATATATATCTAATAATTCATTGACCACCGGTGAAGAAAATGTCGTGAGGAAACCTGGAGTTTATCAGATGGAATAACAGCTCACTCCAAGCTCAAGTATGCTGTAAGTGACGTAGAAGTGTTTTATTTTAACTAGCGAGTAATCTGTTAGTTTGTAGCGGTATCTACAACGCCACATGCGAACAACGCGTCATACTGACATCACGCAAAATCCTGCATCTCGCAAGCAGAGTTTACTGCCCAACTTGCATAGATACTACGGACGGACATGAATCATCGGGCAGTTGCCCGCCAGACACACCCGTCTGGTCAGAGGATCCTCCCTTTTCTATGGTGGTTGAGGAAGAGGGTGTAATCCTCATATCTCTATAAGTTAATATGAGTCATTGTGTCAGCCCTTTCAAAATGTCTACATTTATATGTGTAATATTTATGGTGTACATAACAAAGACCATTCTTATTCTATAACTCTGAAATCGCCAACCCGTGTTGAGCAAGCATGGTAATCAATTCTCGTGCCTTCTCTATATGAGAAGGCTTCTCTATATGAGGCCTTGGTCCTGAGTGGGACAATAACAACACCCTAATTGTGTGACACACTATCAATCGGAATCTGAATCATGTTGAAGCAAATTGCTAATCCATTGCTTCATAAGTTAGAAAAATTTGTCTGCTCAACACGTAAATAACGCAATGAATGTTGTTGAACTGTCAAAATGAAAGCGATTCCGATTGGTAATGTATTACGCAATTGGGCCCCTGGCTTGTAAAATATTATTTAACAAAATTCTTACTTTATATATTTAAATAAATAAAACCGGGCAAGAGCGAGTCGGACTCGCTCACCGAGGGTTCCGTAACATCCGGGTTTATGTATAAGGTTTATGTTTATGAAATTAAATGTTTTTTTATATTTGAGTTGGTTGAATAAAAGGTAAATTGAGGTTTACGATTTATGACGTATTAAAAAAAAAACTACTTACTAGATCTCGTTCAAACCAATTTTCGGTGGAAGTTGACATGGTATTGTACATCATATATTTTTTTTTGTTTTATCATTCTCTTATTTCAGAAGTTACAGGGGGGGGACATACATTTTACCACTTTGGAAGTGTCTCTCGCGCAAACTATTCAATTTAGACAAAAATTATATAAGAAACCTCAATATCATTTTTGAAGACCTATCCATAGATTGTCTGTGTGGTGCCGGACTTAAAGAATACCACCACCCCTTACTTCCCGTGGGTGTCGTAAAAGGCGACTAAGGATCGTACCGGAGAATGGGCAGCAGCGTACTCTATGTATTCCACCATCATACCATACTGCGATCGCCAACCCGCCTGCCAAGCGTGGCGATTATGGCAAACCCCGCCCAGAATTGGGGGAGGCCTATGTCCAGCAGTGGACGTCTATCGGCTGAAACGACGATCCATAGATACCTCACACGTATGGGTTCGACGAAAAAAAAAATTTTTAGTTTCAGTTCTAAGTATGGGGAACCCCAAAATTTATTGTTTTTTTTCTATTTTTGTGTGAAAATCTTAATGCGGTTCACAGAATACATCTACTTACCAAGTTTCAACAGTATAGTTCTTACAGTTTCGGAGAAAAGTGGCTGTGACATACGGACGGACAGACAGACAGACAGACATGACGAATCTATAAGGGTTCCGTTTTTTGCCATTTGGCAACGGAACCCTAAAAAGTCGTAGTAGTTACACCATATAAAACTCAAACGGCTGGACCGATTTTTATGATATTTGATTAGTTGGATTTGCCTCAACTACGAATAGCAGAATCACTTTTAAAATATGGGAAAAACTCACGAAAAAAAAAAACATCACACTATATTATAAAAGTGCGAAGCGAAAGTTTGTGAGTGTGTGGGGGTGTGTGTGTGTGTTTATATGTTTGTTACTTCTTCTCGCTCAAACGGCTGGACCAATTTATATAAAATTTTGTATGGAGGTAGCGGACACCCTGGATTAACATATAGGCTACTTTTTATCCCGATATTCCTACGGGATCGACATTTACGCGCGTGAAACCGCGAGACGCAGCTAGTTAGCATTCATAATCTGAGGCGGTGAGAAATTCGCGGGGTCAGCTAGTTATAGAATAAAATAAAACTGAGCTATGATTGTAGCTCACAGTAATACTCACTCCACGGAAGTCGGTGTCTTTGGTTTTGTATTTTAGTTTTTTGCCACCGACTTCCGAAATTAAAGTTATTTTTCACTTTATAGTGTTTTTGGAAGTCGGTTGTATTTTTTTGTAAAAAGTTTTTATTTTTCACTTTTTAGCGGGTCAGTTTGTAATTTATCTAAGTTATAATAGCCTAATGTCAACTGTTTATCACCTTTTACAAAATATTGCTTTTCCCGATGCAGGGACGTTAATTGTTGAGGAGTTCTCCTAGTAAGAACCAGGAGAACTGGAGCTGATTGAGAAGTCACCATCAGCTCCTCATCACCATATGCATTGTAATGAGCATAAATTGCTTAGCAGCTATATTAAAGTAATCGAATCGCAACCCGTGAAATATTTGTCATTGAGTAGTGCCATTTGTGGTCTTCATCATCAGCTCCACTTTACCAAATCATAATTTCCGAGAGCAAATGCTCAAGTTACTTTAATAATAGACTTAGGCAAGAAAAATTTTGCTAAGGGCCAAGTTTATGTTACGCTTAGTCGTGTAAAGACGCTGGATGACATTGTATTATGCGACTTGGAACCTACCAAATTGCTAAATAGACCACATGACGAAAAGGCATTGCGTGAAATGTAACGATTGAGGCTTTTATAAATCATCGACGACGTAGACCTCCCCAAGTTTGCGCCAACGTTCACGGTCCTCCGCTTCTCTCATCCAGCCACTACCGGCAACCTTTGTTAGGATAGTTATACAGAAGAAAAACTCGCAAAAGTATTTCACTTTAAGAAGTATTTATTAGTTTTAAGACTAGACGCTGATAATCCTGGCTGCAGCATCAGGCCAGACTTATGTCAACATTGCATTGAACTTAAAATTTAGTCCTGTTTAAAATGAGCCCAAACACGACTACGGTGCTGTAATTTCAAGGTTTGTACTTTTTCTGATGCTCGACTGGCTTCAGCATTAGGTCTCTATGTACTTCGGTGTTCCTCATTAACAGTACGTTTATCCACACATCGAGCCCTTTTCAATGAGCCTAAACACGATATATCTTCTGTTAGTTGTCGAGGAGTTAGGTACTCTGCAGACTATCCTGACTGCAGCATCAGGTCATAACTTGATGATCATGAGACCAAATGTGACAAATGCCCTATCAAACATCAAAACAATTTACTAAAACAGTCCTTGCCTGTTCGAGTAACTTCTTACTGTTAAGGAGTTGTATCTTCCATCATCAGCCCAGCTACTTGAGATGGTGACAACCATACGCAAATACACAAGATACTTCATAAAATATGCGAAAAACAATAAGTGAGCCTATAAAATTTGGGGGTTGCCCTCGATTTCTCTAAGATCCCATCATCAGATCCTAACTTGATGTCAGTGGGACCACCTCAGAACTATCTACTTTCGAACAAAAAAAGTATTTTGAAAATCCGTCCACAATTGGCGGAGTAATCGATGAACAAACATACAAAAAAAAAAACATACAAACATCCGAACATAGTACCTCCTCCTTTTTGTTAAGTCGGTAATTAATAATTGTGATGTGTTTTGTTAAGTCGGTAATTAAAAAATAATTAGTGTGTTTGACTTGTAATTAGTGTTGATTATTAAAGTGTCATTTTTTTTTTGGTTATTAAATCGGCAGTTTTTATTGTCACGAACCCGAAGCTCGTAACAATTGGTGTCAGAAGAGGGGATTAAAATGCCGGTTTTACCCAAAGACGACACGGAGGGTATCCGTACCCGGAGTCAACGCCAGCAGGAGACGGACCAAAGGCGATTCGGCGGAACAACGCCAATGGGGTCGGAAGGCCAGCTACCGACCGCGGAAGCCGGCCCGTCCACAGCTGCTCCAGCATCATCAGCGCCAGATTTTGCTGCCCTGATGATGATGCTGCAGGAACAGGCCCGCCGACAGGAGGAACAGGCCCGGCGACAGGAGGAACAGGCTCGTCGACTGGAAGAACAGCTCCAACGGGACAAGGAGGAACAAGCCCGTCGGTTGGAAGAACAGCTGCTGCGTGACAGGGAGGAACAGGCTCGTCGACAGGAGGAACAGGCTCGCCGACAGGAGGAACAGGCTCGTCGGTTGGAAGAACAGCTCCAACGTGATAAGGAGGAGCAGGCGCGCCGCCAGGAAGAGCAGATGCTCCTTATGAAGGACCTTCACGCTACCTTCGGGAAAGACATGAAGGAGGTGAAGAATAAGGTTGCTCAACATGGCAACCGCCTGTTGGAAGCTGAAACCCGAATCGACCAAGTAAATAATCGGGTTGACAATGTGATGGCTGACGTGAAGCTAACCGTGATGGCTGACGTGAAGAAAACGCTGGATTACCTTAAACTTGGGGATGGAATCGCAGCCCCCGTAGCTACAACACCTTCGCTACGTGGATTTAAAGTGCCACCGTTCGACGGAACTTCTTCCTGGTCGGCCTACAAAATCCAGTTTGAGGCTGTTATGAAGGCGAACGGGTGGAATAAAAGCCAGGCCATGACTGCTCTCACCCTAGGCCTGCGCGACCAGGCCTTAACTGTCCTGGAAGCTCTCGGTAAGGAAGTGACTGAATCGCTCGCTCGCTGTTGCCGTCACGTGGTCTCGCTCACCAATTCGCCAAGAATAAAGCGCGACCAACACATCTTAATACAAGTGTTTTTTTTTTATTAGAGAAGGTCGGATTGTAATGCATAAGTATTTTCCTATGATATTCTAGCGCGAATATGTATATCCTGTATTATAGAAAAAAAAACATACGTAAATATAAGGTCCCATTAAAATAGATGGAGAAACTTTCAGAACACATTCAGACCACCAAAATAAGGAAGATGGTAAAAAATATACAAGAAAAACGCATAGATACTTATAAGAAAAATAATCAGCTAACGAAAATACACTAATGTGCCTGCAATTGATTATTTTAGGTCAAAATAAAATCACTTTAAACAATGTTTTTTTTTTGCTTGGATATCTTTAGTTAGACGTACTGAGCGCTGTGTTAAAATGTCCATCTATTTTAATTAATAGTTGTTGTTGTCTTCGTTTTCTGACTTTTTTTTTTTTAATTCAGATAATTATTTTCAGACGTAAGTAGTTGCAGTGTGGACTGGTACTCAATATCAACTAAAAGT
The DNA here is from genome assembly GCA_916614155.1 of Mesoligia furuncula. Classification (NCBI taxonomy): domain Eukaryota; kingdom Metazoa; phylum Arthropoda; class Insecta; order Lepidoptera; family Noctuidae; genus Mesoligia; species Mesoligia furuncula. Next base: position 6,742,829 of record OU744815.1, read on the forward strand.
AATAAAAGTTTTCAAAGTTAATGATTTCTGGGGGGCTAAAAAGGCCACTTTGGCAGAATCATAAAAGGATAACATTATGAATCATAATATAGCGAAGGCAGTCCGTGTTTTTCTTTTTTCGCTGCACTACATTAGGTATAATCAAAGAGATTGGGATTGGATTTTGATTGCCTTTTTAGGCTCCCTGGAACCTCAAAATACCAGAACCAGAAAAAACTAGTTTTATTAGGAGTACGTGCTTCTTGAAATCATAGATTAGAGAAAAGCACGGTCTATGCCACTTCAGAGATTTTTTTTTTTTTTGCCGTACCTAAAGGGTGCCAACGGGACCCTATTACTAAGTGTCTGCTGACCGTCCGTCCGTCTGTCTGTCAGTGGCTCATGAGCCGTTATAGGCAGATAGTTGAAATTTTTCGAAATGTGTATTTTATATTGCGATATGATTTTTTCAGCGCATATTATTGCGGTGGTACGAAACTCTTCGTGTGGGAGTCCGACTCGCACTCGGCCGGTATTATTTTTTTAACAACAGATACCTGTACTGCTGGGGAGTTTGTTGCGCCACTTCTTCTTCTCAGTGAAAGCGCTAGGAAATGGTGAAGGGCGGGCGTTTTTGGGGACTGTCTTATGTAATTTTGACGTTCGAAAAGTGCAGATTCTCAGCCTAATTTGAATAAAATTACTTTTGATTTGCCTTTTTACTTTCTTTTGACGTTTTTATCCAAACTGTAGATACAACATCACATTGTACTTATTTCTATAAATAAGTACTTAAATGTCTACCTACCTGCTGAATAAATTACATATAAAGAAACTTCGTAAAAAAGTAGGTACCTACCAACAAAAAGTATTAGTGCGATTCCTTTCTTAGAAACTGGCAACGCGCAAGTAATGCTTCTGGCATCGCAAGCGTCTATAGGTTGCGGTAACTACACACCATCAAGCGGGCTGCGTGCTAGTTTGCGAAAAAAAAAATCAAGTATATGTTTATGACCCTATAGTAATTCTATAGATAAACTGCTGTTCTAGGAAACATTCATTGGTACAAATAATATTTCATGAACTATGTATAACAGTAATTTAATTTATTTCGAAAACAAAGAAGCAAAGGCTCTTGTTGGTTTGTTCCTGGCATCGGACGCATAGCCGTTTGCATGTGTGCGTAGCATACCTCTTTAGATGCACACGTGCGCATCCGCTGCCGCGCGCCGTCGAATTTACCTAAAACTGAACACTTCGATTTTGTAATAGCGCCCTTAAAGCCTTATGGCTTTATATTTGTTATGGTCGCGAATCATATTTTAATTAACATAAAACCTGACACTGACCTGCAAATTGCAAAAAATGTAAGTAAATTTGAATTTCGCGGGTTATCTAAGTGCACCCCCTTTAACCCTAAAATCACCCTATAAAACACGGCAGGGATAAGTTGCCCCAATTTTCGCCGACAGCGAACAAAAAAAAACACCTAAAAAATTAAAAATAATTTTTAATGACACAAGACAACACAAAATTTTCTCACAATTTACGCAGCGCTTTACAAAGTGGAAAACTAAGAAAGAAGCGATGAAATAAACAAGTGTACAAGGCTTGAACCTGAGCTGTGCTGTGTCGCGGAAGTTTTACATCGTCCGGGGGGCCCAGGGGCCTACAGGGGCCCAGGAGGCATGAGGAACGGGGGGCCTTAACTCCGCTTGAGGGCTTTACAGACTTGTGACGGTATAAGGCACCGTTCACGGCCTTGAGTGATGCGACTTTCGACGCGACTTGCGTCAAGCGACACGCGCGCGTCAACTCCGGGGTAATTGGGTAACACACATGAAATGACAGTTCATTTTGACAGTTCACCCACGTTCATTGCGTTATTAGGGTTCCGTACCAAAATGGTAAAACGGAACCCTTATGGTGAGACTCAGTCTGTCTGTCTGTCACAGCTGGATATCTCAAGAACTACTAATGCTATAAACTTGAAATTTGGAATAGTTTTAGATGAATTTTGCTCAACTATTTTGCAAATAAGAAAGAAATAAAAATATATGTATGTCGCATCACCGGGTGGCCGAGATGCGATACATCGGGTCTTCTTCACGATCCGACATAGTTTAGGTGGGTGTGAGCACTGCAGTGGGTACTCGAACGAAAAGATTATTTGAATTTACAGTAACTTCAATAAACTAGTGATTAGCAACCGAAACGCACACGTGTGTCGGAAACAAACACGTGCGTTGGTATTCAGCGTTTGCCGAGACTGTCCGCTCGACGGTCGACTGTAGACTGTCGCAACACTTGGTCTCTCCACCAGTCCTCACTGCATCCCCTCCACCGACGATCATGTCCAAGCGGTAGGGCTCGCTTGCGTTTCCGATCACATGATTCTTCGTTTACCAATCAAATTGTTAGATGGCGCTGTTTGCTGTACTGTGGCGCTATCCATCCACAACATGTACATTTTTTTCAACAGAGACTGAAAGTAGGACCGAAAAATTCGAAGTGGGTCTACTAGGGCATGTGGGGAATCATAAGAAAGAGCGCACTTTTGATGAAAATTTAAAAACATATGATGGTATGGAACCCTCGGTGCGCGAGTCCGACTCGCTCTTGCCCGGTTTTATATACCTACAGAGAGCCACTGCTCTTTCTTCGAATTTTTAGTTCTACGACATGCCGGTTTCCTCACAATGTTTTTCTTCACCGTTTTGAGAGCAGTGGTGATGAAATTATTAACATAAAGTAGCGCCTGTCTGGATTAGGATGCTCAGTCCGTCGTCGGTCCGCAAGTCGTGTCGCGGTGACTCGTGGCATGCTTTAAACATCTTCTTTGATTTGTTTTCTCAGCAGTCGCTGTTGCAAGTCGCGTGTCGCTTGTCTGTAGCTTGAAGTTTGCACTACTTTATTGTCCTCTTAACGCGTTTCGGTATCAAAGGGTTAAAACGTTGTAGTCTGTCTTTATTTGTGGTGCTTATTGTAGTGGAGAATTTATAATAAGAAGGTTTATTTATTCGTCTCGTTAGTCTGGGGAGTTCTGGGTTTGAAAGTATGTGGAAATTCTCAGTAAAAGCCCGGAGTCGAGACCACTTCCAGTGGATAAGAACTTCCTGAAGGAAAGTGTCTTCGAAGAAAATGAGTTCCGATCATTATTTTCTTTTCTTTTGCGCTTTAGCTTTATAATAAAATATCTTATTTTGGTATTGGAGGATCAGTAAAGGTTTTCTTGAATAAAATATACAGCGTGTAACATAATTAACGCAAGACCTCATACACCCCAATTAGAGTATTGAGTTAAAAGCATAATACAATGACCAAACTAATTTTTTAAAGCTATTTTTATTAAGAAAATCGCGTTGACTCTAGCATTACTTTACGCATTTAAAATTGAGTCTTATTACCTTGGAATAAGATTTCATTTTCTTTGGCTCGTTAGGCGATCAGTATAGCAAAATACATAATTATTGAAAAAAAAATACCTACATCAAAAGTTACTGAAATCGATTCAGTAGTCAATTATGAACAAACTACTTCCAGGACTTGCGTTTATTCTGTTACACCTTGTAGATTGCGAAGAAATATAAAGGTGTAATCCGTTCTGTTTGATGGCTGAATATCTTTGAGTATTAAACCAACTGGAGGCGCCATTGTCAGGCGATCCCCGCTGCCAAAGCTGCAAAGGTACGAGACCGCCGGTCATAGCGGTTATATAAAACTAGTTGCCGCGCGTTGTACATGTGTGCGTATAGTTTATGCTTGTATTTGTTTTTTGTTTTGTATGCGTGCGTAACAACGCGATCGAATTGCATTAGTGTATTATTACTACTTGTGTGCGTTCCCTGACTGTCATACTGAACTTCGAAGTTCAAAATACCGATGTACTGTATTCATAAAGTTTAAAATTACGAATTACGTGAGTTAGAAGGTACGCTATAACGAATTACTTGATTTAGAATGTTCATGATCGCGATGTACGGAACTTCGAAAGTTTGTTATGACGAATTACCTCATTGAGAATGTTCATCATCGCGATGTACGGAACTTCGATAGCTTGCCATGACGAATTACTCAATTTCGAATGATCATTTTTCAATTTCGTAATTAGACACTATTTTTCTTGTTAGTAATTGATGTGTATTAATAATATGCATAACAAAATTGAATAATGGATTCGAAAAATAAATAATTACTAAATTATAAATTGCTATTGTGCATAAATGCAGTGCCTACATTTTGATTCTCGATAATGATCATTCGAAATTGAGTAATTACTCATAGCAAACTTTCGAAGTTCCGTACATCGCGATGATGAACATTCTCAATGAAGTAATTCGTCATAACAAACTTTCGAAGTTCCGTACTATCGGCCAACGATAAGCATGCTCACTTAAGAAAATATTTCTGCGGAAGCGCAGCTAGTGACAAACCACACCCCTTCCTGGTTTCGCCCAATTAGAGACAATATGCATTTGTGTGAGTAAAGGGCGTGTAACAAAATTTCAAAGTCATTAGCCAGAGTGTGGCAGTGCCAATTTGCATCGCGCTAATTGTTGACGCCTCCCGTGTATTATTATCGCCATTTTATTTTACGACCTGCTTATTTCTATCGGACTGATTGCCTGCCTAACTGTGACCTCTGCTTGTATACCGGACTGTATTCGAAGGCCTGTTTTTGACCCTAGCTCGTATCCTGGACTGTGTGTGTATTGTGCCTACTGTGATCTGTGACTAACTTGGTCGTTAACCATGACGACCCGAAACCTGATCCAAGAAGAAAGAAACGAAATTATTGTCTTGCATAGACAAGGGTTGAATATATCCCAAATTGCAGTGGAGTTGAACCTGCAAGTAAGTTTTGTTTTTTGTATTCAGATAAAGAGAGAGATATAGAAATAAATAAAGTGATAGTAATATTATTATGTCCTAATAGTTTGCATTTTTCCTTAAGAGTCCCTATCAATTTCGCGGACTAAAAACAGAAAAATCATTTTTTTTTCAGCGCAAATTTCTCAATATCCTTAAGTTATCTAGTTTTTTTAAAAATACACAAGTATTTATCACCTATCTTTCTAGTAAGTCTACGAATTTAAGTTTTGATAACTACTTAATAAAAAATTAGTTTATAAGGCATTATTTAGATATTTTACTACAATTAAATTAGTAGTCAAAATAAAAATATAAAAATTGAGTTTATTAGATAAATACCTCAAATTTTAAAATATTTAACACTTTTTGTTATTTTCAATAAATTCTTACACGTGGACGACGGTTTTGCGCATGACTTTATTGGGTTTTTTTAGCGTAGTCAACATTTTTTTACAAGTACTAATTCATTAAACTTAAAAAAAAATCATACCCTTACTAATATACTAAATACTATATTTATGATTTTTTTTCAGATCGTTATTTGCTATCAGTTAGCCAAGAAAGCAATCGAAAAACTTGGTGTTTAGTGATTACGTAAAAAGTTTAGTTTTAGTAGTTTTTTTTTTGGAATTTAAGTAGTTATCAAAACTTAAATTCGTTAACTTAAGGATATTGAGAAATTTGCGCTGAAAAAAACTGATTTTTCTGTTTTTAGTCCGCGAAATTGATAGGGAGGGACCCTTAAATTATAATCTACAAACAAATCCTAACTTCCTAACTAATATTATAAATGCAAAAGAAGGTTTGTTTGTTACGCCATTTAAATACGTTCGGCCGTTGAAGCATGAAAGCGTAACAAACAAACAAACTCATTTTCGCACTTATAATTCTAGTTAGGAATTAATACATAAAATCACTGCCTTTTAATTTCCTATACTTTTTATATTTCTATATTTCTTTGTTGCTGTAATGTTGTAATGTTGTTAGTTTAATTCTAATGGCATTGTGTGCTATAATGTTATATTCCTGTGTAAAAATATGTAAAAAAACCTATGATATAAAAAATATAAACTTTTTATACCAAATTAATGATAAATAACAATAATATAATATAGTGTGTTGATTAACTAAAGGTGTTTCCCGTTAACCCGCAATAGTATAGCATCCACACATGCTAAAATAAAAATAAAAATTCGCGAAGTAAAATCAGATGTTCCCTACATTTTGACGAGTTATCTATTATATAAAATTCAAAGTCTTGACTGACTGAAACATCATTCAAGACTTTGAATTTTATATTTTATTTTATTACTTTGAATTTGATTTAATGGGGGAGGGTGAAATTTCACGCGGATGAAGTCGCGGGCAGAAGTCAGTGCGAACATAAATGTAGGGAACAGCTATTTTTTTCGCGAACTTTTGTTTCGTTTTTTTTTTGCACTGAAGTATAGACGCTATACTATTGCAGGGGAATGCCTTTCGTTAATTAAAATACTGTATATAAAAATAATAAAATTATAATAACATTCAGATGTTAAAAATATTAATAATTAATTATAGTAATGCAGTCAAATAAGTATGTTCTTTTTATTTCATTTTGCTTGAAAGCAAAATGAAATAAAAAGAACATACTTATTTGAAGACCTTGTTGGAACCTTTTGTGACCAGATAATAAATCTATTAACACCTTAACAATGGTGCTTTATCTCACACTAGCTTTTGCCCGCGGCTTCGCTCGCGTTAAGTAATATTAAAAAATAAAAATACATTTACATCCGCCATCATCCCTTATTTTATCCCCATGGGGGTTGAATTTATCAAAATCCTTTCTTAGGGGATGCCTACGTTATAGTAGCTATATGCATGCAAAGTCTCAGCCCGATCGGTTTAAAATTGACAAAGTTTCATACAAACTTTCATCCCCTATTATATCCCCTTGGGGGTAGAATTTATCAAAATCCTTTCTTAGCGGATACCTACGTCATAACATCTACCTGCATGCTAAATTTCAGCCCGGTTGGTTTGGGCTGTGCGTTGATAGATCACTATGTCAGTCAGTCACCTTTGAGTTTTATATATTTAGGTAGTTATGGCCGCATTTTATTTAAAAAAAAACTAGGGCGTTTATCCCGCGAATCCCGAATGGCAACGTCGCATTTCTAGAGGCTTTTCGTGATTATTATATTAAATTTAAATCAAAGTACAATTTTTTTTCGGCCAAGCACATATTTTATAATTATTTTTAACATTTACCTACTCTGAAAATAAAAATATTTAATCGTAATACTGAAAATAGAAAATAATTGACAATAACTATGTAAATTTTTGTTAGTATATAGTAAATACCAAAATACTTTAAAATAATAGCACACATACTTTCAAATACCAACGATCTAGTGTTTAGCCGAAAAAAAATTGCAACTACTTACTTTGATTTAAATTTATTAAAATAATCACGAAAAACCTCTAGAAATGCCACGTTGCCAGCCCGCGCGGGAAAACGCTCTTAAATAGTAGAGTTAAAGCACAAATTTGCTCGGGAGAGTTTCATACAATGTTGGAATTTACGCTGTGCCATTTTTATTACCCATACATACAAGGTGTAATTGCAATAACTGAAAACCTCTTAAGGGGTCATTATAGTCATTATGAACAACTTTTGCTATATAAAAATCAGCTGTTTCCTACGTTTGTGTTCGCATAACTCGTGAAAATGTATGGAACAGCTGAATTTTTTTCGCGATTTCAGGTTTGGTCCCATAGTAAAAGTTGTTCATAATGATGAGTACAATGACCCCTTAAGAAGTTTTCAGTTATTGCATTTACACCTTGTATATTAAAATTTCGATAAGAATGTTAATACCCAAATGAGATATAGAAAGGTTAAGAGCGTTTACGCCGAACGGCATTTCATACAAACTTTCAAGCCCTTGTTTTTCGAAGTGAATGAACCGATTTTAATGAAACTTCTTATGCATAAGCAAGATACAAAGGTCTAAAAAGTTAGTAGAGAACATTTTCAAAAAACAGTGTTACAGCTAAATTAGACCGATTTTAAACTTTCCATAGAAACAGAGATTTTCAGTTATCTTTTTTAAATAACACATTTCGAAAATGTTCTCTACTAACTTTTTAGACCTTTGTATCCTGCTTATGCGTATGAAGTTTCATTAAAATCGGTTTATTAATTTCGAAAAACAAGGGCTTGAAAGTTTGTATGAAATGCCATACGGCGTAAACGCTCTTAAGAGTTTATTTATCATGAAATCAATCCTCATGCAAACATCATTTAATTACTTATAATTTTCATTTATAGTGTCCTTGTTGTGCCCTTTAAATAAGACTTTTGTAGTGATACTTAGTTCCTATACTTCCTATAAAATATTGTGTTAAAAATCGGTGCTAATTGTAATTTTTGTTTTGCCAGAGAACAACGGTGCGCCGCTGGGTGCGAAGATATGAAGAAGAAGGAGAAACAACGGAACGTGTGCGTGCACCTCGACCCCGGGCTATAAACAAAGATGACCTTAATAATATGATAGCTACATACCAAGAGAACCCTTTCACGCCCACTCGCATTTTCGCATTTTACAGAATCGACCGGCTGTGAGGTTAATAGCGTTTTACAAATAACACTGTTTAGCTATTTTTAGGTTAATTTTCAGTTTTCCAATTTGTATTATACTAATTCGTTGATTAATGTCACTGTTTAAACTGTAGTCATTGTTTAAAATATTGCCATAGATTTTGAAGTCATCTTGTATACTTGATATTAATTTAGTGTCATGCTGCCTTTCTTGGTGAATTTGTTGTTTTATTGTTTTTTTTAAATATTTTTGTTAATTATTAAGATAAAGAAACACACGATATACGACACGATTTGAGAAGGCTATTTCTCTTTGTTATGTTCTCTAAAAATATTGTGTAACAAAACTAGAAAAATACTAGTTTAAGATTGTTCACTTAGTAGGTAGGTAATAATAAGAAAATGCTGTATTTACATAGAATTATTTGTTACACTTAGTTCTGTATTTTCTGTTGTTTCCTGTAATTTCTGTAGTGTAAACGAACATTGGTAATTGGTTGTGTTGTCTGTTTGTCATTGTTGTTTTGATTTCATAGATCTTTACAATACCTATTAATGTAGATAAATACAGTTTGACAATGATATCATAAGTAAAGAGTCTTTTTACTTATACCTAATAATTGCATTTTGATGATAATTTCTGTTTATTTTTTTTTGTTATAATTTGTTAATCTTTAATGTTTCCTTTTGAATACTTGAAAAAATTTATTAAAAATAAATGTATTAAATTATATTGTGTTATTGTCTACAACAGCAAATCCTTAAAATTGTTCTCAAGTAGATTTTATCTAACTGTTTATTATTTCACACATATTACAACCGAAAATTTCGACTCGAACAAAAAGATTTAAATGTCAACCTAAATATATCTTTATTCTTAAATGAACACAAACCTAAAATATACATTACATTAGTAGGTACCCAACATTTTATTACTCTTACTGCTAGCGCAAATTATAGTTTAGTTTAATTACTTGATAAGCTTCAGAATTTTAATTACTTGATAAGCTTCAGAATTTTAAAGTGGCGTAGGAACTAAATCATTGTATTTGTCAAAAAAAGGCTTGTCATAGGTAGGTTGCAATGCCGGCAACACGCCCTGTCGAGTTGATTATTGCTTAAAAGCATAAATTGTCAACTTTTGATTAAAGCATCAATTAAAGTAAAGTAAAGTGTTTAACGTGCTGAAAATTTTGGTTCTGTCCTCTGTCATGCCGTTTTTGATCCACCCAAAACGGTAAGCAATAAGCATACCTTGCACGGCATGCCTCGGGCATTTTAATTAGAAAGATACTTTGTTCGTGAAATCTCGTTATATTTACAATCAAATCAATGGTGTAATAAATTAATGGATAAAACGAAAATTACAACTGTTAAAAGTATTAAACCAAATACAAGTAACAACTGCAAAACATTTGAGATAATCCTAAGGTAATAAAATTGGTTATCTTTTCGCCAACGTATGGTAGGCCCTTGTATTAAGCCGTCCTATTGTTTAACCGGGCTTTCAAACATTCTCACTAAATAATAATGGGATTAAGATACTTAACTTATTTTTATTATTTTATTGCTCTATGTTTTCATTGAAATAGCACAATTCCAGTAATATTTGAACCAATAATTAGCGAAATTCATTCTGTTATCACAGCTTTTTGTTTATAGCTGCCGCATTTTTTGCAACTGCAATAAAGATAAGTTCATCATCCAAGTCCCATTGTTATTTAATGGGAATGTCTGGAAATCCGGTTAAACAATAGGACGGCTTAATACAAAGGCCATACGTTGGCATTGCGGCAGCTATAAACAAAAAGCTCTGATAACATAGTATGAACTGCGCCACGTATTGGTTGAGAATGTAATTGTGCTATTTAAGACAAAACATAGAGCAACAAAAAAAGATACCAAAATATGTTGTCAATTTCTAATAAAATCACGTAACTTGCTTCTTTATTGTCATATGTATTCGCAAGTATAATCACATAGAAATATAGTAATTTACTTTTCAATAGCACTGCACAAGTAAAAAGAATATCTTTATGCAGTATCGGTCAACACACCTAGTGTATTCGCTCCGATTTGTATGGCGGCATCGCATAGGATATGGTGAAAATTGGGAAGGCAGTGAGTGTTCATAAATAACGTAAATTTATAGCCCCGATAGAGAGAGTAACATATTAAAGTGGATGTAATAGATATAAATTGTAATAGTTCGACATTTCCTATTCCAAAATATTCTATTTTTGTGGAAAGTTGATACTAATTTAATACAGCATTATCAATAATACATTTTCTAAACTAAACAGAAGGTATGAGTATTCAAATTACTTCTTGTCAATAACAAAATAAGAATTCATTAAGAATTGATTCAGAGCTCACGCTGGCCATGCCCATTAAGAAAATCGTCTCACAAACAATTTAGTGAACACAGTACGCTCCTAGTGTGAGTGTCACACTTCTATACATCATTATACTAACACGCACACGACTAAAATACGGTTCGTGCATCCTATTGGTCAAAACGCATGCATTGTGCGATCGAGTCGTGAACCGTGCTATGCGATTATCGACTTTAAGGTGAGCTTGCGGAACTTTGGCCGATAGTACATCGCGATCATGAACATTCTAAATCAAGTAATTCGTTATAGCGTACCTTCTAATTCACGTAATTCGTAATTTTAAACTTTATGAATACAGTACATCGGTATTTTAAACTTCGAAGTTCAGTATGACAGTCGCGTTCCCTCGTCCCCCGCGATGAAAGTGACAGACTTATTTGCGTCGATATCGACTCGTGACTCGTGGCGTCTCCGGTGGGTTTAATACTCAAATCTGAATATCAAGTGCCATAATCAAAAATGAATATAATATACAACTGGCAACTGTCACGGCATGTCAGTAGACTACAGATAATGAAATGCAATGTTAATAATTAATCGATTACAAGTGACACCTACATGGTGAATACCTCGATTAAATATTATTAGACTAACAGTATGTTTTGGGCTGTGGTTAAAACAAAGACAGTCATCACGGTTAGTAACGGAGCTTATTATATAGTCCAGGGAACCACGACCAGTGAAAGATCTTTTATCTCTAACAACCACATACCTGTTATCTCCTTAACAAGGAAAAACAAAGAGAATGCACACCAATCGCCTTTTGCTCACATTACCAGAACTAAGCGGATGGAAACCGTTTCAAACGAATAAAAAGATAGTAATCGTATTGTTTCCTGCAATGGAAGCTTGTGTTTGGATTCGAACGCGTGTTTTGCTTGCGAAACCCGGAGTGCTAACAAAAGTGTTGCCCAAGGTACAGTATAAACATGACATACTTACATAAAATAACGCTTTCTCCCCATGGGTCAGAAACTGCTACGATCCTTAAGCCAGCCATACACACTACAGTCCACCGGAGAGGTCTTCCTGTGCAGGCATGCCTGCGCAGGTGAACCGGAGCGTGTGTGAGAATAGACCTGTGCAGTTTTTTGAACCTGCGCAGGCGACCGGCGCAAAATAGAAAACCAATTATTTCGAGTGACACCGTACGGTCTACCTGTAAAAGAACAGAAGACCGCTTCGGTACACCGGAACGTCCCCATTCACACTACCGTCGTGTGGTTAACCTGCGTAGGCAAACCTGCACAGGTAACCTCTCCGGTAGACCGTAGCATGTATGGCTTACATTACATACTCCCTCCAGGCTTCATTTACGTCCATTCAAAGTCATACATACACACACGCCGGCTGCGAGTAGTTACTAAGCACCTGAGGTTTTTGAAGAACATCATCAATAAGGTCATCTGAAATGGATTTAGTAAAAAGTGTTTGTGGTTATATGTCTGATATATTTGTGTGCTTTTTAGGGTTCCGTAGTTCCTACAAGGAACCCTTATAGTTTCGTCATGCCCGTCTGTCTGTCGGTCTGTCCGAGGTTTTGCTAAGAGACCGTTAGTAGTAGAAAGCTGTAATTTTGTAGGAGTGTGTACGGTATATCAATTACACCGACAAAGTGGTAAAATAAAATTTTGGAAAATATTTTTTTAGGGTAGTTCTACCCCATCGTGTGGGGTATCGATCAATAGGTCTTCTAAAATGACTTGAAGTTGCTAAAATTATTTTTCGATTTAATGCTCCATTTACGAAATATTAAACTTTAAAGTGCAAATTTTTGTTCCAGTAGTCTCCCCCTCTAAAAGCTAAACTGCTGGCTTGAAAAATCTGGAAAAATTCACGATGATAGTGCATTTCATGAACTTTAAAGGAAAATTATAGCGGCTAAGATAACTTTATTAGTTTAGCAGTAATAGTCGTTGAACTTGAGTGTTGGATAATTTTATACCAAATACAAAATCCTTAGCATTAATCCTTTAAAGTGACTAAGATGAAGTAGTTGCTTGTTTATAACGGGTAAAGACTTGCATTGAAAAACAAAATATATTTTTGTTTTTTATATTCAGAATAAAGAACAATAGAATCGCACTATATTGTGATAACGGGCTACTACGGAACCCTACACTGTGCGTGGTCCGATACGCATTTGGCCGGTTTTTTTTATTTTATGTATAACTAAATAAATACTGTACAAAGGCGGATTTAATGCCTGAGGCATTTTCTACCAGTCAACCTTAGGGAGATGCAGAGACAACTAAAATAACTCGAAAACTAAAAGAATAAATACAAATACATAGATACACATACATATACATAAACAAAATAAACTTTGTCAGGGGAAATAACTTCATCATCACGTGATCGTCGAGGCAATCCAACTCCTTGACGACACTGAATTAGTGCGAAGACTTAAAAGGGTAAAACCGTTTGAGTTAGTTTAGTGCAGTGTATGTCAACTTAAACTGTAGTGCAAGTGCTGAATCTTTTAGAGAACACGTGAAGCAAGTGTCTTATAGGCAGTGCCGGATTAAGACTACTCGATGCCTGCAGGCGTGGATTGCTTAGGGCATCAAGTCTCCTCCCTCCTATTCACTAGTCACCTCGTATTTTTTTCAAAATAACGACAAGTGATTTTTGAAGATTGGCGCACATAGAGATGTGCGCGAAAGTCACTCTAGCTAAAGAGCTAGAGTGACTTTTGGGTCTTGTAATATCTTGCTGATAAACAGCCTTGCCTTTCATGTGCTAGCAAGTACTGTTTCTGCCTTATGCTGCTCCCCGAGACGTGATGCCCTAAGCAATTGCTTAAATTGCTTATGGGCTAATCCGGCACTGCTTATAGTGAATGGGACGTGAAGTTATTGTACGATTTCTTAATTGTATAGTTGATTAGCAGTTTAAGTTATATTTAAATTACTTATTAGTTACTACGCTAGATTTTAATGTAATAATGTTTCACCAATACTTTTTTTTTTCGGATGGGAAATCATCAAATGACCCCTCCCGCTCTGGGTGGAGCGGAAGGGAGTGTCAGACTCTTACTGACTAAAACCCACCCATGTTCCTTACTTAGCCCTTTATGTTCCGGGCCAGCGGTAACCCTTTCGGACAATCCCGCTGACCCGGCAGGCTTCGGCCCTAAGGGGCCTCTTCTCTGCTGCTGACATCTCTTTGAGGCGCGCGCCGTCCGGCACGGGCCTGGTCCTGATCGGACGGTGAGCTACCAATTACTCTCCGCCCATCCCGTGGCTCCCGACGCCCGGAGCCAATTATGAACCAATCATGATACTTAGTTTACAAAAGAAAAAGGAAAAGAAGGAGAAATTGCCAAAGATATAACGAATCCAGCAAATCAGCGCTGGGATGATTGCTTTGCTTTTTCGCACACAATCTTTATCATAGTGACTATTTTATCATTTACCTCCCGACTTTTATCCTCAACAGCCTCTAACAACATTGCCTCTATATCCCGATCCTTACCTCGGTTTTATAAATAACCCTAGATAATCTTATCTACCCTCCATCCTGCCGAGGCTCTTTGTCGCGACATAACTTGCTTTGATAGCAGGAACTAATGTTTTTTGTATCCTGCAGTTTGGTGTAAATTTAGAAGGATTATGTTTAATAGTCTTGTGAGGGAAGAACCCTTATCTAGTAACTACTTAGCTTCTGCCCGCGAGTTCGTCCGCGTATTTCTTCGTTTTCGCTTAGCGTTCTTTCTGCCTTTTCTATAATTATTTTTGATTGAAGCCATCGGCCGGCTTCAATCAAAGGATTGAATGTCGTTACGAATTCACTGATAATTTCCGCGAGTAGAGTAGGGTCGGTAGGGTGCCTATAACTTTCCAAATCGCTCCAGCCGTCTTCGAATAAAGAAACGGGGAGCAAAGACACATTAAAAAAAAAACGGTCAAGTGTGAGTCGGACTTGCGCACCGAGGTTTCCGTACTTTCTGTTGAATTTTTTATATTATTTTTGTAGATTTTTTTTTTGTTTTAGTATGTAAAGTTTACTTCAAATAAGTACCTACTAGTATTTATTGATAGGTCAATTTCAAATTAGGTTTTTGAGAAAAAAAAGAGATTTCTGTGGCATAGGCTTCTACTCCGTTCTCCTTTTATACCCTGTTTTATAATATGTATATAACTATTGCAGTTATGATTTGAATATACCGGCTGACGATTTTCTTTGACAGTAATTGTATTACAAAGGAGACTACAGGACCGAAACCAAAAAACGCAAGTTTTATAATAAAGAGAAGAAAAGAAATTTGATTACTAACTTAACTTAACTTTCTTTTCACAATAAAGACCATACTAATATATGCAATCATTCTGATTTTTTGTCAGATTATTCTACAAGCAACATATTAAAGCACTAGAGTTTTAATTTTTTAGTCCAAACAATAGATTTTTTTGTAAATAGATACCTAATTGCTTCCTAGTTTGCTTCTCTTTCTTTTCTATGCAGTCCGACAGTGACCGAGCTTTAGGTCATGTAGCCCCCTTAAAACGTCAAATTGACGTAGGGTGTCAATATGCCTGACATTTTTTTTATTTTTCCTTGACATTATGAATCTGAAAACGTCACATTGGTACTTGCCCGGGTTTAAACCCACAGCCTCGTACATCAGAATAATCACTAATAATCACTTGAACTGTAGCAAGATGCTCAAGAGACCAGTATTCACACAACACACCCACACGCACACCCTCACACGAACCCACCCCCTCACACGAACGCACACACACACACATCTCGTATAAAATTAGTTAAATTAGTTTTAGTATTAGTACCTAGTCATTATTATTATCTTCAATCGGTCGGGTAGATTGACACATTCTACTATTATAATAAGCACCAGCCGAACACGCCCGTGTCACAGTATTACAATATTTCCTACAGTAGGGCAACGCCTTTGATGTCGCGCGATGCCGCCGCCAGTGTAGGTACTTACGCTGTCACATGCAAATATGCTAGGGTTGTCACCAAATGGGAAATAAAACAATTGTGATTATTGCTATTATGATGTAATCATTTATTCACATGTACATTCAAAATAATTGTGATTATTAAATCTAATGTAATTATTTATTCATAAATATATATTTACATATGTTGCACTGCTAAATATTTACGTGACATTTTATTTTTGGATGTTCTTAATTGTCTATTATAAAATTTAACTACATAATGTATTCGCATTCGGATGAACAATCTGATAAGAAAAGAATGAGGAAAACATGAACATGGCTGTGACTTAAATTCTACAGTACTTAGTATTTCAAATAATCTATCTAAAATATTGTTTCCAACAAACGATTGGAAATTTTGTCTAAAACATTCTTGCAGTTTAGTACAGTATTCAACGAAATCAGCTGGAGGTAGGTACCTGTAGTCCACCAAAGGTATTATGCATAGTATTGTATGCACGTTTACGTAAGTAAAAATTACTTGTTGTTGGTTCGTCAGAATAATTTGATGCGTAGTTAAGGCCAGGACTCTCAAAATTGACCTATTTTTGATTCAACATTAAACAATCAAATATTCTTTGTTTTAATCTGAAAAAAATATATGTTGCAGTTCAATTAACACTCTTGATTATTCTACGGTTCAAAACACGATATTTACAACTTCACTCGATCATAAAAAATCGCAAACAAATCGAAAACAAGGAAGTTTTTGATCGTTTTTCAAGTTTTACTTGAAGTAGATCAAACTTTTACTCACAAAAAATATGTCAAAAAATAGGCAATGATGTATAGAAGAAAATTCTACGGGTAATTTTTCTCAAAACAGAATTGTATTGTTTTAACAAGATATAATATAACAAGGCGGCCCGCGCTCATCGCTTCAGTAGCCTGCCAGGCGTCACCGAGGTAGGACCTGTGTCGCTTTTCCTGGCTCGCTGCGTTCCCCCGCTAATCGATCGAAATATACGTTCACAGATTGAAATATAATGCAGTATTGTTATTTACCGTGTTTGTGTATTCGTTTTAAAAATCAGTCTGTAAATATTGTTGTAGGTTCTAGTATTAATAATTAAACTAGATATTAGTTTATGTTGTTGAGGGGCCCGTGGCTAAATAATAACAGCCGCACAGGTCGATCGATCAGGTTAAGCTACGCTTGCCGCGGTTGGTCTGTGGATGGGTGACCATCTTTACATACCGAGACCCCTCCGTGCCTCGGAAAGCACGTTAAGCCGTTGGTCCCGGCTGTCATTTGTAGATCTTTGACAGTCGTTACGGGTAGTCAGAAGCCCGAAAGTCTGACAACCAGTCTTACCAAGGGGTATCGTATTACCCAGTAACTGGGTTGTGGAGGTCAGATAGGCAGTCGCTCCATGTAAAATACTGGTATTCAGCTGCATCCGGTTAGACTGGAAGCCGACCCCAACATAGTTGGGAAAAGGCTAGGCAGATGATGATTAGTTTATGTTGTAGTAGGTATATTATATAGTTATAATTAAGATTAAATTATGGGGAATAAAAACAGAAGGAAGAAAAAATGTCCAGCATTGAACTGCGGGAGCTTAAAAAAAATAAAGTAAGTTTGATTATTATTTTTCTACGTATTTATGACTACTTACCTATTTGTAAAAGTCGACGGGACAGAACAATATTGTAGTTGTTTATGTAATTAGGTACCTACTTGCTTTCGTCACAGTACTAGCAGTAGCAGGTAGGTACAGACGCCAGCACATCAAGATATCAGAAACTGTCAAATTTTTCCAATCAACTTTGAACCTTATGCTTTAGCGTTAAAGTTGAAAATCTATTAAAGAAATTTGACAGATTGTAGTAGCTTAATGTGCTGGCGTACCATAAATTTACAATAAAATTAAGTATAGTAATATCAAAGTAAATATAAACTAGTTGATATTTTAGTTTTTAATATTTCAGTTTATAGACAAAACAGTAGCACAACTACAACAAAGATAATTTTTGCTAATAAAACTTTTTATCTTTGCAGTTCATCGATACCAAGATCTAAAGGCGTATTTTAAAAAAAAAACGGGCAAGAGCGAGTCGGACTCGCGTACCGAGGGTTCCGTAACATCCGGGTTTATGCGTAAGGTTTATGTTTATGAAATTAAATGTTTTTTTATATTTTTATATTTGAGTTGATTGAATGAAAGGTGTAAATTGCGGTTTACGATTTATGACGTATTAAAAAAAAACTACTTGGTAGATCTCGTCAAACCAATTTTCGGTGGAACTTAACATCATATATTTTTTTAGTTTTATCATTTTCTTATTTTAGAAGTTACAGGGGGGGGAGGACATTTTACCACTTTGGAAGTGTCTCTCGCGCAAACTATCAAACTATTCAGTTTAGAAAAAAATATATTAGAAACCTCAATATCATTTTTGAAGACCTATCCATAGATACACGTATGAGTTTGATGAAAAAAAAAATTGAGTTTCAGTTCTAAGTATGGGGATCCCCCAAAATTAATTGTTTTTTTTTTCTATTTTTGTGTGAAAATCTTAATGCGGTTCATAGAATACATCTACTTACCAAGTTTAAACAGTATAGTTCTTATAGTTTCGGAAAAAAGTGGCTATGACATACGGCAACGGAACCCTAAAAATGCACAGGCGAACAGTAACTACATAATCTACAACTCGATTTTTTTAGTTAGAGAATGGGATTTAGAATGACGACCGGCGCGACGGCAGTATTTGCTTCTCGCTCAGGCGCAATAGCTACTACTACGTGAGCGACAGACATGTACACACTATTATCTATACAGTATTGTGACTCGGCCCTCTTCTAGAAATAATTACAGACCTACAGCCGCGCGTAAACACGCAATAGGGCTGCCCGCCTACAGTATTTTAATTTCATCAACCTGCCAGCTTCATTCTAGTTTTGTGATTGTATAGGTAAAATATTATATTTTTTATTTAAAAATATGAAATTCGTTGTGAATGAAATAGGAAGAGTTCAAAAACAATACATATTTTTGTTTTTTTTTATTAGTAGATTTAGTTTTAAAAAAAACTTATTGACGAATTCAAGCAACCAAAAACAGCACAATATAGTCTATAATTGCTCTTTACCATATTATTAAGTAAGTACTTGTATTAATTATTTCAATGAATATTTGTCACAAATAGCACGCTTACTGCTTACAAAACGATCACACCGTCCGGCGTCCGTTCATCACTGCGGAGCATTCGAGACTGTTTGTTTACCGAGTGTAAACCGGACTCTAGGCGCGTAGGTATAACTCGCGTTCCGACCGTTTGTATGAAGATAGTATACTGTATAGATAATATTACCGTGCCTACTGTATCTATTCTATAAATTATAATAATAATGTAAGGTTGTTGATGTTGTTGATAGTAGAGTGTACGTAGATATTTGTTACCTCCTGATTTAACGACTGACTTACTACTCGACTTACCGATCGACTTACCGACTGACTTACCGACTTACTGACTGACTTCCTGCGGGAAATTGAATTACGCGGGTAAAACAGCGGGGCAAGCTCGTCTAAAATAATTTCGATGTTTCACATCTGCCAGGCCTCTCACGATGGCTCAATTTATAGATGATCTTTTTATTATAATATACATTACATAGGTACCTACCTAATTACTTATAAAACTTAGTAATAGGATAAGCTTGCGAATGCGTCTATAGTAGGTTTTTTTTTTAGCATTGATCTATCTTCCAGACACTCTGATGCAACGGAAAGCACCAGTGTAGATGGAGCTGGAGAACGTGATCCAAAAACTCAATCGCTTATGAGTCGCTGAAGACATACTAGAACGAGTCAACTCCGACCCAACATTCATGAAACGCATTGTTACTGGTGACGAGACGAGTTTGACATGCAAACTAGTCAACAAGCTTCGGAGTGGCGCCTTCCAACTGAACTGAAACCGAAAAAACCACGCCACGGCCAAAGTCGATCAAAAGTCAGTCATGTTGACTGTTTTCTTTGACTATCGCGGTATTGTACACTCGGAATTCATACCGGAAGGTCAAACGTTAAATAAAATATATTAATTGAGCGATATGCGGCTTTTGAGAGAGTAAATTCGAAAAAAAGGCCAGATTTGTGGAAAGAAAATTGTTGGATCTTGCACCACATATTGCGCCTTCGCACAAGGCCATCACTGTGAACGAATTTAATGTATAGCTTTGTGACAGTTGCGCTCGCGCACAGATTATAAATAACCGGCGGCGGCGCGTCAGCGCGTGAGTCGCTGTCCAGAATCTTACCACTACCATTAATATATCATTTCATACTTAATATCTTTTCGTATTGTATACCTATTTTATTTCTTATTTTGATTGTTGTTTTTGTTTTTGATTGTTGTTTTTGTCAATATTTAATCGCATGCTGCACCGGCTGACGTCATCACGTCGACGCCGGCTGTCGCTGAAAACCAGCGCTGGGGCTCTGTCTCGTATAGGGTCTTAGCATTATGCTGAGCGATGGCCGTTTTGCGTAGATGTGACGCATACTTTCTCCCAAATTGTTATTTTGTTTTATTTTTTGTTTGTGTCCTTATTTTTATGCGTCATGTTTGCCGCAAATAAACGTATTTTCTTTCTTTCTTTCTTTTTTCTTTCTAATTTTAGCGAACGAAGGAGAATTCACGGCGTAAACTAAGCTCAATTCCGGAAAAAGCGTTTAAAAAATGTTTTTATGATTTGGTTATTCGTTGGTGTAAGTGTGTCGTTTCTGAAGGATCATACTTTGAAGGGGATGAATACCTAACTAACATTTTGTGTATTATTTGATCTCGGTACGTCTTTGACAGAGCAGTATTTTAGTATTTCTTATTTCTAATAAAGAATTTATTATCTTGTGCATTGTATTGTAATGAGTTTTATCAGAATTTATTTAGTCCAAAGTATATAACTAATAATAAATAACTAGCTTATGCCCGCGACTTCGTACGCGTGGACTATAAATTAGTTATTAAACATACCCTATGTGATGGATGAAAACCAAAGCTACAGAATATCGAAACTTCCATCAAAATCCCTTCAGTAGTTTATTATCAGACAAAAATTCGACAAAACGGATCATTCATAAGGGTAGTGCGGAAGCGATATAACAGTCATGAAAGAAAAGATTAGGTAGCAATTAAAAAACTGCGCACCGGACTGCGGACTCGCGCAACGAGGGTTCCGTACCATCATATGTTTTTAAATTTTCATCGACGTGGCCTATATTCATCAGAGAATTTTAACACTGCAGTGTATAATATTGCAGTTTTATGTCAGCGCCATCTCTTGACCGATAGTGAAACTAATATAACTTTTATTGATGATTTCTGAACAAGTGTGCTATTTAGAGACTTCGTTTTATTTTTCCTGTAATCTTTACATAAACTTCTATCACATAAAATAATTTCAAATTTTTCTGTTTGCAAACTTCGGAGATAAGGGCGGGAAAGGTTTTTTTTTTGCATTTTACATCAAAAGTCGAAAACAATGCGGCCCAAAAAAAAGAATAAATGTTTGAGAATGTGCAAACTGTTTTCTTTCATATGATACCCCACGTGCTCTAGTAGCCCCACTTCGAATTCTTCAGACTTCCTTTCAGGCCCTGTTGCAAAAAACGTACATAATTATATTTTTATTTTTCTTATTTGCACAATAGTTGAGCAAACGTCATCTAAAACTATTCCAAATTTCAAGTTGATGCATTAGTAGTTCTTGACATGTCCAGCTGTGACAGACAGACAGACAGACAGACTGAGTCTCACCATAAGGGTTCCGTTTTACCATTTTGGTACGGAACCCTAAAAAGAAAATTTTTGGTAGGTAATAAAATTAATTATGTTGCTATATTTATATTTCCCTAAAAACTAAACACCAGAAATATTTTAACATAAATTTTATACATAATATTAAAAAAATATAATATTTACAATCACAAAACTAGAAAGAAACTAAAGTAGGATGATGAAATTAAAATACTGTAGGCGAGCAGCCCTATATTTCAAGAATAGGGCCGAGTCACAATACTGTTAGATGAAATTACCGTGGCAGCAGCGGGGTCAGCGAGTTCATTCGAATTGCGCGTTCGCGGAACTTGCCACGCGCGGAGGGAGGTAACGCTAAATGCCTACTGCGCTCGAATATCCTGGCCTTAATCATTGATAAACATTTGTGTTCATCTACGCAACGCCGCAATATATAACCACAAACATATAAGAAACCTCCTCCTTTTCTTGAATTCGGTTAAAAATATAAGGAAAAGTGGCCAAAATTGTGTGCACAAGTCAGTTTTGTCTTAGCTGCGACGGCGGGGCCTCTGGAATATTCCATAAGTCTATAGTACACAAATGAAAAAACATACCTCTCGTCGCGGGGAAATCTATGAAACTTTAAGTCCTTCTGGGATTTCGATGTCGATTTACATCCATACACAGAACAGTTTGTGCGCACCATTATAGAATATGTAAGTATAATAAAATTATTACACAAAAATCACGCCCGCGTCTGCCCTTCGCGCTCGGTACCGCAAACTGAGCGTGTTTGCGGTACGCGGCCCGCGCCGCCCGACCCCCCGCGAGTTCCCCTCCGTTGCTCTGCGCAAGTACATTCGTCGCGCTACTGTAGGAAATATTGTAATACTGTGCCCGTGTATATTTCGCGCCTTCATTATACCACTAAGGCCGAGGACATTGTGGAGTACGTGTGCCAAAGAACCAAGTACAGGCCGAGAGTGCAGTTGTTTGAATCGCGCCGCAACGTCAACTTTAAGGCGTTCGTGGTACGAGTACCTACATACTACCTGCACCTCGTCATGGCAGAGGACTTTTGGCCGCAAGGTGTAATGTTCCGTCCGTCGCTTCCGCGGACAAGTGCCACACGAACGCACAAAGACAGTGCTCGAGTGAAGTGTTTTACTAAGTTTATACACTAACACACAATGTATTATTATAATATATATGTTAGTCTGTAAGGTATTTATCTATGGGCCAAAGTAGCCTGAAAATAAAGGTTTTATTATCATTATTATTTTTTCTTTTTTCTCGGTACCATTGGGTCCCGGTCCTTTGGAAGGCGTACGAGGGGCCGAAGCCAACTCGCAGAGGCCCCTTAGGAAATTTTAATGAAATGCGGCACCAACCGACGATTATCCCTGTATGCGCTATGCAAGTGCACCCAAGGATAACCCCCGGTTGGTGTAGGACTATTGCAGGATATGGAAAAATAAAAAGTTGGACTATGGGTTTGGGTGGCTAAAGGGACTGGTTACCAAGAACTATGGAATAACTACGACCCCTGCTTGATCAATGTTTTATATATACACGGATAAAATGGCAGGGGGTGACTTGCACACTCAACAATGGGCCCCCGGAAACGGTCGCTAGCACATAGTGACGTAGCAACAAGGGGGCAACATGTCCTGAGGTGCTTATGAGGAGTGGAGAGGTATTCCACGGCTATCAGGACAATCCCGGAAGTACGGTCAAGATCCCTACCAGCATCTTACTGGAATACTTCCTTCCTCCGAGCACGTTTGCTCTTGCGAATCTCCACTCAAGCCGGCCAATAAAGGCAAGAATGAGGTGGGAGCTCTGTTCATCGTCATTGTTCACTCCAGCCGGCCAATAAAGGCAAGCCAGAGGTGAGGAACAAGACTTCTCCCTGAAGATAGGGTCCGTGGGGTCGCTACTGCCCAACAGTTCGCCACATGCTGCCCTACGGATTTCTGTATCTCTCTTGGTCTGGCTCCTCACCTTAGACCCATTCCAGCAAAGTAAACTCTTCCGGCATAGGCCTAGAGTTCGGAGCGCGCAAGCCCCACCATGGCGTCAACGTAGAGATACGGCGGCGGGGTTATTATTATTATTATTAAGCTGAATAGCTGTCTCTCAAGATACAGGTTGCCTAGTTTGAGAGGCATGGTTTTCCATATTGTGTACAGATTTTAGTTCTTAAAGGACATGGATAAAGTGTGGCCCTGCACGGACAAAGACTTAAATATATTTTAAAAAAAACTTATAATACTTGAATTTCTATCATGACTTTCATTTCTCCGCACATGTGTGTGGGAAAATATCTATTTAAAAGGGTATTATTTTGTTTGTTTTATTTTGACTTCCATCCGTGAGTTTCAAATGTTGCAATTATTTGAAATAAGATGGTAATTAGTACATGTTCATCGTTCGAAACAACATGTATTTACTTGTATTTTAGATAATAGAGTAAGAAAAAAATATATTTTTATGCGCGTTTAGTGATAACGAAAGTAAAAGTAAAAAAGACACATTTTATTTATCTCTAATTAAAAATCAATAAATCAAGTAGGTGGTAGTAGTTTTCTTCAAAGTAATGGAAACACTGTATTCTTCTGTTAAGGCAGTTACAGACGAAGCAATAGATGTTTCAAAGTCAAAGTCAAAGTCAAAACATTTATTTCAAGTAGGCACTTAAAAGGCACTTTTGAACGTCAAAAATTACGAAAAATAGAATTGATTCTAGTCGCCCATTCCAAAAGGTAGTTTTCGTATGGAGAAGAATGGGCAAGAAACTCCACCGTTACTCTTTTAAAATGTTTTACAATATTTTGTATACATTAATTATATAATATGTGAAGACGATGCACCTAAAATAAAATAAAATTACTATACCAAAATAGGTAAAAGAATTAAAAATGAAAACATGACATAAATTAATTATCTAATAGATACATGGTGCTCACATATTTACAAACATGGTAAAAATAAACGATTTTCATTTAAATAAAAAATTACAAGTAATAAGTCAGTGTGTGAGTTTAAGTAGTTACAGAATACAAATCAACGTCAAAAAAAAGAAGAAAGAATCAATTTTACAATTAAATTAGCAACCAGTTTGATTTTGTCTAGACTCTAGATTGTCCTATGGAGCAGGACCAGCATGTTTCCAAGCGTTCTTATCTTGGATATAATCTTCTAATTTATAGTATGCTTGTTTACAAAGTGTACGTTTAATGTGAGTTTTAAATTTTCTTTCATTTAATTGCAATAAGGTATTTTATTGTAACATTTAACACAGTACCCCATAAAAGATGTATTTACTTTGGCTAATCTAAAAAATGGTTGATATATTTTATCTTTATTTCTAGTATTAAAATTATGTCTATCGCTTATTTTATTAAAATAATGTAGATTTTTTCTTACATACATAATATTTTCATAAATAAATTGGCAAGGTACCGTCATCATATTAATCTTTTTAAAAAGTTCCCTGAGAGATTCGCGGCGACGTAGATTATAAATGGCTCTGACAGCTCTCTTTTGCAAAATAAAGATGGATTCAATGTCAGCAGCTCGACCCCATAGTAAAATGCCGTACGACATTAAGCTGTGAAAGTAGCTAAAATAGACTAAACGCGCGGTTTCTACATCAGTTAATTGTCTAATCTTTCGAACAGCATAAGCGGCCGAGCTAAGCCGCCCCGCAAGAGATGTTATGTGAGGTCCCCATTGTAATTTCTCGTCTAGCGTGATTCCCAGAAAAACAGTTCGATCAACAAATTCCAGTTTTTCTCCATTAAGTATGATGTCACATTCACTACTTCTAACATTAGGTAATTTAAATCTAATGCATTTGGTTTTCTTTTCATTCAGTACCAAATTATTTACCGTGAACCAATCTTGGACCTGAAGAATAGAGTTATTCACATCGTCAAGATTTTGTGCCCGTCTGTCTATCTTAAAGATCAATGATGTATCATCTGCAAATAACACCATCTTCGGTTGATTTTGAAGTAATTGGGGTAAATCATTAATGTAAACTAAAAAGAGGAATGGACCCAATATCGAACCTTGAGGAACACCCATTGTCATTTCAGACCCTAATGAGTTTACGCCGTTTACTTGAACTTTAACCTTTCTATCTTTCAGGTATGATCTTAGCAAATCAAGTGCTGTTTTTCTAATTCCATAGTGCTCCAGTTTCATCAGAAGTGTTTCATGGTTTACGCAATCGAACGCCTTAGAGAGGTCGCAAAAGATTCCAATGGCATCTTTTGCTTCTTCCCAGGCATTAAAAATGTTCTTTATTAGGGTAACACCGGCGTCAGTAGTGCAACGCCCTTTGGTGAAACCGTACTGGTGTTCATGTTTTCAAAATAAATCTTAATTCGATATAGTGTTTGACCCAATATTCACATAACATCACGCCTGTAATCCTCGAAGGGTTAGGTAGAGGTATACCTATAGCACCTACCCCCCTATTTCAACAGTTATATTCAAGTCTCATGACATAGAGGGCGAGCCTATTGCCATCAACCGGGACAACACAATATCCAGACTCCGGGCTGCTACTGAGAAACTCAATACAACATAACATAACTACATAGAAATTAACAGATAGTGTCTAACAGATATTTAGTGCAGGACACATTATTGTATTATTATAGTAAGGTGATTTAAAATATATTTTGACATATTTTTGTGACATTTACGATATTATAATTTCTGTTATATTAAAGACATGCACAGCTATACCTAATAATTATATATTTGACTGCACCTTATGTACAACACAATATATCAGTTTTATTATTGTGACGCGCCTAAATGACTAGATGTATGAACGTGGACAAACCAAAACGAGTAAGTAGGTAAGGGTCATAATACTTAGTAGAGGGCGTTTTATAGTTTATTTATTTATTTATTGGCCTATCTACAATTGTTACACTGTTTATCCTTAAAATACAAGCAATATACAAGCATAGTGTACAATATGATGTGATAGACACAGCATGCATATAGTTTCTGCCTTCCCGCATGGCATAAGCAGGTAGTTTATGTATGTTTGTATACATATTGCAGCTAGGTACGTGTGATATGGGTTTTATGTCGATTGTCATGACAAAGTCAAGACATTTGCCTTTCATTAATAATTTGACAATTTAAGTCATTCCTGTGTAGATTCTTGTGGCTCGCATATTGAATGATTTCTTGTGGTGTTTTACGATGACCTTTGACTTTGTTTCTGGATATCAGTTGTTGTACCTTGGCTACTTGCACTTTGGACAACTGATTTTACCCTATTTCTAATGGAGAACCAGCGCTGCACTAACTATGGTATAGCAACGTTTCGCATAAGGAGACATTTGTGGGATTCGGATGAAATACAATCTGTTATAAGACAGTGGATTACTCCGCGATTGGTGAGCTTTAACACGCGTGAGTTTTCAGTAACGTCTTGAGCACGTCTTTTAAGGGTGTAGGTAGCTATTTGTGTATACTTATGTAAGTTGTTTATTTTAGGTCACTACGTCTGATAATGTGTGCCATTCTTGCTAGTTACTGGCTAGGCAGACATTATCACAGTCTGGTACAAGTGGAAGACCAAACCCTAGTGTTTGCCATCGTAATGTGTGTGTAAACTGTGGAAGATCCCTGATGCGCGTTCGTTTTCACACACTGACACGGAACTCTGAGAGCAATAGACACATTCATGATGTTATATCTGAAAGGATTTTTCCTCAACAAGTTAGTATGAAAAATGTTTGCGCTTCAATATGTTTATACAATTATTATGTTATGAAATGATACATTATGAACTTTTTCGTATATATAGGTGAGACCGACAACCTCTATTTGCCACCCATGCCGCCAACGAGCTTACAGAGCGCAATCTCCAGTACCTAGGCGGCCCAACAGCGTCAACGACGACGGTCAGCAACAAGAAAATATAAATGTGCCACCAGTCCCCGAGGTTCTACCGTTCCCTGAAGTTCCACCAGTCCCTGAAGTTCCACATGTTGAAATATTTGTCACATTGCCAGATTTCTCTAGAGCTCATTGCTTTGTTTTAGGATGCCAGAACATAGATATTAGAAAAATGTCTTATGTCGGGCGTCTTGGGGGACTGTCTTATGTAATTTTGCCGTTCATAAAGTGCTGATTCTCAGTCTAGTTTGAATAAATGACTTTTGATTTGATTTCCTCATACAGAGAAAGAACGAGCTTTGATCACTACGCTTATTCATATATTACGTTCTTACAAAAGAACTAAAGAGTTTTCTTTAAAATAGTCATCATCATCATCATTCAGCCAAAGAAGTCCACTGCTGCTCATAGATACCTAGCCTCACATGCTGAACAATATGACCTGGTAGAAGTCGCAGGAATTCGCGAGAAGCACGGGACCGGTCTATGTGATACCTATACATTGTTGTACACACGTAGTTAAATATGATTAAAAGTAAATAATAATAATACCAGCCTATTATTATCTCATCTCGTACCGAAGAGACACGAGCATTGCACGATTGCTCAAGACCGGGTTGGCGATATCTATTTTAACTAGAAGTCCAGGTTTCCTCACGATGTTTTTTCTTCACCGATGTCAGTAATGTCCAAGATAATCTCGGAAACTACATATGAATTTAAAAAAGTGACACTGGTACTTGCCCGGAATTGAACCCACAACCTCGTGCATGAGAAGCGAGGCATTAACCACTGGACCATCACGACAATGTATAATTAATTGTCTACTGTATTTAAACGTCAAAATATCATACCAGAATGTTCACCTAAAATGTCTTATATCTCGTCACCACCGACTTCTGAAGTAATAAAATATAAACGGGACTATTAAGTACAAATATTCCTTCACGATATATATTGTTTTATTAATGTCCGTGCTGGACCATACTTGTATGGGAGCGTTATCCTTCTCCTTTGTATTGCATTGTGTTACTACCAAAGCTCATTTAAAACTGTCTTCAAATAACATATTAAATCTGTATTTTCTATGAAATAAATTTTATTATTATTGGACAGTTTTCGGCTTTACGATGATAACGATCCTCATACCTTATTACATGTTGGTTCTTAAAACTAAAAAAAAAAAAAATTGCAATAAGTAGTACTAAGAATAGAAACTAATTGATGTAAGTATAATTAATTAATTAACTCTAATTTGTAGTATTATTACCAATTAACAATTATAAGTGTAATTAAATGTAATTGTAATTTATACTGTGTATTAATAAATGTAATTTTAATGCCTGTTTTCATATCATATTATCATAATATTTTGAAGCGCATGAGCATGAGTGAAAAAAAAAAAATAATTATATATTTATTTTTAAAGATGGACTCACGTAGATTTTAAGATACTATATATAAGCATATCTAGTATTAATATGTCCGACGGGGAGAAACGTCATAAACTTAGTAAAGAAATAAAAATTACGTAAAAAAGGGCGCGGACCACCAAGTCCGCATTAAAAAGCTCATTTAAAACCGTCTTTGTATAACATGTTAAATCTGTATTTTCTATGAAATAAAGTTTTTTATTATTGGACAGTTTTCGGCTTTACGATGATAACGATCCTCATACCTTATTACATGTTCTTAAAACGACATATATTCTACTTAAACAGTGGTGTTATTCCAACTAGATAGTTGCTAGTTGTTAGCTGGTTATACTACAGATGCAGCGTAACCACGCCACAGGGTATGTAACCATTTGTCGGACGGCCAGTGTGACCACATTACTTCCGACGTTCCCAAGTGGTCATTTACATATGTGGCAGTGCCTTGTGACTGTATGTGGTAAACAGGAATGGCTTACAGCTTGTAAGAGACTACACAAAGGACAGTAATAAGTGAATTTAATGTTAAATTCACTATATTAAGGGTTAAATTGAATTAACTAGCAAAATTCTGTAGTCGTGATGGGTATATATATGAGAATATATCACACTAATATTATAAAGGCGAAAGTTTGTGAGTGTGAGTGTGTGTGTGTGTGTGTTTATATGTTTGTTACTTCTTCACGCTCAAACGGCTAGACCAATTTGGATAAAATTTGGTATGGAGGTAGCTGACAACCTGGATTAACATATAAGCTACTTTTTATCCCGATATTCCCACGGGATCGACATTTACGCGGGTGAAACCGCGGGGCGCAGCTAGTAATATATATATCTAATAATTCATTGACCACCGGTGAAGAAAATGTCGTGAGGAAACCTGGAGTTTATCAGATGGAATAACAGCTCACTCCAAGCTCAAGTATGCTGTAAGTGACGTAGAAGTGTTTTATTTTAACTAGCGAGTAATCTGTTAGTTTGTAGCGGTATCTACAACGCCACATGCGAACAACGCGTCATACTGACATCACGCAAAATCCTGCATCTCGCAAGCAGAGTTTACTGCCCAACTTGCATAGATACTACGGACGGACATGAATCATCGGGCAGTTGCCCGCCAGACACACCCGTCTGGTCAGAGGATCCTCCCTTTTCTATGGTGGTTGAGGAAGAGGGTGTAATCCTCATATCTCTATAAGTTAATATGAGTCATTGTGTCAGCCCTTTCAAAATGTCTACATTTATATGTGTAATATTTATGGTGTACATAACAAAGACCATTCTTATTCTATAACTCTGAAATCGCCAACCCGTGTTGAGCAAGCATGGTAATCAATTCTCGTGCCTTCTCTATATGAGAAGGCTTCTCTATATGAGGCCTTGGTCCTGAGTGGGACAATAACAACACCCTAATTGTGTGACACACTATCAATCGGAATCTGAATCATGTTGAAGCAAATTGCTAATCCATTGCTTCATAAGTTAGAAAAATTTGTCTGCTCAACACGTAAATAACGCAATGAATGTTGTTGAACTGTCAAAATGAAAGCGATTCCGATTGGTAATGTATTACGCAATTGGGCCCCTGGCTTGTAAAATATTATTTAACAAAATTCTTACTTTATATATTTAAATAAATAAAACCGGGCAAGAGCGAGTCGGACTCGCTCACCGAGGGTTCCGTAACATCCGGGTTTATGTATAAGGTTTATGTTTATGAAATTAAATGTTTTTTTATATTTGAGTTGGTTGAATAAAAGGTAAATTGAGGTTTACGATTTATGACGTATTAAAAAAAAAACTACTTACTAGATCTCGTTCAAACCAATTTTCGGTGGAAGTTGACATGGTATTGTACATCATATATTTTTTTTTGTTTTATCATTCTCTTATTTCAGAAGTTACAGGGGGGGGACATACATTTTACCACTTTGGAAGTGTCTCTCGCGCAAACTATTCAATTTAGACAAAAATTATATAAGAAACCTCAATATCATTTTTGAAGACCTATCCATAGATTGTCTGTGTGGTGCCGGACTTAAAGAATACCACCACCCCTTACTTCCCGTGGGTGTCGTAAAAGGCGACTAAGGATCGTACCGGAGAATGGGCAGCAGCGTACTCTATGTATTCCACCATCATACCATACTGCGATCGCCAACCCGCCTGCCAAGCGTGGCGATTATGGCAAACCCCGCCCAGAATTGGGGGAGGCCTATGTCCAGCAGTGGACGTCTATCGGCTGAAACGACGATCCATAGATACCTCACACGTATGGGTTCGACGAAAAAAAAAATTTTTAGTTTCAGTTCTAAGTATGGGGAACCCCAAAATTTATTGTTTTTTTTCTATTTTTGTGTGAAAATCTTAATGCGGTTCACAGAATACATCTACTTACCAAGTTTCAACAGTATAGTTCTTACAGTTTCGGAGAAAAGTGGCTGTGACATACGGACGGACAGACAGACAGACAGACATGACGAATCTATAAGGGTTCCGTTTTTTGCCATTTGGCAACGGAACCCTAAAAAGTCGTAGTAGTTACACCATATAAAACTCAAACGGCTGGACCGATTTTTATGATATTTGATTAGTTGGATTTGCCTCAACTACGAATAGCAGAATCACTTTTAAAATATGGGAAAAACTCACGAAAAAAAAAAACATCACACTATATTATAAAAGTGCGAAGCGAAAGTTTGTGAGTGTGTGGGGGTGTGTGTGTGTGTTTATATGTTTGTTACTTCTTCTCGCTCAAACGGCTGGACCAATTTATATAAAATTTTGTATGGAGGTAGCGGACACCCTGGATTAACATATAGGCTACTTTTTATCCCGATATTCCTACGGGATCGACATTTACGCGCGTGAAACCGCGAGACGCAGCTAGTTAGCATTCATAATCTGAGGCGGTGAGAAATTCGCGGGGTCAGCTAGTTATAGAATAAAATAAAACTGAGCTATGATTGTAGCTCACAGTAATACTCACTCCACGGAAGTCGGTGTCTTTGGTTTTGTATTTTAGTTTTTTGCCACCGACTTCCGAAATTAAAGTTATTTTTCACTTTATAGTGTTTTTGGAAGTCGGTTGTATTTTTTTGTAAAAAGTTTTTATTTTTCACTTTTTAGCGGGTCAGTTTGTAATTTATCTAAGTTATAATAGCCTAATGTCAACTGTTTATCACCTTTTACAAAATATTGCTTTTCCCGATGCAGGGACGTTAATTGTTGAGGAGTTCTCCTAGTAAGAACCAGGAGAACTGGAGCTGATTGAGAAGTCACCATCAGCTCCTCATCACCATATGCATTGTAATGAGCATAAATTGCTTAGCAGCTATATTAAAGTAATCGAATCGCAACCCGTGAAATATTTGTCATTGAGTAGTGCCATTTGTGGTCTTCATCATCAGCTCCACTTTACCAAATCATAATTTCCGAGAGCAAATGCTCAAGTTACTTTAATAATAGACTTAGGCAAGAAAAATTTTGCTAAGGGCCAAGTTTATGTTACGCTTAGTCGTGTAAAGACGCTGGATGACATTGTATTATGCGACTTGGAACCTACCAAATTGCTAAATAGACCACATGACGAAAAGGCATTGCGTGAAATGTAACGATTGAGGCTTTTATAAATCATCGACGACGTAGACCTCCCCAAGTTTGCGCCAACGTTCACGGTCCTCCGCTTCTCTCATCCAGCCACTACCGGCAACCTTTGTTAGGATAGTTATACAGAAGAAAAACTCGCAAAAGTATTTCACTTTAAGAAGTATTTATTAGTTTTAAGACTAGACGCTGATAATCCTGGCTGCAGCATCAGGCCAGACTTATGTCAACATTGCATTGAACTTAAAATTTAGTCCTGTTTAAAATGAGCCCAAACACGACTACGGTGCTGTAATTTCAAGGTTTGTACTTTTTCTGATGCTCGACTGGCTTCAGCATTAGGTCTCTATGTACTTCGGTGTTCCTCATTAACAGTACGTTTATCCACACATCGAGCCCTTTTCAATGAGCCTAAACACGATATATCTTCTGTTAGTTGTCGAGGAGTTAGGTACTCTGCAGACTATCCTGACTGCAGCATCAGGTCATAACTTGATGATCATGAGACCAAATGTGACAAATGCCCTATCAAACATCAAAACAATTTACTAAAACAGTCCTTGCCTGTTCGAGTAACTTCTTACTGTTAAGGAGTTGTATCTTCCATCATCAGCCCAGCTACTTGAGATGGTGACAACCATACGCAAATACACAAGATACTTCATAAAATATGCGAAAAACAATAAGTGAGCCTATAAAATTTGGGGGTTGCCCTCGATTTCTCTAAGATCCCATCATCAGATCCTAACTTGATGTCAGTGGGACCACCTCAGAACTATCTACTTTCGAACAAAAAAAGTATTTTGAAAATCCGTCCACAATTGGCGGAGTAATCGATGAACAAACATACAAAAAAAAAAACATACAAACATCCGAACATAGTACCTCCTCCTTTTTGTTAAGTCGGTAAAAAAAAATGTTGGTCTGTTTCAAACTCAATAAAATAAAAATGAAAACCAATTATAATCTGTAAAATCAAATATTAATCTCAGTACTCAGTTCACGAACTTTTAATCAAAAGAATAAACTCTTTTTATATTTTCATTTTTTTTTAGGTCTGTGTGGTGCCGGACTTAAAGAATACCACCACCCCTTACTTCCCGTGGGTGTCGTAAAAGGCGACTAAGGATCGCACCGGAGAATGGGCAGCAGCGTTCTCTGTGTATTTCACCACCATACCATACTGCGATCGCCAACCCGCCTGCCAAGCGTGGCGATTATGGCAAACCCTCCCAAAATTGGGGGAGGCCTATGTCCAGCAGTGGACGTCTATCGGCTGAAACGACGATTTTTTTTTAATATAAAAAGATTTTATCAATAAAAAAAAAAATAATGGTGATGGAGAAAACCGTTTTATTTCTACTAGGAATTTATTATGCACTTCCTTCCTTTAATGTAATTTTACTAGATAACATTGTCTTAAAAGATTTTTTCTAAATGTTTCGTTGACAAAAAAATACTCAAACACAGTTTTTAGTAAAACTTTAGGCCAAATCGGAGCGATTTATAATTATGAATAAAAGTTTTATTTTTTCTTATCGTGAACTGAGATGTCATTCATTCATGCAACTGTTATCACATTAAGTATTCATATTTATAATATTTTATATAATTTACATTTAAACAACATCGCTTTTCCCTCCACGAGTAAGCTTTCAATATTCCGAAATATTTTTAAAACAACAATACGTTTTTTAACATTTTCACTTTTCAAGCGTCGATTTTCGTATATCTTTCGGAAAAACCATCTTTCCTTATTTTTATTTCTTCCTTCTCTTTATTATCTTTTCCTTGACAAACACAAAATTAAATAATTATTATTATATGTAACATAAAAGCTCGATTTTGTGACAATAATTATTAATTTAGATACATGTTATTAACTATGTAACTAGTATGGCAACTGTTCGTATAACATACTTATAATATATACACTATATACATTCACAACGTACTTATTTATATTTTTGTTAGCTAATCTCCTTTAACCAATAATATTTTTTTATAAGAAAAATAAACAAATATTTTTACAAATCTGTAATTTGCAAAAAAATATATACCATGTGACAATAAAAAAAAACTTATTTTGCGCGGTATTTTAAATGTAATTATAATAAGAATTAATTACAATAATGTAATCAACTAATTGTTTATCTAAATGTGTGTAAGTTCTACACAAATTCAGTCTTATACATCTTGAGGAAGATGCAAAACTAATTTACAATCTAGGTATTTTTCGTTCTATCAAATTGACATTTATCGTTCATTCTAACAATCAATAAGTAATTCAAAAATCTATTTGCATATTATTTTATTAAAATAAATTAATTGGCAATCTATTAAAATAAAATTGACAATTAAAATAAAATTATTTGTGTTAAATAATATTTGCCAAAATTTTTGAAATAATTCAATTAAAAAAAAAACAAAAATCACACATTTTATTGTAAGTATAAAGAAATTGTTAAAAAATCACAACGGACGGGTCCATAGTTCCAAACCGATTTTTACCGAATTTTATCACATTAAATATACACTTTACACCTTTTTGAAAACCACTTTAACTGAGGCCCTGAGGCCCACTTTAACCACGCACAATGGTCCACTGAAGGACTAAGTGCGGAAACCAAACCCATAACATAGAACATAGAACTGAGGCCCTTTTTTCTAGGCCACTGGCCTGTAAATGTACTCTGAGGCCTTTATAACTAGTCCACACACTTTGTCCACCCAGTCACTTTGTCTACACGTTGTAACACTAAAGGTGCTTTATCCCTTTTTAATATTTTTTGTCTCAGTCGCACTCTTTAGTAACTTTAGCATGTTCTAGGGTAGTGTCGGTGGCTTTAGACACGCACTTTGGCTCACTCGGAATTTGAGTCGGAGAGTTTCCTGAAAAAGAAAAGAGAAATAAGTTTCAGTAGCAAAACGACAGATACATCAATTCCGTGACGAGATGACACTGTGATTTTTGACATGTCGCTCATTTGCTACAAGGTCGACATATATCTCAAAATTGATGATTTTTTAGTTAATAAAGTTGTGTTGACAAAACTGCGCTGAAATTGAATTTTAATTTGATATTCACAATGTGAATATCTGCCCTCTTTCTCTTACTATAGAGCTTAGAGAAATGACATTTTTACAGTAAACGGAGCGCAATTTTTTCAACACAACTTTATTATTAACTAAAAAATCATTAACTTTGAGATATGTCGACTTTGTAGCAAATGAGGGATGTGTGTTTGTATTAAGCCTTGAACATCTGTTCGATTCAGGCTAGGCGACATACGAAGGCGCCAATCGCACAGTGAGCCCGGTTGAGAAGATTCTAGGACGTTAATTTCACTTCGCTACTCGCCAGGTGTCTCGCTAGGCTAAAGGCACTAAGCACGTCACCTGTCATTGCGTACGCCGCAGTCATAGCATAAACGGATCGTCACCGTATCGCCTCTCGCCTCGCCATCCAACAGGCATCAACCTAGGGTAAGCACGTAACCAAAGCGGATCAGAAGCTCCTATACGTCGACTCGGCTTTGGCTAGGCGACGCCGCGCTTTCGGCTCGCCGACCGCTGGTTGGTGCAGGCAGGCCGCGGGAGGGGTGACAGAGGCAAGGGTGAACGAAGAGACGTAAGCGCGGGGACGACGAGCCGTAACGCACCGCATCGTGGTTCGTGAGCTTGTCCCGAGGCGAGGCGATTACGTTACGATTCCGATAGGTGTGCGTTGCAGTAGGGAGTTTCATACAAAGAATACTGAACGGCTCGAGTTGATACGGTGCCGATCGTTTTCCGGTTTGATACGTGTGCTATGTTAGACTATATTTAGGCTTTCGTTTCACTTCGCTACTCGCCAGGTGACTCGCTAGAATCTAGGCGTTAGCAAACCACCTGTCAGTGCGGACGCCGCCTAATGTAGCTACAATGGTAATATGTTTCTGGATGAACTCTTACATAACGCTATTATTTTACATTCCAAAGAGAAAACATTTATCTTTACATGAGCCAGATTGTTGAACTGAAACAGATCTGTTTACTGAATATAATTAATGCGCACCGCAGAGCAATTACGGTAGAACAAAAACATTTTGAAAACTGGACGAAATGGTTACTTACTTAGTTGAATAAGTACCTTTTTAAAACGTTATTTGTGAACCATTTTGAGATTATTTACATAACTACTAGCAGCGCTCCGCGGTTTCACCCGGGATAAAAACGTGAAGAGGACAGACACACTTTGGGTATGGATTTTTGAATTTGGTCAGATATTTTAATTGTGCATTCTCGAAACAACATATTCACGAGCTAAAATTTAAGGTCGATAACTATCGAGCAACTTTTGAAATGAAGCAAAACTAAAATATTTTTACAAAAAAATAATGTTTAAGTATTAATTACAAGCAATTAATTAATTATTTTTTATGCTGATTGTTTGTGGATTGTGGCCAAGTAATAACAGCCGTACGGGTCGATTGATTAAGTTAAGCTACGCTTGCCGCGGTTGGTCCGTGGATGGGTGACCATCTTTACATATAAAGACCTCTCCGTGCCTCGGAAAGCACGTTAAGCCGTTGATCCCGGCTGTCATTCGTGGATCTTTGACAGTCGTTACGGGTCGTCAGAAGCCCGAAAGTCTGACAACCATCTTACCAAGGGGTATCGTATTACCGAGTAATTGGGTTGTGAAGGTCAGATAGGCAGCCGCTCCATGTAAGTTACTGGTATTCAGCTGCATCTGGCTGCAAAACTACTTTTAAAATTTTTTGTCTGTCTGTTTGTTCCGGCTAATCTTCGAAATGGCTGGACCGATTTTGACCGGACATTCCCTGACTGATGAGATGCAGCGCACAGCTGACTAGCTGATGGGTCTTGGTATGTAAATATGGTCACCCATCCACAGACCAACCGCGGCAAGCGTAGCTTAACCTGATCGATCGAGCTGTGCGGCTGTTATTATTTAGCCACGGGCCCCTCACTATGATAATAATACAGGGTTTAAAAAGACACATCACACAGCCGTTAACTACGCGTTCTGTACTGGCGCTAGCATATCAAGCTACTATCTGTCAAGTTTCTTTAATAGATTTTCAACTTTATCACTAAAGCATAAGGTTCAAAGTTGATTGGGAAAATTTGACAGTTTTGGTTAGCTTGATGTGCTGGCGTCTGTACATCAAAGTAGGGAACATTGCACAAAAAAAAATTATTAGGAAACGACTTTTATTTATGGTGTTCGCAGTAGTAGAGGCTTACATGACCTAAAGCGCGGTCTTTGTCGGACTGCATAGAAAAGAAAGAGAAGCGCGATGACATATCGCTGGTAGTTTATTGCAAAATGTGAAGCAATTATCTATTTAAAAAAAATCTATTGCTTTGACAAAAAAATTAAAACAGTAGTGCTTTAGTATGTTGCTTGTAATCTGACAACAAATCAGAAGGATTGTAGTATGGTTTTTATTGCAAAAATAAAGTTTTTATATCGTTTTTTTCTATCTTATCGAATTAGTTGTATTATGTTTTCAACACACTATCTATCTAGCTTATATCCTGAAGAAAATCATATATTTTTCTGGTTTTGTTGACTGTAGTCAATCATAGTATACTTTTATTGCTTCTAAAACTTGCGTTTTTTGCGCAAAACATTTTGCATATGAGTGCACTGGCAGCGCCCCGCGGTTTCACCCGCATAAATATCGATCGAGAGGGAATATCGGGATAAAAACTATCCTATGTCCTTTCCCGGGACTCAAACTATCGCTATACCAAATTTCATCTAAATCGGTTCGGCGGTTTAAGCGTGAAGAGGTAACAGACAGACAGACACACTTTGGCATTTATAATATTAGTATGGATGCAGCGGTACAGGGGACATGGTGTATTTGAAGTTGTGTTATAATAACATTAAAACCTGTAGGGGACCACCCTGGAAGGGCATATAGTGACTTTGTTTGCGATGTTCTTTAGAAAGATTAAAGTCATAGTCAAAGCATTTATTTCTAATAGGCACATAAAAGGTACTTTTAAATGTCAAAAATTACGATAAAATAGAATTGATTGCAGTCGCCCCTTCCAAAAGGTAGTTTTCGTATGGAGAAGACTGGGCAAGAAACTCCACCGTTACTGTTTTAAAATGTTTTACAATATTTTGCATACATTAATTACCTATGTAAAAATATGTGAAGACGATGCACCTAAAATAAAATTACTATACAACAATAGGTAAAAGAATTAAAAATGAAAACATGAAATAAATTAATATCTGATAGATACTTCCTTCTGACAGATATTTACAAACATGGTAAAAGTAAACGATTTTCATTTAAATAAAAAAATTACAAGTAATAAGTCAGGGTGTCAGTTCAAGTAATTACAGAATGTAAATCAACTTCAAAAAAAAAGAAGAAAGAATAAATTTTACAATTAAATTAGCAACAAGTTTGATTTTGTCTAGACTCCAGATTGTCCTATAGGGTGTGAGTTTAAGTAAAATTTACAGAATGTAAATCAACGTCAAAAAAAAAGAAGAAAGAATAAATTTTACAATTAATTTAGCAACCAGTTTGATTTTGTCTAGACTCCAGATTGTCCTATGGAGCAGGACCAGCATATTTTCAAGCGTTCTTATCTCGGATATAATCTTCTAATTTATAGTATGCTTGTTTACAAAATGTACGTTTAATGTGAGTTTTAAATTTTCTTTCATTTAATTGCAATATATCACAAGGTATTTTATTGTAACTGTTGGATTTCGTATTAGTTTATTATTTTCATTATAGGGTAGAAGTTAATATGACTTGCAAAATGCGTCACTATCCTATCGTGTCCTATCCTTTTCCCACATGCAACCCCGGACTATCGCTGTCCTTGTCAACATGTACGGTGACAGTGTGAGGATCGTGCGCTTCTCTTGCCGCGTTGCCGCCCGCGTGAGCAGTGGTCTATGACATGCTCCCTTGTTAATTAATTGCCAATTTACGGTTGCGAACTTTTGCGAAGCATTTACGAACTATTATCTGGAACACTACGAAAAGTGCGTGTTTGTGCTGTGAAAGGCGTCTGTGCGACCTCTCGTGCGCTGCCTGCTTATCCAGCAAGTCGAACCTTCTGCCGGCCGACGTGGAGGATTGATGGTGAATCTACAGGTCAGTGGTGTTGCATTTTCCTGCCAAATTCCTTTGTCCATGTACAATTTTCGTCGTCCTAATTCGTGTCGTATTTTGCAAAGTCAGACCTACCCACGTACTTTTCACCCCGCATTATACAGTCCACTATTTAATTGAACCAGCTCCCTGCATCTGGGATAAACGCAAACAATTTTATATTTCCGCCCAAGTATTTGGTGTTAGGCGCCACCGGTAACATTTAACACAGTACCCCACAAAAGATGTATGTACTTTGGCTAACAGCACGTGCGTTTTTTAGGTGGTGCTAAATCTTAATGTGGCGCCCATTGTGGCGCCCCTGTCTTACTGATTTGCAAATCAGCACAAGCATTTTCCAATATGGACCTTTCCGCGCCGCCCGCTCCGTTTGCGCGCCCAAATGTTCGTCGCGACTCGAACGATACTCCGCGTCTGCGCTTTATAGTAGTTACTATCATCGGTCATCGGATAGTTACCATCAGTAACTATTCGTTGACTGGTGCCTGGTGGTCGCATTCCGGTTAATTTCAGCGCCCTCCATGACGGCACCCGGTGCCGTCGCACCGCTGGCTCCGCCCTAGGGGCGCTACTGGTAGTACTCGCAACAGACATGCGTGTATGACCAGCACCCTAATGTGTGCGTAACACACTATCAATCTCAATCTGAATCATTTTGAAGGATGTTGCTAATCCATTCCTTCATATGTTCGAAAAACTTGTCTGCTCAACAACGTAAAAAACGCAATGAATGTTGTTGAACTGTCAAAATGGAAGCCATCGCTACTGTTAGTGTGCAACGCAATTGGAGGCCTTGTGGCTAAGTCGTAACAGCCGTACGGTTCAATCGATCAGGTTACGCTACGCTTGCCGCGGTTGGTCCGTGAATGGGTGACCATTTTTACATACTTATACCCCGCCGTGCCTCGGAAAGCACGTTAAGCAGTTGGTCCCGGCTGTCATTCGTGGATCTTTGACAGTCGTTATGGGTCGTAAGAAGCCCGAAAGTCTGACAACCAGTCTTACCAAGAGGTATCGTATTACCCAGTAACTGGGTTGTGGAGGTGAGTTAGGCAGTCGCCCCATGAAAAGTACTGGTATTCAGCTGCACCCGGTTATACTGTATTGTAAATGCCACACTGCTCTCAAAATTCGCATAAAACTATTGAAATCCCAAAAAAAAAAACTACCTTACATTGGACGGACATTTTGAAAGTTATTATTTCGTTGAAATGCAATTTTCAACAAATTCTTTTCAACGAAACGTTTGGTACGACATGACCGTTGAAATTAAATTTCAACTTCACTTTTTGTTGTTTTAACTTTAGTTTTACCGTGTCGCGAACCGTGATTCTAACTGGAGGTAGGGTTGTGCATTAGCACAAAAATAAAAAATAAATACTTCATCCCTACTACATGACCTAAAAGCGCGGTCTTTGTCGGACTGCTAAGAAAGGAAAGAGAAGCGCGATGACACAACGCTGGTAATTTATTACAAATTATGAGGCAATTATCTATTTACAAAAATCTATTGTTTGGACAAAAAAAATAATACACTAGTTCTTTAGTATGTTGCTTGTAGAATAATCTGACAAAAAATCATAATGATTGTAAGTATGTATATTAGAATGGATTTTATTGTGAAAAGAAAGTTTTTAGAGGTACCTTCATGATTTTTTTCTCGCATCAAATTAGTTGTATTATGTTTTCAACACACTATCTACCTAGCATATATCCTGAAGAATATCATATTTTTATCTGATTTTGTTTAATGGAGTCGATCATATACTTTTATTGTTTCTAAGAGTTGCGTTTTTTTTTATTATAAATGATGGGCCCCATTGACATTATATTTTTATGTAATAAGAACTTGTATTGTAGTCTTAAGGGTCCAAAAGGCTTCCAGGTATGGTCCAGTACAAAAAAGTGACGACTCTCAGCTTCGGTCCTGTAAGCCCCTTAAGGGATGATATTTTTTTTTCCAAACTCAAAAAAAAAATTGTTTGCGAATATTCTAATAATACTATAAAAGCTTCAAAAATTTTCAAGTTATAAACGTTTTAAAATAACTGCAAGATAAAGACGGCAAGATCATAGAAGTGACGTCACGAGTATTTAACTTGATACTAGCGTCATACATTGTCCGTACCCCGCGACAAGGACTAGAACGAACCGCTCCAAAAATGTTTAATGTTTTTTATCTTCTCCATATTTCCATCGATTTTACAGATTTTGGAAGTGAAAACTCCTTTAGCGTTGGGCGTTTTTTGAGATGGGAAAAAACTATTGAGCTCGCGTAACTGTTACCGTAAGCGACACCACGCGTGTTTTGTTTATAAGACGACTCGAAAAATACCCGCTTTGGATGTGTTCGGCTGTCCTCGGGATGTACTCGGTTTTAATTTATATCCGATATGTCAGTGAGTGATGGCAAAGTATTCTGTTTGTGTTTTGTTTTCACTTCTGTCGGTACTCCTGGAATGCCAGTTTTAATATGCCTTCTTTGAATTTACATTATTTGTTCGAACATTTTTAATATTAATCATCATCATTTTGGGGGAGGAAATATTCATGCGATGAGGTAAAATAAACATTCGTTTGGTATTTTAGGGTTGAATATCATTTCGCTTATGCGAACCATAATAGTCTTTTGAAAATACGAATATTTAGATAATGTTATTTTCAATTGATGAATAATAATTATAGAATATTTTGCTGCTTAAAACTGGAAAAAACTTACACTGAGAATAATAATCAGAATTTTGTTTTCATTTACTATCGCGCCATTTTGATTTTTTTTCAAAATGGCGACCAAACATTCGGAACATCATGAGAGACAGTTGAATTGTAGCAATCGGAGCAAAATGTCGTCGCTTTTGACTTAGTAAATACAGTAAAGGCCTAATTCGAAACTCTTACACATCTTTCCGCACAATAACCATCCATATTACAAAGAAAAACAGGTTTCGCTTTAAAAACTTGTCGACTGTTACAGATACGTGCGAAACAAACGCGACACGGTGGGTGACTGGCTTTCGAGCAGATCGGCGAAATTTCGCTGGAAAGAGATAAAAAAAAAAAACAAAAAAAAAAAACAAAAATTATTTATTTCTCCAACATAACTTAGGCTTAACAGGTTAGTGATTTGAGCTCCCTTTAAGCAAGTAATGCCTGTATAGGGAGACTCCGCTCTTCCATACCGATTACTACTTGGATAACAATATAAATAGAAATAATAAAAAAGTAATAAGAAATACACTATTTGTGTGAGTCTGTGAGTATGTGTGTGAGTGAGTGAGTTTATGTGAGAGTACGTGGGAGTGTGTGGGTATATGTGTGAGTGTGTGAGTAGGTATAGGTGTGGGGGTGTATTTGTGAGTGTGTGTGAGCCTGTTTGTGTGTGAGTATAATATGAGTGCCAACATGAGATGGGAGGTAAGGAGATAGAATCATAATCATTAGATCAGGCAGTTTCGCTTCAGAGGGTCTACTCCCTAAGTCCGTCAACGAAGTAACGAGCCCGTCCGACAGTAGTCCGATACGTCGGAATGAACCCTACTCCCTAACGATTTCGGATTCATCAGTTTCAAACGGAATCTTATACAATATTCATGAGCGAAATACGCGTGGCGATAGAGCTGCGCTATTTTACCGGTCGATTACTGGTTTACTTATTTCGTAGTTTTCTAGCTACGTTTTCTTATTTTGTTAGGCAAGCGTAGCTTAACACAGGTCGATCGATCAGGTTAAGCTACGCTTGCCGCGGTTGGTCTGTGGATGGGTGACCATCTTTCCATACCGTGACCCGTCCGTGCCTCGGAAAGCTCGTTAAGCCGTTGGTCCCGCCTGTCATTCGTGGATCTTTGACAGTCGTTACGGGTAGTCAGAAGCCCGAAAGTCTGACAACCAGTCTTACCAAGGGATATCGTATTACCCACTAACTGGGTTGTGGAGGTCAGATAGGCAGTCGCTCCATGTAAAACACTGGTATTCAGCTGCATCCGGTTAGACTGGAAGCCGACCCCAACATAGTTGGGAAAAGGCTAGGCAGATGGTGTTTTCTTATTTTGTTTTTTTTTACAGCACGATAACTATTTTGATGTCGTATCAACTGACATAACTATCCGTCAAAACCAGTGTCAGGTTCAACAGTTCGGACGGGCAAAAACACATCGGGAGTAGGGACAATTGTCAAATCGCGTTGTCATTCATTCTTCGTTCGGACCCCGAACGAATCATCCGTCCGTAGATGATAGGGGACGGACTTCGTGCTTAGGGAGTAGACCCCCTGTTTTGCTAGTCGTGCAACGGACAAGGCATGGCGGAACTACTGCGGTTTCTCTGCTATGGTATTGCGGCGGAGATGCGATACCCGCCTAAAGGTAAGTATTTAAATAAAACTCTTACGTGACAACCCCGACAGTGTCGTCCCGCTCCTGTATTTCCTTATGTTTCATAAATGGCACTTGCAGCGCGTATCCGCTAATATATCTCATGAACCACGTAGGTACATTCCAAGTGAATGTAGCTTTTCCTCGCTAGACACCGTATTGTAACAGTGACTAGAAAAGTATTTTATTCTTCTAACGATATAAAAATAGCTTTTATAACACTCTGTGACCTTAACCCGCACTTGTTTTTTTTTTTATTGCTAAATGGACATAGGCGTCTCTTTTATTGTGCCAATCTCCAAGTTTCTGTGCCAGCCTCATTCAGGGTTTTGCCCGCATTTACATGCCTGCCTCAAATTGGGTTGCAATTCTCAGATAGTATTTTCTGGGTGATCCTGATCGAATCAGAAAAGAGGAGATCCGCAGGAGAACCAAACTAACCGACATAGCCCTAAGAATTGCCAAACTTAAGTGGCAGTGGGCAGGGCACATTGCACGCAGAACAGATGACTGTTGGGGTTGAAAGGTTCTGGAGTGGCGACCGCATACGGGGAGACGGAACGTTGGAAGGCCTCCCACAAGGTGGTCCGATAACTTTGAGAAGGCCGCAGAAACCCGTTGGATGCGAGAAGCACA
This sequence comes from Mesoligia furuncula, assembly GCA_916614155.1. Taxonomy (NCBI): domain Eukaryota; kingdom Metazoa; phylum Arthropoda; class Insecta; order Lepidoptera; family Noctuidae; genus Mesoligia; species Mesoligia furuncula. The sequence goes on from OU744815.1 coordinate 6,787,519, forward strand.
GGTCGAAGTGGAGGTGCTTGGGAGAGACCTATGTCCAGCAGTGGACGTCTCCGCCATTTCCGTTCTGTGTTATGGTTGGTTACCTACGTGGTCACAAGCATGACTGCTGAGCGTGGGGTCCTGGGTTCGATTCCCGGTCAGGCAAAGTGTTATTGAGTTTTTCCATTCGGCATTTCTTAGGTAACAGCCCGGAGTTTGGAAGTTAACGGTGTGATACCTCATGTCTCGGAAAGCTCGTTAACCCGTTGGTCCTGCGCCTGATCTCTCTCCGGTCCCATCGGACTGTGAGAGTGAGGGAGTGCAGTTCCGGGTCAGCGGGATTGTCCGAAAGGTTTACCGCTGGCCCGGAACATAAAGGGCTAAGGAAGGAACACGGGTGGGTTTTAGTCAGTAAGAGTCTGACACTCCCTTCCGCTCCACCCAGAGCGGGAGGAGTCATTTGATAATTTCACATCCGCAAGGAAGGTGTTCAATGAAGGTGTTCAATTGTGCGTGCACATACACTGGTGCACTTTATTATCTCCCACGCCTTTGGCTAGTCTCCGTTGACATTGACCTCCATGGCGGAAATACGGTCTGAGGTCTATTATTATTATGTTTGGTCCCATCCAAGTGTTTCAACCCAATAACTGAGAAATCCCAATAGTTGTTGTCACTTTTGACCACATACCTTTTGCAATGTTTCACTGTTTGTTACGGAACGGTGTGACACGCTAAAAAGTTACACTTTAAGTAATTTTATTTTACTCTAAATTTTAAATGTGCGCGCAGTAACTCAGTGCACTCTACACCTAACCTATTTATTATTTTTAACTTTTCAACTTTGTAGTGCTTTGAATAAGTAACTGTCTTTACGATGTTCCTTTTATGCTTAAGAAGTGTACAATTTGATTTTTACTTGAGATGGTTTAAAATGGCATGTGAGGCGGAGGAATGAGGAAAATTTCGTGAGGATAGTTTTGTGTTTGGATGTCGATGGCTATACCTAATAGTAGGGGGAAGACCAAAGAAACGATGGATGGAATTTAACGGCACGGTTGGCTCAGTGGTTAAGCGATTGACTGCTGCGCTGCGTCTCGCGGGTTCGATTCCTGCACGGAACAAATATTTGTGTGACCTACAAGTATTTCTTCCGGGTCTGGCTGTTTGTGTTTGTGAGTTTAAATGTTTGTAAATGCACAGGAAGGAGGAGGAGGGTACAGGAGAAATTCCTAGTGTGGGGCAACGTTTTTTTTTTCTAAACAAAAAAAAAAAAAAAATGGAATGTTTGAATGATGATATGGTTAGAAAGGGGGTGACTTCCGAGATGATGACTAATAGAGAAGTATGGATGATAAAGACGTGTTGTGAATTGGGATAAGGACAGGAGTATGCAGATAATTATGGTTTAAAATGGTTCGTAAGTGAAGTATTTGGTCTACGCTTTTCGATGTTAGAGTACCTTTAATGGTAGAAGGGTCCGTAGTTAAATAATAACAGCCGCACAGGTCGATCGATCAGGTTAAGCTACGTTAAGCAGTTGGTCTGTGGATGGGTGACCATCTTTACATATCTCTGCCTATCTGACCTCCACAACCCAGTTACTGGGTAATTCGATATCCCTTGGTAAGACTGGTTGTCAGAATTTCGGGCTTTTGACGACCCGTAACGACTGTCAAAGATCCACGAATGACAGCCGGGACCAATGGCGTAACATGCTTTCCGAGTCACGGAGGGGTCTCGGTATAAAGCCATTATGGCTTCATATTTGTTACAGTCGCGAATCATATTTTAATTAACATAAAACCTGACAACTCCATAGACAACTTTAGACGAGATTAAAAAATTAGCTATTAAAAATACGTCAATTTACGTCAGCCACTGACTAATTTGACAGGACTAAACTAATATTTATCTTCTGTCCTTTTCTTAGTGAAATAGAAAGAAAAAGATGCCTGAACTTAAATTTAGTTTAGTTTGTGAACAACAGAATCGGCGTCAATGACCTGCAAATTGCAAAAAAAGTAAGTAAATTTGAATTTCGCGGGTTACCTTAACGCATCCCCTTTAACCCTAAAATCACCCTATAAAACACGGCAGCGATAAGTTGCCCCAATTTTCACCGACAGAAAGCGAACAAAAAAAAAAACACCCAAAAAATTAAAAATAATTTTTAATGACAAGACAACACAAAATATTCTCACAATTTACGCAGCGCTTTACAAAATGGAAAACTAAGAAAGAAGCGATGAAATAAACAAGTGTACAAGGCTTGAACCTGAGCTGTGCTGTGTCGCGGAAGTTTTACATCGTCCGAGGGGCCCAGGGGCCTACAGGGGCCCAGGAGGCAAGAGGAAGGGGGGGGCCTTATCTTCGCCTGAGGGCTTTACAGACTTGTGATGGTATAAGGCACCGTTCATGGCCTCGAGTGATGCTACTTCCGACGCGACTTGCTTGACGTTAGTCGCGTAATTGCGTAACACACATGAAATGACAGTTGATCGGAATGGGTTTCATTTTGACAGTTTACCCACGTTCATTGCGTTATTTACGGTGAGACTCAGTCTGTCAGTCTGTCTGTTTGTCGGTCGGTCTGTCTGTCCATCTGTCAGTCTGTCTGTCTGTCTGTCACAGCTGGATATCTCAAGAACTACTAATGCTATAAGCTTGAAAGGAATAATTTTAGATGACTTTTGCCCAACTATTTTGCAAATAAGAAAGAAATAAAAATATATGTATGTTTTTTGCAACAGAGACTGAAAGGCCAAAAAATCCAAAAAATCGAAGTGGGGCTACTAGGGCATGTGGGGTATCGTATGATATATTAGTTTTCGACTTTTAATGAAAATTGAAAAACATGACTATGATGGTACCCGAACCCTCGGTGCGCGAGTCCGACTCGCTTTTGCCCGGTTTTATATACCTACAGAGAGCAGTGGTGGGCCATTGGTGACGGTCCAGCTTTTCAGAGTTCTAGGTCGTGAGTTCGAATTCATTCAGGCGCTTTACTTTTAAAATAACTTTATCACCACTACTCTCAAAACGGTGAAGGAAAACATCGTGAAGAAACCGGCATGTCCTAGAACCAAAAATTCGAAGACATGTGACATCTACCAACCCGCACTGAGCCCGCGTGGTAGAGCACTCCCTCCCACTCCCTCTTACAGAGGGGAGGCCTGTGTCCCAGTAGTGGGAATAGGCTGGTTATTATGCATTGCGTTATTTATGTTGTTAAGCTGACGAATTTTTCAAACCCATTAAGCAATGGATTAGCAGTACTTATCCTTAACAACTCTCGGATTTTGATGAAAAAGTGTGTTAGTCATTTAAGACAGCAGCGTTCTCTATGCATTCCACCACCATACCATACTGCGATCGCCAACCTGCCTGCCAAGCGTGGCGATTATGTCAAACCCATACCTAATAATAAAAAAAGTTATTTAAAAAAATAAAAAACCCGACTGCGGTAAAAAACTTAAGTTAAAAAAAACTGAAAAGCTAAAAACAAGCCCATTTTAAATTAAATAAAAGTTGGAAGCAGGCGGGACCCATACCATTTTTATTATATTTTCAAATTCAAATGGGTCCCGCCTGCTTCCAACTTTTATTTAATTTAAAATGGGCTTGTTTTTAGCTTTTCAGTTTTTTTTAACTTAAGTTTTTTACCGCAGTCGGGTTTTTTATTTTTTTAAATAACTTTTTTATTTCCAACTTTTTAGTTTACAAATGCGAAAGATTTCGTAGACGATTTAGTTCTTAGTAGGTGTTTTTTACAATTTGTCACTTCGAATTGCTTTTAAGTATATATATTGTGTATATTTTTGTAATCACCTTTTAAAACCCTTTATTTTGATACCCCACTCGATAGGTCTTGAAAAAAAAAAAATTAATATGGCGTCCAGTAGTCGCCATATTGAATTTTCACTAACGTCATGTCTTTAGTGACACTCGCCGGACTAAGAGGAATCGATTAACGTGTGAATCATAAAAATCGGCCCAGGCGTTTGGTCTGTATAGTGCTTCAAAGGAACATACAAACATGTACATATATACATACATAGGCTGATGAACACATTACCACGCCTTTGCGTCGCGCAGTCGGGTAAAAATAACCAAACCCATAACCCCCCCAAGAATGACAAGCACAAAAAACCCTTGGCCCCTAGTAGCCGGCGGCCTGCCTACCCTTGGCTACGGCAGGAACCCGTTGGATGCGAGAAGCACAGTACCGGTCGAAGTGGAGGTGCTTGGGGGAGGCCTATGTCCAGCAGTGGACGTCTTTCGGCTGAAATGATGATGAGTCAATTAGGATGCTCCGTCCGTCGTCGGTCCGCAAGTCGTGTCGCGGTGACTCGTGGCATGCTCTAAACATCTTCTTTGATTTGTTACCGACTTCACAGAAAGATTTTTCTTGCCTAAGTCTATTATTAAAGCAACTTGAGCATTTGCTCTCGGAAATTATGATTTGGTAAAGTGGAGCTGATGATGAAGACCACAAATGGCCATCGGAACTACTCAATGACAAATATTTCACGGGTTGCGAGTCGATTACTTTATTATAGCTGCTAAGCAATTTATGCTCATAACTATGCGTATGGTGAAGTGGAGCTGATGGTGACTTCTCAATCAGCTCCAGTTCTCCTGGTTCTTTTACTAGAAGAACTCCTCAACAATTAACGTCCCTGCATCGGGAAAAGCAATATTTTGTAAAAGGTGATAAGCAGTTGACATTAGGCTATTATAACTTCGATAAATTACAAACTGATCCGTTAAAAAGTGAAAAAAAAACTTTTTTACAAAAAAAAAAAAATTGTAAGTTGTTGTTGTTGTTGTTGTTGTTGTAAATTGTAGTTGTTTTTTTTTTGTAAAAAAGTTTTTATTTTCTCCGCAGTCGCTGTTGCAAGTCGCGTGTCGCTTGTCTGTAGCTTGAAGTTTGCACTACTTTATTGTCCTCTTAACGCGTTTCGGTATCAAAGGGTTAAAACGTTGTAATCTGTCTTTGTTTTTATTTTATTTGTTGGTGCTTATTCTAGTGGACAATTTATAATAAGAAGGTTTATTTATTCGTCTCGTTAGTCTGGGGAATTTTGGGTTTGAAAGTATGTGGAAATTCTCAGTAAAAGCCCGGAGTCGAGACCACTTCCAGTGGATAAGAACTTCCTGAAGGAAAGTGTCTTCGAAGAAAATGAGTTCCGATCATTATTTTCTATTCTTTTGCGCTTTAGCTTTATAATAAAATATTTTATTTTGGTATTGAAGGACCAGTAAAGATTTTCTCGAATAAAATATACAACGTGTAACATAATTAACGCAAGACCTCATACACTCCAATTAGAGTATTGAGTTAAAAGACCAAAACAATGACCAAAACTAATTTTTTAAAGCTATTTTTATTAAGAAAATCGCGTTGACTCTAGCATTACTTTACGCATTTAAAATTGAGTCTTATTACCTTGGAATAAGATTTCATACTTACACCTCTTACTTCCCGTGGGTGTCGTAAAAGGCGACTAAGGGTCTTACCGGAGAATGGGCAGCAGCGTTCTCTATTTATTCCACCATCATACCATACTGCGATCGCCAACCCGCCTGCCAAGCGTGGCGATTATGGCAAACCAAAACCAAACCCCCAAAATTGGGGGAGGCCTATGTCAACCAGTGGACGTCTATCGGCAGAAACGACGACGACGAAGATTTCATTTTCTTTGGCTCGTTAGGCGATCAGTATAGCAAAATACATAATTATTGAAAAAAAATACCTATATCAAAAGTTACTGAAATCGATTCAGTAGTCAATTATGAACAAACTACAGAATAAACGCAAGTCCTGGGAGACTTGCGTTTATTCTGTTACACCTTGTAGATTGCGAAGAAATATAAATATTTAATCCGTTCTGTTTGATGCACCGCATTATATTGGTATTTGGTTTGATGGCTGAATACAAAGACTACAATAGCTGAATATGAAGTGCCATAAGGTAACTTCTCTTCTTAGTCTGTGAGTGCCATAATCAAAAATGAATATATACAATTGTCAACTGTCACTGAAATGCAATGTTAATAATTAATCGATTACAAGTGACACCTACATGGTGAATACCTCGATTAAATATTATTAGACTAACAGTATGTTTTGGGCTGTGGTCAAAACAATTAGACAGTCATCACGGTTAGTAACGGAGCTTATTATATAGTCCAGAGATCTTTTATCTCTAACAACCACATACCTGTTATCTCCTTAACAAGGAAAAACAAAGAGAATGCATACCAATCGTCTTTTGGTCACATTACCAGAACTAAGCGGATGGAAACCGTTTCAAACGAATAAAAAGATAGTAATCGTATTGTTTCCTGCAATGGAAGCTTGTGTTTGGATCCGAACGGGTGTTTTGCTTGCGAAACCCGGAGTGCTAACAAAAGTGTTGCCCAAGGTACACTATAAACATGTCATACTTACATAAAATAACGCTGTCTCCCCATGGGTCAGAAACTGCTACGATCCTTAAGCCGGCCATACACACTACGGTCCACCGGAGAGGTCTTCCTGTGCAGGCATGCCTGCGCAGGTGAACCGGAGCGTGTGTGAGAATAGAACTGCGTGCACTGACTGGACAGTGCAGACTTTAAAAGAGACTGTGACCTCTGAGTTTGTTTCGGCCTTTCTTCTCAGAGTAGTCAGATAGGAAACGCCGACCACATCTAGTTTAAAAAATATGATGACGCGTAAAAGTGTTTGTAAAAACCTACTTACAGAAAATAAATCATTTATCATTTAACTGTGCAGTTTTTAGGGTTCCGTTGCCAAATGGCAAAAAACGGAACCCTTATAGATTCGTCATGTCTGTCTGTCTGTCTGTCCGTCTGTCTGTCTGTCCGTCCGTATGTCACAGCCACTTTTCTCCGAAACTATAAGAACTATACTGTTGAAACTTGGTAAGTAGATGTAAACTGTGAACCGCATTAAGATTTTCACACAAAAATAGAAAAAAAAACAATAAATTTTGGGGTTCCCCATACTTAGAACTGAAACTAACAAATTTTTTTTTCGTCAAACCCATACGTGTGAGGTATCTATGGATAGGTCTTCAAAAATGATATTGAGGTTTCTTATATCATTTTTTTCTAAACTGAATAGTTTGCGCGAGAGACACTTTCAAAGTGGTAAAATGTGTGTCCCCCCCCCTGTAACTTCTAAAATAAGAGAATGATAAAACTAAAAAAAATATATGATGTACAATACCATGTAAACTACCACCGAAAATTGGTTTGAACGAGATCTAGTTAGTAGTTTTTTTTTAATACGTCATAAATCGTAAACCGCAATTTACCTTTTATTCAACCAACTCAAATATAAAAAAATATAAAAAAACATTTAATTTCATAAACATAACCCTTATGCATAAACCCGAATGTTACGGAACCCTCGGTGAGCGAGTCCGACTCGCTCTTGCCCGGTTTTTTGAATCTGCGCAGGCGATCGGCGCAAAATCGAAAACCAATTCTTTCGAGTGACACCGTATGGTGTACCTGTAAAAGAACGGAAGACCGCTTCGGTACACCGGAACGTCTCCATACACGCTACCGACGTATGGTTGAAAAACCTGCACAGGTAACCTCTCCGGTAGACCATAGCGTGTATGGCTTACATTACATAATCCCTCCAGGCTTCATTTACGTCCATTCAAAGTCATACATACACTCACGCCGGTTGCGAGTAGTTACTAAGCACCTGAGGTTTTTGAAGAACATCATCAATTAGGTCATCAGAAATAGATTTAGTAGAGTTAAAGTGTTTATGTGGTTATAATGTCTGATATATTTGTGTGCCGGATTTAATGCCTGAGGCATTTTCTACCAGTCAACCTTAAAAAGATTCAGAGACAAAACATGGCAGGTGCATTACAAGGGATAAAAAACTCGAAAACTAAAAGAATAAATGCTATTACATAGACATACATACATATAAACAGAGTAAACTTTGTCAGGAGAAATAACTTCATCATCACATGAACGTCGAGGCAATCCAACTCCTTGACGACACTGAATTAGTGCGAAGACCTAAAAGGGTAAAACCTTTTGAGTTAGTTTAGTGCAGTGTATGTCAACTTATGTTATAATTCGATACCTCTGGGCTCAAAGGGCGTATAGCACAAAACACAGGTTTTCAGGAGAAGCAAAAAACAAAAAAAAAAAATTGTTTTCGTTATATCTCTCTCATTTTTAGAGCTACATAAAAGTATCCAAGGGATAAAGTTCTTAGATTTTTGATGTGCTTAAGAAGGTTTTTTCAAAAATAGGCCTGGTTTTGTATTGACTGAGATAGCATGTGCTTTACGACCAAAAATAAATAATAAAAATACGCCCTGAGCAGGTACACAGGGGCGTAAGCCCAACTTTTCATAAATGATGCAAAGACACAGGGGCGTATAAATTACTTAAATTGTTGTTTAACGTGGTAAAGGACAATATTCTTACAATTATTTTTCTAATTGATATTTTATTTATTGAGTAGGCATCTATTCTTCGATAATTATTGAGATTTTTTTTTGCCGTTATGCTGCTGGACAAATATCTCCCTAGTCTCTACTCTCTTTCCACATCCCTCTGTCCAGAGCAGCTCTCTGGGAAACCTTGAGCGTGGACCTCTGCTGAATTATCAAAGACCATGTTTGAGAACCATACATGAGGATGGGAAGAATACACATGTCGATGAGTCTTCTCTTGAAGTGATAGTGGAAGATCGCCCTTCGTTTGATATTTCATGGCCAAATGGCTCTTCCAGGCATTTTCGGCGCGTCTTGCAAGTTTTGTTTGGTCTTGCCTGAAAGAGGCTATTTGACCAAGATAGAGCTACTCATCGACATATATAACCTCCCCACCCGACACGGTGATCCTGCGATGCACGCTATTCATCATCAACTTGGTCTTTGACATTCGCTATTACTTCGTTTTCGACTGAATCATTTGAAGTCCGACCTCTAGGCTTGCCGTGCTGAGATCTTCTAGCATCTGAGTCAGCTCGGAGACTGAAGACGAAAAAAGAACAATATCGTCAGCAAAACGGAGTTGGATAATCTCTTTTTTCCAACCATAATGCCCCTTTCTGCCCAGCTTGCTGCTAGCTTTCTGAAGACTTCCTCCAGAACGGCCGTAAATAATTTCGGAGACAGCGGGTCTCCATATTTAACTCCTTTATTGAACTTCTAAGACAGGACTGTCTTAGAATTGATTTTAATAGCTGGGGTGCTCTTTCTATCAAAAGAAGTGGTTTCTTGATTTTGTAAGGCGTTGCAAATTGAGGTATGGCTGATGCTAGCAAAAGCTTTTGAGTAATCTATAAATGCAATATAAAGTGGGAGCTGGAACTCTGTATGTTTCTCGAGAACTTTGTTGATGGAGTGGAGGTGGTCAGTAGTAGAATGGCCGCGACGAAATCCGGCCTGTTCGGGGGGCTGATGTTTGTCGAGGCCTCTGGCTATTCTGTTCTCGATTATTTTAATGAAAGCTTTGTACAGGTGTGAAACCAGACTGATAGGATGCTATTGTCTATGTCTGTTTCGTCACCCTTTTTGTGGAAAAGAATAATCAAAGAATGGCAAAATGTGCGTGGCAGAATTCCGGTGTTTAAAATATTGTAGAAAAAATTGGTAACATGTGGAAGAAAGACAGGCTCTCTTATTGTTAAGGCTGAAGTGGTTACGCCATCGTCGCCTGGGCTCTTACTACTTCATGCTCTGCAGTGCCTCTCTTCAATTAACTGCTTCGTTTGGTAACTAAATTTACTCTCTTTGTATTTGTTCGTTTTTGTTTTATTACTGACCTTTTTAGTGCTGTTTTTTGTTAGTGTATTGCGTTTGAACGTCATCTTCGTCTGTTCTATCTAATAAACTAAAATATTTTTTAAATCTAAATTGAATAGCTCTTGGTTTGCTATGAGAGTGGCTTTATTTATTCTTCTAATTGAGATTTTAATAGAAATAAAAAGAGGATAATAGAAACTAAAATTATGATGAGAAATAAAAATCGTTTATTTCACTTTTCTATAAAAAAAAAACAAAACTATACTAAAAGTTTTTAAATTTGTAATGAGATCATTTAATTTTTCAATTTCATCATTTCTAATTTTTTTTTTTCAGTTTTTATGTTATAATCTGCTACATCAGTTTTAAGCTAATAAAGCTTAAAACTGATGAAGCAGATCTCTTAGGTCTCCTTATTTTATAATAAAATGTAGGTCGTATAGCACAAATATATTTTTATTTGAAATTTTTAAAGGACGTAAAGATCAATATTACTTTTCGAACGATCTTACACCCAAAATCTTCAACCAAATTGGTTTTACAACCTGCCAATATGTTCCTTATGCCCCTAATTTTCAAATAAGTTGTGCACACGTAACGAAAATTACGAGGTCGTATTCGACATTTTTTTGCGAATTTCGCCACGTGGATTACACAGATCGATAGAGAATCAAAAACTGAGCGAGAAAAGTATAAAAAGTCAAAAAGCCCAAAATGTGTGATTTTTGGGTTTTGTAATATCTTGCTGATAAACAGCCTTGCCTTTCATGTGCTAGCAAGTACTGTTTCGGTGCTGTTTCTGCCATAAGGTGTCCCCCGAGACGTGATGCACTAAGCAATTGCTTAATTTGCTTATGAGCTAATCCGGCACTGCTTATGGTGAAGACGTGACGTTATTGGACGATTTCTTAATTGTATAGTTGCTTAGCAGCTTAAGTTATATTTAAATTACTTATTAGTTACTACGCTAGATTTGAATGTAATAAAGTTTCACCAATTATGATACTTTTTTTTTCGGATGGGAAATCATCAAATGACCCCCCCTCCCGCGGTGGAGCGGAAGGGAGTGTCAGACTCTTACTGACTAAAACCCACCCATGTTCCTTCCTTAGCCCTTTATGTTCCGGGCCAGCGGTAGCCCTTTCGGACAATCCCGCTGACCCGGCAGGCTTCGGCCCTAAGGGGCCTTCTCTGCTGCAAAAGTCAAAGTCAAAGTCAAAGCATTTATTTCAAATAGGCACATAACAGGCACTTTTGAACGTCAAAAATTACTAAAATAGAATTGATTCTAGTCGCCCATTCCAAAAGGTAGTTTTCGTATGGAGAAGAATGGGCAAGAAACTCCACCGTTACTCTTTTAAAATGTTTTACAATATTCTGCATGTACATTAATTATATAATAATTATATATGTGAAGACGATGCACCTAAAATAAAATTACTGTACCACAATAGGTAAAAGAATTAAAAATGAAACCATAACATATAAATTAATTATCTGATAGATACATGGTGCTCACATATTTACAAAAATGGTAAAAATAAACGATTGTCATTAAATTAATAGTAATAAGTCAGGGTGTGAGTTAAAATAATTACAGAATGTAAATCAATGTAAAAAAAAAGAATAAATTTTACAATTAAATTAGCAACCAGTTTGATTTTGTCTTGACTCTAGATTGTCCTATGGAGCAGGACCAGCATGTTTCCAAGCGTTCTTATCTTGGATATAATCTTCTAATTTATAGTACGCTTGTTTACAAAGTGTACGTTTAATGTGAGTTTTAAATTTTCTTTCATTTAATTGCAATATATCATTAGGTATTTTATTGTAACATTTAACACAGTACCCCATAAAAGATGTATGTACTTTGGCTAATCTGAAAAATGGTTGATGTATTTTATCTTTATTTCTAGTGTTAAAATTATGTCTATCACTTATTTTATCAAAAAGATGTAGATTTTTTCTTACATACATAATATTTTCATAAATGAATTGGCAAGGTACCGTCATAATATTAATCCTTTTAAAAAGTTCCCTGAGAGATTCGCGGCGACGACGTAGATTATAAATGGCTCTGACAGCTCTCTTTTGCAAAATAAAGATGGATTCAATGTCAGCAGCTCGACCCCATAGTAAAATGCCGTACGACATAATGCTGTGAAAGTAGCTAAAGTAGACTAAACGCGCGGTTTCTACATCAGTTAACTGTCTTATCTTTCTAACAGCATAGGCGGCCGAGCTAAGCCGCCCCGCAAGAGATGTTATGTGAGGTCCCCATTGTAATTTCTCGTCTAGCGTGATTCCCAGAAAAACCGTTTGATCAACAAATTCCAGTTTTTTTCCATTCAGTATGATGTCACATTCGCTACTTCTAACATTAGGTAATTTAAATTTAATGCATTTGGTTTTCTTTTCATTTAGTACCAAATTATTTACCATAAACCAATCTTGGACCTGAAGAATAGAGTTATTCAGTCGTCAAGATTTTGTGCCCGTCTGTCTATCTTAAAGATCAGTGATGTATCATCTGCAAATAACACCATCTTTGGTTGATTTTGAAGTAATTGCGGTAAATCATTAATGTAAACTAAAAAGAGGAATGGACCCAATATCGAACCTTGAGGAACACCCATTGTCATTTCAGACCCTAATGAGTTTACGCCGTTTACTTGAACTTTAACCTTTCTATCTTTCAGGTATGATCTTAGCAAATCAAGTGCTGTTTTTCTAATTCCGTAGTGCTCCAGTTTCTGCTGTCATCTCTTTGAGGTGCGCGTGGAACACGTACGCGCCGTCCGGCATGGGCCTGGTCCTGATCGGACGGTGAGCTACCCATTACTCTCCGCCCGTAGGCCCGCGCCTACGGTGGCCGAGGGTCGTCCCGTGGCTCCCGACGCCCGGAGCCAATTATGAACCAATCTTGATACTTTAAAAAAGGAAAAGAAGGAGAAATTGCGAAAGATATAACGAATCCAGCAAATCAGCGCTGGGATGATTGCTTTGCTTTTTCGCACACAATCTTTATCAAAGTGACTATTTTATCATTTACCTCCCGACTTTTATCCTCAACTTCCTCTAACAACATTGCCTCTATATCCCTCCTTACCTCGGTTTTATAAATAACCGTAGATAATCTTATCTACCCTCAATCCTGCCGAGGATCTTTGTCGCGACATAACTTGCTTTGATAGCAGGAACTAATGTTTTTTGTATCCTGCAGTTTGGTGTAAGTTTAGAGGGATTATGTTTAATAGTCTTGTGGGGGAAGAACCCTTATCTAGTAACTACTTAGCTTCTGCCTTCGAGTTCGTCCGCGTATTTCTTCGTTTTCGCTTAGCGTTCTTTCTGTCTTTTCTAAATTTTTGCTCGGACAATAATAGGGTTTAAAAGGTGAACGGTGTAGAAGCATATGGGACAGAAATCTCTTTTTGTATTTGGTACAAAATTATCCACCACCCAAGTTCAACGACTATTACCGCTAAACTAATAAAGTTGTCTTAACCGCTATACTTTTCTTTAAAGTTCATAAAATGCACTATCATCGTGAATTTTTCCAGATTTTTCAAGCCAGCAGTTTATGTTTTAGAGGGGGTGGGGGGGGGGGGGACGCCCTACTGGAACAAAAATTTGCACTTTAAAGTTTAATATTTCATAAATGGAGCATTAAATCGAAAAATTATTTTAGCAACCCCCAAGTCATTTTAGAAGACCTATTCAACGATACCCCACACGATGGGGTAGACGACGAAAAAAATATTCATCTCCACTTCACATGTAGGGGAGCTACCCTAAAAAAAATATTTTCCAAAATTTTATTTTACTACTTTGTTAGCGTAATTAATTTACGCACTCCTACAAAATTACAGCTTTCTAGTACTAACGGTCTCTTAGCAAAACCTCGGACAGACAGACAGACAGACAGACGGACATGACGAAACTATAAGGGTTCCTTGAAGGAACTACGGAACCCTAATAAAATGGTCAAAAACTTAATAAATTGGATAATATTACGACGAAGATAACAAGACAAGACAAGCGGATCGGCTCGAAAATGAAACCATTTGAAAAGTAATTATACCCTCAGTCACAGTTAAGTAAATAAGGCGAAGAAGTATTCTAAAATTACGGGAGTGCAACAATTAACACATTCTATTATTCAACCAAACAAGAAATCTATGCTAATTTCAACCTTATCACATTTAACATCACCCGTCGCTTGATAACTTTATATCCATCTAGGAACTGTTTTTCTCTGTGATGAAAATAATAATATTAGAAATACAAAAAAAAAATCCAACTGGTAAATAATAATGCAACATGATTGCATCAATAAATAGGTATTATGTGTAAGTTATCCTTAAATAACTAAGTAGACCCTCGCCCATTGGCTTAGACTAATGAATCGGAGCGACAACGTAATATTGTGATAGTTCACTCAGTGGCACTCTTCAAAACTATGCGTTCAGTGCTGACTTCAAGAAGACTGACAGACAGTGACGTTATTAACAGGCAATTTACTCGGCAGATTGATTGTGTAACTTATGTGATAAAATTGCATTGGAACAAAATACGAGCAAGTGTTAATAATTCCCAATATTTGTGGGATCATTATCTCGTAGTTAATCAAAAACAAAGAAACCTTTATTATTATCAACCTTTATATTGTTTATAAGACGTAGTCTTGTAATGTGTTAACGATGCACCATTTGAACTCACATATTTTTCTAATGTTGTGTTAAATAAGGGTTATCAGAAAATGTGATAAAAGAGAAAGATGTATATTGCTATACTGTTATAGTTTAGCATGTTGGTTCTTTCTCTGTAATTCACGGGCACAAATGACAACATTTCATTTTTAACCAGGCTTTTTTCCGATAAGATCATAAAGAGTATAAAAAAAATTTGTTTTCACAGCTTTAAATAAATAAAAATTATTGTAGTTATGTTTCTAGAAATATTTATAAACGAACCGTTATCTAATGTTAAACGTTCTAAACTTCATCCAGGGTAGGTAGGTATCTATTTTGTGTTTAGTTAATATTCTAAGTAAATAACCCCAATTCAACACAGATAGAAAAAAAATATTTAAACGTCGGAAAAGCAATATTTTGTATAAGGCGATGGGCAAGTTGACATTAGGCTATTGTTACTTAGATACATTACCTATAAACAGACCCACTAAAAAGCGAGAAATAAAAACTTTTTAACAAAAAAAAAAGTTTTTTTTTTAAATAAAAAGTTTTTATTTTTAATTATCGTCTATTATCGTGTATTTTTCGTATATCTAAATATCAACACCAGTCTGTAGAGTTTCGCTAGCTAACTTAATTTGGCAGTGTAGATGCTTATTTTGTGTCTACGAATACGTACGTAGTAATTAGCCAGTTTTTATTAAAAAATATCTTCTGAATCTTTCGAGAGTTGCTGACCGAATTATGTCGTTGAACGTAGGGACCGAAATGTAGGTAAGTAAGTAGTTAAAACTACCAAACCGTGTTTGACATAAACTGCGTTCGCGTTTTATTTGCCGAAAGTATAAACAAATATGAGTTTATGGAAAAATAACTTTAATTCCAACACAATAAAGTTCAGTTTGCGCTACAACTTCAAAGTTATAAAAATGTTTGTTGATTGTTTGTTTTATTTTAATGAAAAATAAAGTTGATATTTGTTTAACGTGAAATAACATCAAAAGATGTGTGTGTTGTGTTGCTGTGTTGTTTTATTTTAATGGAAAATAAAGTTGATATTTGCTTAACTTGAAATAACATCAATTGGAAATATACCTACAATTTGAATTGACCTTAGAGAATAGTCAATAATTGTACACTATAATCTAATCTAATTGGTCCTTTGAGATTCACAGTAGAATAGGACCCGTAGTTACGTAATTTCCAGGCGTGTCCTAATTAGTTAAGAGAGAGAAATTATGAATTCAGCACAAGATTCTAAACACCCTAGCGTAGAAACAATTCGTCAGGTTTTTTTTCTTCTTGCCTTTGTCCCAACAGTGGGAACGTTATAGGCTTATTATGCTAGGGTTGATGCGAGTCGGACTCGCACACGAAGGGTTCCGTACCACAAGGCAAAAACGCCGAAAAAAACATGTTCGTTGTATGGGAGCCCCCTTTAAATATTTATTTTATTTTAATTTTATTATTTATTATTAAAGTTAAAACACAATTGAGTATTTTGTGAATATTTCAAGTGCCTACCTGTTGCCATTTTTGATATCGAGCAAAAAAGGGCAAAAAAAATCACGTTTGTTGTATGAGAGCCCCCTTAAATATTTATTTTACTAAGTTTTTAGTATTTGTTGTTATAGCGGCAACAGAAATACATACTTTGTGAAAATTTCAACAGTCTAGCTATCGCGGTTCTTGAGATACAGCCTGGTGACAGACAGACGGACAGACGGACAGACAGCGAAGTCTTAGTAATAGGGTTCCGTTTTTACCCTGTGGGTACGGAACCCTAAAATTAAATAAAAATAAAAGTTCCATAAACGATACTCGCGCGCACATACATTCGTATATTATAATAGAAAGAGACAGAGAGAGAAAGTCATTGCACGATTTTTGACAAATGCGTGCACTGATTGGACAGGTCCGCTCAATCTGTGTGGTTCTTTCCTCAAAAGACCATTTCAGACATCAATCTACATGGTCTTCACACGATCTGACCAAGATTTTGTCTGGACTTTAAAAGAGACTGTGACCTCTGAGTTTGTTTCGGCCTGTCTTCTCAGAGTAGTCAGATAGGAAACGCCGACCACATCTAGTTTAAAAAATATGATGACGTGTAAAAGTGTTTGTAAAAACCTACTTACAGAAAATAAATCATTTATCATTTATCATTTATCATGCAGGGGGCATAACGCTTTTTCCGAACGTGACGTTTTCTACCTGTCAACTTCTTACCTAATCCGAAAGTGGCGTTAACCTTTTAACCGCCACAGACATGTATAGATGACAAACCAAAATGCGCCCAGCACGCCACGGTTCGACTACATGACAGACTTTGACGCCGAGGGCACGTTTTTGATTTTTTGGGCAAAATGTTAAGGAACTTCATTCCAAAAACATATCGGTGAAGTCTGCGTGAAGTGCAAAATTGACCCAAAGTTAATTTTACTCAATCATCGCAAAAAATATCCTCAATCGATTACCTATAACAACGAATACTATAAATCTGGGATCAACAGCATAAGTGCCTAATTTAAACCTAATTCCCACTGCATAAAAAAATAACAATTTATTTCGTAAAGTGCCCCAAATTCGATGCGATATATCGCCGCCATTTGCAAAATTGTTATGCGTTTATCCTCGAAATATCTCAATTTATTTCACATTTTAAATAATGTTTTACCTGTCAACGATCAGAAATAATGGTGTGATATTTTCTTTTATTTTTTACGGTGAAACGATATCAATTTTAAAGCCTGCAGCGTCAATTTTATACGCAATTTTTTCATCTCGAACGGTGAAGGAAAACATCGTGAGGAAACCGGCATATTCTAAAACCAAAAATTCGAAGACTACAATGCCATTGGCGCCGATTCTGTTGTTCACAAACTAAACTAAATTTAAGTTCAGCCATCTTTTTCTTTCTATTTCATTAAGAAAAGGACAGAAGATAAATATTAGTTTAGTCCTGTCAAATTAGTCAGCGCCTAACATAAATTCGACGTCTTTCGGCTGAAATGATGATGATGATGAGGATCATATATATGGTGTGCGAAAGGACATCAAAGGCTAAAAAGGCTATCAATCATCTGCCAAGACTTTTTCCAACTATGTTTGGATCGACTTTCAGTATTTTACGTGGAAGGACTGGCAATCTGGCCTCAACAACTGAGAAAAAAAGACTAAATCTTTAAAAAAAAAAAACTCAATTTTCAAAGCATTTATTTAAAAGTAGCTGCGCCTCGCGGTTTCACTCACATAAGTTTCGATCCCGTGGGAGTATCGGGATAAAAAGTAGCTTATATGTTAATGCAGGGTGTCAGCTACCTCTATACAAAATTTAATCAAAATTGGTCCAGCCGTTTGAGCGTGAAGAAGTAACAAACATATAAACACACACACACACTCACAAACTTTCGCCTTTATAATATTAGTGTGATAGTGTGATAAACCAATTACAATTTTGAATTGTCAAGGGGTCGGTCAGTCAGAAAGATGAAGCTAAAGTGTTTTTCAAATAAACTTGCGATAAATGTCATTCAACCACCCTGTACCAAAAAGTCCAAATAACTTACCTACGATAGATATCGTTCGTCATACAAAACTGTCGCTAACATTGCATCGGTTGAGTTTCATAATACCAAACACGGAGTAAGTCAATGTCTTGATCGTGTTACCGACACTGCCCATACATTTTTTTCGTATGGTTTGGATATATTGGGATACATTAGTAGAAGGAGGTGAACAAACTTTATCGCAAGTTTATTTGAAATGAACTTTAGTTGCCCATTCCAAAGCGTAGGTACCTATGGCGAAGAACGGGCAACAAACTCCACGGATACTCTTTTAAATCAAAATATTGGTTACATTATTCATGTTGAAATTATACCTACATGTGAGAACGATGTAGAGAGACGTGCACATTAAAAGATCATCCGTGGACTAACCTCGGTAACCGCGGCTTAACCTCTCATTTGTAACAAACTGTCTCCTTATTTCGTCAGATAATTTAATAGCGTCCACTTGCCCAAAATGCTTAAAACTTCGGTCAGCCACAATTTTGATAGGTACTCATTCGGGTCCATTTTGTAGTAATTTACAGAGATTACAGGGTTATTTGAATTAATTGTCGAACTGTTGAAGATAATGAGGTGAACTTGAGTGCTAACGATTTTGTTTAAAATTATGGGGTGGAGGGCAAGACCGGGCAAGACCTCTTATTTTTATTGGAAAGGTATTTTTACATTTATGTGAACTTGATTACATTTAAATTCCCTTTGTGCATCTACGTTTGGGTGACGGCACTGCTCTTACTTCGACTATTGCTTCCATTGAGAGAGGGGTTCCGCAGGGATCTATATTGGGCCCAATTATTTTTATTTTATACTGTGCAGATATAATTAAATGCCTCCGGAGATGCAAGTATCATATATACGCCGATGACGTCCAACTATATATATCTTTCAGTCCAGAGGAATACGATAGTGCCATTAAAGATCTAAACGAAGACCTTTGTAGAATCGCTGCCTGGTCTGAAGAGAATTGCCTGTCGCTAAACCCAACCAAAACCAAATACATGGTATTTGGCACAAGGCATCAACTAGCTAAATTACCCGCAACATTTCACTTGGAGCTAATGGGCGAACCAATTGACAGAGTCTATGAGGCGCGGAATCTTGGTCTTATTATGGACAAGGACCTACGTTTCGAAAAACATGTAGCCGACTCGGTAAGAAACTGCTTTTACCGCCTAAAAGTTCTGTACAAGATTAGGCCGTACTTGTCCGAAACACTACGGGAGCAGCTAGTTGAAACCCTGGTTTTGTCTAGGCTAAACTACGCTGATACAGTCTACGGCCCGCGCCTATTAGCTCGCACAGATCGGCTCATCCAAAGGGTCCAAAACGCTTGTGCTCGGTTTTGTTACAAAATTCCTCCCAGAGGTCACGTGACTCCATTTTTAAACAAACACTTCACATTAAAAATGAAATCGAGGCGCAAACTGCACTTGGCGTGCCTTCTGTTTGGTGTAGTTAAATACCAGAAACCGGACTACCTGTACGACAAGTTGAGTTGGATAGCCAGTAGACGTGAATGTGAGAGAAGGCAATGCTCGCACCAACTCTCGACCCAGTCGCATAGAACAGCCGCTTTTAGAGGTAGCTTCCGTTACGCGGCTTCGAAAATATGGAACAACCTACCACCGCCGATTAGAGAAATTAAAACCATCGACGCTTTTAGACGACGCTTACGGCAGTACCTCATAGAAGCACAAAGGAAGCTAGATATGGTCACACTAAATGTCTCAATTATATGATGTATGTACCTATCCACTTGATTATGTGTCAGTGTTTCGGTAGGTGAATATATTTTTGTTGTTTATTTTTGCAATGTTGCTCAATATCACACTGTTTATATAAATACATAATTATCTATTCGTTACTGTTTTATGTGAAACAAATTTATTTTTTTATTTATTTATTTAACTATGCATACACACATCACGATGCAGTATAAAACTGATTTACATCCGTCACCTCACACATCAGGTCCAGTTGAAAACCAGCGTCAGGCACTAGTTGTCTGGCATTTTTTGCTGAACTGGGCCTTTTTGGCGCAGCCGTGAGGCACACATTCCTACTAATTTCTTACATCGGATTTTGCATTTTTTTTTATTTTTATCTTTATTTTTTGTTTTTATCTGATGTACGACTATTATCTCTGTGTACTGTGTGTCTTTTAGTCTGTGCTAAATAAATGTATTTTCTTTCTTTCTTTCTTTCTTTCTTTCCGGTTTATGTGCATCTGGATTGATGGCCAATTTTTTGAACCCTTGCGAAACGAATTAAGACATATAGGGAAATTTGTTAAAAATATTAAAAACTTAAAGCATAGGGCCATGAATTTCTTAAACGTGAATTAAGACTGTTATGATTAAATAACTTGGGCCCTCAATCCAGAAGCGTGTGTAAAGTGGCATAGCCTAAATTCTTTATCCATTCACTCAAATAAAAAAGTGCTTCTGTGCGGTGACTTCAATATAGATTTGCTAAAAGATACCACAAGTTCGCAGCAATTCAAACACTTAATAATGGGTTATAATCTTAAATTTGCCGTAAACGTTCCAACTAGATTAAGCAGTGGGACCTGCATTGATAATATAATCCACAATGTGCGAGGAGCTAAAGGAGAAGTTTTGGAACTAGCAGTATCCGATCACACAGCACAATTTTTACGATGTCCAGTTAAACAAACGTGCCTTTTAGACTATTGGCACTGTACAAAACGGGAATACTCAAAAGAAAATATAGAAAAATTCGCAAACTATTTAAAACAATTGTCATTTTCTGATGTTTATGAGGAAACAGACCCTGAAAAAGCATTCAAATTGTTCTATGACTGGTTTAAATTGCTATATGACTTATGTTTTCCTAACATTAAAATAAAAATATCGACGAAAGTAAAACCAAACTGGATTAGTCGCGGTATTAGATTATGTAGCAAGAAAAAAAGAGATTTGTTATGGAAATACAGGTTATCACCGACTGAACTTAATAAAACAAACTTCAAAACGTTGTCTAACCGCCTTAAAAGAATTGTCAATCTCACGCAGAGAGCCCACAATAACCGTTACATTCACTCGGCTAAGAATCGATGTAAGGCAACGTGGAAAGTCATAAATAAAAACAAACATAATTTACCAAATCAAGCCACAATGAGAATTCAATCAAATGATAAAATACTTACCAACCCTCTTGATATAGCAGAGGCTTTTAACAATTATTTTGCGGATCAAGTCAAATCAATTAATAGTTCAAATAATAAAAATAAATTACCAGTAAATACTCCAAATTCGTCCATGTTTATGACACCTACAATACCACAAGATATTCATAAAATTATTATGTCTTTAAAGAATACTCCCAGCACTGGATATGATGGTATTAGCACAAAAATTATTAAAACAGTATCTACAATAATTGCACCCGTCCTTAGTCACCTGATCAATATGTGCATCTTGCATGGTGTTTCTCCAAAGGAATTAAAAATTAGTATCATAAAACCGCTTTTCAAAAAAGATAATAAAGACAACATGTCTTCCTATAGACCTATAGCACTGATACCTATTTTGTCAAAAATATTTGAAAGAGTATTATACAATCAAATCAATTCATATTTCGAGAAAAATAAATTATTTGTCGATAGCCAAAAGGGCTTCCGGAAAAATAAGTCCATTGACATGGCAATCTATGATTTTTTAAAACTCGTTAGCAACAGAGTAGATAAAAGAAAACCGGCTCTGGCTCTATATATGGACATGTCGAAAGCCTTTGACCGCGTAGACCATAGAATATTAATTAATAAACTTGACGCATACGGGATTAGAGGTAACATATCAAATTTAATTAAATCATACCTACAAGATAGACAGCAAATAACAGTTATTAATAGAATATGTAAAAACATGAAACAACATTTAAATCTAGCCCGAGAACAGTGATGTATGGAGTTCCACAAGGTAGCATACTTGGACCTCTCCTATTTATTATATATATAAATGACTTCCCAAAAGCATCGACCTATCCCATGACAATGTTTGCAGATGACAGCACTCTACTTTTCAACAGTGACCAATTAGATACATTAGAATCAGACATTAACTCTAACATAAAATCAGTTATAAATTGGCTAGAGAATAATAATTTGGTAATAAATTTAGACAAGACAGTAATAATGAAATTTCAACAAACAGTAAATCAGAATTTAAATTTAGATATAATAATAAAAGGATAAAATGATATAATATGATATAATGATATAATGATAAAAGGATTGATGTGACGAATGTGACAAAATTTCTGGGATTAAATATTGAAAGCACATTAAAATGGAATACCCAGATTGACAAAGTATGTAGTAAAGTAAACCAATTTTCTCATGCGCTGCGTATGCTAAGTAAAACGGCCAATCGAAACACCGTACTAACTGCATATCATGGTCTAGTAGCCTCAACATTAAGATATGGCATTATGTTTTGGGGAAACGTGTCGGGTAAAGATATGGTGTTTAAGTGTCAGAAAAGGTGTATTAGAGCGATCTGTAACCTGCAAACCACTGACAGCTGTAAACAATATTTTAAAAGTATGAAAATTTTAACAGTGCCCTCATTGTACATATACCAGACATCTATGTTCGTCAAAAATAATATGTGTAAATTTGACCGAGTAGGTAGTCAGCGTCGAGCTGACCGGCTACAAACTGTTGGATCTAAAACTGCTTTATACAAGAACAGTATTTTCGTAATGGCTCCAAAATTATACAATAAATTGCCACAGTGTATCAGAAGTGAGGAAAATGTCAGCCATTTAAAAAAAAAGTTGTTCCTGTTTCTAGTTGAAAAGACGTATTACCGTAAAATGCTGTAACTTTGCCTGGATTTTGACGTTTTTTGTTCGTATCTCTGAACCTATTTATTATTACGGCTTCTAAAGACTTGCAGATGGAAAACAGACCTTATGCCTTGCCAGGTAGAACCCAAATATATTTAAATCATGCCGTCATTCAGAATTACAAGCACTCAAAGTCGTAGGCAAAGTTGTAGGTAAAAGACACAACTTTGCCTAGAAGGATATCTCAATAAATATATTGTTGATCTTTTTTGTATTTTTTTTCCGTGTACATGAGACACCGTGCTTGACCCCAGCAGTTAGATTATTGCCATGACGGTAATATATATTTTTTTACGGCTAATAGGCAATGTTGTAGCAGGTACCAGAAACTTTTCATACAAAAATGTCGTTGACTCTAGGGTTGTCCCAAAAAAATACGGATTATTTTCTTAAACTTTTATTCACTTTGTAAAAAAATAAAACAAATTGCTACTTATGAGTAAAAATCACAAATGTATTGCTTTTTAGCAATGCTGGCTTTTACGATGTGGGCTTCTTCCTCAGTTGTCAACTCTGTAGGTCGACCAAATGGTTCGTTATGCATGTTTTTTGATTTATTAAAAATGGTCTGACGCGGGATCCCAAATTTCTTTTCCGCTTCGTATGACGAAATGACTTTTTTTCGTACGAGATTTGCAGCAACTTCTAATATTTCTACGGAGTAATCGGCATAACTACGAGCTCCTGGTTTTCTCCTGCTTCGTTGTGTATTATTTGGCATTTTTGCATATAACTGCAACAAAGTTAAGACTTACTTAAATACAAAATCATGCCTGTAATCACTGAAGGGTCAGGCAGAGATACACCTCTGCCTCACCCTTACAGGCGATTGAAAACATAACTGTCGAATAAAAATAAGAATGTTCTATTGACATAAAAAAAATTAACATTTTCAATTGAAGCTCTAACTCCTAGGTGATACTTGTGTCTCACCCGATTTCGGAACATTAACAATGTATGCAATAAAATTAAAATATCGTAAAACGAAGGGAGTTTAGTGCATGGAAGCTCTTGAGTTTCGATTCGAAACTCAAGAGCTTGCATCCACTAAATTCCCTTAGTTTTACGATATTTTACCCGGTTATACAACCGGGTTCCAAGCTGTGAAAATTTCATGCAAATATGACATTTATATGTATAGTAAAAATATACCAATATTAAAATCAGACTAGTGACAACCCTAGACCCAGGCAAAGTTGTGTCACTCAAGTTTCCGAAACAGTGCACAACATTGCCTACTAAGTTATTTTAATGAAATCGTGTCCTTTTAATAAAAATATCAAGCAATATGGAAAGTAGATAATATGTTCTTACCCTGGGATGTTATAGCTGCACGAAAACACCTTTACTTTAGCTAAAACTTCAAAAGTTACACGACACTAAAAATTTTCACCTACGCGCACCGGTGTTTGTCGCACAACTGACAGAGTAACAATGAAGCTACCATTACAAAAAATGAAAAATCTGTTGCCCTAATAATGTAAAATCACTACCAAATGGTAGAAAATAAGAAAAAACTAAGCAAACGCGAAATATCGCAATTGAAACAAAATAGGCAAACTTGGGCGTAGTTGGCAAAGTTGCAGCGTTTTACGGTACTCGATTGAAGACTTTTTAAATGACAAATTATGACTAAATTTTATTTTCTTTGACATTCTTAATAATTAATAATATAATTCAATTACTTTATTTTATGCGGCTCATGACATTTTTCAATTGCTTCATTTCTTTTATCCTAGACTTTATTAATTATGATAGTAAAAATAACCTGCTTACTAATGTTATATTTGTATGCCGATTATTATTGGCCGAACATACAGATCAGCTAAAATGTATAAATAACACCTTTTTGTACTTATGTTCACAAATAAAGACTTATTTGATTTGATTTGATTTGATAAATCTCAGTAAGTACTATCTCTGGGTTAATAATTTTTTTTTAAGAATTTCTTAAATATTTTAAGAAATTCCCAAATCTGTAGCATATTACATTACAGGTATATGGCGGTATATCTAGGGCCCTCAATTCCTTATTGTCTGAACTAAGGAATCTGCAAAACATGAATTTATCTGAAGAAATACATAAATACAACTTTAACATATTTTACTTAGATACTACCTATGTCAATTAGTTAAAAAGAAATAATGACACAAAAGTTAATTGTTAAGAAGTAAATGAAAATCGAATTTGACTAAAACGTCTGAACTGAGAGCCAAATATTTTCGGCTTTATTGACTACGCTCAACCTCATAGATTAACGCAAATTAGAATAAGATTTTTAACTATTTCTTAATTAAATTGTAACATATCGTCCGTTCTTCTAAATGTCATACTTTGAGAGAAAATTGATTTTAACTTTTTCTAGGAGAAAATTTTGTAGGGTGACCATAATGTTCATAGTAAGTACCTGTACATTTTGTAAACCGCAGTCGGAAAGTGATAATATTTGCAGCAGTTAAATAAAAAGCTGATAAAAATTACGTTTGTATTAAAAGTATTGGTAATACCTAAAGTCAAATGAACCGGCTTTATGCCGTATACAAACAATCACAATTCTGTCACCCAGCGAGGAAGCGAACGATATATTTACAAATATTTGATTTCAATCGAAGCGCAGTCAAAATGTTTACTTAGTTAAGTCCCCATATCGTGTATGGTTAACACAAATAAAGGTGTTTGTACATTCTATGGGATAATGCGGTCCAGTAGCTCTGCTATGGTGATGTAACATGGTTCACTTATGAGTTTATGACTCTTGATTTGGATGGACGAAGCAAGAGCCTTTGAAGATCCGTGGCATACCGACTGTCGCGTCATTTTGAAAATGGCGGCCACGAATGAGACCTATACAGGGGTTATTGGTAAAACATTAACAACCTCTCAAGAGGTCATTGTACTCATCATTATTTTAATAGGGGGCCAAACCTGAAAACGCGAAAAAAAAAATCAGCTGTTCCCTACATTTTGACTAGTTATACGAATTTTACTTATTTTTTCATATATAAATGTACATATTATTGTTAGATATTATTTTAAATATTAGCATGGATTATGTAAATAAAAGAAAAAAATTCGTTGTACGAACATAAATATTGGGAACAGCTGATTTTTTTTCGCGATTTCTTGTTTGGTCCCATAGTAAAAGTTGTTCATAATGATGATGAGTAGACAGCTAACTACTGTTACGTTAATCGTATAAAATCCTATTGGTGAAGGATTTATCAGTTATTTTTCTTTGTCCGTGCTAAAATACCAATCAATCCATTCCAATCCCAATCTCTTTGATTATACCTAAGAAAAACACGGACTGTCTTCGCCATATTATGATTTATAATGTTATCCTTTTATGATTCTGCCAAAGTGGCCTTTTTAAGCCCTCTGGTCACAAATCACAATATGTTTCTGTTTATTTTGTCAGATTATTCTACAAGCAACATACTAAAGCACTAGTGTTTTAATTTTTTAGTCCAAACAATAGATTTTTTGTAAATAGATAATTGCTTCATATTTTGCAATAAATTACCAGCGTTGTGTCATCGCGCTTCTCTTTCTTTTCTATGCAGTCCGACAGTGACTAATGCGGTCCAGTAGCTCTGCTATGGCGATGTAACATGGTTCACTTATGACTCTTTGATTTTGATGGACAAAGCAAATTTAATATTGTACGCACGACGACATATTAAGCCACCACCAGCGACAGGCAGCGCCAGCGGCTGATGTGAACCGAAAAATATAAAAAAAGCTTCTTTGAACCAAAAGTATAGGAAACTGGTGTGAACTCAGGGTTATAATGTTATAATCAGTGATCGGAATAGGTAGAGCTATTTAGGTTCATTGACCGCAAACTTTGATGTTAATATGGATATTCCACGGGATTCCGACTGATACTACGGGATTTTATTGTCGCTAGAGTGACGCACCTGTTTTTGTCTCTTACTGCGCCACTAGAATTCAATTCTTTACCAACAGTAACTTCGAAACTAAACTTAACTTCGTAACTAAAAGGGAATATCCATATTATTCTAACCTATGGCAAGTAAATAAAACAGCTCTACCTGTTCCGATCTCTGGTTGTAATGGATCATAGTTTTGGTTTACGTCCAGTGTTTTCCATAGCCCAGTTGGTATTTGGACAATGGAAACATGTGATTTTCCTCATAGACCAATTCTTCTTCTTCTTAGCGAGTCGTTAGCAATCTAAATGGACTCGGCCCAGAATTCGGCTACTCGTTTGGCGCCTTCACAAGCGTCCATCAGTTCTGCGTGCAGCTGACAGGACACGCAGGACACGATATTAAGTGTCCCATCGTTTGTGGAACAGCACCACATTTACCAGACCAATTGGTCAAATTTCAATTGGTCGGCTGTGGCTTCATTTCCAGTATCAGCTGACTTCTCGTTGTACTAAAAGTCAATGGAGGTCAGCTAAAACTGGAAATGGTCGTGTGTAGTACAGTACAGTAGACCTCTTTGTAGAGGCCATAGATAAAATACTAAATGTACCTACAACTCGCGGCTAAATGATTATTTATTCCCATAGACCCTTTTCAGAGTTACGGACTAACAAACATGAAACATTTTAATAGGGATTACCTACGTAATTTTTCGAATATGTATATCTCAGAAAAGGTCAGGGTAGGATACGTCCAAGGTCAAAAATAATGACTTTTCATCACTCCCCGGGGATTTGTCTATAGATTAACGGATGACCGTTAAGGTGAATGCGGAGTGGTAGACCGCGAAATTCAAATTTTCTTACGTTTTTTGTAATTTGCAGGTCAGTGTCGGGTTGTTTCTTGATCAAAATGTGATTCGCGACTATAATAGATATGTATTTACAGAATTATAGTGATCTCTTTAAGTTAGATTTGTACCTAACATAAGCACTTTTCAGTAAGAAAAACTAGGGAGGTTCTTATGGTATAAAATCTAATTTAGAAAGATGTACTAATGATTCTAATGATTATAATTCCCTAAATACGTACCTGTTATAATCGCGAATCATATTTTGATCAAGATAAAACCTGACACTGACCTGAAAATTGCAAAAAACGTAAGAAAAATTGAATTTCGCGGGTAACAACTGCGCATTCACCTTAATTTTTGTCAAAGTTGAGCTTGCGTGTTTTACTTTGCTGAAATTCAGGATATAAAAAAAACCAACACTTATTATAAATTCACATTTATTATTTCCAAAGGAATTTTACATCACAAAAAAACGAAACTATTACTTAAAATTGCTTTTACAAAATGCTAGTAATGATTACTGAAAATAATTATTAAATGCTCAAAGCAAAAGGTACAGCCGTTTGCAAAAAGAGATTAATATTTTAACAGTAAGAAAACACATAAGAATTATATAAAATTAGTAGGTATGCTACAATAAAAGAATACGAAATTCAATATTACCGACTCAAAGATTTTCTTCTAGGTATATATTTTCGTTAAACAAAACAAATAGGTATACTTACAAAAATTATTCATAGATGAAAATAACGTAAGTTTCCATGGTAACTAAAATAATTTAAGTAGCGACTGTACCTTAAACATATCTATAAAATCTAAGTCATGGTACTATTTTTTACAGATAAAAATAATACGCTAATTTAAATCTAGCCTGAAAAAAATGTTGGTCTGTTTCAAACTCAATAAAATAAAAATGAAAACCAATTATAATCTGTAAAATCAAATATTAATCTCAGTACTCAGTTCACGAACTTTTAATCAAAAGAATAAACTCTTTTTATATTTTCATTTTTTTTTAATATAAAAAGATTTTATCAATAAAAAAAAAATTATTGGTGATGGAGAAAACCGTTTTATTTCTACTAGGAATTTATTATGCACTTCCTTACTTTAATGTAATTTTACTAGATAACGTTGTCTTAAAAGATATTTTCTAAATGTTTCGTTGACAAAAAAATACTCAAACACAGTTTTTAATAAAACTTTAGGCCAAATCGGAGCGCTTTATAATTATGAATAAAAGTTATATTTTTTTCTTATCGTGAACTGAGATGACATTCATTCATGCAACTGTTATCACATTAAGTATTCATATTTATAATATTTTATATAATTTACATTTAAACAACATCGCTTTTCCCTCCACGAGTAAGCTTTCAATATTCCGAAATATTTTAAAAACAACAATACGTTTTTTAACATTTTCACTTTTCAAGCGTCGATTTTCGTATATCTTTCGGAAAAAACATCTTTCCTAATTTTTATTTCTTCCTTCTCTTTATTATCTTTTCCTTGACAAACACAAAATAAAATAATTATTATTATATGTAACATAAAAGCTCGATTTTGTGACAATAATTATTAATTTAGATACATGTTATTAACTATGTAACTAGTATGGCAACTGTTCGTATAACATACTTATAATATATACACTATATACATTCACAACGTACTTATTTATATTTTTGTTAGCTAATCTCCTTTAACCAATAATAATTTTTAATAAGAAAAAAAAAAATTTTTTACAGATCTGTAATTTGGAAAAAAAAAATATACCATGTGACAATAAAAGAAAACTTATTTTGCGCGGTATTTTAAATGTAATAATAATAATAATTAATTACAATAATGTAATCAACTAAGTGTTTATCTAAATGTGTGTAAGTTCTACACAAATTCAGTCTTATACATCTTGAGGAAGATGCAAAACTAATTTACAATCTAGGTATTTTTCGTTATATCAAATTGACATTTATCGTTCATTCTAACAATCAATAAGTAATTCAAAAATCTATTTGCATATTATTTTATTAAAATAAATTAATTGGCAATCAATTAAAATAAAATTAACAATTAAAATAAAATTAATTGTGTTAAATAATATTTGCCAAAATTTTAGAAATAATTCAATTAAAAAAAAACAAAAATCACACATTTTATTGTAAGTATAAAGAAATTGTTAAAAAATCACAACGGACGGGTCCATAGTTCCAAACCGATTTTTACCGAATTTTATCACATTAAATATACACTTTACACCTTTTTAAAAACCACTTTAACCGAGGCCTTTTTTTCTAGGCCACTGGCCTGTAAATGTACTCTGAGGCCTTTATAACTAGTC
This sequence comes from Mesoligia furuncula, assembly GCA_916614155.1. Taxonomy (NCBI): domain Eukaryota; kingdom Metazoa; phylum Arthropoda; class Insecta; order Lepidoptera; family Noctuidae; genus Mesoligia; species Mesoligia furuncula. Next base: position 6,817,527 of record OU744815.1, read on the forward strand.
CACACACTTTGTCCACCCAGTCACTTTGTCTATACGTTGTAACACTAAAGGTGCTTTATCCCTTTTTAATATTTTTTGTCTCAGTCGCACTCTTTAGTAACTTTAGCATGTTCTAGGGTAGTGTCGGTGGCTTTAGACACGCACTTTGGCTCACTCGGCATTTGAGTCGGAGAGTTTCCTGAAAAAGAAAAGAGAAATAAGTTTCAGTAGAAAAACGAGAGACACATTAATTCCGTGACGAGATGACACTGTGATTTTTGACATGTCGCTCATTTGCTACAAGGTCGACATTATCTGAAATTGATGATTTTTTAGTTAATAAAGTTGTGTAGACAAAATTGCGCTGAAATTGAATTTTAATTTGATATTCACAATGTGAATATCTGCCCACTCTCTCTTACTATAGAGCTTAGAGAAATGACGTTTTTAATGTAAACAGGGCGCAATTTTTTCAACACAACTTTATTATTAACTAAAAAATCATTAACTTTGAGATATGTCGACTTTGTAGCAAATGAGGGATGTGTGTTTGTATTAAGCCTTGAACATCTGTTCGATTCAGGCTAGGCGACATACGAAGGCGCCAATCGCGCAGTGCGCCCGGTTGCGAAGATTTTAGGACGTTAATTTCACTTCGCTAGTCGCCAGGTGTCTCGCTAGGCTCTAGGCACTAAGCACTTCACCTTTCATTGCGTACGCCGCAGTCATAGCATAAAGGTATCGTCACCATATCGCCTTTCGCCTCGCCGTCCAACAGGCGTCAACCTAGCGTAAGCACGTAACCAAAGCGGATCAGAAGCTCCGATACGTCGACTCGTCGCGCATTCGGCTCGCCGACCGCTGCGCTGGTTGTTGGTGCAGGCAGGCCGCGGGAGGGGTGACAGAGGCAAGGGTGAACGAAGAGACGTACGCGCGGGGACGACGAGCCGTAACGCACCGCATCACGGTTCGTGAGCTTGTCCCGAGGCGACCGACGCGATTACGTTACGATTCCGATAGGTGTGCGTTGCAGTAGGGAGTTTCATACAAAGAATACTGAACGGCTCGAGTTGATACGGTGCCGATCCTTTTCCAGTTTGATACGTGTGCTATGTTAGACTATATTTAGGCTTTCGTTTCACTTCGCTACTCGCCAGGTGACTCGCTAGGATCTAGGCGTTAGCAAACCACCTGTCAGTGCGGACGTCGCCTAATGTAATATGGTAATATGTTTCTGGATGAACTCTTACATAACGCCATTATTTTACATTCCAAAGAGAAAACATTTATCTTTACATGAGCCAGATTGTTGAACTGAAACAGATCTGTTTACTGAATATAATTAATGCGCACCGCAGAGCAATTACGGTAGAACAAAAACATTTTGAAAACTGGACGAAATGGTTGCTTACTTTGTTGAATAAGTACCTTTTTAAAACGTTATTTGTGAACCATTTTGAGATTATTTACATGACTACTAGCAGAGCTCCGCGGTTTCACCCGCAGTTTCGATCCCGTTGGAATATCGGGATAAAAACGTGAAGAGGACACACACACTTTCGCATTTAAGTATAATAATTATAGTATGGATTTTTAAATTTGGTCAGATATTTTAATTGTGCATTCTCGAAACAACATATTCACGAGCTAAAATTTAAGGTCGATAACAATCGAGCAACTTTTGAAATGAAGCAAAACTAAAATATTTTTACAAAAAAATAATGTTTAAGTATTAATTACAAGCAATTAATTAATTTTTTTTTATGCTGATTGTTTGTGGATTGTGGCCAAGTAATAACAGCCGTACGGGTCGATTGATTAAGTTAAGCTACGCTTGCCGCGGTTGGTCTGTGGATGGGTGACCATCTTTACATATAAAGACCTCTCCGTGCCTCGGAAAGCACGTTAAGCCGTTGGTCCCGGCTGTCAATTGTGGATCTTTGACAGTCGTTACGGGTCGTCAGAAGCCCGAAAGTCTGACAACCATCTTACCATCTTATCTTACCAACCGTATTACCGAGTGATTGGGTTGTGAAGGTCAGATAGGCAGCCGCTCCATGTAAGCTACTGGTATTCAGCTGCAACTGGCTGCAAAACTATTTTTTTAATTTTTTGTCTGTCTGTTTGTTCCGGCTAATCTTCGAAAGGGCTGGACCGATTTTGACGGAACATTCCCTGACTGATGAGATGCAGCGCACAGCTGACTAGCTGATGGGTCTTGGTATGTAAATATGGTCACCCATTCACAGACCAACCGCGGCAAGCGTAGCTTAACTTGATCGATCGAACCGTCATGCTGTTATTACTTAGCCAGCCCCTTGAGAGTACACAGAACTATCGAATAAAATAAACTCAGGTTGAATACACCTCAGAAACCGGGCAAAAGTATGTTTCCAAGTGAATAGCTACCTTCGTTTCACCTTATTAAGTCCTACTTTGCCTAAGTTTTCCGCCTACAGCTTAATTTATGCTAGCCGAGAGGTTTTGCGCCAAAACACGAATAGTTAATCCTCGAGTCTCTTCCACTTGACTTGACCTTATTCAAGAATACTTACCTCATTAAATCTTTACAAGGTTTCCTTCATTTGACAGGAAGAAACTTTAAGAGAATCTTTGTAACTAAGTCTAGTGAAATATCGCACTGCTAACACAAGACTATATCAACTCAAAAAAGACAAATTCGAGATAACTCATTCTTGTTAAATTTAATTCTCTACGCGTCAATAAATCTCAGAAATTACTCATAATTATAGGAACCCCTTAATTTTATCCCTAATTTTAAAACAGTGTTCACTTTTTTACAATCGTTAACAGGAAACGAGTAATCAGTTTTCCATCATTTCTGAAAAAGCTTCATTTTGAGTTGATACAGTCTTGTGTTAGCAGTGCGGACATAATAAGTACTGATAGCAAGAGAAGGATTTTCGGAGTGCTTACGCCTGCACGACGTTACTTCGGTTGGTGTGACGAATGTCTGTGGTAAGTAAAGGAAGGTAAAAGAGTAGAGGAAGACTAAAGAACATTTGGAAAATTCAAAAGTGCACGACTCATAGTGCTCACTTGATCGTATAAAAAAAAAACTGGGTATTTTAAATAAAAGAGCCATTTTCAATAAGGTTCCTCCAATGGGTGAAACGAAACTATTATAAAAAAATTACTAAACCCCTCAAGCGTCAAGTGTACACCAACCAAATATTATGATATGAAATCGATTTAAAGAGGAAGGTATTATGTAAAACATCCAAAATATTTGAAGCCCTAATTAATATCGCACACTTCGTCGAAAACAAGTGGCAACTTAATTAAATTGATTTTTTCGCAAGCTACAATGTTTTCAGGTTTCACACTTGCTTGACGGGATTTTTTTTTTTTTATATTTTCATGTTTTTTTTTTCATTTCAACTCAATTTTCTGCTTTAAATCAATATTTGAAAAGTACAGAATTAATCTCCATTAAATTATCTATACAATGGTATATAAATTAAGTAGCTTCTGTGTACTAGCAGGAGTATAACAATAGAAACAGTGAAAAACGTCAGGTAAGTGTAATTACCCTACATTTGGTCAGCGGGATTGTCCGAAAGGGTTACCGCTGGCCCGGAACATAAAGGGCTAGGGAAGGAACACGGGTGGGTTTAAGTCAGTAAGAGTCTGACACTCCCTTCCGCTCCACCCAGAGCGGGAGGGGTCATTTGGCGAAGATCCACCCCAAAAAAAAAAATACCCTACATTTTTGACAAGTTTTTGACATTCGTTGTCGCTGAGATTAGACTGCGACTAGATTTTTAACGGTTTTCATTACGAGAATTGGCCTTTTGGGGACCTAAAAAGGCAACTTTTGCAGAATCATAAAAGGATAACATTACGAATCATAATGGACAAATCCCATTGGTGAAGGATTTTTCAGTTATTTTTTTTTGTTTGTGCTAAAATACCAATCAATCCAATCCAAATCCAATCCCCAATCTCTTTGATTATACCTACGTAGTGCAGCGAAAAAAAGAAAAACACGGACTGTCTTCGCCATATTATGATTCATATTGTTATCCTTTTATGATTCTGCCAAATGGCCTTTTAGGCCCCCTGGTCTGAGCACCGTAGGTTAGGACGAGCAGGATACACACACATCAATGAGTTTTCGCTTCAGGGAAGTCGGTAGATAGCCCATGATTAGAGAAAGACTGTATAGAGAAAAGCAAATATTCTTACCATTTATTCTAGTAGGCTTCAGATGTGGTAACGTGTTTGCAGTTCTGTCCAGCGCACTTTTGCTGTAGTACACACTATTATTTTCAGGAATGAATCTGACTGGAGGCGAGTTGGAGCAACTTCTGGAGTCCATCGCTAACGACCTGGGTTCCAGGTGGTATCTGGGTTCTAGCTCTGGCATCTGAGTGAGGTTGAGTGGGTTTCTGTTGGGGTTGCTGTAGAGAGATGGTGGTGGTGGCGTTGCGTATAATTCTGGCGGGAGCAGTTGTTCTGCTGGCAGCTGTAAGAGAAATATTTGATTAATTTAACGAGTCGAGGTCGAGTTTGGGTTTTGGTGCTTGTGTTCAGAAAAAGAAACCACGATGATACGGAGGTCTGTGCTATTTACGTGTTGTTTATATAAAATAATTTGAACATAAGAAACTTTGTTAGTGTTCTAGTATGAAATTACTATGTGTATCAAATGACGTTCACTAGATGGCAGCACTGAGACGTTAGGTCCTGTCAAAAGTGTCAAAGCGCCTATATTTTCTTTAGTCGTGACTGATGATGAACGAATGATGAATATATTTTACATTCTTTGTCAAAATGGATGACCATCAAAGCGTCGCTAGCTGGTGGCGTGAATTTTCAGAGAAAACCCTCATAGTAAATTTTCTGAGTCATTCACCGTCATTTGCTATTTTCTACGGCAGTCAAAGAATGTCACTTGTGTTTTGAATTTACGGCCATTTCAAATTGATAGTCAATTTGCCAAGCAAATATTTACGTAATATATTGTTAAAGATTTTCAATACTTACCAAACCACTAGTATTCAAAGGCAAAGCATTCTTATACTTCAACCAATCCTCATATACCTTATCATATGGCTGTCTATGACAATCATTGGGCCCAACATTCGGCATATGCAAGCTGCTCATTGGCCCCAAACTCTGTATGCTAGGACCAAGATTTGGCATTTGCAACGTTGGCGCGTAAGTTGGCCGCCGGTATTCCATCGGTCGAACTTGTATATATTGGTTGCAGGGGTCGATGTTGTGGTCGTAGAATCGGTCGCAGTTGGTCGACATGTCGTATTTGTCGGTAGTCTTCGAGATGAGCGGTCGTATAGAGCTGTAATCCGTTGTGGAGGATTTATTTGAGCAGCTGTCACTTATTTTCCCGTCCAAAGGTATTATATCTGGGTTTTTATCTGGAAAGAAAGGATGATAAATTCTTTTTAGTGCTCCCTCTTTTGTTTTTTGTTGGTTCCAACGTGAATTTATTTGAACGAGTGTTCTTGATGTTTGGTGAAACATCTTGGGTTTGTAATTACAAGAAGTTTTTTGGTTGTAAAATTACTTAGAATTTTTATAGCGCTTTTGGGTAGGTACTGGAGAGGCTGTGTAGCCCTACCATTAGCAGTACAGGCTGGTTATAGCATACTGCCAATCTTTTTACACCTGCAGCCTCTGGGTCAGTTATTCGCAGCGGATATACAGCGACCTGCGTGTCCAATATAATAATGCACTCAGGGTACTGTTGGGGCTGCCATGGCGTTGCAGTGTGTCAGGGATGTTTGCTGGGGCGCGAGTGGATGGCTTTGCTGCTATTGTTAGGAAAAGATGCGCTTCCCTACTCGCTCGCATTCGTGGCAGTATCAACACTATACTGGGTGTCTTTACTGATCGGTGGGAGTCCCCCATGCTGCAAAGGTGGGTGCGGCTTCATGCCGTAATTTAATTTTGTTGCCATTAGTTTTAAGTACCATTGTTATTAACAAAATATGGACCTGGTCTGAATTAAATGTTTATGAATTTATATATCTCGGAACCTTGGGGTCCCGGTCCTTTGGAAGGCGTACGAGGGGCCGAATCCAACTCGCAGAGGCCCCTTAGGAAATTTTATTGAAATGCGGCACCAACCGACGATTATCCCTGTATGCGCTATGCAAGTGCACCCAAGGATAACCCCCGGTTGGTGTAGGACTATTGCAGGATATGGAAATTTAAAAAGTTGGACTATGGGTTTGGGTGGCTAAAGTGGACTGGTTACCAAGAACTATGGAATAACTATTATTATTATTATAGTTGCCGGTGTGTTCCATTCGAACGTTCAAGCAATTGTCAAATATTCTGCCGTCATAGAGAAAAAGGACAACTAATTTTTTTTTCAAAATTGAAATATAATTACATATTTGGAATCAGAAAAAAGGCACATATGCCAGTTTTTTAGGGTTCCGTACCCAAATGGTAAAAACGGGACCCTATTACTAAGACTTCGCTGTCTGTCCGTCTGTCCGTCCGTCCGTCTGTCTGTCACAAGGCTGTACCGTACCTCAAGAACCGCGATAGCTAGACAGTTGAAATTTTTTACTCAATTTTGGAAAAAATGTTAGTTGTGCCCTTTTTATTTATGACGGCAGTATTCTAATATGGTATTTTTGTTTAGTCGAGTAAAAGTGCTAGAAATAACATGATATTGTAAAGTCGTAAATATATTTCATTCAAGTCAAAGTTTTTTAATTATATTGTGAAGCTCCCATCTGGAGTTTCACAGTACTTAGAGGTAAATTTTTACGAGGTTTTCACAAAGAACAATTACTATTAAATACTTTAGTATACTTAGTTATGCGGGCTTTACACAGGTGACTATACAGGGTCAAATTAAAATAGCTAGGGAAACTCCACAGACGATATTGGTATTGATATCTAATAATGATAAAAAAATTGATGACTTTGTGGGGTTGTAGCGGTATCAACAACACCACTTGCAAACGTCATACTGACGTCACGCAAAATCCTGTAACTCGCAAGCAGAGTTTACCGCGCAACTAGCATAAATAGAACGGCCCGACATGAATTATCGGGCATTTGCCCGCCAGACACAACACCCGTCTGGTCGGAGGAACCTCCCTTTTCATAGAGTATGAGTGAACTACTACAATATGAGTGGACTTATCTACAATAAAATACCGAAAAACTTTAAAGATTTACCAAATAATATATTTTTTGTAAAGTTAAAATTATGGCTACTGGAAAAACGATTTATTTATAAATGAATTTATAATTAATAATGATAAATAATGTGTTTTCAATCTTAATGAATATTGACTGTATTGTAAAAAGAAATAATTGTTAGAAATTAGTATTTAAGGCATGCCATTAGACATAAACTGATAAATATTGTAAAATTTTGCATGTCAAATGTCTGACTATGTATTAGGAAACTTACTTAAAATTTAAGACCAACGCTGTACCAATACCTAATGCAAATAAATGATTATGATTATGATTATGAACTTTACACCCTGTTCCTCATACCTCTATAAGGTCAATTAGTTTTTTTTTTGTATACTTCACAGAAGTATCGATATCTTAACACGATAAAACAAGAGAAAACCGATTTTCTCAACTCACACTTCAAGTAACAACGAAATGTGCTGTTATTATTTAGCCGGGGCCCGTGGCTAAATAATAACAGCCGCACAGGTCGAACGATCAGGTTAAGCTACACTTGCCGCGGTTGGTCTGTGGATGGGTGACCATCTTTACATATCGTGATCCCTCGGAAAGCACGTTAAGCCGTTGGTCCCGGCTGTCATTCTTGGATTTTTGACAGTCGTTACGGGTCGTCAGAAGCCCGAAAGTCTGACAACCAGTCTTACCAAGGGGTACCGTATTACCCAGTAACTGGGTTGTGGAGGTCAGATAGACAGTCGCTCCATGTAAAACACTGGTATTCAGCTGCATCCGGTTAGACTGGAAGCCGACCCCAACATAGTTGGGAAAAGGCAGGCAGATGATGACTCGTCACGTCTGCATTGTTTCGCTAGTTAATTTAATTTGACCCTAATAGCCGCACGCGACTGTCCAAATGTTAATTCTAAAAATCGCACAAATTCCGAATTCGGTTTCGACTTTTGTCGTGCGGCGACATGTCATATGCGGGTGATTAAAATCGACCTTGAAAATTCTCAGTCGAGGGCAATCGCCCGCCGCATGAAGGTCGACATTTGATGCAAAATGAACTAGTCACCTGCGATTTTTATCGACCTCTGAAAATGAGGAGATCCGCAGGAGAACCAAGGTAACCGACATAGCCCGGAGAATTGCCAAACTTAAGTGGCAGTGGGCAGGGCACGTTGCTCGCAGAACAGATGGCCGATGGGGCCGAAAGGTTCTGGAGTGGCGACCGCGTACCGAAAGACGTAGCGTTGGAAGGCCTCCCACAAGGTGGTCCGGCGACCCTGTGAAGGCCGCAGGAACCCGTTGGATGCGCGAAGCACAGAACCGGTCAAAGTGGAGGTGCTTGGGGGAGGCCTATGTCCAGCAGTGGACGTCTTTCGGCTGTAATGATGATGATGATGATGATGTAAATGCGGTGGTGATTCGGCTTGTGAGGTGGTAAGTGACCAGCAGCACGGCGAAAATCGACCTAGTGTAAATCCCACATTAATAGCATAAAATTATTAGGTGTCCGTGTAACAAATAATAAGGTACTTTGGTTTAAATTTAATAAAAATAATCACGAAAAACCACTAGAAATGCGACGTTTCCATCCCAACAAACTAAAAACGATCTTTACATTAGGAAAACAGTATTTTCTTCTAAGATGATTCTAAAACGAATTTACAAGCCCTCGAACCCTAAATTCAACCTTCAATAAACCGAAACACACACGACAAAGGACGAAAACTTAAGCCTTCTAAGGTCAGAACACTATTCAAATTACACACAATTCGGAGGGTAGTTCAATTAAATATTCAGAACAGTATCAGTGGGTACTCAGGTTTAGTAATTCATCTGTCTAGCTTTTGTCCGTTTGCTCTCGAGTGGTCTTAAGGTGCGGTCAGGACGGCTTATGGTTTAGCCTGAGAGTGCAGGTACATAGATCCTTAGCCAGAGATATATACAATGTGTCCGGTCATGGACTAGCGATATTCTAGGTACTTATAAAGCAACTATTCTAGTACACAAATTCACTACACACTAGGGTCCAATCTGCTTCCCCGCTATTTGGCAGTCATTTTGTTGAGATATTCTCTACGTGTGTACAAAGAAAACATATCTCTCAAAGTTTTGGTCCTACTGAGATAAAAGTAGGCTTATTCGGAGGGTAACAATACTGTCTATCGTTTCCATTACGATCCAATGGGTTCACATTCTCGTAACTTAAAAAAAAAAAAAAACTCAAAAAAAAAATTTCAAAAAATTATGCCAATCAACAAATTATTGTAAGTTACTGCGAAAACAACCCCTATGACCCTTTTTATGTTTTTCCTAGATCGACAGATTTTGAGCTAAGTTACAATACAACATTAAATTAACATTAATATTTTAGTGGATTGGACCCTAGTGTATAGTGTATTTGTGTACTAGAATAGTTGTTATATAAGTACCTAGAATATCGCTAGTCCATGACCGGACACACTGTATATCTGCCTAGTGTCTGCCAGATGGTTCCCTATCCATTTGCATAAAATTTTAAGACCTAATATAACTTGGCATACTTATGTTTCTCCTAATTATATTTTCGCATAACATTATTAACGCATAATAGCTTACGCATAATTTTTTTAAGCATAGTTTCTTTAATCATAATAATGATTAAGCATATCATTCTAAAGCATAAAATACTATCTATCATATAATAATCTTGTAGGATTTCTGTCTGCAGGGTTTAAAGGAACCTAACCAAACCGAACCTCGGGGTGCCCTTCGCTCGCTTTTGCATCCTACGTCGCCTAGTAGCACATCATATTGAATTTTTACGACAATACTTTAATTTTAATTTTAAGTACATTAGTTTAGTATTATGCGAATTCAATTTATGCCAAAACAAATTAGCCTTCAAGATTATTATGCCAACATAAACTGTATGCCAAAAAAAAATGGCAAAGTATTATTATGGCAAAACAAATTATACCAAAATAGTGATGCCAAAGTATTTTAGGAAAAAGAACATTATGCGAAAAGAAGGGATCGCCTGCCGGATACATAATACAGGGTGGCTAAATCGAAGGTATACAACTTTAAATTAAAATTATATTTATTACTAGCTTTTACTGGAGTTCAGCTGCATCAGGTTAGACTGGAAGCTGACCCCAACATAGTTGGAAAAAGGCTAGGCAGATAATAAAAAAACTAGCTTCTGCCCGCGATTTTATTCGCGTGGAAGTCACAAAACTAAAATAACTAAGGGGGTTGGATAAGGATAAATATATTGATACGAATGTCATCTTTTGATTCTACCCGTGTTTTGATTGACTAATTTAAACAAAAAACGGTTATTATTTTGACTCAACTATAATAGACATATTTATACCCCGCGAACTTTTTTGTGGGTAAATGGTGAGTACTATAAACACGTAGTATATTATTTTATATATCATCAATAGTTTGCGCAGCGCACGCCAAATAATGACTTTTATAGGCAACATTTTGATACCTTGGGTTACATTATTACAATTTTCGTAGGGATCCCACTTTAAGAAAAAATATATATATTACTCGCTGATAATGTAGCTTTCTGGTGAAAGATTTATTAAATCGGTTAAACATTTTTATCTCTGTTTTCAGTACAAAGAAACATACAAATATGAAATCTTTTCTCTTTAAGTATAATATTAGTTTAGACAACCAAAAATTACGAGATGTTTTTCCATAATCATATTGTTCAGGCAATTTAATATGGTAAACTAGCTGACCCGACAGACGTTGTCCTGTTTTTGATTCGAAAGACTTGTGGCGCCATCTATTATCATAATAACGTTATTGTTGTTTTCCTCGGGAACAGTACTTTTTTTTCGGGTTGAATGGTACCCTATGTCCGTTTCTGTACACCTGACAACGTATATGCAAAATTTCAGGACGATCGGTTCAGTGGTTTAGGCGTGAAAAGGTAACAAACAAACTTACTTTCGCATTTGTAATATTAGTTAGGATGGTAATTAATATCTGCAAAATATCCACTTAAAATTGCGGTCGCTTTTCGTCGTATTTTTCATTAAATTTTCGCACACTTTGTTAATTTCGAGTAGTTTGTAATCCGTTTAAGAATTTCACGATAAAATTACTGAAAAGCCTGTGCATAACGAATTCGCCGTATTTTATTTAAATAAATAATTGATATGAAAACACTGAAAAGTCTGCAGCCGAACCAGAGTGGTGGCTAATAAAGTTGTTTACTGATCACCCTGTATGTATACAGCGTGCCGCTTTAATGGCGATATTAATTTAACACACGTATACGTTTCGCATCTCGTTTTATGAACATATTTTAATTTCATTAAAGGTTACTATTTATTTTCATTTTTCTAAAATAGCACCTTGGAGCATCCTGTACTTTAATAACTATAGCGCAGGGGTCATTTGCCAGGGTCACGGATCAGAACATCACATCAATGAAATTAAAACGAATAACGTGCAAAAAGTAGGCGAATTGAAGGAAATAGAGAGAGAGAGAGAGAAAAAAAGGCGGTAGTTTTCAAATTCCGAATTATTTCATGTTCTTATAATTTTATGATTACTGGCCAGTAGTCCGTACCCGTGTTAAGTTAATATCGCCATTCTAGCGGCACGTTGTATACAATCTTGTAGGTACTGTGATTTCTCTAAGCCAGTTAGTACTGAGAAATGAAATATGATGCTCACAAAGTTGTATAGTGTTCCGTTTATTCAGAGGATGTTTGCTTTGTATGTAGTTCAGGAAACTGTGCTGGAGATAGCTTAGAATTGTCGCGCACTGCGACTACGACTTGCGACTTGCGTCAAGCGACACGCGCACACGTCACTTGTTTCCGTCCGTCGCTCCGTAAGTTGCTCTAAACATATCATGCTCTAAACATCTTCTTACTCTGTTTTCTAAACTCCGCAGTCGCTGTCGCAAGACGCGTGTCCTTGCCCACGATTTTAAGGACCGTACTCACCGTGAGCTTCTCTTCACGAAGTTATTTTGCAAGCATTTGTAGCCCGAGCTCTTGTTACGCAACGAACATTTTATTCGCAAAACGAACATTTGTTTCTGCAGCTTCTAGAGAATTTGTGTTTCATGTTTGGATTCACGTGGTAGCAAGTTTGTTTCCCGAACGAATGTTCGTGAAGAAGGTTTGCAATAGCAAATCGCTAAAGCTACGGTTTTCTAAAAGAGCGGTGTCCGCCACATAACGGAGGCAGTGACGGCTGAAAACGTTGGCAGCTAGGTTTGACTTTATAGTGTCAAAATGCTCTCTAGAAAAACACACCAACTTACTTTCATAAATAACGTTTCAATTACTTGACGGTAATTTGCGGACGCTATGTAGCGGCCGCCGCAATTAGTAAACCCTATGGTTTACTTTAGCGCTAGCGGTGAGTACCGTCTAATTTCATATGTTATTGGCATTTTGAAATCATTTTGTGAAATTTATTTTTGTGAAAGCGTCATTAATTTTTCCCTGGGGCACGACATCACCGCTCGCGCGACCAGCGTCTTGCGTCTGCGACCGCGGCGAGAAAAATTGTTAGAAGTTATATAAAGCATGGCATGAGTCGCCGCGGTGCGAATTGTGTAGCGTCTTGCGGCGCCAAAACACTCGAACGACCGTGGCCGGCGAGGAGCGGAGAGCCGTGCGGTGTAAACAAAAGTACTAGCTCACAGCGCAGTGGCCAGGACTGAGAGACGAATTCAGAGTCAAGCGTGTCCAGGACTGAGAGACGAATTCAGAGTCAAGCGTGTTCAATAAATAATTTTGTGTTTTCCGCCGCGTAATCATGAACACAGAAGTTTTTAGAAGGCTCGTGCCACTTTTGATAAAGACATTCTTGAATACGTCCGACGCGGTCGCAGTCGCCGCCGCCACTGGCGCTCGTGGCATGGCGACGCCAGTGGCAGGACGCCCCGCGCCGCAAGACGCATCGCCCAATGTCGTGGCAGAGCCCTTAGCTTTAGCAACGTTATGGCTTTACAAACGTACTAATGACATCGTTGTCATAAAATGGTCCAATGCATCTTTTATTTTAGGTAAGTAGTAGTAGTGGTAGTATAATTCCATAGAACGGCATTGTTTTATAGTACTAAACGAGCACCCCAATTTCGTAACACACTTTCTATAACAATCCGAAGCCTTTTGAAGTAAATTCGTAATTCATTGCTTCTTACGTTTGAAAAGTTCGTCTGGTCGACAACGTCAAATAACGCAATTAATTTTGTTGAATTGTTGTAAGTGAGTTACGCATTTTGGCATTTGGAGATTGTAGAGGTTGTTAATGAACACAAGAAAGAGTGTGGGCCCCAAACCGCTACCCTGGGGTATGCCATATTGAATGGGTAGTTCATCACTCTTTAGTTCTCTATAGTAAGTAATTGTGAGCGATCAGTAAGATCAATTCGAAGAGATCAAGAAAGGACCCTCTGAAACCTAAACTTCCAAGCTTGAGTAGAAGAATGGAGACGGGAACGGTGTGAAATGCTTTCGCAAGATCTCCTTGTTATTAATTAAGGTCTGTACTATAATGTTAACTATTATGTACAGCTACACAAGTGGATTTGTTCCTGCGAAAGCCAAACTACTGAAGTGATAACAGTTTGAAATTTTCAAGGTAGTGGACTAATCGCTTTTGTAAATTATTAGTTATTTTTATTTCTTTGACAAGGTCTTGTTAATATGGTAACCGAATTTAGAGACTTACCTAAACTATCGACGCTTTCCGATTCTTTAGTGCCAGTAAGTGGTATATTCGATGTCTCATCCTGCTGTCTTTTGTCTTTTTCATGTTTTCCTATTAACAAAAGAAAAATAAATATTAATTATAATTATCCTCAATCAACAGAATTTCTCAGAAATCTCATGAATTGTCCACCAATTTTCTCCCGTGGACATTTAATTTGATGTTTAATAAAGAGCAAAATAGAAGGCTGGGCTTTCATATTATCTTGGAAATTTAATCACATTATAAATAAAATAATGATTAATTCTTCAGTTTAAAATCAGTTTTTGGAATATCTGATTTTAACTACTATTACTCTAACTTATTACTGTGGCCACATGCAAACTACGCATCACACTGATGTCACGCAAAATCCTGTATCGCGCAAGCAGAGTTTACCGCGTAAATAGTATATATACAATGTCTTGACACCAATCGTCGGTCAGTTGCCCACCAGACACAACACCCGTCTGGTCGGAGAATCCTCCATTTTCTATAGAGGATGAGTGAACTTTACACCCTGTTCCTCATACCTCTATAGTTATTATGTTCATACAAACAAGGTGTAGTTTTAATTTAATTTTATGGTTCAATTAAATTAGACCAATTTGCAATGAAATTACACACATCGTTCAATTAAATCACATCAGTACTCACTCTCTCTCTTGTAGCAATACTTGCAGCAGAAGATGACAGCTGACACGCCTGTCATGGCGGCGATGACTCCCACTGCTCCAAGGACTATTATGAGGACTGTCGTCAGCTCCACCTTCACGGGGACTTGCGCTGTGGGAAGAACTGTGGCTTTTATCTTTCATGTAATTTCAAAATTATGCAGGAAGAGTGCCGCATAGCGAAAGTAAGTTTTGACTTTGAAAGTGTTTTTATCTATACTTCTTACATACAGGGGCATGTACAGACGCCAGCATATTAAGGTATAGGAAAATGTTAAATTTTTCCAATCAACATTGAACCTTATGCTTTAGCGATAAAGTTGAAGATCTATAAAAGAAATTTGACAGATTGTAGTAGCTTGATGTGCTTGCGTCTATCCATGATTCTGGAAATTCGATAAATTTTATTTGTGATAAAAATCGACGAGCCACCCAGCCTACCTTTTTCCAATAGAAAAACCAATTAAAATGGTTTTTTTTTTTTAATTCTTTCTGACTTCTCTTTTTTCACTAGCATTGGTGGTGAAAAAAAGAGAAGTCAGAAAGAAAGATGAAGGACAGTACACAATAGGTAAAACCATACCTGTATGCCGCTGCGGATACTTCAGCAAACTAGACGTCAACGTCAGGGCCTCACTAAAGCCTTTTCTATTGAAGGCCCTCACTGACACAGCCAAGGAGTTGCTCGCTGATAGACCAGCTACTTCAAACTCAGGATCATCGCTGCTGACGTTGCGGAGAAGAAGGCCTGTTGCCATGTCGAAGATCTGTGTGGAGAATGGGAGCATATTAAATAAAGAACGCAGCAAAAGGTGAAGGAATGGATTATGATGGAACCAGCGCTGAGGCTCTGTCACGCATAGGGTCGTAGCATTATGCTGAGCGATGATCGTTTTGCGTGGATTTGACGCATATTTTCACACAACTTGCTTCTTTTTTGTGTCTGTGTTCTTTCTCTGCGTCGTGTTTACCGCAATTGAATGTACAGACGCCAGCACATAAGCTACCCGAAACTGTCAAATTTTCCCAATCAACTTTAAAGCTTATCGTTTAGCGATAAAGTTGAAAATCTATTAAAGAAATTTGACAGATTGTAGGAGCTTGATGTGCTGTGGCGTCTGTACTTGATTAATTTAAAAAAAAAATCTTTGTTGAATGCTGCTGTCGGTTTGGACTAGACAATCAGCGAGTTTGTCAGTATGAAAATATTGAGGTGTAAAAAAGAATTTGGAAACGCTTATTTAACAACTAAAACTAAATAAATGCAATTCAAAATCAATACTTTGGTACACTATAGAACGATATTTCATAATTTCATTAAATAATATTGACAAGTTAATCAGAACTGATTCGATCGAATCAGGAATGAGGAGATCCGCAGGAGAACCAAGGTAACCGACATAGCCCGAAGAATTGCCAAACTTAAGTGGCAGTGGGCAGGGCACATTGCTCGCAGAACAGATGGCCGATGGGGCCGAAAGGTTCTGGAGTGGCGACCGCGTACCGGAAGACTTAGCGTTGGAAGGCCTCCCACAAGGTGGACCGACGACCTTGTGAAGGCCGCAGGAACCCGTTGGATTCGGGAAGCACAGGACCGGTCGAAGTGGAGGTGCTTGGGGGAGGCCTATGTCCTGCAGTGGACGTCTTTCGGCTGAAATGATGATGGCGATGATGAATCAGAACTACGAAATATTTGACAACTTTTTGCGATGTTGCCAATTTTCAGAATGCACCTTCATAAGTTAGTAGTAGTAAGTCTAGCCTTTTAACAACTATGTTGGGGTCGGCTTTCAGTCTAACCGGATGCAGCTAAACACCAGTATTTTACATGGGGCGACTGCCTACCTGACCTCAACAACCCAGATGCTGGGTAATAAGATACTCCTTAGTAAGACTGGTTGTCAGACTTTCGGGCTTCTGACTATCCGTAACGACTGTCAAAGATCTACAAATGTCAGCCGGGACCAATGGTTTACTTTCCGAGGCACGGAAGGGCGGGGCATATGTAATGTATGATCACCACGGACCTGCCTCGGCATGCGTAGCTTAGCGTTTGATCGAACCTTTAGCCACGAGCCCCTCCTTAAGTTCTTAAGAGAGCAGGTTTAAAAAAAACCACGGCATTTTCAATGATGATAAAAAAGCTATGTAATATGACCAAAAGAATATCGTTTTAACAATGTTATTTTTTTTATCCCAAACAAAAGTAATAAATATTGTCTGTAAGTACACAAAGAATTTAATGTCGTCCGAGATTTATTTATAGCGAAGTAAGTGACAGTAACAAGACGTATTGGAGCCTATTGATATATTTAACACAATTTATGAAGCCTACAACGAAAGATACACCATTTCTTTTTTATTAATAAATGATGATTTATTATGTTTATTTTGATTTACTTTATGTTTTCTTTGTGTGAGACACTTGTGTTTTTACAAGGTGTATTGTAATAACTGAAATCTTCTCAAGGGTTTTTGTAGACACGTTTTTTTGTGCCCTGAAAAACTGTTTTTAATCTGGCGGTTTAAAGGCACCGCAAGTCGCGCAACGAGCGGTACCTTTGTGTCGCGCGCGATTTTATCGTGTGTCGCGCCTGTTTGAAGGAGCCTTTATTCGCCGTGTGTAGGCACGGTCGTCAGTGCTGTATGAATGACTATGGAAGCGTGTTGACTGACACGTTTTTTCTTTGGCTCAGTTTATACGCAGTACCGTAAAGAAACCATGACGTGAACAAAGTGCCTCTGAGTTGTCCTCATCGGTCATTGTGTTTTTTGGCGATTGAGAAATGTTGTCACTACTTTCATAATCATCATCTCCTAGCCTCTTCGCAACTATGTTAGGGTCGGCTTCCAGTCTAACCTGACGCAGCTGAATACCAGTATTTTACATGAAGCGACTGCCTATCTGACCTCCACGACCCAGTTACTGGGTAATACGATACCCCTTGATAAGACTGGTTGTCAGACTTTCGGGCTTCACAACAACAACTAAACACAACAACAACACAAAACTACAAAAAAAAACAATCAAAGCATTGTCAATGGGAAAACTTTCATAATGAAAATGAAAAATTAAAGAATTTGGGGCAAGTCTCCACACAATGGGTGCCTGAAGATGGACGGTGTCGCCGCGGTCAGCCAAGAATGAGGTAGCGAGATGACCTGAACGCGTATCGTGAGAGCTGGTTCTATGGAAAGCTGGAAGCATTTGGAGAAGGTCTTTGCCCAGCAATGGGACAGTATGGGCTAAACTTTTGACGTTAAAAAGTGCCTTTTATGTGCCTATCCTAACTATATAATACTAGCTTTCTCCCGCGAGGTATGTCGATAAAAACTATCCTATGTCCTTCCCCGGGATGCAATCTATCTCTGCCAAATTCTATCGAAATCCGTTCAGTGGTTTAGGCGTGAAAACGTAACATACAGACAGACAGTAAATGCGAAAGTAAGTTTGTTCGTTGGTTTGTTACCTTTTCACGCCTAAACCACTGAACCGACCATCCCGCAATTTTGCATATACGTTGTCAGGTGTACAGAAACGGACATAGGGTATAGTTACCGGCACGTAACTTGGCAGGAGATTTTCGTAGTGGGGGAAGTTCGCGCATATAAAAATGTATGAAATTGTGCGTGCGCAAACTTCCCCCACTACAAAAACTCTTGCCAACTTACGTGCCGCTACTTGTACCTTTTATCCCAAAAAAAGTGCTGTTCCCGAGGAAAACAACAATAACGTTATTATGATAATAGATGGCACCACCTGTTTTTCTAATAAAAAACAGGACAACGTCTGTCTGTGTCTGTGGGTCAGCTAGTTTGAAATAAATGCTTTGACTTTGACTTTAAACAAAAAACATACAATTTAGTGCTAGAAAATCATGTCCTCAATCCCTAAAAAATTGTATCGGTTCTTCTACCGAGCGCCCTGTATAAGAACACAGGTATTTCAATGATTTCTTCTCGTCTTACCTACAACTTAATGAGGGCTGTTCTTTTTTAACTCTTCCCTAGTCGCTGGATAGATGGCGCTGAACTTGGTAAGTTACTGCAAGGAACGGAACGTCACATCATTTTTTGATTATTTCACTTGGATGTAATTTTGAGATCGTAAAACGAAAGTGTCAGTCAACGAGCATATGTGACGTGACGCAATGTTTTTTTTTTCCAAGCATTTTGGCTTTGGCACCTAGTAACGTAGTCGGTTCAACGCCATCTACAGAGTTCTTGGAAACTATGTTTTTTTTTAATACTCAAAAAGAAAACCTCTCATTGAGATCAAAACGACTTTGATATAAAAAAAATATCATTTACTTATTCGATTCTTTGGCACAATTTGATGAAACAACATTCAACGACAAGGAAATAAAAGAAAAACAAATTACATTTACTGCCAAGCAACAGGTTCTCGAACATTTCTTAAGAAATCGAAAACAAAAGAATCATCAAATGTTTTTAAGAGAAGCGATTAGAAGCTTTGAGAGCAGTTTGTTAAAAACAAAAGCTTTGGCAAATCTTGTAAATTTTTTCCTTGTTAAAAGTTATTTGACAATTGACGATCGGGAAATTACTTTTAATTATGTTTTAACAATGAAATTATTCTTTTCAGAGAGTTAGTAGCCCAGTGGTAACGACCGCGACTGAAGAGTTGTGGGTCGTAGGTTCGAACCCAGACAGGCGCTTTACTTTGTGTAAATTATTTCATCACCACTGCTCTAAAAACACTGTTCCCTAAGTTGAAGTAAATGTAAACCAAGAAAAAAACGGTCACGATCCGATTAATAGTTGCAGAGAAATGCGTGGAGAAACATACATACATACATCTATACAATTTTGTATATTTGTTTGGAAGCCCTTATGGATTGTCATAATTATGTGAACATAATTCAGTTCCAATAATATTAGGTACATACGTACGTGTCGAATTGATAACCTCCTTTTTAGGGTTCCGTAGCCAAATGGCAAAAACGGAACCCTTATAGATTCGTCATGTCTGTCTGTCCGTCTGTCTGTCTGTCTGTCCGTCTGTATGTCACAGCCACTTTTCTCCGAAACTATAAGAACTATACTGTTGAAACTTGGTAAGTAGATGTATTCTGTGAACCGCATTAAGATTTTCACACAAAAATAGAAACGAAAAAACAATAAATTTTAGGGTTCCCCATACTTAAAACTGAAACTCAAAATTTTTTTTTTCGTCAAACCCATACGTGTGGGGTATCTATGGGTAGGTCTTCAAAAATGATATTGAGGTTTCAAATATCATTTTTTTTCTAAACTGAATAGTTTGCGCGAGAGACACTTCCAAAGTGGTAAAATGTGTGTGTCCCCCCCTGTAACTTCTAAAATAAGAGAATGATAAAACAAAAAAAAATATATGATGTACATTACTATGTAAACTACCACCGAAAATTGGTTTGAACGAGATCTAGTAAGTAGTTTTTTTTAATACGTCATAAATCGTAAACCGCAATTTAACATTCATTCAATCAACTCAAAAATAAATAATAAACATTGTAATTTCGTAAGCAGAGTCCCACTCGCTCTTGCCCGGTTTTTTTGAAGTCTGTAAAAAGACATGTTGCGCCGAACATA
Organism: Mesoligia furuncula; assembly: GCA_916614155.1. Lineage (NCBI taxonomy): Eukaryota > Metazoa > Arthropoda > Insecta > Lepidoptera > Noctuidae > Mesoligia > Mesoligia furuncula. The sequence continues at coordinate 6,837,650 of OU744815.1, forward strand.
AAATAATTGGGATATGGACAAGAGATTGATTATTGTCATTAAGTGCAAGTGCATTTGAATGAATAATTACATACATATAACAACAATGTGTTATCTATTTGCAAACCGTACCGTTAATTTGCAAACTGAATAATTAGAGTGATTACTATTATTCCACGTAATTTGTTGAAACTAGTAATTTTGCTGGGATTTCGTACATAATAATTATTTACCCGACTAATAAATGTTTAGCATTTTGCGTGTGGACTAACTAATGCTACATGCAAAATGACCAGTAGTAAATAGTTTTGCACAAGTTGGTTTGTTGATAATTTCAGTTGAAAACTTGCTGCAAGTTGGACTGAATATTCGCAGAGCGCTTCTCACATTTCAGGACGTCAGTTCCACCCGCTAAGAGTCATCGGCCTAAGGCCCAGCTCCACAGCAGGAGGTCTATTTCCTAAGCACGAAATCTGTTTGGTTGGTTGTGTCCGAAGTTTTGGCGTTTCCTACTCCGTATTCAAACTCAAACTCAAAGCATTTATTTCAATTAAACCAATTACAGGCACTTTCGAATTGTCAAGGGGTCGGTCAGTCAGAAAGATGAAGCTAGTTGCCCATTCCAAAGCGTAGGTAACTATGGAGAAGAACAGGCAAGAAACTCCATGGACACACTTTTAAACCAAAATAATATGGTTACAAAGTCTTGTTTACATCATTCATGTTAAAAATTATGCATGTGAGAACGATGCTTTACGTTAAAGGCATCCGTAATGAAAAGACGAAAAAGAAAAACAATTCAAATATTAATTAAATTAAAATAAGCCATGGCAGCAAAGAGATGACCAGTCCCTAATGACGGCGCCCGTTCACGTACATGACGCATGTATTAGTATTACTTACGGACATAAGATTAGTTCGGGGCCCGAATTAATAGGTAATGAATGTCAGCACGATTTGACAGTTGTCCCGAAACCCGATGTGTTTTTGCCCGACCGTTAAATTTTATTCGGACGGGCCCGTACTTTCGTTGACGGACTCGGAGTGTAGGCCTTCAAACCCCGGCTAAGTTAAGCAGTTGTACTTAGCTTCGCTTTGTATGAAAATGTAGGCGGGATCGTACACTGCGACCCTTGCCACGCTACAGTCCTTTCACAGTATAAATCATGCGACACAAAATTGTTTCCAATGTGCGGCTGGCCGGCTGGCCTAATACTATTAAGAGTAAACTAGCCTCGAGCTCGAACTCAATGGTGGTCATGGCCACAAAAGCACGCTGTCTCACCTGGCTTCGTGTCCGACAGAGCTAGTATCAGTGATGAGCAGTTAGACGCTAGTCTACACGAACAATGTCTACCTAGTTCTCACGCACAGAAACACCGTTCCGAAAACAAAACCATTGCATAAATCAATTACAAATATAGTTTATTGAACTCTTCGATAACTGAGCTTTGTCTGTACGGACTTAATTTTGAAGATTTTACAGATCTTTTATTACTTATTTACACCCAAAGTTACGTTAAAAATAGCAAGAAAAACGAATCTTTGTTGGCTCATAACTTTTTGATGGCTTTTTATTTTACCATTCTGTTTCCGTACAGACAACATTAATAATAAGACAAAACGATATCATGTTTAACTTTGGATGCACAATGTCGAACAGTAGCACCTTTTGGAATGGGCGACTAGAATCAATTCTATTTTTTCGTAATTTTTGACGTTCAAAAGTGCCTACTTGAAATAAATGTTTTGACTTTGACTTTGACTTAGTGGAGTAACACTCTCCCGAAATTTGTATGGAAAAAATATCGACTAGTGGCACCTTAAGAATTGGTCACGCAGCATCCAAAGCTATTATAGTTAGGAATAAATGATCACACTTACCTCCAATAAGAATGACTGGTGAATCCCTCCATCATGTCCGGGCGTGCAGTTCAGAGTCAAGGAGTCGTAAGTCACGTTGGTGATCTCACACGCTTTGGGAGTAGATGGCTTATCTGTAAGAGAATAAAGCATGAATTAAACGTGAGTAAAAATAACTTTTTGGCACAATTGTAAATCTCTGGTCCCATGGGTCAGAAATAGTCTGCGTCATTTTGTTACACTGTTCATCAATCCAATCAATCAGACGCATTTCGTTTTTCTTATACAGGGTTATTGGTAAAACATTAACAACCTCTTAAGAGGTCATTGTACTCAACCTTATGAACAACTTTTTACTATGGGACCAAACCTGAAATCGCGAAAAAAAAACCAGTTGTTCATTTTGACAAGTTATACGAACATAAATGTGGGGAACACTGAACAGCTGATTTCTTTTTTCGCGATTTCAGGTTTGGTCCCATAGTAAAAGTTGTTCATAATGATGAGTACAATGACCTCTTAAGAGGTTATTAATGTTTTACCAATAACCCTGTATACAACACATATTCAGCCTATAAAGTTCGAATTGCTGGAACACAGGCCTCCGCTCTGTGAGAGTGGGTGGGCCGTAATCCACCACGCGGGCCCAATGCGGGTTGGTAGACGTCACATGCCTTCGAATTTTTGGTTCTAGGACATGCCGGTTTCTTCACGATGTTTTCCTTCACCGTTTGAGAGCAGTGGTGATGAAATAATTTACACAAAGTAAAGCGCCTTATAGGTTCGAACCTACGACCTAACTCGTAAGTCGCGGCGTGACCACTGCGTTATACAACACACTATTTCAAAATCGCACTAAGCAAGACTTTGACCTTTGGTATTACCTACGTATTACTTACCATAGCCATATTTTCAGGGTTCCGTACCAAAAGGGTAAAATGGAATCCTTATGGTGAGACTCAGTCTGTCTGTCGGTCTGTCTATTTGACTGTCCGTCTGTCACAGCTGGATATCTCAAGAACTCGCGATACTAATGCTATCAACTTGAAATTTGGAATAGTTTTAGATGACGTTTGCCCAACTATTTTGCAAATAAGAAAGAACAATTTTTTTTTTTGCAACAGGGACTGAAATGCGGTTTGAAAAATTCGAAGTGGAGCTACTAGGGCATGGGGGGGGGGGTATCATATGAAAGAGCGCAGTTCGCACATTCCCAAATATTTTCTTTTTTTTTAAGCCGCATTGTTTTCGACGTTTGATGAAAAATGTACATAAATATTATTATAATGATACGGAACCCTCGGTGCGCGAGTCCGACTCTGTCTTGCCCGGTTTTTAAAAATTAATTTTGGTGCTCCAGATTACTACATTATTGTTTTACAAAAACATTAAAAAAACGTCTAAGTTTGTGTAGAATTGGTATCCTGAAAAACGTCTCGGGTTATAAGTCGACATCCGACCTAATAACTTACACTTCAAACATAGGTAGGTACTAGAAATGTCTGGCGCACCGAGCATCATATTTTATAGGAATAAGCTTCGGAAATTGATCGTAGTTCTATCTGTCTGGGGTTTAACGACGTCCTTGATTTGTATGGAGCTGACGATGGCTTCTGGTACTTTACTGGCATTTTCTTTTATCTAGATCTTTGTGGCTTATCAGTCGATTCACACGAATTTACTCGCCCAAAACGTGCGAATCGTCACTTTTAAATAATACTATTAGCTTCTGCCCGCGAGTTCGTCCGCGTGAAATTTCACCCATTCGCCCTCTTAGGAGTGGAATTTCGAAAAACCCTGTCTTATAGTGGGTACCTACTCTTCACAAAGAACATACCCTCCAAATTTCATGTCTCTAGAACCAGCGTTTTAGTCAGGACTTTAAATTTTGTGTATATAGATATTTTTTTTTTTTGAAAACGATAAGGCCGCCCATTGTATATTTTGTAGTGTTTGATGTATCTTTTTCATGTTATGTATTTTTGTGGTGTACAATAAAGTATATATAAATAAATAATATTTTTCTATAGGCGACTCGCTCGAAGTTAATTTATTTGTGGGCGACAACGTGTAATTCTTCTTAACTTTATTGCAAAAAATTCACAATTAAATTAACCACAAAAACTAACTACAGAAAAATAATATTATTTACAAGTGACGATTCGCACGTTTCGGGCGATTAAATTCGTGCGAATCGACTAATAAACGATCTTTGTTTGGAAATAGGCCATTGCTTTGACACTGCAAGTAATACTACAAGAAATATTTATCTCTCTTGGCGAATTTTTCGTTTGGCAGCTTTTTATTTATGTAAGCCAATCAGTTAAAACGAAATGTAATGGGTCTTTGACAATGAACTTCATTTGTCCAGAGTGGCAATTCTTGTAAATACAAGATCGTTCACAGTCTGAACTGTCTCAATCTGTCAAAAATTTCCCTACAATTATAGCACACTGCGGTGTAGAAATTTGCAGTTTTAGGTCAGCGCCGTCTCTTGACCGATAGTGGAACTAGTGTTACTTTTGTTGATGATTTCTGGCAAAGTGTGCTATTTAGAGACATCATTTTATTTTTCCTGTAATCTTTACATAATCTTCTATCACATAGAATAACTTCAAATTTTTCTACTTCGGAGATAATGGGGGGGGGGGACTATTTTTTTTTTTACATTTTTCATCAAAAGTCGAAAACCATGCGGCCTGAAAAGAAAATAAAAAAATGTTTGAGAATGTGCAAACTGCACTCTCTCATATGCCCCACATGCCCCTAATAGCCCCACTTTGAATTTTTCAGACCCCCTTTCAGTCCCTGTTGCAAAAAATATACATGTATTTTTTTATTTCTTTCTTATTTGCAAAATAGTTGGGCAAACGTCATCTAAAACTATTCCAAATTTCAAGTTGATAGCATTAGTAGTTCTTGAGATATCCAGCTGTGACAGACAGACAGACACACAGACAGACAGACTAGTACCACCATAAGGGTTCCGTTTTACCATTTTGGTACGGAACCCTAAATAGGGACACAGTATATACATTATCCTTCTTATTTAGTTTATGAAATATTTTGTCCAATATTGGATGAGAAGATAGGCGAGAGCCAAACCCTGAATTATGACGTTTTACTTAGACTTTTTCAAAAGTCTCTCCGGCCGCATTTCCTCTTAAGGCTAAGATATGGGCGGTACGCGCCGCAACGCAACGCATAGCAAAAATCCTCCTTCATTATTTTGGAAGATATTCTATAAACCAACGCACAGAATAGGAGCGCTGCCGCTTTTTTTGTATGGAAACTGCGTTGCGCTGCGGCCCGATGCGACGGTAATGTGCGTTTGGCTTTAAAGTACTCACCAGCAGGTAGTATATGGAAGAGACAGGGCTTCGTCTGCCGCCCCACGGAGTTTGTTCCCGAACATTGCACCCAGCCATAGTCTGATGAAGTATTCACCATGTAAATGTATGTACCTTTAAGAAAAGCCAAAGGTTTATTAAGAGCTTAAAGGCACACGTATCAAATCGGAAAGGGATCGGCACCGTACCTATCAACTCGAGCCATTCAGTATTCTTTGTATGAAACTGCCTACTGCAACGCACACTAATTGGAATCGTAACGTAATCGCTTCGGCTCGGGACAAGCTCACGAACCGCGGTGTGGTGCGTTACGGCTCCTCGTCCCCGCGCTTACGGCTCGTCGTCCCCGCGCTTACGTCTCTCCCTACCCGAGCTTACGTCTCTTCATCCACCCTTGCCCCTGTCACCCCTGAGGCCTGCTTGCTGCGCCATCAACCAGCGGTCGGCGAGCCGTAAGCGCGGCGTCGCCTAGCCGTAGCCAAGTCGGCGTATCCGAGCTTCTGATCCGCTTTGGTTACGTGCTTACGTTAGGTTGACGCCTGTTTGACGGCGAGGCGCAAGGCGATATGGTGCCGATCCCTTTCCGATTTGATACCTTTAAGAGAGAGCAGAAAATATATGGACCACCTCTGTTATTGAAGTAACAAGAGGTAGAGCTGCAAGTTTCGCTACCCACGTTGGTAATGGCTGACTTCTGTGCTACCAGGCAAAGCTCTCAACAAAATATATATAAATTAATGTAACTTTTTCCAGTCCAAGAATCGAACTCAGATCTTCAAGATACGTGCCTACCATTTGTACCAATCCACCCTAAATATTTAAAGAACTGGCCGACAATGATAAATGATTTTATTTTTGTAAGTAGGTTTGTACAAACACACACGTCAAAATTTTTTTTAAAACTAGATGAGGTCGGCGTTTCCTATCTGACTACTCTGAGAAGAAAGGCCGAAACAAACTCAGAGGTCACAGTCTCTTTTAAAGTCCAGACATAATCTTGGTCAGGTTAAATGAAGACCATGTAGATCGTCTGAGACGGTCTTTTGACAGAGGGCAGATGTGTGTATTAAAGGAAGAGGGACGCACAGCACTGGGCCATTACGGGCCAAATAGATAGGTAGGTTTTAAAATAACGACGTGATCCGTCAGAAAAACTTAGTTGTCGACACAGCTCTGTCGAAGCAAGCTGAAGTGGCAATAAGCCTGCCATATTAGCCCTAGAACCGATGACAGTTGGGGTAGACATGTTCTTGAATGAAACCGGAATGAGAAAGTTTATAGTGGATAAGACAGATTAACCCTTAGTCTGCCGGAACGTAGATCTACGCGAGACACAATGGCTTTTCAATTGTGTCTGTAATTACGGCACACAAGCGGTTAAAGCACGATATACACGGTTTGAAACTTACTTTACTTGTTATTTCGAGAAAGAGGTCAATCGACGAATCCGACTCGGCTGGGCAGCATTCGGGAAGCTACGCAATATCTTCTCGTCCCACATACCGCAGTGTCTCAAGACGAAAGTCTTTGACCAGTGTGTTTTGCCAGTGATGACTTATGGAACTGAAACGTGGTCGCTCACAATGGGCCTTATAAGAAGGCTAAAAGTCACCCAAAGGGCAATGGAGAGGGCTATGCTTGGAGTTTCCCTGCGTGATCGAATCAGGAATGAGGAGATCCGCAGGAGAACCAAGGTAACCGACATAGCCCGAAGAATTGCCAAACTTAAGTGGCAGTGGGCAGGGCACATTGCTCGCAGAACAGATGGCCGATGGGGCCGAAAGGTTCTGGAGTGGCGACTGCGTACCGGAAGACGTAGCGTTGGAAGGCCTCCCCCACAAGGTGGACCGATGACCTTGTGAAGGCCGCAGGAACCCGTTGGATGCGGGAAGCACAGGACCGGTCGAAGTGGAGGTGCTTGGGGGAGACCTATGTCCAGCAGTGGACGTCTTTCGGCTGAAATGATGATGACACGGTTTGAAACCAGTCTACAAACTAAGGTGACCCTGAAGTTGTTGTTGTTGCGAGATGCCTGCTACACGGTTCAAAACCAACATCTTCTTCTGCCACTGGTTTGCAACGCAGGCCTTCCTACCAAGGACGTTTAAAGGTCATACGAAATTTGGCTTCAAACCACTGTCTACACTGTTTTAAACTTAGGTTTGAAACCACCGTTTCAAACCGTGTATATCGTGCTTAAAACTGAAGACGAACAAGCAGGGGATCAAGGAGAGGGGGTGGAGGGGGGTTCAGGGGATCAGACCGGAATAAGTCGAATCGGCAAATGAAAGGTAGGACGCCCTCAGGCTAGGTGGAGCGACGATCTTCGCAGGGTGGCTGGTAGCAGCTGGATAAGAGTTGCCAAGAATCGAGCTGAATGGCGTGCAGTAGGAGAAGCCTATGTCCAGCAAAGGACTGCTGTAGGCTGGACTGGTGATGATGAAAAATGATCTCCGGTTACAAAATGATAAACTTACCTGGTAAATTAGGCACCGTGGTTATCGGTGATGTGGTGAGTTCATGTTTGCTGTGAGCTGAGCTGTTGAACCACCAGTGGTACGACATTGGCTCCTATGGGCAAAAAGATACAGTTTAAATTTAATTAACAAAAAACCGACAAAGTGCGTGTCGGACTCGCACAATGGAGTTCCGTAAAGGGCAAACTTAACATTATAGTTACAAAATATGTTCTGCCATACATTGATAAACGTCATGATTAATTCTCCGACTGCAAATTAAAGTTCGTAATCGCAAAAAAAAATGTGATTAAGGAGCTTACAGGACCTAAACGCAAAAAACGCAAGTTTTAAAAACAATAAAAGTATATGATCGACTACAGTAAACAAAATCAGATTAATATATGATATTGTTCATATATGCTGCATATATGCTAGGTAGATAGTGTGTTGAAAACATAATACAACTAATTTGATACGATACAAAAAAAATCATGAAGATACCTCTAAAAACTTTATTTTTACAATAAAAACCATACTAATTAATATACATACAATCATTCTGATTTTTTGTCAGATTATTCTACAAGTAACATACTAAAACACTTGTGTGTTAATTTTTTAGTCCAAACAATAGATTTTTTGTAATTAAATAATTGCTTCATATTTTGCAATAAATTACCAGGGTTGTGTCATCGCGCTTCTCTTTCTTTTCTATGCAGTCCGACAGTGACCGCGCTTTAGGTGAAGTAAATCTTAATACAACAAAGTAACGAGTTTCGGACTTTTTTCTGTACTTGTGCTGTGAGAACTTGCTTCTTGCCAAATTTCATGATTCTAAGTCGACGGGAAGTAGGTGTAGATGTTCATTCATTTGCAAGTAAGTCTCAAAATAATTATGTCGCATAACTGACCCGAAAGTCTGACAACCAGTCTTATCAAGGGGTATCGTATTACCCAGTAATTGGGTTGTGGAGGTCAGATAGGCAGTCGCTCCATGTAAAATAGGTACTGGTATTCAGCTGCTTCCGGTTAGACTGGAAGCAGACCCCAACATAGTTGGGAAAAGGCTAGGCAGGTGATGATGATGATGATGAACTGGTCGTATTTTTTTATTGTGTTGACTTAGAAGCATAATTTTCATAGACTCTAAGGGACTGTAAGACCTGCGTATTTGATATTATTTTCTACTTGATACCTCCACGCGTTCTTGAGAAAAAGGACCTACACAGACTGACAACCAAACAGACAACAAAGTGTTCCTTTATGGGGGGTTCCGTTTTACCTTTTGAGACACGGAACCCTAAAAAATAATAGCTAAAATATAAGGGCTCATATTTACATCCGACATTCATTAATAACAGCCGCAAGGGTCGATTGAAGGTTAAGCTACGCTTGCCGCGGTCGGTTCATGGATAGGTGACCGTCCATTGCTTATAGAGACCCCTCCAAGCTTCGGAAAGCCCGTTAAGCCGTTGGTCCCGGCCGTCATTCGTAGATCTTCGACAGTCATTACGGCTAGTCAGAAGCCCAAAAGTCTGACAACAAGTCTAATTAGGGGGTTTCTTGTTACCCAGTCACTGGGTTGTGAAGGTCAGATAGGCAGTCATACAGCTGCACTCGGTTAGACTGGAAGCCGACCCCAACAAAGTTGCAAAAAGGCTAGGCAAATTGATTAGGTTATTTGACAACACATTGATTAGAACACTCCATATTAATTGGTTTCCGAACCAACCCAATGCCCCATTTCGGTCGGGAATACATTTCGGCGTCAGTTATTACAATCCCTTGCAATGGAACGCCATTTTGATTATTTCAATTTGGAATTAAGGTAACGTCAGCAGCACACGTTACTTTTACATAGAAAGAATTAAAGAAAAAACTTTTATTTGCAGTAAGACATGACCAGTGATCGGAATAGGCTGAGTATATTTAGCTAAAGTTTAAAGAACAGAGACGAAAGTCGGAGACTTCCATATGACAAAATTTTTTTTAGCGGTAAATTTACCGGAACTTTAATTATGTAACTTTCAATATCTTATTTTATCATTAACATTATAAATGCTAAATAAAATATATCTAAATAAAAATATATCTATTTTTAATATTGGTTATTTTATTTATCGAAACATTGATTACGATTTATTAAAGCATTTATAATGTTAATGATAAAATAAGATATTGAAAGTTACATAATTAAAGTTCCGGTAAATTTACCGGGAAAAAAGTAAAATTGTCATAAGGAAGTCTCCGATTTTCGTCTCTGTTCTTTACACTTTAGGTAAATATACTCAGCCTATTCCGATCACTGGACATGACACAAAGAAAATACGCAAAAAATAAAAAGTTGGGGAAAATATGCGTTACATCCACGCAAGCAGCACTGGAGCAGTGGTGGCCTAGTTGTCAGGGCCGCAACTTCCGAGTTGTAGGTCGTAGGTTCGAACCCAGACAGGCGCTTTATTTTGTGTAAATTATATCATCACCACTGCTCTCAAAACGGTGAAGGAAAACACCGTGAGGACACTGGCATGACCTAGAACCAGAAAAATTCGAAGACTGACATCTACCAACTCGCACTGGGCCCGCGTGGTGGATTACGGCCCACTCCCTTAACAAGAGGAGGCCTGTGCTCCAGCAGTGCGAACATTAAAAAATATGTGTTATTTTAATCATAAGTACCTATCCGTCTTTTCCACAAAAAAAACAATCAAAAATATTGTTTTGAGCTATGAACTGACTAACTGCGCCCCGCGGTTTCACCCGCATAAGTATCGATCCCATGGGAATATTGGGATAAAAAGTATTCTATGTGTTAATCCTGGTTATAAACTATCTATGTGCCAAATTTCATCTAAATCCGTTTAGCCGTTTGTGCGTGAAGAAGTAACAAACACACTCACAAACCTTCGCCTTTTATAATATTAGTATGAAGTGTTAACCAACTCGCGTAGCTGACTGTACCCTTTTTAATTAATTGATGCATGTTGATAAATACGTATTACTGAGTTTATTTGACGTAATGAGAGCAGCCAGGTCTCGTTTAAAATGGCGGAAATGTCATTTATATTTTCTCGATGTTTGTTTTCTTTCGTTATGAGTTTTTAAGAGCTGTTTTTTCATGAGTTGTAATGACGTTAAATAATTAGTGAAAATGTAAGTGCTTTTTAAAGAAAAAAAAGAAAGAAAATACGTTAGATGTTTGTTATAGATTAGCATTTGCCCGCGGCTTCGTTCGCGTGGAGTTCGAACTTTATGCCTCGGGAAAATGTTACCGAGATAATCTTTAATCCCTAGGGACTAAAAGTGATTTGAATTTGGAATGTGGATATTGTTAGTAAAAGTTCCAATCACCAAAGTCAGCATCAAGGAAGGGGCCCGTTAGGACCGAAACCTGGCGGGATTGTCCGAAAGGGTTATCGCTAACCCGGAACATAAAGGGCTAAGGAAGGAACACGGGTGGGTTTTAGTCAGTAAGAGTCTGACACTCCCTTCCGCTCCACCCAGAGCAGTAAGAGTCATTTCATGGTTTCCCAAACGCAAAAAAAAAAAAGGACCATAGCAGGTGGCATTCTGTAGTTTCTGTCTACCCACAAGATGGCGTGAGTTTCATGTATGTATTTCTCAATTAACAACTACCTAAATTACATTAACATTGCTCAATTTAATCCATTCAACGAAAAACTCACCCACGCAATATAAAATAAATTAATAAATAAATGTTTTATTCGGTATTAAAATTGGTAAAATTATTAAGTACATAAAGTCTAAAAAAATATTTACCAACGTATAATAATGTTACGATGCCTGTACTAGGATAAACCTGTATCACAGGCGGCATGAGCATACTTTATGGTAATTGTAGGACTATAAAATTCTTAACAATATTTAATATGTAGCCTTAAAATCATGACAAATTTTTACTAATTCATTATTTTATACCCTATTTACCTTAAAGATAACACAAAATAATAACAAAAAGTCTTATTGTACTTATACGAATTATTGAGTCAGCGTAAAATAGTTGGCCTGCGGGCGGAGAGTAATGGGTAGCTCACCGCCCGATCAGGACCAGGCCCGTGCCGGACGGCGCGTACGTGTTCCACGCGCGCCTCAAAGAGATGTCAGCATCGAGGAGGGGCCCCTTAGGGCCAAAGCCTGCCGGGTCAGCGGGATTGTCCGAAAGGGTTACCGCTGGCCCGGAACATAAAGGGCTAAGGAAGGAACACGGGTGGGTTTTAGTCAGTAAGAGTCTGACACTCCCTTCCGCTCCACCCAGAGCGGGAGGAGTCATTTGATGATTTCCCATCCTCAAAAAAAAAAAAAAAAAAGCGTAAAATAGTTTCTTGCGCTTTATAACTTAGCTAAACATATATGATATGATTTTGCGTCATATTTGTAATCAAATCGCTGGTATATCGGAAGCCGATCATAATAACACGGCATCCGTGCAGGATCCCAAAGAGAGTATCCTCATGAATAACATAATACTCTATCAACGTGCTATATTACCTGCATCGCCGTATACTTTTTACCCCAGATTTTGTTTTGTTTACTTCCCCCTATACGTACAGACAGCCTCAAAAATATGTATAGTGAACCTCTCCGGTACAAATTTGTACCGTTTGTGGTACACATGTGTACCAGCTTGTTCGTCGAGGAGCAGTGCCCCGAATTACTAGTTGTAGGTCGTAGGTTCTAACCCAGACAGGCGCTTTACATCACACTAATATTATAAAGGCGAAAGTTTGTGAGTGTGTTTGTGCGTGTGTGTGTGGATGTTTATATGTTTGATACTTCTTCACGCTCAAACGGCTGGACCAATTTTGTTAAAATTTTGTATGGAGTTAGCTGACACCCTGGATTAACATATAGGCTACTTTTTATCCCGATATTCTCACGGGATCGAAACTTATGCGGGTAAAACCGCGGCGCGCAGCTAGTTGTGTTCATAATTTCATTACCACTGTTCTTAAAACGGTGAAGAAAAACATCGTGAGAACCTGGCATGTCCTAGGACCAAACATTCGAAGATATATGACATCTTCCCAATGGGACCGCGTGGTAGATTACGGCCCACTCCCTCTCAAACACTATAGGCTGATATACATGTATCGTCAAGAAGACCAATTCCTCATATTGCTGGCTGCTGGAGAGTTTCTTGTGCTACTGTTTCACAGCTAGAGCACTAGGAAGTGGTGAAAGGCACTTTGGGAGACTATCTCATGTTGTTCGCATTCAAGTTTTGTTCAACGAAGGTAGGTTTGAAGTAATTTAGTTCTTTTTTAGGGTTCCGTTGCCAAATGGCAAAAAACGGAACCCTTATAGATTCGCCATGTCTGTCTGTCTGTCTGTCCGTCCGTATGCCACAGCCACTTTTCTCCGAAACTATAAGAACTATACTGTTAAAACTTGGTAAGTAGATGTATTCTGTGAACCGCATTAAGATTTTCACACAAAAATAGAAAAAATACAATAAATTTTGGGGTTCCCCATACTTAGAACTGAAACTAAAAAATTTTTTTTTCGTCGAACCCACATGTGTGAGGTATCTATGGATAGGTCTTCAAAAATGATATTGAGGTTTCTTATATATTTTTTTTCTAAACTGAATAGTTTGCGCGAGAGACACTTCCAAAGTGGTAAAATGTGTGTCCCCCCCCTCTGTAACTTCTAAAATAAGAGAATGATAAAACTAAAAAAAATATATGACGTACAATACCATGTAAAAATCCACCGAAAATTGTTTTGAACGAGATCTAGTAAGTAGTTTTTTTTAATACGTCATAAATCGTAAACCGCAATTTACCTTTTATTCAACCAACTCAAATATAAAAAACCATTTAATTTCATAAACATAAACCTTATGCATAAACCAGTGGGGCAATTGCGTAACACATTATCAATCTGAATCGGTTTCATTTTGACAGTTCAACAACATTCATTGCGTTTTTTGCGTTGTTGAACAGACACATTTTTCAAACATATGAAGCAATGGATTAGAAATAAGCTTCAAAATGATTCAAACTGTGAGTAGTAGTGTGTTACGCAATTAGGGTGCCGGATGTTACGGAACCCTCGGTGAGCGAGTCCGACTCGCTCTTGCCCGGTTTGTGTAACTAGATGGCGTTGGTCTTTACGTCACATTCCTGAATCTCGATGTTAAGAGTTTCCGTCGATCACATATAAGGCTAGCGAATGAATGTTTCCTTTGAGTTTGAGTATTGAGATCACGCCAAGATCCAAAATACTATCAAGGTATCCGGTGAGCTGAGTTCTGCGAACTAAAAGTTTCACATGTAATTTTATCGTTCAATTAGTCCTGAATTCCTGATGCTCAGCCTAGATTAAATAAATGACATTTTTTTTGTATTTAACGTCCAAAATCTAGTCGCAATCTCATCTGAGCGACCACCATCATCTGCCTAGTCTTTTCCCAACTATGTTGGAGTCGGCTTCCAGTCTAACCGGATGCAGCTGAATACAAGTACCTAATTCACATGGAGCGACTGCCTATCTAACCTCCACAACCCAGTTATTGGGGGTAATACGATACCCCTTGGTAAGACTGGTTGTCAGACTTTCGGACTTCTGAGGACTCGTAACGACTGTGTTTTGTGGCAGCAAAAATTGCACACAACTAAATGAATTCTTGTCGATGTACCTCCACATCTTTTTGAGGTTGACCGTACACAGGAAAATATGGCAGGGAAAGTTTAATGAACTATATTTTTTCGCGTACGAAGTTTTTTCTTGTTATAGCCTATCTGATAGGTGTTAGGGAAACAGTCAGACGAGAAACTAAATAATTCAGTAAACATTTTCCTCTGGATTTTTAACGTGTTTTTCGTTTTTTTTTTTTTAGTTTTTCGTGGAATGGATTAAATTAAAAAAATGGTGCCGATTCTGTAGTTCACAAACTAAACTAAATTTAAGTTCAGTGCATCTTTTTGTTTTTATTTCATTAAGAAAAGGACAGAAGATAAATTTTAGTTTAGTCCTGTCAAATCAATCATTGCCTGACGTAAATTGACGTGATTTTAGTAGACAAGTTTTTAATCACGTCTAAACTTGGATAGAGTAGGTACTGGAGTAGTGTAAAATTGAAATTGTCAAAAAAAAAAAAAAGATAGAATAAAAAGATAAGAGAGAAAAAAAGGAGAAGAGAGAGAGAGTGAGATGTGATGATGAGAGGGGTTGTATGAGTTGAGATGATGATTTATAAGATTGTACCTACACAGACAGTTTACAAGCCGATACAGTAATGATAAATGTTCATGGTGTACAGCAATCAGGAAATCCAATCGAAATAACAATATAAAAAAAAGCATAAAAACAAAATACAATCAGTTTCAAAATAAAGCTTCGAAACAGACGGTAAGTTATAGCATTTTCAATAAATATGCATGAGTTTAACCGTATAGTTTTACTGTACTGCATTTTAACTAACAAAATATTTTTATACGCGAAATTGAAAACAACAATATTTTCGGAGCGCAAAACCATTTTAAAAGTGTCAATATTGATAAAATTTGATGAAGCCTGTTTTAAGCGGCACACATAATATAGAGACGAGTGTCGCTTAAAATAAAGCTTTATGGCAGTTTCAGTTTTGAATAGTTGCAGTTTAAGTTCAAAATCAATTGGCGCGGATATCTTTTATTTTGTATTGATGTTTTATGACACTGTCCAGATTTGAAGGTTCTAGGTAATTTTCAGTGAATGTCCAAATTTCCTGGACGTGTATAGATAACTTTGTCAAAAAAAAACAAGATCCGGCTTGGTTTCTATACAACATTAGTTTTATTAAGTACCAATATGCGAAACCCGAAACACGTGTCTAGTATTTTTATGTAAAGAATCTATGTACAAAATTTCAAAACTGTATCATGAAAAATCACAAAGTTATAAGCTTCGTCCGTACAAAAACATGCTCAACCGCGCCGCGCCGGTTTGCGCTCATTGATAATAATAGTACCTAGGTACCTAACCGTTCGGCGCGGAGATTGGATAACCTACTTAGTGTTGCTCGGTGTCCAACCTTTTTTAAATATTTTTGGGACATAATATAACATGGGGTAAAAATTATTGGAATCGATTCAGTTAGGTACTTATTCTGAACAAACTATATTCAGGTTTCGCCTATACTAAAAATAACGTTGTATATACGTCAATTTCGGGTGACCTCTAAAAATCTTTAGTGAAAAATAAATAAACCTCTATTTCTTTTCTTATAAATCCGTATTAGTATTATCAAAAATGGTTTTCGTTCATAATTACGCTTAGAGACAAGAAATCTCCCTCCATTTCAGCCGTCACTAATATACCTATTTGATCAAATTCCAAGGAATCCATGTCTGTACTGTGATATTAAAAATTATGTAATGGTATCAGTATTGAAGCCTACCAGATTTTCATTAATCTTTTTTTTTTGCGATTTTAGTTTAGACGGTATATTAATTTATAGATGTACAGTCATGAGCACTAATATGTCAATACTTGGCAACTTTAAATTGCGATTTTTTCACGAAATAACGAATGCAACGTTGAAATACGACACTCTACATAAACCTATGGGTTCGAAAATACTATGTTCCTAATAATACACACATCAAAAGTGTCTAGGGATCAAGCATTTTTATGCGGATTTCTTGAGATTGAGATGTGGCTTTGTAATAAATTTATGATTTTATAAATTTATATGGATCCTTTTTGGTGCATTTCATAATTTGAATCAGGAACTGTGAATCAAATTCGAGTAAAAGATGAAAATCAGCTGTCAATATTTTCCCTATAAAAACATACAACGCATTGAAGACATTATTAGTGCTACTGTTTCCCTACTACTGATTAAAACCAACGTTATTATGGAGCGGCGACGTCATTTAAGCAGGGAAGAAATGCTCAGAGCCGTGGGAATGATAGAAGCTGGTTCCCGGCAACGTACTGTGGCTTTAGCTCTGAATACAAGTCAGAGTTTTATCAGTCGACTTTGGACACGTTACCGAAGCACTGGTACCGTGGCTGAGCGCCATGGAGGACGGTATCGCTGCACCACACGGAGACAAGACCGATACATTCAAATCTTAACTCGAAGAGCTCCAACAATAACCGCCATGATGTTAGCCGTGAGGCTTCATCACTCTTCAGGGAACTTAATTAGCGACCAAACAGTCAGAAACCGCTTGCATGAAGTGAACCTTCATTCCCGAAGACCGCTACGGGTACCACCTATAGCAATGCACAATCGTAGGATTCGATATCAATGGGCTCTTGAACACAGAAATTGGGCAGAAGAACAATGGCGTTTCGTGTGCTTTTCTGATGAGTCTCGTTTTGGTATGAGACCGGATACAAGACGTATACGACACTGGAGAACCCCTGGACGCCAACAGCGATTAAAATCCTGCCAGGAAGTCCATCCTTATAGTGGTGGAACCATCATGGTATGGGCGGGTATTTGGATCGGCGGAAGAACTGAGTTGATTTGGATCAGAGGCAACCTCAACGCTCAAATTTATGCTGAGACGATTGTATCAGACGTCATCGTTCCTCTACAAGTGCAAATCGGTCCCTTATTTCAGTTAATGCATGATAATGCACGACCGCACACCGCAAGAGTTGTAAGACAGACTCTCGCCGCAGCTAACATCAATGTCCTGCCCTGGCCTGCTCAGTCGCCAGACTTGAACCCGATTGAGCATGCATGGGATATGCTACAGAGAAGAGCTCTGCCGAATATGGAGGGTATCCAGTCGCAAGAAGACCTTTTTTTGTTGTTGCAACGAACATGGGCGGCCATTCCACAGCGTGATTTGGATGAACTCATTTTGAGTATGCCAAACCGATGTTCTTGTGTTGTTAGTGTTCGCGGTAGAAACACGGATTATTAATTGTTTAAGTTACCCAATAAAATTTTTAAAGAAAACTGTTATTTCAGTCTTTTTTTCGAACTTTTGTGTTAGTGGTTCAAATGTCAAAAATCCCTTTATTAGGAAAATGGCAAATTTCTTTATTAATGCAAAGGTGACTTGGTTTATCGTTACTGTGACAAACGAAAACACTTTATTTGATGAATCCTTAAAGAAAATTTTAATTAATATCAATCAGGAGAAAAGTTATTGCAAAAATATATGTTGATCCCTAGACACTTTTGATGTGTGTATATAAAATTTCATTCAAAAATAAAGGACAAAATAAAGGACAAAATCGTCTTTGAATAAAGCCAAGTGTATACATACTTATGCTCGTGACTGTACAGACGCCAGCCCGAAACTGTCAAATTCTTACAATCAACTTTGAACCTTAAGCTTTCGTAATAAAGTTGAAAATCTATTAAAGAAATTTGACAGATTATAGTGGCTTGATGTGCTGGCGTCTGTACCTAGTACAGTAAGCTTCTGCTATGCCCATAGACATACCGTCCTGTGTAGACGACAGAGCACAAAATTGCCGCGCTGTCAGTGTCTAGAGACGGCAGTAGTTACTACTTCTAGTACGAATCCTTTCACAGTTATTTATTTTTACAGCAGCAACCCAATAGCAACCTTATTATAACAAAATAAAGGTCACTGTAACTTTGACAGTCTTTTCAGTGGCAGCGACCGAACAGCACCCTTATTGCAACAGCAATAAAGATCACTTTGATTTTGACAGACTTCAATGGCAGCAACCGAACAGCGCCCTTATTGCAACAGCAATAAAGATCACTGTAACTTTGACAGTCTTTTCAGTAGCAGCAACCGAACAGCACCCTTATTGCAACAACAATAAAGATCACTGTGATTTTGACAGACTTCAATGGCAGCAACCGAACAGCACCCTTATTGCAACAGCAATACAGATCACTGTGACTTTCACAGACTTTTCAATGGCAGCAACCGAACAGCACCCTTATTGCAACACCAATAAAGATCACTGTGATTTTGACAGACTTCAATGGCACCAACCGAACAGCACCCTTATTGCAACAGCAATAAAGATCACTGTGATTTTGACAGACTTTTCGATTGCAGCAACCGAACAGCACCCTTATTGCAACAGCAATAAAGATCACTTTGATTTTGACAGACTATTCAATGGCAGCAACCGAACAGCACCCTTATTGCAACAGCAATAAAGATCACTTTGATTTTGACAGACTTTTCAATGGCAGCAACCGAACAGCACCCTTATTGCAACAGCAATAAAGATCACTGTAACTTTGACAGTCTTTTCAGCGGCAGCAACCGAACAGCACCCTTATTGCAACAGCAATAAAGATCACTTTGATTTTGACAGACTATTCAATGGCAGCAACCGAACAGCACCCTTATTGCAACAGCAATAAAGATCACAATGATTTTGACAGACTTTTCAGTGGCAGAAACCGAACAGCACCCTTATTGCAACAGCAATAAAGGTTTCTGTGACTTTGACAGACTTTTCAGTGGCAGAAACCGAACAGCACCCTTATTGCAACAGCAATAAAGATCACAATGATTTTGACAGACTTTTCAGTGGCAGAAACCGAACAGCACCCTTATTGCAACAGCAATAAAGGTTTCTGTGACTTTGACAGACTTTTCAGTGGCAGCAACCGAACAGCACTCTTATTGCAACAGCAATAATGATCACTGTGACTTTGACAGACTTTTCAATGGCAGGAACCGAACAGCACCCTTATTGCAACAGCAATAAAGATCACTGTGATTTTGATAGACTATTCAATGGCACCAACGGAAGAGCACCCTTATTGCAACAGCAATAAAGATCACTGTGACTGACAGACATTTCACTAGCAGCAACAAAACAGCACCCTTATTGCAACAGCAATAAAGATCACTGTGATTTTGACAGACTCTTCAATGGCTGCAACCGAACAGCATCCTTATTGCAACAGCAATAAAGATCACTTTGATTTTGACAGACTTTTCAATGGCTGCAACCGAACAGCACCCTTATTGCAACATCAATAAAGATCACTTTGATTTTGACAGTGATCTACTCAAAGGTATACTGTGGATGGACTGTAATACAATTTACGCTCCTAAAAACAGGCGCGACACGCGATATAATCGCGCGCGACACAAAGGCACCAAGGTTTGCGCGACTTGCGGTGCCTTTGTGTCGCGAGCGATTTTATCGCGTGTCACGGCTGTTTGAAGGAGCCTTTTGTGACACGGACCGTCCTTAAGGGGCTTACATGACCTAAAGCGCGGTCACTGTCGGACTGCATAGAAAAGAAAGAGAAGCGCGATGACACAACGCTGGTAATTTATTGCAAAGTATGAAGCAATTATTTAACTACAAAAAAATCTATTGTTTGGACGAAAAAATTTAAACACTATTATTTTAGTATGTTGCTTGTAGAATAATCTGACAAAAAATCAGAATGATTGTATGTATAATAGTATGGTTTTTATTGTAAAAAGAAAGTTTTTAGAGGTATATTCATGATTTTTTTCCATCGTATTAAATTAGTTGTATGTATTATGTTTTTAAATCACTATCTACCTACCATATATCCTGAAGAATATCATATATTTTTCTGATTGTGTTTACTGTAGTCGATCATATACTTTTATTGTTTCCAAAACTTGCGTTTTTTGTGTTTAGGTCCTGTAATCCTCTTAAAGCCGTCATTTGTATCATATGCGAATAAATGGTGCGCTGAAGGGAATCCGCGGAGTACAGCATACCCATCCAATATTGAACAGCGACAAGATAACATGACCTCGTCTTATAAAAAATGGCCAGTAAAGTTGGATAACTTTATTGGCAAAAACCTGCCATTTTTTACAAAAGATGATTCTTAAATTTTATAAAAACGCTGACTAACCCATTAATTGAAGATTTAGGTAACCATTAGTGACGCTTCGATAATATGGACACAGAGCAGAATAAGTTCAGTAGCTTAAAGTTAAATATTAACCTTTTAGCTGCTTGTGTCGCATTTATGCGACACATATTTCCGTGCCCCTACCGCTTGTGTCGTATTTCTGCGACAGAGAACATGCATGATTTTTTCGTTCTATTCAACGATTGCTCCTCCTTATTTGTTGTAGGTATTATTTTATCGATTTAGGTATTCAGCTGCATCCGGTTTGACTGGAAGCCGACCCCAACATGATTGGGAAAAGGCTAGGCAGATGATGATTATTTTATCGATTTGTAGCCGCGCGCTAGGGGCACGGCAATTGATATTTAGCCAAGCGCTTAAAAGGTTAACTTAGTTCTTGCATCGTTGGTTTAGGGGTCGCAAGCGCTACTGCAGAACATGAGGTCCTGGGTTCGATTACGGTCGGACAAAGTGTTAATGGGGGTTTTCTATCAGGAATTAATGACGCAGTGTTGTTGAATTGTCAAAATGAAAGCTATTGTCATTATAAGTTGTACAATTACTCCTCAGGTGTTATGTTTAGTAATTCCGATCCAGCCTGTCCCCTGCTGCCCTAAGCCGAGGTCCGTACCCCACAGGGGGTGCTTTTAGTCGCTTAGTTTTTAAGTTTTCTAAGCCCTGGCTGGTGGCCTTAATTTATTGAGGCACCCATAAACAAGTCCGTTTAAGCAGACGACAACCTCCTAGATGCCATTCAAAAAAGGAAACGATTAGTCTTACTGCAACTTTTTTATACTGTGGCACCTATCGAAGGAAAATTCTATCAAGAATCGACTTCCAAGGTCTTAGAATCCCGTCTTAACTTTAATATAATGCCATTGTAACCATTACACAATGATCTTGAGCTGCCCTTGAATCGAACTTCCCTATTTTAATATCTTTTGTGGCATTATCTTCGGAAATTATTCTCTGGGACGAGTTATTAACAGGAAATACGGTCGGGGAGACTTTTTGAAAAAGCCTAAGTAAAAAGTCATAATTCGAGGTTTTGGCTCCTGCCTATTTTCTCCTGCTTTATTGGACCAATTTAAAAGATATTTCATAAACAGAATAAGAAGGATATATACTGTGTCCCTATGTTTTCCTTTTTGATGATACATTATTTTTATAAGCACTAGAACCCTCAAAAAATGCTCAAAATTGCCGCTGTAAATAGAGGCCAAGTGAACAAATTTGACAACTAATAATAAAAAAGTAAACATAGTTACACAGTATATAACCTTTTTACTCTGTTTATGAAATATCTGTTAAATTGGTTCAATATTGGAGGAGAAAATAGGCGAGAGCCAAACCTCGAATTATGACTTTATACTTAGGCTTCTTCAGAAAGTCTCTCCGACCGCATTTCCTCCTAGTAAAGTAATTTTTGGACAGAATTTCACAGAAAGGTATTAGATTATTAGGGCAAAAATTATGAGAGGAAATAAGTAAGTATTTTAATGATATTGAGACGCTCTTTGGGTAAACAAAAGGTACTGGAGTGTATAAAGGATTTTAGCTGGTTAGGCATCTACTTTGCTAATAAAGTTTTCATTTAACAAAGTTTTTTGGTTTTCTTTTCTACTCCTCTCGTCATGACGCAGTTAAATTCCTTAGCCACTTCTATTTCAACAGCCGGATTTATCCGGAATTCATTTTTTATTGAGACGAGCGTGCGTCTAGCACAAAAAAAGAAGTGGCGGCACTCTGGGAGTGGCGACAGAAGAGAAAACAAACAGAATACTTTGCAAAGACTACAATATAATGCGGTGTAATAGACAGGAAGCTCTCTTCATTTTGTGTTGACAGCACAATTCGCCATCTAGTGCTCGAGTATCCAAAACTATTAGTTACGGCTGAAGATGGTAGATGGAGCTCTAGTAATAGTCACGGATATATATGGTAGATGGAGCTCTATTATATTAATTGTGTTGGAATTTCTACATTGTCGTATAAATTATTGTTTACTACCCTATTAATGTTTTTGTAACAATTACATAATTATTAAAATCACACTAAGTAGTAGTAAACAATAATTTATACGACAATGTAAAAATTCCAGATTTTTACCTGCATTAGGAATAGGAGTATGAATGAATGTACTCGGAATATTAAAGATAAACAAACTGTTTATTCTTATAAAAAACACACAAATACATAAAAATTAAACATTTACTAACATATTAAAATCAAAATCATGTAGGCTGAGAATCAGCACTTTTCTTTCCTAGTCACTAGACATCCAGGTACACAACAAGAGTTTTGAGACATGATGGAACTGCACTCAATGTTCAGTTCAGTATTCACAATAATAATATTATGGGTCCAAACTATAAATAGTGCCTATGCTCACTAGCGAAACAACCAGAATTTAATTTTATTGCAAAAGCAAAATCCGAAACTGACACTCGCGCTGACAGAC
This sequence comes from Mesoligia furuncula, assembly GCA_916614155.1. Taxonomy (NCBI): domain Eukaryota; kingdom Metazoa; phylum Arthropoda; class Insecta; order Lepidoptera; family Noctuidae; genus Mesoligia; species Mesoligia furuncula. The sequence goes on from OU744815.1 coordinate 6,860,579, forward strand.
ATTTCAATTAAAGTGTTACCAATGCAACAATAACAAATTCCCATTATTTAAATGAAAAAAAATACCTTTCAGAACCGTTTAACAAATCACTATAGACTTGTTACAGGTGTGGTTTAGGTTTAATTTTTATTTTTGTTGTTTAATGTCCAATATTTTGAGACAATTATTTTATGTATGTGGTTGTTCGTCACAACATCTCCCGGTATCATCACTAAATATTTTTATATTGTATCACAGTATTTTTCGTTTTGCTATTTGGTCGCTAGGGGCGCTAGGAGTAATAGTGTTCTGTGTGATGTTCCAAGCTGCCATAGCATGATACTTTGCCATCACTCACTGACATATCGGATATACATTAAAACCTAGTACATCCCGAGGACAGCCGAACACATCCGAAGCGGGAATTTTTTTTATCGTCTTGTAAACAAAACACGCGCGGTGTCGCTTACGGTAACAGTGGAGCGAGTTCAGTGGTTTTTTCCCATCTCATAAGATGCCCAACGCGCTTAAAGATGTTTTCACTTCAAAAATGCAGAAATTACTGGCTTTATGTAGCCAACACGGGTAAGGCCAGCGCAGGCACGTCTGTAGGACTAGCGCAAGCACAGTCTTCGTAAACCTGTGTTTTATTACACGTATAGAGGTATGAGGAACAGGGTGTAAAGTTCACTCAACCTCCATAGAAAAGGGAGGATCCTCCGACCAGACGGGTGTTGTTTCTGGTGGGCAACTGCCCGATAATTCATGTCGGGCCGTTGTATCTATGCTAGTTGCACGTTAAACTCTGCTTGCGCGATGCAGGATTTGCGTCACGTCAGTAGGACGCGTTGTTCGCGCGTGGCGTTGTAGATACCGCTACACACGAAAGTATATTCTTACCTTAGGATTAGCGTCCAGATCACAGTCGATGTCAATCACCTCTCCTCTTGCTGCCCTGACCACGATGGGTGCTGACGACTTGCATGTCGGAACAACTGTAGAACAAAATAATTAGGATAAGAATAGGTTCAGGTGAAAACCAGCTTCAGGCACTAGTGGTCTGAGATTTTTGGTGAACAAGGCGTAATTTGGTATCGGTAAGCTTAGCGTGTTGAGAGCAGTGGTGGCCAAGTGGTAACGGCTGCGATTTACGAGTTGTAGGTCGTAGGTTCGTACCCAGACAGGCGCTTTACTTGGTGTAAATTATTTCATCACTACTGCTCTCAAAACGGTGAAGGAAAACATCGTGAGGAAACCAGCATGTCCTAGAACCAAAATTTCGAAGACATGTGACATCTACCAACCCGCATTGGGCCCGCGTGGTGGATTACAGCCCACTCCCTCTCACAGAGAGGAGGCCTGTGTCCCAGCAGTGGGAACATTATGGGCTGATTATGCTTAAGTATGCAATGCACAATCAATTCAATTTGACCTAAAAAGCGTCTTTATTTCGTAGCTGTTAGGTTGAATTTCGTAATTCAAGTTATATGCCCTAATAAAGAACATCGATGATAATAGGTCGACCTAAAAGCGCCCTTATTTCGTAACGGTAAAGCTGATTATGTATGTGTGTATTCGTAGCGTGGAACGCTCCTCAGCAAGATGGACCAACGACCTTAAGAAGTTGGCTGGGATGGACTGGAAGCGGAAGGCGGAGGACAGGGTCTTGTGCCGCAGTCTGGGAGAGGCATATGTCCAGCAGTGGACCGCGATAGGCAGAGATGGTTGAGGTTTATTTGTGGCTCACAAAAGTACATTTTTGTTTTTCTTTGTGCTGTGTTAAGTATACATTTTTTGCTACACTTCAATCCTATAAAAAAAAACCGCTAAAGTGCTAGTTGGACTCGCGCACCGAGGGCTCCGTACAAAGTAGGTACCTGTAAAAACTTTTAAAATTATTTTTTTGTAATGTAACTACAAATTTACGGTTTACGGATTTTTTCCTTTACTTGTGCTACATGACATGACATTACTTCTTGCCAAATTTAATGATTCTAGGTCAACGGAAAGTACCCTATAGGTTTTGATTCCGGAACATAAACGCCCGTATCTTTTGATTGCGTTGACTTAGAAGTTTGTTTTTTTTCACTGTTACAAGGTTTTTGCAGCCCTGAGTATTTCATATTAATTTTAACTTGATAACTCCACGCGTTCCTGAGATAAACTGGCCAATTGCGAGTCGGACTCGCACACGAAGGGTTCCGTCCGTACCACAAGGAAAAAAACGCCGAAAAAACACGTTTGATGTATGGGAGCCCCCCTTAAATATTTATTTTATTTTGTTTTTAGTATTTGTTGTCATAGCGGCAACAGAAATACATAATTTGTGAAAATTTGTCTAGCTATCGCAGTTCTTGAGATACAGCCTGGTGACAGACAGACGGACGGACAGACAGCGAAGTCTTAGTAATAGGGTCCCGTTTTTACCCTTTGGGTTCGGAACCCTAAACAGGATCTTTACAGACGGACAGAACTGACGAATCAGTGAAACTGACTAATCAACGAAACTGGCGAATTAACTAAACTGACGACTGAGGGAAACTGACCAGTGATACGCGGACTCATACACACATACATAATATAATGTTATTAAGGAGCCATTCAAGTATTACGTAAGCACTACAGGGGGACGGGGGGTCTTTGTTTTGCTTATTTTTGATGACATGGGGGATGGGGGGGTCTGGAGGGTGATTACGTCTGCAGTGTTTATTTTTTTTTAATTAATAATTGCAAAAAATCTGCTTTCGTAATACTTGAACGGCCCCTATGGCAACATAGTGCCTTATGTTAACATATCTCTCATGGTCATGGCCATTCCCATTCTCGTTTCAGACCTCCAAGTAGGAACAGCATGCACCCAAATTTCGTTACACACTATCAGTCACAATCTAAATCACTTAGAAGGATATTGCTAATCCATTGCTTCATATATTCGAAAAATTTGTCTGCTCATCAACGCAAATAGTGCAATGAATGATGTTGAATTGTCAAAATGAAAGCCATACCTACTGTTAATGGGTTACGCAATTACCCCGCCGGTTCGTCTGTTGTGTAATAGCAATAACATTACGAGGAAGCTATGAAATCAATACTTACGTCCGGAGCCGGGATGAAATATTAATCATTGGAGGGTAGGTCGAGGTATAGGTCGCGACACGAAAACTCGTACTTTACGTCAAGTTTAAGATATAAATTATATCTTTAAGTTGGGGAATAGAAATGGAACATGGGTTTTAGTTTTCTTGTGAAAGTTGGGTTTTAGATAAATTATATCGGTTTGGAAGCAATATATATCGGTCGACAAATGAACTCAAACTCTTTATTTCTCTCTCTCTTTTTTTAACTAGTTTCTCATTTAGTATTTCAAGCAAGAACTAGTATTTTAACTGTAATACTAATTTCAACAATAATCTTGTTGCTCAACTAGCATTTCAACCACGAACTAGTATTTTAACCGAGAACTAGTTTCGCTACTGGATTTTCAACTAGTATGCCAACTATATACTGGTTGTTCAACCATAAACTAGTTGCCTAAGGAGTTTTTCAACTAATATGCCAACCATGAACTAGTTTTTCAACTAGTATGTCAACCATGAACTAGTTTTTCAACTAGTAAGTCAACTATGAACTAGTTATTCAACTAATATGCCAAACATGAACTAGTTTTTCAACTAGTAAGTCAACCATGAACTAGTTTTTCAACTCGTACTTCAGTCAATGAGGGGTTATATGGATGAAAGTTTGTATGGAAGTTCGTAATTTTTGATGTTAGAAACATAGAATTAGGTAGGTATTTAGAAATGAATACCAGCCGCTAACACCATCTACGTGTCTAACTGTTCTTTAGAAGTGATGTTCGTGAACGGGTGCCGTCGGTTGAGACTGGTCATCTCTTAACTGCCAAGGCTTATTTTTAATCTTATATTTTGAATTGTTTCTTCATTTGTCTTTTTCTTTTTACATTGTTCTCACATATAGAAGCAACAAGAATAATGTACCCAGGATTTTGTAATAACTTGATTTAAAAGAGTGTCCATGGAGTTTCTTGCCCGTTCTTCTCCATAGAGATCTACGTTTTGGAATGGGCAACTAGCTTCAACTTTCTGACTAACTGACAGACTATTTAATTTTGACAATTCAAAAGTGCCTGTACAAGGTTTAATTGAAATAAATGCTTTGAGTTTGAGTTTGAGTTTGAAAGTTCGATGCACCACCATTTTTTGGAAAGTCATCCTCCAACGCTCCTGTGAAGTTGCCAATGGGCAGCCAACTGGTTAAATTAGCCGTTTAGTTAACCGCCTGGCCTTTGGAAGTAGTGCTCGTCTCGCTTCGCTCTCTCGGCTCGCACGCGGCGGTTGATCACAGTTCTAAACTATCCCGTTTGGTCGGGTTGCCCTTGCTTAGTTACTGCGACCAATTCGGTTCGCGCGTGATTGGTTACAGTTCCAACCTAAACTATAATTGAACATCATTCAGGCCGTTAGTTGAACGGCCGCTGTTTAATTAAAAGGCTAGGCGGTTAACTAAACGGCTAATTAAACCAGTTGGCTGCGCAATGGACACAACTTTTTCCTTGTATATATAGTGTAAATTGTAAAAAATGTAGTGAAATGTTGAGTGAATCGTCGTCGTTTCAGCCGATAGACGTCCACTGCTGGACATAGGCCTCCCCCAATTTGGGGGGGGGGTTTGCCATAATCGCCACGCTTGGCAGGCGGGTTGGCGATCGCAGTATGGTATGATGGTGGAATAAATAGAGAACGCTGCTGCCCATTCTCCGGTAAGACCCTTAGTCGCCTTTTACGACACCCACGGGAAGTAAGGGGTGGTGGTATTCTTTAAGTCCGGCACCACACAGGCTAGAAGTAATGCAATAAGTTTATTAATGCTAAGTCAATTTGTATTTAAAAATATAATTATTATGTATCAATGCTAGCTCTATGTTCAGTAACATAAAAGTCCACTAAAGCATTCAGCGTTGTTAAGTGATGGCCTGAAACACAGGTTTGTATAAACCTACATCAGGCAGGTCGCTATTGAATTCAGTAGGCCTTTAACCAATATATACATATAAGATAATACACTACATTTATTTTAGGCATAGTTTAATATTAATATGTAGATAGCTGGTCTGGTGGTGCCGGACGGTCTGTGTGGTGTCGGACTTAATGAATAGCACCACCCCATACTTCCCGTGGGTGTCGTAAAAGGCGACTAAGGGGCGTACCGGAGAATGGGCAGCAGCGTTATTTATGCATTTTACCACCATACCATACTGCGATCGCCAACCCGCCTGCCAAGCGTGGCGATTATGGCAAACCCCCCCAAGAAATCGGGGGAGGCCTATGTCCAGCAGTGGACGTCTTTCGGCTGAAATGATGATGTAGATAGCTTTGTACTGATGTAACTTCTATGTAATTATTTATATGTGAACTAATGAATAAAAAAATCTTACTAATTACTTACTTAATAATTAAAATCTCAAGTCTACTTACACTTGACATCCAACACCAGGCTCTCAGAGGATCCTTCACCCAGGGTGTTCCTTGCGGAGCAGACGTAAGCACCGGCCGCCTTCCTTGACACCCGCTGCAGGACGAGGCTCTGGTTGGCTAGGAGAACTCCTGGACCAGGTTTTACTACGACACCCTGGTGAGAGAAGATAAGGTTTAATACCATGCAAGGTTTAGATTGCGACGAGTAGGATTTGTGTAAAACAAACAGGGGGTAGGCACAGATGTGTAATACAGCCGTATTTTATCAAACTGGTGATATGTGGCTTTATTTATTAAAGTCCCATGGTGATTGGGGGCGAGCCTACTGAAATACACCGGAACCCTAAAGGCCATAGCACACGTATCAAACCGGAAAAGGATCGGCACCGTATCAACTCGAGCCGTTCAGTATTCTTTGTATAAAGCTCCCTACTGCAACGCACACTAATCGGAATCGTAACGTAATCGCCTCGCCTCAGGACAAGCTCGCGAACAGCGGTGCGGTGCGTTACGGCTCGTCGTCCCATTGCTGACGTTTCTCCGTACCAGAGCTTACGTCTCTTCGTCCACCCTTGCCCCGCTCACCCCTCCGGCCTGCCTGCTGCACCATCAACCAGCGGTCGCCGAGCCGTAAGCGCGGCGTCGCCTAGCCGTAGCCGAGTCGACGTATCGGAGCTTCTGGTCCGCTTTGGTTACGTGCTTACGTTAGCTTGACGCCTGTTTGACGGCGAGGCGAAAGGCGATACGGTGCCGATTTGAAACGTGTGCTCTGACCTTGAGGGTGCCGGTGTATTTCAGTTTTCACATGGGACTTATGGTCTACTTGTATTGGTCCGTGGATGGGTGACCATATTTACATACCAAGACCCCTCCGCGCCTCGGAAAGCACGTTACGCCGTTGGTCCCGGCTGTCATTCGTGGATCTTTGATAGTCGTCAGAAGCCCGAAAGTCTGACAACCAGTCTTACCAAGAGGTTTCGTATTACTCGGTAAATGGGTTGTAGAGGTCAGATAGGCAGTCGCTCCATGTAAAATACTGGTACTCAGCTGCATCCGGTTAGACTGGAAGCCGACCCCAACATAATTGGGAAAAGGCTAGGCAGATGATGAGTTGGTGACCCTATTGCAACCGGGCATAAAACCCAATAACAAATTACTTCACCGGGAAATCGAACCCAGGACCTCTTGCTCACGAGAAACAAGAAGTTACAAGCATCACACTAATATTATAAAGGCGAAAGTTTGTGAGTGTGTGTTTATATGTTTGTTACTTCTTCACGCTCAAACGGCTGGACCAAATTTGATAAAATTTTGTATGGAGGTAGCTGACACCCTGGATTAACATATAGGCTACATTTTATCCCGATACTCCCACGGGATCGACATTTACGCGGGTGAAACCGCGGGGCGCACTTAGTAGTTAATAATAATAACATGAATACTTACATTATGGGTAAAGTATACATGGTTGTGCCACGGGTTCGCTCGTACTCTGCAGTCTAGGTACACGTCGGAACCCTCCACCACTTTGCTGGCGTCTAGGTTAGCACCCAACTCCAGTTTTGCTACCGGTAGATCTATTGGGAGAAGAAACCAAATATTTATTAACAAGTCACTTATTACAGCCGCACAGGTCGATCGATCAGGTTAAGCTGCGCTTGCCGCGGTTGGTCTGTGGATGGGTGACCATTTTCACATACCAAGACTCCTCCGGGACTCGGAAAGCCGTTGGTCCCAGCTGTCATTCGTGGATCTGTGACAGTCACGGGTCGTCAGAAAAAAATCAGCCGTTTCATACATTTTGGTCAAACTTTTGTATTAAACAGCTGATTCTTTTTCGTGATTTCAGTGTTGGTCCCATAGTTGTTCAGTTCGATGGTCTAAATACCTTAATTATTTAAATTCGTAATAATTACATACGTTGTATTTCCATCTTCCAACCATCTTCATGTGTGGAATGCGGTAGACTTGGCTGTACCGCCCTGCAGGACAGGACCCTTCCAGCGTCTTCTATAGTCGGCACGAAGGTCAGAATGCTACTGGTGACGTTGCCGTCCGTTGAGGTCTGGTGACAAAGAGGACGTACAATCGTTACGCGTAGTCAGAAGCCCGAAAGTTTTACAACAAGTCTAATCAAGGGGTATTGTATTACCCAGTAACTGGGTTCTGGAGGTCAGATAGGCCGTCGCTCAATATAAAATACTGGTATTCAGCTGCATCCGGTTAGACTGGAAGCCGATCCCAACATAGTTGGGAAAAGGCTAGGCAGATGATGAAGTACAGGACCTAATCAAATTGTTAAACAATTAATTTCCCTGACTTTGCATAATCATGTGTTAGGTATAGAATTTACTATTATTTTGTTGTTTACATCGGTAAATCATAAGCATGCGCTAGCTGCAGATTCATTTTAAGGGGCTTACAGGACCTAAACGATCGACTACAGTAAACAAAATCAGAAAAATATATTATATTCTTCAGGATATATGCTAGGTAGATAGTGTTTTGAAAACATAATACCACTAATTTGATACGACAGAAAAACATCAAGAAGATACCTCTAAAAACTTTATTTTTACAATAAAAACCATACTAAATACTAATACATCCAATCATTCTAATTTTTTGTCAGATTATTCTACAAACGACGTACTAAAATACTGGTGTTTTATTTTTTTAGTCCAAAAAATAGATTTTTTTGTGATTAAATAATTGCTTCATATTTTGCAATAAATTACCAGAGTTTTGTCATCGCGCTTCTCTTTCTTTTCTATGCAGTCCGACAGTGACCGCGCTTTAGGTCATGTAAGCCCCTTAACTGGTTATTGTATAAGGAATTCTGACGGGGACGGCGCGAACGCAGTCCCCACTACCAAAAATTACGCATCCGAGTTATCCACATTAGGGATAATCGCAGGGGTCAACCCAACCGCAGTGCAATGGGAAGGCCTCGCCCTGGGGGAACCGCCTACTTGATCACGGTTTCCCCTATGCCAGGTAAGTATGAATTTATTATAGAAACTCGCGAGGGTCGTTCAACGGCGGAGAATCTTAACACCGCGATTCAGAAACGTGACGTAAATGTAGAGCGCCATCTAGTTTGAAAAATTGGAACTAATCGCGTCTCTTTATGAAACAACAAAAAGTTTAGAACAGAATTTATTGAAGTCCCATTACCGTATGAACATTTATTTTTAAGCGATTTAATTGGTCCATTTTTTTGTCCGGTGTGACTTCAACCAATCACAGAGCATAAACCTGTAAGCAACTAGAACGATCACTGCGTCAAAGGTATTCTCAGACTTGGTAGTAATTATTAGTATTCTAGATAAAGGTGAGAGAATATGGCCAACTGAGTATGACTCGAAGTAGCGGTTTATTTAAAAATCAAGCATCTAAAGAAAATAATAGCGCCTACTGACACAAAATGTATGCCAATTCAAGACAGTGGGAAAGAGAACGCTTAGCTCCATCTCTTTCCCACACCGACGTTAATGAGCGTACACACGAGCGAAATGCGTCGAATGCACCCGAGGGCTGCCGTCGACGCGTGTCGAGACGATGCAAAAAACGATGAGCATTTTTTTGCGTTATTTCAGGGACCCGTACCCACCCAATGCTACCTAAACTCAAAAACTATTGGAGCTTTTTAAATATGAAATAGCTTTCACATTGACAATATGCATTCGTGTGGATTGTTTCAGGAAGTACTCATATGGAAAGGCTAGTAAAAGCTGGTCATAGGCAAAGGCAAACAATAGAGTTCCTAGGAAAACGCTAGGTTAGTACCTAGGTTGCCACTGTACCGATTTTCTTTTATTTATTTTTTTTCTTTCAAGTCATAAATCCCTTATCAGAATATGCAAAGGTCTGCGCTTAATCCCAGCAAGTGTTGCAACAATCGAATACATACTCCAAAAAAAAAAAGAATGAATACCAATCGATTCGAATCGAATACGAATGACCGATTCTCAGTCATATATTTAGGTTTCTTTCATTTAGCTAATCAAATGCTGCAACAATCTTTCTCCAAAAGTCCACTCAATGATTTTCATTAGCATTTTTAAGGCATTAAATTGCGGTCTTCTCTGTTGTGCCTCTGCTGGGCAAAGATCTCCCCCATAACTCTGCACTAATCCTTGTCTGGCCTACCTACCGTAAGCTCATCTAAATCATCACGCTAGCGTTCCCTATGCCTCCCGCGGAGACGACACGCGACTTCTGGAACCCTCTGCGTGACGACCCTAGTCCATCTGTCTCGTTGCATCCTATATACGTCGTCCGAGTAGACAGGCCCGACTTGGCGCCGCAGTGTTCCACGAACGCCATTCTAGAGTGGGCGCCATTATACGAATGGCCGCACGGGGAGGTGGGACCCGCTGAGGAACAGCGGGTCGGGTTAATGCGAAGCCCGCACCCCCGGCCATAGGTAGAGGTGGAACCGCAGTAACTGCGGTGGTTTTAGCCGATAAGAGTCGTCATGCCCCCTCTGTCACTCCCATGAAGGAGGAAGTCCATAAGGATTTACAAAGCGCACAAAAAAAATTCCTACATACCCACTCACGCGCAAGTACCCCGCGGTAACGCCTTCCTATACGCAAGTATGTTTTTAGCACATTTTTTTCGACGCGCCGCGGAGCGCCCTCGCCACTTACACGACTCGTACAGAAAAAAAATCTATGGACCGCTGTTAAACTAATGGCTGTTTCTTCAAGTGGATAGACAAGTGTAGATAACAAAACTTGTTCCGTAACTTTAAGAGACTTTGATTTTTTTTAATAATTGTTTATTTTTAATGTTTGTTTACATAACGACAATTAAAAATTAAAATAATATTATTTCAAAACCGAAAGCGATGACCCTATTTTTTTATTTACCTAAAAAATAGCCCCATTCATACTGAATCGAATGACATATAATACATACCATTGTTGTTCCAAAGTTTTGATATACAATAACAATAACATCACGCGAGTATCAAATTACGCATGCGTCATCGCCGTCTCATTTGTTTATTTAAAGATTTTCAACTACAGATAACTTATTTCGTAATGCCGATATAACCACACGGCCTTTAGCACAAATGTACTTCATCTAACCACTCGACTAAAGAACCTGGAACGTGAGCAATACTCCCATAGACAAAATTACTAAAAATAAAATACTGCGGTGTGGAAAATGCTTGCTGTCGCAGTTTTTTCAATGGCCGATCTTGGTTTTCGAGCGTGTGTAACATTTTCCTCAATACCTGCTCGTGGTTATGGCCGCGTGAGTGGATACATGGCCTACTCAATCCCACTTCAGCCTAGCAGACCTACTCATTGCCCTCATCGGCGATTCCTGGTTTGGAGCGTATCGTGGTATTGTTCGGTCTCTGAGCTTTTTACCCCACACTCTACGCTCCATGACCTTATTTATAAATAATTAATAGTTTAAAAAACACTAGAAAAACACGCTTTTATAAATGCACGTAAAAACAAAAAAAAAAATCCATTACGTGGCCTTTCTCACGAGTGCAAACACGACTACGATACGATAGTCTATCATGGAATGCCAGTGCCTATCATCCGGCTTCATCAACAGACCTTGAAACTTAATCGTGGTCAAAGTTCATTACAAGACTTTTCTAAGAAATCCAAAACAGCTATTATACGATTTTCCATCATGAAGTTCCAGTTCATATCTTCCGGCTCCACATCAGATCAGTTCGACAGTACCGTATTATTGTATTGTCATCAGAACTACATACAGCTGCCAATTTTCATTACGCTACGACCCTTGGAAGATGGTTAAATTAGTTACCTTAGATTGCATTACATAGTTAGTTACATACAGGTCGACCTAATAAAAGCGTGTTATAAAAGGCAAAGGCAACGCCAGAACCACACCCTTCTCTGAACTCGATTAAAAAGAGAACTGTCAACCCTACCATTCAATCAATCGATTCGAATCGAACCATTACCGATTCTCGATTCCGTCCTTAAGGTTTCAATATACAACTCCTGGTTAATGACAGCCTACCATTGTGCTGTCCATGTCAATCTGGATCGTCGTAATGCAATGTAATTAGGTTCGTTGACTTGAAGAGGGCATCGCGATCGAAGCGACATCTATTAGGGTATAAATCAGTTTTGTGTTTGTAGTTCTGGTTTCGGATAAGAGATGGCGCTAGTAGTTTCACGCGTGGTATTATTATTTATTTAGTATTTCAATCCATAGCTATAAATATAACCAAATTTATAAATTATCAGAAAAGCTGACTATTTAAAACCAATTAGTGGTCTTATGAAGACTATTACTGACAATTTCGTTTTCGGTGTTAGAATCACACTAATATTATAAAGGCGAAAGTTTGTCAGTGTGTATGAAGGTAGCTGACACCCTGGATTAACATATAGGCTACTTTTTATCCCGATATTCCCACGGGATCGAGACTTATGCGGGTGAAACCGCGGGGCGCGGCTAGTTTCTTAATAAATTTAGGCGTTCTCGCTTTTAAGTTTAGTTTTATCACTAACTAAAGGTCGGTCCGACCCAGTCGGTAGCTACTACAGAAATTAGTAATAACTTAAATTGAATACTTAAGTCGTCGTCGTCGTCGTCGTCGCCGTTTCAGCCGATAGACGTCCACTGCTGGACATAGGCCTCCCCCAATTTCGGGAGGGTTTGCCATAATCGCCACGCTTGGCAGGCGGGTTGGCGATCGCAGTATGGTGGTGGAATACATAGAGAACGCTGCGGCCTATTCTCCGGTACGATCCTTAGTCGCCTTTTACGACACCCACGGGAAGTAAGGGGTGGTGGTATTCTTTAAGTCCGGCACCACACAGACTTAAGTACTAAGTTTAAATAAAACCGTAACCGTCTTAGCAGCTTTTACAAAAGAAGTCTTGAAGATAAGATTAAACCGATATTTAATTCGGAACTGAAACTTGAAGAACAATTGTTTGACCACTTTAATTAAGCTACTTGCTTTTCTTAGGATACTTCACTTGTTTTAGTTTCTAAAGAAAACAATACAAAGAAAAATAAAGAAATAGGATCAGCATATTGTAGACGAAACAATTGTTCTGTCTGAGTCTGTTTTTATAGTGTTGCACCAAATTCTAAATTAAGTTTCGGCTTTCAGCATTTTATTATGTCTGGCAAAAGCCGAAACCTAATTACAAGCGAGCTTGCATTTTAACTGAATTTTGTTTTAAATACGAAATCCTAATAATAAACTAATTAAACTATATTGTTTGCACTTAACTAGGTAGGTACCATATAATTTTTGTTGAACAAAAAGTATAAAAACTATTTTTCGTGGGCTGAACTAAATTTTTTTGCTGTTAAACGATACTAATGAATGTTTTAGTTGGCTACAAAGTGCAATGTATTTTAAAACAAATGACCTGCTATTCTCATGTAATAGAGTTAAGAGAACTAACTATATTTTATGGGAATAGCAGGTCATTTTTATTTCCAAATCTACTAATAATTAATGTGAAACTGACTCTCTGTCTCTTTCCTCAACGGCTAAACAGATTTCAATAAAATTTGGCACACAGGTAAACCATGATCTGGGTCAAAACATAGGATAGGTACTTTATACCCTGGTAGTAAGCTTCCTTGGAATAATTTCTGACCTCCAAGTAGACGATGCAGCGAGCAATAGTTAGCTCTCATATTATAAAAAAAACCTGGCCAAGTGCGAGTCGGACTCGCACACGAAGGGTTCCGTACCACAAGGCAAAAACGCCGAAAAAACACGTTTGTTGTATGGGAGCCCCCTTAAATATTTATTTTATTCTGTTTTTAGTATTTGTTGTTCTATCGGCAACAGAAATACACATAATTTGTGAAATATTCAACTGTCTAGCTATCGCGGTTCTTGAGATACAGCCTGGTGACAGACAGACAGACGGACAGACAGACGGACAGACAGCGAAGTCTTAGTAATAGGGTTCCGTTTTTACCCTTTGGGTACGGAACCCTAAAAAGAAGTGTCAACAACCGCCATGAATTTATTAACACCAAAGTTTCGTCTCAAATTCAAGTTTCAGCCGAAACCATAACCTAATTTGGGGTGCAGCACTAGTTTGTATTTATCGTTTCCATCCAGGGGCCATCTGGCGTGAAATGCGATGCAATGTAAACAGTTCGCTCGGCAAGTTCGCTGGACTAATGTTGCGATAAGCTTATCATGCAAATGTACTGGTATTGGTAGGTACTAAGTAGGGTTACCGACCCTACTATACAGGGTTATTGGTAAAACATTAACAACCTCTTAAGAGGTCATTGTACTCATCACTATGAACAACTTTTACTATGGGACCAAACCTGAAATCGCGAAAAAAAATCAGCTGTTCCCCACCTTTTGACGAGACAAACGAACATAAATATAGGGAACAGCTGATTTTTTTTCGCGATTTCTGGTTTGGTCCCGTAGCAAAAGTTGTTCATAATGATGAGTACAATGACCTCTTAAGAGGTTGTTAATGTTTTACCAATAACCCTGTATAATATAGTATCCTGCTATATTATTATTAGTGGCCTAAATACTTATTTATTTTAAAAAAATATATGTCGCATCCGGTCATTCGTTTGACTATTCGGAACGCTAGAGCCATCTGCTGGCGCTTGACGGAGTCTAGCCTCAGTTCGTGGGAGTCGACGACAGCGAGACAGAACGATGTAGAGCTCTCTTGGACATTGGACATCGTATGGACAACTTGTGCTCAGAAACTGTCTCGCGTTCTGTATCTGGTTGTGACGTGTACCTACAGTGAATGAGTGATTAATTTGTTCGTGAAATTATAATCTGATTTGAACTGCGAACGGTTTTTCTATTGCGCAATAACCAACACTACCCACAGTAAGCCCACAGTAGTTAAAATATGGCTGATAATAACGAGACATACATACCTACTCCGTCATACATATAGGAGAAACTACTATACAGGCTGTGTGATGCCGGACTAGTCTGTGTGGTGCCGGACTTAAAGAATAGCACCACCCCATACTTCCCGTGGGTGTAGTAAAAGGCGACTAAGGGGCATACCGGAGAATGGGCAGCAGCGTTCTCTATGCATTCCACCACCATACCATACTGCGATCGCCACCCGCCTGCCAAGCGTGGCGATTATGGCAAACCCCCCCTTTTGGGGAGGCCTATGTCCTGCAGTGGACGTCTTTCGGCTGAAATTACTGTACAGGCTAACAGGGACACCGACGCGCAGCCTGTTAACATGAATTCAGTACATGATACTGAACCAGTGGCGTAACTATAGGGTGGCATTGGGGCAAAATGCCACGGGCCCCCAGCCAGAGGGGGCCCCCGGCCCGAGAGGGCCATGAGCACAGGAGGATCCTAATATAAGTTTATAAATACAATTTTTTTTTGAAAAAGTGCAATAAAGGACATCATTCAGGATTTGGCCACTTTGTCCCTTTTTCCCATTGTTTGTCTAATTTTTTGGACAGGACCTCATTCTTAGCAGTAGCGCTTGCGACCACTAGACCAACGAAAAACAGGTGTTAAATGTTGTAGGGGAAATATGAAATCTACGCAGAAGAAATCGCGGGAGATATGCTAGTAAAAAAAAAACTATAACGTTCGTTGAGCTTCATTACATTGAGGGAGGGCCCCATCCCTTGGATTTGCCACGGGCTCCAAACGGTATAGTTACGCCAGTGTACTGAACGCCCCCTTTTTTTTATTAGCCTTTACTGTCCCACTGCTGGGCAAAGGCCTCCCTACTCTCCTTCCGCCTCTCTCTGCCAAGGACCGATCTTTATAATAGGAGTCCAGCTCATCTCCGTCTGGGCCTGCCGCGATGTCGTTTGCCATTAAGCGGGACCCACTGGGTCGTAAGTTTGGCCCATTGATCGTCTGACATGCGGCATGTGTCCAGTCCAATTTCATTTAAAGCCTACGCAGACCGGGACGGCATGACAAGGGATTTAAATTTTTACCAATGGACATTCAAACGTATCGATATAGAATTACGACAAATTGTGGCATCGAAAGGGATTTCATTGCACGGCATTGAAAGAACCGCCACGGGCTCCCGCGGCGGGATGCCGTGCCTGCGGTAGGCAACGGCATGCCAAGGACTCCGGCGCTCGTTGTGACATACCGCGGGGTGAGGCGGCGGGGGTAGAGAAGCGGGGAAGCCGCTAGAATGCCGCGGTATCTAAGCTAGTGTGCGCTGACTGACGGCAAAATTCCTTGCCATGCCGTCCCGGTCTGCGTAGGCCTTTAAGCGAGGCAGTTTTCCGAGTGACATCAGTGATTTTAGTAATGGAACGGATTGTTGTATTCTTAACTCGGTCCACAAGTTTAAGACCCAGAATACTCCATCCGTTCCATAGCTCTGTGGCAAACAGGGCCGTCTTTAACCTATTGGAGGCCCTGGTCACAAGGATCACGGGGCCCAAGAGGCGCGTAGATAAGCAAAATTCTAAAATTATGGGCCCCCGGGGGCGTAGATAAGCCAAATTCTAAAATTATGGGCCCCTGTGTAGATAAAAATAAATAAGCAAAATTCTAAAATTATTTAACAATTGTTTTTGTTTCTTTACAATCACATGATAATTGTAATAATTATGATTTGGAAAAGTAACTCTTAGCATTCACATGTTGATGCTTGAAATTCGCACCGCAAATCAATTATTTTGTCATTGAATCGGGTAGGCATCGGATATCTATGGGTAGGCACTAATAATGCGTAGAATGGAACGGTGGCTGCAAAGAATGATTTTTATTAGGGCAGGCTGGGGCCCCCCGTTGATCGCGGGGCCTTGGGCACTTGCCCAGAGTGCCCAGTGGAAAAGAGGGGCCTGGTGGCAAACCTCCAGAGTGGACCTCTGAACGCTCCTACGTTGGAATTTTTAAAATACAAAACATTTCTACGCCAGAGCGTTTAGAATCAAGTAACATGTTCGTGTGTAAACGGTTTTTACGACTTCTTTATAGCCGATTACCGTTTTACGTAAAATGTAAACAAACAATTAACACTCACAGTTTCTCTAACAGTCTTCAACCTGGTTCCTCCTTTCCACCAAGATATAGTGGGTTTAGGCCTGGCTCCGACAGCCTGGCAGACCAGCTCAGTGCTCTGCCCCGCCACCAGAGGTCGCTTGCCGCCTTGGAGACGCACCCAGAGTGGTCGTACTGTGGACAAAAGTATGATTAAGACTTAGGAAGACGTTTTGAGGAGTTTTTAAAGAATTGTTTCTGATGAAAGTTATAAGGGCATCATTTTACACCAATAAAAGTCTTTTTTTCCATCCATTGGGATGCCATATGATTATGCCATAGGATTATGGATTGCCATAGAAACACAGTAAATTTTATGCATGAGAAGGCCAATTCTCGTAATTTAAAATGTTCAAAATCTAGTCGCAGTCTCATTTAGGCGAAAAGCCAATGTCAAAAACTTGTCAAAATGTAGAGAAATTCGAGGTCTTTTTGACAGATTTTTGACAGACATTTGACAGAGACTGAGATCAGACTGAACGTTCTAAAAATAACGAGAATCACAAGAAAGTAGTACACAGTTTTATTGATACACATAACAATCTGACACAGATTTTGTAAAATATTTCTTAATCCTTTATAGGGCAGAAATGAAATTTGTAGAGCGCTTGTAACCACCCCACTAATCCAAATGTCGATTTTTAATTGATATGGATATAATCGACCTTAAAGTTGTATAGAGGTATGAAGTGTAAAGTTCACTCATACCTACTCTATAGAAAAGGGAGGATCCTCCGACCAGACAGCTGTTGTGTCTGGCGGGCAACTGCCCAATGATTCATGTCGGGCCGTTGTATCTATGCTAGTTGCGCGGTAAACTCTGCTTGCGAGATGCAAGCAAAATTCTGCATCTCGCAAGCAGAGTTTATGAGACAACGCCATATGAAAACAACGCGTCATACTGACGTATGACGCGTTGTTCTCATATGGCGTTGTAGATACCGCTACAATTAGGCTAGTCAAATACAAATTTCGTAATAAACGTATAAACACCGAATAAACGTTATTCAGAAAAGACAAAAACTCGTAAAATGGCTAGATTTTGTAGATAAAGTGTAAACATAGGAAATACGGAAGCGGAGAAGGTTTGTCTGGTAAAAAAACAACGGCTAGATGTTGTTTTTTTACATGACCTATAGGTTACCTAGTTTCAGCTACCTGACTTATTGACTACTTCAAAGCCTTCACTTTTCGTCAAAAACATTTCACTTTCACAAACGGAAAAGAAAACTGACGAAATCTCACAAAGCAATAACAAAAAAGTAAAACCAGTTCAAGCAGTTATCAAGCCTTTTAAACCCAGTCATTATCATCAGTATAACTTCCCACCTCACAAACCCATTGATTAATAATCCCCAAAAAAGGTAAGATCTCTTCATGACAACAAAATTGAATTTTAATGACATTTTTCAATTATTCAATTAAAATGGACACCATTCTTTCCCGCTCCGTCGGAATTGAATTTACTTACGCATATCAAATATCAATCAATCAAGTTTGTAATGGAATTAACGATTGAATAGGGCATCGAAGGACCAGGTGGTGGCCATATGGTCTATGTTGAGGTATAGATAGCTATTATTTTAACTAGGAGTTTGACCCTTTTGTTATTTTTATGTAAAACTAGCAGCGCCCCGCGGTTTCACCCGCATAAGTGTCGAACCCTTGGGAATATCGGGATGAAAAGTAACCTATGTATTAATCCTGGCTATAAACTATCAGTGTTCCAAATTTCATCCAAATCCGTTCAGTAGTTTTTGCGTGAAAGAGTAACAAACATCTATCATCATCCATCTTCACCAACTTTCGCGTTTATAATACTAGTAGGACTAGTAAGACTAGTAGGACTAGTAAGACTAGTAGGACTAGTAGGACTTGTAGGACTAGTAGGAAGTAGGATAGTAGGATAAAATGTTGCATCGCGGCGGGCCCAGACGGAAATGGCGGAATGAGCTGGACTCCTTCAACTGGTCCTTAGAAGCTTTAAACAGATAGAAGGAGAAGAGTAGGGATGCTTTTGCCCTGCAGTGAAACATCACAGGATTTTAATCACACTATTACATTAATATTATAAAGGCGAAAGTTTGTGAGTGTGTGTTTATATGTTTGTTACTTCTTCACGCTCAAACGGCTGGACCAATGTTGATAAAATTTTGTATGGAGGTAGCTGACACCCTGGGTTAACATATAGGCTACTTTTTATCCCGATATTTTTACGGGATAGACATTTACGCGGGTGATAATGCGGGGCGCAGCTATTAATTTAATAATACATAGTATGCAGCTAGGTATTTTTAAAAATCCACCACCAATGAAACTGTATTTTAGTAGAAAGCAAACGTAATAAAAAAAACAACACAAAAATAATTTACGTAACTACCAAATTAATGAAAAAATTATCTAAGCCCAAGTTTTTACGGTCGACTGTTTTACGAGTATAAATTCATTGTGGGCTACAACAAAAGCCCACTTGTGGGGAAACAAAGGGCTAACTGAACTACGATTCAAAAGAATCCGATCCCCTTTTTTTATTTAGACCACTTAAGACAATTAAGCGGAGTTTTTTTGTTGGTCTAACCCGTTTTAGGGTTCCGCAAGGATGTGTCGTAAAACGTTTTTTTATAATTTACCAAAAGGTAGCGTTTTGTGTACTTTGTTTAACTTGATCAGCAAGCGAGGTTTTATAATTTTTATAACTGTTTTCTCTAATTGCATAGCAAAGGGATTATAACATTTATTTCCGAAACCATGACAATCCATCTTCCTACATAATAATGTAATATAATATTATTATCACACTAATATTTTATAGGCGAAAGTTTGTGAGTGTGTGTGTGTTTATATGTTTGTTACTTCTTCACGCTCAAACGGCTGGACCAAGTTTGATAAAAAAAATTACGGAGGTAGCTGACACCCTGTATTAACATATAGGCTACTTTTTATCCCGATATTCCCACAGGATCGACATTTACGTGGGTAAAACCACGGGGTGCAGCTAGTACAGACACCAGCACATCAAGCTACCCAAAACTGTCAAATTTTCCCAATCAACTTTGAACCTTACGCTTTAGCGATACAGTTGAAAATCTATTAAAGAAATTTGACAGATTGTAGTAACTTGATGAGCTGGCGTCTGTACATATTAAAAACCTTAAAACACACGTAACATTGTCGGCGTCGTCTTTCGCTGCGTGGTGTCGCGTAACCGTCCTCGATAACGTCGATATACGACACCGTTCGGCCAAAAGTCGTATCGGCCAAAAGTAGATGTTGGGTTGGAACTCGTACCACGAATGACTTAACGTTGATGTTGTGGCGCGATTCCAACCTTTCGACCCTCAGAGTCTAGTTGGTCTTCACCTTCAAACACTGCACGACTTTCTCAGCTGTCGTGGAGTGATGCAGACGCGAAAGGTACAGTTGCATCGTAAGCACAGCAGGGCGCAACAGCATGTTGGGTCCACTCGGTGCGGTGCCATACGGGTTACGAGAACAGGGCTTCTTCTTCTTCCTTTCTACTATCGTAAAATCCTTCCCATCAACTTGGCTGGCTTGGCTTATACTGGAAATGTATAGCTTGTGTGTACCATTGCAGATCAAATCCTCCCTCTCTCTTTTACACACAATTCTGTCTTTTGCTAGAGCCGAGTCAGTCTGATTGTTATTGTAATAATACACCTATGTTAACATATTGGTTTTATTTATTCACTATTTACTCTGACAGTTATTTAATTACATTATTACCACTAAAATATACATACTATAAACAAGTATATAATAAAAAAAAAGAAAAAAAAGAAACGAGCGCATTGAGCATGAAAAAATTTGTCCGCATAGCCGTTTAAAATTCAGATACAAATAAAATAACGGCCAAAAAAAATAACGGCCTGTTGCCATTTTAATTTAACAAGAGCTTACCTACCGATTTACGTACATGCCTGTAAAAGCAAGATCAAAAATGTATGATTTAAATTCCGTACAAAAAAGCGGATTCCATATAAATGCATTAATTAAGCAACGCCTGTGAGGGATTATACAATTTTGCTTGCCGTAAATAAAATCGATTACTTTTTAAAGCTACGGATCCCACCGTGTAAAAATAAAATCAATTAAAACTGTAACTTGCTGCAAGAGAAAATGAACTTTGTACTGCGGGGGATTAAAGTTGAATTTCGTATGCGGATAATTCGGATACGCTTCCACAAAAAATGATTAAACTCATATTCGTTTTGGACTTTACAGGATTCAGTTTAAGGTTTAAAATACAATGTAAGTTCATCAGTAATTGCAGATGCAAAAAATCAAAGTTATAGTGTGAGAATGTTTTCAAGTGAGTGCGAAATTTCGAGCTTATTGTTTTAATAAGTACCGTGATACGATAAAATTCAATTTTCTAAGGTGTTTTTATTAAGTGAACAAAACGCTGTTGTTTTTTTTTTGTTTGTTTGAAGTTGTGAATAAGTGTTGGAGGATGCTGATTAAAATCGGGTGTTAAGAGTTCCGGTTCCGGCTACTGTGGGCTTTACAAAAAGGAAGTTGATTTAGTGATTCAATCAACTTGCCTAGCTTTTTCTCAACTGTTTCCGGTTTAACTGGATGCAGCTGAATACCATTATTTTACATAAAGCGACTGCCTATCTGACCTCCACAACCCAGCTACTGGGTAATAACGATACCCCTTGGTAAGACTTTCGGGCTTCTGACTACCCGTAACGACTGTAAAAGATCCACGAATGACAGCCGGGACCAACGGCTTAACGTACTTTCCGAGGCACGGAGGGTTCACGGTATGTAAAGATGGTCACCCATCCACAGACCAACCGCGGCAAGCGTGGCTTAACCTGATCGATCGACCTGTGGGGCTGTTTAAAAAATGTTAATGTTAAAATAAAATAAAATATCATATTTAATATGACGTTGCTTTTCCGGGCAGGACCACGCCAACGTCTGCCGGGTCCATAGAAAACGAACTCCTCAATTTACAGTTTCAAAGGAACTTTTAAAGTAGGTACTGTACGGCTTAATAAAAACCGGGCAAGATCGAGTCGGACTCGCGCACCGAGGGTTCCGTACCATCATATGATTTTTAATTTTCATCGGCGAGACCTTTATTCGTCGGAGAATTTTAACACTGCACTGCGGTGTAGAATATTGCAGTTTTATGTCAGTCCCTATTGTAAAAAAATACATATTATATTTTTGATTCTTTCTTATTTACAAATAATTGGGAAAACGTCATCTAAAACTATTCCAAATTTCAAGTTGATAACATTACTAGTTCTCGCTTTGAGTATTAAACCAACTGGAGGCGCCATTGTCAGGCGATACCCGCTGCCACAGGTACGAGACCGCCGGTCATAGCGGTTATAATAATGTGTGCGTATAGTTTATGCTTGTATTTGTTTTTTGTTTTGTATGCGTGTGTCGGAATATGTAGAGTTATAGAATATAAGCTTGATTTATTTTCCTAAATTGCATGAAATTAGTATGTACTAATTTTGCCTAACTGTCAAGAGTATTTCTAGACGAATTAGCAACGATTCCGAACGAACGGGTGATTTGTGAGTTGGTCTAAATAAATACAATAACTTATTTTACTTTCACCTAAGATTTGAGGATAGCAGAATTACACATTGTATTTAAAATATTTTCTTAATTTTATGTGCTATTTTGATGTTTATGTGGTTATAAATAATTAATTGTAGTATACTCAGTGGAACGTATGTTTAAGGGACTTCATCTAATTATAGCCTGATAAATTGTTATAAAATACATTGAATATCTTTTATCGTTTTAAAATAGTTCTGTCAAAATAGATTTACATAAGACTGTCAATATTAAAAGTTATTTGGGCAGAATGTATGATTGTTAAAAATGGCGGGAATGTTAGATATGTACTTGAGTAATATTGGGGGGCTTTTAATACTATAAAACATGTGAGACCGCCAATTCTGATCCTCTTGGATGCAACTGTGGTGAAAGATGGACTACCGTTCACGTAAGTTAATTAATATTATTGCTGTTAATTGTGTTGTCCTATAAGTGGTCTATTATAATAAGTCTGATATTGCTTTTGTGTTAAATCGAATTACTTACGGAATATTCATGTTCTGTTTCTATCCATTGTTAATTTGCTATATCTTTGAGAAATGGTCCAAGAGATTAATCATTGATGTGATAACAATAATTGTTTATGCAAATGTACCTACCTACAATGTGTTGATCTGATCCAATACTTTAAAACAAGATGCCATGAAGTTTGCTTGCCCTTCCTTCTTCATGATGACCTAGTTTTGGGAACGGGCAACTAGTTTTCTCATTAACGTATTTATCTGACAAGCCTAATTAAAATAAATGCCTAGTCTTGTCTTTCTGTGCTTTTCTTAATAAATCCCTTTCCCTACACACCATATTCATAGGTACTTCATACAGTACCTAAATAACTAGTAACACCACCAGACACAGTAAATGACACCAACCAACCACACTAAAAGCTTGCTAATTAAGCTGATATTATTACCTGTACATAGTACCATTCACCTTTCTGACACGTGCGTAACAACGCGATCGAATTGCATTAGTGTATTATTACTACTTGTGTGCGTTCCCGCGTCCCCTGCGATGAAAGTGACAAACTTATTTGCGTAGATATTAGTACTCGTGGCGTCTCCGGTTGGTTTAATACTCAAAGAGTTCTTGAGATATCCAGCTGTGACAGACAGACAGACAGACAGAGTCTCACCATAAGGGTTCCGTTTTACCATTTTGGTGCGGAACCCTAAAAACCAACAAAATACTGAACTGAAAGTCAAATTTAACCAATGAAATATCGTGCAACTTCGTCCAATTTTGATAACAATGTAACTTCACTTGTTCCCCGGAAGACGCCATCGCTGTCTATAATTATATTGACAGGTAACTTTGAAATGCTAATCATTTTACCTTTGACGTTTGGCAGCCATTTTGAAGTTTATTAACAACTGTCCAAAGTCAGTTGTGATAGGGTTAACTGATGGGTTCAAAGGTAGATAATTAAATGGGTTAATGTTTGACGGAGTTGATGTTACATTAACCAATGGATGATCAAAGGAGAAAATGCGTTTACTGTTGATTGGAGAAGAAATAAAGACTTTTTGGTTCATCAAAGAGTTTACTGTTTATTATGCTTTGCAAGTTTAATTTACAAGCAATTTTCGGTGTATTTTTGTTGTGTTATTATGTGTTTTTGTTTACTTCGGCTGAAATAAATTAGGTTTATTCTTAGTGATATAATTGTAATTCACGAAAGCTTATTCAATTTACAACACGTGCGCGAATTTAATTTAAAAAACCTACTGAACCTAATTTATTTTTTGTGGGGTTAATTCGCTGCCTTACTTAATCTATCAAATAAAAAAATCATTACAAAAATAGGTCTTTAGCCATACTAATATTATAAATTCGAAAGTAACTCTGTCTGTCTGTATGTTACCTTTTCAAGCCTAAACCACTGAACGGATTTCATTAAAATTTGGCAGAGAGATAGATTGCATCCCGGGGAAGGACATAGCATAGTTTTTACCGACATAGGTACCTCGTGGGAGAAGCCGCAGTAATTATTTTACAAAACTTCGAGACACAGGACCTCCTGCATTTTTTTTTGTTTATTTATGTAAGTAGATCTTTTAGTACATTTTTACATTTTTTTAATGAATATTTTAAAAACCAGATGGCGCCACTTGCATTTCCTGGTTGATCCCTGAGAAGAAATTCCGAAACAAACTCAGAGGTCATGGTCATGGTCACTTTTAAAGTCAGTTAGTTGGCACGCACTATAGGAGACAAGTTATGTCGTGTTAAGATTATTACCCAATCAGCAAGTTGATAGGGTACTGACTACCACATGCAGGCTGGACGTATTTTGAAGTTTCGTCACTTATATAATCATCATCATCATCATCATCATCATTTCAGCCGAAAGACGTCCACTGCTGGACATAGGCCTCCCCCAAAAGGGGGAGTTTGCCATAATCGCCACGCTTGGCAGGCGGGTTGGCGATCGCAGTATGGTATGGTGGTGGAATGCATAGAGAACGCTGCTGCCCATTCTCCGGTACGCCCCTTAGTCGCCTTTTACGACACCCACGGGAAGTATGGGGTGGTGTTATTCTTTAAGTCCGGCACCACACAGACTATATCAATACAATTACAATACTTTTAATATTAATCCACATTTTTAATTCCACTCCTGTGCATGTTTGAGAGCGTTAAGCCGTACGGCATTTCATACAAACTATCAAGCCCTTGTTTTTCGAAATGAATAATCCGATTTTAATGAAACTTCGTACGCATGCAGCATACATTTTCAAAAAATAGTGTTACAGCCAAATTAGACGGATTTTAAATTTTCCATAGAAACAGATTTTCTAGTCAACTTTTTTTAATAAGACATTTCGAAAATGTTCTTAAGTAACTTTTTAGACCTTCGTACCTTGCTTATGCGAATGAAGTTTTGTTAAAATCGGTTCATTCATTTTGAAAAACAAGGACTTGAAAGTTTGTATGAAATGCCGTACGGCGTAAACGCTCTTAATACCAGAAGGCTATAATTCCTTAAGTCACACGTATCGTATACCATTTTATAGCTCGTGTGACCCCGCAATTAGGTCACGCTTTCTTGTTTAAAAATAGGCTACTTAAGTCACTGACAAGTGAGACTTAAGAGCAAACCAGTCGCGAGCTCGAATTCGCTAGTGGTCATGGCCAAAAAGCACGCTGTCTCACCTGGCTTCGTGTCCGACAGAGCTAGTATCAGAGATGAGCATTAGACGCTAGTCTACACGAACAACGTCTAGTTCTCACGCACAGAAACAGCGTTCTGAACTGATAGGCGCGTAAAAAAATCGAAAAGTGTGTCGGAAAATCGAGTTTTATGAAAAAACCACTGCATAAATCAATTACAAATATAGCTTATTGAACTCTTCGATAACTAAGCTTTGTCGGTACGGACTTGGTTTTGAAGATTTTACAAATCTTTTATTACTTATTTACACCCAAAGTTACGTTAAAAATAGCAAGAATAACGAATCTTTGTTGGCTCATAACATTTTAATGGCTTTTTATTTTACTACTAGCTTTTGCCCGCGGCTTCGCTCGCGTTAAGTATTATTAAAAAAAACAATTACATTTACATCCTCCATAATCCCTTATTTTATCCCCATGGGGATTGAATTTATCAAAATCCTTTCTTAGGGGATGACTACGTCATAGTAGCTATATGCATGCGAAGTCTCAGCCCGATCGGTTTAAAATTGACAAAGTTTGATACAAACTTTCATCCCCTATTTTATCCCCTTGGCGGTAGAATTTATCAAAATCCTTTCTTAGGGGATGCCTACGTGTTGCCGCACGTCGTCGACTGGCGCGTCATGGAGGTGGTGGAGACCTACTCCGACCACCGGTACATCCGGTTCGACGTCTCCGCCCAGACCTCAAGCGCGCCGGTCCGACAGGCCCCGAGTGGTCCGCGGTGGGCGCTGAAGCAGCTGGACCGGGAGCTTCTCCTGGAAGCCTCGATCGTGCAGGCCTGGGTGTCACCACCGGACAGGCCTGCTGACATCAACGACGAGGCGGAGTGGTTCCGGGAGGCCATGTCCGAAATATGTGACGTGGCAATGCCCCGGGTCCAGCCAGGACGCGCCTGGCGCCAGGTGTACTGGTGGTCGCCGGAGCTGGCGACCCTGCGCGAAGAGTGCGTCGCTGCGCGGCGCCGGTACGCCAGGCACCGCAGGCTCCGTATCCGCCCTCCGGATACGGAAGCCATTCAGGCGGAGCTGTACGAGGGGTACAGAGCGGCGAAAACCGCCCTCCGAGCGGAGATCCTGCGGGCCAGGGGACTGGCCCGCGAGGAGTCGCTGGAGACTCTGAACCGGGACCCGTGGGGACGCCCCTACAAAATGGTGCGGGATAAACTCCGCCCATGGGCGCCCCCGCTGACGCAGAGTCTCCGGCCCCAGCTAGTGGAGGACGTGGTGGGCGCTCTGTTCCCTTCACGAGGGGAATATACACCCCCGCCCATGGCTCCGCCTCCTGCGGTGCCCGATGCGGACCACACTACCGACGACGACGACGACGATGCTCCGGAGGTGACCGAGGTAGAGTTGAGAGTGGCGGTACGTAGGCTGAATGCCAAAAATACCGCCCCAGGACCCGACGGCTTACATGGGAAAGCCTGGGTTCTGGCCATGGAGGCTCTCGGGCCTCGACTGAGGGGGCTCCTAAGCGCATGTCTGGAGAGGGGCCAGTTTCCACTACGTTGGAAAACGGGGAAGCTGGTCCTCATTAAGAAGCCGGGGCGCCCTGCGGACTCTCCGTCCGCTTACCGGCCCATTGTGCTGCTCGACGAGGTGGGCAAGCTCTTTGAAAGAGTCATTGCAGACCGCCTCGTCGGGCAGCTGATGCGGGTGGGGCCGGACCTGGCGGAGGGCCAGTTCGGTTTCCGCAGGGGGCGCTCTACGGTTGACGCTGTCATGCGCGTACGAGCCCTCACGACGGGGGATGCTGTTGCCCGGGGTGGGGTCGTCTTGGCGGTGTCTCTAGATATTGCCAATGCCTTCAACACCCTGCCCTGGAGTTGCATCAGGGAGGCACTCCGGCATCACCGGATGCCGACCTACCTCTGTCGCGTGGTCGAGGCCTATCTGTCGGACAGGGCCATCATCTACCCCGGTCATCAGGGAGAGTGGAACCGGCGAGAGATGTCGTGCGGTGTCCCACAGGGATCGGTCCTGGGGCCGCCTCTGTGGAACATCGGGTACGACTGGGTGCTGCGCGCCGACCTCCCTAGCGGCGTCAGCGTAGTTTGCTACGCTGACGACACGCTCGTCCTGGCGCAGGGGAGGTCGCACCAGGCGGCGGCGGAACTAGCGACACGCGGGGTTGCGACAGTCGTTGAAAGGATCCGGCAACTGGGACTCGAGGTGGCCCTGCACAAGTCGGAGGCCATGTGTTTTCATGGCCCTCGGAACGCGCCACCGTCGGGTTCCCAAATAACGGTAGGAGGGGTTCACATCGGCGTCGGGTCGACGATGAAGTACCTGGGACTCGTCCTCGACAGCCGGTGGAATTTCGTGGAGCACTTCAGACGTTTGGCTCCCAAACTGGAGCGGGCCGGGGCTGCGTTGAAGCGGCTCCTGCCCAATCTAGGGGGTCCAAACGCCTCCTGCCGGAGGCTCTACGCGGGGGTCGTGCGGTCCATGGCCCTTTACGGGGCACCAGTGTGGGCGCGTTCACTGAGGCGGCGACCAGCCCGGCGGTTGAACGCGTCCCAGAGGGTCATGGCCGTCCGGCTAGTCCGGGGTTACCGCACGGTCTCCGGGGAGGCAGCGAGCCTCCTTGCCGGATTGCCGCCATGGGATCTGGAGGCCAAAGTCCTCGCTCACATATGGGAGTGGCGAGAGGAGGTAAAACGCCGGGGCGTAACTCCGCTGCCGCGAGAAATCGCGGCGCAGCGGACAGAGCTCCGGCGGGATCTCATGGCGATATGGAGAGTACGACTGTCGCAACCCAGTGCTGGGCACGCCACAATTGCGGCGATAAGTCCCCTCTTTGAGGAGTGGCTAGGGAGGCGCCACGGCGTCCTCACCTTCCGCCTAACGCAGGTCCTCACCGGGCACAGCTGCTTCGGGAGGTTCCTGTTCGGAATAGGGCGGGAGGAAACGCCCGGGTGTCACCATTGTGTGGATCGCCCGGAGGACACGGTGGAGCATACGGTGGAGATCTGCCCAGCTTGGGCAGAGCACCGCCGTGTCCTCACGGAGGCGATCGGCGGCGGCGATCTCTCGCGTCCGGCCCTAGTCCGGGCCATGGTACAGTCGGTGATAGCAGATAACTGACCCCCTTAAAAATTAAACGAATTTGAACCTTCTGCTTGTTAACACTAAGCTTGTCGAACTAGAACAACTGGTCGTCTATGATTAATAAAATAGTTATTCGAATTTGAACTTTAACACGCAGTGTCAAGGTAGGTATGATCTTGAATATTGTTTTAACTTGTAATATAATTGCTAATTTCAACGACGTTCACTATGTTCGTGTGGTCTGGTAGTAGCTGTAGTAGATAAGCTGACGAGAATGAGGTTGTGAGTTCGAAACCAATATATTATTGTCTGTTACGCGTTCTGTTTTACAATATTTTTTTAAGTCATAAATAATAAATTATAAATTTAGCTACCAAAAAAAGCTGAACAGAAATAAAAAACGATAATGATGGTAAAAACGATTTTATTTTATTAATAAAATTATTATAAGAATAACGTAAATGATATAGGTAACATTTACCTGCTTACTAATAACGTTGTTACATACTTCACAGAGTTTAATGTAGTGAATCAACATGTTAGAATATTTAGAAATATAGGTATTTCTCTTTATTTCATAACAATAACATCACGACATTAAATATCATTTAACTGAATAAAATAGCATTATGTGTTAATGTTTTACCTATATCAATTTGTTTTGTAAGTAGTTATTTTTAGTTATAAATAAGGTTTTGACAAAAACTAGGTATGCGAAATACTTCGTTAAAAATTATAACAATAGTTAATTTAACACACACACTGACACGTTAGTATTGTTTGTGGCCAACACTGGTCACTGAAGTCATTCAGTGGTGCTTTTAATAGCGAAGTGGAGCACCATTTTTTCTACTACTTGTTGCAAGCGGTTCCGCATACCGCGCACCATATTCCAACAACAGTCACTTCCTCTCATGAATTCCCATGTTGATGTCACAAGTTGGGCCATATTTTCCAGGACGATCCTTATGAATATTCCCTGTCTCTTCAAAACGTCTTAGCCACAATCTGACTGTATTTCTCTGAAACAACACAATAAGCATAAGTTTAGTAACGAAGTAAGCATAATTTTTCGAATAAGTTTAGATAAACCACATTAGACCTTTACATGATCTCATAATGAAACACAGTTAATTTTCTATTATTCATTCACAAGTTTTTAAGCCAACTAACAAATTAAGGAATAGCTATAAGTATAAATGAAGCATAAAAAAGAATACACTTACCGCTATATTAAGTTTCCTAGCAATCGCTTTAACACCAACATTCTCCTCATGCAAATAGATTATTTTGTATTTTAAATAATCACAACTGAGACATGACGATTAAACTGTATCAAAACTGATAATTAATAAAAAGGAAAAAGGCGTGGATTTTCGCAATTTGTAAGGCAAGGTAAAAATGTTCGCGCGTATTCACTGCTATTTGTGCATAGAATGTCTTGTTCAATTTATTCTTCTACCCCATATTCTTAATATCATCTCAATAGGTAGCAGTTTTTGTTGAATACGCATAATGACGTCTAACTACCCACTTATTGAAAAAGGTGAACATTTTATTAATTTAATTGATGTGCTTGTTCTTTACAATAATGCAAGAAATACTTAACGAACAATTTATATACTTATTGTAAACAAAATTAAACATTGCGACAGGACTTGAACTTGCATCTTCCACGTCTCAGCCTTACACACAAACCACGACACCAGATTAACTTGGGTAAGACAGATGAAATAAGGTATCAGTAGCAATGACACAAATTATCAGAACATTAACCTAACCTTTAAGTCTTGCTGCATAAAAATGAAAATTGCGTAACAAATACCCATATACATAGTAAATGACCTAACACCAACATCTTAAAGCTCAAGTTTGCGTATCAAAATTATTTATTGATTCTGTTCATCGGGTAGTGTTAGTCTGATAAACTCATACATATTGAATAACCTTTAATGTTATGAGCAGAGGGTGCAAAATCGAGTAATTTTTAGGGGGGTCAGTTAATTGCTATCACCGACTGAGAGTGCATGGGAGGCTGTCGCCTCCTTCTGCGAAGCAGTGATGCTCGCGAAGGAGGAGGCGGAGCGCGTGAGGGAGAGGCAATCCTTGCGCCCTCACGCCCCTAGCCGCCGCAGGAGACGCCCCGGGCGTCGGGAATCGATAGCCGATTCCCGGCCACCGTAGGCGCGGGCTTGCGGACGGCGAGCAATGGGCAGCTCGCCGTCCGGTAAGGACCAGGCCCGGGTCGACGGCGCGTTGTGTTCCACGCGCGCCTCAAGGAGATGTCAGCACCAACTGACGGGGTCCGCTAGGGCCGATGCCCGCCAGGGTCGCGGGTTGTTCGAAAGAGATACCGTGGCCCCTGGCACAGGCAACTGAAGGAACACGGGTGGGTTTTAGTCAGTAAGAGTCTGACACTCCCTTCCGCTCCGCCCAGAGCGGGAGGGGTCATTTGATGATTTCCCACCTAAAAAAAAAAAAAAAAAAAAAAGGGGATGCCTACGTCATAACATCTACCTGCATGCCAAATTTCAGCCCGATCCCTCCAGTGGTTTGGGCTGTGCGTTGATAGATCACTATGTCAGTCAGTCACCTTTGAGTATTATATATTTAGATTCTGTTTCCGTACAGACAACATTGACAATAAGACAAAACGATATCATGTTTAAGTTTGGAAGCACAATGTCAAACAGTGGAGTAATACTCTCTCGAAATTTGTATGGAAAAAAATATCGACTTTATGCACTTTATGCGCGGGTTTAGGTCACACAGTGCTATAAATGCTATTTTATTGCACTCATACACAAAAGGCGTTTAACTACCGGAAAGTAGGACTTTCTTCCCGCCATGTTCCACCACTCTCAAGATAACACATACAGTTATATTTTATAGCAAATGGCGTCAGTTTCTGTTCCACAGAACTAACTCATCCTTTGTGCGGCCATATTGCATTTTAATGATAAACTCTTAATGTTTTCTTGGAGTTTATGGTACGTTTATTATATGTATACGTTATATTTTCTCTTTAGATGCGGATAAGAGTTCGAGGATATAAATTCTGGTGGGAGAGCCTTTTTGTGTATTTATGCGGATAAAAAATGCTTATATAATGTTACTCCGCGTTCTCATCTCTTTCCCCCCGCGGTTTCACCCGTATAAGTCTCGATCCTGTTGAAATCCTAACTAATATTATAAATGCGAAAGTTAGTTATTTTTTCACGCCTAAACCACTGAACCGATCGTCCTGAAATTTTGCATATACGTTGTCAGGTGTACAGAAACGGACATAGGGTAACTGTCATCCCGAAAAAAGCGCTGTTCCCGAGGAAAACAACAATAACGTTATTATGATAATAGATGGCGCCACGTGTCTTTCGAACGGGATCGACACTTATGCGGGTGAAACCGCGGGGCGCTGCTAGTATCAAGATAAAAAGTATCTACCCATGTGCCAAATTTCATCCAAATCTGTTCAGACGTTTTAGCGTGAAAGCGTAAGAAACAAGCATACAAAAATCTATTATTTTCTCTTAGTATAAAAATATATATTACCTACTAGCTGCACCCCGCAGTTTCACCCGCATAAGTGTCGATCCCGTGGGAATATTGGGATAAAAAGTAGCCTATATGTTAATCTAGGGTGTCAGCTACCTTCATACAAAATTTTATCAAAATTGGTCCAGCCGTTTGAGCGTGAAGAAGTAACAAACATATAAACACACACACACTCACAAACTTTCGCCTTTAAAATATTAGTGTTATTATTGTCTAAAATAACTGAATAGAGTTAAGCATGTCTTGCCCAGGGTGTGTCTGACGTCACCCGTGAAGACTGTTGCCAACTGCAGATTTATTGCTAGACGAATTTAGACCGTGTTGTAGGCTAAAAATAAAATCACAGGCAAAGGGTTTCTTCTTCACCCGGGTGCGGGGAAATAGGTCGGAAAATATTTAGACTAGGAGATAAAAAAATGCCTGCGTTGGCTAAGATAATAATGGACGGATAAATAGGGTACCTCGACACAATTTTTTTTTTCAGCTTTTATTTGGCTTTACTTTATATCAAGATTCCCTAGAATAGACGTGTACCTACTTTCCTTTGAGGGTTCCGTACCTAAAGGGTAAAAACGGGACCCTATTACTAAGACTCCACTGTCCGCCTGTCACCAGGCTGTATCTCATGAACCCTGATAGTTAGACAGTTGAAATTTTCACAGATTACGTATTTCTGTTGCCGCTATAACAACCAATACTAAAAACAGAATAAAACAAATATCCCATTCAACAAACGTGTTTTTTCGGCGTTTTTGCCTTGTGGTACGGAACCCTTCGTGTACGAGTCTGACTCGTACTTGGCCAGTTTTTAACTAAATCTATGTGTACTTGTTCCTATCATAAACCTATTTATGTTTTTCTCTGCATTTCTTAGAATAGTTCTTGTACAGTACAGACACATCAAGCTACCCGAAACTGTCAAATTTTCTCAATCAACTTTGAACCTTATGCTTTAGCGATAAAGTTGAAAATCTAATAAATAAATTTGACAGATTGTAGAAGCTTGATGTGCTGGCGTCTGTACATAGTTGTTTTCTGTCTATCCTATTATTTTTATTGATTTTCTTATTATTGTGAACCTTACTTTTTGTAATTTTGACGAAATTTAGATATTTGTTAACGACCTGAAGTGACATTATTCTATCCAATTCTATGTTATTTATTACTAGCCGCGCCCCGCGGTTTCACCCGCATAAGTGTCGATCCCGTGAGAATATCGGGATAAAAACTACCCTATGTCCTTCCCCGGGATGCTATCTATCTCTCTGCCAAATTTTATCGAAATCCGTTCAGTGGTTTAGACGTGAAAAGGCAACATACAGACAGACAGATTTACTTTCGAATTTATAATATAGTATGGACTATAAAATAATTTGTATACACCAAACTTTTATACCTAGCATAAGTCTCACCCTTTTTTCTTTTTTTTTTTTTTTTTTTGCGGATGGGAAATAAGTCTCACCCTGACAATAAATTCTTAATTTTAGACAGTTTTTCTAAACTGTCAGAACTGTCAGACGTCAATAAGTTACTATCATCAATGACTGGTGCTTGTTGGACTGTCCGCCAGGCACCAGTCATTGATGATAGTAACTTACTATAAATCGTGATCGTCGAGGCGCTGAAATCAACCTAAATGCAACTACCAGTGGTGCTCGCATTTTGGTTATTTTCAGCGCCTCTCGGCGCCCGGTGCCGTCGCACCGCTCGCACCGCTCGCACCGCCCTAGGACCGCTACTGAACTTTGGTAAAATCAGCCCTTCATCATTTCAGCCGAAAGATATCCACTGCTGGACATAGGCCTCCCCCAAAAGGGGGGAGGGGGGTTTGCCATAATCGCCACGCTTGGCAGGCGGGTTGGCGATCGCAGTATGGTGTGGTGAAATGCATAGAGAACGCTGCTGCCCATTCTCCGGTACGACCGACCCTTTGTCGCCTTTTACGACACCCACGGGAAGTATGGGGTGGTGCTATTCTTTAAGTCCGGCACCACACAGACATAATATCAGCCCTTAGTGAGAAATAATTTTAATTGCAGTTTAAGGAAGTATATTTTTACTGATGTTTTCAAAGTAAAAGAGAGCTCATCTGTTGTTTCATTTTTTTTTCAATCACTTTGTTAAGTAATACAAATCAATATATTGCTAATTGCTAGTAACATCAAGCGGTCTTTTAAAAGGATAATTAAAATAATCTGTGAAAGAAACGAATATACGCATTATCGTAAAACATTACATCATTAATTAAAAGAATAGCAATAATTATCACTGACTAACAAACATTTATTTAAGACCGGATGCAAAATATTTAACAGTAAGTACAACTGTTAATATGTAATCATTAACATCTTACACATTAACTATGAAAACAGGACAATAACTCACTGTTCTTTATTAATTACGTGTTATTAATTAATTTCTTCATAAGGCGTCTTGCAATGCAAATGGCAATTAGCAAAGTTATATAAGTAATTAAAATATTAATCCATACTAATATTATAAATTCGAAAGTAACTCTGTCTGTATGTTACCTTTTCACGCCTAAACCACTGAACGGATCTCGATAAAATTTGGCAGAGAGATAGATTGCATCCCGGGGAAGGATATAGGATAGTTTTTATCGACATACCTAAGAGCTAGTTAGCAATAAACGTTGTTAACGGTACGAAAACAAGAAAAACTAATTAAGTATGTAATAAAAGATAAAGAACCAGCCCCTTAATTGCGTAACACACTATCAATCACAATCTCAATCATTTGAAGGATATTGCTAATCCATTGCTTCATATGTTTGAAAACTTTGTCTGCTCATCAACGTAAATACCGCAATGAATGTTGTTGAGCTGTCAAAATAAAAGCCAGTGCTACTGATAGTGTGTTATGCAATTTAGAGGGGTCCGTGGCTAAATAATAACAGCCGCACAGGTCGATCGATCAGGTTAAGCTACGCTTGCCGCGGTTGGTCTGTGGATGGGTGTTTTGATGGCAGTTTCTTTAATAAAAGATCCTCTAGTATAAAAAATCTGCTGTCTTTCAATGCATCCAAAACTCAACTTAGTATATAATGGCGGATCGAGCACTTCTGGAGAAATGAAGGCATTGAATGGGTGTTAGTCTAGTTTTAAACTGATGACGAAGAACTTTGTATAATTTATACGTTTGTTTCAGTATTGTTCTCAAGTAAGTGACATTTGTCTTTATTGAGAATAAAGTTTCTTTAAACCTAAACCTACATTAAAATTTAAAAAAATACTTTCGTAAATTAAGAGTAGCGCGGTCACTGTCGGACTGCATAGAAAAGAAAGAGAAGCGCGATGACACAACGCTGGTAATTTATTGCAAAATATGAAGCAACTATTTAATTACTAATTGTGTGGACTAAAAAATTAAAACACTAATATTTCAGTATGTTGCTTGTAGAATAATGTGACAAAAAATCAGAATGATTGTTTAAATATTAGTATGGTTTTTATTGTAAAAAGAAAGTTTTTAGAGTTATCTTCATGATTTTTTTCTATCGTATCAAATTAGTTGTAATTATGTTTTCAACATACTATCTACCTAGCATACCTATATCTTGAAGAAAAACATATATTTTTCTAATTTTGTTTAGGTACTGTAGTCGATTATATAAGTACTTTTATTGTTTCTAAAACTTGCGTTTTTTGTGTTTAGGTCCTGTAAGCCACTTAAAATTGTATATTAATTGAGCTGCTATAGCGGCCATAGTTACATACCCTGTGAATATTTCAAGTGTCTACCTATACTGTTCAGAACATACAGCCCCGTGACAGACGACGGAGACGGACGGACGGACAGGCGGACAGCGGAGCCTTATTAATAGGATCCCGTTGGCACTCTTTGAGTATGGAACCCTATAAAGTCCTACTTATCGATTTCGGCGACCCGTTGAATTATTATTTCTTAAGGTGTGCCTTAAATATGACTCGCCAGACCGATTTTTGTTTTAAATACTCGATCACAACTAGAGTAGGGAGTCGTTTCAGCCGATAGACGTCCACTGCTGGACATAGGCCTCCCCCAATTTTGGGAGGGTTTGCCATAATCGCCACGCTTGGCAGGCGGGTTGGCGATCGCAGTATGGCATGATGGTGGAATACATAGAGAACGCTGCTGCCCATTCTCCGGTACGATCCTTAGTCGCCTTTTACGACACCCACGGGAAGTAAGGGGTGGTGGTATTCTTTAAGTCCGGCACCACACAGACAAGAGTAGGGAGTGTATATATATTATTATTATCATCATCTTCCTGCCCTTATCCCATGTTACTTGGGGTCGGCGCAACACGTTTTCTTCTTCCATTCTCCCCTGTCAACCGTCACGCTATCATTCACTCCCTTCTCTTTCATATAATTCCTCACACAATCCAACCATCTTTTCTTCGGCCTTCTTCTCCCTCTCCATCCATCAACATGTATATTCATCACTCTTTTAGTCACATGCGTTTCGTCCCTTCTCATCACATGGCATACCAAGCCAAACGATTTCCTTTCAACTTTTCTGTCACTGACGCCCCTTTCAAACTTCCTCTTATATACTCATTTCTTAATTTATCCAATCTCGTCACTCCACACATCCATCTCAACATTCTCCTCTCCGCTGCATGCAATCTTTTTTCATCCGTCTTCTTCACGGCCCAGCATTCAGACCCATAAAGTACGACAGGCCGGATCACGGATATTATTATTATATTATACGTATTACTTCCCGTGGGTGTCGTAAAAGGCGACTAAGGGAGACCTGAGAATGGGCAGCAGCGTTCTCTATGCATTACACCATCATACCATACTGCGATTGCCAACCCGCCTGCCAAGCGTGGCGATTATGGCAAACCCCCCCCCCCCCCCGGGGGAGGCCTATGTCCAGCAGTGGACGACTTTCGGCTGAAATGATGATGATGATGATGTTTATACGTATTTGGCGTTTGTCGGTTAGTGCATCGAGGTGCTTTGGTCTTAGTGTATAAGGAACCCTAAAAAGCAAACAAAAATAAAATCGGCAACAACATCAATGAAAACGCACCTTTACCCAAAAACAAAAAAAAAAAAACAAAACAAAAACGCCGCCGCACCCATACAACTCCCATCGGGTTACTCCCGTCGGTAGGTACACTCGCTAACAAAAGTATATCATGCTGTCAATTAGACTCTTTTAGATTATCATCTGCGACTTGCGAGTTATGTATGGGAAGATTATATCGTTCGGCTCGTTTCGGGGATTTCCGTGATTTACGACAGGTCACGATTTTGGCGGCAATATGGCGTTTAAAAGGTTTCCAGAAGGGATTCTGATTGGATTTTTGCTGTGTGATTTGGTGTTGAAATATGTGAGTTTTGTTTGTTTATTTTTTGTCATGAGAGAGAATTGGTATTTCGAGTATGTCATTTGAAAGCCTAGCCCGGAAATTTGCTTAATTTAGTTTGGAAGAGTTAGTTGAATGACATACGGTACTTTACGAAGATAACAGGAAACTTTTTAACAATTCAAAATTCGAATTAATTATCTTCTTATTATTGACCTAGTTAATTAATGCTTGGACTCAAGCGCTTTTTGAATAGGTACCTATTTGATGAAGATATGTGACTGCTGTTTTTTAATCATATTTAAAGGGCATTAAAGATTTTTTGATGGAATATCTACTGTCACGCCATTTTTTTTTTTCAAAATGGCTTCTACGCGTGACGCCTATATGAACCGATAGCTGACGTCAATGCAAACAGATAACTTATTAGGACCAAACCCCGTAAAGCGTCACGTTTTCGAGATATTAACTATCAAAGTTTACCTTGACTCAGCAACCTTCGAAAACACTACCCAAACTTTCACATTTCCTTAACAAAACTTCAAACATTAATAATAATTCAACCTTAAACTAATCCAACAAACCACTTTTGTGCACACACATACAGATCAATACAATAACATGCGTATAAATATCGACAAGATAATCCCATCTCGTTGGACAGAGACGGGAGATGGTTTCACAAGGGTGTGAGAGGGTTAGCAATAGATAGTGTAAGTACGTGCAAGTCATGGACAAATATGTGTTATCAGTATCTGTAATGATACGTCAATCAGAGGGGATGCAGGGTAATGTTACAGTGTGTTATGGGAACTCTTTTCTAAGATGTTGTGTGAGAAAAATAAATGCTTAATGCATTTGAGCTAAGGAGGTTGGATTAAGGGAAAAAAATGCAAGTTTTAGAAACAATAAAAGTATATGATCGACCGAAAAGGGCCCGTGGCTAAATAATAACAGCCGCACATGTCGATCGATCCGTTAAGCTACGCTTGCCGCGGTTGATCTGTGGATGGGTGACCATCTTTACATACCGAGACCCCTCCGTGCCTCGGAAAGTACGCTAAGCCGTTGGTCCCGGCTGTCATTCGTGGATCTTTTAAATATATTAAAATTAATAGATTAGATTAGAAACCCAAAAATCTTTAAAATGCCAAAAAGTAAATAAATCTATATTTATAAAATTCAAAGTCCTGACTGACTGACTGACTGATATATCAACGCACAGCCCAAACCGCTGGACTTAGAGACTTGAAACTTAGAAGGTGTGTTCTTTTTTTTTTATATATATATATACTTAAATACTTAACAAAACTGAAACTGTGATCCAATAATAAGAAACTGCTCCGACCTGACTAAGTTAAAGTTAAGTTTAATTAATGTCTAATAAGCGCCCGTCTACTTAAGTTAAGATTTAAGTTACCGTACGTTGAATCAACGTTTCTTAAGACTTTGTCTAGAGATTAAACTTAGGATAGTCAAGTGATGTGCATGGCGCTGATGTTGCAGCTTTAAGTTTTGTGTACTTTAACTTTGTGAAACGCCGCGGCCATAAGTGCTGGCAAGTAGGTACCTGTTTAAGATAATAGTGTACGACAGAAAAGAAAAATATCGTGGGTGAGATGCCTTAGCGCTAAAAAGGCAAATTATTAAAAATAACTGTCCAAAAACCTTATTGGTGATATTCTCCAGAACGATATAAATAATATAAATATAGATAAGATTACTTACGATTAACATCAATGGATATGTTTTCTGAGACTGGAGCTATCAGCGGATCTGTTACAGCCTGCGGACAAAACATAAGAAGATTAATAGAATACTTTGTCATATTAATTTAGTTAGTAGAGGTAATCAGCCCATAATGTTCCCACTGCTGGGATACAGGCCTCTCGGTGAGAGGGAGTGAGCCGTAATCCACCACGCGGGCCGAGTGCGGGTTGGTAGATGTTACATATCTTTGAATTTTTGGTTCTTTCCTTCACCGTTTTGAGAGCAACGATGATGAAATAATTTGACACAAAGTAAAGCGCCTGTCTGGGTTCGAACCTACGACCTACAAGTTGAAAGTCGCGGCCGTTACCACTAGGCCATCACTGCTCTATCTATACATAACAATACTAATTATAGCAGTGTTCATTAGCTCAGATAATTTCCAGTCTATCGCCACTTAATCAGTTATATAGAATCTAGCACCGGAACTATTCAATATTCACAGGTTGCGATTCGATTACTTTAATATGGTTGCTAAGCAATTTACGCTCGTCACAATGCGAATGGTGAAATAGAGCTGATAAAGCAATATTTTGTAAAAGGCGACGGGCAAGTTGACATTAGGCTATAGTAACTTAGAAACAGACCCACTAAAAAGCTACAAATAAAAGTCATCATCATCATCTGCCTAGCCTTTTCCCAACTATGTTGGGGTCGGCTTCCAGTCTAACCGGATGCAGCTGAATACCAGTATTTTACATGGAGCGACTGCCTATCTGACCTCCACAACCCAGCTATTAGGTAATATGATACCCCTTGGTAAGACTGGTTGTCAGACTTTCGGGCTTCTGACTACCCGTAACGACTGTCAAAGATCCACGAATGACAGCCGGGACCAACGGCTTAACGTGCTTTCCGAGGCACGGAGGGGTCTCGGTATGTAAAGATGGTCACCCATCCACAGACCAACCGCGGCAAGCGTAGCTTAACCTGATCGATCGACCTGTGCGGCTGTTATTATTTAGCCACGGGCTACAAATAAAAGTATTTAACTTAAAAAAAACTAAAATACAGATCCAAAGACACCGACTTCCGAAATTAAAGTTATTTTTCACTTTGTGGTGTTGTTTTGGAAGTCGGTTTTTTTTTTTGTTAAACAGTTTGTTTAAAGTAGGTATGACATTCATTTTGTTGTTCCATAACTTGAAAATTATCTCGAAATTCCGTCACTAATATTGTATTATATTTTCACTTTATCTGACAGATAAAAGACAAAGGCAGTAAGGTAATTAAATAGTGAGCCTTACTCCTAACTAATAGAAAACTGACAGCCAGACAGAAAATACTGAGTGGTCATTTATATCTATACTCTTTTCTAAATGGTAACTGATAGTATTAATATATTTGTGGAGAACGAATAAAAAATACTATATTTTTATTTTGAAAAACAAAGCACTTCTATTTTTGTTTATGCATTCCTACTAATATTATAAATGCGAAAGTGTCTCTGTCTGTCTGACTGTCTGTTATCTCTTCATGCTTAAACCGCTGAACCGATTTAGATGAAATTTGGTATATAGAGAGTTTGAGTCCCGGGAAAGGTTAGTTAGTAGAGAAACAACAGAACATTTTCGAAATGTCTTATTTAAAAAAAGATAACTGGTAATCTCTGTTTCTATGGAAAGTTTAAAATCGGTCTAAATTGGCTGTAACACTATTTTTCGAAAATGTTCTCTACTAACTTTTTAGACCTTTGTATCCTGCTTATGCGTTGAAGTTTCATTAAAATCGGTTCATTCACTTCGAAAAATAAGGGCTTGAATGTTTGTATGAAATGCCGTACAGCGTAAACTGCTGTGTGCTTATGAGCGCACATAATAGGCGGCATTGTAGTCGCACCACATATTTCACGACAACCCTATTTATTTTTCGGCGTCATGACAAATTTCGAGTAAAACGATAAGCTCAGAATTTATGACAGTGAAGGAAAAATGACAACGACCACGAAAAACAGAAAAGACACCAAGTCAGCTCAGCCAGATTTTGAGAGCCGTTGTTATGATCGTGGCGAGAAGAACCACGAGAACAACCAGTGCCCGAACAAAGAGAAAGGTCTTGAAGCGGTATCTACCGTGAACTATGCGGCAACCGGTTCCGACTCACTGGAACCTCAGCTGGCCTGGCAAGCATCGCAAGGTACAAGACTCAGCCCACTATCTACCTTCGGTCTCCGGAGGAGAGTGATGCAGCGGTATCTAAACGCCACATGCGAACAACGCGTCTTACTAACGTCACGCAAAATCCTGCATCGCGCAAGCAGAGTTTACCGCGCAACGAGCACAGATACAACGGCCCGACATGAATCATCGGGCAGTTGCCCGCCAGACACAACACCCGCCTGGTCGGAGGATCCTCCCTTTTCTATAGAGTATGAGGAACTTTACACCCTGTTCCTCATACCTCTATAGACTCAATGTTTCTGTATGTGATGAATAGTGCATGCACTATCTTACCTGACAAGTAACATCAGTGCCGAAGTCAGACCTCTGAAGTCTGAAGGAGACGGTAGCCCTGGCTTCAGAGTTGGCGAGGAGTGCGTGGGACTTCCACCAGGAAACACGGGCAGTTGGACGACCTGGAAAGATGGTAAATCATTAGGGTTAACGTCATACTCTTTAGGCGAAAGCGTCAGTCATTTGCAGGTCAGTATCAGGTTGCATGTTGAGTTGATGAATATTAAAGGTGGCGGGTCGAGCTTGACTCCTACCGTAAAGACTCGCAAAAGACAGGATTGTGTGAAAAGGGAGAGCGAGCCCTTTGTCCTGCAGTGGGACAATACAGGCTGGTTAGAATTAGAACATATAATTTATATTATATTATGTAGATAATATGTTATCCATACTAATATTATAAATTCGAAAGTAACTCTGTCTGTCTGTATGTTAGTTACCTTTTCACGCCTAAACCACTGAATGGATTTTGATAAAATTTGGCAGACAGAAAGATTGCATCCCGGGGAAGGACATAGGATAGTTCTTATCGACATACCTCGCGGGCGAAGCCGCGGGCGGAAGCTAGTAATATTATAAATGCGAAAATTTGTTTGTTTGTTACCTTTTCACGCCTAATCCACTGAATTAACCATCGTGAAATTTTGCATTAACGTCGTCAGGGGTTTAGAAAAGGACATAAGGTACCTTTCATCCAGAAAAAAATACTGTTCCCGAGGAAAAGAACAATAACTTTCGACGGTCACAATTGCTTTAGGACGCTAGATGACGCTACGTGTCTTTCGAATCATGATTGAAATATGACCCGACTTTCTGAGCAGTATTCTAACAAAAAGTACTAAGCTTGCATGAATTCACAATAGTATTTCCATCCTTAGTATTATGCTTTTAAGGCGACTACATGACCTAAAGTGCGGTCACTGTCGGACTGCATAGAAAAGAAAGAGAAGCGCGATGACATAACGCGGGTAATTTATTGCAAAATATGAAGCAATTATCTATTTACAGAAGTCTATTGTTTGGACTAAAAAAATTAAAACACTAGTGCTTTAGTATGTTGCTTTTAGAATAATCTGACAAAAAATAATAATGATTTTATGTATATAATTAGTATGGTTTTTATTGTAAAAAGAAAGTTTTTAGAGGTATCTTCATGATTTTTTTCTATCATATCAAATTAGTTGTATTATGTTTTCAACACACTATCAACCTAGCATATATCCTGAAGAATATCATATATTTTTCTGATTTTGTTTACTGTAGTCGATCATATACTTTTATTGTTTAGAAAACTTGCGTTTTTTTGTGTTTAGGTCCTGTAAGCCCCTTAATGAGATTTGGATGAAATTTGGCACACAGTTTATAATAACCTGGATTAAAACACAGGATTCTTTTTATCCCGGTAATAGGTTTCCGTGTAATATTTTCCCTTGACGTGAAAGCATTCACCTCTCTGAATTTTCTTACGTTTTTTGCAATTTGCAGGCCAGTACTAGGTTGTATGTTGATTAAAATATTATTCGCGGTTGTAAGACATATGTAGTTACAGAATTATAATCATCAAAATCATCAATAAAACGCTCTAAGTTCATAAAGCTGTAGGAATTACTTCTTCTGTTTTTTTTAGGGTTCCGTAGTCAACTAGGAACCCTTATAGTTTCGCCATGTCTGTCTGTCCGTCCGTCTGTCTGTCTGTCCGTCCTCGCTTAATCTCTGTGACCGTTAGAACTAGAAAGCTGAAATTTTGTAGAAGTACGTATATCGGTTACGCCGACAAAGTGGTAAAATAAAATTTTGGAAAATATTTTTTTTTAGGGTAGCTCCCCTATATGTGAAGTGGGGATGAATATTTTTTTCATCATCTACCTCATCGTGTGGGGTATCGTTGAATAGGTCTTCTAAAATGGCTTCGGGGTTGCTAAAATTATTTTTTGATTTAATGCTCCATTTACGAAATATTAAAGTTTAAAGTGCAAATTTTTGTTCCAGTAGGGCGTCCCCCCCCCCCTCTAATAGCTAAACTACTGGCTTGAAAAATTGTCGATGATAGTGCATTTCATGAACTTTAAAGAAAAAGTATAGCGGTTAAGATAACTTTATTAGTTTAGCAGTAATAGTCGTTGAACTTGGGTGTTGGATAATTTTGTACCAAATACAAAATCCTTAGAATTAATCCTTTAAAGTGACTAAGATGAAGTAGTTGCTTGTTTATAATGGGTAAAGACTTGCATTGAAAACCAAAATATGTTTTTTTTTTACCTATTCAGAATAAAGAACAACAGAATCGTACTACATTGTGATAACGGGCTACTACGGAACCCTACACTGTGCGTGGCCCGACACGCACTTGGCCGGTTTTTTCTTACACCTTTATGAAGTTGGAGGGTTGTATTGGTGATTTTGATGATTATAATTCTGTAACTATATACGTCTTACAGCCGCGAATAATATTATAATCAACATACAACCTAGCACTGGCCTGCAAACTGCAAAAAACGCAAGACATTTTGAATTTCGCGGGCTGGTTGGAGCATTCCCCTTAAAGCTAGTACAATAATTATATAATCATCTGTTGGCAGCTGACATTAATGACTACACTTAATCAAACACGCGACATAATTTAATATTTTTGATAGATTCTTTTATATTTTGTGAGGACTTTGTAGGCCTTGTAGACTTTGGATCTGGTATTTGTTGACAGGCCTACGCTGTCCTACCATAGCTACAGTAATTTGAAAACATTGTAAAAGCCAATCATTTTTAAAAGAGTTAACAGTGGAGTTTCTTGCCGGCTCTTCTCCATAGGAAACGACCAATTGGAACCGTGCACCTAGCTTCTGACGTTTCATAAGTGCCCATGTAGGTTTTATGTGAAATAAAAAATATTTTGATTTTATTTGTTTTCAGAAATAAAAGATTTGACGTATACGGTGGATAGCGAATTTTTAATACGAGTCACGAATTCTGAAGGCTTGTTATGCCTTTTAAGTTTCTCTAAGCGCCGGAATGCTTCTGACATTTTCTATAAAAAAATCTCAAAAAGTAAGACCTTCCGTAAAAAAGTAACGGAGAGTACCAAGTTAAAAATAAAACGACCTTTTAATTAAACGTGCCCTTTTTAAAAAAAGCAAAAAAATTATAAAATTCATATTTACATTTTTTCCAGTAGCCGGGTACGGTCAGCAACAACAGTCCGTTAACACTTCAGTTT
Organism: Mesoligia furuncula; assembly: GCA_916614155.1. NCBI lineage: Eukaryota > Metazoa > Arthropoda > Insecta > Lepidoptera > Noctuidae > Mesoligia > Mesoligia furuncula. Next base: position 6,905,222 of record OU744815.1, read on the forward strand.
TATTTTTTTATAAAAAAATGTGAATTGAAAATTTTGTAACTTTAAGTTTTATTATGAAACTAGCTGCGCCCCGCGGTTTCACCTGCCTAAGTTTCGATCCCGTGGGAATATCGGGATAAAAAGTATCTTATATGTTAATCCAGAATATCAGCTACCTCCATACAACATTTTATCAAAATTGGTCAACCCGTTTGAGCGTGAAGAAGTAACAAACATAAACACACACACTCACTAACTTTCGCCTTTATAATATTAGTGTGATGATAAAAATGTATTTAATTATTTTGTATCATTTTAGATGATATGTAAAAGTAACAGTGTTAATCAACTTTTGCTGCTGACGGTAGCATATTCAGCCTATAATATGCCCACTGCTGGGACACAGGCGTCCTGTCGGTGAGTGGGAGTGGGCCGTAATCCACCACGCGGGCCCAGTGCGGGTTGGTAGATGTCACAAGTCTTCGAATTTTTGGTTCTAAGACAAGCCGGTTTCCTTCAACGTTTTGAGAGCTGCTATTACACAAATTAAAGCGCCTGTCTGGGTTTGAACCTACGACCTACAACTCATAAGTCGCGACCGTTACCACTGGACCACAACCGCTGTACTCAATAACTTACTTCATAATTTTCCTCAAAAAAACCACAGCATTTCCGTACTACCCCCCTCTAAGCTAACAAAAACCAATTCACGCCCAAAGTGTTCAAAAAACCCTGTTTTTTGTGCCACCCCACATAATTACTGGTAATACAAAGGGCCAGACATATTATTGTATACTTTACATTGTGAACCCTGAATGGTGAATGGCTTGAGTGAATAAAAAAATCGTGTAAAACAATGGCGGCGATGGTACCCCAGCGGACCCATGTCAAGTAGGTAAGGGTGCGAGGTGTGGTTTATGGTGTAAGGTATAGCGAGATCAGCGGGATTGTCCGAAAGGGTTACCGCTGCCCCGGAACATAAAGGGCTAAGGAAGGAACATGGGTGGGTTTTAATCAGTAAGAGTCTGATGATTTCACACCCAAAAAAAAAAACAAAAAGCTACCTCCATACAAAATTTTATCAAAATTGGTCCAGCCGTTTGAGCGTGAAGAGGTAACAAACATATAAAGACACACACACACAAACTTTCGCCTTTATAATAAAAATCATCAACTGACCCCTCATTTGATGATTTCCCATCCAGAAAAAGAAGGGATAAGTAGCGAGAATAAGCAGAAAAAAAATTCAGTTCGCAAACTGTATCTAACCATGAATTCACCACATGATTCTAGGTGGTGGATTGGAACCCAGTCAGGCGCTTTAGTTTGTGTAAATAATTTCATCACCACTGCTCTCAAAACGGTGAAGGAAAACACCGTGAGGAAACCGGCATAACCTAGAACCAAACATTCGAAGACATGTGACATCTACCACATTTATTTTTCGCTCGCTCTTGCATCCTACGTCGCCTGTCGACCGACCGCAACCGATGTCACCCGAAGTACACACGAATATCATGTGGTCGGGTGCACCTAGTTGTACCCGGCTAAAACTAGGTGTAGCCGCACTTTGGCCGGCTAAAACTTGTAGCCGCACTTGCATGGGCTATTAGCCGTGACATATACAAACAGTAGCCTCCAAAAGTTAGTTGACATTTTTCCATTTCAGTTTTGACACACCACATTATGATTTAAAATTCTTGTGATCCAAATGTTTGAACTGCTATAATGTTTTTATTGACAAATTTAACCACCTTTGACTTATGATAAAAAATAATCGAGTAATCCCTTAGGGTTAGCGGGATTGTCCGAAAGGGTTACCGCGGGCCCGGAACATAAAGGGCTAAGGAAGGAACATGGGTGGGTTTTAGTCAGTAAGAGTCTGACACTCCCTTCCGCTCCACCCAGAGCGGGAGGAGTTATTTGACGATTTCCCACCCGAAAAAAAAAATCCCTTATGAATACCTAATATATTATTATATTTTTTTATTGTAACTCATAATGTGGCATCACAGCTAAAGTGGAAAAATTTCAACTAACTTTTGGAACCCACTGTAATTGGCACCAAACTCTCCATTTAGATTTTATTGCTAAGAGTTCGGAGAATTCCAAGTAAGACCTCATTATATTTGACCAAACTTCGACTTATTGAATCTGATTTTTGAAATTCGTGTATACATATATTATGTACAGTCAGCAACAAAAGTCGATTAACACTTCTGTTTTTTTTAATCTCGGTTATTAAGCAAAATATTAACACTTCACTATCTCAGTTATTGAGCAAAATATTTGTTCGGAACTGCATTGTACTGCTGCTGCAATTTTGAATAAATATTTTGCTCAATAACTGAGATTAAAAAAAACTGAAGTGTTAATCGACTTTTGTTGCTGACCGTACTATCAATACCTCGCTGGTAAATAAAATTTTGTTCTATTTACAAAGTCTAAATAGTTCGAGATAACGCATTTTTACCTAGGGATTCAGCGAAAGGGAATGGCAATTTTTGGTTTTTCAACTTAACGAGGTTCGAGTTATCGAGATTTATTATGCTTCCCGCTGCCGCCCATTTTCTGCACCACGGGCAAATCGTGTGCGTGAATCGGACATTTTTCGTAAAAACGGAACACCCTCTGGTGGCGGCTGATACAGGTTGCTGCAGTCTTGTGTCGGGGCCACACTTTGTAGAGGCGGATTTTACGAGCGCGAGAGTTTGTTCGACATGACGGTGTAAAAATATTTTATAAAATGTGAAGTCGTTATATTAATCTATAGCTTCTGCCCGTGACTTCATCCACGTGAAATCTCCACGTCGATTCGCTTCGTTACCACCCCGTTTTCACTAAAGTGGCTTACAGGACCTAAACGCAAAAAACGCAAGTTTTAGGAACAATAAAAGTAGATGATCGACGACAGTAAACAAAATCAAAAAAATATATGATATTCTTTATGATATATGCTAGTTAGATAGTGTTGTGAAAACATAATACAACTAATTTGATACGATAGAAAAAAGTCATGAAGATTGGACTAACAAAATTAAAACACTAGTGTGTTTTAGTATGTTGCTTGTAGAATAATCTGGCAAAAACTCAGAATTATTGTACGTATATTAGTATGGTTTTTATTGTAAAAAGAAAGTTTTTAGAGGTATCTTCATGTTTTTGTTTTCAACACACTATTTACAGTCATGAGCACTAATATGTCAACACTTGGCAACTTTCAATTGCGATTTTTTCGTGAAATAACGTATGCAACGTTGAAATACGACACTTTACACAAACCTATGGGTTCGAAAATACTTTGTTCATAATAACATAAAATTTCATTCAAATAATAACAATCAAAACTGAAGGAGAAAATCGTCTTTGAATAAAGCCAAGTTTAGACATACTTATTCTCGTGACTGGTACCTAGCATATATCCTGAAGAATATCATACATTTTTCTGACTTTGTTTTCTGTAGTCGATCATATACTTTTGTTGTTTCAAAAACTTGAGTTTTTTGTTTTGTATGGAGGTAGCTGACACCCTTTTTTATTTTTTTTTGCGGATGGGAAATCATCAAATGACTCCTCCCGCTCTGGGTGGAGCGGAAGGGAGTGTCATTACTCTTACTGACTAAAACCCACCCGTGTTCCTTCCTTAGCCCTTTATGTTCCGAGCCAGCGGTAACCCTTTCGGACAATCCCGCTGAAGCTGACACCCTGGATAAACATAATAATATGGGCTACTTTTTATCCCGATATTTCCACGGGATCGACACTTATGCGTGTGAAACCGCGGCGCCCAGCTAGTTAGTTCATAATATCATGTTACAAATCCTATTTTATATAGTTAAAGCCCTGAAACTCGGCACAGAACCAACAACAAAACAGACAACATAAAAAAGGTAACTTTAAGACAACCTTTTTTATCAGATTGCTGCTTTTGCTGGTAAACAAGTGACGGTTGGTGGTAGCAAATGTCTGGGGTCGGGCTTACATCAACATGTTTTTGATAGCACGCGTGATTTGGGTGGCGTGAAAATGAAAAAGGAAAAGTGAGATCGTTTGTTTTTAGATAAATATAAGGAAGGGGTTTTGTTTAAGACTTTATATGGACTGTTGATGTGGAAGTGAACATTTTCGAAAGTGCAGTAGATTGAGGCAAGCTAAAAATGCATTCTAAAAGTCCCTACGTAATGTCTATAAAAATATATAACAAACTACCTGACATAATAAAGAAAGAAGAAAAGTTAAATATATTTACAAAAAAACTTACTGATAAACAAATGTTATTACTCCGTAGATGAATATTTAAACGATAAACATAAATTAATGATAATCACGCAATTTATATGAATGTTTAAAATATATTATAGATACGGTAATTATTAATAAATAATATAATAATTTATAAATAATATAACAACAATAATAATTAAATATCTCCTAAAACAGGACTTCCTCTCTCCTACCCTTTTGATGTGCCCTAAAGGTCCATGATCTAAATTATACAGGGTTATTGGTAAAACATTAACAACCTCTGAGGTCATTGACTCATTATTATGTACAACTTTTAATATGGAATCAAAACTGAAATCGCGAAAAAAAATCAGCTGTTCCCTATATTTATGATCGTATAACTCGGCAAAATGTAGGGACCAGCTGATTTTTTTTCGCGATTTCAGGTTTGGTCCCATAGTAAAAGTTGTTCATAATGATGAGTACAATGACCTCTTAAGAGGTTGTTAATGTTTTACCAATAGCCCTGTATAGTTAGCACCTAAGTACACATTATAGTAAAGCAATAAAGATATTGAGTACCTACTGAGTATTGTAAGGGCTCTCCCTTACAATAACTCCTAATTATGTCAGTCGGTACGGATAGTCAGAAGGCCCACAAGTTTGACAACCAGTCTTACCAAGGGATCTCGTGTTACCCAGTAACTGGGTTGGGGTGGTCAAATGGGCAGTCGCTCCATATAGAATACTGCTCTTCAGCTGCATCCGGTTGTACTTGAAACCAACCTCAACATAGTTGGGAAAAGGCTAGGCAAATTGATTGGTTGCATTCGATTTAGAGATCATCATCAGCATCTGCCTAGCCTTTTCTCAACCATGTTGGGGTAGGCTTCCAGTCTAACCGGATGCAGCTGAATACCAGTATTTTACATGGAGCGACTGCCTATCTGACCTTCACAACCCAGTTACTGGGTAATACGATACCCCTTGGTGAGACTGGTAGTCAGACTTTCGGGCTTCTGACTACCCGTAGTCGATTTAGAGATCACTGTTAGAAAATATCTAATAGGTACATATGGAGACCCCTCCGTGCCTTGGAAATTACATTATGCCCTTGGTCCCGGCTGTCTTTCGTAAAATTTCATCATAAGTTAAGCCCAAAAAGTCGGACAACCAGTCTTACCAAGGGGTATAACACAATACCCCTTGGTAAGACTGGTTCATTTTATGCACTAGAATTTCCGACTCTAGTTGTTGTAACTTAATAACTGGTTGTGGAGGTCAGATAGGTAGTCACTCAAACACAAACTGGTATTTAGTTGCATTCGGTTAGACTGGAAGCCGACCCCGACATAATTGGGTAAAGGCTAGGATATAAAGAATAATAGATATAAAGAAAACTAGCCTATATAACTTTGTAGCGGTACCTACAAACGCCACATGCGAACTACACGTCATACAGACGTCACACGAAATCCTGCATCTCGCAAGCAGAGTTTACCGCGCAACTAGCATAGGTATATACAATGGCCCGACATGAATCATCGGGCAGTTGCCCGCCAGACACAGCCCCCGCCTGGTCGGAGGATCCTCCCTTTTCTATGGCGGATAAGTAAACTTTACACCATGTTCCTCATACCTCCATAACTTCTAACAAACCCACATTACTGTCATACATAAATAGCAAATGCAGGGAGCATTATATGAATGTTTAAAATATATAAACAACGGACTCCGCATCACCCCTACAGGCTTGTCTAACACACGTAGCATGTTCCCATCACGTCAGAATAAACTGTTGTTCAAAACATACCCCTGACATGTTTAGCGAGTAATACGTAGTTTAGAAGGGGAGGGGGGGCGGGGGAATTGAGGTAAAAAAAATGTAAACGTTGCGTTAGGAAAGAATAAGGAGTGAACAGAATGTAGGAAATGGTGTAACAGTGATGTTATGGGAGTGATAAAATTGCCTGTTTGGTGTTGTGTGGTCAAACAACTAGTCGACCAAATAATTGTTGGCGCTCCGTAATAAATCTTGGGGTTTGAAATAATTTATAGGTATACAAAATCAGCCTCGAATGTTCCCACTGCGGACACAGGCCTCCTCCTTTTCTTCGAGAGGGAGTGGACTAATAATCTACCTTCAAATTCTTGGTTCTAGGACATGGCGGTTTCCTCACCATGTTTTCCTTCGCCGTTTTGAGAGCAGTGGTGATGAATGAATCAATTGCACCGACCCCAGCGTGGTTAAACCAGACTCGATTAACCAAATGAACCCCAAGATTCACACTAGCTCCTGTAGCCTCATGTTCATGGTGCTACGGCGACCATTGCATGTCAAGGAATGGACCGGGGGACGCGGTACTGGTAAGGAAGACGTGTCCGTAGGATAGGTAAGGATTTAAGAGCCTACCGGAAATGCATCCTAGAGTAAGCATTGGACTAGTGGAGAGATGGGTAATTATTATCTATGGACGGGCATCTTTTATCGAACTTGCTGCCATGCTAGTTCAGGTCGAGCTTCATCGGTGCGTCTTTTGGCGGGCTTCTACTGCTTTCTCGGTTCTTTTGTATTGGAATACATTACACAAAGTAACACGCCTGACTGGGTTTGAACCCACGACCTACATCTCGTAAGTCGGGCTGTTCCTACCGGGCCACCACTGCTCCCCCTAATCATGCTTCTGCTGCATCTAATCATGGGGGGAAACTACACTGATCTGGGTTCGCGATTGCTATGCCAAAATTGTACTTAAACAAATACGAATTAATGGAAAAATAATTTTAATTCCTACACAATAAAGTGCAGTTTACGCTACAACTTCTAACATTTTTATAACTTTTTCAATAGTGCTAGTCACTCTGAAATCAACTTAATTGTCATCGATATAAAGTTGATATTTGTTTAACATAAAATAACCATGCAACCAGCTCCGCGCACTCTTACATAATTATTATACTTGTGGTTTCTTACCTCCCACAGCGATGCACGTCAGGTTGACTTCTGTACCTTCATCATAAGGTCCCAGGACACCTCCTCGGATCTCGTTACTCTCATGGTTCAGGACTATCAGCCGTTCTGGAGGAACTGGAATAACAACATAGAGGTTAGAGTACATTGTTTGGAAACGAAGTAAGCTCACCTAAAGTGAACGTGTTCTGGACGCTTTTACATCGGGCTCATATCATCATCTGCCTAGCCTTTTCTCAGCTATGTTGGGGTCAGCTTCCAGTCTAACCGGATGACCTGCATATCAGTATTTTCATGAAGCGACTGCTATCTGACCTCCACAACCTAGTTACTGGGTAATACGATACCCCTTGGTAAGATTGGTTATCAGACTTTCGGGCTTCTGACTACCCGTAACGACTGTCAAAGATCGTGCATACATCGTGCTCATATTCATAGAAAGTCTGTCTGCCTGTCTGTATGTTACCTTTTCACGCCTAAACCACTGACCGGATTTCGATAAAATTTGGCAGAGAGATAGATTTTATCCCGGGGAAGGACATAGGGTAGTTTTTATCGACATACCTCGCAGGCGAAGCCGCGGACAGAAGCTAGTAACTCATTAATGCCAGACAGATGCAAGGGGCAAGAGACGGGGTGTACAGTTTCGAAGTTCAACTGGTTCAACATACCTAATTAACCTAATACATAAAGTAAGTGGAGTTTAGGAGTGAAGATAACTTTCTATAAACTTCAAGAAACCGAAAGAATCACCCTTTTAAGACCCCAACAATCCCAACACACATAAATAAGTCCCAATGTCCTTCTAAATCTAGACTAATTGTCACAAACGACACACTTAGCTTCTACTTAGGGTGACTTAGATAACTTGAATACTTACTTAGCACAGTGAGATTAAGTCGAGTATTCTTTGTCGGTGACTTGATGAAGTCGACACGGCATCGGTACTGTCCACTGTCTTCAGGCCTGAAACAAGGAGGTTTTATTAGTTTTTAATATAGTTGACATAACATTACACCAGGGCAACCAGGGCACATGGGCACCAGGGCACAAGGGCAATTCTCGTAATTTTAATAACGTTCACAGTTTGATCTTAGTCTCAATCTGTCAAAATACCTCTAATTTGCCTACATTTTTGACAAGTTTTTGACAAAAAACGCAAGTTTTAGAAGCAATAAAAGTATAATTATGATCGACTACAGTAAACAAAATCAGAAAAATATATGATATTCTTTAGAATATATGCTAGGTAGATAGTGTGTTGAAAACATAATACAGCTAATTTGATACAATAGAAAAAATCATGAAGATGCCTCTAAAAACTTTATTTTTAAAATAATAACCATACTAACATACATTATAATCGTTCCGATTTTTTTTTCAGATTATTCTAGAAGCAACATACTAAAGCACTAGTGTTTTAATTATTTAGTACAAACAATAGATTTTTTGTAATTAAATAATTGCTTTATATTTTGCAATAAATTACCAGAGTTGTGTCATCGTTTTTCATTGCTAAAAAGTTACAGTAAAACAACATCGGGTGATTACTTTAGTCCGACCTTGTATAATATAGACTTAAGGGGAGTACATGGCCTAAGGCGCGGTCACTGTCGGACTGCATAGAAAGGAAAGAGAAGCGCGATGACACAACGCTGGTAATTTATTGCAAAATATGAAGCAATTATCTATTTACAAAAAAAATATTGTTTGGACTAAATAATTAAAACACTAGTGCTTTAGTATGTCGCTTCTAGAATAATCTGAAAAAAAAAATCGGAATGATTATAATGTATGTTAGTATAGTTATTATTTATTTTTAAAACACTATAGTGCTTTAGTATGTTGCTTGTAGAATAATCTGCCAAAAAATCATAATGATTTTATGTATATTAGTATGGTTTTTATTGTAAAAAAGTTTTTAGAGGTATCTTCATGATTTTTTTCTATCGTATCAAGTTAGTTGTATTATGTTTTCAACATACGATCTACCTAGATATCCTGAAGAATATCATATATTTTTCTGATTTGGTTTACTGTAGTCGATCATATACTTTTACTAATTCTAAAACTTGCGTTTTTTGTGTTTAGGTCCTGTAAGCCCCTTAAATGGAGGCCTATTTAATAGACCCTTAGGCGAGCCAGATGTATTTTAGTATCGCCCTAGGTGGAGGCTGTTTTGATGGACTTCGAACGCCTGTGTTGAATATTTGATTTAGGGCGCTTTCAAAAGACGTTTCGTGTCGGACCGTTGCGGCGAACGCTCGACAACCCGCACCAAGCGCTTTGTATGAAAACAAACGAACGTCCGTGCGCAATACGACGAACGCACCGCTTCGGCACCGCAGCGGTCCGACACGAAACGTCTAAATTGAAAGCGCCATTAGAGTAGTAGGTAGGTAGTAATTTTACTGTGATCAGAAATTAATTAACATATAAAGTGATTAAGTATGTAGGTACGCAATTTAATTTGAAAAGATGAAATAAAATTGGTAAGACTGGTTGTCAGACTTTTGGGTTTGTAACTGTGGTGTTCTGGCTATAATCTCTTATTGGGGCTTAGGGTTTAAAGTAAAACTACCAGATTATCAGTAAGTAGACAACCACTCAACGGGCACGTCCAGCCGACACGGGGGTAAGCCGTGACTGACTCGAGCAGTGTTGCCACTGAGTTGTGTGCTACATTTAATAGTACATCACAGTAACGACTGTCACAGACCCAAGAATGACAGCAGGGGCCAACGGTTTAACGTGCTTTCCGAGGCATGGAGAGATCTTGGTATGTTAAGATGGTCACCCATCTACTTACAAACCGCGGCAAGCGTAGCTAAACCTGATCGATAGACCCCTGCGTCTGTTATGTCTTAGCCACAAGCTCCTCTAATTTTATTACCTACAAACAATGCTTTAACCGCTTGCTGTAATTACAGACACAATTAAAAAGCCATTGTGTCCCGCGTAGATCTGCATTCCGGCAGACTAAGGGTTAAGAACGAAACAATTTAGGAAGCTTCTTGTAACGAAAAATGCACAGATCTCGTGCCTTTCACGACCTTCGGATACATTGGAAATGAATATAATAAATTTATTTTTAAAAACAAATTCTCGCTCGCAGCCTCCTGCTCCTCAGCTCGCGGGCCGCCTCGCCCCTACGGAACTAGCGCCTTACGCGCGTTGCCCAAAATACGGCTACACAAAGGGCACCTTAGCACCTAGACCGTAAGAGATAGAGAGGTCCTGTTTTTTTCAAAATGAAGCCTAACTCAATACCCCGAGGGCTTATTTTTTATTTTATTGATATCGCGTTTAGTTTTCGAGATATAGACGATTTTATCACAAAAGACATGAACAAATTCCGATTATTTTAAACATTTTTTCATTTTCCAAAAAAAGGTCTTGACTTTTGTAAAACAAATTTCACTGTCTTGTAGCTCTTGTCAATACGCATTTTTTGAGACCTCAACCATTCACGTAGCTCTAAAACTCACGAAGCCCTAGCTTAAGTATCACTATTTCGTAAAATGAGGGCCTTTATCAGGAGCCAGTATAAAAGAATTTTCAATGCTAAAAATGCTTTAGGTAAGGGTAGGTATACCTATTGGCAAATTAGGTTGCAAATTTCCCTATCTAATTCCAGAATATGAATTTCAGACTATCTAAAAACCATGTTCTGCAAAAAGCAACCTTATTAACACAGCATAAATTTATTTATTTATTTATTTAGGGACAAAAAACAGTTACACGTTACAATTTTAATATCGGAGCTAATTAGATTTATTTAATAAACGTATAACCCACACTATTGTCCACGGATTAAATTAATAAATATCTAAATGAGGAAAGGACGGACGGTCACATATTGTTTTTGAATTAAAAGAAAAAAAGAAAAGCAAGTTATGAAAGGTTGTCGGTAAAAGCTATACAATGTGTCCGGTCATGGACTAGCGATATTCTATAATATAACAACTATTCTAGTACACAAATACACTATACACTAGGGTCCAATTCACTAAAATATTAATGTTAATTTAATGTTGTATTGTAACTTAGCTCAAAATCTGTCGATCTAGGAAAAAAATAAAAAGGGTCATAGGGGTTGTTTTTGCAGTAATTTACAATAATTATTAGAAAATTTTTTTGGAGTTTTTTTTTTTTTTTTAAAGTTCGAAAATGTGAACCCATTGGATCGTAATGGAAACGATAGACAGTATTGTTACCCTCCGAATAAGCCTACTTTTATTTCAGTAGGACCAAAACTTTGAGAGATATGTTTTCTTTGTACACACGAAGAGAATATCTCAACAAAACGACTGCCAAACAGCGGGGAAGCAGATTGGACCCTAGTGTGTAGTGAATTTGTGTACTAGAATAGTTGCTATATAAGTACCTAGACTATCGCTAGTCCATGACCGGACACATTGTATAAAACACTACATTCAAGAGGATATCTGAAATAAAAATGGCTACTGCTTCCGCCTCTATCCGTTAATACATTTTCCTGTAGCCAACTCGTGGAGTGGCCGATATATCTCACCTGCTTATCCTCCGAGGAAAACGTTAATGTTATCAATGGTATTAGGCGATGCATTTTTCTTTAGTGGGAACAAATTGGCTTCACTCGTATCGGCACGAAGTGGGGATAGTTTATGCACTAGTAAAATGTATAGCGTGTATTTAAACGAACCTCTAAAACCTTCCATTTTGCGCTCCTAAAAATATTATTGACGCTCTGTTATAATGATTCCTCGATTCCTCTTTATGTGGACCTCTAACAATTTCTAGTTTAGAGTCTTACGAATACTAAAAAGCCAAATCATCATCATCATCATCATCATTTCAGCCGAAAGACGTCTACTGCTGGACATAGGCCTCCCCCAAGCACCTCCACTTCGACCGGTTCTGTGCTTCTCGCATACAACGGGTTCCTGCGGCCTTCACAAGGTCGTCGGACCAACTTGTGGGAGGCCTTCCAACGCTACGTCTTCCGGTACGCGGTCGCCACTCCAGAACCTTTCGGCCCATCGGCCATCTGTTCTGCGAGCAACGTGCCCTGCCACTTAAGTTAAAAACCAAATAACTGCGTCAAACTTGGATTTAGCGCGGTTGGTCACAGTTATAACCTAACCTATTTTTCTTTAGTGGGCACAAATTGGCTTTTCTTTTCTCGGCACGAAAAGAGAGATGGTTTGCACTTCATCATCATCATTCTCCTGCCATTATCCCAATTTATTTGGGGTCGGCGCAACATGTCTTTTTCTTCCATACTTCTCTATTAGTCGTCATCTCGGTAGTCACCCCCTTTGTAACCATATTCACACTGCAGCCCACTGCCACTACAGTTTGCTTACTCTGCAAGCTATGTCGGTAACTCCGGTTCTTTTCCGGATAATTTCATTCCTGATTTTATCCTTTAAAGAGACTCCCAGCATAGCTCGCTCCATAGCGCGCTGAGCGACTTTGAATTTGTGGACCAGCCCGATCAGTCAGTGTCCACGTTTCGGCTCCACATTGCAGTTATGTGTTTTTTCGTAGGGGAAGCCCGGGCAAGACGAATATGTTAAGGGGTACTGCAAATAAAACCACAATCTAATAATCAATAGAACTCTTTGTACTTTTAATTTGTACTATGTTTAATCGTCTTTGAAAAATAATCATTAAAATTCAAAAACTTAAACAATTTCTATAATAATTTTGAGCATTAACAAAAGGTATCAATTATCGGTTTTGCCCGGTGGGGTCGGGCAAAAAGGATAAGTAGAACTAGCTTAGATCAGTGTTCGCATTCATCACAGAAGTAGCTGCCAACTCCTACATAATAAAGTGCAGTCTTTATGCGCCCAAATGCACTGATTACACTGAATCCAATCTTTCGCTAGTGGTTCAGTGTATTTGTCAGCGCACACTAAACCGTAAAAATCTGGTTTCGGATTTTTGTTTTGTTATTTGACTGAGGATATTTTAGTTTTTCTGGGGCCTGCTAACTCAGAAATGGCATATGTAATGGTAGTGGTAACTAATACTTATAATATGCTTGCTCTGAGCAAAACGGAATACCTAACCGTTTTGCCCATATCCATTTTGCCCAACACTCTAATATTAGAAACAAGTGAAAACTTGAATTGTTTTTAGTAGGTAAACAAAAAGTAACGATCACAAATAATACCTAAATAAACGTGCAATTGAATATACAATACATCTTTAAAGACAACTGATGACTAATACAAAAAGTTTGTGAGCAAACCTTTACAAAAATCGTAACAAAACAACGATAATCCTTTCTTTTCCCTTCCACAACAGATGCACTCGCGTATTGTTTGGGTTGAACTGCCATGGCATTGCCGATCGTATGTGTCACGACTAGAGAAAATGTTAATAGCGCTATCTATTATATGTTTATGGAAAAATCAGTTATTCTTCTTACCCGCACTATGCTTCTTGCCCGGGCTTCCCCTACGTCTACCGCCTACACTACACCACTAAGGTTGAGGACATCGTGGAGTACGTGCGCTAGAAGACGAGGTACACGCCGAGGGTGCAGTTACCTACTGAAGTCGCACCGAAACGTGAACTTCAAGGCGTTCGCGGTGCGCGTTCCGAATTGCTATCTGCTCGTCGTCATGGAAGAAGACTTCTGGCCGCAGGACGTGGTGTTCCGTCGCATCCGCGGACAAGTACCACAGAACAGCACGAGAACAAGCTAGTGAAGTGCTGTTTTATAATAAAAATATGTATGTTTAGGTTAGGGTTATGTATGGGCCTGCGTTGCCTGAAATAAATGAGTAAGTAAATAACGGGCAGGACGCACTGAGAGTGCTTTCATAATAACAAGGAATCAACAATTTATAACGTCCAGGAAGCATGAAAATTCAACCCACTTACACCATCGAAATCTCGAAGCAATTATAATAATGGCTATAATGCCTCATATTTCCCCTAATAACTTGCTTACGAAATTTAATGCCTTCCAATCAATGATTTCCTCGAACCGATCATGGCAGAATTTTCCACACGTTTGCTTAATCATAAACAAGCAGTAAGTAAGTACATAATAATTATGTTGTATACACGAAATCCCGTACGATTTAACCCTCTAAGGATTCCTTGCTAATCAAATCGGAATTTGATATTTTGCGTTGCAAAGGTCGACGGTGATGGTTGTGTATATGCTAGTTGCGCGGTAAACTCTGCTTGCGCGATGCAGGATTTGGCGAGACGTTAGTGTGATGCGTAGTTCGCATGTGTCGGTGTAGATGCCAGACCTTTCTGGAGAATATCACCAATCATCTGCGTAGCCTTTTCCCAACTATGTTGGGGTCGGCTTCCAGTCTAACCGAATGCAGCTGAATACCAGTATTTTACATGGAGCGACTGCCTATCTGACCTCCACAACCCAGTCACTGGGTAATACGATACCCCTTGGTAAGACTGGTTGTCAGAATTTCGGGCTTCTGACTACCCGTAACGACTGTCAAAGATCCACGAATGACAGCCGCGACCAACGGATTAACGTGCTTTCCGAAGCACGGAGGGGTCACAGTATGTAAAGATGGTCACCCACCTATAGACCGACCGCGGCAAGCATAGCTTAACCTGATCAAACGACCTGTGCGGCTGTTATTATTTAGCCACGGGTCCCTCAACATCACCAATAGGGTTACTAACTATATTATATCCTAGGGCGTCCTCTCACTCACTCACATCTGACTCGTATATACCTTTTGTTAGTCGCCTTTCACTCATCCTCTTAAGCACATCTATGTTTCAGAATTTACCCTACTTAGTTCTGTGATCAAACGGAGGCCTTGATGACGTCACATTTTGACGATTTATACGAACTTAACATAATAGTCTATGTGGTGCCGGACTTAAAGAATAGCACCACCCCTTACTTCCCGTGGGTGTCGTTAAAGGCGACTAAGGGTCGTACCGGAGAATGGGCAGCAGCGTTCTCTATGTATTCCACCATCATACCATACTGCGATCGCCAACCCGCCTGCCAAGCGTGGCGATTATGGCAAACCCTCCCAAAATTGGGGGAGGCCTTTGTCCAGCAGTGGACGTCTAACGGCTGAAACGACGACGAACATAAATGTAGGGAACAGCTGATTTTTTTTTCGGGATTTCAGGCTTGGTCCCATAGTAAAAGCTGTTCATAATGACGAGGATGATGATGTACAATGACCTCTTAAGAGGTTGTTAATGTTTTACCAATAACCCTGTATACATAGAGTCATTCCGATTTTTTCTCAGATTATTCTACAAGCAACTTACTAAAACACTGGCGCCGATTTTGTTGTTCACAAACTAAACTACATTTAAGTTCAGGCATCTTTTTCTTTCTATTTCATTAAGAAAAGGACAGAAGATAAATATTAGTTTAGTCCTGTCAAATTAGTCAGCGCCTGACGTAAGTTGACGTACTTTTAATAGCCAATTTTTTAATCTCGTCTAAGTTGTCTATGGAGTATCTTCATTTGACAGGACTAAACTAATATTAATCTTCTGTCCTTTTCTTAATGAAATAGAAAGAAAAAGATGCATGACCATAAATTTAGTTTAGTTTGTGCACAACAGAATCGGCGCCATTATCTAGTGTTTTAATTTTTAGTCCAAACAATAGATTTTTTGTAATTAAATATTTTGCTTCATATTTTGCAATAAATTACCAGCGTTGTGCCATCGCGCTTCTCTTTCTTTTCTATGCAGTCCGACAGTGACCGCGCTTGAGGTCATGTAATGTTCAAATATTTTTCACCTATCCGAAACCAAGCTTAGCTCCTAAGTGGAAATATTAAAGTAAAACAGTACTCTAGTCTACAATTTCTAGGCTAACAGGTCATTAGTCGGCGGCCATATTGCGCCGTTGTGTTCTAGCCTTAATTAATACCATGTTTTGGGCTATAAAGCTCGTACATACGAGCGGAGTTATGTCCAACTGGGTTTTAGTTTATCTTTGTGCTTTATAGTTTGTGTAATCTAGGTTTAGTAATGGGAGGGATCATCGTTTTAGTTTTAGATGGGATTTTAAATGTTTTAAAATAAAGTGAAACAAGTTTAATGGCAAGTCCCTTTAAATGGTCAAAATTTATAGAGGTTCTGGAAAACTATATCCATTATCCATACTAATATCATAAATTCGAAAATAACTCTGTCTGTCTGTATGATACCTTTTCACACCTAAACCACAGAACGGATTTCGACAAAATTTGGTAGAGAGATAGATTGTATTCCGGGGAAGGACATAGGATAGTTTTTATCGACATACCTCGAGGGCGAAGCCGCAGGCGGAAGCTAGTATACGTATATATTCAAAATTCAAAGTCCTAACTGACTGATATATCAACGCACAGCCTAAACTTCTGGTCCTAGAGACATGAAATTTGGAGGGTGTGTTCATTGTGAAGAGTAGGAATTAACTAAGAAAGGGTTTTTCGAAATTCCACTCCTAAGAGGGTGAATTGGGGGCGAGTGAAATTTTCCGCGGACGAAGTCGCGGGCAGAAGCTATTTGATATCAAACCTTATGCATATAATTATGTAGTAATATATCCAGTTTGCACAATGAAGAAATTATAAACTAGTGGGTTTGTAGCTAAGTTAAAGTTGTCAAAAAAATAAAAGGCCCGTTTTGACATTTGAGAAAGACCCTAGAATGTAAATTGGAACGAAACTGAAAGAAACAATAAAATAATAATGAATTACATAAAGTGTTTGAAAAAAATACATACATTTTTTTGGCGCGTTAATTATTATGATGAAATAATTATATTGCGAGTATTCTTTTTGCGCTTATCTTATAGTAGCATGCAATTTCTAATTATTACGAAACGTCTCAAAAACAGTTACGTTCTGTCTTTTTTTTTAATACTATTGTGTAACCAATTAATTACTGAATTTCACCAGCTTCATTCGATTTTCGAAATTCGAATAGTAAATAAATATTGTGTAGTGATCTTTACTGAAAAGATCTTTACTCAAAGCCGTAAATAAAATTTTGAATTGGCGATAATGGTTTTTGTAGAATGGCTTGTCTCTGACCAAGCGTTACGACTTTACTTTTGGGCTATTTCTGTTTACTATCACGTTAACCTTGGCTCTTCTATTTTGGACATTGATTTAAAGATAATGATATGGGCTCGGAAAAAAAGATTAATATCACTTTACAATACATAATCAAATCGATCCAATACTCATAAAAACTTGAATCGATTTATCGTGAGTATCGAGTACCGAGTCGTATGGTTACTTGACTAGTTACGTCGCGATGACAAATGTCAAAACGGGCCTTTTATTTTTTGATAGACGTCTATTTTATAATCAAGATGCACTGAAATAGTCGTTACGTGTCAAAACTATAGTATCTACGTTTGACACTCCCTAGCCAGTCAGTCACGCTACTAACCTGATGATTGACAGCCTCACCATATCAAATGGACTCAAACCAGAACAGAAAAATCCTAATACGTAAGTCTTAAACTTTATTAGGCTTAGCCTTGTTTCTGCGCCAGCTCACGGGCCTTCGCCTTCTCAAGCTTAGCGATACGCGCGTTGGACTTGTTGCCGAGGACGCCACCGCCCCAGTGCTTGCGGAGCTCTTCGTACCTCTCGTTGAAGTTCGTCTTGATAGCTTCCGTGACCTTGGAGAAGGAGGCACGGTCGCCGGACTCAACATGTGTGATCGCAACGCAGGTGCATGTCTTGCGGTGGACTAGGGCTCCCAGACGGGACTTGCCCTTTACGATGCAGTATGGTACACCCATCTTACGGCAGAGGGCGGGCAGGAATAGAACAAGCTCAATGGGGTCAACATCATGAGCGATGACAACAAGCTGTGCCTTCTTCTTCTCAACCAGCTTGGTGACAGTGTTGGTGCCAGCGCGGATGGTGTTCGGCCTCTTTGGTGGAGGCTCATCCTTCTTGGCAACCTTAGCTTCAGCAGCCTTCTTTAAGCGGTCTTTCCTGACTGCCTCAGTCTCTGGCCTGTATTTCTCCAAGTTCTTGAACAATCCCTTGGCTGTGGTCTTGTCATGTGTCTGGGTGAACTGGTTGATTGGTGGCGGCACTTTGAGCCTGCGCTGGAGCACAGCCTTCTGGCGCTGGATGCGGATGTACTTGGGCCATCTCACAAAGCGGGACAGATCCCTTGTGGGCTGGATGTCCTGACCAATAGCAAAGTTCTTGGTCCTCTTCTCAAAGAGTGGGTTCACTACCTTCTTGGGCTCAACTTTCTTCACGACCAAAGGGGCGGCCGCTACTTTCTTCCCTACCTTCTTCTTAGGCTTCTTCTGCACCATCTTGGATGAGTTTTATTTAAGTGATCTTAAGGCCACGGAAAGATACGTGACCTAAAGTCAACACCAAACGTTCGGCGAAAATGGCCGAACCAAAAAGGAAGTATGTCTTTGTCAATTTCTTCAATGGTTTTTTCCACAAAAAATAAAGAAGTTTCTGCTTACCTTAACTTGGTGAGGACCAGTACGGCAGGTCTGGTGTCGCTTCTGAAGGTAGCTCTGACTCCTAAGGTGGAATCCGCCCAGTGTGACGTCACACCTTCTCGAGTATCCAGTCTGAAAACAAAGAAATAATTATGGTTAGTGAGGTTTGATATAGTAAACCAATCATAATTAGTCTATAATGTTCCCCCTTCAGGGAAACAGGCCTCCTCTCGGTGAGAGAGAGTGGGCCGTAGTCCACCACGTGGGCCCAGTGTGGGTCGGTAGATGTCACATGTCTTCGAATTTTTGGTTCTAGGACATGCCGGTGCCCTCACGATGTTTTCCTTCGCGGTTTTCAGAGCAGCGGTGACGAAATAATTTACACAAAGTAAAGCGCCTGTCTGGGTTCGAACCTTCGACCTACAACTCGTAAGTCGCGGCCGCTACCACTGGACCACTACTGTTCATAGTAAACCAACCGGTTTAAAAAAACTTAGTTTCATCTGCCTAGCCTTTTCCCAACTATGTTGGAGTCGGCTTCCAGTGTAACCAGATGCAGCTGAAAACCAGCATTTTACATGGAGCGACTGCCTATCTGACATCCACAACCCAGTTATTCGGTAATACGATACCCCTTGGCTTACCAAGTTTAGCCCGTAACGACTGTCAAACACGAACGAAGGACAGCCGGGACGGGACGAATGACTTAACGCGCTTTCCGAGGCACGGAGGGGTCTTAGCATGTAAACATGGTCACCCACCAATTTTTTTTTTGTCCGGGGTGGAAAATCCTCATGGATGTCCGCCGCCCTGAGACGGGCAGCGAGGTCTGTCAGACTCTTACTGACTAAAAACCACCCCGGTATCCCATCGCACACCTACGCCGGGGGTCGCGGGAACGTACGATCCTTCCGCAACCCCCGACTGGTGCCGGCTCATGGGGGGAGTGAGGTGTTTGACTCCCCCTGCGACGTCTAAGAGGGCGCGCGTGGAACACTACGCGCCGCCACCTCAGGTCCTGATGTGTGGAGTCATCTCCCCTGGACCCATTTAGGGTGGCTGGAAGAGGGCGTTGTCTGCCTTCCGCCAGCGCCCGGTGCGCCTGCTGCGGGCCGGTTGAGTGGACGAGATCTTCCTCTCCCTTTCCGCAGCCTCCTTCTGCGAGACGACCGTTTCGCAGAAGGAAACCACCGCGTCTCAGGACTCTTCGCTGCCGACCATCGACTCGACCACGGCCGGAAGCGACAGGTCACTGCCTAATTCTGAGATGAGGGCACGGAGCGGCTCCTCCCAAGCGGCACACTCAGCCAGCGTATGCCACGCCGTGTTCTCCCGGCAGTCGACGCAGTGGTGACACCGGGCGTCCGGCTCCCTGCCATCAACCAACCACCCATGTGTGGACCAACCATGGACCAACCGTGGCAATCGTAGCTTAAACTGATCGATCAAACCGTGCGGCTGTTATTTATTAGCCACAAGCCCCTCGGTTTATGAAAACTTAGTATTATTTTAATAAAGATAAGTCAAATTTGGCCTGACTGCAGATTGAATTTATGTCTTTATCCCGGCAAAAGCCATTGCCAAAGTTTACGAAAACTTCATAATAGAAAGATGAACCCACAAAATCTTCGAAACTAATATTAAATCTAATAGTACTCTCAGTATGAAAAGATTTCAAACACTTATAGAGCAATCTAAGTTTTAATAAACCCGTGGAAGATCACTTACAAACGTTATTACATTTCGGGCTTATATTGCAAAAGCAGTCGCCCATTTGAGGGTAGATATTAGAAGTCTTAAAACTTTACCTTTGCGCCAGAGTCGGGTTACAACAGACACGAATGAAAGAATATACGACTCAAATTAAATTAGCTAGCCAATCTCGAGAGTCGTCGTGATGGGTTTCGGTGTCTAAACATATTAAAACAAAAAAAAAAACAATGTAGAAAGAAGTGAAAACAAAACACAAACAGAATACTTTGCCATCACTCATCACTCAGAGTGTCCATGGAGTTTCTTGCCCGTTCTTCTCCATAGAGATCTACGTTTTGGAATGGGCAACTATAAGCTTCAACTTTCTGACTAACTGACAGACTATTTAATTTTGACAATTCAAAAGTGCCTGTACAAGGTTTAATTGAAATAAATGCTCTGAGTTTGAGTTTGAAAAAACTCACTGACATATCGGATATACATTAAAACCGAGTACATCCTGAGGACAGCCGAACACATCCGAAGTAGACATGGGCGAAATTCGAAAAAAAATACGAGAATTGTCCCTCTGATGTCAATTTGATAAACAATAATTAATTTCTCTGGCTATACATACAAACAACAAACCACGCAGAGTAACAGGTTCTAATTTACATACAGATTACTAATTGGAATTCAATAATTAAATTTGAAACACCATTTAAACCATGCTTGCCAAAATCTTCAATTTATTGACAAATAATTTTTGCTCGTAGCTTCGGGCGGAATGAGCTGGATTCCTTTAATAAAAATTGGTCCATGGCAGCTCAGGAAAGAGAGAGGTGGAAGGAGAATAGAAGCCTTAGCTTAACAGTGGTACATTTATCATCATCATCATTTCAGCCGAAAGTCGTCCACTGCTGGACATAGGCCTCCCCCAAGCACCTCCACTTCGACCGGTTCTGTGCTTCTCGCATCCAACGGGTTCCTGCGGCCTTCACAAGGTCGTCGGACCACCTTGTGGGAAGCCTTCCAACGCTACGTCTTCCGGTACGCGGTCGCCACTCCAGAACCTTTCGGCCCCATAGGCCATCTGTTCTGCGAGCAATGTGCCGTGCCCACTGCCACTTAAGTTTGGCAATTCTTCGGGCTATGTGGGAGAACCAAGGTATGGTTCTCCTCATTCCTGATTCGATCACGCAGGGAAACTCTAAGCACATTAATGGCAAAATAATAAAGAAATATCGTACTACTGCAGGGCTAGCATGGCCGGAGACATTTTATCCACGGGGAGAGGAGAAAATACTATTCCCCTCTGTCAATTTTGTCCACCCTCCGAGCATGGCGACATGGGTGGATAAACTATTCACGGTGGCAGTAAGCACGAGACATTTTTATAGTACAATTAATTATATTTTCTCCAAGCGATATACTTAAACCCACCATCTAAAGACGAGGACAAATTTCTCCCTTTGTTATGTCAAAATATCTGTAATTTTTCTCTTCCACTAGTCGCCATGCTATAGACGGGGTGTGAGTATCCACGTCTAATGTCAAAAAGTGATATAATTCTCTTTCCCCCTGTTGCCGTGTTTTGGCAAGTGGTTAAAATAATTTTATCCCTTGTCAGTGGAAATAACCGGCGGAGAAAAGTTTTATCCCCAGCCCATGCTAGCCCTGCTGGGATAAAAGTATCCTAAAGTGTTAATCCAGCATCCTGATTGCGTAACACACTATCAAGTATCAACCACAATCTGAATAATTTTGAAGCATATTGCTAATCCATTGCTTCATATGTTCGAAAATTTTGTCTGCTCAACAATGTAGATGACGCAATGAATTTTGTTGAACTGTCAAAATGAAAGTCATTGCTACTGTAAGGGCTGATTTGACCAAAGTCAGATATCTTTTATCTGTGGAATAAAATAAAATTCCAGTAGACAGTTCTAGGGATAAAGTATTGAGTTATTATAAGTAACAGAAAAGGATAAAGCTATACTATTTCCGTCTCTCAGTGCGTGCCAGTTTTTTCAAGGCAGCTACTTATGTAGCTCATGTCAGTTAAGTTAGTTTTTTGTCTCATCTGTGGCCACGCTACCCGATGCTCTATAGCTTTCTTACTCTAAGGTTCTAGTATAGAAAAACTGTCAAAAATTCAAAATTTATTCTCAGGATAAGACTTATTCTAGCCCTAGGTATAAAAGTTTGGTGGAATGCGCCCTTAGTGTACTACCCAATTACTCAGCGGGTTATAAACTATCTGTGTGCCAAATTACATCCAAATCCGTGCAGTCGTTTTTGCGTGATTGAGTAAGTAACAAACATACAAACTATCACATTTATAACATTACAGTTCAATCGAAAAACCTTCATATTTTTAAAATCATAGTAATTTTAAGAAAATAACTTACAAACATTTTAGTAACCGAATCTAATAGCGCGCTACTCCATAACATTAAAAATAATGCGTTGAATAACGATTAATAAAATAGTGAAATAACGATTCGGTTTATCGTTTCGGTTATCGGTATAGTGTCGAACACCACAAACAGGCCGAAGCGTCTTCAGTAAGTTATATAAGCATGGAGATGACCATAAAATTATTATGATAATGTTACTAGGAGAGTAGCTTTAGAAGACGTTATGCCATGATGTGGGATTTTTAAAATAACAAACGCTACAGAGTTGCCTGAAGCGTTTCTTATTTTCCTATTCTTTCGGGGTAAGACAAGCGTATTTACACCCATGTAGAGGTATGAGGAACAGGGAGTAAAGTTGACTCATACTCTATAGAAAAGGGAGGATCCTCCGACTAGACAGGTGTTGTGTCTGGTGTGCAACTGCCCGATGATTCATGTTGGGCCGTTGTATCTATGCTACTTGAGCGGTAAACTCTGCTTGCGAGATGCAGGATTTTGCGTGACGTCAGTATGACGCGTTGTTCGCATGTGGCGTTGTAGATACCGCTATAGCACCCGTATACAAGCCGATCCATTCTGTAAAAAACTCACATTGAAAACATAGGTGAAGTGAGGTTAACGGGAGCTGTCATTCTACTTGATACTAACGATTGACACTATTGACAGCTCGCTTCAAGGTCACTTCAAGCTCGCCTATGTTTTTACGGTGATATTTTTACTCAGAATAGATCAGAAGTTGTGAAACTTGTGTTCAAGAAGTCTTGTAAAAGACTTGTCAAAAATATGTTGTGTTCTAAACATGTTACATCATACATGTATTGACGTTGTTACAGACATGTGTTGTTAACTATATTGTTTTTTTTTTTCAGAATAATGACAAGATGCATACAACTAGTCCCTGATGATGATGATGATGATGATGATGGGACTCCCTTTTCCGCACATAGACTCCCATTCGGTCCGTTGTGAGTGGGGATTCTGGCCAGCCTAGCTGCGCCCAAAAGCACAGAAGCTTCCTGGGAGCTGCACAGGCTTCGCGGAGCGACCTCATTGTTCCGAGGATTTCTGCACGTTGAGAAGCCACGGCCTCGCATTTCAGGACGACGTGGGCGGCTGATTCCCTGCAAAGGGGGCTATCTGTGGCGCCTATGTTAAAAATATGTTTGTTAAGGGGATTACGGCCCGTAATTGTTCCTATTATTTTAAGGTTATTTCAACTCAAACGGATAAGTTTTTTGGTTAGTCGCGGGTGTACCATTGGTAAAGCCAACAACCCCTAGTCCCTACAACTTGTTTCATTCAAAGACATGTATGACATCAACCCGGACTGATGAATTACGGCTAAGGTTAATATTTTTAGGCCCACTCTCTCTCACAAAGAGGATGCCCAATTCCCAGCAGTGGGAACATTATAGTATGCTAGTTGTGTTGCTTCGTTGTCCTTTAAAGATAAAAAATATGCTAAAATAATTTTAATAATGAGTAATTAATAAAAATACTGAGAATCGCGTACCTAAACATCCTGGGACAAACTTCCGACGAAAAGGGCTCCGTATTTTTCTTTGGTATCTACCTTTCACTAAATTAACAAAATTTTACTCGTTTTAATTGAATTTTTTTTTTAATAAGCGCTTTGGGAACATCATTAAAATACACGAAAAATTTGTTCATTAATTTAGGTAAAGGAAAAAGATAATTACGACGAAAAAATATAACTGACTAAGGGGTTTATTTATAAACGATGATTAAAATTAAGTAACGTTCAAACGTCAAAAATGTATGGCAATTTTTATGATTAACTCATCGAATGCCGTAATTAGAGACACAATAGAAAGACAATTGCTTATGTCGAACTGTGTAACTTAAGACATTCAAAAGGTTAAGGGGGTAAATACCGTCATGAGATGTATGCTAGAGATGTTTTTAACAAACTATCATGATTTTGAACAGTCAGACTAGTTAAAACTATCGATAAAATTCTAAAAAATTGTTAAATGTATTATTAAAAGCTTTTTAGTTCCAAATGTATGGGCTTTTATAAATTTCAACAGTTCTTTAAACAAATTAATAGTTTTTGTTATTTATTTAAAATGCTATTATTGCTCGAAGTTTATGTTTTCTAATGTCAGACATTGGTATTTTTGAATTAAAATTATGTCTGTTTTTTATTTACTTACATAAAAGTAGAATAAAATAACACACATACCTACTTCTAAATTATTAGATACTCGGCCGAGTTTCTTTGGAAATATTTATGTTTTTATTATGTAAACTAATATTAATAAAGAGAAAAGATTGAATTCTTTGTAAGTTTGTTTCTTTTAGCTTTTAACGCGTACGTCTTTTTTACATCGTTCTGACATATAATTATAAATTCAACATTAATGACGTAACTAATATTTTTGTAAAAATATAATTTAAAAGAGTGTCCATGGACATTCTTGCCCGTTCTTCTCCATAGGTACCTACGCTTTGGAATGGGCAACTAGCTTCATATTTTCTGACTGACCGACTTTTTGACAATTTAAAAATGCCTGTAAATGGTTTAATTGAAATAAATGCTTTGAGTTTGAGTTTACACTTTCACGCTAAAACGGTTTAACGGATTTGAATGAAAAGTGGCACATGGGTTGACCATGACATAAATTAAGACATAGGATAATATTTATCCCGATATTCCCACGGGATCGAGACTTATGCGAGTGAAACCGTGGGGCGCAGCTGGTTTTAAATAAACAGATGCACCTTCACATCAAAAACTTCGAAAGAGAGACAGACTAATATTATAAATTAGATACTTTCCAAGACAAAGTTTTCCTCGGTTCCCTAAGTATTTTTCCACCACAAAATTCTTCCTGAAACTGTTTTCATTCAAAGTTTTCTGTAACAACCTTAATGCAATTAATATCATCTAGTCTGGCAGTTTCTCTTAAGTGATTTTTCTAGAAATTTTCCGTCTTATTACAAAACGAGATCTAATTTTAGACCTAGCCTAAGCCTTCGAGCCAGTTACTCAAATTTGAACTTTATTCCGACAAACGTAAATTTCTTAATGCAAAATTGACAACCTAGACCCCGAGTCTAGGTTGTCAATTTTGCATTAAGAAATTTTAACGTCAGTTTTTGTAAAAAGAACTTTATCTTCGTCGGATTATAGTTCGAAATTTAAAAATGGCTGGATGGTTTAAACCTGGGTCTAAAGATAAATCTTGTTTTGTAATAAGGCCGATTGAGTTTTAACTTTGTTTGGTTTATGGTACTTCATTCTATGGTTTTGTGTAAGAAAATTTGTAAATATGGAACTACTAGCAGCGCCCATAAGTTTCACACCCATAAGTTTGAATCCCGTGAGAATATCGGGATAAAAAGTATCCTATGTGTTATTCTGATGTATAAGCTATATTACTGTAAAGTTTCATCAAAATCCGTTCAGCAGTTTTTGCGTAAAACAGTAACAAACATCCATCCACCCATCCTCACAATCTTTCACGTTTATAATCCATACTAGCTGCGCCCCGCGGTTTACCCGCATGAGTTTCGATCCCATGGGAATAACGAGATAAAATATATGTTAATCCTGGGTGTCAGCTACCTCCATACAAAATTTTATCAAAATTGGTCCAGCCGTTTGAGCTTGAAGAAGTAACAAAAATATATAAACACACATACACACTCACAAACTTTCGCCTTTATAATATTAATGTGATACAAATAAAGTCAAAGTCGAAAGTAACTCTGTCTGTCTATCTGTCTGTCTGTCTGTATGTTACCTTTTCACGCCTAAACCACTGAACGGATTTCGATAACATTTAACATCCCGGGGAAGGACATAGGATAGTTTTTATCGACATACTTCGCAGGCGAAGCCGCGGGTGGAAGCTACTATTACATAAGTAGGAAGTAGGATTATCAGAGGATTTTAGGTTTTCATTAAAAACAATCTGAGATAGCAAATATCTCTGAGCTTTGAAGGTAAAAAGCAGTGTTACGCTGTTTCCATAAACGGAGCCGATGCTGCCAATACAAGAAAAAAAATCAATAATCCGCATTAATACACGGAAGTAGCTATATTATCCTACATTTCGTACATACATACACCTACTTCTCCATTAAAGACATATTAGCAACCTATTACAACGCTCAAAACTGTACGATCCCATTTAAGGGGCTTACCTGTAAGCCCCTTAAATGGGATCGTACAGTTTTGAGCTTGCGTTTTTTGTGTTTAGGTCCAGAGTTTGATATATGATAGACTACAATAAACAAAATTAGAAAAATATATGATATTCTTCAGGATATATACTTGGTAGATAGTGTGTTGAAAACATAATACAACGAATTTGATACGATAGAAAAAAATAGATAGATAGATAAAACGTTTATTCTTATTGTTTAAAATCATGAAGATACCTTTAAAAACTTTCTTTTTACAAAACCATACTAATAATATACATACAGTCATTCTGATTGTTTGTCAGATTAAGTATTCTACAAGCAACGTATTCAAATACTAGTGTTTTAATTTTTTCGCCCAAACAATAGATTTTATGGAATTTAATCATTGTTTCATATTTTGCAATAAATTACCAACGTTGTGTCATCGCGCTTCTTTTTCTTGTCTATGCCGTCCGACAGTGACCGAGCTTTAGGTCATGTCGGTGATGTATTGAAAAAATGTGGTTTTTCTATTTCGTGTAACTTGTTAAGTATGTGGAATAGGGATTTAACGTTTTGGTATATGTTTTTTGACTCTTTGGTCTAGTATCATGTAAAAGGAACACACGATTCAATGAATTTTCTCGATACAAAAAAAATGCAAAGTTATATCAATTTTTTTACTTTTTTCGACATCACGGCGTAACGCTTAAGAGTTATACAATGGTTTTTACTTTATAACAGAGAGAATTATCATATCAAAGTTTACTCAGTTTATTTTGTTAAAAAAGGATTGAATTCGTTTTGGCACATAGACGTCGTTTTATTCCGAGCGCACGCACATTACAGCCATCCCCTAAGGCGACCCACTGACCCATCTCTCTTCTTTTGCGTTTCAAAAGTAATTGCATCACTTTCGCTCGCTTAGTAGATCAGTAGCTACGATTTATTTTCGAGTTAGCGCCTTAACCCATGTCCCACATAACCCCACATACCAACCACGACTCAACCAATTATCCCTCACGTTCGTTAACCCTAAAATGCCGACGTCATTCAAACCCAAATCACTTGATCACGACTAAGCCTTCGATTGTCAAAAAAAAAAAAACATGTCTATGACAGCGGCAGGAAACGGTTGACACCATAGACACGGGATCCAAATTGACAGATTATAAGGATTAATGTATACTTGTTCGTGCCGCGGCGCTACTTGAGTTTTGTTATCAGTTTTTTTCGTGAGAAGAGTTTTTTAAGTGTTTAGAAAATAAGTAAGTAACGGTTTTTTTTTGTGGAGTTAATTATACTGATACCGAAACTTCCCTTTTATTAAGTTAAATAATGTATTTTTCAACACACTTGCTCGTAAAATGGCTCTTATTGAACCGCTTTTAGGTCCATAATGCAGTGTATTAAAAACGCGTGTTTTTTCTTTATGTTATTGCACTAGTGCAATAAGTCCTTTACTGTGTAGGGTTTAAGGTTGTTTTTCCATAAACTTATATTTGTTTACATTTTTGGTTTACAGATTACATTGTATAAGATTAATTATAAGTAGTAGGTATGTAGTAATAAGGTGGTGCATTGTTATGTAAAAGTGCGCATCTCGCCATCGCGAGTTTAGATTTAAGTTACACCTCTGTATTTTGAATATCATTAAATACATTACTAAAAAAAAATCTCTACCCACCATAAAACGATAAACAGCGTAACGCTACCCTACATTACTTCACTCATTCTTGGCATCGTATACGACAAACAAACGAACACAGAGCGCTCTTTTGTTTTCTTTTAATGTACCAACTTTTGATCGTATGCGCCGAATTTTCAATTCGTTTTTATGTGGTTCAGTAAAGTTCTGTTTATGGCGCTTACAAACCCGGGCCATGAGGTTTGCAGGAAGCCCATGATGGTGGAAAGTTTTAGGTATAGTTTGAGTTTTATTTTGGACAAACTGGTGGCCTGTGGTTTTACTCGCATCTTCGGAAACGACTTCATGTACCTACGCAGATAAAAAGTATCCCTATGTGTGCCAAATTTTATCAAAATTCGTCAAGGAGTTATTGCGTGATCAAACTCAAACTCAAAGCATTTACTTATTTCAATTAAACCATTTACAGTCACTTTTGAACTGTCAAGGAGTTAATCAGTCAGAAAGATGAAGCTGCCCATTCCAAACCGTTGTGGTGTTGAGTCCTTCCATCTAGAGCAGCTCTTTATTATCTTCTGTTCGACATTTCAGACTAACCCTAGGAGGATTTTCTAGGGACACACACAGAGGGTCTAGAATTAATCCTTGCCTTATCTTGACGTCTTAGTCTATGCCTGATCCGAGAATGAATACGAGACTGTCCGCTTTAAAGGAGCATGTCTTTAGGTTTTGTCGTTACTGTTGACTTATGCTTAATTCCATCTAACGGTTTAACTTCCATGAACTAAAGCGCGGTCTTTGTCGAACTGCATATATAAGAAAGAGAAGCGTGATGATACAACGCTGGTACTTTATTGCTAAATATGCAGCAATTATCTATTTACAAAAAATATATTGTTTGGACTAAAAAATTAAAACACTAGTGTTTTATTATGTTGCTTGTAGAATAATCTGACAAAAGATCATAATGATTGTAAGTACTCGTATATTAGTATGTTTTTATTGTAACAAGAAAGATTTTAGAGGTATCTTCATGATTTTTTTCTATTATATCAAAATAGTTATATTATGTTTTCAACACAGCATTTGAACATCGCTAAAAATGATCAGGCCAGAATATAGACATGAATTATGCGTTCGACCATCAAAGACCGCCTTTCAAGCACAAAAGCATACTTTGCATGGCCCCAAAAATATTTAATAAATTACCAAATTGAATTAAGGACTTAAATATTATTCAATTTAAAAACAAATCAAGACATATATTATTGGAAAAATGCTATTATACTATTGACGAATGTAAATTATTTGACATTGATATTTATTTAATTTTGACATTGTATTATTTTATCTTTAGGTATTTCAATTCATTAAATATAAGACGTATACTCAATTGTTAATGTTTTGCTTGTGTAGGTTACAAGTTTAATATGTTGATTATTCTTATTAATAATTATTATTCTTATTGATTATTCTTATTAATTACTAATTATGTTAAAGAGCACCTTTAAGGTAGATTTTTGAGGAACTAATTATTTCATATAAGATCTCATGTAATAATGTACCAAAAAATATCACCAATAAATGAATTTGAATTTGAACACACTATCTACGTAGCAAGAAGAAGAAGAACATCATATATTTTTCTGATTTTGTTTACTGTAGTCGATCATATACTTAGTTTTATTGTTTCTAAAACTTGCGTTTTTTGCGTTTAGGTCCTGTAAGCCCCTTAAGTTACTACGTCATGAAGGGAAACATTGCGAGGAAACCTAGCAAAATATTATCGAAGTATAATTGACGAAGGTTAAGCTTCGCTTGCCGAGGGCGGTCCATGGATGGGTGGGGATCATCCATTACCTATCGAAACCCCTCCGTGCCTAGGAATGTAAGTTAACCCGTTGGTCCCAGCTGTAATTTGTAGACCTTTGACAGTCGTTATAGGTTGTCTTAAGTGGCAGTGGGCAGGGCACATTGCTCGCAGAACAGAAGGCCTATGGGGCCAAAAGGTTCTAGAGTGCCCGAAGACGTAGCGTTAGAAGGCCTCGGAACGAGGTGGTCCGACCACCTTGTGAAGGCCGCAGGAACCCGTTGGATGCGAGAAGCACGGAACCGGTCGAAGTGGAGGTGCTTGGGGGAGGCCTATGTCCAGCAGTGGACGTCTTTCGGCTGAAATTATGATGATGACAGGTTGTCAAAAGCCCGAAAGTTTCAGAACTAGACTTACCAAGGCGTATCGTGTTATCCAGTAACCGGGTTGTGGAGGTCAGATAAGCAGTAGCTCCGTGTGAAATACTGGTATTCAGCTGCATCCGGTTAAACTGGATGATGATAATGACTTTCGAAGATGTAAGTATGTAGGTATTTGCGAGAACTATAAATATACATAATTAGCCTATAATGTTCCCACTGCTAGGACACTGGCCTCCTCTCTGTGAGAGGGAGTGGGCCGTAATCCACCACGCGGGCCCAGTGCGGGTTGGCAGATGTCACATGTCTTCGAATTTTTGGTTCTAGGACATGCCGGTTTCCTCACGATGTTTTCCTTCACCGTTTTGAGAGCAGCGGTGATGAAATAATTGACACAAAGTAAAGCACCTGTCGGGGTTCGAACCTACGACCGCCACTTGGCCACCGTTGCTCTCATAAATATGGTTCATAGCAATAACCAGTTATGAAACTTTAAAACCACTACAGCTCAAAAGCCTGCTCATCTCATAGGAGATAAAAGCGTTAGTATAAACAAGTTGTAAGTTCAGCGAAGTAACTCACGAGAAGGCTTTCAAAGATCCAGCTATTAAAACTAACATTGTCTAACACACATATGAGAACTGTTTCCAATGTTGTTTACGATACGATATTTTAGTATACAAGTTAAGAGCCTATACTTACTACCTCAAATGAAGTAGCATGATCCTCCGTTATGTCGAAAATATCGCAGCATTCATTTTGAAATAAATATATGCTAAAGTTGAGGATTAATGTTAAGTACTATGTTAGACGAAAACACGATTCCATAAAATTTTCTAGATAGAAAAAAAATCCAAAGTTACCTCCAAACCGAACAATAAACCGCTGGTATTCAAAAAATACTTCAAATTAGATCATGAAACTTTGCATACTAACTGAACTAATTATAAAGCAGGTCTTATGTTTCCTGGTCTTGTGACTTTTGGGCTTCTGATGTATCGACTGTCAAAGTTCTACGAATGACAGCCGGGACCAACGGCTGAACGTGCTTTCCGAGGCACGGACGGGTCATGGTATGTAAAGATGGTCACCCATCCACAGACCAACCGAGGCAAGCGTAGCTTAACCTGCTCGATCGACCCGTGCGTCTGTTATTACTAAGCTACACAGAAGAGTGACAATGAATACGTGCGCCATCTTATTACGAACGAATGCTTCAGTAAGTGTGTAACGTGTAGCGGCGTTTTTGATGCACGATTCAGGTTAATAGAGTATTAACAGTATTAGATCACATACCGTAAGTAGGAATGTGGTATCCAATCAACAGTCGATATCGACAATGCACTCATTAGTAGTATAGTTTATTATACAGGGTGATTGGAAAATGACTGCAATGCTTTAAGGCGAAAGCGCCAGGGTAGACCGTGAATTTTTTTTTTAAGTTTTTTGTAATTTACTGGTCAGTATTAAGTTGTACGTTGATTAAAATATGATTCGCGGCCGTAACAAATATGTATTTACAGAATTATAATCATTAAAGTCATCAACACAACTCTCTACTCTACTGAATGACCATTTCATGAAATCTTGACATTTTAGGATTATACTAACTTAACAAGTTGTATTACTGATTCTAATGATTATAATTCTGTAAATACATATTTTTTACGGTCGCGAATCATATTTTAATCAACGTACAACTTAATATATTGCAAAAAACGTAAGAAATTTTGTATTTCGCGGTCTACCTCAGCGCATCCCCCTTTTTTTTTTTTTTTTTTTTGCGGATGCGAAATCATCCTCACCTTTCGGACAATCCCGCTGACCCGGCAGGCTTCGGCCCTTCCCCCTTAAGGCGAAGATAGTACAGACAATTAATAATAATAGTTTATTTCAAAAATGGGATTGCAAAGTTTACAAAAGTTGCATGTATATAATTTATAGGTTCAACTATACAATAAAGGCGGGTGAAGTACTGTTCTCCTAGATAGGCTAGAATATAGCCTGTGTTAAGGAGAAACAGTGCCGGTCCCCTGATTGGAGGATTATTATATAAATATTGTGATAAATAAATTAGATTGTCTTAGACGAAGTCTTACCAATTTTTTTTTACCTAATTTTTATTTTTTTTATGTCTAATGACACAGGGGTCTAAAACATGTTTTGCTGGATTGCTTACACATTACTTTAATTAAATAAAATAAAAATGAATTCATTTATCATTCAATTTGGCCATGAAAAAACAGTTTACCTACTTAAAATTTTAGAAAAAAGAATGGTTCTAAATTGTCAGTACTATCTTCGCCTTGAAGGTTTGCCACCCATCTTGTCAACATTTTTTAAGTTTGAGGACGAGGCTTTTGACAACGTTGTGTTTTTTTTTTTTTATTTGCAATGTGCGTTTTGTTAGTGCAGAATAAACAGTTTCTCTTTCTTTTCTTCTTTCTTTCTTTTCCATCATCCAACCAACATGACATGTATATTTAGGTGAAGGCACATGACATTTACATGAATGTATGTATGTTCGTCGCACCTTGGACCCGTGGTGCTATTCTGTAAAAATCTGACCGTGAAAACTTAGGTGGAGTGAGCTGTCAATAGTGTAATTTCCTAGCAAAAACAAACTCACATCAACTCAGTTATCACGGTGAGATTTTTACAGAATCGGCCGGCTGCTTCCACTTTGTAAAAAAAAAACCAACTGTCTGTCACATCTGAGTTTAGACCTCTTAGTTTTTTCGGTGCTTCTACTCAGGGTAGTCGGATAGGACACCGACTTTATCTAGTTTTTTAAAACCAATTAACAGTAATTAAAATTATTTATCATCATTTATGTTTTATCATAATCAGGAATCAGGAATGAGGAGATCCGCAGGAGAACCAAGATAACCCAAAGAATTGCTAAACTTAAGTGGCAGTGGGCAGGGCACATTGCTCGCAGAACAGATGGCCATTGGGGCCGAAAGGTTCTGGAGTGGCGACCGCATACCGGAAGACGTAGCGTTGGAAGGCCTCCCACGAGGTGGACCGACGACCTTGTGAAGGACGCAGGAACCCGTTGGATGTGAGAAGCACAGAACCGGTCGAAGTGGAGGCGCTTGGGGGGGGGGGGGGGGGGAGCTAAAACCAGCAATGGACGTCTTTCGGTTGAAATGATGATGATGATGTTTTATCATTTACCACAGCATAAACTATTCTAATAAATTTCGTGCAGTTGGAGATGGGGAGAAACATGATCAGAAACATGTCCGAGTTTCTTTAATATGTATTATCGAGTTTAGATAAAGATTTGAAATTACTCTAGTAGGTATCACTAGAAAATAATTAAAACAAAAAAGAATAATAGCAGAAATATCGATACTATTACTCAAGTATCGATATCAACTAGTTCGTATCCCTATAACAGTATTACATGACGTACCATAAGCTGATCACATGAGCGGGTGACTCCAAGGAATGGGTGTAGAATGTCTATACTTAGTGTCTTTACATATTTAACGGTTCGTGGTCAGCTCCTGGGTTAAAATGGTTAAAAATCAGCCCTAAAGATTTAAGATAGGTACTTTGTAAAATTGTATTTTATTTATCTAAACTAATACTATTTACACTAGATACTAAATTAAATTACTATCTAACTTACTATACAAATAAATACAAAGGACACTTAGGCGTCGAAGTACTCGTCCGCATCGCTGTCATCCTGAAACGTGCCCAGAAGACTGGCAGCATTGCCACGTTGAAAGGCAATGCTAATTCTTTGGCCAAAGAACGACCCAGCCCTCTGTTCACGTGAAGTGTCGACCAGCCGGCGAGAAATTTCCTTAAAAAGGGACGCGCACTCGGGCCCCATGACCCGAGCGTTTCGACCACAAACGGCTCAAAGCTGTAGTTGCCCATAAGGTTACAGTATTTGCGCCGCTTGAGGGTCTCAGCAGCCGCAAGATACTTTTACAATTCAATATTTTTTAACCGACTTCAAAAAAGGAGGAGGTTTTTAACCGACTTCAAAAAAGGAGGAGGTTTCTCAATTCGACCGTATATATATATATATTTTTTTTTTTTATGTGTGTTCGCGGATAACTTCGTCGTTTATGAACCGATTTTGATTATTCTTTTTTTGTTGGAAAGGAGATATGCCAAGGGTGGCCCCATGATAAGGAAACCAGGATCTGATGATGGCGTCCCAGTGAAATCGAGGGGAACATTAGAAAATCGTAGGAGCGACTAGTGCGTTTGTTAATTTTTTCATTAAGTATTTTAAAGCACTACAATTTAATGAAGGTCTGGAGTCGATCTGATGATGGAGCCGAAAGACAGTTGAGGGGACTCCTCAACGATTTACAGCAGTTACCTTGTGTTTGGGCTTGATTAATTTGTATTGATGTGAACTTTACACCTAGATAGGTTGTGACTGTCATTAAGGGTCTGATGATGAAGACGAAGGACAGTTAAGGGAACTCCTCAACAGTTTACAGTAGCTACCTTGTGTATATTCACCGATTACTCGAAGACGGCTGGACCGATTCCAAAAGTTCTTTTTTTATTTGAAAGAGTATACTCTCGAGGTGTTCCCATTATCATCAAGTTGGAATCTCATGAGAGGATCCCATGGAAATCGAGAGAAACCCTCAAATTTTATAGGCAAACCTACAGCGATTTAGATATTTTTTAAAGTAACTTGAGCATTTGCTCTCGGAAATCATCATTTGGTAAAGTGGAGCTGATAATGAAGACCACAGATGGCCATCGGAACAATTCAATGATAAATATTTCACGGGTTGTGATTCGATTACTTTAATATGGTTGCTAAGCAATTTATGCTCGTCACAATGCGTATGGGCAGCAGCGTTCTCTATTTATTCCACCATCATACCATACTGCGATCGCCAACCCGCCTGCCAAGCGTGGCGATTATGGCAAACCCCCCCCCAAAATTGGGGGAGGCCTATGTCTAGCAGTGGACGTCTATCGGCTGAAACGACGACGACGACGACAATGCGTATGATGAGTGATTGTTGAGGAGTCCTCCTGGTTCTTACCGGGAGAACTCCTCAACAATTAACGTCCCAGCATCGGGAAAAGCAATATTTTGTAAAAGGTGATGAACAGTTGGCATTAGGCTATTGTAACTTAGATAAATTACAAACTGACCCACTAAAAAGTGAAAAATAAAAACATTTTTACAAAAAAAAAAACAACCGACTTCCAAAACAAAAACATTACAAATTGAAAAATACAAGTTTTTTTTTTTGTAAAAATGTTTTTATTCGTACGATGGCACCGACATTTCCTAGCTGGCTGCGCCATGAGAAGAAATGTCGAAACAATATCCGAGGTCATGTCTCTTTTATTAAGTCCAAACATTATATTATTAAGATATTATGTTCATCATCATCATCATCATTTCAGCCGAAAGAGGGAAGTCTTTCGGCCAAGCACCTCCACTTCGACCGGTTCTGTGCTTCTCGCATCCAACGGGTTCCTGCGGCCTTCACAAGGTCGTCGGACCACCTTGTGAAAGGCCTTCCAACACTACGTCTTCCGGTACGCGGTCGCCACTCCAGAACCTTTCGGCCCCATCGGCCATCTGTTCTGCGAGCAATGTGCCCTGCCCACTGCCACTTAAATTTGGTAATTTTTCGGGCTATGTCGGTTACCTTGGTTCTCCTGTGGATCTCCTCATTCCTGATTCGATCACGCAGGGAAACTCCAAGCATAGCCCTCTCCATTGCCCTTTGGGTGACTTTTAGCCTTCTTAGAAGGCCAATTGTGAGCGATCACCTTTCAGTGCCATAAGTCATCACTGGCAACACGCACTGGTCAAAGACTTTCGTCTTGAGATACTGCGGTATGTGAGACGAGAAGATATATTGCGTAGCTTCCCGAACTTATGTTAGTCTAACAAATTTCCCTCAAAGATTTCAGAACCTAATCTATTACATTGAACTAGTTCAAGCTATCTTAACAATCGTTACGTAAGAATCTATAATGTGAGACATATGTGAGACAGACTACAAACATGATACAAATTCAATACCATCAATGTCTGGATCAGAGATGTTATAATACATAATACGTCTACAAACGCTCTACAGTATATCTCGCTCTACAGTACTCATACAAATGCTCATATACGGACTAATACGTATAATCTAAGCTCAGTAACTCTATCCACGTATTACGACGCTACCAATCAGTATCTTGGCTGTCACTATAGTAATTGGTATTCATCTTGACGTCACACATTAGCAATCCTCGTTAATAGAGGATAAATGGCAAGAGAGGCAGAAGATCAATTCCTTAACACAATCTTCGCTGAAGAACGAAAGCATTGCTAAGGATTCGAGGAATAGTAATCGGATATAGTTTAAGTTTAGTAAGAAACCGATTGATGTTCTCGAATAAAATTTTATTTTATTAATAGAAAACAAACAGCTCATTTATCAAATAAAATTTCAGTCGACAACATCCATCGGTTTCTTACTAAACTTTAACTATATCCGACGATCCTGCATACTTGTCTTTGGTTAACTGTAAGTACTTAGTCTTGTGCTTGACAATTTTACTTCATGCTTCTGACTGACCGACCTCTTCTCAATTCAAAAGTACCTGTAATTGGTTTATCACACT
This sequence comes from Mesoligia furuncula, assembly GCA_916614155.1. Taxonomy (NCBI): domain Eukaryota; kingdom Metazoa; phylum Arthropoda; class Insecta; order Lepidoptera; family Noctuidae; genus Mesoligia; species Mesoligia furuncula. Next base: position 6,942,565 of record OU744815.1, read on the forward strand.
AATAATATAAAGGCGAAAGTTTGTGAGTGTGTGTGAGTTTATATGTTCGTTACTTCTTCACGCTCAAACGGCTGGACCAATTTTAATAAAGATGTGTATGGAGGTAGCTGACACCATGGATAAACATATAGGCTAGTTTTTATCTAGTTATTCCCACGGGATCGACATTTACACGAAGTTTTTGTAGACATGAAAGGCTTATTATGGATTATGACCCACTCCCTCTAACGGAAAGGAGGCCAGTGTACCCAGTGGGAATATTATAGGCTGATTATGTATGTATGAAACTCTTTGAAAGCGATTGTAACTTGTCTAGGACCTTAGCTGTGTTAGTTAGTTTGAAAAAAACGCTTTGAGTTTGAGTTTGACTATTGTCAAACTCAAGGCGTTTATTTCAAACTAGCAGCGCCCCTCGGTTTCAACCGCGTAAGTTTCGATCCCGTGGGAATATCGGGATAAAAAGTATCCTATGTGTTAAATCCAGGAAATGGTCTATCTATCCAAATCTGTTCAACGGTTTACGCGTGACAAACATCCAAACATCTTCACAAACTTTCACATTTATATTTGTGTTACACACATCATAAAATGTCAATTGATCGCATTCTTTCATTTTGACAGTTTAGCCACGTTCGTTGCGTTATTTACATTGTTTAGCAAACGAATTTCTCAAACCTATGATTAATCAGTGGATTTGGAATTTCCTTAAAAAAACCGTTAGAAAAAAAAATAAAGTAGGTAGAAATCTCACGTAATATTCCACCTTACCCCCTTTTTTTTGGTGGGAAATCATCAAATGACCTCTCCCGCTCTGGGTGGAGCGGAAGGGAGTGTCAGACTCTTACTGGCCAAAACCCACCCGTGTGCCTTCCTTAGCCCTCTATGTTCCGGGCCAGCGGTAACCCTTTCGGACAATCCCGCTGACCCGGCAGGCTTCGGCCCTAAGGGGCCCCTCAATTTATGCTGACATCTCTATTTAAACATTTATATTTATACTTTTCTTCTTCAATTATCAAGTTTTGCCTTCTGTAGGTATGTCCTTATAATGTGGCACACGTCGACTACATGAAGGCTGGCGTTTAATGTTGATGTTTATTCAGTTAAAGCCTGATAGGCAGCGTCATAGGATTAAACAAGTTTAAGTCTAGTTTTAAAGTCACTAGGTTTGTTTACGTAGCGAAGGTAAGAAGACCTCGTATGTGGAAATCATCACCATCATCATCATTTCAGCCGAAAGACGTCCACTGCTGGACACAGGCCTCCCCGAAGCACCTCCACTTCGACCGGTTCTGTGCTTCTCGCATCCAACGGGTTCCTGCGGCTTTCACAAGGTCGTCGGACCACCTTGTGGGACGCCTTCCAGCGCAACGTCTTCCGGTACGCGGTCGCCACTCCAGAAACTTTCGGCCCCATCGGCTGTCTGTTCTGCGAGCAATGTGCCCTGCCCACTGCCACGTAGGTGGAAATATTAGACCTTTATTAATCTTCTTTACATGGTATAAAACAAAGTCGCTCCCGCTACCTGTTAACTTATATCTTTTAAACAGCGCAACGGATTTTAATGCCGTTTTCAGCAATAGATAGAGTGATTGAAGAGGAAGGTTTATATGTATAATACATGCATATTATAGTAGAGAAAAGCCGAGAAATTCAAAGATTTGTAATGTGATGTTGTAACAAACATATTTTTGTGCGCTTACATTGCAAACGCTGGCTAAACCTTACGAGATAGACCAAATTAATGTACTACGGAATTGTATATCTTAAAAATATCGATAAAAAAGTCCGCGAATGCCGCTCTGCCCCCACTTTTTAAGGGGGAAGCCCTAAGGTAGCCCGCGAAATTGAAATTTTCTTACGTTTTTTGCAATGTGCTGGTCAGTATTAAGTTGTACGTTGAATAAAATATGATTCGCGGACTTTGACAAATATGTATTTACAAAATTATAATCATTTCCCACTGTGCCCAGCAGTGGGGGGCCATTCAAGTATTACGTAAGCACCACAGGGGGGCGGGGGTCTTTGCTTTGCTTATTTTTGATGACATGGGGGATGGGGGGCAGGGGTCCGTGGCTAAATAACAACAGCCGCACAGCTCGCTCGATCAGGTTAAGCTACGCTTGCCGCGGTTGGTTTCGGAAAGCCTTTGACAGTCGTTACGGGTAAACAGAAGCCCGAAAGTCTGAAAACCAAGGGGTATCGTATTACCCAGTAACTGGATTGTGGTGGTCATAGGCAGTCGCTCCATGTAAAATACTGGTATTCAGCTGCATCCGGTTAGACTGGAAGCCGACCCCAACATAGTTGGGAAAAGGCTAGGCAGATGATGATGATGGGGGATGGGGGGGTCTGGATGGTAATTACGTCAGCAGTATTTATTTTTTTACTTTCTCGGATTTTGGACACATAATTATAGCAACCCTACTTGTCTATGCTAGAAAACGAAACGCATATAACTGCTGCTCATGAATCAATAAAGAAACCAGAACACACTGAAAAATGCATGTACCAATGTATACGTAAACATGGGAGGGGTAAGCGCTTTGCTAACTTTTGATGACGAAGGGGAGAGGGGGGGGGGTGGATAATAATTGCCAAAAATTTGCTGGCGTAAACGTAGGTAATACTTGAATGGCCCCTGTGCCAATAATAGGCTGATATTATGACTTTTTAATTTTTTTAATACTAAATGAAATGACTCAGTAACTACTTTTAAAATATTTTTTTTTTTGACATTTTAATTGTATTTTGACATTGGAATTGTATTTTGACATTTGAATTGTATTTTGACATTTTAATCGTATTTTGACATTTTGATCTTATTTTGATTACTTATTAAGTATTTATTAATTGTATTGAACTGTTAATTTTTATCCGATAATTGTGTTTAAATGCTCTTATTTTTTTATTAGTTTTTTTTTCGTATTCATTCATTTAAATTTCGCATGTCGAATCTCGGGCAGAATCTAATTCTTCACGACCTTATTTGTTATACTTACCTGCATTCTAGCAAATAAATAATTTGATTTGTTTTGATTTATTAAGCGGTCGTAGTAAAAACTCTACGATGTAAAAGATAACAAAACGTCATTAAATTAAATACTTTATCAATCACAATAAGTACCTCAGGTTTATGTTACACAAACCATATTGATTTCAATCATGGCGAATGGAGCCGCCGGGATACTTGGCTGTCAGTTAGAAGCACTCTCGACATTATTAGTAAATATTTATTATTTTAATGACGAAGCAATATGGCGGTTAAAAGCTTCGAGTCGTGTTCGAGTGCTTGAGAGAGGTGGTTTTTGTTTAACTGCGGAAGGATTATAGGCTTATCAAAAGGATTATGTATATGTTATCTACATATATACGATCTTACAGACAGTCTTGAAACATAAAGATGTCCCACTTTTGAATTCCCTTCATAGATATACGTGTTCGTTAAGAGTGATAGTCTGGGTTGTGGCTAGGGTCTCAACCCTCCCAGATTGCCCGGGAGTCCCCGGTAATAATGGTTAACCACCCAACCTCCCGGGGTGCAATAATTTCTTCAGTTTTTCTAAAATTATATGCATCCGTCGCTCACACCGTCACACGTCGCTACTCGTCACTTTTGTTCTTCCTCTAAAGGCTTCTTCAAACAGGCGCGACACGACACGCGACACAAAGGGACCGCAAGTCGCGCAACGAGCGAAGCCTTTGTGTCGCGCGCGATTATATCGCGTGTCGCGCCTGTTTGTAGGAGCCTTAAGAGTAAACTAGTCGCGAGCTCGAACTCACTGGTGGTCATGGCCAAAAAGCACGTTGTCTCACCTGGCTTCGTGTCCGACAGAGCTAGTATCAGTGATGAGCAGTTAGACGATAGTCTACACGAACAACGTCTAGTTTTCATTCACAGAAACACCATTCCGAACTGATAGGCGCGTAAAAAAATTCTAAAAGTGCTTCGGAAAATCGAGTTTTATAAAAAAACACTGCATAAATCAATTACAAATAAAGTTTATTAAACTCTTCGATAACTGAGCTTTGTCGGTACGGACTTGGTTTTGAAGATTTTACAGTTCTTTTATTACTTATTTACACCCAAAGTTACGTTGAAACTAGCAAGAAAAACGAATCTTTGTTGGCATAACTTTTTAATAGCTTTTTTTTATTTTACTATTCTGTTTCCGTACAGACAACATTAATAATAAGACAAAACGATAACATGTTCAACTTTGGATGCACAATGTCAAACAGTGGAGTAATACTCTCCCGAAATATGTATGGAAAAAATATCGACTAATGGCACCTTAATGCTTCTTGCGAGCGCGTATTCAGCATGAAAAGAAGAAGGAAAGAAACCGAATGAATATTTCTTTAGTAAAAGCAGAGTTACAAAATACTATCAAACTTCGATTTTCATGTAAAAACTTTAATGATTTTGTGGTAAAAACCGTCAAATATTGGATGCTTCTCGAAAGCAAAGTATCCATACTAATATTATAAATTCGAAAGTAACTCTTGTCTTTCTGTCTGTCTGTCTGTCTGTCTCTGTATGTTACCTTTTCACGCCTAAACGAATGAACGGATTTCGATAAAATATGGCAGAGAGATAGACTGCATCCCGGAGAAGGACATAGGGTAGTTTTTATCGACATACCTCGCGGGCGAAGCCGCGGGCGGAAGCTAGTGCAAATATAAATTTAAAAACTAATAAATGATTGAGTTTTTCTTTCAACTCCCCCCACTCGATTTTTTTAAACTCTCCCGGGCTGGTCCTTTCGAGAGTTGGCTACCCTAGTTATGCCAGTTAGTTCGTCTATGTAAAATACTGATATCCAGCTGCATCCTGGTAGATAAAGCGATTCATTCTCCCTAGCCTTTTCTCAACTATGTTGGGGTCGGTTTTCAGTCTAACAGGATGCAGCTGAATACCAGTATTTTACATGGTGCGACTGCCTATCTGACCTCCACAACCCAGTTACTGGGCAATATGATACCCCTTGGTAAGACCGCACCCTAATTGTGTAATATATTATTACTCCATTTTGAAGCTTATTGCTATTCCATTACACCAAATGTTTTTTTTTTTTATGGTTTTGCTCTTGACTGTAGTCTAGGTCAGAGGTGACAGAGACAAAGTCGACGATGGAATGAGCTTACCCAGAAGAAGCCAGTTCACTCTTACTTTGAAGAGATTCGGGTTGTATGCGCTCGGAAACACAGAATGCAGGTAGAGAATTCCACTCTTTTGCTGTGCGTATTATAAAGGACATTTGAAAACTTAGTTAGCTTAGTGCGAATATCAACTAGGTAGGGATGGTAACTTGCAGTGCGTCTTGATGTCCGAAGGTAGAAGGGGGCCGGTGGAACGAGGTCGTGGAGTTCTTGCGCACACTCACCGAAGTACAATCTGTAGATGACCGACAATCAGGCAACCTTGCGGCGATGAGCCAAGCTGTGAATCTTGGCATCCACCAGTTCTACGTCGCCAATGAGCCTCTTAGCTCTGCGTTCTACCGAGTCAAGCGCGGCAAGTTGGTATTTCGCTGAGCCATCCCAAAGGTGGCTGCAATACTCCATGCAGGATCGGACTTGCGCTTTGTAAAGGGTTAAAAACTGTCCAGGCATAAAGTATCGCTTCCCCCTGTTTAGGATGCCCAGCTTCTTGGCCGCAGTTTGGGCTTTGTACTCGTTGGTAGCGCCGAAGTTGAGACTAGATCGAAAAATGAAAGAAAAAATGGTTCGAAAAATGACCTGCTCAACAACGTAAATAACGCAATGAATGTTGTTGAACTGTCAAACTGAAACCCATTGCTACTGATAGTATCATCATCATCATCATTTCAGCCGAAAGACGTCCACTGCTGGACATAGGCCTCCCCCAAAAGGGGGGGGGGTTGCCATAATCGCCACGCTTGGCAGGCTGGTTGGCGATCGCAGTATGGTATGGTGGTGGAATGCACAGAGAACGCTGCTGCCCATTCTCCGGTACGCCCCTTAGTCGCCTTTTACGACAGCCACAGGAAGTATGGGTTGGTGCTATTCTTTAAGTCCGGCACCACATAGACACTGATAGTATGTTACGCAATTACCTTGCTGGTTGTCAGACTTTCGGGTTTCTGACGACCTGTAACTACTTTCAAAGATCAGGAATTACAGCCGGAACCAACGGCTTAACGTCCTTTCCGAGGCACGGACATGTACAGGCAACAAAAGAGATAAGTATGTAGGATCGTCGGATTAAGACAAGTTTAGTAAGAAACCGATGGATGTTGTCGGCTGAAATTTAATTTGATAAATTGAGCTGTTTGTTTTCCATCATTTTATTAGTGAACATCAATCGGTTTCTTACTAAACTTCAACTATATCCGACGATCCTGCGTACTTATCTCTTTTGTTGACTTTACACAGCTTGGTATGTAAAGATCATAGACTCATCCACGGACCAAGAGCGGCAATCGTAGCTTAACCTGTGCGGCTATAATTACTTAGCCACAAGCCCCTGACCTTTTACTAGCCACGAGCCCCTTAAATAGTATCAAAAAACTGCAATACTCACGTGTAAATAGGCGACTCATGGCCCTGCTTGTACCAGATGACGAGTCCCATGCGGTCGTCAGGCAGTGCAGGAGTGACATCACAAGGAAGCTCCACACCGCCCCCTGTCGGCGCGTGCAGGGACTCTATTGATGCTGCAACAAAAAGAAAGGATACTTTAGATATATTTGAAGGCAAGATGTTAAGGCGAATGGATAGTGGTAGACCGCGAAATTCAAATTTTCTTACGTTTTTTGGAATTTGCAGGTCAGATTAAGTATATCTTGATCAAAATATGATTCGCGACAATAACAGCTACATATTTAGGGAATTATAATCATTAAGAGTCCTATTACGGATCGTAAACGCAAATCAAATTATTTCGATCGGCGTACACGAGTCGATAATAGTAGCGATCTCCGGACGATTGCGCGCCAAAAATTCGGCGACAGGTCCTACCTCGTCAAGCGCTTGCGCGGGAATCAGCGGGAATGAGGGGCGCGCCGAATTGACGCAGAATATAAAGCATTTTAACTTTATTTATTGCAATTTTGTTTTATTAACACATTGAAGGACACTGAACGAGACACAATAGAAGTTTTATTGTTATTACGTCGATAGGCGTTAAGTGTCCCGCAAAGTGTTAAATTGAGAAACGAAAACTAATGAAACGTATTCATTGTAGATTGAAGTTTTATATAATATTAGTTTATTTGATAAAGTTGCGTTAATTTGGAGTGTAATGGACGCTGAATCAAGACATTTATTGCTTAAATTAGGCTTTCTTTACGATTTTATCCATAAAAACTCAAGGAATTTAAAGGAATTCTAGAACTCCAATAAACAAGTAAAACATTCAAAGTATCTTTTTATAATTTTAGCATTTATAAGAATTGAATGTAACAATGTGAATTTGAGCGTCAAAGTTCCATCGCCAACGGTTTTTCTTGCAAACTGTGTTCGTAAAATATTTATAGTAAATTACACGAAAAGAAAAATGAAAATGTGTAACTGCAACTTACAAGAAAGAGAATAGTACTATCGTTATTCTTAAACAAATAATTAAAATATCTTACAACTGCTGAAAATTACAGCGTCAAAAATCATGAATTTGCGTAAAAAATGTAACAGGACTCTTAATATATCTTTCTAAGTTAGATTTCTACCACCAACCACAAATCTCCTATGGAAAAGTGATAATGGTACTTTTCCATAAGAGATAACGCGCGGACTTACATACATTCGGGTCGAATATAGGACTGTATTCGACCCGAATGTATGTAAGTCCACGATTTTCTCAAAAACTAATGAAGCAATTTTGATAATTATTTTATTAATGTGATGTCCATACTTTCAGGAAGGTTTTAGTATATAATACATTAGGTATAATTATTTTTATGTACGAAGTTACAGCAAAAATGTACTGCATCTACGGCATTTTTATGCGAATTTTGATGATTCTTCTAGTCGGTGTCATCAATCCTTCAATGCACTAGTGTTTATTGAATTTGTGTGGGGTAGGTACAACTAAAACGTGAAAAATAAAACCGTTTTTACAAAAAAAAAAACAACCGACTTCAAAAAAAAAACACTAAGTACAACGAACGTGATAAATAACTTTAATTTCGGAAGTCGGTGTCAAAAAATGAAAATGCGGAACCAACGACACCGACTTCCGAAATTAAAGTTAATTTATCACTTTGTAGTGTTTTTTTTTAAGTCGGTTGTTTTATTGTAAACTAGCGGTCGCCCGCGGCTCCGCCCGCGTGGATGTCGGTTTTCGCGACAAAAAGTAGCCTATGTGTTATTCTGATTTATATAACCTATAGCGGTCCCCCGCGGCTCCGCCTGCGTGGATGTCGATTACCGCTACAAAAAGCCTAAGTTTGATCCCATGTGTTCAACTACCCAAAAGTAAATTAGTAATTGAAGGCACGGTTGGCACAGTGGTTAAGCGATTGACTGCTGCGCCGCGTGTCGCGGGTTCGATTCCTGCACGGAACAAATATTTGTATGACCTACAAGTAGTTGTTCCGGGTCTGGCTGTTTGTGTATGTGAGTTTAAATGTTTGTAAACGCACCCACGATACAGGAGAAATTCCTAGTGTGGGGCAACGTTTTTATATAAAAAAAAAAAAAAATCAGCATTTTAGCCGACAAGCAGGAGAAATATATATATTGATTTCGGCATAACTTTCAAACCAAACGTCCAATTTTAATGAATTAAAGACTAAATAATATCTACATAAACAGTACTTTGTGACAAAATAGTTTATTTTGAGGAGTAATGACATGTGTAAAATAAATGCGTTTAAATGATATCCTAAAAAAATTCAAGTATTTTAAATAAAAAAATGGTTGTTGTGCTTAACTCGAAATAGATAGGTATAGTGTGTCGCGGACTTTTTTGTAGATATTTTTAAGGTCTTTAATTAATTAGAACATTATATGGTTTCATCTTTTATAGTTTAGGCGGCGTACGCCAAATAAGGAACTTTTTTGGATGATTTTTTACACCTTGGGTCCGAAAAACCCAAATATCTTACGGACCCCTATTTTTTAAAAATAAAATATAGCCTATGTTACTCGCAGATAATGTAGGTAGCCTTCTAACGGTGAAAGAATTTTTAAAATAGGTCCAGTAGTTTTTGAGTTTATCCATTACAAACAAACAAATGTGTCTGTGTGGTGTCGGACTTAAAGAATTGCACCACCCTTACTTCCCTTGGGTGTCGTAAAAGGCGACTAAGGGTCTTACCGGAGAATGGGCAGCAGCGTTCTCTATTTATTCCACCATCATACCATACTGCGATCGCCAACCCGCCTGCCAAGCGTGGCGATTATGGCAAACCCCCCCCAAAATTGGGGGAGGCCTATGCCCAGCAGTGGACGTCTATCGGCTGAAACGACGAAACAAACAAACAAAAATACAAAGTTTTCCTCTTTATAATATAAGTGTAGAAAAGTTTTTTAATTATACGTATGCATTACGTGGACTATTATCCTGTGGTTATCAATAAATAATCACCAAGACTTTTTGATGCGACGGACGACGATAAACATAGGGTAAAATAAACACCAATTTAAAGAGATACCGCGAGACTACTGTAGCGCATCATAACGACAAACCAATTTGAAACAAAATGGCGGAAGCGTCCACAAAAATGGCGGCTTGCAGGCAATGTTATAAGATGGAAAACGCCCTCTGTCAATAATAACTTATTTACCTTAACTACTGAATTACAACCTTGCAGAACAACCAATTACTTCACACTTAATTTTTTATCGTTCTAGGGTTCCGTAACCAACATGACCCTGTTTACTAAGGCTCAGCTATCCGTCCGTCTGTCACAGGGCTATATCTCTTGAACCGTAATAGACAGACGCTTGAAATTTTCACAGAGTCTGAGCTACTATCATCATCATCATCATTTCAGCCGAAAGACGTCCACTGCTGGACATAGGCCTCCCCCAATTTTGGGGGGGGTTTGCCATAATCACCACGCTTTGCAGGCGGGTTGGCGATCGCAGTATGGTATGATGGTGTAATGCATAGAGAACGCTGCTGCCCATTCTCCGGTCTCCCTTAGTCGCCTTTTACGACACCCACGGGAATTATGGGGTGGTGCTATTCTTTAAATCCGCCACCACACAGACTACTATGGCCGCTATAAAAACAAAAAATACAAATACAATAAAGTTAAACATCAATGAGAGTCATCATACAAAAAACATGTTCTTTTTAACAAAGCAAAAAACGATTCATTAAATATTTTCGGAGGTACAGAACCCTTTGTGTGCAAGTCCGACTCTCCCCTGGCTGGTTGTATATCTTTTTCAGATCATCAACGATAAAAAAAATATAGTAATCATTTATCGAATTTCCCCCAAGCTGTTGCCAGATGGATGTACGATAATCACAGTGAAAAAATAACAGTCCCACCGTCCCATATCACTGTTATTTTCATCGCTATAAAATTGCGATCCACGAAGAATTATTGGGTTGAAATGATACACCGGTGCGCAGGGGGCATTATTTTAATGATTCCTTTCGGGTACAATTCTGTATGTACGAATTTCGAATTATGCTTTTAACCGACGACGACACGATAACAAATTCAGTGATGCGTTTTTGTTTTTTGTAGCCTGTACCGTCTGGCATAGAGTAATGTATTGGTGATTTAAAGTGTGTAAATTATGTGTTCCTACTGGAAAAAATCTGTAGTACAGACGGTAGCACATCAAGCTACTACAGTCTGTCAAATTTATTTAATAGATTTTCAACTTTATCGCTAAAGCATAAGGTTCAAAGTTGATTGGGGAAATTTGACAGTTTCGGGTAGCTTGTGCTGGTGTCTGTACATGTTTCTATACCCCTTTGCGTTTAAATTTTATTGGTTAAGCGTTGGTCGTTGGTCGCGGCAGAAATTTTTGGATCTTTGACAGTCACCAGTCACCAGAAGCCAACCAGTTTTACAAGGGGTGTCGTCCTACTCAGTAACTGGGTTGCAATTGTGGTCAGATAGGGAGTCGCTCCATGTGAAATACTGGTATTCAGCTGCATCCAGTTGGACTGGAAGCCGACCCCAACATAGTTGGGCAAAGGCAAAGCAGATCGATTTATTATTTAACACAAAAATGAAAATAAAATGAAAAAAAGAAAACGATTGACACATTTTATTTAAATCTGAATCAAAAATTCATAATCCAAGCGAATTTCGTCTAGACACATTTTATTAAAAGCTTTATCGTTTGATATACTTATACATTTTTGTAAAAAAAACGATACGATTACTAATTCTTTTTAAATATAACCCATCGTTCAACTACGCTCCCACGCATCCACGTTTTATTTTCAGACTGAAATTCTAGTTAAAATTTGATTTTAAATAGGTTACAATACTCGCAAAAAAAAACACGATTGTAGCGGTATCTACAACGCCACATGCGAACAATGCGTCATACTGACGTCACGCAAAATCCTGCATCGCGCAAGCAGAGTTTACCGCGCAACTAGCATAGATACAACGGCCCGACATGAATCATCGGGCAGTTGCCCGTCAGACACAACACCCGTCTGGTCGGAGGATCCTCCCTTTTCTATGGAGGATGAGTGAACTTTACACCCTGTTCCTCATACCTCTATACGATCACGATCTGAAAACAGACAGACAGACTTAGTCTCACCATAAGGGTTCCGTTTTTACCATTTTGGTACGGAACCCTAAAAATCAACGTCAGTTAGTTCACCTTATTATCACCTGACATTATGCTGAGCTGACGCCCTTATAATTATTATTTTCTGTTTTTTGTAGTTTTAAGGTATATTTTTAGACTCTAGGCTGCTACTGAGAAACACCAGAAAGAAAAATTGAATAACACCTAGCCCAACCTGAGAATCAAACCTAGGACCTTATGCTCAGTAGCGCTTGCGACCAATAAACCGAGACAGAAACAACATTAGGTAGGTATCAAACTATCAAGGTTATTACACACTTACAAGTACAAATTAATACGAGTAAAATAATACGATTTTATCGCGTGCCGCGCCTGTTTGAAATCGCCTGGCAGATCCTTTAAGAGTAAACTAGTCGCGAGCTTGAACTCACTGGTGGTCACAGCCACGCTGTCTCACCTGGCTTCGTGTCCGACAGAGCTGATATCAGTGATGAGCAGTTAGTCGCTAGTCTACACGCACAACGTCTAGTCCTCACGCACAGAAACACCGTTCCGAACTGATAGGCGCGTTAAAAAATTCGAAGAGTGCTTTGGAAAACCGAGTTTTATGAAAAAACCACTGCATAAATCTGCACAAATTTATTAAACTCTTCGATAACTGAGCGTTGTCGGTACGGACTTGGTTTTGAAGATGTTACAGTTTTTTTATTAGTTATTTAGGTATACCCAAAGTTACGTTAAAAATAGCAAGAAAAACTAATCTTTGTTTGATCATAACTTTTTAATGGCTTTATATTTTACTGTTCTGTTTCCGTACAGACAAAACGATATCATGTTTAACTATAGATGCACAATGTCAAACAGTGGAGTAATTCTCTCCCGAAATTTGTACGGAAAAAATATCGACTAGTGGCACCTTAAGGCTCCTACACACAGGCGCGACACGCGATAAAATCGCGCGCGACACAAAGGCACCGTACTGTTTGTAGGAGCCATAGACAAATATTAATTAGAGCAGAGAATTATTTGTACCGAGTTAGGGCTTCGACACATTGCCGATATTATGATCACGTATTTTAACGGGTTATTAACATAGTAGTTACTAATAGAGAAGTATGGAAGAAAAACCGGGCAAGAACGAGTCGGACTCGCGCACCGAAGGTTCCGTACCATCATATGAGAAGGGCCATCCATGAATGCCATTTGAAGTCTATCGAACGATTCTTCCGGTTCCGCGGAAATTTTACCGGCGCAGAACCATTTTTTAATGAGACACGATAATTTAAATTACCTAGCTCGCAAACTGTGGAGGGAAAATTTTAAATTGGAACGTACCTATTTTTACTGACAAATAATCATATTTTCAAAATAGATTATAACTGGCCAGTCTCTCATACATAAAAACTTTTTTTCGCAATACTTTCTGAGTGGCCTGGTAGGGACACGCAAAAACCAGGAGTAGGTACTTATAATATCTGTGTACTTACTTTTTTATGAGTTGCAAGAAAAGAAGCAAGAAAGGATAGATTAATGATACTATGATATGATACATTACTCCTTTGCATCCACCCTTACACCCCTGGGCGTTACGCCCAACGCTCATCTCAGTAGTAGGTATATGTATAACCACAAAATAAATATCAACAGAAGGTCGGCTCAATACAACGAGCGAAAACAGGCGCACGCAAACATATGTAATCTGTAATCGCGGTTTATTCGCCAAAATGTAAACAAATATGAGTTTATGGAAAAATAACATTAAATCCTACACCCTAAAGTTCAGTTTACGCTACAACTCCAACATTTTTATAACTTTTTCAATAGTGTTAGTCACTCTGAAATCAACTTTATTTCCATTACAATAAAGTTGATATTTGTTTAACTTGTAATAATATTGATTTGAAACATAAGTTTGAATAGACTTTAGATGCGTACGTGCGCGTGCGGCGATTAGAAAGAAATTATAGTCGTTTTATGTTATAATCCTTGTTTCCACTTAGAGTTGTTCCCACAGGAGCGCCACGCGTCAACTGGGCAACTGCAACTGACGACACGACAAATATCGACTTTACTCTAGCGTAAATTAAGTTGATTTCAGAATGACTAGTACTATGAAACGGTAATTTATTACTTCTGGTCTCTTCTGGTCTTTTTATTTATGTATTCTAGTATATTGTATATCCTTTAGTCTGTGCTAAATAAATGTATTTTCTTTATTTATTTAAGGAATTTAAGTTGTAGCGCAATATGAACTTTATTTGTGGGTATTAAAGTATCTTTTAAAAAAAAAAACATTTGTTTACATGTTTGGAAACTAAACTACGATCGCAGGATACGTTAAGCGTCCATGTCGATGTGTGCGTGCGGTTTCACTTGTTATAATGGCGCTCGCCTTCTGTTCCTATCTGATCTGTGTCCCACTGGATTATAAGCGGGATGAACATCAATTTACATGCTAATCACTCCGGCTCATCTTTGCGCAGCCTCCCGTATTGGATTAATGTATGCTCATCTTACCAGTTATTAATATTCCTGGGATTATATTGTGTATTTGAAATTATAGGGTTCAATTGATTAAGTGATTGACGTAATAAGATTATAGCGGGTACCTTCGGGTGCGAGTCGGACACGCAAACGAAAGATTCCGTACCACAAGGCACGAACGCCAAAAAAAAAAACACGATTGTTGTATCGGAGCCCCCCTTAAATATTTATTTTATTCTGTTTTTAGTATTTGTTGTTATAGCGGCAACAGAATACATCATCTGTGAAAATGTCAACTGTCTAACTATCACGGTTCATGAGATACAGCCTGGTGACAGATGGACAGACGACAGACAGTGGAGTCTTAGTAATAGGGTCTCGTTTTTAGCTTTTGGGTACGGAACCCTAAAAACAAGAGCTACAGTCATTTTACTGTCCTTGTGTCCTTCACAAGGTCGTCGGTCCACCTCGAGGGAGGCCTTCCAACGCTACGTCTTCCGGTACGCGGTCGCCACTCCAGAACCTTTCGGCCCCATCGGCTATCTGTTCTGCGCGCATTGTGCCCTGCCCACTGCCACTTAGGTTTGGCAATTCTTCGGGCTATGTCGTTTACCTTGGTTCTCCTGCGGAACTCGTCATTTCTGATTCGATCACGCAGGGAAACTTCAAGCATCCATTGCTCTCGATTGCTCTTTGGGCTATGGTGTATAGCTATTGAGTAGGAAAAGACCAAAGACACGATAGATAAAAGAGATAACATAGCCAGAAAAGAGGTGAATAGTGAGATACAGAGGTGAAATCGAAAGTTGTATGGAACAAGAAGACACAGCTGCACAATTTAATACTCGTCACTTCACCTCCATGGGAATTTTGAGCATAAATAAGATGCCTCAAATGAGCTGAAAGACCAAAGAATCACATGGAAGAACAAAAATTACATATAAAAAACAACCGACTTCCAAAAAAGACACTACAAAGTGATAACTTTTTTTTTTGTTTTGGGTGGGAAATCATCAAATGACCCCCTCCGCTCTTGGCGGAGCAGAAGGGAGTGTCAGACTCTTACTGACTAAAACCCACCCGTGTTCCCTCCTTAGCCCTTTATGTTCCGGCCCAGCGGTAACCCTTTCGGACAATCCTGCTGACCCGGCAGGCTTCGCCCCTAACGGGCCCCTTCTGATTTCAGAAGTCGGTGGCAAATAACGAAATTGCGAATCCAACGACACCGACTTCGGAAATTAAAGTAAATTTTCACTTTGTAGGTAATTGCTTTTTTTGGAAGTCGGTTGATTTTTTTTAGTAAAAAAAAAAAATTGTTGTCACTTTTAAATTGTATTTACCCACACAAATTCGTATAACACTACTTGCTATGTAAATCAGTGACAGGAAGTCGTCTTAACATCATCAATTTATAAATAAAGTAGCAAAAATACGTATTATTGAAACTAACTCAAAAACTACCCAAGCAAAGTTAATAAAATTTATATGGGACCACCCCTGAGGCATATCCTATCCATTAAAAAAACAATTTTTGAAATCGATTTACAATTGCCGGAGATATCGCGTAACGAACATACAATAAAAACATACAGTCGAATTGCGAACGTCCTCCTTTTTGAAGTCGCTTAAAAATGGTGAATTAATTAAAAAGTAAACAGTGAATTTTTATTTGCACCATTCGTTCGTATTCGGGCTTATCTTTAAAACCGTCTTTATATTTACCAGGCAAATTTTGGCACAGTATCTGAAGAAGAGACAAGCAAAAACGTGACAAGTTCGCTGCAAAAAATCCAGCCGCTTGTAAAAAAAGCCTGGCGTATTTATTCACTAGACGCTACATGGCAACTTTTATTAAAGCGCCCATCTGGCATTTCGCCAAAAGTATGGCAATGTAGCAGATTGCATATGACGTCATTTCCCGTTAAAACTACCCTCGTGAAATTAAATCGAATTGGTTGTAACGAAGTTTTTAAACTGGTTACAAGGGTAAATTGATAGTCACTTTCGTCGGTAGTTTTTAATTTAATTATGCTATAGGTCAGGACTGAGTGATACACACAATATTCACCTCTCTGAACAATTTACTTTACTTTTTCAGCACGAAATAAAATGCAGATTTTCCTGTAACGTGGATGCTTTTTCAGCCGTTTCTTCACTACTTTTTTCGGGTTCCATAGCTTCGTTCCAAACGGAACCCTTATAGGATCACTTTGTTTTCCGTCTGACTGTCTGTCAAGACCCTTTATCTCGGGAACGCGTGAAGGAATCGAGTTGAAATTAAAAACATATACTCGGGTTTACAGTCCCTTGAAGCTGTGAAAACATCAAACTTCTATGTTAACGTTAAAAAAAGATAGGGCCGTTTATGCCACAAAGAACGTATATTTCGATACTCTGAAGGGAATCAAAATTTATAGGGTACTTCCCGTTGACCTAGAATCATGAAATTTGGCAAGAATCTATGTCATATAGCACAAGTAAAGCAAACACCGATTTCTCTCTTTCAGTCGTCAGTAATTTGACTTTCGAAAGAAGAAGACAAAGCGTTGTGTAACTATACAGACGCTATACAACGTTTATTAGTAAGGGGGGATCAGGGGGCCTCAAAAGGCCACTTTGGCAGAATCACAAAAGCATAACATAATGGACAGTTAACTGTAAAGTTAATCGTATCAAATCCCATTGGTGAAGCACTTTTTAGTTATTTTTTTTGTCTGTGCTAAAATACCAATCAATCCAATCCGAATCCAATCTCTTTGATCATACCTACGTAGAGCAGCGAAAAAAGAAAAACACGGACTGTCTTCGCCATATTATGATTTATAATGTTATCCTTTCATGATTCTGCCAAAGTGGCCTTTTTAGGCCCCCTGAGCTATCTATACATATAATAAATCTGTAGAAGGGTCAATTCTGTACATTGAAAATATTGAAAAAATAAATAGCGGGGGGTGTTGCTGGATCGATACCAAACCCAAATATGTGATTAAAAAAATTTTTGTCTGTCTGTCTGTCTGTCTGTCTGTATATGCAGGCATCACGTGAAAACTAACGGTTCGATTTCGATGAAACTTGGTATAATTATACCTTATTATCCTGGGCATAAAATAGGATACTTTTTATCCTGGAAAAATACGTAGAAAAAATATCTTATTTTTCGGTTTTATTCATAGACGTTGTTCTGTAGAACCGCGAACACACGTTGCATTACCCGTAGTGGATAATTTTCCATTTCAATTTAAGAGAATACAGTTTCCTGTAGCTTTGTGTTACGCCATGACAATAAATAAGGCTCAAGGTCAGACCCTAGGAGTTGCTGGCGTAGATCTTACCGCGAGTTGTTTTTCACACGGGCAACTTTACGTAGCTCTTTCCCGTGTGAGCAGTCCAAGAAATCTTCATGTTCATATTCCGGACGAGCTCACTAACAATGTTGTGTATGCTGAAGCTCTCAATTAACTTTCTGTCGCATTGTCACGATCACTTTTTATTATTGCAAACTTTTCGTCACTGTCAGTAATTTACTGCTACATGCTACTTATCAAGGTCGGAATTACTATGGAAAAAATACTTACTACAGAACGCGAGCTCAACAGCAGTAGCTCAATAGAGGGATCTCCTTAATTATTATAGGCTTAGCCGTATTTGGGTCCAATAGATATTTATAAGATGTCATTGTCAGAGTTACTCAAAATGGAGAAATAAACCATCCACGCGAAGACCGACATCCGCGCGGACGGAGTCGCGGGCGGAAGCTAGTTTAGAATATTTTTTTAATCTTCTCGAACACAATAGGGTACAAAGGCGGACTTATTGCATAAGGCATTATCTACCAGTCAACCAAGGGTGGTATAGAGATAATAGGGTTTATATACGGACTGTCTTCGCCATATTATGATTCATAATGTTATCCTTTTATGATTCTCCAAAGTGTCTTTTTTAGGCTCCAAGGTCTGTTCAGTATCGCCAGCTAATTTAATTTGAATTGGAACACAGGATTGAAGTTTTATTACTAATCTAATGAATAGTTGTTGAATGTCGATTCACCACGGTCCCACGATTGTGGATCACGATCCAGCGATAATCGTAAAATTCGTTCGTGTGTTATACATGCCAACGATCTGCGTGGAAATAGTCTAATTGTTTTAACAGCCTGTTTTGCAAAACCTCATCAAGTATCAAGACACGGATCAGTTGTAAATATTGATTAGTTGATGTGATTCAGCAGGAGATTTACTTTACTGTCTGTGTGGTGTCGGACTTAAAGAATAGCACCACCCCATACTTCCCGTGGGTGTCGTAAAAGGCGACTAAGGGGCGTACCGGAGATTGGGCAGCAGCGTTCTCTATGCATTCCACCACCATACCATACTGCGATCGCCAACCCGCCTGCCAAGCGTGGCGATTATGGCAAAAACCCCCCCTTTTGGGGGAGGCCTATGTCCAGCAGTGGACGTTTTTCGGCTGAAATGATGATGATGAACAGGAGATTATCAAGCTCCGTTTAAACTAGTATTCAGCTGCATCTAGAGATGGGCAATCCACCGGGTTTAAGCCCGGTGCTTTTGATGAACACCCGATAAACACTCATAAACACCCAGGAAATTGGGTGTTTGCGGGTGTTTATCGGGTGTTTATCACAGCACCGGGTTTAAACTCGGTGGATTGCCCATCTCTCTCCCATATCTCTATTGAAGTTGTGCTTCGTCCCAATTTACAAGTACTTTAAAGGAACAGTCAACAAAAAAAAAAGTGCTTATTTGTATAACAATAATTCTTCTTCTTAATAATTCTATTTATTTAGCAATATCGTTCTACTGATGCAAGTCTAGGCAAAAACTCATGGAGAGCTGATTTGAGAGCTCTAATAGATACTATTTTAATTTGTCGCACCCGTTTAATTTCACCCTGAAGTATTTTTAGTGGATGGGTGACCATCTTTACATACCGTGACCCCTCCGTGCCTCGGAAAGCACGTTAACCCGTTTGTCCCGGCTGTCTTTCGTGGATCTTTGACAGTCGTTACGGGTAGTCAGAAGCCCGAAAGTCTGACAACCAGTCTTACCAAGGGGTATCGTATTACCCAGTAACTGGATTGTGGAGGTCAGATAGGCAGTCTCTACACGTAAAATACTGGCATCCGGCTAAACTGCAAGGCGACCCCAACATAGTTGGGGAAAGGCTAGTCAGATGAGGCAGATGATGAATTTTTCACCTCAGTTTACCTCTCTCTGCAGGCATACGGTTGTAGAAGTTTGTGCGGGAATGAAGTGGCTGAGAACAGCAGTAAGTAGCTGTATAAAAATATGAGTTATTCCGTTCTGATCCCCTAAACTGAAACCGACATCAATTTATAACATAATGGCTTATTCAGGTACCTCAAGGCAATGCGACCAGGAAGTTAGTTCGTCTCCTTAGTAACTGTTAGTAAGGAGTTTATTTTTGCCGATTAAAATTCCAAGTTTGGGTAAAAAAAAATAGGTCACCACTCGACCTGCTTGCTCATTCAATTTATAATGATTTGTGACACGAAAACCAGGTTTCGTACCTTTTTGTTCAGTTTTCACCGATAAATGGATGTCTATAATAAATTCCTTCCAGAAAAAAGAGCTCTGCAAGAAGTTAGACTGTTATTCAGATTTTAATTACTAACTTTAATTTCTGCAATCGGTGTCGTTGGTTCCGCATTTTCGTTTTTTGACACCGACTCGAATGTCAAATAATAAAAAGATTATGTCAAAGAAGTATGTAAAAATAATTAAAAAATAAACATCGTAATTTGACAGCAGATAATCGGGGGGCACGGCAGTGCCCCCGCCAAGTCGAGTAGACATTTACATAATTATGCCGTTAATGAGGTGCCAGGGAAGCCACATGTGCAGAAGGAATTATTGCCAAACTACCTTGTCTATTATATTATTGCCTTCCTTGCTTCCTATTAAGGGGACTACATGACCTGCGCGGTCACAGTCGGACTGCATAGAAAAGAAAGAGAAGCACGATGACACAGCGCTGGTAATTTATTGTAAAATATGAAGCATATATCTATTTACAAAAAATCTATTATTTGGACTAAAAAATTTAAAAAACTAGTAGTATGTTGCTTTTAGAATAATATGACAAAAAATCATAATGATTGTATGTATATTAGTATGGTTTTTATTGTTTTATGAAAGTTTTTAGAGGTATCTTCAAGATTTTTTTTTACGTATCAAATTAGTTGTATTATGTTTTCAACACACTATCTACCTAACATATATCCTGAAGAATATCATATATTTTTCTGATTTTGTTTACTGTAGTCGATCATATAGCTTTAGGCATTATAAAACTTGCATTTTTTTTTTAAATGGGCCTTAAATGATGAGCTGTACCATAGAGGTACCATAGGTACACTTCTGCCCAACCCCTTATTCCAGCAGAATATCCTTGTATGCAAATTAGGCAACAGTCATTTAATTACATCCGACACCTCTTTAAATGTACTGAACATAAATAAAATATATCTTTTGATCACAATTCCATATGTTAATGTGTGAACAATTACGGATTCCGACCACGAAAACCAATTTGCTGGCCGAACGGCAACGGATGTAAACAACAAAAAAAAATATATATGTATAATTGCTCCCTATCCCTCTCATAGATTGAATATCAATAAAGGAAACATATTGAGGCTACGCGGCGACGGATTTTATTAAATTTCATTTTCCGGTGCCGATCTCTTGTTTTGCTTTTTTTTTGACAGGCCTGCGCTGTCCTCCCATACCTACTGTAGTCTGGAACCATTGTAAAAGCCAATTATTTAAAAAAAAAGAGTAACCGTTTAGTTTCTTGCCGGTTCTTCTCCATAGGAAACGACCAATTGGAACCGTGCACCTAGCTTCTGACGTTTCATAAGTGCCCATGAAGGTTTATATTATGTGAAATAAAACATTTTAATTTTTTATTTTTTGGGAAAAACTGAGCCAACAAGATGTTTTTATTAATTAGATACTATTGTTTTAGTTTTAAGTGTGCTGAAGCTGGTTCTTTAATAAAAAAATGGTTTAATATTTTTAGAACTGAATTTACTCAATGCCAAATGTTAAATGATTTATTTTCTGTAAGTAGGTTTGTACAAACACTTTAACACGTCAATCATATTTTTTTTAAACTAGATGAGGTCGGCGTTTCCTATCTGACTACTCTGAGAAGAAAGGCCGAAACACACTCAGAGGTCAAAATCTTGGTCAGATAAAAAAAATCTCTTTCAATCGTGTTAGTAGTTAGTTATTGTATAATCATCCTAAGCCTGCCCTTATCCCAAATTTATTTGTGGTCGGCGCATCATGTCTTTTTATTCCATACTCCTCTATTAGTCGTCATCTCGGTAGTCACCCCCTTTATAACCATATCATCATTCACACATTCCATCCATCGTTTCTTTGGTCTTCCCCTACTCTTATTGCCATCGACATCTTAAGCCTAATGATGCTTATAATACAGCAATAAAAAAAAAAAACATAAAATCGAAAGAAAAAAAATCGAGAGAAACAAGAGTATAATTAACGTTCCCACTACTGGGACACAGGCCTCCTCTCAGTGAGAGGGAGTGGACCGTAATCCGCAACACGAGCCGGGCTGGTAGATGTCACGTCTTCGGACCATGCGTCATTTTGGGCCCACTTTTTCAACATTGTTCAACAGTGATGAATTATATGTCATATGAAAGCTCTTAACATGTACTTTATTTCATTCTATGGCAGCTAAGTTCAAATCGAGCGCGAAAACGGTGTTTTATGCGTTTTTTTTTAAATGTTCAACTTTGTTCAACAGTGATGAGTTATATGTCATATGAAAGCTCTTAACATGTACTTTATTTCATTCTATGGCAGCTAAGTTCAAATCGAGCGCGAAAACGGTGTTTCATGCGTTTATTTAAAAAAAATTAACTTTGTTCAACAGTGATGAATTATATGTCATATAAAAGCTCTTAAAGTGTACTTTATTTCATTCTATGGCAGCTAAGTTCAAATCCAGCGCGAAAACGGTGTTTTATGCGTTTTTAAATGCGTCATTTTGGGCCCACTTTTTCAACATTGTTCAACAGTGATGAATTATATGTCATATGAAAGCTCTTAACATGTACTTTATTTCATTCTATGGTAGCTAAGTTCAAATCGAGCGCGAAAACGGTGTTTTATGCGTTTATTTAATAATATTTAACTTTGTTCAACAGTGATGAATTATGTATCATATGAAAGCTCTTAAATTGTACTTTATTTCATTTTAAGGCAGCTAAGTTCAAATCCAGCGCGAAAACGGTGTTTTATGCGTTTTTAAATGCGTCATTTTGGGCCCACTTTTTCAACATTGTTCAACAGTGATGAGTTATATGTCATATGAAAGCTCTTAACATGTACTTTATTTCATTCTATGGCAGCTAAGTTCAAATCGAGCGCAAAAACGGCGTTTTATGCGTTTTTAAAAAAATGTTCAACTTTGTTCAACAGTGATGAGTTATATGTCATATGAAAGCTCTTAACATGTACTTTATTTCATTCTATGACAGCTAAGTTCAAATCGAGCGAGAAAACGGTGTTTTATGCGTTTATTTAAAAATGTTTAACTTTGTTCAACAATAATGAGATACATGTCATATGAAAGCTCTTAAAGTGTACTTTATTTCATTCTATGGCAGCTATGTTCAAATCCAGTGCGAAGACGGTGTTTTATGCGTCATTTTGGGCCCACTTTTTCAACATTGTTCAAAAGTGATGAGTTATATGTCATACGAAAGCTCTTAATATGTACTTTATTTCATTCTGTGGCAGCTAAGTTCAAATCGAGCGCGAAAACGGTGTTTTATACGTTTTTTAAAAAATGTTCAACTTTGTTCAACAGTGATGAGTTATATGTCATATGAAAGCTCTTAACATGTACTTTATTTCATTCTATGACAGCTAAGTTCCAATCGAGCGCGAAAACGGTGTTTTATGCGTTTATTTAAAAATGTTTAACTTTTTTCAACAGTGATGAATTATATGTCATATGAAAGCTCTTAAAGTGTACTTTATTTCATTTTATGGCAGCTAAGTTCAAATCCAGCGCGAAAACGGTTTTTTATGCGTTTTTGAAATGCGTCAAGCTGGGCCCACTTTTTCAACATTGTTCAACAGTGATGATTATATGTCATATGAAAGCTCTTGAAGTGTACTTTATTTCATTCTATGGCAGCTAAGTTCAAATCCAGCGCGAAAACGGTTTTTTTTCCGTTCAAAATGGTTATTTTTTGCGTTTTTTAAATATGTTCAACATTGTTCAACAGTAATGAATTATATGTCATAGCAAAGCTCTTCGAGTGTACTTTAATTCATTTTATAGCAGCTAAGTCCAAATCCAGGGCGAAAAGGGTTTTTTATGCGTTTTTTAAATGCGTCATGTTGGCCCCACTTTTTCAACATTGTTCAACAGTGATGAGTTATATGTCATATGAAAGCCCTTGACATGTACTTTATTTCATTCTATGGCAGCTAAGTTCAAATCGAGCGCGAAACCGGTGTTTTATGCGTTTTTTAAATGCGTCATGCTGGGCCCACTTTTTCAACATTGTTCAACAGTGATGAATTATATGTCATATGAAAGCTCTTGAAGTGTACTTTATTTCATTCTATGGCAGCTAAGTTCAAATCCAGCGCGAAAACGGTTTTTTATGCGTTTTTTAAATGCTTCAAGCTGGGCCCACTTTTTCAACATTGTTCAAGAGTGATGAATTATATGTCATATGAAAGCTCTTGAAGTATACTTTAATTCATTCTATGGCAGCTAAGTTCAAATCCAGCGCGAAATTGGTTATTTTTTGCGTTTTTTTTAAATGTTCATCATCGTTCAACAGTGATGAATTACATTTCATATGAAAGCTCTTAAAGTGTACTTTATATCATTCTATGGCAGCTAAGTTCAAATCCAGCGCGAGATTGATTATTGTTTTGCGTCTTTTAAAAATGTTCATCATCGTTCAACAGTGATGAATTACATTTCATATGAAAGCTCTTAAAGTGCACTTTATTTCATTCTATGGCAGCTATGTCCAAATCCAGCGCGAAAAGGGTTTTTATGCGTTTTTTAAAAATGTTTAACATTGTTTAACAGTGATGAATTATATTATATTATACAAAAACTGCCAGATGTCAACTATTTTCCACGAATAAAAATTATCGGTTGATTGAAAAATCAGCCCCTAATTGAATTGGACGCATACACATAATACAGCTAGATTGCTGTATTATGTGTATGCGCTCGCGTGTTTTGCGGACACGAACCCATGTTTTAGGAGATGATCTACCTGCGATTAGTCCACAGTTTGCTGAATATGTTCAGCAGAATGATATGTTCAGAGATCGAGTTACGTACGTACCTACCTATTGGTGTAATACATTTTTGTTTTTAAAACCCAAAAAGAACCGTTTTTGCGCTGTAATTGAACTTAGCTGCCATATAATGTACACGCCAAGAGCTGTCATATGACATAGGTTTCATCACTGTTGCACAATGTTGAACATTTTTTAAAACGCAAAAAAAAATACATTTTTGCGCTGGATTTGAACTTAGCTGCCATATAATGAAATAAAGTACATCTTAAGAGATTTCATATGACATATAATTCATCACTGTTGGACAATGTTGAACATTTTTAAACAACGCAAAAAAAAACATTTTCGCGCTGGATTTGAACTTAGCTGCCATAGAATGAAATAAAGTACACGCCAAGAGCTGTCATATGACATAGCTTTTATCACTGTTGCTCAATGTTGAACATTTTTAAAAAACTCAAAAAAATAACTATTTTCGCGCTGAATTTGAACTTAGCTGCCATAGAATGAAATAAAGTACACTTCAAGAGCTTTCATATGATATATAATTCATCACTGTTAAAAAAATAAAAAAACCATTTGCGCGCTGGATTTGAACTCAGCTGCCATAGAATGAAATAAAGTACACGCCAAGAGCTGTCATATGACACAGGTTTCATCACTGTTGCACAACTTTGAAAAGTGGGCCCAGTGTTCATTCAAAAGTGCCCATGGTCCTTTTTGATTCTAGGACATGCCAGTTTCCTCACGATGTTTCCCTTCACCGTTTCGAGAGCAGTGGTGATAAAATGAATTACAAAAGTAAAGCGACTACCTGCTCTCGAACCCCGACCTATAACTCATATGTCGCTAGGGCCGCTACCACTGGGCTACGACTGCTAAACTTTTTATTAAGTAAATCAGAAGTCTTATGTTAAAGTGGAACACAGCGAACTTTATATGAAACTATGCCAAACCATCTCCGCCTGATAATTAAGGAAACACGGGCTTGTTGGGAAACAAACCCAATACAATACCTTGCGCGCGATCTGCACGCGCAGGCAGCGTGATCAGCGCGTCATCGACATGGCTCGGTCTGATGACCACCCGCTTCCACGGACTCCACCGCGACGGACGATATTCCTCTCTTAAGCTGAAGCCCATACACATGCCTGTAACTTGCACAAAAGTATGCAAGTAGCTTGCATACGAGTATGGTATTCACCAATCAGAAGTTGTTATGGCACACGGCATGCAAGCTGATTGGCGATAATGACATGCAAGATACTTGCATACTTTTGTGCCCGCTAGTGGCATATGTTTCCTTAGCATAACTTATTGTTTGTCCGGAAGAGGGTATTAAACCATTGCCTAAAATACAGTCCACTCATTTATTGCTCCCAGCGCTAACAGGCTTGATCATATTTTACTGATGTTTAACACTTATGAACATATTAACACGTAGACAGCATAATGTCTAATAACAATTACATTGGTTTACCGTTAACAGTTCGCACAACGCTTCGCAGAATTTAGCAGGTGTTAAATAATTACCATAGCTTCAAAGTATCAATTAACGCTGTAGGTAACTAATTACCTGATTTATGTTGTCTTGTACTGTGAGATGTTAATTAATTTATATCTTGCGATTATGCTTCGAAGGATATTTACTGGCAGTGTAATGTCATTTTCCGGCGACTATTTTTACTAATTCGCAATCATCATAATCGACGCCCATTTCCGCGCATATTAGGTATATGTTTAACATATACGATATGTCAGAAACACGAATACCTTAACACGATAAACTCATTATTCTCATCTTTTGAAAACCAGTCTTACCAAGGAGTATCGTAGTATTACCTAGGAACTGGATTGTGGTGGTCTATTAGGCAATAGCTCCATGTAAAATACTGATCTTCAGCTGCATACAGTTAGACTGGAAACCGACCTCATCATAGTTGGGAAAAGGCTAGGCAGGTGATGACTCATAATTCTCCTATCCCAATCTATTTGGGATTGAAACAACATGTCTTTTTCTTCCAAACTTCTCTATTAGTCGTCATCTCGGTAGTCACCCCTTTTCTAACCATATCATCATTCACACATTCCATCCATCGTTTCTTTGGTTTTCCCTTACTCTTATAGCCATCGACATTCATACTTAAAACATTCCTCACGACATTCCCCTCGTTTCTCCGCAACACATGCCTATACCATGACAACCGCTTTCCACACACTTTAATACGATATACTGCCTACCATTAAGTTTAAGTCAGTTTATTTAAGGCTTGGCGTAAACGGGGCACCGGCCACGGCCACCGGTAGCCCAGAAACAAGCAGCTCATATGCTTTTTCATAAGTTTTGTATGGATTCGTCACACACGCGTGGCTGATAGCGGCCACCTGCTACAGTAGTACTCAACAGCGCAGCAAGAGGCGACCGGTGGTTGTGATCGGTGGTTCGTGTGCGCCTACCCTTAGATTCACTACCAAAAATTATTTCTGTGACAATGAATGTTGGGGTCTCGTTCATCATCAGCCTACAGCAGCCCACTGCCGGACAGGCCTCTCCTATTGCACGCCATTCCACTCGATTTTCGGTAACCCACATCCAGCTGCTACCAGCCATCCTGCGAAGATCATCGCTGAGGGCGTCCTATCTTAGGTTTGCAGATTCGCGATCTCCACTCAAGAACACGTCTACCCCAACGGTCATCGGTTCTACAGCTAATATGGCCGGCCCATTACCACTTTAGCTTGCTTATTAGTTTGCCAGGTTCAGAAATTATTTTGTTTGGTCTGGTTTTGTAACTAGGGCAATAAACAGGCTCTTTTTGTGCTTCCCTTTATAAAAAGAACAAGTTAATTATCACACACCGTAGTAAAAAGAAACAAAGTTACTTCCTAGCGCGAAGACGGATGGCGACAGTTTTTGTGTTGCAGTTTTCCTAGTAAATTAAATAGTTCTTTCTCTTTTTCTGTGGTAATTTATTATTTTATAGTCACTTCTTTTAGAATACTTATAAACTTTTAATATTAGCTCCTAGAATTGTTGCATAGACAGGTGTTAGGAACGCATTCTCTCGACAACCGGATTGTAGTGAATTTTGGTGCAAGCGGGCCTTCATCGCTATCTTCATCACCACTGCTCTCGAAACGGTGAAGGAAAACATCGTGAAGAAACTGGCATGTCCTAGAACCAAAAATTCGAAGACATCTGCCATATATTAACCCACACTGGGGCCGCGTGGTAGATTATTGTATTGAAAAAGTTATAAAAATGTTTGAAGTTCTATTGTAAACTAAACTGTAATGTGTAGGGTTTAAAGTTATTTTTCCATAAACTTATATTGGTTTACATTTTTGGCAATTAAATCGCGAAGAGAGATTACATTGTATAAGATTAATTATAAGTAGTAGGTATGCAGTAATAAGGTGGTGCATTGTTATGTAAAAAAGCGCCTCTCGTCATCAAACGTAAAAGTTTGGCGAGTTTGGATTTAAGTTACACCTCTGTATTTTGAATATCATTAAATAATATACAAAAAAAAGTATAGCCCACTCCCTCTCACCGAGAGGAGGCTTGTATCCCAGCAGTGGGAACATTATGATGTTTAAATTACAGGCTGATTATATATTTATGTTTAGCCGCAAACGTATTTAGAAGCGGGGCTTAGTCGTCGACACGTACAAATGACGTCACGTCTCCTCACACAACGTAACCTCAACATGTTAATCTCGATCTTAGTGATGTATTCGATCTTCTTTATGATAAGAATGAGTTTTAATTTTATTTTTACTTTAATTTAAATCTCTTTCGCTCGTCGCTCGTCCTTATTTATTACTTCCCTTGGTCACCCGCGGCTAAATTGTATAAATTTAAATTGTAGGGTGAGATTATATTGTTAGAAATAGTGTTGTGCCTTAATGTTTTGAATAGGCAAGAATGGGACCAATTTGTCATCATGATTTTTCATTAAAGAAATTGACAGATGAATTAGCACGTTCGTAAATATTTGTTGGATTATAATTTATTGTGTTGTATTTAACATTTAAATTTCAGTAGAATTTTAGAAGGGTGCTTATTGTGGACGGAGTCTAAGTTATTGTTTATTGTTTAATACTATAGTACGGGGGTGGCCAACCGGTCGATCGACTATTAGTCCAGTCGATCGTGGCAAGGCAAAAAATATTTCCAACTACAAACCTGATTTTGCTAATCTAGCGAAAGATCCTCAAACGCAATGCTCACATTAATATAAACAAATACTTACTAAGAATAATTTTCAGTATTATATGTTTCCTCTTAATAAAATAAAAAATACTACATAATTGTGTACTATGCTGTTTCATCTGGTCTGTGTGGTGCCGGACGTAAAGAATAACACCACCCCATACTTCCCGTGGGTGTCGTAAAAGGCGACTAAGGGTCATAGGTCAGGAGAATGGGCAGCAGCGTTCTCTATGCATTCCTTCACCATACTATACTGCGATCGCCAACCCGCCTGCCAAGCGTGGCGATTATGGCAAACCCCCCCCTTTTGGGGCAGGCCTATGTCCAGCAGTGGGCGTCTTTCGGCTGAAAAGATGATGATGATGATGATGCTGTTTCATATAAGATTTCAAGGAGTATGTAATTGATAGATCGCACAGGGTGTCGTCAGTGAACAGTAGGTCTTGGGTCTAACCAAGTTGGCCACTCCTGCTTTAGTAGTTATATAGAGCTATAATTATGATCCTTATTGCCATAATCACAAAACCGAGCTTGGCTGAAGAACTGCAGCCACAGAATTTGCAACATTTAGAAAATATACTAATTTGAGACAAAAATATCTACATATATTTTTGTCTCAAATTAGTATCTTTTATGTCATAATTTCGTAAATATAATATGGGTATATTTAATAATACCTAGTCTGTGTGGTGCCGGACTTAAGAATAGCACCACCCAATACTTCCCGTCCCGTGGGTGTCGTCGTGGGCAGCATCCTCTATGCATTCCACCACCATACCATACTGCGATCGCCAACCCGGCTGCCAAGCGTGGCGATTATGGCAACCCCCCCCCCCCCCCTTTTGGGGGAGGCCTATGTCCAGCAGTGGACCTCTTTCGGCTGAAATGATGATGATGATGAGGAATAATAACTAATAATAATAGTTTATTTCCAGAAACTTAGTACTTTACAATGGCAATGTGGCAACAATTAGGTACAGACGCCAGCACATCAAGCTACCCGAAACTGTCAAATTTTCCCAATCAACTTTGAACTTTATGCTTTAGCGATAAAGTTGAAAATCTATTAAAGAAATTTGACAGATTGCAGTAGCTTTATGTGCTAGTCTGTACAAAGAAGGTAATGAGATTAGCGTCCGTAGCCGTACTAGGCATAGCCTGTATTTCGGCTATCAGCACCATTCCTCTCGAGTATTATAATAGAAGAATAGGTGCCAAGCAAAAGAGGCATATTATACATATAAATGAAATTATGACGTACTAACTGCGCCCCGCGGTTTCACCCGCATAAGTTTCGATCCCGTGGGAATAGCGGGATAAAAAGTAGCCTATATGTTAATCCAGGTTGTCAGCTACCTCC
The DNA here is from genome assembly GCA_916614155.1 of Mesoligia furuncula. Lineage (NCBI taxonomy): Eukaryota > Metazoa > Arthropoda > Insecta > Lepidoptera > Noctuidae > Mesoligia > Mesoligia furuncula. The sequence continues at coordinate 6,972,680 of OU744815.1, forward strand.
ATACCAAATTTTATCAAAATTGGTTCTTCTACTTCTTTCTACGTTCTACTTCTTCACGCTCAAACGGCCAGCCGTTTGAGCGTAAAGAAGTAACAAACATATTAATACTAATACACACACACACACACACACACATACACAAACTTTCGCATTTATAATAGAATAGAATAGAATACTCTTTATTATGTACACCATATTAATTACAGACGTAATTATAGAAACTGTACAAAGGGTGACACAATGGGCGGTCTTATCGCTAAAAGCGATCAAACTCAAACTCAAACCATTTATTTCAATTAAACCATTTACAGGCACTTTTGAATTGTCAAGAAGTCGGTCAGTCAGAAAATATGAAGCTAGTTGCCCATTCCAAAGCGTAGGTACCTATGGAGAAGAACGGGCAAGAAACTCCATGGACACTCTTTTAAATTGTATTTTTACAAAAATATTAGTTACATCATTAATGTTGAATTTACAATTATATGTGAGAACGATGTAAAAAAATACGTACGCGTTAAGAGCGTCCAGAGTACAGCAAATAGTAAGAAGACAACAATCCAAAAATAAAATAATTAAAAATAAGCCGAGGCAGCTGAGTGATGACCAGCCCCAACTGACGGCGCCCGTTCACGAACATGACGCATAGATCAGCATCATTCAGCTCAACCATTTTGAAGGGAGCTAAATGATCCAATACACACGCCACCGTCAGCGAGACATTTGTGTGAGCATGACATCCTATCAGCCGCCAGGGCACATTCAAGTCAATGAAAGACATATTACCCGGTAAATGGTAAAGAAGGTATACTTACATAGAACTCACATCTGTGCTATGCAGTTATACCTCTTTCGATCTTTTAAAGACAACCTTTGGATGGATTAAAAAGGGGAAGAACAGACAAACACTTATAATATTAGTGTGATTACCTAATTCCTTGGTTGTGTGAATGTAGCGAATTCATCAATTGTTTTTTGGATTCCATACCAAAACGGTGCCAATGTAACTCTATTACTAAGAGCGGTTCTGCACTACATCCGAGGCGAATCCGAATTAAAGATCCGACTCAGTCCGAATTGGGAATGTTCTAAATTCGGACGGATAGAGTTTTGATCTAGTGCGCAACCCCTCATACAAATAGGATTACGGCCACTTCGGACCGGCATTTCTCGGATTCGGATCGGACCGTCAAACGGGGTGAATCGGGAGGAAACTTTAAAAGCGATTTTAACATTACAATAATATAGTTTGTTGCCAAAAAGGAGTCTAATGTGTTTATTGTATTAAGTATAATTAACGATGAAGTGTCCTTTTCGGCAACAAACTGTATTATTTCAACGCTAAAATCCATTTTAAAGTTTTGTCCCAATTTACCGCTGCATCCTGCATTCATCCCGTTTGGTGGGATGTAGTGTAGTACCGCTCTAAGCCTCCGCTGTCCGTCCGTCTGACCGTCAGAGGGCTGTATCTCATAAACCGTAATAGGTAGACTGTCGAAATGTTCACGGAGTGTGTATGTCTATTGCCACATTATCAACAAATAATAAAAATAAAATAAAGTTAAAAAAAAATCAAGAAACATGCTTGTTCGCCTTTTTTTAGGGTTCCGTACCTAAAGGGTAAAAACGGAACCCTATTACTAAGACTTCGCTGTCTGTCCGTCTGTCCGTCTGTCCGTCTGTCCGTCTGTCCGTCTGTCCGTCTGTCCGTCTGTCTGTCACCAGGCTGTATCTCAAGAACCGCGATAGCTAGACAGTTGAAATTTTCACAAGTTATGTATTTCTGTTGCCGCTATAACAACAAATACTAAAAACAAAATAAAATTAATATTTAAGGGGGGCTCCCATACAAAAAACGCGATTTTTTTGCCTTTTTTTGCTCGATATCAATAATGGCAACAGGTAGGCACTTGAAATATTCACAAAATACTCAGTTGTATTTTAACTTTAATAATAAATAATAAAATTAAAATAAAATAAATATTTAAGGGGGGCTCCCATACAACAAACATGTTTTTTTCGGCGTTTTTGCCTTGTGGTACGGAACCCTTCGTGTGCGAGTCCGACTCGCACTTGGCCAGTTTTTTTTTTTTTTGTTTTTTGTTTTTTGTTATAAAGGCTCCTTCAAACAGGCGCGACTCGCAACGGGCGGTGCCTTTGTGTCGCGCGCGATTATATCGCATGTCGCGCCTGTTTCGCCTTTTTAACTTTTTGATATAAATCTAACCCTTCGTGTGCCGTCCGACTCGCACTTGGCCCGTTTTTAAATTCAACTTTTACCGCGTCACCATCAACAATAACTTACGATACGACGCGACGCAAACTTTTAAATTTAGAAAACCGTCAAAATAACGCGCCAAGGAGCAACAACAATATGTTCACGCCACCAACAAAAGGGAGTAAACTCGAACGTAATTTTCAACGGTTTCACATAATGGCTGGCAGGCAAAAACTTCTTATTTTAACTTTTTTTTTTTTTCGAATCACCCACGTTGAGTGAAGTTGAAATATTTTTTTTATTATTAAAGACTCGGAACGAATGGATGAGATATGGAGCGTGGTATTGTGTTAATCCTGAGCGTACCTACACTTTTTTTCTGCTAACAATGTAAACAGGATTTTGCAATTTACGAGTGCATTCATGTAAGGCTTTACAAATATTGAACTACATTTTAATTTATTTTGTTTTTCTGTTACAGATATTTTCACTAGCCATAATAACCCACTGCTGGGTACGCATAGGCCTTCTTTTTCTTCTGCCACACTTCCCGGTTCCATGCGTCCCTCATCCAAGTGTTTCCCGCGACTCTGACGATATCGTCAACCCAACGCGACAACAGGCAACTTTGTGCAGGGGACTTTGTGTAAATTATTTCATCTCCACTGCTCTCAAAACGGTGAAGGAAAACATCGTGAGGAAACCGACATGTCCTGGAACCAAAAGTTCGAAGACATGTGACATCTACCAACCCGTACTGGCCCCGAGTGGTGAATTACGGCCTAGTCACTCTCACCGAGAGGTTTAATCAGCTAATAATGTTCCCACTGCTGGGATCTGTATCCCAGCAGTGGGAGCATACCTACCTATAGGCACCTACTTACTTTCCAGCTCTATTGTTTTAGGTACACAAATATCAAGTGCTCTTATTGTGGCATGTATAAATATAGAGGTTTTGAAGATGAGCAATAATGTTCAATTGTGCCAATTTTAAGTGGGGCATTGCGTTTTGAAGTGTTTGTAAGTGGGTGACTAATGTTTAAATCCAGATTCACAATTTTAATGCACTTTATGAGTCGGCGATTTATTTTCATCCAGAGAGAGTATAAACATTCTCCTGTCCAAATCCCAATTTATTTGGGGGCACCATGTCTACTTCACCCAAACTTCTCTAATAGTCGGCATCTCGGTTTAGTCATCCCCTTTCTAACCATATCATCTTTCACACAGTCCATTCATCGTTGTGCGTTATAAAATCTTCTTTTCATTCAGTGAAGAAACCACAATCACGAAGATCACATGATTACTCACAGCTTAAAATTTCAAATAGTTCAAACTTCGCGTCTCTGACACATCTTAATGTAAATTAAAATTCGTTTTATGATGTTGCAAACTTGGGTTAAAAAAGTTTTGGAAGGACTTTACGTACTATAAAATAGAAGTTAAAGTCGTTTAACAGGAATTAAATTATTGGAAACGATTGTTGCTAAGAGCAAAGTTCGAGTTTTAGTATTGGAAACGATCATTGCCTGAACCAAGCTAACGATTCTCTAACTAAGGATTCTCATATCTTTTGATCTTGACACTATTTTTTTTGGCACCGACTTCCAAAATTAAAGTTATTTTTCATTGTGTAGTGTTTTTTTTGGAAGCCAGTTTTTTTTTATTTGTGACTTTTAATTTATCATTCCAAATCAAATACCACTTGCTATGTGAACCACAGTGTGAGGAAGTTTTATAACATCATCAACTTACACCAAGTGAATTAAATACGTATTATTGAAGCCAACTCAAAAACTACCCAAGCAAAGTTAGTAAAATGCTCATGGGACTACCACTTAAGCTTCCTCTACCAAATGAAAAAAGAATTTTCAAAATCAACAATTGATGAAAATATCGAAAAACAAACAAACGCTAAGACTTCCTTTATAAAGTCGGTTAAATAGCACAATGCATGGAAATTTCAAAGCCAGATTCAGACACGTAGCTCTATTAACGTCAACACCACAACAATATCCCACTATGCATTTCCTACACCATATTCAGTTTCACAGCACCATAAAACAAAGACATACAAATCTACGGCCTCAAATCCCCCAACCCGGATCTAATTCCCCCCAAATCGGATATAAACGGCCTCATGACATATTGTGTGCCCAAAGTAAGGGGCATTGTTAAAGCCCCTTCCATACGGACTAGCTCTGTGTTCTCAACGATATTTTGTGCATATGTGCCTATTCAGAGCTAAACGTCGTAGAAGGAATGCCTTTGTAGTTCAATTTTATGATCTTACGGTCTATTGTGTAGGGATGGGGGTGTTAATTAGAAGTTGGCGTGTCGATATCGATACAATTTTATTTTATTTATTTTTATTCACACATCCACAGACTGGCGATCAGACACATTAATGCTCCTACAAACAGGTGCAACACGCGATATAATCGCGCGCGACACAAAGGCACCGTTCGTTGCGCGACTTGCGGTGCCTTTGTGTCGCACGCGAATTTATCGCCTGTCGCGGCTGTTTGAATGAGCCTTTAAACAGTGCTACTACTACTAACTAAATCGCCACACTGTACCTATACTAATATTATTTAGGGGTAAAATTTGTGAGTCTGTGTTTAGGGAGTTATTTTCGGAACTACTGATGTGATTCCGAAAATTCTTCTACGAATGGGAAGCTCCAGTATTGTCGAGTGTCATAGAATATAATATTTAATGTTTATTCAAGAAATATCACACTAACGAAGTCGCGGGCAGGAGTCAGGAGCTAGTGCTCAATACTTTTAAGAGCTGTGGCATATACATTGAAAATCGATTAGGTATTCGATTTACGATTTAAAGTCGATCTCGCTTTAATGTTTCAAACAAGGCATAATGAGTTGTTTCTTATATATTTTTTATCAAAGTCATCGTACATCAGCAGAATATAAGCTACACAAAGTCTCCCATTAGGTACCAGTTACTTTATAACCTAATTACTTATAATGTAACGTGACAATTCATTTTTAATTAAGTTAATTCTTGCAACTTCATTGAGCGTGTGTAATACGCAAGTCATTCAGGCTTTATTTTAAACTTATCCATATTACATTTATTTTTGCCCTCCTTTGAAAACCTTTTACATAAAATGTAGGATTGAATAAGTATATACTTGGATTCAATTTATTGCTTCGAGTTCGAAGAAATATTTTTATTTTTTTTATTTAAGAAATTTTTTATCGTTAAGCCGTTGGTCCCGGCTGTCATTCGTGGATCTGTGACAGTCGTTACGGGTAGTCAGAAGCCCGAAAGTCTGACAATCAGTCTTACCAGGGGTATCGTATTACCCAGTAACTGGGTTGTGGAGGTCAGATAGGCAGTCGCTCCATGTAAAATACTGGTATTCAGCTGCATCCGGTTAGACTGGAAGTCGACCCCAACATGGTTGGGAAAAGGCTAGGCAGATGATGATGAGTTCGAAGAAATATTACATTTTGTAATCTCACAGTCACAGACGGTGTTAGTATGGTATCATTAATTAAAGCCGAATAGCTCTCTATCGAAATAATAATACACATGACTAAAATTTCAGGCTTACGAGTATTAATTAGGCTTTTCACTACTACCTTTTAGCGTGCATATGAAAGCTTTCAACTTATGATGAATATTTTGGATAATGCATACATCAATAAGTAATGTATTAATGAGAATACCACACTATAATATAAAATTAAAAATCTATTTCTAGGTCATATTAACATTACATTTACAAAATTATATCTCGGTAAACTAGGTACCTACATTAAAAAACCGATTTAAAATTCATAAAAAATAGTTTTAAAAAAGCAAAATCTCAGGTAATAACTCAAATCGATTATATCGACAAAAACATCGATAACCCACCCTTACCCCACCACTAATAACTTCAAACGACCCACGCCAGGTGTTCCCAATCTCTGGTCCAGATTCCTTGTCGACAAAGAGCCCGTTCATTTCTCGTATAATCTAGCGATCGTTCCTCGAAACTGAGATAATCGACTACGTAAAATCGATCCATTATTCGATTATTTTGTGGAATAATAATGAGGTGCCATTGACGCCTGGCGGTGAAAAAAGAAATAAAAAGAACATGGCCGCACGTCAAAGACGTTTTGTGCGTTCCCGCGCATTTGTTATTGTTTATTTTTTCTGGAATTTTGTTAGAAATATGTCTTGATTCTGTCCCAGTTTAAGAAATGGGTTTATTAAGTTAAATTTTTCGATGGTCAGGAATGTTTGTGTGCCCTTATTTCACAGTTGTTGTGATGTCTGGGAGGTTATTTACGTGACAGCAGTTTGAATTAAACGGTTCCATTTTCATCAGCTGACATTTTTATTAAGTATATAGTTTTTGTATATGATGTGGTTTACAAATGTTTTTTTCAATAGGTTTATCGTTATTAAAACGAGAATTCCCTATTTTAGCTTACCTCAAATTAGCCTAGCCTTTTCCCAACTATGTTGGGGTCGATTTTCAGTCTAACCGGATGCAGCTGAATACCAGTATTTTGCATGGAGCGGCTGCCTACCTGACCGCCAAAACCCAATTACTGGGTAATACGATACCCCTTGATAAGAATGGTTGTCAGACTTTCGGGCTTCTGACTACCCGTAACGACTGTCAAAGATCCACGAATGACAGCCGGGACCAACGGCTTAACGTGCTTTCCGAGGCACGGAGGGGTCAAGGTACCCACCACAGACTAACCTGATCGATCGACCTGTGCGGCTGTTATTATTTAGGGACCAAAAAGTAAGCACCATAATAACAATAACATCACGCCTATAAGATGCAGAGAAGTACTCGTAGACTTATTTCATCATCATCATCATCATCATTTCAGCCGAAAGACGTCCACTGCTGGACATAGGCCTCCCTAAAAGGGGGGGTTTGCCATAATCGCCACGCTTGGCAGGCGGGTTGGCGATCGCAGTATGGTATGGTGGTGGAATGCATAGAGAACGCTGCTGCCCATTCTCCGGTACGCCCCTTAGTCGCCTTTTACGACACCCACGGGAAGTATGGGGTGGTGCTATTCTTTAAGTCCGGCACCACACAGACTAGACTAGACTTATTTAGTAGACTTATCTATCTATAATAATAATAAAGCTGAAGAGTCTGTTTGTTTGTTTGAACGTGCTAATCTCTAGAACTACCAGTCGGATTTGAAAAATTCTATTTGCATTTGATAACCCAATTCTTAAGAAAGGCATAGCAACAAGGCAAACAGCAAAAAGAAAGAAACTAAGAACGCGCTAAACGAAAACAAAGTAAAGCTCGGCAGGCGATACGATGCGACGTGTTGGGTCAGGGAAACAAGAAATTTTACACAGACGAAGTCGCGGGCACAAGCTAGTATAGAGATATGAGGAACAGGGTGTAAAGTTCACTCATACTATATAGAAAAGGGAGAATCCTCCGACCAGACAGACGGGTGTTGTGTCTGGCGGGCAACTGCTCGATGATTCATTTCGGGCCGTTGTATCTGTGCTAGTTGCGTGGTAAACTCTGCTTGCGAGATGCAGGATTTTGCGTGACGTCAGTATGACGCGTTGTTCTCATGTGGCGTTGTATATACCGCTACACTAGTACCTTTTACATAAGTACGTTCACCCATATTTCGCCAGTTATGTTAGTCCCATGTAGGCGAGTCTATTGCCATCAAACTGGCACAAGTCCAGACTCCGAGCTGCTTGGCTGCGTGACTTGGGTAATTACCAAACCCATGACCTCATGCTCAGCACGCAGTAAGGATCCTATCCAAGTCAAAGACACGGGTACTGGCACTACATAAATACGAAAAACTTTACTCCGTCAGACACAAAAACGAATTTCAAAATATCGATTTTCATAATTCCGAATGGTTCAAAATTTCAATTTACTCCGATTTATCATTCATCCTATTTTTATAATTCTAAAATTTCAATATTCCTAACGTTTATAATTACTATTCTTAAAATACCGAGAGATATTAAATTAGATCGAATAACTAAAAGTCCGACTTAATGATAATTTGAAACATCAAAAATACGAATTCCGATTATTAGAGTACCGATTAATTAGAATTCTGAAATAAAAACGCCCTTCGCTTGGTCTTGCATCCTACGTCGCCTATTGCATTCGTTGCGTTCAGGTGCAGTAACGTGCATCGAAGACAAGTACGAGTAGGTACTATTCCATTTGAATTAGAAGCCTAATTTTAGCAGTTTGTTCGGAGTATTGAAAATCGGAATGTCGTTTTTCGGACCAAGAACCAATCGAGTATTTTTGATTCTTCGAACGTATGCAAATCGGAAAACAAACAAAATCGCATTTACGACTCTCGGTAAAATTAATGTCGTGATTTTTAATAACAGACATTATAATTCTTAGGTATTATGAAATTCGGACTATTGAAAATCGGAACATCGAAATTCGGAATAAAATATTTCGGAGTATTTGGGTGTTCCCCAAAGACACATCTTGACTCTAATTCCATTAAATTAGATTAAATTGTTAATTGAAGGAGTGTTTGTCATTTCAAATACTCCTACAATTAACAATTTAACTTAGCATTAGCTCTAACATAGTTCCCTAACTGTAGTGCTAATGACTGAATTAATAGCTAATTAATATGACATGAGTAACACAGACTGGTATGATAGTCGACAATGATAACTATGAAGATATTATACAGATAGTGAAGACGTATGTCTATGACAATTGACATAATATGTAATATAATAATAGTATTATGAATATGCATGCTGAGATGTTAACCTTGTTCTGTCATGTTTATACAGGGTTATTGGTAAAACATTAACAACCTCGTACAGTCGGTGGCCAACATTAACTGACCCACTTGAGTGATAGCGAATTTGAACCTTATCGTGAACATTTGGAATACTCCGTGCAAGCATTTCGATAAATCATGTTGTTAGGAGATTTTAATCATTATATTGTTGTTGTTAAGGTTGAAAGGCTAATGAGTTTCAAGACTACTAAAAAAAAACCAAGGCGAGGGTGGAAGAATAAAAAAAAAATATCGCGCATCAGTAACATTCTAAAGGTGTATACGGTTAATAGCTAAATTCCGTGATTCATTTTAATAGCTGGTTGTGATTGTGCGATACTGAACTTTATGAAAATAATATACGATATGGTTCAAATTCTTTAGAATATTGCGTCTGTCATCACAACTAATATCGAATTTCAAAACATATTACAAGAGTTGAGTTGGTCTCGTGGTCACTATGGCAGCTCGATAATAATCGTTGGCTGCGTTCGAAACCAGGAAAAACCAAACAGTTTTTTGTTAAATGTTTTGTTTTTAATTATAATTATTAATTATCTATTTTTTTACTTTTTTTTTTAACGAACGAAGTCGGGAAATATCTTTTTAAATGGGCAGTTTGTATAGAAATGAAACAAAATCATTGCAAGTAATAAAAATGTTTATTAATTCATTAAAATATACATACCTAAGTAAAATAAAGTAAGTAAATGCTCTTAGTTCAAAATTAATACATTTTATAATATCATATTCAAACCTAACCATTTCTAAACATTTAAAAAAAGTCATGCTAATGGTAATTGCTTGGAAGTGTGTTATCGAGAAAACATTGATGTATAAATGCGAGAAAATGAATGAATTTGTGAAATGTTTTACAGATTTATAGCTAAGTATATGTAGTCAGTAGTGAATCAACATGTTATTTAAATAGAAAAATGCATTTCCATTTATAACAATAACATCACCACAGAATCTTACATTTTAATGGTTTAGCATTCATTCAATTGAGCATTTACTTACATAGTGTGTTTCAAAATACTTATAAGTAAGTAGATTAGTTAGTAGCGAAGTGGCGCACCGTCTCCTGCTATAACTTGCTGTAAGCGGCTACGCATACCGCACACCATGTTCCAACACAAATCTTTTCCTCTCATTTGTGCTCCCATGTCGATGACACGAGCTCAGCCAAATTGTTTTTATTTCGCACTTCGGATGTGTCCCAATTTAAAACCATTTGACCCCATAGGTTTTATATAGGGTTCAAATCGGAGTTTTAGATGGCCAGTAAATAACAGTTACACCTTCTTGAGCAGCTAACCAATTCTTCACAATGCCTGCACGGTGGATGGAGCAGTTATCTTGCACGAAGTAAATATCTGTATTTGGATAGGCAATTCGCACAGCCGGCAGCAGGACAAAACCATCCAGCCAGCAATGTTTTGTATAGTCATTAAGTTGCGACATGACGCTTTGATTACACCAAATTCATTAAAAATACTTTTCACGATTTACGTCAAACGTTTTAGAAATGTTTGTGCGCCGCAGTCACTGTTTAGGCGTATATAGACTGACTTTTGTCACTTAGATCAATTTAGTATCCATCTACCCCACGACGTAAACTTTTATTTCGTCCTACTTATTTGAGGACTTATAGTTTTTTTTATTTACCCACTTGTTTTCCAGAAAAGTTGTTAGGCAAAAATCATATTGGTCGTTCTATAATAATGCAAGAAATATTGTAGAAATCATAAATGAAAATAAATAAAGAAAAAGAAATTATAAAGAAATTGATAAAAGGTGGATTGTGTTTTCGAACCTACATGATGTTCGTCGCGAATCCAGCATCGAACCGCGAAGCCACAATGACTGGTTGAGAATACGCGAAATTAAAGATTAGTTAGTAAGTATGGCCGTGTTATTTAAGAGCTTTTCAACTTTAACGACAAGAAGATAATGATTAAAATGGCTTAACAAGATATGCCGGTGGGTCAGGCAATGTTGGGTGGGTCAGACAATGTTGGTCACCGACTGTACTCATCATTATGAACAACTTTTACTATGGGACCAATCCTAAAATCGCGAAAAAAAATCTGCTGTTCCCTACATTTATGTTCGTATAAGGGTTGATTTTTCCATCGACAGGTAACTTTTATTCGAGGAATAAAATTGACGTTTGACAGTTTTTGTATGAAATAACTTTCAAAATTTCAAAATTATTCCTCGAATAAAGTTATCAGTTGATTGAAAAATTAGCCCTAACTCGTCAAAATGTGGCGAACAGCTGATTATTCTTTCGCGATTTCAGGTTTTGGTCTCATAGTAAAAGTTGTTCATAATGATGAGTACAATGACCTCTTAAGAGGTTGTTAATGTTTTACCAATAACCCTGTATGATTTAGATCATGGACCCTGTAGGGCATAGCAAAAGGGTAGGAGAGGGGAAGTCCTGTTTTAGGAGATATTTAATTATTATTTTTGTTACATTATTTATTAATTATTTATTAATTATTTATTTATTTCCAAAGTGGTAATATTTATTTAGACAGGTAAAAACAACAAAATTAAATTCTAACTTAACTAAAACTATACAGAAACTAGAAAATAGCGTCGAAAAACTCATCCGCATTTTGCTTCGGATCGTTACTTAGGTTAACTTAACAGGCATCGTCCATTTATGTGGTGTTAGTCCTTCATAGTGCAGCGGGATCGTCCGAAAGGGTTACCGCTACCCCTGAACTAAAGGGCTAAGGAAGGAACACGGATTGGTTTTCAGTAAGAATCTGACACTCCCTTCCGCTCCGCCCAGAGCGGGAGGAGTCATTTGATGATTTCCCATCCGCAAAAAAAAAAAAAAGAGGTTGTTAATGTTCTACCAATAACCATGTATAACAGTTAGTCCTAACGCAGTCATAACGCATTTTAAATCCGTTTTTTTCATAAAAAATTTAGGGGCTCGTGGCTAACTAATAACCGCACGGGTAAGCCACGCTTGCCGAGGACACTCCTTGGATGGATGACCATACATAACATGTCGAGACGCCAACATGTCTCGGCAAGGATGTTAAAGCCGTTGTTGCCGGCTGTCATTTGTAGATCTTTGACAGTCGTTACGGTTAGCCCAAAGTCTGGCAACCAGTTTTACCAAGGGGTATCGTTTTACCCAGTAACTGGGTTGTGAAGGCTAGATAGGCAGTCGTTTCATGTAAAATGCTGGTATTCAGCCGCGTCCCGGTTAAATTAAAGCCGACTAAACCGAATAAAGAAATTAATTAAATTGAATTGACCTTAACACAGTTGACGAAAGGCTAGGCATATGATTATTCATGAAACATTCAGGGGGCCTAAAAAGGCCACTTTGGCAGAATCATAAAAGGATAACATAATGGACAGTTAACTGTTAAATTAATCGTATCAAAACCCATTGGTGAAGCATTTTTCAGTTATTTTTTTGTCTGTGCTAAAATACCAATCAATCCAAAGCAAATCCAATCCCAATCTCTTTGATTGTAAAACACGAAAAAAGCAAAACACGTAGGTATTGTCTTCGACATATTATAATTCATAATGTTAACCTTTTATGATTCTCCAAAGTGGCCTTTCTAGGCACCAAGTATCCTTGTGTTTCAAGCCCAGTGACGTTTACTCCAAAGGTAACAAATGCATATATAAGGACCAAATGTAACACAAACGCTGACATTCAAATAACATCAAAACCTGCTCCATTCAGGGACTTGAAACGTTACTCAAAATAACGTTACGCGTTGTTCCGGTAACGATAATTTGTACCGTTCCACCAGGATCGTATCAAAATTAATTCCTTTTCTATAACGATACTGACAAGCGGAACGAAATCTTTAACTGTTAATTAACAATATTATCAATATATCGTTATTAGTAGACCGATATAATAACCTTATTCATTTTGATGCTCAATTTTGCCAGCTGCATGACTTATAAGATGACGAAAAAGACGAAAAGGTATGAAGAATAACGTTACAAATGAATCTGTAACGTTTCTCCTATAACGTTATTTATTACAAGCGGATAAGCTTAATGTTACTGATACCTACAACGTTACTTATAATATATTGTTCTAAGAAAATGATATTCTATAGGTAACGTTTTTTTTTTTTTTTTTTTTTGTAACGTTATTGATATTTTTAGGTCCGGAATAACTCACAAACTTTGGTTCGTTTCACGATAACATTAGTGGTAACGGAACGAAATTCATTTCGTCTTCAAGTCCTTGGCTCCATTTGCTTTCAAACCAGTAATCCAGTTTTTATATCATTTAACATCACTTTGGTCCAAATTTCAATACGATTCTGGTTTAAACTAGTTTGACGTGTTCCTAACGAGGACCACCCTATCGGCACCTGTGATTGTTTGAGCGACAGAGGGTAAAAGGTATCAAAAGGACCACCTAGATGTGATAATTGTGAGATAAAGTTGTCATTTGACAGTTCTTCGTGCATGGGTGACCATTCATAACATACCTACATACACACATGCTGAGCTGGACTCCCATTTGGTGCAAGCTTGAGACGCACACCGCACTGTGTACGTTTCGTCATTAATATTAATTTTATTTTAAGTATTCGTCATAGTGTCACTTTTATTTCGATGTGTTTTTCGTCTTGTTTTTATAGCGGCACCTTGTTTTTATATCATAACCATGTGGGTAGTTTGGTTATCATCTACTATTGAAGGATCAAAAACAAAAGAAAAAGCGGATCAAACCGGTATGAGAAAGTTTATAGTGGATAAGACAAAGATTAAAACAGAAGACGATCAAGCAGGGGATCGAGGTGGGGGATTGGAGGGGGGTTTCAGGGGATCAGAACGGAATAACTCGTACTTTTGTGTGTTGTGCTGTCTTTTTGTGTGCGCCAAATAAATGGTTTATCTATCTATCTATCTATCTACAAGCCTACACTCCCACTGCTGGGACACTGGCCTTCTCTCTTCGAGAGGGCGAGTGGGTCAAAGTCCACCATGCGGGCCCAGTGCGGGTTGGTGGATCTCACATGTCTTCGAATTTATGGTTCTAGGACATGTCGGTTTCCTTCATCGTTTTGAGAGCAGTGGTGATGAAATTAAATACACAAGGTAAAGTGACTTGTCTGGGTTCGAACTCTCGACCTACAATTCGTAAGTCGGCGCCGATACCACTGAGCCACTGCTCTATTGTGTGCCTTAACCTGGGTAAAATTAATTTATTTCCTTTCTTTGTATGGTTCCGTACCCAAAGGGTAAAACGGGACCCTATTACTAAGACTCCGCTGCTGTCCGTCTGTTACCAGGCTGTATCTCATGAACCGTGATAGCTTGACAGTTGAAATTTTCACAGATGATGTATTTCTGTTGCTGCTATAACAACAAATATACTAAAAACAGAATAAAATAAATATGTAATATGTAAATAAATATGCTCCTATATAACAAACGTGTTTTTTACCCGACTGCGTCAGAAGGAGGGTTATGTTTTTCGAGTGTATGTATGTATGTATATTTCTTTGGCACGCTCTGTAGCCTTAACGGCTTGATCGATTTCAGCTTGAGAGGTGCCGTTAGATTCGTCTTAATTGTGAGAGTGACACTGGGCATATCAAAATTGAAAAAAAAAAAAATGCCCGATTTTTGGCGCAATATGTCTTCAAAAAAAATGTTTTTTTTCTCGAAACCTGTCGAGTGGGGTATCAAAATAAAGGGTTTTAAAAGGTGATTACAAAAATATATATATAACTTATAGGGTTAAAAGTAATTCGAAGTGACAAACCGTTAAAAACACGTACCAAGAACTAAATCGTTTGCGAAATCTTTCACATTTGTGAACTAAAAAGCTGGAAATATAAAACTTTTTTTATTTTTGGCGTTTTTGCCTTGTGGTACGGAACCCTTCGTGTGCGAGTTCGACTCGCTCTTGGCCATTTTTTTTGCGCACAAAAAACACAATCACTTTCCAAAGCAAATACCAAAACAAAATCCTACTTATTTGCTACCAAAATTTTTCTTCCCAGAAAAAATGGGATGATTGAAATAAAATGTCTCCTTCACTTGAACACACTAGAGTCTAAATCAAATATTACTAGATCCGAGTGATATCTTCAAATGGTTTTATACTGGAGATAAAAATAAATTTTCAAAGTGTACCGAGGGTCAGGACCCGCGTCTCTAAAGGTCGGGGTAAATCGAATCAACAGGACATGTTGTGTGGTCTAAGTTATAAGCTGATCAATCATGGCATGATGGACTCCCAGTACTCCCACCTGAAAGTCCTCCAGACCGTATTTCGGCCACGGCGGCCAATCTCAACGGAGCGGGAGATATTATAGTGCACAAGTGTGCAAGCAGACACAGGTTCACTCCCTCTTCCCTCACTCTCATAGTCTGAAGGGACGGCAATCCGACACGACCGGAGAGAGACGCAGGACCAACGGCTTAACGTGCTTTCCGAGACACGAGGGTATCACACCGCCAACGTCCAAACTCCGGGTTGTTACTATGAAATTCCTAATGGAAAAATCAATAACAGTTTTCCTGACCGAATCGAACCCAGGATCAGGTCAGCAGTCGCGCTTGCGACCACGAGAACAAAGGCGACTCCCACCCTAGACTCTACTAGAATTATTAGAATATGTTACTACAACTGCTATATGGTCATTCGGCAAAAACCGCCATATTTGTTTGCTGAAAGACCATGTTCTAGTAAATAAGGTCTAACTATCTGCGCACCGCGGTTTCAACCGCGTAAATGTCGATCCCGTGGGAATATCGGTATAAAAAGTAGCCATATTTTAATCCAGGGTGTCAGCTACCTCTATACAAAATTTTATCAAAATTGGTCTAGCCGTTTGAGCGTGAAGAAGTAACAAGCATGTAAACACACACACACACACACACACTCACAAACTTTCGCCTTTATTATATTAGTACCTATGATGTTACTACAATGATAATATGATCATTCGGCAAAAACCGCCATATTTGTTTGCTGAATGACCATATTCTAGTAATTATGGTCCAGTATTAGCGCGGCAAAGCTAACTCACTTACCTATATGTATAGACCCCAGCTCACATCAAGCTACTACATCATCATCTGCCTAGACTTTTCCCAACTATGTTGGGGTCGGCTTCCAGTCTAACCGGATGCAGCTGTATACCAGTATTTTTGATGGAGCGATAGATTTTACATGGAGCGACTGACTATCTGACCTCCACAACCCAGTTACTGGGTAATACGATACCCCTGCTTGGTAAGACTGGTTGTCAGACTTTCGGGCTTCTGACTACCCGTAACGACTGTCAAAGTTCTACGAATGACAGCCGGGACCAACGGCTTAACGTGCTTTCCGAAGCACGGAGGGGTCTCGGTATGTAAAGATGGTCACCCATCCACAGACCAACCGCGGAAAGCTTAGCTTAACCTCATCGATCGTCCTGTGCGGCTGTTATCATTTAGCTACGGGCCCCTTTAGGGAAATTTGACAGATTTCAAATTTCTTTAATAGATTTTCAACTTTAACGCTAAAGCATAACGTTCAAAGTTGATTGGGAAAATTTTACAGTTTCGGGTAGCTTGATGTGCTGGCGGGTGACATTGCATTATGTATAAATACCTAAATATATGTTTTTATTATACAAGTAGTTGAGCCCCGCGGTTTCACCCGCGTAAATGTCGATCCCGTGAGAATATCGGGATAAAAAGTAGCCTATATGTTAATCCAGGGTGCTAGCTATCTCCATACAAAATTTTATCAAAATTGGTCCAGCCGTTTGAGCGTGAAGAAGTAACAAAAATATAAACACACACATAAACACACACACACACACACACCCCCACACACTCACAAACTTTCGCCTTTATAGTATTAGTGTGATACATAATAATGTAACGATTTCAAAATAATTGTGAACAAAACCGTTGGTATGCAAACCCTACATATATCAGTACAGTCATATGTATTTATTAAGAGCTTTTACGCCGAACGGCATTTCAAACAAACTTTCTAGCCCTTATTTTTCGAAATGAATGAACCGATTTTAATGAAACTTCATACGCATAAGCAGGATACAAAGGTCTAAAAAGTTATTAGAAAACATTTTCAAGATGTCTTATTTAAAAAAAGATAACTGGAAATGCCTGTTTCTATTGAAAATTTAAAATCGGTCTAATTTGGCTGTAACACTATTTTTTGAAAATGTTTTCTACTTACTAACTTTTTAGAACTTTGTATCCTGCTTATGCATATGAAGTTTCATTAAAATCGGTTCATTCATTTCGAAAAATTAGGGCTTGAAAGTTTGTATGAAATGCTGTTCGGCGTAAGCGCTCTTAAACTAGTTGTTACACTAACAATCATACATGTTGTATGTTTAACCTTTTGACTGCCACACGTCAAAACATCAAAAACATGCCGTTGTCGGCGTCAAAGTCTGTGATGTAGTCGAACCGTGGCGTGCTGGGCACATTTTGGTTTGTCATCTACACATGACTGTGGGGGGTCCAAAGGTTAAAATATGTGATTTAGCCTATTTAACATTGTTCGGATTATATTAGTTTGCATTTAGAATTTAAAGATCTTTTTGTTAACCTTTCTGTTCTTCTTCTTCTTCACGTCGCTGGCACGACTGTATTTTAAATCTTGTTTTCCCAAAACTTCGCCTCTTCCACGGCGTTGTCGGTGGCAGTGATGAGGTCACTTTGACTGCATGTTTTTGGACACAGAGGGCAGGATAGGAGTGGTGTGATTACGGAGCTATGTCACAAACCATGCTCCACCTCCTATACTGCCCTCTGTGTGTCCCAAAACCTTTCTGTTAATAAGGAAAAATAATATTATAAATTCGAAAGTAACTCTGTCGCTTTTAGCGATAAGAACGCCCATTGTGTCACCCTTTGTACAGTTTCTATAATTATGTCTGTAATTAATATGGTGTACATAATAAAGAGTATTCTATTCTCTATTCTGTCTATCTGTCTGTCTGTATGTTACCTTTTCACGCCTAAACCACTGACCGGATTTCGATGAAATTTGGCAGAGAGATAGATTGCATCCCGGGGAAGGACATAGGATAGTTTTTATCGACATACCTCGCGGGCGATTCCGCGGGCGGAAGCTAGTTAATATTAAATATAAAAATTATTAAATTATTAAAATTAATAATTTTGCTTTATTGATTTTTAAAGCTAAAAAATCAATCAAGCAATCAATCAATCACGGCATAGATGCCACGATGGCCAAGTTCGCGTGTTTTCTCTTCATTACAGAATAATTTCCTTTCAAAACACGTCATCACTTGTTGACAAGATATGCAAATATGCATACCTTATTTATTTATTTATTATTTATTTATTTACTTATTTATTTATTTCAAATATGCATACCTTATTTAGCCTTAAGGTGAATGGGTAGTTGAGACCGCGAAATTCAAATTTTCTTACGTATTTTGCAATTTGCAGGTCAGTGTCAGGTTGTATCTTGATCAAAATACGATTCGCGACAATAACAGGTACATAGAGAATTATAATCATTAGAATCATTAATACGCCTTTCTAAGTTAGATTTCTACCATTAACACTTTTCCATAAGAGATTGGTGGTTGGTGGTAGAAATCTAACTTAGAAAGATATATTAATGATTCTAATGATTATAATTCTCTGAATAAGTACCTGTTATTGCCGTGAATCATATTTTGATCAAGATAAAATCTGACACTGACCTGCAAATTGCAAAAAACGTAAGAAAATTTGAATTTTGCGGTCTACCACTATCCTATACCTTAACAGAATACTTTGTTTCCATCGAAAATATGCACGAGTAAGCACAGAATCAATATCTTAGCTAGATCTGGCAGAGCAGCCAGATCGAATGTTACTAGATTCAAAATAGCCCGTCTCTAAACTTTAGCAATTTCATCTTTCCGCTGGCAGACTGTCGCTGGATTTTATGTATTTTATTCAGCGATCAGAATAATTATTTTAGGATAGCTGAGCTTTATAGTGGGTAATAACGTTTAAGTTAATAGTTAAGGATTAAATTAAAGAAAGTTGTGAAAGTAGGCAATATTAAAATTAAGGTGTGGAACGCGATTAGGGTGCAGACTTTGATGTGATCAATAATATGGATCATTATTTATTTAATATATACCTACGTTACTAGCTGCGTCCCGCGGTCTTACCCGCCTAAATGTCGATCCCGTGGGAATATCGGGATAAAAAGTAGCCTATATGTTAAGGGGCTTACATGACCTAAAGCACGGTCACTGTCGGAATGCATAGAAAAGAAAGAGAAGCGCGATTACACAACGCTGGTAATTTATTGCAAAATATGAAGCAATTATTTAATTACAAAAAATCTATTGTTTGGACTAAAAAACCAAAACACTAGTATTTTAGTATTTTGCTTGTAGAATAATTTGACAAAAAAACAGAATGATTGTATGTATATTAGTATGGTTTTTATTGTAAAAAGAAAGTTTTTTAGAGGTATTTTCATGATTTTTTTCTATCGTATCAAATTAGTTGTATTATGTTTTCATCACACTATCTACCTAGCATATATCCTGAAGAATATCATATATTTTTCTAATTTTGTTTACTGTAGTCGATCATATACTTTTATTGTTTCTAAAACTTGCGTTTTTTGTGTTCAGGTCCTGTAAGCCCCTTAATCCAGGGTGTCAGCTACCTCCATACAAAATTTTATCAAAATTTTTCCGTCCGTCGGACTCGCACACGAAGGGTTCCGCACCCTAAAAATAAAAATAAAACAAACAAAATTTTTTAAAGTCTTTGAGCTTGGGTTCTGCCACTTACCTACTACATAGATTGCTAACCTTTCTTTCGTCATTTTCATCATCATCATTTCAGCCGAAAGACGTCCACTGCTGGACATAGGCCTCCCCCAAAAGAGGGGGGTTTGCCATAATCGCCACGCTTGGCAGGCGGGTTGGCGATCGCAGTATGGTATGGTGGTGGAAAGCATAGAGAACGCTGCTGCCCATTCTCCGGTACGCCCCTTAGTCGCCTTTTACGACACCCACGGGAAGTATGGGGTGGTGCTATTCTGTAAGTCCGGCACCACACAGACTTTCTTTCGTAGTCGAGTAAAAACTACTGTCTACATCTTGAAGGTAATTTATATCTAGGTACAGACGCGAGCACTTCAAGCTACCCGAATCTGTCAAATTTTCCCAATCAACTTTGAACCTTGTGCTTTAACGATAAAGTAAAAAATCTATTAAAGACGTTTGACAGATTGTAGTAGCTTGATCTGCTGGCGTCTGTGCCTACCTACATTTTCACCCAAACAAAGACGCAAGAACTTGATTGTTGGCACAATCACACTTAAATGTTATGCCCCATTACTTCCTTACCGCTTAAACTTACAACTGGGACCACAGAACAACCCGTTGGCAATCAAGTAGCAATCCCAAATTCGCGGAATCTTAATGAAATTACCCACGAAGCCGTCACAAATTACTTTAAGTGGAGCACAGTTAAGTTATTTATTTACTTAATTCTATGTTGTATACGGGCCTTATAAGAAGGCTAAAAGTCACCCAAAGGGCAATGGAGAGGGCTATGCTTAGAGTTTCCCTGCGTGATCGAATCAGGAATGAGGAGATCCGCAGGAGAACCATGGTAACCGACATAGCCCGAAGAATTGCCAAACTTAAGTGACAGTGAGCAGGGCACATTGCTCGCAAAACAGATGGCCAATGGGGCCGAAAGGTTCTGGAGTGGCGACCGCGTACCGGAAGACGTAGCGTTGGAAGGCCTCCCACAAGGTGGACCGACGACATTGTGAAGGCCGCAGGAACCCGTTGGATGGGAGAAGCACAGAACCGGTCGAGGTGGAGGTGCTTGGGGGAGGCCTATGTCCAGCAGTGGACGTATTTCGGCGGAAATGATGATGATGATTTTGTATAAGTACATAAACTTCACCCCTTATCTCCAGTAGGGTAAAAACTAAAATATAAATTTAAACTCTATCTGCGTCTGTGTTTCCGAGCGCATACAACCCGATTCTCTTCAAAGTAAGAGTGAACAGACTTCTTCTGGGTAAGCTCACTCCATCGTTGACTTTGTCTCTGTCACCTCTGACCTAGACTAGAGTCAGGAGCGAATCGGAATTGCGCACCGCGGGTTAATAATTATGTTTTTAAATTTTCATCGGCGAGATCTATATTCTTAAGAGAATTTTAACACTGTGCACTGCGGTGTAGAATATTGCAGTTTTATGTCAGCGCCATCTCTTGACCGATAGCGGAACTAATGTAACTTTTGTTGATGATTTCTGGAAAAGTATGCTATTTAGAGACTTCGTTTTATTTTTCCTGTAATATGTACATAAACTTCTATCACATAGAATAATTTCAGATTTTTCTGTTTGCAAACTTCGGAGCTAAGGAGGGGAAAGGTATTTACATTTTTCATCAAAAGTAAAAAACTATGCGGCCTAAAAAAAAGAAAAAATGTTTGAGAATGTGCAAACTGCGCTTTTTCATATGATACCCCACATGCCCTAGTAGCCCCACTTCGAAATTTTCAGACCCCCCTTTCAGACCCTAAAAATAAAAAAAATATAAACTTTACATGCTAGGTCCTTACATAAAATGCTTCTTTTATCACAATTAGCCTGTTATGTTCCCACTGCTGGGACACAGGCCTCCTCTCGGTGAGAGGGAGTGGGCCGTAATCCACCACGGGGCCCAATGCGGGTTGGTATATCTCACATGTCTTCGAATGTTTGGTTCTAGGACATGCCGGTTTCCTCACGATGTTTTCCTTCACCGTTTTGAGAGCAGTGGTGATGAAATGATTTACATAATTCGAAAGTAACTCTGTCTGTCTGTGTGTATGTTACCTTTTCACGCCTAAACCACTGAACGGGTTTCGATAAAATTTGGCAGAGAGATAGATTGCATCCCGGGGAACGACACAGGATAGTTTTTATCCTGATATTCCCACCGGATCGATACTTATGCGGGTGAAACCGCGTGGCGCTGCTAGTAATTTACATAAAATAAAGCGCGTGTCTGGGTTCAAACTCGCGACCTACACTAGTCAGTCAGTCAGGACCGATACTACTGGGCCACTGGTCAAGGAAAGGAAATGGTAGATATATGTTAAAGGCAAATCTACAGACATTATTGTATCGAAAATAGACACCCACCTAATTAGAAGGAGTTTGTTTCTGCGTCAAATAATAGATCACCATCTGTCATAATCAGTCCAAGTTATACAAATCTCATCATCATCTGCCTAGCGTTTTCCCAACTATGTTAGGGTCGGCTTCCAGTCTAACCGGATGCAGCTGAATACCAGTATTTTACATGGAGCGACTGCCTATCTGACCTGCACAACCCAGTTACTGGGTAATACGAAACCCATTGGTAAGACTGGTTGTCAGACTTTCGGGCTTCTGACTACCCGTAACGACTGTCAAAGATCCACGAATGACAGCCGGGACCAACGGCTTAACGTGCTTTCCGAGGCACGGAGGAGTCTCGGTATGCAAAGATGGTCACCCATCCATAGACCAACCGCGGCAAGCGTAGCTTAACCTGATCATCGACCTGTGCGGCTGTTATTATTTAGCCACGGACCCCTCCCAAGTTATACAAATTTAATGAGGAGAATCCACCTACATACATTTGACAATTTCCTCAATTCAACCTTTACTTATTTCTACCCTCCTTCATTTACCCAAACACACACACACACATACGCACGAAGCTAGTGTAGCAAACCGTTCTCATTTCGCGGAAGTCGGTAAACAATCCTAATAATCTATTAAAAGACGTTAAGGAACGGAGGGAAACGGCTGAATTTTGCGGAACACAGAATTTGAAGGAATTTCATTACAACGTTTATGCACAAAATAAGTAGGTACAGAAGGTTGGGTTCATACAACGAGCGCAAACGCACGCACACATAGACACGCGAGTACGTTTGCACGTACAGCGAGTGCAAGCGGACTCGCGAGCGGCATTTGTTTGATATCATCGTACATATTCCATAATATTTAAATTATAGCCACCCAAATGGCAATGGAGAGGGCTATGCTTGGAGTTTCCCTGCGTGATCGAATCAGGAATGAGGAGATCCACAGGAGAAACAAGGTAACTGACATAGCCCGAAGAATTGCCAAACTTAAGCGGCAGTGGGCAGGGCACATTGCTCGCAGAACAGATGGCCGATGGGGCTGAAAGGTTCTGGAGTGTCGACCGCGTACCGGAAGACGTAGCGTTGAAAGGCCTCCCACAAGGTGGACCGACGACCTTGTGAAGGCCGCAGGAACACGTTGGATGCGGGAAGCACAGGACCGGTCGAAGTGGAGGTGCTTGGGGGAGGCCTATGTCCAGCAGTGGACGTCTTTCGGCTGAAATGATGATGATGATGATGAACCAGCGATTCGATAATTGGACGATAATTGAGAGTGAAAGGATGCGTCACGTTTAGGCAATGATATTATAAAGGAAAGATGTGCTACGTTCATACTGAGCGACGTTCTGTATTGTTGCGTTGTTTTTACAAAGTACTTACTGCGATAATACGGAACGTATGACTCAGAAAGAGATAGCTATCTGTAGTGTGTTGCTCGCTGCTATTAGCGGACTAAATGAAACTACAACAATTGTCTGAATTTGTCTGCAACAATTTGCGCGCGCTATTGCGATATCTACTTCTTTAATATAATATCATTGCGTTTAGGCATATTCGTTACATGAAAGAGAAGAAAGATATACTTAACTCTCTCTCTCTCTCTCACACTAAATCTCTCTTATTCGTTATTTTTTAGGGTTCCTTATAGTTTCGTCATGTCTCTCTGTCTGTCTGTCTGTCTGTCCGAGGTTTTGCTAAAAGACCGTTAGTACTAGAAAGCTGTAATTTTGTAGGAGTGCGTATATCAATTACGCCGACAAAGTGGTAAAATAAAATTTTGGAAAATGTTTTTTTTAGGGTAGCTCCCCTACATGTGAAGTGGGGATGAATTTATTTTTTTGTCGTCTACCCCATCGTGTGGGGTATCGTTGATAGGTCTTCTAAAATGACTTGGGGTTTGCTAAAATAATTTTTCGATTTAATGCTCCATTTACGAAATATTAAACTTTAAAGTGCAAATTTAACTTTTAAGTGCCAAAAACTTTAAAGTGCCAGCAGTTTAGGTTTTAGAGGGGGGGCGGACGCCCGTCCGCCCCCCCTCTAAAACCTAAACTGCTGGCTTGAAAAATCTGGAAAAATTCACGATGATAGTGCATTTCATGAACTTTAAAGGAAAACTATAGCGGTTAAGATAACTTTATTATGTTAGCGGTAATAGTCGTTGAACTTGGGTGTTGGATAATTGTGTACCAAATACAAAATCCTTAGCATTAATCCTTTAAAGTGACTAAGATGAAGTAATTGCTTGTTTATAACGGGTAAAGACTGGCATTGAAAAACAAAATATGATTTTTTTTTTATTTTTTTTTTTTAATATTCAAAATAAAGAACAACAGAATCGTACTACATTGTGATAACGAGCTACTACGGAACCCTACACTGTGCGTGGCCCGACACGCACTTGGCCGGTTTTTAAGAAGTTTCACTTCTAATACGTGAATGATGCTGCACGCGATTTTATTAAAATTAATTATTTCCTCTTAAAGAAATATCAACTTTATTGCAGTAAGAATTAAATTAATTTCAGAATGACTAGGTAGTACTTTTGAAAATGTAATGAAACATTTATAAGTTGTATTGCAAACTAAACTTTAATACCAAAACATATTGGGTATTACAAGTATTTTTAGGGTTCCGTAGCCAACGGGACCCTATTACTAAGCCTCCACTGTTCATCCGTCCGTCCGTCCGTCTGTCTGTCAGCGGGCTGTATCTCATGAACCGTAATAGTAGTTCGTTGACATTTTCAGTGTGATTCTATTGCCGCTGTAACAACAAATAATAAAAATAAAATAAAGTTCAAAGTTAAAGGGATTCCCATTACTAGAAACGTGTTTTTTTCGGCGTTTTTTTTTTGCCTTGTTCTACGGAATCCTTCGTATGGGAATCCGTCACATTTGAAAGCTAAATTACAAGCGCAGGAAACGCATCTACATAATATGCTAGCGCCTGTTTTCGCTCGTTGTACAGAGCCGACCTTCTGTACCTCTCTATTCTGTGTCCCAACTTTGCTAGGATTTCCTAATGGTTGTTTGAACAAGACTCGTATGCAAATATCTTCTTATGATCAATAAGAGGCGTCGTTGGAATATATAGTGACGTTAGGAGAAAATTATGGGTGATTCTGTCGTAATGGTGGACTGTTAAATGTAAAAGTTTGTATTCTGTGGCGGTGGAGATATTTAAAGAAGTGATATGAGGTTTTTTAAACGGTTATTTACACAGCCTGCCCCGTTGGGAAGCGGTCCTGGGTTCGGTTCCTTGGTCGCGCATAGTGTTCACCATCTGCCTCGTCTTTTCCCAACTATGTTGGGGTCGGCTTCCAGTCTAATCGGATGCAGCTTAAAACCCGTATTTTACATGGAGCGACTGCCTATCTGACCGCCACAACGCAGTTACTGGGTAATACGATACCCCTTGGTATACCGGTTGTCAGACTTTCCGGCTTCTGACTACCCATAACGACTGTCAAAGATCCACGAATGACAGCGGGACCAATGGCTAACATGCTTTCCGAGGCACGGAGGGGTCTTGGTATGTAAAGATGGTCCATCCCATCCACAGACCAACCGCGGCAAGCGTAGCTTAACCTGATCGATCGACCTGTGCGCCTGTTATTATTTAGCCACGGACCGGGGTCACTTTGGAACACTTTGCCGGTCGGGTAGTGTTAATGGGTTTAATTTCTTTGTAAAAGTCCCGAATTTGAAAGCTGGCGGTGTGAGACCCCCGTTCCTCGGAGTATCCAATAGGTAATTTCCATAACCTAGATATCAAGTAACATCTTAAACCAGATGACTCACCAAGGATTAGCATTTGTTTTAAATATCAACTAAAGCCGGTCTTATGGCGTCATTAAGTTAAAACCCGGTTTGAATAACAAGGATTAACTGGATCGGGGTTCGTTATCAGATAGTGTAATGTTGGTGATTTGAGCTTGATGACGTAATCTTAGATTAGGGCAGCGTTCGTCCACGTAATTATTTTGAGTGGTGAATCTGACTCCATACGACGTTGATGGTTTTCAAATTACATCGTGCATAGTTAAGTAATGTGGAAACGACAATCCATACTAATATTATGTTATAAATTCGAAAGTAATCCTGTCTGTCTGTATGTTACCTTTTCACGCCTAAACCACTGAACGGATTTCGATAAAATTTGGCAGAGAGATAGATTGCATACGTATAAGAATAATCTGTCAAAAAATAAGAATTATTGTAGTATGGTTTTCATTGTAAAGAGAAAGTTTTTAGAGGTATCTTCATGATTTTTTTCTATCGTATTAAAATAGTTGTATTATGTTTCCAACACACAATCTACCTGTCATATATCCTGAAGAATATCATATATTTTTCTGATTTTGTTTACTGTAGTCGATCATATACTTTTATTGTTTCTAAAGCCTGGCGTTTTGGTCCTGTAAGCCCCTTAAAGTGATCCCTTCGTCTTTCGTGTCCTAAGTTAATACAAAACAGAACAAAAAGGATAAGCAATATCATCCACCTGCCCAACAATAAAATTATAAACACCAGCCCCAATTCACAAACAGTCACGGACAAAAACCGGAAACTTTAACCGTAAAGTATAAACAAAACAGTAACTCCATGACTAATGCGCAACAAAACACCGTAAAACTAATGGAGAGATACCGTTAAAACATTTAAGTGAATATTTTCTTGTGAATAATGGTTGGTTACGTTTATTTACGGCACTGTCCGCCATGGGGAATCCTGCGGGAACGATAAAACGCTACTTCAAGGAGCGTAAAGGGATTTTTTTACCATTTACCGCCTCTAGGGATGATCCCTGGAAGGGTTTTTGTGTAAATTACGGTTTTTGTTAAACACAATCTGTGTGTTAGTAAGATTGTTTTTGGTTTGTTTATTTTTAGCGACTTCAAAAACAAGCGGAGTTATCAATTCGACACGTATGTATTTATTTTCACATAATTATTACAATCTATTAGGGCTTCATACTAAATTTTATAGATGTATGTAATGTTTATGTATGTTTGTCCACGCATTTCTCCGCAACTATTAATCAGATCGTGACCATTTTTTTTTATTGGCTTACATTTACTTCAACTTAGGGAACAGTGCAAGTTTCATCAAAATCGATTCAGTAATTTTCAAGATATGGACTAATACGTGTAACTATGACGGCCTGGCTTATTGATACAAGGTACGGGTGTAGTGTCAAAGGGAAAACATCTTAAAACCTTGGTCAAATTCTAGTGCAATATTTACAACAAAACTGTTAGGTACTTACTTATTACAAATAAATATTCAAGTTTTTACTTAAAACAAAAATATACGTAGTTAATAAAAAATAATTTAAAAGAATTAAATCGACTTCAAAAAGAATTAGGTAAGTAACTCAAAATTTTATTATGAAATAACTTTAATTTCAGAAGTCGGTGGCAAAAAACTAAAACTAAAATACAGATCCCAAGACACCGACTTCCGAAATTAAAGTTATTAACCTAATTTCTTTTTGAAGTCGATTTAATTTTTTTTATTATCTTTTAATGTTACATTATAGTATTCGTTGAAGATGATGATGATGTTGTTGTTGAAGATTGGGACAAACAAACGATCTATATTAGCCCTGGATTGAAATTGCTGGATGTCATGCCCAGCGGTGGGATGATGCAGGTAACAGTAACGTTTAGTTTGTTCAGTAAAATCGGTTTGTGAAGGATTGTTACTGGACTCGTAAGTTCTGTAGCAGCCGTTTCTAAACGGCATTGTATGATCAGCATATAATGTTTTACTGCTGGAACACAGGCTTCCTCTCTGTAAGACGGAGTTGGCCATCCACCATGCCAGTGGCGTAACTATACCGTTTGAGGCTCGTGGTAAATTCAAGGGATGGGGCCCACCCTCAATGTAAAGAAGCTCAACCAAGGTTATAGCTTTTTTTAGGGTTCCGTATTAAAACGGAACCCTATTACTAAGACTTCGCTGTCTGTCCGTCTGTCTGTCTGTCTGTCACCAGGCTGTATCTCAAGAACCGCGATAGCTAGACAGTTGAAATTTTCACAAGTTATGTATTTCTGTTGCCGCTATAACAACAAATACTAAAAACAAAATAAAATTAATATTTAAGGGGGGCTCCCATACAACAAACGCGATTTTTTTGCCTTTTTTTGCTCGATATCAAAAATGGCAACAGGTAGGCACTTGAAATATTACAAAATACTCAGTTGTATTTTAACTTTAATAATAAATAATAAAATTAAAATAAAATAAATATTTAAGGGGGGCTCCCATACAACAAACATGTTTTTTTCGGCGTTTTTGCCTTGTGGTACGGAACCCTTCGTGTGCGAGTCCGACTCGCACTTGGCCAGTTTTTTATTTTTACTAGCATATCTCCCGCGATTTCTTCCGCGTAGATTTCATATTTCCCCTACAACGTTTAACACCTGTTCCTGAGGTCCTGTCCAAAAAATTAGACAAACAATGGGAAAAAGGGACAAACTGTTCAAAACCTGAATGATGTCCTTCATTGCACATTTTCAAAAAAAAAGTTTGCAGTTATGAACTTATGTTAGGATCCTCCTGTGCGCATGGCCCTCTCGGGCCGGGGGCCTCCTCTGGCTGGGGCCCCGTGGCATTTTGCCCCAATGCCACCCTATAGTTACGCCACTGCACCATGCGATGAGGGATAGTGGATGTCACATGTCTTGGAATTTTTGGTTCCAGAACATCTCTCTCACGTTGTTTTCCTTCACCGTTTTGTGACCGAGTACCGCGGAGAAATGCGGAGCATCGATCAAAATTATGAGAGTAACGGAAAAACCCCTTTAAGGAAAAAAGGGTTTATCCGTTACAAATTTGTCCGTGTGTGTGTTACGTCAGAAATCATTACTTAACTTTAAGTCAATAAACGTATTTTCTTTCTTTCTTTCTAAGTTTATAAACAACAACATTTTTAGTATATGCGAAACCCGAAACACGTGTCTAGTATTTTTATGTAAAGAATCTATGTACAAAATTTCAAAACTGTATCATGAAAAATCACAAAGTTATACGCTTATTAAGTTACCTGTTTGCCCGTACAAAAACATGCTCACCCGCGCCGTCTTGCGGTCATTGATAATAGTACCTAGGTACCTAACCGTTCGGCGCGGAGATTGGATAACCTGCTTAGTGTCGCTCGGTGTCCAACTTTTAACCTTTTTATATATTTTTGGGACAAAATATAACATGGGGTAAAAATTTTTGTAATCGATTCAGTTACTTATTCTGAACAAACTACATTCAGGTTTCGCATAATTATACTAAAAATAACGTTGTATGATCACTCAGGGTAAGTAACCGTCTCTAAGTCCCGGAATGAAGTGGCCTATTGACGTCGACACCCCGCGTCTGACCCAATTCGGATATTTATAAAAGAAGTGAGGTTATCGGCTAAAAATAGTGAGGCAACATGGTTAAGTGATCGGTATCGTATGAACTTACCTTTACGTTATAAAATAGAGGTTTGCCTTTTTTTTCAGAATGAGAAATTATCAATTAATGACCCCTCCCGCTCTGGGTGGAGCGGAATGGAGTGTCAGACTCTTAGTGACTAAAACCCACCCGTGTTTCTTCCTTAGCCCTTTATGTTCCGGGCCAACGGTAACCCTTTCGGACAATCCCGCTGACCGGGCAGGCTTCGGCCCTAACAGATGCTGACATCTCTTTGAGGCTACCTTACCTTACCTTCTTTCCTTTCTTACCTTCCTTTAAATATAAAATATCTACTTAAAAAATGTCACCTATTTATAATATCTATACAGGGTGGCGACTAAGTCAACTGCATCCGTCGAGGGGGTGATTCTACACGTCATTCTAAACAACTTTCGCTATAAAACTCAAATCCGAATTGTAAAAAAAAACTTTTCATACATGTATTGAAATTGTCTACTGGTGTGTAGGATTTTTTTTTAAATTTTTGTTTTTTTTCTATAATCGTTATCGCTGATAGAATGTCATATTGCCTAGGCTCTGAGGCTGACTGTCAGTGCACGAACAGCCCTAAACATCAGCACTCGAGACTCAAACGTCATTTCAACACAAACTCAAACTCAAAGCATTTATTTCAATTAAACCTTGTACAGGTACTTTTGAATTGTCAAAATTAAATAGTCTGTCAGTTAGTCAGAAAGTTGAAACTAGTTGCCCATTCCAAAACGTAGATCTATATGGAGAAGAACGGGCAAGAAACTCCATTGACACTCTTTTAAATCAGGATATTACAAAATCCGGGGTACATTATTCTTGTTGCTTCTATAATGTGAGAACAATGTAAAAAAAGACACAAATGAAGGAACAATTCAAAATTAAGATTAAAAATAAGCCTTGGCAGTTAAAAGATGACTAGTCTCAATCGACGGCGCCCGTTCACGAACATGACATTTTCCTCTCCTAGGCTGCTCCACAGTACCTTGGCCTCCGGCTTCCGCATCCAGTCTATCCTAACCACCTGTTTAAGGTCATCTGTTCATTGAGCTGTGGGGTGTCCGTGTCCCACCACCACGATACGCGAAAATCTCATTTATTGCACCTCATCGCTTGTCGTTTGCTGCAGCCGGTCGATTGTGTTAAAATCTCTCCGTGAAAACTTAGGTGAAGCGAGTTTGTTTTTGCTAGGATTTGACACTATTGACAGCTCACTCCACGCTCATTTCACCTAAGTTTTCACGGTGAGATTTTTACAGAATAGTACCGCTGGTATAAAAACAGCCACTCTACCTTCCTGTAAAATTATTTAGCGCATAAATATCCTCATTTTACTTCATAGCATAAAACAGGTCTTACGTTACGCCACGTTAGATCCGTTTAAAACGCTCTAAAAACTTTGAAGCCGAGAGAAACATGCTTCGAAGATAATTTAGGTCATAGCTACGTGAAAACATGGAGTATTAAAGAATATGGAGTGCTCATAAACACATCAGCCGGTAATGTTCCCACTGCTCGGTTTCCTCTCTGTGAGGAAATTATAAAATTACAGTACTCATAACACATGCATAATGAACTTGTAATATTCCCATTGCTGGTATTCAGGCATACTTCGTGTGAGAGGAAGTTTTAAGGTTATGGTTATATCCGGAATATGATCGCGGAAAATCATGCGACATCTTGCCGTAATCTGTGCGGAGTTTCTTAATTTGTTCCAAATTGTAATTTCCTTCCACACACGTTAGCACGAAACGATTTTCAACATGTTTTAATTTTCATTATTATTAAGCTGAGGAGGACACCCAGTAATTAGAATGTTTGAAATCATAGTTTTGGGTACAATCACTGGTATAGAATGCATTTACGAGTATATGGGGCTTCATTCTGCTGCTAAATGTTTAACTCCGTAGCAAGCAATAACATTATCTAAATAGCCTCATACGGCCGTTATGAATTACGCACACAGAATAGGCAGTCAAATACCTACCCGCTGCGACAGAGTTACAACAATACTCGGCAATATTAACATCGCGCCGACTTTAATTAACGCCCGGCTTGTCTTACGAGTAGTTGAAGCATATTAGCACTCCATTCCTTCATACTCGAGTGTCTCAAGCTATTTTATTCCTTTGAGTATAAGCCGGATAACGCTAGCTTTTGTTCGTTCACTGTTTTATACTGATACTCTATAAACTTGGCAGTAAAAGTCAATAGAATATTTAATATACTTTTAACAGATGAGCAGGAACCAACTAAACTTTTATGCACTAGAACTTCTTACTCCAGTTGTTGCTATTTAAAAACTGGGTTGTGGAGTCGCGCCATGTTAAGTACTGGTATTCAGCTGCACTCTGACTGGAAGCTGACCCTAAGGTAGTTAGGAAAAGGCTGGCAGATGATGAGTTCAAGTAAGAGCGACTACTGAGCATGGAATCTTGGGCACTATTCGAATCCCGATATCTTCTCGTCCCACATACCGCAGTATCTCAAGACGAAAGTCTTTGACCAGTGCGTGTTGCCAGTGATGACTAATGGCACTGGAACGTGGTCGCTCACAATGGGCCTTATAAGAAGGCTAAAAGTCACCCAAAGGGCAATGGAGAGGGCTATGCTTGGAGTTTCCCTGCGTGATCGAATCATGAATGAGAAGATCCGCAGGAGAACCAAGGTAACCGACATAGCCCGAAGAATTGGCAAACTTAAGTGGCAGTGAGCAGGGCACATTGCTCGCAGAACAGATGGCCGATGGGGCCGAAATATTCTGGAGTGGCGACCGCGTACCGGAAGACGTGGCGTTGGAAGGCCTCCCACAAGGTGGTCCGACGACCTTGTGGAGGCCTCAGGAACCCGTTGGATGCGAGAAGCACAGGACCGGTCGAAGTGGAGGTGCTTGGGAGAGGCCTATGTCCAGCTGCAGTGGAGGAGTCTTTCGGCTGAAATGATGATGATGATTCGATTCCTGGGGTCCGGAAAAGTGACACTTTCGATAATACTCATCAGCAGTAAGGAGTTAGGATTAGTGGTCGGGTAAAGGCAATCGGCGGAGTAATTGCGTAACAGGCTAACAGTAGGAATGACTTTCATTTTTACAGTTCGACAACATTCATTGCATTTTTTGCGATGTTGAACACACACATATTTCGGACATATGAAGCAATGTATTAGCAATATTCATCTTGCGATTTTATCGACGTGTGTAAGCGGGGTGGCGATTCGGCTTGTGAGGCGATCTGGTAAGCGACCAGCCGCACGGCGAAAATCTACCTGGTGAAATAAGCGATGATGAAGTCGACGATGGTGCAAGCTTGCATAGAAGTAACCTATTCACTGATGACATCAAAACTTGGTTTTCAGACTGCCTGCAATCGACCCAGATCAGCGCACTTTATTCCACAGCACCAGCAGCAGCAGTTATGGTAACTTGGTAACGTCCACATTCCGCCAGTGATGTTTAAAGGATGATTTCCACCAAACAGCTTGCATCGCATCGGATCCGACAGGATACGAACGGATGCGGCGACAGCCGGACGCGTCCGGCAGGATGTCGACGCATACGATCGGCTCCGTACCGTCGCGCGCCTAGTAGTACAGTTTCATTCCTAGCGTGTTGACGGGTTCTATACGCGACGACAGCCGAAAGGATTCGATCGGATACGACGACAAGCGAACGGAGCCGTTCTCGTGTCGCAGCATACCTTCGGCTACGATCGCGTGTCGCGGAAGACGTCCGCGGTCAAGCTGCCGTGCGCGGCTTGGTAATATAGACTTTAAATACCGTGTACACGATTTAATATCGTTTAAAGATTGTAAATTCCATTCCGATCCGATGCGATGCGAGCCGGTTGGTGGATACCCTTAAGTCCCATGTAACAAGGAGCGATCCTATAGCCATCAACCGGCCACAAATCCCCCGGACTGCCACTGAGAAATTCCAGACTTGAGACTTGATTTACCTTTCAGTTTAACTGACTTATCTATCAATTTATTCCATCGCAGTTTGTCTGTGTGGTGCCGGACTTAAAGAATAGCATCACCCCATACTTCCCGTGGGTGTCGTAAAAGGCGACTAAGGGGCGTACCGGAGAATGGGCAGCAGCGTTCTCTATGCATTCCACCACCATACCATACTGCGATCGCCAACCCGCCTGCCAAGCGTGGCGATTATGGCAACCCCCCCCCCCCTTTTGGGGGAGGCCTATATCCAGCAGTGGACGTTTTTCGGCTGAAATGATGATGATGATGAGTTGACTACCACAAAGGATTTTCCAAATAGGGTCATGCTGTAACGAAATTCCCCATACCGGGGATACGGATATAGGATATAGTAGAGCCTAATCTTTTGAAACGTAATACTGTTATTGGGAAACTAGGTGTCGTAATAAAATTGTGGGGTGGCCTTTGTGGGGTACAAGACACTACAGGCTAAGAGCTGACAAACAATGTTTCAAAGTGTTTTACTGGTTTCAAATGTTCACAGTTTCTATGTAAACGATCAAAGAAAATGACAACAACCTCGGTTATTTTATACGTAGTTTCTGTGTGAAAAATCTAACCGTCATTGTTGACATTTTTTCTTTGTCGCGTTTCTGTTTGCGTGCAAAGTAAATATGTCAATAGCTTTGTGTGGGTTTACAAACCCAAATCACATATACATACAGATCTAAGCCCAGAACAACGGTACTATGTAATTTTAGGCCATCCAAATATTTGTCGCGTACGGGAAACGAACCCATGTCCCGTAGCAACCTATGATTTAATAAGTGCAGAAATCTTGCGTCTTATAGGCTCAATTTACACCGCCGCGGAATGGAAGCAAATTTTCGTTATAGCAAAATTAACTTTATGTCAATTGTCTAACGTAAAAACGTCAAACGAGTTTGTTACTGCGGGAATTCCCGAGAATGCGCGATAATTCTCCAGAATATGCGTGACCTGTGCGTATGGGTGTATCTAATTTGTACGTTACACTATTGACATAAAGTTCATAATGCTTTGTACAAAAAAAAATCGCTTCCATTCCCCGGTGGTGTAAATTGAGCAATAGAGGCATGGGAAACAGGGTGTTATGTCTGGTGGTGTTGTAACTGCCCGACGATTGATGTCAGGACCTTGTATACAATGTGTTGATTTGCATCCTAGTCAAATTCAAGGACGTAATTATGCTAATGATTCTCGACCCAAATCAACAATAAAATGAGTAGGTATTTTTTTATTTTATTTTCTTATTTAAGGAAATCCGTAAGTGTGAACCAGCCGTATTTAAACGCGGCCCGTCTGTTACTAGCCCTATAACCGCGCTTCACACACACACAAATGCATACCATTCATGCAATTCTCATTCGATAAATTCGTAGGTAATCAATCCCATCCTCCAATCACACTCTCCCACGCTGCTCCTAGCCACGCCCCTTTTCCCCGTCTTTCTGTCGGCGCGGCGCGCGGCGCCGGCGCCGACAGTGTGTTTGAACTCGCCGAAGTTTTCGCAAGTGCGCTTTGCGAATTTCCGTACATCGAGACGTAGTTACAAAGTGTGATGACGGACAATTACTCAAATGCCGAGTTGGTGGAGATGGTCGCCATCAGTGGAGACAGCCTACGTGGAGCCATCCGGATGTTCGTGGAAATGTATCCCGATCGGGCACAAGACATTCACCCAGGTGATAATACTGTGCGGGTTACATTTTGGTCGCTGGTTCCTGGAACACCAAGACGCCAACATCCTGTGGATGGACGAGTGTTTACCTAAGA
Organism: Mesoligia furuncula; assembly: GCA_916614155.1. NCBI lineage: Eukaryota > Metazoa > Arthropoda > Insecta > Lepidoptera > Noctuidae > Mesoligia > Mesoligia furuncula. The sequence continues at coordinate 7,008,064 of OU744815.1, forward strand.
GTTGAAAGTAAGTACACCACGTACTTATACTTAACTAGCACGTCTTTCCATTTCATCAAACGTAGAAAACATCATTTTTAGACTTAGTAGATCGGTACACTAACTAAGGTAGGTATTATTGCCGGCCCTAAGCCCGTTATGTAGGAAGGAAAGTTTGAAATCAACCAATTTAATCCACAAATAAAAACAAAATCATTTAATCATCTGATAACAGGTCAGTGAACTTTTCTTTGGCGCACTAGTATTACTGTCATTAGTAAGATTTCCGTATTCCAATGATGCTCAAAAATGAGTTAATTATCAAGCGAAATTTATGACAATAATGTAGGTGATTTTCGAAATAAAATTAGGTAAAATTATTGCTACCGGTCGGGTCATGGTCAACCGCGGGGAAAAACAGCTGCATGCATTGTCGCTGTGTGCGTAGTCGGGTGATTCTGTTTTATTTGTATTGAATTAAGGGTGTAATTCTGAAATACTGTTAAATTTCAACAACAAAAAAAAAGCAGCGCTTACTAGTTATTGCCCCATAACGTACTTCAATTGATTATTTATGTATTTTATGACAACCTCCTGAACTTTGACGAGGATGCAAATCAACACATTGTATAATTATGCTAATTGCGCGGTATACTTTGCTTGCGCGATGCAGGATTTTGTGTGACGTCATGTGTGATGCGTAGTTCGCATATGGCGATGTAGATGCCGCCACATACTTTTTTGAAGAAATTTCTTACAGGTTTGCAGTATTTAGACAAGAAACGCCAAAAACTAGGGAGATGTTTACAAATGTGTATCCCAAATTCGATGACTGTAATCATGGACACGTCAATCGAATAACCCTGTATAAAGTACAGACAGCAATTATTCAATCTATAAACTCGTCAGTAATTGGATATCTTGTTTGCTGGTAACGATTCGTTGTACAACCAGTTGTACAACTGAGCGGTAGATGGATTGGTCGAAACAATTTGTACTAACATCAAAAAAAATGGAGTTCGGAATTGTCATCACTTATTGATGGACTGTGTTCGATAAGAGTCTGAGAGAAATGATCAGGGGGCCTAAAAAGGCTACTGGCAGAATCATAAAAGGATAACAGAATGGACAGTTAACTGTTAAGTTAATCGTATCAAATCCCATTGGTGAAGCATTTCTCAGTTATTTTTTTAGGGTTCCGTTGCCAAACGGCAAAAAACGGAACCCTTATAGATTCGTCATGTCTGTCTGTTTGTCTGTCCGTCTGTCTGTCTGTCCGTCCGTATGTCACAGCCACTTTTTTCCGAAACTATAAGAACTATATTGTTGAAACTTGGTAAGTAGATGTATTCTGTCAACCGCATTAAGATTTTCACACAAAAATAGAAAAAAAAACAATAAATTTCGGGGGTCCCCAAACTTAGAACCGAAACTCAAAAAAAATTTTTTTTTCTCAAACCCTATGAAATATTACTATACGAGTAGGTAATCACAATGGTGAACACAACATGTTTTATTTGCCCTCTCACCTGAATGCTTGTTTAAAGCTGTAAGAACCCTTTCCATAACCACGATAATTATATGGAGCGTATTTTTTTTAAACCAGCGACACACAATCACAATCAGCATATAATGTTCCCACTGTTGGGACACAGGCCTCCTCTCGGTGAGAGAGAGTGGGCCATAATCCACAACGCGGGCCCAGTCCGGGTTGGCAGATGTCACATGTTTTCGAATTTTTGGTTCTAAGACATGCCGGTTTCCTCACGATGTTTTCCTTCACAGTTTTGAGAGCAGTGGCCATGAAATAATTTACATAAAGTAAAGCGCCTTTCTGGGTTCGAACCTACAACTCGTAAGTCGGGGCTGATATCGCTGGGCCACTACTGCTCTACCACCAGCGACAATAGCCCTACCAGATTCTTATTTCCTCTGTAACTCTATACAAAAACTACTACTACTCCTTAATATTTCTTTAAACATTCAGCATGTTTAATTTGTATGTCAACGAGTGTTATGTGACAAATAAATTACTTATGTATAACTTAAAAACAAACATGAGGAAAATATTTTAAAAAATCCTACAACAATTAATTTTTCTGCTAACGCTCCCAGCTCCCTGTTAATTATTGTTTAGTAAACAACTTTATTGAAATACCCGACTCTTTCTTATAATTATATACTACTATTTACTGCATTTCTAGTTTTTTTTTTATTATTATTATTCACTTAGCCCGGATACCATCCATGTTGCCAATTAATTTTATAGCTATGCTCTTTTTAATGTTAAACAACACTTTTGATTAAAAGGAACTTTATGGTGTTGTTTTATGAGTTATGAGCTATATTTTATTTTTGCTTCTCTTACCCGGTGTATTGTGTACTTGGTAAGTCAGAAAAATCACACTAATATTATTAAGGCGAAAGTTTTTGAGTGTGTTTGTGTGTTTATATGTTTGTTACTTCTTCACGCTCAAACGGCCGGACCAATATTGATAAAATTTTGTATGGAGGTAGCTGACACCCTGGACTAACATATAAGCTACTTTATAACCCGATATTCCCACGGGATCGACACTTACGCGGGGTGCAGCTAGTATTTATTAAATAAGCTTATCTGTAGTCTGAAAAATTAATTCTTGGAAAATCTATCCTGGATACATACTTTTGTGGTATTATTACGAAATCTTTGACGGATTTTCCAACCATTTTTCTCAGCATCGTGTCATTTCTCGGAATGTTTCGGGGTCGTTTTTTTTTGCCTCCGTCTGGATTCTTCGGAACTTCCGATCCCCTGGAACTTTTGGATTTTAAGGCTGATATACATTAGTTAATTAGTTGCAGTAGAGTTGAATCCCTTGACATCTATACGTGACACTTCGCAATAAAAAACTGTCACTTTTGGACAGATGTTTTGACACAAAGTCAAAGTATAAAAATAATTTATTTCAAATTAATAAACAAACATATATGGCACTTTTGAACGTCATAATTTACAGAAAATTAGGTTCAAAAGGTAGTTTCGTATGGAGAAGAATGGGCAAGAAACCTCAACCTTTACAAATGTTTAACAATATTTTGCATACTAGCTTCCGATTGCCCACGACTTGGTCCGCGTGAAATTTCACCCTCCCCCCATTCGCCCTCTTAGGGGTGGAATTTCGAAAAACCCTTACTTAGGATACCTACTCTTCACAAAGAACACACCCTCCAAATTCCATGTCTCTAGGACCAGCGGTTTAGGCTGTGCGTGGACTTTGAATTTTATATAGGTGGTAAATAATTATATGTGAAGTCGATGCACCTAGAATAAAATAACTATACCACAATAGGTTAAATGATTTAGAAGAAAGCAACCACTTTGATTTTGTCTAGAATCTAGATTGTTCTATGGAGCAGCACCAGCCTGCTTCCAAGCATTCTTATCCTGGACTTCTAGAAGCAACCGGTTTCATTTTCTCTTGACTCTACATTGTCCTATGGAGCAGGACCAGCATGTTTCCAAACATTATGATCCTCTAAATTGTAATTATGCTTGTTTACAAAGTGTACTTTTAATGAGTTTAAAATTTTCTATCATCATAATTTCAAAATTTATTTTGCAATATGTTACATGACTGACTACTTGATCTAAACTCACTACTTAACTAATGCAAGCCCGCCATTACGGCGACAAACTGGTTGATGTCATATGTTTGTGCAAGTTTAATAATTGGTACAGAATCTTCCTTATTTCGAACAATAAACCTAACATCACACGATGATAAACAAAACAAAAGAAACACAATCACACATATGACAAACATAAAAACAAAAGATAAACATAAACAAATAAACAAAAGCCTCGTGTTTGTCTATCAAGCCAATAACAATAAATTTAACAGGAGTAGTGTCACAACGATTTTAACAGGATCCGAGACAGTCCTGGCGCCAAAGTAATTGCGATCAATCCACACAGTATTTATAGATACCAATAAAGATTGTAGATAGCAAAAATGATATCGATAGCAATTATTATTTATTGCTATTTCGATTGCTATTTGCCACTCGTTTATTTCTTGTTTATTAAAGTTCAAGGAACTTTTAAAGAATTTTCTATGCAGGAGTTTTAAGAAAATTTTGGTGGTCGTTTTATGATTTATTTGCTTTATCTTAATATAGTTTTAATACGAAAATGAGATAAAAATGCATTCAAAATCAAAAAATCCAAATCAAAATGTTTTATTTCACATAAACCTACATGGGCACTTATGAAACGTCAGAAGCTAGGTGCACGGTTCAAATTGGTCGTTTCCTATGGAGAAGAACCGGCAAGAAACTCCATGGTTACTCTTTTTAAAAATAATTGGGTTTTACAATGTTTCCCGATTACATTAGGTATGGGAGGACAGCGCAGGCCTGTCAACAAGTACCAAGTACTTGATAAAATAGAAAATGGTCTACAGATCTAAAGTCTATAAGGCCTACAAAGTCCTCACATTTACAAAATAAGAATCTATCAAAAGGATAAATAATAATAAAAACCTACTAAAACCAAGTGTTATGATTGCCATTAAAACCACTAATAAAGAGGTGAAAAATTTCAATTGTCTGTATATAATGTCAAATAATAAAGAAATTATGTCAAAAAGTATGTTAAAAAAAAAAAATTAAACATCGAAAAACATTGAACACATTGAAAAAAAATACAACAGTGCCACGTGAGAGTATTTGGAACTATACAGTAACATCTTTACAATATGTAGGTAAGTACGAGGAAAGTGAGCAAGAAAATGTTACTATAACATAAAGTAGATCCTTAAGTGTGTATATGTTACGGGCAATTTGATAAGTCCGGGCACTATTAATAATGGCCGGTCTGTATTCATAATGCCCGACTCAATTGGGCAATGTGATTAAAACAGCATGATTAATCACTTTTCCCGGCCATTATGAATAATGCCCACCCTATCTTGGGCAAAGTAATAAATTAGGTGAACTGTAGTGTTTTTGTTTTTAAAAATGCTATGTACAGTCAATCTCGTACCTACGTGCGGTCGGCTGCCGGCAATACCGACGAGTTCAGTGTGGCTGTAGGCTTGCACCAGGGATCGGCTTTAAGTCCTTACCTCTTCCTATTGATTATGGACTACGACTACGACTAGATATAGACGTACGTATGTTATAATTGTATGTAATTGCAATAAACATTTTTGTTTTTTTGTTTTTTTTCTTCAAACATCCAGGAGGAGGCACCCTGGTGCATGTTGTTTGCCGATGACATTGTCCTTGTCGGTGAAGATGGACCTGAGATCCAGAGCAGATTAGAGAAATGGCAACAGAAGCTGGAGAATGTTGGCTTGAAAATCAGCAGAACTAAAACCAAATATATGTTCTGCGATTTCGGCGGTCTCTCCAGTTCTGGAGCTATAGCACTTGATGGTGAACTTCTTCCAGTCTGTTCCGACTTTCGGTACCTCGGTTAACTCGTGCAAAGCGATGGCGAAGTAGATCGGACGGTTAAGCACAGAATTAACACTGGATGGATGAAATGGCGGCAGGTCACGGGAACAATCTGCGACTCCCGCATTCCCCTTAAACTTAAGGGGAAGATATATAAAACCATGACCTGCTGTCTTGTATGGATCAGAATGTTGGGCCACAAAAGGGATGAATGAAAGGCAATTGCATGCAGCAGAGATGAGAATGCTAAGAGGGATGTGTGGTGTAACACGAATGGATAGAATAAGAAATGAGTACATAAGCTGAAGTTTGAAAGTGGCACCGGTAACTGAAAAGTTGCGTGGGAATCGGTTGTCATGGTATGGGCATGTGTTACGAAGAAATGAGGAAAATGTCGTGAGGAGAGTTTTATGTATGGATGTCGATGGCTATAAGAGTAGGGGAAGACCAAAGAAACGATAGATGGAATATGTGAATGATGATATGGTTAGAAAGGGGGTGAATACCGAGATGACGACTAATAGAGAAGTATGAAAGAAAAAGACATGTTGCGCCGACCCCAAATAAATTGGGATAAGGACAGGAGAATGATTGCTCATATCGGCAGAAGGCTGTTGATCAGCTGCTCGCGGGTTTTCATTTATTATGTCAACACTCACAGTGGGTTGCTGATTTTCTGGTAGACTATCGGCAGAATGTTGTTCCAGCTCAGAAGAAGGCTGTTGATCGTCAGGTCGAGGGTTATCACATTGCCCAGCTACAAGTAGGGAATTATTCATACTGCCCGGTCCAAGTGATAAATTCAAGCTATCTCAAACACTGACTTATTACATGGACCATGGGCCGTCGGGCATTATTAATAATGGCCGGTCAAAGTGATAAATTAATCACTTTGCCCATCGCTCTTGGGCATTATTAATAATGGCCGGTCATTATTAATAATGCCCAGTTAATCACGTTGCCCGTAACATATATACCACCTGGAGGCTTTTATTTATGTAGTAAGTTTTTTTTTTACATTTTTATTTTAGATTTTTTTTTGCTTGAGTACGTATAGATTTTATATTGTATTTGTTGGTTTGCATGGCTAGCTAACATATGCCAAATAATTTAATTTAATGTTCTGTGTCCTGTAATGTTAATTACTTTGCATATCTAGTATTGTATACAATCTAGTATTTTCTAACTGAACAGACAGCTGTGCTGCTGGGGAGTTTGTTGCGTCACTTCTTCTCCCCAGCGAAAACACTGGGAAGTGGTGAAGGGCGGGCATTTTGGGGGACTGTCTTTTGTAATTTTGACGTTCGAAAAGTGCTGATTCTCAGCCTAGTTTGAATAAATGACTTGTGATTTTGTATTATAATTAAATTGACGCTACCAGCATGAATAAGAAAAGTATTGTTTTATAACTCCCTAAAATTAAGTTAATATGAAGACTTCCCTTTAACCCGGGGAATATGTCGGCGCATCACATATATGCTCGTGATTGACTGAGGGGACGGCGCAGGCGTCGGGGTACCGAACCCGGTACGCGATCAGCTCATAGACGCGCTCGACACCGGGCATATCATTTTCTTTTATTAAGTTATTGTAAATTATGGTATTACACCTATTTTAATACAGTCCACTTCTATAATTAAAAAGTCGCGATTGAGCCCAATCAAGAGTCAAAAATGTATCGACGGGTCGTCAGCTTTTCAGTGAACGCCACGTAACCATCCAAAGTTTTGTAAATACTATGAACATAGTTTGTAAGTAAATTGGTCACTAACGCTATTGCGTTACTCGAAAATAAATGTTTCTACTTATTTATAAACTAGCTTATTCCCGCAGCTTCGCCCGCGTGGATGTCGGAAATTATCCCATGTGTACGTGCTACCCGGACAATAACATCAGCTATCTGCCAGTGAAAGTCCCGTCAAAATCGGTCGCGCCGTTTCGGAGATTAGCCGAAAGAAACAGATAGCCAGACAGTCAAAAAATTTTAAAATGTTAAATTTTTGTTATATAAATACAGTTTCATAAGCATTTAGTAAAAAGCTGTTATTTTGACATTATAAACAGATACCTCAATTTTATTTATTTGTTTAGATAGCCTATACAACCGACATTATAATGGATAACGAACAGATCATCATCTGCCTAGCCTTTTCTCAACTATGTTGAGGTCGGCGTCCAGTCTAACCGGATGCAGCTGAATACCAGCATTTTACATGGAGCGATTGCCTATCTGACCCTCCACAAACCAGTTACTGAGTAATACGATACCCCTTGGTAAGACTGGTTGTCAGACTTTCGGGCTTCTGACTACCCATAACGACTGTCAAAGATCCACAAACGACAGCCGGGACCAACGACTTAACGTGCTTTCCGAGGCACTGAGGGGTCTCGGTATGTAGAGATGGTCACCCATCCAGAGACCAACCGCGGCAAGCGTAGCTTAACCTGATCGATCGACTTGTGCGGCTGTTATTATCTAGCCACAGGCCCCTCTCAGTCGATAACGAACAGATGCCCATTAAAAATCACTCCAAAATTTACTGACGGTAAATTCATACGTGGTAGTCAGAATTTTAACGAACGTTACACAAGAATACCGACGCTGCGAAACTTCATAATCTCCTAGTAGGAGTAATCCTAGATATGCAGAAGTTTCGTTCCACTCCCACAACTCGAAAGTTCAACAGTCTGTTTGATAGTTCTATAGTAAAAGTTAAACTTAGGGATTCTACAATCCTAAAGGATCATGTTTGCCAAGAAAATGGAGAATTTTACTTAGAATTTAGATGAAGTTAAGAGGAAAGTCTATTTTTAATATTGTTTAATTTTTTTATTAGGGTTCCGTACCCAAAGGGTAAAAACGGGACCCTATTACTAAGGCTTCGCTGTCTGTCCGTCCGTCCGTCTGTCTGTCACCAGGGGCTGTATCTGTAACCGTGATAGCTACACAGTTGAATTTTTTGCAGATGATGTATTTCTGTTGCCGCTATAACAACAAATACTAAAAAACTGGCCAAGTGCGAGTCGGACTCGCACACGAAGGGTTCCGTACCACAAGGCAAAAACGCCGAAAAAAACATGTTTGTTGTATGGGAGCCCCCCTTAAATATTTATTACTCTTCACAAAGAACACACCTTTCAAATTTCATATCTCTAGGACCAGCGGCTTAGGCTGTGCGTTGATATATCAGTCAGTCAGTCAGGACTCTGAATTTTATATTTATACAAAATACAAATACAAATACAAAATACAAAATGTTTATTTCTGTACCAACTAGTTTACATTAGTTTATGATTGGAGCCTCCTTTTAAGCATGATGACGCCTGTGTTAGGAGACTCCGCACTTCCATAGCTTTGGCTGTTTGTACACTTTACAAAATTATTTTATTTTAATATTATTTTTAGTTCCTTAAATTACACTTTTATACATTAATGTGGGTGTGTTGGGTGTGCGGAGTGTGTGATGTGTAAGGGGTGTGTCGAGTGTGTGTGGTGTGTGATGTATTTGGAGTGTGCGAGGTGTGAGAGGTGTGTGGTTGGTGTGGATGTGTGTATGATAGGATGTGCGTGTGCGTGTGGCGGTGCCAGTTAACTAATTTCCACTTATTGTAACAATAATTCAATATCTGCATAGGTGCGTGATTTTAACCATTCTATTAGCATTTTCTTGCCTTTATGAAGATGTTCAGTGTAAATGTAAATGTCTTTATTAATTTTATTATATAGCCGTGCTGATTGAGTATTATATTGTGTAGCAGCAAAATTGGTTTTAGATTGTGGCACTTGCGCAATAATATCCTTTCTTCTCTTTAACATTATGTTTTTATCATATATAAGTGTTTTATGCTTTTTTAAGATCGAGGCACAGATATATAATTTCCTAACAGATAGCAGGCCGCTAATCTCATATAGACTTTCAGTAGGGAATCTCCGTTTCTTAAAGTACATTATTTTTATCAGACCTCTTTGCGCTCGTTTTACGTCTATAAATTTAGATTTCGCTGCCCCACCCCATACAGGTATACAGTAGAAATTTATAGAAGATAGATAACTCTAGCACATCATCTTATTACACATCGCGTGAATACATTTTCGTCGCAAATAGAGTATAATTAAATTTTGATGTACGAAAGGGGGTGAGGTTTCATCCCTTTCGTTTCTAATTTAGGCGTGTATCGCGGTTTGTGTGTTAAAGGGGTGAAACTCTATGGGAGAGAAAATCAGGACTGTATTTTGTTTTGAATTTGAGTTGAATAAGGGTAGTTAGTAAGGGGGGTGAAAGTTTTATGTTTTGGAAATATTTGCGTGGCTTACTAATTAGTTGATAATTAATCAAAAACAAACTCAAAGCATTTACTTTAAATAAATCAATTACTTACAGGCACTATATTAAGTTGTCAAGGGGTTGGTAAGTCAGAAAGTCCATTCGAGCATTACTTTAATTTGGATCCTGCCTTGCCCGACTGACTTAACTCTGAGCTTAGCTCTGCAAGCACTCAGCCGAATAAATTAATTTACTAGATCTTTTGCTATTAGGACGAAAATACTAGTTTTGTAATGATTTAAATATGTGTAATTGTTTCTCGATAAATGTAGCTGCTTGCTGATTTATGGTTGAGTTATTACACTAAAAACTGCCAAAAATCTAGATTCTTATGTTAAGGGGCTTACATGACCTAAAGCGCGGTCACTGTCGAACTGTATAGAAATGAAAGAGAAGCGCGATGACACAACGCTGGTAATTTATTGCAAAATATGAAGCAATTATTTAATTACAAAAAATCTATTGTTTGGACTAAAAAATTAAAACACTAGTATTTTAGTATTTTGCTTGTAGAATAATTTGACAAAAAATAATAATAATTCTATGTATATTAGAATGGTTATTATTGTAAAAAGAAAGTTTTTATAGGTATCTTCATGATTTTTTCTATCGTATCAAATTACGTCTGTATTATGTTGTCAACACACTATCTACCTAGCATATATCCTGAAGAATATCATATACATATTTTTCTGATTTTGTTTACTATAGTCGATCATATACTTTAATTGTTTCTAAAACTTGCATTTTTTGTGTTTAGGTCCAGGAAGCCCCTTAAAGACTAAAATGTTGCTGTGTATATTTTATTCTGAGCAAAGTGCTGCACTGGGGAGGCGAGTAGACCATCATTAGAACAGATTCGAAACAAAAAAACTTAAGAGGCTTACAGGACCTAAACACAAAAAAACGCTAGTTAGCTAGTATGTAGATACCTCTAAAAACGTTCTTTTTACAATAAAAACCATACTAATATACATACAATCATTCTGATTTTTGTCAGATTATTCTACAAGCAACATACTAAAATACTAGTGTTTTAACTTTTTAGTCTAAACAATAGATTTTTTGTAATTAAATAATTGCTTCATATTTTGCAATAAATTACCATGGTTGTGTCATCGCGCTTCTCTTTCTTTTCTATGCTGTCCGACAGTGACCGCGCTTTAGGTCATGAAAGCCCAATAACAGATTTTGCAGAAGCCTTGGATTCAGAATATAGATCCTGCATCCTAATTTTGTAATACAATATCAATGTCAGTCTGAATATTTTGAAGGATATTGCTAATCCATTGCTTCATATGTTAGAAAAAATTGTCTGCTCAATAACGTAAATAACGCAATGAACTGACAAAAAAAAAATTACAGATAGGTACATAATTTTCCCGCTAGATCAGAATGGCCGTTAACAATATAATATTAGCACCAAAGACAAATAATACTGTCATTAAAACTGTCATGACGCTGTTCTTAATATCTTTCTTTAGGCTCTAATTAGCGGCCCCGCCCCAGCATCGCAGGGGTGCAAATTTTTTTTTTTTCAAATTTCTTAAATTTTCTTTCATAAAAACCTTGTCCTAGCAATATCGAACACAACAAAAAAATAATTATCCAATTTAGTGCAGTCATTCGGAGTTATGCGCGTACAGACATTTCGAAAGTAAGGAAACCTCAGAAAGCCATAAAAAATTATAAATATGATCAATATCTCATCAAAGACCATAATAAAACAGCCTCCTAAGTAGAATTTTAATAAAATACGCCTTTAACGCCTCTTAAATGTCAGATCACGTAGGCGTCCTTTAAAAATGTTGTCCTTGGAAGGCCGAGGGCGGAATACCAATTCCACCCAGCAAAGATACATGGATTCGTGTCATGGGGTAAAATATTGGGGCAGTAAAACACAGATGGGGTGGCTGGCAGTTAAAAATTGTCGCGATAAATGAGGAGGAAGGCAATGTGTGGATATGTACATATATTATTTATATATACACATATATTGGATGTTTATTTTATTTTTCTTCCATAAGTTAATTGTGTATTACCTAATGAAAAGTAATTTTCTAATTAACAGGTCTACATGTTAATTTCGGCCTTAGGTAAATTTCTATTTGTCTTCCTTAAGAGTAAACTAGTCGCGAGCTCGAACTCACTGGTGTAATACCCAAAAAGCACGCTGTCTCACCAGACTATGTGTCCGACAGAGCTAGTATTAGTTATGAGCCGCTAGTCTTCACGCACAACGTAAAGTTTTCACGCACAGAAATACCGTTCCAAACTGATAGGCGCGTAAAAAAATTCGAAAGTGCTTGGGAAAATCGAGTTTTATGAAAAAACCACTGCATAAAGTAATTATACATAAAGTTTATTGAACTCTTCGATAACTGAGCTTTGTCGGTACGGACTTGGTTTTGAACATTTTACAGTTCTTTTATTACTTACTAGCTTCCGCCCGCGACTCCGTCCGCGCGGATGTCGGTCTTCGCGTGGATGGTTTATTTCTCCATTTTGAGTAACTCTGACAATGAAATCTTATAAATATCTATTGGACCCAAATACGGCTAAGCCTATAATAATTAAGGAGATTTTGGTACTGTGGGTGTAGGTCTCAGATTCCCGTGACAGCATGTGACGTTCACGGTCAGCAGTGAGGCGTATATCCCTTTCAGTAAATGTTTCAGAGGAGCGAGATAGTGAGTGACGTTGACGATCAGCACTTAACCTCAATTCGCGATCGGCACTGCTTTCACGTGCTCTTGCTTCAGCCGTTCCGTCTCGCATGCGGTTTAACCGGGATTCTCGCTCTTCAGTTGATTCTTGTGATCTAGCTAGTCTCATTCGCCTAGCATTTTTCGATGTTTTAGTAAGAGAAGATCGCTTTCTGGCAGGCATCGTGTTACAATAAAACTGTATTAAAAATATACAGAAATACAATGAAATGAGATGAGAGAGAGAGAAATATGAGATTAATAACTAACCTACTTTACCTTATAACCTAATTACTATACCTATGTTTCCAAAGATAAACAAAAAGAAAATAAAATACAAACCAATTTACGATGAAAACTTAAACTACGTACGTACTATAATATTTACAAAAGTATTTACAAATAACTGATCGGAACAGTAATCAAAAAGGTCGCGCTGAAAAGCACGGTTTAAAATTACACGCATACAACATTAATTCCACGGACGACCGCTCGCCACACTGGACACGTCCGCTCGCATCAAAATTCAGAATTTATATGAATCGCGCGGCGTTTTTTTTTTTTTTTTTGAATGGCATCTCGTAGTTGACCTTGAGAGGTCGTGCCTACTTAACCGGACTATCCTGTGGTTGCCTTAAGTAAACTCAAAGCCTCCAGCCAGGGGCAAATGCAACGTGTGTTCGCGGTTCTACAGAACAACGTCTATGAATAAAACTGAAATATAAGATTTTTTTTTCTACGTATTTTCCAGGATAAAAAGTATCCCATTTTATGCCCAGGATAATAAGGTATAATTATACCAAGTTTCATCGAAATCGAACCGTTAGTTTTCACGTGATGCCTGCATATACAGACAGACAGACAGACAGACAGACAGACAGACAGACAAAAATTTTTTTAATCACATATTTGGGTTTGGTATCGATCCAGCAACACCCCCCGCTATTTATTTTTTCAATATTTTCAATGTACAGAATTGACCCTTCTACAGATTTATTATATGTATAGATTTACACCCAAAGTTACGTTAAAAATAGCAAGAAAAACGAATCTTTGTTGGCTCATAACTTTTTAATGGCTTTTTATTTTACTATTCTGTTTCCTTACAGACATAATTAACAATAAGTCAAAACGATCTCATGGATGCAAAATGTCAAACAGTGGAGTAATACTCTCCCGAAATTTGTACGGAAAAAATATCGACTAATGGCACCTTAAGTAGAAAATTCACGATCAAACAATATCGTAAAACCAACTTTGAATTACGTAAAACCAACTTGCACGACGTAAAAACAACCGGATAAAGGCTGGTTTTAGCCGGTTGGTTTTATTCATTAGATCGTGATATCCTACTTTAAAAACGTCTTTCAGAGTCATCTCTGGGACAACAAAAAAATCCATTGTAGCCAGGAAAAGATAATTAATTTCATAGTTAATTAAAATAATATTAAAGCGGATTGAAGATTTTTGTATGGAGATCTGGCAGGCACACTTACTGTCCACCATTTTGTTTTTTTTTTTCAAAATGGCCGCTTGTCATAAAACCTATCTTTCAATTTGCTTTAGAAATAATTGCCATCTAAGAACAAATCAAGCAAATTAACAATTCAACACTAACTAAAAGTAACTCAACAAAAAATAGTCTCTTCGTCTAGATCTTAACACGAATCGACGTCTCCCTCTATCGGATAGAAATTAATACTCCTTTCACAGTATTTTATTTGCGAAACATCACACGGAGACCACAGAACAAATTACTGTGGACTTATTGCTATCCCGTCGTGAGAAATCATTGCTGTTTGGACATGGGCACTTCCAGATCACTGAATACTTCGACACATGGATTAATATGAGGCTATTTTAAATTATAATTATGTTTTTATTAAGTTTCCTGGTATATTTCTAGATGTTGAACCTAGGGTGGGTTTGAGGAAAGAAAATTTAAAACTCATACTAAAATTACACTTTGTAAACAAGGATTTTACAAATTAGAGGATTATATCCAAGATAAGAATGCAGGAAACATGCTGGTCCTGCTCCAAAGGACAATGTAGAGTCTAGACAAAATCAAACTGGTTGCTAATTTAATTTATATTTTTATGACATTGATTTTTACAATCTGTGACTTCACACTTGTTAAAATTCTAGGAACTTTTACAATGTTTGTAAGTTACTTGTAAAGTACCATGTTGTGCGAGTACCATCAGTATCTATCACATAATTGATTTACCTGACATTGCTTCATTTTTCATTCTTTTACCTTTTGTGGTAGACTAATTTTATTCTAGGTGAATCTTCTTCACATATAATTATATTATGTAAGATTATACTAAACCTTGTAAAACATTTTAAAAGAGTAACGGTGGAGTTTCTTGCCCATTCTTCTCCATACGAACACTATCTTTCGGAAGGTAATTTTACTGTAATTTTTGACGTTTTCTGTAATTGTTCACGTGGAATTTTTGCCTATTTGAAATAAATGATTTGACTTTGACTTTGAGGACGATAATCTTCAGGGCTAGACTGAGTGTCATTATATCAGCGTTAATGATGATGGAAAGTCAATCCTTCATCCTAGAGTGTATTACGTGAGCTCGACAAATAGATGTGCGATTAACGCTTATGTAACTAAGCCATCATATATACATATGATTATGAATACAAATGTGTCTTCATGTCGTAGGTACCTACTAGCGAGATGTCGATCTTCAGTGTGTCGCACAAGCGTGCATTCGAACTATGGTGAGTAGCAGTATGGTTTTGTCGCATAAGCGTTAATCGCACATCCATTTGTCGTGCTCATGTAGTACACTCTTCACCATAATTGCGTAGCACATAAGTCTCTATTTGAAAGATAGTGGCTAAGTAACAATAGCCGCACGGGTCGATTGATCAGGTTAAGCTACGCTTGACGTGGTTGGTCCGTGGATGGGTGACCATCTTTACATATCAAGACCTCTCCGTGCCTCGGAAAGCACGTTAAGCCATTGGTCCCGGCTGTCATTCGTGGATCTTTGACGGTCGTTACGACGGTCGTCAGAAGCCCGAAAGTCTGACAACCAGTCTTACCAAGGGGTATCATATTACCTAGTAATTGGGTTGTGGAGGTCAGATAGGCAGTCATCATCATCATCATCATTTCAGCCGAAAGACGTCCACTGCTGGACATAGGCCTCCCCCAAAAGGGGGGGTTTGCCATAATCGCCACGCTTGGCAGGCGGGTTGGCGATCGCAGTATGGTATGGTGGTGGAATGCATAGAGAACGCTGCTGCCCATTCTCCGGTACGCCCCTTATTCGCCTTTTACGACACCCACGGGAAGTATGAGGTGGTGCTATTTTTTAAGTGCGGCACCACACAGACATTAGATAGGCTTTATGTAAAATACTGGTATTCAGCTGCATCCGGTTAGACTGGAAGCCGACCCCGACATAGTTGGGAAAAGGCTAGGCAGATGATGAAATAACGTGGGGCTCTATAAGACTCTTTCTTACCAAAATATAAATGTAACTATATTCCACAAGTACCTAAAAATTAAAACCCTTACTAAATACCCCATTACAAACTACCCAACATTTAATTATAGTCAATAAATTATTCGGTTGTCCGAATAAATTTATCCAACATGTCAATATAATACCAAGTAATAAATTATCAGCGAGGACACTAATATTAAAGTCCACGGTAAGCCGGACGTGTGGTCACCCTATTATTGACGTCACAATATCGGGACATTATTATTGTGACAGTGTTAATTAATTTGCTGATAATGTAATAACGTTTTTGAAGTATTATCGCAGATAGGTTTTACCAACTGAGTTGAGGTTGATGTTTTATTTAGTAACTGAGTTAGGTCAGATAGGCAGTCGCTCCATGTAAAATAATAGTATTCAGCTGCATGCGATTAGACTGGAAGCCGATCCTAACATAGTTGAAAAAAAGCTAGGCAGATGAAAGAAAAGAAAAGAAAGAAAGGAAATACGGTAATAATTGCGGTAAACATGACACAATAAAGAACATAAACAAAAAAAAATAAGAAAGGGTGGGGGGAAACATGCGTCACATCCACGCAAAACGGCTATCGCTCAGCATTATGCTGCGACCCTATGCAAGACAGAGCTCCAGCGCTGGTTTTCAGCGACAGCCGGCGCCGACGTATTGACGTCGTCCGGTGCAGCAAACAAATATTAGGACGCTGTACTGGTACAGCATACACAAAGATAATTAATAGTATAATTGAAACTCAATGTGATAATAACAGGAACATGCTATGAGAATAACATCCTCAATAAACTTTTTACATTTTATGTAGTGGCAACATTTCGGAACGTCATATTTAGCTTGCTACATTATAATTATACAGATGATGACTTTCGATCATGGCTTTATATCTACAAAACTACATAGTTCTGACATTTCTGTAAATGGGAACAAAACTCAGGAAAATTAATCACACTCGCCACAAATGGCTGGTGATAATGTCTAATAATAGAACACATTTATCATCACGACGTTACGGGGGGTAGCAGAAACAAATAAAACTACCCGAAACGGCTATTATTGAGGGTATTAATGAAATACCGGACAGACCCTAAACTTGAACTATTGTCCTCATTCGTCATGCGCATTTTTGCTCCGCGATAATGACAGTTTTCGGGAATGTATTTCTTATTGTGGAAATACATAATACGTGGTCACCCTACAATTTTATTTTCTTATGTTAATTATAAAATATTTTTTAATGTGGCAATGTAAGCAAAAAAAAAAAACTGGTTAAATAAAAATACAAAAGGTTTAGTAGTACTACATAAGTATTATCGTTTTTTTTTTCTTTTTTTAAGCCGTTTTCTACTAATTACGAAGGTTTTATATAGAGTTAAATATAGGTGTTAACTTCGTGTACGAGTCCGAAGCGCACTTGGGCGATTTTTGTTAAATATTTTCAATATCGTGCATTTAGTTGCCAACCCCGAAAAAAAATTAAAATGTAGAATTATTCCGTTCTGATCCCCTGAACCCCCCTCCAACCCCCCGCCTCGAACCCCTCCTGGATCGTCTTCTGTTTTAATCTTTGTCTTATCCACTATAAACTTTCCGCCTCGAACCCCTCCTGGATCGTCTTCTGTTTTAATCTTTGTCTTATCCACTATAAACTTTCCGCCTCGATCCCCTCCTGGATCGTCTTCTGTTTTAATCTTTGTCTTATCCACTATAAACTTTCCGCCTCGATCCCCTCCTGGATCGTCTTCTGTTTTAATCTTTGTCTTATCCACTATAAACTTTCCGCCTCGATCCCCTCCTGGATCGTCTTCTGTTTTAATCTTTGTCTTATCCACTATAAACTTTCCGCCTCGATCCCCTCCTGGATCGTCTTCTGTTTTAATCTTTGTCTTATCCACTATAAACTTTCCGCCTCGATCCCCTCCTGGATCGTCTTCTGTTTTAATCTTTGTCTTATCCACTATAAACTTTCCGCCTCGATCCCCTCCTGGATCGTCTTCTGTTTTAATCTTTGTCTTATCCACTATAAACTTTCCGCCTCGATCCCCTCCTGGATCGTCTTCTGTTTTAATCTTTGTCTTATCCCCTATAAACTTAAAGGTAGTCCTTTCCTGACCCTCGGTGCGCGAGTCCAACTCGCACTTGAATGGTTTTTTTGCGATCTTTAAACCTTTTGTTATTAATATTAAGTACAAAGGTTGTTTTGTGTGGAAGAGTAAGGACG
The DNA here is from genome assembly GCA_916614155.1 of Mesoligia furuncula. Taxonomy (NCBI): domain Eukaryota; kingdom Metazoa; phylum Arthropoda; class Insecta; order Lepidoptera; family Noctuidae; genus Mesoligia; species Mesoligia furuncula. The sequence goes on from OU744815.1 coordinate 7,026,240, forward strand.
ACGTTTTAAGAAAAAAATAATATTTCTAGCACGTAGTCTCCAAGAAAATTAATTTTACTCTTTGTAAATTGTTAAGTTTTTATAGTTGCTTAAATATCTGCTGGGGAGTTGAGGGTGTCCGTGGCTAAATAATAAAAGCCGCACAGGTCGATCGATCAGGCTAAGCTACGCTTGCCGCGGTTGGTCACCATCTTTACATACCGGGACCCCTCAGTGCCTCGGAAAGCACGTTAAGCCGTTGGTCCCGGCTGTCATTCGTGGATCTTTGACAGTCGTTACGGGTAGTCAGCAGCCCGAAAGTCTGACAACCAGTCTTACCAAGGGGTATCGTATTACCCAGTAACTGGGTGGTGGAGGTCAGATAGGCAGTCGCTCCATGTAAAATACTGGTATTCAGCTGCATCCGGTTAGACTGGAAGCCGACCCCGACGTAGTTGGGAAAAGGCAGGCAGATGATGATCTGCTGGGGAGTTTGTTGCGCCACTTCTTCTTCCAGATAAAGCACTAGGAAGGGGGGAGGGGTGTTTTGGGGGACTGTCATGTTGAGGTCCGAAAAGTGCTGATTTTCAGCCTAGTTTGAATAAATTACTTTAGGTTTTTTTTTGTGTCTAGAAGAGTTTATGTCTGTTATCGGAAAATGTTTTTCGTTCATATTGAGAGTTCTAGCATAAAATTTTTTTCGATTTAAAAAAAAGGTCCATTTGTTCTCAAAGCAATATAAAAGTTTAAATAAAAAATACCTTTTAGAATGTTTTAAAAATGTAAACTGGGCATTTTTAAAATACATTTTTTAAAACATCACTCCATTTTTATTTTTCAATATGGCTCACCAATTTTGTTTTTAAAATTCTATCTCCAATCCCACTCAAATTAAAACTCTATCACGTTGAAACAAAAGTCAATATCGTTTGCAAATAAAGCAATGTAAACTGGTATGATCCAAATTCACAAGTAATCATTCCATAGCGACAGTTTGAGTATAAAATGTGTTGTAAATAATGAATATATTTTTTAATACATCATCCTATTTGACATAATAGGTATATTGAAAGGTAACTGTTGCAGTTTTTAAAAGGAGTACAGAACACTACCTTTCCACTTCATCATTTATTTAATCTTCTTCATCTTTAGGGTTCCGTACCCAAAAAGTAAAAACGGGACCCTATTACTAAGACTCCACTGTCCGTCTGTCACCAGGCTGTATCTCATGAACCGTGATAGCTAGACAGTTGAAATTTTCACAGATGATGTATTTCTGTTGCCGCTATAACAACAAATACTAAAAACAGAATAAAACAAATATTCAAGGGGGGCTCCCATACAACAAACGTGTTTTTTTGCGGAGTTTTTGCCTTGTGGTACCTACGGAACCCTTCGTGTGCGAGTCCGACTCGCACTTGGCCAGTTTTTTTTTTATGGTACCACTTTACCCTCGCGAGCAATTAATACAGTGTCAACTGGAACTCAATTGATTATATCAGGTTTATTCCATCAAATGAATTAAGACAACACATAGGTAATTTTAACCGTCGTTAAGCCACTAAATCTAACCCTTAAATGGCCAATCGAAACCACACAACCACTAACCCGCTTGCTCTCACTAAACGATGATTTTAACGCGCAAACAAATATTTAAATCGTTAGATTCGCCCTACCGTGTCAGAAAATGGTCGCGTTACTGTTTCGTTAATTTTTTTTTCTTTTTCTTTTCTATTTTTTAAATAAAACGTTGCCTCACACTAGAAATTTCTCCTGTATTGTGGGTGCGTTTACAAACACTTAAACTCACATACACAAACAGCCACACCCGGGACAACTACTACAAATATTTATACATACAAATATTTGTTCCGTGCGGGAATCGAACCCGCGACACGCAGCGCAGCAGTGATTCGCCCAACCACTGCGCCAACCGTGCCGTTCAATTACCTCTGTTACACACAATTGCGCAGTGATTTGACTTAACTACCATAGAAACGGCTCATATGAGATGTGTAAGCTCTCCTCTCAGTAATCGACAAAGGTTGTCCAAACGTTGGTTTCAAAGGTTGTCTTTAAAAGATCGCTTTTAGCGATAAGACCGCCCATTGTGTCACCTTTTGTACAGTTTCTATATTTATATGTCTGTAATTTATATGGTGTACATAATAAAGAGTATTCTATTTTATTCTATTGACACTTTTCGAAGGACATATTCTGACCAATTGTAAAAGCCAATTATTTTTAAAAGAGTAATCGTGGAATTTCTTGCCGGTTCTTCTTCATAGGAAACGACCAATTGGAACCGTGCACCTAGCTTCTAACGTATTGTTAGTATCCATATGTAGGTTTATGTGAAATAAAATATTTTGATTTTGAGTCCCATCCGGCGTGCTTATGAACGTAAAGGAAGCAAAAGGAATAATTATGTCATGATTGCAGCAGGTGGCAATCTATAATTTCCGCCAAGGGTACCATGGGAAAAGGCATGAGTTTATGTATACGAAACTTTTCGCGCGACATAAGTACGGTGAGGGCAAATCTATCGATTTAAATCTTTACCCACAACGCGGCACGTCAACATATGTTGCCCTCCTCGTATTGCCACCGCCAGAGTGCCATAGGTGGCAAACTGGCAATTATTTGGCACAGTGGCACCTGACTGATTATTGAACGAGCAGAAACGCTTCAATTGTTCTGCTAGCCGTACCGGCTACAGCCGTTTCGTATGACGGCCAATTGGTTGTACGGTGTGCAGAGAAAGGCGGATTATATTTTGAGATTAATCCTTTTGAGAAAAATTTCAGTTATGACGTGCAGCCGTCGACTATCCTCCTTTGTGCTCGTAATTATAGATATATAATATTGATTTTAATTATCCTTATTATTAGAATGTTTTTAGGGTTCCGTAGCCAAATGGCAAAAACGGAACCCTTATAGATTCGTCATGTCTGTCTGTCTGTCTGTCTGTCCGTCTGTCTATCCGTCTGTCTGCCTGTCCGTCCGTATGTCACAGCCACTTTTCTCCGAAACTATATATTCTGTGAACCGCATTAAGATTTTCACACAAAAATAGAAAAAAAAACCATAAATTTTAGGGTTCCCCATAATTAGAACCGAAACTCAACATTTTTTTTTTCATCAAACCCATACGTGTGGGGTATCTATGGGTAGGTCTTCAAAAATGATGTTGAGGTTTCTAATATCATTTTTTTCTAAACCGAATAGTTTGCGCGAGAGACACTTCCAAAGTGGTAAAATGTGCTGTAACTTCTAAAATAAGAGAATGATAAAACTTAAAAAAATATATGATGTACATTACTATGTAAACTACCACAGAAAATTGGTTAGAACGAGATCTAGTAAGTAGTTTTTTTTTTAATACGTCATAAATCGTAAGCCGCAATTTACCATTCATTCAATCAACTCAAAAATAAAAATAAAACATTTAATTTCATAAACATAAACCTTATGCATAAACCCGGATGTTACGGAACCCTCGGTGCGCGAGTCCGACTCGCTCTTGCCCGGTTTTTTTATTCGAAAGACACGTGGCGCTATCTATTATCATAATAAAGTTACCTACTGTTGTTTTTTTCGGGAACAGCACTTTTCTTGGGATGAAAAGTACCATAAGTCCGTTTCTGTACACCTGACAACGTATATGCAAAATTTCAGGATGATCGGTTCAGTGGTTTAGGCGTGAAAAAGTAACAAACATCGTCTTCCTGCCCTTATCCCATGTTACTTGGGGTCGGCGCAACACGTTTTCTTCTTCCATTCTCCCCTGTCAACCGTCACGCTATCATTCACTCCCTTCTCTTTCATATCATTCCTCACACAATCCATCCATCTTTTCTTCGGCCTTCCTCTCCCTCTCCATCCATCAACATGTATATATTCATCACTCTTTTAGTCACATGCGTTTTGTCCCTTCTCATCACATGCCCATACCAAGCCAAACGATTTCCTTTCAACTTTTCTGCCACATATACTCATTTCTTACTTTATCCATTCTCGTCACTCCACACATCCATCTCAACATTCTCATCTCCGCTGCATGCAATCTTTTTTCATCCGTCTTCTAACGAACAAACAAACAAATTTACTTTCGCATTTATAATATTAGTAAGGATTTTTCTGCAAACCCTACCTCTGGCTCTCGGTCTGATCAGCCAATTTGCGCTGATTGATCGTGACATTTCTCTTTAATTATAACAACGCGTAATAGCTACGTCCCTGATGCACTTTACCGATTTTATGGACGTCAGTAAGTAGTTTATAATTTCAGAGAGAGAGAAGGATTTCTGTTTTATATTTGGTTCCGTACCAAAATGGTCAAATGGAACCCTTACGGTGAGACTTTTTTTTGGTTGTTTTTAATGTAACTTTGTAAGTTTTATATACTCATTTTTAGGGTTTTGTACCAAAATGGTAAAAACGGAACCCTTATGGTGAGAGTAAGTCTGTCTGTCTGTCTATCAGTCTGTCACAGCTGGATATCTCAAGAACTACTAATGGTATCAACTTGAAATTTGGAATATTTTAGATGACGTTGGCCCAACTATTTTGCAAATAAAAAAGAAATAAAAATGTATGTATATTTTTTGCAACAGGGACTGAAAGGGGGTCTGAAAAATTCGAAGTGGGGCTACTAGGGTATGTGGGGTATCATATGAAAGAGCGCAGTTTGCACATTCTCAAAAATTTTTTTTTTTTTTTTAGGTCGCACATTTTTCGACTTCTGATGGAAAATGTAAAAAAAATACCGTTCCCCTAATCTAATCATAATTATTATGTAATTATGCCCCTTTTTTTTTGTTGTCGGGCACCTTCAAAAGGCACCCGACCTCCGGGGGGGGGGGGGGGGGTCGGGGATTGTGGGATTTTTACCTCACTAAAACCACACCGGTGATCACCATCAGCACATAGGGATGGTCCCGGTTCATCTTAAAATACCAATTCCGGAACCCCCAGTGCAACGCCTGAAAGGCACATCCCTGGGGAGACTGTAAAGGAGCCTCCCCTGAGCCTCGCTATGTAATTATAATTATCACAAAGCAGAGTATAAGGGCTCTAATGAGATTATAAAATTAAACTGACGTCATCATCATCATCATCTGCCTAGCCTTTTCCCAACTATGTTGGGGTCGGCTTCCAGTCTAACCGGATTCAGCTGAATACCAGTATTTTACATGGAGCGACTGCCTATCTGACCTCCACAACCCACTTACTGGGTAATACGATATCCCTTGGTAAGACTGGTTGTCAGAATTTCGGGCTTCTGACTACCCGTAACGACTGTCAAAGATCCACAAATGACAGCCGGGACCAACGGCTTAACGTGCTTTCCGAGGCACGGAGGGGTCACGGTATGTAAAGATGGTCACCCATCCACAGACCAACCGCGGCAAGCGTAGCTGATCAATCGACCTGTGCGGCTGTTATTATTTAGCCACGGGCCCCCCATTAAACTGACGTCATCATCTGCCTAATATTTTTCCTAAGTACCTAGAATAATCAGGCTATAATGATCGCACTGCTGGGACACAGGCCTCCTCTCTGTGAGAGGGGGTGGGCCATAATCCACCACGCGGGCCCAGTGCGGGTTGGTAGATGTCACATGTCTATGAATTTTCGGTTTTTGGACATGCCGGTTTCCTCACGATGTTTTCCTTCACCGTTATGAGAACAGTGGTGATGAAATAATTTACACAAAGTAAAGCGCCTATCAGGGTTCGAACCTACGACCTGCAACTCGTTAGTCGCTGCCAATTCCATAAGGCTATCACTACTTCCTTATCACACTAATATTATAAAGACGTTATGTTTATATGTTTGTTACTTCTTCACGCTCAAACGGCTGGACCAATTTTGATAAAATTTTGTAAGGAGGTAGCTGACACCCTGAATTAACTTATTGGCTACTTTTATCCCGATATTCCTACGGGATCGACATTTACGCGAGTGAAACCGCGGGGCGCAGCCAGTTAGTAATAAAATTAAAACCATGTGTGACGTTCAAAATAACTCAAAATAATTCTTACAACTTGTTCCCGCAAACAAAATAAACAACATTGTATAGAGCAGGGGTGGCCAACCGGTTGATCGCGATCGACTGGTCGATCGCGACTGTTAGGCCCTTCTCCCATTACGATATTTGTAGGATACGATACTTGAGTAGAATACTGGTTGGATACTAGTTCGCCACTCGACGCTCGCATATTATGCTACTGAAAAATGACTAAATTCATCATTTGTGCTAACTCGTTTTTTGTGGACGGACGTTATGTCAAGCGATTCCAGTGACGAAGAAGTATAATACTTCTATCAAATTACTCGTATTTACTGTAAATGGTCATCAATAATATCCTGTACCTATATTAGGTAATTAGGCATGTTTGAAATTGGCGCGATTAATCGAGAATCGATCTTTTAATGCTTGATATAAACAAGAATCGATTCTAGTATGTTCAATTTGATTCGAATCGGAGATCGATATTTTTTAAAGTGAATCGAGATGCCTACCGCGGAAGAGACGCGACGCCCAAGCGACCGACACGCCGAGTCGCGCGATACTAGTCGCGGACGCGTAGGATACCAGTAGCGTAGTATGCGAGCCTGCATTCAAATGTATGTGAGATACTTGGTGGCGACTAGTCTCCGATACTTGCAGGATACTTGAGTTGCCTGTGCGTATCGTAATGGGAGAAGGGCTTTAGTCCAGTCGATCGTGGCAAGGCAAAAAATATTTCCAACTGCAAACCTAATTTTGCTAATCTAGCGAAAGATGCTCAAACGCAATGCTCACATTAATTTTATAACTAGTAACTAAGAATAATTTTCAGTTTTATATTTTCCCTCTTAATAAAATAAAAAATACTACATAATTGTGTACTGAACTATGCTGTTTCATAATATATAAGATTTCAAGAAGTATGTAATTAGTAGATCGCACAGGGTGTCACCAACAGTCGATCTTGGGTTGGCCACCCCTGGTATAGAGGGATGTCTTCCGAGAAAGAATATCTGTTGGTCCAGCAGTTTATGAGCTTCGTTACAAATTGACATTTGCCGCCGCACTCACAGATGTTTTTTTTTTGTAAATGGTGCATAAAGAATGTTTATGCACCATTTACAAAAAAAAACAGTGGCACTCCGGGAGTGCCGACAGAAGTGAAAACAAAACACATATTAATACTTTGCCATTGTATCCTGTATACTTGTGGCTAAGTTTCGCTAGCTAATTTAATTTGATCCTGTACACTTGTGGCTAAGTTTTGATAGCTAATTTAATTTGATCTTGTATACTTGTGGCTAAGTTTCGCTAGCTAATTTAATTTGATCCTGTATACTTGTGGCTAAGTTTCGCTAGCTAATTTAATTTGATCCTGTATACTTGTGGCTAAGTTTCGCTAGCTAATTTAATTTGATCCTGTATACCTACTTGTTTTTAATTTTTGATATTTTGGAATCTTACGAATTTTCGATCAGGGTCACGTGTCCTGACGCGAGTTTAACATTTTTACCCATTACAAAAAAAGTGTACAACGCCGCTAAAGAAGTTTTCAATTCAAAAATATAACATAATTAAATGTTTTATTTCATACATAACTTGTTTCAATTAAATGTTAAAAAAATATCTAAATATATGTACATCTTTATACAAAACTAGGCTTATAGACTAATTCTTACTGATATGAGCTATTAAATCAATCACATACTATTAGCTGAACTGTTTGTTTATGAGTGGCCAAAGTCCTATAGAAATTGGACAATCCCCTTTAAAACGTTTTCAATGTTGTTTCCTGCGGGGAAATTGCGTAAACATTCATTGCGTTATTTACGTGATTGAGTACAACATTTTTTTAACACATGAAGCAATGTATTAGAAACTTCCTTCAAAATTATTAAAATTGTGATAGATACGCAATTAGGGTGCTGAATTAAACTATTGAGTTAAAACTTTAAAATAAGGGGTGAAGGTAGCAGAAACTTGAAAACTTGAGAGCTCTCTCAAGTAGATTAAGTTCAGCTGCATATGCAGTAAGAAAAATAAGGCAGTTGACAGATATAGCCACAGCTAGGTTAGTATACTTTGCTTATTTCCACAGTATTATGTCTTATGGTGTTCTGCTGTGGGGATCGGCAGCTGACGTAGATTCAATTTTCATTTTACAGAAGAGGGCAATCCGCGCAATCTATAAAATGGGTCCTCGCGAGTCTCTTAGAAACAAATTCAAAGAAATTGATATACTAACTCTGCCTTCTCTTTATATTTTAGAAAGTATTTTGTATGTTCGCAAAAACTTAGGACTCTTCAAAATAAGAAGCGATTTCCATAATATAAATACACGTAGTAAAAATGAAATTGTGTTACCTAAATTTAGATTAACTAAAACTAGCAAGTCATTTCTTGTAAACAGCATCCGTTTTTATAACAAGTTGCCAAAGCCGGTTACAGAACTTAGCGATGGAAAGTTCAAAACCCTTATCAAACGTGTCCTTATCAAAAAAGCATATTATAAGATTAAAGACTACGTTGAAGACAAGCTAGTCTGGCAATAATTCCTTCTGCACATGTGGCTTCCCTGGCTTCTCATTAACGGCATAACTATGTAAATGTCTATTAACTGCTCTCAAATTACGATGTTTAATTTTTATTTAATTATTATTATTATTTTTACATACTTTTTGACATAATTTCTTTATTATTTGACATTATATACTTTTTGACATAATTTCTTTATTAATTGACATTGTATACAGACACTTGAAATTTTTCACCTCTTTATTAGTGGTTTTATTGAGAATCATAACACTTGGTTTTAGTAGGTTTTTATTATTATTTTTCTTTTTTTATTATCTATCCTTTTGATAGATTCTTATTTTGTAAATGTAAGGACTTTGTAGGCCTTATAGACTTTAGATCTGTAGACCATTTTCTATTTTATCAAGTACTTGGTACTTGTTGACAGGCCTGCGCTGTCCTTCCATACCTACTTACTGTAATCTGGAAACATTGTAAAAGCCAATTATTTTTAAAAAGAGTAACCATGGAGTTTCTTGCCGGTTCTTCTCCATAGGAAACGACCAATTGGAACCGTGCACCTAGCTTCTGACGTTTCATAAGTGCCCATGTAGGTTTATGTGAAATAAAACATTTTGATTTTGATTTTGATTTTGATTTTGAAACAATCGCATGATTGTGCTACTAAGAGCTGATTTTACATTTGGATGCTTGTTACAAGTTATCGTTACTCAGAATAGAATAAAATAATTATTTATTTGCATAGAAAGTAGGTATAAAAAAAGTGCAGATTTTTTTAATTTGAGAGATCCATAAACATTCTACCTTAAGGTGAATGGATAGTGGTAGACCGCGAAATTCAAATTTTCTTACGTTTCTTGCAATTTTCAGGTCAGTGTTAGGTTGTATCTTGATCAAAATATGATTCGCGACAGTATCAGGTACATATTTAGAGAATTATAATCATTAGAATCATTATAAATCTTTCTAAGTTAGATTTCTACCATTAACACTATTCCATAAGAGATTGGTGGTTGGTGGTAGAAACAGTCTCAACTACCCATTCATCTTAAAGTAGACAAGCAAACATTTAGCACATGTGCTTAATAGTCTAAAATACTGTCAATATGAAAATTCTTATAATATGGTCAATAAAATTAAATAAAGAATTAAAGATGCCAGGATTAATTAAGTACTATAAAATTGAGGAGATACAGTTCAATCAATTATTTTAAGGATTTTTTATACGGGAGCACAGTGCTTACAGACAGCTAGCGCCATCTCACTAGTTCAACAAACAAAACATATTCATTAGTTCAACACTGAGTCTATCTTGGAAATTATTGACAAAATTAAAGGAAAACTTCGTGAGGAAACCTGCACCCTAAATGCAGAACACACTATTAATCATAATCTGAATAATTCTGAAGGATATTGCTAATCCATTGCTTCCTAGGTTCGAAATTGTCGTGGATACATGGCGCCATAGCACAGCGAACAGCGCCATCTAATGTGATCGCAAAACGCAAGCGAGCCGAGAGAATGATGTCTCGATCTTTGACTAGCTCATCTGCCTAGCCTTTTCCCAACTATGTTGGGGTCGGCTTCCAGTCTAACCAGATGCTGCTGAATACCAGTATTTTACAAGGAGCGACTACCTATCTGACCTCCACAACCCAGTTACTGGATAAAAAGGTACCCCTTGGTAAGACTGGTTGTCAGACTTTAGGGCTTCTGACTAACCGTAACGACTGTCAAAGATCCACGAATGACAGCCGGAACCAACAGCTTAACGTGCTTTTTGAGACTCGGGGGTGTCACGGTATGTAAAGATGGTCACCCATACACAGACCAACTGCAGCAAGCGTAGCTTAACCTGATCGATCGACCTGTGCGGCTGTTATTATTTTGCCATGGGCCCCTCGATTATTGACTAGCTACAGTGACTAAACTATTAGATATATTTGATTGAATTTTTGTATGCAGACTAGATACGCCAATAGATACCTATACGAAGTTTAAATTAATGTCTTCTCGTTGTCTACACATTAAACCAGGGACTTGAAACGTTACTCAAAATAACGTTACGCGTTGTTCTGGTACCGATAATTTGTACCGTTCCGCCAGGATCGTAACTAAATTAATTCTTTGGCTATAACAATACTGACAAACGGAACGAAATCTTAAACTGTTCACTAACAATATTATCAATATATCGTTATTAGTAAGTATACCGATATTATTAACGTTATTCATTTTGATACTCAACTTTGCCAGCTTCATGACATAGAAGATGACGAAAAAGTATGAAGAATAACGTTACAAATGAATCTGTAACGTTTCACCTGTAACCTATAACGTTACTTATAATATTGTTCTATTGTATTTTTTTTGTAACATTATTGATATTTTCCTTTGTGCTCACTAGTTCCTTTAGCAGTTCCTTTGAAGGAAATACTGAGCATTTTCGGATCAGTAGTTCCTTTGCAAAAGCTAAAGGAACTACTGAGACTAGATAGTTCCTTTAGCAGTTCCTTTGAAGGAACTACTGAGAACTTTTGGATCAGTAGTTCCTTTGCAAAAGCTAAAGGAACTACTGAGAGTAGATAGTTCCTTTAGCAGTGCCTTTGTAGGAAACAAACAAATATCTTTAACTCACAAACATATATTAAAACTATACATGAACCCTGAATACTTTGCACTCCATTTTTAGACAGTCGTTTATCGGTAACAGTTCCTTCACAGAAAATGAAAATGAATATGAAATATAGTTAAAGAGGATCCCACGGGCCAGCATGCAGCAGCAGCGGGCAGCATTATATTATATATGTTTGTTTCCTTTAAAGGAATTATAGTATCTAGTCTCAGTAGTTCCTTGAGCTTTCGCAAAGGAACTACTGATCCAAAAGTTCTCAGTAGTTCCTTCAAAGGAACTGCTAAAGGAACTATCTAGTCTCAGTAGTTCCTTTAGCATTTGCCCTAAAGGAACTACTGATCCAAAAGTTCTCAGTAGTTCCTTCAAAGGAACTGCTAAAGGAACTATCTAGTCTCAGTAGTTCCTTTAGCTTTTGCAAAGGAACTACTGATCCGAAAATGCTCAGTAGTTCCTTCAAAGGAACTGCTAAAGGAACTAGTGAGCACAAAGGTATATTTTTAGGTTTTAGTATCGTTATGAATTTTGGAACGTTATACAATAACATTAGTGGTAACGGAACGAAATTCATTTCGTTTTCAAGTCCCTGCATTAAACTATGATTCAATTTTTTCTTGACATTCACAACTTTATTATTAGTTTTGACAAACAGACCGGTGATCTTACGACACCCAAACAAGGTAATGAGCTATTTTATCATTAAAACCTCTAAAAACACGTAAATATAAATAAAAGCCCGCTCTCTCAGAACAATTAGCATTTATCTACAAACTGTCCCCTCTATTTTCAAAGAAATTAATTAAAATGACTAATTTGTTTTTGAAAATTTCGCCTCTTGTCTTACTTTAATTGCTTTTACAATTTATTCGCGATAAGTTGTTGGTTTTCCTCCGTTTTACGCTTATTATTTATGAGAGGCCACTCTTTGTGATAGCACCATTATATTTTACAAGATTATCGTGAAATTAATGTAGATGAATTTTGGGTTACAATAAGAATATTCAGCGAGTAAAATTATCCATTGCAACAGCAATTTCTTGCTTCATTACATAGTATATAGATACGTAAGGATGCTAGTATATTTAGGACACGAACACATACACAGCACATTAGCACACTTGTAGATTAATTTACGTACTTACACCTTACCAGACAATTAAATCAATAATATAATAAATAATTATTAAAAACTAATATTATAAATTCGAAAGTAACTCTATCTGTCTGTCTGTATATTACCTTCTCACGCCTAAACCACTGAACGGATTTCGATAAAATTTGGCAGAAAGATAGATTGCATCCCAGGGAAGGACATAGGATAGTTTTTATCCCGATATTCCCACGGGATCGACACTAATGCGGGTGAAACCGCGGAGCACTGCTAGTAAATAAATAATTACTTTAATTAAAAAAGTAAGTAGTAAGTGTACTGATCCCAATATAAATTAAATGTTATATTTTACTATTATCATCTTACAAATAATTATACATTTGTTTAAAAAAAAAAATTTATTTTTCACTTTTACAGGGTCCATAGGTATTTGAATCATTATTATATACCTTCCTCGGATAGAGTTCCTACTGGATAATCAAATAAATTGTTGGTTAATGGTGTATTAACTTAATTAACACTTGTGAGTGCGACTGTAAGGAACTTTCAGATGTATGTTTTTATTGGTTTTAGTGAATAAATTCTTCGATTGTAGGTATCTAAATGAATGTTATTGTTTAATTGTAAAGGGTGTCATATTACCCAGTAACTGGGTTGTGGAGGTCAGATAGGCAGTCAATTTATGTAAAATACTCGTATTTAGCTGCATCCGGTTAGACTGAAAGCCGAAACCAACAGTAAGGAAAAAGCTAAGTAGATTGTTTTTTTTTTTTTGTAAAATTGTGCTGAATTTCAATCTGAAACTAATTTTCATATCGCAACGAAGTAACTATTTAAACCGGGATCGTAATTAATACAATATGACCACAGCGTTAAACTCTCGTAGGTACATTAACTTCACATAACCTAATATCAAAGTTATGTAATTTCATTTCAGTAACTTTCGGCACCTTTAATTAGTTTACTAACTGAACCCAATATGGTCGGTTCAACTGTTTGTGAAATGATTTTAATAGAGTAAGTAGTTCAGGATGTAGAAATGAAAATGTGAGTAGGAATTTGATTTTATTATTTTAAATAAATAATCTATCTATACTATACTAATGATAAAGGAGGGGCCCGTGGGTAAATAATAACAGCCGCACAGGTCGGTCAATCAGGTTAAGCTACGCTTGCCGCGGTTGGTCTGTGGATGGGTGACCATCATTACATACCGTGAGCACGGAAGCGGTACCTCCGTTGGTCCCGTCTGTCATACGTGGATCTTTGACAGTCGTTACGGGTACTCAGAAGCCCGAAAGTCTGACAACCAGTCTTACCAAGGGGTATCGTAATACCTAGGAACTGGGTTGTGGAGGTCAATCAGGCAGTTGCTCCGTGTAAAATACTGGTATTCCGCTGCATCCTGTTAGACTGGAAGCCGACCCCAACATAGTTGGGAAAAGGCTAGGCAGATGATGACTATACTAATAATAAAGCTGAAGAGTATGTTTGTTTGAACGCTTTAATCTCTGAAACTGTCTGTAAGAATAGCACCACCCCATACTTCCCGTGGGTGTCGTAAAAGGCGACTAAGGGTCTAACCGGAGAATGGGCAGCAGCGTTCTCTATGCATTACACCATCATACCATACTGCGATCGCCAACCCGCCTGCCAAGCGTGGCGATTACGGCAAACCCTCCCCCTTTTGGGAGAGGCCTATGTCCAGCAGTGGACCTCTTTCGGCTGAAATAATGATGATGATGATGATGACACTTTTTATCCCGATATTCCCAAGGGATCGACACTTACGCGGGTAAAACCGCGTGGCACTGCTAGTATAATATAACAATTCAACCTTCTCTTCGCGCGGAAATGATCAATGAATTCGTAGCGACATCCAATCCTTTGTTTGATTGAAACCTTTGGCCAGCTTCAATCAAAGGATTGAATGTAAAACAAAGAGTTTTTTTTTTTTAATATTTTGTGAAAACTCTGTTCACCTTTTAAACCCTGTTTTTGTCCTGACGATAAAAAAGTAATCCGGTATGAAGAAAATAATTTATTTTGTCATCAGTTAGTCCAATAGTCTGACAACCAGTCTTACCAAGGGGTATCGTATTACCCAGTAACTGGGTAGTGAAGGTCAGATAGGCAGCTGCTTCATGTAAATTTTTTTTTACAAAAAAAACAACCGACTTCCAAAAAACACTACTTATAAAGTGAAAATCGGAAGTCGGTGTCTTTGGATTTGTATTTTAGTTTTTTGCCACCGACTTCCGAAATTAAAGTTATTTTTCACTTTATAGTGTTTTTTTAGGAGTCGGATGTTTTTTTTGTAAAAAAAAATATTTTTCACTTTTTAGTGGGTCAGTTTGTAATTTATCAAAGTTACAATAGCCTAATGTCAATTGCTCATCACCTTTTACAAAATATTGCTTTTCCCAATGCAGGGACGTTAATTGTTGAGGAGTTCTCTTAGTAAGAACCAAAAGAATTGGAGCTGATTGAGAAGTCACCATCAGCTCCACTTTACCATACGCTTTGTAACGAGTATAAATTGCTTAGCAACCATATTAAAGTAATCGAATCGTAACCCGTGAAATATTTGTCATTGAGTAGTTCCGATGGCCATCTGTGGTCTTCATCATCAGCTCCACTTTACCAAATGATGATTTCCGAGAGCAAATGCTCAAGTTACTTTAAAAAATACCCAAATCGCGATAGGTTTGCCTATAAAATTTGAGGGTTCCCCTCGATTTCCATGGGATCTTCTCATCAGATTCCAACTTAATGATAATGGGACCACCTGGAGAGCCCTTTCAAACAAAAAAATAATTTTTCGAATCGGTCCAGCCATCTTCGAGTAATCGGGGAACATACATAAAAAAAAAGGTTCCGACGAATTGAGAACCTCCTCCTTTTTGAAGTCGGTTAAAAATACTGGCATTCAGCTGCATCCGGTTAGACTGGAAGCCGACGCCAACATAGTTGGGAACAGGCTAGGCAGATGATGTTGCCGATGAAGCCGGTTACAGAACTTAGCGATGGAAAGTTCAAAACCCTCATCAAACGTGTCCTTGTCAAAAAAGCATATTATAAGATTAAAGACTATGTTGAAGACAAGGTACTTTGGCAATAATTCCTTCTGCACTTGTGGCTTCCCTGGCTCCTCATTAACGGCATAACTATGTTAATGTCTATTAACTGCTCTTAAATTACGATGTTTATTTTAAATTTATTTTTTTACATACTTTTTGACATTATCTCTCTCTTTATTATTTGCCATTACATACAGGCAATTCAAATTTTCAACCTCTTTATTAGTGGTTGTAATGGGAATCATATCACTTGGTTATAGTAGGTTTTTATTTATTCTTTTGATTGATTATTATTTTGTAAATGTGAGGACTTTGAATGCCTTGTAGACCATTTTTTATTTCATCAAGTACCTGGTACTTGTTGACAGGCCTACGCTGTCCTCCCATACCTACTGTTGTTTGGAAACATTGCCAATTATTTTTAAAAAGAGTAACCATGGAGTTTCTTGCCGGTTCTTCTCCATAGGAAACGACCAATTGGAACCGTGCACCTAGCTTCTGACATTTCATAAGTGCATGAAGGTTTATGTGAAATAAAATATTTTGATTTTTGATTTTGATGAATTAGTCCAATATTATGACAACCGTAACCAAATCGGTTGGATAGCTAATTAGGACATCAAACATGGATGAGATTATTGATAATATTTTGTTAGTTCATTGTTCTCGCATTAACAGGGATGAACACTGCAAATAATTAATGACCACAAACATTGTGATCTAATTACACAAATATTATTATTTACTTTTAATTATAAATGTGTTTTGTGGTTTACCCGTTAGTGGTGCTAGGTATGTCGTTATCCATACTAATATTATAAATTCAAAAGTAACTCTGTCTGTCTGTATGTTACCTTTTCAAGCCTAATCTACTGAACGGATTTCGATAAAATTTGGCAGAGAGATAGATTGCATCCCGGGAAAGGACATAGGATAGTTTTTATCCCGATATTCCCACGGGATCGAAACTTATGCGGCTGAAACCACGGGGCGCAGCTAGTACAGACTAAAAATCATTTAGGCGCAAACAATTACTAAGTTAAGCCAGCTAAGTAAGTTGGCCTTTTTCTTTTTTGAGTAAGGAACTGTCTAACTTTTTATTTTATCAAGTTAAAGTACATAGGAAGTAATGTAGCAACTTCTATCCTTGAAAAGAAAACCAGTCCAATTTTATAACATTTGATTATTCTAGAACATCAACCAAAAAAGTGGGGGCCCTGAAGTTTGACAGTTCTCCAAACTAAATGTCGGTATATCGGAAAGTTTCTGAACACCAATTAAAGCCACGCTCGATCGAGCTTGCTAACTGAGCTAAATGTTTTCAAAGGTTGCCATGGCAACCAACTTGTTAGTTCATCGGGAATTTTTCTGCGTCAAACTGTTATCTATCTTCTATACTAATATAATAAAGCTGAAGAGTGTGTTTGTTTTAGCTTTCGGATTTGAAAAACTCTTTTTGCGTTTGATAGCCTAATTCTTGAGGGTTATAGGCTATTTAACATTACGCTAGGACCCTTAGGAGCAAAGAGAAAAAAATAATCAAAATCGGTTCAGCCGTTTAGGAGTTACGATGGCACAGACAGACACACAGATTCACACGTCAAACTTATAACACCATAATAATATGTTTGTCGGGGGTTAAAAACAATCAAATATAACGCGGACGAAGTCACGGGCAGAAGCTAGATATAAATATAACAAAAATGTGTTTAAGGGCAGTAGGTAGGTATAGACGCCAGCACATCAAGCTACCCGAAACTGTCAAATTTTCTCAATCAACTTTGAACCTTATGCTCTAGATATAAAGTTGAAAATCGATTAAAGAAATTTGACAGATTGTATTAGCTTGATGTTCTGGCGTCTGAACTTGGAACTAATCCTTCCTTTCTTTTAATTTTGAACGTAAGCGTTTAAAGTTCTGGCTGATTAATAGTGACCGAAAAAGCTACTGCAGGAGCAGGAGCAGGAGGTCCTGGGTTCGCTTTTCCAGGTCGGCAAAATGTTATTGGCTTGTCCGTCAAGGATTGCTCAGTAGCAGCCCGGGGTCAGGATTCGTGGATCTTTGACAGTAGTCAGAAGCCCGAAAGTCTGACAACCAGTCTTACCAAGGGGTGTCTATTACCCAGTAACTGGGTTGTGGAGGTCAGATAGGCATGCTCCATGGCTGGCTGGCTGGCTCCATTGGGAAATAGCTAGGCAGATGATGATGTTATGTATGTAAATGGCAACAAAACATAAAACTTTATTATTTACTTCCGTTCTGCATATTCATAAACAACAGAAATAATGTTAGGTTCGATCAATGGTCGCTAATCCGGGGTAAACGTAACCCAAAGCTACACAGCAATAATGCTACAGGTGTGTACAAATTACCCCATCATAAACAACAAACAAATAAATCTGTCCCCCTCACAACATTGTAAACAACTCAATCATTCCTGACCTAGGCGTAACAAAAAGCTTTTTATTATTTTGTCGCAGCGTAACAACGTGCGTTTTTACTGTCGCGTTACGTTACGACAAACGCAGTGTGATACATCAGCAGCGTTTACGTGCCATCGCTCATTTAACGGCCACACACGGGAATGTACAGACGGGTGCAGTGTTTTTTTTTTTACCTAAAATTAGTGAAAGATACATGTGTTTTCAGATATAATTATATTGCACTAGTTTCCGCCCGCGCTTTTATATAAAAACTATCCTATGTCCTTCCCTGGGATGGAATCTATCTCTCTGCCAAGTTTTATCGAAATCCGTTCAGTGGTTTAGGCGTGAAAAGGTAACATACAGACAGAGTTACTTTCGAATTTATAATATTAGTATTGATTTTGTAATTCAAATTGTTGAATCATTGAATAGAAATACAATATTTAGCGGAAGTATTTTGATGGCGATCCGACGCGACTGTATTTTGAACCTGAATTTACACTTTTATAAAATCCTGTCTATGGTATTTCCACTAAGTACCTATTTACAATTTTTGAGTCTTTTCCTCAAGATTGCAGAAGAAATTAAATTTTGACAGTAATATTCACGGAGGTTCATAATATTTTCAAAAATATCAGAATAGAATAGAATACTCTTTATTATCCTACACCATTACAGACATAATTATAGAAACTGTACAAAGGGTGACACAATGGGCGGTCTTATCGCTAAAAGCGATCTTTTAAAGACAACCTTTGGATGGATTAAAAAGGGGAAGGACAGCCAAATACTGTGAGTAGTCTGTGGTGTACCATTTACATAATATATACAATATACATCAGTACAATATATATCAGTTATTATTTCGTTTCTCGTTTTTATTTTGACATTACTAAGAACTTTTACACTATGACGTTTTATTGCATAGCTACCTAACATTTTGTAACAAAATGTAAACACATTTTCAAATGACGAATTATTCCTAATTTATATTTAGCACAGAACACAATCAAAATTCATTGAATAGATAACGTTAATAAATCATAACCAAAACCAGAACCGAATTTAAATTCAATAAAAAATTCAACACTTTTGCTGGCGAATGCACACAATACAGTCACATATTAAATAAACAACAATTTACAACGTTTGTGTGCAGGCATTTCGGGTTTGCCCGGTTATTGTCAGAATTAACCTCGGGCAGAGTAAGAATTTATTACACGGGGTTTACGGCGCGGGCGGATTAGGGAAGTTTTTCGGAAAAAAGTTATGTCTGCCTTATGGGGTATAAAAGACCCCAAGAGTGTTTTAAATCATGTGTTATTATATCATTATGAACCGGTTTTTATGATTTCTTATTTTTGGGTTTTTTAAAGATACAAAGTAGGAAAACTCAGATACCAGTCTATCTATGAAAATCTCACCGCGAAAACTTAGGTGAAGTGAGCTTGAAGACGCTTAAAGTGAGCTGGGTGATCCTCCGACCAGACGGGTGTTGTGTCTGGAGGGCAACTGCCCAATGATTCATGTCAGGCCGTTGTATCTATGCTAGTTGCGCGGTAAACCCTGCTTGCGAGATGCAGGATTTTGCGTGACGTCAGTATGTCGCGTTGTTCGCATGTGTCGTTGTAGATACCACTACATTTTTTTCGGCGTTTTTGCCTTGTGGTACGGAACCCTTCGTGTGCGAGTCCGACTCGTCTTGGCCAGTTTTTTATAGACACTAATTACCCACTAATAAGTAATTAACTGTGTATCGAAAAAACTAAAACACTAGCGGGATGTTGCACACTTGTACTGTAAGCGATTATGAAGAAGAATGGGGCGTGTCTTCGTGGGTGGCGCTATATACAGAGTTATTGGTAAAACATTAACAACCTCTTAAGAGGTCTTTGTACTCATCATTATGAACAACTTTTACTATGGGACCAAACTTAAAAACGCGAAAAAAAAATCAGCTGTTCCCTACATTTTGACGAGTTATACGAACATAAATGTAGGGAACAGCTGTATTTTTTCGCGATTTCAGGTTCAGTCCCATAGTAAAAGTTGTTCATAATGACGAGTACAATGACCTCTTACGAGGTTGTTAATGTTTCACCAGTAACCCTGTATACCTATAAACCAATTTCACGTAACAAACACAAACAAGATGTGAATAGATGGGTGACAATAGACACAGATAATCCTAGGACATGATTGATTCAGTTAATCAATCAAATAAGCCTATAGACTGCGAAATACTGAGTAAAGAGAATAATGTAAGAATAACAGTATTATTATATTCGTAATATTTAGGTTATCCAATTGTTATTATTTGTACCGGTGACGAGTATCTGTCAGCTGTCATAGACACGTAAACAGTCTTATATTTTTCGTCTGGTAACATTGACAGCTGACAGATACCCGTCACTGAACTAGTAATCGACTAAGCGAATGAATGTTGTTTGGCTGTTGAGAGTTGAGACCTCTGCCACCAATTGTGACAGTTTTTAACTTTTGCACTCGTTCGAACGACACTGGCGATTGAACCGTCGAACAGAGCGTTGATATTTACTATATTAATTAAATCGAAGAATATCTATACAATCGTTGTTTCATTTCTGAGTTGAGGTCGAGTTCCTACAACTCAGAAGTGGGATAAATACAACACACCCACAAGTTTTGGAAAATACCAGTTAAATATGGACCGTGACAGTAACCAATCTCATAGGAGCCGGTCCCGTTTTACTCCGGCCGTTACGAGCATCGAACGTAAACGTTGCCGCGATAATGAAGCCAGTGAGAATCGCCTGAGTAAGAAGAAACGTCGCAGGCGGCTTATTACGCCTAGCGATTCGAGTGACCAGGACGAGAGAAGCAGACCTCGAACACGGACTGATAGGCGGCATCGACGAAGTCGGAAACGCAGCCGCGAAGACGAGCATCGCTCGAGCCGAAGCCAGACGAGGAAGCGGAGTGACCAGGACAAAAGGAGTCGACCTCGAACACGGACTGATGGGCGGCGTCGGCGAAGTCGGAAACGTAGCTGCGAGGATGAGCATCCCTCGCGCCGAAGCCTGACGAGGAAGCGGAGCGAGCAGCGGCATACCGGACGCCGTAGGCGGTCGTCTGACCGAAGTAGCTCATCAAACACCGCAGTAAGTGATGAACCACGCGGAAATATTCAGGTAAACAAATCTATATTTGCTAACAGTGAGACTCAGTTATTTTTGAACGAGTTAATTAAATCTTTGTCGGATGCGAAGCCAGAAGGCAATAAATTCCCAATGTTAGGTAATGTTATTCCCGAATTTGACCCCATGGTTAAGGGCCAGACGGTCCACATGTGGCTTAATAAGGTCGACGAATGTGCGAAGCTGTACCGTTGGGGTGATGATCAGGTTATACACTACGCATTGCCCAGACTTGCGGGTGTTGCTCGTACATGGTACCAGGCTTTGCCTTCAATGTCATTTTCGTGGCCTGAGTGGAAAATTAAATTGATTGATTCCTTTCCTAGTAGTGACGACTACGCAGAATTACTTACCGAGATGTTAAATAAACGTGTGAAATACTATGAATCGTTAGAATTATATTATTATGAAAAGTTAAATCTATTGAATCGATGCGAGATTTTTGGGAAGCGTGCCGTTGATTGCTTGCTCTATGGCATTGAGGATCGTTCGTTGAGACTTGGTGCTAAAGCAGCCAAGTGTCAAGAGCCTGAACAGGTTCTTAATTACTTTCAGTCTATTAAACAAAGTCGCGATTTTGACAAGTCTAAGATTAGCCAAGATAAAAAGACTTTACCATCAAGTAATACGAATTCGAGTACTAAGCAGTCCGTTGGGAATGATTCAAAGTTATCTAGGTCACAATCTAGTACATCTGTAACTTGTTTTAACTGTAAAGAAGTAGGTCATTTTAGTAATAAGTGTACACAAAAGCTGCTGAGATGTAACATTTGTAAAAGGCTTGGCCATGTAACGATCGATTGCCCGCAGCTGTCCAACGAAAAGAGTAAAGATGCTTCTAGTACTGAAAAAAAAGTTATGAAAGTCGATGTTGATGATACTAGTAATGAAAAATATATGATCTCGCTAAAGGTTAACGGTGTTCTGGTTAAAGGGTATGTAGATTTAGGCAGTCAGTGCACATTGATACAATGTAGCGTAGCAAAATCATTAGGAGTTAGTTGGTCAGTAGGCGAATTACCCGTTATGAGAGGATTAGGAAATAATATCGTTGTACCAATGGGAATGGCACATGTAAAAATAGATATTAATAATATCGTAGAGATGGTTGACGTTTATGTAGTTGAAGATGGCATAATCAAATATCCCGTGTTAGTTGGTCACAGTTTTACAGAAAAACCCGGAATCATTATTACAAAAACTACAAATTCCTTAATCTTTAGCAAGGAAGAGATTAACAAGCTACGGTTATTTCTCAAGGCGGATGTTGAAATTCAACCAAAACAAATGACTATGATTCCTGTTTTTTCCGATAGAAGCTACTCTGGGTCTGTATATGTCAGGGGTTCATTAAGAGGTCAGCCTGGTAAGGAATTTTACTTATTGCCAGGTGAATACTACCTTGAAAATAGTTTTGGGGCACTTCTAGTCCAAAATTTTAGCGACCATTTACTTTTACTAAATAAAGATACATTGGTTAGTCGAGTTTATAGATCTGAAAAAGGTTTTGAAATCAATATGCTAGATTTTAGCAACCATGATACGAGTTCCGATCTGAATTATGGCGGTCACTTATCTGATGATGAGATATTTAGATTGAAGTCTCTACTAAAGAGGTACGAGGGTTGTTTTTCCTCTTGTTTAGCTGATTTAGGGTATACTAACATAGCACAGATGGAAATAGAATTGAATGACGCGAATCCAGTGGTTTACCGACCTTATAGACTCTCATATCCGGAACGTGAATTGGTTCGAACAATGGTAAAGGAAATGATCGACGCCGATATCGTTTGTGAGTCTAACTCACCCTATGCGAGTCCTATCCTTCTGGTAAAGAAGAAAACTGGTGAGAAGAGGCTCTGCGTCGATTACAGAGCCCTAAATAACAAGACTCGTAAAGAGCACTATCCTTTACCGCTGATCGACGACCAATTAGATAGGTTGTCAGGCAATTCTCTTTTCATTAGTCTTGACCTTGCATCTGGGTACTACCAGATTCCAATATCAGAGGGTTCACAAGAGCTCACGGCTTTTGTAACACCCGACGGTCAGTACCAGTATAAAAGAATGCCATTTGGGTTAGCGAATGCTCCTTCAATTTTCCAAAGGGTAATGAATAAAGTTCTCTCTGACTTGAAATACGTTGTTATTTACATGGATGATATCCTGATTCCCGCTAGTACATTTAATGATGGTTTAACACGTTTAGAGGAAGTTCTCCAGCATTTGGCCAATGCAGGGCTAACTCTCAAATTAAAGAAGTGTCATTTCTTCCAAAAGGAAATAGATTTTCTAGGGTTTTGTGTATCTGGAGATGGCATACGTCCCGGATCGCGTAAAACAATTGCAATTTCCAATTTTCCTGTACCCAAAAACGTACATGATGTAAGGCGATTTATAGGACTTGCAAGTTTTTTCCGTAGATTCGTTAAAAACTTTGCAATAATAGCATGCCCATTAACAAATCTCTTAAAATCCAAATTTGAGTGGAAATGGACCGCAGAATGTATATCCGCTTTTAACACGCTCAAAGAAAAACTTGTAGAACGACCCATAATAGCCTTGTTTGATGCGCGACTAGAGACTGAGTTACACACCGATGCATCAAAGATAGGCATCGCAGGCATTCTTATGCAGCGAGGTAGTGACAGTCAGTTAAGGGCTGTAGCCTACTACAGTCGGAAAAATTCAGAAGATGAGCAAAAACTGCACTCTTTTGATCTCGAGACGTTGGCTGTCGTTGCTTCCTTAAGTCGATTCCGTGTTTATTTGCTGGGACTACAATTTAAAATAGTAACTGATTGTAATGCGTTAAGAACAACTTTGACGAAGCGTGACCTCATACCCAGGATCGCGCGATGGTGGGTGCAGCTACAGGAGTACGACTGTACTATCGAATATAGATCAGGATCACGTATGGCTCATGTGGATGCCCTGAGTCGTGCTCCGGTAGCTGAACACACTGACGATTCTACACATGTAATTGACGTATTACAAGCAGAGACTACCGATTGGATTGCGACAGTACAAAGTAACGACGAAGAGATAAAGCGAATTCGAGAAATTCTTCTCGACGATGAAACGAAATTCGTTGCCGATGTACGAAAGAATTATCAGCTGAAGGGCGACTACGTATACCGTATCCTAGATGATGGAATTCGTTGGGTGGTACCGAGGGGTGTTAGGTGGCAAGTTTTGCGCATGAACCACGACCATGTAGGGCATTTTGGCTTTGACAAAACGCTGAGTAGGTTAAAAGCAACATTTTGGTTCCCGAAGATGCGACGATTTACAAAAAAATATGTATCATCATGCTTACAATGTGCACACCATAAGGCACCATCAGGCCAAAAGGAAGGGTTATTACACCCTATCCCAAAAATAGAAATCCCATTCCATACATTGCATGCGGATCATCTCGGCCCGTTTGTTCGTTCTAGGAGGGGCAATATGTACATCTTAGTTATTGTTGATGCATTCACGAAATTTGTTAATATACGTGCCGTGAAGGATACGAAAACGTCAACTGCTATCAAAATATTTCATGAGTACTTTAGTTACTTTGGTGCTCCGTCCAGGCTAATTACAGACCGAGGTACGTGTTTCACTAGTGGGAAGTTTAAAGAGTTTACAGAAAAATTGAACATAAAACACATATTGAACGCGGTAGCTACTCCTAGAGCGAATGGGCAGGTAGAGAGGTTCAATCGAACTATATCTGATGCGTTGAGCACCAAATGTCATGGCAACAATGAAAATACATGGGATGATTATGTAGGAGATATTCAATTAGGTATTAATACGACTGTGAGTAAAGCGACAGGCAAGAGTCCATCAGAATTATTATTCGGGTTCAAATTAATTTCGACATCGGAAAATATATTGGGAGACGCTATTTCTGAAACAACTCAATTAGTTAGTGGCGACGATCTAATGCAACTGAGGTCCGATGCTAAAGAGAAAATTGATAGGGATCAGGAAAAGGCGAAGGCTAGGTTTGACAAGAACAGAAAGAAACCAAAATCTTACAATATAGGAGATCTTGTTAGAATTGAGAGGACAGTCATTGATAAGGAGCATCTAGGTAAATCTAAAAAACTTATACCAAAACTTCAGGGCCCGTACCGAATCTTAAAAGCTTTACCCAACGATAGGTTCTTAGTAGAGGACACCCCACTAACTAGAAAAGGAAACAAACGATACGAAAACATAATAGCAATTGATAAAATCCATCCTTGGCTTAATTTTAATGATTATTCCAGTGACGATGGCAACGAAAATGATAATAATGACAGTGAAACTGATAATGAATAATGAGATTAAATTAGGTAGTAATATTAAAATGAATGAAATTTAAAGTAATTATTGCTTAATTAATTATTACGTTACTATTGTTATTACAATGTAAGGATATTAAATAATGTATGATTTGTTAAGATAATTGAGCGTAGTTTGCATAATTGTGCATTGTAATAACTATTTGATTGTCGATATGGAATTGATTGAGTCTGAGACTTGGAATGATTCGTGCAGATGTTGAATGGAACTGTGACATAGTTCCGCACAGATTATGATCGTAGATTGAAATAGTAATATGAGCACAGGCTATGAACAATCAGTACAGAAACGAATGGTATCAATTAATTGGTATCGTACAGATGATTGTAGACCGTAGCAGACCGTGCAAGATGTGTATGTGTTAGAATAGGTGAATGAGCATAGACTATGAGCAATTAGTGCAGAAACGAATGATATCGAGTACAGATATCGCACAGATAGTTGTATATCATAGTGGATCATGCGAGATGAGAGTTTTAGGCATAAATAAACAGAGAAGATTACGTGTCTTAGATGATTGTATTAGAAAGTTTGATATAGTAATTATGTAACCAAATTAATATGTTTATAGAATTATTATTGTATAAGTACTAAAGTTTGTTTTCAATTTTTTTTTTCTCTCTTTTTGAAGTGAGGGGACTCACTTAATAAAGGATGGCCGAGTTGTAAGAATAACAGTATTATTATATTCGTAATATTTAGGTTATCCAATTGTTATTATTTGTACCGGTGACGAGTATCTGTCAGCTGTCATAGACACGTAAACAGTCTTATATTTTTCGTCTGGTAACATTGACAGCTGACAGATACCCGTCACTGAACTAGTAATCGACTAAGCGAATGAATGTTGTTTGGCTGTTGAGAGTTGAGACCTCTGCCACCAATTGTGACAGTTTTTAACTTTTGCACTCGTTCGAACGACACTGGCGATTGAACCGTCGAACAGAGCGTTGATATTTACTATATTAATTAAATCGAAGAATATCTATACAATCGTTGTTTCATTTCTGAGTTGAGGTCGAGTTCCTACAATAATAAGCCTAATTTATTATCTATTTATGAGCGAAAGAAAATAAGACCAAATAATAAAATAGGACTTTTTTTTTGTAATCTCTTTCAATAGCTTGGGAGAAAGGTTCGGGGTAGATTAAATTATTTTTAACCGACGAAAAAACGGAGGGGGTTCTCAAGTCGACGCGAATATATTTTTTTTTACGTATGACCACGCTAACTTTTTACAGAGTAGTCCGATTTTGACAATTCTTTTTTCGTTTGAAAGGATATATTCTCGAGGTGGTCCCATTGTCACCAAGAAGGAATCTGATGAGAGGATCCCATGGAAATCGAGGGAAACCCTCAAATTTTATAGACAAAGTTATAGTGATTTGGGTAATTTTTAAAGTAACTTGAGCATTTGCTCACGGAAATCATCATTTGGTAAAGTGAAGCTGATGATGAAGACCACAGATGGCCATCGGAAATAGTCAATGATAAATATTTCACGGGTTGCGATTCGATTACTTTAATATGGTTGCTAAGCAATTTATGCTCGTCACAATGCGAATGGTGAAATGGAGCTGATGGTGGAATACCAGGAGAACTCCTCAACAATTAACGTACCCGCATCGGGAAAAGCAATAATTATAGTGTATAAAGCGATGAGCAAATTGACACTATGCCATTTTAACTTAGATAAATTATGAGCAGACCCACTAAAAAGCGAGAAATTAAAACTTTTTAACAAAAACTTAAACGGCCGAAAAAACTAAAAAGCGAAAAATAATTAACCGTTTTTGCTTTTCAGTTTTTTCGGCGGTTTAATTTTTTATACTAGTGTAAGAAATAGAATGATGATGACCTGTCTAGCCTTTTCCCAACTACTTTAGGGTCGGCTTCCAGTCTAACCGGAAGCAGCTGAATTTTACATGGAGCCACTGCCTATCTGGCCTCCATACCCCAGTTACTGGGTAATACGATACCCCTTGGTAAGACTGACTAACAGATTTTCGGGCTGCTGACGACCCGTAACCACTGTCAAAGTTCCACTAATGACAGTCGGGACTTAACATGCTTTCCGAGACATGGGTATCACACCGCCGACTTCCAAACTCCAGGCTGTTACTACGAAATTCATAATGGAAAAACCCAATAACACTTTGCCCGACCCGGGAATCGAACCTAGGACCCCACGCTCAGCAGTCGCGCTTGCGACCACGAGACCAACGGGGCACTTTACTATGTCATTTATGATGAATCATCATTTCATTTTGCATAATCAGCCCCCACTGCTGGATCACAGGAGTCCTCTCTGAGAGGGAGGGGGTCACAATGCAACACGAGGGCCCGGACCCAGCCCAGGTCCAGGACCTTACGTTCAACAGTCGTTCTATACGATACATACACACTTTGATAACACACACTTCGAAACAGACTTCTTGCCAATTTGGCTTACCTACTTTAATCTATTCAGATGAAAACAAATATGCTTTGTAACCATGTGGGTACTTGGGTAGTAAACGGGTAGTGGGTATAACATCAATATCAATTTCAAGCGACAAATAGATAAACAAATCGGTTTTGATCGTTTGCCCGCAGCTATTGAGAGTAGGATGACTGTGTTGGAGATAATCCTTAGGACATTATTTTGGAATCAAACAATTATTACCAAACTAGCTTCCGCCCGTGGCTTCGCCCGCGAGGTATGTCGATAAAAACTATCATATGTCCTTCCCCGGGATGTAATCTATCTCTCTGCCAAATTTTATCAAAATCCGTTTAGTGGTTTAGGCGTGAAAAGGTAACATACAGACAGACAGATTTACTTTCGAATTTATAATATTAGTATGGATACAATATTAAATTACTTCAATAGATATTGGAACTAGTCCAATCATTTTTTTTTTTGGGTGGGAAATGATCAAATGACTCCTCCCGCTCTGGGCGTAGCGGGAGAAAGTGTCAGACTCTTACTGACTAAGCCCCACCCGTGTTCCTTCCTTAGCCCTTTGTGTTCCGGGCCAGCGGTCACCCTTTCGGATCTCTGGCAATGCTTAGCCTCTGGCCAAGGTACAAGTATAATTAGAACCTAATATTTTAGTCAGAAATCGAGAAGATTTTCCTTGGACCATAATTTTCAAACCAATATTCCTAGGCAATTTATTGTATAATACAATTTTTAAAGGGCCACATTTATTTTAAATATTTTTTCCTTTATTTATGAAACATTAATAATTAAAAAAAATACAATAATGTCAATATCTTTAATTTAAAATAATTCCGACTAGCTTCCGCCTGCGGCTTCGCCCGCGAGGTATGTCGATAAAAACTATCCTATATCCTTCCCCAGGATGCAATCTATCTCTCTGCCAAATTTTCTCAAAATCCGTTAAGTGGTTTAGGCGTGAAAAGGTAACATACAGACAGAGTTACTTTTGAATTTATAATATTAGTATGGATACAATATTTAATAACTTCAATGTATATTTGAACTAGTCCACTAGTATTCAACGCATCATGGCCTCCCCACCACTCAGTATTGCAGATTAAATCGAACAAACAAACTGAAATGAGATTTATTTGTGTGCGTATCGCTGATTTGGTGTTTCATCACGATTTCTACTATAGCTACATTCATTTTTAATTGACAGAGTAGTTTTAATTTAATTTATCTGTTTTAAAGTTTTTGTTACCCAATTATTGAAATACACAAAATAATCATTGACATTATTGAGGGGCCCGTGGCTAAATAATAACAGCCGCACAGGTCGATCGATCGGGTTAAGCTACGCTTGCCGCGGTTGGTCTGTGGATGGGTGACCATCTTTACATACCGTGACCCCTCCGTGCCTCGGAAAGCACGTTAAGCCGT
Source organism: Mesoligia furuncula (assembly GCA_916614155.1). Lineage (NCBI taxonomy): Eukaryota > Metazoa > Arthropoda > Insecta > Lepidoptera > Noctuidae > Mesoligia > Mesoligia furuncula. Next base: position 7,055,402 of record OU744815.1, read on the forward strand.
TGGACCCGGCTGTCATTCGTCGATCTTTGACAGTCGTTACGGATAGTCAGAAGCCCGAAAGTCTGACAACCAGTCTTACCAAGGAGTATCGTATTACCCAGTGACTGGGTTGTGGAGGTCAGATAGGCAGTCGCTCTATGTAAAATACTGGTATTCAGCTGCATCCGGTTAGACTGAAAGCCGACCCGAACGCAGTTGGGGAAAGGCTAGGCAGATGTTGATGTGAATTATTGACATACTAGCTGAGCCCCGCGGTTTCACCCGCATAAATCTCGATCCCGCGATCCTAACTAATATTATAAATGCGAAAGTAAGTTTGTTTGTTTGTTTGCTACCTTTTCACGCCTAAACCACTGAACCGATCATCCTGAAATTTTGCATATACGTTGTCAGGTGTACAGAAACGGACGTAGGGTACCTTTCATCCCGAACAAAAGTGCTGTTCCCGAGGAAAACAACAATAACGTTGTTATGATAATAGATGGCGCCACGTGTCTTTCGAACAGGATCGACACTTATGCGGGTGAAACCGCGGGGCGTTGCTAGTTATTTATATTGTTCCTTTTTGAATGCGTAATTAATATTAAATATGATCGTATTTAATGTTTTAGTTTTGTTTTTTTTTAACCATTATTTTATTTATCAACACAATGTATTTTTTTATGAAATTAATTACTTATGAAATTCTGTACACCTGACATCGTATATGCAACATTTCAGGATGGTCAGTGGTTTAGGCGTGAAAAGGTAACAAACAAACAAACAGACTTACTTTCCCATTTATTATATTACTTAGGATAGTTGAGACAATACAAACCTATCAATTAATACTAATAAAATATATCAGTATGTATCACCTGACTATAAAGCCAGCAGCAGTATTAAAATCAGCAAATAATAAATGAACAATTTATGACCCTCGTTACAGATCTTTGTAGCGAGCGAGCATAATAAATTGTCCACACTCCTATCGATACCCTATCGACAATAAAAATAAACAGCGATATATCACATCTTTAAGAGTAAACTAGTCGCGAGCTCGAACACACTGGTGGTCATGGCCAAAAAGCACGCTGTCTCACCTGGCTTCGCATCCGACAGAGCACTAGTTCTGCGCGTGAGAACTGGACATTGTTCGTGTAGACTAGCGTCTAACTGCTCATCACTGATTAGTATCAGTGATGAGCAGTTAGACGCTAGTCTACACGAACAATTTCCAGTTCAGTGTCCATTCCGAACTGATAGGCTAGTAAAAAAATTCGAAAAGTGCTCCGGAAAATCGAGTTTTATGAAAAAACCACTGCATAAATCAATTACAAATAAAGTTTATTGGAATCTTCGATAACTGAGCTTTATCGGTACGGACTTGGTTTTGAAGGTTTTACAGTTCTTTTATTACTTATTTACACCCAAAGTTACGTTAAAAATAGCAAGAAAAACGAATCTTTCTTGGCTCATAACTTTCTAATGGATTTTTATTTTACTATTCTGTTTCCGTACAAACAAAATTAATAATAAGTCAAAACGATTTCATGTTTAACTTTGGATGCACAATGTCGAACAGTGGAGTATCAGTATCACTCTCCCGAAATTTGTATGGAATAAATATCGACTTGTGGCACCTTAAACTGGGAGAACTTTATTAACTCCGTAAAGGTGATTACAGTACACGATATAAGATTACACGAGCGGGCTATATAACGTGGACCTGAGTTGACGTTTTAATTGACACAGTAGTTTACACCTGTGCAGGTGTCCATGTCTCTGGCACTTCAGTACTTATATGCTACTAGCAGCGCCCCGCAGTTTCAACTGCACAAGTGTCGATCCCGTGGAAATATCGGGATAAAAGCTATCCTATGTCCTTCCCCGGGATGCAATCTATCTTTCTGCCAAGTTTTATCGATATCCGTTCAGTGGTTTAGGCGTGAAAATGTAACATGCAGACAGACAGACACAGTTACTTTCGAATTTATAATATTAGTATGAATACATAGCTCCTAAAAAGTGCTAAAATCGATACGAATTGATATATATACCCCATAACGTTCCCACTGCTGGGGCCTTCTCTCTGTGAGAGGGAGCACCACGCGGGCCTGGTGCGGGTTCGTAGATGTCACATGTCTTTGAATTTTTGGTTCTAGGACATGCCGGTTTCCTCACGATGTTTTCCTTCATCGTTTTGAGAGCAGTGGTGATGAAATAATTTACACAAAGTAAAGCGCCTGTCTGTGTGGTGCCGGACTTAAAGAATAGCACCACCCCATACTTCACGTGAGTGTCGTAAAAGGCGACTAAGGGAGACCGGAGAATGGGCAGCAGCGTTCTCTATGCAATACACCACCATACCATACTGCGATCGCCAACCCGCCTGCCATGCGTGGCGATTATAGCAAACCCCCCCAAAATTGGGGGAGGCCTATGTCCAGCAATAATTGATTCATATTTTGCAATAAATTACCAGCGTTGTGTCATCGCGCTTCTCTTTCTTATCTATGCAGTCCGACAAAGACCGCGCTTTAGTCATGTAGTCGCCTTAAAACCGTAATAAAACAATCCTATTTGGCGGCAGCAATGCACAGGTTGACAACGCAATAAAGTTGGATTTTGCTAATGTTGGAAGGTTTTTATTTTGTGCATTTTTATTACACAAGTTTTGCATATTTTTTACAAAAGGTATGTAAAGCGTATCTAAAAGTTGATTAAAAAATAAGACAAGATTTTTTTTTTTTTGTAAATCGTTTTGCTGATGAAAATATTTCATGAATATTTTAAGAAAAATATTTATCTTTATAGATCATACTGCTGTAAAAACCCTCCAACTGAATGGCTTAGTTTTTATTTACATTTTGAGAGCGGTTAAATAAATCATTTTTATGCGACTTCAAAAAAGGAGGAGGTTCTCAATTCATGTGGATATTTTTTTTTTATTGGCGATACTCTTACTCTATTTAAAACAACAGGATTTTGCTAATGCTGGTAGATTTTAATTTGTGATTTTTTTTTAGTAAAAGATTTGTAAAGAGCTGTCCAAGGGGTGATTAAAATTTGTCAAGATTTTTTTACAGTAAAAATATTTTAAGAAAGAATTTTACAGTAAAAATATTTTAAGAAAAATTTTAGGAGAAATATTTTATCTTTGAGAGCAGTGGTGGCCAAGTGGTAACGGCCGCGACTTACGAGTTGTAGGGATTCGAACCCAGACAGGCGCTTTACTTTGTGTAAATTATTTCATCACCACTGCTCTCAAAATGGTGAAGGAAAACATCGTGAGGAAACCGGCATGTCCTAGAACCAAAAATTCGAAGACATGTGACATCTGCCATTCCGCACTGGGCCCGCGTAGTGGATTACGGCCCACTCCCTCTCACCGAGGGGAGGCCTGTGTCCCAGCAGTGGGAACATTATAGGCTGATTATGGTATGGTTTAATCTTTGTAAAACCTTTCAAACGTATCTCAATCTTCTTATACAAATAAAACAAAGTCGTGTTAGTTACACCATTTATAACTCAAGAACGGCTCGACCGATTTTTATGATCTTTGATTTGTTGGATTGGTATCCGCTTCGAATAACAGAATAACTATCATGGGAAATATTCACGAAAAAACAGAAAATGAAGATTGGTTCTGAGACGGCACGAAGTTTGCCGGGTCAGCTAGTTAACACTAATATTATAAAGGCGAAAGTTTGTGTGTGTGTGTGTGTTTATATGTTTGATACTTCTTCAAGTTTAAACGGCTGGACCAATTTTGATAAAATTTTGTATGGAGGTAGCTGACACCCTGGATTAACACATAGGCTACTTTTTATCCCGATATTCACACGGGATCGACATTTACACGGGTGAAACCGCGGGGCTCAGCTAGTATGAAAATAAAACTAAGCCATTCAGGATTAGTTTTATTGTCATATTGAGATACGTTAACAAAATATATAATAGAAAAAAAATTGTATTTAAAATATCTCAACCAGATCCAGCAAAATAAAAATTCCTTGTTACACCACTTTACATATTCCACAAGATCATTTGACTACCGATCGAGAACCCCCATTAAGTTCAAACCATACGGTTTTATGTTACGATTCTCCCATAAACTAGCGCCGACAGGCCTATCATGGTAACAGACCAAACGAAGGATTTCTATTGGTTTTTAGGGTTCAGTACCCAAGGGCCAAAATCAAAAACAAAGTTTTGATTTGTAAAACATAGGTGGGTGTACAAACAACACCCTAATTGCGTAACACACGATCAAACACAATCTAAATCATTTTGAAAAATATTGCTAATACATTGCTTCTTGTGTTCGAAAAATGTGTTTGCTCAGCAACGTAAAAAACGCAATGAATGTTGTTTAATTGTCAAAATGCAAGCCATTGCTACTCTTAGTGTGTTACGCAATGTCCCCCCAGGAACCAGGTACGTTCTAAAATATGTACACTATGTTTTGTCGTTGACGGCGTACAAATATCAATAAAGTCTAACTTAAATTACACATAAGTAACAGAATTAAATTTCATTAAAATGAAATGACAAAATCTACGCACGCTAAGTTATACAACATTATTTTTAGTTTATGCGACACCCGAAACTCGTGTCTAGTATTTTTATGTAAAGAATCTATGTACAAAATTTCAAAACTGTATCATGAAAAATCACAAAGTTATAAGCTTGTTAAGTTACCTGTTTGTCCGTACAAAAACACGCTCACCTGCGCCGTCTTGCGCTCATTGATAATAGTACCTAGGTACCTAACCGTTCGCCGCGGAGATTGGATAACCTACTTAGTGTCGCTCTGTGTCCAACTTTTAACCTTTTTAAAATATTTTTGGAACAAAATATGACATGGGGTAAAAATTATTGGAATCGATTCAGTTACTTATTCTGAACAAATCATATTCAGGTTTCGCATATACTAAAAATAACGTTGTATATGGTACCAACGGACGGAACCGTATTACTAAGGCGCCGCTGTCCGTCCCGTCTGTCCGTCTGTGACAGGGCTAGCGGCAGGGTATCTTTTGAACAGGTAGACACTTGAAATTTCCACAGTGTCACAGTGTATCTTGGCCGCTATAAATAAAAATTAAATAAAGTTAAAAATTAAATTCCTCATACAAGTAACGTGTTTTTTTCGGCGTTTTTATTCGACCTTAATTATGTCTAGTGTTAAATATTGTACAGTGGTACGGAACCCTTCGTGTGCGAGCCCGACTCGCACTTGGTTGCTTTTTATTACAAGATGGCGGTCGATAAGGCCTACTGATTTTATGGGATACGATCATGAGGCTTCAAGACATGGGTTTACGGTTTTAACTGTGATTTCGTTCGGTATTGTTTTATGGCATTTGATAAGGTTTTATGATGTGTAATTATTGTTGTAATTTTGGCATTGATCCTGTTTGTGCTGTTTATATCATGTATAAAGGATATTATTATATTATTATTTATATTATATACCTATAATTTTATAGGTAATGCTTTCGTTTGGAGTAAATTTTTATTAGAGATCATCACGTAACGAAAAAGCGTTACCTTTTTTTACCATACCATTTTTTATTATGTTAATAGAAAGAAAGAGAGAGATAGTTTTCTTGGATTTCGAGGGTGCTGAAGCCAATAGTGAGGTCAAAAACAAAATACAAGATCGATATAGAATCACAGCCGCCATATTGGTTTTCCATTATTGGCTACAGCACGCTCGAAAACTCTGAAAACGACACCCATGACGAAACATTTGAAATTTTTCGTAGCCTCTCTCTTAGATTTTTATTTAGACCTCACTATTGGCTTCAGCACCTTTGAAAACCATGAAAACTATCCCTATCTCCCAGAAAGAAAAAGTCGACGCTAATAAAGTCGCACGAAATATCTAATTAGGAGTGCGTTGTAACAGGTAAAATCGCATATCTGTTCCACCTGTTACTGTTCCACGTTATTAAAAGTTCCAAAAACCTGTTACTAAATAACAGGCTGTTATTGTGAACAAACTATTGTGTTCTCTGTTACCACAGCTGATACACGTAGGTACTTCTCTTTCTAAGGTGTTACACCTATGCGAGAAAAGGAAAGAGCTTGTGACGGACGATGTAACAGGGTGTCACAGTGTACCTATCAGTAACATTTTTTATCTTATTCTAACTAAGGTAGGTAACCGTCATAAGCAGGAATAGAGAAAAACTTGTGACTGGATGGATTCTATTATCTCGTCGTGGAACAGCAACTGTTCTTTAAGTTTGTTTGTCACAGTTACAGTCTGTTATCTTGTGATACCTGTTATATTTAGCTGTTACTCCTTTAACTAATTATAATTATTATAAATTTAAAATTTCTTATTGTACCGAGTTTGTCTACTCTTGGACTTCTCAAACAGACAAGCGAGTTAAAATTGAACATTAATATAAGTAATTAAATTAAAACTTTTGTTCAAGATAAAGTTGGTGCTTTGTTAATAAGGTCCACAGCCAGCCTTTGATTAAAAACAGGATGACCATTTTATTAATTTAAAAAAATTATAAAATTTTAGGTTTTAATGAAAACTTACTTGTGTGAGTTATGGATTGATTAGAGAAATAACGTTAAAGTTAAGATAATAAAGCGTGGATGCGAAACGTGTAATTCAGACACACAAGAAAGACGCCGGAAAATCATCATCATCATTTCAGCCGAAAGACGTCCACTGCTGGCCATAGGCCTTCCCCAAGCACCTCCAATTCGACCGGTTCTGTGCTTCTCGCATCCAACGGGTTCCTGCGGCCTCCACAAGGTCGTCGGTCCACCTTGGAGGCCTTCCAACGCTACGTCTTCCGGTACGCGGTCGCCACTCCAGAACCTTTCGGCCCCATCGGCCATCTGTTCTGCGAGCAATGTGCCCTGCCCACTGCCACTTAAGTTTGGCAATTCTTCGGGCTATGTCGGTTACCTTGATTCTCCTGCGGATCTCCTCATTCCTGATTCGATCACGCAGGGAAACTCCAAGCATAGCCCTTTCCACTGCCCTTTGGGCCGTAAAATAATGAATTTGAATTGTGAGTTGTTGTCGATATGACTGAAAGTTGCGTCCATATTTCTTCAGCTGTGCCACTCTTCGATTAACGATCTCCGGCCCTGCAGGCGGCGAAAATGGGGCTGTGTCGTCGCTCAAGCACTCAGGTCCAAAGAGGTGGCACGCAGTATTATATGCGCGCCATAATGGAAGGACGTGCGGACGTGGGTACTTGGTGATGTGGCCCGCTAGGCATGGCGTGCTCATACCATTCGGGGGTGCGGCGAATGTAATAGTATCTCCCAGACCCGCGACTCATGGTACTGGAGAGAACCGTGGGGTTTTAGTCGTTAGGAGTCCGAAATAACCTAGGATTTCCACACGAGAAATAATAATTAAAAAAAAAATGTTTGCTAATCTTATTTTATTACAATTACAACAAGCATTTCGACACTGAAGATATACGTGTTCTATTTTACAACTCTGCCTAAGATTTTAGACTAAAACTAATAAACCCGTGTAATGTTGAACAAACTGATCTCTTAATGATTTACATTTTTTCAATTTAACGGTCTTTTTCCGTTTAATGCAATTTCTTCACATTATGTTTGTGTCCAAGTTTGACACAAAGCGTGCTGTTAATTAAAAAAAAGAATAGTAAAGCCATACAACCCAGGTAACTAAAAGCAGCCAAGCAAGCCCAACTATCTGCCTAGCCTTTTCTCAACTATGTTGGGTTCAACTTCCAGTCTAAGCGGATGCAGCTGGATACTTGTATTTTACATGGAGCGACAGATAGGCATCTGACTTACACAACCCTGTTACTGGGTAATACGTAGGTATTACCAAGGTATACCAAGGGGTGTCGTATTACCCAGTAACTGGGTTGTGTCAGCCAGTTAAATCTGATAGCCAGTCTTAACTGGCTATCACACTTTTGGGCTTCTGACTACCAACGTAACTGCTGTCAAAGATCTACGAATGACAGCCGGGACCAACGGCTTAACGTGCTTTTGAGGAACGCAACTAAAGGCAGCCATTATGCCAACTTGGCAAAAAACATGGAAGCAGCAACAAAAACAATACCACCTGTATAACACGAAACATAAAATTAATTTCAAAGCTAGTCACAAAGTTATAATTTAATAAAGAAAATTTTATAAGAGACGGACGAATCCATTATAGTTCACAAAGACTATTTACTTAGAAGTACTTGTTTGAACTGAACGTACATTCTATTTAAATCGCACACGGAAATATTTCTTCCTATTTTATCGTGTTTTTATTTCGGACAAGAACAGACAGAAGAATACGTGTTTTAAAACTCAATATTTACATTCCACAATGTGAACTTATACTGCATTCTCGATTTAACGCATAATGCGTTGTTGGAAAAACAACTTTAATACCCACTTTGCTTAACTTTAATACCCAGTTTGCACTACAACATCAATTTCTTGAATGAATATTGCAATAAAAGTAGTCATTCTAAAATAGATTCCATTTGCGCTTCTTTAAAGTTGATACTCGTTTATATGGAAATAAAATCAATTGGAAACGAGGATATGAATAGACTTTAGGTGGTAGGTTTTACAAAAACAAGCCTCTCTCTCCTGTTACCTAACATCTCACCGAGAACACATAGGTGAGGAGAGCTGTCACTATAGTCGGACAAAAGTCCGCTAAAAGCTGTCATTTTACTGCAGCTAATTAAAAAATTAGATGCAGTAAAATGACAGCTTATGTGTTACCACTTTTTAACTAAATTTAAATAGTGATGTGACAAAATAATAATCGATTCATTCAAGTAACATTCAGTTCAAAATCGATTCATGTTAAATTGATTTTATAAAGTCTTTTAAAAATTCTTATTTTTGAGGTTTTTGGTGTTTTGCAAATAATCCTGTATAGTAAACGTTATTTCTAATGAAAACTTTAATTGATTAAAAAAAAAATTCTTAGATCGATATAGTAGGAGTTTTAGAGTAAAAATTGAAACAAAATTATCTTCAGTAGACTATGTATTTACGCTGATTTGAAACTACAACATATATTTTTATTCGATCAATACAAACACCATTTGATTGTTTACAGTTAAATTAAAAGGAGAAACCCGTTTCTGGGCCTAACCGTTACACGAATAAGATATATACCAAAAAAATCGTCTATTTTGCTAAATTAACCCATTTAAATCTTAGCCTCATTTACAATGGCCAAGTGTAGAAAATAATTAGATTTCTATTTTTTTGTTTTAAACCACCTTTGTAAACCATTACAACACTTATTTTGTTATACGTCACTAACTTCACAAATGCTGGTATTCTATCAATAGAGCGTAACCTCAGAATATAATCGATTTAGTGGAAATCGATGCTGATACAAATAATTAAATAACACTCCATTGTTTTAGTATAAATGACTTTTTAGGTATTAAAATCAATGTAAAACAATTAAATCTGGAAACTAATTGATATTTAACGTAATCGTCATTAAAAAACATTAAAAGAAATAAAAAATCGATAAAATCGACTGCACTATGGATTGCACTAGTAAACGGCAAATGTCAATGTCAATTGTCAAGGTTGTAATGTCATGTCATTAATGTCATTGGCTTTTCGGATTTTTGCAAGTTAATGTGTTGTTTTTCTGTATTTCTAGGGATTTATTTTTTCATAAGACCTCTAATCGAATACTGGACTCTGAAATTGATTGCATTCTGACTGACCCTCGCTTGAACAATGGACACCGTTACATAAACTGCCACCTGTGCTGACTTTTGCAGGAAAACCTGATCTGATTATTGTTCTTTTTGACGACTGGCACGACATCATGCACCTGTGCATTAATTGCGGAATAGCAACGGCCGCGGCCCACTGCCATACAATAGGAAAGCGAAGATTGGAAGATGAAAATTATTTTTTCAATTGTACAGGAATGGGTCGCGCGCGCCTCAAACGGTTAGTATCCGATATTTCTATATTGTAACATTTTTGTACAATGTATGTAATAATTTAATGTAGTCGAACTAAACAGTGTTATCGCATTTGTTCAGTTGTTTGTTGATAGTTGTACTTTATATAATGATACCAGAATGTGCAGATGTAATGCTTCATATTCGAAGACATGACTGTGACATCACCAATCCGGACTGAACCTGCATGGTTATTGGTTAATTATATTCCCTCTCAGAGAGGAGACCTGTGTCCATGCAGTGGGAATGTAATAAGGCCGCTTATGTTTACCCAAATGTGCCACTCGGATGTTTATTGCTAAATGCTAATGCTAGACCTAATAGTCTAATGATAAATGTTTGCTTCAGGTAAATGAAAATGACTTTAATCTGCCAAGCTTGCTGGAATCATGCCAATGCTGTATCTCTCGATGGAAATATACCAGAAGGGAGTGAACAGACACCTACAGGACACACAACGAGTGTGTATTCACTGTGGACATTCTCTTCTGAGAAGAGTTCGTTGCCATCAACTGACGACTACTGGTACAGTGCAAGAACACAGAATACACGAAGTTATAAGAGCATGGATCCTACCACGCACGGTTAATATAATAGTTTTTTTCATGCTTTTTTAATAACATTTTTTTAGTTTAGTTTTGATAACAAGGGCAATCAAAAGTTTTATTTGGTATGCTAAAACATTTAAGTGAATTAGAATTGTGTGATAATGGTTAAGCTAACTCAGGCTTACTAAACTACATCAGGATTTCTGTAGATCATTCTTTTTCAAAGTGGGCAGTAACACACCACACATCTCTGGTGTAAAGGCACCCTTTAATGTAAATATATTATTTTCAGGTGGGTGCTTCGAATGTTGTCTGTCACTCTTGTTGGATGCGAGCAAATAGAGCATCCTGGCATTTCCATGATCTACAGCAAGAGTTGTCAACATCGGACTCAAACTTAAGAGGAAGAATAAAGTCGAGGCATATTAGTAATAGCATGTATTTCGTTTATACATTAGTCGACAGCTCTCTAAGTGGAAGGGATGCTATAACCAACCTGTATCGTTAGCAAAAGAACGATTGGATGCTGTATCCACACGATGAGCATAATATGGTTTCTTGGTTAGGCACGGCACCAGGGTAGTAAATTGTCTCCTGCACAATTCCTGGATACCTACTGTGTTATTATATTATGATAATCTTAATGAAGAAAGTAATTAATAAAAAAAAAATATTTTAATATATTATTGCAATCTCAGATTACTTACTGTAATCTGAGATTGCATCAAATCCCTAGGTACAATATTAACAAATGCAAGCCAGTAGTGATGTAAGTGGGCCTTGTATAATAAAAATAGTTTTCTGTTTTCAGTACCGCTACAAGAACAATCAGATAAATCGGAACTCATCCCCTAAGCGCTTTTTATATAAGTAGGTACCTAAAACCTCATCGTGATAGGCGGCAGGTGCTGCAGCACAGCACATGTGCGTTCCAGATTTACGTAGGAAACGAAAGTCTCAAAAAATCATTGTTTAACTAGGTACTAAAAATAACCTAAAAAGTGAACATTGTTGTCTGATTTTACCAATTTGGCCATTGCTGGGAGACGTGAAAATTGGGCTCGTGAAACCTTCCTAAATGCTCTAATTTATGGCCAAATTCCAGCCCTGTAACGCCAGGCCCAAGTTCCTATGGAGTTTGGGTTTCTCCTTTGTCAATTTCGAATATCTAAAAATAAGTTTTAATATCATCATTAGTAGAGATAGTGTGGCAACATTTTGTAACGAAATGACAGTAAGAAGTGTCATTTTAGTGCAGCTAATAAAATTAAAAGTCGGAGTATAGTGTCAAGTGTAAAGTGTAGTGTAAAGTGAGGACTTTATCTAAGTTTTCACAATAAGATTTTTAGTATACCAGCCGAAGGGGGCCCATGGCTAAGTAATAACAGCTGCACGGGTCGATCAATCAGGTTAAGCTACGCTTGCCGCGGTTGGTCCGTGGATGGGACCATATTCAAACACCGAGACCCCTCCGTACCTCGAAAGCACGTTATTCCGTTGGTCCCAGCTGCTTTTCGTAGATTTTTGACAGTCGTTACGGGTAGCCCGAAAGTCTGACTACCAGTCTTACCAAGGGGTCTCGTAGTACCCAGTAACTGGGTTGTGGAGGTCAGGTAGGCAGTCGCTCCATGTAAAAAAAACTGGTATTCAGTTGCATCCGAGAGTCTACTCTTTAAGCACGAAATCCATAGTTCTTCCCAATTTGGTGGGCGTTTTCTACCCCCTTATCACTTACGAACATAAAATTACTTTGGGGCCCGAACTAAGAATGAATGAGAACACGATTTGACAGTGGTCCTTGCCTTACTCCCAATGTTTCCGATGTGTTTTTGCACGTCCGAAAAAGTTAAGAGTCTGAGATCCAAAAACAGGCACACATGCCAAGAAAAAGTTTATGCTCTATAGAGAACAGGGTACCAGTTCCTGAACAATGTATTTTCACTTTATTACTGTAACTTAGCCCTGAATTAAACAGTGAAAACGGAGCCAAGTGCCGATTAGTAGTACACTTGGCTAGATGCCTAAGTATTTTCACATATTTTCAGGTTTTAAAACTATTTTTGTTGCAGTCTCTGTTAAATAAATAGGTCGTTTGACCACTTTTAACTAAAGTCGAGCCAACAGTTCCAATTTTTGGAAGAGTTTTTTTGGAATTTAAAGCTTACTCTAGTGTCTAAATTATAGTTGTTTTCGAAAGAGAAGGATTTTTTTTTTTAATAAACAAAATCAAAATGTTTTATTTCACATAAACCTACATGGACACTTATGAAACGTCAGAAGCTAGGTGCACGGTTCCAATTGGTCGTTTCCTATGGAGAAGAACCGGCAAGAAACTCCATGGTTACTCTTTTTAAAAATAATTGGCTTTTACAATGTTTCCAGATTACAGTAGGTATGGGAGGAGAGCGCAGGCCTGTCAACAAGTACCATGTACTTGATAAAATAGAAAATGGTCTACAGATCTAAAGTCTATAAGGCCTACAAAGTTCTCACATTTACAAAATAAGAATCTATCAAAAGGATAAATAATAAAAAAAGAAAAATAATAGGTAATAAAAACCTACTAAACCCAAGTGTTATGATTCCCATTAAAACCACTAATAAAGAGGTGAAAAATTTCTATTGTGTGTATATAATGTCAAATAATAAAGTAATTATGTCAAAAAGTATATAATGTCAAATAATAAAGAAATTATGTCAAAAAGTATATCATCATCATCAGGCGGGTTGGCGATCGCAGTATGGTATGGTGGTGGAATGCATAGAGAACGCTGCTGCCCATTCTCCGGTACGCCCCTTAGTCGCCTTTTACGACACCCACGGGAAGTATGTAAGTATATAATGTCAAATAATAAAGAAATTATGTCAAAAAGAATGTAAAAATAAATTAAATAAAAATTAAACATCGTAATTTGAGAGCAGTTAATATAGATTTACATACTTATGCCGTTAATGAGAAGCCAGGGAAGCCACATGTGCAGAAGGAATTATTGCCAGACTACCTTGTCTTCAACGTAGTCTTTAATCTTATAATATGCTTTTTTTATAAGGACACATTTGATGAAGGTTTTGAACTTTCCATCGCTAAGTTCTGTAACCGGCTTTGGCAACTTGTTATAAAAACGGATGCTGTTTACAAGAAATGACTTGCTAGTTTTAGTTAATCTAAATTTAGGTAACACAATTTCATTTTTACTACATGTATTTATATTATGGAAATCGCTTCTTATTTTTAAGAGTCCTAAGTTTTTGCGAACATACAACAAACAACAAACTTTGCCCCACACTAGGAATTTCTCCTGTATTGTGGGTGCGTTCACAAACATTTAAACTCACATACACAAACAGCCAGACCCGGAACAACTACTTGTAGGTCATACAAATATTTGTTCCGTGCGGGAATCGAACCCGCGACACGCAGCGTAGCAGTCAATCGCTTAACCACTGCGCCAACCGTGCCGTCTTATTTCTCTCTCTCTAATTATTAGGTTATAACTAAAATGACTTTTAATGACTTGATTTTTAGACTTTGTTGAATCATGATAATAATACCGGCTGACTTTTTTCACAGTGTCGACAAAAACAGGGCATAAAAGTTAAACGGAGGAGAAGTCTATGGTATCCTTTGATTGAAGCCGGCAAAGGCTACGATTCCTTACTAATTTGGGGATACAGGGATGACCCTGTATCTTAGAGATCAGTGTCCCTCCGCAGCAAAGTCACAAGCCAATATTTGTAACTCATTGGCACTTGAAAAGGTATTAAAATTTCTTTATAAAACTTTAAATAAAATATTGATATTATTCTCATTTACAATTTTGTGTGAGTGTGGAGAAGGTGTGTTTGTGTGGGATTATGTGTAAGTGCAAGTAGATTGCCGTCCCATCGGACTATGAGAGTAAAGGAACAGAGATTGCACCTGTGTCTACGCACACACTTCTTGTGCACTATAATATCTCCTGCGTACCTGGCTAATCTCCGTTGATATTGGCCACCGTGACCGAAATCGGTCGGGAGGCTATTATTAACACCCTGCTTCTAAATATAAATTTTACCATTCAATTTCGATCCAACATAATGGTACATTATGATACATGTGTGCTATGTTGATCATTGCACACGCGTTTCATACGAAGTTTTTCAAACACACTTGCGAGGAAAAAACAGACTTGTATTGTTTATTAGCTTTCATGGATAATGGCGCGCTGGTTTTGTAATGCGCGCGCAGGTGTAAATAAAGGCACTGGCAAAACCGCTAAACAGCCTACATAAAAATATAATAAACACAAATTTAGACTGGTCTTGGTTTTAGAATTGTAGTTTAGTTAGTATGGAATTAGAAAATACTATTGGCATAGAGAAATATATATTAAGTAGTTCAGTGAGAATCCTCAATAATAGAACGCCAGTCAGAGTCATTTCCGTTTGGTTCCGGGGACAATTTAAGGTAAATAAATTTTAGTTCATTTTGGGACCAAGGACAATACAGGCTATTTAAAAAAAAGTGAAATATGGCCCGCGGATTCCTTTTGGCACGAAGTCTCTTTGATGAGATTAAAAAACCGCACATCTCCGACTAGCAAATAGTTATCTGTGGCGTAAAAAGCACGCGTGCGAAGTCTTAGTAATAGGGTCCCGTTTTTACCCTTTGGGTACGGAACCCTAAAAATTACAAAAGTCGACATTCGATACGTTCAAATATATGAGATTGTAAAAGTGTTGAAATGTATTAATTAAAACCGACTGCGTCAAAGCGAACGGTTAGACGAGTAATGGATTTGAGGTTTTCACTCGTGCTGCTGATCCGTAACCCAATATTATTAGCGGTCAGGATTGGGGTAAAATTAGATCCTTTGAAGCCACATTTTAGTGACACAGATTAAAGAGAAAATCTTTTTTTAATAAATATAATGGCTTTATTAGCCCAGTGGCTGAGCGGTGAAATTAGCTTTCATTTCGCGATAAAGCGTTCGATTTCCGCACGTAACAAATTATAATCATGTTAATAAATTATTTTATTAATTTCTGTAAGTAGATTTGTTCAAACACTTACCTATAGGCATCAATCATATTTTAAAAACAATATGAAGTCCGCGTTTCATAACTCAGTCTCTTTTAAAGTCCAGACATAATCTTGGTCAGATACTCAGATCACGTGAAGACCATTTCAGATACCAATCTACATGGATTGGTGAGTGAAATGGTATTTTGAGGAAAAAACCACATAGGTTGAGTGGACCTGTCCAGTCAGTCATGTTGTTCTAACTAAACAGACAGCTGTGCTGCTGGGGAGTTTTTTGCGCCACTTCTTCTTTGGAAAGAAGAAGTGAACTAAAGCTAAAGCACAAGCGCAAGCACAAGTGCAAGCACAAGCGCAAGCACAAGCGCAAGCACAAGCGCAAGCACAAGCGCAAGCGCAAGCACAAGCGCAAGCACAAGCGCAAGCGCAAGCGCAAGCACAAGCGCAAGCACAAGCGCAAGCACAAGCGCAAGCACAAGCGCAAGCACAAGCGCAAGCACAAGCGCAAGCACAAGCGCAAGCACAAGTGCTGGAGCTAAAGCACTAGGAAGTGGTGAAGGGGGGGCGTTTTGGGGGACTGTCTTATGTAATTATTAACACGCTTTTATTAGGTCGACCTGTATGTAACTAACTATGAAATAGAATCTAAGGTAACTAATTTAACCATCTTCCAAGGGTCGTAGCGTAATGAAAATGGGCAGCTATGTGTAGTTCCGATGACATTACAATAATATGGTACTGTCGAACTGATCTGATGATGGAGCCGGAAGATATGAACTGGAACTTCATGTTTTTAAAATCGTATCATAGCTGTTTTGGATTTGTTAGAAAAGTCTTGTAATGAACTCAGACCACATTTTTTGTTCAAATCGTTTAGTTTCAATATTATGTACTACCAGCGCCCCGCGGTTTCACCTGGATAAGTCTCGATCCCGTGGGAATATTGGGATAAGAAGTACCCTATGTCCTTTCCCGGGACTTAAACTATCTCTGGACCAAATTTCATCTAAATCGGTTCAGCGGTTTAAGCGTGAAGAGGTAATAGACAGACAGACACACTTTCGCATTTATAATATTAGTCTGGATTTGTTTGACTTATAGATAATTGGTCCGTTTAGAAGTATTTGTGAATGAGATTGTTGTGACTCGCAAAATTAAAATGACACGACTTATCTACGATTTTTTTTCACAGGAATCGTGAGGTATCCGGCATGTCCTAGAACCGAAAATTCGAAGACATAGTCTTGACATGACTGTCATACTGAACTTCGAAGTTTAAAATACCGATGTACTGTATTCATAAAGTTTAAAATTACGAATTACGTGAGTTAGAAGGTACGCTATAACGAATTACTTGATTTAGAATGTTCATGATCGCGATGTACGGAACTTCGAAAGTTTGTTATGACGAATTACTTCATTGAGAATGTTCCGATCTACCAATCCGCACTGGTTGGACCCGCGGGTCCAGTTGACCGAAGACCTCTCACAGAGAGGAGGCCTGTATCCCAGCAGTGGGAAAATGATGCAGAGGTTTCTAGTGATTTCTAGGACAAAGTTATATTGTTCTTACAAAATAATGTTAAAAAAAATCCACTCTTCTTAACGTTAACTAATTTAAACACATATTACATTATAAATCTCTCAACTTTCCACAACCATTTATTACGGCCTATTCAAATAGAAACCTATTCCAAACGGTAGAAACGTAATAAATAACTATAATATATTATGTTTTCAAATAAACCTTCAGGCCTTCAGGCTTCAGTTGATATTGTGCTGCTGAACTTACCTGAAAAAAAAAGAAAATACGTGATAAGAATTTTGATATAAATACGAAAAAAAAAATATCGGGTTAAACCGTGACGACTGTCAAAGATCCACGAATGACAGCTTAACGTACTTTCCGAGCCACGGAAGTGTCTTGATATGTAAAGATGGTCACCCATCCACGGACCTGGCTGGTCCTGCTCCATAGGACAATCTAGAGTCTAGACAAAATCAAACTGGTTGCTTAGTTTAATTTATATTTTAAAAAATATATGCCATTGATTTTTACAATCTGTGACCACAGTAACTCACACATTTGTTAAAATTCTAGGAAAATCGTCTACAATATTTGTAAATAATTTGTAAATATGTGAGCACCATGTATCCATCACATAATTGATTTAAGTACCTGTAATTGCTTCATTTTTACATCTTTTTACCTTTTGTGCTAGATTAATTTTATTCTAGGTGCACATATAATTATTTACGTAATTAATGCATACAAAATATTGTAAAACATTTTAAAAGAGTAACGGTGGAGTTTCTTGCCCATTCTTCTCCATACGAACACTACCTTAGGTATTTATGGAAGGGGCGACTAGAATCAGTTCTATTTTACTGTAATTTTTGACGTTCAAAAGTGCCTTTAATGTGCCTAAGTATTTGAAATCAATGATTTGACTTTGACCGACCGCGGCAAGCTTAGCTTAACCTGATCGAAAGCCGTGTGGCTGAATTACTTACCCACAAGCCCCTCTGTGCTCTAAACACTATGTACTATATTAAAACTTGTTCCATTCAAAACTGTTTTGTTGAAACGAATGTTTCAGTAGGTACCTAAACAGTACTCTGACCTGAAAGTTAGCCCGAAATAATTACTTACTTCATGTTTCGAATGTTATTCGAGCTTTGTTCTAGGAATCGGAACACTGGGAATAATTTATATGGAAACACGATTTTTTCTTGAAAACCGTACGTGGTAAGGCGAGTTGACGTATCGGAGCTTTTTTTTTTTTGAGGGTTGGAAATCATCAAATGACCTCTCCCGCGCTGGGTGGAGCGGAAGGGAGTGTCAGACTCTTACTGACTGAAACCTACCCGTGTTTTTTCCTTGGCCCGGGGTAGCGGTTACCCTTTCGGACAATCCCGCTAACCCGGCAGGCTTCGGCCCTGGCGGGCCCCTTCAAATGATGCTGACATCTCTTTGAGGCGCGCGTGGAACACGTACGCGCCGTCCGGCACGGGCCTGGTCCTGATCGGAGGGTGGGCTACCCATTACATTGGCTGGGACGGGAGGCTCTCTCCCTCATCCATCCCGCCACCTCCTTCGCTAGCATGACTGCTTCGCAGAAGGAGGTGACTGCCTCGTTAGGTTAACCTGTTTGACGGCGGTGAGGCGAAAAGCGATACGGTGGCGATCCCATTCCGATTTGATACCTTTATTCTTCTATTTATTTCTTTGGAGTATCGGTCTTTTATTGATATTATTATTTAAATACGTTCAACAACAGCTTTTACTTTGTTTCAGGTCAAATATTTTATATGCTAAAAGGCTGATTTTTCAAAAGTCAGACAACTTATTATATCAGAACAATAAATATGACAGTTTGACATAATTTCTATTCAAAAACTGTCAAGCCGCAATATTTATACCTGAGACAAAAAAATTATCTGACTACTGAAAAATCGTGTCAATCATCCATAAAAGTAATATATTTTATTAGCATTACAAATATTACGTCTACAATCCTCGAAAAAGAAGGCAGAGATCTGTATCATATACACATTTTGCTGGATTTATTTACAGACTCAAATCCAAATCCAGCTTTGCTAGTGAGAATTAAACTCAAACTCAAAGCATTTATTTTAATTAAACCATTGAACCACTTTTGAATTGTCAAGAAATCGGTCAGTCAGAAAATATGAAGCTACGGAGACCTATGGAGAAGAAGATTTATATTACGGAATCAAACCACGCTTAGACGTACCCAGACATTGCCGGGTCAGCGGGATTGTCCGAAAGGGTTACCGCTGGCCCGGAACATAAAGGGCTAAGGAAGGAACACGGGTGGGTTTTAGTCAGTAAGAGTCTGACACTCCCTTCCGCTCCACCCAGAGCGGGAGGAGTCATTTGATGATTTCCCATCCGCAAAAAAAAAAAAAAAAAGACGTACCCAGACATACTTTCGTTCTCTAGACGAAGCTCATTATTTTCCGAAAACAAAAAGACATAGAAAACAAATGAAAACCACTAATCTTGAAACACAGCCATTTAAATTTCAAATAACCCGAAAAACTAGAACAAACTAAATGAACTGCACAAAAACTATAGGGACGGGTCACACAGTAACCGAATTAAAATTCAGTTTCTAATGAAATCGCCAATAATGTATTCCGGACCTTAATAACTAACCCGCTGCGAGAGCTTAAAGTGCAAAAGTTAACACAACTGCCACTAAACAGGCAGGCAACAAAGTACTATTACACCAAACGCACGAAAATAACCCGTGTTACTGACTCCATAGGAGTTACAGGGACAGAAAGCCTGTATCTTAGTGTTGAAGCTGTAGCGGTATCTACAACGCCACATGCGAACAACGCGTCATACTGACGTCACGCAAAATCCTGCATCTCGCAAGCAGAGTTTACCGCGCAACTAGCTTATATACAACGGCCCGACATGAATCATCAGGCAGTTGCCCGCCAGACACAACACCCGTCTGGTTGGTGGATCCTGCCTTTTCTATAGCGCATCAGTTGCCTAAGCTTTTTCGAAGTTGTTCCTGGACTCCAGGTACATACCAGGGCCGCTGCGATAAAACAAGCGAAGGGGTTAAAATGATCACAATGCTTTTGAATGGAACAGGCCAAGCGTTTTTGGTTTAACTATTACCTTGGGTAGTGGGTCACTCAAAATGTAAAAAACCGGTCAAGTGCGAGTCGGACTCGCGAACCGAAAGTTCCCTACAAATTTGTAGGTATGTAAATAGTTTATCACGGGATTTTTTTTTTTGGAATGTAGCTACAAAACGGTTTTCGGATTTTTCCCTATACTTGTGCTACTACTGCATTGCTTCTTGCCAAATTTCGTGATTCTATAGGTTTTGATTCCGGAACATAAACGCTCGTACCTTTTGATTGCGTTGTCTTAGAAGTTTGATTTTTTCACTGCTTCAAGGTATTGCAGCTGTGAGTATTTGATATTAATTTCAACTTGATAACTCCACGCGTACGTGAGAAAAAAGGTCTTGACCGATGTACAGACAGACTGACAACGAAGTGATCTTATAAGGGTTCCGTTTTTCCTTTTGAGGTACGGAACCCTAAAAATGTATGAAACAGCTAATTTCTCAGGGTTCAGAATTATGTACTGAACCCATGGTAACAAGTTGTACGTCGATGTCTCTGCAACCCTGTGTAGCCTTATTTACCTTAGCGCTTGATTTAATTAAAAAAATTTTTCTTCTTTTATTTCATCCAGTCGATTGATGCGTGGTGGATTACGGCCCACTCCCTTTCACCGAGAGGAGGCCTGTATCCCAGCAGTAGGAACATTATAGGCTGATTATGTTGTTGTTGTTATATTTCATCCAGTCATGGTTTTATAACCTCTTCGTATAAAAAAAAAAAAAATTTGAAACTATTTATTTTAAACAACGTCATGGAACATTTACAGCAAAAATAGCGCTCAATCTTTGATACATAAGATTATGTGCGCTACTGACTTATTTTAGAGTTAGCTCACTTAAAGTTAAAAAGGCAAATGAAAAAACATAAAAATTAAGAAAAAAGAAAAACCTACACGCAGACCTCCCCCATTCCAAACTTCCCCACGGTGAAGTAGGCTTTCAATATATTTTTAATTTGTTGCCCTTTTTTGTTTTCTAATTTTTTGGCAATTTCCTTTGGCAGCTTATTTAGAATGTCAGGAAAGGCAACAGTACTTTACTAAATTACGAGCTGATCTGACCAACGGGAAAAGAAAATTCCCGTTGGAAAGACTAGTCTGACCATCAATCTAACCACTGGGAAAAACCCGAATAAACCTTCTGTTATTCATCTCTACATTACCAAAATGCCTGCATCGGAATGAAGCGACTTTGTTAATAGTGCCATATTTACCCATTCGCTGGGATGAATTCGGGTCGCAATTTGTGGGTGGCAACATTTAGATATGTGCGAATGTTCTCGTGTATCGTCCACCATTTTGGTTTAGTTTATTGTGTGCTGGCGTTTAGTTTTAACGTAGGGATTAGAATAGGAAATTTGTGGACTAGATGTATTTGTTTTGTCTGTTATATTATTATTGCTGATTTGATCAAACATGACGCCATTGGTCGTTTGTTTCGGGAAATGAAACAGATTTAAGTAAAGAGGTATGAGGAACTGAGAAACTGTCATTCGTGGATCTTAGACAGTCGTTACGGTAGTCAGAAGCCCGAAAGTCTGACAACCAGTCTTACAAAGGGGTATTGTATTACCCAGCAGTAACTGGGTTGTGGAGGTCAGATAGGCAGTGGCTCCGTGTAAAATACTGGTATTTAGCTGCATCCAGTTAGATTGTAAGCCGACCCCGACAATTGGGAAAAGGCTAGGCAGATGAGATGAGAGGTATGAGAGGGT
Organism: Mesoligia furuncula; assembly: GCA_916614155.1. Lineage (NCBI taxonomy): Eukaryota > Metazoa > Arthropoda > Insecta > Lepidoptera > Noctuidae > Mesoligia > Mesoligia furuncula. Next base: position 7,077,319 of record OU744815.1, read on the forward strand.
GTAAAGTTCACTAAGCCTCTATAGAAAGGGAGGATCCTCCGACCAGACGGGTGTTGCGTCTGGTGGGCAACCGCCCGACGACGATTGATGTCAGGACGTTGTCTATATTATGCTAGTTGAGCGGTAAACTCTGCTTGCGCGATGCAGGATTTTGCGTGACGTCAGTGTGATGCGTAGTTCTTAAGTGGCGATGTAGATGCCGCATGAGTAAAAGAGTGATGAATATAAATGTTGATGGATGGAGAGGGAGAGGAAGACCAAAGAAAAGATGGATGGTTGTGTAAGAGATGATATTTCCATTGAAATAAAGTTGATATTTGTTTAACTTGAAATAGGGTAGGTGTGTGTAGCACTGCGCACTTTAACTATAGGTCCCAGGCTACCTATCTCGCAAACATAACGATTGGTTCTGTGGTTTAGGCGTCAAAAGGTTACAGATAGACAGAGTAAGTTGCTTTCGCATTTATAATGTCAGTAGGTACAGTATTTTTATCTCTCGCGCGCTTTACTTGTGGTTACCAAGTGTGCAACGCTGTAAATGTGTGTGTAAGCGTCATACAGATTACCCTACTCGCTCGCTCGCTCTCGGTACCGTTAAAAACAATAGCGAAGTCGGAAAGCTGTGTGTGTGTGTGTCTTATGTGCTGACGCCACTCGTCTTCACGCACACATCCACAGCATGCTTGTACACTTGGATACCACAAGTAAAGCGCGAGTCGTAGGATAAAAGTACTATACCTATATAATATGTCCTTTGGGTAACCATCAAACACCCTAATTGCATAACAAACTTTCAATTATTACAATCTGAATCACTTTGAAGGATTCTGCTAATCCATTGCTTCATATGTTTGAAAAATTCGTCGGCTCAATAATGCAAATAACCCAATGAATGTTGTAGAACAGTTAAAATGAATGTCATTGCAACTGCAAAGGTCAGTTCACACCGAGACGCGACGCGACGCGCAGTTGACAAGATAGCAATACAATTATAGACCTTATCTACTACACAAAAAGGTACACAATTCAGTGGGGTGGGCCGCGCGACGTCGCGCGGCGTAGCTCGCCGTAGTAGGAACTGAATTGTTTACCTTTTAGTGTAGTAGATAAGGTCTATAATTGTATTGCTATTTTGACAACTGCGCGTCGCGTCGTGTCTCGGTGTAAACTGACCCTTAGTGTGTGTGAACCCCAAGACCAACTTGAACCGTCACATTTCAATTTTGTCCCTAAAGTTGACGTAAAAGTAAATAATTATACATATTTTGTTAACATAGGTCCTCTTTAATCTTAAACTTATTACGAATGTAAAATCCCAATACAATTTCACATTCCATATTACTTAATTAAGTACTTCATTAATAATGAGAATTTCAAAGGATCGTGCAATTATTTTCAATATAATGGTTGAGCAAGGGCTTTTAACATTAATAACGAAGTTTAAGAGAATAGGGTTGTCAAATTACTGTAACATAAATAGAAAACAACTGTGATTAAAACGAGAATATCACACTAATATTATAAAGGCGAAAGTTTGTGTGAGTGTGTGTGTGTTTATATATTTGTTACTTCTTCACGCTCAAACGGCTGGACCAATTTTGATAAAATTTTGTACGGAGGTAGTTGACACCCTGGATTAACATATAGGCATTTTTATGCCGATATTCCCACGGGATCGACATTTACGCGGGTGAACCCGCGGGTCGCAGCTAGTATTATTTATAAAGAGAAAAGATTTTATTTATGTATGTTTGTTTGTTTGATACGCTTTCACGCTAAAATGGCTAATCCTATTTGGGTAAAATTTCACACATGGGTAGACTATTACCTGGACTAGGATATAGGATACCTTTTATCTCGATATTCCCACGGAATCGAGACTTAAGTGGGTGAAACCGCGGGGCGCAGCTTGTAATTTATATCTTTTATGATTTGAATTTGAATGTTTTGGAGAGTTAACAAAAGTAAAAGGATCTTGAAGAAATGTTATTATTGTGTTACCGATTGTATAAATGATGAATTGTAATATTTGCTTCACTTTATATCATTTATTATGTAAATAATTTTAGATTTAGCTGATCCATGATCTCATTTTGAATTTAAGTACATAGTTTCTAAATTATCTGTAAGTTAACCACTATATTTTTGTATGCCAACAGGCAGAATGTACTGGGAATATATTTAAAACTAACACTATTATTGTAGGGGAGAGTAGCCCAAAACGGGTAAGCTAAGGTTGATGATAAATAAAAACAGTTTATAGATACAAATTGAACATTTATTTGTACATTTTGAAATGTTTAGTTATCAAGGACTATAAAATAAATGACATATTTAGTAGTTTTGTACATTAAGAATAAAAAAATAACAAAAATCTTTACCATTCGAATTACCCGTTTTGCCCGTAGGGGGGGCCTAAAGCAGGTAGGGCTTTTGGGCAAAGCGGGTAGGGACTGAATTACATTAGGTCAACGTCAATCAATGACTAGAACTGTTTCATAACAATCATAACTCAGATGGAGCTCCACCAGGATCATCAGCTACTTGCAGTGATAATGGTTGGATCAATGGACCAGTATCCTTGGAATGGTTACGGCACTTTGTAGACAACGTAATGAGTTGGCAACGTAAACAGATAATCCATATGAAATAGATACTCAACTAGCTCTAATTCTTGAGCTGCTGTAAAAACTGTTGTGAATCTTCCTAGATTTTTTTTGACATCCTTTCTTTACATGTATCTGTAAAGTCGAAAAGTTGATGCCATATTTTTTTGCTGCACCATTGACGGAAGTTTTGAGAGCTTCTTCTATCGCAAGCTTCATAACTTCCTCATCCCACGATGCATTTGCAGTATTTCTTTTGCATTTATTAACCATCTGCAAAAATAAAAGAACTAATAAGCAGTCAATAAAAATATACAAGGCAAATCGGGTATGGGCAAAACGGGCACCCGCTTTACCCCTACCCTTTTTGCCCACAAGCATGTATTTTTTTCAATCGACTCATATCCTTAAAACCCAAATAATAAACGCCAACCTATTACACAAATAAAACGTCTATTTATTGCAAAATAATAATACAAAACTAGTAAGAACATATTGTAAACCATTTTCGAGTATTCAAAAGTAATGTAACTCAATTTTTTTTAGTGGAAATAGCAAAAAACTTCTTTCTTATCTTACCGTGAACTCGTGTCCGCCAGAGAAGCGCGCCGACTCCCTGTGATTGGCGAGCGGCAGGGTCCGCGCACTGCACGCACACATTCTTATTAGCAATAGCGGTGCGCAATTTAAAAAGCATACCCGTTTTAGGCGGGATACCCGTTTTAGGCTTACCTCCCCTAACACCTGCATTCTATACAAATAAATAAATGATTATTATTATTAAGACGTGGGATATTTCTCTCGAGAGAACTTTCGATTTTTTATGAGAATAAAAATCTTTATAAACCATTTGTGATGTTGACAACCCTGATACTTAGTAGGCATATGAGCAACAAAGCCAGCACAATCCTTTGTTGGACTTGATTCAAATCGGTCTAGACTTTCAGATTTGAGCCTCAGCATTAAATATTTACCACGGAAGAGCACTGATTTCCAAGATACAGGTTTTTACCTAGTTTGGAATTCAGGAGTTCATTTAGTTTTAGTCTACTTACTTACATTAATTGTATCCTAGTTCTTAGGAATATAACTGTATTTAGACTATATTTTATTGAGTCCAAATAAACGTTATTATTATTATTATTATTATATTAAATATTTGAGAAAACCTAATAGCTTTCGTCATATAATAAGTGTGTTTGATATCATATAATATGTGTAAATCTCTAGGATTTAATATTTTATAATTATACTTAACTAGAATAAAATAAATATATAAATGTTTTATTAAATATTAAAATAGGTAAAATCCTTACATAAAGTCTTAGAAATGATTTACAAAGGTATAATAATGTTAGATGCCTGTACTAGGATAAACCTGTATCACAGGCGCCATGAGCATACTTTATGGTAACTGTATAAAATATTTTAAAAAAAATATAAGTATAATAAAAAATTAAAATAAATATAAATATATCCAGATTGTAATTTTATTTAAAAACGAAGAGATCTATCTATATTTCATGCGATTTTAAATACAATACAAATAATTACTACTGGAGAGCAGTTGGTGGCGCAGTGGTAACAGTCGGCGGCCCCGACTTACGAGTGTAGGTCGTAGGTTCGAACCTAGGCAGGCGCTTTTCTTTGCGTAAATAATTTCATCACCACTGCTCTCAAAACGAAGTTTACATGGTAATGTAAATCATATATTTTTTTTAGTTTTATCATTGTCTTATTTTAGAAGTTACAAGGGGGGGGCACACGTTTTATCACTTTGGAAGTGTCTCTCGCGCAAACTATATTAGAAACCTCAATAAGTATCATTTTTGAAGACCTATCCATAGATACCCCACCCCATACGTATGGGTTTGATAAAAAAAAAATATTGAGTTTCAGTTATAAGTATGGGGACCCACAAAATTTATTGTTTTTTTTTCTATTTTTGTGTGAAAATCTTAATGCGGTTCACAGAATACATCTACTTACCAAGTTTCAACAGTACAGTTCTTATAGTTTCGGAAAAAAGTGGCTGTGACATTCGGACGGACAGACAGACAGACAGACAGACAGACATGACGAATCTATAAGGGTTCCGTTTTTTGCCATTTGGCAACGGAACCCTAAAAATCGAAGACATGTGACATCTACCAACCCGCACTGGGCCCGCGAGGTGGATTACGGCCCACTCGTCCCTCTCAAAGAGAGGACGCCCGTGTCCCAGCAGTGGGAACATTATAGGCAGCTTATGTATAATACTCAATTATTTATTTTCATATCGATATAACAAAGACACTTACGGAGGCTTACATGACCTAAAGCGCGGTCACTGTCGGAATGCATGGAAAAGAAAGAGAAGCGCGATGACACAACGCTGGTAATTTATTGCAAAATATGAAGCAATTATTTAATTACAAAAAAAAAACTATTGTTTGGACTAAAAAATTAAAACACTAGTATTTTAGTAGGTATGTTGCTTGTAGAATAATCTGACAAAAAAACAGAATAGAGTATGGTTTTTATTGTAAAAATAAAGTTTTAGAGGTATCTATCTACCTAGCATATTATTATATCCTGAAGAATATCATACATTTTTCTGATTTTGTTTACTGGAAACGATCATATACTTTTATTGTTTCTAAAACTTGCGTATTTGCGTTTAGGTCCAGTAAGCCTCTTAAGCATTATGTACAAGACTGAATTACCTGTAACATACCGAAAGTTTCAGCAAAAATAAAACTCTCTAATCATTTGTGTTTCATGTACCAGGCAAGAGTAGAAAGTTAATTTGTCAATAGTCAGTCTTTAGACGAATGCATCAGTAAAAAACCTAGATGCGTCCAAAGTTTGACCGCAGCAAATGTTGCTTAACCCCACACCATCACAACATATCTCTAATCAATAACCTAGCCTAGTCTTCTCCCAGCTGAATACCAATATTTTACATGGAGCGACTGCCTATCTGACCTCCACAACCTAGTTACTGGGTGACTGCCCCGTTGTATTCGTGGTCGCAAGCGCGACTACTGAGATCCTGGGTTCGATTCCCAGGCCGGGCATGTTATTGAGTTTTTCCGTTAGGAATTTCGAGTAACAGACTGGAGTTTGGAAGTTGGCGGTGTGATCCGTTCCTCAGAAAGCACGTTAAGCCGGTGGTCCTGCGCATAATCTCTCTCCGTTCCTGACGAATTGCCGTCCTATCGGACTATGAGAGTGAGGGAACTCCTGTGCAGAAATATGAATCTTGCGTACTATAATATCTCCCGCGCCAAAGGTTACCGCCATGGCCGAAATACGGTCTGGAGGACTATACTGAGTATAAAGGTACGAGGAACAGGGTGTAAAGTTCACTCAATCTCCAAAGAAAAGGGAGGATCCTCCGACCAGACGGGTGTTGTGTCTGGCGGGCAACTGCCCGATGATTCATGTCGGACCGTTGTATCTATGCTAGTTGCGCGGTGAACTCTGCTTGCGCGATGCAGGATTTTGCGTGACGTCAGTATGACGCGTTGTTCGCAATATGGCGTTGTAGATACCGCTACACTGAGTGACACGATGCCAATCTCTAATCAATATAAAACTGATATTAGTTCCCCCACATTTTCTTAATCAAAGTAAGTAATTACGTCACGGCGCAGACCACAGATTGTTTCGAAGTGCAAACTTGTAACGCCTTGCTACGTAGTTGACGGAAGTCTTGGTAGGTATACTGAAATATTTGAGAAGTTTCATAGATGTTACCGAGATGCTGTGTTGAATATGTAATAAGGGATGCAAGAAATTGCATAGTGGAAACCTTTGGGGCTTTTGTGATGTTTTTTACATCACCACTGCTCTCAAAACGGTGAAGGAAAACAGCGTCAGGAGACTGGCATGTCCTAGAACCAAACATTCGAAGATATGTGACATTTATCAACCCGCACTGGTCCTGCTTGACAGTTACAGCCCACTCCCTCTCACAGATAGAAGACCTGTGTCCCAGCAGTGGGAATTTTATAAGCTATAGGAAATTATGCTTATCGTAAGCCCTTAAGAGTGTTTACGCCGTACAGCATTTCGTACAAACTTTCAAGCCCTTATTTTTCGAAATGAATGAACCGATTTTAATGAAACTTCATACGCGTAAGCAGGATACAAAGGTCTAAAAAGTTAATGGAGAACATTTTCGAAATCTCTGTTTCTATGGAAATATAAACATGGGTCTAATTTGGCTGTAACACTATTTTTCGAAAATGTTCTCTACTAACTTTTTAGACCTTTGCATCCTGCTGCTGCAGCTAAATACCAGTATTTTACATGGAGCGACTGCCTATCTGTCCTCCACAACCCAGTTACTGGGTAATACGATACCCCTTGGTAAGACTGGTTGTCAGATTTTCGGGCTTCTGACTACCCGTAACGACTGTCAAAGGTCCACGAATGACTGACAGCCGGGACCAACGGCTTAAGGTGATTTCGGAGGCACGGAGGGGTCTCGGTATGCAAAGATGGTCACCCATCCAAAGATCCAACCGTGGCAAGTGTAGCTTAACCTGATCGATCGACCAGGGGCCAAAATGATCAGTCTCTCTTCACTCTTCTCAATGACTGTTGGTTGATTTCTGTCACATATCTAACGTTCCCTGTTATTAAAAGTGGAAAGGAAGTCTTAACATGAATTCTGATTGCCAGTTATTTGACACCACGTTTGACAACAACAAACAACTAAAGCCCCGTATTCACTGTAAACATTTGTTACGCAACCGTTGCTCAACACCAAAGTTTCTCAACATCAGAGTTGCTGGCAACAATGCTTACAGCCATAATTCTCGTCCACACGCCAGTCTGTGTCAAAATGTTGCCCGAGGAAGTAGTGCTGTTGTATTCTGTGTATTATAATTATATTGCATTTTACAGAAATTTCGTCCCATGCATCGTTAATGTTTTTATCTCTATATCCTTTATTCGAAGAATCTACAAAGAAATATTTCTATCAACTTCATTATTTTATTAAGGCTCCACACTACTGCTATGTTTAAAACTGTTTACAAACACGTCCACACACGTCAACATTTGTTGCTTAAGGGATTACAGGACCTAAACGCAAAAAACGCAAGTTTTAGAAACAATAAAAGTGTATGACCGACTACAGTAAACAAAATGAAAAAAATGGGATATTCTTCAGGTTTTATGCTTGGTAGATAGTTTGTTGAAAACATTATACACTTAATTTGATACGATACAACGAAATCATGAAGTTACCTCTAAAAACTTTCTTTTTACAATAAAAAGCATACATACGATCATTCTGATTTTTTGTCAGATTATTCTACAAGCAACATACTAAAATACTAGTGTTTTAATTTTTTAGTCCAAACTATAGATTTTTTGTAATTAAATAATTGCTTCATATTTTGCAATAAATTACCAGCGTTGTGTCATCGCGCTTCTCTTTCTTTTCTATGCAGTCCGACTGTGACCGCGCTTTAGGTCATGTAAGCCCCTTAACTGATGTTTTCGCTCGCCGAGCGGCAACTCTTCAACATGGCGTGATCAACTACGCAACACAAATGTTGACCGCAACATGTTGACTGCATCTCAGCAACATGTTTATTCAACCATGTTTATAAACAAATGTTTACAATGAATTGAAAAAAAATGGGGGCTTTATATTCGAAGCTGAAATGATGGCCCTCGGATTTTTAAGATTTATGCTTGATCTACAAAAGTAGAAAGTGCTACTTCACGTCATGAAGAAATAACGGATGACCCCTACACACCCACGGAAACAGAATTCGGAAATAAAATACAAAACACATATTTATACGTCCGTACAGTAATACAATATACCACGAAACAAAACACACGAACGTCAAAATGTCATAACAATGCTTTTGAACAATCATTTCTTGGCGTGTGTTAGGGTTCCGTAACTTTTTTTTTTGGGTGGGAAATCATCAAATGACCCCTGCCGCTCTGGGGGGAGCGGAAGGACGTCAAACTCTTACTGACTAAAACCCACCCGTGTTCCTTCCTTAGCCCTTTATGTTCCGGGCCAGCGGCAACCCTTTCGGACAATCCCGCTGACCCGGCAGGATGCCAACGGGGCCCTATCAATAAGGCTTCGCTGTCAGTCCGTCACAGAGCTGTACCTTTTGAACCATAATAGGTAGACACTTGAAATTTTCACAGACTGTGTACTTACTATGTCCGCTATACCAAAAAAAACAATGACACTCCGGGATTGCCAACTGAAGTGAAAACAAAACACAAACAGAAATACTTTGCCATCACTCACTGACATATCGGACATACATTAAAACCGAGTACATCCCGAGGACAGTCGAACACATCCGAAGCGGGTATTTTTTAATCGCCTCATAAACAAACCACGCGCGGTGTCGCTTACGGTAACAGAAGCGCGAGGTCAATGTTTCTTTCCCATCTCAAAAAAATGCCCAACGCGCAAAAATAATAAAAATAAAGTAGAGTTAAAAATTAAAGAGATTTACCATACAAGAAAAGTGTTTTATTTTTCTAAATACTTTAGTAATCCGTTAAAAAATATATGTAACTAGCTGTTGCCCGCAGCTTCGCTCTCTTAAGTATTATTAAAAAAAAAAACTAATACACTTACATCCTCTATCATCCCTTATTTTATCCCCATGGGGGTTGAATTTATCAAAATCCTTTCTTAGGGGATGCCTACGTCATAGTAACTATATGCATGCGAAGTCTCAGCCCGATCGGTTTAAAATTGACAAAGTTTCATACAAACTTTCACCCCTATTTTATCCCCTTGGAGGTAGAATTTATCAAAATCCTTTCTTAGCGGATGCCTACGTCATAACATCTACCTGCATGCCAAATTTCAGCCCAATCCCTCCAGTGGTTAGGGCTGTGCGTTGATAGATCACTATGTCAGTTTTAAATATAAGGTCCCATTAAAATAGGTGGACAAACTTTTAGGAATCATTCAGACCACCAAAATAAGGACGATGGTAAAAAAATATAAAAGAAAAACGCATAGATATTCACAAGAAAAATAAAATCAGCTAACGAAAATACACTAATGCGCCAGCAATTTATTATTTTAGGTCATAATAAAATCACTTTAATCGGTGTTTTTTTTTGCTTGGATATGTTTAGTTAGACGTACTGAGCGCTGTGTTAAAATTTGTCCATCTATTTTAATGGGACCCTGTATTTAAGATGTTGAATATTGTACGGGTACGGGACCCTTCGTGTGCGAGTCTGACCCGCACTTGTCCGCTTTATTTCTATAAAAACGAAAATAAAGATACAATCTTCGACAATGTGCCATAAAAGTCACACGCTGAGACAAAATGACGAACAAAACGTACATAAACATTATATAATGTGTATATAAGTACAGGCAATCGTTTATGAATTTAATTTTGAACTGGCTCGGAAGTTGAACGGGATTATTATGAGGTTTAAGCTCCGCGGGAGGGTTGAGTCTTGAGCTTTGAGCTCCTCCGGCAATTGGGTTTTGAGCTCCAAGATAATTGTGTTGTACCTTTTTGGCCGTTCTATTGAATGTGAAATTAGTCTATAGTTTTGCAAAAAATGCGGAGCAAATCGATAGATTTTTTTCTTTATTTTTTTTAATGGATTTTGTAATGCGTATGACAGTCCCATCATGCCCATAAAGGCAAGAAATAACTGCCGTGGTTGGTCCGTGGATGGGTGACCATCTTTACATACCGAGACCCCTCCGTACCTCGGAAAGCACGTTAAGCCGTTTGTCCCGGCTGTCATTCGTGGATCTTTGACAGTCGTTACGGGTCGTCAGAAGCCCGAAATTCTGACAGTCTTGCCAAGGGGTATCGTATTACCCAGTAACCGGGTTGTGGAGGTCAAATAGGCAATCGCTCCATGTTAAATACTGGTATTTCCTTCAGCTGCATCCGGTTAGACTGGAAGCCGACCCCAACATAGTTGGGAAAAGGCTAGGCTGAAGATGATGAACCGAATATTCTTAAAAATCTCCAGTCAATCATTTCTTCAGCCACCTTATCTAGAAACTCTCTACAACCTACGTTTATTCCTTTTATCTCTTACTAGCTGACCCGGCAAACGTTGTTTTGCCATATAAATTATTTCTAGCTGCCCGGCGCTACTTCGTTCGCGTGGTGTCCTACCCCTTACCCTACCCTTACCCCTACCCTACTCCTAACCTAGTCCTACACTACTCCTACCCTACTCCTAACCTACTCCTAATCTACTCCTACACTACTCCTACCCTACTCCTTTATGTAAATAAATGTATTAAAAAAAAAACCGGATAAAAAAAAGTTCGTCATCCTATGTCTGTCTCCTGGTTCTAAGCTATCTTTCCACCAATTGTCAGCCAAATCGGTTCAGCCGTTCTTGAGTTATAAATAGTGTAACTAACACGACTTTATTTTATACTAGCTGTGCCCGCGACTTCGTCCGCGTGGAATAGTGACTTTTCGGGCAGCATATTTTGAATTACATATACCGTCTACAGACCGGGCATTTGCTGTCCGAACCCTCTGAGAACTCAGGCGAATTTCAGTGAAAGTCTCAGACTCTAGTGCTTGAGCTTCACGATCGGCAGTGAGACGTATTTCTCGTTCTTCCTGTGTTTCCTGAGACCGAACATTTGCTGTCCGAACCCTCTGAGAACTCAGACGAATTTCCCTATCAGTGAAAGTCTCAGAATCACGCGATAGTGTATGAGCTTCACGATCGGCAGTGAGACGTATTTCCCGTTCGTCCTGTGTCTCCTGGAATCGAGCATTTGTTGTCCGTACTCTCTGGGAGCTCAGGCGGATTTCCCTGACAGCAAAAGTCTCAGACTCACGCGATAGCGCGTGAGCTTCGCGATCGACAGATAAACGTGCCTTTCGTTGTTCCCCGTTTTCCCTATTTCGAGTTGTCATCATTCGAGAACGATTTGAACTCAGTCGAGATTCTCGCTGAGTCGAAGTTTCTGCAGCACGAAACCTAGCCTGGTGCAGAGAGCCTTTTGCCTCACGACCTTCCTCAGATTCCTGTGATCGAACTAATCTCATCCTTATAGCATTTCTGCTACATTGGGAGAGGTTGGATCTTCTTCGAGGCATTCTTACAATAAAATAGTACTTACTACTTAACACACAGTTATTTAGTAAACACGTACTATCGTAAACAATTAAATTATAAAAACTTACAGATTATTATACAGTCTAAAATTATCACAGTTTAAGTAATAAGTGTTAAGACGTGTAAACCAAACGTCATTATCATCATCATTTCAGCCGATAGACGTCCACTGCTGGATATAGGCCTCCCCCAATTTTGGGGGGGTTTGCCATAATCGCCACGCTTGGCAGGCGGGTTGGCGATCGCAGTATGGTATGGTGGTGGAATGCATAGAGAACGCTGCTGCCCACTCTCCGGTGAGACCCTTTAGTCGCCTTTTACGACACCCACGGGAAGTAAGGGGTGGTGCTATTCTTCTACACAGACAAACGTACTAACTTTATAAAACAAAAGAATTGCTAGAAAAAATAATTACTAACCTAAGCTAATGAACTTATAATTAATAAAGAAAATCAAGAAAAGAAATGCCTAACCTATACCAAATACTTATAATATTTATATACAAACCCTAAATACAAATTAAGATAAGTATACCGAAAATCAGGGAAAGAAATGCCTAACCAATAATAAATGCTTACAATATTTATTTACAAAACCCTAAATAAAAATTAAGATAAGTAAATACCCAATAATCAAGGAAAGAACCGCCTAACCTATACCAAATACTTACAAAATTTTAAAGAAAATTAAGAAAAAGAACCTAACCTACAAACCCTAAAATATAAATAAATGAAATATGCAAACAGTCAGTATTCAAGCGAATCGCAAAAATCGAATCCAACTATTCGTCTATACTCTCCAGGATACGTGCGTTCGCTACGAATAACTGAATCCTTATGGCAGCGGCGCGTTTTCTTTTGAAATGGTCATCTCGCAGTTCAACCTGAGGGGTTGTCGACTGCTTAACCTGGCTTTCCTGTGGATGCCTCAATAAATTAAGGTCTCCAGCCAGGGCATAATACACAACTTAACTACACAATATAAACTTAAAAACTGGCCAAGTGCGAGTCGGACTCGCACACGAAGGGTTCCGTACCACAAGGCAAATACGCCGAAAAAAACATGTTTGTTGTATGGTAGCCCCCCTTAAATATTTATTTTATTTTAATTTTATTATTTATTATTAAAGTTAAAATACAATTGAGTATTTTGTGAATATTTCAAGTGCCTACCTGTTGCCATTTTTGATATCGAGCAAAAAAGAGCAAAAAAATCGCGTTTCTTGTATGGGAGCCCCCCTTAAATATTTATTTTATTTTGTTTTTAGTATTTGTTGTTATAGCGGCAACAGAAATACATCATCTGTGAAAATTTCAACTGTCTAGCTATCGCGGTTCTTGAGATACAGCCTGGTGACAGACAGACGGACAGACGGACAGACGGACAGACGGACAGACGGACAGACGGACAGACAGCGAAGTCTTAGTAATAGGGTCCCGTTTTTACCCTTTGGGTACGGAACCCTAAAAACTAAGCGACTACACGCTAAGGGCACCCCCTGTGGGGTACGGACCTCGGCTTAGGGCGTCGCTGGGAGAGGGCAGCAAGGGACAGGCTGGATCGGAATTATGGCAGCGGCGCGGCTCTCAGCGCGCTTTATACAAGGTGTAACGGAAAGGGGGTATCAACCCTGAAGGAGGTGAATGTGCTCATGAAACTGAACAAATTTCCCCAAAGAACATAGGTCGAAATATGAAAAAAATTTTGGACCTCCCATAGTAATAGTAAATCATTGATGTGCTATTACTATGGGAGGTCCAAATTTTTTTTTTCATCTTCATTCACCTCCTTCAGGGTTGATACCCCCTTTCCGTTACACCTTGTATATATAGCCACGGACGCGCAGGCGCGAGGCGTTTACGTACTCTGATAGAATACCTTAACAAATGTTCGCCGTGATTCTTTAATTTGACATAACTTTTTTATTTATGAACCGATTGACATGAAATAAACACTAAATGTTAAGTGAAGCTTACTACAATATATTAGTGAAAACCGCATCTAAATCGAATAAGCCGTTTCTGATATTAGCGTGCACAAACACAGCAGACAAACAGACAAACAGACAAACAGATAAACAGACAAAAAAAAATTTAATTACATTTTCGGGTTCGGCATCGATATAATAACAACCCCTGCTACTTTTTTTTAATATATTTCCATTGTACAGACACCACTTTTCTACAATTTTATTATATGTATAGATATGTATATAGATATCCTCACCCGAGCCTTCAATAAGTTATAGCTAAATACCTTATAACATATATTTTACATCCCGATAACCTATCAACCTAGACAACAAACCAGACACTAAACTTAGCCACCGGTATCTAATATTCACCCGTAACTGTGCAATTTTTCATTCGATATCATACAACGCTCGATAGGATTACATTGGCCACTATACATGCAAAATGAAAATGCGTTTGACCATAGAGTAAGGAATTACAGAAGATCCATTTATTATAAACTAGCTTCCGCCCGCGGCTTCGCCCGCGAGGTATGTCGATAAAACTATTCTAAGTCCTTCTTCGGGATGTCATCTATCTCTCTGCCAAATTTTATCGAAATCCGTCTAGTGGTTTAGGCGTGAAAAGGTAACAGACAGACAGACAGACAGAGTTACTTTTGAATTTATAATATTAGTATGGATAATATTAATAGTTAATTATTATGAAACCATCAATACCAGTCTTGTCGCCAACCCGCCTGCCAAGCGTGGCGATTATGGCAAATCCCCCCCCCCCCCCCTTTTGGGGGAGGCCTATGTCCAGCAGTGGACGTCTTTCGGCTGAAATGATGATGAAATGATGATGAGTCTTGCAGAACTGATTCAATTAATAACTTTGTATAAGTAGTGTTTGGTCACCAAGATGCAGTCTGTGCCTAGTTAAATCGATTCAAGGCTCCTTCAAACAGGCGCGACACGCGATAAAATCGCGTGCGATACAAAGGCATTGCAAGTCGCGCAACCAGCGGTGCCTATGTGTCGCGCGCGATTATATCGCGTGTCGCGCCTATTTAAAGGAGCCTTTAAGGTTTAAATTTTTGAATTGGAAGTAAAACAGGAAAAGGAACAAAGGGGTTGTTTCATAAACGTTTTAATTTCTGGCTTTTCCACTACCTATAAACTTTGTCATTCCAAGTTTTCTCTTGGTTAGGGTTATGTTTGTGAACTATGTTGTAAGTTTTAATAAATTAATTTGAATTTCTGTCAATTTGAAAGTCTGTGTGGTGCCGGACTTAAAGAATAGCACCACCCCATGCTTCCCGTGGGTGTCGTAAAAGGCGACTTAGGGGCGTACCGGAGACGTTTGGCCCCCAAACTGGAACGGGCCGGGGCCGCCTTCAAGCGGCTCTTGCCCAACCTGAGGAGGCCAAACGCCTCCTGCCGGAGGCTTTACGCGGGGGTCGTGCGGTCCATGGCCCCATACGGGGCCCCGGTGTGGGCGCGTTCACTGCGGCGGCGAGCCGCCCACTACCTGAACGCGCCCCAGAAGGTGGTAGCCATAAGGGTTATCCGGGGCTACCGCACGATCTCGGGTGAGGCGGCAAGCCTCCTTGCCGGACTGCCGCCATGGGATCTGGAGGCGATAGTCCTCGCACGCCTGTATGAGTGGCGCGCGGAGGCACTACGCCGGGGGGAGGATCCGCTTCCGCGGCAAATCGCTGCGGAGCGGACGGATCTCCGGCGCGATCTCATGGTGGCATGGAAAGAGCGACTGTCGCAACCCAGCGCAGGGCACGCCGCGATAGCGGCGATAAGACCCCTCTTTGAGGAGTGGCTAGAGAGGCGCCACGGCGCCCTCACGTACCGCCTGACGCAGGTCCTCACCGGACACGGAAGTTTCGGGAGGTTCCTGCAAATCATCAGGCGGGAGGAAACGCCCGGGTGTCACCATTGCCAGGATCGCCCAGAGGACACGGTGGAGCACACGGTGGAGGTCTGCCCCGCTTGGGCGGAGCACCGCCGTGTCCTCGTAGAGTCGATCGGCAGCGACGGCGACCTCTCGCGTCCGGCCCTGGTGCAAGCCATGGTCCGGGGCGAGAGGGAGTGGGAGGCAGTCACCTCCTTCTGCGAAGCAGTCATGCTAGCGAAGGAGGTGGCGGGACGGTTCAGGGAGAGAGCCTCCCGTCTCAGCCGCCGCGGGGGACGCCCCCGGCGTCGGGAGCCGCGTGACGACTCCCGGCCACCGTAGGCGCGGGCCTGCGGGCGGAGAGTAGTGGGTAGCTCACCGTCCGATCAGGACCAGGCCCGTGCCGGACGGCGCGTACGTGTTCCACGCGCGCCTCAAAGAGATGTCAGCATCGGGGAGGGGCCCCTTAGGGCCGAAGCCTGCCGGGTCAGCGGGATTGTCCGAAAGGGTTACCGCTGGCCCGGAACATAAAGGGCCAAGGAAGGAACACGGGTGGGTTTTAGTCAGTAAGAGTCTGACACTCCCTTCCGCTCCACCCAGAGCGGAAGGAGTCATTTGATGATTTCCCATCCGCAAAAAAAAATAAAAAGGGGCGTACCGGAGAATGGGCAGCAGCGTTCTCTATCCACTATATACTATATTCCACCACCATACCATACTGCGATCGCCAACCCGCCTGCCAAGCGTGGCGATTATGGCAAACCCCCCCCCCCCCCCGTTTTGGGGGAGGCCTACTCTTATGTCCAGCGTCTTTCGGCTGAAATGATGATGATGATGAATTTGAATTTGATATGCTAATCGCTGCACTGGGGGCGTAAAAAGGCCACTTTGGCAGAATCATAAAAGGATAACATAATGAACCGTTAAGTTAATCGTATCAAATCCTATTGGTGAAGTAATTTTCAGTTATTTTTTTTGTCTGTGCTAAAATACCAATCAATGCGATCCAAATACAATCCCAATCTCTTTGAATAAACCTACGTAGTGCAGCGAAAAAAAGAAAAACACGGACTGTCTTCGCCATATTTCGATTCATAATGTTATCCTTTTATGATTCTCCAAAGAGGCCTTTTTAGGCCCCCTGATACTCCAAAAAATAATCAGGTTATGGGTAGAAAAATGATGATCTTCCTAAGTGAAACTTCTGTTCTCCATTTATCATTGTATTTAACCATCGCTACTTCAAACACGGGGCGAGAATTAAAATGTTACGACATGGTAGTTCGATACGATACGATAAGTGTATAGTTAGATACGATACGGGAACGCGGTGCGAAATTGAAATTTGTACAACTGCATGTAAAAACGGGTGGTTATAACGTAGTTTTAATACGTTTTCTGTTTTGTTAGTTGTTAGTACTTCGTGTTTTAGTACTGCGGTTTTTTGTTCAAATAGTGTTTAGGGAAAAATAAAAGGTTTCAGAAAAAACTTTGGTTGGTCTTTAGAAAAACATTGGAATTGAATGCTTCTCTTTTGAGGGAGCGATGCGTAGGCGACGCGCGCGCAAAAAAAAAGTCGCGCTCGTGTGAACGCGCCCTTTGGGTCTCGTGGCTAAATTATAAAAACCGCTTGAGGCGATCGCAGGTTAAGCTACGGTTGCCGCGGTCGGTTCGTGGATGGTTGACCATCCATTAAATAACGCGACACCTCCGTGTCTCGAAAAGCACGTTAAGCCGTCGGTCCTGGCTGTCATTCGTAGATCTTTGGCAGTCGTTACGGGTAGTTAGATGCCCAAAAAGTCTGACAAGCAGCTTACCAAGGGGTGCCGTATTACCCAGTAATGGGGTTGTGAAGATCAGATAGGCATTCGCTCCATGTTAAATACTGGTATTCAGCTGCATCCGGTTAGACTGGAAGCCGACCCCAACATAGTTGGGAAAAGGTTAGGCAGAAGATGATGTATGTATTTATAGTATATAGGTAGGCACAGGAATAAAAAGCACGAAAAAAGAGTCTGGAAGGATATGGCCTTTGCCCAGCAGTGGGACACAATAGGCTAAATATAAATAAATAAATAAATGTAACAAAACGGTACACTACAGAATCCCTGCAGTATTGTCTCCTTCTCCCTTTAATCCATCCAAAGGTTGTCTTTAAAAGATCGCTTTTAGCGATAAGACCGCCCATTGTGTCACCCTTTGTAAAAGTTCTAGGTACATTTATATCAGTAACTGGCAGCGCCCCGCGATTTCGCGCGCATAAGCCTCGATGCTGTAAAAATATTGAGATAAATAAAAAAATTAATTTAAAAAATAAAAAAACCCGACTGCGAAACTGAAAAGCTACAAACAAGCCCATTTAAAATTAAATAAAAGTTGGAAGCAGGCGGGACCCATTTGAATTTGAAGATATGATAAAAATGGTATGGGTCCCGCCTGCTTCCAACTTTTATTTAATTTTAAATGGGCTTGTTTGTAGCTTTTCAGTTTCGCAGTCGGGTTTTTTTATTTTTTAAATTAATTTTTTTATTTCCAGTTTTTTAGTTTACAAATGTGAAAGATTTCGCAAACGATTTAGTTCTTGGTACTTGTTTTTTACGTTTTGTCACTTCGAATTACTTTTAACCATATAAGTTATATATATTTTTGTAATCACCTTTTAAAACCCTTTATTTTGATACCCCCACTCGATAGGTTTCGAGAATATTTTTTTTTTTTTTGAAAACATATTGCGCCATAAATCGGCCATTTTATTTTTTTTTCAATTTTAATATACCCAGTAGCACTCTCACAATTAAGACGAATCTAACGGCACCTCTCAAGCTGAAATCGATCAAGCCGTTTAGGCTACAGAGCGTGCCAAAGAAATATACATACATACATACATACATACATACATACATACATACACTCGAAAAACATAACCCTCCTTCTGACGCAGTCGGGTAAAAATATACTGTATATTAATACTGGTTATAAACTATCTGTGTACCAAATTTCATCCAAATCGGTTCGGCAGTTTTTACGTGAAATAAAAAAAACATCCATCCATCCCTACAGCAGTGCCACTGATTTTCGAAACCACTAAAGTAACCAAGTTTCGTGATGTTTTTTTTATCTTGAATTAAACTAGATGCCACACCGGTTTCATAATTAAATCCAAAAAACTGTAACACAACAAAACAATTAATAAAAATAAACAATTTAAACACTATGAATAACTATGTTAATTCTAAAACGGAGTAGTCACATTTACAATAAAACTCAGCGCCCATTTAAAATTAAAATGTCTCTCCATCGACTGAATTTACAACCACTAAAATGGTTAACGACACACGACAATCGTAAGTTTGTGAGCGGCCTAAAGTGGCTTAGTTATGCAAATAGAGGGTTTTTTATTGAAAATTAAGGGGATAAAGTAGTCACCATTGAATCATTAGGACAGAATCGAAATTTTATCGATTCTCCGACAGAGTTTAGGGAAATGAGATGTCAAAGCATCCCGGTTCAAATCGAGATGCCTCTGTTTTTTTTTTTCATTTTATGCCTAAATGAATAAAACATTGATTTTAAATGTTGGATTTATTGAGAGTCAAATGTTGAAGCTTGGATCTCTTGGCTTTTATTACGTAGGGGATAAAAGCATTTCATTTATTGAATACTTACGAATCGCCAAAATTGCGATGCGATGATTCGTAAGTTTTGAATGAAATGACGATTAAAAGGGAAATATGTCTTTACAGCTCCTTTATAATGAGCACTTTCGTCGTTGTAAATGACAGTGATAAATTTTCAATTACATATACGCGCGTTCAGATTATCATCCCAGATTTTTCAGTCATTATAATTATGTTTTGCATAATAACATTTACTCCATTAGGTACTTAAAAAGTTCAAAACCTATTAATTTTTAATATATTATTCGACCACTTACTTTTTATGACGAAAAACATCGTCAGAAAACCTGGATTTAGGAAATAGTCTTAAGGGAACTACATGACCTAAAGCGTGGTCACTGCAATGTCGGACTGCATAGAAAAGAAAAAGAAGCGCGATGACACAACGCTGGTAATTTATTGCAAAATATGAAGCAATTATATATTTACAAAAAATCTATTGTTTTGACAAAAAAATTTAAACACTAGTGAATTAGTATGTTGCTTGTAGAATAATCTGACAAAAATCAGAATGATTATATTATGTATATTAGTTTGGTTTTTATTGTAAAAAGAAAGTTTTTAAAGGTATCTTCATGATTATTTTCTATAATAATTATCAAATTAGTTGTATTATGTTTTCAACACACTATCTACCTTGAATCCTGAAGAATATCATGTTTTTCTGAATTTGTTTACTGTAGTCGATCATTTACTTTTATTGCTTCTAAAACGTTAGTTTTTTTGCGTTTAGGTCCTATAATCCCTTTAAATAGCCAATTTCCAGTAAGAAAGTATGGTAATCAAAGCTCTTTTCTTCTCTTTTTAAGAAGAAGTGTTTTTCCCACATAGTGACAATTTTATTCCGATACCAACCCGCAAAACCCCGAGGTGGCTTATGGCCCAGTCCCACGCAGGCCTTATTCATGACTGATGGTATAGTCAGCTTAAAACGCACTCCATAGAAAAATCAACTACGTTTGTTGTAGTTTTTTTTTTTTTAAATAAGTTCACGAACGCAACATAGCTCCGAAAAAACAGCTGGAAATTATAATAAACAACTTTACTTGTAAATAAAAGAAAACAAAAACCAGACAAAACAAATTAAAAAATAAAGAACAATATACTCAGTAGTACATAATATAATGTTACTGTTATATAAGCCCGGTTCCACAGACGACCTACTAAACTTAAATTACCTACGTAAGACAATCCCTACGCATAATCGTACGTCAGTAACAAGCCTTATGCCGTAGGAGGCCTCTTAACCAAACTTTACTGCTTGTTGCCGCTATAAAGAAAAATATAAAACGTTAAAGTGAATAAGATTGCTATTAAAACAAATAAAAGTTAGTCTACTGGCCGGTTTGGAAGAAAAAAGTATTTAAGTGTAAGAAAAAAAAACTGGCCAAGTGCGAGTCGGACTCGCACACGAAGGGTTCCGTACCACAAGGCAAAAACGCCGAAAAAAACACGTTTGTTGTATGGGAGCCCCCTTAAATATTTATTTTATTTTAATTTTATTATTTATTATTAAAGTTAAAATACAACCGAGTATTTTGTGAATATTTCAAGTGCCTACCTGTTGCCATTTTTGATATCGAGCAAAAAAGGGCAAAAAATCGCGTTTGTTGTATGGAAGCCCCCCTTAAATATTTATTTTATTTTGTTTTTAGTATTTGTTGTTATAGCGGCAACAGAAATACATAATTTGTGAAAATTTCAACGGTCTAGCTATCGCGGTTCTTGAGATACAGCCTGGTGACAGACAGACGGACAGACGGATAGACAGCGAAGTCTTAGTAATAGGGTTCCGTTTTTACCCTTTGGGTACGGAACCCTAAAAAGGAGCGTAGAAAAAAAGTTTTTAGAGTACCGACAGGTGTACGAGTAGCTACAGTTTGATATATGTACATGTGACGATTGGGACTTTAGACCTTGTTCTTAATAGGTAATTAGATATATTTTAGAACCAACCGATTTCCTTTAAAGTTAAGGCTCGCGAGCACATTCGCAAGAAGCTGGCAGTATCATCACAACGGTAATATTTTCTCATTGTATGTCTTATTTCTTTTTAGATATTTATGTATATTAATTTGTGCTTATATTTATATGTAATTCGGTATATATTATATTCAGTTTTAATAGGTTTATGCGCATCTTTATATTTAAAATATTTATTCCTCAATGTTCATGATTGCAGCTACCACTGTTTGTCTCTGCATCACCCAAAGGTTGACTGGTAGAAAATGCCTATGGCATTAAGTCCTCCTCTGTACATTTATGTGCTTGAAGTGTTAAATACATAAATAAATCGGTACAATTTAAATGCTCACCAAAATAGTTTTAAGACCTTAAGACCAACCAAGTAAAATATGTTAACTTCAAATAAAATAAACCCACTCTATACCGAGGTGCCCAAAGAACAACGTTTTAAGTTCCAAATTAATCATACATTCATCAGAATAATTGTAGGTACTTGTTGAATTTATATTCTTATTGCCTACCAAAATGGATAGATGCTCACCAAATCTTGTTTCCTTATAGTAACATTAATACCCAAAATGAAAAATATTGGCAACGTAGGATGCAAGAGCGAGCGAAGGGCACCCCGAGGTTAGGTTTGGTTAGGTTACTTAAAACCACAGAATAGGGGGCCCCGCGAAGCGGCGCTCCGTCGACATAGGATGCAAGAGCGAGCGAATGACAATATAAAGGTTCAACAGCTTAATACCAGACTCGCAAAATACCAGATTCGCAAATTACCAGACTCGTAAAACACCGGATTCGCCTTATACCAGATATGCAAAATACCAGAAACGCAAAATACCAAAAGTACAGTCCAAAATACCAAAAGTACAGTCCTAAAATACCAAGTAACATGTGTTTGGGATACGCAATATTATATTTGATATTAAAAAAAATTGCACGATCGGCCGTTAGCTTTTTTGGCTCAGTAAAACTGAATAAATTGAAAGTCGTGAAATAAAATATTGGTAACATCTATTACTACTCAAAAGAAAATAAGGTCCACTTGTGAATTTTAACATCCGGACTGATTTAATTATTTTAAAGCGTTGTTAAACAACATAATCTTTTTGTGGTATTTCCTGAAGTGTTAACAAACATAATGTGAGGATACCACTTGCATAATTTTTGAACTTTGATACTTTTTTTGTAATCACTGCAATTTACCCTATTCTAAGACGAATTCTTAAGTCATTTAAATTGTGGATTCTTTTGTGAACAGTCTTACATTTGCTAAGTTAGAACGTGAATAAACCTTTTGGAAGCGCTATGCCGAGGATTCGAAGATATGTGGACCTGCAAACCGCAACTAGAGCCATCACATTAATCCAAGAGGAACATTCGCAGTGTTCTGTAGCTTTACAGCTTGCCAAAAAAAAAAAACAGCTGTTCCCTACATTTTGACAAGATACACGAACATAAATGTAGGGAACAGCTGATTTTTTTTCGCGATTTCAGGTTTGGTCCCATAGTAAAAGTTGTTCATAATAATGAGTACAATGACCTCTTAAGAGGTTGTTAATGTTTTACCAATAACCCTGTATAGTCTCAGCAGTACTGCGTGTTTCTCAAATCGTCAAAAGTAACAGAGTTTTTTGACTAATTCTTAGCCATTTATTAAGTGTATCTGTTTTATTCGCATCTGCCACACCCAGCTGATATCATTGTCGTGTGTGACATTTATTCGCGCTCGAGACCTGTTTAGAGCTTGCGTTTTATAATGAAATGCTTTGTTGTACATTCTATGGTCAAATAAACGAGCCCACACACGAATCGCGCGTTTTAGTATTCTACTTAGCAATATTTCGTTTTATGAGTGGCTGTTTCTAGTAATTTTGCGATTAGTGGCCTAAGTTTGAAATTGCCTCTATTTTGAACGGTTAAATCTATCGTGTGTTTAAGAGCGTTTGCGCCGTACGGCATTTCATACAAACTTTCAAGCCCTTATCTTTCGAAATGAATGAACCGATTTTAATTAAACTTCATACGCATTTAAGCAGAATACAAAGGTTTAAAAAGTTAGTAGAGAACATTTTCGAAAAGAGTGTTACAGCCAAATTTAACCGATTTTAAATTTTCCATAGAAACAGAGATTTCCAGTAAATCTTTTTTTAAATAAGACATTTCGAAAATGTTCTTTACTCTTCAAATAAAACTTTATTAGTAAATTACTCGGTTCTGTCTATTCAGTAAAAGCTTGAGAAAAAGCCAGTTAAAACCGAAGTGGTAATTTAAACGTGATTTTATTCTTTTTAGGGTTCCGTACCAAAATGGTAAAACGGAACCCTTATGGTGAGACTAAGTCTGTCTGTCTATCTGTCTGTCTGTCACAGCTGGATTTCTCAAGAACTACCAATGCTATTAACTCGAAATTTGGAACAATTTTAGATGACGTTTGACCAACTATTTTGCAAATAAGAAAGAAATAAAAATATATAAATTCGAAGTTAGAGCATGTGGGGTATCATATGAAAGAGCGCAGTTTGCACATTCTCATACATTTTTTTTTTCAAAAATTCGAAGTTAGAGCATGTGGGGTATCATAATTATGAAAGAGCGCAGTTTGCACATTCTCAAACATTTTTTTTTCTTTAGGTTGCATAGTTATCAACTTTTGATGAATTTTTTTTTGTTTTTTTAATATTTTTGAAAAAATTTGAAATAATTCTATGTGATAGAAGTTTATGTAAACATTACAGGAAAAACAAAACGAAGTCTCTAAATAGCACACATTTTCAGTTACAAAGTTACATTAGTTCCACTATCGATCAAGAGATGGCGCTGACATAAAACTGCAATATTCTACACCGCAGTGCACTGTGCTAAAATTCTCTAACTAATTTAACCCTTGCCAATGCAAATTTAAAAACATATGATGGTACGGAACCCTCGGTGCGCGAGTCCGACTCGCTCTTGCCCGGATTTTTATTCTTTTTCTTAATAGATTGGCTCGGGGGTTGGATACGAGAATTGCTTTCATTAAAATAGTAGGAGAAGTCTATTAGTTTTATGATTGCTGTATTAATTGGCGTTCAAAATGTCAGAGGCGCACCCATTTTAAAATGTTTAAGATAGATTTTGGCTAAGTAATAACAACTTACGGATCGATCAATCGGGTTAAGCTACGCTTGCCGCCGTCGATCCTTGGATGGGTGACCATCTTTACATACCAAGACCGTGCCTCGGAAAGTCCCGACTGTCATTCGTGGATCATTGATAGTTGTAAGGGGTCGTCAGAAGCCCGAAAGTCTGACAACCAGTCTTACGAAAGGGTATCGTAGGGGAAAGCGGGGTAATTGGAACCACTTAAGCGAGATTTCAAATAA
This sequence comes from Mesoligia furuncula, assembly GCA_916614155.1. Classification (NCBI taxonomy): domain Eukaryota; kingdom Metazoa; phylum Arthropoda; class Insecta; order Lepidoptera; family Noctuidae; genus Mesoligia; species Mesoligia furuncula. Next base: position 7,101,906 of record OU744815.1, read on the forward strand.
AAGCTTATTTAAAATTAAAATCTTTATTGCAACCGCCTAATTACATAATTTACTCATTCACGTATCAACTGAAATCACTTTTAATCATTTTGTGTACATACTTTGGTAATTATAGAAATAAAATAAAAAAAACAGTTGTGATCACCATTGCACCGAGGTGATGGCAATTGTAATCACCCTGTGGGAAATGATGAATAAGAAAAAAGTAAAACATCAAATAAACTAGAAATTATTATCACAATTTAAGTTGCAAATCACTATTTTCAGTAACAGACTAAATACACATAAAAGTCTTATTAAAATACAATAGTAAATTAAACCCCTTACCTTATGTTTTACTAGTACGAAAATTTACAACTAAATCGACACACAGCTGTCACTCGGAAACGCGCGCGCGGATCTAAATCGAGTCGTTTGTAACAATGGCGGGGAGCACAGGGCTAGGTGCAGAGGTACTTTACGAGACTCTTCAATGTTTAGTTTTGTAGATGTCTGGGTGATCCCCATTGCCACCTGATCCCCATTACCCCGTTTTCCCCTATTACCCAGTAACTGGTTTGTGGAGGTTTGATAGGCAGTCGCTCCATGTAAAATACTGGTATTCAGTTGCATCCGGTTAGACTGGAAGCCGACCCCAACATAATTGGGAAAAGGCTAGGCAGATGATGATGTCCTTCTAGGGGTGTCCCCTCCCGGCGGTTCCGCTTTCGTCTGCGTTCTGATTATCATGCTGTCAACATGACCACACCATCTAATCTGCATTCGCAATTTATTAGCCAAAATATAAACAAATATGAGTTTATGGAAAAATAACTTTAATTCCTATACAATGAAGTTAATTTTATGCCTGTGTCCCAGCAGTGGGATTATTATAATTGTGTGTAATTAAAGCACCTCTACATGTGAAGCTTTTTAGCGTCCATTTATACCTTTAATGTAAACCAATATTTCACTGAAAGGCCCTTTTTAATTAAAAAAAAAAACATGAACCAATTACTAAGAAAAAAAGGTTACAACAGCAAAAAAAACAACTTCACAAAAAAAAACCTTTGCAAAGCAATTACTGAACGATAAAATAGGGCAAAAAAAAACGGAGGTACCTAATACAATAACAATAAACATACTGGCCGAGAATTGGGTGCCTCGCCCTACTTTAAAAACTAGACGCAAAACTTATTTATCTACTTACAAGTACCCAATTAAGGATAAGCCCTAGGCAGGATCCGAAAAAGTATCGATACTTTACCTACTCTTGTTACGATACCAATTATTCTAATCGATATTTTTTTTATTGCGTTTTATCGATAAATGATAAATTATTTTATTTCTGTAAGAAGGTTTGTTCAAACATTTTTCAGGTCAACCATATTTTAAAAACTAGGTGAAGTGGGCGTTTCCTATCTGACTACTCTGAGAAGAAAGGCTGAAACAAACTCAGAGGTAATCGATAAAAGTTTACCATTATCCACTATCCACAAATCTGGAATTGGGGTAGTTACTGAGAAATTCTTAATTGGTAAGTACAGATGCCAGCACATCAAGCTTCTACAGTCTGTCAAATTTCTTTAATAGATTTTCAACTTTATCGCTAACGCATAGGGTTCAAAGTTGATTGAAAAAATTTGACAGTTTCGGGTAGCTTAATGTGCTGACGTCTGGACCTATTTTGCCTGACCCCTGGTATCAAATCTTTGTCCTTCAGCAGTTACGAATTCTATCATTAGATTAACGAAGACCGACAAGGCAATAACTTTTTAATTTAAATATTTTACCCTAGTATTTTAAAAAAACATTCTAATGTTTTGCATAACAAAATGTCCGACTTTGTAATAGGAACTTTATTACTGACTTCAAGACCAACACTGTACCTCATCATCTGCCTAGCCTTTTCCCAACTATGTTGGGGTCGGCTTCCAGTCTAACCGGATGCAGCTGAATACCAGTATTTTACATGGAGCGTCTGCCTATCTGACCTCCACAACCCAATTACTGGGTAATATGATACCCCTTGATAAAGACTGGTTGTCAGACTTTCGGGCTTGTGACTACCCGTAACGAATGTCAAAGATCCACGAATGTCAGCCGGGACCAATGAATTAACGTGCTTTCCGAAGCACGGAGGGGTCACGGTATGTAAAATGGTCACCCATCCACAGACCAACCGCGGCAAGCGTAGCTTAACCTTATCGATCGACCTGTGCGGCTGTCATTATTTAGCCACGGGCCCCTCCTCACTGCCTGCCCTCCTCCACTGTACTAATACCTATTGCAAATTAATGATTATGATTATGAATAGATTGGAAAGGCTCGATACCTTGATATCGATAATATTCCAATGAACGTTTATCGACACTTTGATTACGATATTTCCCTGCCTAGTTCTTTCCACCCTTTAAAACCCTCAGGCACTTTCTTCACGAAATTAACTCCGTAATTGGTGGAACTAAATTGTGCTGCGTTATTCTCTACTTAAACCTTAAGAGGCACCGTAAATGTAGGTAAATTCAATAATGTTTAGAGTGGGATAAGCGATGAACTGAAGCGGGTAAATGGAGTAATGAAGCGTGGATTTGACGGGTAGAAGTCATAGATATACCTAGATATCGCAAGTATCACGAACTGTATGAAAACTAAGCGTGCCATTTTTTGACTACCTACTATGACGTCACAAGCTCGCGCTCTCGCTCACGCTTACCCAGCCAGCAGTACGCAGGACTGAGCGCAAAATTGGCGGCTTATGATTTTGGAACGTAAACTGGTGCGATTTTTGGCACGCGAAGTTGTTGCTCTTGCGTTATCTAGGTGTATCTATCTCTGTGGTAGAAGTCGTTGTAAGATGTGGATTGAAAAATATCGAAAGGGTAACTACATGCCGAAGATCCTCACTGCGATACCTCGATATCACCTCCATATGAAACAATTACATGCCAATAGGCACTCATCCACATGCCGACGAATCATGCGCGCATGCACCCACACCTTATCACACATGCACACACTAACACACACCCTCACCTACCACTACATGCTCACACACCCTCACTCATATTTACACACGTCAAAACAGAATCACATAAATTATTGCAGCGGTAGAACGACACTGTTCATTAATTGTTGTAACAGTAATAGTGGATAAGAATTTTGTGGCCGGACACTGTTTCTCAAAATACAGGTTATCACCTAGTTTGTGAGGCAGGGTTACAGATTTTACAACAACAAAACCTAACATAAATGTAACTATCTACCCATTGATTCTGTAACTATCTGTATTTTTTTTATGAATAAACATATATTATTATTAAATAGCCATAGTTTTATAGACCAGCTAAAGATAACATGTAGGATAATCAGCGTAAAATGTTCCCACTGCCGGGACTCAGACAGATTCGGTGAGAGGCAGTTGGTAGATGCCACATGTCTTCGATGTTTTGGTTCTAGGAAATGGCGGTTTCATCACGATGTTTTCCTTCACCGTTTTGAGAGCAGTGGTGATGAAATAATTTACACAAAGTAAAGCTACTTTCTGGGTTCGAACCTACGATCTACAATTCTCGTAGTCGCGGCCGTTACCATTGGGCCACCACTGGTCCCGTTTCCTACCATCTACACTAATATTATAAATTCGAAAGTAACTCTGTCTGTCTGTCTGTATGTTACCTTTTCACGCCTAAATCACTGAACGGATATCGATAAAATTTGGCAATTTTTTTTTTGGTGTTTGCTTCCCGGGCCAGGAGATAGGATATAGGACATAGGTACACATAGGACATAGGTTAGTTAGTTAGTTAGTTTAGTTAGTTAGTGTATTAGTGGTCGCTTTTAGCGATAAGACCGCCCATTGTGTCACCCTTTGTACGTTTCTACATTTATGTCTGTAATTTATATGATGTACATAATAAAGGTCTGTGTGGTGCCGGACTTAAAGAATACCACCACCCCATACTTCCCGTGGGTGTCGTAAAAGGCGACTAAGGGGCGTACCGGAGAATGGGCAGCAGCGTTCTCTATGCATTCCACCACCATACCAAACTGCGATCGCCAACCCGCCTGTCAAGCGTGGCGATTATGGCAAACCCCCCCTATTGGGGGAGGCCTATGTCCAGCAGTGGACGTCTTTCGGCTGATATGATGATGATGACATAATAAAGAGTATTCTATTCTATTCTATAGTTTTTATCGACATACCTTGCGGGCGAAGCCGCGGGCGGAAGCTAGCTGCTGACTATAAATATTAGTTTTTAGACAAAGCTTCTTACACACAATCCGTCCACCTTTTCTTTCAAATGCCTCTTTCTAAGTAACCATACTGCAAAGTTGATGAATAACTACCCACTTAGTCCAGAAAAACATACATACATCATAATCGCTTCCGCTTATAACTTAACCCGCAACACGTGTGCAAAGCAGTATAAATTAAAAATATAATTAACTCAGTACCGAGAACACATTTTCTACTCATTAAAACGAACTCCTCGTTATAAACGATATCTTTCAGTACATACTTAGAATATTATAACAAAAGAAACATTTTCTTTACATGCAAATAGGGATTCTTGAATGAAAATGGTGAACTTTATATTTTGTAGCTTTAAAACCGATTTGTTCTTGTAAATGATATTATATGATTATTATATATTTTATTTCTGTAAGTAGGTTTGTACAGACGAAAGAAACATGAAGCTACTACATCTGTCAAATTTCTTTAAGGCTGGTTTTAGAGTCGCGCTGACCGCACGCTGACCGTCGGCGCTGACAGCCGAAACGTATGAAACGCACGCGCTGATAGCTACGCGTTATTCTAAAACGCTTCCTAGAAGTTCATACGTTTCAAGCTGTCAGCGCCGACGGTCAGCGTGCGGTCAGCGCGACTCTAAAACCAGCCTAATAGATTTTCAACTTTATCGCTAAATCATAAGGTTTAAAGTTGACTGGGAAAATTTGACAGTTTCGGATAGCCTGATGTGCTGGCGTCTGTACAAACACTTTGACACGTCAATCATATTTTTTAAAACTATTAATTTATTGCAAAATATGAAGCAATTATCTATTTACAAAAAAATATATTGTTTGGACTAAAAATTAAAACACTAGTGCTTTAGTAAGTTGCTTGTAGAATAATCTGACAAACAATCAGAATGATTGTAGGTATGTATAATATAGTATGGTTTTTATCGTAAAAATAAAGTTTTAGAGGTATCTTCATGTTTTTTTTTCTATCGTATCAAATTAGTTGTATTATGTTTTGAACACACTATCTACCTAGCATATATCCTGAAGAATATCATATATTTTTCTGATTTTGTTTACTGTAGTCGATCATATACTTTTATTGCTTCTAAAACTTGCGTTTCTTGCGTTTAGGTCCTGTAATCCTCTAATAATGAAAGGTCAAACTTCACAGATATCATGGGTATCGATACACATAATTTAATTTAACCATAATTTTTTCGCACCCACTTGAAAAAGCTCAAATAAAACCTTTAGTTTTATTTATTTTTGTACGAGCTCATGTATCATCCGCTCAAAAACACGGAAACCACTAGTATCTTAGAAGGAAACAGGGCCCAACAACCAGATAGTCGATGTGTTTACAATTTGTCTCAGTTTGGCAGAGTGCCATAGAGAGTTAACTCTCTATAATTATGTCAAATGGGCTGTAAACAAGTGTTAAGTTTTGCTTCGGATCGTTACTTAGGTTAACTTTACAGGCATCGTCCATTTATGTGGTGTTAGACCTTCATAGTGCAGCGGGATTGTCCGAAAGGGTTACCGCTACCCCGGAACTAAAGGGCTAAGGAAGGAACACGGGTGGGTTTTGGTTAGTAAGAGTCTGACACTCCCTTCCGCTCCACCCAGAGCGGGAGGAATCATTTGATGATTTCCCATACGCAAAAAAAAAACAAGAAAAAAAATGTTACTAAGAAGTAATACTTAAATTACCCGATCGTAAAGATCTGAAAGGTAATTGCGTAAAACACTAACAGTACTGGGGCATTATTACGAAGTATTAATGCCATCATGATTCCAGTGCCAAAAAGGGATGGTGCTATCGGTCATGTATAGCTCCGTCTCTCTCTTACACTGGAATCATGATGGCATTAAACCGTCGTAATACGGCACCTGGTCGCTTTTATTTAGACAATTTTATATCATTCATTGCGTTATTCACGTTGTTGAGCAGATGAAGTTTTCAAGCATATGAAGCAATGGATTCGCAATATCCTTCAAAATTATTTAGATTGCTATTGATAGTGTGTTACGTTAGTAGGGGTGCTGGGGGCCTAAAAAGGCAACTTTGGAGAATCATAAAAGGATAACATTATGAATCGCAACATGGCGAAGACGGTCCGTGTTTTTCTTTTTTTCGCTGCACTACGTAGGTATAATCAAAGAGATTGGGATTGGATTTGGATCGGATTGATTGGTATTTTAGCACAGACAAAAAAAATAACTTAAAAACCGGGCAAGAGCGAGTCGGACTCGCGCACCGAGGGTTCCGTAACATCCGGGTTTATGCATAAGGTTTATGTTTATGAAATTAAATGTTTTTTTTTATTTTTGAGTTGATTGAATGAATGGTAAATTGTGGTTTACGATTTATGACGTATTAAAAAAAAAACTACTTACTAGATCTCGTTCAAACCAATTTTCGGTGGTAGTTTACATGGTAATGTACATCATATATTTTTTTTAGTTTTATCATTCTCTTATTTTAGAAGTTACAGGGGGGGGGACACACATTTTACCATTTTGGAAGTGTCTCTCGCGCAAACTATTCAGTTTAGAAAAAAATTATATTAGAAACCTCAATATCATTTTTGAAGACCTACCCATAGATACCCCACACGTATAGGTTTGACGAAAAAAATTTTTTTTAGTTTCAGTTCTAAGTATGGGGAACCCCAAAATTTATTGTTTTTTTTTTTGTGTGAAAATCTTAATGCGGTTCACAAAATACATCTACTTACCAAGTTTCAACAGTATAGTTCTTATAGTTTCGGAGAAAAGTGGCTGTGACATACGGACGGACAGACAGACATGACGAATCTATAAGGATTCCGTTTTTTGCCATTTGGCAACGGAACCCTAAAAATGCTTCATCAATGGGATTTGATACGATTAGCTTAACGGTTAACTGTCCATTATGTTGTCCTTTTATGATTCTGCCAAAATGGCCTTTTTAGGCCTTTTTAAACCGGAGGTTGAATTTACGGGCAACTCCTACTTGTGGTTAGTTTGGGGCCCGACCTTAGGATGAAATGACACCACGATTTGACAGTTGTCCGCACTCCCGACATGTTTTTACCCGTACGAAAAGTTAATTAATCAGGTGTAGGGTTCACTTCGATGTTTCGAAGATCCCACTGCTGGTACACAGGCCTCCTCTCTTCGAGAGGGAGTAGGCTGTAATCCACCACGCGGGCCCAGTGCGGGTTGGTAGCATATGTCTTCGAATTTTTGGTTCTAGGACATGCCGGTTTCCTCACGATGTTTTCCTTCACCGTTTTGAGAGCAGTGGTGATGAAATTATTTACACAAAGTAAAGCCTGCCTGGGACTCGACCCTACGACCTTACAACTTGTAAGGCCACCGGTGCTCTCAGTTAGAGCTTAAAATATTAAAAATCTGTACCTGCTGAAAATAGCAACACTGGGAAAGGCTAAAACATGCCAGTTCTTTTTAGGGTTCCGTACCGAAATGGTAAAAAGGATCCCTTATGGTGCGACTCAGTCTGTCTGTCTGTCACAGCTGGATATCTCAAGAACTACTAATGCTATCAATTTGAAATTTAGAACAGATTTAGATGACGTTTGCCAAACTATTTTGCAAATAAGAAAGATTTTTTTTTTTGCTACAGGTACTGAAAGGGTGTCTGAAAAATTCGAAGTGAGGCTACTAGGGCATGTGGGTATCATATGAAAGAGCGCAGTTTGCACATTCTCAAACACTTTTTTTTAGGCCGCAATGTTTTCGACTTTTGATGAATAATGTAAAAAAAAATATCGTTCCCCACCGTATCTCCGAAGTTTATGTAAAGATTACAGAAAAATAAAATTATGTCTCTAAGTAGCTCACTTTTTCAGAAATCATCAACAAAAGTTACATTAGTTCCACTATCGGTCAAGAGATGGCGATGACCTAAAACTGCAATATTCTACACCGCAGCGTGCAGTGATAAAATTCTAGGACGATTATAGGCCTCGCCAATGAAAATTTAATAACATATGATGGTACGGAACCCGGTGTCGACTCGCTCTTGCCCAGTTTTTTATTTAAATCGTCTCTTCTAACTCCATTGTTCGCTAACTCGACCCCATGACCTTACAACTTGTAAGGCCACCAGTGCTCTCAATCAGAGCTTAAAATATTAAAAATCTGGTCCTGCTGAAAATAGCAACACTGGGAAAGGCTAAAACATGCCGGTTCTTTTTAAGGTTTCGTACCGAAATGGTAAAAAGGAACCCTTAGGGTGCGACTCAGTCTGTCTGTCTGTCTGTCACAGCTGGATATCTCTAGAACTACTAATGTAGGTACTAATAAAACTACTAATAAATACAATTTGAAATTTAGAATAGTTTTAGACTAGCTGTGCCCGCGACTTCGTCCGCGTGGAATAGTGACTTTTCGGGCAGCATATTTTAAATTACATATACCGTCTACAGACCGGGCATTTGCTGTCCGAACCCTCTGAGAACTCAGGCAAATTTCAGTGAAAGTCTCAGACTCTAGTGTTTGAGCTTCACGATCGGCAGTGAGACGTATTTCTCGTTCTTCCTGTGTTTCCTGAGACCGAACATTTGCTGTCCGAACCCTCTGAGAACTCAGACGAATTTCCCTATCAGTGAAAGTCTCAGACTCACGCGATAGTGTATGAGCTTCACGATCGGCAGTGAGACGTATTTCCCGTTCGTCCTGTGTCTCCTGGGATCGAGCATTTTTTGTCCGTACTCTCTGGGAGCTCAGGCGGGTTTCCCTGACAGCAAAAGTCTCAGACTCACGCGATAGCACGTGAGCTTCGCGATCGACAGATAAACGTGCCTTTCGTTGTTCCCCGTTTTCCCTATTTCGAGTTGTCATCATTCAAGAACGATTTGAACTCAGTCGAGATTCTCGCTGAGTCGAAGTTTCTGCAGCACGAAACCTAGCCTGGTGCAGAGAGCCTTTTACCTCACGACCTTCCTCAGATTCCTGTGATCGAACTAATCTCATCCTTTTAGCATTTCTGCTACTTTGGGAGAGGTTGGATCTTCTTCGAGGCATTCTTACAATAAAATAGTACTTACTACTTAACACACAGTTATTTAGTAAACACGTACTATCGTAAACAATTAAATTATAAATACTTACAGATTATTATACAGTCTGAAATTATCACAGTTTAAGTAATAAGTGTTAAGACGTGTAAACCAAACGTCATTATCATCATCATTTCAGCCGATAGACGTCCACTGCTGGACATAGGCCTCCCCCAATTTTGGGGAGGTTTGCCATCGCCACGCTTGGCAGGCGGGTTGGCGATCGCAGTATGGTATGGTGGTGGAATGCATAGAGAACGCTGCTGCCCATTCTCCGGTGAGACCCTTAGTCGCCTTTTACGACACCCACGGGAAGTAAGGGGTGGTGCTATTCTTCTACACAGACAAACGTACTAACTTTATAAAACAAAAGAATTGCTAGAAAAAATAATTACTAACCTAAGCTAATGAACTTATACTTAATAAAGAAAATCAAGAAAAGAAATGCCTAACCTATACCAAATACTTATAATATTTATATACAAACCCTAAATACAAATTAAGATAAGTATACCGAAAATCAGGGAAAGAAATGCCTAACCAATAATAAATGCTTACAATATTTATTTACAAAACCCTAAATAAAAATTAAGATAAGTAAATACCCAAAAATCAAGGAAAGAACCGCCTAACCTATACCAAATACTTACAAAATTTAAAAAAAAATTAAGAAAAAGAACCTAACCTACAAACCCTAAAATATAAATAAATGAAATATGCAAACAGTCAGTATTCAAGTGAATCGCAATAATCGAATCCAACTATTCGCCTATACTCTCCAGGATACGTGCGTTCGCTACGAATAACTGAATCCTTATGGCAGCGGCGCGTTTTCTTTTGAAATGGTCATCTCGCAGTTCAACCTGAGGGGTTGTCGACTGCTTAACCTGGCTTTCCTGTGGATGCCTCAATAAATTAAGGCCTCCAGCCAGGGCATAATACACAACTTAACTACACAATATAAACATAAAAACTAAGCGACTACACGCTAAGGGCACCCCCTGTGGGGTACGGACCTCGGCTTAGGGCGTCGCTGGGAGAGGGCAGCAAGGGACAGGCTGGATCGGAATTATGGCAGCGGCGCGGCTCTCAGCGCGCTTTATACAAAGTGTAACGGAAAGGGGGTATCAACCCTGAAGGAGGTGAATGTGCTCATGAAACTGAACAAATTTCCCCAAAGAACATAGGTCGAAATATGAAAAAAATTTTGGATCTCCCATAGTAATAGTAAATCATTGATGTGCTATTACTATGGGAGGTCCAAATTTTTTTTTTCATCTTCATTCACCTCCTTCAGGGTTGATACCCCCTTTCCGTTACACCTTGTATATATAGCCACGGACGCGCAGGCGCGAGGCGTTTACGTACTCTGATAGAATACCTTAACAAATTAATGTTCGCCGTGATTCTTTAAATTGACATAACTTTTTTATTTATGAACCGATTGACATGAAATAAACACTAAATGTTAAGTGAAGCTTACTACAATATATTAGTGAAAACCGCATCTAAATCGAATAAGCCGTTTCTGATATTAGCGTGCACAAACACAGCAGACAAACAGACAAACAGACAAACCGACAAACAGACAAAAAAAAATTTAATTACAATTTCGGGTTCGGCATCGATATAATAACAACCCCTGCTACTTTTTTTAAATATATTTCCATTGTACAGACACCACTTTTCTACAATTTTATTATATGTATAGATGATGTTTGCCAAACTATTTTGCAAATAAGAAATTGATTTTTTATTTTTTGTGCAACATGGGACTAAAAGGGTGTCTAAAAATTCGAAGTGGAGCTACTAGGGCATGTGGGTATCATATGAAAGAACGCAGTTTTCACATTCTCAAACACTTTTTTTTGAGGCCGCATTGTTTTCGACTTTTGATGAAAAACTTACAAAAAAATACCATTACCCCCCCCCCCCCCCTTATCTCCGAAGTTTGCATATAGAGAAATCTGAAATTGTTCTATGTGATAGAAGTTAAAGTGTAAAGATTACAGGAAAAATAAAACGATGTCTCTAAATAGCACACTTTTCAGAAATCATCAACAAAAGTTACATTAGTTCCACTATCGGTCAAGAGATGGCGATGACCTAAAACTGCAATATTCTACACCGCAGCGTGCAGTGATAAAATTCTAGGACGATTATAGGCCTCGCCAATGAAAATTTAAAAACATATGATGGTACGGAACCCGGTGCGCGAGTCCGACTCGCTCTTGCCCGGTTTTTTATTTAAATCGTCTCTTCTAACTCCATTGTTCGCTAAAACTTCTTTTTTCACCTAAAAAAATTATTTTCCTTCCAAAGTGTAATTTTACCACCTAAAAAATCGCCAGCACTTTATAATACAAAAAATAATACAATATAACGCTCGACCCTCCAATTAATGTTAAGGTAAATACCATTTTTTTACCTAAAAATAAGATAATTAAGAAACCTTGATCAAATTAAAAAGAATTAAAGTCCCTCGCATAATTAAAAGGAGGCCTCCTTTGACGGTTTTAATGAAAATGGGCTGGTTTTTGATTGGGGCTTTGGGTGGTCTAGCCTAGTGACTAATTATTACTTTTACAAGGAAAATCACAAAAACAAGTGCCAATTTAGCCAGTTGTATTTTGGCAGTATTCAAAAACCATAAATTGAAACCCTGCTGATATGACTATGGTAGTTGTTTTGGAGAGATTTATCAATGAGTCAACAAAACGATCTTCTTAACGTGTGTAAATGGAAAAAATAACACGAAAAAATATATATGTAACGAAGGTCTTCCCAGGGAACGACGGGACAACGCGTATGGTCGAGGTGAAGACGAAGAAGGGGACGCTACTAAAATTCAGCAAAATCAAAATATTTTATTTCACATAAACCTACATGGGCACTTATGAAACGTCAGAAGCTAGGTGCACGGTTCCAATTGGTCGTTTCCTATGGAGAAGAGCCGGCAAGAAACTTCACGTTTACTCTTTTTAGGGTTCCGTAGCCAAATGGCAAAAACGGAACCCTTATAGATTCGTCATGTCTGTCTGTCTGTCTGTCTGTCCGTCCGTATGTCACAGGCACTTTTCTCCGAAACTATAAGAACTATACTGTTGAAACTTGGTAAGTAGATGTATTCTGTGAACCGCATTAAGATTTTCACACAAAAATAGAAAAAAAAACAATAAATTTTAGGGTTCCCCATACTTAGAACCGAAACTCAAATTTTTTTTTTCATCAAACCCATACGTGTGGGGCATCCATGGGTAGGTCTTCAAAAATGATATTGAGGTTTCTAATATCATTTTTTTCTAAACTGAATAGTTTGTGCGAGAGACACTTCCAAAGTGGTAAAATGTGTGTCCCCCCCCCTGTAACTTCTAAAATAAGAGAATGATAAAACAAAAAAAAAAATATGATGTACATTACCATAGAAACTACCACCGAAAATTGGTTTGAACGAGATCTAGTAAGTAGTTTTTTTTTAATACGTCATAAATCTTAAACCGCAATTTACCATTCATTCAATCAACTCAAAAGTAAAAAAAAAACATTTAATTTCATAAACATAAATCTTATGCATAAACCCGGATGCTACGGAACCCTCGGTGCGCGAGTCCGACTCGCTCTTGCCCGGTTTTTTTTTAAATAATTGGCTTTTACAATGTTTTCAAATCACAGCAACGCGGATAGCATTCGCTGACGTGTCATGCGGCGGAAGATGAGAGGTGAACCATAGTCTGTGGAGAGACGCCGCATACACACCGGAGGTCTGACCCGTGCATGGACCCCCACTTGTGGAGGTTATCCTTGCTGCGACCTACTTGGGTACGAAGTCTATAGCAGGGGATCGAGGAGGGGGGGTGGAGGGGGTTCAGGGGATCAGACCAGAATAAATCGGTTTTCCAATAGGCCACGGGAACTTCTTAAAGAAATCGGGAGGTTTAATCAGTTTTTGCCAAAGATCACATTGTCATCTTCTTGTGGAGGGGATGCCATCGGCTGGACTAACGCAATAATTTTTGTTTAAACAATATTGTTTTTTTTTCGGACCTACTTTGCTTCGAGTGTGATGTAAATTACGCGACACAAAAGTCAAAAAACGTCTGGTCTTAGCCGTAGCCTGTAGGATGATCAACTAAAGAGCATAATAATTAAGGTGGTCTGTTAGAAAGCGCTTTCCCTTACAATAAATAGGTTCAAAACACTATTGTCTACTCAAGTAATTAAATAGGATTATACCCTTTAAACACACGATATACGTTGGGGGCTTACAGGACCTACACGCAAAAAACGTAAGTTTTAGAAAAAGAAAAGTATATGATCGACTACAGTAAACAAAATCAGAAAAATATATGATATTCTTCAGGATATTCTAGGTATGTAGTTTGTTGAAAACATAATACAACTAATTTGATACGATAGAAAAAAATCATGAAGATACCTCTAAAAACTTTCTTTTTACAATAAAAACCATAGTAAATCTTTAGGTATGATTTTTTGTCAGATTATTCTACAAGCAACATACTAAAAAACTAGTGTTTTAATTTTTTAGTCCAAACGGTAGATTTTTTGTAAATAGATAATTGCTTCATATTTTGCAATAAATTACCAGGGTTTTGTTGTTTTTTACGCAGTCCGACAAAGACCGCGCTTTATGTCATGTAGTCGACTTAACGTGACACTAGTCGATATTTTTTCCATACAAATTTCGGGAGAATATAACTCCACTGTTTGACATTGTACATCCAAAGTTAAACATGATATCGTTTTGTCTTATTATTAATGTTGTGTGTACGGAAACAGAATAGTCAAATAAAAAGCCATTAAAAAGTTATGAGCCGACAAAGATTCGTTTTTCTTCCTATATTTAACGTAATTTTCGGTGTGAATAAGTATAAAAGAACTGTAAAATCTTCAAAGCCAAGTCCGTACCGACAAAGCTCAGTTATCGAAGAGTTCAATAAACTTTATTTGTAATTGATTTATGCTGTGCTTTTTTCATAAAACTCGATTTTCCGAAGCACTTTTCGAATTTTTTTACGCGCATATCAGTTCGAAATGGTGTTTCTGTGCGTAAGAACTAGACTTTTTACGTGTAGACTAGCGTCTAACTGCTTATCACTGATACTAGCTCTATCGGACACGAAGCCAGATGAGACAGCGTGCTTTTTGGCCATGACCACCAGTGAGTTCGATCTCGCGACTAGTTTACTCTTAAGATAAGATTACCTCCCACCCTATAAGGTGCGTAACATAAAAAGTTCCTATCATCAAAAAAAAATCTCATCCACAAGGAACTTGATAATATATTAAAATTGATAAAGTAATTTCATTCATCAATATGTTAAGTAGCAAAAACTAGACATAAGCGTGCAAATTGGCTCCATAAAAATACCACGTCAAGTTTCTGAGATTACCTCGTATACAAACATACTTATAACTGGCTTGACTACTTAAGGCCACCCACAGGCTAATCATGAAACCTGTCTGTTTGTCTTTTAATTTAATCATATTTATAATACAAGTAGTGAGAGAAAAACATAGTTAAGCTACGCTTACAGAGGTCGACCCGTGGATGGATGATCATCACACTAATAAGGCGAAAGTTTGTGAGTGTGTTTGTTACTTCTTCACGCACAAACAGCTGAACGGATTTAGATGCAATTTGGCACATATATAGTTTATAACCAGGATTAAGACATAGGCTACTTTTTATCCCGATATTCCTAGGGTATCGACACTTATGCGGGTGAAACCGCGGAGCACAGCTAGTCACTTATTTATGTTTAAACTGAATCCACTACGTGCCCGGCTGTCGTTCGTAGATCTTTGACAGTCGTTACGTAGTCAGGAGCCCGAAAGTCTGGTCAGTTTCAGTCTTAAAAAGGGGTATTGTGTTAACTAGATTGTGGTGGTAAAAAAAAAATCTAAATATTTTATTTCACATAAGCCTACCTACATGGGCACTTATGAAACGTCAGAAGCTAGGTGCACGGTTCCAATTGGTTGTTTCCTATGGAGAAGAACCGGGAAGAAACTCCACCACGGTTACTCTTTTTCAAAATAATTGGCTTTTACAATGTTTTCAAATTACAGTAGGTATGGAGGACAACGTAGGCCTGTTAACAAGTACCAGGTACTTGTTATAATAACAAAAAAAAAGTCAGATAGGCAGTTACTTCATCATTAATTTGCAATAGGTATTAGTACAGTGGAGGAGGGCAGGCAGTGAGGAGGGGCCCGTGGCTAAATAATGACAGCCGCACAGGTCGATCGATAAGATTAAGCTACGCTTGCCGCGGTTGGTCTGTGGATGGGTGACCATCTTTACATACCGTGACCCCTCCGTGCCTCGAAAAGCACGTTAAGTCA
Source organism: Mesoligia furuncula (assembly GCA_916614155.1). NCBI lineage: Eukaryota > Metazoa > Arthropoda > Insecta > Lepidoptera > Noctuidae > Mesoligia > Mesoligia furuncula. The sequence goes on from OU744815.1 coordinate 7,117,568, forward strand.
TTGGTCCCGGCTGACATTCGTGGATCTTTGACAGTCGTTACGGGTAGTCAGAAGCCCGAAAGTCTGACAACCAGTCTTATCAAGGGGTATCATATTACCCAGTAATTGGGTTGTGGAGGTCAGATAGGCAGTCGCTCCATGTAAAATACTGGTATTCAGATGCATCCGGTTAGACTGGAAGCCGACCTCAGCATAGTTGAGAAAAGGCTAGGCCGAATATGAAGCATCTGTGTCCCTTAAAGTTTATTACAATAACACCTGATAGAAATAAGTTCCACACGTTTTGATTAATTAGAAAAAAACGTGAGTCTATTGTTATGCCTACGGCGTATATGAAAAAGGGTCTCAGCAGGGAAGTAATGATCACAATAATTTTGTTACATTGGTATCATTAATTTAATCATGTTTTTTTTACGAAAAAATATGTTTTATTCAATGTATCTAATTCTAAACTGCCCCGTTGGTCTCGTGGTCGCAAGCGAGACTGCTGAGCGTGGGTTCGATTCCCGGGTCGGGCAGTGTTATTGAGTTTTTCCATTAGGAATTTCTTAGTAACAGTCCGGAGTTTGGTAGTTGGTGGTATAATACCCCCGTGCCTCGAAATATCGAATACGGTCTGGAGGACTTTATTTACCTAATTCTATCACACTAATATTATAAAGGCGAAAGTTTGTGAGCGAGTGTGTGTGTGTTTATATGTTTGTTACTTCTTCACGCTCAAACGGCTGGACAAATTTTGATAAAATTTTGTATGGAGGTAGCTGACACCCTGGATTAACAAATAGGCTACTTTTTATCTCGATGTGTTGTGAAACCGCGGGGCCCAGCTAGTTCGAAATAAAACGTACAAAGTATTTTTGTCTGTTTTTATGATAAAAGATTTTATTCCTGTAAGTAGGTTTTTACAAACACTTTTACACGCCAATCATATTTTATAAACTAGATGAGGTCGGCGTTTCCTACTCTGAGAAGAAAGGCCGACAAACTCAGAGGTCACAGTCTCTTTTAAGGGACTTGCATGACCTAAAGCGCGGTCACTGTCGGACTGCATAGAAAAGAAAGAGAAGCGCGATGACAAAACGCTGGTAATTTATTGCAAAACTAGCTTCCGCCCGCGACTCCGTCCGCGCGGATGTCGGTCTTCGCGTGGATGGTTTATTTCTCCATTTTGAGTAACTCTGACAATGACATCTTATAAATATCTATTGGACCCAAATACGGCTAAGCCTATAATAATTAAGGAGATCCCTCTATTGAGCTACTGCTGTTGAGCTCGCGTTCTGTAGTAAGTATTTTTTTCATAGTAATTCCGACCTTGATAAGTAGCATGTAGCAGTAAATTACTGACAGTGACGAAAAGTTTGCAATAATATAAAAGTGATCGTGACAATGCGACAGAAAGTTAATTGAGAGCTTCAGCATACACAACATTGTTAGTGAGCTCGTCCGGAATATGAACATGAAGATTTCTTGGACTGCTCACACGGGAAAGAGCTACGTAAAGTTGCCCGTGTGAAAAACAACTCGCGGTAAGATCTACGCCAGCAACTCCTAGGGTCTGACCTTGAGCCTTATTTATTGTCATGGTGTAACACAAAGCTACAGGAAACGTATTCTCTTAAATTGAAATGGAAAATTATCCACTGCGGGTAATGCAACGTATGTTCGCGGTTCTACAGAGCAACGTCTATGAATAAAACTGAAAAATAAGATTTTTTTTTTCTACTTATTTTTCCAGGATAAAAAGTATCCCATTTTATGCCCAGGATAATAAGGTATAATTATACCAAGTTTCATCGAAATCGAACCGTTAGTTTTCACGTGATGCCTGCATATACAGACAGACAGACAGACAGACAAAAAATTTTTTTAATCACATATTTGGGTTTGGTATCGATGCAGCAACACCCCCCGCTATTTATTTTTTCAATATTTTCAATGTACAGAATTGACCCTTCTACAGATTTATTATATGTATAGATATGAAGCAATTATTTAATAACAAAAAATCTATTGTTTAGACTACAAAACTAAAACACTAGTATTTTAGTATGTTCCTTGTAGAATAATCTGACAAGAAAACAGAATGATTGTATGTATGGTTTTTATTGTAAAAATAAAGTTTTTAGAGGTATCTTCATGTTTTTTTCTATCGTATCAAATTAGTTGTATTATGTTTTCAACACACTATCTAACTAGCATATATCCTGAAGAATATCATATATTTTTCTGATTTTGTTTACTGTAGTCGATCATATACTTTTATTGTTTCTAAAACTCGCGTTTTTTGTATCTAGGTCCTGTAAGCCCCTTAAAGTCGAGGCATAATCTTGGTCAGATCATGTAAAGATCATGTAGATTGGTGTCTGAAATGGTCTTTTGAGGAAAGAACCACACAGATTGAGTAGACCTGTACAGCCAGTGCACGCATTTGTGAATTATTTACTGGTACACATACTCTTTCAGGATTTATTCTTTTTTCGTACTAAAGTTTTGCCCCACATTTAAAAAATTATCAGTTTGTCCCATAGCACTATTGAAGTGGCGCTTCGTCCCAAATTACAAGTACTTTAAAGGGTACTGGAAGTCTTTAAACAGACTCCGGACTCAGGTTGGCCGAAGCAAGGAAAACCTGTTCAGGTGGAGATTCATAGACGACTCCGCCTTGGAGTGTAAATGTGGTGCTGTCCCACAAACGATGGGACACTTAATATCGTGTCCTGCGTGTCCTGTCAGCTGCACGTTACAGGAATTGATGGACGGTGATGAAGGCGCCAAACAAGTAGCCGAATTCTAGGCCGAGTACATTTAGGGTCAACTAAAAAAATAATATGCTTACCTATGAAACAAGCAATGTTGCTTGCAAATATACTTTTCAGTAATTGAAACACTTAGCCGAAACTTGGAATGTTATACCAACATTTAATTCAATTTCGTTGGTACTTCCTCGCATCCTGTGGCTTCCAGAAAATTTCATTAAGTTGGCTGCAATGACGACTCAAGGAAACAATTTCGTGTTCAAATGTTTAAACATGTAGGCACCAACATAACAGACATGAAAATGTTTGCTTTGATTTTGATGTCAGTTTTAATTTCAGAGATTTTTCATTTCATCATTATTTTAGCTTCCACTATTTTTAACCCCCGATGGAAGAAGGGAAATAAGTTTAAATTGTGGAATTTGTGTGTCTGTCTGCGGCATCAAAGCTCCCAAACGGCCGAACAGATTTTTTTTTTTTTTGATTGGTGACTTGATCGAGAGTGTTCTCAAGAAAATCAGTTCAGTCGTTTGAAGATTATAAAGTAATTTTTCTAGTTGATGATGGATTTTGATCACCCTTATTCAACCTGAAGCCTAAAGCTAAATAAAAAACCGAGCCACTTACAAAGTAAGTTAGTTAAACACAGGGTTACCCAATAACAAAATAAAAAAAATTTGACACTGTATTTCTAAAATACTCGCGATATTTTTATGAAAAATCTCTCATAATATTTTCATTTTCGAGACAGTGAAAAATAGCGACCATTATTCTAGGACGAATAAAAATCATTCAAAAATACACACGCGATATCCTTTCATAGCTCAATTTTTATTTTTATCCCGCCTACACCATTTATAATATGAATGCTTAATCTTGATAAGTTAATTTTATAATTTTTTTCCTTCTAATTTTATAATTTATATTCATAATTTATTGTCACTATTTTTATCGTGTTTACACCTAGTTATATGTGCATGCTGTGGTCTCCTGAAATCGAAGGAGCACACGTACAATAACCTTTTTTATTCTTGTAAATATCTATTGTTTATGTGTATCCTTTGTTGGAGATCCTCAATAAATAAATAAATAGCTCAAACCAGGCCAAAGAAACGATGGATGGACTGTGCGAAAGAAAAAATGGCTAGAATTGGGGTGACTGTTGACGACTAATAAAGAAGTATGGAACAAGAAGACCCCCAACCCACCCATTACCGCCGCCCATTGTATATTATGTAGTGTTTGTATTTTTGTTTGGCACATTGCTCGCAGAACAGATGGCCGATGGGGCCGAAAGGTTCTGGAGTGGCGACCGCGTACCGGAAGACGTAGCGTTGGAACGCCTCCCACAAGGTGGTCCGACGACCTTGTGAAGGCCGCAGGAACCCGTTGGCTGCGAGAAGCACTGAACCGGTCGAAGTGGAGGTGATGATGGTGATGGTATATTTTTATGTTATGTATTTTTGTGGTGTACAATAAAGACATCATCATCTGCCTAGCCTTTTCCCAACTATGTTGGGGTCGGCTTCCAGTCTAACCGGATGCAGCTGAGTACCAGTATTTTGCATGGAGCGACTGCCTATCTGACCTCCACAACCCAGTTACTGGGTAATACGAAACCCCTTGGTAATACTGGTTGTCAAACTTTCGGGCTTCTGACGACCCGTAACGACTTCCAAAGATCCACGAATGACAGCCGGGACCAACGGCTTAACGCGCTTTCCAAGGCACGGAAGGGTCACGGTATGTAAAGATGGGCACCCATCCACGGAACAACCGCGGCAAGCGTAGCTTAACCTGATCGATCGACCTGTGCGGCTGTAATTATTTAGCCACGGGCCCCTCAATACACAAAGTGTGTACAATAAAACATAAAAGATGAAATTGAATAGGCGCGACAAATTAAAATATCTACTTCAGCACGCAGCATGTCATTAAGAGGCTTACAGGACCTAAACACAAAAAACGCAAGTTTTAGAAACAATAAAAGCATATAATCGACTACAGGAAACAAAATCAGAAAAAAAATATATGATATTTTTCAGGATATATGCTAGGTATATAGTGTGTTGAAAACATCATCAATTCAGCCGAAAGACGTCCACTGCTGAACATAGGCCTCCCCCAAAAGGGGAGGGGGTTTGCCATAATCGCCACGCTTGGCAGGCGGGTTGGCGATCGCAGTATGGTCTGGTGGTGGAATGCACCGAGAACGCTGCTGCCCATTCTCCGGTACGCCCCTTAGTCGCCTTTTACGACACCCACGGAAAGTATGGGGTGGTGCTATTCTTTAAGTCCGGCACCACACAGACAAAAATGTTGAAAACATAATACACCTAATTTGATACGATAGAAAAAAATCATGAAGATACCTCTACAAACTTTCTTTTTACATTAAAAACCATAACCATAAGTATGACATTCTGATTTTTGGCCATTAAAATACATTCTGATCTTTTGTCAGATTATTCTACAAGCAACATACTAAAACACTAGTGTTTTAATTTTTTAGTCCAAACAATAGATTTTATCAAACAGATAATTGCTTCATATTTTGCAATAAATTACCAGCTTTGTGTCATTGCGCTTCTCTTTCTTTTCTATGCAATCCGGTAAAAACCGCGCTTTAGGTCACGTAGTCGCCTTAAGGAAAAAGATGCACATACGTAGGCGAGCGATTTGTAACGTCACGCGTTGTCGCGCGCTCTTTTTTCGTAGAAACGGTCAAAATTATGTAAACACCGGTAGTTCAACACGTTGCCAACTTGATTCATGGTTTGTACTCAGCAATGAATGGATTGCATATCGGGTGCGCAGATTGATACTTTAATTTTCTTAATGGTTTTGATAAGTTAAAAAAAACAGTAGGTAACGATGATAATTCGTGTCTACTAGAAGCCAATAACTTAGTTTGCACTGTCTAAGACGATAATTACACGATTTTTTTCAAGAATTTAAATTTGGGAAATGACAATTTATTATGATTATGTAACAGTTACTGTACCTAATACTTCAATTTTATCCTTTATATAAATAATAAGACATGCTACGCCAACCCCAAATAAATTGGGATGATCATGATGCAATAGCTCAAACAAAGCCACGGTTAAAAACTAGTTCAAAACCCAAACAAGAGACGTTAAATGTCCGTCATTAATCAAGCAATGATTTATATCGTATAGTTAACCTCAAATCATGCTCGATTCATAACAATATGTCTTAAATTACTTTAAAAATTATGGTTTTATTATAAAACTCCGTTTGGGTATGTAGATTAGGTTAGTTAATGATCCTTTTGTCTGACTCATGGTCTATTTTTTTAGGCCCCATTTATCATTACTTACACCTTATATATTAACCAAAGGAGGAAGGTATTGCGCCAGCATTTTTTTCGATAACGGAATTAAGTTCCATGAAATTGACTCAGTCATTTCCACTTCTAACGCACGTTCTAAATTTCAGGCTTTGGTAAAAATGATTAGGTTACCACGTAACGTCGAATTGTTTAAGTACTTATCTGAAAGTTATGTTCCACATGTAATCGATGATTGAAACTTACCTGAAAACAAAAGAAAAACAGATTTAATATGTCGAATTGTAATATGAATAGAATAAAACAATAAAACAAATTAAAAATTAACTAAAAAAAATAAAACAAAAAAATTTTAACTGCTAGATGCATGCCCTCAGACTAATCCTCTGATGGGGAAAATTAGGTATGAGGAACAGTGTGTAAAGTTCACTCATACTCCATAGAAACGGGAGGATCCTGCGACCAGACGGGTGTCGTGTCTGGCGGGCAACTACCCGATGATTTATGTTGGGCCGTTGTAGCTGTGCTAGTTGCGCGGTAAACTCTGCTTGCGAGATGCAGGATTGTCCGTGACGTCAGTATGACGCGAAGTTCGCATGTGGCGTTGCAGATTCCGCTACAGATGCTTTTTGTTAATACAAACCACTAATTACCATGATACAATCAAATCTGTATACCTACGGACAATAAAAACAGATGAGATGAGGCAGACCAGTAACTGCATTATACTAGTAGGTGCAATAAAAGGTTAAATACGACAAAACTAAACTCAAACTCAAACTCAAACTCAAACTCTTTATTGCATTCATGTGTACATTCGTTGTTACAATATACATATTAAGTCTCAACATGAAACCCGATTAGGGCACGGCAACATAATAATAATTTTAAACATAATCTATTTATTAACCTATATATTATATAAAAATGAATTGATGTTTGTTAGTTTCACAAAAACTCGAGAAGGTCTGAACCGATTTACCTAATTTTGATTTTGAAATATTTGTAGAGTACGAGGAAGGTTTAAAAGGTGAGAAAATATATTTAAAAAAATTGCAAATGAAAATAGTAACAACAACTTTAATTGCCGGTACGAAGTTCTACTAATTATTTAATTATAACTACTAATTATTTTGTTCTAGGTATTCTGCGACCGAGTAAAAGCATTTTTGTATTAGATATTCTTTTAATTTTCTGTTAAATTGATTAAATTTGGTTTCTTCTTTTATTTGTCCCGGTAATTTGTTGAAAATTTTTATTGCCATGTAATATGGGCTATGGTAAAGCATTTTGATCCGAGAGGGTGGAAGATGTAATCTGTTTTTGTGGCGTGTGTTTACGTTATGAATATCTTTTGTTTTTGGAAAAATGTTGCTATTTTTAAATACAAATATGCAAAGGTCATGTATATACATAGAAGGTAAAGTTAGGAGTTTTAATTTAACAAAAAATGGTCTACAGCTTTGGGTATTGTCGATATGGGCTAGAATTCTGACACATTTTTTTTGGATTATGAATACTTCACATGCGTTGACGCTGTTTCCCCATAACATCACTCCATATCTTAGCCACGAGTTTGCATAGGCGTAGTATGCCGATAGTGCTGTTTCTGTATTTGTGCTGTATTTAAGTTGAAATAAGGCATAGGTAAATTTAGATAATTTAGATTTAACAGTTTCTACGTGGTTTTTCCAATTGAGATGTGTGTCTATGTTTATACCGAGTAAGTTAAATGTAGTTACTGTTTCTATAGGGATGTCATTAAAAATTACATTTGAACTAAGGGGAGGGCTTTTATACGATTTGAATTGCATCATTTTTGTTTTATTCCAGTTAATTTCTAAATTGTGATCTTGTAGCCAAAGTGTTATTGTCTGGAGAGTATTCTGTAGGATCGTATTTGGGTCACAATTTTTGTCACATTTCACAAGTATGGATATATCATCGGCAAATAGTATAGGTAATGTAGTTTGTTTATTTAGAATTTTTGGGAGGTCATTTACATAAATTAAAAATAGTATGCAGCCTACAACGCTGCCTTGAGGGATGGAGCATGTGAGATTACGCATCTGGGATCGAACTGTTATTGTTTCCCTATTTTTAATATTGTGGTCTTCAACCTGGACTATTTGTTTTCTCTCGCTTAAATAAGATTTAAACCAATTGTAAGCAGGGCCACGTATACCTGAACCGTAAAGTTTTGTTAATAATATGGTATATGATACTTTATCATAGGCTTTTGACATGTCGAGTAGCAGGCCTAACGCATACTTTTTGTCATTTATTTGTTGGAGAGCTGTTTGGACATATTTGTAAACTGCACATGTTGTGGATCTTGTCTTTCTGAAACCATTTTGACAATCATCAAGAATGTTGTATTTTTCTAAGAAAAAGGTTAGTCTATTACACATAGCCTTTTCAAAAATCTTTGAAAAGGTCGGTAACAACGCTATGGGTCTATAATTACTAGGGGTGTGAATATCATCTTTTTTGTGTATGGGTTTTACTAGGGAAATTTTTAGTAAATCAGGAAATTCTCCAAACTCGAAGCTCTGGTTTATTAAGAATGTGAGTGGAGCTGACAATTCTTCTGCACATTGTTTTACTAATATAGGGGGTATGTCATCTATTCCGCAGCTATGCTTATTTTTAGTTACTTTAATTATATTTAGTATTTCTTTTTGATTTACGGGGCGGAGATACAACGATGTAGTTGGTGAGTTCATTACTGGACGTCCAGTTTTTAAGGGAATATTTGTATTTGCATCAACTTCTGTTTCACCTACTGTAGCAAAAAAGTCGTTAAATATATTTGATATCTTTTTAGGGCATGAAATAGTTTTATTGTTTACTTTAAGTGATATATTTTCATACTGTCTTGCCTTACTTTTGCCAGTTTTGTTATTTATAATATTCCACATAGTTTTAGTTTTATTATCTGACTTATTCATTTGTCTGGTATATTCTATTTTCTTTGAAAGTTTTATGCTACGTTTTAATGTTTTGCTAAATTTGTTATGATATGTTTTTATAATATTGCTTTTAGATTCATTTAGTATAATTCTTAGTACTCTTTTGTGTTTGCATGATATTTTTAACCCTGTTGTCATCCATCCTTTAGCTTTTTTAAATTTTACTTTCACTCTTTGTTTTGGTATTATTTTATCTAAGAGCTGTGTTATAGTTGTGATGAATGTATAGTAGTTTTCGTTAACGTTAGAATTTGTATTTATAATTATTTCCCAATCAATTTCTCTTAATGCATTTTTAAAGTTTATTATGTTTTTATCTGTAAATAGTCTTTTTTGTTTATACCATATTTTGTTGTTGTTTATATATAGGCAATTTGTATTTAATTTTATGTTGATAGATTTGTGATCAGAGAGTCCGTAATCTTCGACATATTCTTTCTTTATTAAGGATTTGTAATTGGTGAAAAGTAAATCAATGCAAGTGGAAGTAGTTTTTGTTATCCGTGTGGGTTCGCGAATTATTTGTTTTAGGTTATGTGAGCGCATTAAGGTAAGAAAGTTACGTGTTTGTTTGTTTTTGTCGAGTATATTAATATTGAAATCTCCACCAAATATGATATATTTATTTTTATCTCTAGTATTTAGTCTATTTAAAAGTTTTTCCATTTGTTCATAAAATATATTTATAAGGCGATCTGGTCTATATAACCCTATGAATATACAGTTTAATTCAGGAACTTCGATTGCACAAATTTCTATTATAAATTCTTTGGAATAATTTACTATATCTATTCTTTCTATAAATTTTACATTATCTCGTATAATTAGGCAAACACCTCCACCTTCTCTAGCTTTTCTACAGAACTGGGATGCAATTTTATACCCTTGAAGCGATACAGAGTTACAAAAATGCTCATCTCTCCATACTTCTGATAAGGATAGTATATAAATATTTTTTTCTAGTAATAAATGTTCAATTAAATCTATCTTATTTCCTAGACTTTGTATGTTTTGAAAAGTTATCGTAATATCTTTAGCGAAATGTCTTATTTATTACATTATTTGAGTTATTTATTTTTTGCAATGGGATGCTGGGGTTTGGTTGTGTGGACGAATGTGAAGCCGGCGTATTTCCTCTCTCTGTGTCGGGTGGTAAATCTTCTATAATTTTATTGTCCATAAGGTTTTGTTTTCCTGGCATTTCTGTTGTGGTATCACTTGAATTAGGACTAATAAATTCATTTCCATTTATGAATAATTTGTTGTTCCTGATAACAGCATAATCTCCATTTTTTCGTGCCTTTATTAGGTTTTGTCTTAGTTCATTTCTTTTCTCAAGTGTTTTCCTATCCATGTATTTTCCAATAGTTATTCCAGTATTTTTAAAAAAAGTTGAATTCTCTAGTATGTAGTTGGTCATTCTCTTGCTTATCAATTCAATAGCGAGAGGCCTTCTATTTCCTCTTTTCCCTAATACGTTTGATGTCTTCTATATAAGGATCTATATCTATGCCCAGTATATCGTAGAACAGTCTAGACGCGCGTTCATACAGGTTTGTTTCAGTCTCACGATGTTCTTCTATTAATCCATAAATTACAATTTTATTGGTATTTTCTATGCTCTGAAGTTTTTCTTGTATGCTTTCTATTTTTTTATTGACTTGATTTATTTCTTCTTGGTACGCCCTATGTGTTGCCGTAGACGTTAGGTTAACACTATACTCAGGCTCGCTTTGAAAGTTTCTGATGGCATTTTTAATTTCAGTTTGGATTGCTTGCTTGACATCGGCTAGTATAGATGACTTAATCTTATCTAGTTTAGCATCTAGTAACAAGCTTATGTTATTTAACGTTAAGTTCTCATTCTCCTTTATATTTGTACAGCCATTTCCAGACATAATATACTCATTTATAGTATTAGTTATAGTGTTACCAATAACTTCATCTACAGAGATATCATCCTGGGGACTATGTATGGTGTATTCTCTCGAACTCGGATTTACAGTTGGTTTTTGGCGCAGTGTAACATTTGCATCAATTGTCTCAATTTGAGTGCTACTTTGAATCGGTTGTTTTATTGGAGTATCTATATTATTTTCTTTAGGCATTTTGCATACGCAGTCTTGACATTTCCAATTTGATTTGTGATTGGCTGTCATAGTGGTATAAAAGTGACTTTCTGGAATATTCGCGCATATTAAATCATAGTAAGCACTACAAAGTGTACACCTGAGAAACTCTTCATTCGGTGCTTCCTGGTAGCAGCCTGCACACTGAACCATTGTAGCAGCAAAGGATAATAATTATGTTTACTAAGTCTTTGCAGCACCCTATTATGAGCTTTAACAGTGTTACAACGTTATTGATAAGTTGTTTTGCTTTGATAGGATTTTACCTTTGGTCATCAGATTGAACAAAAACAGCAAAAACAGCAACCTCCACAGCGCATAGCAAAAATGAGCGTTCAATCCAGTCATCCGTAAGGCAGCGATGAAAGCGCGGTGTACGTGCGTCACACAGTGAGCAATTACCAGCGCAGCGATCACCGCAGCGCAAAGCGAAAGCATGCGTCTAGTGTAGTTACTCGTAAGGCAGCGTTGAAAGCGCGGCAGGCACAGGCAAGCGGTCGGCTGGACGCGGTCGTTGTAACAAAAATGTTTGAATGTTTTTCACTAATAACTTTGGTAATAGTCCATCGAATTCAATCAATTAAACGTCACTGTGAACTCTTTGTTTCCGATCACATGGTTATACAAGTCTCACTAGTTTATCGTAACTTTTAACCACTTTAATCGCGAAATAATTACGGAGCAAACAAACGAGATGTTGCTCTGCTGACGTCTACCCACGTTTTTTTCCTACTACCCAATATTCATACCCCAGGAAACATCCCAACAATAAATACTTCAGGTTTCCCGACCTCAGACAATAAGGTCACCTTTGACCTTCTGATGTGTTCAGCCAGTAATTTGGCAGCGGTCCAGTTCACTTATAGTGTCAAACGCACTACTCGGCATAGTAATTACTATTTGATAGTATTGTCGTTAATGTATGGCTTTGGGTTTTATGGCCCAAAGAATTGCCAAACTTAACTGGCAGTGGGCAGGGCACATTGCTTTCAGAACAGACGGCCGATGGGGCCGAAAGATGCGACCTTGTAATCGTGTATTAAATATAGGCCCACTGGCATTTAAGAAATCCCCAAATATTAATACGTACCTACTTTCACTTCACAAAAAATCTAATATTCTATATCTATCCTATTGTTTGATTATGATGACTCCATTCGAAGCCGAATTCCTCAAATCTGTTCAAAATCTGATTCCCAAACGGAATGCCTATTATAATAAAGCAATAGTAAGGCTCCTGCTCCACCGCATCGACGAGGAAACGACTAGATATCAATATTCTTGCTCAAGAAACTTACAAAAATTTATAGGTCCGGTGAAAGTTAAAATACATAAATATTAATAGTTTATAGAGACATGAGAAACAGGGTGTAAACTGTGTAAAGTTCACTCATACTCTATAGAAAAGGAAGGATCCTCCAACCAGACGCGTGATGATTCATGTCGGGCCGTTGTATCAGTGCTAGTTGCGCGGTAAACTCTGCTTGCGAGATGCAGGATTTCGCGTGACGTCAGTATGACGCGTTGTTCGCATGTGGCGCTGTAGATACCGCTACAAGTTGATCCCTGACTGTTTACCCCGCCGGTAAGTATTGGTTTGTCGCAGCGACAAAAGCTATCAAAGAGAGCACGCGCAAATAGACTCACGCTTGGTACAGACGCCTGCACATCAAGCTACCCGAAACTGACAAATTTTCCTAATCAACTTTGAACCTTATGCTTTAGCGATAAAGTTAAAAATCTATTAAAGAAATTTGACAGATTGTTGTAGGTTGATGTGCTGGCGTCTGTACATACGTAATGCAGCTCAAGTCGCCCGTCGCTGTCGCGCACTCGTTGCTCGCCAACGCGTTTGTAGTTGCTAGCTTTACACATAATCAGTCTAAAATGTTCCCACTGCTGGGACACTGGCCTCCTCTCGGTAAGAAGAAGTGGGCCGTAATACATCCAGTGCGGGTTGGAAGATGTCACATGTCTTCGAATTTTTGGTTCTAGGACGTTTTGCTTTACCGTTTTGAGAGCAGTGGTGATGAAATATTTTACACAAATAAAGCGCTTGCCCATGGTGCTTGGTGCTTGCTTGTAAGGTAGTCCGACGACCTTATAAAGGCCACAGGAACACGTTGTATGCGAGAAGCACAGAACCGGTCGAAGTGGAGATCCTTGGGGGAGGCCTATGTCTAGCAGTTGACGTCTTTCGGCTGAAATGATGATGATGTAAGCGCTTGCCTGGGTTCGAACCCACGACTGACTCGTAAGTCGCAGCTTTTGCCACAAAGTCACCACTGGTCTGCTCTATTCGCTTTTCGATAATCACCGGCGGTCGGACACATGCCTTAAACCCACGACCTTCACGGACCCTTCCGCCTTATAAATCAATATAGAACCAACCCTAACTAATCAACTATTAAGACTAACCCAAACTTATGTTAAGGGTAATAAATTCTCATATAATTCATTATTAGAAGTTTCGTCTCCCGGAAGTGTAGGGCTGTCTTGCTGATGGATAACTTTGGGATGCTCTAATTTCTTCTATCCTTAGATACATTAATCCTAACTTCCTAACTTTAATTATTATACAGGGTTATTGGTAAAACATTAACAACCTCTTAAGAGGTCATTGTACTCATCATTATGAACAACTTTTACTGTGGGACCAAACCTGAAATCGCGAAAAAAAATCAGCTGTTCCATACATTTATGTTCGTATAACTCGTAAAAATGTAGCTGATTTGTTTTGCGCGATTTCAGGTTGGTTGTTAATGTTTTACCAATAACCTTGTATAATGATTAAAGTTAGGATTTTTTTTATTATTTATTTATGCGAAAGTAAGTTTATTTATTACCTTTTCACGCCTAAACCACTGAACCGATCATCCTGAAATTTTGCATATACGTTGTCAGGTGTACAGAAACGGACATACCTTTCATCCCGAAAAAACGTGCTGTTCCCGAGGAAAACAACAATAACGTTATTATGATAAAATAGATGGCGCCACGTGTCTTTCGAACGGGATCGACACTTATGCGGGTGAAACCGTGGGGGGCTGCTAGTAATATTATAAATAAATCAAAGTCAAAGTCAAAGCATTTATTTCAATTAAACCATTAACAGACACTTTTGAATTGTCAAGAAGTCGGTCAGTCAGAAAATATGAAGCTAGTTGCCCATTCCAAAGCGTAGGTAAATGGCCTAGTAGTCGCCAGGGATACTGCCGAGACTTGGGAATCAAATCCCAGGACCTTAAAAGAAATTGAAAAAAGTGCCAATACTCATAAATCATGGTACCCACTGTCATAAAAGCATAGTGAAGATACTTTTTAGTTTATCTATATACATATAATAAAATTGTAGAAAAGTGGTGTCTGTACAATGGAAATATATTAAAAAAAAGTAGCAGCGGTTGTTATTATATCGATGCCGAACCCGAAAATGTAATTAATTTTTTTTTTGTCTGTTTGTCTGTTTATCTGTTTGTCTGTTTTTCTGCTGTGTTTGTGCACGCTAATATCAGAAACGGCTTATTCGATTTAGATGCGGTTTTCACTAATGTATTGTAGTAAGCTTCACTTAACATTTAGTGTTTATTTCATGTCAATCGGTTCATAAATAAAAAAGTTATGTCAATTTAAAGAATCACGGCGAACATTTGTTAAGGTATTCTATCAGAGTACGTAAACGCCTCGCGCCTGCGCGTCCGTGGCTATATATACAAGGTGTAACGGAAAGGGGGTATCAACCCTGAAGGAGGTGAAAGAAGATGAAAAAAAAAAATTTGGACCTCCCATAGTAATAGCACATCAATGATTTACTATTACTATGGGAGGTCCAAATTTTTTTTCATATTTCGACCTATGTTCTTTGGAGAAATTTGTTCAGTTTCATGAGCACATTCACCTCCTTCAGGGTTGATACCCCCTTTCCGTTACACCTTGTATAAAGCGCGCTGAGAGCCGCACCGCTGCCATAATTCGACTGTAATTAGACTGTATAATAATCTGTAAGTATTTATAATTTAATTGTTTACGATAGTACGTGTTTACTAAATAACTGTGTGTTAAGTAGTAAGTACTATTTTATTGTAAGAATGCCTCGAAGAAGATCCAACCTCTCCCAATGTAGCAGAAATGCTAAAAGGATGAGATTAGTTCGATCACAGGAATCTGAGGAAGGTCGTGAGGCAAAAGGCTCTCTGCACCAGGCTAGGTTTCGTGCTGCAGAAACTTCGACTCAGCGAGAATCTCGACTGAGTTCAAATCGTTCTCGAATGATGACAACTCGAAATAGGGAAAACGGGGAACAACGAAAGGCACGTTTATCTGTCGATCGCGAAGCTCACGCGCTATCGCGTGAGTCTGAGACTTTTGCTGTCAGGGAAATCCGCCTGAGCTCCCAGAGAGTACGGACAACAAATGCTCGATTCCAGGAGACACAGGACGAACGGGAAATACGTCTCACTGCCGATCGTGAAGCTCATACACTATCGCGTGAGTCTGAGACTTTCACTGATAGGGAAATTCGTCTGAGTTCTCAGAGGGTTCGGACAGCAAATGTTCGGTCTCAGGAAACACAGGAAGAACGAGAAATACGTCTCACTGTCGATCGTGAAGCTCAAGCACTAGAGTCTGAGACTTTCACTGAAATTCGCCTGAGTTCTCAGAGGGTTCGGACAGCAAATGCCTGGTCTGTAGACGGTATATGTAATTCAAAATATGCTGCCCGAAAAGTCACTATTCCACGCGGACGAAGTCGCGGGCACAGCTAGTTGCAAATAACCCCAACTATCGCCGCGTTTCGTTTGATCCACGATTTCTTACCCACCCTGTATAAGAAATCCAGAAATACCCATCGTCGCACTAAAAAGATATTTGCCTATTTGACACACAGCGGCACATTCACTCTGCAGGGCTAGCATGGGCTGGGGATAAAACTTTTCTCCACCGGTTATTTCCACTGACAAGGGATAAAATTATTTTATCCACCTGCCAAAGCACGGCAACAGGGGGAAAGAGAATTATATCACTTTTGGACATTAGACGTGGATACTCACCCCCCGCCTATAGCATGGCGACTAGTGGAAGAGAAAAATTACAGATATTTTGACATAACAAAGGGAGAAATTTGTCCTCGTCTTTAGATGGTGGGTTTAAGTAGGTATATCTCTTGGAGAAAATATAATTAATTGTACTATTAAAATGTCTCGTGCTTACTGCCACCGTGAATAGTTTATCCACACATGTCGCCATGCTCGGAGGGTGGACAAAATTGACAGAGGGGAATAGTATTTTCTCCTCTCCCCGTGGATAAAATGTCTCCGGCCATGCTAGCCTTGCTGGTTTGTCCACCGTGAATAGTTTATCCACCCATGTCGCCGTGCTCGGAGGGTGGACAAAATTGACAGAGGGGAATAGTATTTTCTCCTCTCCCCGTGAATAAAATGTCTCCGGCCATGCTAGCCCTGCAGGTGCCATTTAAGCGGGTGCCCAATGTGGAATACGTCTCCTATTTTGCTTCTATACACAAGCCTCTCCCAATGAACCACAACAAACAGTTCTCTGTAATTCACATCAAGTCTATAATTTGGTCAAATTGGAAGCCTAGATACCAACATAATTGCATTAAAGCCGAATGACCATCATTCCAAATGGAACTGACCTCACTGTTTTGGGTCCCTACCCAGAAATAGACACGACGGACTAACTCGTGCAGATCTGCATGCATTTGCAATGATCGTCACACTTAATACAAATGGCATCAAATGTAATATCGTTCACACAGCAGTTTAGTAGGTGCAGTCGACCTCGTTATTTCTTGACCACTTTTGACAACTATTTTCCTTAAGATTAAACTTAAGAGAGTGGATTTTGGTGGTGATTTTCGGGTCTGTGTGGTGCCGGACTTAAAGAATAGCACCACCCCTTACTTCCCGTGGGTGTCGTAAAAGGCGACTAAGGGTCGTACCGGAGAATGGGCAGCAGCGTTCTCTATGTATTCCACCATCATACCATACTGCGATCGCCAACCCGCCTGCCAAGCGTGGCGATTATGGCAAACCCTCCCAAAATTGGGGGAGGCCTATGTCCAGCAATGGACGTCTATCGGCTGAAACGACGACGACGAACGACGAGTGGATTTTGAAAGTTGGCAACGTCGCAAATACGTATCAAATATGTCGCTGTTTTCATTTGTCAATATTACTAAGTTCATTAATGAAATATCGGTCTCTATTGCACGAACATTCTGATTATGAATTGCTATAAGTACTAAATATTGTTACTAATGCTTGCCCCCTTACTAATAAACGTATTATATCCGATGAATAGTTACACACCGATTTCTCTCTCTTAGTCGTCAGTAATTTGACTTTCGAAAGAAAAAGACAAAGCTTTGTGTAACTATACAGACACTATACACCGTTTATTAGTAAGGGGGCTAGTATGCAAGGATCGTAGCAGGTAGCGTTCTGTAGTTTCTATTACCCCCATGGGAAGAAGGTATGAGTTTTGTATGTATGAATGCTTAATTTAAGTTGTAAAAAAGCATTTGGAAACTTTTAAAAACTTTTGCTACATCAAAAACTGTGGCAACACCTAATTCAGTGCTATAATTTGCGACTAGACAAAATCAAACTGGTAATTTAATTGTAAAATTTAATATTTTTATGACATTGATTTACAATCTGTGATTACTTTAACACTGACTTATGACTTGTTATTTTTTTAGGAAAATCGTCTACTATTTACAATGTTTGTACATATGAGAGCACCGTGTATCTATACCATAATTAATTTATCCGTCATGGCTTCTTTTTAATTCTCTTACCAATTGTGGTACAGTAATTTTATTCTAGGTGCATCGTCTTCACATACAGGAAAAGTTTTTAACCAGTGCGCAAATTTTGACATAATAAACTTGAATATCTTTTAATAAACACGTATTTTTTGTTTTGATATGTTTCAATAGTAAAAAATTAAGTTAACGCTTACGAGACTTGTTTACTCAGAAATGTATTTATGGACGTCGCTTGCCAGTCCGTCGACCGGTCGCCCGATTCACGCCGCGCGTCGACCGGTCGCCTGACGCGCCAGCTGCTATCGAAGTACCTACTCACGCGCGCTCGCTCTATGCGACGGCGGATTATTAACCCCAGTTTAGCGCTACAATTTTTTAAGTTTAGACTGTGTAAAGTTATTTGTAAACGTAATTTTTCGTAAATTCCAATTTATCCTTCATACTTTCATGGGCTTAGGACCATCAAAATGCAGAAAATAAATCATAATAAGTAAGAAAGTAATACGTTTTAGTCCATTCAAAATAAAACATTTAGGTATGATAGGTACGACATGATACAATTTGCGTCAATGTCTAATCAAAGAGAACCTAAGACACTAAGATTGTTTATAATTTCTTCTTACCTCTACATTTTATTAATCACAATAATTTTAGGTATTGTTCGAAGTGACCTCCTCCTTTTTCAAGGCATAAACGTGCACGTTTAAATAAGTAAGCATTTAGTTTGTTTAGGACACTAACACCACTTTTTACTTCATTGAAAGCGTTAATTATTTTTTCTTTCAAGTCATCTAGGAAGACGACCCACTGACCCACTTGTTTCATACACCTTGGTTTGCTGCTAAAATTGTCCTCTCATTAGGGACCGTGGGATTGAGGATCCTTTGGGCTCGCATACGAGGTACGCTCTCCCTTTCGTATCTTCTTCGTGCTGCTCGTAAATTTTCATTGCTTAACAAATACACTCGCACCATTTCATAATACTCGCGGTGAGTAAAATGAGACATTGTCACTACGCTAGTCTAGTACGCGGCACGCGCGCAGAGACGGCGAAGGGACATCCGACCTCCGCTTCCGCAAGTGACGTACTGCATGTGCATGCGTTTTGTTTATCAAACGCCGGCGCCGCGCCGCATGCCCCCGCACCCCCGTCTCGTGCGCTGGGCGAGGTCCAGCGGCGGGCGGCCTTCGCGTTTTCATTCATGCTCATTCATAGTATTACCATTAAATTATATCCATGTCTTGCTTATTTCAAATTGGGACAAAGTGGAAAAATGAAAAAAAAAAAGTCATAAACTAAAAATGGAAATGTGTTCTATTGCTTACACTGAGCCACCAAAAAAAATTTGCGCACTGGTTAAAAACTTTTCCTGTATAATTATATAATTAATGCATACAAAATACTGTAAAACATTTTAAAAGTGTAACGGTTTGTTTCTAGCCCATTCGTCTTCATACGAACCACCTTATGCAAGTTTTGCAACCACCTTGTGCGTCAAAATTTACAATAAAATATAATTAATTCTAGTCCCCTACGCCCCCACTAGAATCAATTCTATTTTATTGTAAATTTTGACGTTCAAAAGTGCCTTTTATGTGCCTATTTGAAATAAATGCTATGTCATGTCATGACGTTGCTAATTAAGATTGAAATGATTATTCAACCGTCCCATAGATAAATATACCTAGTTGTTTTATGACTTGCAAATGAAATTCAATTGGATGGTAATGAAATTGCGAGGTCGACTAGACTATGATAACTCTTCAATTTAATGCGAATACTAGTTCGAATAACATGTTAGTTCGACTAACATTCGGAATCGGAAGTTTGCAAATCCCGATTGCGAATACCGATAAGCAGTTTTGAACTAGATATTATTATAGTTGAAATTATTGGGGACCGCGTTCGTGGGTATCTAAATGTTCGAGTTTTCGGTAATGGATTGTGGCCTACGTGATGTTGTGGGGAGAATTGGAATGGAGGTAGGTACTTAGTTAGAGAAGAAATTAGAAAGAAGATGAAGTCGTGAATATACACAATCTGTGCGATGGGTCGCACGATGTGCTGGATTGGAGGGAGGAAATACGTCAGGATACTAGTCACTGTGAAGATGGACGGTAGACCACGGTGGACTACTTAACGGGCTTACATGACCTAAAGCGCGGTCACTGTCGGACTGCATCGAAAAGAAAGAGAAGCGCGATGACACAACGCTGGTAATTTATTGCAAAATATGAAGCAATTATTTAATTACAAAAAATCTATTGTTTGAACTAAAAAATTAAAACACTAGTATTTTAGTATTGTAGAGGACGTGGTCACCGTTTCCGGCACAAAGTCTTGTTGTGGTGACGAAGGATTTATTCACACAACGTACACGAATATATATAGGACGAATGCACGCAACCTTTTCCCAGAAGGGACAAAGGAAGGGATAAGGTGTCCTCTAAATCAAAGAATGGCATTAAGTATAAGGTTTAGGCTAACTTAATAGCGGAGTCCCATGTAATTATTCCAAGTAGGACGTAACTCACAGATGCGTGCGGCGTGGTTTGAACTGTCAAAATACATACCTATAGTCTTTACGGTTGACATTTCGATTGCTTGCCGTTAACAAGACACAATATTGACTGGTTTGCACGTGGTAAGATGAAGGGGGATAATACAGAATTGGGGCCAAGGACAGGATGGTGACGAGATTGACTTTAGCAGTAGACGTGAGACAGATAATTGTGTGAGGCAATTTTGATAGATAGAATACTCTTTATTGAGTCATCATCTGCCTAGCCTTTTCCCAACTATGTTGGGGTCGGCTTCCAGTCTAACCAGATGCAGCTGAATACCAGTATTTTACATGGAGCGACTGCCTATCTCAACTCCACAACCCAGTTACTGGGAAATACAATACCACTTGGTAAGACTGGTTGTCAGACTTTCGGGCTTCTGACGGGACCAACGGCTTAACGTGCTTTCCGAGGCACGGAGGGGTCACGGTATGTAAAGATGGTCACCCATCCGCAGACCTACGATGACCTGATCGATCGACCTACATACTCTTTATTGTGTACTCCACATAAATTACAGATATAAATGTAGAAATTTTACAAGGGGTGACACAATAAGCGGTCTTATCTCCAAAACCCCACAAGGCCTCCTACAAGGTGGACCGAAGACCTTGTGAAGGCCGCAGGAACCCGTTGGATGCGAGAAGCACAGAACCGGTCGAAGTGGAGGTACTTGGGGGAGGCCTCTGTCCAGCAGTGGACGTCTTTCGGCTGAAATGATGATGATGATCTCTAAAAGCCATCTTTTAAAAACAACCTTTAGATGATTAGGAGAGAAGTGGAGCCAATATTGAAGGTAGTCTGTGGTGTAGGATTTATCTTCCACCTGGTACACCACCTTCCGTTTACTTTTTTTATAATCTGATGGAGATTTGAGATTGAAAGTTCAAATACACAAGCTTTACAAGCTTTACCGCTCTTACTAGCTGCGCCCGCGGTTTCACCCGCAAAAGTTTCGATCCCTTGGGAGTATCGGGATAAAAAGTAGCCTATATGTTAATCCAGGGTGTCAGCTACCTCGATACAAAATTTTATCAAAATTGGTCCGGCCGTTTGAGCGTAAAGAAGTAACAAACATATAAACACACACACTCATAAACTTTCGCCTTTATAATATTAGTGTGATTTTTATTTGTAACTAGCTTTTGCCCGCGGCTTCGCTCGCGTTAAGTTAAAAAAAAACTAATACATTTACATCCTCCATCATCCCTTATTTTATCCCCATGGGGGTTGAATTTATCAAAATCCTTTGTTAGGGGGTGCCTACGTCATAGTAGCTATATGCATGCGAAGTCTCAGCCCGATCGGTTTAAAATTGACAAAGTTTCATACAAACTTTCACCCCCTATTTTATCCCCTTGGGGGTAGAATTTATCAAAATCTTTTCTTAGCGGATGCCTACGTCAAAACATCTACCTGCATGCCAAATTTCAGCCCGATCCCTCCAGTGGTTTGGGCTGTGCGTTGATAGATCACTATGTCAGTCAGTCAGTCACATTTGAGTTTTATATATTTGGAAGACTAGCTGGCCCAGCGACCTTCGTACCGTCTCAGAATCAATAAGAAATAATGTATGAGAAAATTAATCAAAGTCAAAGCATTTATTTCAAATAGGCACATAAAAGGCACTTTTGAACGTCAAAAATTACAATAAATAAAATAGAATTGATTCTAGTCGCCCATTCCAAAAGGCAGTTTTCGTATGGAGAAGAATGGGCAAGAAACTCCACCGTTACTCTTTTAATATGTTTTACAATATTTTGCATACATTCATTATATAATAATATGTGAAGACGATTATCTCCAATAAAGTTTATTTTTTTTTGAATTTTCCCGTTTTATTAGTTACTAGCTGCTGCCCGCGACGTCGTCTGCGTGAAAGCTCTACAGCACCAAAAATACCTAAGATGCCAGTGTCGCTATAGCATTATAAGTTAACAACTTTTAAAATAGCATTAAAATATAATTTTTTTTGCAAGCGAAGCAAGTGAAGAGAGTTATATGGGAATCTTGCTGAGTTCAGTCATAAGATGTGACTGAAGGAAATAGAGAAAATAATGCAGGAATACATTCCAGGACACAAAAGAGTAAAATTCGTACAAAGGTATCATACCTTACAACACTTCCCTATAAACTACGTTGGTAGTTATGCTGCCAGGAGCCAAAATGTAAAGAGTGTCAGGTCTGGTGACGCGGGAGCAAGCGACGTACCTACAGTTGCCCGTGTGAGAAGCAACTCGTCCTGAGGTCGACACCCGCTGCCCTCAGTGTCTGCCCCTGCGGTTTATTGATGGTCATCGCGAAGCAAACACTCACGAGGAACTGTACGCGCTTGAACTGGAACGGGAAGTTATGAGATATGAGGGGAATACTGCCTCGCCGACGCCACAACCCGTAAGAATTTCCGCCTCAATGGTGTGTCTGTAGAGCGAGATGACTTTAAGGCGGGTCCCGTTACACAACTTCGGAGAAGATAGGTTCCGAAGAAGCATAATCGGGACACCGACTTCTGGTTGGTGATATGCGCTGGAAGTCCACTTGCTGACAGGGAGTTCAGAAATTCCACGGGATAATGTGTGGCGTCATCTTTATTTATTTATTTATTTATTTATTTGATATAGGCACACCAACAACTTATTTACAAATAAAATACATACAGACATTTACGATGGGATTCTGTGTAAATAAGTTACTTAAAGGCATGCACATCATTCACAAAAAAAAGGACGAATCTGAATTACAATTGAAATAATTATTGAGAATAAAGAACATAAGGAAAAGTTGAATTAAAAATATAAGCATAACTTAACTACATTGACATTGTACATTAAATTTAAATTAAATTAAGTATTAATAACGAAGAAAGAAATTACATTAAAAAATAAATAATAAAACATTACTATTAAAGTGAACAATTGAACATTAGTTACAATACAATGGGATATGATTATTCTGAATTATATTGATAAAAATAATTATATTAAAAAAATAAATTAAATTAAAAAAAAAAAAAATATTATTGAATTAAAACAGTAGAAGTGGGCCGAATCACAGGTCGATTTTAATGATTTTAGTTTTAAATTTTGGCAGACTGTCAGCGAATATGTCAATGCTACTGTCAATGGAAGAAGCTTTGTTGTAGGAGGTCAACATTCTGTTTAGGGGAGCATGGCGGCCCAGGTTTGTGCGACACGGTTTAGTTGCAAACGTTCTAATAGTACGCTTCGACCGGAGGTGAGAGTGACGAGGTACGTCTAGACTGATTTTGTTAAGCAAGTCTGGGGTTGAAGTCATCCCGTTAACAATTTTATATAATGTTGTCACATCATTTAGGACCCTTCGTCGCTTCAATGAGTCTAACTCAAAATAATTTAGCCGTTCTGCGTAATCGGCTCTGTAAGGGCATTTGTGGTCTTTAAACCGCAAGCATCTGGTAAACTTCCTTTGAACGCGCTCAAGACGATCCTTATGGACATTGTAAGTCGGATTCCAGACTGGAGATGCATACTCTATGAGACTGCGCACAAAGGAGTTATAGAGCACTTTCAAAGCCAAGATTCCCTGAAACTCCTTGCCAACTCTATTGATGAACCCAACCATTTTCATTGCTTTTTTTATAACGTTATTGATATGTGTGGCAAATGAAAGATCGCTGCTAAGTACTACACCTAGATCCCGTATGTTTTTAACTTGTTGCAGGGATGTTCCGTTGAGGGAGTAAGTTGATAGCAGGGGGTGCTTTTTCCGCGTAAATGTTATGTGATAACATTTGCTGGCATTTAGAGCCATCCTATTTACCACACACCAATTCTGTATTGAGTTCAGATCGGACTGGAGCAGGGCTATGTCTTCTTGGGTTTTTATTTTGCGGTATATTTTAAGGTCATCGGCGAATAACGAGCATTGGCTATGTTTGATGCAATTCACTATGTCATTGATGAACACAATGAAGAGGATAGGCCCAGTATGAGATCCCTGGGGCACACCAGAGGTTGCAACGTATTCGCGGGATTGATAACCATTTACCACCACTCTTTGTGTTCGCTTACACAAATATGATCTGAACCACTCCAGTAAAGGTCCGTGTACACCATGATCACGTAGTTTCAGCAGAAGAATTTCATGGTCGACCTTATCGAAAGCGCTACTGAAATCCGTGTAGAGGGCGTCGATCTGTTGGCCAGAGTCAATGCTCATACATATCTCGTCAACATATGAAACCAAATTGGTGACAGTAGATTTGTTGGTGCAGAAGCCATGCTGTTTCGAGGATAGTTGTGGTTTTACATGGGATGTTAATATTGGGCAAATCATTGATTCAAAGATTTTTGAGAAGATAGACAAGATAGAAATTGGTCTGTAGTTTTTAGCATCTGCACAGTCACCTTTTTTGAATATTGGCACTATGTTTGCCTTTTTCCATTCCATAGGAAATGTAGATGATTCGAGCGATTTATTAATAATTAGGGTGAGGGGATATGCTAAATTACGCGAACATTTTTTTATGAAAAGTGGAGGCAACCCATCCGGCCCAGCTCCTTTGGTAACATCGATTCTGTTTATTGCTTTAAGCACTTCCCTCTCAGTAAAAGCAATTTCACTGAGAATAAACTGAGGGAATATTTGGGAATTTTTTGGAGCTCGGGACATTCTGCTAGTGACAGAAAACGTTGACGAGAATTGAGTAGCAAAGAGTTGGCAAATATCGTCACCTGTCGTAGCTATTGAATCGTTTAGTGTCATTTCGGACGGAATAGAGCTGGATTTGGAGTTTTTGGTTTTAACGAAGGACCAGAAAGCTTTAGGGTTTGTATGGATGCTATTCTCCACAGAGTAAACATATTTCCTATAGCAGTTTTTCATAATCAACCGTGCTCTCTCATCGAGCAGTCTGTACTCAATCTCGTCACGTGGGTTTCCGTATTTTTTAAAACGCTTTCTATGCTTTTCTTTTTCGTTGAGAACTCTCACTAAGGTTTTAGAGTACCATGGGGGAAAGTTTTGGCTTACATGCTTAATTTTAGGGACGTTGTCTTCAATTATAGCTTGAACGGATTCATAAAATACCCTCAACATAACGTTAACATCCACACAAGGTTCCAGTAGCTCTTTCCAACATACTTCTCTTAATTTTAAATTGATTAATTCATAGTTAGCTGCTTTGAAATTAAATGACGGTAATTTTACACGTAATCTTGCTCGACAACAGTGTTTATCGAGGTGTAGACAACTTCATTCCCCTCAATTTCCGAGAGAATGCATTCGTTTATGAGACAGGTGTTCATCACGCGTTCATCAGTTACTTCGACTTCGTCTTCAGTAGCACGCCTCAAAGCTCGTAGAAAATCTTTAGACAGATGATGGCGATACTTCTCCCACAAAGCTATCGGGTTCGCGACTCCACAATACACCAAGGGTTTCATCCCAATTTTGGTCACCGTTGAGAAGGTGACGTGCTGTAATGCTATTTTAAAAGTTGTTTACTTATAATGCTATAGCGACACTGGCATCTTAGGTATTTTTGGTGCTGTAGAGCCTTCGCGCAGACAACGTCGCGGGCAGTAGCTAGTTAGGTATACGACATGAAAGTATATTAATTACCAAGCAATAATCACACAGATAAATACCGGACAAAGGTATTAACAGTCAATGTTTATTTTGTACTAACAACATGAAATTGATGAAGAAGTGATCATCATCAATGAACATAACTTTTTATAATACTTAACACCGCATTTTTCTTAAATTGTCTTCCTCAACTCTGCTCAAGATTTTGAGGGTTTTGTTGTAACTTGAATTTGTCAAAACGAACTATACGATACAACTTTTATGAAGAAAATGCACATTACCATCTATGAATATTAAGAATAACTAACTACTAACCTCGCCAACATGATCAAATTTAAATTATTAATTTCCAAAAAGTGTTAACATGTAACTTGATTTGATTTTTATGAAATCTCATAGATGGCGCTGCTTCAAAATTGTCTTTATACTACTAACATTCATTAAACTATGTTTCTCTGTCCAAGTTACTTAAATGGCGTAGTTTTTATAGTGTAAAGCTAGATAATAGCATGGCTTACTCAAAAACAACATTTAAATATGCGTCGTTAGATTACACGCTGTCACAGAATGCGTAAGAAAAATAAAGATTCACAACTCCTCCCCCGTAGGTGACTGAAAAATAAGATTTTTTTTTCTACGTATTTTTCCAGGATAAAAAGTATCCCATTTTATGCCCAGGATAATAAGGTATAATTATACCAAGTTTCATCGAAATCGAACCGTTAGTTTTCACGTGATGCCTGCATATACAGACAGACAGACAGACAGACAAAAATTTTTTTAATCACATATTTGGGTTTGGTATCGATCCAGCAACACCCCCCGCTATTTATTTTTTCAATATTTTCAATGTACAGAATTGACCCTTCTACAGATTTATTATATGTATAGATTCTGCCATTCGGGGCTATAGACAAATACAACAAATCAAAGATCTTAAAAATCGGTCCAGCCGTTCTTGAGTTTTAAATGGTGTAGGTAACTAACCCGACTTTGTTTTATTTATATAGATGTGCGTTCGTTTGTTTTTTAGGGTTCCGTACCCAAAGTTTAAAACGGGACCCTATTACTAAGGCTCCGCTGTCCGTCTGTCCGTCACCAGGCTTTATCTCCCGAACCGTGATAGTTAGACAGTTGTAATTTTCACAGATGATGTATTTCTGTTGCCGCTATAACAAAAAATT
This sequence comes from Mesoligia furuncula, assembly GCA_916614155.1. Lineage (NCBI taxonomy): Eukaryota > Metazoa > Arthropoda > Insecta > Lepidoptera > Noctuidae > Mesoligia > Mesoligia furuncula. The sequence continues at coordinate 7,144,851 of OU744815.1, forward strand.
ACTAAAAACAGAATAAAATTAATATTCAAGGGGGCTCCCGTAAAACCAACATGTTTTTTTCGGCGTTTTTGCCTTGTGGTACGGAACCCTTCGTGCCAGGTTTTTTTCCTTCTCACTCTTTCATATTTATATATTCATACGACTCTTAGCCGCGATTTTACCCCAATGTACATTTTTACGTTACTCTCGTCTTTAAAAACTATAATCTCAATTTTAAACTCTATAGCACTTCAGTAATATAGTAACACATCCTGAAACACTATAGTAAAATAAAGTAGGTACTCAATTACCCATGTTAGCTGCATGTTTAATGAGAAGAGGAAATGGGTATACGGGCGGGAGCAGTTCCGTTGTTTCGAGGTTCGGCCACATTGTGTGCGATGATATAATGCTCAGGGCTGTACCGTAACCGCCTGCATGGTACGATACTTTACGCATACGAATGCCTTATGTTTTTGAAGGGGCGTCCTAACAGTGCAAGGCATGCGCCAGAACTCATCATCATCATCATCATTTCAGCCGTCCATTGCTGCACATAGGCCTCCCCCAAGCACCTCCACTTCGACCGGTTCTGTGCTTCTCGCATTCAACGGGTTCCTGCGGCCTCGGTCCACCTTGTGGGAGGTCTTCGAACGCTACGTCTTCCGGTACGCGGTCGCCACTCCAGAACCTTTCGGCCCCATCGGCCATCAGTTTTGCGAGCAATGTGCCCTGCCCACTGCCACTTAAGTTTGGCAATTCTTCGGGCTATATAGGTTACCTTGGTTCTCCTGCGGAGCTCCTCATTTATGTATTAAGCGCTTGGCTTCAAACAGCTTAGGCCGTTTATTAACAACACAAATTCATTGCCAACACACATATGTCAGCCTATAATGTTCCCAGTGTAGCGACACCAGCCTCCTCCCGGCGAAAGGGAGTGGGGCCGTGGGTCGTAAGAGGGGTTTAGCAATATCCATCTGCCTTAATTAAATTTTGATGTATCTTGAATCATTTGGAAGCCTTTATGTCAGATGGCACAGCCCGAGACGTGTGTCACATGCGTAGGTTACCATCCGGGCCTTTTCCTGCCTGTGCGTGTGATTCGCCCGCATGCGTGAGCTTAGTGCGTGTGATGCACCCGCAAAGTCCCCGCGTGCATGTGGCATGCATGACATGAAAAGTATGTATGAAAAGATAGGATGCGGGCCCGCATGCGGACCAGACAAGCTGATGGTAATCTGTCAACACAATACGTCAATGTGTCAAACACACGTCACTTATTTTGTAATATGTTGTCTCTCTCTCGCATTTCTATGGCCGTCTTACTAGAACGTTGTGTGCTCATATATTATTATATCACTATTAATCCTGCATATTTCTTTTATTTGTACCATTAACCCTTCACACGCATGCGAACACTAATCCGCATGATAGAAAAAAAGGCCTTCGAAGCAAACCTCACACTGTTTGGACCCACTTAAAGCAAAGAAACTGCCAGTTCGACTGAGCAGATTGTTTGCGACAAACATCAATCGTTTTACTGGCTAAATTTTACTCGTAAAAACATTTGCAATTACTCCGTGCAAGAGTGTAGAGACAATTAAAGATCGAAGCCATTTTAAATTTTATAACACAAACTTATTACACAAAATTTAAACGAATGAAGTTATGACATAGATTCAATAGTTTTTACAGAAGGTTCATACTACCAAACCAATAAATTCAACCTATTACAGTCACGTTCGCCACGTACCTAGATTAAAACCACAACAGTGCGTGAGTTTCGTCAATGATTCCATAGAATCCGTTTATACAGCCTGGGCCGAATTTTAACCGTAGAAATCCCTTTGCGGCGAATCGTGCAGTAAGGCAGTGTTCATTTGTTTGTTGCGTTACGTGAGATTGCAATGCGAACTGTTAGGCTTTATTTTCGCCCACAAGCCTCTTAAAATTGGAAAACCAGGTTATGCAAGTTTGGTACTTTCTATCTAGGTCTTTGAAAGTCTCCACTAAAGGATATTCTCACTGCCAACATGCATGCATGTTCAGTCAACAGCAAAAGTAGATGATCAAAATCAGAAATTCAATACTAATAAACGGAGTTCGCGTCAGAACTGTGTGGCGTCGAAGTGATTTCTGCGTGGTGTTGATGTGGCGTTGAGTTGATTTTGTTCATCTACTTTTGCTGTTGACTCTTCATGTTCTTCTATTATGATTAAATATTGATCTGCTAATTTATTTATCTCTGCCCAGTATTCTGGTACTCAGCAGGAACCGCATTCGCAACCGTTGGATACATTAAACATCAATCAATGTCATCAAAAGAGTCCTCTACCGGACACGACGAAACAACAACAACGATTTGGTTTAGTCCATGTTCAACCCCGCAATTTTTACCCCCGACCATGTTGAACCCCTAAATGTTGTCCATGTTCAACCCCTCACTGGTTGAACATTTGGTTCGCGTTCCAAAATCCGAAAATTTGGTCAGTTTTAATCAAATACATGACCGCCATTCTTCCGACACCAATTCCTGTCGAATGGTTGTGAAGCTATGCAGGTCAGACTGGAAGCCAACCCCAACTCATTTCTGTCTCACCAGATTGTTGTTACCAGTAAGCCTTCTATATTCCTCACTCTACAAAAACATAACCATATGAAGTTTTACTGTTATTGTTCTTGGTATAATTTTAATAAAATTTTATATTCGAGGCGCCTGAAGGTTGTTCTGTAAGATGGCGTTCCCGATTTTATATGGCACACAATATTGTTGAAACAATTTTTATGGTATTGGTGAATGGTTGGATTTCTGTTGATTTTATTGTTTATTTGTGATTTGTTTTGTTTAAGGTCTTCGTTACGATTCTATGCTATTCGTCAACCCCGTTACAAAATAGTTATCGTTATTTCCTCGAAATTCTGGGTAAGGTAAAGGCATAGATTATGGATAATCGAGGATATGGATTATGGGAGAGCAGTGGTGCGCTGGCGACTTACGAGTTGTAATTCGTAGGTTCGAACCCAGACAAGCGCTTTACTTTGTGTAAATTATTTCATCACCACTGCTCTCAAAACGGTCAAGGAAAACATCGTGAGGAAATCGGCATGTCCTAGAATCAAAAATTTAAAGACATGTGACATCTACCAACCCGTACTGGACCCGCGTGGTGGATTACAGCCCAGTCCCTCTCCAAGAGAGGAGGCCAGTGTCCCAGCAGTGGGAACATTGTTGGCTGATTATGCTCATGCTTAAGGTTTTCGCAGTTCTAAGCACGTAAGTCCGGAATTTATCCGGAAAAGAACCGGAGTTACCGACATAGCTTGCAGAGTAAGCAAACTGAAGTGGCAGTGGGCTGGCCATGTCTGTCGAAGGACCGATGGCCGGTGGAGCAGACGAGTCCTGGAGTGGAGACCGCGTATCAGCAAGCGTAGTGTGGGACGCCCCCCAGCTAGACGGACGGACGACCTAAAGAAGGTGGCTGGGGTAGACTGGATGCGGAAGGCGGAGGCCAGGGTGTTGTGGCGCAGTCTGGGAGGGGCCTATGTCCAACAGTGGACTGTCAGTTGGTTAAGTGAAGTACGTAAGTACCCGCTGTAATTAGGACCACACCTTTCTGAGTACAGAATTGAACAAAAGTTTGAATCTCTAAGTTTTACATGGTACGCGACTGCGTCGGTTTTAATATTTAGTTTAACTACTAAGTACTGGGATATTGAGGTTTTATAATTATTCGTAGTTATATAGTTTGGGCTTGGCAAGGGGTTCTTATCGTGGCATATGTTTTGATATTTTATTATACAGATGCCAGCACATCAAGCCACCACAATCTGTCAAATTTAAATAATAGATTTGCCACGTTATCGCTAAAACATAAGGTTCAAAGTTGATTGGGAAAATTTGACCGATTCGGGTAGCTTGGTGTGCTGGCGTCTGTACTTAAGCTACCTAGCTTCGAAACCAATGAACACTACGTGGATAGTGTATTTTATGGAATACTAGTTGCTGATCGCGACTATTCCAGACCAGACAAGACAATAAAAAACCGGGCAAGAGCGAGTCGGACTCGCGCACCGAGGGTTCCGTAACATCCGGGTTTATGAATAAGGTTTATGTTTATGAAATTATTTTTTTTTTATTATTTTTATATTTGAGTTGATTGAATAAAATGTAAATTGCGGTTTACGATTTATGACGTATAAAAAAAAACTACTCACTAGATCTCGTTCAAACCAATTTTCGGTGGAAGTTTACATGGTATTGTACATCATATATTTTTTTTAGTTTTATCATTCTCTTATTTTAGAAGTCACGCAGGGGGGGGGGGACACATTTTACGTCTCTCGCGCAAACTTTTTAGAAAAAATGATATTAGAAACCTCAATATCATTTTTGAAGACCTATCCATAGATACCCCCACACGTATGGGTTTGACAAAAAAAATATATTTTTAGTTTCAGTTCCAAGTATGGGGATATGGGGAACCCCAAAATTTATTGTTTTTTTTCTATTTTTGTGCGAAAATCTTAATGCGGTTCACAGAATACATCTACTTACCAAGTTTCAACAGTATAGTTCTTATAGTTTCGGAGATAAGTGGCTGTGACATACGGACGGACAGACAGACATGACGAATCTATAAGGGTTCCGTTTTTTGCCATTCGGCAACGGAACCCTAGAAACGACGGGTTGCACTCCGGGAGTGCCGGCAGAAGTGAAAACTTGAATATTAACGTTGTACATTTTTGATATTTTGGAATCTTACGAATTTTCGATCAGGGTCACGTGTCCTGGAATCTTACGATCAGGGTCACGTGTCCTGGCGCGAGTTTAACATTTTTTACCCATTACAAAAAAAGTGTACAACGCCGCTAAAGAAGTTTCCACTTCAAAATCTGCTTCTCTATAGTATTTTTATCTCACAAAGTGACGCGCGCTTTACTGGTGGTAATCAAGTGTGCAAACACGCTTTGAATGTGTGCGTGAAGAAGTAGCGTCAGCACATAACACACACGCACACACTTGTATAGGGACTCTTCCGACCTCGCCATTGTCACGGAGAGTTATTCCGGTCGGATCCCCTGAACCCCCCCTCATCACTCCTGCAGACACGGACGGTACCGAGAGCTCCTGCGCTTACACATATATTCACAGCGTGTTTCTACACTTGGTTACCACAAATAAAGCGCGCGTCGTTTCGCGAGATAAAAATACTGTACATTTATATCTATTTACCCTACATAAAAATAAAAGTCGTGAACATAACTAAATTAATTCTACTCAGGCTTCTGTTATAGGAAACAAAAGAACCGCGTTGACAGTTAATTTCATAGAACTTCCTACTGCTCGGATATAAATTATGGCAGTGAATGCTGTGATAAATAAATAAAATAAAATGTGATGCCTAGTTTACATTAGGGAGAATAAAGGCTGTTTCTAACAGGTGCGACACGCGATAAAATCGCGCGCGACACAAAGGCACCGCAAATCGCGCAACGAGCGGTGCCTTTGTGTCGCGCGCGATTATATCGCGTGTCGCGCCTGTTTGTAGTTGCCTTAATACGTATTTTTGCCACTTGGTTTGTATTGATGATGTTAAAATAACTTCCTGTCGCTGATATATACATAGCAAGTAGTGTTATACGAATTTGTGTGGGGTAAGTACAACTTAAAAGTAAAAATATTTTTTTTTTTACAAAAAAAAAAAATCCGACTTCCAAAAAAGACTCTCCAAAGTGAAAAATAACTTAAGTATCGGAAGTCGGTGGCCGCAATGAAAATGCGAACCCAGCGACACCGCCTTCCGAAATTAAAGTTATTTTTCACTTGGTTGTGTCTTTTTGGGAAGTCGGTTGTTGATTTTTTTTTGAGTTCTTATTTTAACAAGATACAAGAAAGTCCTCAGCTAAACATTATCATCATCTACCTAGCCCTTTTCAAAACTATTCTAGTCCAGTCTAACCGGATGCAGCTGAATACCAGTATTTCCAGATTTTTCTGTTTTAAACATCACACTATGTATGTCATCTGCCTAGCCTTTTCCCAACTATGTTGGGGTCGGCTTCCAGTCTAACTGGATGCAGCTGAATACCAGTATTTTACATGGAGCGACTGCCTCCACAACCCAGTTACTGGGTAATACGACACCCCTTGGTAAGACTGGTTGTCAGACTTTCGGGCTTCTCACAACCCGTAACGACTGTCAAAGTTCCACGAATGACAGCCGGGACCAACGGCTTAACGTGCTTTCCGAGGCACGGAGGGGTCTCGGTATGTAAAGATGATCACCCATACACAGACCAACCGCGGCAAGCGTAGCTTAACCTGATCGATCGACCTGTGCGGCTGTTATTATTTAGCCACGGGCCCCTCCATCTCACTATGTATGGACCATAGTATATTATATAGCACAATCAGCCAATAATGTTCCCACTGCTGGGACACAGGCCTCCTCTCTTTGAGTGGGCCATAATATACCACGCGGGCCCAGTGTGGGTTTGTAGATGATAATAACTTCCACTGTTTTATCTCCCTTGAACATTGTTCACGACAATCGTAGAACAAAAAGAAAATACGACACGGAACTCCTAAATTAATTGAACCTTACAAATAGTTACAATTTAATTAAGACTCACTACTTAAGGGGCTTACAGTACCTAAACACAAAAAACCGCAAGTTTTAGAAACAATAAAAGTATATGATCGACTACAGTAAACAAAATCAGAAAAATATATGATATTCTTCAAAATATTTATCTAGGTAGATAGTGTGTTGAAAACATAATATAACTAATTTGATACGATAGAAAAAAATCATGAAGATACCTCTGAAAACTTTCTTTTTACAATAAAAACCATCCTAATATACATACGATCATTATGATTTTTTGTCAGATTATTCTACAAGCAACATACTAAAACACAATGGGCCTTATAAGAAGGCTAAAAGTCACCCAAAGGGCAATGGAGAGGGCTATGCTTGGAGTTTCCCTGCGTGATCGAATCAGGAATGAGGAGATCCGCAAGAGAACCAAGGTAACCGACATAGCCCGAAGAATTGTCAAACTTAAATGGCAGTGGGCACGGCACATTGCTCGCAGAACAGATGGCCGATGGGGCCGAAAGGTTCTGGAGTGGCGACCGCGTACTGGAAGTCGTAGAGTTGGAAGGCCTCCCACAAAGTGGACCGACGACCTTGTGAAGGCCGCAGGAACCCGTCGGATGCGGGAAGCACAGGACCGGTCGAAGTGGAGGTGCTTGGGGGAGGCCTGTGTCCAGCAGTGGACGTCTTTCGGCTGAAATGATGAAGATGAATGAACATACTAAAACACTAGTGTTTTATTTTTTTTTGTCCAAACAATAGATTTTTTGTAAATAGATAACCGCTTCATATTTTGCAATAAATTACAAGCGTTGTGTCATTGCGCTTCTCTTTCTTTTCTATGTAGTCCGACAAAGACCGCGCTTTAGGTCATGTAGTAGCCTTAAAAAGTATAAAACCAAGGTTTTCTTAAACACACGGAACAATCTAATTTAATTTCACGCCGCAATTGAACATTTCCTATCCATCTTTGTACGTTCCCAGAGAAAACTGTTTGACGTCATCTTCTTTAATTAGAAGACGGATTTATCTGCAGCAGAAGATTAAAAAGAAAAAACTGGCCAACTGCGAGTCGGACTCGCACACGAAGGGTTCCGTACCACAAGGCAAAAACGCCGAAAAAAAACAGAATAAAATAAATATTTACGGGGGGCTCCCCGCCCCCCGTAAAAATTTATTTTAGTATTTATTGTTATAGCGGCAACAGAAATACATCATCTGTGAAAATTTCAACTGTCTTAACTATCACGGTTCATGAGATACAGCCTGGTGACAGACGGACGGACAGTGGAGTCTTAGTAATAGGGTCCCGTTTTTACCTTTTGGGTACGGAACCCTAAAAAATGGGTTACGATGATAAGATCAGGATGTCTTTGTTCCACTGTAGAGCAAAGGTATATTCTCAAACAGAGAAGGTACGGACATTAATTACCATTCATACTCATTATAGTGGTGGCTCAGTGGTAACTACCCCGACTTAGGAGTTATAGGTCGTGGGTTCGAACCCAGACTAGCCGCTTTACTTTGTGTTAACTTTGAGCGCCACTGCTCTCAAAACGGTGAAGGAAAGCATCGTGAAAAACAGTAAAAAAACACAAAAAGAAACAAACAGTATAAAATATAACCATATTGATTTCGTACTTTTAACCATTCCTACTTATCAATTTCTTACATTCAATCAGACAAACCGACAAACAGTAAAAAATTAAAAAAACCGGGCAAGAGCGAGTCGGACTCGGGCACCGAGGGTTCCGTAACATCCGGGTTTATGCATAAGGTTTCCATCATCATCATCATCTGCCTAGCCTTTTCACAACTATGTTGGGGTCTGCTTCCAGTCTAACCGGATGCAGCTGAATACCAGTATTTTACATGGAGCGACTGCCTATCTGACCTCCACAACCCAGCTACTGGGTAATATTTTCTGGGTTAAGACTGGTTGTCAGACTTTCGGGCTTCTTCTGACTACCCGTAACGACTGTCAAAGATCCACGAATGACAGCCGGGACCAACGGCTTAACGTGCATTCCGAGGCACGGAGGGGTCTCGGTATGTAAAGATGGTCACCCATCCACAGACCAACCGCGGCAAGCGTAGCTCAACCTGATCGATCGACCTGTGCGGCTGTTATTATTTAGCCACGGGCCCTTCCATAAGGTTTATGTTTATGAAATTAAATGTTTAATTTTTATTTTTGAGTTGATTGAATGAATGGTAAATTGCGGTTTACGGTTTATGACATATTAAAAAAAAAACTACTTACTAGATCTCGTTCAAACCAATTTTCGGTGGTAGATTACATGGTAATGTACATCATATATTTTTTTTAGTTTTATCATTCTCTTATTTTAGAAGTTACAGGGGGGGTGACACACATTTTACCACTTTGGAAGTGTCTCTCGCGCAAACTATTCAGTTTAGAAAAAAATGATATTAGAAACCTCAATATCATTTTTGAAGACCTACCCATAGATACCCAACACGTATGGGTTTGATGAAAAAAAAAATTTGAGTTTCGGTTCTAAGTATGGGGAACCCTAAAATTTATTGTTTTTTTCTATTTTTGTGTGAAAATCTTAATGCAGTTCACAGAATACATCTACTTACCAAGTTTCAACAGTATAGTTCTTATAGTTTCGGAGAAAAGTGGCTGTGACATACGGACGGACAGACAGACAGACATGACGAATCTATAAGGGTTCCGTTTTTGCCATTTGGCTACGGAACCCTAAAAATGGTGGAAATGGCATCTGTTGGTTATTTTTTAACACCCCTACTACCAGGATTAACACAAAGGATATTTTTTTATTCCCACGGGATTGACATTTATGCGGGTGAAACAGCGGGGCGCTGCTAGTTATTATACATATATAGATACAGATATCAAAGACATAGAATAGTAGGTATAGATATCTTTACTTATCTGTGAGTAAAATTCCAGCAGTTGACATTTGAATCGATGTTCTACGATTGAAACTTACCTGAAAACAAAAGAAACACAGAATGAATATGATTATGTCATTCGTAAAGCACAGAACTATTAGTCCGCGCGGAACTAGTTGACCGCGCCTTGGGTGGGGGACGGGGGCGAGGGCGGCGGGGTTGCCTATTGTTCGCAACGCACGTACTGAGTAATGACAAAGCGCCCCCGCCCCTCCGTCCCACCGCTCACATACCAAAGGCTCGGCCAACTAGTTCCGCGCGAACTGTAACACTGGATGAGTGAAATGGCGGCAGGTCGCGGGAACAAGTATTGAGAGGAGTGATGACCCAGTGGACACCGCCGTGACTTACCTACGTGTAGGTCGTAGGTTTGAACCCAGACAGGCGCTTTACTTTGTGTAAATTATTTCATCACGATGGTTCTCAAAAACGGTGAAGGAAAACATCGTGAGGAGACCTGCATGTCCCTAGAACTAAAAATTTGTAGAAATGTGGCATCTACGAGCCTGCACTGGGCCCGCGTGGTGGATTACGGCCCACTTCCCATCACTGAGAGGAGGCCTGTGGCCAAGGAACAGCGGGAACGTTATGCAGATTATAAAACTCATTGTTGCTTTTATTAGGACATAAGGAGGAGAACCAAGGTAACCGACATAGCCCGAAGAATTGCCAAACTTAAGTGGCAGTGGGCATGGCACATTGCTCGCAGAACAGATGGCCGATGGGGCCGAAAGGTTCTGGAATGGCGACCGCGTACCGGAAAACGTAGCGTTGGAAGGCCCCCCACAAGGTGGTCCGACAACCTTGTGAAGGCCGCAGGAACCCGTTAGATGCGAGAAGCACAAAACCGGTCGAAGTGGAGGTGCTTGGGGAGGCCTATGTCCAGCAGTGACGTCTTTCGGCTGAAATGATGATGATGATAATTTGTTTACATTTTTGGCAAATAAATCGCGAATGCAGATTACAACATCGCAAACTATACCTACCATTATTCAACCATCAAAAAATCTTCAAAAATCAAAAGTCATTTATTCAAATTTGGCAGATAATCAATACTTTTCGAACGTCAAAATTACAAAAGTCAGTCCCCCAAAAACTTCGATCTCTGTCTAGACTAAAATCTCCAAAACCAAAACCTGTTAGGTCGAAATCAAGTCCTGTTCGCCTACGTTCATAATTCTGGCTAAACCTCTAGGTACTTCATCAATTCAGTTAGGGAGTTAGGCACTAATCAAGGCCCATTCATTGGTATCCTGTTCCCTATTAAACGAACTTCGATTGGAATCAATATTCGTAGTAGGGCTGTCTGTATATTAGAGTGGGGAGAACGAGGCAATATAGTCTATGGTCTTGGCACCTTTATAGCACAAAAAGTTTCTTTTGCCGCGTGGCCAAAATCGGAACTGTCGCCGCCATCTTGTATTTTTATGACATTTCACAAAACCATTGTACAATTTTTTACCAAAAGCGGTTGCTAAAAATTGTGCAATTCGACTTTCACTGACTATTGAAAAATCAGCCCTTAGTAGTGGAATTATAATGTTTTCTACCAAAGAGAAAAGAAGAGAAGATGTCTCAAAATCTACGTCAGCCCTGCATTATTTGAACATCCTAGCTCTGCACTTCTCAACTTATAAGGAAAAGAAGTTTCAGTTATTGCTGATGTGTCAATGAAATTAAGTTTCTGCTTAGAATAAAATGAAACTATTGTTACGAGCTTGGGGTTCGTGACAATTAAAACTGCCGATTTAATAACCAAAAAAATTACTACTAACTATGAAACAATTGCTCTACTGATCGCTCTAAGTCGCACTTGAAGATCGCTTCGATGTGTTCGCTTGTGTCGCTGTATCCAAACTGTGTCGGTCGGCAACTGGGCCGGCCTTATATAGTGCCGCAGATTGTTCTAGAACCTTCCATTGTAGAAACATCTAGAATGTTCGAGTACATACAGGCCCCGATTGACCAGATGTCGATAGTTCTCGCATCAAAATTTCTAGAAGGATCTTGACTACTAGTTCCGCTACTCGATACTAGATGGCGCTAGTGGTAGCTAATGTCACCATGTGTGAGGCTTTAATTGTGGCGCGCAACACTATTATGTCACTTCAAATCCAATGTACAGACGCCAGCACATCAAGCTACTACAATCTGTCAAATTTCTTTAATCGATTTTAAAATTTATCGCTAAAGGTTAAGGTTCAAAGTTGATTGGGAAAATTTTCAGTTCCGGGTGGCTTGATGTGCTGCCAGTCTGTACTTTCTAAGTTTAGCTTACACCTCTAATATCATTGAAGAAAAACATCGTAAAGCTGGATTCATACTACCGTGTCGTGTCGTGATGCCTCCTGACGCAGTGTTAGCCAATCAAAACCCGTTGTCATTTGACGTAATCCTGAACAGATTCGTTAGATTGGTGTATACCGAGTCACGACACAGTAATGTGTCTGTGGCTTAAGGATACCTGGATTTATGGCCCAGTGCGGGTTGGTAGATGTCACATGTCTTCGAGTATTTGATTCTAGGATATGCCGGTTTCCTCGCGATGTTTTGCTTCACCGTTTTGAGAGCAGTGGTGATGAAATTATTTACACTAAAAAGAACCATCCATACTAATATTATAAATGCGAAAGTGTGTCTGTCTGTTTGTTACCTCTTCACGCTTAAACCGCAAAATTTCATGACGGGAAGTACCCTATGCATTTTGATTTCCTTAAGAGTGTCGAAATATACGTTTTTCGCGGCATAAAAGGCCGTATCTTTTTTTTACGTTAACTTAGAAGTTTAATTTTTTCACAGCTTTAAGGTACTGTAAACTTGAGTATATAGTTTTAATTTCAACTCGATACCTCCACGCGTTCCCGAGATATAGAGTCTTGACAGACAGACAGGCAGACGGACAACAAAGTGATCCTATAACGGTTCCGTTTTTTCTTAATTTTGAGGTACGGAACCCTAAAAGAAACCGCTTTATATTTTCGTCGTCGTTTCAGCCGATAGACGTCCACTGCTGGACATAGGCCTCCCCCAATTTTGGGAGGGTTTGCCATAATCGCCACGCTTGGCAGGCGGGTTGGCGATCGCAGTATGGTATGATGGTGTAATACATAGAGAACGCTGCTGCCCATTCTCCGGTATGACCCTTAGTCGCCTTTTACGACACCCACGGGAAGTAAGGGGTGGTGCAATTTTTTAAGTCCGGCACCACACAGACATAAACTAACAGACATAGACATAGACACAGACGTAAACTTGAGTATATGGTTTTAATTTCAACTCGATACCTCCAAGCGTTCCCGAGATAAATGGCCATGACAGACAGACAGACGGACAACAAAGTGATCCTATAAGGGTTCCGTTTTTTCTTCATTTTGAGGTACAGAACCCTAAAAGAAACCGCTTTATATTTTATAACGTAATAATCTCAACAAATTCTCAGGCGGAACATAGCAGGAATCATACCAAAAGAATCTACTTACTCAAGATTAATCGTCGGCGATCCGACTCAGAGATTTCCCTTGTGCCAAGTGAGTGTTTATTGCAAGTATTAATGACTGCTGTACCTTAATGAAGTGGTTGACAGCGAGAGAAAAAAATATTGAGGGTCTGTAATTTTGTTGTTGATCTTAAATGTTGTTTTGTTGTGTTAAGAGGAAGTTTGAAAGTGGCACCGGTAACTGAAAAGTTGCGTGAGAATCGGTTGTCATGGTATGGGCATGTGTTACGTAGAAATGAGGAAAATGTCGTGAGGAGAGTTTTGAGTATGGATGTCGATGGCTATAAGAGTAGGGGAAGACCAAAGAAACGATGGATGGAATGTGTGAATGATGATATGGTGAGAAAGGGGGTGACTACCGAGATGACGACTAATAGAGAAGTATGGAAGAAAAAGACATGTTGCGCCGACCTCAAATAAACTGGGATAAGGGCAGGAGAATGATGATGATGATGATGATCTTAAATTGTATGTGGCGAAAGGTCTGTAGTTTGTACGGTCTGTACCTACGGGCCGTTCATTAATCGCGTGATGTTTTTTTTTTGACATTTGTTAACCCGCCCTCCCCCTTGGTGATACATGGTGAGGTTTAAGGCTACCCCCCCCTCCTATATCACGAGTATTTTTTAGTACCTACAAAGCGTATTTTTTTTTTTTTTTATATTTGTTAAAATACAGGTTTAGGTATCGTTTAATTTTATTATAGAAAATTATCGCGTGGCAACAGCGAATCAACACACTACAAGTCGATTTTGTACGAAAAAATAAATACCTACACGTAACGTCGCTTTTCGGTTGAGCATCGCGCGTTTGCCAAAAAAATAAATACACGTCATATATTACTAAACCCCCCCTCCCCCTTATGATATTTCGTGATATTTTATGGACCCTCCCCTCCCCCCCTTTCGTGCCTCTTTTTTTTTTTGGATGGGAAATCATCAAATGACTCCTCCCGCTCTGGCTGGAGCGGAAGGGAGTGTCAGACTCTTACTGACTAAAACCCACCCGTGTTCCTTCCTTAAGCCCTTCATGTTCCGGGCGGTGTCTTGGGAACTGAATTTTAGTTTTAGTTTTTTGCCACCGACTTCCGAAATTAAAGTTATTTCATAATTTTGAGTTAAATTCTATTTAAAGTCGATTTAATTTTTTTTTATTACTTTTTTATTTCGTAATTTTGTTTGTAATAAGTAGGTACTTACCTAAAAGGTAAGTTTTGTTGTAAATATTGCACTAGAATTGGACCAAGGATTTGAGATGTTTTCCCTTTGACACTACACCCGTAGCTCGTATCAATAAGCCAGGCTGTCACACTTACACGTACGGTACCTATTAGTCCATTTCTTGAAAATGACTGAATCGATTTTGATAAAACTTGCACTGTTCCCAAAGTTGGAGTAAGTGTAAGCCAATAAAAAAAATGGTCACGATCCGACTAATAGTTGCGGAGAAATGCGTGGACAAACATACATACATACATACATAGGTACCTACCTAAATACATCTATAAAATTTTGCATATTTGTTTGGAAGCCTTAATAGATTGCCATTTGTGAATATAATGCAGTTCCGATATTATTACATACGTTTCGAATTGATAACCTCCTTTTTTTTGAAGTCGGTAAAAAGAACTCTGCATAGGTACCCACGTTTGGTTGATAATAGTTTGAAGCTAAATGATTGAATAAAAATCCCTAAATTCATATAAACTAACATCATAAAACCAAACAAAACACAGCACAAAAATGAAGTCACGATAAAATATCTCAATTGGTTGCACATTGATCATTTTGCGCTGCCATAAATAAAACAAATGAACAGGGACCCATTTAAAATTGTGACGTAATATGGCCTGTATTTATCTGAATGCCCAGTGGGCGCCATTTGTCATCCTTATACCATATTTAGTTCAACATTGTGTGCCATTATTACTTTTAGGGTTCCTTACACAAAGGGACTTACTAATGGTCAATTCATACTAGAGCAGAGTCGAAGCGTTAATCTGAAACTTAACATAGCAAATTCACCCTTTTTTCCAAAACGTTAACGCGCACCAATCAGCGTTGCACAGTGTCTTATAAACCCTCATTTTGTCTCACCTTGATTTTATTGAAGAATTCCAGAGTTTTTATCATTACAAACATACAACAAGAATCAGATTGTGATTTTAATACTGCTCATAAGGGTTTGTTTGAGCTATCATTAGATATATGAATCTCTTTCTAATACGGCGTCATTGTGGAACAAAAAAAAAAACTGAAAATGAGAAATTAATTTATATCTCCTAATGTAATCACCGTAAATGTACAAAAACTTGTCAAAGGTATGGTTTTATATGTATAACTATTTGATAAAATCAAACATAAAATATCACGTTCAGTTACTTTTAAATATATTTTTTGTGTATTTCCTGACCCGGCTATAAGCAAACTTTGAAATTTTTTTCTGAAGATCTAAAAGTTACTTCGATTTCGGAGTTTGACTCTTATGTTTGTAATGATAATAACTCTGGAATTCTTCAATAAAATCAAGGTGAGACAAAATGAGGGTTTATAACACATTACTGCGCGTTGGTGGCTCAGGCGGGCGAATACCGTCAAATGCGCAAGAATTCGCGTATCTTTCTTTTATCTCTGAAGAAATATGTGCATTACGTTGTGGAGATAAGGGTGAGTTTGCTATGTTAAGTTTCAGATTAACGCTTCGATGCGCTTCGACTCTGCGCTATTCTGAATTGACCATAGCTGCAGCTGAATTCCAGTATTTTACAACAAATAATAAAAATAAGTTAGGAATTAATGATGGTCCCTATACAAGAAGCCAAAAAATATGTGGTGTTAAATATTGTAATTTGGTGGTACGGAACCGGTGGTGCGAGTCCGACCCGTACTTGGCCGCTTTTCTACCTTTACGGGAGCAATGAATTATGTGCGTAATGGTGTACTATTTGTAAGCCGTGTTTTAAGTCTTTATATGGTGCTTCAGATAAATGTATAGGGTTGATAAGAAAAATGTATTGGACTTGACCAGATGACCATTCTGATTGACCAGCTCAGTGGGGTAATTACGTAACACACTAAAGCCGGGGATACATATGCCAGTAAATCAGGAAAGTAGCTGGCAAGAAAGTTACTGGCATGTACGAGTAACTGGCACACTGCGGATACATTTGCAAGTAATACTGGCATGCAAGTTGTACCCTTGTATGCCAGTATTACCATCTAGCATCTGTGCTAGCTACTTGTATGCCAGTTACAGGCATGCCAGTTAGCGTATACACTTGACAGTAGCTGGCACGTGCAAGGAGCTGGTATGCTTTTTTTTTTGGGTGGGAAGTCATCAAATGACCCCCCCCGCTCTGGATGGAGCGGAAGAGAGTGTCAGACTCTTACTGACTAAAACCCACCCGTGGCCTTCCTGTGGTATGCTAGTGTGCAAGCTACTGGCATGTGTATCCCCCCGGCTTTCAATAGATTTTATTATAACACTAGCAGCGCACCGCGGTTTCACCCGCATAAGTGTCGATTCCGTAAGAATATCGGGATAAAAACTACCCTGTGTCCTTTCCCGGGACTCAAACTATCTCTATACCAAATTTCATCTAAATCGGTTCTAACATACAGACAGACAGAGTTACTTTCGAATTCATAATATTAGTAGGTATGGATTAAAATAATATGTAGGTAAGTAAATAACAATGAATACCTAATTAATTATTAAAAATAACAAAATTATATCCTAACATAACTAAAACTATTCACCAACTAAAATATAGGCAATTGGTTCACTCATCATCATTATTTCAACCGAAAGACGTCCACTGCTGGACATAGGCCTACCCCAAGCACCTCCACTTCGACCGGTTCTGTGCTTCTCGCATCCAACGGGTTCCTGCGGCCTTCACAAGGTCGTCGGGCCACCTTGTTACCACCAACGTTACGTCTTCCGTACGCGGTCGCCACTCCAGAACCTTTCGGCCCCATCGGCCATCTGTTCTGCGAGCAATGTGCCCTGCCCACTGCCAATTAAGTTTGGCAATTCTTCGGGCTATGTCGGTTATAGCTTGGTTCTCCTGCAGATCTCCTCATTTCTGATTCTATCACGCAGGGAAACTCCAAGCATAGCCCTCATCATTGCCCTTTGGGTGACTTTTAGCCTTCTTATAAGGCCCATTGATTCACTAATATGCATTAAAATACTTTCTAATTAACCAATGACCATATATCACAAACAACGCCTTCAATTAAAAGTCATAACATCAAAATTCCATATAATTTTATTCACATGACAACAACAATTAATCGGTCTTATCAATCAAAGAGAATCGAATCAATCATCTCGAGTCGAAGGAAGGCGCGCGACACAAAGGCCCGCTCGTTGCACGATTTGCGGTGCCTTTGTGTCGCGCGCGATTTTATCGCGTGTCGCGTCTGTTTGAAGGAACCTTCAATCGATTCCGGACATGTGAACTATGTTTTACTAAATTAAATCTGTGGAAATCAGGGCCTGCCCAAGGGACCCGGATCTTGTTAGTGTCTGAAAAGATTTCAGAAAAATATTTGAGAATTTTATTTGGAAAACAGATTGTAGGTATGTTGAATAAGATTAGATGCGAAATTTTCAACTACAACACTACGATAACCACTTGGTTTATTACCGTTTGGTCGACTCTTCAAGTGACCAGAGGTCTGGCCTAGTTTTTGGCCAAAGAATCAGCTTCGCCATACAATGTGGCAATGCTGCCAGCCTTCTGGGCACTTTTTCTGTTGACAGCGATGCGGACGAAATTGCCAGCCGAAATGCAATATGATGTAGCACAACTAAAGGTAAAAATCCGAAAACCGTTTTGGAGTTTAATTACAAAAGAAATCTTTTTCCCGTGATAAACTATTTACATACCTACTATGTACGGAACGCTCGGTGCGTGAGTCCGACTCGCACTTGATCGGTTTTTTTTATAAGCGAAATATCTGACGGGGTCATTGTACTCATCATTACGAACAACTTTTACAATGGGACTAAACCTGAAATCACGAAAAAAAATCAGCCTAGCATTTTCCCAAATATGTTGGGGTCGACTTCCAGTCTAATCGGATGCAACTGAATACCAAAATTTTACATGGAGCGACTGCCTATTTGACCTCCACAACCCAGTTACAGGTAACACGATACCCCTGAATACCCAAACCCAGTAACTGGTAACAAACACCCTCCTCATCTGCCTACCCTTTTCCCAACTATGTTGGGGTCGGCTTCCAGTCTAACCGGATGCAGCTGAATACCAGTATTTTACATGGAGCGACTAACTATCTGACCTCCACAACCCAGTTACTGGGTAATACGATACCCCTTGGTAAGACTGGTTGTCAGACTTTCGGGCTTCTGACTACCTGTAAGTCACGAATGACAGCCGAGACCAACAGCTTAACATGCTTTCCGAGACACGGAGGGGTCTCGGAAAGCATGTTGTTATATGTAAAGATGGTCACCCAT
The DNA here is from genome assembly GCA_916614155.1 of Mesoligia furuncula. Lineage (NCBI taxonomy): Eukaryota > Metazoa > Arthropoda > Insecta > Lepidoptera > Noctuidae > Mesoligia > Mesoligia furuncula. The sequence goes on from OU744815.1 coordinate 7,163,358, forward strand.
CCACAGACCAACCGCGGCAAGTGTAGCTTAACCTGATCGATCGACCTGTGCGCCTGTTATAATTTAGCCACTGACACCTCCAGGGTAACAAACACCCTGCTAGGCTTAAAAACACGTGTCCAGTGCCCATTCATCCTACCAACAACTTTATTAACGGGTCAAAAATCCGTAGTTTATTAAAAAGGAATGAATATAAAGGTGTGCGGAACCAAACTCAACATTAATCCTCCACTAACCTCTTTGTAATCCAATTTATAATGTTTACAAAAACAGAACAGATGTAAGCCTTTACCCTATTGTAGTGTGTTTAACATATAACAGAAATGGGCAGAAGGACCAGTGATTAAAATCGTTCTATAAGTTCTTGAAAAAAAAAAATTAAATCACAAATCTTCGAATCCTGTTTTTTTTTTTGTTTTTCTAAAAGTATCATAATTGTTGATATTTTATTAACCGACTTCAAAAAAGGAGGAGGTTCTCAATTCGGTTGTATTTTTTTTCACATAACAATCTAGCCTATTCGTAAATATATATTATTATTATAATAACCTTATTTTATTAACGAAACGGCTGGTTGACATTTCCCGTGACCCAAGGGCTGGCTTTTACCTTGGCCAGAAGCTATGCATTGCCATACAACGTGGTAATGCCGCCAGTCTCTACCAGATGACAGCGATGCGGATGAATTATTCGACACTATATTTTAGTTTGTGTAGGTATAGTTAGATAAGTTAGGACTTAATTTTGTTATTTTTATTAATTAATTAAGTATTAGTTATTATTTGCTTACTTATTATTTTAATTTACAGAAATACATATTTATAGCCTATTAGCGAATAAGTAATTTAAATATAAATTAAAATGCTAAGTAACTATAAAATTAAAAAATTGTCCAATACATCTTTCTTATTTACTATGTTAAGGGCAAGACACTTCATTCACATGTTCTTTATAATAGTCAGCACATGCACTACAGTATATAAGTTCATTTACACTGCACTAAACTAACTCAAAAGGTTTTATCCTTTTTAGAAGATCATCATCAATCCAACTATGTTGTGGTCGGCTTCATGTCTTACCGGAAGCAGCTGAATACCAGTATTATACGTGGAGCGACTGCCTGTCTTCACTCCACAACCCAGTAACTGGGTAACACCGATACCCCTTGGTAAGACTGGTTTCAGAATTTGGTGTGACTTCGGTTCTTTTCCGGATAATTTCATTCCTGATTTTACCTACATAGCTTGCAGAGTAAGCAAACTAAAGTGGCAGTGGGCTGGCCATGTCTGTCGAAGGACCGATGGCCGGTGGAGCAGACGAGTCCTGGAGTGGAGACCGCGTATCGGCAAGCGTAGTGTAACGTGGGACGCCCCCCAGCTAGATGGACGGACGACCTAAAGAAGGTGGCTGGGGTAGACTGGATGCGGAAGGCTGAGGACAGGGTGCTATGGCGCAGTCTGGGAGAGGCCTATGTCCAGCAGTGGACTGCGATAGGCTGAGTTGATTGATTGAATATTACAGTCGCTATTATATCATAAAAATTTAAAACATCAGTGTATGTAGACCCGTTAGCACAGAAATTTATTGTAATAAACTTCTTCGGTTTTCTTTCGGTTTGATTCATATACCTTTGAATAATTGACCAATCAGTGGCATGGTTTAATTACATGTTTCGTGTTTATTATGGCATTACCACCCACCACACACCATACAACTTATTTTCACATATAAATTTTATAATTCTGTTGCATAATAGCACCACAAAATTTTTAATGAAAAAACAAATTCAAATAATGATTCTGCAACGATTCCAAACTCAAACCATTTATTTCAATTAAACCATTGACAGGCAATTTTGAATTGTCAAGAAGTCGATCAGTCAGAAAATATGAAGCTAGTAGCATGCAAGATGTGCATGAAATGCACGCCCCTACATCCACAATTTGCATTTTGGCGTCATCCAGGCCATTATAAGCTTCTATATAAATAATAATACTAAAGATTCTGTACTAATAATATCATAAATTCGAAAGTAACTCTGTCTGTATGTTGTTACCCTTTCACGCCTAAACCACAGAACGGATTTCGATAAGAATTGGCAAGGAGATATGTACTTATATAGCATCCTGAGAAAGGACATGCGCTACCCGGTAGGTAGGTTTTTGTCCCGGTAGCACGTTCCCGTAGTATATTATTAATATTGCCAGTGTTTTAATTTTTTGTCGTCTCCATATTGTATACAAGGTTATTGGTAAAACATTAACAACCTCTTAAGAGGACATTGTAGTCATCATTGTGAATAACTTTTACTATGGGGCCAAACCTGAAATCGCGAAAAAAAATCAGCAGTTCTCTACATTTTGACGAGTTATACGAACATAAATGTAGGGAACAGCTGATATTTTTTCGCGATTTTAGGTTTGGCCCAATAGTAAAAGTTGTTCATAATGATGAGTACAATGACCTCTTAAGAGGTTGTTGATGTTTTACCAATAACCCTGTATAATGCATCCTTCATTTTCTACACCGTTTTAGGCAAAAACTTTAGTTCTTTCAAGAGCAGTGTGGACTGGATCTTTTGCCCATACTTATGGTGTGTCCTCAGCACAAAAGCTGAGCCACCGCGGGCGGTCCAATAATGTGTACCTTACCTAATGTAAGGTTATCTTTAAAAAAAAAAAACGTCGGGTCATAGAACAATAAGGTTTTTATACATACCGTCATTTGTGTAGGTGTTGATTTATGTACCAGGGGTTTTATGGTCCGAGGTTTTTATGCCTTTGTGTGGTTTTCGAATGCAATTCGGTAGAGAATTCATGGGAATCGAGTTTTAATATCTGCATGGATTTATTTATTACGAGGATTTGAATGTTTATTGTAAGAGCTTCCACGAAGGACGATTTTTGGTAGGGTACCTGGTATGTCCGGTACACTCTGGACAGTTAGGTAATCTAGGGCAGGGATGGCGAACCTCTATACATCTACGTGCCATTTTTCCAAATAAATATTTCATGCGGCCATAAAGTGCCAACAAACAAAGTTAGATTAGTGATTGAAAAAACTGGCCAACTGTGGGTCGTACTCGCACAGAAAGGGTTCCGTACCACAAGGCAAAAACGCCGAAAAAAACACGTAAAAACACGTTTGTTGTATGGGGGAGCCCAGTTAAATATTTATTTTATTTTAATTTTATTATTCATTATTAAAGTAAAAACACAACTGAGTATTTTGTGAATATTTCAAGTGCCTACCTGTTGCCATTTTTGATATCGAGCAAAAAAGGCCAAAAAATCGCATTTGTTGTATGGGATCCCCCCTTAAATATTTATTTTATTTTGTTTTTAGTATTTGTTGTTATAGCGGCAACAAAAAAACATAATTTGTGAAAATTTCAACTGTCTAGCTATTGCGGTTCTTGAGGTACAGCCTGGTGATATACAGACGGACGGACAGACAGCGAAGTCTTAGCAATAGGGTTCCGTTTTTACCGTTTGGGTACGGAACCCTAAAAAATATGTTTTAGTATAGGAATATTATAATTATGTTTATCGATCTGGAATTTCTCAGTAGTAGACCCTAGTCTGGTTTAATTGTGCCCGGTTGGGATTTAAACATAACTGGATAACATTCGGGGGATAGTTATTAGATCACGAGCACTAATATGTCAACACTTGACAACTTTCAATTGCGATTTTTTCGTGAAATGACGAATCCAACGTTGAAATACGACACTACATAAACCTATGGGTTCGAAAATAGGGATCCCTTCTTTTTGCATAGGTAATGTTCTTATTCCTAATATGCAATTTGGCATAACTATTTTGGTATAATTTGTTTTGCCATAATAATACTTTGCCGAATCTTTTTTTGGCATACAGTTATGTTGGCATAATAATCTTGAAGGCTAATTTGTTTTGGCATAAATTGATTTCGCATAATACTAAAGTACTTAAAATTAAAGAATGGTCGTAAAAATTCAATATGTTGTGCTACTAGGCGACATAGGATGCAAGAGCGAGCGAAGGGCACCCCGAGGTTCGGTTTGGTTAGGTTCCTTTAAGCCCTGCAGGCAGATATAGGAGCCCATTACCAGTACCGCTTTAAAGCAGTAGAGTATGGCCATAAAAATATACTTATAAATTATAAAATATTTTTTTATCTTTTCTGAGTTCAGTTGATCGAAATCGTATGTGAGGTAAATATTTTGTATTTAATTAGTTATTCATTCAATTTTATTGCATACTTTTTTGAATGGAGTATTTTAGTAAAAGTAGTGTTGCCAATTTTTTAAGAACCTCCCCATAACGGAGCGCCGACTTGCGTAGTGAGCGGTCGTGTTCACCTTTTACTTACGACAAATATAAAATTTTAAAATAGTAGTGTTATACAATTTTAAACTTAATTGTGTGTGACATATAGTGCTCTTTCACATAACGCGGTGAGTGTCCAATAAAATCATAGCAAGCATTAAAAGAAGCGGGTAGACTCGCTTCATACCGCTCCCGCATTATAAGGGTCAACCACATATTAACTGAGCGAAGCGATAAGCGGAGCGGAACATTAAGGTACACTTATAATAGCATGAATCTCCAACGTACACCCCCTGATAAATTCAGCGAGAAAATGAGTGTTACTGGTGGGAATAGCAGTTCTCAGCCCGACCTATCGACTTTCGGGACCCCTGATTATAATGAATATGTGTCACAACGTAAAAGAAAAACGCCAGAGGATGATTTCTCGTACCAATTTAAGGAATTTAAAAAGGAAATTATGGGATTACTGAAGGAATTTGGTAATTCTCAGACAGAAAATATCAATACTATAAAAAAAGATATTTCATCTATAAATGAACAACTTATTGAAATGAAGACCAAAACGGACCAATTGATTATGGAACATCACATCTTTAAGTCGGAAATTCAAAACCTTACAAGTACTGTCAATAAGAATCAGGAAAAAATAAAATGTATTGAAAACAATGTACAGGCTCTCCAAACTACTCAAAGTACATCATCATTACCGTCAGTACATCCTACATCAACACCTATTTATGGTAACATAATGATCGAACTCCAAGAGCGTATGGAGCGCAGTAAAAATATAATAATTACTGGTATCTCTGAACCGTACTCAGAAAACATGGAGAAGAAGAGAGAGTCCGATAGATGTGAAGTGAAGAAAATATTATCGGACATATATCCACTCTATCCTGAACCAGAAAAAATAATACGTTTAGGGAAATATGACGGGAAGAAAACACGCCCTCTAAAAGTCTGTTTTTCAACATCAGAAACAGCTAAAACAATACTGAAAAATAAACTAAACTGCAAGGATAATAATATTAAAATCTACTCCGACCAGACACCTAATCAGAAACAAGATATGGAAAACCTACGAGAAGAGTTACGTCAACGCAAAGAGAAAGGAGAAAGTGACCTAATTATAAAATATATAAAGGGAACCCCTAAAATAATAAAACAACAGCCAAAAAACGATACACAAGAGAAAATACAATAAGTACAGGTAACAGATTTATAACTCATGCAATCTACAATACCTATGCCGATATAAAAGTTACAAACAAAGCACTGAAATTTTTGTATGCTAATATCCGCAGTATAGTGAAACCTGGCAAATTAGATGAAATACGATGTATAATAGAATCGTTCGACACTAAGGTTCATGTTATAATTCTTACGGAGACTTGGATAAAAAATGATGATGAAGCACAGAGGTTACAACTGCCAAACTACACTCACTACTACAACTACAGAAAAAAATCCAGAGGTGGTGGAGTATCCCTGTTCATTCATAACAGTTTAAAACATGTATTTTTGGAGGAACAGTGCGAAGATGGAAACCATTTTCTATGGGTGCATCTTGACACATTTTCTTTGGATATAGGGGCCATATACAAACAACCTGCAGCAAACGCTGACAAGTTTCTTGAAAATTATAACCAACATCTTGCAAGAAGAAAACGTGTCATTGTCTTCGGCGATCTAAACCTAAATTTACTAACTAACGAAAAATCTGTAAAGGAGTACAAGGAAATCCTGCGAGAGAATAATATAAAAATATTGAACAAGATCACCCCGGAATATTGTACTCGTGAGACCACATCCTCAAAAACAATCATAGATCATGTGTGTACAAGCTTGCAGAATAACACATTCCAGATGTCTGTTATTGAGTCCTCCATAGCTGATCATAAGCAAATTTATCTGGAGCTAAACAGATCTAAGACCGAACGTATAAAAAGGATTCAGTATGAATCAATAAACTATATAAACCTACAGAACGATATCAAAGAAATATTTCACACAAAACTGTTTAATGAATATGAAGTACTGGAATCTCAGCTGTTACAAACAATTGCAAAAAACAAAATAAGGAAATCAAAAATGTTAAATCCCCCTTGCAAAGAGTGGATAAATAAGGACCTCATGACATTAATAAATAAAAGAAACCAACTGTGGCACAGCTTAAAACAAACACCCAGAGACGAAAACCTGCGCAAACAATTTTTAAAACAAAGAAACCACACCTTTCTAAATATCCAAATAACTAAAAATCAATACTACTCTAAGGCTTTTGCGAACTGTAAGAAAAATCCTTTAAAAATATGGCGGCTAATTAATAAACTATCAAATAATAAAACAGAATTGGCAGACCCTGGGCATTTAAAAATCAACACCTCCAGTGGTCAAATCTCAGATACTCAAGAAATTTGTGAATACTTCAACAGATTTTTTGCGACAATAGGTACTGAACTTGCAAATAAAATACCACAAAAATACCATAACAACCAAACTCAGACATTAACATATAATAAACCTAAAAATAACAATCCTGAATTATCAAAGTTAAAACCAACCACTGCAGACGAGGTATTGAAAATAATAAAAAACCTGAATTCTAACACTAGCTCCGGTTTAGATGGCATTAGTACGAAATCCATAAAATGTGTTAAGGACAACATAGCGGAAAGCTTAGCAAACTGTATTAATAAATGCCTAAATGAAGGCTACTTCCCTAACCGCCTTAAAATTGCAAAGGTTAGCCCAATATTTAAATCAGGCAGCAAACTGGACCCTAGTAACTATCGACCTATATCGGTACTGCCAGTGATGTCGAAAATATTTGAAAAAATTTTACATAAACAATTGTATGAATTTCTAACTAATATTGATTACCTATACAAAAAGCAATATGGTTTCCGCCCTAAATCGAACACTGTTTCCGCGACTGTTGACTTAGTAACCAATATTAGACTTAACATTGATCAGAAAAAAATTACTTTAGGAATTTTCATTGATTTAAAAAAGGCATTCGACACCGTTAGCCATGACATACTACTATCGAAACTAAAGGACATAGGTGTGTCCGGTAAAGCATATGAGATTTTTAAATCATACCTTACAGACAGATCTCAAGTTGTCAAAATTGATAACCACCAAAGTGGCCCTCAATTGATTACTTGTGGCATTCCTCAAGGTTCAATTTTGGGACCCCTGTTATTCCTTATATATGTCAATAATATATATGAGATTGGACTGAAGGGAGATATTACTTTATATGCTGATGATACTAGCCTGTTCTATTCGGGTCACTCCTTGGAAACAGTAATAAACCAAGCTCAGCAGGATCTACATCTGTTACACATCTGGTTACAGTCAAATTTACTTACAATTAATGCCTCGAAAACGAAATACATTATATTCTCTGCTAAAAACAAAAAAATTGAAAATCATAGTCCTCTTACTATTAACGGTGAAAAAATAACTAAAGTTAACAATGAAAAATATTTAGGCCTTGTTCTTGACAGTCAGCTTACCTGGAAACCGCAAATCGAAAAAATCCGCAATAAAATAAATTCACTAACAGGCGCGCTAAGAGGTATAGTGAGATGTCTCCCGAGACATGTCCGATATATGATATATAACTCCTTGGTCAAGTCTCGTATAGATTATTTAGTAGAGGTATGGGGTTCAGCAACTAAATCAAACTTGCAAAAACTGCAAGTTGCACAAAATAGGATTATTAAAACATTATTTTTATACGATTATCTAACACCAACTATCAAAATTTACAAAGAAACAAAATTACTCAATCTGGCCCAAACACATAAATATAATACATGCATTCTTATTAGAAAAATCCTTAATAAAGATATCCACTCACAAATTACATTCACAAAAAAGATAGATTACCATAAACGTATGACAAGACAGGCCAATAACCTGTGTTTAAGAAGGCATAGAACGAACTACGGAAAAAAGAGTATTCTATATGATGGGGCCCAACACTACAACGAATTACCTAAAAATATAAAAGAAGCAAAATCTCTGTTTACATTCAAAAAATTATTAAAAAGCCACATTTTAAAGGATTTTTCATTAATAAATGCTTAATATTGAGTTCAGTGGTACCAATTACTAATTTATATTGTAAAACACATAGGTACAAGTCAAAATATATATTATTAGACAATTAGTCATAATATATGAATATAATACACATAAGTACATTATTATAGTATACAATATAAAAACCTAACAAACATACACAAACAAAACATATACATACATACACTTTATTTTAATCTTATGTTCAAATAAATATATCTACAAAAATATCAATATTTTTAAATATTATAACATACGTATTTGACACTACTTACTAACTATTATATCTATATATAATAAAATAATACATAAACAAACTCAAGTAATCATAATAAATAAATTCTATGTAGTTATTTATCACCATAACTTATCAGTGATAATTTAAAAAGGTATGAACACAATAATAAAAACCATCTAAGTACTTTTATATCATAGTGAAACAGTCACTATGTCATGGGCCTTAATAAACATGTATTGTATCCTCAACTCATGCACATCTACCCGCAGTGGCGATTTCTGGCGATATGCATACGACGTCGTGCACTTATTTTCTACAACTACCCTTTTACTAAAACTGTTACAAAATCCTAATGTAATTTTGTCATAGTACTAACCCACTACGCCAATCGGCTTTATGTATTTTTAAGTTATAATATTGTATTTTCTCTGTAAGTGATTGTGTAAATCTTTTGAGAAAATAAATGTCTAAAACCATAATCGGTCTTAACGCTTAGTATAAAGACAGACGCTGAGTTTTAAAAATAATTTCAACTATGACATTCTTCCTGGGTCATTGATCCCGTTTTAGTCATGATCTGGCAGTTGGAGTAATTTATACGGCCTACCCAAATGTCCCTTCTTTGGTATTGTTCGTTGAATCGTTGAGCTCCTTAAGTTCTGCGTTGAGCTGCACGTTTACTGACAAATGGGTGCACTGACTGGACAGGTCCACTCAATCTGTGTGGTTATTTTCTCAAAAGAACATTTCAGACACCTTTATACATGGTCTTCACATGAACTGACCAAGATTATGTCTGGGCTTTAAAAGAGATTGTGACCTCTGAGTTTCTTTCGGCCTTTCTTCTCAGAGGAAGAGATAGGAAACGCCCTTCTCATCTAGTTTAAAATAAAACTGGCCAAGTGCGAGTCGGACTCGCACACGAAGGGTTCCGTACCACAAGGCAAAAACGCCGAAAAAAACATGTTTGTTGTATGGGAGCCCCCCTTAAATATTTATTTTATTTTAATTTTATTATTTATTATTAAAGTTAAAATACAACTGAATATTTTGTGAATATTTCAAGTGCCTACCTGTTGCCATTTTTGATATCGAGCAAAAAAGGGCAAAAAAATCGCGTTTGTTGTATGGGAGCCCCCCTTAAATATTTAATTTATTTTGTTTTTAGTATTTGTTGTTATAGCGGCAACAGAAATACATAATTTGTGAAAATTTCAACTGTCTAGCTATCGCGGTTCTTGAGATGCAGCCTGGTGACAGACAGACGGACAGACGGACAGACGGACAGACGGACAGACGGACAGACGGACAGACGGACAGACAGCGAAGTCTTAGTAATAGGGTTCCGTTTTTATACGGAACCCTAAAAATATGTTTGACGTGTAAAAGTGTTTTTTTTATCATTTGTCCTCTTATTATTTCTTAATTAACATAATCAACTTAATATAATTCTATACTTTTAACATCTTTAAAATAATATTAAATCAAATCCATTTATTTCAGACTAATTATTTGTCCATAGTACTTGTTAGTATAGTTACATTACTTTACTAATTAAAACTATTTCTATTATTGACAAATCGCAAGGTCAGGGTGATTAAGATTAACTGTTGGTAACACTATCACGGGAAATGTGAAAGGTGAACTGCCAAAATTGTCAAAAGTGTCACTCACTCACTGTCAATGATTATTTGTCAGACAAAGCATCTCATGCCGCATTATATTGTATTTGTAGTCTTTGATCTCATGACGGCCGACCTGCCGACCAGCACTCCGCAGCGAACATTGTTTTTACTTGTGTATTGATAGTTGTTGAGTTTGTTGTGCTAAAAAATAACTTATCATTGCGTTGACATCGTGTCCAGTTAAGTCTTCAGATTTCTGCACGGTCAAGAATTCTTATAGAGATCATTGTACTGTTTCTGTGCTGTGGATTTTGTAGAACATTTTTACTACTACGGCCTGTGACCTCTGTGCAGTAAATCACCAACGATTTCGTTAAAAATGTCACGCTGCAGCTGTGGGAGCTGTGTCTACCCCGTCATCAAGTCGAGGAGGCAACGGATATAATGGAAGTCTTTCAGTACCATTTGTATTTTGTTGTTTATAGCTAATACTAGAAGGTGTTTAACTATGTTCAAAATATACATTTAAATACATCATGATGAGAAAAGTGGTGAAGTGTGTTGTTTCACTCACTTGCGAACGATCACAAGAAAGACTGAAGCTGTGGTGACACAGTGCTTCCTTACGCAAACCATTCGTTCCACCGGCTGAAGAGCTCCTACCGGGACATGAGTTACCTTGGGTAATCTCTGGACCCCGGTTGGCCGAAGTAAGGAAATCCTGTTCAGGTGGAGATTCATAGATGACTCCGCCTTGGAGTGTAAATGTTGTGCTGTTCCACAAACGATGGGACACTTAATATCGTGTCCCGTCTGCTGCACGTTACTGGAACTGATGGACGCTGGTGATGGCGGCAAACAAGTAGCTGAATTCTGGGCCGAGTCCATTTAGATTGCTATCGACACGCTAAGAAGAAGATGATGAGATGAGAATTAAGAACCACCAGTTATACTTTTCTTAGTTTGATTTGATTTTGTTTGTGGCTTTTGCCTGTCTGTGACAATATGTGTATTTTCTATTAAACTAATACAATATGTATATTTTCTATTAAACTAATGCTAAGATTAATTTCTTTACTCATCATCATCATCATTAAGGCGACTAAGTAAGGGGAAGAATTTAGTCACGACATGTCAGCAGAAAGGTTACGCTTACATTTTAGTTAATAGGGCTACAAGTAACTCAGTAGGTGATATTAATAGCTATTATTGCAATTATTTGGTGGGTAATCAGGCAATGGGATGCTTTGCTCTCATTATGACCATTTGGTGGTATCTTAGTTGGGCTCGATTTAGGTCTGTTGAGCCACCGGCTCCGCTTTTAGACGACATATTTTATGAATATGATGATAATATGTACCAATGAAACTATTGCATTCCTTTGTTCAGGCATTTTTATTTTCTATTTCCTATCAAAACCTACATTTCGCATGACCTACCTTTGTAATATTATTTAATTGGGATCATTCATTGATTTATTGGAACTATTTTCTGTTGTTTTATGTGAATGAAATCATATTGTTGTAAAATACTGTTTTTTGGTGGAATATTTGTTACAAAACTAACCTCAAAACTGAGCAGAAAATCAAAGTACAACAAAAACCCCATGCTATAGAATGTTATGCTTAATCATTATTATGATTAGAGAAATTGAGCTTACCCAGAAGAAGCCTGTTCACTCTTACTTTGAAGAGATTCGCGTTGTATGCGCTCGGAAACACAGACGCACGTAAAGAGTTCCACCCTTTTGCTGTGCGCATTATAAAAGACATTTGAAAACGCTTAGTGCGAATTGGTGGAATAGCAACTAGGCAAGGATGGTAACTTGCTGTGCGCCTGGATGACCGAAGGTAGAAGGGGGCCGGTGGAACGAGGTCATGGAGTTCTTGGGCACACTCACCGAAGTACAATCTGTAGAAGACCGACAAGCAGGCAACCTTGCGGCGATGAGCCAAGCTGTACTAATAATACAGCTGAAGAGTTTGTTTTTTTGAACGCGCTAGTCTCTGGACCTATCAGAATTTTATTACTAGCCTGTGATGTCCCACTGCAGGGCAAAAGCCTCCCTACTCTCTTTCCACTTCTCTCTGTCCAAAGCTGCTAAGGACCAGTTCTTGTTGAAGGAGTCCAGCTTATCCCGCCATCTCCGTCTGGGCCTGCCACGATGTCGTTTGCCATTAAGAGGGACCCATTGGGTCGTAAGTTTGGCCCATTATTCGTCTGACATCCGGCAGATGTGTCCAGCCCAGTTCCATTTTAGCGTGGCAGCTTCCCAAGTGACATCAGTTATCTTTGTGATGGAACGGATTAATTTGTCTAAACCCCTACTCTCTCATGACACCTATCAGTAAGATTTGGAAAAATCTTTTTGCAGTGATAGCCTAATTCTTGAGGAAGGCTATAGGCTATTTAACATCACCTTAGGTGCTGAGCAAAAAGAAAAAAAATCTAAGTGAAAACGAAGTAATAGTGCGGGCAGGCGATACGATGCGATGCGACGGGGTGGGTCGGGGGAACAAGAACTACTAATCAATCAGCTAGCTTCAAACGCAATCAGATTACCAAATTCTCTCGATTTTGGACGAAATCTGTTCAGTTCTAATTAAAACATCAGATGTAATTAACAGTACATCAGCTTTGTGCCGAAGGTCTTAATTAGGGTGATTCGACGAGCCAATGCCAATGTTCGGGAGCGTCATGAACCTTTTAACCGCTTGTGTCGCATTTATGCGACACATATTTCCGTGTCCCTACCGCTCGTGTCGCATTTCTGCGACAGAGAACATGCATGATTGTTTCGTTCTATTCAACGATTGCTCCTCGTTATTTGTTGTAGGTATTATTTTATCGATTTAGGTATTCAGCTGCATCCGGTTTGACTGGAAGCCGACTCCAACATGGTTGAGAAAAGGCTAGGCAGATGATGATGATCATTTTATCGTTTTGTAGCCGCGCGCTAGGGGCACGGCAATTGATAATAGCCAAGCGCTTAAAAGGTTAAATGGTCATTTCGACTGTTTTGACACGGTTTCGAGTGTATTGAGAGTTGGGAGTCCAGTTGGAATTAGTTAACCTGACCATCTTTGGCATCATCATCATCATCTATGTTGGGGTCGGCTTCCAGTCTAACCAGATGCAGGCTGAACACCAGTATTTTTTTACATGGAGCGACTGCCTACCTGACCTCCACAACCCAGTTACCATCAACCTGAGCATCTTAGCATGAACAATTAAATCTTTTGGGTTAAACGATTTTAAAAGTTAATTATAGTTTTGCACTAAGGCTATGTGTAGACTTAGGGCTGACTTTAACAAAGTCAAATATTTTATCCGTGGAATAAAGGTCATAGCTCATTAGAGCCACCCGGCACCCACTCCGCACCGCCTCGCCTCCTGTGGCTAGTATTCTTTATATGGACTTGTATGGGTATGCGCTCACTACATCAACTCCGTAGCGTCACCGGATCGCCTCGGTCGTAAGCCCTCCACGCGCGAACGGCGGGTAGACCACTCGGTGACAACTCGCTACTCGCATGCTTACCTTGCGTTGACTGCGCATTGCCAACGCGCGGGTCCCGAGTGGACCAGCCCGCGAATGATTCCTGTGAGGACAATACGTTGGCGATGCGCCGCTCCCAACCCTCCTTTCCCTTCGTCATCCACTGGTTGACGACGCGAGGTCCACTGGTTGGCCGCGCGACGTTTATTGGTGATAACGCGGCGTCCACCTGTGGACCACCTGTCGATAACGAGTGGATGTGTGCGTCCACAGTGAATGCGCGGTGGCTGGGGCCTGTGGCGGGCGCGACAAGCGGTGCGGTACGGTGGCCACATTGACGCGCGAGCTGTTGTAGCGTTTGGACGTGATTCAGGGGTAACAGACCATGGACGAGGATACTAGACAGTCCGATCCTGAGATGGGATGTGTTGAGCACTCGAGATGGTGTGCACGAAATAAATAAAAACAGAGAAATAAGTGGTGAATATTTTAACTTATTTATACGAAGAATTGAAATTATACCCTAGAAAAATTTTTAAGTACACTCGAATGTCCGTGTCAACATTTGACTACATCCTAAGTAAAATGTCACCTAAACTCACCAAAAATGATACAAACATTTTAATGCAAACGCCCTAACGCCGAGCGACAAGACCGAACTGATTTGATATCCCCGCTACCCGCGCATTAGGTCGCTTGCTAGTAGTGTGGCCATTACGCGCGGATAGGAACGTTGGAAAAATACGCGCGCTAACTCGCTCAGGCCCGTCGCGCTAGGCTCCCGCCTTAGTCACTGCACTATGGACACAAAGGCGCGTTCAATTTGTTTGATATTTCGCGCCCGTCATCGCAACCGCGCTAGGCTTGCAGTGTGGACGCACACAATGCCGTGCGACGAGGCGGTGCGGGGTGGGTGCTGGGTGGCTCTAATGAGCTGCGACCTTTACATTGACGTCTGACAAGTATTTTAGTAAAAAAACAGTCATAAAATCGAAATTTACTCGTTAGAAAAATGTACCATTGCATAACCATACCGTCTATAATATTCTAACTACTGGGACACAGTCCTCCTCTCTGTGAGAGGGAGTGAGCCGTAGTCCACCACGCGTGCCCAGTGCGGGTTGGTAGATGTCACATGTCTTCGATTTTTAGGGTTCCGTTGCCAAATGGCAAAAAACGGAACCCTTATAGATTCGTCATGTCTGTCTGTCTGTCTGTCTGTCTGTCTGTCCGTCTGTCTGTCTGTCTGTCCGTCCGTGTGTCACAGCGACTTTTCTCCGAAACTATAAGAACTATACTGTTGAAACTTGGTAGGTAGATGTATTCTGTGAACCGCATTAAGATTTTCACACAAAAATAGAAAAAAAACAATAAATTTTAGGGTTCCCCATACTTAGAACCGAAACACAATTTTTTTGTTTCATCAAACCAATACGTGTGGGGTATCTATGGGTAGGTCTTCAAAAATTATATTGAGGTTTCTAATATAATTTTTTTCTAAACTGAATAGTTGGCTCGAGAGACACTTCCAAAGTGGTAAAATGAGTGTCCCGCCCCCCCCTGTAACTTCTAAAATAAGAGAATGATAAAACTAAAAAAAATATATGATGTACATTACCATGTAAACTACCACCGAAAATTGGTTTGAACGAGATCTAGTAAGTAGTTTTTTTTTAATACGTCATAAACCGTAAACCGCAATTTACCATTCATTCAATCAACTCAAAAATAAAAATAAACATTTAATTTCATAAACCTTATGCATAAACCCGGATGTTACGGAACCCTCGGTGAGCGAGTCCGAATCGCTCTTGCCCGGTTTTTTTGTTTCTAGAACATGCCAGTTGATGTTTTGCTTCATCATTTTCTCACAGATAGTCTGACCTAAGACAGTTTTGCCTTGGTCTGAATACGGCCTCAAAATTAACCGACTTCAAAAAAAGGAGGAAGTCCTCGAATCGGTTATATTTTTTTGTATGCCCGTATAAAGTTTGTCTCATCATAATCACACTTATATTATAAAGGCGAAAGTTTGTGAGGGTGTGTATGTGTGTGTGTGTTTATACCTATGTTTGTTACTTCTTCACGCTCAAACGGCTGGACCAATTTTGTTAAAATTTCGTATGGAGGTAGCTGACACTCTGGATTAACATATAGGCTACTTTTTATTCCGACATTCCCACGGGGTCGACATTTACGCGGGTGAAACCATGGGGCGTAGCTAATTTTATGATAAAACAAACTTCGTACAGGCAATATTATTTATCAGGTATGTAATTTTAATTACCATACAGACAATAATGCACATTTACTTATTCCGAATGCGGAAACCTCGTAAAACAATCGATTAAAAATGATTCATATTTCCCGAAATAACAAAATGTCACGTACAAGGAACTGCCGATTTTAGGTATTACGTTTGCGTAACCCGATTTTGAGTCAGCGTGCGAGTGTTGACCCTTACTAAGGGTCAAAGCACATTGATGTAATGTAGGGTAAAATCAACGCGTATTATTCAACATTGAAGATTTGTTTGCACGAAAGGCTCAACCTGAATTCAGATCTTTATATCATTTTTGTTCGAAAGTCTGACAAGCAGTCTCACCGAGGGATATCGCGTTAGCCAGTAACTGGGTTGTGGAGGTCATATAGGCAGTAAAGTATTGGTATTCAGATGCTTCCGGTTACATTGGAAGCCGGTACCAATATAGTTGAGAAAAGGCTACGCAGATGATGATATCATTAAATTAGATCTCCCGACTGGACATGAGTTACCTTGGGTAACCTGGAAGTCTTTAAACAGACCCCGGACCCAGGTTGGCCGAAGCAAGGAAAACCTGTTCAGTTGGAGATTCATAGACGACTCCGCCTTGGAGTGTAAATGTGGTGCTGTTCCACAAACGATGGGACACTTAATATCGTGTCCTGCGTGTGCTGTCATCTGGACGTTACAGGAACTGATGGACGCTGGTGATGACGCCAAACAAGTAGTCGAATTCTGGGCCGAGTCCATTTAGATTCCTATAACGACACGTTAAGAAGATTAAATTAGTATTCACCCATGACCTGTATTCCTCGTAGGAGTCAGCAGAGCTGTATCCTAGTCTAGTAGTATACATTGCATCAATAGTACCTGTGGAATATCTTCCCGGTTCTTCTCCATAGGAAACGACCAATTGGAACCGGACACCTAGCTTCTGACGTTTCATAAGTGCTCATGAAGGTTTATTTAAAAATAGTTTCTGCACGCGGCTTTCTCTTCAAACCATTGCCATTAGTGAAAGAATTTTCGGAATCAGATCAGTACCTAGCTCCGAAAATCATCCCAACATACAAAATTATACATTTTACGTCTCTATAATATTAGTATAGATTAGCTTCTATCCGCGACTTCGTCCGCGTGAATTTTCTACCCGCCCCCATTCACCCTTTTAGGGGTGGAATTTCTAAAAACCCTTTCTCAGTGGATACCTACTCTTCACTAAGAACACATCCTCCAAATTGCTGTCTTTAGGACCAGCGGTTTAGGCTGTGCGTTGATAATTATATCAGTCAGTCAGGACTTTGAATTTTATATAATTACCTACCAGCTTCTGCCCGCAACTTCGTCCGCGTGAAATTCGTACTTTCCTCTTAAAATTTCGAAAATGTATGTTTATGATCTGTATCATTTATTTAGATATAAGAAAGTATCCAGGCCAATTTTTAAGTTTATAGATCAAAGGGTTCAAATTCTTCAAATAAACTGTATCCCGCTTTTCACCCCCACAGGGGTGGAATTCAGAAAAAATCGTTTTATAATTATATAGATAACATTTTAAGTTTGAATTTGAGTAGGTAAGTTCCTGAGTAACATCAGAAATATTCTACTTTAACCACAATACGCAATAGTTGAGACTACTCTCAACTCTCAAGTTAGATTACTCCCTTAAGTATGTACTAGTCAGCGTGATAAAGATGTATTGGGGGTCGCAAACATTTTTTACAATTTAGACTCTACATGGAAAGACACTCGCCATGAAATGTTCGGTAAGTAGCGGTCATATATATATTTTTGAGACCATTCTTGTCAAATAGTGAAACTTGGGGTACTTGGCTTTTTGATGGAGTCATCACTTAGAGGTTAGAAGATGAGTTAAAATGTTCCTGTGCGGGTAGTTTGAATAAATGGTTTACATATTGTTTTAGTAAATAATGGTTTACATTTTTTTTTTATGTCTGTGTGGTGCCGGACTTAAAGAATAGCACCACCCCATACTTCCCGTGGGTGTCGTAAAAGGCGACAAAGGGGCGTACCGGAGAATGGGCAGCAGCGTTCTCTATGCATTCCACCACCATACCATACTGCGATCGCCAACCCGCCTGCCAAGCGTGGCGATTATGGCAAACCCCCCCCTTTTGGGGAGGCCTATGTCCAGCAGTGCACGTCTTTTGGCTGAAATGATGATGATGAAATGATGATATTGTTTTAAATGGGGCTCGTGGCTAAATGATAACTGCCGCCCGGGTTGATCGAAAGTTAAGCTGCGCTCGCCGCGGTCGGGTCGTGGATGGGGGACCAACCATTACATTATCGAGACATAGAGTGTCTCGGAAAGCACGTTAAGCCGTTGGAGGCTGTCATTCGTAGATCTATAGAGGTATGAGAAAGAGGATGTAAAGTTCACTCAACCTCCATAGAAAAGGGAGGATCCTCCGACCAGGGGCCCTAGTCTGCTATTTTCATAAATTCGTCATTCCAACACGATCCCACCACCATCCCATTGTCATTTTGCTAAAAGTTCGTGATCTGCTAAATTCATAATGGTTGATCATTGGTCGGTCAATGGCACAGAAATTATACGACAATCGTAACGAATTAAAAGCAATGACTTCACAATGACGTTCTAATGGTAGGTCACTGATCAAAGGAACTGTCAAAATTTTTGCAGATTACCGCGTAAGTCAGTAATTCATTTTTTATTATGTACGAGATTACCATTCTATGTCATTTCTTTCAATGGAGTGTCAGTGGTTGACCATTGGAAAGTCATAATGACGCCATTATATGAGTAGATTACCAAACTTGTCAAAATCAACAATTATGAAATCAATGATAGACCATTCTGACACAATTGTAATAGCAGACTTGAGGCCCAGACGGGTGTTGTGTCTGGCGGGCAACTGTCCACTAAATTCATGTCGGGCTGTTGTAAATATGCTAGTTGCGCGGTAAACTCTGCTTGCGAGATGCAGGATTTTGCGTGACGTCAGTATGACGCGTAGTTTGCATGTGGCGTTGTAGATACCGCTACAGATCTTTGACAGTCGTCACTGGTAATCAGTAGCCCAAAAATCTAACCACCAGTCTTACCAAGGCGTATCATCGTATTACCCAGTAACTGGGTTGTGAACGTCAGGTAGGCAGTCGCGCCATGTAAAATACAGGTATGGTTGTATCCGGTTAGACTGAAATTCGACGTCAACGTGATTGAAAACAGGTGACGCTGATTGATTGTTATTTTAATTGAAAACGTGAGACGAGAATCTAATATTTTCGGAGAATTTTCTTCTAGAGGTAACGTTGTTGTGTTCCGGTTTTAGAAACGGATTACCGTACTGATGATATTACATGCATTTTATTATACTACAGGCAGAAATCACAAGTATGTTTTGTTCTCAAGTTTTTGGATGACGGGCAAAATGCCTTTTACACATAAGTCGATGTACACAGGAAAACATCGTGAGGAAACCGCCATGTCCGAAAACTAAAAATTCAAAGAAATGTGACCCGCACTGGGCCTGCGTGGTGGATTACGGCCCTCTCGCTCTCACAGAGAGGAGGCCTGTGTCCCAGAAGTGGGAACATTATAGGCTGATACGTATAATGTCACATCAAGTTACGCGAAACTGTCAAATTTTCCCGATCAACTTTGAACCTTATACTTTAGCAATATAGTTGAAAATCTATTAAAGAAATTTGACAGATTATAGTAACTTGATGTGGTGGCGTCTGTACACAGTAGAATCGAGGCCTATGCAAAAGTTCTTGTAGTTAACCCCTCAAGCGTCAAGTGTACACCAAGTGTACATAAGAGAAAGTGCTTGAAACATCAACGGTACGCGAGAGGTCGCCGCCGCTGCCGATCGCCTCCACGAGGACAGGGGGGTGCTCCACCATGTGCTCCACCGTGTCCTCTGGGCGATCCTGGCAATGGTGACACCCGGGCGTTTCCTCCCGCCTGATGATGCGCAGGAACCTCCCGAAACTTCCGTGTCCGGTGAGGATCTGCGTCAGGCTGTGACGGCTTAAAGTGCTTTCCGAGGCACTTAACATCAAAATATCTGCGAAAAAAACCGTTAATACTAACACTGCGTTCGCGCTTTAATTCCCAAACGTGTAAACAAATATGCATTTTTGTAAAAACAACTCTAAAACCCACATATAAACTTCAGTTTGCGCGAAAATTTCAAACATTTTTATGCCCTTTTCAATAGTACTCGTCAATCTGAAATGAACTTAATTCATAAGAACATAAAGTTGATATTCGTACTAGTGCAAATAACATCAAGAGGGAAAAAAGGACTTGAGTAGACACTACGTATCCATTTAATAACGTAATTACTTACAGCTCATTTCCTTAAAAACACTTTTGGAATTTTTGAGAACCGTGTTTCAAGATCGAATGAAAAGCCTGAAAGAAAATGTATTTCGTGGCTTTAAAGACGGTTGGGAAGTGGAGAGAGCCACTTTATACTAAGAGTACTTCACAAGATTAGGAGCGGATGCCACTTAGCATGGAAATGCCGGCATTTTAGAATAAAAAGCTACATATGGCAGAATTAGCGGAGAACGGAAACTGTTTTGGTATTTTTTGTCGAAAATACAGGGGTATTTTTAAACCATAATCAGCCTATAATGTTCCCACTGCTGGAACACAGGCCTCCTCTCGGTGAGAGGGAGTGGGCCGTAATCCACCACGCGGGCCCAGTGCGGGTTGGCAGATGTCACATGTCTTCGAATTTTTGGTTCTAGGACAAGCCGGTTTCCTCACGATGTTTTCCTTCACCGTTTTGAGAGCAGTGGTGATGAAATAATTTACACAAAGTAAAGCGCTTGTCTGGGTTCGAACCAACGACCCTTTGACATAGTAACTACAACCTTTGGGGTAATTGCCTAAAACACAAACGGTTGATTTTACCAAAGTCAGATATCTTTTATCCATGGGATAAAATTGACGACTGACAGTTCTAGTACGGAAAAACTGTAACTGTAATATTATATTCTTAGAGTAAGAAAGCAATAGAGCATCGGGTAGCGTGGCCACACATGAGACAAAAAACTAACCTAACTAACATGAGCTACATAAGTAGATGCCTTGAAAAAACTGGCACGCACTGAGAGACGGAAATAGTATAGCTTTATCCTTTTCTGTTACTTATAATAACTCAATACTTTGTCCCTTTCTTGTGGAAATGAAATGGAGCTACCCGCCGTCTATACTTTTCTTTGTCTAAGATTATATTACTACAGCCAACTGATATTTGCAGTCATCAGTTGACTTGAAGAGTGAAAAGTTATAAATAGAGAAAGTATCGAAGTGTGATTACTCGTATTTGGTTTGGTTTTATTTTGGTAACTACTTCACTATGTAATTAAAGAAAACAATGAAAAAAAAAAAAAAAGGCCAACAGCTTAAGGCGACTACATGACCTAAAGCGCGGTCTTTGTCGGACTGCAAAGAAAAGAAAGAGAAGCGCGATGACAAAACGCTGGTAATTTATTGCAGAATATGTTACAAAAAATCTATTGTTTGGACTAAAAAGTTAAAACACTAGTGTTTTAGTATGTTGCTTGTAGAATAATTTGACAAAAATCAGAATGATTGTATGTATATTATGAATAGTAGGTATGTTTTTTATTGTAAAAAAAAGTTTTAGAGGTATCTTCATGATTTTTTTCTATCGTATCAAATTAGTTGTATTATGTTTTCAACACACTATCTACTTAGCATATATCCTGCAGAATATCATATATTTTTCTGTTCATATACTTTTATTGTTTCTAAAACTGGCGTTTTTTTGCGTTTAGGTCCTGTAAGCCCCTGAACTGAGACGTAGCCTGAGGTAGCAGCACGGTGCGGGAGGGGTGTGGTGACGTGAGGCAAGAGCTCAGTGATTCGTCAACTTGTGACAACTGTCACCCCTCCCGCACCGCGCAGCTTCCTCAGGCAACGTCTCAGTTAAGCCGTCGGCATATTATGCCCCCCCCCCCCCCCCCCCCCCAAATTGGGGGAGGCCTATGTCCAGCAGTGGACGTCTATCGGCTGAAACGACGACGACGATATTATGGGAGGTGTAACTAACACCCACATTTTGCCAGTAATTTAAGTCCCATTTTTAATATGGAGCAAGTCTATTACCATCAACCGGGCAAAAAGACTCTTGACTGCTACTGAAACTGGCCAAGTGCGGGTCGGACTCGCACACGAAGGGTTCCGTACCACAAGGCGAAAACGCCGAAAAAAACACGTTTGTTGTAGGTATGGGAGCCCCCCTTAAATATTTATTTTATTTTGTTTTTAGTTATTGTTGTTATAGTGACAGAAATACATGATTAGTGAAAATTTCAACTGTCTACTTGTCTGTGGTTCTTGAGATACAGCCTGGTGACAGACAGACGGACGGACAGACAACGAAGTCTTAGGTAATAGGGTTCCACTTTTACCATTTGGGTACGGAAACCTAAAAATCATACGCATACACTGATACACCGTTGATCTTTCCCAACAATTTATTAATCCACAAAATATCCTCATTTTATATAAGCGTATAAAGCTAGATAGACAAACATTTTCATACATAGAAGATAAACAGAAAAAGGCAACTCATGCAAAATTATTGTTTTGTATACAAATGGGTACTGTTTGATATTATGGTTTATTTACTTTTACGAGGGCGGGCCGTTTTATGAAATATGCTTAGCTCGGGTACATGTGGGTTTGTAGATTTTTAATAAAATGGCTGCCTGCTGGCCTTTTTAGGGTTCCGTAGCCAAATGGCAAAAACGGAACCCTTATAGATTCGTCATGTCTGTCTGTCTGTCTGTCCGTCCGTATGTCACAGCCACTTTTCTCCGAAACTATAAGAACTATACTTTTGAAACTTAGTAAGTAGATGTATTCTATGAACCGCATTAAGATTTTTATACAAAAATAGAAAAAAAAACAATTAATTTTAGGGTTCCCCATACTTAGAACCGAAACTCAATTTTTTTTTTTCATCAAACCCATACGTGTGGGGTATCTATGGGTAGGTCTTCAAAATAAACTACCACCGAAAATTGGTTTGAACGAGATCTAGTAAGTATTTTTCTCTCACTCTTGCCCGGTTTTTTAATTTTTTGTACTAAACAAATTATGTCAATTAAAATATAGGGAACTAGGGGTCTTACCACAAAAACTTAAACACTTGTTCAACGTGTATCCAATGCAAATGATTTAAGATATTATAATTTAATGACTTTGATCTAATGTCAGTGTTACGTCAAAGTCCATACAAATATGTCGTGTTTAAAATGTGTTTAGCCTTAACAACTGATAAACACTGTGTTGTGGTAGAAAGGGTTAAGGCTCCTACAAACAGGCGCGACACGCGATATAATCGCGCGCGACAGGCGATATAATCGCGCGCGACATAACGCGCGACTTGCGGTGCCATTGTGTCGCGCGATTTTATCGCGTGTCGCGCCTGTTTGAAGGAGCCTTTAAGGTTTAAGTTTTTGAATTGGAAGTAAAACAGGAAAGAGAACAAAGGGGGTGTTTCATAAACGTTGCTTAAAGTTAAGTAATGATTTGCGACTGTTTAACCCTTAGACAAAGAAAAGTATAGACGGCGGGTATCTCCATTTCATTTCCACAAGAAAGGGATAAAATATTGATTTATTATAAGTAACAGAAAAGGATAAAGCTATACTATTTCCGTCTCTCAGTGCGTGCCAGTTTTTTCAAGGCACTCTACTCATGTAGCCTATGTTAGTTAAGTTAGTTTTTTGTCTCATGTGTGGCCACGCTGCCCGATGCTCTATAGCTTTCTTACTCTAAGGTTTAACCATACATTTTTGACGTTTACACGCCTCTCAACTATATGAGTCTCGTTTTTAAATAAACCGGTTTTGTTTTGGTTCAGTACTCTTTCACCAGTATCGATAATAAGTTCTTATAAAAATACGTGATATTATGGCCGTAGTTAAAGCAATGTTTCGGTAACAGTATCTACCGAAAAAAACGGTAATTTTTGTCTGATATGAAGACACTTTACAGCTGTGCAAAAAATCGATCGACCAGTTGATGTCATTAGGCTTTCCTGCAGGTAGTGTCCATCAGACTAGGTTTGTACGTACCTCTCTTGCCAACCCATTTGGGGAATCCAAGCGTGATTCTAATCTCACTCGAGAATGTGTACCCCCCCTCCCCCCACTTTGTGCGAAGGAGAACATCGCAGTCACGTGCCATTTAGCACTGACATGTTTTTGATGTCATCATCATCATCATCATTTCAGCCGAAAGACGTCCACTGCTGGACATAGGCCTCCCCCAAAAGGGGGGGGTTTGCCATAATCGCCACGCTTGGCAGGCGGGTTGGCGATCGCAGTATGGTATGATGTTGGAATGCATAGAGAACGCTGCTGCCCATTCTCCTGAACGCCCCTTAGTCGCCTTTTACAACACCCACGGGAAGTATGGTATGGTTTTTGATGTATCGGAGAAATAATAACAGCTGCTCAGGTCGATCGATCAGGTAAAGCTACGCTTGCCGCAGTTGGTCCCTGGGTGCGTGACCGTCTTTACATACCGAGACCCCTCCGTGCCTCTGAAAACACGTCAAGCCGTTGGTCCCGGTTGTGATTCGTGGATCTTTGACAGTCGTTACGGGTAGTCAGAAGCCCGGTTGAAAGTCTGACAACCAGTCTTACCAAGGGGTATCGTATTACCTAGTAATTGGATTGTGGAGGTCAGATAGGCAGTAGCTCCATGTAAAATACTGGTATTCAGCTGCATCCACACACACACACACTGTTACACTGGAAGCCGACCAAAACATAGTTGGGAAAAGGCTGGGCAGATGATGTTTTTGATTTATCATTCTCTCGCATACTTTTTGTTGTGAATCCTACAGGTATAATATAGTGAACTACTTTTTTAGTAATTTAAAAGTGCTTAAAACTCGTCCTAATTAACTCCATCTACTCGTATTTCCATTCCCGAAAATAAATTTGAATGCAGAATAAATGAGGTAGACTGGTAGAAAATGCCCAAGGCATTAAGTCCGCCTTTGTACAGTTTTACTTGTGCATAAAGTTTTAATAAATAAATACTTATAGTAAAAAGCTAATTACGAAGGTGACAGCCGGAGGACTTAAAAAAAACCGAAATTATTTTAATAAGGTTTTATTAAGTTAAAATTTACAATTAGACTTATAATAATTTCTATGTCTAGTTTCGGACGATGCTAGTACCGAAGTGAAGTAAAAACGATTAACTTATTAATATTGCAATTCTACTGATCCCTAAACGTGGATGCGGCATCAGCAGTCCTTGAAGCAGGTGAACGCCCGGCGACACGAGGCGTCGATTCGATGACTCTGCAGGTGGCATGCTGCAGTTTTACGTGGAAACGTCCGATTGACGTAAACAGCTAATCATGTCGCTATTCAGCTGATTTGGTGTAGGCAGGGCACGTAACACCTCCCCCCTCAGAACAGCAACTATTTGAGGACTTTGATCGAAAATGTTGCTGGGGTCTGTTTCTTGACTGTGGATGATTCTGCATCTTCATAATGATGATTTTCAGGGTTTCCATCTGATGTCTGTGGTTTTGTAAGGTTTGTGCAAACGTTATACCGACGTACAGTGATGGTAACGATCAGTACAGCTGCACCGAATATTATGATGTATAGTGGGATCGTCGTATGGTATAGTGAATATTCCGCATTTGCGCGACCTATTTGTACTGGATGTTGCATCAGGATCTTATCTTCGATTTCGTGTAGGTTTTTCAGGTGCAGTGGGTTTAGTTTCAGATGTGGGATGGTTTCTTCAACAATGTTCAGGTTCATAGGTATTTCAGTGATTTTCAGCGGCTGCCCCTTGATGTGGTCGTTAGTGTTTGTAATAGTGAATCGCTCGGTGCGTAGTAGACAATTTTGTGGGATGGTGGCGAGATAACTTCCATGCAGGGAGATGTATTCTTGACGTTCGCATTGTAGCTCAGTCCGGGTCGATTGTGGAAAGATGAGAGTGTAGCGTCTGTCGTCCAGTTGTTCCATTGCTGCTTTAGTCAGTGTGAGCTTCGTAGGCAGGCATGATTTCTCCAGAGATTGGTTGTAGATGAGGCCTTGGATGCAATCTAGATGTCCTCTCGTTGGTTGACGGTTGATTCCTTCTTCGCAGAGATGATACAGGCCAAACTTCGGGCATTCAGCCTCTATGTACTTGAAAACTTTCCCATTGGTTGCAATGAAAGGGTAAGGAGGAATATAGGTATACATTAGTTTATTGGGAACTATTGCTAATCTGTATAACTGAAACTTATCTGAGCTGATTATTGGGACTTTAAATATGATAACGATTTTTTTATTTGTGTAATAATAACCAGGTTTTATAACTGCATAGTACTCTCTTAAATCTGCATCTATTAACTGATCCTGGCCGTATATAGATTTTAATCGCTTAATCATATTACTTAAAGTATCTACGCTTAACATACTATGATGAGTGCTTGATGCACGTATAAAAGCTAAAGTATCTTCAATCCTAGTTATCTCTAAAAATAAATCTTCCGTATTATCACTAATTATAGTTAGCAACTGAGCAAACTTTGCAAATATTATAAGATCGTTTTTTGCAGCAGTTTTCTCGTCTAAAAGTAATGCTAAAGTACTATTGATTTTCTCTTGATTGCTAACAATTTTCGAGAGTATGTCGCTATATCGAGCCATCCAGACTTTGTTAAGACTGATATGCTCATTAAACTCCGATACTATTTTATCGTTGTTACTTTCTAAAAGGTTAATTGCATTATTATACTTTTGGGCATCCGTATGATCTAAGTTTCCGGTAATGCTTTTTATAACGGACCCTAATCCGTCTACGAGACCTCTTTTACTACGACCGGGTTCTAGTGTTTTTAACTGAGAACTTATTTTACTTAATTTACTAGCTAAATGATTAATTTGAAGTTCGTATAAGAGAAAGGATTGGTTGTCTAGTTTAGTCTGGAAATAGTCGAGTTGAGACATTACAGAATCAAGTCTATGTTCAATGTCAGTTAGGTTTATGTATTGTAGGAAGGTGTGGTAATGCGTAATGAGCCTCGTTTGTCCAAGGTTGAAAGGTAAGAGTCCAGGTCCATCGTCCAAGCTTTCAAGTCTTATCTCGAGCGCCGGTATCGGGAGAACTAACATCGCCAGCAGTATCCTGTAACAATTTTGATCTCTTAGGCATACGTTTGAGTCGAGACTTAGCTACTGGGCCTTTCTTTTTGGAGGTGTATATATGAATCGGAAGGTCGGCTAGAACAGTGTCATGAGTGTAACGTGGTGCTAATTTTTGTCGGTTGGCTACCGGGTTAGAAATGAATATTTGTTGCTCTGGTTGGTATTCTACTTCGGGCTCTCTGTCCTTGTTCCTATTTTGCATGATGTTTGTACGGTCAGCAAGCGTAAAGTTATTGATAAGATCGTATACAGTTTTCATCTGATCTCGGTGTGTCAAGATATATTGTTGCATTAGGTGTTCAGTCATGTTAACGTCAAGGGGGTCTCTTGGGTCAAAATGTCCTCTAACTATGTCATGTGGTCTACACTTGGTGAAGCTGTGAACTGAACTATTATATGCTAATAAGGCATACGGCATGAGGTTGACTACAGGTTCGTCCTTTTGACGTAATCGTAAAATGCGTAAGTGTTCTAGTAACGTAGAGTGAAATCGTTCGATGATTCCGTTATCGTTAGGGGAGTGTGCTAATGTTCTATGGTGGTTAATTTTATGTAATCTTGTAAATTCGGAGAATAGCTGGTTTGTGAATTCTGTGCCGTTATCGGTCACTATTGTTAGCGGTAAACCATGATGTGTACAATAATTTAAAACTGCTTGGAGTATGCTTATTGCTGTACCATCTCTCAAATGGTATGCTTGTCCATACTTTGAGAAAACATCTACTATTGTCAAATATTTTTCATTTTGGGCTGTGAAGAGATCCATGTGTATTAATTCGAAGGGTTTAGTTGCTGGGGGTACTACATTAAATTGTGGTCTAATCGGGTTCCTATCATATTTTGTTTGTCCGCAAATGGTACACTCGTTAATGTATTTAGTTATTTCTTCCCTCATTTTAGGCCAATAATATTTCCGGGAAAGGGCAAGATGACACTCGTTTATTCCTCTATGATTAGTTTTTCCTTCATGATAGTGTTTTATAATTTCTTGCTGTCTTAGATACTCTTTGACGTCTTCTAATTCTGTTTTGGCTAACACTAAGTTAATTGCTGAACTTTTAAAATTATTCTGGATTATGGGTATAATCGAATACATGCCTAAGGGTGGAGTTATTTTTATAGTGGTTTTAACTTTGGGGTTGACATATTCTTTTATAGCATTTACTACGTCTTGTTCTAAGTTTGATTCTGAAACCTGAATAAATGTACGGGTGTGTGTATCAAAAGGTTTGGTAGCGGTGGTACGTCGTTTAATATCTCCTACTATAGTAATGCATAATTGTCGGTGAAATTTGTTCAAAGGTTCGTCAGTAATAGGTACTTCTAGAATAGGGTTTTCAGTGCTGGTATGTGCAGTGGCTGTCGTGGAGCCTGTTCTCGAGTGTGGTCGCTCTGATGGGTTAGCTAACATTGACTCGGTTTCCTCATTGTTAATTTCCACTCGGGATAAGGCGTCAGCATTGGTGTTATATCTTCCCTTTTTGTAAACTATAGTGTAGTCGTATTCACTTAGCTTAAGGCGCCATCTAGTCAGTCTTGAGTTAGGCTCCTTAAGGTTCATTATCCACTGTAGTGGCTTGTGGTCGGTGAGTATTTTGAATTTACGACCAAATAAGTAAGGCCTGAAGTACTTTGTAGCCCATACTATGGCTAAAAGCTCCTTTTCGATAGTACTGTAATTGGTTTCACTATCGTTCAAAGTTCTTGAGGCGTAACAGATGGGTTTATCTGAGCCAATGGTACCTTGTGACAGTATAGCGCCAATAGCTACGTTAGAGGCGTCGGTTGTTAATATAAACTCTCTAGTGAAGTCGGGGTACTGTAAGATCGGGTCATTTGTGAGTAAAGTCTTACATTTGTTAAAACAGTCAATGTAGTCGGAGTCAAAAGTAATTTTGTTAGTCTTTTTAAGGCATTTTGTCATAGGCTTAGTGATGCGGGCAAAGTCTGGGATAAATTTCCTATAATAGCCTAGTAATCCGAGGAACTGTTTTATTTCTTTCGGGGTTTTTGGTAATGGGTATTTTTGAATAGCCGCTATTTTATCAGGATTAGGTTTAACACCTTCTCCACTAATTACATGACCTAAAAACGTCGTTTCTAACTTTAAAAATTCGGACTTATCCATCTGAATCTTAAAGTTAGATTCCTGTAGTCTACTAAATACTTTTTCTAAGTTAATCATGTGCTCTTGTAATGACGTACTAAAGATGATGACGTCATCAAGATACACAAGGCAGATGTCATTTTGTAATCCTCTGAGCACATTATCCATCACTCTTTGAAAAGTAGATGGGGAGTTCTTTAAACCCATGGGCATGCGCAAAAATTCAAAATGCCCATGTTCTACGTTAAAGGCTGTCTTCGGGATGTCATCAGTGTGCATCTCACATTGATAAAATCCAGATGCCAGGTCTAAAGTAGTAAAATACTGGCATTTACCAAGCTTGTCAAGTATGTCATTTATGTTAGGAATCGGGTATTTGTCGTCTATGGTCTTGTCATTTAATTTACGAAAGTCAACTACGATTCTCCACTTCTGTTTGCCTGATGCGTCTGCCTTCTTAGGAACTACCCAAATAGGTGAGCTCCAAGCTGATTCAGAAGGTCTTATGATACCTTGGTCCAACATCTTAGTGATTTGGTCTCTAACTTCCTGTCTGTGAACAAATGGGTAGCGATAACTTTTCGTATATACGGGAAGTTCGTCGGTCGTTCTAATACGATGTTTTATTTTATTTGTAAAAGTCAAAGGTTCTCCTTCTACATAGAATACGTCAGCAAAACGACTGCATAAAGTCTCTAAATTAGTTTTTTCTTCAATATTTAAATGGTCTGTACGCAATCGAGATAAAACCTCTTTAACGCGCTCAGGATTTTGTTTAGTGCTAATGCACTCATTATTAAATATCTCTGCTTGTAAGGGGCTTTCAAATGTAACGAGTGAATCATAATCGGTCGGGTTTTCAATTTCTACGATGCCCGTACAGTCAGTAACGCGAGTAATGCATTCATGAATAATGCAATTATTGTGTGTTTGCTGAGCTATGGAAACGTCACCGTCTGGGCTATAAATAGGAATACTTAATAATTTTGATGAGTTCGCGGGAATGGTTTCCTGATAACTGGACTTTTTACATTGATAAAACCGAATAGGTATGGTTGTAAAATCTGTAATTAAATAATTATTTTTAAGATCAATCTGTGCTCCGTCAAGTAAATCTAGGCCTATTAGTCCATCAAAGTAATTATGGAACCTATAAATAAAAAACTTAACATTCGTAGGGTTATTAAATTCAGGAAAGTTCGGAATAGTAATGGAATGGTTGTGTGTACTAGTTACACGGGCATTTGTTACTTCAAAGGGGTCGAAGTTCAAAGGTATATGGGAAAAGTATTGTTCGACTGCCTCAGGACTAATGAAAGACTGGTTAGCCCCGGTATCTACTAGTAACTTAAGTGGTGGATCCGATATCTGAATGTAACGTAATTCCCTTTTAGACTGTATATTTAATTCTATTTTAACCCTTTTTGATCCTTCTCCTTGGGAAAAACCGAGTTAGCACTAGAGGTAGGTGGCTGTGGTGCTTCTAAGCACTTCGTATCGTTAGTACTCTGTGATTGCGTGCTGTCTTGTAGTACATTTGAATGATAATCGGGCTCGGTCTGATTGAAGTAATAAAAGTCGGGATAGTCATAGTAACAGGAATAGTCAGGTTGTTCATAGTAATAGTCGGGGTAAACATAAGCGTTTTCAAAGTCTGTCATTTCATTAAAATTCATTTCACGTGTCTTGAAGTAATTACTAGATGGTGGGTTTCCTAATCTACGCCAGTCATGTCCTGGTAACCCTATTGGTTTGGGTACAAAGTGACTAACACCGCTCATCGGTTTCGGACCTGTATATTGCGCTGGGGGATTAGCGTTCGGTAATTTAAATATGTTACTCTGGGGGTGGTAGTTTGGCGGGGGTGCACGAAATATTTGCTGGGTTCGACTAAACATGTTAGGGGCACGTTGAGGTACCTGATTATGCTGGAACGGTGGCCTCCATTGCTGCTGCTGCTACGGCGGCATGGGCATAGGCTTATGCCAGCTCGTGCCTGCACTCGGAAAGCTAAAAGGTTTGGGTGTGGTCATAAGGACCGCTGGTGGCATTCTATGGGTTGAATGCGCTTGCTGCGTCGGGTTACGTCGCTCGGGAATACTTTCGTTGCGTTGCTGTAGGTACATGACATTCAATTCCTGCTGTACAAATTCCAGAGCCTTTTCTATAGTTTCGGGTCTCATGCACCGGATGCGGGACCCTAAAGGTTCTTTAAGACCTCTGACATAGGATTGTAATGTCAGTTTTCTATAAAGGTCGCGTTTTGCTTCGATAGTGGTAGCTATATTTTCATGTAAAGTGACATAAGTCATTATAGTGCTAAAAAGGGTCTGGCATTTGTCATAATATTCCTGCGGAGTGCTACTTCCTTGCGCTAGTAAGGACATGTCATTATAAAGGGCGGTCTCGTCCCTCTGATCGGAAAAGTTGTTAATTAAAGCGTCACGAATCCCTTGCCAATTTTCAGGTATACCATTAGAATTTATAGTTGTAGCTGCAGATCCCGTGATTTTATTTAAAATGCCGTTTATTACACATAGATTAGTTAACTCGCAGCTCGGGTCATTTCTGACGTATTGTATTACGAGCTGATCGCATATTTTAATGAAACGAGTTAGAACATTCGGATTGCCATCAAAGTCTGGCACTGGGCGTAAGGCCCTAAAGATAGTATCGGGGTTCAATTCCATTTCGTCACTACTAAATAATATATCTAACCCTAGTTTATCTGAATCTATAGACCTATTTAAATCTACTTCCCTGGTCCTATTTATCTGTCTAGTAGAGACAGATTTTCTCCTAGTTTCCCTGGGATGAAAAATGTTGAATAATATTATATATAGGTGTTAAAAGGAAGGAGTCGGGAGCAACACTTAAAGAAAGTTTCAAGGACTTACATATACATGGTTTTTCTTGGTGTATCGATGGCTGGATACGTCCTCAGCTGCGTCTTCTTAAGTTCGGATATTCGACGAGGTACTTGGAAATACCGACAGCGACTATCGGAGTCAGCAGATTAACGATTTTTGGAAATCTATACCGCGCCGCGCACTGCCTCGAATATCCTACCGACTGCGCCAATTACGAAGGTGACAGCCGGAGGACTTAAAAAAAACCGAAATTATTTTAATAAGGTTTTATTAAGTTAAAATTTACAATTAGACTTATAATAATTTCTATGTCTAGTTTCGGACGATGCTAGTACCGAAGTGAAGTAAAAACGATTAACTTATTAATATTGCAATTCTACTGATCCCTAAACGTGGATGCGGCATCAGCAGTCCTTGAAGCAGGTGAACGCCCGGCGACACGAGGCGTCGATTCGATGACTCTGCAGGTGGCATGCTGCAGTTTTACGTGGAAACGTCCGATTGACGTAAACAGCTAATCATGTCGCTATTCAGCTGATTTGGTGTAGGCAGGGCACGTAACAAGCTTTTATTTCTTTATTTATATACTTTACTGTACACCAGAAAATACATAACAAAAAAAAACTAGCACTTCTTTTCTTCAATTAAAAGCAATAAGCTAGCTTTGCCAGCATCAAGTCGTCAACGTACGGTAACTAGCTCCCTAGAATCAGAACAATTACCTGCGATGCAGACAAATATTTGTCCCTTCCCTGTAACCTGGGATCCACAAAGCTAAAGCTATTTAGGAGCTTAAGACGCTGCAACGACCCAGACGTCAAAATTGGATTTTTTCGCAGACTAAAAGTCATAAGCACACGTATCAAACCTGAAAGGGATCGGCACCGTATCAACTCGAGCCGTTCAGTATTCTTTGTATGAAACTACCTACTGCAACGCACACTAATCGGAATCGTAACGTAATCGCCTCGCCTCGGGACAAGCTCACGATCCGCGGTGCGGTGCGTTACGGCTCGTCGTCCCCGCGCTTACGTCTCTCCGTACCCGAGCTTACGTCTCTTCGTCCACCCTTGCCCCTCTCACCCCACCGGCCTGCCTGCTGCACCATCAATCAGCGATCGGCGAGCCGTAAGCGCGGCGTCGCCTAGCCGTCGAGTAGACGTATCGGAGCTTCTGATCCGCTTTGGTTACGTGCTTACGTTAGGTTGACGCCTGTTTGACGGCGAGGCGTAAGGCGATACGGTGCCGATCCCTTTCCAATTTGAGTCGTTTACCTTTATTCCGTGTGATTTCTGACGAGGAGTTTAATAATCCTAACTTTAATATTATAAATGCGAAAGTGAGTTTGTTTGTGTGTAACGCTTTCACGCTGAAACGGCTGAACGAATTTGGATGAAATTTGGCACACAGACAGACCATGACCTGGGTAAGGCTATTGGCTACTTTTCATCCTGGATCGCAGACAAAGTCGCGGGCAAGAGTTAGTGAAAAGTAATAGATTTACGCTAAGTAATAACAGCCACACGGTTCGATCAAAGGTCTACGCTTGCCGAGGTCGGTCCGTCGATGGGTGACCATCGCCTATATATTGGGGCCCTCCGTGCCTCACCCGGCTGTCATTTGTAGATCTTTGACGGTCGTTACGAGTAGTCAGAAGCCCGAAAGACTGACAACCAGTCTTACCAACGGTTATCTTGTAACCCAGTAACTAGGATGTGGAGGTCAGATAGGTAGTCGCTCCATGTAAAATACTGGTATTCAGCTGCATCCGGTTAGACTGGAAGCCGACTCCAAAATAGTTGGGTAAAGTCTTGGTAGATGAATTATCTTTTGATAGGATACTGATAAAAGACGAGTTATGAGAAAAAAAAATCTGTAGAAGTTTGAAATTCCTCATATCTCGTCTTTATTTCGGTGTCCTTTTAGAATATAATATATTTGGGAACCTAGATATTCCTAACCTAGACCTAGATAATTATAAGAATAATTATGTTTGATTTAGAAATTGTTTCGGTATTACGTTTGTATGAACTTAGGCGTGCTACGCCGCCGGACCCTTAACTATTTCCAAAAAAAAACGGTCAAGTGCGAGTCCGAGGCGAGGGTTCCGTACAAATTTGTAGTAGGTATGTAAATAGTTTATCACGGGAGTCGCGCTTCGAATAATTTTCCCTTTTTTCTGACCATTTTCTAAACTACCTATCAAAAAAGTCCCCAAAACGTATTTAATCACAATATTGTCATTGAAAATAAAATTGAAAATTGCAAATCAAAGTTATTTTATTATTTATGTCAACCATATTTGTAAGTTCCGTTCCATTTTCCCTTTTGAGATACAAACCCTAAAAATGCCGTAAATTAACATAGATAATATTTATATACTTACTTATACACTGATTTAGAGACAAAGTCAAAGCATTTATTTAGGCACATAAAAGGCAATTTTGAACGTCAAAAATTACACAAAAATAAAATTGATTCTAGTCGCCCATTCTAAAAGGCAGTTTTCAAAGTCCACCGTTACTCTTTTAAAATGTTTTACAATATTTTGCGTACATTAATTATATAATAATAATATGTGAGGACGATGCACCTAAAATAAAATTCTTATACCACAATAAGTAAAAGAATTAAAAATGAAACCATGACATATAAATTAATTATCTGATAGATAGATGGTGCTAACATATTTACAAACATTAATGTGCTTACTTATATAATAATAAGTTCGTATAACAATGCAAGCATTCAACATTCACCAAAATAATTAGATAACATTACTGAAGTTCAAAAAC
Organism: Mesoligia furuncula; assembly: GCA_916614155.1. Taxonomy (NCBI): domain Eukaryota; kingdom Metazoa; phylum Arthropoda; class Insecta; order Lepidoptera; family Noctuidae; genus Mesoligia; species Mesoligia furuncula. The sequence goes on from OU744815.1 coordinate 7,198,377, forward strand.
TATGAAAGCACTGAATATTGCTCCTAACGGTACGGAACCCTAAAAACGTTGTTATTGGGAATTATTACATGAATGGTTCACAATAAACACGCAATTTTTCAAAACGAATCCAGGGTTGCGTAAACTAAATACAGCGGAAACTTTCATCAGGTGTTCATCCAGCAGAAACAAGAGATAAATCGTCCAACAAAGGTTCTGCACAAATTCTGCTGATTCAATAGATTGTATTAGAATTCTTGTTTTCATTTCAATAAGTAAGGTTAGTAATCTTGTTGTTTTTGAAATGTTTCAATCTGTTTAAAAGAATAGAGATGCCTTTTTGTTTCTTTTGTCAAATATTTTAATAATATATATTAATAATATAATATATATATATATATTTGATTATTTTTTGGTGATGTTACTTTTTCGGGTGTCTCGGTAAGTATCCGTATTCCGGCAATGTCTGTCGAGTTAAAACGTCGTAATGAAGCGAGATCCGAGGGCAAAGTAACAAATTTTCACCGCGATGTTATCGCCGTGTGGAGACACGTTCTAAGACAGTGTATAGAAATACGTGGCACGACGATAATATCGCCGCGATTTTCTCGCTCGTGGAGACGGCCCCTTGTGAAGGTCCCATATATTTTTGACTGTTTTCACCTTCGCTATCGTTTATAACTGAAGAATTTAACTTTTACCGTGTCTTTTTATTTCTACATCCCTCAAGAAACACTTATATATATGTTACGGGCAACGTGATTAACTGAGCATTATTAATAAAGACCGGCCATTATTAATAATGCCCAAGAGCGATGGGCAAAGTGATTAATTTATCACTTTGACCGGCCATTATTAATAATGCCCGACGGCCCGTGGTCCATGTAATAAGTCAGTGTTTGAGGTAGCTTGAATTTATCACTTGGACCGAGCAGTATGAATAATTCCCTACTTGTAGCCGGGCAATGTGATAACCCTCGACCAGACGATCAACGGCCTTCTTCTGAACTGGAACAACATTCTGCCGATAGTCTACCAGAAAATCAGCAACCCACTGTGAGTGTGGACATAATAAATGAAAACCCGGGAGCAGCCGATCAACAGCCTTCTGCCGATATGAGCAATCATTCTCCTGTCCTTATCCCAATTTATTTGGGGTCGGCGCAACATGTCTTTTTCTTCCATACTTCTCTATTAGTCGTCATCTCGGTAGTCACGCCCTTTCTAACCATATCATCACTCATACATTCCATTCATCGTTTCTTTGGTCTTCCACTACTCTTATAGCCATCGACATCCATACTCAAAACTCTCCTCACGACATTTTCCTCATTTCTTCGTAACACATGCCCATACCATGACAACCGATTCCCACGCAACTTTTCAGTTACCGGTGCCACTTTCAAACTTCCTCATATGTCTTCCTCTCATTTCTTATTCTATCCATTCGTGTAACACCACACATCCCTCTTAGCATTCTCATCTCTGCTGCATTTAATTGCCTTTCATTCATCCCTTTTGTGGCCCAACATTCTGATCCATACAAGACAGCAGGTCATGGTTTTATATATCTTCCCCTTAAGTTTAAGGGGAATGCGGGAGTCGCAGATTGTTCCCGTGACCTGCCGCCATTTCATCCATCCAGTGTTAATTCTGTGCTTAACCGTCCGATCTTCTTTGCCATCGCTTTGCACGAGTTAACCGAGGTAGGACTGGAAGAAGTGCACCATCAAGTGCTGTAGCTCCAGAACTGGAGAGACCGCCGAAATCGCAGAACGTATACTTATTCGGTTTTGGTTCTGCTGATTTTCAAGCCAACATTCTCCAGCTCTGTTGCCATTTCTCTAATCTGCTCTGGATCTCAGGTCCATCTTCACCGACAAGGTCAATGTCATCGGCAAACAACATCCACAGGGTGCCTCCTCCTGGATGTCCGACGTAAGAGCGTCCATAATCCATAGGAAGAGGTAAGGACTTAAAGCCGATCCCTGGTGCAAGCCTACAGCCACACTGAACTCGTCGGTATTGCCGGCAGCCGACCGCACGTAGGTACGAGGTTCACTGTACATAGCATTTTTAATAAACAAAAATACTACAGTTCACCTAGTTTATTACTTTGCCCAAGATAGAGTGGGCATTATTCATAATGGCCGGGAAAAGTGATTAATCATGCTGTTTTAATCACATTGCCCAATTGAGTCGGGCATTATGAATACAGACCGGCCATTATTAATAGTGCCCGGACTTATCAAATTGCCCGTAACATATACACTTCAGCGGTAGAATTCTGTAAAAATCTCACCGTGAAAACTTAGGTGAAGTGAGCGTGGAGTGAGCTGTCAATAGTGTCAATTCCTAGCAAAAACAAACTCACTTCACCTAAGTTTTCACGGTGAGATTTTAACAGAATCAACCAGCTGTATTTATTAAGTTTAGTTCTCAGATAAGATAACTCAAAACTTACTAAAAATAAAGCAAAAATTGTGTTAACAAAACAAACAAGAAAGAAAAATATTCTCAGCGAGCTCGATTAAGTGGATTTAGCGAATTTCCTTTGTCCCCAAAAAGGTACCCATGGACTCCCAAGGCCAATGTTAACAACTTTCGGACAAAATGGCCGACAGACAGATCTCTCAACTGTTTACATCGCACACAAAGATATAATAATCTTGATACTTTTGCCTCAGTAATAAATTCTGACTGTTTAGATAAATAGAAAAAGTTTTCCTTATTATTTAAATATGGAATATGCTGCCGGAAGTTTTGTCTCTGATATTTGAAGAAAGAAGCTTTTTCTGTATATTTTTCTGTGTACCTGAGTAATGTACTCATTTTGTAAATATTATTTTCTGTGACACGTTGTGTAGGTATAGTCCGTTTACAGTTATTTTACATCTGACAGCTGCTACTTAACATCAACCTTATTGTAACGAAAATAAACAGCACAATGATTTTGACAGACTTGTCAGAGGCAGCAACTTAACGGCGACCTTATCCGAATGAGAATAAAGATCACTGTGATTTGGACAGTGATGCAAAATCAGAGGTAATAAAAATAACACTACATGGGTCATTAAGTTTGGCGCTTGAATGACATTGACTGGGTACCTATGGTATTTTGGTAAACATTTCAATACAATTAACAAATTGCAAATTGTATTGAAAAAAACCGGGCAAGAGCGAGTCGGACTCGCGCACCGAGGTTTCCGTACCGTCAAATGTTTTAAAAATTTTCATCGGCGAGGCCTATATTCATCAGAGAATTTTAACACTGCGGTGTAGAATATTGCAGTTTTATGTCAGCGCCATCTCTTGACCGATAGGGGAACTAATGTAACTTTTGTTGATGATTTCTGAAAAAGTGTGCTGTATAGAGACTTCGTTTTCCTCGTTTTTTTTTCTGTAATCTTTACATAAACTTCTATCACATAGAATAATTTCCGATTTTTCTTTTTGCAAACTTCGGAGATAAGGGGGGGAACGGTATTTTTTTTTTACGTTTTTCATCAAAAGTCGTAAAACTATGCGGCCTAAAAAAAGAAAAAATGTTTAAGAATGTGCAAACTGCGTTCTTTCATATGATACCCCACATGCCCTAGTAGTCACACGTCAAATTTTTCAGACCCCCTTTCAGTCCCTGATGCAATAAATATACATATATTTTTATTTTTTTCTTATTTGCAAAATAGTTGGGCAAACGTCATCTAAAACTATTCCAAATTTCAAGTTGACAGCATTAGTAGTTCTTGAGATATCCAGCTGTGACAGATAGACAGCCAGACTGAGTCTCACCGTAAGGGTTCCGTTTTACCATTTTGGTACGGAACCCTGAAAACAAAATGACGGAGTCAGTTCCGATTTTTGACTGATCGTCAGACTTCTGGGTTTCTGACTACCAGTACGACTGCTAAAAGATCTACGAATGTCAGCAGGAGGAACGGCTTTACATGCTTTTCGAACCAATCATCACAGACATCAGATAAAATTCAACAGGCTTGCGAAAACCGGAGGCTTCAACGGAAACCTTGTACATACCATTTGCAATCGATCGTCAAACTGTAAGCGAATTCGTACCGTGTCAAATGACGTTGTGGTGGAGCAGCCAGTGCTGTGCCTCCCACTTTTTGTAGATGGTGGTTCCTCTTCAGCCTTTTCACCACAGCTGTAGGGTTTAACAGTTCAGTAACTAGTGGTTTTGGATGCAAGGCTAGGCGTGCCTTGTGTTGTCTTTTTACCGACTTCAAAAAAAGGAGGTTATCAATTCGACACGTATGTATGAAATATTATTGGAACTGCATTATATTCACTTAAGACAATCCATTAGGGTTTCCAAACAAATATACAAGAATTTATAGATTCTATGTATGTATGTTTGTCCACGCATTTCTCCGCAACTATTCGTCGGATCGTGACCATTTTTTTTACTGGCTTACATTTACTTTAACTTAGGGAACACGTTTCAACAAAATCGATTCAGTAATTTTCAAGATATGGACTAATACGAGTAAGATTCTGTAAATACATATTTGTTACGGTCGCGAATCATATTTTAATCAACGTACAAATTAATATTGACCAGCAAGTTGCAAAAAACTGAAGAGCGTTTACGCCGTACGGCATTTCATACAAACTTTCAAACCCTTGTTTTTCGAAATGAATGAACGGATTTTAATGAAACTTCCTAAGCATAAGCAGGATACAAAGGTCTAAAAAGTTAGTAGCGAACATTTTCGAAATGTCTTATATAAAAAAAGATAACTGGAAATATCTGTTTCTATGGAAAGTTTAAAATCGGTCTAATTTGGCTGTAACACTATTTTACGAAAATGTTCTCTACTAACTTTTTAGACCTTTGTATTTTGCTTATATGTACGAAGTTTCATTAAAATTGGTTCATTCACTTCGAAAAAAAAAGGGCTTGAAAGTTTGTATGAAATGCAATTCGGCGAAAACGCTCTTAAATAAAATTGAATTTCGCGTGCTACCCTAGAGCTTTCGCCTTGTGGCCCTGACTTGTAGATGAAACAATATGACGGAATTTTGTGTAACTTTGTACGGATTTATTATTCTTGGAATAAATGATTTATTATTAATCAGAAGAGATGGGGCGTTCTATTTGAAGTACAAAAGAGACTACACAAAACAAAGCTAAGCAAATTCCAGTAATTCCATTAATGGTTGAAAAGTACGTGGAATTACCTAATGACTCTTTTGTGTGGTATTAGATTTCTGAGAATAATGAGGAAATTATATAGAAGTAATAATAGTATTGTCAGTTGAAAGGATATTATTCGTAATTCAGGTTTGTTACAGTTTTAATGGCAATCATGTCATTTGGTTAAAATAGGTTTTTATTAATTTATTTATATTATAAGGCCCCGGGATGCAATCTATCTCTCTGCCAAATTTTATCGAAATCCGTTCAGTGGTTTAGGCGTGAAAGGTAACATACAGACAGACAGAGTTACTTTCGAATTTATAATATTAGTATGGATTAGAGGGCTAACCTCATCATCTGCCTAGCCTTTTCCCAACTATGTTGGAGTCGGCTTCCAGTCTAACTGGATGCAACTGAGTACCAGTATTTTACATGGAACGATTGCCTGACCGCCACAATCCAGTTACTGGGTAATACGAAACCTCTTAGTAAGACTGGTTGTCAGACTTTCGGGCTTCTGACGACCCGAAACGACTGTCAAAGATCCACGAATGACAGCCGGGACCAATGGCCTAACGTGCTTTCCGAGGCTGAGAGACGGAGGGGTCTTGGTATGTATGGATGATTAACCTGGTCAATCGACCCGTGCGGCTATTATTACTTATCTACCATTAGAGGGCTACTAGGCTATAACATAATTTTAGTTCGAAAAGGGCTACATAAATACAGGGTTACTTTTCAAAGGCCATCCAAATTTTTACATGGTGTTCTACCCATGAATATAAACAACTTTCACTATGGGACCAACTATGAAATCATGAAAAAAAAATCTGCTGTTTCATACAAAACTTCAATACCTACTTGACCAAAATGTATATATTTGGATGGTCTTTGAAAAGTAACCCTGTATATCTACTACAAAATAAAAACACTCCTTAATCATGATTGCCAACTTGCCACCGTAATCAAGTAAAAGTGGGGTCGAAAGGAAATCAAAAAAGACTTCGTTCATTCCTCGAGCTGACGACAGTAATTAATTGAAAAGAATTGGACCCCCTCGTCCCGAACTGGATGGGAAATCAATCCTTAGGGAGTATTAGTGGAAGATATTGGTTCTTTTGTTTTGTTGCTATGGTTTCAATTATAATTGGCTATCTTTGTAAGAGAAAAAACCTACATTATATATCCAACATTATTTTTAGTACATGCGAAATCCGGAACACGTGTCTAGTATTTTTATGTAAAGAATCTATGTACAAAATTTCAAAACTGTATCATGAAAAATCACAAAGTTATATGCTTGTTAAGTTACCTACCTGTTTGTCCGTACAAAATCATGCTCATTCGCGCCGCTCGGCGTCTTGCGTTCATTGATAATAGTACCTAGGTACCTAACCGTTCGGCGCGGAGATTGGATAACCTACTTAGTGTCGCTCGGTGTCCAGCTTTTAACCTTTTTTAAATATTTTTGGGACAAAATATAACATGGGGTAAAAATTATTGGAATCGATTCAGTTACTTATTCTGAACAAACTATAATCAGGTTTCGCATATACTAAAAATAACGGCGAATTTCACCTAACTTTTATACCTAACATAGGTGTTATGCTGAGAATAAATTTACAATTTTTGGACAGTTTTTCTATACTAGAACTGTCAGACGGAATACCTACGAAACCGAAACCTAGGTAACAATTAAAAAAAAAAACTTGTCTGTCTTTTTAACTCTTTATTCCAGCTAATCTCTAAAACGGCTCGACCGATATTGACGTGACTTTCATTGGCAGATAGCTGACGTTATAAGGAGTAACTTATCGTCGTTGTCAAACCAAAACCTGCTATGTGCAAAAAGTATACTTTTGACAAAAGAAGTTTTGACAAAGTTTTAGCTGCTGTACATAGCACATTTTATTCTGAGGCCATAGTTCCACAACTAGTGGTCATAAGCACATAGTACTTTTTTTATATGAGAAATAAGGCTGTGACCTATAAGCTGAGGTCAAAATCTAGAAACCTCAAAAAACGGCACATAGCAGATTTTGGTTTGACAACGACGTTATGCTATATTAGAAAAGAAAAAGAACTAGAATTGTTTCCGAAATCCACGCGGGCAGGAGCTAGTGGAAAATAAATTGGAAAAGTTGCCCGAAAAAATTACAAATTCGGGAAAACTGAACGTCGGTTTTTCTATGCAATTCAAACAAGAATCTGTTTGAATTATTGATATTTGGAAATGACAACGACCGTCGGGTCAACTAGTTAATTAAATAATAATATCATACCAATTAATACTCCCTGTTTGGAGAAATCGATTTGCTACCCTTCATTGTAACGAAGATTGAAATAATAATAATAATAATAATGCTTTATTGAAAACAAAGTAAGTAGGTACACAGTTACATAAGCGCACTGCCTCCTGAACTAGGTTGTTAGCCTGTATCTCAGGAGACAGTTCCCTTCCAGTTTACATAATTACTAGGTTCTTACAGCGTTCTCAAGTAGTTGAAGCTAAACACAAAAAGGTAAATTTAAATAAAAGTAAAAGTAAATTAAAAGTAAATTATACAGTGCAAGGTTAATTTAGCTGAGTGCGCACGTAGTGTGGTATTAAATGATGTACATGTGTGTGAGGGAGTGTGAAAGGGTGCTTGTGTATTGGCACGGTTAATAGGTAGGTATGTATGTGTGTTCGGATTAGTGATGTTGTAGTGTATGTATGTATGTATGTAGTTGTGTGTGTGTATATATTTATGTATGTGTTTGGTATGTATTTTAAAATATGCGTAGGTTTGCGAATATAGAAAGTAAATAAAAAATAATAATAATAAATTACAGTCAGTTTAGATATTGGTTAAGAGTAGGCGTTCCACTTGCTCATAATCTAGCTTGGTTAGCCAATCGTGAATACTTTTCCCGAAATCGTGATTATTTAAGTTATGACTATCCTTTGCTGTGAGTTTGTTATAAATACGCGGTGCGATGGAGTTATAGTGACGTTTTGCAAAAAAAGATTTTACACGGGGTGTTGGACAAATAAAGCGTCTCTTGCTGGTCGGCAGTAGCTGTGGAATTGTAATGCGGTGATATCTACGGAGTACCTGACTTACGTAAAGTTTACGAACTGATAGAACACCAGTGCGATTATATACGTCCGTTGTGGGGTGGCGGTATGGTAGAAACATAAAAACTTTAATAATTGCGCGCTGTGCACGTTCCAGTTCAATCATAGTTGTTTTCGCTGCAGCACCCCAACAACAGATGCCATAACTAAGTATACACTCGCATAATGCCTTGTAGGTTGATATCAGGAGTTTGGGGGGAGCAATGGTTCTTAGTTGCTTAAAAATGTAGATCAACTTACGAAGTCGGGAACTAAGACCAGTGATATGCCGATTCCAGTTTAAGTTCTCATCAACTATAATGCCCAAGTATTTTATATAGTTAGACCTAGTGAGAACATCACATGTACATTGCAGACATGCTTCTGGTTGTTGGTTACATGGGAAAGTATGTATTTTAATAATAAGCTCATCGTCTTTAGGACGAGAAGTGCTAGTTTTTGTGAAGCATATGTACTTTGTCTTGGACGTGTTCAGTGTTAACAAGTTATCCTCAAGCCACCGCGTAACTATTGCAAGACCGTTTTCAGTTATCGTCCGTACTTGCTCCCAAGTACGGCCATGAAATAAAATGACAGTGTCGTCTGCGAACATGATCGTCTCGGCATTGTAGATAGCAAGCTCCGCAAGGCTATTTATATATGTCAAGAAAAGAGCCGGGCCAGTCGTACTTCCTTGCGGAATACCGAACGAGCACGTCGCAGCGTCACTTAGGTACTTTTCTACCCTCACTCGCTGCTCCCTGCCGGACAGATAGTCCTGGAACCATTGTAGAACATGTCCTCTGACACCGAGGTTATACAGCTTTGATAAAAGTATAGGAATCGATACGGTATCAAAAGCTTTTTTTAGATCGAGAAAGACACCGATCACTTTCTCTCCTGCGTCAACATGCTCGGTAATAGTCGATGTCAGCTTTAATAGGGCATCCTGAGTTGATATTCCTTTTCGGAATCCAAATTGGCAGTCAGTTAATAACTTGTTCTTCTCCAGATAGTTTGTGAGTTTCTTTGTCACCAGTTTCTCAAGGATTTTCGACAAACAAGAGATCAGCGAGATGGGTCTGTAGTTTGAGGGCGTCTGCTTGTCATCTGCCTTGTGTATTGGCGAGACTATCGCCGCTTTAAAAATGGCTGGAAAAGAACCGTTTCCCAGGCTAAGATTGCAGAGGTGACTGATTGGTTCAACTAGTGAATTTTTTGCCAACTTAATTAACCTGCTGGAAATCGTATCAAAGCCCGGTGCACTATTTGTCTTCAGAGATGCAATGATGTTATCTATTTCTACTGGATCTGTGGGTGTTAAAGACATAGAGGTAGGTATTTTGCTGGTTGTTTGTGAGTTAGCTAATTCGGCTTCAGTTTTGTTTAATTTACGCAGAGTGGCGTCAGCTAGCTCGCTACCAACGGTTGTAAAGTACGTATTCACTTGGTTTAACGACTTTGTTGGATTGCTGTCAATACGTAGAAGTTCTTTCGGCTTGTCATTATTATTTTTTTTTATGTCACAAAAGTCCTTAATGATACTCCAAGTTTGTTTAATATTTTTATTGTTCTTTTCAAGCTCTGACTGGTAGTATTCTCTCTTTAATGTTTTAATAATTTTATTGCACGAGTTTCTATAATTTATATATATTTGTCGTAGCTGCTCATTATCTGGTTGTTTCCTTGATTTTTTGTGAAGTTTATCTCTTTTACGGATGGATCGTACAACGCCCATGGTGATCCATGGTTTTAACGGGGCCTTTCTTTTTGGTACGGCTGAAGTTTTTGTACAGTCGTTCATAATAATCTTGATCGTATTAACTAAATATTCCGCGGCGTGGTTAACGTCGTCCATCTTGTAAAAGTCTGACCAGTCCACTTCACGAAGCCTCAGGCAAGCGGCAGCATAGTCTAAAGTTGGGTTCGCATTTGTGGGTTTATTCTTACATAATCCTGCATGCTTAACACACAGAAGAATGGGACTATGGTCTGTTAGCTCTGGAAATACTATTGTTTGCCAGTGTTCCCTTGTTCTTACCATAAAGTGGTCTATGCAGTTGTTTAACCTAGTTGGGAATGTAATGCCTTGTTGTAGGCCATGCGATGCCACAAGACATAAGTAGTCACTCGCGTTGCTATTGTTTCCATCGCATGGCAGCGTATTGATATTAATATCCCCCGTAAAGATAATATCCTTATTACGAATCTTTTTAAGTACCTCATCCAATGATACTAGGTAAGGTTGAATATGTTTGTAGCAAGGAGGGCGGTAGGAACAAATAATACTGTATTGGGCAGTATCTAGTCGCAAACAATTGCCCTCTGCCATATCCGGTTCATAGGCATCAACACTAATTTCTGTTCTAACATAGGCCACCACGCCGTCGTTCTGATTTAAGTTATTCTTAGTATAATACATATTATATTCCCCCAAGTTGGGAGGTGTGACACCTTTTTTCGTCCAGCACTCAGTAAGGACTATGATATCCACCTTTACATTAAGAGATGTTATAAAAGTAAGCAGCAAGTCAAAATTGCAGTAAATACTGCGTACGTTCACACATAGAATACATAGGGAATCCGAACCAGCGTAGTCGCGCAGAACAAGTGAACATTGGGATGAGTCAATCAGTTTAGTACAGTCAGCATTGCCCGTATTATCAAGGTCGTCAATTACGGCAGAGTTAAGGTTATTGAATTTTAGTGTTAGTGATCCGGGGGAGCCATATATTTGACCATAATATAAAGTAATTATGTTGTTCCAATGAACAAACTTTAATAACAAGTGACATTTCTAATTTATTATTGTGACTGCGATGTAGCATTAATTTTAGCCTAATTTTATATATAGTCGAGATCTTGTTTGTTTGTGTGAGTTGTGTATATGTTGGGGTGTGTTTATGAATATGGCATTTATGTTGTTTGGTACAGGAATGGTAGATAAACATAGCAATTACCTTTATTGACAGTTGCGCACTGAATATTAAATAAAATAAAAAGAACAATAACGTTAAAAAAGTTAATAAAGCCGAGACTAGTCATTCGGCATTGAGTTTTTTAAGATCATTTTCGTGATCAATTCGTATCTGTTTGATTCCTTCCGCTTTGCGTAGGTAGACCCTACCATGTGACGTCCAGCAGAATGCGTAGTCATTGTCTTTAGCAAAATTACGACTTAGGTAATACAGTCTTCTCGCATGTGTTGTAAGTGTTTCCGAGATATACACTGGCGCCGGCGGTCCGTCAATTGCAAGGTGAGATGTGTTCAGTTTATCGTTCTTGTGGTCTTTGTTGAATTTTTTCAACGAGTCCATTATATTTACCAATACACACAGTAATTGGCAAGTGACTCATCGTATTCAATTTGGCTTCACAATTACACCACAATCAGTTGACCCAAATCACTTTGTCTCCCCTCATCAAAATGTAAATTAGACTCATCTGAATTGCACCCAAAAATATCCTTATTACAAAGAGTCATCGACCTCAATTCAAGCAAACTTTTAACTCCCGAAAGCATTCCCTGAATCTCACACTTGGTAGTTTTCGAGATATCCTTACTTTTCGCCATCTCTTTCACGCTCATACTGGGAATGTTTAGTGTGAAAGGGAAGGGAGATAAAGTATCTAGTGTTGTTCGTCGGTCCGCATTTGTAATCCGATATCCGTGTGCGGGCAACGGGTGACAGATTATAGTGACGTGCACAATCGATTTATCGATTGTCGATAGGATTAATTAGCTGTGGGTTAGGTGACTTAGTTTGCGATGTTGTTGCTGGATATTGGCTGTTTTCTGTGTAAATGAGAGTCGCGTTACGATAAATGGGAATTGTGGATGGAATCATGGCGAACCTTGGTCTTGTGTTTGTGTGTAACAAAGGTTCCAATGTTGATCAATAAAGGTATTAATGATGAAATGAGATGAAATGGAATTGTTTATTCTGTAAATGGGATATCGGAACCACTTCTACACTTCATATAAAAAAAACTGGCCAAATGCGAGTCGGACTCGCACACGAAGGGTTCCGTACCACAAGGCAAAAACGCCAAAGAAAAACACGTTTGTTGTATGGGAGCATTGGGAGCCCCCCTTAAATATTTAATTTATGTATTTAAAGAAAGAAAGAAAGAAAAAGTATTAGTATACGTGTAAGTAGTAGTAGTAGTGTAAGTATTAGTATTAGTGTTGTTGTTATTTGTTGTTATAGCTGCAACAGATAATCATCTGTAAAAATTTCAACTGTCTAGCTATCACGGTTCATGAGATACAGCCTGGTGACAGAAAGAAAGACAGACGGACAGTGGAGTCTTAGTAGGGTCCCGTTTTTCGGAGACATGTGACATCTACTAACCCTTGCTGGGCCCGCGTGGAAGATTTTAGCCCACTCGCTCCCAAAGAGAGTGAGAACATTATAGGTTAATTATGCTAACATAGATTAGTTGTTTTCTTGAGGAGCCCGTGGCTAAATAATAACAGCCGCACAAGTCGATAGATCAGGTTAAGCTACGCTTGCCGCGGTTGGTCTGTGGATGGGTGACCATCTTTACATACCGTGACCCCTCCGTGCTTCGGAAAGCACGTTAAGCCGTTGGTCCCGGCTGTCATTCGTGGAACTTTGACAGTCGTTACGGGTAGTCAGAGGCCCGAAAGTCTGACAACCGGTCTTATCGTATTAACCAGTAATTGTGTTGTGGAGGTCAGATAGGTAGTCGCTCCATGTAAAATACTGGTATTCAGCTGCATCCGGTTAGACTGGAAGCGGACTCCAACATAGTTGGGAAAAGGCTAGGCAGATGATGAGTTTATTTGTCTTTCCAGCACGCGTAGCATGAGCACCGGTTTGTCGACAGAAGAGTAGACAAAGATGACGTTCCGTGTAGACAGTACGACGGCAGCAAAGTAGAAAGAGGCAACTGCACTTTTTACGAAATTCACTGTTTTACTTAATTTGACTCAGAATTCTTTGTTTTGTCATACAATTTTTTTTTGTTTTTGATTCTTTATTTTTACTGATATTAAGTCACATTATAAGGAGGGGTCCATGGCCAAATAATAACAGCCGCACAAGTTGATTGATCAGGTTAAGCTACGCTTGCCGCGGTTGGACCGTGGATGGGTGACCATCTTTACATACCGAGACCCCTCCGTGCCTCGGAAAGCACGTTAAGCCTTTGGTCCCGGCTGTCATTTGGGGATCTTTGACAGTGTAATTTTGGGAGTTTTGTTTTTTTTTGGGATTTTGTAGATAACCGTATATACTTTGTGGCCGTCGAGTAGAAAGTTTTCTACTGTCTTTAGCGATTACAAAATCCCTTAGACAACTGACAGTTGTCAGTGTGATTTTGACATTTGGGATAGAAAACTTTCTTCTGAAATAGTCTACATAAAAAAGGACCTAGACAAAGATCGTTAGAAACTAAAGACAAAATGACAGATAGTAGAAAGATTTCTAGGCGGTATGTCAAAAATGAAGAAAAGAAATGTCACTTTGTATAGAAAGCAATGTGTCTTCTCTTCGTAGAGATAGAAGTGTTCATGCTACGCGTGCAGGAAGACACAATATCATATCAGTATTCTTAGTATGTGTTACAAGTAAACAAACGTTAATAAAGGGTCTGTTCTCTCTTTTGTTTTTGAGCACATAGAAACATTTTTACGTTGTAAATTAAAAAAAAAACAATGTTAATGTTGAAGCTTTGTTTACAATTTCGTTATTATTCATAAAAAAAAATAGAAACAAACAAGACTCTCCTTTGTAGTACACGACGAAAAATACCAGGGCATATGCCTTGAAATATAAACGGGAAAGGAAAAACAGCTAAGGCAAACTAGCTATCCGTCTGTTTACATGCAAAAATAAAACGCATTGGACGAGCGAGGTCAAAGAGGCTAGGCCACAGACAAAAGGAAAAACTAGATTGTTCCTGACAGAATTATTATTTATTTGTTTAAAAAAAACTTCTATGCGCCATTATACACTGGTATTTTTGTTAGAAAGCTCCCACAGTCACTCCTTAGCCAAATGTGATTAAATCTTCACTCCACATTAAAAATGGTTTAGGTTACATAATTTCATCAATATAATAGCTGACTTCGTACCGCCTCAGAATCAAAAAGCCGTTCTATACAAAACGTATGAGATAATAAATATCTTCATTATTATTATTTTGTTTTATGAATTTTTCCCATGTTTTAATTTCTGCAATTCGGGGCGGAGACAAATCCAACAAACCAAAGATCAGAACGATCGGTCCAACCGTTCGTGAGTTATAAATAGGCGACCTAACCTCATCATTTCAGCCGAAAGACGTCCACTGCTGGACATAGGCCTCCCCCCAAAAAGGGGGGGGGGGGTTGCCATAATCGCCACGCTTGGCAGGCGGGTTGGCGATCGTAGTATAGTATGGTGGTGGAATGCATAGAGAACGCTGCTGCCCATTCTCCGGTACGACCCTTAGTCGCCTTTTACGAGACCCACGGGAAGTATGGGGTGACGTTATTCATTAAGTCCGGCACCACACAGACCTAACCTGAATTTCATCATCATCATCACTTCAGCCGAAAGACGTCCACTGCTGGACATAGGCCTCCCCCAAAAGGGGGGCGGTTTGCCATAATCACCACGCTTGGCAGGCGGGTTGGCGATCGCAGTATGGTATGGTGGTGGAATGCATAGAGAACGCTGCTGCCCATTCTCCGGTACGACCCTTAGTCGCCTTTTACGACACCCACGGGAAGTATGGGGTGACGTTATTCTTTAAGTCCGGCACCACACAGACCACCTGACTTTACTTTATTTATATAGATTGTTACCTGCATGGCCTGGTGAAAACATCACAAAACAACAAAAAAAGAGGAAAACAACAACATCAGCTGTCAAACTCCTATTCAAACCGCTTACCAACTAAAAACCAGTAGAATGTAATATTTACAAATTATTTTAAGCCGGAACGAATTACCGACAGTCGCTGACAAGTTATGATATCCGGCCGTCATCGATTACGAAATGTATCGATAATAAATCCAATCAGTGCCCATCACTAGTGACGTGGTCCCGTTAATTCAAACAACACTACATACTAGCTTCATGTCAATTGTCATCTGTTTTTGACACGTGTGTAATGTTAGGGTCGACAGATTTAGATTTCATAATGTTTGATTCTGAATTTTACATTATGTAGGTACAGAGCGATCGACATCACACTAATATTATAAAGGCGAAAGTGTGTTTTTTTGGCGCAATATTATGTCTTCAAAAAAAAATATTTTTCTCGAAACCTATCGAGTGGGGTATCAAAATAAAGGGTCTTTAAAGGTGATTACAAAAATATAACAACTTATTTGGTTAAAAGTAATTCGAAGTGACAAATCGTAAAACACACCAAAAAAAACACGTCGTAAACACGTACCAAGATCTTTCAAATTTGTAAACTAAAAAGCTGGAAATAAAAAAACAAGTAATTAAAAAAACTAAAAAACGGGACCCATTTGAGTTTGAAAATGTAATAAAAAAATGGTATGGGTCCCGCCTGCTTCCAACTTTTATTTAATTTAAAATGGCCTTGTTTATAGCTTTTCAGTTTTTTTTAACTTAATTTTTTTACCGCAGTTGGGTTTTTTAGTTTTTTTAATTACTTGTTTACTAATTGCGCCCCGCGGTTTCACCCGCGTAAGTGTCGATCTCGTGGGAATATCGGGATAAAAAGTAGCCTATATGTTAACCCAGGGTGTCAGCTACCTACATACAAAATTTTATCAAAATTGGTCCAGACATTTGAGCGTGAAGAAGTAACAAACATAAACACTCACAAATTTTCGCCTTTATAATATTATTATTAGTGTGATTGTTGTCTGTGAATTAGTCTGAAATCGCCAACCCATCTTGACCAAGCGTGGTGATCAATGCTCGTGCCTCCTCTGTATGAGCAGAGGACTTTGCCCAGCTGTGGGACATTATAAGGCTGGTCTCATAATTTTTGAAGTGAAAACTTCTTTATGAGATGGGCATTTTGTGAGATGGGGAAAAAAAAAAACTGTCCAAGTGCGAGTCGGACTCGCACACGAACGGTTCCGTACCACAAGGCAAAAACGCCGAAAAAAAACACGTTTGTTGTATTGGAGCCCCCCTTAAATATTTATTTTATTCTGTTTTTAGTATTTGTTGTTATAGCGGCAACAGAAATACATCATCTGTGAAAATTCAGGGTTCATGAGATACAATCTGGTGACAGGCGGACAGACGGATAGTGTAGCCTTAGTAATAGGGTCCCGTTTTTACCCTTTGGGTACGGAGCAATAATAACCATTGAACTCGCGCCACTGTTACCGTAACCGACACCGCGCGTGTTTTGTATTGTATAAGACAATTAAAAAAATATACACTGCCACTGTTTTTTTTTTGTATGGTATTTTTTTAAGTCAGTGACTGTTCCTAACTCGACTTTAAAGAACTGATACGCGAAAACCTTTAAAGTCCTGATTTTCAGGTAACAAAGATAATGAAATTAAAGCATTTCTAATTTCTTTCTTTCAGCTCAAAGGAGAGATAGAGATGAAAAGACACTTTGGAAGGAAAAATAATAGAAGATTGACCAAGACTCCCCGAATGATGATCACAAGAATGAAGACCCTGGTAAATAGACAGACAGAGCGTTTACCATATACAGCCTATAATGTTCCCACTGCTGGGACACAGGCCTCCTCTCGGTGAGAGGGAGTGGGCCGTAATCCACCACGCGGGCCCAGTGCGGATTGGCAGATGTCACATGTCTTCGAATTTTTGGTTCTAGGACATGCCGGTTTCCTCACGATGTTTTCCTTCACCGTTTTGAGAGCAGTGGTGATGAAATAATTTACACAAAGTGAAGCGCCTGTCTGGGTTCGAACCTACGACCTCGTAAGTCACGGCCGTTACCACTTGGCCACCACTGCTCTCCAGAGCGTTTAGAAGATCGAAATTACCCCAAACCGATAAGCAAAGACCGCCCATTGTGTCACTTTCTGTAACATTTCGAAGACCTTGTGATGGCCGCAGGAACCCGTTGGATGCGAGAAGTACAGAACCGGTCGAAGTGGAGGTGCTTGGGGGAGGCCTATGTCCAGCAGTGGACGTCTTTCGGCTGAAACGATGATGATGATGTAACATTTCTACATTTAGGTTTATCTGTTATTCGTATAGTGTAACGTGTCCAGACGCCAGCACATCAGGCTACTACAATCTGTCAAATTTCTTTAATAGATTTTCAACTTTATTGCTACAGCAGAAGGTTCAAAGTTGATTGGGAAAATTTGACAGTTTCGGGTAGCTTGATGTGCTGGCGTCTGTACATAATAAATAGTATTCTATTCTATCGTGGATTGGCTTTGGCAATGGATAATGACCGAACTTAACCGAATTTATTAAAAAAAAAACACAAATAAACACATAAGATAATAAAACACATTTTTTTTTAATTTTTTTTTTATTTAAAGGTAGAGAGACACCTAATAAGTAACAGAGAAGGAAACAGGAAAAAAAATTGCAACCTAGAAAGAAAATCATTCAATTATAGACGCAGGCGGAGACGCAAGCAAAACTAGTTCAAAAGCTACAGAACCGTCATAAAAATTATGACCACGACAACATTCATAATACTTTGTGTTACTACCCTCATATGCATAAATATTTTACGATGCAACCTCATAGAGATGGGACACTATAAAGATAATGAAAACTGTGTTCGTACAATTAGAATGTTCTAGCAAATGTTGGTTATACTCATCTCAGCAGGATTTTACAGTTATCAAACATTTTATGATTTTCTTTCATTACTTGGGATCCAGTGGCTAGTTGTTTTAGTGTGGTATGTAAAACAGGATGTTGCTGGTAAAGAATGTAGGTTGATAGTGTTTTGGTAACTATCTAATCCTACAGGATTTAAATCAGAAGTTGTTTTTTATTACATTATGCAATGGTAGATATTTGCTTAAGAGCGTTTACGCCGTACGGCATTTCATACAAACTTTCAAGCCCTTATTTTTCGAAATTTATGAACCCATTTTAATGAAACTTCGTACGCATAAGCAGGATACAAAGGTCTAAAAAGTTAGTATAGAACATTTTCGAAATGTCTTATTTAAAAAAAGATAACTGGAAATCTCAGTTTCTATGGAAAATTTAAAATCGGTCTAATTTGGATGTAACACAATTTTTCGAAAATGTTATCTACTAACTTTTTAGACCTTTGTACCCTGCATATGCGTATGAAGTTTAATTAAAATCGGTTCATTCATTTCGAAAAATAAGGGCTTGAAAGTTTGTATGAAATGCCGTACGGCGTAAACGCTCTTAAAGTCATCATTTCTTACCTTGAAGAACTACAACTTTTATGAATAAACCGCTCCTATACAGGGTTATTGGAAAAACAGCCCAACAGCCTCTTAAGAGGTCATTGTATTCGTCATTATGAACAACTTTTACTATGGGACCAAGCATGAAATCGCGAAAAAAAATCAGCTGTTTCCTACATTTTGACGAGTTATACGAACATAAATGTAGGGAACAGCTGATTTTCGACGCATCATATCCATACCAGGCCTCCGTCACTCCATGTACTTGCGCGCTATAATTACCTACCGTACGATGCCGTCTGGTACCTTATGTCACAAAATACAGATAGTACAGAAGTCAATCACGTGTATGTACTTCACTTTTTATACCTACGCTCGGCGGTCGCGCTAGGGTTGTCAACTTTGGCTTATGCACAAAAAACTAACGTGGTAGTGGCACTCGTGTCTAGTTGTTTGATTTATTGTTGAGTTTATTCTAAAATATTAAAACAAAACAATAAACATAGTATTACAATACAAAAAGTTTACTGAACAAAAACATATAAAATTTTACATTTGTCAATTTTCACTATCGAAAATCCCTAATAACTTCAAAACCTATTTACACAATTTATTTTGTCCTATCCGTTTTAGACCTAAACCTATCAAATGACACTAAAAACAACACAATATCTACACCAACAAAAAATCATGTTTTCAACTTACGTAATACATAGTTGGTGGCATGAATTTACCTTACAAAAACCTCCTCCTTTTTTGAAGTCGGTTAAAAGTTACTTTGTTAATACTGATTCAAAATAGGAAACTATTATATAAATCGAGCTTAGATAGGCATTTTTTTGTTGCTCCATTTTTGCACTTCACAGACGCGTGTCTCAAGCGAATGACACGCGTGCTCGCACTACTCCCAACCCGTCTGAGATATCGTGTCCGTGAGCGGTGTCTATGTGTGCGTTGTTCGAGCGCACTTTGTATGTAGATTGTCTTCTGTACTGTCTGTATTTTGTGCTTATGTGCAGTAGATGGGTGCAAATCAAGTAAAAGAAGGGATTAACACCTAACATTTTTCCATTTACCTGTCAATGAAGATGTCATGTCATGTATTAGATGTA
Source organism: Mesoligia furuncula (assembly GCA_916614155.1). Lineage (NCBI taxonomy): Eukaryota > Metazoa > Arthropoda > Insecta > Lepidoptera > Noctuidae > Mesoligia > Mesoligia furuncula. The sequence goes on from OU744815.1 coordinate 7,218,059, forward strand.
ATGCACAGTCAGCACCAATTTATAAAAAAAATATTTTATAAACGATACAATTTTAAACTAAAACCTATAGTCAGAACATATTATTATTCACAGTTCTCAATAAAATAGACACAAATAGCTATGTTATTTTTAATTTTATCGAAGAGGCAGCCCTGCGATTACTGTGGGATAGCGCAGTGCGAAGCAATCACAACTGTACGCTTGAGCATTTAGGCACATTTTAGCATGCAGCGGTTGCTGACGCGACGGAGTAGGCTATTATAGCAGTAGGTATTGGAAATTGTCTACTGAGTGAAGTATCTGTTACGTAGTAACTATTTAGTAATCTGTATCCATACTAATATTATAAATGCGAAAGTGTGTCTGTCTGTCTGTCTGTCACCTCCTCACGCTTAAACCGCTGAACCGATTCACATAAAATTTGGTATAGATATAGTTTGAGTCCCGGGAAAGGACATAGTATAGTTTTTATCCCGATATTCCCACGGGATCGACACTTATACGGGTGAAGCCGCGGGGCGCAGCTAGTTAGGTATAAATGCGATAGTGGCGCCGAATCCCTTGTTCACAAACTAAACTAAATTTAAGTTCAGTGCATCTTTTTCTTTCTATTTCATTAAGAAAAGGACAGAAGATAAATATTAGTTAAGTCCTGTCAAATTAGACAGCGCCTAACGTAAATTGACGTATTTTTAGTAGCCATGTTTTTAATCACGTCTAAACTTGCTATGGAGTATCTTAATTTGACAGGACTTAACTTAATACATTTATCTTCTGTCCTTTTCTTAATGAAATAGAAAGAACAAGATGCACTGAACTTAAATTTAGTTTAGTTTGTGAACAAGGGATTCGGCGCCAGTGTCTGTCTGTCTGTTACCTCTTCACGCTTAAACCGCTGAACCGATTCAGATGAAATTTGGTATAGAGATAGTTTGAGTTCCGGGAAAGGACATAGTTTAGTTTCTATCCCGATATTCCCACGGGATCGACACTTATGCGGGTGAAACCTCGCTGCTAGTTAAGAAATAGATCCTAATACTCATCCTAGGAAGTCTTACAAGTGTTTAGACAACCATACAGAAACAATTACTCCTCAAGAAAACCTCAAGCGGCGAAAATATAATAACCTCATCGGAAATTATATTTTCGAGCCGTTTGGGGTTGAAACCCTCGGGCCGAGGGGTCCGAGTGCTCATGGTCATTTTAAAGAAATTTCGAAATGGCTGGTTGACACTTCCCGTGGCCCAAGGGCTGGCTTTTACCTTGGCCAGAGGCTAAGCATCGCCATACAACGTGGTAATACCGCCAGTCTCTTGGGTACATTACGAGTCGACAGCGATGCGGATGAGTTTTTCGAATTCGCAACTAAAAAATTTAAAAAAATTCGAATTCGAAAATCGCAATTTTCTAGTTTCTGTATAGTTTTAGTTAAGTTAGAATTTAATTTTGTTATTTTTACCATGTTCTTAATAATTAATTACATTACTCCTTGAACATTCCCCACATACTGCCAGCCCTGCTCGTAACACGATATATTTTGTACCATTTTCGGTCCGTTCCGTATATGGGGCAGATTGTATGGCAGTTTGTTGTGTAACCATATATTATACGGTAAGCTTTTATACAGACAGTCCCATTGAATGAAAAGGGTATCACGGTATGGGGTTTCTGTTAAACTGGTAAACAAATGTAGTAGGTAAGTAGAGTGTAGTATTTAATGTACCTACATGGGTTTAAAACAAGTAACGAAATAAACTGGCAAAGCTCAAATATTAACACGCTTTTATCGGGTCGACCTGTATGTAACTATGTAATGGAACCTCGTCGTCGTCGTCGTTCAGCCGATAGACGTCCACTGCTGGACATAGGCCTCCCCCAATTTTGGGAGGGTTTGCCATAATCGCCACGCTTGGCAGGCGGGTTGGATATGATATGATGGTGGAACACATAGAGAACGCTGCTGCCCATTCTCCGGTACGATCCTTAGTCGCCTTTTACGACACCCACGGGAAGTAAGGGGTGGTGCTATTCTATAAGGTGTTCTGTAAGGCGGTGCTGGTCTTTTTATTTTTTCTGTAATGGAATCTAAGGTAACTAATTTAACCATCTTCCAAGGGTCGCAACGTAATGAAAATTGGCAGCTGTATGTGGTTCTGATGACAATACAATAATATGGTATTGTCGAACTGATCTGATGATGGAGCCTGAAGATATGAACTGGAACTTCATGATGGAAAATCGTATCATAACTGTTTTGGACTTCTTAGAAATGTCTTAATTTTTTGTTTTTACGTGCATTTATAAAAGCGTGTTTTTCTAGTGTTTTTTAAACTATTAATTTATTTATATCATCATCTGCCTAGCCTTTTCCCAACTATGTAAGGGTTGGCTTCCAGTCTAACTGGATGCAGCTGAATACTAGTCTTTTACATGGAGCGACCGCCTATCTGACCTCCACCACCCAGTTACCGGGTAATACGATACTCCTTAATAATACTGGTGACTGGTGATGACTTAACGTCCACGACCAACGGCTTAACGTGCTTTCCGAGGCACGGAGGGGTCTTCGTATGTAAAGATGGTCACCCATCCACGGACCAACCGCGGCAAGCGCAGCTTAACCTGATCGATCGAAACGTGCGGCTGTTATTACTCATCACTGATGAAGACACTATGAGGGTATTAAACGTTTTTCATAGATGTGACCTTCTCCCAAATTGTTGTTTTGTTTTATGTTGTGTGTTTTTATTTTTTTGCGTAACAAAGATCCACGAATGACAGCCGGGACCAACGGCTTAACGAGCTTTGGTAATTGATATGACAGAACAAGTAATTACACTCCTACCTAAAGGATTGGCCTTAAAAAATGGAAAGACCTAAGAAAGACCCGTTTTCACTAGCACTAGGAAACATCTCGGTGAGACGTTATTTGAGATATACATATATATATCGGATCAGGTAGGATTTAAGGTCTGTCTCGTTATTGTCAGGGACATTTTAACTACTGCTGTGGGCGTACTGTGGGTAGTGTTGGTTATTGCGCAACAGAAAAACGGTTTGCAGTTCAAATCAGATTATAATTTCATGCACAATTAATCACACTAGTAAATCACACACTGTAGGTACATAACACAACTAGATATACAGTAAAATAATGATGTACAGTAACAAAGTAATTGCGAACAAATCGTAGGATCGATTACTGTTCGTATAGTGACAGAGCCACCCAAATATAGCGTATTTAGAATACAGGTATAAGGCTGAACTTTAGTAAACCGACAGGTTTGTCGGGAGCTAGTGCTCTGTCAGGAGTCGAGTCCGAAGACCGACTGATTCTAGCACAAACGAATGCGGTCAGTTATAAGGGGTTTGTCCCCACTATGCATTCGCCCCACAACAACTCTGTCCGATGACGCACGGAAGTACGTCAACGTGTTTACTTGAGTTGATACAAAATACTAAAATGTGATAAATCTAATAAGACTTACATTATAAGTGATCAGATATTACAAGAATAATTGTCTTAAATAAACAAAGCAGATTTAACAAAGTAAATCATTTTAAAATCAAAATAACATGTCATCAATTGTTTTGAACAAAAACATCGGTTACAATTATCGAGATAAGATACCAAAATCAATTAGTGCGTACATCGAATACTCAATCAATTATGTTACAATTTATTAGACAATAATTGATAGTAAAAATCACTTAAGTTCATAATAAGAACAACAAATCATAACAAATTAAGTTTACTACCCACAATTATTGTAATAATTGAAGCCAACTCCGACATATATATTACAATATATGATTGCACTTTTGGATTTTCAACGATCAACTTAGTGCCGAAAGTTCAAACGATATGATATAAAATTTAGCAAAACTCAATTCTACAAAATCCCAACTGTCTATTCCGAACAAACTATTTCCGGCTCTCTTCCATATTCTTTTAACCGGATGACGTCATAAGTTCCGCTTTTGTCGAGCAACTCCCAGGATATTACGTCAGCAATAATAGGAATCGCTTCTATAATACATCCAGCAACAATAATTGTTTAGACGAATCAAGGAAATGTACATAAATACTTTGATAAAAGCTTTTTCTTCCGAGAATTGAGATGAAACAAAGACGCATTTAGGGTGTCCGGATACAAGAAAATTGGGAATAGTGATTGAAATCCTACCCTTCATTCTATGTGTGCGACGAAATGGGAATATCAATAGTGGTTTCTAGGATACGAGGAAGTAACATCACGTATGTATTCCCTGCGCGGGGATAGACAAAGGTATCCTGTATAAGGTACCTTTGTAACAAAACACCAGGGGTGGCCAACTTGGTTAGACTAAAGATCTACTGTTCACTGACGACAGCCTGTGCGATCTACCAATTACATACTTCTTGAAATCTTATATGAAACAGCTTAGTTAAGTACACAATTATGTAGTATTTTTTTATTTTATTAAGAGAGACAAATATTAAACTGAAAATTATTCTTAGTAACCTACTTATTTATATTAATGTGACCCAGGTTGGCCGAAGCAAGGAAAACCTGTTCAGGTGGAGATTCATAGACGACTCCGCCTTGGAGTGTAAATGTGGTGCTGTCCCACAAACGATGGGACACTTAATATCGTGTCCTGCGTGTCCTGTCAGCTGCACGTTACAGGAACTGATGGACGGTGATGAAGGGCGCCTTCATCAAACAAGTAGCCGAATTCTGGGCCGAGTACATTTAGGTTGCTATCGACACGCTAAGAAGAAGAATGTGAGCATTGTGTTTGAGCATCTTTGGCTAGATTTGTAAAATCAGGTTTGTAGATGGAAATATTTTTTGCCTTGCCACGATCGACTGGACGAATAGTCGCGATCGACCGGTTGGCCACCCCTGCGTATACCCACATTTCCGAATGTCATGTTACAAGGAGAGTGTGTCAGCTGCTGCCGCTGTGTTAGACTTCGAAATAATGGACGGTAGGTACTGGTATAAATCTGTTGTACAAGTTCTGAACCTCTGAAGTTCTGAACATAAAAATGGCAACATTGGTTTGCACAGACATCCTCTCACCCCAAACGCATATACCGTCTCCGTACCGTCGCGGTCGTGGGTAAAAAAGACGAATTTGAGCGACGTCCGCAATGAAAGAAAGAAAGAAAAAGTATTTATTGCGACTCGTACGGGAAGATCACAAACTAAACTAAACACAGTAAAATAAAAATACAAGTTATAGAAAAAAAAAAGTAACAAAAGAAAATGAAACATGCGAGGCCAAAAGGCTCCTTTCTCAGCATGATACTGCGACTTAACCTTTTAACCGCTTGTGTCGCATTTATGTGACACATATTTCCGTGCCCCTACCGCGCGTGTCGTATGTCTGCGACAGAGAACATGCATGATTTTTTCGTTCTATTCAACGATTGCTCCTTCTTATTTGTTGTAGTTATTATTTTATCGATTTAGGTATTCAGCTGCATCCGGTTTGACTGGAAGCCGACCCCAACATGATTGGGAACAGGCTAGGCAGATGATGATGATTATTTTATCGATTTGTAGCCGCGCGCTAGGGGCACGGCAATTGATATTTAGTCAAGCGCTTAAAGGGTTAAAAAAATAAATGTCGCAGCATTGGTATTCTGTAAGGGCCCGCTGCAATGCTACGATGATGGGACGACGACTGGCCCCCTGGCGGTGCGAAGAGGAGGCGCGGGCGCGGCCGGTCTCGCGGTATAGCTCCGCATTCCTGATAAAATAATCTAATAACATTGCCCAATCCGGAGACCGAAGACAGGACAACGTTCAGAAGTCGCCCTTGCAACCACTAAACCAGTCAGCGACAAAAATCTATTAACACTGCCTTTTTCACACAAATTAACACAAAATTATTCGATACATTGCATTTCAGCATTTCATACATTGCAATACCTAAATTTCACCTGTCCGGCTGTCACGGTTCATGAGATACAGACTGGTGACAGACAAAACAGACAGACGGAGAGTGGAGTCTTATTAATAGGGTCCCGTTTTTACCCTTTGGGTACGAAACCCTCAAAACTGCAGTACCTTCATATTAATCGACTGGTGTCGCTGACTATAGGTACCTATAATTTTTTTAACAACACATTCGAAGTAGAATCGATTGTCACCATCAAAAGAAACGTCATCGAACAAAAATCAATCATGTAGTAGTAGGTACCTAACACAACACATAAAGCTGATAATTGATTGCATTCAATACGTCGCCGTCGTCGGCGTGTCTCAAAGGCACTAAGTACTAGAGGCAAGTTTAATGAAAATGGCCATTAGATTTGACATGGTCATTAGATCGTTGACCTACGAAGTCAGTGCAATGAGGAAATATTCACTATGATTGTAAGGAAGCGGTATTAGCGGTATGTGTCAAAGAATCTATTAACTTAGGCATTTTTTGAGGAATTTACATAAGACGGAATGGTCTCGATATTTAAATCTATATAAGTCCACTGCTGGACATTCATAATGAGCCTATAAAGTTCCCTCTGGTGGGGCACAGGCTCTGTAAGAGAGAGGGGGTCACAATCCACTACGCGGGTTGGTGGATGCCACATGTCTTCGAATTCTTGGTTATAAGACAAGCCGGTTTTCTCACAATGTTTTCCTTCACCGTTTTCAAAGCAGTGGTGATGAAAACAAATTACACAAAGTAATATAGTACCTGGGTTCGAACTCACGACCTACGACACGAAAGTCGGGGCAATTACCACTGCTGGACAATATATGCCTCTAAAATAAATTGAAAGCACCCTAATCTGCGCACAAGAACATAATATTGTGATTACTATTTACTTGAGACAAGCTGTTTACCTATAAATATCTTAACCTTTATAGACTTTTCAGAGTGTGTATTTTCAAAAATGTGTTTGTTATGATGAAAAGTTCGGAGAGAATAATCCTTGGAAGTTTTAACTAAAGTTCGGACATTACGCATCGCATTTTGTAAACAACTATGACATATATTTTATCGACCTATTTCAGTACTACCTACCTTTAGTAAAATTTCTGAAAAACTTATTTTGAATCAATTGCAAAGATTTTTTAATAAAAATAAATTACTGCATAATAAACAGTTCGGTTTTACAAGGGGTCGTTCGACTACCGATGCAGGAGTTGAACTTTTAGGACATATTTATAACACTTTGACAGCCGAAGATTTTAAAAGGCGGATTCCATGGTTCGCCGGCGATTTTCGCCGATATTGCAACATTTATAAAATGAGAACTATCAATGATAAATCTATAATTATTTTTTTATTTATACTATTGACTTGTTTATTTCTAGGATAAAAATAAAAAACAGACGTAAATTAGTTTTTTTTATTTAAAAATGTAGAATAAAAAAGAGGTTCGCGCCATTTCGCGCCAAAATTCGTGTACGTGCACTCGCAATAGCGGCGCGGGAACACTGGCGCAGCGCGACACTCGATAGCTTGTTCCGCTCACACCAAGCGCCCCACCACGGTTATTCTTACATGTGTGCGTAGCTAAAGCACTACACTATTATATCAATGCACGCCAAACACGGACTACGGACGTCGTTTTAAAACAAACACTAAGAAAGTCAGTCACGTACTGAGAACGTGATCACTCACTGGGACGTACTCTGCACGTGATCGGCTGTGAAAGTGATAATGCATGGGAGGACAAATGCGATGCCTTGGGCGTCTTTTGCGATTTGTCCAAGGCATTCGATTGTGTTCTTCATGAAACATTAATCAGGAAACTGCACCACTACGGAATCCGGAACGCCTCTCTGGATCTTCTTACTTCTTACTTGAGTGATAGGATTCAGAGAGTTGATGTTAACGGAAAAAGGTCACCCGGATCTGTAGTAAGAATGGGAGTCCCCCAGGGCTCAATTCTTGGTCCTTTCTTGTTCCTTATTTATATCAATGACTTGCCGTACCTCATAAAGGATAATCATGATATAGTGTTGTTTGCAGATGACACTTCTCTTTTGTTTAAAATCAAACGTCAGCAGCTGGTTACTGACAATGTAAATAACGCCCTTGCAAAAGTAGTTAACTGGTTTAATGTCAATAACCTACTTCTTAACGGAAAAAAAAACGAAATGTATTAAGTTTACGATACCCCACGTTAGACAAGTAGAAACTAGTGTTCTCATTAAGGATGAAGAGTTAAAACCCGAAGATACCACAGTATTCTTAGGCATAACGTTGGATGCCAAGCTTCAATGGGGCCCCCATATAGATAAATTGTCAAAAAAGCTTAGCTCTGCAGCATACGCCGTTAGGAAAATTCGTGATTTGACTGATTTAGAGACAGCCCGTTTAGTTTACTTTAGTTATTTTCATAGTGTGATGTCGTACGGTATTCTGTTGTGGGGAAATGCCGCCGATATTCAGACAATTTTTATTTTACAAAAAAGGGCAATTCGTTCTATTTATAAATTAAGTCCTAGACACTCCCTCAGAGACAAATTTAAAGAGATTAATATAATGACTGTGCCTTCTCAGTACATTTATGATAATCTTTTGTATGCACATAAAAATATTAATCTGTTTAAAAAATACAGTGATATCCATAACATAAATACTAGGAACAAACACAAATTTGTTGTTCCTACAACAAGGCTCAAGAAAATAGGTGGCTCGTTTAGATGATCTAGATAATTATTGTACTATGGTTTTGCTATTAGGTAATAGCACTGGTATTACCAAAAAGGACATAGTGGATGGTGTGAACACCTTAGTAAAGTTAAACGTAGGTAAGCTAATGTTGTGTGCTTTTCCTTACTCAGATACTTTAACATATAACGAAAATAATTATATTTATAAGTTGAATAATACTATTCACAAGCTGACTTGTTGTCATAGTGACAAATTATTGTTTTTTGACACTAACAAGTTTGTTAGTGGTTTTAAGTTAACTCAGAGAACTTTATCTCTGTCTGGGGAATGTAGACATCTGATTGCTATGTTGATAGCATATAATATTAACGAGGTTATAGCTAATATAACGAATTCTAGTATTAGTGACGAGTCCGTGTTGCCAAGTTATACTAACAACATAGTGATTAATTATGAATCGTCATGTAGTACGAAGGAGGATCCACCTATAATACCAACATCCTTGGAGACCACTACCAGTCAGATAGGATATTCTCCTCCTGCTGGAACTTATTCGGGCAATCTAGACTCTCCAGTTGTAGTTGTGGAGGTCACTCCGGATAACCATTTAAACTAGTCAGTGGGACAACAGAAGTTACCCCTTCAAATAACCAATTACTATTACAGAATAATAAAAAGGTATCTTCTGGCAATATAATTAATAATAATAAAAAACCAAAGGGAGTGCAACATATTTTAAAATTATTTAATCAAAATATCCAAGGTTGCGCTTCCAAATTACTGGAAATAGAATTGTTTTTGGAAAACACCAAGTTTGATGTCATTTGTCTAACAGAGCATTGGTTGAAAGATCATCAAGTGATGTCAATTAATTATGAAAATTATTGTGTAGTTAGCCATTTCAGCCGAAAACGTATGTTACATGGCGGGTCATTAATATTAATTAAAAATTCTATTAAATCGAAAGAACGAAAAGACATAATCGGGTTGTCTGTTGAACACGCCATTGAATTGTCCTGTGTTGAGCTTGATAAGCATGTTATAGTATGCGTATACAGACCTCCAAGTTACCAGAATCTATTGGTGTTTGATTCTGTAATGGAAGATGTGTTAAAGAAACTTAGTACTAGTAGTAAGTCAATAATCGTATGTGGAGATTTTAATATTAATTTATTGGAAAATAACTCGAATACTGTCAGATTGTTAAGTCTTTTTAAGTCATTTGATTTGTCAAATGTTTTTATTGAACCAACCCGAGTGACAGCTTCTTCTGCCACTTGTATTGATAATGTTTTTTGTAATTGTGATTACTTACACAAAGAAATTGTAAATAAGTTGCCATCTGATCACAGTGGACAAACAATAACATTTAGCTCCTACATGCCTTTACAAAAAATTCAAATAAGGTTTAGGACAATTACATGTAAAAAGTTAGAGAAATTAAATAATTCTTTGGCCAGTAAATTATGTGATCAGAATTTTAATTTAAATAATATAGGTGACCCAAATGAGTTCTACGCCGAGTTCTTTTCAATATTGAACGCGCAGTTTAATAACACTTTTCCACTAAAAACTAAAAGTATTTACACTAAGTTTTTATTTAGTGACTGGGCGACTCCAGGTATTCGTAAAAGCAGGGAAAAACTTTTTGAACTCTATGGCTTAAAGCAACATATGAATAATACAAACTTTCATCAGTATGTTGCAAAATATTCAAAAACTTTTAAAAGTGTGTGTCAAATAGCTAAAGCTCTTTATATTAGCAATAAAATAAAATCAGCTGATGATAAAATAAAAACTACTTGGCAAATAATAAATAACGAAACAGGTAGGAAAAAACAGCGTAATACTGAATTTAATTTAGATACTGCACATGGCCCCATCAACTCAGATGTAGAAATAGCTCAGGAATTTGAAAACTTTTTTTCTAATATTCCCCTTAAAACTACTGAAGCTTTAAATTCATCCCCCACGCTTTCTGCTGCCTTACTTAAAAAGAATGTAAAGGCATGCCCTTTGGAGTTTAGGTTTCAGCATACAGACCCTCAGGCTGTTATAAAAGCTTTTAAAGATCTTAACATTAAATCAACAGAAGATCTCTGGGGAATGTCTGTAAAAGTATGTAGATCTTTCATCGAAACCATTGCGCCCTATTTAGCTTTCATATTTAACACCAGTGTTGATCAAGGAGTCTTTCCGGATCTTATGAAACATAGTAAAGTTGTACCATTGTTCAAATCCGGTGATAGTAAAGAACCTAACAATTACAGACCTGTCTCAATTCTGCCAGTTCTCAGTAAGGTGTTTGAAAAGTTGATGCTCAATCAAATGTTACGTCACTTTAATAAAAATTCCATCTTTCATGAACACCAGTACGGTTTCACCAAAGGGCGTTGCACTACTGACGCCGGTGTTACCCTAATAAAGAACATTTTTAATGCCTGGGAAGAAGCAAAAGATGCCATTGGAATCTTTTGCGACCTCTCTAAGGCGTTCGATTGCGTAAACCATGAAACACTTCTGATGAAACTGGAGCACTATGGAATTAGAAAAACAGCACTTGATTTGTTAAGATCATACCTGAAAGATAGAAAGGTTAAAGTTCAAGTAAACGGCGTAAACTCATTAGGGTCTGAAATGACAATGGGTGTTCCTCAAGGTTCGATATTGGGTCCATTCCTCTTTTTAGTTTACATTAATGATTTACCCCAATTACTTCAAAATCAACCGAAGATGGTGTTATTTGCAGATGATACATCATTGATCTTTAAGATAGACAGACGGGCACAAAATCTTGACGATGTGAATAACTCTATTCTTCAGGTCCAAGATTGGTTCACGGTAAATAATTTGGTACTGAATGAAAAGAAAACCAAATGCATTAGATTTAAATTACCTAATGTTAGAAGTAGCGAATGTGACATCATACTTAATGGAGAAAAACTGGAATTTGTTGATCGAACGGTTTTTCTGGGAATCACGCTAGACGAGAAATTACAATGGGGACCTCACATAACATCTCTTGCGGGGCGGCTTAGCTCGGCCGCTTATGCTGTTAGAAAGATTAGACAATTAACTGATGTAGAAACCGCGCGTTTAGTCTATTTTAGCTACTTTCACAGCTTAATGTCGTACGGCATTTTACTATGGGGTCGAGCTGCTGACATTGAATCCATCTTTATTTTGCAAAAGAGAGCTGTCAGAGCCATTTATAATCTACGTCGCCGCGAATCTCTCAGGGAACTTTTTAAAAAGATTAATATTATGACGGTACCTTGCCAATTTATTTATGAAAATATTATGTATGTTAGAAAAAATCTACATCTTTTTAATAAAATAAGCGATAGACATAATTTTAATACTAGAAATAAAGATAAAATACATCAACCATTTTTTAGATTAGCCAAAGTAAATACATCTTTTATGGGGTACTGTGTTAAATGTTACAATAAAATACCTTGTGATATATTGCAATTAAATGAAAGAAAATTTAAAACTCACATTAAACGTACACTTTGTAAACAAGCATACTATAAATTAGAAGATTATATCCAAGATAAGAACGCTTGGAAACATGCTGGTTCTGCTCCATAGGACAATCTAGAGTCTAGACAAAATCAAACTGGTTGCTAATTTAATTGTAAAATTGATTCTTTCTTCTTTTTTTTGAAGTTGATTTATATTCTGTAATTACTTAAACTCACACCCTGACTTATTACTTGTAATTTTTTATTTTAATGAAAATCGTTTATTTTTACCATGTTTGTAAATATGTGAGCACCATGTATCTATTAGATAATTAATTTATGTCATGTTTTCATTTTTAATTCTTTTACCTATTTTGGTATAGTAATTTTATTTTATTTTAGGTGCATCGTCTTCACATATTATTATATAATTAATGTATACAAAATATTGTAAAACATTTTAAAAGAGTAACGGTGGAGTTTCTTGCCCATTCTTCTCCATACGAAAACTACCTTTTGGAATGGGCGACTAGAATCAATTCTATTTTTTTGTAATTTTTGACGTTCAAAAGTGCCTTTTAAGTGCCTACTTGAAATAAATGTTTTGACTTTGACTTTGACTTTGACTTTGATGCCAATGTATACATTTTTATAATAAACTTCCTAGCCACATTCAAGAACTAAGCCTAAACAAATTCAAAGCTTTTATAAAGCGAAAACTATGCCAGAAAGCCTATTATACTGTAAAAGACTATATTGAGGACAAAAAGGCTTGGGATTGAGCTGCTCCAATAGGTTTAGACAGTGAATGTTATTTTGCAATTTTTACACTTTAATATTTTCTTTTTTTTTTAAGTATCTATTTACTTACACAATGACATGTACATTTACTGTATAAAGTATTATATTATTTTAATTATTGTGAATGTGAGGACTATGTGGGTCATTGTTTACATTTTAATCGTGGTCTGGCAGTTTGAGTAGTTTATGCGGCCTACCCAAATGTCCTGTCTTTGGTATTTTTCGTCGAATCGTTGAGCTCCTGAAGTTCTGAGTTGAGCTGCACGGTTACTGACAAATGCGTGCACTGACTGGACAGGTCCCCTCAATCTGTGTGGTTCTTTCCTCAAAAGATCTTTTCAGACACTAATCTACATGGTCCTCAAAGATTATGTCCGGATTTTTATATACACATTGACATTGATGAATTTTATTTAGACAATGACATGAATATTTACTTTGTAAAGTATTTTTTTTTTTCTTTTCATTTAATTATTGTGAAAGTGAGGACTATGTGGGTCATTTTTTTTTTCTGTGTTCCTTCTTAGTTTTAATCATGATCTGGCAGTTTGAGTAATTTACGCGGCCTACCCAAATGTCCTTTCTTTGGTATTGTTCGTCGAATCGTTGAGCTCCTCATTTCTGAGTCGAGCTGCACGATTTTTGACAAATGCGTGCACTGATTGGACAGGTCCGCTCAATCTGTGTGGTTCTTTCCTCAAAAGACAATTTCAGACATCAATCTACATGGTCTTCACACGATATGACCAAGATTTTGTCTGGACTTTAAAAGAGACTGTGACCTCTGAGTTTGTTTCGGCCTTTCTTCTCAGAGTAGTCAGATAGGAAACGCCGACCACATCTAGTTTTAAAAAATATGATGACGTGTAAAAGTGTTTGTAAAAACCTACTTACAGAAAATAAATCATTTATCATTTATCATTTATTACAAACTTAGGTGCAGTAAACATCGTGAGGAAACCATGTGCATAACTCCAGCTTCCTCATAATATGTGATAGAACAATTGTACCTATGCCAATATTTAAGGCATAATAGCTGCAATCAGTCATCAGAGTTCCCAGTCTCAATTTAGCTGCCCGTAGCTGCGCAGGACCATCTGACAGGCTATCGTCTCAAAAATTACACATTTAGATCCGATCTTGGCCCGACTACAAACAGCCGTCAAAAGAATAGCGGTCGTCTATTTGATTTAAACTGACAAAATTATCGGGTCTTGGACTCGTGAACATTGATTTTCGATACGGTACGGAAGCGTACCGAATGGTTGTGAATAGCTATGCAGGACTTGTGGTCTTATGAGCGTTTACGCCGTACGGCATTTCATACAAACTTTCAAGCCCTTGTTTTTCGAAATGAATGAACCGATTTTAATGAAACTTCATACGCAGCAGGATACAAAGGTCTAAAAAGATACTTAAGATAATTTCAAACAAAAAAAAATATTAAAACATGAGACTAAGATCAGAGCCTGCGTAAAAACGGAAGCATATCTCCAAAAACAAAACGATAATAAAAAAAATACTCGTTTTCTCACGATAAGCATCCTAAAATAAAACCTTAATAAAAAGACAACATTTGAGAAGCATCTCTATAGTGTATTTGCATTGTAAATACCGCAATAAAATCTACCAGAAACAAGGATACGTACCCTTGTAAAATGCAAACTCACACTGCAGTTGTAACAATAAACTTTCAACTTTATTGCTGTCACAATAAAGTCGTGAGTAACGGCAATGCAAAGTTTGTCAATCTTGGAGTACGTTGTAAGATTTATGTGGGTAGTAAAATAATGCGAATGATTCCCACGTGGTTGGAACGGCAGCGCAGGATTGCGAATTGTTGTGAGTATATACAAAATGGCGGACAAAAGGGATTTTATTAGTTTGACTAACTTCTGCCCGCGTGATACTTATATCTTGTTTTAACATAAAATTTATCCCCGGACCTACCGCGTCGCATCTCGTCGCCCGCGCATTACTTCGTTTTCGCTGTTCGTTATTTCTGACTTGGTTTTTTTACTCGGCCTATAAGGGTCGTAGCTTGATGTTAAATACTAACCTTCCTCAAACAAGAACGAGTCGCGCACCGAGGGTTCCGTACCATCATATTTTTAATTTTTCATCGGCGAGGCCTATATTCGTCAGTGAATTTTTACACTGTGCACTGCGGTGTAGAATATTGCAGTTTTATGTCAGCGCCATCTCTTGACCGATAGTGGAACTAATGTAACTTTTGTTGATGATTTCTCAAAAAGTGTGCTATTTAGAGACTTCGTTTTATTTTTCCTGTAATCTTTACATAAAATTCTATCACATAGAATAATGAGATTAATATTGATACGTAGACGATTTTTGTTTACGGTCGACTGGCACGCGGGCCATTCGTTTTGGGCCGTTCAGACTAAATACCCTTTCACCAGTCACTGGGTTGTGGAGGTCAGATAGGCAGTCGCTCTATTTAAATACTGGTATTCAGCTGCTTCCGGTTAGACTAGAAGCCGACCCCAACATAGTTGGGAAAAAACAGGCAGATGATGATATCTGTATTCCACCGAATAATAATAAGTAATATGTGTACAGTACTTGAATCATCAAATTGTGTCAAACGTACTACATACAGCAGTGACGAAGGTTCCAATACAACTCGATTCCTACCGGCTTCCCTTTGAAAAATGGCACAGAAAGTATTCTCATCATCTGCCTAGCCTTTTCCCAACTATTCTACATGGAGCGACTGCCTATCTGACCTCCAGAACCCAGTTACTCGGTAATACGATACCCCTTGGTAAGACTGGTTGTCAGACTTTCGGGCTTCTGACTACCCGTAACGACTGTCAAAGAACCACGAATGACAGCCGGGACCAACGGCTTAACGTGCTTTCCGAGGCACGGAGGGGTCTCGGTATGTAAAGATGGTCACCCATCCACAGACCAACCGCGGCAAGAGTAGCTTAACCTGAACGATCGACCTGTGCGGCTGTTATTATAAAACCACGGGCCCCGCGGCACAGTCAGTATTCTATAGACAAATAATATAATCATATTAAAGATATCTACTCTGGCTTACCTTTTACAAAAACTGACCCTTTGCGACTGAGTACAGTAACATTTTCGTCGGTTCACCCAGCTCTTGAACCTTTTCAACCCAGTGAATAAATACACGCCATATTTTTGTTAGAGATTACCCTCCATTTTCGCAGTTGATTTCCGGAATTGGTTTTAAAAATTTGGATGTTTGCTTTTCTTAACAAGTTCGTTGCTATATGCTTCCTGTACGAATGTGGTGGAAATTCTCTGAATAAATTGACTTATGCAGTTGTATGATTTCATCTTCTTTTAGTGTTCCGTACCCAAAGGGTAAAAACGGGACCTTATTACTAAGACTCCACTGTCTGTATGTCACACTGTGTGACAGTTGAAATGTTCACAGATGATGTATCTCTGTTGCCGCTATAACAACAAATACTATTTAAGGGAGCCCCCCATGCAACAAACGTGTTTTTTTCGGCGTTTTCGCCTTGTGGTACGAAACTCTCACCGCCTGAACTTTGTACCGCCTCAGTATAAAAAATAAATTGTCTTGTATTACTATTTTTTTCGAGATTTTTTCCCCATGTTTTAATAGTTATTCTGCTATTTGGGGCGATGATAAACCCAACAAGTCAAAGATCATAAAAACAGGTCCAGCCGTTCTTGAGATATAAATGGTTTAACTAACCCGACTTTATCGTCGACTATACCAAACAGTCACGTAGGTACAGGCCAGGTTTTAAACCTACATCTTGTATAGGCCTAACAAGCAGTCCCGACTTTCTTAGACTTTTATCACGAAAAGGTAAATAAAATATCGCAAAATCTAATACAACAAGCCAAGGTCAACCAAACAGCCAATTACAGTCCTTTCATAACAGATTTTACTGATAGCACCTTATCAAACGACCAGATGCAATCATGGCAGTTCCTTATACCCTAGACTGATCTGATAAATTTTTCGTTTTTCCTAATGAAGGTTATAGTGTCGGCTTTCCGTTGAAAAAAATAATAATAATAATAATAAAAATAGTTGAAATTAGAGGTAACTTTGTGATAGTTTTCTATCGAGAAAATTTTATCGTAGGTACTATGTTTTCGTCAAGGTCGACCCTTACATTTATAATGAAGTTTCCTGCCATATACTTTTTTTCCAATTTGAACATGATTCACTACTGTTTAAATAAAAACAAAGATTGAAGATTTAACTTTCGGCCCGCTCTTAGCAACCTTCATAAACTTCCTAACTTCCTCACAAAAATCTTGCTTATATACGAAAAAAAATAAATTCGCTTGTCCCATATAGGTAAAAAGCCAAGATTGACAGCCAATTACAGTCCTTTCAAAAGTGTCTTACTGATAACGGAGATAGCCCCTTATCTAACGACCAGACACAATCAATTTCCTCCTATTAGAATACCTTGAAAGTACCTTGTTATCAAAGGGCTGGACAAAACAAGGTTTAACCCTTTCATAGCAATGTTAATATTGACTCGAAAGGGTCAAACGTCCCTTTCGAAGGGTCCTATTCTGAAAATTTTCTGGATTGGGAAAAGGGTCGGGATAAGTGTATTTGCATTTTATTTATTTTTCGCGGTCTTATAATTGTTTGAGATAAGTATCTATGGTAAAAGCAAAATCCATAACCATGAGCATAAGCTCATGGTTATGGATTTTGCTTTTGAAACTATTTTACGATTTTAAGAAAGGATTTTTTATGGGGATTTTTTTATTAATTCAAATCAATTTAATTTATTCACAAACAATTTACATTGTGTTTGAAATCGTTCCATAGGATAAAAAAAATAAAAAAATAACATCCTTAATACAAGTACCTAACACATTTAAAAATTAACAAACAAACTCACAACATCATCATCAAAATTAACATCATGATTATAAAATTAAAATAAAAAAGCAAAAAAAAAATCACTGTCAACTCATTAAGAATTTAAGACTAGAAATTACCTACTAAAATTATGAATGAATTTTGAATGAATTTTTTTTTTCATTAAGAATTTAAGATTAGAAATAGAAATCATTTAAACCAAAAACCAAAAAGAAATAGTTCAATGTCAACTTAAATAAATAATAGGAATCATTTTGTCATTTGACCGACTACAGTAAACAAAATCAGAAAATATTCTTCAAGTATATCTATGCTAGGTTGATAGTGTGTTGAAAATGAAAATGGGAGTCCCACAGGGCTCAATTCTTGGTCCTTTCTTGTTTCTTATTTATATTAATGACTTGCCGTACCTCATAAAGGATAATCATGATATAGTGTTGTTTGCAGATGACACTTCTCTTTTGTTTAAACTTAAACGTCAGCAGTTGGTTACTGACGATGTAAATAGCGCGATCTCGAAAGTAGTCCACTGGTTCAATGTTAATAATTTGCTTTTAAACGAGAAAAAAACCAAATGCATTAAGTTTACGCTACCCCACGTTAGGCAGGTGAAAACTAATGTGTTGATAAAGGGCGAGGAATTGAATCCTGAAGACAACACAGTATTCTTGGGCATAACTTTGGATGCTAAGCTTCAGTGGGGTCCACATATAGATAAATTGTCAAAAAAGCTAAGTTCCGCAGCATATGCTGTTAGAAAAATTCGTAATTTAACTGATATAGAGACTGCCCGTTTAGTGTACTTTAGTTATTTTCATAGTGTAATGTCGTACGGTATTCTATTGTGGGGAAATGCCGCCGATATTCAGACTATCTTTGTTTTACAGAAGCGAGCTGTTCGATCAATTTATAAATTAAGTCCGAGACACTCTCTCAGAGACAAATTTAAAGAGATTAATGTAATGACTGTGCCTTCTCAGTATATTTATGAAAATCTTTTATATGCCCATAAAAACATAAAATTGTTTAAAAAATACAGTGATATCCATAATATAAATACTAGAAATAAACACAAATTTGTTGTACCTACAACAAGGCTCAAAAAAATAGGTGGCTCGTTCAGATGCCAATGTATACGCTTTTATAATAAGCTACCAAGCCACGTTCAAGATCTAAGCCTCAATAAATTCAAATCATTCATTAAACGTAAGTTGTGCCAGAAAGCCTTTTATACCGTTAAAGATTATATTGAGGACAAAAAGGCTTGGGATTGAGCTGCTTCAAATTTCTGCATTTTGAATGACTTTTTTTTTTTTTTTTTATATACACATCGACATTAATGATTTTTTTTTATAAACAATGACATTTACTTACTTTGTAAAGTATTAAATATATATTTTTTTTTTTTTTTTACATTGTGATTTGTGAATGTGAAGACGATGTGGGTCATTTTATTATTTTTTTATGTTTTATTTTTCTCTGTTCTATTACTTGTTTTTTTTTTTTTTTCTCTCATGGTCTGGCAGTTTGAGTAATTTATGTGGCCTACCCAAATGTCCTTTCTTTGGTATTGTTCGTCGAATCGTTGAGCTCCTTAAGTCTTGAGTTGAGCTGCACGATTTCTGACAAATGCGTGCACTGACTGGACAGGTCCTCTCAATCTGTGTGGTTCTTTCCTCAAAAGACCATCTCAGACATCGATCTACATGGTCTTCATATAACCTGACCAAGATTATGTCTGGACTTTAAAAGAGACTGTGACCTCTGAGTTTGTTTCGGCCTTTCTTCTCAGAGTAGTCAGATAGGAAACGCCGACCTCATCTAGTTTAAAAAAAACATGATTGACGTGTAAAAGTGTTTGTACAAACCTACTTACAAAAATAAAATCATTTATCATTTATCATTATCTCATCAAATCATCAAATGACTCCTCAAAGGAAATCATCAAATGACTCCTCCCGCTCTGGGTGGAGCGGAAGGGAGTGTCAGACTCTTACTGACTAAAACCCACCCGTGTTCCTTCCTTACCCCTTTATGTTCCGACCCAGCGGTAACCCTTTCGGACAATCCCGCTGACCCAATATACATATTGATTTTTTGTCAGATTATTCTACAAGCAACATACTAAAACACTAGGGTTTTAATTATTTAGTCCAAACAATATTTTTATTGTAATTAAATAATTGCTTCATATTTTGCAATAAACACCAGCGTTGTGTCATCGCGCTTCTCTTTCTTTCTTATGCAGTCCGACAGTGACCGCGCTTTAAGTCATGTAAGCCCCTTAATTAAAGCTGTTGGTAAAAAATACTTGTACGCCGTTTTGCCGCCATTTTATTAATATTAACATCTGTACTGTTTACCTATGTTCTACAAATAAAATATTCCAGTTCCAAAAAATAGCTGGACAGCGAGTTGGGTAGCGGGACTGACAAACGTGATGAATGATTTATTTGGCTCACTAACAGCTGTTTACCAAAGAACTGGCCAAGTGCGAGTCGGACTCGCACACGAAGGGTAACGGTACCCTTCGTGTGCGAGTCCGACTCGCACTTGGCCAGTTCTTTTCGGCGTGTTTTTTTCGGCGTTTTTGCCTTGTGGAACGGACGGCGGACCACAAGGCAAAAACGCCAAAAAAAACACGTTTGTTGTATGGGAAATAAATATTTATTTTATTCTGTTTGTAGTATTTATTGTTATAGCGGCAACAGAAATACATCATCTGTGAAAATTTTAACTGTCTAGCTAACACGGTTCATGAGATACAGCCTTGTGACAGTCAGACAGACGGACAGTGGAGTCGTAGTAATAGGGGTCCCGATTTTACCCTTTGGGTACGGAATCCTAAAAATTAAGGTAAAAACCTGTTCAATGTTACCTTTGGACATTGAGTCAGCACTCGGCCTGGCTCAAGCGCGGCCCAGTTAAAATAATGATTCGGTTGCATCTCACACGCATAGGACACATAGAATTTGTATAATAGTGTGTGTTAAGAAAAAGTAGTATGTATATAAGCAGAACATTTTGTAAATAAACCAGATTTGAATTTTATTTTCTTGTCTCATTACCCCTCACTATGGCCAAGACACCTTTAGCCGTCTCTGATCAATGTTGTGAGTCTGCTTGGCTGAGTTTACCCTTCCCGAACCTGGAATTCCTGTCTACTATCCGTCTGTAACCTTAGGTCGCATGGTGCAGACATCCTGAACTTATTTATATATTTATTTATCACGCACTCGATAGGTTAGGGCTGTAGGGCTTGTAGGGCTTAGGGTCGTAGGGACTGTTAGGCTTGTAAGTCTTTGTAGGTTCCTTTAACTTATCGTATATTTTCATGTACCGTCACACCCTTGACAGTATTGCGGCCTTACGTGACGTCTGTTAAGGGTGGATGTACAAACCTTTTTAAAAACAAGTATTATTTAGTACTTTTTAGTTCATTAAAAGCTTGTTTTAAAAAAATTTTTTTACCCTAATTTTATTTTCGTATTCTTCTCGGCAAACCCTTTCATTTGATACCCATTTCATGGGAGTGCACAAAAAATAGCTAGTCCGCCATCTTGGGCCGTCCGGCATATTGGATTTAGAATGACGTCACTGAGCTAACCATGCATTGTCATCCAAACTAAACGTGTATGCAAAATTTCATCTCAACCGGTTGAGGATAACTGCTTTAAAATTCAGTCGCAAGATTTGACCCAAACGTTTGGGTACATGCAAACATTGCAAGTTAAATAAAAGTGCTGACTATGCCAACTACACAGGTTCCTAAACGCCCTGTGCGCTGTGTGCTTCCTGTTCCTGGGGGTCCTGGGTTCCCAGGTCGGACAAAGTGTTATTGGGTTTCCCATTAGGAATTTCTTAGTAACAGTCCGAAGCTTGTAAGTTGGCGGTTTAATACCCCCGTGCCTAAGACAGCACGTAAAGCCGTTGGTCCTGCACCTGATCTCTCCCTTTTTCGTGTCGGATTGCCGTCCCGTCGGACTATGAGAGTAAAGGAACAGAGAGTGTACCTGTGTTTACGCACACACTTGTGTACTATAAATATCTCCTGCGTACCTGGCTAATCTCCGTTGAGATTTGCCACGGTGACCGAAATTGCTCTGGAGGCTATTAATTATCCCAGAACCAGAGATCGAAGATATGCGTGGAAGATAACGCGCCACTCCCTCCTCCACAGAGAATAATCCCGAGTCCCAGCAGTGGGAATTAGATTATAAGCTAATTGGCGCTGCCAAACCCTTCGGGGTAAACTAGGTTGATGTTATGATGCATACTAAGATCATAAATTCGAAAGTAACTCTGTCAGTCTGTCTGTCTGTATGTTACCTTTTCACGCCTAAACCACTGAACGGATTTCCATAAAATTTGGCAGAGAGATAGATTGCATCCTGGGAAAGGGCATAGGCTAATTTTTATCGACATACCTTGCGGGCGAAGCCGCGGGCGGAAGCTAGTGTGAAATAAAATTAGCTACATGGAACGGTCTACCATCAAGTTTCGTCAAACACTCCATACTAATTAGGTTATAATCGGACCCACCAAAACATTACATTACAATTACGCCCATGTGACGGTAGCGAAACGGCCAAGCCACATATTTTGACTAAGGCGTAGAGTTTGTGAAGTTAGGTCATGTAGCTCCGCCCTACATAAGATCTGATAACTTTTTGACAGTGCGAGCTATAGGTATGGTCTCGTCTTGGCAACATTTTACATGAAAATGTTTTTGGTGGGATTTCACTTCTTTTTTTTTTTTAAGTGATTACGACAATATTTTTTTCTTTCTTTTTTTGGGGTGTAAATATATCATTTTAAATTGTAATAAGAAGTCTGCGTACTAGTATGTATTTCACATTTTTCTTTTTTCTCTGGCATGAAATTAAGTTTGTTTGGGAAAACCCATACAAACTTACATCCCCTAATTTAAAGGGTGGGGGGTGACTTACCAAAAATCCTGAAATATGTATTTCATTATTTGTAACAAGGAGACCCTATAACAATTTTCAGACTTAGAGGTCTCCACAAACTTCATTCAAACTTCCATCCCCTAGTTTAAAGGATTGGGGGTTAAAAGTGCCAAGTTTAGAATTTTGTTGTTGTTTGTGTACTAATACTAGCTTACATACCAAATTTCAGCTTTCTAGGACTTCAGGAAGTACCCTAAGAGTTTTAATGATCATCGTCAGTGACGAAATCTGGGTTTTTTTGATATCAATAAAATCAAAAGTCTATGAGCTATGCAATTTGAACTTTATATGTTCAATAGGTAAGTCCACTATTGACATCATATTCCGAGAATTTTGTTTATCTAGTGTAATCCAAACCTAAGTTATGAGGGTTCAAAAAAACGACAATGCGCTTCGAGAAAAGGTAGGTAGTGCCCTTGCGCTTCGCTTGGCTCGTCTTGGCGGGGGGCACTGCATGCCGTGCCCCCAGAAATCTATGGTTATAATTATAGTAATTAGGTACCATATCAAATGCCGTATTAATAACTCAACTAGTTTATTAACAAAGACCGCAATGAAATGAGGATAATTATAATGATATTGATTCGGATACCTTTGTGTTTGTAACACTATCGGCGTTAAACACAACCCCCGTTGGGATAAGGCTAGGCAGATGATGAAGTGTAATTTTGTGTAAAATATCGCGCACGTAAACGAACAAGAAGTGAATTAAATCAACTTAGGATAAGACCCCAATTGAGCCCAAAATGTGGGATTGACGGAATTCAAAACACAGTACTGTAGTGGACCCGGGACTCGTGACCTGGGCTAAAAGGATTAAGTTTGGATCCAAATTATGGTTCGCATGTGTAGTGATTACCGAAAATTAAACGGGCATTTGTGGTTTTTAGCTCCGTATTAAACATTATGATCTCTTTTTGTAATGGTTAAATGGTTTGGTCATGTTAAGAGTGCATCTGTGTCTGCGCGTACACTTGTGCAGTATAATATGCCTCGCGCTGAAGGCTAGACTTCGTTGAGATTGGCTGCCGTGGCCGCAATACGGTCTGGAGGACTTTACTGCTAAACAAAAGTAGTTATTTTTCCACTCTGCAATTGGCGTTTTGTTTTTGTCATATGCCAGTGTCGCGGGCGCATCACGGATTAATTTGTATTGTCAATGTCAATTTAATGTGTGTTGTCTTTGGTCCCTAACTCTGAGATCAAGCAGTGGACAAAATTGACAACTTTTTATATGTTGAGTACGAGGCTTTTAAATATATTTTTGTATATATGTCTAAGTAACATTATTTTTTTCGTTTTTGTAATGTGCGTTGTTTTTGTGCAGAATAAACAATATTTCTTTCTTTTTTGTGTTGTTTCTGTGTATGCAGGTATTATAATCCTTGATATCGTTTACTAAATGGCCTTTATAAGATAACTAGCTGTGCCCCGCTGTTTCACCCGCATAAGTGTCGATCCTGTGGAAATATCGGATATAAAGTAGCCTATATGTTAATGCAGGATGACAGCTAGAAAATTTTACCAAAATTGGTCCAGCTGTTTGAGCGTGAAGAAGTAACAAACAGATACTTTAACGCGCCCACACACTCACATAAACTTTCGCCTTTATAATATTAGTTAGTGTGAGATAATTAACAAAATACTTCACATTGATGTTGTCAAACTAAGGCTCTTTGTGACAAATTAACGCAAATTAATTTGAATCTCTTTATTCCTTAGAGATTCTTGCCATTGATAAGTAATTAAAGACAATTAGAGGACCGTAATTAATTTGTCATTCCTTTCAATAATTGACATAAAAGAACTACGGAATAATCATAATCCGATTTCTGGCGTCTTTTATGAGAGTACTTAAGATGGAGAGGGCTATGCTTGGAGTTTCCCTTCGAGATCGAATCAGAAATAAAGAGATCCGCAGGAGAACCAAGGTAACCGACATAGCCCAAAGGATTGCCAAATTTAAGTGGTAGTGGGCAGGGCACATTACTCGCAGAACAGATGGCCGATGGGGCCGAAAGGTTCTGGAGTGGCGACCGCGTACCGGAAGACGTAGCATTGGAAGGCCGGATCAAAGTGGACCGACGACCTTGTGAACGCCGCAGGAACTCGTTGGATGCGAGAAGCACAAAACTGGTCGAAGTAGAGGTGCTTGGGGAAGGCCTATGTCCAGTAGTGGACGTCTTCCGGCTGAAATAATGATGATGACTTATGATTCTGCTTTCATTAGTTTAACAAGCCAGCCAAAATTCTTAACTGGTAGATATTAATCAAATCAAAAGTCCTTTATTGAAATAGGACTAAGAATCAGCAGTTTTCGAACGACAGTCCCACAAAAAAAGATTTGCATAAATAAATAAATGAATAAATAAATAAATAAATAAATAAATAAAAGCCCAGCCCTTCGTGGTGAAGGGCGGGGTTTTTTGGAGGACTGTCAAGAACGAAAGACGAGACAAAAAACATTGTACGCGATGGGACCTAGAGTCATGTGCTGTATACACGGTTATAGTTAACGCGCCAATGTGCCTGCCATGTTGAAAAAAATTAGCTGTTCCCTACATTCATGTTCGTATAACTCGTCAAAATCTAGGGAACAGCTGATTTTTTATTTCGAGATTTCAGGTTTGGCTTTTGCTATGGGAATTGTAAAAGTTGTTCATAATGACGAGTACAATGACCTCTTAAAAGGTTGTTAATGTTTTACCAATAACCCTGTATAATATGTGTCACTTGTTGGAATGAAAACCTACAAAATAGTCTTAAATAACAAAACTAGATCAATCAAAGGTTAGTCCTAGCGGGAAGTCAAAGGTTTGTTAATCATCTGCCTAGCCTTTTCCCAATTATGTTGGGGTCGGCTTCCAGTCTAACCGAATGCAGCTAAATACCAGTATTTTACATGGAGCGACTGCCTATTTGACCTCTACAACCCAGTGACTGGGTAATACGATACCCGTTGGTAAGATTGGTTGTCAGACTTTCGGGCTTCCGACTACCTGTAACGACTGTCAAATATCCACGTATGACAGCCGGGACCAACCGAGGCACGGAGACGTCTCGGTATGTAAAGATGGTCACCCATCCAGAGACCAACCGCGGCAAGCGTAGCTTAACCTGATCGATCGACCCGTGCGGCTGTTATTATTTAGCCACGGGCCCCTCAAGTCAAAGGTTTGCTAATACAAACATGAATTACGTCGGGTCGGTAATCAAGAATGACCTTCTTGAATGTTAATTAGTTTCTGAATTTATGCCAATCAAACACGGACGTACAGAGAGATTTAAAGTAGTTCTCTCTTTTGTAGATTTATTGTCATGAACTCATGACTTTGTTAGTAAAACCACTTTATAAATAGGAACGATGCGATAAAGTCTGTCTGTTGACACGATTTAATAGTCGCAAGTAGGGTTACCAGATAGCAGGAATTTTCCTGACATGTCAGGAATTTCAACTGTCTATCAGGGAAACAGGGAAAATTGGAAATTGTCAGGAATTTAAAAAAAAAGGAAAAAATTAAGAAATAAAATTATAATCAAAAAATAAAATCTAATAATTAAGCTATGAACAGTCTATTTCTCTCCTTTGTCCACTGCGCACCCATTAATGAAAAATGTCAGGAAATTTATTAATAAGGCAGGGATTTTTCCAGGAAAATTTATTTTCGGATCTGGTAACCCTAGTCGCAAGTCGCGCAACGAGAGCGGTACCTTTGTGTCGCGCGCGATTTTATCGCGTGTCGCGCCTGTTTGGAGGAGCCTTAAAACAAGACAGTTCAGATCACAGAAGTCAGGAACCCAGCGTTTACGTTTCCGTAGGTACTTGCAGTCTCCAATAAAAACACGTCAACCTCCACGACCAGTTCGATGTCTAATACGGCCAATATCATGGCCACTTCAGCTTAAATAAGCTGAAGTGGCAATGATATTGGCCGTATACAAAAGAAACTTATTAAACGTATACAAAAGAAAACATTAAATTATTGTTATTTATTATTTTATTTTCAATACAAAATGAAACTCATTTAAATTGCTATTACTACCCGAGACTCCGAGAGGAGTTTGTTTAAGCCAAACCTTGAAAATAGATCAACAAACCTTAGTGTGAAGACCTCAAAAATCATGATCTTCTAAGCCTAAGGGAATTCGTTTAGTACCCTATAAAGGTTTACCTATAACCCTTTATCAAATTGAAAAGTAATTCCTAGTCAACATTTTTAGGGTTCCGTACCCAAAGGGTAAAAACGGGACCCTATTACTAAGACTTCGCTGTCTGTCCGTCTGTCCGTCTGTCCGTCTGTCAGTCTGTCTGTCTGTCTGTCACCAGGCTGTATCTGAAGAACCGCGATAGCTAGACAGTTGAAATTTTCACACATGATGTATTTCTGTTGCCGCTATAACAACAAATACTAAAAACAAAATAAAATAAATATTTAAGGGGGGCTCCCATACAACAAACGCGATTTTTTTGCCCTTTTTTGCTCGATATCAAAAATGGCAACAGGTAGGTACTTGAAATATTCACAAAATACTCAGTTGTATTTTAACTTTAATAATAAATAATAAAATTAAAATAAAATAAATATTTAAGGGGGGCTCCCATACACCAAACATGTTTTTTTTGGCGTTTTTGCCTTGTGGTACGGAACCCTTCGTGTGCGAGTCCGACTCGCACTTGGCCAGTTTTTACCTTTGAGATGACATTTGTCAACTTGTCACTTGTCACGTGTCTACCCTTACTTATTAGTAAAATAATTTCTTCAGCAGGGACTTAAAAACGAAATTAATTTCGTTCCATTACCACTAATATTATCGTATAACGTTCCAAAATTTGTAACGATACTAAAACCTAAAAATATCAATAACGTTAAAAAAGATAACGTTATAGAATATCATTTTTGTAGAACAATATTATAAGTAACGTTATAGGTATCAGTAACATTAAGCTTATCCGCTTGTAATAACGTTACATGAGAAACGTTAAAGGTTCATTTGAAACGTTATTCTTCTTACTTTTTCGTCTTTTTCGTCATCTTATAAGTCATGAACCTGGCAAAGTTGAGTATCGAAATGAATAACGTTATTATATCGTTATACCAATAACGATATATTGATAATATTGTTAGTAAACAGTTTAAGATTTCGTTCCGTTTGTCAGTATCGTTAAAGCCATGGAAGTAATTTTGTTACAATACTGGTAAAACATCGTGAGGAAACCGGCATGTCCTAGAACCAAAAATTCGAAGACATGTGACATCTGCCAACCCGCACTTGGCCCGCGTGGTGGATTACGGCCCATTCCCACTCACCGAGAGAAGGCCTGTGTCCCAGCAGTGGGAACGTTATAGGCTGATTATGTTATGTTATGTTACTGGTGGAACGGTACATGTTATCGTTATTTTGAGTAACGTTTCAAGTCCCTGGTCTTTAGCCTTTTTCCTTCAATACTATTACTAATGGTGAAGTTCTTCAGAAAAGTCAGGTAAGTTGTACTCGCAACCGGCGTACGTGTATGACCAGCACACATTGTTTGATTTCACTCAAAAAAAATCCCTATGCTGTTCACATCACATAAATCGATCAAGAAATGCATTTTAAACGCGAGAGTAGCACACCCATGTGTGTATTTCAAATAGTTTTTATTATAAAAAAATAATTTATATTTCGACCTTCACGTAGAAAAACGATAAAATAAATTCTGTAAGTAAGATATTTTTTATTGATTAATATAGTTTGTTAAAGGATCTTTAGGCGCACATATTTTCCAGTTTTTATTTTTGGAATATCACCTCTGGTTACAGTGTTAATAATTTCTATTTCAGTTTTATGTTTTTTTTTTTTTTTTTTTACCAAAAATCTCAAAAGTGCGACTTGTAACCGGCACTAAAAGATTGCTCTTAATTAGGTCTATCATTGATAAAAAAAATTACGTTGCACTATTGTTATCGACTTATCGAATTTCAAAATATAGTGTTAGGGTTGTCACTCAACTTGACCTCTCAGTTTAGTCAGACTTAATCTTTATGAAATAATATCCAGTTTTTTAATTAAAAGAAAAATTTAGATTAGCAGTGGCAGTTCCGAAGATCAGCGCGTTAAAACAAACAAACTATCTCACTTCAGCTTTATTAATAGTATAGGTAGATATAGATTTATGTTTCTTGTAACA
Source organism: Mesoligia furuncula (assembly GCA_916614155.1). NCBI lineage: Eukaryota > Metazoa > Arthropoda > Insecta > Lepidoptera > Noctuidae > Mesoligia > Mesoligia furuncula. The sequence goes on from OU744815.1 coordinate 7,246,970, forward strand.
TTTCAGCACTACAATAATAAATAGTACACGATCAGACTAAGCCCAAGGCTCAAAACTTTGATAGATAGCCTTAAAGTTAGACAAACTACTACCCAGAATGGTTGTTAAGGCCTGCCTCCACCCTATCCCTAACGAAGGGTTAGTTTCGGGGGAGGAGCGGGAGAAACGGACACATGATATGTGTCCGATTTTGTATTGTATAGTTTTGGTAAATTTTTGTTTTGTAGCTTTAGATTTTGTAGGATAGAAATCGATTTTTTTGGTGTTAGGAGTAACAGCTCTTTAGGATAAGCGCTACCTCTGAGTATGAGGTCCTGGATTCAATTCCCAGGTCACAACAGGCGGCGGTGACCACCCCGCCTGTCTGTTACTTCCTTCTATTTCATATCATTCCTCATCCATCGTATTTTCTTTGGCCTTCCTCACCCTCTCTATCTTTGAAGGATAAAATCAGAAACGAAGTTATCCGGAAAAGAACCAAAGTTACCGACATAGCTTGCAGAGTATGCAAGGTGAATTGGCAGTGAACTGGCCATGTTTGTCGAAGGACCGATGGCCGGTGTAGCAGACGAGTCCTGGAGTGGAGACCGCGTATCGGCAAGCGTAGTGTGGGACGCCCCTCACCCAGTTGGACCAACGGCCTTAAAAAAGGATCGACTGGCTGCAGAAGACGGAAGACAGGGTATTTTGGCACAGCCTAGGAGAAGCCTATGTCCAGCAGTGGATTGCGATAAGTTGAGATGATTGTTTATTGGTCCTCTCCATCCATCAATAGCGGCAACAGAAATACATCATCTGTGAAAATTTCAACTGTCTAGCTATCACGGTTCATGAGATACAGCCTGGTGACAGACGGACAGTGGAGTCTTAGTAATTGGGTCTCGTTTTTACGCTTGGGTACGGAACCCTAAAAACAGTTGAAAATCTTCTTTACTACTGCGATACTACACTATTGCAGTACATTAATATCACAAAGTAGGTATTTTCTGCTCCTCAGTGTCACTTGTCTACGAAAGAAATTTGATAAGGCGATTCTCACACTGCACCGCATCACGCAGCGGGACGCAGATAACGCACGCACGCGCGTGATTTTTTACATACAAATTCAATAAAAACGCACTCACGCGCGTGGAATTTGGCTCCGTTTCCCGCTCACCGCTGCGTGAAACGCAGCAGTGTGCCAATCGCCTAATCTATGTAGTAAGTACTCGCAACTATGATTCATCTTGAAGACAGCCACAGTAAAAGACGGATAACCCTTTTAAGAAGCAATAACACAGTACCTACATTCACACTCAAATTTATTTACCTTGATTCCCACAAGTACTCCTAATGCTAGATTATCAGTGACATAGAAAAAGATTTGAGATGAGACATTGCATTTAGGGTTCCTTATTGAAAAATAGAATCCCTATTGTATTCGCGCCTTCGTCCACGTGAAATATTTTGTATTACCCTAAAATACATGAAGGGGCAGCGTTCAGCAGCGTTCTCTATGCATTCCACCACCATACCATAGGTACTGCGATCGCCAACCCGCCTGCCAAGCGTGGCGATTATGGCAAACCCCCCCTTTTGGGGGAGGCCTATGTCCCGCAGTGGACGTCTTTCGGCTGAAATGATAATGATGATGATGATAATGACATGAAGGGGCTCGTGGCTAACTAATAACAGTCGCACGGGTCGATCTTCAAAGTTAAGCAACGCTTGCCGTGGTTGGTCCGTCGGCTGCAGTGGCCTCTGCTGTTGACGCAAGCCGTTCGTGTGTATCCACACTTAAACGTGCTGGGGGCCCAAAAAGGCCACTTTAGCAGAATCATAAAAGGATAACATTATTGTTAAGTAGTTTAAATTTGGCGCCTTATTGTGCTGGTTGACGTCTATAGACACTTAACATTCTGTCTATGACAAACTAAACTTTCTCTTTTGTATGTGTGGTACTATCCCGCCTGTAGATGTAACCTTATCCGCCTGTAGATGTAGGCCTTATAGACTTTAGATCTGTAGACCATTTTCTATTTTATCAAATACTTGGTACTTGTTGACAGGCCTGCGCTGTCCTCCCATACCTACTGTAATCTGGAAACATTGTAAAAGCCAATTATTTTTAAAAAGAGTAACCATGGAGTTTCTTGCCGGTTCTTCTCCATAGGAAACGACCAATTGGAACCGTGCACCTAGCTTCTGACGTTTCATAAGTGCCCATGTAGGTTTATGTGAAATAAAACATTTTGATTTTGATTTTGAACCACGCTCTGCTACCAATTACAATAAAATCAACATTTATCTTTCAAATCTCAGTTTTAATTCAACAATTATGAATCATACATAATATGGCGAAGATAGTCCGTGTTTTTCTTTTTTTCGATGCACTACGTAGGTATGAACAAAGAGACAATGGATTGGATTTGGATTGGATTGATTGGTATTTTAGCACAGACAAAAAACAAATGAAAAATCCTTCACCAATGGACACAATTAACAGTTAACTGTCCATTATGATTCATAATGTTATCCTTTTAAGAATCTGCCAAAGTGACATTTTTAGGCTCCCTGATCGCTTCAGGTCAATTGGTCAAATTCACCCAAAACAGGTGTTTTGGGTGAAAGCCTTGTTTTGAATGTAAATTTGTGTTAATTTAAATGAATAGGTATTCATTTAAATTAACACAAATTAACATTCAAAACAAGAATGACATACACAGAACCCTTCATCACATATGCCACAACATAATTATCATTTCTTTTCTATAAAAGATACATGAAGAGAAAACGATTTAGAATCCTTTGATACAAAAAGCAACATCCAGTTTGAGTCATGTCACGTAAGATATAAGATATTTCGGCTTTTCCAATACTTTTCTAGGATAAAAGATAAAAAGATACGCTTCGTTTTGTTTGCGGTAGTTTGTAGTATAAAATTTCTTTATCTTTTCTCGATATTTATTTCGTAAGGGAATTTCATAAAACGTCTGTTAAATTACATTTTGTTTGTGTCTACGTGTTCTATTAATATGACATAAATAGGTAATGTCTGTATCGTCTATTGTATGGGATAAGCAGAGATTTATAAATCAAAAGATCCCTAGTTATGGGTTTCGTGGAATTTCGTAAAACAATCGGGACGGAGTTCGGGCTTCGGACATCATTACAATTCATATGTAAGTAGAACATTATTTTGACGTAATATTTTGTTTACACTTGTAGTTAATTCGCATTTTGTTCGTTGTATTCATTGAATTTATTATTAGTGATTAGTGTGTAGTATTTACTATTTAGTATTAGAATTGTAGTTGAAGTTTGTTTTGTGTCTCGGTGTAAAAGTACGTTGTAATTAGGTATTTGGTGTAAGTAGATAGTTATTTAAGTTGATATTACTTATTTCGAGTAGATTTTTTAAGATCATTAGGAGTGTCAGACTCTTACTGACTAAAACCCACCCGTGTTCCTTCCTTAGCCCTTTATGTTCCGGGCCAGCGGTAACCCTTTCGGACAATCCCGCTGACCCGGCAGGCTTCGGCCCTAAGGGGCCTCCTCGATCCCCTTCGAAAACCCTTGGATTAAGATTAACACTGTGTTACACAATTATGGTGCCGGTCAAAACCGTTCCAACATATTTTCATCGCGTTTTATCGAGTGGGGGAACCCTCATTTTATTCCCATGTATTGTCTTAGGTGAGATATCCATTTCACCTTATACGGAACCCCATCATATGTTCTTCCCATTCTCAGACCACGGAAATCCACATAGACCACATTTTAATAATTCCCCGTTTGATTTATTGTTTCTTGCCCACATTCGCGTAAAATATTACGCTTCTTTTACGCGTTCAGTTAGTGGGTTATAAATCAGATATACGACTTTCCGGTCGGTGTGTGTTTGCCCTTATGGGATTCCGAAATGTACCCGTGTTGGTGCGAAAAGAATTTTTGTGACGGTTGATTGTAGAATGTGATATAGGATCCAGATCAGCAGATGTAAGAATGGATTTAATTTTTTTGAAATGAGTTCAAGTGAAAGGACCATGGGGGATTTTGTATGGACCACGTCCCCACCCTCCAACAGTCAAGGGATGCGTGAAGAATCCAAAAAAAGTCAAAATACCTGTTTTAGTTGCAAAATCGATAGGGTTTATTTTATAATGGAAATAATCTTTTTTGGGAAAAAATGTGCCCAATTTAAATAAAAATCAAATTCTTTGTAATCAAACGCATATTTATATAAAATAACAATAAGTGTTTCTGATTATCGTCACAACTGTTAAGGGTCGACTCACGGCTTAAAATCCTGTGACAAATAGATGGGTATTCGGCAGACGGACAAGTCAAAACTATTAACTATTATGAATCCTAGTCTGACTGCACTACTTCATCATCATTTGCCTAGCCTTTTTTAAACTATGTTGGGGTCGGCTTCAAGCCACTTTACATGGAGCGACTGGCTATCTGACCTCCACAACTCAGTTACTGGGTAACACGATACCCCTTGGTAAGACTGGTTGTAAGACTTTCGGGAGTCTGACGACCCGTAACGAATGACATATACAGGACTAGCTTCCACCCGCGGCTTCGCCCGCGAGGTATGTCGATAAAAACTATCCTATGTCCTTCCCCGGGATGCAATCTATCTCTCTGCCAAATTTTATCGAAATCAGTTCAGTGGTTTAGGCCTGAAAAGGTAACATACAGACAAGTTGCTTTCGAATTTATAATATTAAGTATGGATGTCCGGGAATTAATGAATAACCTCTTCAGGGGTCATTGTACTTATCATTATGAACAACTATAAGTATGGGACCAAACATTAGTATGGGCATTAAGTCCGCCTCTGTACATTTATGTGCTTGAAGTGTTAAATAAATAAATGAATAAACCTGAAATCACGAAAAAAGAATCAGCATTTTCCTAAATTTTGACGAGTTATGCGAACATAAATGTAGGGTGTCCCGTAGTAAAAGTTGTTCAAAATAATAAGTACAATGACCTCTTAAGAGGTTATCCATTAATTTACCGGACACCCTGTAGAAACAGACCAAAAGAAAAGAACAGAAAAATACGTGACGCTTATTTCTAAAGAAATCTTTTCCAGCATTTTTACGTTAGAAAGCAGATAAAAAGAGATGTCGCCACCGTACGAATCAACCACCTTTTACTGGAAAATTACCAACAAAATCCAAAATAACCTCTACACAGTCCTATACAAGAATACCAGCTAAAAATCACGAGTTTTAATCAAGAAAGACATCGACAGCTTACATTGGAAATATTTCCATTTTCCCAGATCCGAAGTTATCTATAATTCCCTCTGAAACTTCAAACGGAACGGGTTTAACCCTAAAATAACTGCCTACGATTCACTGAATTACTGTTTGAGCGGGAACCTTACTTATGGGTAATACAGAAGGTCTATTTGGAACAGATGATGAAAACGTGTTGTCCGTTATCAGGGACTTGTAACGTTACTCAAAATAACGTTTATATTTGTACCGTTCCACCAGAATCGTAACAAAATTAATTCCTTGGCTATAACGATACTGACAAACGGAACGAAATCTTTAACTGTTCACTAACAATATTATCAATTGTTATTCATTTCGGTATTCAACTTTGCCAGCGTCATTACTTATAAGATGGCGAAAAAGACGAAAACATTACAAATGAATCTGTAATGTTTCTCCTGTAACGTTATAACAAGCGGATAAGCTTAATTTTACTGATACCTATAACGTTACTTATAATATTGTTCTACGGAAATGATATTCTATAACGTTTTCTTTTGTAACGTTATTGATATTTTTAGGTTTTAGTATCGTTACAAATTTTGGAACGTTATACGTTACATTAGTGGTAACGGAACGAAATTCATTTCGTTTTCAAGTCCCTGTCTATTATTACGATATTAACAGTCTTAGGGCTTGCGCCCACGGCAAGGGTTTTTTATCAGACAAGTAATAACTAATATATATGATAATAATAATATAATATAATAATAATATAATATATGATATAATATTATAAAGGCGAAAGTTTGTGAGTGCGTGTGTGTGTTTAATGTTTGTTACTTCATCACGCTCAAACGGCTGGACCAATTTTGGTAAAATTTTGAATGGAGGTAGCTGACACCCTGGATTAACATATAGGCTACTTTTTATCCCGATATTCCCACGGGATCGACAATTACGCGGGTGAAACCGCGGGGCGCAGCTAGTATGATAATAAAAGTGAAATTACAATGATGATACCGCAGCATTGTACCCGTTGAAATTTCAATTCTACTTTTACCGACTTCAAAAAAAGGAGGTTATCAATTCGACACGTATGTATTTTTTGGATATGCATTATATGAATTCACATATTAGGGCTTCCAAACAAATATAAAAAATTTTATAGACGTATGTATGTATGTTTGTCCACGCATTTTTCCGCAACTATTAATCGGATCGTGACCATTTTTTTTATTGGCTTACATTTACTTCAACTTAGGGAACAGTGGAAGTTTCATCAAAATCGATTCAGTCATTTTCAAGATATGGACTAATACGAGTACGTGTATGTGTGACGGCCTGGCCTATTGATAGGAGCTACGGGTGTAGTGTCAAAAAGAAAACATCTCAAAACCTTGGTCAAATTCTAGTGCAATATTTACAACAAAACTATTACCTACTTATTACAAACATATTATATTCCAGTTTTAAACTAAAAATTGCGAAATGAAAAAGTAATTTTAAAAAATTAAACCGACTTCAAAAAGAAATGAACTCAAAATTATGATAATTTCGGAAGTTGGTTGGAAAAAAAACTTAAACCAAAATACATAATCCCAAGACACCGACATCCTAAATTAAAGTTATTTCATATTTTTATGTTCATTTCTTTTTGATGTTGGTTTACTTTTTTTAAATTACTTTTTTATCATACTATAAAGTTATATTCCGTATTACTTGAACAGACCTTTGTAGGAATCTTCTGACTAGGTATATCTGCGTGGTTGTAACATATAGAAATAGAAATTTAAGTGCACCGCGGTTACTCTGTCGGACGGCAGACAATGAGGTTAATGCACCAATTACCGGCGAGCGCTCGTAATTATAGAAAACTTTTCATCGGCGAGTTGAAATTTTTAATAGTACTGTCGATTTTTTTTTTGCGATTTTCGTAATTCGTTTAAAAAAAAAGGTTTATTATCTTTACAAAGTGCTATTTTATTGGATTTTAAAGACAGGTCAAGGAATCTTTGACATCCGAGCGGTTGAGTACCTTTCCTAAACAACCTTGCCTTAGGCGAGTTTCAGGAATTTTAGGATAAACGGATCTCTTGAAATATCCATGAAAAGATAACGTGATTTAATCTTGTTCATCCATTGCTATATCAACTAAGCCTTTTCTATATTCTACCGCTATCTCTCTTTCTATTCTCTTCCTTCTTTTCTTTCTGCTGTTTCTTCATTTTATTAACCCCCGACGCAAAAACGACGGGGTGTTATAAGTTTGACGTGTCTGTGTGTATGTGTGTGTGTGTGTGTGTGTGTGTGTGTGTGTCTGTCTGTGGCATCGTAGCTCCCGAACGGATGAACCGATTTTAATTTTGTTTTTTTTGTTTGAAAGGTGAATTAGTCGGGAGTGTTCTTAGCTATGTTTGATGAAAATCGGTCCAAGATGGCCGCCGCCACAAAATGGCGGACTACATATTTTTTCACAACTCCCTTAATATGGGTATCAAATGAAAGGGCTTGAATAGTGCAATACTATACACTATGATAAATTTCAAATCCAAGATGGCCGCCACCACAAAGTGGAGAATTACATTTTTTTTTCGCAACTCCCTCAATATGGGTATCAAATGAAAGGGCTTGACTAATGGAATACTATACGCTATTATAAATTTCAAATCCAAGATGGCCGCCACCACAAAATGGCGAATTATATATTTTTTTTCACAACTCCCTCAATATGGGTATCAAATGAAAGGGCTTGACTAATAGAATACTATACGCTATTATAAATTTCAAATCCAAGATGGCTGCCACCACAAAATGGCGAATTATATTTATTTTTCACATCTCCTTCAATATAGGTATCAAATGCAAGGGCTTGACAAGTAGAATAATGTAGGTACACTATATTGAAAGGGAATGAGGAATATTAACTAACGAAATGAAAACTAAAAACTTGAAAATATTTTTTTGTCTGATCTGAATGATGAGGAAAGTGGAGTGATGACTGGTACCTACGACCACTGAGTTTGACTATTTTTATTACGAATGGAATTATCCTTCTTAAAAAGCGTAGTTATTTCTACACCAGATAGCGTCGCTGTCCCATTTTACAAACTAGATCAGAAATACCTAAGATATCTAATAGCTATGAAATACTTGTACGAAAATTGAATAACTAAAGGAAGAACTAGAAAAAGGATACAATAAAACAAAAAAATCTGTTTAGTCTTAAAAATTATTCTTCAACTATACTTAAATTAATAATTATTTTTTGACAGATAAAAAACCTGATTAAACACCAAATTACCTGAATCTTAAAACGCAAGAAAATAAAGGAAATGAAATAGGTACAAAAATTAAGGAGTCCCTACAAAAAGCATGAAATAAAAATTAAATTAAAAATTTAAAAAACCCCCGACACAAAAAATAATAAAATTAAGTGTAAGTAATTGGAAAAGGATCAAATAATTTAAAAACCGCCAACTTAAAGAATCTAGGTAACGAGACTAAAACAGATAAATTCATATGGAAGTCGGGGGACCGTTCTGTGAAACACCTTCTATTCTAAGAGGTCCCCCGACTGCCATATGAATTTATCTGTTTTAGTCTCGTTACCTAGATTCTTTAAGTTGGGGGTTTTTAAATTATTTGATCCTTTTCCAATTACTTACACTTAATTTTATTATTTTTTGTGTCGGGGGTTTTTTAAATTTTTTATTTTCTATCTATAAAACCTTTTCGATTTTGTCCACCAAATTAACTGCTTGCGGCTTAATTTCAATATTTAATCATCAGATCATAGTAACCTACTGATTCCACAAAATTCAATGAATAATAACAATTAATACTTTCTGAAAACGGTTACGTATTATAATAACTACAGTTATTCTAACTATTTTCGATATAAGTAACTAAGGTTGATCCACATATGTTCATAACACATATTGGTCGACTGAACTACTGGTTTACTTACTTAATTTTGATTAAACTAAAATTAATTGCACTAACGAACGATTAATCTAATGTTTTTTTAAGATATTGGATATCAACTATGTATGAAATACCTAATGGACGACTCGCCTACAGCTTATTAATACTGCGCGCTCGTTTTATTTCTAAAGCGGGGCTCCTATTTCTGTCTGCAGGGTTTAAAGGAACCTACAAACTTAGAAGGTCAGTAAGTTTTTAACCGATCGAAGTGGCGGTGCTTAGGGGAGGCCTATGTCCATCAATGGACATTTTTTGGCTGAGATGATGATCATCATGATAAAATAATGACATACAAAGTCTTACTAGCTCGGCATTTAAAGTAGCATAAAAATGGGCAAGTTAAGTGAATTCAATTAAAACTTTCGGCTTCACTGAAGAAAACTATATAAGTTTAATCAAAGTTCGCTCAGCTAAGTTCAAGTTATACAAAAATACTTTACGCGCCTTTTCTGTCTAAGAATGAATATTTTCAAGAAGTTTCCTGTTAGCCTTTTTGTTCATTATGAAGTAGATAATGTTATGGAAAGTAGTGAGTTTTAGCTTTGTCATTTTATATTGTTTCTCTAGTATAATCAGTTTCCCCTAAATACTAGGTTCCTTTATATGTGAGGGAGAGGGCCGTAATCTACCACGCGGAGCCAGTGCGGGTTGGAAGATGTCACATGTCTTAACAATTTTAGATTTTTGGACATACCGGTTTCCTCACGATGTTTTCCCACACCGTTGTTTCTCTAATTACATATTTATGTTACTTTTTTACAAAAAAAAAAATCTTACTTCATTTTGCTATGCTTTTACGACTTTACATCGTCCATGTCATTAGGGACGACGTAGATTGATAAAGCTAGCGGGAAAAAGCATGGCAAAATGAAGTAAGAATTATTTTTGTAAAAAAGAAGAAACTAATATAAGTATTAGAGATACAATATCAAAATGACTCTCATCTATGTATAAAGACACTCCAACTATTTCCAGTGCAATCGTCACAATTAATAAAATAAAACAAATAAATAACAATACCACAGAAGCACGAACGCGAAACCAATAAATTCATTTAAAATTGGCACAACTAACGAACGAAAGCTATTTTTTTTTAACAAAAAAAACACTAACTATTGTGGTGAGCCTCTAGTTGGACTGTCAGACGAAAGGACATTTCTATCGGCGGGCATTGTCCGTGTCTGTATATTTTTTTTTCACAAAAAAAAAGAACAAGATTTATTTTTAGCATTACTAGGTCGAGAGAAACAGTTCGCAGAATTGGTGCTCTTACCCTGGAAACGTAGGTAATAAGAAAAATCGTAGCCATTATTAATATTTTTTGTTGTTTCTTTATCTACCTTTGTTTGTTTTATTATATTAACTTTATTTAATATACTAGTTTCTGTCAGCGACTTTGTCCGCGTGAAATTTCTTGTTCTCCCGCACTGAAAAAAAGATTTTCTTACTTCAACACATTCACTGACTTTATACCAGTACTAGCTGATCCGGCGATCTTCGTACCGTCTTACCAGCAGCTCTGTCCCCGCTTTTTAAATCTCTGATATCTTCTAAGATATCCATTTTAATGATATGCTGTAAAGGGCAATTTTGATCTCCATGAAATGTACAACCTATGTAATGTATTTAATTGGATAAGGAATAATACTGTATTGTTTAAAATAGCTTAGTAAATAACACATTTTTTTTTGTAATATGTATAAGATAAAAATGGTTACTGTGGGTTATCCTTAGGAGATAAACATAATACCATCAAGGACTTTTTTATCGGTATTTTTAAGATATACAATTCCGTAGTACATAAATTTGATCTATCTCCTATGTAAAGAGAAGAAGAAATGTTTGTAAAACAGTAAAAGACAAAACAGTAACTTTTAATGATTGAACATACTCGTCGTTTCAGCCGATAGACGTCCACTGCTGGACATAGGCCTCCCCCAATTTTGGGGGGGTTTGCCATAATCGCCACGCTTGGCAGGCGGGTTGGCGATCGCAGTATGGTATGATGGTGGAATAAATAGAGAACGCTGCTGCCCATTCTCCGGTAAGACCCTTAGTCGCCTTTTACGACACCCACGGGAAGTAAGGGGTGGTGCAATTCTTTAAGTCCGGCACCACACAGACAATTTACTGAAAAAAACAAAAAAAAAGGAAAACCACCATTACTCGTAAATATCAATGGTTTCAACGATATCACCAAAATGAATAAAACAGTTAATTTTGTGACCTGTTAGCTACTTAAAACGTTAAAGTTTACTGTCATGACGGTAACATTTTGCCTCAAGATTTAACTGTTTTCGGATCAGTAAAAAATAGTGTTTTGAACGTTAGGCTCTTATGGAACTGTTTAAAGCAGTTCAGATTAATGTTTTTTCATTTTTATTTCAATCAATTAATCATTTATTTTGTTAACATAGGTATAGTTTGTTGTCTATATGTGCACTATGCTTGCCAATATATATGGCATACAAAATTAACATAAAAAAAATAACATAAGCAATTACAATTAAGGTGGCATGTCAATAGATTACAATAAAAATAATTAGATTTAAAATATGCCAGGAAAAGTAGGTCACTACAATTCAAATCAAATCGTTTATTTGTGATACATGGGTTACATACAGGTGTTCATTATATAATTATATAATATTGAATAATGTTCATTCCATGATCAGCCGCTTAGACATACAAATTATTAAATAATACATTAATCATGATTATAAAATTCTAATGATTTGGTATAAATTCCATTAAAGATTTTAATATAAATTCTATTATTAGTCATACATGACAGACACAAGACAATCAACAACAACACATTATAGTCAATCGGACATAAAACATTTAAAAAACTTTAGTCGATAAAAATTCAGCAACAGAGTAAGAAGAGTTTTCTATAAGAAATCGGAACAATTTATTTTTAAAGACATTCAAATTGCTACACTCTTTTATGCATTGAGATATAAGTACTTACGTACTAGAGTGGCCGCCGCGAATCGATAATTTGTAGCACGCTTCGTGGTCCATGGACCAGAAGTCCTTTAGTCTGCGGACGCTTGTCGCGACGTGACACGTAGCACTGATACAGTTAATTCTAAAAATGCCTTCGTATGTATTGAGATACTGTTCAAACCACTCTAGAAAATTGAATAAAAGCCAAGGAGTGATGTTTCACCGGTAAGTTTATTGTATTTTCTGTAAAACGTGCGTTGCCACGCTGTACAACATATTTTGTTCGCATTGTCAGCTCTAGTACGTAAGTACTTTATACCTCAATGCTTTTATGTCTTTAGGAATCGCATTGTAGATTTTTGAGGCCATAGCAAACACAATTTTCCCAGAGAGGGCAGTTCTATACTATTATACAAATTACTTCTATTTCGCGATTTAAGCTCTAATGTAAATAGTGATGGATGCTGTCTAATAAACAAGGCCATTTCAAAAATATATAAAGTTGGCACGGTAAGAATTTTTAATTTTTTAAAGTATTCCTTGCAGCTGTCAGTTCTATTGAGACCACACATAGCTCGCAAGCACCTTTTTTGACACTTAAAAACTTTATCCCAGTTGGTAGCGTTTCCCCAGAATATGATTGCATATCTGAGTCTAGAAACGACATAACTATGATAAGCTACAAGTAATGTGTTATGATTGACCTTTTTCGCTAGCATGTACAAACTATAAGATGACTGTGACACTTTTTTGCAAACCAACTCTATATGACTTTGCCATTTCAAATTGTCATCTATGGGTACGCCAAGAAATTTTGTTGTATTCGTCAATTCAACTCTTTCACCGTTAAATTCTATTGGAGTATGTAAAGTGTTTTTTGTTTTCTGTTTAAATTGCACTAATTTAGTTTTATCGATATTAATTAATAAATTATTATTTTGTAACCATTGAATTATTGAATTTAAACTACTATTTATAATATTTTCATCATTGTTTACAACAGTGCAGTCATCAGCAAATAGTACCATATGATCTGTAGTAGATTTTGGCAGGTCATTGATATACATAATGAAAAGTGGCGGACCCAAAACACTACCCTGTGGAACTCCATATTTTATTTTTCTGCTCCTGGACTTATAATTTATTTCATGTTTCGTATTAGGACAAATTTTGACAATACTCGTAATCTGAGTTCTATTACTGATGTAAGATTTTAATAAGTCTACAGTGTTGCCCCTAATACCGTACGTTTCCAGCTTACTCAGTAGTATATCATGATCCACGTAGTCGAAGGCCTTTGACATATCCATATACAAAGCATACACAGGCTGTCTTTTATCAACTCTAGGATATATTATTATTATTTATTACTATTATTATTATTCAAACATAATTAATAAATAAAATCATATGTGCTTAATTAGCAGGTCGGAATAGTCATACCTGTGTTTTCTTTACTGCTTATTTCTTTCAGTGCGACCTACCCATCGCATCTCATTACCTGCTCGAGTGCTCGTGCCATTACTTTTGAATTTGCTCGGCTCCTAAGTTCTTTAGCGTGATGTTAAATAGCCTATAGTCTTCCCCAAGAATTGTGCTATCAAATGGAAAAAGAAATTTTCAAATCCAAGACATGTAGTACGGGCGTCGGGAGCCGCGTGACGGCTCCCGGCCACCGCAGGCACGGGCCTGCGGTCGGAGAGTAAATGGGTAGCTCACCGCCCGATCAGGACCAGGCCCGTGCCGGACGGCGCGTACGAGTTCCACGCGCGCCTCAAAGAGATGTCAGCATCAGTGAAGGGGCCGAAGCCTGCCGGGTCAGCGGGATTGTCCGAAAGGGTTACCGCTACCCCGGAACATAAAGGGCTAAGGATGGAACATGGATGGGTTTTAGTCAGTAAGAGTCTGACACTCCCTTCCCCTCCACCCAAAGCGGGAGGAGTCATTTGATGATTTCCCAACGTCAAAAAAAAAACTGGTAGATAGTTTCAAAGATTAGCTCGTTCAAACAAACAAACTCCTCCGCTTTTATTAGTATAGACAGATTTCGGTTTTCAGAGAAAAATTATGATAATTCGGCTTTTCGGGAATACAATTAAAGTTAGTCTGAAATTGATGATGTTATTCAACTTTGAAAGACCAGTTCCTGGACCTGTCAGTACCAATCAGCCAGCCATTTATTAATCGAGTTCTTACCTAAATCGGGCGCTGAAAAAGACGAGTACAGGATTATTTCAAGCGATTGAGCAGCAGTATAGGTACAAACTAGGTAGGTCTTTATTCAAAAACGATTTTCTCCTTTAGTTTTGAATGAAATTTTATGTTATTACGTACAACGTATTTTGGAACCCATAGGTTTGTGTAAAGTGTCGTATTTCAACGTTGCATACGTTATTTCACGAAAAAATCGCAATTGTAAGTTGCCAAGTGTTGACATATTAGTGCTCGTGACTGTACTGTCAGCGATTAACATTGCTCGATTTATAGATAGATATTTAGATAAACCATTTATTCGGTGCACGCAAAAGGGTCAGCGCAGACCGAACTGCAAAATGATAAATGATTTTATTTTTGTAAGTAGGTTTGTACAAACACTTTTACACGTCAATCATGGTTTTTTAAAACTAGATGAGGACGGCGTTTCCTATCTGACTACTCTGAGAAGAAAGGCCGAAACAAACTCAGAGGTCACAGTCTCTTTTAAAGTCCAGACATAATCTTGGTCAGGTTATATGAAGACCATGTAGATCGATGTCTGAGACGGTCTTTTGAAGAAAGAACCACACAGATTGAGAGGACCTGTCCAGTCAGTGCACGCATTTGTCAGAAATCGTGCAGCTCAACTCAAGAAGAAATGCTCGCGCATGGTCGACTACTGCTCGAATGCATACTCGAACACACAGTCGGCTTGCTCGAGCATGGTCGAGCATCAAATTTGGACGTATTCAATTTTGCTAAGTATGATAATAATCATAAGATATTTGTTTCAATAATCTCAGAAAATGCTCTGCTCTGCTCTGCTCTTGGTGTGCGCTGACCCAAAGACATAGCACAACACATAAAAGCACAATAAAATGCTAAAAAAAACAGTGGCACTCCGAGAGTGCCGACAGAAGTGAAAACAAAACACAAACAGAATACTTTGCCATGACTCACTGACATAGCGGATATACATTAAAACCGAGTACATCCCGAAGACAGCTGAAACATCCGAAGCGGGTATTTTTTTTTAATCGTCTTATACCTGAACAAAACACGCGCGGTGTCGCTTAAGGTAACAATGGCGCGAGTTCAATGGCTTTTTCTCATCTCAAAAAATGCCCAACGCGCCTAAAGAAGTTTTCACATCTAACATTACTAGAATACTCATAAAAAAAACTTAAAAAAAAACCAACCGACTTCCAAAAAAGAAACACTACAAAGTGAAAAATAACTTTAATTTCGTAAGAGCTCATACACACGAGCGGCATGTTGCCAACGGCAGAGGTAGACTGCAGCTGACGACACAGGGCGGCGGCAGCCGTCAACACTTCCACGGCAGCCGTCCACGCGTCAGCGGCAGCCGTCGACGCGTCAGCAGCAGCCGTCGACGCGTCAGCGGTAGCCGTCGACCTACAGTGACACTTGACATACACGACGGCTGCCGCTGATCTTCGAAGTTGAAATGTCGACGGCTGCCATCGACGCGTCGACGGTTGCCACCGACGCGCGTCGACGGCTACTGTTACCTCTGCCGTCGGGAACATGCCGCTCGTGTGTAAGCGCTCTTAGTCGGTGTCGTTGGTTCCGTATTTTCGTTTATTGACAACATTATCTGCCTAGTCTTTTCCCAACTAAGTTGGGGTCGGCTTCCAGTCTAACCGGATGCAGCTAACTACCAGTATTTTACATGGAGCGACTGCCTTTCTGACCTCCACAACCCAGTTACTGAGTAATACGATACCCCTTGGTAAGACTAGTTGTCAGACTTTCGAGCTTCTTTCACTTTCTAGTGTTTAATTTTTGGAAGTCGGTTGTTTTTTTTTGGAAAAAAGTTTTATTTTTCACTTTTTAGTTGTACCTACCCCACACAAATTCATATAACGCTACTAAATATCACTGATATTTACGCTATGTAAATATCAGTGACAGGAAGCATTAAAACATCATCAATAAAAACCTAGTGGAAAAAAATCGTATTATTGAAGCTAACTCAAAAACTCCCCAAGCAAAATTTATACAATTTATATGAGACCACCCCTGATGTATAACCTTATTAATTAAAAAAAGAATTTTGCAAATCCGTTTATATATGACGGAGTTATGGCAGAAAATACATTTAAAAAAAAACATCAAAATTAAGAACCTCCTCCTTTTTTGAAGTCGGTTAAAAATATTCACGAAAAAACCCACATACAGGCTGCGTGCAAATTAAATTTCGAAACTCCCCAATTCCGTCGAAAGAACGGAATTACAGAAATTGAGTAGCAAATTGATTCGACGTATCTGTAAAATAATGTTTTTTGACCGGTTCGGAGGAGCCGTGTTTTGTCGAATTCGAGATTTTTTTTCGAACCTTTCGATTGCATTATTCGTTCTTCGGGATCATTGAGCCAGAGCTATTAATTTATTGATACAACGACTCCGGGGAGCGCTCTTTATCTTTGCTTAGCAATTGAATTAAGTTCGACGAGCATTTTCATTCGAGTTTTAAAGATTTTCACGATTTTATTTCGTTTGTGGAACGAAAAATATTTTTAGTGTTGTTGGCCAATAATGGTTGTGGCTAAGTAATATCAGCCGCATGGGTCGATCGATCAGGTTAAGCTACGCTTGCCGCAGTTGGTCCGTGGATGGGTGACATCTTTATATACGACCCCTCCGTGCCTCGGAAAGCACGTTAAGCCGTTGGTCCCGTAGAGGTGAACCTATACATTCACATTTCTTACATATTTATGATTTTCCAACACAATTTTTGAATCGGAAATATTTAACTGATGCTTTAAAAACTTATTGACCTTCTAATGACGCACGCTTTTTTTAAATTATTGAGCGTTTTTTTAACTTTCTGTCCTTTTCTCGGTTGCAGTCACTAAGCTGAACTTGTGACCTGTACATTCAAGTTGGTCGCAGTTTACTGCTATTTAGTATTTTTACGACTCAAAAATATGAATTACTAGCTGCGCCCCGCGGTTCCACCTGCGTAAATATCGATCCCGTAGGAATATCGGGATAAAAAGTGGGCTATATGTTGATCCAGAGTATCAGCTATCTCCATGCAATTTTTTTTTTAAATTGGTCCAGCCGTTTGAACGTGAAGAAGTAACAAACATATAAACACACACACACCCCCCCTCACACACGAAGATTCACAAACGTTCGCCTTTATAATATATAGTGTGATTTGAGGTTCACAATAAGCGGCGCAATCATTATATTACAGTGTTCAATAATATTTTTAGTATAGCAAAATGCGAAACCATTTTTTCTCAGCCTTTTAACCGCATTCCCTAGTTGTCGCGTGCCAAACATAAACTAGAAAAACAAACATTGAATGCACCCCTGTCGGTATAAATCGCACTCTTTTAGGTCAAGTCTTGACATGACCGATTTTCCTTTCAGGCGATATTGCCGTCTTTGCTTTTACGAGACTTACTGAACTTGTGTTAATGGTATTCATTTCACTGAGGTATTCATGGCAATAATACATGGCATGGCACTGAAACGTGGTCGCTCACAATGGGTATTATAAGAAGGCTAAAAGTCACCCAAAGGGCAATGGAGAGGGCTATGCTTGGAGTTTCCCTGCGTGATCGAATCAGGAATGAGGAGATCCGCAGAAGAACCAAGGTAACCGGCATAGCCCGAAGAATTGGCAAACTTAAGTAGTAGTGGGCAGGGCATATTGCTCGAAGAACAGATGGGGCCGAAAGGTTCTGGAGTGGCGACCGCGTACCGGAAGACGTAGCATTGGAAGGCCTACCACAAAGTGGTCCGGCGACCTTGTGAAGGCCGCAGGAAACCGTTGGATGCGAGAAGCACAGAACCGGTCGAAGTGGAGGTGTTTGGGGGAGACCTATCTCCAGCAGTGGACGTCTTTCGGCTGTTACGATGACAATGTTGAAGATATTCATGTGCGAGGAGCAGTGATAGTCAAGTGGTAACAACGCTTTACGTTGTGTAAATTATTTCATCACCACAGCTTTCAAAACGGTGAAGGAAAACATCGTGGGGAAACCGGCATGAATCAAACAATTCAAAGACATGTGACATCTACCAACCCCCACTGGGCCCGCGTGGTAGATTACGGCCCACTCCCTCTCACCGAGAGGCCTGTGTCCCAGCAGCGGGAACATTATAGGCTAATAATGTAGATTGGCAAAGTCATCATTATCTGCCGAGCCTTTTCCCTAACTAACTAACTAACAAATAATGTATCCCAAAATACAAGCGATAGCTTAGTTTGGGAACCAGTATCACCACCTACTGCGATTAATGTACCTTTTGTTTAGAAATATTAATTTTGTGAATGCTTTTCTGGTTTCTTTCTTTTGTTTTATTTTTATTATTAAAATCTAAAAACGCAATTTTAATCCACTTCTAAATGTCGTATCGAAATGAATCGAAATGAAACTTTATATGTGTTATGTAGTTCAGATGACAAAACTATAATTTTTTGGTATCCTGAAGCTTATCTGATGATGGAGCCAGGAGGTTGAAAGTGGAACTGTTTAGTGACTAGTAAGCCCCTCGAGCTTCGGCTCATATGATTTACTAGCTTCTGCCCGCGACTTCGTCCGCGTGAAATTCGTAAGTGCTATCCTCTTATAATTTCTGAAATGTATGTTTATGATTTTTATCATTTATTTAATACCCGAATACTAAGGCGAATACGAAGGCCCGAATACTTATGTAGATATAAATAAGTATTCAGATATAAATAAGTATTCGGGCCAATTTTTTAGTTTATAGCTCAAAGGGATCAGATTTTTCAAATAAACTATCCCAGCTTTTTACCCTCCCCCAGGAGAGTAATTTTGAAAAATCGTTTGGGATGTGTTCACAACTTGACTCAAAGACCCATACCTATTTTCGAGTTAATGGAAGCAAGCAGTAGAATTTTCCACCTTCGTAGGAGTAAATTTTTGAAAAACCCTAAATCACTTTTTTTTAAGTATTTTTTGTTTTAGTAGTACCGAGCGGGTTAAATATTTTTCTAATCCATCAACTTTGTCACCCCCCAAATCCTCTGTGAGGGATTTTTTAAACTAAAAGTGACAATCTTTATTATTTACTGACCCAAATATTCCCAAGTTTCTAATTTATTAACCAAATGAATAAGATTTTTCATATAAGCTGTATCCCCTCTTTCTATCCCCATAGGGGTGGAATTTCGAAACATAATCTAGATTATTTGTACCAATTTTCCAGTTAATCAAGCCTCGTAATAAAATTCTGCCCTGTGAAATTGACTACCCCTCTTCACCGCATTAGCGGTAGATTTTCGAAAAACCCTGAACCACTTTATTATTTATTTTGGTCTTAGATAGGTACTGAGTTTCGAGTTAATTGGACCGCGCATTAAAATTTTTCCATACTAAATTTGACACCTCCCAATCCCCCTTCAGGGGGTAGTTTAGAAAACTAACCCAAAGGGGAGATCCCTTTGGGTTAGTTTAGAATTCCAAAAAAAATCGAACTTTATAATTATTTGTGCCAAGTTTCAAGTCCACCACCATACTACCATTTTTTTTGAGTTTATCAAGGCACTCATTAAAATCCCCTTATAAATCGAATTACCACTTTTTGTCCCGTCAAGACAATAATTTTCGAAAACCCCATACACTTACTATTGATTCTTCATCTGCGTAGCCTTTTCCCAACTATGTTGGGGCCGGCTTCCAGTCCAACCGGATGCAGCTGAGTACCAGTATTTTACATGGAGCGACTGCCTATCTGACCTCCACAACCCAAATACGATAACCCTTGATAAGACTGGTTGTCATACTTTCGGGCTTCTGACCACCCCTAGCGACTGTCAAAGATCCACGAATGACAGCCGGGACCAACGGCTTAGCGTGCTTTCCGAGGCACGGAGAGGTCACGGTATGTAAAGATGGACACCTATCCACAGACCAACCGCGGCAAGCGTAGCCTGCGTAACCTGATCGATCGAACTGTGCGTCAGTTTTTATTAATTATTTTCTGTCAAAAGTATTAATACTGAGTTTCGAGTAAATCGGACCGCGCGTTAAAATTCTTCCACACAAACTTTAACAAGTAATAAAGTTTATCATTATTTGATAATAATGATAAACTTTATTACTTGCTTAGGCAAGTATTCTTGCCAAGTTTATTAACCAAATAAATAAGATTTTTCTTATAAACTGTATCCCCGTTTTTCACCCCCACAGTGGTGGAATTTCGTAAAATTGTTTGGGATGTGTTCATTAGGTACTCGACTCAAAGATTGTTTATACCAATTTTCAAGTTAATAAAGGCACGCAGTAAAGTCTTCCCCTATAAAATTAACTTTTCACCCCGTTAGGGGTAAATTTTCGAAATCGATGATACACGTTATTCTTTATTTTCGGTCTTAAGTATAAATACTGAGTTTCGAGTTAATCGGACCACGCGTTAAAATTCTTCCATACAAACTTTGACACCTCCCAATCCAAGGGGGATTGGGAGGTGTCAAAGGTAGTCAGGGGGTAGTTTAGAAAAAAAAGCCAAACTTCATAATTTATTTAGATAAGTATTCGTGCCAAGTTTCATGGTTATTAACTCAAGGAATAAGATTTTTCATACAAACAAAATCCCCTCTTTTCACCTCTTAAAGGTTAAATTTACAAAAACCCCTTCTTAGTGGATATCTACTCTTCACAAGGAACACACCCTCCAATATTAATTTCTCTTCCCAGCGGTACCGACCAGCGTTTTAGGCTGTGCGTTGATATATCAGTCAGTCAGGACAAAATTTAATCCCCCTTTTCACCCCTTAATGGATGAAATTCTAACAACACCGTTGTGTTAGCTTCCAATCATAAGCCTAGATAATAAATTTAGTGATTTTTACGTCGAAAATTAATGACCTTCTATACATCACTTCATCCCCCTTTTTAAGCCTTCGGGGGTAGAATTATCAAAAACGCTGAGATACGTATAAATTAATTTTCAATTGTCAACCTAAATACAAAATTAGAAGATCCTAACTTCAAAACTGTCGGACTTTCATATAAACTTCCATCCCCTATTTTAACCCTTTAGGGGTTGAATTCCCAAAAATCCTTTCTTAGTGGATACTTACTCTTCACAAAGAACACACCTTCTAAGTTTCAAGTCTCTAGGTCCAGCGGTTTGGGCTGTGCGTTGATATATCAGTCAGTCAATCAGTCAGTCAGGACTTTGAATTTTATATATATAGATTTATTGTGACGAGTCGAATAGATTAGATAAACGTATATTTTAGTATTTACTTAAAATATATTTTTTTATCGCAATAAAATTAGTTTAAATATTGAGATAGATAAGATTTATTTATTTCTGAGTATATGGTCCATTAAGATCTTAATATTAAACAGTTTCACATACACTACCGTTGCCGGTGTAGAAATATTATTTTTATCCATACAAAATTTTATCAAAATTGGTCCAGCCGTTTGAGCGTGAAGAAGTAACAACCATATAAACACCCCCCCCCCCCCACACACACACACGCTCACACACTCACTTTTAAATTATTCGTATTTACAATTTAAAATTACTGTTAAAAGTTTCATCCCATAGAAATAAAGGAAAATGAGTCCTATGCGCAATGGATTAAGAGCTATGATAGTCGTAAATTAGTCGTTAATAGGACTAATCCCTTGGATTGTCGCCAGAGAACGCTTCGCCAATATGGATGATAATTATTCATTGAGTTTGATTGTAACATCATGCAAATAAATCTAAGTTTCTAGATTATATTTTAGGCCAAATTATGAAACTCAAATAGAGCAGCTGGATTCAATTTGAATAAATTATTTCTTCATAAAAAGCGTAGGTTTGTTCATTTTAACAATTTGTATTAGATTGGCTTTTACTTTTTATTAGAAAAATGCTATTATAACGAAAAATACTGTGTTGAAGTGTGTTGTAAACATTTTTTATAACACATTTGCTCGTAAAGGGTCTCTTATTTCACCAATATCGTATTGTATCTCATTACGTACTTGTGCGTTATTGTAATGTAAAACGTACGAGTTTCTTTTTAATAAGGTAAAACGCACGGTATATCAAGATGCTCCGTCTAAAACGAACGGTACTTTTTTAAATCTTAGCAAAGAGTTTTTACGTCAGAAAAGTGGTCAACATTTTATGAATAAAATTAACTTTGGGAGACAAAATATAATAAATAAACATTAAGTACTTAATTCTTTAATTTAATTAATTTTGACAATAAATTACAACCATTTATCTGTAACAAAAACACAAAAATATTAATTTACTTCATTAGTAATACTGGCTGTTTTTTGTGCCTTAAAAAGAAAAGCGCTGATGCGCGGGCATCGCTAATTTGTGAACAAGTAAAAATTATTCCGCGCGGTTTTTCTTTTTGCTGTATTGTTTTTATTTGAAAATGTCGTCAAATGTATTAATTCGACACCGCCAGAAGTCACAGAGGCAGCGAAAAAGGCTACTCTAAGCCACTTGCCCGAAAAATCGAACAAGCGTACCAAAAATTCATCTTATGAAAAACAAGCAAAGATGCAAATTCATTTTCAGAAAGTGTGTTATTAGCCTATTTCATGGAACTTTCTCAAAAATATAAGTCAAGCTCATTGTGGTGCTACTATTCAATGCTAAAAAGCACTGTGAAAACAAACCCTCGACACTCGTCGACGGCTGCAATTGCCTCTGACGATGACGCGTGTCGCTGGTCTGAGCACATTAAGGTGCCACTAGTCGATATTTTTTCCATACAAATTTCGGGAGAGTATTACTCCACTGTTTGACATTGTGCATCCAAAGTTAAGCATGATGTCGTTTTGACTTATTATTAATGTTGTCTGTACGGAAACAGAATAGTAAAATAAAAAGCCATTAAAAAGTTATGAGCCAACAAACATTCGTTTTTAGGGTTCCGTACCCAAAGGGTAAAAACGGAACCCTATTACTAAGACTTCGCTGTCTGTCCGTCTGTCCGTCTGGCCGTCTGTCCGTCTGTCCGTCTGTCTGTCACCAGGCTGTATCTCAAGAACCGCGATAGCTAGACAGTTGAAATTTTCACAAATTATGTATTTCTGTTGCCGCTATAACAACAAATACTAAAAACAAAATAAATTAAATATTTAAGGGGGCTCCCATACAACAAACGCGATTTTTTTACCCTTTTTGGCTCGATATCAAAAATGGCAACAGGTAGGCACTTGAAATATTCACAAAATACTCAGTTGTATTTTAACTTTAATAATAAATAAGAAAATTAGAATAAAATAAATATTTAAGGGGGGCTCCCATACAACAAACATGTTTTTTTTTGGCGTTTTTGCCTTGTGGTACGGAACCCTTCGTGTGCGAGTCAGACTCGCACTTGGCCAGTTTCTATTCTTGCTATTTTTAACGTAACTTTGAGTGTAAATAAGTAATATAATAAAGTAAACAGAACTGTTAAATCTTCAAAACCAAGTTCGTACCGACAAAGCTCGGTTATCGAAGAGTTCAATAAACTTTATTTGTAATTGATTTATGCAGTGGTTTTTTCATAAAACTCGATTTTCCGAAGCACTTTTCGATTTTTTTTACGCGCTATCAGTTCGGAACGATGTTTCTGTGCGTGAGAACGTTGTGTGTGTAGACTAGCGACTAACTGCTCATCACTGATACTAGCTCTGTCGGACACGAAGCCAGATGAGACAGCATGCTTTTTGGCCATGACCACCGCGCTCCCGTTCGAATTTGAGCTCGCGACTAGTTTACTCTTAATATACGGCCGGCGACCCCTGGGCAGTCAGCGATGCTACCAACCTTGCTGACTGCCGGCTTATATTTTTCACAAAATGAACTTTTAATTCGACTATGTCAATACAAAAGTTATATCAAAAGAACGAAAGCTGCTAAAGCACCATTTTGCGATGGGTGGTTCAACACGTAAAGCTTCTCGTATTAATCACGAAATCCATTTACGCCACCATAAGGGGATTATAGGACCTAAACGCAAATTACGCAAGTTTTAGAAGCAATAAAAGTGTATGATCGACTAGAGTAAACAAAATCAGAAAAATATATGATACTAGCTGCGCCCCGCGGTTTCACCCGCGTAAGTGTCCATCCCTTGGAAATATCGGGATAAAAATGTCAGCTACTTCCATACAAAATTTTATCAAAATTGGTCCAGCCGTTTGAGCGTGAAGAAGTAACAACCATATAAACACACACCCCCACACACTCACACACCCCCACACACTCACACACTCACAAACTTTCGACTTTATAATATTAGTGTGATTATTCAGGATATATGCTAGGTAGATATTGTGTTGAAACCATGTGGCGTCAATATCAGACCCACATTAATATGACGTTATTGTTCACAGTATGCCTACCTACTAGCCTACCTACCCTTTTACTTCTTGTTGGCGTGACTGTATCGCTGTTAAACCTTACCGCATTATACTTTTCTTTAATCATTGTCGTGCGTCTCATTTACACACGCCTATAAGCTTCCAAAAACATAATACAACTAATTTGATACGATAAAAAAAACTTGAAGATACCTCTAAAAACTTTCTTTTTACAATAAAAATTAAAAACCATACTATCTGATACATACAATCATTCATCTTTTTTGTCAGATTATTCTACAAGCAACATACTAAAGCACTAGTGTTTTAATTTTTGACTCCAAACAGTAGATTTTTTGTAATTAAAAAATTGCTTCATATTTTGCATTAAGTTACCAGCGTTGTGTCATCGCGCTTCTCTTTCTTTTCTATGCAGTCCGACAGTGACCGCGCTTTAGGTCATGTAGTCCCCTTAAGGCTCTTTTCCCATCCCAAAACCCATACCTAACAGCAATATGCTAAAGTCATATAAATTCAAAATGGCTTCCGCGTGGCCTATATTGGACACGTCATATAAAATGCGTGGCGCGTACAGCCCATTGATGAATATCTGAATACTTCTACTCGGATGAGCTACAGCGCAATTCGGGGGCCAATGTGTGCGGAAACTGTTTTATTAGTGGTTATATTAAGAGGGTGTACGGCTATCTTGTGGAAAGGTGGATATTAAACAAAAGCCGGTCTTTAGGCACGAAATCCGTAGTTTCGTCGAAGTTACGGGCGTTCCCAACCCGCTATCACCTACGGACTTAAGATTAGTGTGGGACCAGCGCGCCCTAATTGCGTAACACAGTAACAGTAGCTATGACTGTCATTTGGACAGTTTCAAGGGGCTTACATGACCTAAAGCGCGGTCACTGTCGGACTGCATAGAAAAGAAAGAGAAGCGCGATGACACAACAGTGGTAATTTTTTGCAAAATATGAAGCAATTATTTAATTACAAAAAAACGATTGTTTGGACGAAAAAATTAAAACACTAGTATTTTAGTGTGTTGCTTGTAGAATAATCTGGCAAAAAATCAGAATGATTGTATGTATATTAGTATGGTTTTTATTGTCTAAAAAAGTTTTCAGAGGTACCTTCATGATTTTTAGGGTTCCGTAGTCAACTAGGAACCCTTATAGTTTTGCCATGTCTGTCTGTCCGTCCGTCTGTCTGTCTGTCCGTCCTCGCTTAATCTCTGTGACCGTTAGCACTAGACAGCTGAATTTTTGGAGGAGTACGTATATCAGTTACGCCGACAAAGTGGTAAAATAAAATTTTGGAGAATATTTTGTTTTAGGGTAGCTCCCCTACATGTGAAGTGGGGTTGAATATTTTTTTCATCATCTACCCCATCGTGTGGGGTATCGTTGAATAGATCTTCTAAAATGGCTTCGGGGTTGCTAAAATTATTTTTCGATTTAATGCTCCATTTACGAAATATTAAAGTTTAAAGTGCAAATTTTTGTTCCAGTAGGGCGTCCCCCCCCCCTCTAAAAGCTAAACTACTGGCTTGAAAAATCTGGAAAAATTCTTGATGATAGTGCATTTCATGAACTTTAAAGGAAAAGTATAGCGGTTAAGATAACTTTATTAGTTTAGCAGTAATAGGCGTTGAACTTGGGTATTGGATAATTTTGTACCAAATACAAAATCCTTAGCATTAATCCTTTAAAGTGACTAAGATGAAGTAGTTGCTTGTTTATAACGGGTAACCACTTGCATCGAAAAACAAAATATGAAAAAAAAAATTACTTATATTTTTTTATATTCAGAATAAAGAACAACAGAATCGTACTACATTGTGATAACGGGCTACTACGGAACCCCACACTGTGCGTGGCCCGACACGCACTTGGCCGGTTTTTATTTGTGTTTAGGTCCTGTAAGCCCCTTAACACGCGTATGATTGTCGAGTCGAGTTCGAATTCAGAACGTATCGCTCGTTTGACAGCAAAACAAAAATGGCGGCAGCCATGAGTCTTTCGGTCTGACAACGTGATTCAAGGATCATACCTTCAAACTGAAGGGGTCGGTCTGTCAGATAGATGAAGCTAGTTGCCCATTCCAAAGCATAATAGGTTCCTATGGAAAAGAACGGGAAAAATACTTCTCGAACACTCTTTTAAATCAAAATATTGATACAAATTATTGGTTACTTCATTCATGTTGAAATCTATATCTATATATATAAAATTCAAAGTCCTGACTGACTGATTGACTGACTGACTGATATATCAACGCACAGCCCAAACCGCTGGACCTAGAGACTTGAAACTTAGAAGGTGTGTTCTTTGTGAACAGTAAGTATCCACTAAGAAAGGATTTTTGGGAATTCAACCCCTAAAGGGTTAAAATAGGGGATGGAAGTTTATATGAAAGTCCGACAGTTTTGAAGTAAGGATCTTCTAATTTTGTATTTAGGCTGACAATTAAAAATTAATTTATACGTGTCTCAGTGTTTTTGATAATTCCACCCCCGAAGGGTTAAAAAGGGGGATGAAGTTGTGTATAGAAAGTCATTCATTTTCGACGTAAAAATCAATAAATTTATTATCTAGGCTTATGATTGGAAGCTAACACAACGGTGTTGTTAGAATTTCATCCATTAAGGGGGTGAAAGGGGGGATGAAATTTTGTCCTGACTGACTGATATATCAACGCACAGTCTAAAACGCTGGTCGGTACCGCTGGGTAGAGAAATGAATTTTGGAGGGTGTGTTCTTTGTGAAGAGTAGATGTGACTAAGAAGGGGTTTTTGGAAATTTAACCTTTAAGGGGTGAAAAGAGGAGATTTTGTTTGTATGAAAAATCTTATTCCTTGAGTTAATAACCATGAAACTTGGCACGAATACTTATCTAAATAAATTATGAAGTTTGGCTTTTTTTTTCTAAACTACCCCCTGGAGGGGGATTGGGAGGTGTCAAAGTTTGTATGGAAGAATTTTAACGCGCGGTCCGATTTACACGAAACTCAGTATTAATACTTTTGACAGAAAATAATCAATAATAACAGCCGCACAGATTGATCGATCAGGTTACGCAGGCTACGCTTGCCGCGGTTGGTCTGTGGATAGGTGTCCATCTTTACATACCGTGACCTCTCCGTGCCTCGGAAAGCACGCTAAGCCTTTGGTCCCGGCTGTCATTCGTGGATCTTTGACAGTCGCTAAGGGTGGTCAGAAGCCCGAAAGTTTGACAACCAGTCTTATCAAGGGGTATCGTATTTGGGTTGTGGAGGTCAGATAGGCAGTCGCTCCATGTAAAATACTGGTACTCAGCTGCATCCCGTTGGACTGGAAGCCGACCTCAACATAGTTGGGAAAAGGCTAGGCAGATGAAGAATCAATAGTAAGTGTATGGGGTTTTCGAAAATTATTGACCCCTGACGGGACAAAAAGTGGTGATTCGATTTATAAGGGGATTTTAATGAGTGCCTTGATGAACTCAAAAAAAATGGTACTAATAAATTTGGACTTGAAACTTGGCACAAATAATTATAAAGTTCGAATTTTTTTGGAATTCTAAACTAACCCAAAGGGGAGAATGGGGGTGTCAAATTTAGTATGGAAAAATTTTAATGCGCGGTCCAATTAACTCGAAACTCAGTACCTATCTAAGACCAAAATAAATAATACAGTGGTTCAGGGTTTTTCGAAAATCTACCGCTAATGGGTTGAAGAGGGGTAGTCAATTTCACAGGGCAGAATTTTATTACGAGGCTTGATTAACTGGAAAAATGGTATAAATAATCTAAATTATGTTTCGAAATTCCACCACCCCTATGGGGATAGAAAGAGGGGATACATGAAAGGGGTTTATATGAAAAATCTTATTCATTTGGTTAATAGATTAGAAACTTGGCAATATTTGGGTCAGTAAATAATAAAGATTGTCACTTTTAGTTTAAAAAATCCCTCACAGAGGATTTGGGGGGTGACAAAGTTGATGGATTAGAAAAATATTTAACCCGCTGTCGGATTAACTCGAAACTACTAAAACAAAATCTATTAAAAAAAAATGATTTAGGGTTTTTCAAAAATTGACTCCTACGAAGGTGGAAAATTCTACTGCATTAACTCGAAAATGGGTATGGGTCTTTGAGTCAAGTTATGAACACATCCCAAACGATTTTTCAAAATTAGGTACTCCCCTGGGGGGGTAAAAAGCTGGGATACAGTTTATTTAAAAAATCTGATCCCTTTGAGCTATAAACTAAAAAATTGGCCCGAATACTTATTTATATCTAAATAAATGATAAAAATCATAAACATACATTTTCGAAATTATAAGAGGACAGCACGAATTTGACGCGGACGAAGTCGCGGGCAGAAGCTAGTACAATATAAAATTCAAAGTCCTGACTGACTGATATATCAACGCACAGCCTAAACCGCTGGTTCTAGAGACATGATATTTGGGGAGTGTGTTCTTTTTGAAGAGTCCACTAAGAAAGGCTTTTCAAAATTCAATTACATACGAGAACGATGTAGAAAAACGTGCACGTTAAAAGCGTCCATAATAAAACATTAGAAGTCTTCATTCCCTAGCAACAACATTTTATCCACTGAAACTTTCCTAAGTCTTTTTTCGCGTCTCCGCCAAAAAGTTCTCCGAGATCTTAATGCAGAAGGATCAACTGCTCCATAATACAAGGAATGACGTTATATTTGTTCATAATTAGAGCTTGTACGTCACAAAGGATCAAGATTATCTCCTGGAGATAGAGTGAGAGGATTAGTGGTTCGTCTATAGAAAATTCGATGATTAATATTGGAATAGTGACTTGGCTAAAAGAGACAAAAGACTGTTGGAGTATCTTTTATCTTAGGGCTTGAAAGTTCATGATTCGTGACGGGGTAAACAGAGGTATTGTTAGATCCTGAACATTAATTAAGACTGTCGAGGCGGTCTAGTGGTCGCAAGCGCCGCTGCTGAACATGAGGTCCTGGATTCGCTGCCGAAGTCATCATCTGCCTAGCCTTTTCCCAACTATGTTGGAGTGCGCTTCCGTCTAACCGGATGCAGCTGAATACCAGTATTTTACATGGAGCGACTGCCTATCTGACCTCCACAACCCAATTACCAGGTAATACGATACCCCTTGGTAAGACAGGTTGTCAGACTTTCAGGCTTCTGACGACCCGTAATGACTGTCAAAGATTCACGAATGATAGCCGGTAGCAACGGCTTAACGTGCTTTCCGAGGCACGGAGAGGTCTTGATATTTAAAAATGGTCACCCATCCATGGACCAACCAAGCTTAACCTGATCGATCGACCTGTGCGGCTGTTATCACTTAGGTACAAGCCTCTCCATCTCTCTATTCGATGGCCAGGTCGGGCAAAGTAATATTGGGTTTCACCATTGGGAATTTTTCACTAGCAGCCCAGAGTCTGGATTTGTACCCGTTTGATAACAACAGACTCACCCCCTTTTACTTGGGTCTTAAGCGTAACTGTCAAAATGTGGGTGTACGATAGGTTTACACGGGTGACTAAAGCCGCACGACTTTTGCCGCGCGGCGAAAATCGACCGTCTAAATGGCAATTCGGCTAGTACGCAAGTGACTAAAGCCGCAAGCATCAAAGTTGGATATAGTCCGCGCGGAACTAGTTGGCCGCGCCTTGGGTGGGGACGGGGGTGAGGGCGGCGGGGTTGCCTATTGTTCGCAACCCACGTACTGAGTCATGACAAAGCTCCCCCGCCCCTCCGTCCCACCGCTCACATACCTAAGGCGCGGCCAACTGGTTCCGCGCGGACTAAAGCATCCGACTTTTGTCGCGCATTGACCGGCCGCATGCGGCTGGTGACTAAAATCGAACGTGTAAACGATCAGTTGCAGGCGATCGCCCGCCGCATGAAGGAGTGTTTCGCGCACGTTGTTCCACTACCGCGATTCTACGTAGGTATAGATCGTTTGGTTAAGGGGGAAGCGCTAAGGTTGCCCGCGAAATTCAAATTTTCTTACGTTTTTTGCAATTTGCTGGTCAGTATTAAGTTGTACGTTGATTAAAATATGATTCGCCGTCGTATTTACAGAATTATAATCATTACAATCAGTAATACAACTTGATAATCCCCAAGTGTCAAGATTTCATGAAATAGTCATTCTTGGGGATTACTCGGTCTTAGAGAGTTGTGTTGATGACTTTAATGATTTCAATTCTGTAAATACATATTTGTTACGGCCGCGAATCGTATTTTAATCAACGTACAACTTAATACTGACCAGCAAATTGCAGAAAACGTAAAAAAAAAATGAATTTCGCGTGCTACCCTGGCGCTTTCGCCTTAAACAACAATATTATTCTTCAAGCAATAATTGAATAACTAACTATTTCAATTCCGGCACGAACACTTATTCTGGTCAACATTTTCGAAGGAAATGACCGAGCCGCATGCGATTTTAGTCACCTGAGTTAATGGGCGAGCGAAGTGAGGCGATTTGTGAAGCGATTCTTTTGGTGACTGTACTATAGTGTATATAGAAAGAAGGAAAAAATAAATAAACAAAAAAATAAGAAAGGGTTGGGGGAAACATGCGTCACATCCACACAAAACGGCTATCGCTCAGCATTATGCTGCGACCCTATGCAAGACAGAGCCCCAGCGCTGGTTTTCAGCGACAGCCGGTGCCGACGCGACGTACTGACGTCGTCCGGTGCAGCAAACAATTATTAGGACGCTGTACTGGTACAGCATACACAAAGAAAAATAATAGTATACTTAGTTGAAACTGAATGTGACAAAAACAGGAATATAAAAAGCGTATTATAAAGAGAGAGTGAAGAGAGTGTGAGTGAAGAGAAAGAGTATATATAGGATGAATTTTTCAAGTGGGCGTGGATGGCCACATCCGAAACTATGAGGAATAGCGAAAAGTACTCAAAGGAGTCGCGGGCTCAATTTTGATGAAAACTAAAACTGCATCATTGGATTTTATTGGATTGGATTATGTTCTAAATTCAAGTTTTGAATGCAGTACCTACAATACTTGAGACATCGAATTCAGCTACTTATATATTGAAAACAATGGTCATCATTTTGAACAATTAAAACATAAGAAAAATAAAAAAGTATTTTGTTAAAAATGAGCTCTTTTCTTTAGTTTCCCGTATGTCATTACTTCCCAGATATTGATCCTTATTAAGGACACTATCGAGTGGTGTAATAATACAGTGTGTTTTTTTAATCAAAATCAACGGGTTCGATTCCTGGCTAGAAATATTGATTTTGTTAAAATCCAATGTCACAGTTTTAGTTTTCATCAAAATCGAGCCCGCGACTCCTTTGAGTACTTTACTTATTCCTCATAGTTTCGGATTTGGCCATCCACGCCCACTTGGAAAATTCATCCTGTATAAAAGAATATATTTGGGGTTTAGCTTAGCGATGGGCGATTCCGAGATGTTTTAACAATCGAAAGAATCGGAGTCGTTAAAATAAACCATCGACTCGCCGTTCTACAAAACAATCGAGATGTTTTCCGATTGTTTCGAGTCAGCGGAATCGACCGGAATAGTTTTCGATTGGTCGAATCAGTCACTCTCACTCACCGAGTCTCGCTCGGTCACCGGGTTTAGTCGATTGCATGCATCGAGCCGAGGTGTATGTTAGTTAGAGGCGAGAGCGTGCCGGACTCGAGTCGAGCGAGCCGCGCGTAATTGGTAAACATTTACTTAAGTACGATACGATGCTCTTGTTGAAAGAATTAGTATGGATTCGCAATCACAACGCAAGTCAAGAACTCGGGAAACTCTAGTTCATCGGCGAACGACTCGCGAATGAACGCGCCATGCGCCAGTCGCAATCAAACAGACCGAGTCGGACTCAGGTCCAAGTCGAAATAATCGAAAACCATCGAGATGTTCGAACAATCGAAACAATCGAATAAAACCTCTCGCCATCGCGCATCGCTAGTTTAGCTAAACTTTAGCTATAGGTACCAGTGTACCTAAAATCTCTAGTGTAGTCTCTAGTATGAGGGCTGTATATATGTATATGAAAATTATTCCGGACGTGCAGCGTACCTGAGGCTGGCCTACAGAATTCTGTGTGTGATCTAATGCTTGCAATCTACACAGGCTGAAACACAAAGGGTGTGAAAGGAAATGTTTGAGGGTTTTGCCTACCGGCGGTATATTTGGATTTTCGAGAGTAACCTTGTGTAACACTATTCATATGAAGGCACCCTCTCATAGAGAGGAGGTATGTGTACCAGCAGAGGGAATTTGTAAATATGTGAGCACCATGTATATCTATCACATAATTGATTTACCTGTCATTGCTTAATTTTTGGGGTTCCCGTACTCAAAGGGTAAAAACGGGACCCTATTACTAAGACTTCGCTGTCCGTCCGTCCGTCTGTCTGTCACCAGGCTGTATCTCAAGAAGTGCGATAGCTAGACAGTTGAAATTTTCACAAATTATGTATTTCTGTTGCCGCTCGGAGTAGGTACCCACATTACCCACATTTGTTCTTTTTATCATCGAGTAGTATACAGGGTTATTGGTAAAACATTACCAACCTCTTAAGAGGTCATTGTACTCCTCATTATTCACAATTTTTACTATGGGACTAAACCTGAAATCGCGAAAAAAAATCAGCTGTTTCCTACATTTTGACGAGCTATACCAACGTAAATGTAGGGAACAGCAGATTTTTTTTCGCGATTTCAGGTTTGGTCCCATAGTAAAAGTAGTCCATAATGATGAGTACAATGAATTCTTAAGAGGTTGTTAATGTTTTACCAATAACCCTGTATAAGAGGACATACTTCTTTGTATGAACGTTTTCATTATACGCTTGCCGTCGACTCACGCCTTTCATTTGCCTAAAGTACCAACTTTTCAGTGGCGAGAAACCGTGAGGTGAATCAAATCAGCCCCTAGACAGGAAACTACAAGAGGACCACGACCGTTTTATCAAAACTGCAACGAAGAAGAAGATGCTATATGAAGGCTTTAGGCCAACGCAGACCGGGACGGCATGGCAAGGGATTTAAATTTTTACTATACCTCTGTGTCATATATATATATGACACAAATAGCTATGCTTTAAAATAATGCCGTGGCAGCAAAAGGGATTTCATTGCACGGCATTGAAAGACGCGCCACGGCCTCCCGCGGCGGGATGCCGTGGCGTCCTGCGGTAGGCAACGACATGCAAAGGACTCCGGCGCTCGTTGTGAAATACCGCGGGGTGAGGCTGCGAGGGTAGAGAAGCGGGGAAGCCGCTGGAAGGCCGCGGTATCTAAGCGGCTAGTGTGCGTTGACTGACGGCAAAATCCCTTGCCATGCCGTCCCGGACTCCCTGTCTGCGTAGGCCTTTTGTGACTTTAAAGGGAAAGGACAAAGGAGTTTTTATTTGTTGGTCTCCGTACCACAGAGCTGATGTTTGGGGGGCCTGAATCCCGTACGTCTTCTGAATGAGAAGGTGATACCTCAGGGATTAAAGCTTTTAAAGTATAATAGTAGTAGTGATACGCTGGTTCTGGCGCACCGATCTGAGGGCGGGTGTGCCAGAAACCCAAAACCTAAAAAAAAAAAAAAAAAAAAAAAAAAAAAAAGGTTTTGGGGTGCTGATCACGTTTCTGCGGTCCATTTTTGCGTAGGATGCGCGGTTCCGGAGATGTGCAAATCAATTAGCTGATTTATCTAATTGATTTCCGGTGCTACGAACCCTCATTAGTGTTTCATTGTTAATCCTCTTATCTATTCAACCTCGTGCACCCTCATTAGCGATGCATTGTTCGCCTAATCCTTGCATTCCTTGGCGTTCTTATCTACTATTACTCATTGCTAACCCTCAACTGCTTTTCTGAATCATCAATAAAACACATTCCTTCATTTTATTACAACATTTTATTTCTTATTTTCTACAAAATATGTGCGGAACATTTCATCCACTAAAATATCATTGTACAGTGTGTTCCCCGTAAATATGTTCGTAAAACTATGCATTGAACATCCCTGAAACTTATATAGCAAATACATTAAGCAATATTCACCACACACTGAAGTCCAATCATTCTGAATCCTATCAACATTCCAGCCCCATCTTTTGCAATTCCTTTTTAAAAACTCGAGATAATATTGCGTAGGTCCTCGTCCATATGAATCAAAATATTGACCGATGCCCTTCGTATCGATATGTACAGCTACCCAGTGTGAGCCTGGTTTATCATCCGTATCCAAATTGCATATTATATACGTCGGTACATGGGTATACATAGGTAGTCTATTAGCAGCATAAACATTTTTTTCTAGACTGGGATGGATCTTTTTTAGATGTTGCTGTACTTCAAGTGTATCCATGATATTACTGCTATTAGCAGATTATTACAGTACCAATCTGTTCAATGGTTGCCATAGGAATGTTCAATTATAGTGATTTTTGTAAATATATCGCATTCTTTTGAGTGACTCAGAAAACAAGCTGATGCCTGATGGGAACAATGTGCGATAACTTTGTTGACTCATAGAGTCACTATCAGTTTCGTTGAACTTAGGAATTTGCTTTAGATAAGAATGGTGCTATATAAGAGCGAACAGTTGCAGTCATGAAATCAGTCTATGGTCGTTTGACCACAGTGAATTGTATACCGATACTTCGTTTGTGGTACTTCAGCGCATCAATAATCATGGAGGTAAGTGTTTATTCTATTGACAAACTTACTTGTATATCTTTTGTTGTTCTTTTGTTATTTCCTAACGTGTGTGTGTGTGTAATCACAATGTAAACAAATTGATATTAACATGATATCTCTGTTGTTGCAGAGATCATTCAGCTTCGCAGACGATAATGAAAATACCTATAAACAGTATTACTACTCACCGCTCTCCCCTCAACATGAAGAAGAGGGCGATGATATCGTCATTAATAACACATGCGATGGTGGAAAAAGGAAATCGCAAGCGCAACCGATTGATAATTTTTTTGAAGTGATGCCAAAAATAAAAAAGAAGAAACAGTTATCGTCAACCGTGGCACGAGCCGCTAGAGATGGTGTATCATACATTTCTACTAATTCTGACGACGGAGCCCAAGCGACGCATCTCATAAAAATTGAAATGTACGATATGAAGAAGCTATGTAAGATTCCAACTACCGATCATTGGAAGCACGCTACCACGAGGATTAAATATTATGTAAAGAATAATAAGGATAGCATCTACGACAACACAAACGGCCTCGTATACAATATTACAAAGACAATAGCAGAAAGTGAAAACGTTAAAAAATACTTTTTTAACAATGATAGCCATTAGCTGATTAGTGAATGTGATTCTGTTTACTTAAATTACTTCTGTGTACTCATTAGATTCTATCTGTCTTTCTAATCCTTTGCTAGACTATAAATATTGAACATTATTTGAAATTGGGTATCATTGGTCTACCGACACTTAACTGTTACTTACTGTGCTCATTCGACAGTGAATTCGATCAGGAGATGTCAAAAGTTTGTGATGAAATGGAGAAGCGTGAACTGTTCGATTCATCATATGATGATGAGTTGTATAATCACTGTGCAATGGTTGAAACAACGTTGATGTAAGTATTAAAAGTACAAACTCAATAAGAAATATTATTGTAGTAATGTTTTATTTTAAGATTTATCTAATAATTTTCTTGTTTTTTGTTACAGTCAACCACAAGTTGGAAGAGGTAACAAACGAAGTATCACTACTGATGAAAATATGAGTACCAAGAAAACAAAATTTGATGAAGGAGCTTCTACATCATCGATTGAAACCAATAACGTGGACAACAATAAGGTGGAATGTGACACATGTCATGTTTTTATTAATAAAAGGTATCTAAATAACCATTTAAAAAGCAATTCTCATAAAAATAATCTTTTAAAATCACATAGTTCATTAACAAATGTAACAGTTGTTGAAACCGCTTTTGGTAACCGAATTTTAACATATAGAATTAATAGTAAAACAACTCAATCGATGCAATATTTTGAAACACCGGAATCGTTTTTAAATTCATTAAAAATTGATATCTTATTTTTGATAAATGAATGTATTCAACAACATACAATTCTTAAAATAAACTTCATATTGCATGCTGATTTCATACAACAAACTAAAGACATTAAGAATACATTTGATTTTCAAACGTTTAATTACATAATTTGTCAGGGTGACGACTTAAATATTTTTTATTCATCATTAATAGACACTGTAGTTGGTAAAATTTGTCAATTTGAAAAAAAAGATAGTGGTTGGAGTCTTAATCAAATTAAATACATAGACATGAATGTTAACAAATTCAACCCCCTACGTGGTAGTTCATATATCGATCTTCCTCAAGATATTAAATCAAAAAAAGCTGTAATCA
The DNA here is from genome assembly GCA_916614155.1 of Mesoligia furuncula. NCBI lineage: Eukaryota > Metazoa > Arthropoda > Insecta > Lepidoptera > Noctuidae > Mesoligia > Mesoligia furuncula. The sequence goes on from OU744815.1 coordinate 7,284,049, forward strand.
ATGTTAAAAATAATGATAATATGTGCTTCAAATGGGCATTACTCTCTGGTTTATATCCTGTATGTAAAAGTGTAGATCGGGTAACATCTTACACAATTCATGGAAATAAACTTAAATTTACTGGTATTTCTTTTCCGGTTAAAATTGCAGATATATCAAAAGTAGAGAAATTAAACAATATTAGTATAAATGTTTTTGGTTTAGAGTATAATAAAGAAAAAAAGTGTAATTCTGTTGTAGGTCCTTTATACTTAACAAAATGTCGTACCCCTAATCATATCAACCTACTATATATATCAAATGGTACTAACAATCATTACTGTTTTATTAAAAACTTATCGCGATTAGTTAGTTCACAAATATCAAGTCAACATCGTGCAGTTTATATATGCGATTCATGTTTAATTCATTTCCCATCAGAGGAAAGACTTAATAACCATCAACAATATGATTGCGCTCACATTTGTACGGAATTACCCAAAGGTGAAAATTCCAAAAAGGATTGGTTTGGTAACGCAACATCAAATAATAAATTAAAATTTGATAAATTCACAAAAAAGTTGGAAATGCCCTTTGTGGTTTATGCAGACTTTGAGGCCTTTTTGAATCCGATAGAATCATGTAGTAACGATCCCTCCAAGTCTAGTACAATGAATATTCAAAAACATGAAGTGTATAGTTTCGGATATTACATTAAATGTTCATATGATAACAGATTATCAAAATATGAGACGTATAGTGGACCAAACTGTGCACAAGTGTTTATGAATCGCCTTTGTGAAGATGTGAAAACAATAGTTAAAAAAAATAGCTTCCAAAAATGCCCCGTTCCATTATCAGATGAAGATAAAATTAAATTTTCAAATTCAAACATATGTCATATTTGTGAAACTGAGTTAAATGAAGATCCTTTTTACGATTTTGATTGGCACACTGGTAGTTTAAGGGGTGTTGCACATCAAGTGTGTAGTTCTAAGTTCAGAACCCCTCGTCATGTTCCAATATTTTTACATAACCTCAGTCACTACGATGCTCATTTTATTGTCCATGCATTAAACCTCGATGATGGCAAAATTGAAGTTATTCCACAAAATAAAGAACGATACATATCATTTTCAAAACAGTTAACAATAAATAATCAACCAGTAACTTTAAGATTCGTAGATTCATTGAAATTTTTATCGTGTAGTTTAGATCAACTAGCTAAAAATCTTAATGATGATCAGTTTACAGAACTAAAAAGAAACTATCCTAATAATGAAGATTTTTTACGTTTAAGACGGAAAGGTATTTATCCTTATGAATTTATGCGTAATAGTGATTGCTTGAAACATCCATCACTTCCTGATCAACACCAGTTTTATAGTTCACTCACAGATTCGAATATTTCAAATGATGATTATAATCATGCAAAAGATATTTGGCAACATTTTAAGTGTAGTAGTATGTCTGATTATTCCAATTTGTATTTAAAAACTGATGTTTTACTTTTGACCGATGTGTTCGAAAACTTTAGAAAGCTTTGTATTAAAACTTACGGATTAGATCCTGCCCATTACTATACTGCTCCAGGTTTAAGTTGGGACGCAATGTTAAAATTTACGAAAATAGAATTAGAATTGTTAACGGACTATGACAAAATTGCTTTTTTTAAAGCTGGTATTAGAGGGGGTGTATCTCAGTGTAGCAATCGTTTTGCTAGAGCAAATAACAAATTCATGGAGGATTATGATAGTGAAAAACCTAATTCATATCTAACATATTTTGATGCGAATAATTTGTATGGTTGGGCAATGTCCCAATCCCTTCCTGTTGGTGGTTTCGAATGGGTTAATTGTAATACGGATTATAATGTGTCGGATACGTCTGATTTTGGTTATGTTTTAGAAGTTGATTTGGAATATCCTGATGAACTTCATAATTTACATTCTGACTTTCCGTTATGTCCTGAAAACATATGTGTGGGTAATACTACAGAAACTAAATTAGTTCCTAATTTAAATAATAAAAATAAATACATCATTCACTACAGGAATTTAAAACAATGCATTGAAATGGGAATGATATTAATTAAAGTACATAGAATTTTAAAATTTAAACAGAGTTCTTGGTTAAAGAAATACATCGATTTAAATACTAGTTTGAGAACGTTAGCCAAATCAAACTTTGAAAAAGACTTTTTTAAATTAATGGACAATTCTGTCTTCGGTAAGACTATGGAAAATATTGAAAAAAGAGTAAACGTTAAACTACTAACTCACTGGGATAATCGTGGTAAAGTTTTAGGTGCTCAGGATTTGATTGCAAAACCAGAATTCCATAGTTTATCAATATTTTCAGAACATTTAGTCGCAATACAATTACGAAAAACAAAATTAATTTATGATAAGCCAATTTATTTAGGATTTTGTATTTTAGATATATCTAAGACCCTTATGTATGAATTTCATTATAACTACATGATTAAAAAGTTTAAAAATAAAATTAAGTTATTGTACACCGATACCGATAGTTTGATATATCAAATTTTTACAGACAATTTTTATGAGGATATAAAACCAGATCTACTTCACTATTTTGATACATCAGATTATCCAGAAAATAATATTTACGGTTATCCAAACATAAATAAAAAAAAGTTAGGTTTTTTTAAAGACGAGAATAATGGTAAAGTATTGAGGGAATTTGTAGGGTTGCGATCAAAAATGTATGCCCTGGAAGTAGAAGATAAATTTATAGCAAAGGCAAAAGGGGTTAACAAAAGTGTTACCAACAAAATGAATATGAAAAATTACAAATCGTGTTTGTTTAATAAAAATGTACAATATTGTAGTATGCTTCGATTTAAGTCAATCAAACACACTATTTTTACACAAAAAATAAATAAAGCATCTTTATCATATAATGATACCAAACGATGTATTATGGACAACAACATTGATACATTGGCTTGGGGACATTATAAATTACGCTAAGTGTTGATGTCAACTTTTTATTTTTATTTCTGTGTATGTACAAAATTTGTATCGATTGTAAAATTCTGATGTACTAATTGTGTTAGAGTTATAATTATTCGATTGTAAATAATGTTATATAAGTAATGATAAAACTGTGAACATACATTTGAGAAGATTGTAAAATTCTGATGAGTACTAATTGTGTTAGAAATAGTATGCGTATGAATAATAGTTTTTTTTCATCATGTTTAATATAATTTTAGCAATATATACTTAATTTTTACAAAAACATTTTCATTTTTTATTTCATCCCTTTGAACTCCAGACGTGTGAAATGTTTCACTTTATCCATCCGTTTACTGCTATTGTGGCAGGGCCAAGTGGATGTGGGAAGTCAAATTTTGTAACAAATTTCATAAAATCAGTTAAAAAAATATGTAATTGTGATTTTAACCAGATCACATGGTGCTTTGATGAAATGCAACCTTTATATAATTTACCAAATGTTAACTATCATCAAGGAATTCCTAATCTTAATATGTTTGATGGTGAAAACCCACATCTTGTTATTATTGATGATCTAATGAGAGAGTCTGATGGAAGAATTGTGGATATATTTACAAAAGGTAGTCATCATAGGAATCTTAGTGTATTTTATTTAACACAAAATTTATTTCATCAGGGTAAAGGTCAAAGAGACATTTCTTTAAACTCAAGTTATATAATATATTTTAAAAACCCTCGAGATAAAACTCAAATAAGATATTTAGCACGACAAGTGTCGCCAGATAACCCAAAATTCATTGAAGATGCCTACAGGGATGCAACTTTAGAAGCGCATGGATATTTAATGGTAGATTTAAAACAGAATACCAATGATTTTTGTCGCATCAAGACAAATGTCTTCCCATTTAATGGACACTGTACAGTCTACGTCCCAACAAAAGAGTTTAAATACATCAAGAATCAAACAATTCAAATCATTTCTAAATGATGCATCGTCGACTCACAACGCATAAACATTTGCTAAGCGCTTTGCATACGCTTAAACCAAAATATCAAAAAGCGTTACTTAAAACATGTGATGAAGAAGAAATAAACTGTATTTGTGAATGTATTCATAACGTTTTACAAGGAAAAGTACCTCTTAAAGATCAAGATAAACAAAAATTGAATAAACACAAAAATATACTCCGTAAACTGGTGCATAAGTGTAAACATAAACTAAGAAAAAATATAATCATACAAAAAGGAGGGGCTTTCTTACCAATAATATTAGGTGCAATATTGAGTGGATTAGTAAGTGGACTAGCCAGTTAACATGGAAAATGCAAAGAAAATGATACTTATTGAACCTGGATTGATTGAAAAATTAAAACAAGAAAATAAGGTTAATAGTAATTTGTCTCGATTAGATATTGAAATGCAAAATATTAAGAATAGTAAGACGGAAGACCGTAAGAAGTGGATGTTATATTTACAAACACTACAAAGATACCTTCACTTTACCGAAGAGGATCGACAACCACTCAGATTACCAATTTATTCTGATACATCTAATGAAGATCTAAATGAGTCTAAAATTGACTTTAAAAATAAAGATAGAGAACTAAAAAGTATAGTTGATGCTGAATCTTTGTTAGAGGAGAACGGATCCATGAAAAGTAAAGAAAATAACACAAATCCGCATTACACACCAACTCAAATACTCAGTTTAATACCAAAAAGTTATAATAAAAAAGGTGAGTTATTATTAAACTTAGTTGGAACAAATAAAAGTAAAATACATTGGGATAATGAAGGCACAGTCATAATTGATAATGAAAAAATTCCTGGAAGTAATATTGTTGATTTAATAAATGATTCACTAAGACCCTTAAAAAGAAGTGATCCAGTTGGGTGGGATAGATTTGCTAAAGCATTAAAAGATATTAAAGTACCACTCACTTATATCGGAAACCCAAAGAGATGTGAGTTTATTAATCAGCTTCAAGCAAAAGATCTGAACAAAACCTCGGAGATTGAAGATCAAGAGTTTTCTACACCGAACAGTGGAGATAAAAAATTTATAAATAAAATACGTAAAAAGGTCGATTGGGAAAAATGGACCCCGTACTAGAAGAAATTAATAGAATTTATTATGACCCATCTAACCCCGCTGGTTTTAGTAGTATTGATAAATTATCAAAAGCCATGAAGGGTAAAATGGATAAAAAGCAAGTAAAGGAATGGTTACAATCACAAGAAACATACACTTTACATAAACCTATTCGGAAAAAATTCCCACGTAATAGGTACATTCTATCGAATATTAATGAACTGTGGCAAGCTGATTTAAGTGATATGCGAACTTATTCTCAATATAATGATGGTTTCAACTACATACTTTGTGTTATTGATGTATTTAGTAAATATGCTTTTGCAAGATCAATGATTAAAAAAAACTCAGAAACAACTAAGGAATGCTTTGAAAGTATATTTACTGAAAGTAATTCAACACCTACTCACATACAATCTGACAAAGGTACAGAATTTGTTTCAAAAGATGTACAAAAATACTTTAAATCCAAAAAGATTAATTACTATACCACCAACAATCCTGATATTAAGGCCAGTATTGTTGAGCGATTTCAAAGAACTCTAAAAATGAAAATGTGGCGTTATTTCACTCATAATAATACTTATAGATACATAGATGTTTTACAAGATTTAATATACTCTTATAATCACAGCATTCACTCTAGTATTAGGATGTGCCCATCTGATGTAAACTCCAGCAATATTATGACAGTTTGGACTAATCTTTATGATAGGAGGTCAAACAAACTTTCTTTAGAACACCCAAAACCAAAATTTAATATGGGTGATTATGTCCGAATAACTAAATATAAACATGTTTTCCAAAAAGGGTATGAATCAAATTGGAGTGATGAAATATTTATTATATCTTCAATAATTGATAGATCTCCATGGGTTGTATATACAGTAACAGATTTACAAAATGAACCAATAGTTGGTACTTTTTATGAAAGAGAATTACAGAAGGTCACTTACAACCCCACCTCACAATATAAAATAGATAAAATAATTGACTCTCGTTATTCTGGCCACAGAAAAGAAGTATTAGTGAAGTGGAGAGGTTATCCAGATAAATTTAACAGTTGGGTTTTAGCTTCTAGTTTAAAAGAAATATGAATAAAGAAAGTTTTTATTTAACTTTGCTCAGCAATAGTTCAATGGACTACTTTCCTGATAACAAGACCACAAATTTTTCAACAAAATTACCAAAAGCTATTAAATTAGAAGGTGAATGGTCGGTTGGAGTTGTCGAGTTTCAATATCCATGTACAATGTTTACTGTTCAAGATCATGAAAATGTTATATACATTACAAAAACCATGTTAATGCCTACTGAAGATAAACCCTCAACAGTGTACTACAAAAAACATATTCCAGCTACCAACTATGATAACGTCGAGCATATTTTAAAAGCGTTAAATGGTATCAGAGAGAAATTAACATTTCGTCAAGATGAAATAACAAAATTTGTGTATGTTTCTGTTTTGGATAAAAATATAACATCCGTTACATTATCACCCAAATTAAGTTTACAACTAGGCTATGAACCAAATAAAAATCTCTTGGAAAGAAATTTTGGAAAGTGCCCTGCTAATTGATTATTGATGCGCTGAAGTACCACAAACGAAGTATCGGTATACAATTCACTGTGGTCAAACGACCATAGACTGATTTCATGACTGCAACTGTTCGCTCTTATATAGCACCATTCTTATCTAAAGCAAATTCCTAAGTTCAACGAAACTGATAGTGACTCTATGAGTCAACAAAGTTATCGCACATTGTTCCCATCAGGCATCAGCTTGTTTTCTGAGTCACTCAAAAGAATGCGATATATTTACAAAAATCACTATAATTGAACATTCCTATGGCAACCATTGAACAGATTAGTACTGTAATAATCTGTTAATAGCAGTAATATCATGGATACACTAGAAGTACAACAACATCTAAAAAAGATCCATCCCAGTCTAGAAAAAAATGTTTATGCTGCTAATAGACTACCTATGTATACCCATGTACCGACGTATATAATATGCAATTTGGATACGGATGATAAACCAGGCTCACACTGGGTAGCTGTACATATCGATACGAATGGCATCGGCCAATATTTTGATTCATATGGACGAACCCCTACGCAATATTATCTCGAGTTTTTAAAAAGGAATTGCAAAAGATGGGGCTGGAATGTTGATAGGATTCAGAATGATTGGACTTCAGTTTGTGGTGAATATTGCTTAATGTATTTGCTATATAAGTTTCAGGGATGTTCAATGCATAGTTTTACGAACATATTTACGGGGAACACACTGTACAATGATATTTTAGTGGATGAAATGTTCCGCACATATTTTGTAGAAAATAAGAAATAAAATGTTGTAATAAAATGAAGTAATGTGTTTTATTGATGATTCAGAAAAGCAGTTGAGGGTTAGTCTTCCCAATCTTTTAAACCACCACCACAATGGAAACACTTGACCCTGTCTCCGTGGCCGGTATAAAAGAAACCGGCTTCTGCAAGATCTTCAGGCTTCTGTAGCATAACGAGAGGCCAGCCTTCGAAACTGAGAAACCGTCTAGATTTTAAACTGAAGAATGGATATTCAGCTCTTGTGTACTGCATATTTTTCTCATTTTCTTCTCCACTCAGTGTTGTAGCTTTGCTATTCAATGACGTGTTCGGTACACGTGTACCACACTCATCTCTTCCTTCTGTTGTTGGCTTTCTCTCAGCATCACAAGACGACAGCTCCCTGTACACACCTCATTATTAATATAAATGAGTACACAGAAGTAATTTAAGTAAACAGAATCACATTCACTAATCAGCTAATGGCTATCATTGTTAAAAAAGTATTTTTTAACGTTTTCACTTTCTGCTATTGTCTTTGTAATATTGTATACGAGGCCGTTTGTGTTGTCGTAGATGCTATCCTTATTATTCTTTACATAATATTTAATCCTCGTGGTAGCGTGCTTCCAATGATCGGTAGTTGGAATCTTACATAGCTTCTTCATATCGTACATTTCAATTTTTATGAGATGCGTCGCTTGGGCTCCGTCGTCAGAATTAGTAGAAATGTATGATACACCATCTCTAGCGGCTCGTGCCACGGTTGACGATAACGGTTTCTTCTTTTTTATTTTTGGCACCACTTCAAAAAAATTATCAATCGGTTGCGATTTCCTTTTTCCACCATCGCATGTGTTATTAATGACGATATCATCGCCCTCTTCTTCATGTTGAGGGGAGAGCGGTGAGTAGTAATACTGTTTATAGGTATTTTCATTATCGTCTGCGAAGCTGAATGATCTCTGCAACAACAGAGATATCATGTTAATATCAATTTGTTTACATTGTGATTACACACACACACGTTAGGAAACAACAAAAGAACAACAAAAGATATACAAGTAAGTTTGTCAATAGAATAAACACTTACCTCCATGATTATTGATGCGCTGAAGTACTACAAACGTAGTATCGGTATACAATTCACTGTGGTCAAACGACCATAGACTGATTTCATGACTGCAACTGTTCGCTCTTATATAGCACCATTCTTATCTAAAGCAAATTCCTAAGTTCAACGAAACTGATAGTGACTCTATGAGTCAACAAAGTTATCGCACATTGTTCCCATCAGGCATCAGCTTGTTTTCTGAGTCACTCAAAAGAATGCGATATATTTACAAACATCACTATAATTGAACATTCCTATGGCAACCATTGAACAGATTGGTACTGTAATAATCTGTTAATAGCGGTAATATCATGGATACACTAGAAGTACAACAACATCTAAAAAAGATCCATCCCAGTCTAGAAAAAAATGTTTATGCTGCTAATAGACTACCTATGTATACCCATGTACCGACGTATATAATATGCAATTTGGATACGGATGATAAACCAGGCTCACACTGGGTAGCTGTACATATCGATACGAATGGCATCGGTCAATATTTTGATTCATATGGACGAACCCCTACGCAATATTATCTCGAGTTTTTAAAAAGGAATTGCAAAAGATGGGGCTGGAATGTTGATAGGATTCAGAATGATTGGACTTCAGTTTGTGGTGAATATTGCTTAATGTATTTGCTATATAAGTTTCAGGGATGTTCAATGCATAGTTTTACGAACATATTTACGGGGAACACACTGTACAATGATATTTTAGTGGATGAAATGTTCCGCACATATTTTGTAGAAAATAAGAAATAAAATGTTGTAATAAAATGAAGGAATGTGTTTTATTGATGATTCAGAAAAGCAGTTGAGGGTTAGCAATGAGTAATAGTAGATAAGAACGCCAAGGAATGCAAGGATTAGGCGAACAATGCATCGCTAATGAGGGTGCACGAGGTTGAATAGATAAGAGGATTAACAATGAAACACTAATGAGGGTTAGTAGCACCGGAAATCAATGAGATAAATGAGCTAATTGATTTGCACATCTCCGAAACCGCGCATCCTACGCAAAAACGGATCGCAGAAACGTGATCAGAGCACCCCAAATTTTTTTTTTTTTTTTTTTTTTTTAGGTTTTGGGGTTCTGGCACACCCGCCCTGAGATCGGTGCGCCAGAACCAGCGTATCACTACTACTTATAATCCCACAGCTGGGACACACATCTAGCACGTGGGCACAGTGCTGGTTGATAGATGTTCGTCGTCGTCGTTTCAGCCGATAGACGTCCACTGCTAGACATAGGCCTCCCCCAATTTTGGGAGGGTTTGCCATAATCGCCACGCTTGGCAGGCGGGTTGGCGATCGCAGTATGGTATGATGGTGGAATACATAGAGAACGCTGCTGCCCATTCTCCGGTACGACCCTTAGTCGCCTTTTACGACACCCACGGGAAGTAAGGTGCTATTCTTTAAGTCCGGCACCACACAGACAATTCCTAGATTACGTTAAGAAAAGTCTGGAACTCCAACACCAACATCGAAATAATAATATGGGTCAAAACAATAACTAATTTCATGCAAAAATATGATACCTTTGCAGTAAATCTCTCCATTTATAAAATGACCCAGTATCACTCAGGGTCTTCTCTGTTATTACAGCAAACAAAATTATAAGAAAAACAAATATATTTTTATTAAGGACGCCTTTACGAATCTGACAAAAATAAGCCGTTTTTCGGTGCATTTTGCGGCAAAATGAGACGAAACCAAACGTAACTAACAATTACCACAGGTAGATTACTCTTTCATCTCCAAATGGTAGCCATTTTTTATTCGAAAATGTTGGTTTATAATATAGTAAAAAATAATTTCCGTTGCCTCTTCACACAAAATCGACGATATCGTGCTGTCTTTGGGATCATTTTTCTTCTATTTAATAACATAAACGTATTTATTTTAAAATATTTTATGTAAGCAGACATGTTCAACTCAAAAAGGTAGCCAAAAGAACTATCAAAATGTTAAAAATAAGCTCAGAAAAAAATAAAAATCGGTGTCTATTTTTTCACATATTTAGCTGTAATACGTGAATCTTATTGGATTGAAATAAGGGTTATTTTACTGGTCACTGTCTCGGTTTATTGCACAAAAATTTGTAATGAAATATTAGTCTGCGCTCGGCCGCCGTTGTGAGTGGACTCTGTGTCGGTTGAAAGCAGCAGCTTGTGCTAAAAGAAGATCGCTGTACGGATACAAAATATTTGACACACAAAACTTGATACTTCACGCATTCTGTATGTACCTATTACCCAAGGAAAGATTTGATTCACAGTTTTATAATTTTTCTAGAAGTAAGTAGGGTTTATAAATTCACATTTCGTTCCGGACTTGCTGGAGTGACCTGCACAGCAGGTGTACTTCGAAGACTGCTACTGGAACTAACAGCCGAGCTGAGGAGTTATTCCGGTCTGATCCCCTGAAGACTTACAATATTTCATGATGGGTGTCAATTTCGTGGTTTTCGAGGGTGCTGAAACCGATGGTGAGGTCCAAATGAGAATCCAAGATGGCGGATGTGAAAAATGTTACAATTTTTCATGATGGGTGTCAATTTCGTGGTTTTCGAGGGTGCTGAAACCGACGGTGGGGTCAAAATAAAAATCCAAGATGGCGGATGTGACAAATGTTACAATTTTTCATTATGGGTGTCAATTTCGTGGTTTTCGAGGGTGCTGAAACCGATGGTTGGGTCAAAATAAAAATCCAAGATGGCGGATGTGAAAATTTTTATAATTTTTCATGATGGGTGTCAATTTCGTGGTTTTCGAGGGTGCTGAAACCGATGGTGGGGTCAAAATAAAAATCCAAGATGGCGGATGTGAAAAATGTTACAATTTTTCATGATGCGTGTCAATTTCGTGATTTTCGAGGGTGCTGAAACAGATGGTGGGGTCAAAATAGAAATCCAAGATGGCCGATGTGAAAAATGTTACAATTTTTCATGATGGGTGTCAATTTCGTGGTTTTCGAGGGTGCTGAAACAGATGGTGGGGTCAAAATAAAAATACAAGATGGCTGATGTGAAAAACGTTATAATTTTTCATGTTGGGTGTCAATTTCGTGGTTTTCGAGGGTGCTGAAACCGACGGTGGGGTCAAAATGAAAATCCAAGATGGCGGATGTGAAAAATGTTACAATTTTTCATGATGGGTGTCAATTTCGTGGCTTTCGAGGGTGCTGAAACCGATGGTGGGGTCAAAATAAAAATCCAAGATGGCGGATGTGAAAAATGTTACAATTTTTCATGATGGGTGTCAATTTCGTGGTTTTCGAGGGTGCTGAAACCGACGGTGGGGTCAAAATAAAAATCCAAGATGGCGGATGTGACAAATGTTACAATTTTTCATTATGGGTGTCAATTTCGTGGTTTTCGAGGGTGCTGAAACCGATGGTAGGGTCAAAATAAAAATCCAAGATGGCGGATGTGACAAATGTTACAATTTTTCATTATGGGTGTCAATTTCGTGGTTTTCGAGGGTGCTGAAACCGATGGTTGGGTCAAAATAAAAATCCAAGATGGCGGATGTGAAAATTTTTATAATTTTTCATGATGGGTGTCAATTTCGTGGTTTTCGAGGGTGCTGAAACCGATGGTGGGGTCAAAATAAAAATCCAAGATGGCGGATGTGAAAAATGTTACAATTTTTCATGATACGTGTCAATTTCGTGATTTTCGAGGGTGCTGAAACAGATGGTGGGGTCAAAATAGAAATCCAAGATGGCCGATGTGAAAAATGTTACAATTTTTCATGATGGGTGTCAATTTCGTGGTTTTCGAGGGTGCTGAAAACGATGGTGGGGTCAAAATAAAAATCCAAGATGGCCGATGTGAAAAATGTTACAATTTTTCATGATGGGTGTCAATTTCGTGGTTTTCGAGGGTGCTGAAACCGATGGTGGGGTCAAAATAAAAATCCAAGATGGCTGATGTGAAAAATGTTATAATTTTTCATGATGGGTGTCAATTTCGTGGTTTTCGAGGGTGCTGAAACCGACGGTGGGGTCAAAATAAAAATCCAAGATGGCGGATGTGAAAAATGTTACAATTTTTCATGATGGGTGTCAATTTCGTGGTTTTCGAGGGTGCTGAAACCGACGGTGGGGTCAAAATGAAAATCCAAGAAGGCGGATGTGAAAAATGTTACAATTTTTCATAATGGGTGTCAGTTTCGTGGTTTTCGAGGGTGCTGAAACATACGGTAGGGTCAAAATGAAAATCCAAGATGGCGGATGTGAAAAATGTTACAATTTTTCCTGATGGGTGTCAATTTCGTGGTTTTCGAGGGTGCTGAAACCGATGGTGGGGTCAAAATAAAAATCCAACCATCGGTTTCAGCACCCTCGAAAACCACGAAATTGACACCCATCATGAAAAATTAAAACATTTAACACATCCGCCATCTTGGATTTTTATTTTGACCCCACCGTCGGTTTCAGCACCCTCGAAAACCACGAAATTGACACCCATCATGAAAAATTGTAACATTTTTCACATCCGCCATCTTGGATTCTCATTTTGACCTCACCATCGGTTTCAGCACCCTCAAAAACCACGAAATTGACACCCATCATGAAAATATTGTAACACTTTTCACATCCGCCATCTTGGATTTTCATTTTGACCTCACCATCGGTTTCAGCACCCTCGAAAACCACGAAATTGACACACATCATGAAACATTGTAACATTTTTCACATCTGCCATCTGTAAAATTATTAAAAAGGGTTCAAACCGGGTGCGGTGACTTGACAAAGACGAAAATGTGGAGTCGTTGTTCCTCAATACTAACTAACATACACGTGTTGCGTGTTGTGTTACGTGTGTTGTGTGATAGTTGTCGAATATATATATATATATATATATATATATAATCAACCTTTTACGGTAAATGTTGGTCCAGTGAGAAGTTAGAACAACTGTTGATCCGCCTATTTTACGTGTTTACTCAGCTCCGCGTCGCGCAAACTGATATACTTTGATCCGTCCTTGATGCGCGTGTGACGTCGGTGGATCTGCACCTACAGGTTTTCAACATACTCGTTTGCGATTAGACCAACATTTGTTGATCCATCAACGGTCGAAAAAATCATACTGAATATGATTTCTTAGATCCAGAGTATATTTAACTTATATGCGACATTTACTTGGACTAAGTTGATCCGGAGCCAAAATTGACGAATAGGTACTCGAACACAAAGCGGCAACGTCGCGTTCTACGAGTGACAGAGAACCCAGTAGACTATTTCGTCGTATTTTTACCGACTTCACAAGAAGGAGGAGGTACTATGTTCGGCTGTGTTTTTTTTTTTTGTATGTTAGTTCATCGAATACTCCGCCAATTCTCGACGGATTTTCATAATTATTTTTTGTTCGAAAGTAGATAGTTCTGAGGTGGTCCCACTGTCACCAAGTTAGGATCTGATGATGGGATCTTAGAGAAATCGAGGGCAACCCTCAAATTTTATAAGCTTACTTATTGTTTTTCGCATATTTTATGAAGGATCTTGTGTATTTGCGTATGGTTGTCACCATCTCAGGTAGCTGGGCTGATGATGGAAGGTACAACTCCTTAACAGGAAGAAGTTACTCTAACAGGCCAGGACTGTTTTAGTAAATTGTTTTGATGTTTGATAGGGCATTTGCCACATTTGGTCTTATGATCATCAAGTTATGACCTGATGCTGCAGTCAGGATAGTCTGCTGAGTACCTAACTCCTCGACAACTAACAGCAGATATATCGTGTTTAGGCTTGTTGAAAAGGGCTCGATGTGTGGATAAACGTTCTGTTAATGAGGAACACCGAAGTACAAAGAGACCTGATGCTGAGCCAGGAGCATCAGAAAAAGTACAAACCTTGAAATTACAGCACCGTAGTCGTGTTTGGGCTCATTTTAAACAGGACTAAATTTTAAGTTCAATGCAATGTTGACATAAGTCTGGCCTGATGCTGCAGCCAGGATTATCAGCATCTAGTCTAAAACTAATAAATACTTCTTAAAGTGAAATACTTTTGCGAGTTTTTCTTCTGTATAATTATCCTAACAAAGGTTGCCGGTAGTGGCTGGATGAGAGAAGCGGAGGACCGTGAACGTTGGCGCAAACTTGGAGAGGTCTACGTCCAGCAGTGAACTGCAATAGGCTGATGATGATTTATAAAAGCCTCAATCGTTGCATTTCACGCAAAGCCTTTTCGTCATGTGGTCTATTTAGCAATTTGGTAGGTTCCAAGTCGCATAATACAATGCCATCCAGCGTCTTTCCACGACTAAGTGTAACATAAACTTGGCCCTTAGCAAAATTTTTCTTGCCTAAGTCTATTATTAAAGTAACTTGAGCATTAATTGCTCTCGGAAATTATGATTTTGTAAAGTGGAGCTGATGATGAAGACCACAAAAGGCCATCGGAACTACTCAATGACAAATATTTCACGGGTTGCGATTCGATTACTTTAATATAGCTGCTAAGCAATTTATGCTCATTACAATGCGTATGGTGAAGTGGAGCTGATGGTGACTTCTCAATCAGCTCCAGTTCTCCTGGTTCTTACTAGGAGAACTCCTCAACTATTAACGTCCCTGCATCGGGAAAATCAATATTTTGTAATAGGTGATATAAGGCTATTATAACTTAGATAAATTACAAACTGACCCGCTAAAAAGTGAAAAATAAAAACTTTTTTACAAAAAAAAACAACCGACTTCCAAAACACTATTAAGTGAAAAATAACTTTAAATTCGGAAGTCGGTGGCAAAAAACTAAAATACAAATCCAAAGATACCGACTTCCGAAATTAAAGTTATTTTTCACTTTATAGCGTTTTTGGAAGTCGTTTGTTTTTTTTTCTAAAAAAGTTTTTATTCGTTTAAGTAGTATTTCCTTAGTCAAAATATGTGGCTTGGCCATTTCGCTACATTCACATGAGCGTAAGGTGAAAAACTCTCATACTGTTATGGACTTTTACTCCTAAAATTTAAACAACTCTACACCTTAGTCAAAATATATGGCTTGGCCGTATCGTTACTACAAGAACCATTGTATTGGGTGGAGTGGAAGGGAGTGTCAGACTCTTACTGACTAAAACCCACCCGCCCACTAGCCCTTTATGGTAACCCTTTCGGACAATCCCGCTGACACGGCAGGCTTCGGCCCTAAGGGGGCCCCTCCTCGATGCTGACCGCCCGCAGGCCCGCGCCTACGGTGGCCGGGAGTCGTCACGCGGCTCCCGACGCCCGGAGCGCCTCCCGCGGCAGCTGGGACGGAAGGCTCTCTCCCTGAGCCGTCCCGCCACCTCTTTCGCTAGCATAACTGCTTCGCAGAAGGAGGTGACTGCCTCCCACTCCCTCTCGCCCCGGACCATGGCTTGCACCAGGGCCGGACGCGAGAGGTCGCCGCCGCTGCCGATCGCCTCTACGAGGACACGACGGTGCTCCGCCCAAGCGGGGCAGACCACCACCGTGTGCTCCACCGTGTCCTCTGGGCGATCCTGGCAATGGTGACACCCGGGCGTTTCTTCCCGCCTGATGATGTGCAGGAACATCCCGAAACTTCCGTGTCCGGTGAGGACCTGCGTCAGGCGGTAGGTGAGGGCACCGTGGCGCCTCTCTAGCCACTTCTCAAAGAGGGGTCTTATCGCCGCTGTCGCGGTGTGCCCTGCGCTGGGTTGTGACAGTCGCTCTTTCCATGCAGCCATGAGATCGCGCCGGAGATCCGTCCGCTCCGCAGCGATTTGCCGGGGAAGCGGAGTTTCCCCCCGGCGTAGTGTCTCCGCGCGCCACTCATGCAGGCGCGCGAGGACTATTGCCTCCAGATCCCATGGCGGCAGTCCGGCAAGGAGGCTTACCACCTCGTCCGAGTTCGTGCGGTAGCCCCGGATAAGCCTTACGGCTACCACCTTTTGGAGTGCGTTCAGGTAGTGGGCGGCTCGCCGCCGCAGTGAACGCGCCCACACCGAGGCCCCGTATAGGGCCATGGAGCGCACAAAGCCTCTGGCAGGAGGCGTTTGGCCCCCTCAGGTTAGGCACCGCCACGACGACCCCACCCCGGAAAACCGCGTCCCCCGTTGTAAGGGCTCTCACGCGCATGATGGCGTCTACCGTCGAGCGCCCCTTGCGGAAGCCAAACTGGCTGTCCGCAAGATCCGGCCCCGTCTTCACCAGGTGCCCGACGAGGCGGCCCGCAATCACTCTCTCAAAGAGCTTGCCGACCTTGTCGAGCAGCACGATGGGCTAGTATGCGGACGGAGAGTCCGCAGGGCGCCCTGGCTTCCGAATAAGGACCAGCTTCCCCGTCTTCCAACGGAGTGGAAACTGGCCTCTCCCCAAACATGCGCTTAAGAACGCCTCCAGTCGAGGCCCGAGAGCCCTCGAGGCCAGGACCCAGGCTTTACCTGGCAAGCCGTCGGGTCCTGGGGCGGTATTTTTGGCCTTCAGCCTTCCTACCGCCGCTCTCAGTTCTACCCCGGTCACTGCAGGGATGTCGTCGTCATCCGCGTGGTCCTCTTCGGGCACCGCAATTGGCGGAGCCATGGGCGGGGGAGTGTGCTCCCCCCGTGAAGGGAACAGAGCGCTCACCACCTACTCCACCAGCTGGGGGCGGAGACTGCGTCAGCGGGGGGGCCCAGGTGCGGCGTTTATTCCGCACCATTTTATAAGGGCGCCCCCACGGATCTCTGTTCAGAGTCTCCACCATCTCCTCGCGGGCCACATCCTTGGCCCGCTGGATGGCCTCTTGGTCTTCGCCGCTCTGTACCCCTCTGCATCGCTTCTGCATCCGGAGGGCGAATGCGGAGCCGCACAAGGGCTTCAAGGGCACTTTCAAGGGGGCGGCAAACATAGAAATCTCCTTATTGAACACATTGTTCTATATGGAACATTAACGCAAACGTTTGCAGGTTCAAACCACTTAGGGCCAGCTTTTCAATCGCCAGTTAACTTTTATCCCACGAATAAGTTTTTCATTGTGACAGTTTTTGTTTGGACAATCTGTCAAAACGTCACATTTATTCTTCAGGTAAAGTTATCTAATTATTGAATAATTGGCCCTTAGATAGGTAATCTCTAAGAGGGTATTCCCCTGTTATGAATATAACCCTTCATTGTGCGTGGTCCGACACGCACATGGCCGTTTCTTTTTATGCACTTTCATAACAACTTAACCAACATCAAATTCCTCTCTAAAAGTCTAGTACCCTAGTAGGGTAAAGACGGGGCGGCATTGTCAGTTTTGCACGCGGGCGGTGAAGCACCCAGGGGTGGGCCTGTACGGCCAAAGATACGAAACGGCAACGTCGCGGCTGCTTTCAGCCAATCCGATCGTTTGCTGTGCTCTGATTGGCTCATTTAAATCGGATCAACATTAATAAGGTGGATTTGTATATTGGATCAACTTTGGCGAACGCTAGTAAGCAGTCCCGTGAGTGTTGATGTTGATCCGGTCGGAGCCACATTAGTTACCAGAAATGCATATTGGATCTACAAAAGGCGCCGGATCAACATGCATTTTTGGATCAACAAAGTACTCGCGTAAAGTCGCGTCAGATCAACATTTACCGTGAAGGGATATCTATTTATATATATATATATATATATACGTATCCGTTATAATAAGAAATTACGAACTTATGTATTTCAATAAACCCTGTACTTATTTTTGTTGCTGACGATCCTTCAGGATCAAAAACAAAAGAAAAAGCGGTTCAAACCGGTATGAGAAAGTTTTTAGTGGATAAGACAGAGATTAAAACAGAAGACGATCTAGGAGGGGATCGAGGCGGTGGGGGGGGGTGGAGGGGGGGTTCAGGGGATCAAAACGGAATAATTCGAGCTGAGTCAGGTGTGCCGAGTATGTCCTCGTTTTCTTAGTTATGTTGAGACCTTACCTCCGGACTTGATGGAGTGACCTGCAGGTGTACTTCGAAGACTCCTACTGGAACTAACAGCCGACCTGAGATAGGTGTGCCGAGTATGGGCTCGTTTTCTTAGTTATGTTGAGACCTTACCTCCGGGCTTGATGGAGTGACCTGCAGGTGTACTCGAAGACTGCTACTGGAACTAACAGCCGAGCTGATCTAGGTGTGCCGAGTATGGGCTCGTTTTCTTAGTTATGTTTAGACCTTACCTCTGGACTTGATGGAGTGACCTGCAGGTGTACTTCGAAGACTGCTACTGGAACTAATAGCCGAGCTGAGCTAGGTGTGCCAAGTTTGGGCTTCTTTTGTTAGTTTTGTTGAGACCTTAAGAATAGGTAGGCAGGCACTAGGCTGGGTCTAGTCTAGGCAGATGCGGTCACTAATCGGAAACATAAAACAAAAGTATCTAAAAAAAAAAGATTACAGCCGCCATCTTGCATTTTCATTTTGACTTTGTTTTCGGCTCCAGCACCCTCGAAAACTATGAAAACGACACCCATGATAAAAAAAATAAAAAAATTACAGCCGCCATCTTGGATTTTCATTTTGACCTCACTATCTGCTTTAGCGCCCTTGAAAACCATAAAAACGACACCCATGATAAAAATAAAAAATAAATTACAGCCGCCATCTTAGATTTTCATTTTGACCTAATTATTGGCTCCAACACCCTCGAAAACCATGAAAACGACACCCATGATGAAAAATATAAAAAAAAATACAGCCGCCATCTTGGATTTTCATTTTGACCTCACTATCGGCTTTAGCGCCCTTGAAAACCATAAAAACGACCACCCATGATAAAAAAATTAAAGCCGCCATCTTGGATTTTCATTTGGACATCACTATCGGTTTTAGCACCCTTGAAAACCATAAAAACGACACCCATGATGAAAAATTAAAAAAAAAAACTACAACCGCCATCTTGGATTTTCATTTTTATCTCACTATCGGCGATCTCAATATCCGTCACTTTGCACGGCCAAAAATGTAATTGACAGGCTTATGGTGATTTATCGAGGTAGCCACTGCTAATATGCCTTTATGCAATGCACGACACTGCTTAGTACGTTATCCTAATTGCGTAACACACTTGGAATGGCAATCCATTCCGATTTGACAGTTCAACAATATCCATTGCGTTGTTTTTGTTTTACGAATTTTTTAAATATTTATGAAGCAACTAGCTGTGCCCCGCGGTTTCACCCGCATAAGTTTCGATCCCGTGGGAATATCGGATAAAAAGTAGCCTATATGTGTCAGCTACCTCTATACAAAATTTTATCAAAATTGGTGAAGCCGTTTGAGTGTGAAGAACAAACATATAAACATACACACACACTCACAAACTTTCGCCTTTATAATATTAGCGTGATGAATATTGTAGCATTTGTACTGTTTGCCTTGTAGGGTGTGTGCCAAATACACGTATTTTCTTTCCAGTTTTCGAGAACCTACTTGCATTTGATACCATAGCAAATTTATTATATAAAATACGAAATAAACCGAATAAAACAAGCTTGTTTTATATTTGTTTTCAATAAGCTCGTCCGCAAATTGTTAATACATAGGTACTTTGGCAACTTGTACTTGATTAATCACTGTCCAGTGAAATTAAGTAAATAGCATTCTACTTATATGAACACTTCACATTACCTACAAACTGTTTGAAAACAAATCACCGTAAACTTAAAAAAAATACATGGCAAAAATAAAACAAAATTAGGCTCAAGTATCAAGTCGTGTCATTTTACTCATAATTTCACCGCTTCGCGCATGTCGCTGTGTGTGTGAGCCGTGCACGTGTAGTAGTAAGACTCAATACCTAAAATTGAAGCGCGTCATTTCGTAAACGCGCCCTTAACGTCCATGTCTCCCTATTCCTTAAGCCCCGGCCATTTTGGACCGAGCCGTGCGGTCAATGTAATTTAATCATTCAATTTCGGTGGAGTTCGGTGAAGCGGAAATTGCCGAGAGCTCCCGAACGTTAGGAGTGTGACGTGGCGCTTTGCTAGTGGTGTAATTTAAAATTGGGGACGCGAATAAACGGCTCATTGTTTGATGAACGTTTTTGGAAGACAGGAAAGTGTTTTGAAAATTGAGTGCGCTTATTTTGCTTCATTATTATTCGCTGCGATGTGAGAAAAAATAAAAAAGACAAAAGCGTCCAGAATTGTTAAAACTGTAAGTACTATTTATTGTACAAATAGTACAGTTTTAACAATTCAACCTGAAACAGAACATGTGGCCTGTTCCCCCTGCACGCATACTTCATTCACAATGAATTAAGAAGGTATTTCGTCGTTTTATTATACAGTTAAGAGAAGTCGTTTAAAAATCACAACTACCTAATTCCCATCTATAAACTAACCGCGCTTAGTAGCACTAGAAAATCAAGTGTTTCAAATGGCTTTTGGAGAAAGTTTTCAGTACATTAATTCCGCTTTCTAACTACCTGAAGTCTATCCATTATTGAAATGGCCAATCCAAAAATTTATAGCTACTGTTGAAAGCCAAAAAAAGTCGCCAACGGTAAATCTCTTGGAAGTCGTTATACTTTTTTTAGCCACTTTCGACTCCTTTTGTAGGGTTCCCTACGCAAATGGTGCCAACGGAACCTTATTAGTAAACCTCCGCTGTGCGTCCGTCCGTCTAACTGTATCTCATGAACCGTAAAAAAGGTAGAAATGAAAGAAAGGTTGAAATTTTTACAGAGTGTGTATTTTTAGTAGGTACCGTTATAACACAAAATAATGAGAATTAAATAAAGTTAAAAATTAAAGGGTTTCTTTCTATACAAAAAACGCGTTTTTCGGAGTTTTTGTAGCGGGCTGTCTCTCATGACCCGTAATATGTAGACTGTTGAAATTTTCACAGAATGTGTATTTTTATAATTAGCAATGAACAAACTTGTCAAAAATTTTTAAGCTTGAGAGTACAAGGCTTTTGACTACGTAGTATGTGTATATTTGATGTCTTTTTAGGGTTTCGTGCCCAAAGGATAAAAACGGGACCCTATTACTCCACTGTCTGTCTGTCTGTCACCAGGCTGTATCTCATGAACCGTGATAGCTAGACAGTTGAAGTTTTCACAGATGATGTATTACTAATAATTTGTAAAATGGAATTATAATTATACTCTAACTGTTATTTAAAATTATATTAATTGATTATGATTTGCATGCCCATGTGACGGCAGAACATGGAGATCTAACTTCTACGACAATATCTATGTACCAATTATTTACCCATGTTTGCAAAGAAATATACTGACAGACTATTTAATTTTGATAATTCAAAAGTGCCTGTACATGGTTTAATTGAAATAAATGCTTTGAGTTGAGTTTGAGTTTGAATAAATGATTTGATTTTGATTTTTACTGTTGCCGCTATAACAACAAATACTAAAAAGAGATTAAAATAAATATTATTATTATTATCTCCCATACAACAAACGCGTTTTTTTCGGCGTTTTGCCTTGTGGCACGGTACCCTTCGTGTGCGAGGCCGGCTCGCACTTGGCCGGTTTTGTTTGAAACTTTCAGCATATTTCTGGGAACATCAGAATTTGTTTGAATAAGTACAAATCAAGTTTTATTGGAAGTGAAATATTATTTTCGAAGTTTTTCAATACTTCCTACGTTTATAATACCTACTTAAGTATAATGGTTACGCGGAACGGGGAATCGATGATTTAATGAATTCGACGAAATTGTGGTTGAGAATTTTGCTTTATCGAACGTTTATGAGATGGTTAGAGAAACTAGAATTCGTCGATAAAACGGTTTTCCTGGGGATCACGCTCGACTCAAGGCTACAATGGGGTCCTCATTTAACATCTCTTGCAGGACGGCTAAGTTCAGCAGCTTATGCTGTCAGAAAAATCCGCCAATTTACTGATATAGATACCGCAAGACTGGTCTATTTTAGTTACTTTCATAGTATCATGTCTTACGGTATTTTGCTTTGGGGACGGGCTGCAGACATCGATTCTATTTTTATTCTGCAGAAAAGAGCCATCAGAGCCATATATAACCTCTGCAGGCGTGATTCTCTAAGGGAACTGTTTAAGGAAATTAACATCATGACGGTGCCTTGTCAATATATCTACGAAAACATCATGTATGTAAGAAAAAACTTACATCTTTTTGGTAAAAGAGGTGAAAGACATAATTATAGTACTAGGAATAGGGACCTATTAGTTCAACCAGGTTTCAGACTGGCTAAAGTAGACTCATCTTTTATGGGGTACTGTTTAAAATGTTATAATAAAATACCTCCCCACATTCTTCAACTGAATGAGACAAAATTCAAGTCTTGTATAAAACGCACACTATGCAGTCAGGCATATTATAAGTTAGGGGATTACATCGCTGATAAAAATGCCTGGCTCAATGCTGGTCCTGCTCCACAACCACAACTAATTGATTAACACTAGAAAATACTGTTGGAGCTGCTGAAGATTGTAAGATTATCTTTGCATTGTATAAAATCAATTTCCTTTGCATTGTATAACTGCATAGCACAGATGTGAGTTCTATGTAAGTATACCTTCTTTACCATTTACCGGGTAATATGTCTTTCATTGACTTGAATGTGCCATGGCGGCTGATAGTATGTCATGCTCACACAAATGTCTCGCTGACGGTGGCGTGTGTATTGGATCATTTAGCTCCCTTCAAAATGGTTGAGCTGAATGGTGCTGATCTATGCGTCATGTTCGTGAACGGGCGCCGTCAGTTGGGGCTGGTCATCACTCAGCTGCCTCGGCTTATTTTTAATTATTTTATTTTTGGATTGTTGTCTTCTTACTACTTGCTGTACTCTGGACGCTCTTAACGCGTACGTATTTTTTTTACATCGTTCTCACATATAATTGTAAATTCAACATTAATGATGTAACTAATATTTTTGTAAAAATACAATTTAAAAGAGTGTCCATGGAGTTTCTTGCCCGTTCTTCTCCATAGGTACCTACGCTTTGGAATGGGCAACTAGCTTCATATTTTCTGACTGACCGACTTCTTGACAATTCAAAAGTGCCTGTAAATGGTTTAATTGAAATAAATGGTTTGAGTTTGAGTTTGAGGTTATTAAACTTTTTGTATTTATAAGTTTTGTGAAGCAGTGATTTGTTTGGAAAACAAGCCGAAGCTCCACACAATTGGAAGTAAAATTATCTGGAACAACAAAAAGATTACCAATATAATAAAAAATAAATAAAAAAAAAAAACCGGCCAAGTGCGAATCGGACTTGCACACGAAGGGTTCCGTACCACAATGAAGAAAACTGTATAAAAAATCAGCTGTTCCCTACATTTATGTTCAAAATGTAGGGAACAGCTGATTTTTTTTCGCGATTTCAGGTTTGGTCCCATAGTAAAAGTAGTTCATAATGATGAGTACAATGACCTCTTAAGAGGTTGTTAATGTTTTACCAACAACCCTGTCTATTATAAAGATGTTATATAAGTCTAACAATGCTGGGCCATGTCTGCAAGGGCGTTCTGAAGATACAGCCATTGCAGCAAATACTGCTATTTCGTTTATAATTTTTCCACAGAATTGTCGAAAGGTAGGTAAGTTCCACACTCCAAGATCTAATTAAATAAATTCATCATCATCATCATCATTTCAGCCGAAAGACGTCCACAGCTGGACATAGGCCTCCCCGAAGCACCTCCACTTCGACCGGTTCTGTGCCTCTCGCATTCAACGGGTTCCTGCGGTCTTCACAAGGTCGTCGGACCACCTTGTGGGAGGCCTTCCAACGCTACATCTTCCGGTACGCGGTCGCCACTCCAGAACCTCTCGGCCCCATCGGCCATGGGTTCTGGGAGCAATGTGCCCTGCCCACTGCCACTTAAGTTTGAAATAAATTACCAAAAATTAATTGAGATCCATCGCAAAGAAAAACTGGCAGATTCCCCATTTTAATTGGATTCTGTTGCCATTAAAAACATCAACACGAAATTGGGCATTAATATGATTATGTCAAAATTCGTTCAGACACGTAATAAGGAAGCTATGCGGGTGACAAAAATTTGTCAAAAATCAACCTTATAACTTTTCATTTAAGGTTGAATTTCATTTACTGTGGGAGTCAAGAATTTATTTGCCATTCTCAACCTTAAACGGTCAGCGTTAAGGTTGAAATTTAGTTGTGTGTAGGCGTTAATTATTTATTTTATGGTGTAATGAGGGTCCATACGTCATTAGAGGGATTGGTTTAGTGAATTTAATTGAACATGTGTCGCTTCTTGTTTTTATAGGTCGTAAATCTTTATTATATTAATATTTTTGGGTTAATAAAATATTAGTCTATAAAATGTTTGCTCTAGGCCTTTCTCAGTTAAAGCCTTTCCAAATATTTAATTCAAACTCAAAACTCAAACTCAAAGCATTTATTTTAATTAAACCGTTTACAGGCACTTTTGAATTGTCAAGAAGTCGGTCAGTCAGAAAGTATGAAGCTAGTTGCCCATTCCAAAGCGGAGGTACCTATGGAGAAGAACGGGCAAGTAACTCCATGGACACTCTTTTAAATTATATTTTTACAAAAATATTAGTTAGGTACAGCATTAATGTTGAATATGTGAGAACGATGTAAAAAAGACCTTACTACCTTCGCGTTAAAAGCGTCCAGAGTACAGCAAATAGTAAGAAAACAACAATCCAAAAATAAAAATTGATTTTTGTTTGTAAGCTAAACATCGTCATCTGCCTAGCCTTTACCCACCTATGTTGGGGTCGGCTTCCAGTCTAACCGGATGCAACTGAATACTAGTATTTTACATTGAGCGACTGCCTATCTGACCTCCACAACCCCAGTTACTGGGTAATACGACACCCCTTGGTAAGACTGCCATGGTTGTCAGACTTTCGGGCTTCTGACGACCCGTAGCGACCGTCAAAGCTCCACGAATGACAGCCGGGACCAACTGCTTAACGTGCTTTCCGAGGCACGGAGTGGTCTTGGTATGTAAAGATGGTCACCCATCCACAGACCAACCGCGGCAAGCGTAGCTTAACCTGATCGATCGACCTATGCGGCTGTTATTATTTAGCCACAGGCCCTGGTGCTGCGGGGTTATAGGTCATAAGACTTTAAATTATTTATTTATTTATTTATGATAAAAAAAAAAACATTCTTAATTCTGTAATTCACTCTCCACCTTTATCGTTCCCACTGCTGGGACACAGGCCTCCTCTCTTCGAGAGGGCCTGGGCTGTAATCCACCACGCGGGCCCAGTGCGGGTTGGTAGATGTCACATGTCTCCGAATTTTTGGTTCTAGGACATGCCGGTTTCCTCACGATGTTTTCCTTCACCGTTCTGAGAGCAGTGCAACTCTGTAATTGACTGAAAATCTAGTTACAATATTTACTCACATAGGTACACAGTGAGGTAAATATCGTTTTAATAAAAATGCCTCGTGAAATCCCAAGAAAATAAAAAGTTCTTCAAAATTGCCGTTGTTTACTAGACCAATCAAATCACAATAATATTAAAAGGCGAAAGTTTGTGAGTGTGTTTTGGTGTTTATATGTCTGTTACTTCTTCACGCTCAAACGGCTGGACCAATTTTGATATAATTTTGTATGGAGGTAGCTGACACCGTAGATTAACATAGGCTACTTTTTATCCCGATATTCCCACGATTCGACACTTACGCGGGTGGAACCGCGGGACGCAGCCAGTTCTTTCATAAATTCAACATCTTACAAAAAATAGCCGACACCGCAGACAGGGTTGGCAACCCCCCAGAGCACGTCCAACAAGGTCAATCCCGTCCTATCATTGATAACAATCGGTCGCAAATATTGATTGTGGTAACCCTACGAGTGCTCCTGATTCACGGTTGTGTGGGGACTCAGCTTTATTTAGTTACAGGTCGTGTTTTGAAATACAATTGAGTCATGCTTGTCAATAAAGATGGAGTGGGGGAGACAGTAATTGACCAATAGGGGGAGAGGGGGTGTTACTGTGTTTTTAGCGGCATCTATATCATCTACCTAGCCTTTTTCCAACTATGTTAGGATCGGCTTCCAGTCAAACCAGTATTTTACATGCAGCGATTGCCTATCTGACCTCCACAACCCAGTCCCGACTGGTTGTAGGTTTTGGGCTTCTGACTACCCGTAACGACTGACAAAGATTCACGAATGACAGCCGGGTTTAACGGCTTAACGTGCTTTCCGAGGCACGGAGGGGTCTCGGTATATAATCGGTCCGTGGATGGTCACCCATCCACGGACCGACCGCGGCAACCTTCGATTGATTCGTGCCGCTGTTATTATTTAGTTTCGATCGCAAATATTGACTGTGGCAACCTACGAGTGCTGCTGATGCTGAGTGGGGAAGACAATTATAAAGGCTCCAACAAACAGACGCGACACGCGATATAATCGCGCGCGACACAAAGGCAGCGCTCGTTGCACGACTTGCGGTGCCTTTGTGCCGCGCGCGGTTTTATCGCGTCTCGGGCCTGTTTGAAGGAGCTTTAATTGATTGATAGGGTTCACCGTGGTTTTTCATCATTCATTGAGCTGAAAGACGTCCACTGCTGGACATGGGCTCCCCAAGCACCGCCACTTTGACCGGTCCTGTGCTTTATCCAGCGGATTCCTGCGGCCATCACGAGGTCATCCCTCTATCTGCGTCCTATGCAGTGCCGGATTAAGACTTCTTGGTGTCCTAAGCAATCCACGCCTGTAGGCCCTCCTAAAATATCATCATAAAAGGCCCTCATAAAAATACGAGGCGACTAGTGGAGTCGCCTCGTATTTTTCCAAAATATGGACGAGCGATTTGTAAAGATTGGCGCTCATAGACTGCTAGAGTAACTTTTGGGTCTTGTAATATCTTGCTGATAAACAGCCTTGCCATAGAGTTTCGGTGCTGTTTCTGCTCTATGCAATTTGCTTATGGGCTACTCCGGACTGGTGCTATGTTTTAGGGGTATCTATATCATCTGTCTAACATTTTCCCAACTGTGTTGAGGATGGCTTCCAGGATAACTCACAAAACTTGACATTATTGTCAATTATTTTCTATTTGTAGTACTTATTGCGATTAAATATTTTCATTTAAAAATTTTCATTAAGTTTACGATACCCCACGTTAGACAAGTAGAAACTAGTGTTCTCATTAAGGATGAAGAGTTAAAACCCGAAGATACCACAGTATTCTTAGGCATAACGTTGGATGCCAAGCTTCAATGGGGCCCCCATATAGATAAATTGTCAAAAAAGCTTAGCTCTGCAGCATACGCCGTTAGGAAAATTCGTGATTTGACTGATTTAGAGACAGCCCGTTTAGTTTACTTTAGTTATTTTCATAGTGTGATGTCGTACGGTATTCTGTTGTGGGGAAATGCCGCCGATATTCAGACAATTTTTATTTTACAAAAAAGGGCAATTCGTTCTATTTATAAATTAAGTCCTAGACACTCCCTCAGAGACAAATTTAAAGAGATTAATATAATGACTGTGCCTTCTCAGTACATTTATGATAATCTTTTGTATGCACATAAAAATATTAATCTGTTTAAAAAATACAGTGATATCCATAACATAAATACTAGGAACAAACACAAATTTGTTGTTCCTACAACAAGGCTCAAGAAAATAGGTGGCTCGTTTAGATGCCAATGTATACATTTTTATAATAAACTTCCTAGCCACATTCAGGAACTAAGCCTAAATAAATTCAAAGCTTTTATAAAGCGAAAACTATGCCAGAAAGCCTATTATACTGTAAAAGACTATATTGAGGACAAAAAGGCTTGGGATTGAGCTGCTCCAATAGGTTTAGACAGTGAATGTTATTTTGCAATTTTTACACTTTAATATTTTCTTTTTTTTTTTTTTAAGTATGCATCTATTTACTTACACAATGACATGTACATTTACTGTATAAAGTATTATATTATTTTAATTATTGTGAATGTGAGGACTATGTGGGTCATAGTTTACATTTTAATCGTGGTCTGGCAGTTTGAGTAGTTTATGCGGCCTACCCAAATGTCCTGTCTTTGGTATTGTTCGTCGAATCGTTGAGCTCCTGAAGTTCTGAGTTGAGCTGCACGGTTACTGACAAATGCGTGCACTGACTGGACAGGTCCACTCAATCTGTGTGGTTCTTTCCTCAAAAGATCTTTTCAGACACTAATCTACATGGTCCTCAAAGATTATGTCCGGATTTTTATATACACATTGACATTGATGAATTTTATTTAGACAATGACATGAATATTTACTTTGTAAAGTATTTTTTAATTTATTTTTTTTTCTTTTCATTTAATTATTGTGAAGTGAGGACTATGTGGGTCATTTTTTTTTCTGTTTTCCTTCTTAGTTTTAATCATGATCTGGCAGTTTGAGTAATTTACGCGGCCTACCCAAATGTCCTTTCTTTGGTATTGTTCGTCGAATCGTTGAGCTCCTCATTTCTGACTCGAGCTGCACGATTTTTGACAAATGCGTGCACTGATTGGACAGGTCCGCTCAATCTGTGTGGTTCTTTCCTCAAAAGACCATTTCAGACATCAATCTACATGGTCTTCACACGATCTGACCAAGATTTTGTCTGGACTTTAAAAGAGACTGTGACCTCTGAGTTTGTTTCGGCCTTTCTTCTCAGAGTAGTCAGATAGGAAACGCCGACCACATCTAGTTTAAAAAATATGATGACGTGTAAAAGTGTTTGTAAAAACCTACTTACAGAAAATAAATCATTTATCATTTATTAAGAGTAAATGTTAAGGTGAATGGATAGTGGTAGACCGCGAAATTCAAATTTTCTTACGTTTTTTTGCAATTTGGACGTCAGTGTCAGATTGTATCTTGATCAAAATATGATTCGGGACAATAACAGGTACATATTTAGAGAATTATAATCATTAGAATCAATAATATATCTTTCTAAGTTAAATTTCTGCAACCAACCACCAATCTCCTATAGCAAAGTGTTAAAAGAATATACTGCTAAGAAAAACGCACACTAAAAACGTACTTACAAGAAAAATAATCAGCTAACGAAAATACATTAATGAGCCGGCAATTTAATATTTTAGGTCAAAATAAAATCACTTTAATCAGTGTTTTTTTTTGCTTGCTAAAGCAAGAAAAAAACACTAATTAAAGCGATTTGCGCTCAGTTCGTCTAACTAAAGTTAGACGAACTGAGCGCTGTGTTGACATTTGTCCATCTATTTAATAGGACCCTGTATATTTCTGGAGTACGAAGTTAATTTATTTGTTGGCGAGTCGAGAACTCGCCTACAAATAAATTAACTTCGTACGAGGCGCCTATAGAAAAAATTATATTATTTAAAAGGGACGATTCTCTCGTTTCGGGCGAGTAAATTCGTGCGAATCGGCTAATAAGCCCTTTCACGAACCACTGAACCATAACGATTACCTACCTTTTTGTTGGAATCCCCGTAAATCCGTAATAGGAACAGATGTAGATACACCTAGATTACGCAAGAGCAACTACTTCATACCCCATACTTCCCGTGGGTGTCGTTAAAGGCGACTAAGGGGCGTACCAGAGAATGGGCAGCAGCGTTCTCTATGCATTCCACCACCATACCATACTGCGATCGCCAACCCGCCTGCCAAGCGTGGCGATTATGGCAACCCCCCCCCCCCCCCTTTTTGGGGAGGCCTATGTCCAGCAGTGGACGTCTTTCGGCTGAAATGATGATGATGCTGATGAACTACTTCGCGTGCCCAGCTTAAGTACAAAAATCGTAAGCCGCCACTTTCGCGCTCAGTCTTGTAGTACTGCTGGCTGGGTGAGCGTGAACGCTGGCGCTAGGCCCCCATTATTTTACCCCACTGCGCGACGCAAAGGAGTGGTAATGTGTTTATCAGCCTATGTATGTATGTTCCTTTGAAGCACTATACAGACCAACGCCTGAGCCGATTTTTATGATTCACACATCAATCGGTTCCTCTTAGTCCGAGTGTCACTAAAGACATGACGTTAGTGAAAATTCAATATGGCGACTACTGGACGCCATATTGTGAAAATGGAAAAAATTAAATTGAACAAACTATTATAATAAAAAATTTTTTTTATCGGAACGCGCCAGAAGAAGGGTTATGTTTTTCGAGTGTATGTATGTATGTATGTATGTATGTATCTATATTTCTTTGGCACGCACTGTAGCTTAAACGGCTTGATCGATTTCAACTTGGGAGGTGCCGTTAGATTCGTCTTAAATGCGAGAGTGACACTGAGTATATCAAAATTAAAAAAAAATAATAAAATGACCGATTTTTTGGCGCTATATTATTATTATGTCTTCAAATAAATTTTTTTTAAAAGGTGATTACAAAAATATATTCAACATAGATGGTTAAAAGCAATTCGAAGCGACAAATCGTAAAAAAACACCTACCAAGAACTAAATCGTCTGCGAAATCTTACACATTTGTAAACTAAAAAGCTGGAAATAAAAAACGTTATTTAAAAAAATAAAAAAACCTGACTGCGGTTTTAACTTAAGTTAAAATAAACTGAAAAGCTAAAAACAAGCCCATTTTAAATTAAATAAAAGTTGGAAGCAGGCGGGACCCATTTGAATTTGAAAATATAATAAAAATGGTATGGGTCCCGCCTGCTTCCAACTTTTATTTAATTTAAAATGGGCTTGTTTTAAGCGTTTCAGTTTCTTTTAACTTAAGTTTTTTACCGCAGTCGGGTTTTTTTTTATTTTTTTAAACAACTTTTTTCCTATCACTAAATAGTGCTTGTGACGTCATAGTAGGTAGTCAAAAAATGGCACGCTAGGTTTTCATACAGATCGTGATACTTGCGTCATCTAGGTCTATCTATGTCTGTGGTAATGTAATATGTGTTTAACTAATTTAATACACCGACATTCCTCAGTCGTAAGTATTGTAGAGAGCGACCCATAGTCAGAATTCAAGAATTTTTCTAATGGTAAAAATCTATATATCACTTTGTAAGACCCTGGGATCGAACCCGGATTCCATTGGGTTCGATTCCTAGTTTGAACGAGAGTTTGGAAGTTGGCTATGTGATTCTGTGTCTCGGAAAGCAAGCTAAGCCGTTGGTCCTGCGCTTGATCCAGTCGTCGTCGTCGTTGCTCCAGTCGTGTCGAATTACCGTCCCATCAGACTCTGAGAGGAGAGAGAGTGCACCTGTGTCGCGCGCACACTTGTGCACTATAATATCTCCTGCGCCGACGGCTAGTTTCCGACATCCGCCATGGCTGAAATACGGTCTGGAAAACTATTATTACTAAGGGTGAATTTTATCAAACTTTTATACCTAGAATAAGTTTTATCCTGAGAATAATTCAGAATTTTTGTCAGTTTTTCCGTACTGAACTGTCAGACGTCAAGTTTGTTCCACGGATCAAAGATATGCCATCAAAACATAACTCGTAATAAAGTCGGTAAAAAAGCCAAGTCACGCAACACAGTTCATTTGAAATTTATACCGTGTTTATACAATACCTGCTTGGTTACTGGAAATTCAGGCTTCTAGTTTTTCCCACAACGAAGTTATAGGGGGTCGAAAATGGCCTGAACTGCTTCGAGAAAAGGATGGTACGGCCGTGCCGCTTTTTTTGCTCGACTTGGCGGAGGCACTCCCGTGCTCCCAGATCTGACTTTGGTGAAATCATACCTTAGTGACCTTCAGCGCGGTCTTTGTCGGACTGCATAGAAAAGAAAGAGAAGCGCGATGACAGAACGCTGGTAATTTATTGCAAAATATGAAGCAATTATCTATTTACAAAAAATATACTGTTTGGACTAAAAAAAAAACTAATAATAAAATGGTTTTAGTATGTTGCTTGTAGAATAATTTGACAAAAAATCAGAATGATTGTAAAAAAAGAAGAAAGTTTTTAGAGGTATCTTCATGATGTTTTTCCTACCGTCTCAAATTAGTCGTATTATGTTTTCAACACACTATCTACCTAGCATATATCCTAAAGAATATCATATATTTTTCTGATCTTGTTTACTATAGTCGATCATATACCTACTTTTATTGTTTCTAAAACTTGCGTTTTTTGTGTTTAGGTCCTGTGAGCCCCTTAAATAAACTCGCGAATGGTCTCAATCTTATTACGTACATAATCCGTAAATATAAGCCGCAAATAAAACTCGTCTTAAATCCCCAGCTTAGATAAGCTGATTCCTTATGAAAATCTTACCACAAAAGGTTTTATTCCCATAAATACAGATTTTCTATATAAATTCTCAGTATGCAAGCTTTGTATTCATTTTATAATAATATTAAGTACATATTTATTTTTAGCCTTTATATACATGAATGTATATAATGTAAGTATACAAACAAGGTGGCAAGGGGACATCGATGGGTAAAATGTAACCATGAATCCAGCAAATGGTTCTTAGCGCAGAAATGATTCGCAGAAATTATGAGTACCTACGTATAGATTTTATTGTATTTGATAAAAATATATAATAAATAAAAAAAAATCATGACATATTATTATACGAGAATTTATATTAAATCAGAATTACTTAATTATTAATTGTTATTTTAGATGAAAATTGTATCCTTAGTTTTTACGACTGCATGATTTACATGAAAATTGTATGTTTTTTTTCTTTTGTTTTTACGACTTTGCATGTCGTAAGGTAGCGGAAACATTTAGTGATGTACCACCTTATACCTGTACCTGCATTGTTGGCAAATAAATAAATCTGAATCTGAAATTTGTTGGTATATTGGCGTGGCCAGCTAACATAATGGCAAATAATTTAATTTAATGTTCTGTGTCCTGTAATGTTAATCTTTGCATATCTAGTATTGTATACAATCAAGTATTTTCTAACTGAACAGACAGCTGTGCTGCTAGGAGTTTGTTGCGTCACTTTTTCTCCCCAGCAGAAGCTCTAGGAAGCGGTGAAGGGCCGGCGATTTGGGGGACTGTCTTTTTTAGGGTTCCGTACCCAAAGGGTAAAAACGGGACTCTATTACTAAGACTTCGCTGTCTGTCCGTCTGTCTGTCTGTCACCAGGCTGTATCTCAAGAACCGCGATAGCTAGACAGTTGAAATTTTCACAGATGATGTATTTCTGTTGCCGCTATAACAACAAATACTAAAAACAAATTAAAATAAATATTTAAGGGCAAAAAAAGTCGCGTTTGTTGTATGGGAGCCCCCATACAACAAACGTGACTTTTTTTGCTCTTTTTTGCTCGATATCAAAAATGGCAACAGGTAGGCACTTGAAATATTCACAAAATACTCAATTGTATTTTAACGTTAATAATAAATAATAAAATTAAAATAAAATAAATATTTAAGGGGGGCTACCATACAACAAACATGTTTTTTTCGGCGTTTTTGCCTTGTGGTACGGAACCCTTCGTGTGGGAGTCCGACTCGCACTTGGCCAGTTTTTTTCATTTTGACGTTCGAAAAGTGCTGATTCTCAGCCTAGTTTGAATAAATGACTTTTGATTTTAATTCGCCCGTTGTAAAAAAGAACTCTGCTGTTTCATAGAAAAGTGTGTGAAAATGTACGGTAAAATAAACTTTTTTTTAGTATCCAACGAAAAACTTCAACGTATAGAATCATGTGCCGAATTCATGGGTTACATTTGGCGCGGCATGTCCCTGCCATTATGTGTGTCATCATCATCATCATTTCAGCCGAAAGACGTCCACTGCTGGACATAAGCCTCCCCCAAAAGGGGGGGTTTACCATAATCGCCACGCTTGGCAGGCAGGTTGGCGATCGCAGTATGATATGGTGGTGGAATGTATAGAGAACGCTGCTGCCCATTCTCCGGTCTCCCTTAGTCGCCTTTTACTACACCCACGGGAAGTATGGGGTGGTGCTATTCTTTAAGTCGCACACAGACTATACTAGACTATTATGTGTGTATGTGGACTATTTTAAAATAATAAGTTGTTAAATATCGGTACAAGTTTTCAACATATTTTCACAAGGATTTGGGCAGTGGCTAAGCTAAACCTGGCAGACATAACCATGAAGTTTCTTTGAACCCTAAAAACTAATAAGTATTTTTTTTTAAACGTGAACGGTCGCACTGCGTCTATAATAATAATAATAAGAAACATTTATTACAGAATCAAGTTCCATAGTTTGTTAGTACCAGTATAAAATGCCTTATATCTAGTAAAATGAAATAGACCCTTTTCTTGCTAATACTTTTTTAATCGCACAACTGTACTCTTTCACAATCCAACAACGACTGGCTTTGCACTACATTTTACCATTTTAAAACGACATTTACCCCACCCAGAAATAACGCTCAGTAATATCACCACCGTTATTTCCAAGTGTTGCCAAAGTAAAATAATACATTTAGTTGCCATAGCGGAAATACATTTTAAAAGTTTGTTACAATATTAATAATTTGTACTTTGATAGTGTTGCCACAGTGGATATTATAATGCGGTATTAAAATAATGCTTGTTTTTTTAAAATTAAATCAATGAAATCACGACAACTCGGCCATCCGACGGCGTGCTAACTCCGAAGCACGCGCTAATCACGACCACTGAGGCAATATATCAAATAGCAACAATATTGTAAATTTATTTTGATATGCTGGTTTACTGGGAAGCTAAATAATTTAACTAACCATCTGTATGTGCCTACGCACCGTTTCTATTAGAATTATCATTGATCCCATTAAGTAACACAACCTACTGCCATTCGGCCATCAATTTCACACCTACTGTGCAATGCTAACTTATCATAAAAATGGTCCAAAAGTTTCATCCATACAGGACTTTCATCTCTAAAAGTTTTCTGAAATTTTCATCAATACCATTTATTTCCACGAGTAATTGAGCGTTAGCAAAGTTTCATACCGCTTTTTGGCCAATCAAAAAACTTTTTAAAGGGCATGGTGTTTTATTTGTTTTCATTCCAATCAAACATTGGCGTATTAACTATCTTAGCTATCGCTCAATATCTTGGAATCTACTATCAGGGTCAAAATCTGGGACTCATTGCAGCATATCTACATGGCTTATTAACAGCACACAAATGGCGTACAAACAGCACACCTACATGGTTGCATAAGATCACATTAGCGCCTACGTTAAACTCAGAACTACAGTTTTAAACTACAGCTCACTTACATGGCTGCGCAAGATCACATAAGTACCTACGTTAAGCTTTGAACTGCAGCTCACCTACATGGCTGCGCAAGATCACATAAGTACCTACGTTAAGCTTTGAACTGCAGCACACCTACATGGCTGCGCAAGATCACATAAGTACCTACGTTAAGCTTTGAACTGCAGCTCACCTACATGGCTGCGCAAGATCACATAAGTACCTACGTTAAACTTTGAAGGGCAGCTCACCTACATGGCTGCATAACATCACATAGGTACCTACGTTAAACTTTGAAGTGCAGCTGACCTACATGGCTGCATAAGATCATATAAGTACCTTCGTTAAACTTTGAACCGCAGCTCACCTACATGGCTGCATAAGATCACATAAGTACCTACGTTAAACTTTGAACTGCAGCTCACCTACATGGCTGCATAAGATCACATAAGTACCTACGTTAAACTTTGAACTGCAGCTCACCTACATGGCTGCATAAGATCACATAAGTACCTACGTTAAACTTTGAACTGCAGCTCACCTACATGGCTGCATAAGATCACATAAGTACCTACGTTAAACTTTGAACTGCAGCTCACCTACATGGTTGCATAAGATCACATAAGTACCTACGTTAAACTTTGAACTGCAGCTCACCTACATGGCTGCATAAGATCACATAAGTACCTACGTTAAACTTTGAACTGCAGCTCACCTACATGGTTGCATAAGATCACATAAGTACCTACGTTAAACTTTGAACTGCAGCTCACCTACATGGCTGCATAAGATCACATAAGTACCTACGTTAAACTTTGAACTGCAGCTCACCTACATGGCTGTATAAGATCACATAAGTACCTACGTTAAACTTTGAACTGCAGCTCACCTACATGGCTGCATAAGATCACATAAGTACCTACGTTAAACTTTGAACTGCAGCTCACCTACATGGCTGCATAAGATCACATAAGTACCGACGTTGAACTCCGAACTACCGGCTCACTCACATGGTTGCAACAAACTATACGCATACATCACCCATGATTGAACTAGAGTGTAAGCCGCATAGAACTCTAAACTATTCTCCTATATCATTATGTTTCTTTTTAAAATCCGAACTACAGCTCGCTTATGTGGCTGCTATAAACTATACGCATACATCTCCATAAAGCTCAGTTGCATGGCTGAACTAGAGTGTAAGCCGCATAGAACTCTAAACTATACTCGTACATCTTCATTTTTAAATCTGAACTATAGCTAGCCTACATGGCTGCAATAAGCTATACGCATACATCTCCATAAAGCTCACTTACATTGCTGAAATAGAGTGTAAGCTGCATAGAACTCTAAACTATACTCGTACATCTTCGTCTTTAAATCTGAACTACAGCTGGCCTACATGGCTGCAATAAACTATACGCATACATCCCCATAAAGCTCAATAACATGGCTAAACTAGAGTGTAAGCCGCATAGAAATCTAAACAATACTCGTACATATCTGAACAGCTCACCTCGTGGCTGGACCCGAGTGCACGCCGCATAGATAAAGGTCCACTATACTCGTACATCTCTGAACAGCTCACCTCGTGGCTGGACCCGAGTGCACGCCGCATAGAGGTCTAAACTATACTCGTACATCTCTGAACAGCTCACCTCGTGGCTGGACCCGAGTGCACGCCGCATAGAGGTCTAAACTATACTCGTACATCTCTGAACAGCTCACCTCGTGGCTGGACCCGAGTGCACGCCGTATAGAGGTCTAAACTATACTCGTACATCTCTGAACAGCTCACCTCGTGGCTGGACCCGAGGCACGCCGCATAGATAAAGGTCAAAGTCACTATACTCGTACATCTCTGAACAGCTCACCTCGTGGCTGGACCCGAGTGCACGCCGCAAAGAGGTCTTAACTATACTCGTACATCTCTGAACAGCTCACCTCGTGGCTGGACCCGAGTGCACGCCGCATAGATAAAGGTCAAAGTCACTATACTCGTACATCTCTGAACAGCTCACCTCGTGGCTGGACCCGAGTGCACGCCGCATAGATAGAGGTCAAAGGTCAAAGTCACTATACTCGTACATCTCTGAACAGCTCACCTCGTGGCTGGACCCGAGTGCACGCCGCATAGTGGTCTTAACTATACTCGTACATCTCTGAACAGCTCACCTCGTGGCTGGACCCGAGTGCACGCCGCATAGAGGTCTTAACTATACTCGTACATCTCTGAACAGCTCACCTCGTGGCTGGACCCGAGTGCACGCCGCATAGATAAAGGTCAAAGTCACTATACTCGTACATTTCTGAACAGCTCACCCTCGTGGCTGGACCCGAGTGCACGCCGCATAGAGGTCTAAACTATACTCGTACATCTCTGAACAGCTCACCTCGTGGCTGGACCCGAGTGCACGCCGCATAGATAGAGGTCAAAGGTCAAAGTCACTATACTCGTACATCTCTGAACAGCTCACCTCGTGGCTGGACCCGAGTGCACGCCGCATAGATAGAGGTCAAAGGTCAAAGTCACTATACTCGTACATCTCTGAACAGCTCACCTCGTGGCTGGACCCGAGTGCACGCCGCATAGATAAAGGTCAAAGTCACTATACTCGTACATCTCTGAACAGCTCACCTCGTGGCTGGACCCGAGTGCACGCCGCATAGAGGTCTAAACTATACTCGTACATCTCTGAACAGCTCACCTCGTGGCTGGACCCGAGTGCACGCCGCATAGATAGAGGTCAATGGTCAAAGTCACTATACTCGTACATCTCTGAACAGCTCACCTCGTGGCTGGACCCGAGTGCACGCCGCATAGAGGTCTAAACTATACTCGTACATCTCTGAACAGCTCACCTCGTGGCTGGACCCGAGTGCACGCCGCATAGATAGAGGTTAAAGTCAAAGGCCAAAGTCGGAGGTCTAAACTATACATTTTACTATACATATGCATGCTCATACAGTCATTAGACATTACCGCAACCAACATGATCAAACTTTTAGCTTAGCTATCAAACTATATACCTGCTCAGAAAATCCAATGAACGGTACAGACCTCTAAAATATCATTGTTCAGAGTGAATCTTGTAGCGAAATTCCCAACATTTACTTCAAGTTGTCCAATGCAATGATAACTCTATCGAGGAGTTGCCCCGACCAAGAGTAACACGTGCACTGGCTCAACTATTGACTTATTGTTTATAATTAGTCCAAGGCCATGATAACCCTATCGAGGAGTTGCCTCGACCAAAGGTACCATGTGCATCGGCCCAACCATTTACTTATATAATTATGCCAACACAGCTACAACCCTATCGAGGAGTTGCCTCGACCAAAGGTAGCACGTGCATCGGCCCAATTACTATTAACTATGATTTAAATATTAACCGTCAGGGAAATACGCCACAATGATTGCTACCGAATCAAAAACTACGTAACAACCACACTTACCGCTCACTGAACTTATCTGGGACTAAAATAATGATGTAAGGTAAAGAATTCATAAGACTACTTACGATTTTGCCGAGACATGGCTCGTGGTCCATAGCACTTCTGAATTAAAATGAAATAGACCCTTTTCTTGCTAATACTTTTTTAATCGCACAACTGTACTCTTTCACAATCCAACAACGACTGGCTTTGCACTACATTTTACCATTTTAAAACGACATTTACCCCACCCAGAAATAACGCTCAGTAATATCACCACCGTTATTTCCAAGTGTTGCCAAAGTAAAATAATACATTTAGTTGCCATAGCGGAAATACATTTTAAAAGTTTGTTACAATATTAATAATTTGTACTTTGATAGTGTTGCCACAGTGGATATTATAATGCGGTATTAAAATAATGCTTGTTTTTTTAAAATTAAATCAATGAAATCACGACACTAGTGTTAGTAAATAAACTAAACTAACGGGTAATTAAATAAATTTTAAACTAAGTACACCCGCTAGAGACTTTCCCATCCCAATCTACTTCACCGCATGGAGTCGTATCCAGCGTCCTAGAATCGGAGAGTCCCAGCGGTCAGCCAACGTCCTCAGGATAGTGTTGGGGCTGGCGCGAAACCGATATAATAACGATGCGCATCTCTTGCGCATGACGGTTGAAAAGCTGCCAACATTTGCGTCGGCAAACATACCGGACGCGCTGCAAAAACGCGGCAGCCCCAACAACACCCGGAAAGCGTTGTTGTATTGGATGCGCAGGTCGCTATATGCCTTCTGCGTGAAGTACACCCACAGGCTGCACGTGTAAAAGGATTGGCAGAAGGCTTTAAAAAGCGTTACTTTAACTGGTGCAGTACAACGGGCGAATCTACGGGCCAACATACAGCATCGGACAGCCAGCGCCTCCTGCCTGCGCTCCCTTTCCACATTTAAATTATCTTTCAGGTCTTCACTCACCCAGTGGCCCAAGTAATTAAATTTAGTAACTCTTTTTAATGGTATGCCGTCCAGTGTGATAAGTGGCACTTTAGAGTAGCTTTTATTACCTGCTTTGAAAACCATCAGTTCACTCTTGAGTGCATTGTACTTGAGCCCGTGGGCCCTTGCATAGGATTCGCAAAGACTTAGCATCCTCCGCATTGCTCCAACCGAGGGACTCAGCAGCACCATATCGTCGGCATAACTGATATTATTAATACAAGTGCCATCAATATGACATCCGATCCCGGTGCCGTTGAGCTCCTCGAACAGACTATTCATGTACAGGTTGAAGAGCGCTGGGTTGGCTATAGGTTTCTTAAAAATAATAGAAAAAAAATAAAAACTATCTACTTACATGCTTCTTCAATGAGATTCTCCTGCTGGCTCTCGACGCAGTACTGCAGAAGAATGGTGAATAGCACCCCAGAGATCACGTGCGACCTCGAGAACGACATCGTGAACAACACTAGCTGTTTCTATCGATATGAAGCACTTTCGGGTGGCACATCACTAGCACTTTGAATCACTGAGTAGTTGTTCACTTTTGAGGATCCATCGGGGTTCTGTAACAACAGGAAAAACATAGTTAGGCATTGTTATATTTTTCTTTCTGATATGAGGTAGGAACACATCGTCACCCTCCCCGCTAACTGTCGTATCTATGAGTTACACTACCTATGAGTTCAAAACTTTGTTCTGAATAAGTTCTCTCTGATCGTCGTATCTGTGTCGTTTACCGTTTAGAAGATAATCACGTATTTTGTTTTGCGTATGTGCAAAACGAGGGAAAAAATATTCTCACTAGCTGTCGTATATGAACATACTGCAGTTAGTGAGAATATTTTTCTTTTCGTCACGATTCAAAATGACTGAAGTATGTACATAGGGCACTTAGCTAGAGTTTTTGTTCACAGTGTTTACATATTTTTTGTCATTTACGTCGTATATATGAACATTCTTCTAGAGAATACCTTCATTGTGAGCTGACGTTACCCAAGATGTACCACATGTTTATAGAAGAGCATAAAAATAGTTCTGTGAAGCCCAACTTTTCGTCACACAGAAGGGTTTTTAAATCCAAGAATGTTAAAACATTTTTTTATACTTTTTAACGTAACTGGTAGCTTTTCAAGCTAACGAACGAACATTTTTATTACTTTTAATAAATTTATATAATATTAACAGAGTTTTATTTATATATTTATACAAAATAATCAAGTCGCACAAGTTGTAAAACAAAGTTCTCACAGAGTGACGTATCTGCTTCAAATGAATATAACTAAATAAATAGATACCATAGGGCTTTAAAGAAACTACTAACTTAAAGAGTGAGCCAAGAGCAATATAAAAACGATATTAATCACTTAATAAAGCCACAACTAACACCACTACAGTAACATGATTGTAGCACCCGACCGAAAAACCGTTGCTCTGGAAAACTATCAATAGCTAGTTACGACGGTTAGCGTGGAGGGTGACGACATTTCGCATTTAAAATGATGTTTTGGACATACAAAATAACGTTATTTTTTTTTCTGACATAACTTAGGCGATTAAATAGACCTTAGTATATGGTTTTAATTTCAACTCGATACCTCCACGCGTTCCCGAGATAAAGGGTCTTGACAGACAGACAAACGGACAACAAAGTGATTCTATAAAGGTTCCGTTTTTTTCTTTTCAGGTACGGAACCCTAAAACATAAAAATAAATATTATAATACTCGTCAACAAGTTTCATAATGAGTTAAATTTTATTTTCAATAATCATGTTTGTTTTTTTTGTATAGATAATCTTGATTTTCTGTCTTCTGATTTGGGCTCCACTGTACTTCCACACCCGCGCGTCCCAAGCTTCACAATTTTAATAGCTATTATACAGGTCGCTATGTTAAACACTTTTGCAAAATTCCGCACTTCGCAAACGCATACGCAAACGCGTTTTTGAGAAAAAAAAATCTTAAAGTTACAGAAAATACAACATATTTACATTATAAAATTTACATTTTACCATAGATAATGTACGAATTTCACTTCTAGGTCGTTCCGTTTTAGGTTCAGACAAAGTGACGGTAGATTTTAGTGGTTTTTATTATGAATACTGTAAGTTTTTTGACTTTAATCATTTTAACTGGGTAACGAAACGTAATCGAATGCAAGTGAGGGACGTTGACGTTTGACAGTTGTCATTCGTCGTTTTAAATTATATTTGTTTTTGTGTTTCCGATTACAACAACTTAGGATGCAAGAGCGAGCGAAGCGAGCTCGGGACTTGGGGCACCCCGACTCGGACAAGTTAGGTTCGAAGGGGATGATGGGGGCTCGAGTGAGCGAGCAAAGCGAGCGAACAGCCCCCGTCATCCCCTTCGTGTTAGGTTCCTTTAAACCCTGTATACAGAAATAGGGGCCCCGCAGAGCGCGGCTCCGTCGACTACGCCGAACCACATATTTTTGTAGATAAAAATAAAACTTTGGGATTTTTTTCTCGGATCAAAAAACGCCGGGTGTGGAAGTACAGTGGTTCCGAATTTTTGGCATAAGCATCATTACCACAGAAAAAAAAGGATATAACAAATTATTAATATCAAGAAAAAATAAGAAAGAAAAAATGTTTATTCTGCACAAATATAAATAATAAACACACAATGCTGTGGCGTTATCTTAAACTACTGTTAAATCTACAAATTCCGAAATTCGATGAAACACGTCTGAACCCTTCTTCAAGTGTTCACAGAGATCTGGCTATCTGTCGAAATAAATATCTTGAGAGATGTCCCTCAGACTTCAGACTTGCCGAATGGCGACCTCTGTGATCGATATCGAATCTTCAGATCTGTGTACGATTCGACTGTCTTTTTTTTGTTGAAGGTTGTATGGGTGAAGTGACTTTATGTTGAAGAAATTTTGTTTTATTTCTGTTGTGAATTCGTAGTAAAAAAAGCTCAAGTACTTCGAACGATGATACAAAAGTAAGTGCTGTCTCGGCTTAGTAATCACGTTTTATAATTTTGACATTGACAACGCCCCTATGTCGTAGCAGCAAGGACGATTTATGTGTTCGAAAATATGACAACCAGTCTTACCAAGGGGTATCGTATTACCCAGTAACTGGGTTGTG
Organism: Mesoligia furuncula; assembly: GCA_916614155.1. NCBI lineage: Eukaryota > Metazoa > Arthropoda > Insecta > Lepidoptera > Noctuidae > Mesoligia > Mesoligia furuncula. Next base: position 7,327,147 of record OU744815.1, read on the forward strand.
GAGGTCAGATAGGCAGTCGCTCCATGTAAAATACTGGTATTCAGCTGCATCCGGTTAGACTGGAAGCCGACCCCAACATAGTTGGGAAAAGGCTAGGCAGATGATGACTAGGTATCAGTAGCGGTAGAAGGCTTTCGCGGTTATATGATTTTGATTGTGATTTATAGTGTGTTACGCAATAAGGCTATTTGTACACACACGTTTTCCTTGCCAAGAAAAACAACGGTTTAAGGCTTCTTCAAACAGGCGCGACACGCGATAAAATGCCGCGCGACACAAAGGCACCGCAAGTCGTGCAACGAGCGGTGCCTTTGTGTCGTGCGCGATTTTATCGCGTGTCGTGCCTGAGCCTGCGAATAAAGGCGTTTTTAGGCACGGTCGTCAGTGTTGTTATAAAACACACAAATAAAAAGTTGCGAGCTTGTTGATGGACAAGTTTTTTCTACGGCACGGTTTATACGCCGTACCGTAAGGAAACCGTGCCGTGAAAAGGGCCTAAGGGTGAGGTTTGGCTAGAGCTTAACGTTTTCCGATTCGCAGTCTCCACTCAAGAACACGTCTTCCCTAACGGTCATCAGTACGTAATCAGCCGGAATCCACCACGCGGGCCCAGTGCGGGTTGGTAGATGTCACATGTCTTCGAATTTTTGGTTCTAGGACATGCTGGTTTCCTCACGATGTTTTCCTTCACCGTTTTTGAGAGCAATGGTGATGAAATAAATTACGCAAAGTAAAGCTCCGGTCTGGGTCGAACCCGCGACTTACAACTCGTAAGTCGGGGCCGTCATCACTGGGCTACCACTGGTCACGCTCATCGGTACTTCCTCGGACTCGATTTATTCCGGTCTGATCGCCTGAACCCATCCCCCCTCCTCGATCCCCTGCTAGTTCGTCTTCTGTTTTAATCTCTGTCTTATCCACTTTATCTAGGTTTACTCTTTTTGACAGGTTCATCCACTTTATCAGGATATCCGGCTCGAAGGACCAATGTGAGCGCGGGGAGCAACGAAATAGTGGACTGTATTTAGGGGCAATGGTTTAATGCCGTTCTTAATTACAATATTAACTTTCCCGGACAAACAATAAGTTAAAGAGAGGAGTATCGTCCGTCGCGGTGGAGTCAGTGGAAGCGAGTGGTCGTCGGGCCGAGCGAGCCGCGTCGCCGCCGCGCCGCGTCTCAAACTCTCAACTCGCCGATGACGCGCTGACCACGCTGCCTACGCTTGCAGACCGCGTGGAACGCGCTGAGTTGGGTTCGATTCCCAACAAAGTACAGTCAAGAGAAAATAAAGACTTATATGGTCGGCTTTTGTTAAACAACTGTAATCCCCAATAACCATTGTTTCCAACACCCAGTAGCAAGCGACGTAGAATCAACCGATTTCACATAAAAACGTCTGATTGATGCTTTAATAAGCTGAGCAAATTAAGCCGTCAGTTCGACCAATCGCGTTCCCGTTAATGACGGCGCATTCGATGCTTATTGGCTGATTAAAAATTTACGTTGCTTTGACAGCGGTCCGATTGGTTGTGTCGGGTTGACGTGATGGTAAATAATTGTGTTCAATTAATTAGGTATAGCTTTTGTTGTAAAATGGGTGGTTGTGAGGGAGTATTTGTGTTATTTTGAAGGGTAGTGTTGTGGTTTGAAAAGCGACATTGGTTATTGATGGACTTTGTGTGGATAAAATTATCCGGACATAATAATTTGGTAATGTACAGAGGCCAGTACATCAAGCTACTAAAATCTGTCAAACTCCTTTAATACACTTTCAACTTTATCGCTAAAGTATAAGGTTCAAAGTTGATCGGGAAAATTTGACAGTTTGGGGTAACTTGATGTGCTGGCGTCTGTACATAGCATTGATTTTTGAATCGAATATGACACTTCTTATTTTCTACAGTTTCAAAATGTTCGAAGAGTATTTAACTTTTTTTTTCAATGTATCCAAAAGGTTTTATTTTGATGATCGAAATAGGCGTCCGAATACTTTACTATCAACTAAAGTCCGGCCTTCAAGAGAAGGTGTGCCTGACACCTGTCAGTGCGGGAATTCTAACAACTAATAAAGACCAAATTCGTAAAACATGTGTAATTGGTTGTAGCTATAACCCTAGTATTATACAACCGAACACATGTTTTGCGAATTTGATCTTTAGAACGATCTCAAGAACGCATTCTATGAAAATGCGTAGCCTAGGAGGCTACTCTTTCAAGTCCCTCAACGAAGGTACGGCCCCGTCCGGAAGCAGTTCGATACTTCGATAATCCTACGCCCGATATGTTATTATTAACTTTTTGCAAAAACACAACGCGATCAGGGACAACTGTCAAATCGTGGTGTCATTCATTCTTAAATCAATCCCCAAACTAATCTTATGTACGGAGTAGGAATAGCCCGTAATTTCGGTCAAAACTACGGATTTAGTGCTTAGGGGTAGACCTCCTGTTTCGTCTAAATGTTTAGTATATTTGTTTTCGATAAATCTAATTTAAGTGTTAATTTAAAATTTTATTTTATTTTATTTTTGTATTGTTACTCTGGACGCTTTTAAAGCGTACGTCTTCTTTTACATCGTTCTCACATATAATTATAAATTCAACATGAATGATGTACCTAACTAATATTTTTGTAAAAATATAATTTAAAAGAGTGTCCATGGAGTTTCTTGCCCGTTCTTCTCCATAGGTACCTACGCTTTGGAATGGGCAACTAGCTTCATATTTTCTGACTGACCGATTTCTTGACAATTCAAAAGTGCCTAGTGTAAATGGTTTAATTGAAATAAATGTTTTGAGTTTGAGTTTGAAAATAACTAACTAGTTTACTTAGTATCAAATTCTGTATCAGTAACTCGAGTGTAGGTACAGCGATCTCGTGTCAGCAACGATAACACTACAATTATCGATTGTACAGACGCCAGCCCATCAAGCTGCTACAAACTGTCAAATTTCTTTAGTAGATTTTCAACTTTATCGCTACAGCATACCGTTCAAAGTTGATTGGGAAATTTTGACAGTTTCGGGCAGCTTGATGTGCTGGCGTCTGTACACAAATTGCTGCACCAATGATTATGTACTGTTTCAACTGGCAGATTATTATTATCTTTACGTATAGATGTATGTACTCTTTGGATTTTAAATATAGGTGTAGTAAAGTTGAGGTTATTTTTAACTTGGGGTTAATGATTAAATGAGCTGAGAATAGTTATTTTTAAATTGAGCGTTATTATTATTTTAAATAACATGTAATTATTACAAGAGTGTATTTTAAATTATTTTTTTCCCATTTTTAATAGTTTTTGAGACATGAGTTAAAGAGTTAATTCTATTAAATTAAGTGGGTTTAGTTACATTAAACCAGGGGCCCGTGGCTAAATAATAACAGCTGCACATGTCGATCGATCAGGTTAAGCTACGCTTGCCGCGGTTGGTCTGTGGATGGGTGACCATCTTTACATACCGTGACCCCTCCCTGCCTCGGAAAGTCGGAAAGCACGCTAAGCCGTTGGTCCCGGCTGTCATTCGTGGATCTTTGGCAGTCGTTACGGGTAGTCAGAAGCCCGAGTTTGGCAACCAGTCTTACCAAGGGGTATCGTATTACCCAGTAACTGGGTTGTGGAGGTCAGATAGGCAGTCGCTCCATGTAAAATACTGGTGTTCAGCTGCACCCGGTTAGTCTGGTTGCCGACCCCAACATGGTTGGGGAAAGGCTAGGCAGATGATGATGTACAGTCACGAGCACTAATATGTCAACACTTGGCAACTTTTAATTGCAACTTTTTCGCGAAATAACGAATGCAACGTTGAATTACGACACTACACAAACCTATGAGTTCGAAAATACTATGTTCGTAGTAACATACAATTACACTAAAAAATAAAGGAGAAAATCGCCTTTGAATAAAGCCAAGTGTATAAATACTTATGCTCATGACTGTACAACCACAATAAATTGTAAGAAATCCGACCAACTTAGCAACAGCAAATTAAAATCGAGACCTCACACTTCCTTTCAACATTCATTAATCTTAATCGATATCAGTATCGAATGCCACACTCTTAACCCGACTACCGACAATGGCGCCAGTAACAACACCCGAGTCGATTCAACTCGAATCGGACTCGATTACGTGCTCCGTTTTATTTGCAATCACTTTGTAGTATAGATGGTTGTTTGTTTGTCTTTTTTGTAGTGTACAAAGTTACGTTTGACTTTTGTAATGAAGAGTTTCAATTTCACTGGACTAAATTCACAATACTTACTTTTTTACAGGGACTCGTGGCTAAATAGTAACAGACGCGCGTTAAGCCACGCTTGCCGCGGTCGGTCCGTGGATGGGGGACCATCTATTACATATCGAGAGCCGTTGGTCCCGGCTGTCATTTGTAGATCATTGACAGCCGTTGCTGTTGGTCAGAGGCTCAAAAGTCTGACGACCAGACAACTTATTTAACAAAGGTTATTACCACAGATTATTATATTACCACAGATCTATATCTGTGGGTATTACGGTGTCACCCAGTAACTGGGTTATGGTTATGGCGACCCCAACATAGTAGAGAAAAGACCCGGCAGATTGGCCTACTTTATTAATAATCTCTGTTTTAGAAAATACATGTGAACAAGTCCAGCGAAAGGTTGAAAAGGTGGAAATATCTAAAAAAAAGTCTCGGTACAAGTTGAGGTAAGTACTTTCCTGCGTAGTTTCATGCTAAGCTTAAAAGCAACTAAAAGATTTTTATGGTTTCTAATTTCTATCGAATACAAGTCTACCAGTCATAAAATTCCTAGATAAAATCTTATTCCCATATCAAAAATACTAAGATCTGTAGATAAAATCTAATTCCTTAACAATAAAATACCTTTATCCACAACCATCCAAAGTACCCTCAATAATCATACCCTAGAACACATTCTCCTTAACACCAAAACATGCTCTTCAATTAAAACACCGAATACATTAACAATAACATTAATCGAACCTAACACTAACCCTTACCTACTAACAAATAAAACGAATATTACCAAAATTGACGATCGAGAGTACACGCGCCACTCGAAATCGCCACTAGTGGTCGGCGATAGCAACTTTTCACGACCGCACACCTGCTCTCCGCACTAGCCAAGTGTGACCAGTGGCAGCTATACAGTAGGAAGCAGTCACCTCCTTCTGCGAAGCAGTCATGCTAGCAAAGGATGTGGCGGGATGGCTCAGGGACAAAGCCTCACGTCCCAGCCGCCGCGGGAGACGCTCCGGGAGCCGTGCTACGACTCCCAGCCACCGCAGGCGCGGGCCTGCGGACGGAGAGTAATGGGTAGCTCACCGTCCGATCAGGACCAGGCCCGTGCCGGACGGCGCGTACGTGTTCCACGTGCACCTCAAAGAGATGTCAGCATTAAATTGAAGGGGCCCGTGAGGGCCGAAGCCTGCCGGGTCAGCGGGATTGTCCAAAAGGGTTACCGCTGCCCCGGAACGTAAAGGGCTAAGGAAGGAACACGGGTGGGTTTTAGTCACTAAGAGTCTGACACCCCTTTCCGCTCCACCCAGAGCGGGAGGGGTCATTTGATGATTTCCCATCCTCAAAAAAAAAAAAGGGCACACGGGCCGCTCTAAATGGCCACTAGTGGTCGGCGATAGCAACTTTTCACGACCGCACACCTGCCCGCCGCACTAGCCAAGTGTGGCTGGTGGCAGCCATATGCTAAATGTATGAACAGTGTTGTAACGTAGGTTTTGCTAACTTGTGGCGGTCGTAAACTCGTATTTTTTTAGGATTCCGTACCCAATGGCTAAAATCGGGACCCTATTACTAAGACTTTGCTGTCTGTCCGTCCGTCCGTCTGTCTGTCACCAGGCTGTATCTCAAGAACCGCGATAGCTAGACAGTTGAAATTTTCACAAATTATGTATTTCTGTTGCCGCTATAACGACAAATACTAAAAACAAAATAAAATGAATATTTGAGGGGGCTCCCATACAGCAAACGTGTTTTTTTTTTTTCGGCGTTTTGCCTTGTGGTACGGAACCCTTCGTAGGCGAGTCCGACTCGCACTTGGCCAGTGTTTTTACACAAAGCCATTATTCACGGCATCATTTTAATTTATACATTATTGCAATGAGTTAAGAATTACATTGCAATGACTTACTATTAATTAAAACTGCCGACAACAATATCGCTGACACAGAGAACCAATACACGTAATACAATAACATTGCATAAAATAAACCTAAAACTAACCATTACCTACTAACAGGTCGTTAGAGGAATCACAAGTGTGAAAATTACCAACATTTTTAGACACGCACGCGGATCACTTGAAATCGCCACGAGTGGTCAGCAACAGCAACTTTTCACGACCGCACATCGACTTGCCGCACAAGTCAAGTGTGGCCGGTGGCAGCCATTCGCTAAATGTATGAAAATTGCTGTGAAATAGTTAATTATAATAATTATTTTACTAATTTGTGTCACTGCAATGTCACTCTTTCATCATTGTAATAAAGTATAAATAAGAATTAATTTCTAACAGATTTAAGTAAAAAAAAAATGTGAATGTGCTCCCTAAGTCTCTTCAAATGCGCCACTACCACAGCACACAATAGCAGCAACAAAGTCGTCAGACAATGGATAGTGGTCAGTGTGGATAAATGCTATAGTCACAGTAGCTACTCGAAGATACTATGTAATTATGTATGTGTAGCGGTATCTGCCACGCTACATGTGAACAACGCGTCATGCTGACGTCACGCAAAATCCTGCATCTCGCAAGCAGAGTATACATCCACTTCAAACCACGGCTTTACCCGACTGACAAACTGTATGCCGAATGCCAGGTCATGACTGTGAGACAATTATATATTTTAAAAACAGTACTTCGAAGGCATTCGCTACTACCACTGGATGACAAAAGCAAAAAAAAACGCTCCGGTGCAGTTGTTTGCCCTGGTGTACCTTGTAGAACAGCTTCCGCCAGTAGGCAATTTGACGCAGTAAGCTCGAGACTGTATAATGCAGTCAATAAAATCATCAACATTTACAGCTTAACTAAACACGAGGTTAAACATAAACTAAGTAATTGGTTGCAAACTTTAGATTATAATAAAACTGAGATGCTTTTATGTATAAAAAAGTAAAACATTATTATTTTGTTGATGGTATATATTTATTTCTTTCTTTTTATTATTATTTTTATTTTTGTTTGTATTTTTTAGATAATGTAGATGCTATAATTTATTTCCAATTGTATATTACAGAATTTTAATTTAATTTATTTACAGTAAAGCGTTTGAAGTCAATTTCTAGGCTACAAGGTTGTGCCTATGTAAGCCCTTCGTCATAAGAACCACTAACTCCCAAAATACAAGTTTGACTTAGTTTGGGAGTTGGTAGATCATCAATTACGTGCTGATGTACAACCATCAAATACCTTATTTAAATTGTACTGTACATAGATGTTTTTGTTGTACTTACTTTGAAAGCGAAATAAATTATTATTATTATTATACCGCGCAAATAGCATAGATACAACGGCCCGATATGAATCATCGGGCAGTTGCCTGCCAGACACAACACCTTTCGGGTCGGAGGATTCTCCATTTTCTATGGAGGTTTAGTGAACTTTACACCCTGTTCCTCATACCTCTATGTATGTGGCTTGTGAAGATATATATATGCGTGATATTTAGTTGTGGTAACAAGGCTTCGTAACTAAATAATATTTAAGGAAGAACAGTTTGTCGCTGCGATGGCGTCGAGCACCTTTTGTTTAACGCGAGTGCAAATTGTCGTAAGTATTAAAGTAATTGTTTTTGCCACTGTTGCGTTTATGATTGTGGCTCGTCTGTGCAAACCTTAAAGTTACATTTACACCCCCCTTTAGCCAAGGCCCTACGTGGTTCAAATACAAATTATATTATAATGATATTACATTTCTAACTAGGATAGCTCATTTGCATGTAGTCAGCATCTGTGTTAGGTTCGATGCCGGGCTGTGTAATAGACTGAACTTGGCAAGGAAATAAAAAAAGATTGGATCTTTTTGCTTCATTATAAGATGGTTGTGGTTTAAGAAATTTTGTTTTGGTAATTGGATATCAAAATTTTATGTAGCGTTAAATTGTTTCGCTTTTAAATAAGGTTGAAATTTTTAGATTTGGCTTTCCACTATACAAATTCAAGGTTTTCTAAAGAGAAACCATTAAGTACCGCTTTTGCTGTTCCAGTAATTTTAAAGAGTGTGGCTTCCAGTAATACCAGTATTTTACATGGAGCGACGGCCTATTTAATCTCCACAGACTAGTTACTGGAAAACTCGGTACCAATTAGTAAGACTGGTTAACAGACTTTTGAACTTCTGACTACTTGTAACGACTACCAAAGATCTACGAAAAGGCTTCTGCTCGAAATAAATATAAACACGAATTAAATGTACTTCAATGTAGATTGCAAATAATTAGGCCGCTATCCCACTGGCGTTTTACGAGCGTTGGCGCTTCTCCAACGTCTGCGCAGCGCCAACGATGCGCAGACGTGACGTTGACGTCGCGAGTTTCTAGTGGCAAGCGTTACATCCGCTGAACGCAACGTTAACGTCGCACACATGCTCCGATTTCAAGAGACTCGCAACGTTAACGTCGCGTCTGCGCAACGTTGGCGCTTTACCACTAGAAACTCGCGACGTTAACGTCGCGTCTGCGCAACGTTGGCGCTGCCTTACTATGTTAAACTACTTTCTTACAAATAAATAAAATTCTATTCTATTCTACGAATAACAGCCGGCACCAACGGCTTAACGTGCTTTCTGAGGTTTAAAGGACAGTGTTAATTTCTAAAGTAAATGCAACTGTGGCAGAATCTAAACCGCCACATGGAAACAAAGAAAGAAAGAAAAATGCGTTTATTGGCATTACAGCAAAATAAATACACCTTAAAACTATAAAAACATAAAACAAACAATTATAATGCCAAAAGGGCCTCAGCTCAGCATAATGTCAGATGACAACACAAGGTGTACCATCTGACGCTGATTTTCAGCTGCACATGCGTACTACGCAGCACACTGACGCCACGCAAAATCCTGCATCGCGCAAGCAGAGTTTACCGCGCAACTAGCATATAATACAACGTCCCGACATCAATCATCGAGCAGTAGCCCTAGCAGCATCTAGCAGTAATAGTAGGATCCTGTATGAGTGAACTTTACACCTCATACCTGTATACAAAGCAACTTTCATCAATTACATTCCATCAGATCGTGTTCATCAACTCATCATAAAAAAGAGTCCAAAGGTTTTTCCTCCACAAAGCCTTTAGACTACTGGTCATTGTGAGCGCAGCAATATCCAATGGAATGTCAAGTATTTTATTCATATCCATCCAACATCCAAGCATCGCAATCACAAACACATACCAACTTCATCGTCACGAGGAGACGTCCAAAATCGGCGAGCCGTGCCGAAAAATGGGCCAAGCCATTGTGGACTTTGAGAGCAAATATGTCAGCCGAATAGGGTCCATTGTCACTAGAATATTGATGAATAAGTCTAAAAGGAATAAAGTTGCGTGTAATGAAGATCTTGGTAACACTTTTTGTGTATGGAATTTAGGATTTTTTAAGGCTTTTGTGGTTGGAAAGGTTTGACTTGTAAGAGGCTTACGCTTACATTTGAAAAGCACTGGGTTCTATGAAAAGGACTGCAAATATTTGGCTTACTGTTCTGAAACAGATGAGCATATATTTTGTGGTTCTCGGTAGAAAAGTTTGCATGAATTTGAAGGGACTATTAAGACCATAACCGACCGAGATTAAAACTGACAATGAGGATGAGATAGGCGTTGATTCTAACACCATTCCACTAGAATTTGCTACACAGACAGAGGTCTAGACTCACTGTTTCACTATGTCCGAATAGCCACTATCCACCAGAAAATAGAATAAAATTTGTTTGGAATCATCAGCAACATGGGTTCCTGAAACGTCCAACGGCATCGTGGAAGACCCAGGCGTAGAAGGTGGGACGAACTTGACGTTTATTGGAGGGATTGGGTCCATGATAGCTCAGGATCGAGTTGAGTGGAAACAAAAAGGAAAGGGACGCCTTTGCCTTGCAGTGGGTCAATACAGGCTGATTCTTTCAGTTGCTCGGCTTTTAAGTGTCTTTGCGTTTTGTTAAGTAGCCTATAGCCTTCCTCACAAAATGGGCTATCAAATGTAAAAATAATTATTCGAATCCGACTGGTAGTTCCAAAGGTTAGCGTGTTCAAACAAATAAACAAACTCTTCAACTTTATTATTAGTACTAGTATATAGATTATCTGCTTTGGTATGTCATGTACAGTCACGGGCACTAATATGTCAACACTTGGCAACTTTCAATTGCGATTTTTTCACGAAATAACGAATGCAAAATAGAAATACGACACTTTACATAAACCTATAGGTTCGAAAATACTGTTCGTAAAAATATAAAATTTCATTCAAAAATAAAGGAAAAAATCGCCTTTGAATTAAGTCAAATGTATACATACTTATGCTCGTGACTGTACAGTCAGCAAAAGATATAAGGCGGATATAGGTAGTCGAAGTTTAGTAAGAAACCGTTGGGTGTTGTCGAATAAAATTTTATTTTAATAATCCAAAACAAACAGCCTGCTCATTTATCAAATTAAATTTCAGCCGTCAACATCCATCGGTTTCTTACTAATTTTCAATTATATCCGACGATCCTGCATAATATTTATCTCTTTGTTGACTGTACATTTATCCGTAGATGATGAAACAACTCATATTATATAATTATTTTCAATACGATAATCGAATTCAAAATCATAACCAAGAGACTTCTCACCATTCCACCAGCTGGGTCGTCTGTAGCATAATTATTAATACGTACCAGTAATAAGAGCCAAAGATCATTTTGGCTATTTCTGGCATATTATATAAAAACGGGGCCTATATTAGATCTTTAATAAGCCTTTAAGGCTTATTAAAGATCTAATTAGGCATTACAGCTATCTTCCTACAGGCCGTGCTAATTATCCATAGATAATTATACCGTGCTAGAAGTATACGTGACTGGTTTTAATTTATCTAACATTAGTAATACTGTAATGATAAGTGCTAATCTATGCTTTAATCATTATAATTGGCATACAATGAGAGAGAGGGCTATTCTTCGAGATTGTATGCGACTCAACTCGCATAAGAACCATGCGGCTGTTATTACTTACGAACAATGAAAGAAAAATTTAAAACCCTGCGGGACACCTTTATGAGTCCAGCCACACGACGAAGTTAATTGAAACGATGTATAATTAATGAAAAACGTAAAATTTATGGCGTAGGCTTACAATTATTAATTCAAAGTGTTGTGTAATTAGAAAAACAAATAAAACGGGCGGACGGGGAACTAATCATTGTTCGGGGTTGGTGTAAGTTAGGAGAGGTTATCATAATTAAGGTTTTTCTTGTAATTAAGCAAGGACATGCAAGGGCTCCGTACTGTGTGTTTTTCGGCGTAAACTTTGACGCAGCGTAGCCGTGCTAAAGCTAATACCTAGTAATTAAAACCATAATTATGTAGATTCAAATGAGGAAACACAAGAGAATAAGTTGGTTAATCACATCACACTAATATTATAAAGGCGAAAGTTTGTGAGTGAGTGTGTTTATATGTTTGTTACTTCATCACGCTCAAACGGCTGGACCAATTACGATAAAATTTTGAATGGAGGTAGCTGACACCCTGCATTAACACACAGGCTACTTTTTATCCCGAAATTCCCACGGGATCGACACTTATGCGGGTGAAACCGCGGGGCACAGCTATTAATAAAAATAATTAATTTATTTATTTCTCATCACAAATCAACAACAACTTGTGGAAAGAAAGTGCTTAATCTAAAAAAAATGGCTTAAAGCGCGGGCACTGTCGGACTGCAATGAAAATAAAGAGAAGCACGATGACACAACACTGGTAGTTTAGTGCAAAATATGAAGCAATTATCTATTTACCAAAAATCTATTGCTTGGACTAAAAAATTAAAATACTAGTGCTTTAGTATGTCGCTTGTAGAATAATCTGACCAAAAATCATAATGATTGTATGTATATAAGTACGGTTTTTTATTGTAAAAGGAAAGTTTTTAGAGGTATCTTCATGTTTTTTTTTCTATCGTTTCAAATTAGTTGTATTATGTTTTCAACACACTATCTAACTAGCATAATTATATCCTGAATAATATAATATATTTTTCTGATTTTGTTTACTGTAGTCGATCATATAATTTTATTGTTTCTAAAACTGGCGTTTTTTGCGTTTATGTCCTGTAAGCCCCTTAAGCTAGCCTTAAGCTATATGTTTCTGACACATATCCAGTCACTTTGTCGAAGACAATGGCTCGCTACCGCTTAAACCTTAACGGTTTTTCGCACATCGTCCCATTCGCACTTCGTACCGCGTCCGCAGTTGGTCCTATTCGCACTTAGTCCCATTCGCACTTGGTCCCATTCACACTTGGTCCCATTCGCACTTGGTCCCATTCGCACACCGCCACTTTGCCCGCTACCACGTACACCTTAACCGGTTCTGTGATAAAATGCGGCGATAAAATCAGACCTGTGTTCATTAGGAGTGCATTAATAAATCACGTACTCTCTCACAAGACTAAGTTACAACAGCCAAATTCTTTGTAAATACTGCCTAGTTCATAATTAGTTAATACATGCACGTGGAGTGGTCACCCACTTAAGGGGAAATTCTTAGGATGGTCACGGAATTTTGATAGCTGTTAAGTGATAGGGTCCATGCGCCAAGTAGAGCGTTCTAAATCTAAATCTATTTAAAAAAACTGGCCAAGTGCGAGTCGGATTCGCACACGAAGGGTTCCGTACCACAAGGCAAAAACGCCGAAAAAAACATGTTTGTTGTATGGGAGCCCCCCTTAAATATTTATTTTATTTTAATTTTATTATTTATTATTAAAGTTAAAATACAACTGAGTATTTTGTGAATATTTCAAGTGCCTACCTGTTGCTATTTTTGATATCGAGCAAAAAAGTCCAAAAAAATCGCGTTTGTTGTATAGGAGCCCCCCTTAAATATTTATTTTATTTTTAGTATTTGTTGTTATAGCGGCAACAGAAATACATCATGTGTGAAAATTTCAACTGTCTAGCTATCGCGGTTCTTGAGATACAGCCTGGTGACAGACAGACAGACAGACAGACGGACAGACGGACAGACAGCGAAGTCTTAGTAATAGGGTCCCGTTTTTACCCTTTGGGTACGGAACCCTAATAAAAGAAAGTCGTGTTAGTTACACTATTTATAACTCAAGAACGGCTGAACCGATTTGGCTGAAAATTGGTGGGGATGTAGCTTAGAACCAGGAGACGGACATAGGATACTTTTTATGCGTTTTTTTTCTTATAGGAGTAGGGTAGGATTAGTGTAGGTACTCCTACACTACTTCTACCCTACTCCTAACCTACTGGTAAGGTAGGAGTAAGGTAGGGGTAGGGTAAGGGGAAGGACACCACGCGAACGAAGTAGCGCCGGGCAGCTAGAAATAATTTGATATGGCAATGGGATATGGGATATGCCGGGTCAGCTAATTAACAATTTAGAGAGAAACAATTTGATGTTTGTTTGTTTGTAACGCTTTCACGCTAAAAAGACTTGTGTTCAAGTGGAAATTAAATTAGCTAGCAAAACTCCGCAGACGTCATGTAAATTAGTATTGTTTTATTGTGTTTAATTTGTCCCTGTATATTACACAGGGTGGCAGCGCAACCTGTTTCCATGGATTTAGCACATGGTTCTGAACACCCTGCGTTGAAATTTATCTTCAGTTGAAATAAAAAGGGGTGTGGCTGTGTCATGGACACGGCACTCTGTTGTACGTGAATACGTTTACGTAACGGGGTTGATCCGCTCGGCCGCATTCATTCTTTTACGTTCCCGGCACTGCTTGACGCCGCCATATGGTGATTTTATAGGTACCATTCGATTGTTCTTGAGAAGCCCTTTCCAACCTTATACGATTTGTGTATTTTGATTTGGCTTTTTGACGCGTATTTCTATACAATTTATAGATTTTGATGAGGGCTGATGATTGAAACTTAAACGAACGTCGTAGCTTTTCCGAACCAGAAGTTATACTAATTGGAAATCTCGATAAGCAGCAAAATTACCTCAAAATGGCGACGCTTCTTCCTCCACCGCGCGCGATGCGTCACAATCCTCACTTGGCGTAATGAATTCTTTGATCCTTTAGCTATCTAATGGCGTAATTTAATTTAGGATGGAGATGATAGATATTAAGCTGCAACATCAAACTGTATCCCCCGATGTTGTTATCATTCGTATTTTTGACTTGCCTCTCACTATGGAAACAATTATAGAGACGTATTCACGTCAAAAAAATTCGGTGTCTGATAATAATAACTGACGAAACATGTCACTAATGGGATGCAGCAGAATACCAGCGTCAGGTATTGTACCTGGCATATGCTGAGCTGGACTTCCATTTGGTGCAACCATAAGACACACACCGCCCAGTAATGATCGACCGTTATATAGATGTGTATGATCTGGTATGAGCTGAGCTGTATATGAGGTGTCTTTGGGTCAATTTATCTTTTTAATCTTTGTTATTGAAGTGAAACTTCTTTACGCACGCTTGACTTGGGGAGTAAGCTGGCGAACGCGTGACGTAAGCGTTACGAAAAGTGTGATCGGGCAAGGCGAACGGAAGTTAAGTGGGGGATATAAGCAAGAGACAGCAGTGCGCGCGCACATTTTCTTTCTCTCATCCTCTCATAGCCAAATACGTTCCGTATATCTAAGCACACTGCAGGCTTATTGTCTGTATCACAGTGTAGGAGCAAGAGAGAGCAGTGCGCGCGCACATTTTCTTTCTCTCTTTCTAAGAAGTTTCACTTCAGTCGTGTGGTCATAAGCACACTCGTTTTTTTTTTTTTCACCTTTTTAATGTTTTTTAATGCCTGTATTGTGTCTTTTGTTGCACTGAATAAACGTTTTATCTATGTATCAATCTATCTATGCTAGTCGAGAATCATGTGTAAAATTCATGGATTCAGTTTGCCAGTCTATAAACCCAAACTAAAATCTTGTTACTTGCAGTAACAAAAATAAAATACGATTTTACCTTACAAAGTTTTGAGCGTGCTTGTATCTGTTGTAAAGCACTTATCGAACAATACATTTTTCAATCCAACAATGACAATATTTTAACAAAACAATAGTCTTAACGAAAATTGATGGTTAGAAATTTGTCACATTATATCTTTCATTTGAGCATCAACGTGCTCAGACGGGTGGAAAGTCTAGATAGACGAAAAGGTATTAATGATGAGTCTTTGCTACCTATGATAGATTACTTTGACGCTGAATTAAGCTGGGATGTAAGACAAAAATAATAATAAAAATTGTATCTGCTTGTTGGACGAAAAACGTCGTAAAAGCTATCAGAGATAAAGGCTCCTACAAACAGGCGCGACACGCGATATTATCGCGCGCGACACAAAGGCATCGCTCGTTGCTCGACTTGCGGTGCCTTAGTGTCGCGTGCGATTTTATCGCTTGTCGCACCTGTTTGCCTTAAAGGTTTTGTCTCTTATATGATGTCAACTAGTTCGTACGCCTACTTCGCACGGTTTCAGCATAATCAGCCTGTAATGTTCCTACTGCTGGAACACCGGCCTCCTCTCGGTGAGAGAAAGTGGGCCGTAATCCACCACGCGGGCTCAGTGCGGGTTGATAAACGTCACATGTCTTCGAATTTTTAAGTTCTAGGACATGCCGGTTTCCTCACGATGTTTTCCTTCACCGTTTTGAGAGCAGTGGTGATGAAATAATTTACACAAAGTAAAGCACCTGTCTGGGTTCGAACCTACGACGTAAAACTCGTAAGTCAAGGCCGTTGCCACTTGGCCACCATTGCTCCCGTACGGTTTTTACGACTTGACAATCGAGATTTCTTTGTTATGTAAGTTTAATCCATACTACTTTTATAAATTCGAAAGTAACTCTGTATGTCTGTCTGTACTAACTTCACGCCTAAACCACTGAACGGATTTCGATAAAATTTCGCAGAGAGATAGATTGCATCCCGGAGAAGGACATAGGATAGTTTTTATCCCGATATTCCCACGGAATCGATATTTATGCGGGTAAAACCGCGGGGCGCTGCTGGTAAAAATATATTATTCCTACACATAAACGATGGATGGATTGTGTGAAAGTTGAGGCTAGTAAGGGCGACTACCGAAATGACGATTAATGAAGAAGTATGGAAGAAAAAGACACATTGCGTCGACCACAAATAAATGCAGGAGAATGATGATATTACACACAAAGCTTCGGCAATACCTGCCCAACCAAAGCGACTGCGAAGCGGGAGCGTCCACAACGCGAAACTAAACGTGAACACCTGCGCGACTACAGCGGTCGCGTAGGTGTGCAAGGTGCCATAGTTAAACACGAGCAGCGTCCGCTGCGCGACTGACGCTCCCGCTTCGCAGTCGCTTTGGTCGCGCAGGTTTGGCCGAACCCTACACCTTCCGGAATTAATCCTAACTAATATTATAAATGCGAAAGTAAGTTTGTTTTTTTGTTTCCTTTTCACGCCTAAACCACTGAACCGATCATCCTGAAATTTTGCATATACGTTGTCAGGTGTACAGAAACGGACATAACACACCTTTTATCCCGAAAAAAATACTGTTCCCGAGGAAAACAACAATAACATTATTATCATAATAGATGGCGCCACGTGTATTTCGAATCAAAAACTGGACAACGTCTATCGGGTCAGCTAGTCCTCTATAAATGATGGTGAAAATCGAAAATTTAAAAGAACAACGCGGTCACACAGTGAGTAACGAAAAGCGACTTTAATTTATTCTATGTAAGTATGGATATACTCGCAGATATAGATGATGTTAATAACGTCACTATCTGATCAAATGACAATTGACAACCTACCATAACTTAATCTACTATAAAAATACCATAACTTAATCTAAAATCAGTTCATCATCATCATCATTTCAGCCGAAAG
The DNA here is from genome assembly GCA_916614155.1 of Mesoligia furuncula. Lineage (NCBI taxonomy): Eukaryota > Metazoa > Arthropoda > Insecta > Lepidoptera > Noctuidae > Mesoligia > Mesoligia furuncula. Next base: position 7,344,239 of record OU744815.1, read on the forward strand.
ACGTCCACTGCTGGACATAGGCATCCCCCAAAAAGGGGGGGGGGGGGGGGTTTGCCATAATCGCCACGCTTGGCAGGCGGGTTGGCGATCGCAGTATAGTATGGTGGTGGAATGCATAGAGAACGCTGCTGTCCATTCTCCGGTACGCCCCTTAGTCGCCTTTTACGACACCCACGGGAAGTATGGGGTGGTGCTATTCTTTAAGTCACACAGACATAGAAAATTAAAACCCAGAAAATTAAACTATAATCTGCGCGGAACTAGTTGGCCGCGCCTTAGGTATGTGAGAGGTACATCCACGATGAGGCGGAGTGGTTCCGGGAGGACATGTCCGAGATCTGTGACGTGGCAATGGCCCGAGTCCGGCCAGGACACGCCCGACGTCAGGTGTACTGGTGGTCGCAGGAGTTGGAGACGCTACGCAAGGCGTGCGTCGATGCGCGACACCTGTACACCAGGCACCGCAGGCTCCGCATTCGCCCTCCGGATGCGAAAGCCACGGAGGCGGAGCTGTACGAGGGGTACAGAGCGGCGAAGACCGCCCTCCAAGAGGCTGTCCAGCGGGCCAAGGATGTGGCCCGCGAGGAGATGGTGGAGACTCTGAACAGAGATCCGTGGGGGCGCCCTTATAAAATGGTGCGGAATAAACTCCGCACCTGGGCCCCCCCGCTGACGCAGAGTCTCCGCCCCCAGCTGGTGGAGGAGGTGGTGAGCGCTCTGTTCCCTTCACGGGGGGAGCACACTCCCCCGCCCATGGCTCCGCCAATTGCGGTGCCCCAAGCGGACCACGCGGACGACGACGACATCCCTGCTGTGACCGGGGTAGAACTGAGAGCGGCGGTAGGAAGGCTGAAGGCCAAAAATACCGCCCCAGGACCCGACGGCTTGCCAGGTAAAGCCTGGGTCCTGGCCTCGAGGGCTCTCGGGCCTCGACTGGAGGCGTTCTTAAGCGCATGTTTGGAGAGAGGCCAGTTTCCACGCCGTTGGAAGACGGGGAAGCTGGTCCTCATTCGGAAGCCAGGGCGCCCTGCGGACTCTCCGTCCGCATTCCGGCCCATCGTGCTGCTCGACGAGGTCGGCAAGCTCTTTGAGAGAGTGATTGCGGGCCGCCTCGTCGGGCACCTGTTGAGGACGGGGCCGGATTTTGCGGACAGCCAGTTTGGTTTCCGCAAGGGGCGCTCGACGGTGGACGCCATCATGCGCGTGAGAGCCCTCACGACGGGGGACGCGGTGTCCCGGGGTGGGGTCGTCGTGGCGGTGTCACTCGACATCGCCAACGCGTTCAACACCCTCCCCTGGAGCACCATTGTGGAGGCACTCCGGTATCACCGGGTGCCGCCCTACCTCCGTCGAATAGTCGAGGCGTATCTGACGGAAAAAGCCGTCAGCTACCCCGGTCGCGATGGGGAGTGGAACCGGCGAGAGATGTCGTGCGGTGTCCCACAGGGATCGGTCCTGGGGCCGCCTCTGTGGAACATCGGGTACGACTGAGTGTTGCGCGCCGACCTCCCTGATGGCGTCAGCGTGGTTTGCTACGCTGACGACACGCTGGTCCTGGCGCAGGGGAGGTCGCATCAGGCGGCGGCCGACGCGATGACACGCGGGGTTGCGATAGTCGTGGAGAGGATCCGGCAGTTGGGTCTCGAGGTGGCATTGCACAAGTCCGAGGCCATGTCGTTTCATGGGCCCCGGAACGCGCCGCCATCGGGATCCCAACTAACGGTAGGAGGGGTTCACATCGGCGTCGGGATGACGATGAAATACCTGGGTCTCGTCCTCGACAGCCGGTGGAACTTCGTGGAGCATTTCCGACGTTTGGCCCCCAAACTGGAACGGGCCGGGGCCGCCTTCAAGCGGCTCTTGCCCAACCTGGGGGGGCCAAACGCCTCCTGCCGGAGGCTTTACGCGGGGGTCGTGCGGTCCATGGCCATATACGGGGCCCCGGTGTGGGCGCGTTCACTGCGGCGGCGAGCCGCCCACTACCTGAACGCGCCCCAGAAGGTGGTAGCCATAAGGGCTATCCGGGGCTACCGCACGATCTCTGGCGAGGCGGCAAGCCTCCTTGCCGGACTGCCGCCATGGGATCTGGAGGCGATAGTCCTCGCGCGCCTGTATGAGTGGCGCGCGGAGGCACTACGCCGGGGGGAGGATCCGCTTCCGCGGCAAATCGCTGCGGAGCGGACGGATCTCCGGCGCGATCTCATGGCGGCATGGAAAGAGCGACTGTCGCAACCCAGCGCAGGGCACGCCGCGATAGCGGCGATAAGACCCCTCTTTGAGGAGTGGCTAGAGAGGCGCCACGGCGCCCTCACCTACCGCCTGACGCAGGTCCTCACCGGACACGGAAGTTTCGGGAGGTTCCTGCACATCATCAGGCGGGAGGAAACGCCCGGGTGTCACCATTGTCAGGATCGCCCAGAGGACACGGTGGAGCACACGGTGGAGGTCTGCCCCGCTTGGGAGGAGCACCGCCGTGTCCTCGTAGAGGCGATTGGCAGCGACGGCGACCTCTCGCGTCCGGCCCTGGTGCAAGCCATGGTCCGGGGCGAGAGGGAGTGGGAGGCAGTCACCTCCTTCTGCGAAGCAGTCATGCTAGCGAAGGAGGTGGCGGAACGGCTCAGGGAGAGAGCCTCCCGTCCCAGCCGCCGCGGGAGACGCTCCGGGCGTCGGGAGCCGCGTGACGACTCCCGGCCACCGTAGGCGCGGGCCTGCGGGCGGAGAGTAATGGGTAGCTCACCGCCCGATCAGGACCAGGCCCGTGCCGGACGGCGCGTACGTGTTCCACGCGCGCCTCAAAGAGATGTCAGCATCCAGGAGGGGCCCCTTAGGGCCGAAGCCTGCCGGGTCAGCGGGATTGTCCGAAAGGGTTACCGCTGGCCCGGAACATAAAGGGCTAAGGAAGGAACACGGGTGGGTTTTAGTCAGTAAGAGTCTGACACTCCCTTCCGCTCCACCCAGAGCGGGAGGAGTCATTTGATGATTTCCCATCCGCAAAAAAAAAAAAAAAAAAGGTATGTGAGAGGTGGGACGGCGGCGCTTTGTTCTTACTCAGTACGTGCGTTGCGAACAATAGGCAACCCCGCCGCCCTCACCCCCGTCCCCACCCAAGGCGCGGCCAACTAGTACCGCGCGGACTATAGTTTCAATACCCAACTCCACTCTTATTCCCCGAAAAGCGGCATAAACAGTTCAAAGGATTCCTCCGTGTTGAATACATTACTAAAGAGATTAAATACGACATTCTATTAGCGAAACCAGCTCAAAATTATTGGCAAGATGGCTAAGCCGCGCCGATTCGACACAGTCACGCCCAATTAGAACACAAACGAAACATTTTCGAATAAAGAATGAAGACTCTTAAATTTAAAACCGCCCGTTAAAATGGCGGATGTGTATAATCCCGCGTTTACGCCATTTTGATGTCGGTGACGTGCCGTGAAACAGATTATGAGCGGTAGGATAGCTTTGATGGTGTTTTTATTTATGGGGGAATGCGGTGTTGCGAAATGTGCTTTGTATGTTTTTAATTCTTCAAGCATATAATAATGAGACGGCGTTTGACGCGCGGAAGTGATTCTCATATTGTATATGCCTATACTCCATTTATTATAGCATTAGAAAAAAGAGGCTCGTAGAAGCAGGAATGCAAAACATTTTATTTCATAGTTAAGATAACTGATAGATCTAAGACAGTACCTACTAAATACTTAGATAAACGAAATATTTTTTTTTAAATTATACTTTATTTATTAACAATATCTTCATCACACATACTTACAATTTACATAACAATTACAATTTACATATGTTATGAAAATCACAGAAAAAAAAAAATATTTGCGTCAATTTCACAGACGTAAACCGATAAAATTAGAAAAACCCGGCTGTCAGAGCTTATGAAGTGATTATTAGACATTTTAGATTTGGTAGGACTATAGTGAAACGAAAAACGTTCCAGTATTGTTCATCTCTGCTTCTTTTAGGTTTTTACGATTGACACTGTCATTTTAAATTGGAATGAAATAATATAGCTAAATGAAAGCCACTTAATTTCTTATGATAACTTGTTAAAATGATTACAATTAAGCGTGACAGCTGGTATATAAATCGATTTTAATAAATTTGGCGTCAATCGTAACTGTAACAAGTTTATTGTACTTTTGCTATAAAGTGTGCATTAAAAATAACCTTTTTTAACTTCTGTCTAATGCTATTACAAATGGAGTATAGTTTGAAAAGAATTTTGACAGATTTTGCTGTCAGGAAAATTTATCGTTTGTCAAATTGACATACTGCGTCAATTTGCCGTATTATACCCATTTCAAAACTGTCAAAGATTGACGATTATGATTCGACTACAAGGACTAAGTACCTAGTCAATTTGATAAACAATCCATTTATCTGGCTTTACATCAACTTCTGAAAGAAAGAGAGAGAAAAAAATATTTGCGGTAAACTATACGAAGAGAAAAAACACAAACAAAAAATACTGGCCAAGTGCGAGTCGAACTCGCACCCAAAGGGTTCCGTACCACAAGGCAAAAACGCCGAAAAAAACACGTTTATTGTATGGGAGCCCCTTAAATATTTATTTTATTCTGTTTTTAGTATTGTTACAGCGGCAACAGAAATACATCATTTGTGAAAATGTCAACTGTCTAACTATCACGATTCGTGAGATACAGCCTGGTGACAGACGGTCAGCGGAGTCTTAGTAATAGGGTCCCGTTTTACCCTTTGGGTAGAACCCCAAAAATAACAAGTTCGAAGAAAATATACGTCGCACAGTCACATGCACGCAAAACGGCCATCGCTCAGCATAATGCTACGACCCCATGCGAGACAGAGCCTCAGCGCTAGGTTCTGCAGTAGACTTAATTAAGAACTACGGTTTTAAAGTTAGACTACGTATATTATACGAGGACAAAGGAAGGCGATTAGAGGACAAATTATTGTACTAAATGTAAAGTGCAGTAAAGGAGCATTTTCATTTCCAGTCAGCCTCGTTAACATTACCTTGCTAATTGGATTGTCCTATTAGCAAGTAAATAGACTTAATGACGTCACAAGAAGTCCAAATCCTGTAATTAAAAACTTTCAAAATCTAATCGGAATCACATCTCAGCCACAATCAATGTCACAAACTTGTCAATAATGTAGGGAAATATGAGATACTAGCTTTTGCCCGCGGCTTCGCTCGCGTTAAGTATTATTGAAAAAAAAAACTAATACATTTACATCCTCCATCATCCCTTATTTTATCACCATGGGGGGTTGAATTTATCAAAATCCTTTCTTAGAGGATGCCTACGTCATAGTAGCTATATGCATGCGAAGTCTCAGCCCGATTGGTTTAAAATTGACAAAGTTTCATACAAAGTTTCATCCCCTATTTTATCCCCTTGGGGGTAGAATTTATCAAAATCCTTTCTTAGCGGATGCCTACGTCATAACATCTACCTGCATGCCAAATTTCAGTCCGATCCCTCCAGTGGTTTGGGCTGTGCGTTGATAGATCACTATGTCAGTCAGTCATAGTCAGTCACCTTTGAGTTTTATATAATTTAGATTTTTGACAGATTGAGACTGAGATCCGACTGTGAATGTTCTTAAAATTACGAGCATTAACCCCTCTGAACTAAATGAGGAAATAAGTTATTATACTGTGTTCTCGATTTCGTTTCCAAACATGTAAACAAATATACGTTGTTGGAAAAACAACTTTAATACCCACACATAAAGTTCAGTTTGCGCTACAGCTTCAAATAATTTAAAGAATTTTTCGATAGTACATTTCAGAAATAAACTTTATTAACGTTTCGTTAAAGTTGACATTCGTTTAAGTGGAAATAACATTAACCGCTTGTGTGCCGTAATTACAGACACAATTAAAAAGCCATTGTGTCTCGCGTAGATCTACGTTCCTGCAGACTGAGGGTTAAATGGAAACGACAATTTCAATAGAGAAGAGAAAATTAACACTCACGATTAACTGTAATAACTTTGGCTGCTATGAAAATTGAGGGACCAAAAACGATATTTGTATAATTCCGACATCTTTTTTCGAACGAAAACATTTTCGTCAAATTTTCACAATCGGAATATAAACAAAAATATCAAGTTATTTAGCTTCACGACTGCTCGTTAAAATACCGACGAGTATAATCCGCGCTTATGCCATTCTGATACAGAAAATCCGCGCTAAACAGATGAATGTGGTAGGTTAACTTTGTGTGTGAAGTCTCTATCAAGGAGCCTATGATAAAGATATATGATAAAGCGGATCAAACCGGAATGAGAAAGTTTATAGTGGATAAGACAGAGATTAAAACAGAAGACGAACAAGCAGGGGATCGAATCAAATCAAATAATTTATTTGCATTAAAACATGGTATTACAGATGTTACATTAAAATTAGTGCGTACATGTTTTGCTATACATACATAGCATGCAAACTTGTCGGTATGGATTACATCACCTAATATCTATTGTTGGAGCATATTTAGTCTCTATAAATTCCTTAATAGAATAAATATTTTGAGTATTTAGCCATTTATATAAGTTGTGCTTAAATGCTCTAGAAGTCAATGTTTTTAAGTTGCTCGGTATATTATTATAAATACGTACACACATTGCTAAACAGTTCTTATTGTATTTTGTAGATCTAGGAATGTCATTTAGTACGAGTCTGAATGGATCTCTACGATTTCTTGGATTTACATCATTTGCAGTTCTAAATAAATCTTTATTGTTTGCTACGAACATACATGTTTCTTAAATGTAAAGTGAGGGTAGAGGTAACAAACCAAGGTTCTTAAATATTGGTTGACATGATTGGTCAGGTTGCATGTCATACATTGCTCTTATGCATTTTGCATTGCTCTTATGCTTTTTTTCGAGGTAGGGAGGTTGGGGGGGAGGGTTCAGGGGATCAGAACGGAATAACTCGTTTAATTGTAGATAAAGATATTTTTCACCCGGTGTTTTATATAACTAATCACACTATCACCATCACCACTAATATTATAAAGGTTATGAACGTAAAAGTTTGTGATTGTGTGTACCTATGTGTGTGTTTATGTTTTTTACTTCTTCACGCTCAAACGGCTGGACCAATTTTGAAAATTTTTGTATGGATGTAGCTGACACCCTGGATTAACATATAGGCTACTTTTTATCCCGATATTCCCACGGGAACGAAACTTATGCGGGTGAAAGCGCGGGGCGCAGGTAGTCAGTAATAAAAGTATTTTGTTAGCTCTTTAAAGATGTATCCACCAAACTATGCGATGTATCCTTGAATGAACCTAGCATTCTATGTGAATGGGGAGTGCCACCCCTAATGATTCTTTTCATAACTTCAGAACACTATTTGTTTAGGAGTTAAATAACGAACTCCTAAACAAGTACAACTAGAACAAGAAGAAGAAGAAGAAGAACTCCTAGTTGTTTGATGGTTTAAACTTTAAAGTTTAGTCAACAACTTTAAATAAAAAAAATAGCAGAAAAAGACTGATACAGAAACGTATGTAATTTTTTCTTCAACGGAAATGCGCGGGAATCCCCCGCGGGTCTTTGGCATTTGGATGACACTTGACGTTGTTGACATTGACAGCGTCAAATTGATGATCCGCCAATACCATTTATTAACATTGCACAGAATAAATCTTCTTTAAATTTTCTTCGGTATACTTAGTGTCGTCTTCGCTGTACAAATAGTCTAACAGAAGGACATGACGAAATTATAAGGGTTCTGTTTTTGGCATTTGGTTGCGGAACGCTAAACAATGCATATGCTGCGCATGCCTCGCAGTGTCTGGATGCACATAAGTAAGAAGTTTTTAGTGTTTTTAAGAGAGTGGAAAATAATTGTTGTTTTGTCTTTCCCTCTCTTGTCGGTGTGATTTAATTTAGAGAAGCTTATTCACTGTAATTTTTAGCTTGTAATTTTTTACACTATAAATAATCGCCGCGAATTACGTAACTCCAACGATACTTCTGGATTCTCCTGTCTTATAACAGCAGGAATTATGTCCGGAATTCTGTTAATTCTTGTGCTGAATGCGATTCATATTTTTTTGTGGTGAAAATTCATGAGCGCGGAACCTTTTTGATTATATTATATGCGAACGAGCTGATTTAGGCGTGTCGTTTACTTTTTGGGTTATAAAGATGGCGTTTTTATACGTTTGTGGGCAGTATTAAAGTTGTTTTTTTAGGGGATTTCGGTGTTCCACAAGTTTATAAGGTCGTTGAGTTGTTGTTCGAGGGTGAGCAGGATTTAAAGGCATATGTGTTACTTTAGAAGATTGGAGTGGAGTTTTGTTTTTGTCAATAAGTTGTTTACTTCAACAATTTACGTTGTTTTTCGTCTAAATAACTTTCGAATCGGCCTTTTTTAAACCAATTATGTTTGTTAGCGAAACTCGCCAGATGCGGTGGGTATCAAATATCTAGACATGATGAAACAAGGAAAATAATGATTTGATGCTATTTTTTTTTGGGTCACCCACCGTATGTAGTTACATGAAAAATCTGTTTAAAAAACTATTTAACAAATAAAAAACCGACTTTCAAAAAAAAAAAAACACTACAAAGTGAGAAATAACTTTAATTTCGGAAGTCGGTGTCTTTGGACCTGTATTTTTAGTTTCTTGCCACTGAATTCCGAAATTAAAGTGATTTTTGACTTTGTAGTTTTTTTTTTTTAAATTCGGTTTTTTTTTGTTATAGTTTTTATTTCTCGCTTTTTAGTGGGTCTGTGTATAAGTAGGTATCTAAGTTACAATAGTCTAATGTCAACTTGCCCATCGCCTTTTACAAAATATTGCTGTTCCCGTTGAGAAGTTGTCCTGGTATTCCACCATCAGCTCCGTTTCATCATTCGCATTGTGACGAGCATAAATTGCTTAGCAACCGTATTAAAGTAATCGAATCTCAACCCGTGAAATACTTATTTTTGAGTAGTTCCGGTGCCCATCTGTGGTCTTCTTCATCAATTCCACTTCACCAAATGGTTTTCGAGAGCAAATGCACGAGTTACTATAAAAAATACCCAAATCGCTATAGGTGTGCCTATAATATTTGAGGAGTTCCCTCAATTCCTCAAGGATCCCATCATCAACAACTGGATTTTGATAAAAATGGGACCAATCTGGAAGTATATCCTTTTAAATAAAAAAATAATTTTCTAAATCGGTTTATAAATGACGGCGTATTGAGGTAAAAAACATAAAAAAACAACCGAATTGAGAACCTCCTCCTTTTTTTGAAGTCGGTTAAAAACAAAAGTTTTTTTGTTTTATCGTGTTTCGACTCGAAACCCACCAACTGCGGTGTTTTTCTAGCAAATTTAATTTAATCCTGTATTTAGCTTTGGGCAAAAGTCTCAGTATTTTTGCCAAAAACTAGGCTGTATTCGCTTCACGTACAAGGGAATGTTGACGGAACTATTCGTGCCGAATTTTTCAAACAGTCCGACACGCGCAACAGGCTCCTTTGATCCTTCAATCAAAGAGAGCCGAAAATAAATTGAAAAGTATAATAGCACAGTTTCTCAATAGTCTACACATCATAGGGGCTGGAAGCTAAGTAATAACAGCCGCAAGGTTTGATTGATCAGGTTAAGCTACGCTTGGCGCGGTTGGTTTTTGGATGGGTGACCATCTTTACATACCGAGACCCCTCCGTGCCTCGGAAAGCACATTAAGCCGTTGGTCCCGGCAGTCACTCGTGGATCTTTGACAGTCGTTACGGGTAGTCAGAAGCCCGAAAGTCTGACAACCAGTCTTACCAAGGAGTATCGTGTTATCCAGTAACTGGGTTGTTGAGGCCAGATAGGCAGTCGCTCCATGTAAAATACTGGTTTTCAGCTGCATCCGGTTAGACTGGAGGCCGACCCCAACACTGTTGGGACAAGGCTAAGCAGATGATGATGAATACTTGCACAAAGCTCTGCTGTGTTATTTCTGCTTAAGTGATTATGAAAAGCCTTGCAAATCTCTTCTAAATTAATATTATAAAGAGAAAAGATTTGTTTATTTAATGTTTTTTTTGTTACTCTTCAACGCTAAAACGGCTGAATAGATTTGGATTAAATTTGGCACATGGGTAGACCATGACTTGAATTAGGAAATAGGATATTTTTTATCTCGATCACACGAAATCGAGACTTATACGAGTGAAACCGCGTGGCGCAGTTAGTACCTAATAATCTTCTTTTACATTCATCGTCGTTTTACAGGATAACGAGCCAGATTACACCTTCCCACTTGGTTCTTTAGTCAGTTTAGTGACTTGTACAGCCAAGAAAAGGTATTTTCAAGCAAAAAGCAACCCTGATCGATATTGTTCCTTATAGCAATACTAGCTTCCGCCATCCTATGTCCATCCCCGGGATGCAATCTATCTCTCTGCCAAATTTTATCGAAATCCGTTCAGTCGTTTACCTAGGCGTGAAAAGGTAACATACAGATAGACAGAGTTACTTTCGAATTTATAATATTAGTATGGATAATAAAACTGTCAAAGAATGAAGTTGTGATTAGAATAGAGTAGTAAATTTGTTAAACAATTAATTTCGCTAGTTTTATTTAGTACAAACGATATCATAGCCTGACGAAAGATCTCTTAAGGCTTTTTAAAGTTTGTCGGGGAAGTAGGTACCTGTCTCTAATCAAAGTTTACCGACACCACACAACTGGATACTATGTGAAGTCAGGGACTTAACCAGTTACCAGCCAGAACGTTAAAATAAGTTAAAATAACCTGACCTTTGACCCTAAATTACCCACTGGACCCAATAACTCCTAAGGCCAACAAACAGCCAGAAGCCTGGATAAAGTAAATAATCCTGTTCATTTGAATTATTACCAGTTACATTCAAACGAATTACTAGGGAACTTAACTGGATACTATGTGAAGTCAGGGACTTAACCAGTTACCAGCCAGAACGTTAAAATAAGTTAAAATAACCCGACCTTTGACCCAAAATTACCCACTGGACCCAATAACTCCTAAGGCCAACAAACAGCTAGAAGCCTGAATAAAGTAAATAATCCTGTTCATTTGAATTATTACCAGTTACATTCAAACAAATTACTAGGGAAGTTAACTGAATACTATGTGAAGTCAGTGACATATCCAGTTACCAACCTGAACGTTAAAATAAGTTAAAATAACCCGACCTTTGACCCAAAATTACCCACTGGACCCAATAACTCCTAAGGCCAACAAACAGCTAGAAGCCTGGATAAAGTAAATAATCCTGTTCATTTGAATTATTGCCAGTTACATTCAAACAAATTACTGGGGAAGTTATTTTATTTTAATTGCTTTTTCACGCGTCGCGGGCTTCGACCGCCGCCATTTTATTGTGGCTATAAGGCTGTGGCTAGGACTATCGCGGTTTCAGGCCTCAAAATGGATCAGGATATTTTATGGCCTTTGTATGGTGAAATATTATTTGTGAAATAAATAAGTTGCGTAAAGACGTATGGAGCTGTAGTTATATTATACAGGGTTATTGGTAAAACATTAACAATCTCTTAAGAGGTCATTGTACTCATCATTATGAACAAATTTTACTATGGGACCAAACCTGAAATCGCGAAAAAAATCAGCTGTTCCCTACATTTATGTTCGTACAACTCATCAAAATGTAGGGAACAGCTGGTTTTTTTTCGCGATTTCAGGTTTGGTCCCATAGTAAAAGTTGTTCATATTGATGAGTACAATAACCTCTTTAGAGGTTGTTAATGTTTTACCAATAACCCTGTATATTATTATGGCCTGTTTTCAAGCAAAATAAATCGGGATACAAAGTAAATCAACTCAGCCTATCGCAGTCCACTGCTGGACATATGCCTCACCCGTACCGTGCCACAACACCCTGTCCTCCGCCTTCCGCATCCAGTCTGTCCCAGGCACCTTCTTTAGGTCGTCCGTTCATCCAGCTGGAGGGCGTCCCACACTACGCTTGCCAATCCGCCGTCTCCACTCAAAGACTCGTCTGCTCTGCTCCATCGCACAGTGTTTTAAAAACCCCGATTTTGTCTCATGCCCTTTTTATTGCAAATATCGTTAGTTTATATCATTCCAAGTACTACAGTGAAAATCCGCCTTCGATATGACCTTTAGTTTTGTCAAAACAAAAATTCGAAAGTTTCCCTATAACCGGGTCATGAAAATCACAAAAAAATCATATAAAATAAAATTGGCTGTTGTTTAAAAATCTGATTATACGTAATGTTTACATTCATAACAACAGACATTCTGCCCGTTTTTGTAATTTCTAAAGTTAATGCCGTATTAGATCGAGATTTTTATACAGTATATTCTTCATACGCTCTTCTATCAATACCTACTATGAAAATCATGATCTAACTAAAAAGTTCAACCCACGACGCCCCAACTAGCAAAAACGTCGTATAATTCCAGTCTTATAAGACTTCATGTTATGTAACAGTTATATAGTGGTATGTAGTTAACTATTATGATATATAGGCGTTTATTTTGCGACGGTTTAGTCGCGTGACTGTAATGTCTTAATATAAAGTTGAGTAAACGTTGTCAGGACTAACTTATACGACGTCGTACAAAGGTGTCAGTGCATATGTTGAGTAAACGTTTTCAGGACTAACTTATATGACGTCATATAATGGTGTGAGTGCATATGTTGAGTAAACGTTTTCAAGACTAACTTATATAACGTCATATAATTGTGAGAGTTCGTATATCGAGTAAACGTTTTCAGGACTAACTTATATGATGTCATTTAATGGTGTGAGTGCGCATATTGAGTAAACGTTTTCAGGATTAACTTATACGACGTCAGATAATGCTACCAGTCATGACGTTTATTGGACAATGTATTGGTCATTTAAACGTTTCGGTTAAATAAAAGGTTTTCGTAAAACAAACTTCGTCGTGTGCAAATCTTAACATAACTTTTATATAATTAAAACGCCGCTTAAACGTTTGTGCATGACCTTTAAATAACAAAACTATTTTGGTCGAATGAAAGACTATCTAAGACTTGTATGCGACTAAAATGTTGAATTTCAACGGTTACATAACTTTAAGTAGACTTTTAAATAATTTAAAGGTCAAACCCTCACTTTGTCAAATACAAAAGTGATTTAATTAAAAATATGGATCCAAATAAATGGAGAAGAATTAAAAGTGGGGCCTTCAAGCGAAAAATTAGGAAAACGTTCCACTCATTGAAAAGTGAGCTGATAACCTCTTCGTTTTCTGATCTCGCGCCCAAAAATGACGTACAAGAACGAACGATTGTTTCAGAAAATGGTTCCGTATATATAAAAATATATAAACATAATATAAATATATACAGGGTTATTGGTAAAACATTAACAACCTCTTAAGAGGTCATTGTACCCATCATTACGAACAACTTTTACTATGGGACCAAACCTGAGATCGCGAAAAAAAAATCTGCTGTTCCCTACATTTTGACGAGTTATACGAACATACATGTAGGGAACAGCTGATTTTTTTTCGCGATTTCAGGTTTGGTCCCATAGTAAAAGGTGTTAAAAAAATTAAAAAAAGTAAGTCATCGAGAACGCGGCCTGATGGATGACAAGAACTGTAGCAGTTATAACATCTGCTTGACACGGTAGAATGAGTTCTTCTCAAAGGCCATTTTCGTCTTTTGAGACGTTTTAAATAATTCCGAGTCAAAAATTTATCGATGTCCAAGAACACTACCATATTTCATTGATATCCTATGTTAGACCTGAAAATAAATTAAATTTGTCATTTAAATAAATGAATCTGGGCTAAGCGTACTATTTGATTAGATAGCCGTCGACACGAAAAGAAGATGAATATATTATAGAGGGCCGCGTTGTATCTCTGTTCAAGATATGCAATGTTTATTAGATTCAATGTAAGTAATGATTTGGGAACCCTAAAGTCGGCTGAACATGGCTGCGGCGTCATGGTCTCAAGGAAAAGTCTACGCGACCTTTTTGTTATATTAGTGTAATGAAGAGGTCGCTATATAACGTAAACAAGATGGTTAGAGCTTTACTATGAAAACATATTTTGGATAATTAACTAAAACCATTGAAATACAAAAAAATAGGGGAGGGCGTTAAAAACTTCCCAACAACACATATATACATTGTCATAAAACTAAAGTTCCCTGAAAGATTAACCCCTATTTTTATATCAAACTCGCCTAAATAATTTACAGTGTAGATATTTTGTAATCATGAAAAATAACTCCACTTACCTTTTTCTATTATTTTTTATACAATTTAACACGAGAATCAAAACGATTGTATTTGAGTCGTATTGTTGGACACTAGTACAACGTTTCAGTCATTTGAAAACGTCACTATAACTGCTATGTGACATAAGCGGTCACTTAAGGGTCTCATCACAACCAGTATTGGACCGAAAAGTCGGTCTTTGTACTTTTACTTAACTTGTTTATAACGTTCAACAGTCATTGGCTGACTTCTAAATAACTACTAAACGATAATATTGTCTTGTAATTTGGGCCTAATTCGCGTTTTATAAACGTTTATATTTACTTTTACGCGACCAATCTTCAAAAACTAATTGAAAGTGTAAAACGTCAACTTAACTATTATAAAACATTAAATGTGTAACCCCAAACGCTTATGCCGTCTCCATACCGGCGCGCGCGCGCCGGTATGGAGACGGCATAAGCGTTTGGGGTGAGAGAATGTGTGTGCAATAAAAACGTTTTACAAAAAAAAACAACTGACTTCCAAAAAAAACACTACAAAATGAAAAATAACTTTAATTTCGGAAGTCGGTGTCTTTGGTTCCGCATTTTCGTTTATTGACACCGACTTCCGAAATAAAAGTTATTTTTCAATTTGTAGTGTTTTTTTTGGAAGTCGGTTGTTTTTTTTTGTAAAAAGTTTTTATTTTTCACTTTTTAGTGGGCCATCTGTGGTCTTCTTCATCTGCTCCACTTTACCAAATGATGATTTCCGAGAGCAAATGCTGAAGTTAATTTAAAAAAAACCGGGCAAGAGCGAGTCGGACTCGCGCACCGAGGGTTCCGTAACATCCGGGTTTATGTTTATGAAATTAACTGTTTTTTTTTATTTTTGAGTTGATTGAATGAATGGTAAATTGCGGTTTACGATTTATGACGTATTAAAAAAAAACTACTTACTAGATCTCGTTCAAACCAATTTTCGGTGGTAGTTTACATGGTAATGTACATCATATATTTTTTTTAGTTTTACCAGTCTCTTATTTTAGAAGTTACAGGGGGGAGGACACACATTTTACCACTTTGGAAGTGTCTCTCGCGCAAACTATTCAGTTTAGAAAAAAATGATATTAGAAACCTCAATATCATTTTTGAAGACCTACCCATAGATACCCCACATGTATGGGTTTGATGAAAAAAAAAATTTTAAGTTTCGGTTCTAAGTATGGGGAACCCTAAAATTTTTTGTTTTTTTTTCTATTTTTGTGTGAAAATCTTAATGCGGTTTACAGAATACATCTATTTACCAAGTTTCAACAGTATAGTTCTTATAGTTTCGGAGAAAAGTGGCTGTGACATACGGACGGACAGACAGACAGACAGACAGACGGACAGACAGACAGACAGACAGACATGACGAATCTATAAGGGTTCCGTTTTTGCCATTTGGCTACGGAACCCTAAAAATACCCAAATCGTTCTAGCTTTGCCTATAAAATTTGAGGGTTTCCCTCGATTTCCATGGGATCCTCTCATCAGATTCCAATTTGATGATAATGGGACCACCTCGAGAGTATACCCTTTCAAACAAAAAAAGAATTTTGAAAATCGGTCCACAATTGGCGGAGTAATCGCGTAACAAACACACAAAAAAAAAAAAAAACATTCCGTCGAATTGAGAACCTCCTCCTTTTTGAAGTCGGTTAAAAATGATGTCGTGTATCTCCAAAACTACTAGTCGGATTTTGATGTGGTTTTTAGTGATGGGTTTGGATCTGATTGGTGCATGTTCTTAGATAGGTGTTACGGTAACTTACCAGGGGGTGCTGCAGTAAACATTTGTTTGTACCAACCAATGTTGCCATTTATCTCCAAAATTACTAGTCCGATTTTGATGCGGTTTTCATATCTTTTCTTCTCTTTATTTGTATAATGAACCTATGCTCTTTAAAAAGTTTGCAATAAAAAGCAAAATTAAAATTTTTGAAATATCCCACAACGGTTAAATGTAATTGAAAAAGAATAAAAACCCCCGACTTTTCCATTTACATTTAACCGTCACGTCGTAGGTTTTTTCAAAAATTTTCATTTTATAAATTATTTAAAAAAAAGCCAATTTTTTTTTTCTAATCTCGGTGAGTACAGTGAATAGCAAAAAATACTAATTGTGAGAGTCCTGAGGCTTAAAAATATATAAGTAACAGCGCCCCGCGGTTTCGTTCGCGTGGGAATATCGGGATAAAAAGCATCCTATGATGATCCCCGGGATGCAATCTATCTCTCTGCCAAATTTTATCGAAATCCGTTCACTGGTTTTAGACGTGAAAACGTAACAACCAGACAGACAGACAGAGTTACTTTCGAATTTATAATATTAGTATGGATAGTCTGACAACCAGTCTTACCAAGGAGTATCGTATTGCCCACTAACTGGGTTGAGGAGGTCAGATAGGCAGTCGCTCCATGTAAAATACTGATATTCAGCTGCATCCGGTTAGACTGGAAGCCGACCCCAACATAGTTGGGAAAAGGCTAGGCAGATGATGAGTATGGATAGTATGGATTCTTCAATACCAGCAGTTATAACTTATACAATATCCTATGTAAGTATTCGATTCTAGTATAGCCAGGACTTGTGAACGAACAAAACGGTATAAAGGATTATTTGAATAATATATTTTCAGCACGGAATATTTATATCGTACCTACTCCTCGCAATGACTGCTTAAAATCTTATAACGCATTCCACGATTTATAATATAGCCTTTGGTGTGTACCGAAGCTTCATAATAACAAAAGCAATTTACTTATTGAAAATACACAAATCATACAGGATAATTTCTGTGTGTTGATGTTAAATTGTGGGTGTTGAGATGTGTAAGCCAGAATCCAAGTGTGAAATCCGGGAATGTGCATAATATTTAGTTAATTGTTTGACGTTACTTAGAGGTAACTTTTCTTCTTAGCGTTTCGATGGCAAAATTATCTTTTATAATTTTTTTTTGGCCCAAAATTCAGCAACGCGGGTAGCTTTCGCTGACGCAGCCATTAGGTCCTCCCGTGTGCAGGTGACAGGCTGCCGGGTCAGCGGGATTGTCCGAAAGGGTTACCGCTGGCCCGGAATATAAAGAGCTAAGGAAGGAACATGGGTGGGTTTTAGTCAGTAAGAGTCTGACACTCCTTTCCGCTCCGCCCAGAGCAGGAGGAGTAATTTGATGATTTCCCACGCAAAAAAAAAAGCAGGTGACAGGGCATGGGGTGCAAGATGGGAGGTGAGCCACTGTCTGTGGAGAGACACCGCATACACATAGGAAGTCTGAGCCTTTACATGGTGGAGCATACGGTGGAGGTCTGCCCAGCTTGGGCAGAACACCGCCGCGTCCTCACGGCGGTGATCGGCGGCGGCGATCTCTCGCGTCCGGCCCTAGTCCAGGCCATGGTACGGAGCGAGACTGGGAAGCCGTCGCCTCCTTTTGCGAAGCAGTAATTCTCGCGAAGGAGGAGGCGAAGCGCGTGAGGCAGAGGCAATCTTTGCGCCCTCAAGCTCATAGTCGCCGCAGGAGACGCTCTGGGCGTCGGGAATCGACAGCCGATTCCCGGCCACCGTAGGCGCGGGCTTGCGGACGGCGAGCAATGGGCAGCTCGCCGTCCGGTAAGGACCAGGCTCG
The DNA here is from genome assembly GCA_916614155.1 of Mesoligia furuncula. Taxonomy (NCBI): domain Eukaryota; kingdom Metazoa; phylum Arthropoda; class Insecta; order Lepidoptera; family Noctuidae; genus Mesoligia; species Mesoligia furuncula. The sequence continues at coordinate 7,362,128 of OU744815.1, forward strand.
GGTCGACGACGCGTTGTGTTCTACGCGCGCCTTAAAGAGATGTCAGCTCGACGGCTGTGACGGGGTTCGCTAGGGCCGATGCCTGCCAGGATCGCGGGTTGTTCGAAAAAGATATCGTGGTCCCTGGCATAGGCAACTGAAGGAACACGGGTGGGCCGCCCAGAGCGAGAGAAGTTATTTGATAATTTCCCATCCAAAACAAAAAAAGGTTTGAGCCTCGAAGCCTTTCATGAACCCCCACTTATGGAGGTTGTCCTTGCGGCCTACTTGGGTACGAAGTCTATTTAAGATTTTCCAAGTGGGCCGCAGTAACTTTCGGTAACTGTAAACTAACAAGAACTTCCATTTAATCTCTAAAGCTGTGGCCTGTGTTGTAGGGTTTGTCTAGACCTCAAAATGGAACAAAATTTTCCTTTCATTGGTGAATTCGCCAATTTCACAGTTGTATACCCTTTTGATATAAACTAGTCTTGCAGTAACTTAGGCCACAACCACAATATATACCGGTTTGTTAAGTATTCCTAAATAAAACTATTAGAAAAATTACAAAAAAAAAAAAAATCTTATCGGATAACTTAGTTATCCACGAAATTTAAAAATAAATGGAATATTTCGTCTTTTTATCCGCCTCAAAATTGATATTGGGACATTCTTTGGGCCCTTACTAACTGGCTTCAAAAAAAGGAAGAGGTTCTCAATTCGGTTGTATTTAAAAAAAAATTCTAATGATAAATGATTTTATTTTTGTAAATAGGTTTGTACAAACACTTTTACACGTCAATGTTTTTACCTCAGTACCTGACACCGTCATTTATAAACCGATTTGGAAAATATTTTTTTTATTCAAAAGGATATAATACTTCCAGAATGGTCCAATTTCAAAATCCAGTTGTGATGATGGGATCAATGAGGAATTGAGGGGAACTCCTCAAATATTATAGGCACACCTATAGGGATTTGGGTATTTTTTATAGTAACTCGTGCTCTCGGTTCCACCATTTAGTGAAGTGGAACTGTGAAACTAATAAAGAAGACCACAGATGGCCACCGGAACAACTCAATAATAAGTATTTCACGGGTTGCGATTCGATTACTTTAATATGGTTGCTAAGCAATTTATGCTCGTCACAATGCGAATGGTGAAATAGAGCTGATGGTAGAATACCAGGAGAACCTCAACAATTAACGTCCCTGCATCGGGAAAAGCAATATTTTGTAAAAGGCGATGGGCAAGTTGACATTAGGCTATTGTAAATTAGATACATTATAAACAGACCCACTAAAAAGCGAGAAACAAAAACTTTTTTACAAACAAAAACCGCCTTCCAAAAAAAACACTACAAAGAGAAAGAAGTCGGTTTTTTTTTTTGTTAAAAGTTTTCTAATTTCTAAACAGTTTCACAGGCTGTTCTCATTTCTGAATTTAAAGGCTGGACTAAGCGAAAGTAAAGGAGCTTGTCATATAATCAGCCTACACCTGTCCCACTGATGGGACAGGCCTCCTTTATTTATTATTTATTTATTTATTAAAACTTTATGCACAAGTAAAAGAAATACTGTACAAAGGCGGACTTAATGCCTAAGGCATTTTCTACCAGTCAACCTTAGGGTGATTCAGAGACAAAACATGGTAGGTGCAACATATGAAATGTCAAATGATTATAAAATACAAGACTACATACTAATACATAGATACATACATACATACAAACATATAAACAAAAAGAACTGTGAGGAGAAAAAAAAAATATATCGGTAGAGGAGAAAAACGAATCCAGTAAATCAGCGCTGGACAGTTCCGGCCAACTTTTGACGGATATGTTCACGTGCCTTCACTATGGCCCACTCCCTCTCACAGGTTCCTACCTGTGAGAGGGAGTGGGCCATAATCCACCACACGGGGCCAGTGCGGGTTGGTAAATATCACATGTCTTCGAATTTTAGGTTCTAGGACATGCCGGTTTCCTCACGATGTTTTCCTTCACCGTTTTGAGAGCAGCGGTGATGAAATTATTTACACTAAGTAAAGCGCCATGGGTTCGAATCCATGACTACATCTCGTAAGTCGGGTCGTTAGTTCTGGGCCACCACTGCTCTATCGCTTACTTAGCCACAAAATCCACTTGATCTGTAAATACCTACATATTTCATGACCCGTCGCAGAACCGTGTTAATTACACGACAGTTAGTATCCACATCTAAATAAATTGTAATTAATGTTACACAGAATACTGCTACGACTAAATGGAATGCTTTCATTTAGAAATAGTTCATTTGGCTTTCATTTAGAATTATTATGTAGTAGGTCATTTAGTATTCGCTTAGAAATAGTAGTTCATTTGGAATATTTACTTTATTGCTTCATTTTCGAATTTGGATTGGAGTTTTGGTTTGGTAGTTTTTTATTTTAAAATGCTTTTGGTGGCTAATGAGAATTATGTGACTTTCATAATTATTAGTTTACTATTGAGACTATTTTAGAGAATTATAATGACCGGTTTTTTTTTATAAAGAGGGTCCTTAGCGATGCGTATGTTGGAATTACGAAATTTAGTTCAGATTATACAGGGCGTCCAACGGCTATGCCACATGGAGGGAAAGTACCTTGAATATTGTAGATGGAACATTTTACTGCAAAAAGACATTATTTTAATTTAAAAAACGATTTAAACTGCATTCATAGATTTTTAAATTTCTTAAAATCACAAGCATTTCTAAATATGTCCTGCAATGTCAGCTTTTCATTTTTCTGAACAAAATTTCACATCAAATGTTAGGTGGTTAGGTTCATGGTCTTCCTTTTATTTTTTTTTAATTTAATTAATCCTTACTGTTACAATTTTATTTTAACATAACACCTGCCAAACTGCAAAGCAATTTGTCGGCAGTAGTTTCTCGCAGATTTTGCACGACTTTTTACTTGATTAAATATTAAAATTAAATTAAGTTAAAACTAAGAATAAATTAAGTTAAAACTAAGACTAAAACCATGGCTCTGTAGGCAAGGATTCCATATGAGAATACAGAGTTTATTAGTTACCCACAAAACCATAGGTTCTACAAGACACAGCTACTACACTCAGCAGCATCAGCCAACAAACGCCATGAGACCATCCCATAATATCTAATCTGCAATCGCGGTCTATCAGCCAAAAATGCAAACAAACAAGAGTTTATGGAAAAACAACTCATAATCCTCCACAATAAAGTTCAGTTTACGCTACAACTTCAAACATTTTTTCCTTTTTTTTTCTGACACTATGTTATTTAGCAATAAATTATCCTTATGATGAAGCCTTTCCATCGGTATGATAAAGCTACATGGTATTTTCTCGTGTAGCGGGTTCGATTCCCGGTTCAACCATATTATTATTTGAAAATCTATGAATGCAGATTAAATTGTTTAAAAAAAATTAAAATAATGTCTTCTTTCAGTAAAATGTTCCATCTACAATATTCAAGGTACTTTCCCTCCATGTGGCATAGCCTTGGGACGCCCTGTATCATCATCATCATCATCATTTCAGCCGAAAGACGTCCACTGCTGGACATAGGCCTCCCCCAAACGTGGGGGGGTTTGCCATAATCGCCACGCTTGGCAGGCGGGTTGGCGATCGCAGTATAGTATGGTGGTGGAATGCATAGAGAACGCTGCTGCCCATTCTCCGGTACGACCCTTAGTCGCCTTTTACGACACCCACGGGAAGTATGGGGTGGTGCTATTCTTTAAGTCCGGCACACAACCACACACACACACAGACCACACACACACCGCACACAGACCGGTGTGTGGTGTGTTATACGCCCTGTATAACACAGCAAATTTAACACTAAGGGCTGATTTTTCCATAGCCAGATGACTTTTATTCGAGGAATAAAATTGACGTTTGACAGTTTTTGTAAGAAAAAACTGTCAAATTTTCAAAATTATTCCTCGAATAAAGCTATCAGATGATTGAAAAAATCAGCTCTAAATAACATTGTGAGTAAAAAATCGGACAATTATAGTCAACTCACATAATTAAAAAAAAAAGTCATTTGCACCGATGCCTACTCAAGTTACCAAAAAGCACAAGTACAGTCAGCCTCACGCACACATAGTCTAAGCGACACATTATTGATACCCGACATCAAGGCGAACGACGTCGCGGGCACAGTCAGTGTGTATAATGTTTGAAGGGGACTTTACTATCCACCTACAAACTTAAATACCTCACTTAATAACCCACTCAACTTCAAGACATCTCACTCCATCTTTAAATTAAGTTATCATAAATAACTACGCCTTATTTATAGTGCCATCGACACGACAATATTCTATAGAAAAGTTCACCATAAAAAGATTATACCACCCATGCACAAAGGAGGTATTAAACCAATTTATAGGCGCAAGTCTCAAATGTAGGTGCTATTAAAACAATTTTGTCGTTGTGTAATAAAATGTTAGGTATGTGGGTTACCTAAATGAGTACTTAAATGTTAATATGGGAATGCATTGTTTCTCTCTAAAATCTGACATTTTATAACAATCATAATATTGGTAACTGATGTAATGGACTGTCATACTGAACTTCGAAGTTCAAAATACCGATGTAAGTACTGTATTCATAAAGTTTAAAATTACGAATTACGTGAGTTAGAAGGTACGCTATGACGAATTACTTGATTTAGAATGTTCATAATCGCGATGTACGGAACTTCGAAAGTTCGCTATAACGAATTACTCAATTTCGAATGATCATTATCGAGATATCAGACTGTTATGATATTTTTAATTATGTAATGTAGGTATTGTGATATTGAATATTTGCAATTAATTTATTTAATCAGACATTTTGTAAGTATATAGCTGAAGGAGTATTATGACATTTTTAATAATTAAATGTATTCTTGAATTAAATATTTGCACACCACATGTAATGGTAGAATGTAAATGGGCCACATTTATAATAAGATCATAATACTTTGTACACCTACATTTTGGCAAATAAAGTATTATTATTATCTCCTTTATTTCATTATACCCACATTATAAATTATATTTTTAAATATTAGTATAAAAAAAAAAATATAAAAACATTTAAAACTATAAAAAATAGTTGCCCTCCGGGATCAGGGTCCAAGCTACCGACGGTCAGGGCTCCAGAGAGAGGAACCTCCTGACAATGCGAGCCGTGTCTAGAAGTACCGCTTTCTGAATCAAACCCTTGATCCTGCCGCCTCGTTGTTATTATTATTCTTTTTATCCTTACTTAAAACGAACCGGTCTGCTCCACCGGCCATGCGATCCCCAGTGACATCTACCAAGCCGCACTGAGCCCGCGTGGTGGATTACGGCCCTCTCCCTCTCACAGAGAGGAGGCCTGGGTCCCAGCAGTGGGAACACTATTGGCTGATTATCCATACTAATATTTAAATTCGAAAGTAACTCTGTCTGTCTGTATGTTACCTTTTCACGCCTAAAACACCGAACGGATTTCGATAAAATTTATCTCTTGTATGTATGTCGGTAAAAACTAGCCTATGTCCTTACATAGGCTAGTTTTTACCGACATACCTCGCGGGCGAAGCCGCGGGCGGAAGCTAGTACTAAATATTACTTATACTATTACCGAGTGTCTGTGTGGTGCCGGACTTAAGAATAGCACCACCCCATACTTCCCGTGGGTGTCATAAAAGGCGACTAAGGGTCGTACCGGAGAATGGGCAGCAGCGTTCTCTATGCATTCCACCACCATACCATACTGCGATCGCCAACCCGCCTGCCAAGCGTGGCGATTATGGCATACCCCCCCCCCTTTTGGGGGAGGCCTATGTCCAGCAGTGGACGTCTTTCGGCTGAAATGATGATGATGATGATGATTACCGAGTGTGTTTTCCCAAACTATTATGCCACGCCAAAACCACCCATAAAAACATATACTTTCAGTAAAATTAACAATCGCAAACGTTCTCATTACTACCCAGTAAGCCTGCATTGTTGATTTCGCCACAGTAATTATCATTTCGATGGAAACTCGCTACAATTTATATGATGACGCTTAATACCTCGAGCGTTCTATTTCATCGTTTACTACTGCAGTATTTGTGTTGCCAGGGACATGAATTTTGCATTTATATGCATCTATGTGAGAAACAATCGGATGAGGTTTTGACATGGTATCTATTAGTATGTACTATATACACACATCAAAAGTGTCTAGGGATCAACATATATTTTTGCAATAAATTTTCTCCTGATTGATATTAATTAAAATTTTCTTTAAGGATTCATCAAATAAAGTGTTTTCGTTTGTCACAGTAACGATAAACCAAGTCACCTTTGCATTAATAAAGAAATTTGCCATTTTCCTAATAAAGGGATTTTTGACATTTGAACCACTAACACAAAAGTTCGAAAAAAAGACTGAAATAACAGTTTTCTTTAAAATTTTATTGGGTAACTTAAACAATTAATAATCCGTGTTTCTACCGCGAACACTAACAACACAAGAACATCGGTTTGGCATACTCAAAATGAGTTCATCCAAATCACGCTGTGGAATGGCCGCCCATGTTCGTTGCAACAACAAAAAAAGGTTTTCTTGCGACTGGATACCCTCCATATTCGGCAGAGCTCTTCTCTGTAGCATATCCCATGCATGCTCAATCGGGTTCAAGTCTGGCGACTGAGCAGGCCAGGGCAGGACATTGATGTTAGCTGCGGCGAGAGTCTGTCTTACAACTCTTGCGGTGTGCGGTCGTGCATTATCATGCATTAACTGAAATAAGGGACCGATTTGCACTTGTAGAGGAACGATGACGTCTGATACAATCGTCTCAGCATAAATTTGAGCGTTGAGGTTGCCTCTGATCCAAATCAACTCAGTTCTTCCGCCGATCCAAATACCCGCCCATACCATGATGGTTCCACCACTATAAGGATGGACTTCCTGGCAGGATTTTAATCGCTGTTGGCGTCCAGGGGTTCTCCAGTGTCGTATACGTCTTGTATCCGGTCTCATACCAAAACGAGACTCATCAGAAAAGCACACGAAACGCCATTGTTCTTCTGCCCAATTTCTGTGTTCAAGAGCCCATTGATATCGAATCCTACGATTGTGTATTGCTATAGGTGGTACCCGTAGCGGTCTTCGGGAATGAAGGTTCACTTCATGCAAGCGGTTTCTGACTGTTTGGTCGCTAATTAAGTTCCCTGAAGAGTGATGAAGCCTCACGGCTAACATCATGGCGGTTATTGTTGGAGCTCTTCGAGTTAAGATTTGAATGTATCGGTCTTGTCTCCGTGTGGTGCAGCGATACCGTCCTCCACGGCGCTCAGCCACGGTACCAGTGCTTCGGTAACGTGTCCAAAGTCGACTGATAACACTCTGACTTGTATTCAGAGCTAAAGCCACAGTACGTTGCCGGGAACCAGCTTCTATCATTCCCACGGCTCTGAGCATTTCTTCCCTGCTTAAATGACGTCGCCGCTCCATAATAACGTTGGTTTTAATCAGTAGTAGGGAAACAGTAGCACTAATAATGTCTTCAATGCGTTGTATGTTTTTATAGGGAAAATATTGACAGCTGATTTTCATCTTTTACTCGAATTTGATTCACAGTTCCTGATTCAAATTATGAAATGCACCAAAAAGGATCCATATAAATTTATAAAATCATAAATTTATTACAAAGCCACATCTCAATCTCAAGAAATCCGCATAAAAATGCTTGATCCCTAGACACTTTTGATGTGTGTAGTTTTGGAGCAGTGGTAGCCCTGTGGGATCGGTCCCGACTACGACCCAGGTAGGCACTTTATGTATATGTTACTGTTAGAATACGGAATACGTTAATATAATATGCGCGTTAACTAGGTAATCTGCAAACTACCGGGTACAATCCATTAAAGTGCTGCATCCGGTTAGACTGGAAGCCGAACCCAACATAGTTGGGAAAATTGTTGAAATGTTGGGATGATGGAATCCGTTAAAGTGTGAAATATGTTAACCGGCCAAACCCGATTTTAGGATGAACTAGTTTTGCCTGGGGTTCGCTCGCTCTTGCATCCTATGCCGACGGAGCCCCGCTTCGCGGGACTCCTATTTCTGTGTAAAGGGTGTAAAGGTGGAACTAGTTCATCCTAAAACCAGGTTTTGGCCGGTAACAAATTTTTTTTTCCACTTTAACAGACTCAACCAGATAATCTTTAAATAAATGATTTAACCACATTAGCGGTAACATATATAATTTCATCACTACTACTCTCAAAATGGCGAAAAGGAAAAACATCGCGAGGAAACCGGCATGTCCTAGAACCAAAAATTCGAAGAGATGTGACATCTACCAACCCGCACTGGGCCCACGTGGTCAATTACGGAACATCTCACTGAGAGGAGGCCTGTGTCCCGGCAGTAGGAACATTGTAGACTGATTATCCTCCTTAGATAATGATGATGACGTGATGACAATGACAATTACCAATCTATCAATGCCCTAAATGCCAAACGTCCACGAATTCACCACAGACCATTAAAGATATACGAGGCACTACAAGAAGATATACAAGCACCACTATTTGATGGCCTTAGTCGCCATTACAACAATGTTATGGCCTACATACAGCCTGAACTACCTAGAACATGAATTTGAATGTGCTTAGTACCGACGCCAGCACATCAAGCTACTACAATCTGTCAATCGTCTTTAATAGATTTTCAACTTTATCGCTAAAGCATAAGGTTCAAAGTTGATTGGGAAAATTTGACAGTTTCGGGTACCTTGATATGCAGGCGTCTGTACCTATCCATTAGAACTTCAACGCAAACAGGATAGGAGTTCAGAACTTTAGTTGTACGTACCATTTGTAGATTATACTGGCCTGTGGGTACTGGAATGTCTGTTGTAGTAACAGATAAATCATAGACATTAAAAATAAAGTTTCTAATCGGGTTCGTTTGTTTGTGTGGTCGGTAAGCGAGTTTTAGCCCGATTTGACAGCTAAGGGCGAAAACACATTGGGGACTAAATGGTGTGATGTAGAACGCATGTTCTGTGATGGTATTGCATATATTTAGGACATTTGGAGGGGGCAATTATATAAAGCGAAAATGAAATAGTTTTTCTGACAGAAAGAATTCCCTAAACAGTCTTGCAAACAAAACAAATGCGCTTACCTGACAAAGATTTGATGGACAACTAAGAATGCTTAAAAAAATATGCTGTGGATATGAGTTTTTTTTTTAACTATTGCAGATAATTCCCTAAATGTAACCGATATGTAGATCGTTAACAATAGTGACTTTCCTTAAATGATTGCAATGTAACGGTATTGGCTTACAGGACCTAAACACTTAAAACACAAGTTTTAGAAACAATAAAAGCAGCATCGACTACAGTAAACAAAATCAGAAAAATATATGATATTCTTCAGGATATAATTATGCTAGGTAGATAGTGTGTTGAAAACAATAGAAAAAAATCATGAAGATACCTCTAAAAACTTTATTTTTTAGTCCAAACAATAGATTTTTTGTAAATAGATAATTACTTCATATTTTGCAATAAATACCAGCGTCGTGTCATCGCGCTTCTCTTTCTTTTCTATGCAGTCAGACAAAGACCTCGCTAAAAAAATATGAGTCATACCAACTATAATTGCACATAATTCCCTAAAATACGCAACGACATACTTGCGACAAAGCATCCCGTTACAAATGTGCCCCAGTCTGAACGAAGCCTAACTCGACCACGACTCAAACTAGTTTAAAACTGTTCTTATAAATAAAATGTCTAATAGAGACATATATTTTTATTATGAAGACATTTCAATTTATAGTGTGTGGGCGCAGATTGTTACACCTACAGCTAAAGGAATAAAATTGGCTTATCTTTCTAATAAAGAGGTGAGTATGTGCGTTGGCATCTCGGAAATGGATGCACCGAAAGGGCTGCGGGGGGGGTTGATATACATTTTTGAGTAGGTTTTGGTTGTATGTAAGATAATCCTTGGTGAATGGATGGAGTTACTTACATGCTTACTGCCATACTTATATTTTGAATGCCATGTGACGAGGTTTTACCTGGTAAAATAAGCTGCCGGTCTTCATTCTCGGGAATTGTAAAATAGGTGTTATAATGTTCTTTAGTCTCTTGGCAAAACGCCAGTTTGAATACCCTGCATTTCTTTACACGAAATTTTTAATTTCTAATGTCTGGACTTTGAAAAGACCTTGAACCCTGAGTTTGCTTTGGCATTTCTTCTCAATGCTAAAGTAAACCAACCACCAATCTCTTATGGAAAAGTGCTTATGGTAGAAATCCAACCTTGAAAGATGTATTAATGATTCTAATGATTATAATTCTCTAAATATGTACCTGTTATTATGCATTTTAATCAAGATACAATCTGACACTGACCTGCAAATTGCGTAAGAAAATTAGAATTTCGCGGTCTCAACTACCCATTCGCTTTAATCAAAAACCACTCAATCTTCCATTCATTTAAATTGTTTCCCATCTACACTAAAATATTGAGTTCAAATCTAATTGAATGAAGTTTACAGCTTACAATTTATAGTACCGACCACGCGTTGTTATCGTGTTTCAGCTCGATTAAATTTAAGGCTGTGCTAAAGGAATATTTGATGACCTATATCGCAAACGGAATCGAGGGAGGATTACTTATTTTGTGGCTGTATATGGAGGATTTATTCAATTTTCATTCAAACTTTTATAGCACTATGTGACCTAAGCCCGCACATTTTTACACAGAAAAGCGTTACTTAAGGCTCCTGCAAACAGGCGCGATAAAAATTTGCTTCTCCATACATTCAGCAGAAGCAAATTTTTTGTGCTAAGTAATAAGAAAAGCATGGGTTGATCGATCGATCGTTGCCGCGGTTGGTCCGTGGATAGCTGACCATGTTTACGTAGCAAGCCCTCCATGCCTCGGAAAGCACGTTAAACCGTTGGTCCCGGCTGTTATTCGTGGATTTTTGACAGTCGTCAGAAGCCCGAATGTCTGACAACCAGTCTTATCAAGGGGTTTCGTATGCCAGCGGAATTGTCCGAAAGGGTTACCGCTGGCCGAACATAAAGGGCTAAGGAAGGAACACGGGTGGGTTTTAGTCAGTAAGAGTCTGACACTCCCTTCCGCTCCACCCAGAGCGGGAGGAGTCATTTGATGATTTCCCATACGCAAAAAAAAAGGGGTTTCGTATTACCCAGTAACTGGGTTGTGCCGGTCAGATAGCTAGTCGCTCCATGTAAAATACTGGTACTCAGTTGCATCCGGTTAGACCCCAACATAGTTGAGTAAAGGCTAGGCACATGATGATAAGCTCTCATAAACAGCCAATTATGTTCTCACTGGTGGGTCTCAGGCTTTCTCTCTTCAAGAGGGTCTGACCTGTAATCCACCACGCGGGCCCAGTGCGGGTTGGTAGATGTCATATGTCTTCGAGTTGTTGGTTCTAGGACATGGCGGTTGAGGACGTTGTTTTCCTTCACCGTTTAGAGAGTAGTGGTGGTGAAATTATTCTCCCAAAGAATAGCGCCTGCCTGCGTTCGAACCCACGATCTACAAACAAAGTCGCAGCCGTTACCACTGCTCACATAATATGATGTAACTTCTCTAATCTCCAATATATGCGAGATACGCACCCCTTTCCCACATAATGTGTCATTAAAAGTATATTTCTGTTTACCCCCTGAACATCAAGTTGAAATTCACGCCGTTACACGTCGACTCGAACGTGATATCGTAATAATCATTAAGAGCGATCTCTCGGCGAGCTCTTAGACTAACAGCGCTGTGAAATGTTGTTGTGGGTCGTTGTTTGAAGATGTAGATTTGTCAGGGGAGGCACGGACATTATCTAGACACTTGAGGTCTTCCGTGATTTCAGACATATGTGTGGAGAACTACGTCATGTATCTGAATTATAACTTCTCACTCAAATCTGAAGGCATCATCATACATCATACTTATATCTCATACTTAGAAATTCATTATTTTAACGACAATCAATTTCAAAAGTTTAGGTACATTAAAGTTTTTTTTTTGACAGATGGAAACTGAGATTAAAAAGGGAACGTTATTGAAAATACGGGAATAGATCTGAATCGCAATTCTCGTAATTTAAAACTTTCAAAATCTACTCAGCGGCACACAATGTCAAAAATTTGTCAAAAATTTAGGGAAATTAGAGGGATTTTTGACAGATAGACTGAGATCAGACTGTGAACGTTCTTAAAATTACGAGAATTGCCGCTCTGTTCTCGATGTTTGTCACATATATCAAAAATTTAGGGAAATCAGAGGTATTTTTGACAGTTGAGACAGATCAGACTGTAAACGTTCTTAAAATTACGAGAATTGCCGCTCCGATGTCGGCGACAAACATATGTCAAAAATTTAGGGAAATTAGAGGTATTTTTGACAGATTGAGACTGAAATCAGACTGTAAGCGTTCTTAAAATTACAAGAATTGCCGCTCTGATGTCGGCAACAAACATATGTCAAAAATTTAGGGAATTTAGAGGTATTTTTGACAGATTGGGAATTACGTGCTCCTGTGATATAAGTTTCATTAGGGAATGTTGTTTAGTGAGTAAGTATGTATGACAACTAGCATCACTCCCTTGATAAATGATTTCATTTCTGTAAGTAGGTTTGTACAAAAACTTACACGTCAATCTTACTTTCAAAACTAGATGAACTCGGCTTTTCCAAGCTGAATACTCTGAGAAGAAAGGCCGAAACAAACTCAGAGGTCACAGTCTCTTTTAAAGTCCAGACATAATCTTGGTCAGATTATGTGAAGACGATGTAGATTGGTGTCTGAAATGGACTTTCGATGAAAGAACCACACAGTTTTTTTTTTCTATTTATTTAAAGGGGCTTGTTCAATTTGAAGATGTCGCCCCTGTAATACAAATTACAGAATCCAAAACATAATCATACAGTAGATTCACTTAGGCTATTCTATTTTGAATGCCCATTTGAGCGAGCCGGTACAGAAGTCTGAGCTCTCTTGACAAAGGGAAGGACAGAATGCTGTTACACCAGCTCACATCTGAGGGAACGAAATCAATTTCAGATTTTATAAAATATCTAAGGGCTTCGTTCCGGACACACTCCATCAATATGTGGTAAACATCTTCTACTACATCGCATTCAGTGCAATTTGAATTTGAATTTGAATTTGGGCGATTAGAATCAAGTCTATTTTTGTTGTAATTTTTGACGTTAAAAGTGCCTTTTATTTGAAATAAATGCTTTGACATTAAATTTGACTTTGACTTGTCGAGATAGTGACGACAATAGGCAAGTACATGATCCGACAGCCTGTATAATAAAACTAATCATTCCACCTACTCAAAAGCTTACACAAAACAGTTTCAAGACAAAAGTCCTCATTTCTAGGCGTTACGCAACACGAGTGTAGGTAATTCTTCATAAGATGGTAGAAATGTCAAAAGAACAGTGAATAATATGTAGTGAATAATATAATATAATAATTCACGTAGATATTACATTAAAACGTCTCCTACATCTGGTAGTTGATATTCATTTGCAGTAGTAGTGCATTGCGTTTACTTTGTACATATCTGGAAATTTACGGGGGAAAATTTTGTGCGGGCTCGCGACGTCTGTTTCCTATGGCGAAAAAAAAAAGGAACGGCGGTCTTATTGAAATTATTACAATATTGAGTATCACATTGTATTGTTACCAATCGGATACCAACAAATGGTCGAAAAATGGTTTGCAAATTTTGAACCGACAATTTACAATTACATACATACGAACAGTGCAAGCTAAATAAAAGCTTGTAAAAAGGGAACCAGCTAGACACTCAGTACTAACCCAGCGTAGGATTAAAGATATTAGGAGTTTCTTGCCCGTTCTCTCCATAGAGGTCTACATTTTGGATTGAACCTTCAACTTTCTGACTAACTAATTGAAATGAATGTTTTGAGTTTGAATTACTTTCGTAAGAGCAAAACTACATAACACTGAAGTTTTCGCCAACTTCGTAGGGTTTTTTAAGCCAAAAATCTTTGAAAATTTTAATCAATACTGACTCTCTTATCTCTCGATAGTCTTATCATAAACAATGACGCGTGAAGTCTAGTCTATTTAGCACCATGATAATCATAAACAAGTGATACATATCAATGATTATCCCTTTACAAATGTTCGGTTTTTCATGCCAGCCAGTAATTTTATTATTTCAGAAGAAAGAGCGATCCTTTCTTGTTTAACCCTTTAAGCGCTTGGCTAAATATCAATTGCTGTGCCCCTAGCGCGCGGCTACAAATCGATAAAATAATCATCATCATCTGCCTAGCCTTTTCCCAACCATGTTGGGGTCGGCTTCCAGTCAAACCGGATGCAGCTGAATACCTAATTCGATAAAATAATACCTACAACAAATAAGGAGGAGCAATCGTTGAATAGAACGAAAAAATCATGCATGTTCTCTGTCGCAGAAATACGACACGCGCGGTAGGGGCACGGAAATATGTGTCGCATAAATGCGACACAAGCGGTTAAAAGGTTACACACGTTATTTATTAATTGTATACACTCGACTGTTCAAACGTCTACGCACAAAATCAATATCCGAACATAAATATTACTAGCATTTCAAATGTTTAGTTATTGGTTGCGCCATCCATACATCCATTCTTGATTCATTAGGATCATTTACTTACTACCCACATTGACATTCGAGACACCAGAGCGGATTTATGTTTATTTTTATACCTAGCTTTAAACCATAGAGACTTATTTTTAAATGCTTACTTTACTCCTACAAAGTTAAAGTTCTCACTACAAAAACTGACGTTAAATCGAGTCTAAGTTGCCAATTTAGGGCCATATATGATCTAAAGCGCGGTCACTGTTGGACTAAATAGAAAAGAAAGAGAAGCGATGACACAACGCTGGTAATTTATTACAAAATATGCAGCAATTATCTATTTACAAAAATCTATTGTTTTATCTAAACAATTAAAACACTAGTGCTTTAGTATGTTGCTTGTAGAATAATCTGACAAAAAATCAGAATGATTGTATGTATATTAGTATGGTTTTTATTGTAAAAAGAAAGTTTTTAGAGGTATCTTCGTGATTTTTTTCTATCGTATCAAATTAGTTGTATTATGTTTTCAACACACTATCTGCCAGTGGCAAAGGCTCCATACAACTCGATTCCTACCGGCTTCCCTTGGCTTCCAATGGCACAGTCAGTATTCTATAGACAAATAATACAGTCATATACTACTCCGGCTTACCTCTTACAAAAATTTACCCTTCGCTACTGCTATCTACCTAACATATATCCTGAAGAATATCATATATTTTTCTGGTTGTGTTTACTGTAGTTTGCGTGTGTATACTTTTATTGCTTCTAAAACTTGCGTTTTTTGCGTTTAGGTTCTGTAATCCCCTCAAGGCCCTCTTGTAGAGCGGTGTGTAGGTATGAAAAAGTTTCCTCACTCCCCGCTTAAATACTTATCGGGGCATGTCTCTCTCGCAGGCACTGACCGGCAGGCGTGAGCGCTTGAACTGCTCAGTATCGTCTAATTTTTGTTCTTACAAAAATAAATAACCATTTATATAAAAATCTTCCTTACCCAGCGCTAGAATATATTAAAACCTAACTAATATATTGAAATAGCTTCAAAAATGAATCGGAGAATGGGCAGCAGCGTTCTCTATGTATTCCACCATAATACCATACTGCGATCGCCAACCCGCCTGCCAAGCGTGGCGATTATGGCAAACCATCCCAAAATTGGGGGAGGCCTATGTCCAGCAGTGGACGTCTATCGGCTGAAACGACGAGCTTTAAAAAACTTAAAAATACCTTGCCTTAAGAACTTTACATTTGTCGGAATAAAATTCGAAATACAGTAACTGTCTCGAAGGTTTGGCTTAAACTAAAATAAGAGTAGCAATGATGGCATAGTGGTAACAGCTACGACTTATGAGACGTGGGTCGTAAGTTCGAACCCAGACAGGCGCTTTATTTTGTGTAAATTATTTCATCACCACGGCTCTCAAAACGGTGACGGAAAACATCTTGAGGAAACAGGCATGTCCTAGAACCAAAAATTCGAAAACATTTGACATCAACCAACCCGCAATGGGCCCGCGAGGTGGATTACGGCCCACTCCCTCTCACCGAGAGACCTGTGTTTACCTGAACACAATTATGTCTGGACTTTAAAAGAGACTGTGACCTCTGAGTTTGTTTCGTCCTTTCTTCTCAGAGTAGTCAGATAGGAAACGCCGAGCTCATCTAGTTTTTAAAATACGATTGACGTGTAAAAGTGTTTGAGCAAACCTACTTACAGAAATAAAATCATTTTTTTTCCGTTTCTATATTTATGTCTGTAATTTATATGGTGTACATAATAAAGAGTATTCTATTCTATCATTTGTGTCTCAGGAGTGGGAATAATAAAGGCTGTACTAAAGTTAGAAATCGTTTTGTATTTATTTACGCGTTAAGCATTTTTTCGTTGTACAGACGCCAGCACATCAAGTTACTACATTCTGTCAAATTTCTTTAATAAATTTTCTACTTTATCTCTAAAGCATAAGGTTCAAAGTTGATTGGGAAAATTTGACAGTTTCGGGTAGCTTGATGTGCTGGCGTCTGTATATCACAAAAATACATAACATGAAAAAGATACATCAAACATTACAAAACACAATGGCCGGAAATACACAATGGTCGCAGACAGCGATAAGGATCGCTTTCTGCGATCTCTTCCAGGCAACCTTGGAAAGGACAGAGATTTTACTGGACATAAAATGGGGCTGTCGTTGGTGCAAATAAATAATTGGTGGGTTGTAATGCGACTGCAGGCGTTCACGCACGAATTTCTTGCTCCTATATTTCCGCCTGCGCCAAGTCACTTACATTTGCGATTGTCTTGGCGTTTGAACTTACAAGATATATAGCGCAGTGCAGCGTGGCTCACATAAATATGCAGTGTCGACAATGTAATATATGGAGAGCTGGCAACGCTTGACTTAGGATTTAATGTACAATAGGATCTCCATTGTACATTAAGTCCTAAGTCAAGCTTTGGTATATGGAGGAGCTTCACAGTATTACTAACGCTACTGACTTACAGCCAGAACGTTGTCTTCTCATACATAAAACGGTGATCAATCATCGTGGTTTTCATCTGCCAAGTCTTTTCCTAACTATAAGGTCTTATATTCAATTGTTGTTATTTCAAGTTAAGAGCGTTTACGCCGCACGGCATTTCATACAAACTTTCAAGCCCTTGTTTTTTGAAATGAATAAACCGATTTTAATGAAACTCCATACGCATAAGCAGTATAAAAAGGTCTAAAAAGTTACTTAAGAACATTTTCGATAAATAGTGTTACAGACAAATTAGACCGATTTTAAATTTTCCATAGAAACAGAGATTTCCAGTTTTTTTTTTAAATAAGACATTTCGAAAATGTTCTACAGTAACTTTTTAGACCTTTGTATCCTGCTTAAGCGTATAAAGTTTCATTAAAATCGGCTCATTCATTTCGAAAAACAAGGGCTTGAAAGTTTGTATGAAATGCCGTACGGCGTAAACGCTCTTAAACAAATATCAATTTTATTTTAGTGGTCATTCAGTTCAGAATGACTAACACTATTTAAAAAGTTATAAAAATGTTTGAAGCTGTGGCGTAAACTGAACTTTATTGTGTGGGCATTAAGGGGCCGGCGGAGCATGCGTAGTTCATACAAACGTAATACCAAAATAATTTGTAAATCAAAAATATTCTTAATGTAGTGTGTATGTATTCCTATTGGATTACAGAATATCTAGGTTCCCAAATATATATTTTGAATGGACACTGATTTAAAGACGCGATAAAAGAAAAATAAGTTTTCTATAGAAATTTGAAATTCCTCATATTTAACTCGATTCTTGCTGGATCCGCTGCTGCAGGAGCAGAAAACCTCAAACGCCGCAAATATAACCAATATACCTTATTGGGAGCTATATGATTGAGCCGTTTGGGGTTGAAACATTAGGGCTTTTGGATCCGAGTCATCATTTTAGCCGAAAGACGTCCACTGCTGGACTTATGCCTCCCCCAAGCACCTCCACTTCGACCGGTTTTGTGCTTCTCGCATCCAACGAGTTCGGGGTCCGAATGCTCATCGAATCCCCAATATTTCGGGACATCGCCAAGCGATTGGTTGACTCTTCACGTGACCCTCTGGTCACTGGGCTGGCCTAATTTTGCGGTAGAAAAAGCGTATCCATCAACAAACTTCCATAGTGATCCATCGAACACTGACGACCGTGCCTTCACTCGGCGAATAAAACGTAGTTTTTCAAGGCAAGAAAAACGTGTGTGTAGAAAGGGCTTTACTCCACCTAGCTCGAGGACGTCCTACCTTACGTTTACCGACTCTCTTCTACCGGTTCTACGGCCAAGATGGTCTACCTAGTTTAACCAGATGCTGCTAAATATCAAGGTGTGACATGCAGTAATTATCGCTCGACCTCCACAACCCATTACAGGGAAATACTTTTCAATGTGACCTTTCTTTGGTATTGTTCGTCGAATCGTTGAGCTCCTCAAGTTTTCAGTTGAGCTGCACGGTTACTGACAAATACGTGCACTGACTGAACAGGTCCACTCAATCTGTGTGGTTCTTTCCTCAGAAGACAAATTCAGACATCAATCTACATGGCCTTTGAAATAGACTGTGACCTCTGAATTTGCTTCGGCCTTTCTTCTCAGAGCAGTTAGATAGGAAACACGGACCTCAGCTTTTAAAATATGATTGACTAGTGAAAGTGTTTGTAAAACTTACTTAGAGTTATCAGTGTGCCGCATACCAACACTGCTTGGCCGCCGAAATAAGCGATGTTAGTCGTACTTTCCCAGAACCTCCCACACAAAGACGACCACTCCGAAAACACACACTCCATCACATACAACATAACTTTAATGCACACACCAGAAACGCCATATGTATGCAAAGCAACAATTGCGCTGCAGTCCGCTTAATCGTCCATGCAGCACTATTTTCCGCTTACTCCGCTGTTCGCAGCCGCTGCATACAGCATTCGAGCTAAATTGAATGTCATGCTTTGTTAGTAATGTGTGCGAGATATTTGATAGTTTAGACTTGTCATATATACATATGCGTATGGATTTCACTGTTGATGCCTGTTATGCGTCAAAGCATTTCACAGGCATCCATAGTCATTCAGACGAACAGTGCGGCTTCGTCAACGACATCGTCCTGTTACATAACATCACGCCAACATACTCCGAAAGGATTGGCAGAGCTGTGCCTATAGTACATCCACAATTCACCGGCTTCCAGTCTAACCGGATGCAACTGAATTTTGAATGGAGCGACAGCCAATCTGCCTTCCACAGCCCAGTTACTGTGTAACACGATACGCCTTGGTAGGACTGGTTGTCAGACTTTTGGGCTTCTGACTACCCGTAACGACTGTCAAAGTTCTACGTATGACAGCCGGGACCAACGGCTTATCGTGCGAGGCACGGAGGTGTCGCGATATGTAATGGATGGTCATCTATTCACGAACCGACCACGGTAAGCTTAGCCCCGTGCTGTTATTTTTAACCGACTTCAAAATAAGGAGAAGGTTCTCAATTCGGTTGTAGTTATTTTTATTAGGGTTCCGTACCAAAATGGTAAAACGGAACCCTTACGGTGAGACTCAGTCTGTCTGTCTGTCTGTCACAGCTGGATATCTCAAGAACTACTAATGCTATCAACTTAAAATTTGGAATAGTTTTACATGACGTTTGCCCAACTATTTTGCAAATAAGAAAGAAATAAAAATATACCTATGTACATTTTTTGTAACAGGGACTGAAAGGGGGTCTGAAAAATTTGAAATGGCTACTTGGGCATGTGGGGTATCCCCTCGCTGATGAAAAAAAATAATTAAAAACATGATGGTACGGACCCTCGGAGCGCGAGTCCGACTCGCTCTCGCCCGGTTTTTTTTATTTTATCTTTGTTACCTTAGAGCTCTGTCATATAGAAACCAATTTTACAGCAACGAGCCCCTAACTCTCTTCTATTTTTTAATTAATCTGGTAGGTAGTGTCTTCTGAAAACTGTGAAACAGACACTTCTTCAGCGTCCTTAAATTACTAAAGGCGAGTGCTGTCAATTACAAAGGATACAATAGTAAGGAAAATGGATAGTCATTTATTTCCAGTTAAACATTTCGCTGAATCAAGGGCGATACTTTATTACGTTCTGGATTGGATTAAAGATGGCCGTTATACGATTAAACCTTATTAGATTACGTCACTATGACGATGCTCAAAGCAGCTTCTTTATTGTGCGGCGGGTTCACGGATGAGTGCTAACGCGTGCCCGTGTTCCCGCCGTAAGCGGCAGAGGAGGACACCGTGGAGTTTTAGTGGGTTAGAGTCCCACATAACTGCACTATCTCCCCCTGTGGTAGTGCAGAATGCATGAGCATTTCTCCAAGATAAAAAAAAAGGTTCTTGATTGTGATACCTGTAAAAGGGTTTATATATCGATTACCATCCCGTCTGCGGCGTTTCCCTAGCAAATTTAATTAGACACTGTATAACTTCATCATCATTTCAGCCGAAAGACGTCCACTGCTGGACATAGGCCTCCCCCAAGCACCTCCACTTCGACCGGTTCCGTGCTTCTCGCATCCAACGGGTTCCTGCGGCCTTCACAAGTCGGACCACCTTGTGGGTGGCCTTCCAACGCTACGTCTTCCGGTACGCGGTCGCCACTCCAACCAAGGTAACCGACATAGCCCGAAGAATTGCCAGACTTAAGTGGCAGTGGGCAGGGCACTTTGCACGCAGAACAGATGGCCTATGAGGCCGAAAGGTTCTGTATAACTTACACCCAATTAATTCCAAAATACTCGCGACTTAATTGCAACTTGTCCAAGTAACAACCAGTTTCAGTGACTTACTGCTCGACAAAGCTATGTACTTAACAGTCAGATGCACATGTTGCGCCACTTAATTTATGCAAACTTCCCAGTTTGTAGTCTTGAAGAGTAAGTGCTTTAAATTGAATGCTGTGTGACTCTATTTGTTGATTAAAATGTTAATTATAATGTTCTATGTCATGTACTTAGCCTTTTCCCAACTATGCTGCAGGGTTCGGCTTCAAATCTAACCGGATGCAGCTGAAAACCAGTATTTTACATGGAGCGACTGCATATCTGACCTCCACAACCCAGTGACTGGGTGATACGATACCTCTTGGTAAGACTGGTTGTCAGACTTTCGGGCTTCTGACGACCTGTAATGACTGCCAAAGATCCACGAATGACGGGCGGGACCAACGGCTTAACGTGCTTTCCGAGGCAAGAAGGGGTTTTGGTATGTAAAGATGGGCAACCATACACGGGCCAACCACAAACGTAGCCTACTCTGATCGATAAACCAATGCGGCTGTTATGACTTAGCCATCAGCCCCTCGTATAATAATGTATGTAGGAAGACAATATTACAACGAAGAATTGAGGAATGTTTGGCATTTTATACAATAGCAGGTGCATGCGGTAATAAACAAGGAACGACATAAAATGAGGCTATGTGCCTGCGTCCACGATTTTTGTACGGCACGTACAAAAATCAGCTGTTTCATACATTTTGGTCAAGTAGATAATGAACTTTTGTATGAAACTGCTGATTTTTTTGTCGTGATTTCAGAGTTGGTCCCATAGTGAAAGTTGTTCATAATCATGGTTCAGAACACCCTGTAAAAATTTGGAACCCGTAAAAAAAAAGACTCATTGTGTATAATAAAGAAATTTTCATGGTTTGTCAAGTCTTTAAAAAACGTGCGAAGCAGGGGGGCTTGTGTAGGTATAAGAAATGGGAATCACACTAATATTATAAAAGCCACAGTATGTGTGTGTGTGTGTGGGGGGGGTTGTGTGTGTGTGTATGTTTATAATTATGTTTGTTACTTCTTCACGCTCAAACGGCTGGACCAATTTTGATACTATTTTGTATGGAGGTAGCTGACTCCCTGGATTAACATATAGGCTATACTTTTTATCCCAATATTCCCACGGGATCGACACTTATGCGGGTGAAACCGCGGGGCGCTGCTAGTCATAAATAAAATCATTTTGGGAAACAAAACAATCAGCTACCAACTTTAATACTTTTCTTCACAATCAGCCTATAATGCTTCCACTGCTGGGATACAGGCCTCCCTCCTCTCTTCGAGAGGAAGTGGGCTGTAATCCACCACGCGGGACCAGTGCGGGTTGGTAGATGTCACTGACTTAACATTTGACAAAAACAAAACTAAATCAAAATCGGTTCATCCGTTCGGTAGCTATGATGCCACAGACAGACACCCCCCCTCCCCCCCACAACACACACACCCCCCCACACACACACAGACACATCAAACTTATGATGACACCCCGTCGTTTTTGCGTCGGGGGTTAAAAATAGATGCGCTCCAGAAAGCGCATTCCGTGTTGAACATACCAAACTGATGAAAAATACGTGCTACGTGCTTTCCATAAGACGGAAGAAGAATCAATGTCATTTTTCATGTTGGAGAGCTCCAAAAATGTTGCTGTTTTACTTTAGTCTTTTAAAAGAAAGACAGAAAGAAAAATGCGTTTATTGGCATTACTGCTAAATAAAAAAATCAGGAAACAAAGATTATAGCAACACTTAAAAAAGATTATGACAACACAAGATGTAACCACCTGACGCTGCTTTTCAGTTGCAACCCACGAGTATCATACCCTAGAATAACCAACACACATGAAAGTGTGTTCGTAATAAAAAAATAAGAGAATTAATTAAATGTGATAATATAGAAAAGCTCATATACGACATTATTTTTAGTATATGCGAAACCCGAAACACGTGTCTAGTATTTTTATGTTATTTTGATAATAGTACCTAGGTACAGTCAACAGCAAAAGTAGATGAGCAAAATCAGAAATTCATTACTAATGAACGGAGTTCGCGTCAGAACTGTGTGGCGTCGATGTGATTCAAACCACTCAACGCCACATAAACGCCACACAGAAATCACTTCGACGCCACACAGTTCTGACGCGAACTCCGTTCATGTATTGAATTTCTGATTTTGATCATCTACTTTTTGCTGTTGACTGTACCTAACCGTTCGGCGGCGCGGAGATTGGATAACTTACTTAGTGTCGCTCGGTGTCCAACTTTTAACCTTTTTAGGGTTCCGTAGCCAAATGGCAAAAACGGAACCCTTATAGATTCGTCATGTCTGTCTGTCTGTCTGTCTGTCCGTCTGTCTGTCTGTCTGTCTGCCCGTCCGTATGTCACAGCCACTTTTCTCCGAAACTATAAGAACTATACTGTTGAAACTTGGTAAGTAGATGTATTCTGTGAACCGCATTAAGATTTTCACACAAAAATTGAAAAAAAAACAATAAATTTTAGGGTTCCTCATACTTAGAACCGAAGCTCAAAAATTTTTTTTTCATCAAACCCATACGTGTGGGGTATCTATGGGTAGGTCTTCAAAAATGATATTGAGGTTTCTAATATTTTTTTTTTTTCTAAACTGAATAGTTTGCGCGAGAGACACTTCCAAAGTGGTAAAATGTGTGTCCCCCCCCCCCCCTGTAACTTCTAAAATAAGAGAATGATAAAACTAAAAAAAATACATGATGTACATCATGATATTAGAAATGATAAGAGAATGATAAAACTAAAAAAAATATATGATGTACATTACCATGTAAACTACCACCGAAAATTGGTTTGAACGAGATCTAGTAACTAGTTTTTTTTTAATACGTCATAAATCGTAAACCACAATTTACCATTCATTCAATCAACTCAAAAATAAAAAAAAACATTTAATTTCATAAACATAAACCTTATGCATAAACCCGGATGTTACGGAACCCTCGGTGCGCGAGTCCGACTCGCTCTTGCCCGGTTTTTTTAAATATATTTGGGACAAAAATTATTGGAATCGATTTACTTATTCTGAACAAACTATATTCAGGTTTCGCATATACTAAAAATAACGTTGTATACAAAATCTAATAAAATGTTGTGACAAACGTGTGTGTGTGGTCTATATAATTATGCGTATTACCTATACAAAAAAATAAATCTAGAAATAGAAAGTACCTATAAGACAAAATCGTGTGACGATTTTTTCTTTACGTCTCTTCGACTCAACGTTGATATTATTGACTCTACACGTTTTGTAATTTAACATGTCCTATACCTTTTTTTTTTTTTTTTTTGCGGATGGGAAATCATCAAATGACTCCTCTCACTCTGGGTGGAGCGGAAGGGAGTGTCAGACTCTTACTGACTAAAACCCACCCGTGTTCCTTCCTTAGCCCTTTATGTTCCGGGCCAGCGGTAACCCTTTCGGACAATCCCGCTGACCATGTCCTATACCTAAGAGACCCTGGTGATCTGTAACTCAGGATCCTCCTACCTCTGACAGTGCCTGTAATATCGATGCCTTAGTTCACAATTGTACTAACTGCAAAATTTTCAATTTTCACTTTTTTAGTGCCAAATACACTAAATATCGTACAATATTGAGTTAAGATGGAGTTAGATTAAAGGTTTAGTCTTGCGAATAACCATAATATGCATAATTGTTTTATTATTTTACTTTGTTTTCGTACTGTTCACGTCTACTAACTTTAAAAAACTTTAAAACGCTCTTCTCAAAATTGTCAATTTTGTAGTTAGTGCAAATGTGAACTAAGACATCGATATGATGTAGAGATAAATAAAAAATTGTGGCGGCATCTACAACGCCACATTCGAACTACACATCACACTGACGTCACGCAAAATCCAGCATCGCGCAAGCAGAGTTTACCGAGCAACTAGCGTATTATAGAACGTCCCGACACCAGTCTGTTCGGAGAATCCTCTTTTGTGTAGAGGATAAGTGAACTTTACACCCTGTTCCTCACATACCTCTCTCGTCCTCTGACTATAGACTTATGATTTAAAATATACAAGTATTATATAATAAAAAAATGGAATATTTATATTATTATTTTATATTTATCGAATATTTCGGGACATCGCCAAGCGGCTGGTTGACTCTTCACGTGACCAGAGGGCTGGCCTATTTTTAGCCCAAAGAATAAGCATTACCATCCAATGTGGCAATGCTGCCAGCCTTTTGGTCACTTATCCCATTGACAGCGATACGGACGAATTTTTTGATGCCCAATGAGCTCCTGCCTTTTTCTTTTCCTTTTTTCTTATGATTTTGATTATACTTTTATACACTATGTATCTCAAAAGCGCATCCTTCATATCAGGTCAGCAGGCAGTCAGATTCAGTCTCTCTCCATCTCAGTTCTAAAGACAAACCTACACACACAAGAACATGTGATTACATTCCTGACACAGCTACATCCCTCCCCACCACTTATGCAAAGCGCGTCATTCATAGTGACGGCGTATGCAGCGCGGCGAGTTAAACTCTATGTCACATATCATTTGATGCATGTACTTCATTACTTACATAATAAATGGGGAGCATATTTCTTGGGATTTAATTTGAAAGGGTGTGGAGTGATGATTGTGATTTTTAAGGGGCTTACTTGACCTAAAGCGCGGTCACTGTCGGACTGCATAGAAAACAAAGAGAAGTGCGATGACACAACGCTGGTAATTTATTACAAAATTTGAAGCAATTATTTAATTACAAAAAGATCTATTGTTTGGACTAAAAAATTAAAACACTAGTTAGTGTTTTAGTATGTTGCTTGTAGAATAATCTGAAAAAAAATCAGAATGATTGTATGTATATTAATATGGTTTATATTGTAAAAAGAAAGGTTTTTAGAGGTTTCTTCATGATTTTTTTCTATCGTATAAAATTAGTTGTACTTATTATGTTTTCAACATACTATCTAGCCAGCATATATCCTGAAGAATATCATATATTTTTCTGATTTTGTTTACAGTAGTCGATCATATACTTTTATTGTTTCTAAAACTTGCGTTTTGTGCATTTAGGTCCTGTAAGCCCCTTAAGGGAAATTAAGGAAAATAAGGCCTCAGCGCTGGTATTCTGATAGGGCCCTAATAATAATAATAACGTTTCAAGTCCGTAATTTCCCCACATTCAAGCCAACAATTTCATAGATTCATCTCCAGCCTCCTAATTGGAATCGGCACTGCCCAGTTCCCTAAAGGAACATTATGTACGCACTGGTGACAGCTGTTAACAGCGTCTGCCTCAGTGGCGTGCCGACGGGGCGTAAGCATCTACGTCTATAGACGTTTTACGTCTGACGTATTACGTCTGACGTCTCACGTCACTGCAGCGATCAATGTAAGTCTAAGAGCTAGGGAGTTAAATGGTTGTATTAATGGGGTGCATTTTTTATCTATACAGACACAAAAATCAATAAAATTTAAGTGTCTGTTTGTAATGTCAAAATAACAGCTTTTTACTAAATGCATATTGAAAGTATAAACGGTATCTACTTCTAAAAAAAAACTTTGTTTTAAGGTGAATGGGTAGTTGAGACCGCAAAATTCAAATTTTCTTACGTTTTTTGCAATTTGCATGTCAGTGTCAGGTTGTATCTTGATCAAAATATGATTCGCGACAATAACAGGTACATATTTAAAGAATTAAAATCATTAATACATCTTCCTAAGTTAGATTTCTACCATTAACACTTTTCCATAAGAGATTGGTGGTTGGTGGTAGAAATCTCAATAAGAAAATTTGAATTTCGCGGTCTACCACTATCCATTCACCTTAAATTATTGTATGACTGTCTATCTTTATGTTCTAGCTAATCTTCAAAACCGTTACACCGATTTTAAAGAAATTTGGTACGGATATATGTACTTTGAACCCTGGAGAAGGACACGCTACACTTTTATCCACATAATACGCGGACAAAGCCGCGGGAGCTAGTGTCAAATAATTTTTTATCGTTTTTTTTTTCAAAAAAATTATGAACTGCATAGAGAATGGTCACTAATTACATTTTAATTTGCAATTCATCCACACTATAAAATGTGTGTTTACGAGGACATCGTTAAATTTACAGAAGTATCCAGAATTGCGTACCTACACGTGTATTTTCAGAACGGAATCCCCCGAGACAATATCCAATTATTCGATTTCCCGATCAAAATTTCCTAGAAGTCTTAACGTTTCCACATAAGAAACGGTTTTGTACGCACGAAATAGAAAAACTGACCAAGTGCGAGTCCGACTCGCACACGAAGGGTTCCGTACCACAAGGCAAAAACGCTGAAAAAAACACGTTTGCTGTATGGGCGCCCCCTTAAATATTTATTTTATTTTAATTTTATTAAGTATTTATTATTAAAGTAAAAATACAAGTCAGTATTTTGTGAATATTTCAAGTGCCTACCTGTTGCCATTTTTGATATCGAGCAAAAAAGGGCAAAAAAAATCGCGTTTGTTGTATGGGAGCCCCCTTAAATATTTATTTTATTTTGTTTTTAGTATTTGTTGTTATAGCGGTAACAGAAATACATAATTTGTGAAAATTTAACTGTCTAGCTATCGCGGTTCTTGAGATACATACAGCCTGGCGACAGACAGACGGACGGACAGACGGACAGACAGCGAAGTCTTAGTAATAGGGTTCCGTTTTTACCCTTTGGGTACGGAACCCTAAAAAACGAAAGACGACCCGAAAAGCGTGTAGACAATGATTTTTCTAGAACGGCGTATAAATACGCAAGTACATACTTTAACAAACAACATTACATGCCCGAAAATATTTAACACAATTCTACGAAAGCTGTCGTCAATAAATGGTCAGGCCATTGTAATGCAATGTTTGTGACAGCCATTGTCAGAAACATAACAACAGAAATTGGACCTTACTTACACAAAACAAAATTCATATTGTATCGATCATAACACACATAAAACGTTAAGTTAATAGTCCTCCATTTTCCGCTTATTTCTTCATAGGCCAGGAGACAGGGAGCAGAAGTTCGCTGTATCTTGAGAGTGATTTTTTTGTAAATATTTATTTATTTATTTACTAATACCTTTTGCACAATTATAAATAAAAAAACATTGTACAAATGCGGACATAATGCCTGAGGCATTTTCTACCAGTCCACTTTAGGGTGATACAGAGACAAAACATGGCAGGTGCAACATACGGGATAGATAGCTCGGTTATAACTATAAACTACAAGAATACATAGATAAATACACGTAAACAAAATAAAGTTTGTCACAAGAAATAACGGTTGTTGGGCAAAAAACTAACCCAGCAAAAATAAGCAAGCAAGATAAGCAATATTGGAGTGCAGCCGAATATTTGGTAAAGTTTATTGATGGTTACAATAATAATAGTAAAATAGATCACTAATCCGATAAATAAGGATGATTTTTCCATGGCATTATGTTCGTTATGGCCATTTGTTAAAGTGTATTGGCAAAGTTTGGCACTGAAATCTATGGGTAAGTCAATATTGTTTTTGCGACTCCGAGTTGCGTCGTCAATAAAAATAGAGAAATAAGTACCTATTCACTGTGATGTGTAGATATCAGCAACAAGTACCTGAAACAAAAAAAAAACAATTACACGTTAATACTAGTAACGTTAATAGTAGTAATAGAAGTAGTGTCTGTGTGGTGCCGGACTTAAAGAATTGCACCACCCCTTACTTCCCGTGGCCGTGGGTGTCGTAAAAGGCGACTAAGGGGCGTACCACCATACCATACTGCGATCGCCAACCCGCCTGCCAAGCGTGGCGATTATGGCAAACCCCCCCCCCCCCCCTTTTGGGGGAGGCCTATGTCCAGCAGTGGACGTCTTTCGGCTGAAATGATGATGATGATGATGACTAGTAACAAGCTTTTAAAACTCCCAAGCACCCGGAAAAAGATGAAGTATTTTCCAAAGAGCTGTCTCCTAGACAATAATGTTATGTCATTCGCAGTACTACCCGACATTTGTATGTAAATGTTCGTCTATAGAAGATACCCTTGCGTAAACTTCAGCTAGTTACGTGACTTATCGATATTTTTCAACTAAAACTTTCGACATTTGTTTTCGAGAAGTTGAAAAGTAAATGAAATATTATTCTAACAAAATGTCTACTGGAAATTTCGAGTTTTGCTGGATTTCAATGCGTAAACATTTTTCAATGTCACAAATAAATTATTGAGCTCTCCAAATATAATGAGTTTTGTGTACAAAAAAAAGACTATGAAGAACACTTGAAAGCAAATCGTTATCTTTTTACAAGATTTTATCGGAATTTAAAAATAGATTTTCTCTGTTGAATATTTGTCATTCTCAAAAGATATTGTTTTCGATGTGTTCTTGAATTAGGAACTGCGGCAGTAAGCCAGACCACGTAGAATGAATACCTTTTAAATAATACATTTAAATATTTTTCCAACAAATAATAAGAAAAAAATATTGTTCACGACATGTAATTTTGTTACGTTAATATTGTACATATTAATATTATAAACGTGTGAAATTCACTATACGCTAGTACTTCATGGGATTTGGCTAATGGATGTCTGAAAATAAAAATATTTCATTGAACGTTTCAACAACCCCTGTTTCTTTAAAAAAAAAACCAAAGTGAATGAAAGTCAGTGTAAGAATCGTACAACATGTTGTAAGTACTGCCGTAATGGGAAATAGCCATTACATTTGTTTTATTTATTTGCACTACTAGACACAAACATCACTGTAGCCCTGGCTCTTGTACTACAAAACCCAAGCCAACACTAAGTGTGTATTTTTAAAACACGTGTGGTTACAAGCCTTTTTATCGATAATCGATAACTTCTCAGTCCCATCACTAAAACGTGACAAACGAATTACGTTGCAAAAAGGCGGGCGTAGACCCGACAAACGCGTCCCATAAAAAGGGCCACGCATAAAACAAAAGATTCCTGAATTTCATGGCATGAGGTCACATCACACTATACGTACCATGTGTGAAGTCATTTAGTGACAAATGTCTGCAATTTAGTGCCAGGTGTCTTTATTTATGGGGAAGTGTGTTGTTTTATGGTGGTGGTATGTTTTTAGTGATAGTTCTACTTCCTCTGAACGACGTATTTTATTTATGTTACGCTATTAAATACAGAAGTAGTAGTGAGGTAATTCACGTCAAGCTATTTATAAGCCTCCACAGTTAGCAATAGAATACAGTTGTAAAAAATTTCAAATTGACTAACTATTCTTTATGAGCGTTTACGACGCGGACATACGGCATTTCATACAAACTTTCAAGCCCTTGTTTTTCGAATTGAATGAACTGATTTTAATGAAACTTCATACGCATAAGCTGGATACAAAGGTCTAAAAAGTTACTTAAGAATATTTTCGAAAAATAGTGTCACAGCCAAATTAGACCGATTTTAAATTTTCCATAGAAAACGATTTTCAGTTATCTTTTTTTTTAAATGTAATGTAATGTAAACAACTTTGACTGAGTGAATTGTAGAAGAATTCACAAGAAACCTTTTTACAAAGAAGTGTTATTTCTTCAGAGGATAAATATTTAAAGAGAGCTGGCCGCATGCAACAAGCATCATGAGATACCATATGTTATGTACGTATCTCTAGTCTCGCCTTCCTCCCATGGGATAAGGCAGAAACTACAGTACGCGTAGCATGAGGACAGGTTTGTCGACGGAAGAGTAGACAAAGATGACGTTCCGTGTAGACAGTACGACGGCAGCAAAGTAGACAGAGTCAACTGCACTTTTCACGAAATTGAGGGTCATAATAGGGTTCCGTTTTTACCCTTTGGGTACGGAACCCTAAAAAGGACCTAGATAAAGATCGTTAGAAACGAAAGACAAAATGACAGATTGTAGAAGGATTTCTATGGCGGTATGTCAAAAATGAAGAAAAGAAATGTAAGTGACATTTCTTTTCTTGTACTTATAGAAAGCAATGTGTCTACTCTTCGTAGAGATAGAAGTGTTCATGCTAAGCGTGCAGAAGGCTATCTGCTATGCTGCATTGTTGAGCAGACAAATTTTTCGAACATATAAACCAACTAGCTTCCGCCCGCGGTTTCGCCCGCGGGGCATGTCGATAAAAACTATCCTTTGTCCTTCCCCGGAATGCAATCTATCTCTCTGCCAAATTT
The DNA here is from genome assembly GCA_916614155.1 of Mesoligia furuncula. Classification (NCBI taxonomy): domain Eukaryota; kingdom Metazoa; phylum Arthropoda; class Insecta; order Lepidoptera; family Noctuidae; genus Mesoligia; species Mesoligia furuncula. The sequence goes on from OU744815.1 coordinate 7,393,294, forward strand.
TATCGAAATCCGTTTAGTGGTTTAGGCGTGAAAAGGTAACATACAGACAGACAGAGTCACTTTCGAATTTAGAATATTAGTATAGATGGATTAGCAATATCCTTCAAAATGATTCAGATCGTGATTCATAGTGTGTTACGCAATTACGGTGCTGGTCATATATGCACGCCGGACACTGACCTTTTTGACGCTATCTTGCGAGTACTACGCACCTGACCCTGACCTTTTTGACGCTATCTTGCGAGTACTACGCACCTGACCCTGACCTTTTTGACGCTATCTTGCGAGTACTACGCACCTGACCCTGACCTTTTTGACGCTATCTTGCGAGTACTACGCACCTGACCCTGACCTTTTTGACGCTATCTTGCGAGTACTACGCACCTGACCCTGACCTTTTTGACGCTATCTTGCGAGTACTACGCACCTGGCCCTGACCTTTTGACGCTATCTTGCGAGTACTACGCACCTGACCCTGACCTTATTGACGCTATCTTGCGAGTGCTACGCGCCTGACCCTGACCTTTTTGACGCTATCTTGCGAGTATTACGCACCTGACCATGACCTTTTTGACGCTATCTTGCGAGTATTACGCACCTGACCCTGACCTTTTACGCTATCTTGCGAGTGCTATGCACCTGACCCTGACCTTTTTGACGCTATCTTGCGAGTACTATGCAATTGACCCTAACCTTTTTGACGCTATCTTGCGAGTACTACGCACCTGACCCTGACCTTTTTGACGCTATCTTGCGAGTACTACGCGTCAGCTTTTTGACGCTATCTTGCGAGTACTACGCACCTGTCCCTGACCTTTTTGACGCTATCTTGCGAGTACTACGCGTCAGCTTTTTGACGCTATCTTGCGAGTACTACGCACCTGTCCCTGACCTTTTTGACGCTATCTTGCGAGTACTACGCGTCAGCTTTTTGATACTATCTTGCGAGTACTACGCGTCAGCTTTTTGACGCTATCTTGCGAGTACTACGCACCTGTCCCTGACCTTTTGACGCTATCTTGCGAGTACTACGCACCTGTCCCTGACCTTTTTGACGCTATCTTGCGAGTACTACGCGTCAGCTTTTTGATGCTATCTTGCGAGTACTACGCACCTGACCCTGACCTTTTTGACGCTATTTGCGAGTACTACGCGTCAGCTTTTTGACGCTATCTTGCGAGTACTACGCGCCTGACCCTGACCTTTTTGACGCTATCTTGCGAGTACTACGCGTCAGCTTTTTGACGCTATCTTGCGAGTACTACGCGCCTGACCCTGACCTTTTTGACGTTATCTTGCGAGTACTACGCGTCAGCTTTTTGATGCTATCTTGCGAGTACTACGCACCTGACCCTGACCTTTTTGACGCTATCTTGCGAGTACTACGCACCTGACCCTGACCTTTTTGACGCTATCTTGCGAGTACTACGCACCACACCCTGACCTTTTTGACGCTATCTTGCGAGTACTACGCGTCAGCTTTTTGACGCTATCTTGCGAGTACTACGCGCCTGACCCTGACCTTTTTGACGCTATCTTGCGAGTACTACGCGTCAGCTTTTTGATGCTATCTTGCGAGTACTACGCACCTGACCCTGACCTTTTTGACGCTATCTTGCGAGTACTACGCACCTGACCCTGACCTTTTTGACGCTATATTGCGAGTACTACGCACCTGACCCTGACCTTTTTGACGCTATCTTGCGAGTACTACGCGCCTGACCGTTTTGACGTCATCTTTGGATATAATGGTGATAGAGCTCTCAAATAAAGAATCTAATAATCCTTAGAATTCACTTAATCTAGATAAGACTCTGTACCCAAAGTACTCAAGTGTCCCAATATAGTAGAGTTTAGAACTTATCTGAAACACAGACGGTCCCTAATTTTACGACAACGATTCATTACATACTTGGAGAACGAACATAAAATGGTTTACTTTACAACCGGGGATAAATTCTGTGGAAACACTTTCTATTCGTGTTTGTGTGTTTAGAGCTTTATTTTGGCTGTTTTTTAGGCTAGGATTTTGATGTATTTTGTCTTTTATGCTATTGCGATTTAGGTCTAAATTGCTTCTTGCGACATGGAAAGTATTTTATTTGAGATTGTTTGCAAACTAATATCCGATAAAATCTGGGGGCACGGGAGTGCCCCCACCAAGTCGAGCAAAAAGGGGCACGGCCGTACCATCCGCATCCTTTTCTTGAAGCAGTTCAGGCCATTTTCGACACCCTATAACTTCGTTGTGGATAAAACTAGAGACCTGAATTTTCAGTAATCAAGCAGGCATTGTATAAACACGGTATATTTCAAATTGCATTCAATTTGAACCAGTAGTTCAAGAATTATAACTAGTCAAAGTTTCTTAATTTTGTCACTCACTCACTGACTGACTGACTGACTGACCGATCATCAAAACTCTAAGGCACTTCTAGCAGACATAGAAGCTTCAAATTTAGAATACAATTCGTGTTTAGTGTATAAATCAAGGAAAAACTAAAATATTTTGCAATTTCGTTCCACTTTTCTAGATACACCAACTGCATAAATAAGTTTGTAATCCTATATAAATATGTATATATATAGAAGGTCCCTTAAGTAGGGACGAAATAAATTAACCGACTTGGTATTACATGGATCTCACAACTTTTTATGGTAGAAGAACAGAGTTACGAGACTTGGCTTTTTTTACAAGTTATGTTTTTGATGGCATCTTCTTTTCTGAAACATGCTTGGAATTTCTAGCATTATTTTGACAACCTTCTTCGAGATAAATCAAAAATGCTGTACTGGTCAAATACAGGCAAGCAGCGGCCGCAAATGTTAGTATGAAACGTCATATATTAGTGGTCGAATAAATTAATAAGTAAACTCATATCTGTCGTGTACACGTGTGTGTCGTATGTGTGTGCCTGTGTCCACTGTTGGACATAGGCCTCCCCCAAGCATCACTACTTCGAGCGGTCCTGTGCTTCTCGCATCCAGCAAATTACTGCGGCCTTCACAAGGCCATCGGTCCACCTTGTGGGAAGGCGTTCCAACTCTACGTCTTCATTTATTTTATTTGCATATATAGGTATTTTTTTTTTTCACCTACATCACCATCTGCCTAGCCTTTTCCCAACTATGTTGGGGTCGGCTTCCAGTCTAACCGGATGCAGCTGAATACCAGTATTTTACATGGAGCGACTGCCTATCTGACCTCCACAACCCAGTTACTGGGTAATATGATACCCCTTGGTGAGACTGGTTGGTTTTTTTTCACCTACATTGGGTTAATTATTAAAACAAAAGAATATCCTTCTCTCAAGCTGAAATAGGTAGAGAACAGAGGCTAATTCTCATTACTTTATGAACGTTCACAGTCTGATCTCAAACTGTCAAAAAACACTTCTAATATCCCTACATTTTGACAACGACTTTTAAAGAGACGGTGACCTCTGAGTTTGGGTTCGGCTTTTCTTCTCAGAGTATTCAGATTGAAAACGCCGAGCACATCTAGTTTAAAAATAAGATTGACGTGTAAAAGTTTTTGTACAAACCTACATAAAGTAATGAAACCATTTATCATTTGTCAAGCGAGTGATGTTAGTCGTCATACATACTTACTTACTAAACAACTTTCCTTAATGAAACATTTAACTGTGGAGGAATTCACGTAATCTGTCAAAAATATCTCTGATTACCATAAATTTTTGACAAGTTTTTGACATAATTATGTTTGCCGCCGAGATGAGACTGAGACTAGAGTTTGATCGTTTTAAATGACGAGAATTTTTTTATTTTTTGTTTTGACCCTCAGGTATTTTAATTTTCTGTTGGGTACTGTACTGTACATGTGCAAGTACATACCTACATATATCTTACGCTCCATCCATGTTAGAAAGAGGAACATAAAGAGATTTCAGTCGGTAGAAGAACGACACTAATCATTGAGGATTTCACCACAAAAAAAAAACTGGCCAAGTGCGAGTCGGACTTACCACTAGGCAAAAACGCCGAAAAATGGGAGCCCCCCTTAAATATTCATTTTATTTTGTTTTTAGTATTTTTTGTTATAAGTAGCGGTAACAGAAATACATACTTTGTGAAAATTTCAACTGTCTAGCTATCTCGGTTCTTGAGATACAGCCTGGTGACAGACAGACGGACGGACAGACAGCAAAGTCTTAGTAATAGGGTTCCGTTTTTACCCTTTGGGTACGGAACCCTAAAAAGGAACTTTGTATTGATAAGCCTTTCACAATAGCTAGAAAGGCGACTAAGTGTCGTACCGGAGAATGGGCAGCAGCGTTCTCTATGTATTCCACCATCATACCATACTGCGATCGCCAACCCGCCTGCCAAGCGTGGCGATTATGGCAAACCCTCCCAAAATTGGGGGAGGCCTATGTCCAGCAGTGGACGTCTATCGGCTGAAACGACAGATAGCTAGAAAGGACCGAGATGACGACTAGTAGAGAACTATGGACGAAGGCATGTTGCACCAACTCCAAACAAATTGCGATAGAGCAAGAGAATGATAATGCCTTTCGTCATGAAGCATTTCATTCACCTCATAATTACCAAACCAGACACTAAACCCCCACATAACATCAAAAGTCCACCATCTTTGCCCCCCACACGTCCAACGTTTACTTTCGAGCCACGCACACACGAGCCAAGAGTGCTTGAAAGCTCGAGTTCTCGAGCCACGAGCCACACAGGCACGTCATTAGTACAGTCAGCCACTGATTATGAGGCTGAATACAGCAATTAAGGTTTTTGAAAAGATTTTTTTTATGTAGACTTTTTTGTGACTACACAGGTTTTTTTTTTTTTGTTAGGCTTTTGCTGTGGTCTGCTCGCAAAGTGGTTTGAGTTTGTGAAAATTCGAATCGCTATGTATGAATCTTAGCAGGCCTTCGACCTTACGTTGATAATAGGCGTGACGACAGTATCAAATAATCAAAAATTTTATGATGTTAGGGGAAAATACATATTAAAAGGATTTAAAACAGTGATTTAGTTTAATTTAAAAACTTGAGATTAATCGGATTTTCACTAAAATAAAAGATTAAAATACTGCAGTCGGCCATTTTGACTGAAACACCAATCACAGCGCATGACGTCAGGCCTATGTAAACATCACTGTGGTTCACAGAGTGCACTATAGATAGTATACTGACAACATTTGATGTTTACCTAGGCGTGACGTCGGATCCGACGCCATGACACTGTGAGCTGTTTTCGCGCCCTATTGAAAAAATATTAGAAAAATGGCTTCAAACTTCGTTAAACTTTAGTTTATTACCGAAATATAGGTGTTTTCGTAAATAGTAAATGTGTACGTACATTACGGAAGAGGATTTGAAAATCATTCGTCATGCCTATTGTATAGCATAATCAAATCAGACTGAAGTGACAGTGGGCTGGCCATGTCTGTAGAAGGACCGATGGCCGGTGGAGCAGACGAGTCCTAAGTCCTAGAGTGGAGACCGCGTATCGGCAAGCGTAGTATGGGTCTGTCAGACGGACGACCTAAAGAAAGTGACTGGGTGGGACTGGATGCGGAAGGTGGAGAACAGGGTGTTGTGGCGCTGACTGGGAAAGCGTTGGAAATGACCTCCTTTATCTCCCTATTTCGTTTGATCCACGACTTTTTGACCAGCCTTTACATAAAATTCAAAGTCCTGACTGACTCATACATCAACGCACAGCTTAAACCGCTGGTCCTAGAGACATGAAATTTGGAGGGCGTGCTCTTTGTGAAGAGTAGGTATCCGCTAAGAAAGGGTTTTTTCGAAACTCCACCCCTAAGAGGGTGAAATGGGGGCTTGAATTTTCTGTGAATAATTTCCGATCTCCACGCGGGCGAAGCCGCGAGCAAAAGTTAATCTTCTATATAATAAAAGATAACAAAGTAAGTAGGTACCTACATATTTATTATTTATTTTTCCAACTTTCAATCACCCGAGACGGTAATTCTGAGCAGAATCTCTAGAGCCCTAAGATTCATCATAGTTTATAACTTATTATTTACATTTAATTAGATGTTCATCCAATTATTTTTAGTTAATGAGAAGGTCATACTCACTCTTTAGCGTTCCCACCGCTGGGACACAGACCTCCTCTCTAAGAGAGGAGGTGGGCCATAATCCACCACGCGGGCCCAATGCGGGTTGGCAGATGTCACATGTCTTCGAATTTTTGGTTCTAGAACATGCCGGTTTCCTCACGATGTTTTCCTTCACCGTTTTGAGAGATGATATAATGAGGTGATGATATAATTTACACAAAGCATCTGACGGGGTTCGAACCTACGACCTACAACTCGTAAGTCGCGGCCCTGAATCCTAACTAATATTATAAATGCGAAAGTAAGTTTGTTTGTTACCTTTTCACGCCTAAACCACTGTACCGATGATCGTAAAATTTTGCATATACGTTGTCAGCTTTTCATCCCGAAAAAAAGTGCTGTTCCCGAGGAGAACAACAATAACGTTATTATGATAACAGATGGCGCCACGTGTCTTTCGAATAAAAAACAGGATGGTCACCCATCCACGGATCAACCGCGGCAACCTGATGGATTGACGATTACTTAGCCACAAGCCCCTCTCTAGACTCAACGAGGTTATAAAATATTATTGTTAGCTCTTTGATAATATTTATAAGTGTTATTTGCATTCCGCTAGATACGAATAGGCTGTGACGCATTTACATGATATCAATTCTCCCCTAAATTGGAAGACTTTATGAGTCCGTAAGTTCACTCGATTCGAGTATACCTACTACAGAACGTACACAAACATGAAAAATATTTTCACAACCTTATAAACATTTTTTTTCATGCAAAAACAATACGACCTAACTAAATACGAACCTACATTACATTTAGGATCCATTGTATTTATAGCTAAAAACTCCGTATAAACTATATAAAATTCATGGAAACATAAACTTAAAAGTACTTCTTCAGTTTTACGATAGTTGTACGATAAAATTTATCTCTCGGACGGAAATCGTTGCGTGCGAACACGCAATGCTGATCCGTGTATTTTCGCGAAGAGGAAGATAAAATCATTGCGGTTTAGGCACACTTTTATTGAATTAGTGTTTTAGGGTTCAGTACCCCAAGGGTGCTAACGGGACCTTGTAACTAAGACACGGCTCCCCGTCCGTCTGTCACAGGGCTGTATCTTTTAAACGTGCACTATGCTATGACCTCTATCAAATCATCATCATAATTTTAGCCGAAATAGGTCGACTGCTGGACATAGGCCTCCCCAAAGTACCGCCACTTCGACCGGTCCTGTGCTTCCCGGATCCAGCGGGAACAACAAATCCATACTAATATTATAAACGCGAAAGTGTCTCTCTGTTACCTCTCCACGCTTAAATCGCTGAACCGATTGGGATGAAATTTGGTACAGAGATAGTCTGAGTGCGGGGAAAGGACATAGAGTAGTTATTATCCCGATATTCCCACGGGATCGACACTTATACGGGTGAAATCGCGGAGCGCTGCTAGTAAAGTAATTAAATAAAATAAAAAATTCAAGAGTTTATACAGGAAACGTGTTCCTTTTTAGGGTTCCGTACCCAAAGGGTAAAAACGGGACCCTATTACTAAGACTTCGCTGTCTGTCCGTCTGTCCGTCTGTCCGTCTGTCCATCTGTCCGTCTGTCTGTCTGTCTGTCACCAGGCTGTATCTCAAGAACCGCGATAGCTAGACAGTTGAAATTTTCACGCATGATGTATTTCTGTTGCCGCTATAACAACAAATACTAAAAACGAAATAAAATAAATATTTAAGGGGGGCTCCCATACAACAAACGCGATTTTTTTGCCCTTTTTTGCTAGATATCAAAAATGGCAACAGGTAGGCACTTGACATATTCACAAAATACTCAGTTGTATTTTAACTTTAATAATAAATAATAAAATTAAAATAAAATAAATATTTAAGGGGGGCTCCCATACAACAAACATGTTTTTTTCGGCGTTTTTGCCTTGTGGTACGGAACCCTTCGTGTGCGAGTCCGACTCGCACTTGGCCAGTTTTTTAAAATATTATGTAGTATTGAATATTGTACTTTGACACGGAACCCTTCATATCAGAGCCCGAGTAGCACTTGTCCACTTTTTAGGGTTCCGTACCAAAAGCGGAAAAACGGGACCCTATTACTAAAACATCACTGTCCGTCTGTCTGTCACCAGGCTATATCTCATGAACCGTGATAGCTAGACAGTTGAAATTTTCACAGATGATGTATTTCTGTTGCCGCTATAACAACAAAGATTAAAAACAGAATAAAATAAATATTTAAGGGTCCCATACAACTAACATGTTTTTTTCGTCGTTTTTGCCTTGTGGTACGGAACCCTTCGAGTGCGAGTCCGACTCGCACTTGGAAAGTTTTCGCTTTTCCACCCAAGCTTTGGTCCAGCGCTATTACGAAAATCCCATAAGGAGTATTGTTATAAGTAACGGTTAAATATTTTTAGATAGTCGATTCGAGAATCCCGGGGGGATCAAAATGCTCGAAGTATAGGATAAAAATAAAACGGTTCTGAGATGGTTAAGTTCATCAAAGGAAGGACTTGGTATATCGAGCCAATATTGGAAGTGATTTCGCTTTTATTTTCTCAAAAGCTTTGATGTACCACTGACTGAAGCTTGGCACATACGATGGAGTTGGTCAGGGGGATTGTCCGAAAGGGTTACCGCTGGCCCGGAACATAAAGGGCTAAGGAAGGAACACGGGTGGGTTTTAATCAGTTAAAGTCTGACTCTCCCTCCCGCTCCACCCAGAGCGGGAGGGGTCATTTGATGGTTTCTCAACCCAAAAAAAAAAAAAAAAACAAAAAATACGATGGAGTTTTGGAATTGGACACTAGTATTTTGCAGCTGTAAATAATAAATTCTCCCGAACGTACCTTTGTGGCCAACAAAGATTAGCCAAGTACGCAGAAATCATAATCAAAACCTAAAGTCATTTATCCAAACTAGGCTGAGAATCAGCACTTTTCGAACGTCAAAATTACAAAAGACAGTCCCCCAAAACGCCCGCCCTTCACCACTTTCTAGTGCTTTCGCTGGGGAGAAGAAGTGGAGCAACAGACTCCCCAGAAGCACAGCTGTCTGTTCAGTTAGAAAATACTTGATGAACATGTACTTGTCTGTGTAGTGCCGGACTTAAAGAATAGCACCACCCCATACTTCCCGTGGGTGTCGTAAAAGGCGACTAAGGGTCGTACCGGAGAATGGGCAGCAGCGTTCTCTATGCATTCCACCACCATACTATACTGCGATCGCCAACCCACCTGCCAAGCGTGGCGATTATGGCAAACCCCCCCCAACTTGGGGGAGGCCTATGTTCTGCAGTGGACGTCTTTCGGCTGAAATGATGATGAAAGGCGCAAAATTATGGATATGTGTTTTTGTTTTGTGACATACTTAATGGACGCCTCGATTGCTCCGAGTTGGTCGCACAGGTAACTTTTAACACTCCCCGGCGGCGCACTCGTCACACGACGATGTTACAAGTGCCTCGGCACTCGACTAATTACGCAAAAAATTGTGTATTGACCCGTATTACTCGAATTTATAACACAGATTTCTCACAAGTGGACCTACATTCAAAAAACAAATAACAAAAACCATAAACGAAGGCAATTTATAAACAACTAATCTCTTATTAATTATTTAGACTTTTTTTTTTCGTTTTAATCAAACTTTTTTTTGGTAAATCTAAACTTAACTATAAGTTATATTATACCTAAAACTGAATCTTTTGTATTTAAATGTCTCTTAGTGTAGTCCGTTCGCATGTTTTATTCATCTCCTAGTTATACAGAGAAACCTATTATTAGCCATACAATACTGTAATACACATACTCTGTAACATACTATTTGTATCGCTATTGGTTGCCTAAATAAATAAATAAACATTACAGGACACAGAACATTAAATTAAATTATTTGCCATATGTTAGCTACACGCCTATATACCAACAGATAATAATAATGTCTGTGTGGTGCCGGACTTAAAGAATTGCACCACCCCTTACTTCCCGTGGGTGTCGTAAAAGGCGACTAAGGGTCTTACCGGAGAATGGGCAGCAGCGTTTTCTATTTATTCCACCATCATACCATACTGCGATCGCCAACCCGCCTGCCAAGCGTGGCGATTATGGCAAACCCCTCCCAAAATTGGGGGAGGCCTATGTCCAGCAGTGGACGTGTATCGGCTGAAACGACAACGACGAATAATAATAACGGGCATCTTCTGGGCACACTCGTCCCATCACTGACTTCATCTATCGCTTTCCATCAGGCGTGATTGGGGTCAAGAGCGGGTCCATTTAGTAATAAAAAAAAACACAATAAAATCTATACTAGAAGATATTACAAGTGTGGGCGCAAACACAGGTGCACTCTGATTACTTGCTAATTACTGACTAATTCGCGATGACCACTTAATGATTCCTTGCTTCGAAACCATGTCAAGTCCTTACATTATCACGCCATCTTTTTTTAACGTATTCTCTATGACACAATGAACGAAATCGCGCGAAAAACGTGGAGTCGGCGTGGTTTGAACTGTCAAAATGTCACACTTTGGGCTCTATCCTTTTTTAACAGACTTAAAAAAAGGAGGAGGTTTTCAATTTGGTTGTATTTTCTTTTTATGTTTGTTACCGCAATACGCCGTCATATACAGCGTGTAACGGAAGGGGGGTATCAACCCTGAAGGAGGTGAATGTGCTCATAAAACTGAACAACGTTCCCCAAAGAACCTATGATGATACCTATGATACCCCCCATCCGTTAAATGTTGTATAAACCGATTTGGAAAATTCTTTTTTTATTTAAAAGGATATATTTCTATATTGGTCCCATTTTTATCAAAATCCAGTTCTGATGATGCAATGACGAGTCGGTGGCAAAAAGTAAAATACAGATCAAAAGAGACCGACTTCCGAAATTAAAGTTATTTTTCACTTTGTACTGTTTTTTTTTTCATTATCAATGTATTCTTGAACATAATATGTGCATATATTCAGTGTTAGCTTGTGTCCTTATTTAAAAAAATAAAAATTGGTTTATTCAGTAGTTTAATATGTGATGGTATATGTGATGTACGTATAGAATTTGAATAGGTATATCCTCCTTTGCGCTCTGCATGACCAAGTGCCAATAAACAATGCATATTGTTACAAAACGTATGAATACTAGGCAGATTCAATATAATACATAAAATATTACATTGCACCAATTGACTGGATTCTGTTGGCAAGTTGTTTATTAACTCGGAAAGCCATTTATTCTGTCATAAACTAGAATACAGCAAATATAGTGCGACGAGGAATAAAGATATTTACATAATTTACTTGTCGCTTGAAATGCAAAGTTGCTTGCAACTGAGCTAGTTTTGAGATCTTAGTTGACAATTCATTCTGATTTTGTAGATGGAAATTCTGTTTCTTAGACGGACTTTACTACAAATTGTTGTCAAATAAGAACTTGTTATGTTTTAAACTATTAAGGTGTTAAGAGCGTTTACGCCTTACGGCATTTCATACAAACTTTCAAGCCCTTGTTTTTCGAAACGAATGAACCTATTGTAATAAAACTTCATACGCATAAGCAGGATACAAAGGTTTAAAAAGTTAGTAGAGAACATTTTCAAAATGTCTTATTTAAAAAAAGATAACTGGAAATCAGTTACTATGGAAAATTTGAAATCGGTCTAATTTGGCTGTAACACTATTTTTCAGGTTTGGCAGAGGTGTACCCCATGGTTCACCCACATTTCACCAGTTATGTTCAAGTCCCATGTAACAGAGGGCGAGCCAATGATATTATATAAAAGAGGTAGATATGGCAGTAGCGCGCGCAAATTGTTGCAGACAAATTCAGACAATAGGCGTGACGACAGTATCAAATAATCAAAAATTTAATGATGTTAGGGGAAAATACATATTAAAAGGATTTAAAACAGTGATTTACTTTAATTTAAAAACTTGAGATTAATCGGATTTTCACTAAAATAAAAGATTAAAATACAGCAGTCGGCCATTTTGACTGAAACACCAATCACAGCGCATGACGTCACGCCTATGTAAACATCACTGTGGTTCACAGAGTACCTACACTATAGATAGTATACTGACAACATTTGATGTTTACCTAGGCGTGACGTCGGATCCGACGCCATGGCACTGTGAGCTGTTTTCGCGCCCTATTGAAAAAATATTAGAAAAATGGCTTCAAACTTCGTTAAACTTTAGTTTATTACCGAAATATAGGTGTTTTCGTAAATAGTAAATGTGTACGTACATTACGGAAGAGGATTTGAAAATCATTCGTCATGCCTATTGTTGTAGTTTAATTTAGTCCGCTAATAGCAGCGAGCAACACACTACAGACAGCTGTCTCTTTCTGTATCATACGTTCCGTATTATCTATAGCATAAAATAACAACGCAACAATACAGAAGATCGCTCAGTATGAACGTAGCGTGTCTTTCCTTTATAATATCATTGGGGTGAGCCTGTTGCCATCAACTGGGAAAAACACTTCAAACTTATTTTCAATTTTTCAGCGATGTGAAAGCCCTGGTTCTTTTATTTAGTTACTTCATACTTTTGCTTTTTTTAGAGTTTCGTACCTCAAAAGGAAATCACAGAACCCTTATAGGATCACTTTGTTGTCCGTCTGTTTGTCTGTCTGTCTGTCACGACCCTTTATCTCGGGCACGCGTGGAGGTATCAAGTTGAAATTAAAACCATATACTCAGATCTACAACCCCTTGAAGCTGTGAAAAATTTAAAGTTCTGAGACAACGCAATCAAAAGATACGGGCGTTTATGTTCCTGAATCAAAACCTATAGGATACTTCCCGTTAACCTAGAATCATGAAATTTAGCAAGAAGCAATGTCATGTAGAACAAGTAAAGGGAAAAATCCCAAAACCATAAATTTGTAGCTACATTAAAAAAAAAATCCCGTGATAAACAATTTACATACCTACTTTGTACAGATCCCTCGGTACGCGAGTCCGACTCACCCTTGACCGGATTTTTTTCATTAAGTAAGTTTTTCTGAAAAATCATAAAGTACCTATACAATCAGATAAAATCTTCAATCCTACAACCAATTTAGGTATTAACTCTTAATACTCTAACCTTATCTTGTTGAGGAAAATCGACGGCCCCATACATAACTACACTCCCACACACAAAACAATAGGTAGGTAGACACCTACCTCACAATTCCCTTGACGGATTTTTTCTTCCCGATTCGTCCTGTAACTCATTAAGAGTAACAAAAACTAAAGTAGGCCGAAGTTTGTCCGCCATTTTGCTAAACTTTGCACGTAGGAGCAAAAAAAATGGGCAAACTCTGCACGTAACGTTTATGTACGATCTATTGTTATCTAGAGGAGTGCAGGATAAGTTGGCTAGAAGTTGGTTGTTAGGGCTCCGTACCAAAAAGACTCAGTCTGCCTGTCTGTCTGTCACAGCTGGATATCTCAATAACTACTAATGCTATCAACTTGAAATTTGGAATAGTTTTAGATGACGTTTGCCCAACTATTTTGCAAATAAAAATAGATGTATGTATATTTTTTGCAACTTCTGGACTGAAAGGGGTCTGAATATTTCGAAATGGGGCTACTAGGGCATGAAAGAGCGCCGTTTGCACATTCTCAAACATTTTTTCGGTTTTTTTTTTAGGTCGCATAGTTTTCGACGTTTGATGAAAAATGTAAAAAAAAAAATTATCTCCGAAGTTTGCAAAGAGAAAAATCTGAAATAGTTCTATGTGTGTTCTATGTTATGTGTTCTATGTGTGTGTGTTCTAGAAGTATGTAAAGATTACAGGAAAATAAAACGAAGTCTCTAAATAGCCGACTTTTTCAGAAATCATAAACAAAAGTTACATTAGTTCCACTGTCGGTCAAGAGATGACGTTGACTTAAAACTGCAATATTCTACACCGCAGTGCACAGTGTTAAAGTGTGTTTTCTAATATTTTACAGTGTTTTATTCTCTAGAGTCTAGATGCACAGTAAAATCTACGTAGGTATGTGTCAGAAGATAGTGTAAAAGTTTTGGCATAAATAAAATAGAAGAGACACAACGAATAACTGTGGTCTCACAAAGTAACTACTCTGAAACAACTCATACAATTAAGGCTGAGCAAACAGGATAGCAATAAAGCCACCCATTGCATACATTTGTCGTGTCTGATTTATTTTTTGTTTTGTATTTTTGTGGTGTACAATAAAGTAGCTTCCGGCAGCGGCTTCGCCCGTGAGGTATGTAGATAAAAACTATCCCAAGTCCTTCCTCGGGATGCAATCTAACTCTCTGCCAAAGTTTATCAAAATCCGTTCAGTGGTTTAGGCGTGAAAAGGTAACATACATACAGACTGACACAGAGTTACTTTCGAATTTATAATATTAGTATGGATAGCTATATTATAATCACAAGGGTAAGAAGAGCTCCCTAGGTGACAAAGTTATTCATTATCGTCCAGCCAGTATACCCCCGAACAAACTCCCATTCACGCACATCTCCTATCAATTTCGAATCCTCTCACATCGAATCTCATTTCACCTTCACTTCGAATAGGGACCCAATTTTCCCGTCCCCCACTACACATAAGCGCATTGCAAATAAGCACGGCATCCCATAAAACTACACGACCCTATTCGATACGCACTTACGAATTACGATACGCACCTTGTATTACTTGCGATACATAAGCCTATACGACTTACGATACGTTTTTGGTACTAACAGTTACATATAAGTTCCTTTCGTGTACCTTAGAGTTTGCGTTGCGTAAGCACCTTGTAACTTTGTTGGGTCATAATGGTTTTGGGACGAATTGCTCTGAGGAGTTTAAGTATTATGTGATAGTATACCAACTATCTATGACCTACGTAATGATTTTATTGTTAAGGGGATTACAGGATCTAAACGCAAAAAAAACGCAAGTTTTATAATGCCTAAAAGTTTATGACCGAATACAGTAAACCAAATCAGAAAAATATATGATATTCTTCAGGATATAATTATGCTACTTAGATAGTGTGTTGAAAACATAATACAGCTAATTTTATACGATAGAACAAAATCACGAAGATACCTCTAAAAGTTCCTTGTATCGATTAAAACCCCTACTAATAAACATGGAATTATTCTGTTTTTTTTTTTGTGAGTTTATTCTACAAGCAATATATTAAAATACTAGAGTTGCGTCCTTATTTTTGAATCTAGCTCTAAGCCGCCCTTTGCAACATCTTTTTTTACAATATGGAATGCAATCAACGAATATGAATATGAGTTTTGGGACGATTCTCTAGATTTCGTTTGGGCCTTTATAGATACATGTTTAATAGGAAGTGTTTATGGCTTGATATATTATTGTCTTAAGGGGCTTACAGGACCTAAAGCGCGGTCACTGTCAGACTGCATAGAAAAGAAAGAGAAGCATTTATTTAATTACAAAAAATCTATTGTTTGGACTAAAAAATTTAAAACACTAGTGTTTTAGTATGTTGCTTGTAGAATAATCTGACAAAAAATCAGAATGATTGTATGTATATTATTACGGTTTTTATTGTAAAAAGAAAGTTTTTAGAGGTATCTTTATGATTTTTTTCTATCGTATCAAATTATTTGTAAGTATTATATTTTCAACACACTATCTACCTAGCATATATCCTGAAGTATATCATATATTTTTCTGATTTTGTTTACTGTAGTCGATCATATACTTTTATTGTTTCTAAAACTCGCGTTTTTTGTGTTTAGGTCCTGTAAGCCCCTTAAGAGGTTTCTGCCTAGCGAAAAGGCGTCATTTTATGTATGTAGTACTTCACATGAATGAGCAGTGGTGGCTCAGTGGTACCTGCCCCAACTTATGAGTTGTATATCGTGAGTTCGAACCCAGGCAGGCACTTTACATTTCATCACCACTTCTCTCAAAACAGTAAACTCATCATCTGCCTAGCCTTTTCCCAACTATGTTGGGGTTGGCTTCCAGTTTAACCGGATGCAGTTGAATACCAGTATTTTACATGGAGCGACTGCCTATCTGACCTCCACAATCCAGTTACTGGGTAATACGATACCCCTTGTTAAGGCTGTTTGTCTGACTTTCGGGCTCCTGACTACCCGTAACGACTGTCAAAAATCCACGAATGACAGCCGGGACCAACGGCTTAACGTGCTTTCCGAAGCACGGACGGGTCTCGGTATGTAAAGATGGTCACCCATCCACAGACCAACCGCGGCAAGCGTAGCTTAACCTGACCGATCAACCTGTGCGGCTCTTATTATTTAGCCACGGTTCCCTCCAACAAACAAATAGTCAAACAAACAGTGAAGTAAACTATCCTGAGGAAACCCGCATGTCACCAACTGGCACTGGACCCGCGTGTTGGATTACGGCCCGCGTGTTGGATTACGGCCCGCGTGTTGGATCACGGCCCGCGTGTTGGATTACGGCCCGCGTGTTGAATTACGGCCCGCTTTCTCTCACTGAGAGGAGGCCTGTGTCCCAGCAGTGGTAAAATTATGAGCTGATTATGCTTAAGTATGCTGTGCACAATCTATTCAATTTGACCTAAAAAGCGTCTTTATTTCGTAGCTTTTAGGTTGAATTTCGTAATTCAAGTTATATGCCATAATATAGAACATCGATGATAATAGATTGACCTAAAAGCGCCCTTATTTCGTAACGGTTAGGTTGAATTTCGTAATTAAAATTAAGTGTCATAATATAGTGTCCTATTCGTATTGAATTCCATTGAATTTAGCACTAAAACTGTTAGCTTTCATTAGTGCTTTTGCATTGTTTACGTTTATGTGAAAATAAATCCTTTGCAAGGCGTCAGATTTAGATAAAGAAGCTGTTCCATTAACTGGAGCTACCACAACTATCCTATTTTACTCACTTAAAATATTTCAACAATATTGTCTGAACAACATTATCTTGCAATTAAAGCAGATTTATTGCTAAAACAGTCCTTAAAACTGTCAACTAATGCAATAACATCTGTGTTGCCGGAAAACTAAGGAATGCGATTTACATTTAAATTCTCTTGCTACTTACTGCTAAACTAACTGCCCCTGGTCTCGTGGTCGCAAGCGAGACTGCTGAGCGTGGGGTTCTGGGTTCGGTTCCCAGGTAGGGCAAAGTGTTATTGAGTTTTTCCATAAGTTTTTAGTAACAGAAGAATCACCCGTAACTTCGGCTTAAACCACGGATTCCGTGCTTTGGCAGTAGACGTCGTCAACCGCTGGGACTAGAAGCACGAAATTTCAAAGAAGAGTTTTTTAACGCGATAAAATCGCGCGCGACCCAAAGGCACCGCTCGTTACGCGACTTGCGGTGCCTTTGTGTCGCGCGCGATTTTATCGCGTGTCGCGCCTGTTTGAAGGAACCTTTATAAAATGAAAGTGAATATTACGGATAGATTTTTGAAAATTCATCCTCTAAGGGGGAAAAAAGGGATGAAATTTTGTATAGAAGTTCATATTTTATACCGATGAGGTTAAGCTACGCTTGCCGCGGTTGGTCTATGTATGGGTGACCACCTTTATATATCGAGCCCCTCCGTGCCTCGGAAAGCAGGTTAAGACATTGGTCCCGGCTGTCATTCGTGGATCTTTGATAATCGTTACGGGTAGTCAGAAAGCCCGAAACTCTGACAACCAGTCTTACCAAGAGGTATTACCCAGTAACCTGGGAGATAGGCATTCGCTCCATGTAAAATACTGGTATTCAGCTGCATCCGGTTAGACTGGAAGCCGACCCCAACATAGTTGGGAAAAGGCTAGGCAGATGATGTGGACTTCCATAAAAAACAATGGTGAGCATCGAGGAAGGGTATTTGAAAATTCATCCCCTAAGGGGTTTAAATAAGGATGAAGGTTTGTGTGGAAGTTCGTAATTTTTACTGATGGGAAGTCCCTTCGAGCCCACGGACTTTGATAGAATAAAACTTCTTTGTTTGGTGCCTAGAGAAGTCTTGACGTAAATAAATCTGTAGAATGTTATTTACATTCTGAAGCAGAAGAGTTCCTATCTAACTGCAGGCAACAAATGAAACTGCCTGTCCGCCACTTACTAGAAACTAGTGGCGACATGTCTTGCAGGATTTTGTGGATTTTCTCTTTCTTATTTTAGGAGACTAGCGCCGCCTTTTTTTTTTTTTTTTGGATGGAAAATCATAAAATGGCTCCTCCCACTCTGGGTGGAGCGGAAGGGAGTGTCAGACTCTTACTGACTAAAACCCACCCGTGTTCCTTCTGTCAGAATGTATAATTTAATAGTATGGTAGACAATATAGATGTATAAATAAATATAAAATGCTAAATGAATAAATGTAAAAACCTAGTGTGTTTGTGCTCACCGTAAAACGAAACGTGCGCCTGCAACTGCAAACGCACGTCTTGTGTGATTCATAATCCCCGCCACTGAGTAGGCGTATAAAAACGGGTGTTGCACAAGCAAACGGGGAGTTGAGTTCGAGTGATTGTAGAGTGCGCACCTCTGAGTCTGAACTTAAATGTAAGTACTATGTGTTATTATTAATTTTAAGCACCATTGGTTGCTGTTGTGATTTTGAATGTTTTTTGTTTTATAATATACTTAAAAAATATAATCTTGTAAAGCCAATTTTTGTATATTTATTTCATACCTATATTTATATATCCTTATAACTTTATGGTCCACACAATTTAAATAAAGTAAAATAGATAAGGTAGGATTGTCCTACAAAAGGGTATGGCGATCCTACATTATCAGAAGCGGGATTCGAATTTGAAATATGTTTAAATAAATAATTGTAAACATTTTTTTTTTCTTCCTTTTTTTAAATTGTGTAACGGCTAAACCTGCGTAGTTTGCTTTCGTTATTTTTTTTAATTCCAGATAAAAATGGAAGAATGTACTGGTACTGCTGCGGGGCAAATACCCTCGCGGCACTCTGCGGGCCGATCTGATGTACATCGATCACGCAGCCCCGTACGTCGCTCTCCAAGTCCTATATTGTCAATGAGGACACGCAGGGAACGCATAGAGCATCTGAACAGTCGTGAGTTGCAATCGCCTCACAGCCGATACGATTGGTTGTCTCGCAGCCTTCGTAATGAGCGATTGCCTAGTCGCCAAAGTGACGGGCAATCGCCACGCAGTCGACGTGATGGGCGCTCGCCATGCAGTCGACGCGATGGGCGCTCGCCACACAGTCGACGCGATGGAAGCTCGCCACGCAGTCGACGCGATGGGCGCTCGCCACGCAGTCAACGCGATGGGCGCTCGCCACACAGTCGACGCGATGGGCGCTCACCACGCAGTCGACGCGATGGGCACTCGCCATGCAGTCGACGCGATGGGCGCCCGCCATGCAGTCGACGCGATGGGCGCCCGCCATGCAGTCGACGCGATGGGCACTCGCCATGCAGTCGACGCGATGAGCGCTCGCCACTCAGTTGGCGCGAAGGACAGTCGCCGCGCAGTTCACGCGATGGGCAGTCACCGCGCAGTAGACGCGATAGACAGCCATCCCACAGTCGACGCGATGAGCAGTCACCAAGGAGCCAACGCGACAGGCGTTTGATGTGCAGCCGAGGTGACAGGAGGTCACGCAGTCTTCAGCGTGGTGGGCAGTCTTGCAGCCGAAGTGACCGATGGCCTTCTGGCACACAGGACCAGCCTTTAGGAGCTCATCAGCCACTCCGCTACCTTGGTGAAGAACAGATCCGGAATCCGGGTGAGTCAGCTGCACATTCTTATAAAATTGACGATATTGCTCAGATTTTTCAAATGATAAAAACCTTAAATCAAACTGATTCGTTGGATAAACTAGGGTCTATGCAAAACACTATACCAGAATTTGATCCAGGCAGGAAAGAACAGACGATGACCATGTGGCTACACAAAGTAAACGAATGTGCACTCATTTATAGTTTGACTGAAAAACAAATTGTACACTTTGCCTTACCCAAGTTAAGAGGCGTTGCCAAGAGGTGGTACGAGGGTCTTTCGTCTGTCCTTTATTCCTGGAACGAATGGCAACAGAAGCTTCTGTCTGCATTCCCTCCGGAGGAAAATTATGGGCAAATGCTCAGTGACATGTTGGCTAAAAGGGCCCGATTTAACGATTCGTTAGAAGAATACTTCTATGAAAAAATTGGTTTCATAAATCGATGTGGTATAGAAGGCACTCGCGCTGTAGAATGCGTTTTGCACGGTATTGACGATCGATCTGTGAGGTTGGGCGCCGAAGCTGTTAAGTTTTCAGACCCAGATAAATTATTATCGTATTTACGTAACGTGAGAAATATAAAGCCGCTAAATGACCGTAAAAACGTTAAAGGTCCCTTGAATAAAAACGGTGACACACAGTCTCGAACTTCTGGGAATAGCAAGCAAACTCGTTGCTTAAATTGTAAACAAGAAGGTCATTTCGTTGCTCAGTGTCAGCGTCCAATTAAGAAATGCGGTAAATGCAGTAAAATCGGCCATGAAACCGAACAATGCTACTCTAAAATTCCAGCCCCAGATAAAACCGTTTTAAGAGTTGCTAGTAATGAAGTAGGCTTATCAATCGATGACTCTGTTTTGTTGAAGCCTAATCAAAAATATTTTAAGCAGGCTGTTGTCAATGGGGTCTCTGTGCAGGCCTTCATTGATTTAGGTAGCGAATGCTCCATGATTAAAGATTCTGAGTTTCGAAAGATCAGTAATGAATTTGACACCAAGGACTTGCCGATCCTGAGGGGTTTCGGTAATTCAATAGTCAGTGTCATCGGTAAATTTAACGCTCATATTATCATAGACAGTGCTGCCGCCAATGTTGACCTACTCATAGTCCCCGATAACGTCATGCCTTTTCCGCTTATGATTGGTCAAACGTTTACAGAACAGTCGCACATAATAATAAAGAAAACAAGCGATTGTTTAGATATATCAAGCCTGGGCATTCTTGAAAGCTATAACCACAAACTTAAATTATTTTGTAAAAACAAAACTGAAGTGTCCGGACTTACTATTGTCGAGGTATATAGTAACGACCCTAGTTTTGATGGAGAAGTATTCGTAGAAGGGAGTGTACGATATAAAGAACACGTCAATTACTCAGTTCTGTCTGGTATGTATTATGTTCGGAATGGCCTCGGACTTATAGTTATTACTTGTGCTCCCTCTTTGAGATTAAGCTTTGACGCTGACTTTTTCATAGCGCGAGGCCTAGTAGCCCACGAAGAGGAAGTATGTCACGTTTTAAATGTCATAAACTGTACAGCTCGTGTGCCTTCAACCTTAACAGAAGCCCAATTAAATATTGCTGATGATCTATTTGCTGAAGATAAAGAAAAACTATTGTCATTACTAAATGATTATCGAGAATGTTTTGCTCTGGATTTAACGGAATTGGGTAGTACGTCGGTCGGTAACATGAAAATAGACTTATGTGATGATCAACCGGTAGTTTATAGGCCCTATAGACTGGCAATTCCAGAAAAAGAAGTAGTTAGAGGAATGATCAAGGAGTTGTTAGATAATAATATCATACGCCCCTCTACTTCAGCTTATGCGAGTCCCATAGTCCTCGTTAGAAAGAAAACCGGTGAATTCCGACTTTGTATTGACTATCGAGCGCTCAACAAAAAAACTATTAAAGAAAATTATCCAATGCCTCTCATTGACGATCAATTGGATATTTTATCAGGGAATACGTTGTTTACCACATTAGATCTGGCATCCGGATATTATCAGGTGCCTATTGCTGAAACTGATAAACATAAAACTGCATTCGTCACACCTGATGGGCATTACGAGTTCAATCGCATGCCATTTGGTCTGGCTAATGCACCAGCAACGTTTCAGCGGTTAATGAATCAGATATTAGGGAATGCTCGACATGGGGAAGCTTTGGCATACTTAGACGACGTAATTATACCCAGTAAAACTTTTTCTGAAGGTATGGAAAGGTTGCAGTCTGTACTAGATTTATTTAAAAACGCTGGACTTTCTCTTAAACCATCTAAGTGTTATTTCTTTAAACGCGCAGTAGATTACTTAGGGTTTGAGGTATCGGAAAAAGGTATTCGACCAGGTTCAAAAAAAATTGAAGCTGTTGAACGTTTCCCTGTACCACAAAACCAGCATAACGTCCGTCAGTTTCTAGGACTGGCTAGCTTTTTTAGGAGGTATGTCCCCAAGTTTTCTATTTTGGCAAAACCACTCACCCATTTGTTAAAAAAGAATATTCCATGGCAATGGGGACCAGACCAAGACACAGCATTTAAAGTTTTGCAAAAGGAATTATCTCAAAAACCTATTTTGGCATTATACAATCCTAACGCTTTAACAGAATTACATACCGATGCTTGCAAAATAGGCATAGCTGGAATTCTTTTACAAAGAGATGAAAATTTAGTTCTCAGACCAATTGCTTATTTCAGTAGACAAACGACCCCCGAAGAACAGAATTACTCATCGTATGACTTGGAAACATTAGCAGTTGTATCCGCTCTTCAAAAATTTCGGGTTTACTTGGTTGGTTTATCTTTTAAAATAATCACAGATTGCAACTCGTTAAAAGCAACGTTCCAAAAAAGAGATATGCTTCCTCGTGTCGCGCGATGGTGGGAACAGATGCAAGAGTACAATTTTTCAATTGATTATAGACCAGGCTTATCCATGTCCCACGTTGATGCGCTCAGTAGGAATCCGGTATCAAGTTCGGAAACCGGAGTTTTCGCGGTGTCAGAGTCTACATGGTTGGCTACTGTGCAAAATGCCGATGATGATATACAAAGAATAATAGGCATTCTTAAAGATCCAAAATTTGATGACTTAGTCGATATAAAAACTAGTTTCAAACTAAAAAATGACAAATTGTTTCGAATAACTGCTGATGGGGATCGATGGGTTGTGCCAAAAGGAGTGCGTTGGCAAATTGTAAAGCAAAACCATGATGATATAGGTCATTTTGGTTTTGAAAAAACTTTAGATAAAATTAAATCCAATTACTGGTTTAATAAAATGCGACGTTTCATAAAAAAATACGTAGATTCATGCCTGGAATGCGCATATGCAAAATCATCCGGTGGGAAAAAACCTGGTTATCTTAACCCAATACCAAAAATAGCAGCTCCTTTTGACACAATACACATTGATCATACAGGTCCCTTTGTGCGAAGTAGTAGAGGCAATATGTATATTTTGGTTTTAATAGATGCCTTTACCAAATATATTTATTTGAAAGCAGTAAGAAATACTAAAACTAGTACGTCCATTAAAGTACTTAAAGAGTATTTTGGCATCTTTGGGGTTCCTAGAAGAATAATTTCCGATAGGGGATCCTCATTTACAAGTGACAGTTTTATAGCATTTATTAAAGAAAAGGGAATCAAACATATACTTAATGCTGTTGCTACCCCCAGAGCGAATGGGCAGGTAGAAAGATATAATAAGACAATTGTAGATTCATTAACAGCAAAAACTATTGGTGTGGCTGAAAATAAATGGGACGATCACTTGCCTGAGATACAATGGGGAATAAATAATACGTTAAACAAGGGTATTAATCGGACCCCTGCGGAAGCTTTATTTGGCAAACGGTTAACGGGAAGTAGTGAGAATAAAATTATTTCCGAACTAGAGGGTGATATTACTAAGACTAATGAACAAAATATAATAGAAATTCGTGACGAAATTAGTGAGCATATAGCTACCAGTCAGGACAAAGATAAATCTTACTTTGATAAGAAACGTTGTGCCCCGGTAAAATATCAGGAAGGGGATTTAGTACGTATTGAGCGTCAGGTGCCTTCTACAGGGCACAGTAAAAAGTTAATACCTAAATTTCAAGGTCCATACAGAATTACAAAAGTATTGGATCACGACCGATATCATGTCGAAGATACACCTCTCACAAAAAAGGGTGGTAGAGGTTATTCCACGATAGTCGCGGTCGATAAACTAAAACCGTGGCTGAATTTTAATAGGCCACATGATAGTGACAATGATTTATCCAACGAGTCTGATTAACAAACAAGTATTTCTATTTACAAAAAAAAAATATATATATAATAATAATAAACTAAAAGAGACTAAAAAGTCTTATTATTTTTAAAGACAGAAGGGTCTTTAATTTATATGTTATGTATCTTAATAAGTATATTTCTTACATGTGAAATTATTTATGTTGACAAAGGTGTCATATTATTAAGGACTAAAGGGTCCCATCATAAATATTGTTAATTGTATTCCTATAAAATGAATTATTGACAAAGGTGTCATATTATATTGGACGGAAGGGTCCTATAGAATGTATTATTGGCAAAGGTGTCATATTGTATTGGACGGAAGGGTCCTATAGAATGTATTATTGACAAAGGTGTCATATTTTATTGGACGGAAGGGTCCCATGAAATGTATTATTGACAAAGGTGTCATAATATTGTATTGGACGGAAGGGTCCCATAAAATGTATTGTTAACCATGGTGCCATTTTGTAGAGGATGAAAGGGTCCCACCGTACACTGTTTTGTAAAGAAGTTTTGTTTCAATATAACGTGTGATTACAAACGTAATGGTTCAATTGTATTCTTAATTAATTAATCAATATGAGTAATTTTATAATTTGTTATGTTATTGTATAAGCACGAGGTCATGCTTAGCATAGGATGGCCGACTGTCAGAATGTATAATTTAATAGTATGGTAGACAATATAGATGTATAAATAAATATAAAATGCTAAATGAATAAATGTAAAAACCTAGTGTGTTTGTGCTCACCGTAAAACGAAACGTGCGCCTGCAACTGCAAACGCACGTCTTGTGTGATTCATAATCCCCGCCACTGAGTAGGCGTATAAAAACGGGTGTTGCACAAGCAAACGGGGAGTTGAGTTCGAGTGATTGTAGAGTGCGCACCTCTGAGTCTGAACTTAAATGTAAGTACTATGTGTTATTATTAATTTTAAGCACCATTGGTTGCTGTTGTGATTTTGAATGTTTTTTGTTTTATAATATACTTAAAAAATATAATCTTGTAAAGCCAATTTTTGTATATTTATTTCATACCTATATTTATATATCCTTATAACTTTATGGTCCACACAATTTAAATAAAGTAAAATAGATAAGGTAGGATTGTCCTACAAAAGGGTATGGCGATCCTACACTTCCTTAGCCCTTTATGTTCTGGGTTAGCGGTAATCCTTTCGGACAATCCCGCTGACCCGGCAAGCTTCAGCCCTAAGGGGCCCCTCCTCGATGCTGACATCTCTTTGAGGTGCGCGTGGACCACGTACGCGCCGTCCGGCACGGGCCTGGTCCTGATCGGACGGCCGCCCTTATGTAGAGAAAAAGACGCTAAGATTTACCATTGTATCGATATCATATCAGTAAAGTTTTATCAAACCACGGATTTTTTTTATTTAACAAGCATTTTACTTGCCCCACACTCCCACATTCTACATTTTGGGAAAGCAATAAGCGCAGTACAAGTACGGGAAGGGAACGTTACGTGAGTCATACGGTGTAGAGGATAAGACGCTAAGATTTACCATTGTATCGATATCATATCAGTCATCATTTCAGCCGAAAGACGTCCACTGCCGGACATAGGCCTCCCCCAAGAAAGGGGTGTTTGCCAAAATCGCCACGCTTGGCAGGCGGGTTGGCGATCGCAGTATAGTATGGTGGTGGAATGCATAGAGAACGCTGCTGCCCATTCTCCGGTACGACCCTTAGTCGCCTTTTACGACACCCACGGGAAGTATGGGGTGGTGCTGTTCTTTAAGTCTGGCACCACACAGACCAAGTAAGTAAAGTCATATCAGTAAAGTTTTATTAAACCAGGATATCAGGCGCCTCATTTTTTACTCCGCATCTTTTACTTGAAGTGAAACGTCTCAACTCAAAGGTGGAAAATTAAGTCATTAGTGAACCGATCCAACGATGTTGGATTTCGGCACTCAGCATCTTTGACTCGACAGATCACTTTTGATTCATTTCGTGTTTAAACGTTTCAATTCAAGTGAAAATGTTTATTACTTATACTTACATAATTATGTTTGTTACTTCTTCACGCTTAAACGGCTGGACCAATTTTGATAAAATTTGTATGGAGGTAGCTGACACCCTGGATTAACAATAAGCTTTTTTTCGACATTTACTTCATATTTTGCAATAAATTACCAGCGTTGTGTCATCGCGCTTCTCTTTCTTTTCTATACAGTCCGACAGTGACCGCGCTTTAGGTCATATAAGCCCCTTAAAATGTGTTCACATTAAATCCGTCTTTCATCCTTCGCACATGGTCTCCCGACACCGGTAAGTTTGTTCGTAGAACTCACTGAGGACTTCCCTAAAAGCTTACCTACATTTTAGAAGAAATCCTACGCGAACTAGACTACATTTATATCTACCCACATATCTACCGTGGCATCGTCTTCAAGATGCAGGGATGGTATTTTTTTTAAATTCTTTCATTCTTTGGTTTGTCGAGAGCCCAGAATTTTATTTCGCGTAAGTTTTCGTTTCGGGCATTCTTAGGTGAAAAGTTAAGGGTGTTTTCAGGGGGAAAACTTGTAAATAGGTTAATAAATGAGGAAATACACTTGTAAGCTTATTTGCAGTGAATGGCTTAGTTTTAAACAGTATAGCATCATGTGTGGGTCCGGTGTGTGTTGGAAGATGTCTTCGAATTTTTGATTCTAGGACATACCGGTTCCCTCACTGTTTGCCGTCACCGTTTTGAGAGCAATGATGATGAAATAATTTACACTAAGTAAAGCGACTGACTGGGTTCGAACCCACCTCGACACAACTCGTAAATCGCGGCCCTTACCACTATTGTTCCCAAACCTAAACATAAAAACAGAAGAAAAAAACTGGCCAAAAGCGAGTCGGACTCGCACACGAAGGGTTCCGTACCACAAGGCAAAAACGCCGAAAAAAATACGTATGTTGTATGGGAGCCCCCTTAAATATTTATTTCATTCTGTTTTTAGTATTTGTTGTTATAGCGGCAACAGAAATACATAATTTGTGAAAATTTCAACTGTCTAGCTATCGCGGTTCTTGAGATACAGCCTGGTGACAGACAGACGGACGGACAGACGGACAGACAGCGAAGTCTTAGTAATCTTATAGTATCTTTTAGTAGTCTTAGTAGTAAAAAAATAAACATCCGAACTGAGAACCTCCTCCTTTTTTAAAGTCGGTTAAAAATAGTTTACTTAAGTTCCGACAATGTGTATGCACGGGGCAAGTCTTGCCAATAACCATTGCATTCCAGGCTACTCTTATAAATTTTCCTGTAGAAAAATCCAATAACACTTTTCCCCATCCAGTTATCGAACTCAGGACACAACGCTGGGCGGTCTCGCTTTTCACTCACCAACGATACAGACCATGTTTATGACACCCTCGAGAATATTGAGAAAGGCCTTATCTATCCCAGTAACCACAAAACTATAACAAAACCCAAAGGAAATACAATTTAATATAATCACAAGCCGCACTGAAGTTTAAATATTTGACATGTCACAGATGTTTTGCCCAAAATAGTTGTAAGCGAGTGTTAGCTTGGGCACAAGCGGTCTTTTGATGTTGCCCGGATAATTTTGGTCGACTATGTAAAAATTTAACAGAAGTCCCAGTAGGGTTATTGTGTAAAGTTTACTTTAAACCTCACTCAAGTGAGCGCAATTCGAAAGCGAATTCATTTGTTTTGAAGGGGGAAGCGCTGAGGTAGCCCGCGAAATTCAAATTTTCTTACGTTTTTTGCAATTTACTTGTCAGTATTAAGTTGTACGTTGTTTAAAATATGATTCGCGGTCGTAACAAATATGTATTTACAGAATTATAATCATTACAATCAGTAATACAACTTGTTAAGTAAGTATAATCCCCCAAATGTCAAGATTTCATGAAATAGTAATTCTTGGGGATTACTTGGTCTTAGAGAGTTGTGTTGATGACTTTAATGATTATAATTCTGTAAATACATATTTGTTACGGCCGCGAATCACGCATGTCAGACGAACAATGGGCCAAACTTACGACCCAATGGGTCCCTCTTAATGGCAAACGACATCGTGGCAGGCCCAGATGAAGATGGCGGGATGAGCTGGACTCCTTCAACAAGAACTTAGCAGCTTTCAACAGAGAGAAGTGGAAAGAGAGTAGGGGCTTTGCCCTGCAGTGGGACATCACAGGCTAGTAATAATAATAATACTTGAGTGAGGTTCGGAGTAAACTTAACAGAAAACCACTACAACTGTGTTTTATATTAATACCAATATGTTTATAGATTGTCAATTTATACTTCTGTTGCTTACTTGCCTACCGGCTACGATCCGAAACTAATCGGATTTGAAGGCTACGCGAACATTTGACCAACTCGTGCCTTTTGATCTTTAAATTAAGGATGTACGCTGAACCACATTATGAGTCAAAAACTTCATTTAAACTGGAAACTGCGTAGTAACAAAAATATCTAGTTTATAAAATGAGGAGCTGGGGTGGTTTGGGATTTAGAATTGTGGACACAAGTACCACATTAGTGGACACAAGTACCTCAATACTGACTTATGATTAATCAAATTATGACAGTTTAACACGTTGAACGCCAGACAGCAGACACAATAGAAAATCTATTGTTCGCGGTCACCGGTGACCGCGTTGGCAGTCAAAGCCTTAATTATTATGTCAATTAAATTAGTCTAAACTAAATTTAAGTTCAGGCATCTTTTTCTTTCTATTTCATTAAGGCAAGGACAGAAGATAAATATTAGTTTAGTCATGTCAAATTAGTCAGCGCCTGGCGTAAATTGACGTATTTTTAGTAGCCATTTTTTTAATCTCGTCTTAAGTTGTATATGGAGTATCTTAATTTGACAGGACTAAACTAATATTTATCTTCTGTCCTTTTCAAAAAACTTCATTTATATTACAAACTGCGTAGTAACAAAAATACCTAGTTTATAAAATGAGGAGCTGGGGCGATTTTAGTTTTAGACTGTAGACAGAAATACCCGGAGGGGCCCGTGGCTAAATAATAACAGCCGCACAGGTCGATCGATCAGGTTAAGCTACGCTTGCCGCGGTTGGTCTGTGGATGGGTGACCATCTTTACATACCGTGACCCCTCCGTGCCTCGGAAAGCACGTTAAGCCGTTGGTCCCGGCTGTCATTTGTGGAATCTTTGACAGTCGTTACGGGTAGCCAGAAGCCCGAAAGTCTGACAACCAGTCTTACCAAGGGGTATCGTATTACCCAGTAACTGGGTTGTGGAGGTCAGATAGGCAGTCGCTCCATGTAAAATACTGGTATTCAGCTGAATCCGGTAAGACTGGAAGCCGACCCCAACGTAGTTGGGAAAAGGCTAGGCAGATGATGATGATGAGATGATGGACTGTAGACAGAAATACTACCTTTTAGACTATACAGGGGTTATTATAAATTGGCTAGCTAAACTCCGCAGTGCAATGGGTTTTGATACATAAACATCATAAAATAAAATAAATATTAATTTTATGATTTCTTGTAGTCATCATATCACAAAATAATGAAGTTTCCTTAAGGTGAATGGATAGTGGTAGACCGTGAAATTCAAATTTTCTTACGTTTTTTGCAATTTGCGGGTCACTGTCAGATTGTATCTTGATCAAAATATGATTCGCGACAATAACAGGTACATATTTAGAGAATTATAATCATTACAGTCATTAATATATCTTTCTAAGTTAGATTTCTACCACCACCCACCAATCTCTTATGGAAAAGTGTTAACGAATAGAAAAGTGTGACTTATAATCATTAGAATCATTAATAATTATGTCTTTCTAAGTTAGATTTCTACAACCAACCACCAATCTCTTATGAAAAATTGTTAATAGTAGAAATCTATCTTAGAAAGATGTATTAATGATTCTAATTATTATAAATCTGTAAATATGTACCTGTTATTGTCGCGAGTCATAGTTTTGATTTGATTTCGCGGTCTCAACTACCCATTCACCTTAACCGTAAGTCACTGGTCTTGCTTATTCCCTGTATAAGAAGAAGCATAAAGAATAAAAAGATTGTCTTTATCAAGTTTATAGTGGATAAGACAGAGATAAAACAGAAGAAGAACAAGCAGCTTCAGGGGATCAGACCGGAATAACTCAAAAGATCGATTTTAAAGATAAGACCGCCCATTGTGTCACTGTTCAGCGGGGTAATTGAGTAACTTTACAAAAAATCTATTGTTTGGACTAAAAAATTAAAACACTAGTGCTTTAGTATGTTGCTTGTATTTAGAATAATCTGACAAAAAATCATAATGATTGTATGTATTTTAGTATGGTTTTTATCGTAATAAAAAAGTTTTTAGAGGTTTCTTCATGATTTTTTTCTATCGTATCAAATTAGTTGTATTATGTTTTCAATACACTATCTACTTAAATAGAATATATCCTGAAGAATATCATATATTTTTCTGATTTTGTTTACTGTAGTCGATCTCATCTGCCTAGCCTTTTCCCAACCATGTTGGGGTCGGCTTCCAGTCTAACCGGATGCAGCTGAATACCAGTATTTTACATGGAGCGATTGCCTATCTGGCCTCCACAACCCAATTACTGGGTAATACGATAACCCTTGATAAGACTGGTTGTCAGACTTTCGGGCTTCTGACTATCCGTAACGACTGTCAAAGATCCACGAATGACAGCCGGGACCAACTGCTCAACGTGCTTTCCGAGGTAAAGATGGTCACCCATCCACAGACCAACCGCGGCAAACGTAGCTTAACCTCATCGATCGACCTGTGCGGCTGTTATTACTTAGTTTTTATAAGCACTTCTATTCCAAAGTATTATAAATCATTCCGTGAACAATAACCAAAGCTTTAAGACTGGTCCCAACAAATTAAGTCTAGAAGCTTTGCTAATTTAAACTTCTTAATATTAATATCCCAAAATTGTTAGAACAACTTCTTAGACAAACAAAACAAAACTCGAAATTTCATCAAAAACAGGGAAAACAATACCAACTTCTGATATTCTCTTAGGCCGAAACTTAGGCTGAAAAATAATCTTGGCCTTATCCCTACTTCAACAAGTTGGATGGATGAGATGAGATTAAGAATGAAAGCTCCAGTGATAAAAAATAATTGATCGTTCAATGAAAAAAGTTTTCAATTAATCCGTGTCACAGGCTGCAGAGAGAATGAATTGGTTTTCAGAGATAATGGAATTTTTTAACGGATAGGTAGTCGACGGATTATCAGATGGGTAATGTTTACTGTCAGCTGTGGACATCTGCCTTCCTTCTTCAATGGGTCCCCCATCACTGAGGATCGTGGTTATTCTCCTGGTCACCCCTGTACGCTGGCAATCTGTCTCCATCGAGTCCGGTACAAAGTTGCCATGACCACTTGCTGAAGACTGCTTCAGAACGTAGCTTCTTTTACTTGGCCACCATTGTGTTGGCGATCAGCCTCATGCTTTCTCCTTCAGTATTGCCAACAATGACCAGCTCTTCAAAGTTGCTATCTCCCCTTCGCATTATGTGGCCGAAATTTGTCAAAATATATGCAGACACATTTGTGCGTTTGGCTGTCGATGTTATTTGGAGCATCCGCCTCCAGCACCACTTTTCGAATGGATCTTATCTATCTTCTGTCCTTCTCTTATACAACATCCCGACATCATTCGTCGGGCAGTTGTCTACCAGACGCACCCATCTGGTCGGAGGACCCTCCCTTTTCTATGGACGATTAATAAACTTTACACCCTGTTCCTCATACCTCTATGGGCATGCTCATTTGCATGTGAGAAAGTGGCCTAACAGACTTGGATCTATTTGTTTAGAACAACTGACCCAAAAATTCTTTACAAAACGGCCTTATATACCATAAGCTAACAAAACCTAATAATAAGAATCTAAATAAAACTCCTCAATAAAACAGTTTCATAAATACAAACAACAAGATAAATTCGACAACCGTTATTAGAAAACCAGAAATTTCAATTAACCCATCAAAGGAGTAATTACGTCGGTCCCTTTTCATTGAACCTCAATATTATTAACAAAATACAAAATTAATCATCATTTCATTTACAAAACATCAATGAAGGACATTACTTGGTAAATAATATAAACCTGTGTATTTTCACCCTAATGTCACAGACCAGAAGAAAAGAGACAGAAGGTCGAGTCACAGCCGGTCGATTCCGTAAAAATCTCACCGTGAAAACTTAGGTGATGTGAGTTTGTTTTTGCTAGGAATTGACACTATTGACAGCTCACTCCACGCTCACTTCACCTAAGTTTTCACGGTGAGATGGTTACAGAAGCGCACTGCAGGAAACAGTATGTTGAAATAAATTTTAAAACTAAATATTAACGAATCTACAAGTCTGATCGAACAATTACATATGGCGTGCCCCAGGGCAGTGTTTTAGGGCCTCCTCTACTTATCACACTAATATTATAAAGGCGAAAGTTTGTGAGTGTGTGTGTGTTTATGTTTGTTACTTCTACACGTCCAAACGTCTGGACCAATTTTGATAAAGATTTGTATGGAGGTAGCTGCAACCTTTTTTTTATTTGCGGATGGGAAATCATCAAATAACTCCACGAACAATCCCGCTGACCCAGCAGGCTTCAGCCCTAAGGGGGCCCCTCCTCGATGCTGCAATCTCTTTGAGGCGCCACCTTTGGTAGCTGACACCTTGGATTAACATATAGGCTACTTTTTATCCGGATATACCCACGGGATCGACATTTACGCGGGTGAAACCGCAAGGCGCAGCTAGTAAGCTATAAAATGATATTATGCCGAAAGTTACAAGTCACCCTATGTCACTTTTTGCCGATGACAACGCTGTAACCATTAATATCACAAATGCTGAAAACTGTAAGTGCGGAATCCAATCCCTATGATGATAAATGATTTTATTTTGTAAGTATGTTTGCACAAACACACATCAATCATTCTTTTAAAAACTAGATGAGGTCGGTTTCCTCTCTGACTAGAAACAAAGTCAGAGGTCATAGTCTCTTTTAAAGTCCAGACATAATCTTGGTCAGATCATGTGAAGACCATGTCGATCGATGTCTGAGATGGTCGTTTGAGGAAAGAACCACACAAATTGAGAGGACCTGTCCAGTCAGTGCACGCATTTGTCAGAAATCTTGCAGTTCAACTCAAAACTTAAGTAGCTCAGCGATTAGACGAACAATACCAAAGAAAGGACATTTGGGTAGGCCACATAAATTACTCAAACTGCCAGACCATGACAAAAACTAACAGAACAGAGAGAAAAATAAAAAAAAATTATAAAATGACCTACACAGTCTTCACATTCATAACATAGAACATATCAGTAAAACAGATTCTATTGTGCACACAGGAAAAAAAATTTACCTAACGCTTTCGCTTTAAGGTGAATTGGTAGTTGAGCCTTGAGACCGCGAAATTCAAATTTTCTTACGTTTTTTTGCAATTTGCAGGTCAGAAAATTTCGCGGTCTACCACTATCCATTCATCTCAAGGTGACGAATGCTTTTTTACAGAGACTGTATTGCCTATGTGTGTGTACGCCTGTTTTCGCTAATTGTATGGAGACGACCTTCTGTTTCTATCCATTCTGTGGCCACGTCTTAAGTCCACCTTAGATTCCTAATCAAATAAGGGTCGTTATTATATGGTCCTATTTAATCCAATTAAGATAATCTTTATTGGGGACTGTATTCCCTCTTTGTACCCCGAAATAGGGATCAATGGGGTTGAAAGAAGGTCTTATCTTTAAGTGTTAGGGGTAGGGTGTGACTTGCAGTTATTTTGTGTCAAATTAATTATATTTTGTAACTAGTACGCGAACGGTTCGTCAGTTATATTTACGTCTCAAGTAATATATCGAGTGGGCCTATTGCCATCATCATCATCATCATTTCAGCCGAAAGACGTCCACTGCTGGACATAGGCCTCCCCCAAGCACCTCCACTTCGATCGGTTCTGTGCTTCTCGGATCCAACGGGTTCCTGCGGCCTTCACAAGGTCGTCGGACCACCTTGTGAAAAGCCTTCCAACGCTACGTCTTCCGGTACGCGGTCGCCACACCAGAACCTTTCGGCCCCATCGGCCATCTGTTCTGCGAGCAATGTGCCCTGCCCACTGCCACTTAAGTTTGGCAATTCTTCGGGCTATGTCGGTTACCTTGGTTCTCCTGCGGATCTCCTCATTCCTGATTCGATTACGCAGGGAAACTCCAAGCATAGCCCTATCCATTACCCCTTGGGTGACTTTTAGCCTTCTTACAAGGCCCATTGTGAGCGACCACGTTTCAGTGCCATATGTCATCACTGGCATCAACCGGACATGAATCCAGGCTCCGGATTTCTACTGAGAAATTCTTAATGGAAAAACCCGATAACACTGCCCGACCTGGAAATCCAACCCAGGACCTCGTGCTCAGCACTGTAGTACTTGCGACCACAAAACCAACGCGGCAGTTCGCGAGCGAGAAGATTCATGATGTCTTTAAAAGTTTTACGAACTGTTTTTACGTTGTTCTCGACCACAGATTTAGATAGACCTAGATAATGCAAATATACTATGACGTAATAAGCACTAGTTAGTGATGGGAAAATCAAAATGAATCAAAGACGCCGCCGCGTGCTACACCCGTCTCGCCCCAAACCCGGGGCCTAGCGCCAGCGCTCACGCTCACCCAGCCAGCAGTACACAGGACTGAGCGCGAAAGTGGCGGCTTACGATTTTCGTACATAAGCTGGTGCGATTTTTGGCACGCAAAGTAGTTACTCTTTCGTTATCTAGGTATGTCTATATCTGTTTCTGTTCTGTTTCGACATTGTTGGTCTGGTTTGTTACTAGACTGGGTTCGATCGCAGAGTTGGGCAAATGTTATTGGGTTTACCACTAGGAAATTCTAATTGTCAGCCTAGATTCTCGTATGAACTATGTTATATTCAGGGTGTCTCTGGAAGTATGGATCAAATCGAATAGGGGCGTGGGCAAGGTCATTTCCGAACTTTTTAACCCTGAGAATGTCGGTGAATTTTTTACTGTTCAAAATGTCGTAAAAAAAAAACTTTCAGGGCTATTAATTTTTTTTAAGGTAGCCCTGATAGTTTTTAGTAAAAACGGAACCCTATTACTAAGACCTCGCTGTCTGTCCGTCTGGCCGTCTGTCCGTCTGTCCGTCTGTCCGTCTGTCTGTCACCAGGCTGTATCTCAAGAACGGCGATAGCTAGATAGTTGAAATTTTCAGAAATTATGTATTTCTGTTGCCGCTATAACAACAAATACTAAAAACAAAATAAATTAAATATTTAAGGGGGGCTCCCATACAACAAACGCGATTTTTTTGCCCTTTTTTGCTCGATATCAAAAATGGCAACAGGTAGGCACATGAAATATTCACAAAATACTCAGTTGTATTTTAACTTTAATAATAAATAATAAAATTAAAATAAAATAAATATTTAAGGAGGGCTCCCATACAACAAACATGTTTTTTTTTTTGGCGTTTTTGCCTTGTGGTACTCGCACACGAAGGGTTCCGTACCCTTCGTGTGCGAGTCCGACTCGCACTTGGCCTGTTTTTTTATGATTTTTTTCTTTGACCACTATGCGAAGTGATTGAAAAAAAAACTGGTTATAACTTTTGAACCGTAAAAAAATTCACCATTTAAAGCGATAGATGACGTCAGCATAGATGCTGGAACGAGTGTGCCCAGAAGATGCCTGTTCACTCTTGCTTTGAAGGCAGACGGGTTAAATGTGGGAGGGAACACAGATGCCGGTAGAGAGTTCCACACTTATACAACGTTATTTTTAGTATATGCGAAACCTGAATATAGTTTGTTCAGAATAAGTAACTGAATCGATTCCAATAATTTTTACCTCATGTTATATTTTGTCCCAAAAATATTTAAAAAAGGTTAAAAGTTTCACACCGAGTGACACTAAGTAGGTTATCCAATCTTCGCGCCGAAAGGTTAGGTACCTACCTAGGTACTATTATCAATAAGCGCAAAACGGCGCGGCGCGGGTGAGAACGTTTTTGTACAGACAAACAGGTAACTTAACAAGCTTATAACTTTGTGATTTTTCATGATACAGTTTTGAAATTTTGTACGTAGATTCTTTACATAAAAATACTAGACACGTGGTTCGGGTTTCGCATATACTAAAAATAATGTTGTATACTTACACTTATTATATGCAGATTATGATAACATAATCTGCCTATAATAAGTGTAAGTACATAGCTAGCGAAGTGTGGGTTTACTATCACACCCAAGAATAAAAGCGTATTTCACGATAACAGTTTACGATTCAGACCAAAATTCTAGAACATAGCCATAAATCTCGATTCAAACGAGATTTGCCTTGAGATTAGTACTGAACTCGTCAGCAAAGCAGATTTAGTAAGCTTATCTTTGTTGAAAATGTAAGTCAATCTGCCTAGCCGTTTCCCAACTATGTTGGGGTCGGCTTCCAGTCTAACCGGATGCAGATGAATACCAGTATTTTACATGGAGCGACTGCCTATCTGACCTCTACAACCCAGTTACTCGATAACACGGCACCCCTTGGTAGCACTGGTTGTCCGACTTTTGTGCTTCTGACTACCTGTAATGACTGTTAAAGATCTGCAAATGACAGCCGGGACCAACGGCTTAACGTGCTTTCCGAGACACGGAGGGGTCTCGGTATGTAAAAGATCCACGAATAGACCGCGGCAAGAATCTTAGATCGGCCCGGGCATAATCTATACAAATAAAATTCAAAGTCCTTACTGACTAACTGATATATCAACGCACAGCCTAAACCACTGGTCCTAGAGACATGAAATTTGGAGTGTGTGTTCTTTGTGAAGAGTAGGTATCCACTAAGAAAAGGTTTTTCGAAATTCCACCCCTAAGAGGGTGAATGGGGGGAGGGGGAAATTTCAGCCAAATAGTCAGCCTATAATATTCCCATCTCTGGGAGACAGATCTCCTCTCTGTGAGAGGGAGTGGGCCGTAGTATCCACTACCTTTCCACCTTTTCTATTTTCTAGTCAGTTTCACAGGGCGTTTTCGTTTCTGAATTCAAGGCTGGACTAAACGATAGTAAAGGAGCTTGTCCTTTCGCTTATTTTGCATTATCAGTCTTAGCACAGGCCTCCTACCTGTGAGAGGGAGTGGGCCATAATCCACAACGCGGGCCCAGTGCGGGTTGTTAGATATCACATGTCTTCGAATTTTTGGTTCTAGGACATGCCGGTTTCGCCACGATGTTTTCCTTCACCGTTTTGAGAGCAATGTGGTATTGAAATAATTTACACAAAGTAAAACCCCTGTCAGGGTTCAAACCTATGACCTCGTAAGACTGGGCCACCACTGCTCTACGAACCGTGCGGCTGTTATTATTAAGCCCCGAGCCCCCAGTAGGTAAGCTTATCTGTGTCAAAAATATAAGTAAACTCACCTAACCTCCCTTTTCTCCATTGTTACCCAATTTCGCCGCTCATGGATGCTGATTGGCTGACGCGGCCAAATGACAGCTAGGAACAATTCGACAGAAATTTCCGATAAGTGAAGGAAAGTGATTGTGAGTAAAATCCATGGAAATGTTTGGTAGGAAAAAATGCTGAGGCGGCTTGTTCGGTGATTATGCTGAGATCAGCAAAGAAAAAGGCTTTTTGTGATGGTATGCTATAGGTAGAGACGACACAGCACATCAAGCTAATACAATCTGTCAAATTTCTTTAATAGATTTTCAACTTTATCGCTGAAGCGTAAGGTTCAAAGTTGACTGGGAGAGTTTGGCAGTTTCGGATAGCTTTATGTGCTGGAGTCTGTACATGGAGGCATGGACATCCACGCACTCAGTACACGATTTCGAACCGCCTACCGTAGAAATTTTTCTTTGGTTATCATGTGTATGGCATGGTATCAATGGTGCAAAAATCTGCTGTTTCATAGAAAAGTGCAATAGCTACGCTACAGGCCGACCGCTTAAAGGCTCCTTCAAACAGGCGCGACACGCGATAAAATCGCGCGCGACACAAAAGCACCGCAAGTCGCGCAAGGAGCGGTGCCCGTGTCGCGCGTGATTCGCGTCGCGCGTCGCGCCTCTTGTAAGAGCCTTAAAACTAAGCACAAAATCCGTACTCTCACGTAACTTAGAACGAAATCCCAAGCGAATTTTCTTATACAATAATTTGAGGTGAAAATATGGGAAGCCATGTTCCGTTCGTCCCACGGCTGGGCTAATTGGACAGGATAACGGGAGATAAAGTATAATCCTTGTCTTTGGGACGATCCCTAATTTGACTTTAGGTGTTGTCAGTTCGTTCTCATTAGCTGGTTTTAGGGATTTTTTTTTTCGGGACAAAGCCCTTTTCGTGAAAATTGGGTTGTAGGATCGTCATTTTTGAACGACTGTTAGATATGCGATAAGTCGTGAGGAGGTAGAATATGAAACTTTCATATGAGTGCAATTTAAGTACTTATAGATGTATGAGGAACAGTGTGTAAAGTTCACTCATACTCTATAGAAAAGGGAGCATCCTCCGACCAGACAAGTGTTGTATCTAGCCGTTGTATCTATGCTAGTTGCGCGGTAAACTCTGCTTGCGAGATGCAGGAGTTTGCGTGACGTCAGTATGACGCGTTGTTCGCATGTGGCGTTGTAGATACCGCTGCATATTCAAAGATATTTTTTAAAAGCGGCCAAGTGCGAGCCGGTGCCTGTCGCATATGAAGGGTTCCGTACCACAAGGCAAAATACACGTTTCATGTATAAGACTCCCTTAATTTTTTTTACTTTATTTTATTTTTATTATTTGTTGTAGCGGCAATAGAAAAGACAATGAAAATTTCAACTGTCTACCTATTACGGTTCATGAGATACAGCCCGCTGACAGACAGACGGACGGACAGATAGCGGAGGCTTAGTAATAGGGTCCCGTTGGCCGTTGGGTGCAAAACAGCCAAGAGTGAGTCGGACTTACGCAATCAGGGTTCCTATACCAGAATTCAGGAAGGTTTTAATACATAAGGCTAAGAATTATCTACGGCACGACACTAAAACACTAATTTGTGTTTCATCACCACTGCCCGAAAAAGTGTACTTAAAGGAAAATGTATGAGACAACTTTAATTATAAATTACACTTAATTAAAACGAAAAGTATTTTCTAAAATAATTCCTATGCTCGGTACTGTAGTAAAAAACCACGTCTCCATTTCAAACCATAAATAATAAATCCATCTGCACTACACCCCTCCCAGGAACTACAGGAACTCAAAAAGCTGCACAGACCAAAAATAATTCTTTTTAGTTTTAATTTAAAATAAAACAACCTCCATCATAATTAAAACTGTGCAAGCAAACCCGGGCTTAGTTTGCAGTTGTAGTATTCTCTTTGCGGTATAAAAACATAGTCTATACTCTAATTTCGGCGGAAACGCTAAATTCCGGCACACTCATATTAAAATGAGACGGAGGTAGAGATATTTTAGCTCGGTATACGGGGTTACTTTTCAAAGACCATCCAAATTTTTAAATGGTGTTCTACCCATGAATCGGTATAAAAACATAGTCTATACTCTAATTTCGGCGGAAAAGCTAAATTCCGGCACACTCATATTAAAATGAGACGGAGGTAGAGATATTTTAGCTCGGTATACGGGGTTACTTTTCAAAGACCATCCAAATTTTTAAATGGTGTTCTACCCATGAATGTAAACAACTTTCACTATGGGACCAACTCTGAAATCACGAAAAGAAAATCAGCTGTTTCATACAAAACTTCAATACCTACTTGACCAAAATGTATGGAACAGCTGATTTTTTTTTTACGTGATTTCAGAGTTGGTCCCATAGTGAAAGTTGTTTACATTCATGGGTAGAACACCATGAAAAAAATTGGATGGTCTTTGAAAAGTAACCCTGTATGTACTATTAAAGCTTTCTGGCGATGTATTATTTTGAACTACGGGGTAATTCCGTAACACACTAACAGTAGCAATGGCTTTCATTTTGACAGTACAACATCCATTGCGTTATTTACGTTGTGAGCAGACACATTTCTAGAACATTTGAAGCAATGGATCAGCAATATCCTTCAAAATTATTCAAATTGCGACTGTTAGTGTGTTACGCAACTAGCGTGCTGACTTCTAGTGCTTGGCCTGGCTAGACTGGCAGCGCGGGACGGGGAGCGGGAACGCGCGCGATTTGCCTGTCCGCAGTCGAGCGCGGCTGCGTTCTGCGTGATGTCGTGTCCAGTGTTTGTCAAAATATAATACAAATAAAATATATATATAAATAAAATAAATATAATACTTATTTTTATGCATGAGGAAATCAATTGGGCGTGTCTGTGTTATGTGCTTCGTCTTCACGCACACATTCACAGCGTTTGTACACTTGGTTACAGACAAAGGTACAATCTACAGAATAGTTAACCACTACACTTGGTTAACCAATATTGCACGACTCATAATGCGAAGCATTTGAGAGTGCTTTACGATTGAATTTTTTTTTGCCCCCTTTCTCCAACTGTTTTGTTATGCACCTGCTAAATTATATACCACTAGCAGCTCCCCGCGGTTTCACCAGCATGAGTGTCGATCCCGTGGGAATATCGGGATAAAAACTATCCTATGTCCTTTCCCGGGACTCAAACTATCTCTATACTAAATTTCATCTAAATCGGTTCAGCGGTTTAAGCGTGAAGAGGTAACAGACAGACAGACAGACACACTTTCGCATTTATAATATTAGTATGGACATGGATTGTATAGATAATTTAATGGTGATTAATTCTGTACTTTTCAAAAATTGATTCAATTCAGCAGAAAGCAAAAAACTGGCCAAGTGCGAGTCAGACTTGCACAAGAAGGTTTCCGTACCATAAGGCAAACACGTCAAAAAAAACACGTTTGTTGTATGGGAGTCCCACTGAAATATTTATTTTATTCTGTTTTTAGTAGGTATTTGTTGTTATAGCGGCAACAGAAATACATCATCTGTGAAAATTTCAACTGTCTAGTTATCACAGTTCAAGAGATACAGCCTGGTGATAAACAGACAGTAGAGCCTTTGGGTACGGAACCCTAAAAACTAACTAATATAATATCTATACCTATTTTTTAAAGAGTTATTCCGTTCTGATTCCCTGAACCCCCACTCCCCTTCCCCCACCTCGATCAAACGATCAAATGAATCGTGCTGTCTGCACTTTTGGATTTTCCTAATATTTTGGTAATATAATAATTAAAACACTAAGGAAAAAACAAAATAGGACACTTACCCAAACGTACCGTACTTGTCGAAATTTCTCAACAACTACGTACTAATTAATTCTCAGGCCCCTTTTGCAAAACCTAACGTGGCCTAACCTTAGTATTTAGGTAAAGTACTAGGTAGGTAGTAGTAGGTTAGTAGTTTAGGTAATTTGTACTCTAACCCAGACAAAAGCGACCCTAGTACCACAGAATAAATAGGTACAGAAGGCCCGGTCCATACAACGAGCAAAAATTGACGTGTGCACGCGGCATTATCAGCTTATAATTGTCCCACTGCTGGGATACAGGCAGAGAGAGTAAATTAGACTGCCCCCAGTTGTTAAGTTTTAACCCACCCCACAATTATCCGCGTCACCCTATCAAACTATTACGTCCTCCATTCCGCAAAACTGTTTCAGGATCCAATTCCCCCATCCCCAGAATTTGCAGGCTTTTTCCACATCACTTCATAAATTCAAGCGCCAAGTTCTCAACACTTTGCGGGACACTTAACGGCCCTCGACGTAATAACAATAAAACTTCTATTGTGACTCGTTAGTGTCCTTCAATGTGTTAAAAAGTAACCAACTCAATTGACAGTTTTTTTTTTCCTGACATATTTTCTAAAACTACCCACTAGTTTTGCATGCTGTGTCTATCGCATCATATTGTACACTATGCTTGTATATTGCTTGTAATTTAAATTAAATTAAATTAAATATTTGTTTATTAATGGCAACTAGGCCCAATTGTTAGTAACATTATTCTTAAAATCTATTGTTAGTAAACAAACACAGAAACAAAAACAAAGAAGGCAACATGAGGCTAGCTGTGGGGTCTTCTGACCAGCACCTCCACAGCGTGCGACAACCAGGGTGCGTCGTATTTCTCTATCAACATACTTAGGATGCTGTTAGAACTAGACCGCGCTCTTGATAAGATTGAATTTGTTTTTTTGCGCATTATGGCGTAAAAATCGTCGGTATGCGCAAATGCGAACATACCGGACGCACTACAACTGCGTGGCAGTCCCAACCATATCCTGAAGCAGTTATTATATTGAATACGCAGGGCGTCTAGCGATCTCTTAGTATGCCTTACCCACAGGCCGCTCGTGTAGAACGATTGGCAATACGGTTTAAACAGCGTAATCTTTACCCCAATACTACAACGAGCAAACCTGTTTATCAGCATGTTAGCCCTGACCGCTAGCGCCCTGCGCTCTCGGTCTATATCTACATCGTCTTTGAGGTCTCCGGTTAGAAAGTGTCCCAGGTATTTAAAGGGAATTGCTCACTTTGTTAGGGTGATCTGGCTAAGCGTGGACAAGATATTTATTAATAAATAACTTGCATTTCAAAAATTACTTATATATAGGAAAGCAAATATTATAATAAAGTTGTAGCAAGATGCAAGAATATGCTTCAACTGGCATGTGAAAAATTGGAACCTTGCCGGGTAAAATCTTTGTAATAAGCTTATTCTTTTCTATAATATATTATTTGCCAGTAGTATTTTGATATAATCTGATTATTTACACATTATAGGGTTGTATTAGGGTGGTTATTGCAGTTCATTGCCGGATTATTGATAACACTTCAATAAGCTGCAAAGTGTGTCTTCTGCGATGCATTACATCAAAGCCACAATTAACACATCGCATTGGTTCCTCATTCTCATTCGAATTACGTGTAGCAGAGGAGTCCAAGTTCGTGCCGTGGTTGTCATTTAAAGCCGGTTCGAGGTCCATAATAGCGCCAGGTTCAACGTGAGGTGCAGATTCAGTGTCCAAGGGCAGGGCCGGGGTTCGTGAGGAGCGGTATCGGAGTCCATGATAAGAAAAACAAACGTTCGAAGCAGCGAGAAAACAAAACAACATCCACAGTGCACGAAAACAAAGCGAATGGTTTTTTCACTGTTACAGTTGTCAGATGTCATTTCACTTGACGTTAGAGATGTTCGATATGAATCGATACTTAAGTGGGTCGGTAAAACAGGACACGATTGATTTTCACATCGATTCAACTATATATACGATCCACTACAGTAAATTGATAAAGGTTGTTGTGTGTGAAAGTTAAATGAGAAAAAATTAAAATCTCTGGAAAAATACTATTAAGGCAGGCCGTTATTTTCCAAAAACACACTTCTCAATCACAACTGACATTGGCAAAATAGTTCGGGCAAAATCGGGACTCTGCTTTGTTTGTCTGTCTGTCTGTTTGTAAGAAATTGAATGGAATTAAAGGCGAACATATTAGAAAATATTAATTAAAAGCGATTTTATATCGATACTCGGATCGAAATGAGCCATTGCGAAGCAGAATATCGATACAAAGCAACAGGATCGATCATCTCTATAAGCGATACAGTAGGAGTTGCCAGGAAAAAATCTGACAATAATCGATTTATAGAACCGATCTAATCTAAAAAAAATATGTTACAATACTAATAACGTTTTCGATTGTTTTATTTTAAAACAATGTAAATGAGTATAATCTTCTCATACAATATTGACCGGTACTCGTTTTGCATACAAACACTTTTTTTGCCATAATTGACTATCTAATCGATTACAGACTGAAAATGATGTTTTATTTCCGTGCTGGTAACACTGCGTCAAACATGGCTATGCTTTTTTTAACTATAGGATACAATTTAAATACTCTTTATTTCGACTTTTTGTTCGTATACCTGGCTACTATGTGATGTGCAAAATATTTTATTTAGAATAAAGAATATTGTTTAGTAAAAATATTTTTTA
Source organism: Mesoligia furuncula (assembly GCA_916614155.1). Classification (NCBI taxonomy): domain Eukaryota; kingdom Metazoa; phylum Arthropoda; class Insecta; order Lepidoptera; family Noctuidae; genus Mesoligia; species Mesoligia furuncula. The sequence continues at coordinate 7,437,397 of OU744815.1, forward strand.
CCGGGCATCTTGTCCACGCTTAGCCGAAACTGGTGATTCCCTTTGTCAACTCTTTTGAGTGGCAACCCGTTAAGCTTTAAAACTGGGTTGCTATGTACACGTCTACCGGAGGCCTCAAAAACCATGTACACACTTTTGTTGACATTGTAGACCAGCCCAAGACTCGTGACATATCGCTCACACACGCGTAACAGCTCCCTGATCGAGCCGGCCGTTGGGCCCAGCAGCACCATGTCGTCTGCATAACTCAAGTTGTTTACACAAACGTTGTCTATCCAGCATCCGACACGCATACTGCTGAGTCCAGCGATGAGCCCGTTTATGTACAGATTGAAGAGCTTTGGCGAGGTCAAACCACCCTGTCTCACCCCGCACTCCAACCTGTACATATCGGACAGAGACCCTCCCCATCGAACGCAATTAAGCTGATTAGTGTACCAATATTTAAAGATCTCCAGGAGTAGGTAGTAAGTAAGGATAAACAAGATTATGCCAATAAATAAATAATTTTCCCTCTTGGTGCGAGGGAGTGGGTCGTAATCAACAACGCGGGCCCGTGCGGGTTGCTAGATATGACATGTCGTCGAATTTTCGGTTCTAGGACATGCCGGTTTCCCCACAATGTTTTCCTTCACTGTTTTGAGAGCAGTGGTGATGAAATAACAAAGTAAAGTGCCTGACTGCCTGTCTTCCGGTATGTCCACCACTGCTGCGTAGATGGGTCACTCCCGTATGGTAACGCTCCCGTTTGGTAACTCTCCCGTTTGGTAACGCTCCTGTATGGTAACGCTCCCGTTTGGTAACGCTCCCGTTTGGTAACGCTCCCGTTTGGTGAAGCTCCCGTTTGGTAACGTTCCCGTTTGGTAACGCTCCCGTTTGGTAACGCTCCCGTTTGGTAACGCTCCCGTTTGGTAACACTCCCGTTTGGTAACGGTCCCGTTTGGTAACGCTCTCGTTTGGTAACTCTATATACTTACCTATAGCGGTGTATCGCATGCACCAGGTACAGTCGCTAGTCGCGGGTGCGCTTGCACTCGCTGACTCGCTGTAAGTGTGGTGAGTTTATGTGTTTATGGCTCGTTATATGGAACATGGAACCGACCTTCTGTTTCTACCTCTTCTGTACTACCTATGTGGAACAATCATGTTTCAGCTGCTAATTATAAATGACAAATACGGAAATTGGGTTATTGTAGTGAGTCAATGGTGACTTTCATATTGTTCCGATTGCGACAAATGATTCATATTTTGCACGTATTTGCAGAATTAGATTGTGAATTTAGAACGAAAAACGGGCAGACCAAATATGCTAGTTGCGAGTGCGCTTACTGCGCTTGCGCTCGCTGTACGTGTAAAGGTGCATTCAGACAGAGCGAGGCAAGCACCGCAAATGATTTTTTTTTATATGTACAGAGGCCAGCACATTAAGCTATCCCAATCTGTCAAATTTTACCAATTGAATATGAACCTTATTCCTTTGTAATAAAGTTGAAAAACTATCAAAGAAATCTGACAGATTGGGGTAGCTTGATGTGCTGGCCTCTGTACAGTCAACAAAAGCGATAGGTTTGCTGGATCGTCGGATATAGTTGAAGTTTAGTAAGAAACCGATGGATGTTTTCAACTGAAATTTAATTTGATAAATGAGCTGTTTGTTTTTTATTAATAAAATAAAATTTTATTCGAGAACATCCATCGGTTTCTTACTAAACTTCAACTATATCCGACGATCCTGCATACTTATCTCTTTTGTTGACTATACCTACGGTTGCCTTGCCGAGGCAACCGTACATATAAAAAAAAATCATTCGTCATCGTGTCTATGTGTGCGTGGTTTTTTTTTTTTTACGGCAGTTCGGAGGTCAGCCTAGGATGCTGTAGTCTGCTTAACCGGACCTGACTGTGGCTGCCTCAATGAATGAAGAGTAAACTAGTCCGAGCTAGAACTCACTGGTGGCCATGGCCAAAAAGCACGCTGTCTCACCTGGCTTCGTGTCTGACAGAGCTAGTATCAGTGATGAGCAGTTAGACGCTAGTCTACACGAACAACGTCTAGTTCTCACGCACAGAAACACCGTTCCGAACTAACAAACCGAACACCGAACGAACAAAAATTTGAAAAGTGCTTCGAAAAATCGAGTTTTATGAAAACTACTGCATAAATCAATTACAAATAAAGTATATTGAAGTCTTCGATAACTGAGCTTTGTTGGTACGGACTTGGTTTTGAAGATTTTACAGTTCTTTTATTACTTATTTACACCCAAAGTTACGTTAAAAATAGCAAGAAAAACGAATCTTTGTTGGCTCATAACTTTTTAATGGCTCTTTATTTTACTATTCTGTTTCCCTACAGACAACAATAAGACAAAACGTTATCATGTTTAACTTTGGATGCATAATGTCAAACGGTGGAGTAATATTCTCCCGAAATTTGTATGGAAAAAATATCGACTAGTGGCACCTTAAGGCCGCCAGGGCTAAAAATCTTAAGCTTATCGACTACACGCCAAGGGCACCCGCTGTGGGGTACGGAGCTCGGCTTAGGCCCCTCGCCCACGGCGACTTTTTGTAGCGATGCAGTAGCGATGCTGTCGCGCGTTCGCATCGATACAGTCGCGATGCGGTCGCTAGCTGTTTGCCCTCGCCCACACCACGATTCTCAGTCGCGATGCAAACGCGATACTGTCGCGATACAAACGCGATTCAGTAACGGCACAAAAATGCCACGGTTGCAAGATGGACTCCGTTGAGGCAACATTAGTCACATTGTCTTTGGTGCTGCTTTATGTAAGAAGCCGAAGCGTCTCCACTCACGCGCCACCCTCCCTCCGTTCTCTCCCCGATGTCGTCCGACACGGTCGCGCGTTTGCATCGATATAGTCGTGATGCTGTAGCGCGTTGCAAATGCGACTAACGCGCGTTAGTACAAAAAGTCACCGTGGGCGAGGGGCCTTAGGGCATCTCTGGGAGAGAGCAGCACATGCTTTTTATATTGGGTCGAACTTAAAGCTACAGACTCAGTGGCGCGGGCTGACTCGAGCAAGGGTCGGGACGGACATGGACGAGCCTCGCGGCGAGTACGCAAGGAGATGTGTGCGTCCGCTTGCGCTCGTTCTATTAAGCCGACCTTCTGTAAATATCTATTTTATGCCCGTACTCTTTGTACGTACTGAGGTCTCATTATCCCAAAATGCTTACAAAATATGGCTAGACTAACGACCACATTTCTTTTCAAACTTAGCTGACGAAAATAGCCTGGAAAGGCCTAAGCGAATTGCGGGCAATGTTAGCCTGTACAAATGAGCAATACAGGGGCAATTGTTCACGAAATTAGCTCATTATTTCCATATCATGTGGGTAATGTTTGCGATAAACGGTCAACCTTTCTTGTCAGTTTTGCCTGAAGATAATTAAGTACCTACCTATCTCGGCACCAGGATCGCTTGGTTGATTTTTAGGGTTCCGCACCTCAAAAGGAAAAACGGAACCCTTATAAGATCACTTCGTTGTCCGTCTGTCAAGAGCCTTTTTCTCAGGAACGCGTGGAGTTGCCAAGTCAATTAATGTCAAATACTCAGGGCTGCAATTCTATTTCTATTTTTTTTTTTATTTTTTTTTTTTTTTTTTTAAAAACGTTGCCTCACACTATGAATTTCTCCTGTATTGTGGGTGCGTTTACAAACATTTAAAGTCACATACACAAACAGCCAGACCCGAAACAACTACTTGTAGGTCGTACAAATATTTGTTCCGTGCGGGAATCGAACCCGCGACACGCAGCGCAGCAGTCAATCGCTTAACCACTGCGCCAACCGTGCCGTCAATCTCTTTAGTGTCTCGAAAGACACTCCGACACGCACTTGTTTTTTTCTTTCATATACATGTACATAATTATTATTATTTTAAGTGTTAGCTTATATTATGTAAATATACCTAATGAATAAAATTAAAGCGTCTAAAATATGCATTGTATGGCTAAGACTCTCCTGAGAAAGACGATAAAAGGCAAAACAAACAGTACTAAATCATTATATTTTTTACTAGTTGCGCCCTGCGGTTTCACCCGCATAAGTCTCGATCCCGTGGGAATATCGGGATAAAAGTATTCTATGTCTTAAAGTAGGTCATGGTCCACCAATGTGTTAAATTTCATCCAAATCCGTTCAGCCGTTTTAGCGTAAAAGCGTAACAAACACACATACACAAAAACAAACTTTCGCTTCATAATACTAGATTAGATTTATAAGAATTTTGCACCTCTCTTGTTATCAAAATATTGAAATTAATTGCTGCCTGATGAATCCATTGATGTGAAAAAAAGTTTAAAAGCTCAGATTTCCTTACCTCAATCTCAACAATAAAAACTGACAATGAAGCCTGATCGTTTGTAAGTACTCCCGAACAAAAGAGATTTGTATTATTCCGAAAAGCAATCAATCAAATGAGAGTTGTATTTTTTTGCCCCACTTATCCTATTACAACGGAATGTATACAAAAATCGGTTAAGAAAAGAAGTTAATTTGAAAACACAAATATCATTCATAACGCTGATGATTTTCCAGAAAATCGTCAGTAATAAATAACAAGTTTTTTTTTTTACACATTTTCTGAACACTAGCTATTCCTCGCGGCTTCAACCGCGTGGAAACCGGGAAATATGGCACGAGAACGTAATAAATACCCTATGTCTTAATCTAGGTAAACAATGTATTAAATCCACGCGGCGTACGCCAGATAAGGCTCCCAGTTGGCATCTTTTTTTCCGAAATTTTTAACAGTCATCGTTATATTTCAGCCAATTTACAAAAAAACTTGAATGAATTATACACCTAAACCTTTCTCATGAATCACTCCGTCCATTGGTGAAAACTGTATGAAAATCCGTTCGGTAGTTTTTGAGTTTATCGCGTTTATACAGACAGATGGCAGGGGGACTTCGTTTTATAATATTGTGGCGCCATCTACATCGCCACATGTAAACTACGCATCTCACTGACGTCACGCAAAATCCTGCATCGCGCAAGCAGAGTTTACCGCGCGACTAGCATATATACAACGTCCCGACATGCATCGTCGGGCAGTAGCCCACCAGACACAACACCCGTCTGGTCGGAGGATCCTCCCTTTTCTGTGGAGGATGAGTGAACTTTACACCCTGTCCCTCATATCTCAATAATGTTAGTGATTAGTGATAATGATAATGTAGTAATACTATTCTATAAAGTTCACTTGGAATCCCACTCAATTGAGCGCACACAATTCGAAAGCGAACTCTTTTTAGGGTTCAGTACCCGAAGGGTAAAAACGGAACCCTATTACTAAGACTTCGCTGTCTGTCCGTCTGCCCGTCTGGCCGTCTGTCCGTCTGTCCGTCTGTCCGTCTGTCCGTCTGTCTCTCACCAGGCTGTATCACAAGAACCGCGATAGCTAGACAGTTGAAATTTTCACAAATTATGTATTTCTGTTGCCGCTATAACAACAAATACTAAAAACAAAATAAATTAAATATTTAAGGCGCTGTACTTAGTCAAAATAGGCTTCACAAAACAGTTTTTTAGCCAAATGTATACATTTTAGAGCAGCAAAAAAAATATATGTTAATCTTGATCATATTTATGAGTGGACCATTGTTTTCAAAACACGTTTTTGGTAAATTTTCTCGATAGAAAAAAATCATAAAATAACCATTAAAATTGAAATCGTTGCAATTGTAACTGTGTTATTTATAAACAAATCTTGATAAAATTAATAACAGTGATGTAATATATAATAATAAAGGGAACTGTTGTTTTTATTTATCGATTGAAATAAGATATTTGTAAGGATTAATGTATTTAATGATAAATAATTTGAACGAGTCGAACGAAACGTCGCGCCATCGCGGCGTCTTCTCGCTTCTCTTTCATTTGTACGCGGAGCGACAGTGACCCATATAAGTAATTGAAAACTACGGAAAAGCAGTGACCGCTGAGGCGCGCTGCTTGACGGACTTATGTCAGTTTGTTCCGCTCGCCGCTCAGAAAATAATCATTTACTTACGTATCTGTTTGTTGATGAAAGCTGTTTATTATATTTTATTATTAGTTTATTTTGTTTGTATAGATTATCTATAGATGCATAATTTCGACATATGTTTCCACAGCTCCGTTGGTCTAGCGGCCTCGTGCATTACTAAAGTTTACTGCATCAGTGACTAACGCTCCGGGTTCAAACCCCGCCATTCACTGCATACTTTTTGTTGATTTTCTTATTTGATATAAATGTTTTTTTTTATTATTATTTTACTTTTGCCGATTTTCTTGTTTGAATTTTTTCAGTAATTATTACTTTTGTTGATTTTCTTATTTTTGTAACAATTATAATGCAATTTTATTGTTTTTTCTTTATAGTAAAAAGAAACGGTTGGTGAACAATCCGTCAGAGGATAAACCATCGGAGAAAACTTTTCATGAGTAAGCTTATACATGGTGTTACAAAATATTGTAGTAACTAGTAATGCGACAGGAGGTCATTGAACTCATGTTTATGAACAACTTTTGAAAAAGAAAAAGGTCCATCACAAAAATTGTAATTGGTACCATCAAATTCAAGGGCAGCTCCATGTAACACGTAGAGAAAAGTGCTTGTTTGCTGTGTGGAGTGGTGAAAACAAGCCACTAAAAACAGAAATTAAAAAGATGACGATTTTTGGGAAAAAAAGGAAAAGCTGGTGTCGTTTTTCATGGACTGGCTTTTGCCTGAAATAGTCGACTCTCGGCGAGCTCGGGGGATGCCACTGCGAGAAAAAGAATCGTCATTAGGAGTCACATCAAGTGACGACAACAAAGAAAACGTCCCGTGTTGTAGTAGAAGACTCAATTTTGAAGAATTGTGACTTCGAGTAATTTTTTCTTTCAATTTATAACTTTACATTTCGCTGCGTACGCGTAAATCGAAAATAATAAAATAAATAGCTTTATTAAATTTTATGTATCCTTCCTGTTCGTTCACCTGTCCATCCATCCACCCAGTCCGTATGTCCACCCTTTCATTCGTCTTTCCACGCATCCGTCTGTCCACGTTCTATACACCGTAATTCGCGAAAGAAAACTGCTATTTTATACAAAAAGGTTATTCACTCGGGAAAAAATGTATGAAAAAGCTGTTTTTTTTCGATTTTAGGGCTGGCGCCATTGTAAAAGTTGTTCATAGTGATGAGTACAATGACCTTCTTTGGTATTGCTTACACTTTTTTGTAACACGCTGTATATTATTTTTCTTCAGAATCAACCATAGCTTAGTGGACCTTTTTTATCTTATTTTTATTATATTGAGTACTCTTGATTCTGAAGAAAAATAACTATAGGCATAAAAAAGATTGTTTTTATTAAAATAACACTTACGTATTGAATTATTTAAAAAAATAAGAAAACAAAAATATGCACATATTTAAAAAATAACAACACGAAAATATGTAGGTGCATTATACTTATTTAAAAAATAACAAAACAAAATATATGCGTCCATTGGATTCGAACCTGGTCATCAGCGCGGAAGCGCGGTTCGAATCCGGACAGTAACGCGCTGGGCCAATCGTGCATTTTAGTTGAGTAGCGAAATTACGCTTTTAAATATAATGGAAGTCGCGCATCGACGAAATTCTCGCGGTGCACCCCGCAGTGGGCGGGGACTACTCGTGTCCCACTTCATCTGCTTCACCCCCTCAAATACATAAAAGTCGTCTATTCACCGCGCCTTAAGGGGGCTCCCATACAACAAACGCGATTTTATTGCCCTTTTTTGCTCGATATCAAAAATGGCAACAGGTAGGCACTTAAAATATTTACAAAATACTCAGTTGTATTTTAACTTTAATAATAAATAATAAAATTCAAATAAAATAAATATTTAAGGAGGGCTCCTATACAACAAACATTTTTTTTTTTTTTGGCGTTTTTGCCTTGTGGTATGGAACCCTTCGTGTGCGAGTCCGACTCGCACTAGGCCAGTTTATTTTTTTAAGTAAGACGCGAATTCACAACGACACCGTTCGAGCTTCAAAGCGATGTTGGAAAGATGAAAAATAGGCCAAGTGCGAGTCGGACTCGCCCACGAAGGGTTCCGCACCATAAGGCAAAAACGCCGAAAAAATCACGTTTGTTGTATGGGAGCCCCCCTGAAATATTTATTTTAATCTGTTTTTAGCGGCAATAGAAATACATCATCTGTGAAAATCTCAACTATCTAGCTGTCACGGTTCATGAGATATAGCCTGGTGACAGACACGACAGACAGACGGATAGTGGAGTCTTAGTGATAATTGGTCCCGTTTTTACTCTTTGGTTACGGAACCCTAAAAAAAGGTTATAAAGTACCCATTTTTTAAAACGTTAACAAAAGAAAATTAGTCACAAAAATTTTCATAGAAAATTTCCGAAAATTAATCTTATAACGTAACAAAACGAAGCACAACCATCTCATTCTTAAAATTTCACTTTTAAAAAGTACTTTTCTTTGTAAAAAAATACTTCAAAAACCCTTTCACCTTCCTGAATTAAAACAGGCTTTTAGTACCTTTTGGGGTTCCCTGATTACAACTTCAAGAGTCGACCGTAATCACGTGGGTTGGGTTCCGCATAATTATGTAAAAACAGCCTTTAAAAGTGTTCGTTAAAAAGCAAACGAGAATACAGATGTTCGTTTAATTTATGATTTTCAGGAATTTTCAGGCGAGCTTGGCAGGGTAGATGGATATTTATATTCATAGCTGAGGCTTTGTATAAATTGATTTTAATAAATTATAATACTGATTGCCTTTGAAGTTCGTTATGAAATGTCACCGCAAATTTTGGATGGATGACTGCTTCTAAAAATTTGCCATTTCTACAAATGGATGCTGTTGCCAGCCAGATATTTGCTCACAACTTTGAACCCTCAGCGAGGTAGTAGCGTAACAAACGTAAAATGGGAATCGATCGCAATTTCTTTCATTATGACAGTTCAGCCACGTTCATTGCTTTATTTACGTCGTTGAGCAGACGATTTTTTCGAACCTATGAAGCAATGGATTCCTGATTTCCTTAAAAATCACACGAAAACCATGAAAACGACACCCATGATGAAGAAACTTCCGCACCTATCTTGGATTAAATTTTGATTTCTGGAATCGTCAAGTCCTATATCTTGATGCCTGCCCCATATTGATGTCTAAAATCTGCCATTTTGATTTTATAAAAAACAAAATAGCCTATAACTATCGTGCGACCCGAATGAGTCGATATACCTCATATAATAAAACCAATCCAGCCACGGTTGGTAGTCGTTAGAATGCTTCGAGGGTATAAAGAATCCCACATACAAAGATTCATAGGTACGCATGAAAAACATAACCCTGTGTTTGCTGTCACCCAGTCGGGTAAAGGGCTCGTACAATGCTCATCATCATCTGCCTAGCCTTGTCCCAACCATGTTGGGGTCGGATTCCAATCTAACCGGATGCTGACACCAGTATTTTACATGGAGCGACTGCCTATCTGCCCTGCACCACCCAGTTACTGAGTAATACGATACACATTGGTAAGAACGGTTGTCAGACTTTCGTGCTTCTGACCACCCGTAACGAATGTCGAAGATCCACGAATGACAGGCACGACCAACGGTATAACGTGCTTTCCGAGACACAGAGAGGGTCGTGGTATGTAAAGATGGTCACCCATCCACGGACCAGTCGCGGCAAGCGTAGCTTAACCTGGTCCGTTTGAACCGTGCGGTTTTTATTACTTAGTACTTAGCCACAAGCCTTCTCGTACAATGCTCTGTGGATTCAATATAACAACGCTTTCAGGGTAATGTTGGGGTTACCGCGCTTTTGCGGTTCGTCAGGGATGTTCTCGGAGTCAGGCGTGCGTGATTATTACGCGCTTGTGCAGACAAGTGTCATGGCGTCGTGTACGCTATAGTATCAACAGCCTGGTTCCTATTTTGATTTTTTTTTATGTTGACTTGAAAGAACATGGCAGTTGAGAACGTGTCATGCTCACAATGTCTTACTGATGTTCGTATAACTCGTCAAAATGTAGGTAACAGCTGATTTTTTTTCGCGATTGCAGATTTGGCCCCATAGTAAAAGTTGTTGATGAGTACCTACAATGGCCTCTAAAGAGGTTGTTAATGTTTTACCAATAACCCTGTATATTTAGATAAGGATTAATATCATGTTTATAAAAACACCTTCGGAAATCAACGCATTATTTTACTCCGAAAAAACTACTTCCACTGCCAGTAAATCCATCACAATTAGTTGAACACGAGTAAAATAACGACTATCCAATCGGTAGTTAGCACCGTAGCAGTTGGGTTACAGCCAAATATGGCATTTTAAACTCTTTCACTACAGAACCGGGTGCTGGCAATGACTTGAAAAAACAATTTCTCACCATTTTGCGGAAAGCGATTATGCCAAACGATGTTTATGAGAATACAAAATAAGAGATTCAAAGGGTGTTGAAAATGTAAGTGAAGGTCAAATTAATGCGCTACTATTGAGTGACGGTAATAAATTGACTTCTTACACTGGACTACCATGTGACAGGAAGTTTATTTAAGAGAACGCACATTGACAATAAGTATGCAGGAGCGTCCGATGAAGCGTGTCGAAGTTTAGTAAGAAACCGATGGATGTTATCGACTGAAATTTAATTTGATAAATGAGCTGTTTGTTTTCTATTAATAAAATTAAATTTTATTCGTGAACATCCATCGATTTCTTACTAAACTTCAGCTATATCCGACGATCCTGCATACTTATCTCTTTTGTTGACTGTACATACACTCACATTCGTACAGTGGACAAATCTTAAGCATGCTCACTTATGAACATATTTCTGCGGGAGCGCAGCCAGTGACAAACCTCACCCCTTCCTTGTTTCGCCCAATGAGAGACAATATGCATTTGTGTGAGTAACGGGCGTGTTACAAAAAATAACAAACATTAGCCAGGGTGCGAATTTTAAACTGGCGTAGGAACTGAATAATTGTTATATTTGTCAAAAAAAAAAACTTGGCATAGGTATGCAATGCCGGCAACGCGCATGTCACACCAGCTTTACCGTGGTCTACCTCGACGGCGTCCCCCTTCAGGCGAGAGAGTGTGTTCTAGTGAGTGACGATCTTGACGAAATGTAACTTATTATTTTAAAAATTTAACGGCTCGAAGGAGCCTGGATCTCATAACACAGAGAACCCTAGAGGGTCTAGGAATTCAATCCACTTGAATGTAAACTTAACAAAATAAAGGACCATGTGTCAATTTGGGCCCACGTTTTCAACATTGTTCAACAGTGATTATTTATACGTCATATGAAAGCTCTTAAAGTGTACTTTATTTCATTATATGACAGTTAAGTTCAAATCCAGCGCGAAAATGGTTTTTTTTTTCGTTTTTTAAAAACATTCTACATTGTTCAACAGTGATGAATCAAAGTACACGCCAAGGGCTGTCATAATTATGACTTAGGGTTCATCACTTTTGCACAACTTTGAAAAATGGGCCCAGTATTCATTCAAAAGTGCCAATGGTCCTTTATTCTTATTATTTACGATACTATTCCTAACCACTGCAAGTACTGCAACCCTATAAACTGGAATCTACAAGACTCACAGATATAGATAAACCTAGATAACGCAATAATCACGATCTGTATGAAAACCAAGGGTGACTAAAAACCATTTTCTGACTACCTACTATGACGTCACAAGCACTATTTACTGATGGGAAAATCAAATTGACTTAAAGACTCCGCCGCGTGCGGCACCCGTCTCGCACCACCCCAGGGGCCTAGCGCCAGCGGTCACGCTCACTCAGCCAGCAACCGGTCGATTCTGTAAAATCTCACCGTGAAAACGTATGTAAAGCGAGTTTGTTTTTGCTAGGAATTGACACTATTGACAGCTCACTTCACCTAAGTTTTCATGGTGAGATTTTTACAGAATAGCACCGCAGTACTACAGGACTGAGCGCGAAAGGGACGGCTTACGATTTTTATACGTAAGCTGGGCACATGAAGTAGTCTCTAGCGTTATCTAGGTGTATCTATATATGTGACAATACTAGTAAAGCGTCGAGATAATAAGATCATAATGTCAAATACAGTTACATTTCTCAATATATGCCTTGTTCTATGTATTATTAAGAAAGATAAAAATAAAGGAAATCTTGTTTATTCTGCACGAACGCATATAACTAATAACCTCCTTTTTTTTTGAAGTCGGTAAAAAGACATGTTACGATAAACCATCTAATCACCCTATTATAAATGTGAAAGTTTTGTATGTTTGGATCATCATATTCCGCAAAGAAACGTATAATGCTCTTATCCCAATTTATTTGTGGTCGGCGCAACATGTTAGAAAGAAAAGAAAGAAAATATGTTTATTTGCGGCAAAGATGACGTATTAAAAAAAAACTGGCCAAGTGCGAGTCGGACTCGCACACGAAGGGTTCCGTACCACAAGGCAAAAACGACGAAAAAAACATGTTTGTTATATGGGAGCCCCCCTTCAATATTTATTTTATTTTAATTTTATTATTTATTATTAAAGTAAATATACAATTAAGTATTTTGTGAATATTTCAAGTGCCTACCTGTTACCTATAATATTGATATCGAGCAAAAAAAGGCAAAAAATGACGTTTTTGTATGCGAGCCCCCCTTCAATATTTATTTTATTGTAATTTTATTATTTATTATTAAAGTTAAAATATAACTGATTATTTTGTGAATATTTCAAGTGCCTACCTGTTGCCATTTTTGATATCGAGCAAAAAAGGGCAAAAAAAAAAAAAAAATTCAAATTCAATAGTCTAGCTATCGCGGTTCTTGAGATACAGCCTGGTGACAGACAGACGGACAGACAGCGAAGTCTTAGTAATAGGGTTCCGTTTTTACCCTTTGGGTACGGAACCCTAAAAAAAGAACAGAATAACAATTTGGGAGAATTCATGCGTGCGTTTGTCTTTTTCTTCCATGCTTCTCTATTAGTCGTCATCTCGGTAGTCACCCCCTTTTTAACCATATCATCATTCACACATTTCATCCATCGTTTCTTTGGTCGCTACTCTTATAACCATCGACATCCATACTCAAAACTCTCCTCACGACTTTTGCCTCGTTCCTCCGTAACACATGCCCAAACCATGACAACCGATTTCCACACAACTCTTCAGTTACCGGTGCCACTTTCAGACTTCCTCTTATGTACTCATTTCTTATTCTATCCATTTGTGTGACACCACACATCCCTCTAAGGATTCTCATCTCTAATGTTCATCAAAGTTTGTCAGCCAGTGTCAAAAAAAATATTTCTTTCAAAATAACTCAAGTAAAATAAGAAAGAGATCCTCCACAAATAAATTGAATTATGGCAATAAAAACCACGCACCTTGTACAAGCCCCGGATAAAAGAGACATATCACGACCGCTACCAGTCATCCCTAAATCCCATATTTGTTTATTTGTCACTCAGGTCATTTAGCAAAAGCATTCTGCCCGTATTTTTACACCCTGTACTTATTTGGGTTATATTTCTCATCCTACGTTTGTACGGGTAGTGTGGTTATGCAATTCATCGGGATGGAAAATACGGGTATTGTGGTAAAACCCCGGGATTTTCGTTGTTATGTCATATTTACCTACAAGCATCGGGCTAGGAGTATAAATCCAGCTGGAATAACTTTGTATATTTTCAGAATCCGGTTTTTCGTGTGGAAGATTATTTTGTTTGATTAATTTTACGTTGCAGTTTAGCGTATATATGACTATTTTTCTCTATGTGGACGTTGGAATAAATCAAGGATACAATTTATGCATATGCATTTATGCATAGATGGGCAGGATTATCTATACCAGTAATAAAGCGGAAGAGTTCTTGTTTCTTTGTTTGAACGCGAGAATCTCTGGAACTACCAGTCCGATTTGAAAAATTATTTTTAGATTTGATAGCCCAATTCTTGGGGAAGGCTATTAACAATCACGCCAGGACTTTTAGGAGCCGATTCGACGGGATGGGTCGGCGGAACAAGAAATCTCACGCGGACGAAGTCGCGAACAGAAGCTAGTAATAATAATATAATATTGGTATATGACAACGATTCTATACTTACAACAAACGGTTTAAGTAAACGGCAGAAGTTCTGTATAAAGCTAAAATTCTACACTGTCACACTATAAAAATTGTACTTACAACCCTACATAAAATTAAAAACGTGTTTCTTAAAGCTAGCAGAAGTAAGTATGTCATGTATTTCGTTACGGCGACATTCGTCTTTGAGAATATGCCGCTTTTAAAATGGAACGTACAATCCTCATTGGCAGGTAAAATTCAACAAAATAGAAAACGCAGAACCCGTGTTATCCACGTAGCATTTCCTTAGAGACATCCCGGGCCCCGGGATCCGGGAATCCGAGACGCCTGCCAACACTAGCCCGTGGCTGATTTATTCGCGGCAAGCGAGAATTTAAATTAAAACACATTAGGAGCATATAATTTGTATTTGTGTATGCTTTTGTTGGATTTTAATGTGGTTTATGTTTGTGGTGATGACGTAAGAAGTTAGAGAACAAATTGTTGGCTTTTTTTTTTGCTGTGTTCTTTTAGATCTGAAGATGTTCACTAATGTTTCAGCCATTTCAGAGAAATTGCAGAATTGGAATTGACATGGTCATTACGTTTGATGAAATCATTGGTGATCTCATATAATGCCTATTATTAGTGCATCGGAAGACTGCTACTGTTTAACCATAACAATTCTGAAATCACCATCATCATCATCATTTCAGCCGAAAGACGTCCATTGCTGGACATAGGCCTCCCCCAAAAGGGGGGGTTTGCCATAATCGCCTCGCTTGGCAGGCGGGTTGGCAATCGCAGTATGGTATGGTGGTGGAATGCATAGAGAACGCTGCTGCCCATTCTCCGGTACGACCCTTAGTCGCCTTTTACGACACCCACGGGATGTATGGGGTGGTGCTATTCTTTAAGTCCGGCACCACACAGTCTTCATTCATTCAGTCATTCTGAAATATGATGATAATATAATATATATTCACAGCCCGCCGGATGGACGGACAGTCGCCTGGACGGACGGACGGACAGCGGAGGCTTGGTAATAGTGTCCCGTTGGCACCCACCGGGCATGGAACCCTAAAAAGGCACTCTTTAGTTGTCAATTAGTCGAAAAGATGAAGCTATCTGCCCATTTCAAAGAGTAGTAGGTTTCTATGGATAAAAATGAACAAGAAACTCGATGGATACTCTTTTGATTGAAAATAAGGCCTATTTTTACCCGACTGCGCGACGCAAAGGAGTGGTAATGTGTTCATCAGCCTATGTATGTATGTATGTATGTATGTATGTATGTATGTATGTTTATATGTTCCTTTGAAGCACTATACAGACCAAACGCCTGGACCGATTTTTATGATTCACACGTTAATCGATTCCTCTTAGTCCGGCGAGTGTCACTAAAGACATGACGTTAGTGAAAATTCAATATGGCGACTACTGGACGCCATATTAAATATTTTTTAAAATTTTTTTTTTCAAAACCTATCGAGTGGGGTATCAAAATAAAGGGTTTTAAAAGGTGATTACAAAAATATATACAACATATATACTTAAAAGCAATTCGAAGTGACAAATCGCAAAAAAACACCTACCAAGAACTAAATCGTCTGCGAAATCTTTCAAATTTGTAAACTAAAAAGCTGGAAATAAAAAAAGTAATTTAAAAAAATCAAAAAACCCGACTGCGGTAAAAAACTTAAGTTAAAAGAAACTGAAAAGCTAAAAACAAGCCCATTTTAAATTAAATAAAAGTTGGAAGCAGGCGGGACCCATTTGAATTTGAAAATACAATAAAAATGATGTGGGTCCCGCCTGCTTCCAACTTTTATTTAATTTAAAATGGGCTTGTTTTTAGCTTTTCAGTTTCTTTTAACTTAAGTTTTTTACCGCAGTCGGGTTTTTGATTTTTTTAAATTACTTTTTATTAAAGTGTGTTTTCGAACCCTTGATTCGTAGCAAGAAAATATGTGGATCTCCAGCCAGTGTTTTTCGTGCCAGAAATTGTCTGGCTAGACTGTAGGTAGGATAGAAAAATGTCTGCTAAATTAATTTTTGCCGAGTGTAATTCTCATACACTTATACAGGGTTATTGGTAAAACATTAACAACCTCTTAAGGGGTCATTGTACTCATTGTTATGAACAACTTTTACTTTGGGACCAAACCTGAAATCGCGAAAAAAAATCAGCTGTTCCCTACGTTTATGTTCGTATAACTCGTCAAAATGTAGGGAACAGCTGATTTTTTTTTTCGCGATTTCAGGTTTGGTCCCATAGTTAAAGTTGTTCATAATGATAAGTACAATGACCTCTTAAGAGGTTGTTAATGTTTTACCAATAACCCTGTATAAAGGTCACGCTCGTTTTCTCTGGGGTGTCGTAAAGGGCGATTAAGGGATAGCAATGGTTACGTAACATAATGGGCAACACACCTGTGGTTTAATATCAAGGCAAACAATGTGACATCAGACAGATCTGACTGTGTAGCGAAATGAATAGATTATGCATCATGCAAAGGTTCAAATCATCATGTTTTTTTTTTTTGCAAATTCGGAATGAAATTGAACATAAGTATAGGTATTTAGAAAGAAAGAAAATACTTTATTTGCGGTGAACATGACGCAAAAACCTAAAATAAAAAAAAGGTGTAACACATGCGTCATATCCACGCCAAACGGCTATCGCTCAGCATTATGCGTTACTAGCTGCGCCCCGCGGTTGCACCTGCGTAAATGTCGATCCCGTGGTAATATCGGGATAGAAAGTAGCCTATATGTTAGTCCACGGTGTCAGCTACCTCCATACAAAATTTTATCAAAATTGGTCCAGCCGTTTCAGCGTGAAGAAGTAAGGAACATATAAACACACACACACACTCACAAACTTTCGCCTTTATAATATTAGTGTGATTAATTTATTATTTAACTAGCTTCTGCCCGCAACTACGTCCGCGTGAAATTTCTTGTTCCCCCCCCCCGTCCCCGTCGCATCTCATCGCCTGCCCGCGCTCTTAATTCGTTTTCCCTTAACTTCTTTCTTACTTTTGTTTCTTATTGCTCCGCTCCTTAGAGTCCTAGCGTGATTTGAAAGCCGTTGTAGTCTTCCTCAAGAATCGGGCTATCAACTGCTAAAATATTTTTTTTAAATCCGACTGGTAGTTCCAGAGATTAACGCGTTCAAACAAACAAACTTTTCAGCTTAATTAACGAACTACCGAACTACCTACTACAAACCTACTTACAAAAATAAAATCATTTAATAAACATTTTTTTTTAAGTAGGTTTGTACAAACACTTTTACACGTCAATCATGTTTTTTTAAAACTAGTTGAGGTCGGCGTTTCCTATCTGACTACTCTGAGAAGAAAGGCCGAAACAAACTCAGAGGTCACAGTCTCTTTTAAAGTCCAGACATAATCTTGGTCAGGTTATATGAAGACCACGTAGGTCGATGTCTGAGATGGTCTTTTGAGGAAAGAACCACACAGATTGAGAGGACCTGTCCAATCAGTACACGCATTTGTCAGAAATCGTGCAGCTCAACTCAAGACTTAAGAAGCTCAACGATTCGATATAATAACGAAGTGTAATAAATAAATTTAATAGGTTCCATGTTGTGCAATGAACGATTTGTTCAACACCTGCAACTACAAGCTAAAATAGTTTTTACGCAGTATTTCAAAAACTGTCCAAATAAAACAAACATTCAGCAAATTAAACAATGAATAAACACACGTTTCAAACATAAAATCGAACTAAACATTTATTTGAAAATCAACTGCCAGATTTCCAAGCTAGGGCGAATGATGAAAAATTCAGAAAAAGCTCAAAACATACTGCAAACATTTCGACATTCGCTGACAATGCACTAGGATTGGCGAGTTTGTTCCTCGTGTCGGCATTCAGAACTCGACACCGGTGTCGGCGTCCGAGGGCCATTAACCGACACATTTCGCTGACGCGCAATTCACACGTTCAAATGGCACTTTGAATGGGTATTTTTATTTAGTGGATATTACGTACATATGCTAGCATATTTCCTCGCTACATTTGCTCTTTTGCATGAGAGAATCTGCAAGCGGAATCATAACATACGAGCTTCACATTTCAAGTCTCCGAAAAGCTTCAAAGTTTCAAGAGTTTTAACGAATCAAACAAACTAAAGCTTCTCAAAACACAGACAAACAATTCGCCATTCGCTGACAATGCAGCGGGATTAGCGCGTTTGTTCGACACGTCGGCGTAGTCTGCGTTTCGCCGACACTGCTGACGGCGTCCGTTGCTCATTAGCCGACACATTACACCGACGCGGAACTCTCACGTTCAGTTTGAATGAATGTTTGAATAGAGATTATAACTGAAACTAAAATGGCGGATAGAATTAGAAGTTTGGAAGGCGAATATAGTTATTAGTCTGAAAAGTAAGTTATACGTACGAAGTACCTACGTGCTGCTGTAGGAACTATGTAGTTGGAATTTTCAAAGTGGAACACTGGAGAGCTTGCAATAGTAGGATTCACGTACCTATGTAATCTGATTTAGGGTTTGTTCAGGCATTGCAACAGTAGGTATTAATTCTAGGATTGAGAGCAGAGCTCTTGCAGCATTTGCGCAGCTTAGTGGCGTCACAAATCTGTGCAAAATACTCTGCTGAACTTTGCAACTGAACTAAGAATATATTAAGTATATGTTTTTTCTTCGGGAGAAGACTACGGTCCCGTTAAATTTTCCAAGTAGGAAGACTAAACACTATCCCTTAACCCTCTCAAGCGTCAAGGGTACACCAAGTGTACATAAGAGAAAGTGCTTGAAACGTCAGCGGTACACCAAGTGTACACAACAGTGTCATTGTTATAACAATGACTTTACTACGCTCATTCAACTACTCCGACGCGTGGGGTGTTTCGACAGGTAGGCGGGCACACGGGCGAGAGGTTATTGGAGTGCTGAAAATAAAGCATTTCAGAAACACGATAACTTATTTATGACAGTTCAAAAACTAACAAAAAAAAACTGGCCAAGTGCGAGTCGGACTCGCACACAAAAAAAACATGTTTGTTGTATGGGAGCCCCCCTTAAATATTTATTTAATTTAAATTTTATTATTTATTATTAAAGTTAAAATACAACTGAGTATTTTGTGAATATTTCAAGTGCCTACCTGTTGCCATTTTTGATGTCGAGCAAAAAAAAAGGACAAAAAAATCGCGTTCGTTGTATGGGAGCCCCCTTAAATATTTATTGTATTTTGTTTTTAGTATTTGTTGTTATAGCGGCAACAGAAATACATACTTTGTGAAAATTTCAACAGTCTAGCTATCGCGGTTCTTGAGATCTGGTGACAGACAGACAGACAGACAGACAGACAGACGGACAGACGGACAGACAGCGAAGTCTTAGTAATAGAGTTCCGTTTTTACCCTTTGGTTACGGAACCCTAAAAAAAGCAGACATTCTTATACAAACCACACATAAAATGCGCCAAAACACCATTTTTGCGTTTCATTTGAAATTACTCGTAGGTGTGAACGATGGAATGAAATTATTGATTGTCTCAATCAAGTATTTAGAATAGGTAACCATTTTCATCAGTAAGTAAACGATGTACGGACGCCAGCACATCAAGCTACCCGAAACTGTCAAATTTTCCCAATCAACTTTGCCAACCTAATGCTTTAGCGATAAAGTTGAAAATATATTAAAGAAATTTGACAGATTGTAGTAGGTTGATGTGCTGGCGTCTGTACCCTGATTTCGTAACACTCTTTCAATGACAAGTTGAAACATTTAGAAGGATATTGCAAATCCATTGCTTCAGTATGTTCGAAAAGGGTTCCTTCTATCTGGCAGAATATTGATGCTCCGAAATTTATTTGTCACACTTGGCATAATCTTCTTTAACCCATAGTACGCCGGAACGTAGATCTACGCGAGACACAATGGCCTTTTAATTGTGTCTGTAATTAAGATATACAAGGGGTTAAACGAATATTATTAAGGCATAAAAATTATTTACCGACTTGTTGACAGGCCTGCGCTGTCCTCCCGTACCTATTGTAATCTGGAAACATTGTAAAAGCCAATTATTTTTAAAAAGAGTAACCGTGGAGTTTCTTGCCGGTTCTTCTCCATAGGAAACGACCAATTGGGACCGTGCACCTAGCTTCTGACGTTTCATAAGTGCCCATGTAGGTTTATGTCATAGATATATCCGTGGTTTATGTGAAATAAAACATTTTGATTTTTGATTTTACCATAATTAATGTTTGGCCGAATGTTTATATGTCCGAATTTACAATGGCATACTTTTAGGATGGCAGGATTTCACTTGGCATACAATGAAGATGGCAAAGTTTTATTTGGCATAATTTCACTTGGCATTCTACGAAGATAACAATAGAATTATTTTTTAACGAATATAGTTTGTTCGTTGTATTTTTCCATGGTATTTAAATTAACTATAAAAATAATGGTTTCTATAAGCGATCTCGGGACTTGGGGCACCCCAACTTGGGTTAAGTTAGGTCCCTTTAAACCCTGTAAATAGAAATACCTCCGTCGACTACCTCTTATGTATTAGTGTTAGTAAACCAACTTAGACCCTAATTAAACTTTTTAATTATTATGGATATGAAATTTATGCCTAAAAATGATTCTGACTTACAAAACAAAATTATGAGTTTTGAATGTAAGATAAATAAGTGTATGCCAAACGATTTTCTGCGAAATGAAGTTTATGCTATACGCTGTTATGCAAAATAATATTATGACATAAAAAGTTCTGCTATAAAGGAGGGACCCATTTTCAAGATTGGTGATTGGCGCCTCAAAGAGATGTCAGCATCAAGGAGGGGCCCCCTTAGGGCCGAACCTGCCGGGTCAGCGGGATTGTCCGAAAGGGTTACCGCTGGCCCGGAACATAAAGGGCTAAGGAAGGAACACGGGTGGGTTTTAGTCAGTAAGACTCCCTTCCGCTCCACCTAGAGCGGGAGGAGTCATTTGATGATTTCTCATCCGCAAAAAAAAAGGGGGGGGCCCGTTCGAAAAATTTGTCAGCTCAAAAGCGTAAATAACGCAATGAATGTTATTGAACTGTCAAAATGAATGCAATTGATACTGTTATTGATAGTGTGTTATGCAATTATGCCGCTGGCTGAAATATAACCACATTCATCTTGGGCAGATCTATAACTGATCATGATTGGTACATAGTAACAATGCCCTCCAACCAAGCACCATCTTATTCGGGTCACACGATAGTTATAGGCTAGGTTTTGTTTTTTATAAAATCAACATGGCGGATTTTAGACATCAGCAAAATAGTGTGTTGAAAAAATATTGTGCCAGGACCATGTGGGCCCCCCCACATGGTCCTGGCACAATATTTTTTTTGTTGGGGGTAAAGACAAAGGGCTTGAGACGATTCCAGAAATCAAAATTTTAATTTGATCCAAGATGACGGCTGCGAAAATTTCGTCATCATGGGTGTCGTTTTCATGGTTTTCGTGTGTGCTAGCGGTATCCGAGGATTTTAAGGAAGTCAGGAATCCATAGCTTCATAGGTTCGAAAAATTCGTCTGCTCAACGACGTAAATAACGCAATGAATGTTACTGAACTGTCAAAATAAAAGCAATTGATACTGTTGGTGTGTTATGAAATTACGCCACTGGCTGAAATGAAACCACATTCATCTCGGGCAGATCCATAACTGATCATGATTGGTAGATAGTAACAATGCCCTCCATCCAAGCACCATCTTATTATTTTCCTCTACCCTCGAGCGATATTGACAAAAAACCTTATTAGACGTTGGTTGACCCTCGAGGGTACATGAAATTACGTCGGGTCGAATTGACCCCTGACATAATGCAAAAATGTCGACGCCATCAGGGATAGGAAGGGTTCTTTGATTATATAAAGATCAATTAAATTACTTTTGTTCGTGTTTATTATGTTGCGTTGAATTAAAAGAGTTTCAACAAGTAAGTCAATATACTTCAGACAGAAGTCATCATCTAGCCTTTTCCCAACTATGTTAGGGTCGGCTTCCAGTCTAACCGGATGCAGCTGGATACCAGTATTTTACATGGAGCGACTGCCTATCTGACCTCTACAACCCAGTTACTGGGTAATACGGGCTGAAGTCCGCAACTCCACGTCAATGCGCGTGTTTTGCGTACGAAGGGTACTGGGTAATACGATACCCCTTGGTAAGACTGGTTGTCAGACTTTCGGGCTACTGACGACCCGTAACGACTGTCGAAGATCCACTAATGACAGCCGGGACCAAAAGCATGCAAGCTTGCTTTCCGAGGCACGGACTAACCGCGGCAAGCGTAGCTTAACCTAAACGATCGACACATGCGGCTGTTGTTACTTAGCCACAAGCCCCTTTGTCAGACCGACACGAAGTATATTTACCAAATTGTATACAGCATTGTATAGTGCTATTCTGTAAGAAATTTAGGTGAAGTGAGCGTGGAGTGAGCTGTCAAACTGTCAATAGTGTCAATTCCTAGCAAAAACAAACCCACTTCACCTAAGTTTTCACGGTGAGATTTTTACAGAATCGATCGGCAGGAAAGGCGAATCAAGTTGAAAAGAGAGGTCTATGGTCAGTAGTGGGGGGGGGGGGCTATGGATGATGATGATGATGATGATACAGGAAAAAATATTCTTCTTTCCATTATACTGACAATATTCATTTTTATGTGGTGCCGAATAAGATTTTAAGCTTCTTAAATTAAAGTCGCTTTTCGTGTCCGCCTGTGACCGCGTTGGTCTTCTAAACTACGCAGCGGGTTTTGATGCGATTTTCCACATCTTTTACAGAAGTTATTCCGGTAAGTTTATATATGACGGAGATGGTATAATGTGTCTCGTTATTACCAGGCCTTTTTTAACTACTGTGGGCGTACTATTGGGTAGTGTTGGTTATTGCGCAATAGAAAAACCGTTTGCAGTTCAAATCAGATTATGATTTCACGAACAAATTTAATAACACTAGCAAATTACACACTGTAGGTACAACCAGATACGGAACGCGGGGCAGTTTCTGAGCGCATGTTATTCATACGATGTCCAATGTCTAAGAGAGCTCCACCTACTACTAGACTCTGTCAAGCGCCAACAGACGGTGCTGGCGTTCCGAATAGTCAAACGAAGGACTCCGTCGAAGCGTTGTCGTCACAGCGCTTCCGCCTCGTTGTCAAGTCAACTCCCGTACTAATGATGTCTCCCACATGTATATGCAACTGTAAGCGTCTTCACGAAAAAGAAGAAACGAGCATCGATTGCGAGATTGCTCACTGCGTGTTGGCAATTTTTAACTGTTATTGATTGCTTCCACTCACAGAGAGGAGCCCTGCATCCCAGCAGTGGGACATTTTATAAACAATTTTAATACTCAAACTCAAAGCATTTATTTTAAAAAAAACAAAATGACAGGGACTTTCGAATTGTCGATTAAAAAGATTGAACTCCGAAGCGTCGTAGTTACCTCCACGGACACTCTTTTAAATCATAAAATTGCTACAAAAATTAAACCTAAATTTTTGTTAATAAATTCTTAACTTTAATATCCATTATTCCTTTTCTAAATACATGTGAGCTATTCTTCTCTCATTCCTCATCTTTTTCATCCGACCGCTTCCTCACCATATAATAGGCTGATTAAAATGCAATTATTTGCCACGGTAATTTCTTTTCACCTGTCGCAGGCAATACTGTGTTTTATTATCGTAGATATATCGCCGAATTTCCTTTACAGACAATTCTTTCCATCCTAAAACAAATGCGATTCCAGATCGTAAGAAGCTTTTACTCACACAGCATATTCAAGTTCGGGCGCGTTTTTCCTGTGGTGGTTTTTTTCGCGCACTGCTTAGGGCTTGGAGTTAAAGATCCAAGTTTTAGACGCGCTGAGATGCGCTCTGTTAGATTCTCAATGTTCGGCCCAACACAGAGAGTCGAAAATCCAGTACGCGATAAAATTCCACAGTGATATTTTTACGTCGTGTGTGAGCAAATTTCAAAAACAAACATATATGTGATTCCCCAGTATCATGATACATGACATAAATCTTAGACGTAAAGTATGTAAGCACATCTACATTTAAATCTGTTATACGAAAAACATTCAAAGAATCTACAGTCGTGCCAGAAAAACCATATTATGTATTCCCTACGAAATATTGGTTTTTCACCATTCAGCCGCTTGCGTGATTTATGTTCTGAGATGGAAAAATTCAGGTCAGCGCTGCATCGCTGGATTTCTAAAGGTTTGGGATTGTGGCGGTTTGCGCGCTTTCCAATGTTTATGGGTAGTTGCCATAACATACTGAAAAACAATGGGATTTAAGTTTGAAAATAATTGAATGTTGTTCTGAAAACAATTGACTGTGGAAAATTTTTAATTGACCCTTAAGCCTTTGTATGCAAACGTGGATCCACGCGAGACATAATTTATTTATGATTGTTTCTGTATCTTCCAATGGCGAGACTGTTTTTAATAATAATAATAATTCATTTATTTTCAGACAAAGTCCATTCTGTTATTACATTGTCCGTTTTTAATCCTCAAGAAACTTTTTAATCATCTAGTAATGTTGATAGCCTTTTTAAATAAATTACCCTCTTTTTTTAGGGTTCCGTACCCAAAGGGTAAAAACGGGACCCTATTACTAAGACTTCGCTGTCTGTCCGTCTATCTGTCACCAGGCTGTATCTCAAGAACCGCGATAGCAAGACAGTTGAAATTTTCACAAATTATGTATTTCTGTTGCTTTTATTTTTCTTTTATTTCTGTTTTTCTATTCCTTATCAGATATTGCTGTTTCGGTCCAAATTTTATGTATTTTCTCCGCTCTTCCTCTTTATGGAAACAGCCACACCTTTTGGACAAAATTGACCATATTATTCGCAGTACTCTTACATCCATTTTAAATGTGGCTTTGGACGACCGCGCGTGGCTGCAAGCCTCACTACCCATTCGTTTTGGTGGGCTCGGCGTCCGCAAAATTTCTAGTGTAAGCCTACCGGCGTTCCTATCCTCGGTCCACAGCACAGACAAGTTAACCAGACGAATTTTGATTCCTGCTCAGGTTGACTCTGAAGTGCCATGTTCGACCGATGCGGTGAACGCCTGGAAAGTGGCTTGCCCAGACACAGTTCTGCCCGAGAACCCATCTTCCCAGAGACAGTGGGATGAGCCGCTCTGCAGGTTGGTACGGAATAAACTTATTAATACGTCCACCAATACTGCTGAGCGAGCCCGCCTGCTGGCTGTGGGTGAATGGGAGTCGGGCCTCTGGCTTCAGGCGCTACCGTCACCAAACATAGGCACTATGCTGGGTGACACCACATTCCGGCTCGCTACATGCTTGCGTCTGGGCGCTCCTTGCGGAGCTCCACATCGCTGTCAATGCGGTGAAGCAGTCGACTGCCGCGGATACCATGGCTTATCCTGCAGCAAGAGCGCTGGGCGGATGGCACGGCACGCCAGCATTAACGACATCATCCGTCGGGCTCTTGTCACCGCCGGGGTGCCAGCTGTTTTAGAACCCAATGGCTTGGCACGCGACGATAGCAAGAGGCCTGATGGAATGACCATAATGCCTTGGAAGTTGGGTAGGCCTTTGGTGTGGGATGCTACCTGTGTCGACACCCTTGCGCCATCCCATCTTCCTAGCACGGTGGGCTGTGCTGGGGCTGCTGCTGCAGGAGCAGAAAACCTCAAACGGCGCAAATATAACAACCTTATTGGGAGCTATATGTTTGAGCCGTTTGGGGTTGAAACACTAGGGCCTTGGGGTCCGAGTGCTCATCGAATATTTCGGGACATCGCCAAGCGGTTGGTTGACTCTTCACGTGACCAGAGGGCTGGCCTATTTTTAGCCCAAAGAATAAGCATTGCCATCCAACGTGGTAATGCTGCCAGCCTTTTGGGCACTTGTGCCATTGACAGCGATGCGGACGAATTTTTTGATGCCCAATGAGCTCCTTTATTTTTCTTTTTTTTATATACTGGTATATACTGTATAATATGTATATTTTAGTGTTAAATTGTAAAATAGTAACATTGTAATTGAAATTCTTAATAAAAGTATACTGACCAGCTATTTCTGTTGCTGCTATAACAAAACATACTAAAAACAAAATAAAATTAATATTTAAGGGGGGCTCCCATACAACAAACGTGTTTTTTTCGGCATTTGTGCCTTGTGGTACGGAACCCTTCATGTGCGAGTCCAGTTTTATAATTTTCAGGCTTTTTTTAAGTTGATCGTAATAACTAAGCTAGGGTAATGATTATTTGCTGCTTTGTCTAAAAATACGCCAGTTTTTTCTGAGCATTAATATAACTTCTTCACTCTTAAGTTAAACTCGAACTCAAAACTTCTGAAAGCATTTATTTTATTTAAACCTTTTACAGGCACTTTTAACCTTTTGAATACCTATGTTATTCGTTCCTCAGATAGAGGTAATGAATAAATGCTTGCTTCTGAAGGTTTCTATAGTGTTCGCAAGCACGATTTTCAGACGAGGGTCCGATCCACTGATAGGTTCGGCCGAGCGAATGTTTATTAGGTTTTTTTTATTGTTCCCGATTAATGACAATAGGCTTGCCTCCTATGGAGGGGCTTGTGGCTACGTAATAACAGCGGCACGGTTCGATCGATCAGGTTAAGCTACGCTTGCCGCGGTTAGTCCGTGGATGGGTGAACATCTTTGCATACCAAGACCCCTCCGTGCCTCGGAAAGCACGTTAAGCCGTTGGTCCCGGCTGACATTCTTGGATCTTTGACGTTACGGGTCGTTACGGGTAGTCTGAAGCTCGAAACTAATAACCAGTCTTACCAAGGAGTATCGGAGTCCAGTGACTGGGTTGTGGAGGTCAGATAGGCAGTCGCTCTATGTAAAATACTGGTATTCAGGTGCATCCGGTTAGACTGGAAGCCGACCCCAAAATAGTTGGGAAAAGGCTAGGCAGATGATGATGTCCGATAAAATCGGAAAAACAATTCGTATCTATGTACAGACCGCCAGCACATAACCGATAATCTGTAAAATTTTCCCAATCAACATTGAACCTTTCGTTTTTTTCGCGTGGGTAGTTGTAACAGTTAAACAAAGAAAAATTTGCTCCTAATTATTATTCAATATTATTTATTAGAAACACTATTTATAATTATTTATGCCATATTTTAAAAGTTCATAGTTAGTACCTGCTGGTGTAGCGTTATCTTCTCACAATTCCTCTCTTACCAACTACTATCATATCACAATTCACTTCATTTATTTTCTTCACAATGGATTCTCTAACAAGCACTCTGACTGACTTGAAGGAGTTGTTTCACACGAAGATGTCCGCCTTTGAAGAAGAACTACAGAAGGCCCCTCCGTCACCTGTCACAACCTCTAGCCTGGCTGCAGAGTTTAAGATCTTCCGGTCATTCATAACGCAGGCGCTCAACAGTGTTCAGCAGCAGGTGGAGCTACTAGCTCGTAGTGTCGACCAAATGGAGATGCGGGGCCGAAGAAGGATCTTGCTGTTGCATGGTGTTGATGAGGAGCAGAAGGAGGACACTGCCAAGGTAATCACAGAGGTGATTACTAGTAAGTTACAACTGAGTGACTTCACAGTTGCGGACATTAGCCGATGCCACAGGATGGGACGAGCTGTTGCTAATAAAACCAGGCCTATTTTGTTCAAGGTTGGTACTCTTGCACTCAGGGATAAGATATGGTTTTCGAAAGCCAAACTAAAGGCAACTGGCGTGACCATGTCCGAATTCTTAACCAAAGGTCGGCATGATGTGTTTTTGGCTGCGAGGGAGAGATGCGGTGTCTCCAAGAGCTGGACTAAGGCAGGCTGTGTGTATGTCCTTGGTCCCAACGATACGCGCCATCGGATTGAGACCCTCGCTGAATTGGACAGGATCGCACCGAATCCCAGTGAGCCCGAGCATCGTGAACCTGAATCGGCTGCATCAGTATTAGCTGTGCCGGCTGTCCCGGTTGTTGCTGCTGCGAAAACGGCTAGGTTGAAGCGTTCTGCTGCTTTGAGGAAGTGATGTCATAGTGTATGTTTTCTTCAAAGTCCGGGTAACATAGTGTTTTTGTTTATACCTTCCGT